>CM060988.1:166511090-169161090 GCA_030765065.1 Deroplatys truncata | reverse complement strand
TACTACTACTATTATTCAATGCGCGAAGTCAACATGCCATTATATGATAACGATACTAGTAACAATAATCTTTGTAATACCAAGCGAAAAAATGGCAATGAACCTCTTAGTGCTGTTATGTTTTGTTTTTTGTTTTTTTTTGCTTATAGTCGGCAATGTCAGACAAGAACAGCGTAAATACTATTTAAGAATAGCTAGGGCGAATACGATAGGTCAAAGACATTTTAATTATTTGTCAGAGTAAGAAGTGAGTTTTTTCCTCGATGATAAAGCGTGTGTAACTGAATGGAAAATATTGTAAGACCCTTCCGGCCTATTTTTGTCTATTATCACGGACAGTATACTTTATTGCAAGCGTCTGTTTTTGTCTATCATCACGAACTGTACACTCTATTGCAAGCCTGGGAAGAGCCTCTCAAGAGCCCGATTTGCTCATCATCCTCACTGATAAACAGGAGTCGCACAACCATAGCTCAGTCGATAGAGAACCCTTCTGCTTTTCGAGGGATATTAGTTTCGATTCCCTGCTGGGGTGGTTAATCCTCTCCAGAATATGGAAGTATGAATGAAAGTGTGGATGTGTGCGTGATTTATTGTTTAAATCCCAAAGTTTACTAGAAACACAAATAAAAGCGAATACGAGTTAACACCATTGCCTATAGGCAATAATATGTTCCAAAATAGAGGGCCACCGATAAGTCATTGTAGTTAAAGTCAGGGTATAAATGGAACTTAGGAAAAAAGAAGAGAAAAAAAGAAGCTCGCTCATGCTAATTCGTCAGTTCCCCATCGAGCTGCATTTATTGGAATTGCCCCGTTGTGTTCTGCAACTTTTTTAACGCACGAAGAGCTATCGACACACGTGAAATACGGCGTGTTTGGGCCACCTGGTATAGTAGAGAAAGTAACATCTATCAGTAGTAGAGAGTCTGGGATGTACCAGTGAGTCATATATAGCTTCTCTGAAGGTGATACACATTTTCATTGTAATTTTAATTAAAATATGCCGCTTAGTGCCTAAAGTTAAAATGCACAAAACTCAACTTGTGATGTTCCTTTGTCGGCATCTCCAATTGTATGTTTGTTGGCGTGTAATATTTTCTTTCCTGAGGCTAAACCCTTACCCTTTCCCGCCTGGAACTGTCAACGAGGAAACAGTGACTTTTGACGTTAGCTCTGCTAATTGTTTGCTGGGATTGTTTTCCGTTCAGGCGTCGCAGAAAGCGGGAAATTTCATCTCTTGGTGGTACCAGCAACAATTATGTATGTGAGTAACATGTATCTAGGTTTCCTTAAACCTAGATACACTTTACGTTTGCTTTAGACTGTTAATATCTCCGAAGAAGCATTCCAGTTACTTTTAATGCATTTGTGTTGTCATGGAAACAATGCTTTATTTCTCTGCAGCAATTTTACTGTCTCTACTGCTTACCTACGTATAGGGACGTAGACTAACGTAGATTACTAAAAAACAAAGATGGTTAATGCCACACATCATCATGGAAGATGCGGTCAACGTTCTAACTTGAGTCACTGGATATACAGGATGTTTCAGAAATGGAGAGAATAATTTTAGATATACAATCCCCATATGAACAATAAAACATCTGATGTGTTACACTCACATGACTTTCTCTACTCTTGTACAAACTATTTTTACAAACACTTATTCTCCATCTACTTCATGTTAATCGAGATAAACATTTGCAGACTCTACCTTATTGCTAATTTTCTTGTAGATGTAAGGGGAATATATATTTACAAGGGCAATATAGAAATACAGTAGCCTTTAAGCATATACGTATCTCTTAACAGCTGGTTGCTAGGTGCAGCACCATTCCCTTTGCCACAGATTAATACTCTTTGCACATCCAAGACAAAAAAATGAATAACGAATTCCCATTTGAGAAAATAAGTATTGAAAAATGTAAGGGAATTACAAGTAATATCTCGAAAATGGTTCACTCAACCAAAAAAATGTAGATGACATAAATTGTGTATTTTAACGCGATCTACATTTTTTGTGTAGTAAAATTTTGTCTATCTCTTATGGTTTACCAGTTATGCAAAAGTCGTTCACAATGAAGAATACTTTTGGAGACTTTCCAAGGAAATTCAAGATATACATTTTATTTGTCATACAAATATCTTAAACATATGATATTTTAATCAAAATCGTTAGAGTCGTTTTTGAGAAAATTAAAATTTTCGAAAGATCTTCCATGTAAACGGTAATTTGGGGTGGGGGGATTTTCTTGAAAACCTTCGTGTCGCATCTCTGGAAGATACTGAACCTAAATACCACGTTTGGTGTTTATCCGACTGTTCGTTTCTGAGTTATGCTGTTCACAGACAGACACACAGACACATAGACAGACAGACACATAGACGGACACACACACGGACATGTTTCCAAAAATGCTTTTTTTTGATTCAGGGGATCTCAAAACATGTATTTCCGGTGAAATCTCGGTATCGAATTTTTGGGTGGAATACAATACTTCCCCTACTTACTATACGTAGTAGAGAAAGTAAAAAAGTCCAATGCAACTTGTGCCCGGAAATGTTTGCTTTGTAAGTTATGGCCTTCAAAACAGTGATATTCACCGGAACGTATTTCTTACCGCAGGTAAGGTCTGTGTTGCAGTGGGCACAATTCGAAAGAAACGCGTCGTAGATATAACATAGATTACAACGGTGTGATACAGATTTTAACTGCTTCAAAGAAATCTGTGGATTTTCGCGTGTCTTATTTCTATAAACTGGTTTCACTCGAGATGTTTGGAAGCTTTTTCTGTTAATAAAAGGATCACGTCCTAACTCAGGCACGTTATCTTCGTGAGTAAAATGTGAATAACTCAGCTCGGTCCGTTAGCATATACTGTCAACAAACCAACTCAGTCCCGTAGCACATACGGTCAACAACTCAACTCGGTCCCGTGGTATATACTGTCAACAACTCAACTCGGTCCCGTGGCATATACTGTCAACAACTCACCTCGGTCCCGTGGTATATACTGTCAACAACTCAACTCGGTCCCGTGGCATATACTGTCAACAACTCAACCCGGCCCCATAACATATACTGTCAACAACCCAACTCAGTTCCATAGCATATACAGTCAACAACTCAACTTAGCCCCAAAACATATACTGTCAACAACCCAACTCAGCCCCATAGCATATACTGTCAACAACTCAACTCAGCCCCATAACATATACTGTCAACAACTCAACTCAGCCCCATAACATATACTGTCAACAACCCAACTCAGTCCCATAGCATATACTGTCAACAACTCAACTCAGCCCCATAGCATATACTGTCAACAACTCAACTCAGCCCCATAGCATATACTGTCAACAAACCAACTCAGTCCCATAGCACATAAGGTCATCAACTCAACTTGGTCCCGTGGCATATACTGTCAACAACTCAACTCAGCCCCATAACATATACTGTCAACAACCCTACTCAGCCCCATAGCATATACTGTCAACAAACCAACTCAGTCCCATAGCACATAAGGTCAACAACTCAACATGGTCCCGTGGCATATACTGTTAACAACTCAACTCAGCCCCATAACATATACTGTCAACAACCCTACTCAGCCCCATAGCACATACTGTCAACAATCCAACTCAGTCCCATAGCACATAAGGTCAACAACTCAACTTGGTCCCGTGGCATATACTGTTAACAACTCAACTCAGCCCCATAACATATACTGTCAACAACCCTACTCAGCCCCATAGCATATACTGTCAACAAACCAACTCAGTCCCATAGCACATAAGGTCAACAACTCAACTTGGTCCCGTGGCATATACTGTCAATAACTCAACTCAGTCCCATAGCATATACTGTCAACAACTCAACCCAGTCCCATAGCATATACTGTCAACAACACAACTCAGTCCCATAGCATATTCTATCAGCAACCCAAGTCAGCCCCATAACATATACTGTCAACAACCCAACTCAGTTCCATAGCATATACAGTCAACAAACCAACTCAGTCCCATAGCATATACTGTCAACAACCCTACTCAGCCCCATAGCATATACTGTCAACAAACCAACTCAGTCCCATAGCACATACGGTCAACAACTCAACTTGGTCCCGTGGCATATACTGTCAACAACTCAACTCAGCCCCATAGCATATGCTATCAACAACACAACTCAGTCCATATACTGTCATAGCATATACTGTCAATAACCCAACCTAGTCCCATAGCATACACTGTCAACAACACAACCCAGTCCCATAGCATATTCTGTGAACTACTCAACTCGGTCCCATAGCATATACTGTCAATAACTCAACTCAGTCCCATAGCATATACTGTCAACAACCCAACCCAGTCCCATAGCATATACTGTCAACAACACAACTCAGTTCCATAGCATATTCTATCAACAACACAACTCAAACCCATAACATATACTGTCAGCAACCCAACTCTGTCCCATAGCATATACTGTCAGCAACCCAATCCAGTCCCATAGAATACACTGTCAACAACACAACTCAGTCCCATAGCATATACTGTCAATAACCTAACCCAGTACCATAGCATACACTGTCAACAACACAACCCAGTCCCATAGCATATTCTGTGAACTACTCAACTCGGTCCCATAGCATATACTGTCAATAACTCAACTCAGTCCCATAGCATATACTGTCAACAACCCAACCCAGTCCCATAGCATATACTGTCAACAACACAACTCAGTTCCATAGCATATTCTATCAACAACACAACTCAAACCCATAACATATACTGTCAGCAACCCAACTCTGTCCCATAGCATATACTGTCAACAACCAAATCCAGTCCCATAGCATACACTGTCAACAACACAACTCAGTCCCGTAGCATATACTGTCAACAACCCAACACAGTCCCATAGCATACACTGTCAACAACACAACTCAGTCCCATAGCATATACTGTCAATAACCCAACCCAGTCCCATAGCATACACTGTCAACAACACAACCCAGTCCCATAGCATATTCTGTGAACTACTCAACTCGGTCCCATAGGATATACTGTCAACAACCCAACACAGTCCCATAGCATACACTGTCAACAACTCAACTCAATCCCATAGCATATACTGTCAACAACTCAACTCAGTCCCAAAGCATATACTGTCAACAACTCAACTCAGTCCCATAGAATATACAGTCAACAACACAACTCAGTCCCATAGCATATACTGTCAACAACTCAACTCAGTCCCATAGCATATACTGTCAACAACTCAACTCAGTCCCATAGAATATACTGTCAACAACACAACTCAGTCCCATAGCATATAGTGTCAACAACTCAACTCAGTCCCATAGAATATACTGTCAACAACACAAACAGTCCCATAGCATATACTGTCAACAACTCAACTCAGTCCCATAGCATATACTGTCAACAACTCAACTCAGTCCCATAGCATATACTGTCAACAACACAACTCAGTCCCACAGCATATACTGTCAACAACACAACTCAGTCCCATAGCATATACTGTCTACAACTCAACTCAATCCTATAGCATATAGTGTCAACAACTCAACTCAGTCCCATAGAATATACTGTCAACAACACAAACAGTCCCATAGCATATACTGTCAACAACTCAACTCAGTCCCATAGCATATACTGTCAACAACTCAACTCAGTCCCATAGCATATACTGTCAACAACACAACTCAGTCCCACAGCATATACTGTCAACAACACAACTCAGTCCCATAGCATATACTGTCAACAACACAAACAGTCCCATAGCATATACTGTCAACAACTCAACTCAGTCCCATAGCATATACTGTCAACAACTCAACTCAGTCCCATAGCATATACTGTCAACAACACAACTCAGTCCCACAGCATATACTGTCAACAACACAACTCAGTCCCATAGCATATACTGTCTACAACTCAACTCAATCCTATAGCATATACTGTCAACAACACAACTCAGTCCCATAGCATATACTGTCAACAACTTAAATCAGTCCCATAGCATATACTGTCAACAACTCAACTCAGTCCCGTAGCACATACTGTCAACAACCCAACTCGGTCCCGTAACAGAATGAAACCATAACAATACTCTGAGCACAGATGAGTTTAAAGTGATGTGGCAACCCAGTTACGAAAAATTGGTGGTGGCACTGAGCACTAGCAGTCTGTTGTGACCGCGACATAGCTGGTAGCTCATCAGGAACCGAGCGAGGTAGCGCTGAGGTTATGTCTGCGACTCGCATTCGGGAGGTCCGGATTAGATTCCTGGTAACCGCCCAATTTATGGGTTCTTCAGTTTTTCTCTGATCGGCAAGGTGAATGCTGGGATGGTGTCGTCTACCACGGATCTCCTCTCTCCCTCATTTCCTCTCCCTCTTTCACGTTACAGGTTGACACCGGGACTGTGTGTCGATCGGCGGCGGACAGGTGGCACAGTTCTGTCTCCGCTGGAGGGGAGCTTGTGAGCCACCCTTCGATGGCTTGGGAGGGTCGCCGCCGAGCGTTCTCCGGCCGGGTGGTTAAGTCTGTAACTAATAAGGAACTCTGCGTGTTTCTATCGTCTGCATCGACCGGTCCTGCAACCCATACATCTCCTGCGGTTCCCTTACCTCATCGTTCCTCCCGGAGGTGTATGCATAAAAGAACCCTTGCTGTACGAAGTGCTAAGTGCCCACTTCGTCTTTTAAGCCTAATCCTAGCTCTTCACGATGGTAGAAAGTGGGCAAACTAAGCGGGGAAACACACTAAGAGTGCTCTACGGCTTCGGGTTTAGTTTTCAAAAGTGCCTTTCCAATATTGTAAACGAAGGTGTAGCTGCATTAAGTATTTGCGTAAATCATTCAATAAAGTGAATGAGGACCTGAAATATCAATACACAACGCCACATAACCACGTCGACAACAATGAAGCAGTCAACAGGCAGCACGTCAACAATTCAATACCAAGATTTCACCGGAAATACATGTTTTAGGATCCCTGAATCAAAAAAATATCTGATATGTTACACTCACATGACTTTCTCTACTCTTGAACAAACTATTTTTACAAACGCTTGTTCTACATATACTTCATGTTAATCGAGATATCGAGATGTTAATCTTATTGCTAATTTTCTTGTAGATACAAGCGGAATTGGTAGGCTTTAAGCTATAGAAAAATATTTTAAGAGCTGGTTGCTATGTGGAGTATTCCATTCTTTTTGCATGTCCATGACAGAAAAAAATGAATAACGCACTCCCATTTGAGAAAACGTACTGAAAAATTTAAAGGAATAACAAGCAATATCTCGAAAATGGTTCACTCAACAACAAAAAATGTATATGACATAAATTGTGTATTTTAACGCGATCTACATTTTTTGTGTAGTAAAATTTTGTCTATCTCTTATGGTTTACCAGTTATGCAAAAGTCGTTCACAATGAACAATGCTTTTGGAACCATTCCTAGAAAATTCGAGATATACATTTCATTTGTCATGGCAATATCTTAAACATATGATATTTTAATCAAAATCGTTAGAGCCATTTTTGAGAAAATTAAAATGTTTATCTCGATTAACATTAAGTAGATGGAGAATAAGCGTTTGTAAGAATAGTTTGTACAAGAGTAGAGAAAGTCATGTGAGTGTAACACATCAGATTTTTTGTATTCAGGGGTCTCAAAACATGTATTTCCGGGGAAATCTCGGTTTCGGATTTTTGGGTGGAATACAAAACTTCCCCTACTTACTATACGTAGTAGAGAAAGTAAAAACGAAAACTCGGATGAATACCAAGAATAGTCTTGGTATTTAGGTTCAGTCTCTTCGATAGATAGGACATGAAAATGTTCAAGATAATCCTCGCCAACAGACAACCGTTTACATGGAAAAATTTTCAAAATTTTGTATTTTCTAAAACATGGATAACAATTTTGATTAAAACACCATATAATAAAAATATTTTACATACCAAACCAAATATATATGTTGAATTTTCTGGAAATAGTCAATGAAGACCTGTTCATTTGGAAGTAATTTTGTATAACTAAAAACATTAAAAATAGAGGAAGGTGCACTAAACACTATCTATTTAAAACACACAATTTATTTACATACCTTGTTTTTTGTAGCATAAGACATTTCTGAGATATTTGTTATTCAAGGTTCGAATATTACCAAGTAATTTTCTTAAATCCTTTTAACACTTAGTTGTTTCTCGTGATTGAATGGAAACCGTATGAAGTTTAGGGCCAGCATATAAGTTTCAGTTATTAAAAATCTGATGTGTTACACTCACATTACTTTCTCTACTCTTGTACAAACTATTTTTACAAACGCTTATTCTCCATCTACTTCATGTTAAATGAGATAAACATTTGCAGACTCCACCTTATTGCTAATTTTCTTGCAGATGTAAGGGGAATATATATTTACAAGAGCAATATAGAAATACAGCAGCCTTTAAGCATATACATATCTCTTAATAGCTGGTTGCTAGGTGCAGCACCATTCCCTTTGCCACAGATTAATACTCTTTGCATATCCAAGACAAAAAAATGAATAACGAATTCCCATTTGAGAAAATAAGTATTGCAAAATTTAAGGGAATGACAAGCAATATCTCGAAAATGGTTCAGTCAACAACAAAAATGTATATGACATAAATTGTGTATTTTAACGCGATCTACATCTTTCGTGTAGTAAACTTTTGTCTATCTCTTATGGTTTACCAGCTATGCAAAAGTCGTTCACAATGAAGAACACTTTTGGAGACATTCCCAGAAAATTTAAGATATGCATTTTATTTGTCATGAAAATATCTTAAGCATATGATATTTTAATCAAACTCGTTAGAGCCATTTTTGAGAAAATTAAAATTTTCGAAAAATGTTCCATGTAAAGGGTAATCTGGGGTGGGAGGATTTTCTTGAAAACCTTCGTATCGCATCTCTGGAAGATACTGAACCTAAATACAAAGTTTGGTGTTTATCCGACTGTTCGTTTCTGAGTTATGCTGTTCTCAGACAGACACACAGACAGACAGACAGACAGACACACAGACACACACACGGACATGTTTTCAATTTTTACTTTCTCTACTACGTATAGTAAGTAGGGGAAGTATTGCATTCCACCCAAAAATTCGATACCGAGATTTCGCCGGAAATACATGTTTTGAGACCTCCTGAATCCAAAAAAAGCATTTTTGGAAACATGTCCGTGTGTGTGTCTGTGTGTGTGTGTCTGTGTGTGTGTGTGTGTCTGTGTGTGTGTCTGTGTGTCTGTGAACAGCATAACTCAAAAACGAACAGTCGGATAAGCACCAAACTTGGTATTTACATTCAGTATCTTCCAGAGATGCGACACGAAGGTTTTCAAGAAAATTCCCCCACCCCAGATTACCCTTTACATGGAAGATTTTTCGAAAATTTTAATTTTCTCAAAAATGGCTCTAACGATTTTGATGAAAATATCATATGTTTAAGATAATGTCATGAGAAATGAAATGTATATCTCGAATTTTCTGGGAATGTCTCCAAAAGTATTCTTCATTGTGAACGACTTTTGCATAACTGGTAAACCATAAGAGATAGACAAAATTTTACTACACAAAAAATGTAGATCGCGTTAAAATACACAACTTATGTCATATACATTTCTTTTGTTGAGTGAACCGTTTTCGAGATATTGCTTGTTATTTCCTTAAATTTTCCAATACTTTACTTTTTCTCAAATGCGTTATTCAATTTTTTTATGTCCTGGACATGCAAAGAGAATGGAATGCGCCACATAGCAACCAGCGTTAAAATATTTGACTATCGCTTAAAAGCTACCATATTTCCCTTGCATCTACAAGAAAATTTCCAATAAGATTGACATCTCGATATCTCGATTAACATGAAGCATATGGAGAATAGGCGTTTGTAAAATTAGATTGTACAAGAGTAGAGAAAGTCATGTGAGTGTAACACATCAGATTTTTTTTTCTATCAAGGGGATTTCAAAACATGTATTTCCGGTGAAATCTCGGTATCGAATTTTTCGGTGAAATACAATACTTTCCCTACTTACTATACGTAGTAGAGAAAGTAAAAATATGACTTTCGCCATTTCCTTTGTATCTATAACGAAATGCGTAATGTAGAGTTCTGCAAAGAGTTATTTGGATTAAAATGTGGCAGGTAGAAAAATTAACCTAAGTAAGAATTATTTCTATACACACTAGTTAACTATAGAGGGCAGATAAGGTCATTTAAATATATATCACATCGGATTTTTTAGAATTGCCTACAACTGTAAATGGGGTTCACACTACCTTAAATAGCATGGATGTAAACACAGAGAAAGGTGAACAGTCTTTTTAGTAAACGATAATACTTGATATATTATATTTTTCTCAACAAAATATTTCTCAACTAAGTTTTTTTAAAATTGGAAGATAAATTATGTATTATGAACTTTAATGAGATTAATTTCCTACAGGACCGAGGTAAGTTGCTTACATTTTGGAAGACGGATTCTCCGAGTTCGGTTGTATATATTTTGAAAGATATGGTCGTATAAGTTGTTTGCATTTTGGAAGACAGAACCGAGTTTAGTTGTTTACATCTTGGGAGAGGGTCGAGTTAGGTTGTTTACATTTTGGAAGACAGAACCGATTTAAGTTGTTTACATTTTGAAGGACTGAACCGAGTTAGGTTGTTTATATTTTGGGAGAGGGCCGAGTGAGTTTGTTTACATTTTGGAAGGCAACCGAGTTAGGTTGTTTACATCTTGGAAGGCAGGTCGAGTTAGGTTGTTTATGTTTTAAAAGATAAAACCTATTTAGGTTATTTACATTTTGGAAGACAGAGCCGAGCTAAGTTGTTCACATTTTGGAAGACAGAATCGAGTTAGGTTGTTTACATTTTGGTAGAGAGAGCCGAGTGAACTTTTGTACATTTAGGAAGACAGATCCGAGTTAGGTTGTTTATATTTTGGAGACAGAACCGAGTTAGGTTGTTTACATTTTGGAACACAGAGCCGAGTTAGGTTGTTTACATTTTGTAAGACCGGGCCGAGTTAGGATTCAAAAGTAGATAATGGGACGGAGATGGATTTCACGGAATAAAAGCTGGACACCCCTGGGGTAAGCGAGAAGAAGACTGCTGGAATTCTTCCTTTCCCTCAAAAATGTTCCTCGACTCGTGAAATAAGGAATGTTCCGAACACTGAGTACGATAAGGTTGCCTGCAGATATAAGGTTCGTTGTAATCATGGTTTATTCATTTCAATATAACGCTGCACGGAATTCCGGGGAGATTAAGGAAGAAAGCGTATGCATACAACCTTCCCATTTTATGCATCGATTATACATTTCATTTCAGAGCATGTATGTCAGAAGGGCAATAATCGGGAAGAAGTGCCAAGGGGATTTCGATGATTGGAAGCGCTTTCGAAGTACACGGAGCCCAAAAATGAACTGTACTCATCAGCAGTACTAGACAAATTTATGGTCAAGTGTTATCATTTTCTGTATTCTTTACAATAACTTGAACTTACAAGTAGTTAGTCATTTTTTGGGAAAATCAAGCGTTTTCCAAGTAAAGGATAATTGAAGGTGGGCGGATTTTCTTCAAAATTCCCCTATCTCATCCTTGGGAGTGTGTTTTTTCTTCAAAACCTTCGTGTTGCATCCTAAAATATCAAGTTCGTATTTAACGGACTTTAGTGTTTTAATTATGCTGTTCACAGGCGCATGAGACAATCTTTTTCTAAAAATGCTAGTTTGTATTCAGGGAGCCACAAATATGCATTTTCGGTGAAATCTCGACATCGAATTTTCCCCTACTTAATGTAAGCACGTGCCCTGTGGCATGGGGCAGTGGGCTAGAGCGTACTATTTCGTCCCCGGCCACGAAAGGCGCCCGTTTCGATCACACCCTGGGGTTGCGGATTTTAGGTCCGGGTATAGTATCGGTGCCCAATCAGCATGGTGAGGAAAGTGAGGAGCTGCGATAGGCGGCGGTCCTGGCCTGGTGAGCCAACTTGCCGGCTGGTTGTGCGTGATGCTGGCCACATCACCTCCCCGTATTGGTGGGCGTGAGGCTGACAGTCGCGTTGACAGGCCTAGGGACTTTACGGACTGTGGCGCCACAGGCAAAAATAAAATGTAAGTACGTACTAGAGAAAGTAAGAACTCAAAATTATCTAAATAGCAAATTTGTATTTTAGTTCAGGGCTTTCCAAAAATGCAACACGAAGATTTTCAAGAAAATATCCCCCAAACTACCATTTACATGGAAACATTTCGATGTTTTTTTATTTCTAAAAAGTCTCACTAACACGTCATATATTTAAGATATTTTCATGGCAAATAAAATTCACATCTTTAATTTTCTGGAAATAGCCTGTGAAGTTCTCTTATTTCTGAAAGAATTTTGTGTAACTTGTAAGAGATAGACAAATTGTAGCTCTCGTCAAAGCACACAATTTATGTCAAATACATTTTCGTACCATTAAGTATTTCCGAGATATTCTTTACAATTGGTTTGAATTGTCAAAAGGTCTTTTCAACTATTAGGTCGCTGTTCCTTTTTACTTTCTCTACGACGTATAGTAAGTAGGGGAAGTATTGTATTCCACCCAAAATTTCGATACCGAGATTTCACCGGAAATACATGTTTTGAGACCCCCTGATTCTAAAAAAAAGCATTTTTGGAAACATATCCGTGTGTGTGTGTCTATGTGTGTGTGTCTGCGTGTCTGTGAACAGCATAACTCAGAAAGGAACAGTCGGATAAACACCAAACTTGGTATTTAGGTTCAGTATCTTCCAGAGTTGCGACACGAAGGTTTTCAAGAATATTTCCCCACCCCAGACTACCCTTTACATGGAACATTTTTCGAAAATTTTAATTTTCTCAAAAATGGCTTTAACGATTTTGATTAAAGTATATGTTTAAGATATGGTCATGAGAAATGAAATGTATATCTCGAATTTTCTGGGAATGTCTCCAAAAGTATTCTTCATTGTGAAGGACTTTTGCATAACTGGTAAACCATAAGAGATAGACAAAATTTTACCACACAAAAAATTTAGTTCGCGTTAACATACACAACTTATGTCATATACATTTATTTTGTTGAGTGAACCGTTTTCGAGATATTGCTTGTTATTCCCTTAAATTTCCCAATACTTATACTTTTTCTCAAATTCGTTATTCATTTTTTGATGTCCTGGACATGCAAAGAGAATGGAATGCGCCACATAGCAGCCAGCGCTTAAAATATTTGACTATCGCCTAAAACCTATCATATTCCCCTTGCATCTACAAGAAAATTGGCAATAAGTTTGACACCTCGATATCTCGATTAACATGAAGCAAATGGAGATAAGCGTTTGTAAAAATAGTTTGTACAAGAGTAGAGAAAGTCATGTGAGTGTAACACATCAGATTTTTTTTCTTTCTTTTTTTCTTATGTGCAAAGGGAATGCAATTTCAAAACCAACACAGCGACCCGCTTTTTAAAGATTTGGATACAACTTAAGCCTACTGCATTCTGTTTGCACTTACAACGAAATGTGTAATGAAGGATTATCTGTATTAACAAGAAATAGAAAGAAGGATAAGCTTTTGCAGGAACAGTTTTTAAAAGAGTAGGTTGAAAATTATATGAATGTAATACACAACATTTTTTGTAAATAATACGAGGGTCTTAAATAAGTTTCCCTATTTTATAAAAAAACGTTACACACCATTGAACATGTTAAATTAATTTTATTTATATTCTACAATCCTTCTGTTACTTCTCTACATAGTCAACATGTTTTTCCAAGCCAGTGTTGTACCCGGTCGGGTCCTGTGATTTGACTTCATCATCGGTGTTAAAAGTGCTTACCTTTGAGTTGGAGGAACATGTGAAAATCACTTGAGGCAAGCTCCGGTGAATACGGAGGATACGAGAAAACTTCCAAGTTGAATCTTGACCCAGGCGGAGCTCAGAAGATTCAACTGGGAAGTTTTCTCGCATCCTCCATATCCACCAGATCTTTTCCCAAGTGATTTTCACATCTTCCCCTGACTCAAAGGTCATCTTGGAGGTAAGCACTTTAACACCGTGACGAAAATTAAACAGAAGTGAACAGCTGGTTGCGATCAAAGTACCCGACCTGGTACAACACTGGTTTGGAAAAACTTGTGTCAGTTCCCAAAAATCCTTCGAAAAACATGTTGACTATGTAGAAAAGTAACAGAAGGATTGTACAATATAAATAAAATTAATTCAACATGATAAATTGTGTGTAATGATTCTTATAAAACAGGGAAGCTTCCCTATCTCGTAATACTGATATATCTCTACAGGAATCCAGAAATCCTAATTTTTTTTACTTTATTACCACAGGGTATCTCAAAACATATATTACCTGTGAAATCAGGACACGAATAAGATTTCCTCTACCTGCTATAGGCAGAGGCTTCTTCATGTTTTGGACCTCAGCCCTTTGTGGCTGCAAATTCCTGAAGCCTTCCTTGCTGTTTCTGCGGGTTATAGTTTAATCCTGTTTTTGGTAACCTACTGTTTCACAATAATAGGGTATAGAGGGTAAACATTAGTATAAAAAGCTACGCGCTCTACTGTTGTCTATATTTAATAAAAACAAATAAGTCGTTCCAGTTATTCTGACCTTTCCCCTGGTAGTGGCAGGTTAGTAAACAAGCAGCCCTTTTGGCGCAGCTGGGGATCGAACTTACGACCCGCATAAAGAAAGCCTGCGATGACATAAACACAACACAGGTGGTAGCAATTGCCTATCACATGAACTACCTTAATCCACTGCAGTGCTTGAGTATCAATTGCCAATTTTTCACACCCCCCGTACACATCTCAGCAGGTGTATTTGAGCGCCTGCTAATCGTGCTCTAAAGCGGAATAAATAACGCTTTGTCGAGGTAATAGCTTGCAGCAGGTTGACGGAGGGCAAAATGTAAAATCACCACCTCTTGATGGATGCCTCGACAGTTTTAAACCTACACAGCTCTTGAAAAAAAAACCTTCATAATAACTCTTCATCTGAGCACAGAAATAAAAAATCTTATGTGTTACAATCGAATGATTTTCTGTACCTTCCATCGATTATTAATACGAACTATTCTTATTAAAGATCCTTACTTTCTCTAATACATATAGTAAGTAGTGGAAGTGTGGCATTCCATCCAAAAGTTTCATATCGAGATTTCACCGGAAATATATATTTTGAGGTCGCTGAATAAACAAAAAGCATTTTTAGAAAAAGCTCCGTGTGTGTGACTGTAAACAGCATAACTCAAAAACGAAAAGTCCAATAAATACCAAACCTGGTATTTAGCTTCAGTATCTTTCAAGATGCGACACGATTTTCACAAAAATGGCTCTAAAAATTTTGATTAAAATATCATACATTTGAAATATTTTCATGGCAAATGAAATCTAAACCGTAGTAAACCGTAGGAGAAAGACAAAATTTTACTACGTAAAAAATATAGATCCTCTTAAAACACAGAATTCATGTATATACACTTTGTCTGTGGATGAACCTTTTCTGAGATATACCTTGTTATTTGTTTAAATTTTCCAGTACTATACTTTTCTCAAGTGGGAATTCGTTATTCTCTTTTTTTTTTCTTTTTTTTTTCTTATGTCCTGGAATGAAATGCTCCACATAGCAACCAGCTCTTAAAAGATTTGAGTATCGTTTAAAGCTGTAGCGGTTCCTCTTTGTTAGGCCCCCACTACGTTGATGATGAATGCTGTGTTATGTACCTCTAGGTCGTCTTGATGCCCGTACTCTCGTGACGTATCTCGACGTTCTCATAGACTGGAATCTGATGATCGTATATCTGCATTCTTGTGTGTGTTAGTGTGTTGTATAATTGCGTCACGGCTGCTGTATTTGTGTCGGAGAGCACTTGTGTCTTGTCAGGGTTGGGTATGAAGAATGTTAAAATATCTTACGTACACGTACTCTGTTAATTATTTGAGAAGATGGTCTGTATTGAAAGAGTTGGATTATAGTTCTTATGTTGGGGAGCCGAACTTTAAGTTGGATATAATCGCACGTATAGTACCCGCTTTCCGGTGGTCTTTGCCCCAAAAAATGTTTTAAAAGAAATATTTACTTTGTAATTTTGACTGTTTCTTTAAAGATTATATATTTATGTTTGTCTCGGCTGCGTCAGTATTTTTGTTAGAAACATGGATGTCTTAGCAGGGAGTGGTGCGACTGAAGAATGTAGGCTTACACAGATTTTAAGTTTTTCTTCCCTCCATTTATTAATGCTTGACACGATTTAAATAACACTTCACTGATATAGAGAGCTGTGAGATTCTTTTGTTAACTCCTTGCAGTTTTTAAACACGTTAACTATCTTCTCACACAAAATACGTATTAAATTTCTCGAGGATGCATCTCGCATCTGATTAGTAACACTGACTGCTATAATTTTCTATATTTCAGTTTCTGATTGGCTACTCCTAATCCAATAGTATACTTTTATTTAACTAAAGCTTTTTCTGGTTGTTGATTGGCTATTTTATAAACAGTCATAAAAATTACGTTATTGTTACTCCAAGAATCACAAGTAGTATTGTTAAACTTTCTTACTCATTATTGACTCAAGGTTACCTCATTGTTACCTCACTGTTAGCAACTTTTAACTTATTCTTCTCACAGCTCTTACATTATTAAGTTACGTAATACATTCAGATAACATTATTACACATGTATACAATTATATAAACATATACAATGACTGTAATATACACTTTTTATATATTGTTACATACACATATTGCTTTAAGGCGGGCTGTTATTGAATTTATATATTATATAATTAGACAGAAATCATTTAAGTGTTAAAAATACTGCCTCATATTTCAGTTGCATTTTGAATAAACCACATGTAAATTCACTATCACCTTTGTCATGTTAAAATATGTATAACTGGTAGACTTTAAATATGTAGTTTTAGAGTCTATTTATAGACGAGCTGCTCGAACACTGACAAGCCTCTGTTAGCGTTCCTTCCAACCGTTCTTCTTAACGTGCATATTTAAATTATAGGCGTGTATCAATGTACCTGATTGCTGCTACCACTCAGTAACACCCAATAGTTTATGTTACATATATATGTTTATAGACTTCCATCGTTTTAATTATGAATCAAAGGTTCGTTACATGCTTACGTAGATGCTACTGCATTTCTCGCGTAATTTTATATTACTGGTTATATAGCTAACAATGGCCTTTCTCTCTTATATTACATTTTATATGTTATAACGTTATATAGTTATTCTCTATGAAGAACGTGTTTTCTTTTAACTTGTTTGCAACACGCTTTGGGCGTCAATTAGAAGTAGGTTGTATTGAAGGAGTTTTATTATATTTCAACTGTTGGGGAGCCAAACTTGAAGTAGTTGCAACCGCACGTATAGTACCCGCTTTTCGGTAGCCTTCGCTCTAAGTTTAAAAATATTAACTTTCTAATTTTTACTGTTTCTTTAAATTTTATATATTTATGTTTAGCTCGGCTGCGTCAGTATTATTGTTAGAGATATGGATGTCTTGGCAGGGAGTAGTGCGATTTAGAATGTAGGCTTACACAGATTATAATTTTTACTTCACTAATTTATTAATTCTGACACGATTTAAAAAACACTTCACTGATATAGAGAGCTGTAGGATTCTTTAATTAATTACTTGCACTTTTTAACACGTAAACTATTTTCGTCTCACTCGAATGCGTATTAAATTTCTTGAGGACACTTTTTGCGTCTGGTTAGTAACGCTGTCTGCAACCAACCTAATTGATTTAAACCGCCTAACTTGTAAATTTCTGTATTTCAAGTCTCTGATTGGCTATTCCTAATCCAATGGAATACCTTCATTTAACTGAAGCTTTTTCTGGTTGTTGATTGGCAATTTTTATAAATTGTCACTAAAATTACACTATTGCTTCTAAGAATCACAAGTAGTATTGTTAAACTTTCAAATTCATCATTGCCTCAAAGTTACCTCATTGTTACCTCATTGTTAGCAACTTTTAACCTATTAATCTCACAGCTCCTACATTATTAAATTACGTAATACATTCATATAATATTATTGAACATGTATAGAATAGTATACAACAATATAAACACATATAATGACTGTAATATACAGCTTTTATATGTTGTTACATACACATATTGCTTTAAGGCGGGCTGTTATTGAATTTATATATTATATAATTAGACTGAAATTATTTAAGTGTTAAACATTCTGCCTCATCTACCATGTGTACATTAGGAATATACTTGTTTTGAATATCCTTTAATTATTATACGTATAATATTGTCACGAACATGACTGAGGAGATCCGTATTATGTTTATTATTTTATATGCACTTAGCTGCACCCTACGAATCACGCGATCCTTAGAAAACCCTAAGCCTACGCATTTCCAGGGCGTCGGCAGACCATATTTGGTAATAGCTGCCACGATATTAGAATGAACGCCCTCTAGGATATTCAACCGTATACAAGCAAGCACTCAAGCTCTGCTCGCGGGGACTTTGTGTTGTAACTTGGCCGGAACCGCTATGGTACACGTCGGCGCGCCGGTGGACGGCCGCTCACCGGATGGTTTCACTAGCGACTTGACAAAGTCGTGTTGAGTATGGGCTCTCCTCATCCACGACGAGACATCTGCTAAGGTAAGAGAACTGTCAATGATAATGTGTGCTGTGCTTCGCCCTTCTTTCTGTAAACCTAACTATTGCACAATCCAAGACTAATTTAAATATAGTCAGATCGCTCTAGCCAAGCGTTTAATAATTGTCTCTACCTCTGCAATCCCTCATTTAGCTATTCCCCCCAGTCTCATAACTTAGCACGTGACAATATTAATGAAGAAAATCTGATGTGTTACACTCACATGACTTTCTCTACTATTGTATAAATTATTAAAAAGAATCTTTTAAGAGCTGGTTGCTATGTGGCGCATTCCATTCTCTTTGCATGTACAGGACATAAAAAATGAATAACGAATTCCCATTTGAGAAAACGTGTAAGTATTGGAAAATTTAAGAAAATAACAAGCAATATCTCGGAAACGGTTCACTCAATAAAAAAATGTATATGACATAAATTGTGTATTTTAACGCGATCTACATTTTTTGTGTAGTAAAATTTTGCCTATCTCTTATGGTTAACCACTTATGCAAAAGTCGTTCACAATGAAGAATACTTTTAGAGACATTCCCAGAAAATTCAGGATATACATTTTATTTGTCATAAAAGTATCTTAAATATATGATATTTTAATCAAAATCGTTGGAGCCTTTTTGAGAAAATTAAACTTTTCGAAAAGTGTTCCATGTAAAGGGTAATTTGGGGTGGGGGATTTTCTTGAAAACTTTTGTGTCGCATCTCTGGAAGGTACTGAACCTAAATACCAAGTTTGGTGTTTATTCGACTGTTCGTTTGTGAGTTATGCTGTTCACAGTCACACATACACACACGGACATGTTCCAAAAATACCTTTTTTTTATTCAGGGGGCCTCAAAATATATACTTCCGGTGAAATTTCAGTATCGAATTTTGGATGGAATACAATACTTCCCCTACTTACTATTCGTAGTAGAGAAAGTAAAAATACATAACACGTAAAACTTGGAACAAAATATTAAAGAAAGAAATTATTATTCTGTTGATGCTGAGAAGTTGTATTCCCCTTGCACGTACAAGAAAATTAGCAAAAGTTTATCTGGATTAACATGAAGTAGATGGAGAATAAGCGTTTATAAAAATAGTTTCTAAAAGAGTAGAAAAAGTCATGTAAATGCAACCTATCAGATTTTGTGTCTATTCCCTACATTTTAATCCAAATAAGCTTCTGCAGAAATAGCTACATTACATATTTCGTTATTGATACAAGCGGAACAGCGATAGTCAAAGGATGCTTTATGCTGGACTTAAAATTCCATACTGTTTGCATGCCATCGCGAGAAACAACTGTCAGGACTTTAGAAGAATGGCTAAATTCTAACATTTCGAACCATTAATAACGGATACTTCAGAAATGACTTATTCCGCAAAAAAGTTATTTGGAATAAATATTGTGTTTTAAAGAACGTTATGCCTATTGTTTAACGTTTAACAGTTGTACAAGATTGTACGAAATTCCTTCAGATGAAGAGGACTTCATAGGTATTCCCAGAAAATTCAAGATATGAATCTTATTTGTCACGTAAATAACATTAAAATATGGCATTTTAATCAAAATGTTTATTTAGAAAATAAAAAAATTCGAAAAATGTTCCGTGTAAAGGGTTGTTTGGGGTGGATGGAACTTCATTATGTTGGTGTGGCAGCCTTAGAAGGACACACACAATGCACCTTTTAAATTTTTTACTCCCGTTTTGGGGATCTTAAAACATGAATTTCGGAGAAACCTCGACTCCGCTCTTGATTTCATCTTATTTGAATATGTTTCCTCGTGCTTGTAAACTTTTCTAGACTATAAAATACACTCGTGATATTATTACATTATTGGCATACTCTCCAAAATTTTGACAGCATTTCCTGGAAAGGTATGGTCATCTGCTAGATATCCATCACTGGCAATAAACACATGCCACACGTTAAAAATAAACAAAAAGTACGCACTAGTATGCACAAATTATCGAAAGCAATTATAAGCCAGCGAAGCGGCAGTTAACAGTGTTAATTCCGGGCCGGTGCTGCAGTCTGCCAGCGCATTGTTTGACTTGAGAATCGTGTAATGAGTTTTTCCCGCAACCCCAGGGAGGTATTTGAATAGCGACAAAGTCAAAAGAAGGGGTTCGCACCAAGAAAACTCAAGAAGCAGCACTTACTCGTCTTTGTTTCCTCTCAAGTGTATAACATTTAATTAAGCAAGGGTTCGCGAAATGTGTAATTGTGAAAAGATTAAGAGCTCGTGGAGAGCATTTGTAGATAATTTACGTTAGTATTTCTGGGCTCCCGAGTCGGAATGGGGACTTGCAGTCAAACTGTGTGCACTAACACATGGCTATAAAGCCGTTCTCGGTGCAATAGTTTTGCTGTTTCAAATTTGTTATAACATTTAAAGTTACCTGCTTTGTTGATGAGTTTCATGTTGTCATCTCGTAGCCCGCTCTGCGTTGCCTGGTACGCCAGCTGCTACAGTGGTACAGCTATGCGTTCTTTATCTCAAGGTATGCGTGAGTGTATTTTGAAAGGGTAACACCAGTTTAGTTACTGATAAAATTGTAATCTTGTCTAAAACATTCAGTTTGAAAAGGGTTGCTGATTGTAGAATTTACGAATTATTACTTTTATAATAGCAAGCGAAGCGTCAGTTACCGTAAATCGCAGAAATATTGCTCGGAAAGGCCCGTCTCAATAGCCGCTAAATCTTTCTGACAACGGCGTGTTCATGTGCGATACACAACTTAGAAACCAAGCTGGGTGGCTCAGGCGGTGACGTCTGTGGCCCTCAATCGGGAGGTTTTGGGTTCAAATCTCGTGGACCAAATAATCTCACTGAGTTTTTTGTGGTTTCCTTCAGCTGTCAAGGTAAATACCAGATTCGATATTTAATGCCACGACCCAAAGTTCCATCTTAAGTCTAAAATAATAGTAGAATTGAAAAATATGCGGTAATAGCGAATACTGTGCCACCTATCAACAGACAATGAAAGCAGGTAGACTGGACGGAACGAAACAGAAGATACCGTTGTTATGCACTGGGGTCCCTTTGGACACGCGTCGAAGCAATATGGTATAGTCAGAGAGATGAGACCTAGAAGGCTAACTTCCCGCCTTTCTATCCACAGCAATGAAAGGAGGTAGACTGGACGGCACCTAATGCCATCTGCATGGCATGGAACAGAATACTCAGTGTTGTGCACTGTCTCTGTGGACTGTGACAAAGCAAGATAGTATGGTTGCAGGGTTGAGACCTAGAAGGCTAACTTCCCGCCTTTCTATCCACAGCAATGAAAGCAGGTAGACTGGACGGCACCTAATGCCATGTGCATGCCATGGAACAGAAGACTCAATTGCTATGCACTGAGGTCTCTGTGGACCATGACAAAGCAAGATGGTATGGTTACAGGAATGAGACCTAGAAGGCTAACTGTCCACCTTTCTATCCACAGACAATAGAAGCAGGTAGACTGGGCGGCCTAATGCCACCTGCACTGCATGAAGCAGAAGACCAATTGCTATGCACTGAAGTCTCTGTGGACACGTGACGAAGGAAGATGAGACCTAGATCCACGAGTTGTCTACTAACAGATCCGTCGCGATATGACCATGCAATTAAAACGACATAAATAACAACAACAAATTACACACGACAGTCAAAAATATCAGGAGAGTCACGAATACGTCACGAATGTACCTCTGGTATAGAACGGGCGCTGTTTTCTGAAGTTAAGCTACGTCTACCCATCACTGCCCCTACCAACGTTCCTACATACGCGGACCATCTTACTTATATGTATCTGAGGCGTTCATATGCGGTACCTCTTAAATCTCAGAATCTGATTCACTTTCTAACTTACAGAATTTCTGCCAAGTGACTTTTCGAACGTACGAACTCAACTGTTTTATACTAATGTATTTCCTTACTCGCTGATGACCTTTTTCTCCTGGCAAATCTTTCAATCCAGGCTTATTGCATTGTACATTGATTTAGTATATGGAAATTAATTATTTGCACTTATTTCTCTATCTCACTTTTATTTCTTTATTTAATTATTTATATCTTCTCGTCAGAAATTAGGGCATCAGCTAGGAGAAAAGGTTACT
Source organism: Deroplatys truncata (assembly GCA_030765065.1). Taxonomy (NCBI): domain Eukaryota; kingdom Metazoa; phylum Arthropoda; class Insecta; order Mantodea; family Mantidae; genus Deroplatys; species Deroplatys truncata. The sequence continues at coordinate 169,138,243 of CM060988.1, read as the reverse complement.
CCACAACATATGGTCATTTGATCTCAAAAGGCTAATGTTCATTTAGTAATTTATGCAAGAAGTGTATACTACTTTTAATAATAATAATAATAATAATAATAATAATAATAATAATAATAATAATAATAAATAGTTTATTTAAGTGCATCAGGTGGACCGAGTGGGATGGCTCAGGCGGTAACGTCCGTGGCCCGCATTCAGGACGTCCCGGGTTCGGTCCCTGGTGACCCCCATTCTGACCCATTGGTTTTCCTGGATTTTCCCGCGACGTCAGGCGAATTCTGGAGTGGTTTTATACAGCCCCCGTAATCCCCATCCCTGTATTTCACATTCCATTCAACGTTTCATTCTTCCTTCATCACGTTAGGTCTGTTTCAGGGTTAGAAGTCGGTGATGGCGTTTCAGTGCGGGAGGCAGGGAAAAATGATGCTCTCTGTAGAAGTTTCTCCGTCCCTCGGCCTTTCGGATGGTTATCGGGGTACCCGAAGCTCTTTGGGGCGGGGTTCCTGGTCTGTCTGTCCGACTGTCTAGGTGTCTGTCTGCAAATTGTAGGGACCTTGCCATTTCTGTGCCACCGCTCTTGGTTGCCTCCTCTCGGTGTCTCCTATCACCCCCTCCGCTTCTCCTGGAGACACTTCCTCTTGGGATGTACGAACAATATCCACTCTGAATCGGTGCTTAATTCCCTCCTTTACGGAAGATAACATAAGACAAGAGATGGAACTGAGATGGAGGTGAATTAAAGACGGGACACCTCGCGTGCTGTGAACTGCACAGATCTATTGCGGCTATCACCCCGCAAGAGGAAGGGATGAGGTGAGGGGGGTCACAGGAGGCTACAGGCCGTCAGCAGATAGGTCACTGAGACGCGCTGAAGTCCTAACATTTCAAGCTCGCAGACTGCTGGACCCACCGAGAGAAGCAAAGAACGACCCACCCATTAACCAGCCCTCTAGTCTCCGCGGTGATACCGTAATTATTTCCAGAAATATATAAATAATTAAATGAGGAATTGATAGATAAAGAAATAATTGCAATAAATAATGTTCATATATTAAAATAATACAGGATATAATAAGCTTGAATAGGAAGATGTGTCAGAAGAAAAAGGTAATTAGTGAGTTATGCTAAGCAGTCATTAGCAACAGCGTCAGAAGCGAAAGCCTTAGCTTAAAGATTCTTGGAATGCAGTTAGGTTATAAGTTCACTACATTTGAATATTCACGTAGGCAGAAATTCTGAAAAAGAGAAAGGTAATGAAATTCTGAGAGTCGGGAGGTGCAGCATAGTAACAGTAACTCATACGCATACGCGGGAGTTTTGAGATTGGAGCGCATATGAAGTAACGTTTGTGAGGGAGTAACATGTAGGCGGAGCTTGAGTTAATAATAAGTACCTGTATTCTAATCAGAGCTAATCATTCGTGTACACCATGCACATATTCGTGCATACATTACTGACAATGTTTCTTGAGAATTAGTCACTTAATGTAGTGATTACTCGTGTTATTTTAAGCGCTCCGTGACACAGTTGTGTGAGTAAGATTTGAGGCCATTGCCAAGGGTTTTGCCGGTAGGCAGATATAAGCAACCGGCAGCAGAATCAACAACAGATATTGAAGCAAAGGTTACGGCTTTAAAAGTGAAGACAAACAAGCGGCTTCAACAAGGAATACACTTACCTTTGAGCAAGCTTCCGCGCCATTTGTCCGGCACCGCCATACGCCACAAAACCGAGAAGGGAACAGAATAAAAGGCAAATGATGGAAAGGAAGTCGCGGTAAGCAGGCCATTCGCCTGTCGATCCCGGAGAAACCATGAGTGGACGATCGACAGAAATCGAACCCGGACCTCACGAATACGTCGCACACGGCGCCGCCTCGCTCGTTTATTTCAGCTCCTGCTAAGTAATTGCAAGGTTTTGGCTGCCCACTGAAATTGATCCTGAACACTTAGCTGTATACATTATAAGTTCATACAAAAACGTTTCACATAATCAATTTTATATACATAATATAGTTTATATAATAACAATTTTATATACATATAAAATTATTATTATTATTCTGGTTTTACTTTTTCTAATATTCGATACCGAGATTTCTACGGAAATACAGGTTTTCAGATCCCTTAAATCCCCAAAAAGCATTATTAGAAAAAGGTCTGTGTGTGTTTCCTATATCCTTGAACAGCATAACTCAAAAACGAAAAGTCGTATAAGTACCAAACTTGGTATTTAGATGCAGTACCTTTCAAAGTCGCGACACAAAGACTTTCAAGAAAATTCCCCAACCCTAACTACCATTTACATGGAACATTCTTCGAACATTTTGATTTTTATTAAATAAATCTAACTTTAAACTTGCGATGAACGAAAACGTACTACACAAAAGCTATAGATCTCCTTAAAAACACGCATTTTAATTCAAGTAATCTTTTTGTAGCAATAGCCATTTCCGAGATATCCGTTAATAATGCTTCAGAACTTTGTAATTCTTTTAATGTTCTGTCGACATTCATTTATTTCTCGCTATTGCATGAAAACTGTGCGGAATTTTAAGGCTAGCATATAGCGTCCAGATCTAAAACATTTGACTGTCGCTGTTCTCTTCATATCTATAACGAAATATGTAATGCAGCTACTTAGGCAAAGATTTATCTCCATTAAAATGAAGTGGACAGAAAATAAACCTGATGTGACACATTCACATGACTTTCTCTACACCTATCGTTTATTAATGGGTATACAGGTTATTCTTCATTAAGGCTTATTTTTCTGTCTGCAACACTTCAATCCAAACAAAGCTTTGCAGAAATAGCTACGTTATACACTTGATATTAGTTTATTTGTTTCAGGATGTTCCATTACATTTTGGCAATACTACTTAGCTTATTTACATGAAAAGTTTACAAAAAAATAATACATTTTATTTCCGATGTTACTGTGATGACTAATGTAATTTTACATAGCTTTTAAACATTCAAAATTAATTTTATTAACAAATGTGTTAAACGGTTTTTATATATTGATCACATTCTATTTACTTTTGTTACTTTTCTTTTCAAGCGTATTCTTTCATTATCTAATAAAATACTTTCATATATTAGGTGCTTTATATTCCGCTGGTTCTGTTTGCACTTACATATAGAGTCACCAGTTATTTTAAATCCATGGAAATATGCAATTATTTTTCCATGGCCAGTTAAAAATGTTATGATGGACATTACGCATTTCGTTGTACATAAAAAGGCCGCAACCATAGTCAAATATTTAAGAACTGGACGCTATATGCTGGCCTTAAAATTCCGCACAATTTTCATGCAATAGCGAGAAACAAATGAATGTTGAGGACTTAAAAATGGCCGAATAATGAACAATCCAACCTTCAAAAACGAATATATCAGAAATTTCTTATGCAACAAAAAAGTTATTTGAAGTAAATTTTGTTTTAAAGATAGGTATATCTTTCGTTTAATAAAACAGTTACTAGTTATACAAGGTTATATAAAATTTCTTCCAAATAAACTAGACCTCTCAGATTATTCACAGAAAATTCAAGGTATACATTTTATTTGTAATGTAAACATCTTTAATATGTGGTATTTTAATCAAAATCATTACCGGCAATTTTTAGAAAATTTTCCATTTTAAGGGTACTCTGTAATGGAGGAATTTTCTCGGAAGTCTTCGTGTCGCATCTTTGGGAGGTACTAAACCTAAATAACAAGTTTGGTATTTATCCGACTTTTCGTTTTTGAGTGATGTTCAAAGACACACTGACACACACGGATATGTTTCCAAAAATTAGATTTTTGAACTGAGGGGTGCATCAAAACACATACGTGTTAGAGAAGGTCATGTGAATGTAACACATCCGATTTTTTTGTTATGGTAATCAGATGCACACAGTCTGCCTTTCAGACATAATCCTATGCACCTATGCGTTGTATACTGCAGTATAACATTACGCTGCTTGTTGAATAAGACACGAAGCACCTGTCTGGCGTTGATCCTACATCTCATCTTGGTTTAAGGAGCAGTGATTATTGCGATGTTCATTTAGCAGTCTTATACCAAGCGTCTCTCTCTTTAGTAGACAATATATTCCAATTTGCTGAAGCCTTTCCCTTGATACTATACGAGGGCCCGAGCGCATTAATCTTTCATGTAAAGCTCGCAAGCAATATCCCGTCTCCCTTCTGCACCAACGGTCTGCAACCCATGGAGGTACGATCAGGGTGGTTTGAGTTTATTGTACTCCCATAACGTTAAAAAAAAATCCGATGTGTTACACTCACATGACTTTCTCTACTCTTGTACAAACTATTGTTACAAACGCTTATTCTCCGTATGTTTCATTTTAATCGAAATGTTAATCTTATTTTTATTTTCTTGTAGATGCAAGGGTAATTGGTAGGCTTTAAGCGATAGTCAAAAATTTTAAGAGCTGGTTGCTATGTGGGGTATTCCATTCTCTTGGCATACCAGGACAAAAAAATTAAATAACGAATTTGAGAAAAAGTATAAGTATTGAACAATTTAAGGGAATAACAAGCAGTATCTCGAAAATGGTTCACTCAACAAAAAAACTGTATATGACATAAATTGTGTATTTTAACGCGATCTACATTTTTTGTGCAGTAAAATTTTGTCTATCTCTTATGGTTTACCAGTAATGCAAAAGTCGTTCACAATGAAGAATACTTTTGGAGACATTCGCAGAAAAATTCAAGATATACATTTTATTTGTCATGAAAGTATCTTAAATATACGATATTTTAATCAAAATCGTTAGAGCCATTTATGTAAAAATTAAAATTTTCGAAAAATGTTCCACGTAAAGGGTAATCTAGGGTGGGGAGATTTTCTTGAAAACCTTCATGTCGCATCTCTGGAAGATACTGAGCCTAAATACCAAGTTTGGTTTTTATCCGACTGCTCGTTTCTGAGTTATGTTGTTCACAGACACACACACACAGAGACATGTTTCCAAAAATGCTTTTTTTGGATTTAAGGGGGCCTCAAAACATGTATTTCCGGTGAAATCTCGGTATCGAATTTTTGGGTGTAATACAATACTTCCCCTACTTACTATACGTAGTACAGAAAGTAAAAATCATAAGTAATTAAACTTTAAACATGTATTACACATAAACTTTATTAACACACGACACCGCGGCAAACATTTGACTACAGCTATTAAGTTTTTACCGCAAACGAAATACTCGTATGCATTGAAAAAGTGTAGGCAAAAGTTTATCTGAACTAAGGTGAGATAGATAGAGAAACGAGTTTTTGCAACAATTTGCCTGAAGCCGTATAAATTAAATGGAGGTCATGTTAATATGCGGAGGCAATTCCCTTGTGTCTACGTAATTTTATTTATTTGTTGAGCGCCAGTGGTTATAGTAATTGTAAACACAATTAGTGTTATTGTTCCGGCTAGTTAGCTACTATGGTAGAGCAAGTAGCTCTAGCATGTAGTGGAGCGTGAAAGGAATGAACTATTGAAATTATAGCACTGCTGAAAAGTAGTATTTATGTTAATGTCTTTAATACTGTACAACATTATTAAAAAAGAAGGAACGGAGTTTAATAGTTATTTCTAATGAACGAAAATAGATGGCGACACATGCAATACATCACGGAATAGAGAAAAGTTCAAAGTTTTATATTATGTGTACAAAATGACCACCACTTGTTATGAGAGGACGACCAGTGGTTACAATCTTCTACGAATTTATTGTATCAATTGTAATTTTTTATGACAAGGCGGCTCTTTGCTGAACTTACAACGAAATGCACGTGCAATGAAACAATGGATTCACTCTTTGCATATTGCAGCACACAAAACGAGTTTTCCTGTGGCGTCGCCATTTTCTCGTAAACAAACAGAGCGCCCCTGTAGACACTGAATGGAAGTAATAAGTGGGCTTAAAACTTTGAAATTTCCTCTATTCAATGATGTGTCGTATGTATTGCTATCTATTGTCGTTCATTAGAAATAAATATGTAAATGTTTCTTCTTCTTTTTGAATAATCCTGTACTTGCCTTATTAGTAAGATCAAGTTATTAGAGAAAGCTGTTGCGACGCCATTGCACTTAATTAGGAGTCGCTTCGTACAAAGTTTAAGTATTCTCATTGCAGTTTACTAAAAGCCAACATGTGAATAAAATTTAGATCCGTCGGCACCCATTGTCATCTTCTACCACTTTGTACTAATAAACTCTGTCTTAACTACCCCATTATTGGCTATTATATATGAATTTTAGGACTACATCACACAGTGATACATTTTCAGTCGTATCTATGCCCTAATACCACAGGTTTATTCAAAAAGAAGGAACGGAATTTAAATATTTATTTCTTATGAACAATAATAGACAGTAACACATGTGAAACATCATTGAATAGAGGAACGTTCAAAGTTTTAAGCTCCACCTATTAGTTCCATTCAGTGTCTATAGTGTTTGTTTACGAGAAAATGGCGACGCCAAAGAAAAAATCCGTTTTGTGTGCTGCATTATGCAAAGAGTGAATCCATTGTTTCATTGCAGCGTGCATTTCGTCGTAAGTTCAACAATGAGCCGTCTCGTTATAAAACATTTACAATTGATACAATAAATTCGTAGAAGATGGTTGCGTATGTAAACGGAAAAGCACTGGTCGTCCTCGCATAACAAATGGTGCTCATTTTAAACACATAAAGTAAGACTTTGAACTTTTCTCTATTCAGTAATGTATCTATGTGTTGCCATCTAATGTCGTTCATTAGAAATAAATACTTAAAGTGTGTTTCTTCTTTTTGAATAACACTGTATTCGGTTGAGAAACTGTTAGCTCGTCTTCTCAGATAAGAAAGTTTACTCATACATACTTCTGGCTGGCTAGCTTTAATAATTCAAATCTATCTCCTTGCTATGCTATTAGCCATTTCAAATATCACATGCCATCCCTACAGTTATCCCCGCGTGTTCGTTTCTCTCCTCCTCCCGTTTGTTTGTGGTCCTGACAAAGTTTTTCCCCTAGGCTATAAAATTTAATGGGTTTCGTCTGGCTACCGACACGAATACTTCCCTTCTTGGTTTATCCAACAGCTAACTCATATATACATAGATACAATATATAGAGCGATCCGCTCGAATGCCCCAAATTTCAATTGTATGTGACGCGTAAATAGTTCAAGCTAGACACTTACAATAACGTCTATGTAAAATTAAAACTCAACAAGTTTCGAATCCCAACGGGAGATGGTGCAAGGCCATGGTGTTCGTTCTGAAATTTTATCGTTTATCAAAATAACGACACCACAGATCAAAGCATAAACTGTTTTGTGGCATGCGGAGTTTAAATCAATAATCCTCCAAAAGGAGTTTCGGCGAGTCTTTAACCATGATGCTCCAATTGCTAAAGAAGTGGTACTATACATTTTTAGCTACTGGAACTGTGTTAAAGAAGCATGGTGGTGGTCGTAGGACATACGAAATGGTTGCAAATGTTTAAGGCGTATTTGGGTGGTGCTCACGGAAGTCACCAAGAAGAACTTCGCGGAAACTTCAAATACCGAAATAAACGAATTGTCTAAAAACATCTCAAACTGTACGCATACAAGGTATTGCACCGTCTGAAGCCGAATGACAAGCCCAAACAAATGCAATTCACCAATACGATGTTGGACCGTCTCGTCGCTGATCCTGATTTTATGTCTCCAAGAATTTCTTCTCGTTCGAAGCCGCTTTACATGTGTTAGACAAGGTAAACCGGCATAATGTACGGATCTGGGGATCGCAGAATCCTCCCGCTACACGAGAGAGAGCCCCAATCAATGTTTGGTGCGGTTTGTCACAGAATAGAGTAATTGGGCCCTTATTCTTCGTCTATAAAACTGTCCAACATATCTTGACATCCTGGAGCAGTTATTATTTTCACAAATTGAAAATCTGCAGCCTAACATATTTTCCAACAAGACTGCGCTGTTCTACACGATTCAATGAAGTTTCTACGACTCCGGACAACATTCTCCCTGGCCGTTGGATTGGTAAGAGAGGATCTGAGGCTTGGCCTCCGAGATCTCCCAATTTAACACCGCTCGATTTCTTTTTCTAGGGCTACGTCAAAGATAAAGTTTACGCCACCCCAGTCAGAGACCTTCGTGATTTTCGGGAGCGCATCAAAGAAAGCATTCACGAAGACATGCTCCAATGTGCTTGGAAAAAATTGTTCATCGCTTTGACATCGTCACAGTGGAGCTCACATAGAGATGTGGTGATGTGCATATAAAACTTATTGAGGTTTCCTTTCGTATTAACGTTGTTATAACTTTCTATCTTCAACCGTTTACCCGTCGCAAAGAATCGAATTTAGGGAAATTCGAGCGGACCACCCTGTAGATTCACATAACTCTTAAATCACATATAAACACTGTTACTTGAACTAAACAAAAATGCAAGAACTAATAATTAACATCTAAAGAATTGACACCTATTATATTACTTAGGCCTATGGTGTGAGCCATTGTTTACTTAATGTCTTTGTGTGCCTAAGATACTGCCACACATATAATGTCCTGTAACCGGATAACGATAGAGTGATTTAATGGCTCTTGGTTTGATTTCTGGAGAGTTTTAGGTGTATTCTGTTGGCAACACTGCTGTTGTTCATACTTTCATACCAGGCAGTACCAATTGAATCAAATACTTCTAATTCTACGCTTGTTTTCTTTCTTCCGTGGACGTGTTGGATCGATATGTCGGATTGCTCATAATTAAAACCCCTGAAAGGAAGAACATGGGTTTCTTCGTCATCCAATCAGCTTAAACTAAGAAGGATTCCTTGGTGGAAGAAAGGGGCTTGAGAAAAGAGCGAGAAAAACTTAAGTTTGTCTACTCTGGCGTAATCCGTAAATTTATTACTCTTAGAAGAGGGAAATTATTAAGAGCAGTTCAGTAGAATATGGAAACTGGGCTTCATTGATACCTCTTAGGGACCAATAAGCATGTATTTTAGGATCTATCAATTATCCTATATACAGGAAAAGCCCACTTAATCAAAACGGAAGAAGCGAAAAGATATAAATAGAGAGATACTCAAAATCGCACTGTCAACATTGCTTAGGAGAATAGCAATATTTAACCCTAATCAGCTACGTGATATTGTATGCAGTTAATCCTCGTCTAATACCCCTCATTCCAAGAAATATTGTACTGTTATAACAAGAGTTTTACCAAAAGGAATATTGAAATAAGACTTAAAGAGCATATGAGATGCATTTACCAAAAGCAGCCAGATAAATCAGCAGTAGCACATCATTTCTAGTCTTCGAACCATGATATCACTCCGAACATAAAACTCTTAAAACCGATCAACACCAGCAAGGAATTGGACATCTGGAAAAAATACATATCGTCAAACACAGGAATCACCTAATGAATTTCGAACTGCCGCCACCCAGCAGCCTTTGGAGGTTCATCAGCCCAGCACCAGAGAACACCACTAGCCACACACCTCCCCCAGACGATGACCGGCAATATCAGTTGAGAACATGCTGACGATGGGAACAAGCCGTCTCCCGAAACGCGTTCAAGTAAGAATATTATAGTGACGTAGTGTAATAACCCTCAACTCTCTTTATTTTAAAAAATAAATTATGAACATTACGTAAGAAAAACTTATGCGTGTGAATGGCAATTTCATTCAACGATGTCAGGAATGTCTTCGCGCAGATGGACACCACTTTCAACAATTGTAACAAGGTTAGTACTCATCACATATATGTTACTAACACTCGTTAATAAGTAAAGTGAGAGTTACGGAACAGAAAACCCGTAGTGTAGTAGACTGTGTGCGGTGCACGCATGCGCGCAATCTGCGGCCTTGGCATAAAACGAAGACACTGTAGAATCAGACAACTATAAAATCTAATGCCATAGCCGGGTTTTGAACCACGGATCTTCCGGTTTCCGTCCGGTTACTCAAACCACTGAGCTATCATGGCAACATGCCGGTAGGATATTAAATTCTCCATCTCATTCGCATTTTTACTCGGTAAATCACAAGATCTCAATTTGTATTCAGAAGATATACCCCAATGGCGACTTACAATGCTGTAAATACTTTAAGTCTCGGACTTCATTGTGTAGCCTCTATTAGGTCAATTAATAAATTAATTGTTCCTCCACACAGCCATGTGTGTAGGACAAGGTTTGAAAAGGTATAATCAGACGATTTTACCTTTTCCCACACATGATTCAAACCCTGGCTTGGCATTGAATTTTTCAATCGTCTTATTCTACGTATGCTATGCTGTACATGACCATTATTAATGTTTTTATCCCTTATAGAACACTACATTTTACATATGTGTAAAGTGAATACTACATAGTCTGTGCATTGCCGTGGGCAATAATGTACATGCGGAGATGGTCGAAAGTGAACGTTCTCCGTCTCTCACAAACACTATAACGTGATAAACTCTTTCCGACATCGCAAGAGGTAATAGGTGCATATTTATATCACTGTCTGATATATTCCTTACTCTGTTTGCGGAGCGGAACATGAAGTAGATTTTTTCGTTATAGGAGTTGTATTATATTTCAACTGTTGGGGAGCCGAACTTGAAGTAGTTGCAACCGCACATATGGTACCCGCTTTCCGGTACCTTCGCCCCAAATTTACTTTCAGTGCCCTTTGCTCCAAGTTTAAAAAAATATTAACTTTGTAATTTGACTGTTTCTTTAAATATTTAATATTTATGTTTGCCTCGGCTGCGTCAGTATTATTGTTAGACACTTTTTTCTTAGCAGGGTTGTGATGCGACAAGAATGTAGGCTTACACAGTTTATAATGTTACTTCACTCCTTTTATTAATGCTTGATACGATTTAAATAACACTTCACTGATATAGAGAGCTGTGAGATTCTTTTTATTAATTAATTACACTTTTTAACACTAAACTTACTTTTCGTCTCACAGGAATACATATTATATTTCTTGAGGACACTTTTTCCGTCTGATTAGTAACTGCAGGCAACTGAACTCTAAATTTGTAAATTTTGACATATTTCAGTTTCTGATTGGCTAATCCTAGTCCAATTGAATACCTTTATTTAACTAAAGCTTTTTCTGGTTGTTGATTGGCTATTTTTATAAACTGTCACTAAAATTACATTATTGTTGCTCCAATAATGACTAATAGCATTATTAAACTATCTTACTTATTATAGTCTCAAGGTTACCTCATTGTTAGCAACTTTTAACTTATTATTTTCACAGCTCCTACATTATTAAATTACATAATATATTCATATAACATTATTACACATGGATACAATAATATAAACATATACAATGACTGTAATATACACTCCTTATATATTGTTACATACACATATTGCTTTAAGGCGGGCTGTTATTGAAATTATATATATATTATATAATTTGACTGAAATCATTTAAGTGTTAAAAATACTGCATCAAACATCATACATATTACGGTATATTTCTTTACCCACCGTCTGTACACAGGGGACACATACCAAGAAATTATGTTCTCTGCATCGGCATCTTGAAATCACGGACCAGGTCACTCTAATCCGCCCTTTACTAATAAACATTGAACGGAAACTCGAAGCCGTTAGTGACAGAGTGACAGCAGACGAGGGATTCAAAGCAATAGAGGAAAGAAAGACTACAAATCCGTATTCAAATACTATCAATAACACAAAACGTTTTCGTTTTAGACTGCCTTGCGTTTTGTAAAAAAAGGTATTGAATCAACACCAAAACAGATTTCATAATGCTTATGAAACAGTGACATGATGTAGCTCCTCGCAAGTGTTGCGAAAAAAAGTTGAGAAAAATTTTGTTGTATACACATGTCTTTTTCTACCCTCCATCGTTCACTGGTCGGTATACAAATTGTTCTTACGAAAGTTTTATCGTCTTCCTATCTACTTCATTTTAATGCAGATAAACCTTTGCAAGAATATACCATACTCTTCCCATGACATCACGAAAAACGACTGAATAAATAATGACAAATTATTAACAATGCGAACCATTCATAACGGATATCTCGGAAATGGCTTGTGCTATAAAAATGTTATTTGAAATAAATTGTGTGTTTTTAAAAGATCAACATTCTTTGACTATTACGTATTCGTCTATCCCTCAACGTCTACCGCTTATATAAAATTCCTTCCAAATGAAAAGGAATTAAACGATATTCCCAGAAAACTCAAGCTATACGTTTTGTCATGTAAATGTTTTTAATATATGGTATTTTAACCAAAATCGTTAGTGTCATTTAATTTCCAAAAATCTTCCATTTAAAGTGTAGCTGTAGTTGGGGAATTGTTTTGAAAACCTTCGTGTTCATCTTTGGAAGATATGAAGATAAGTATAAATTTTGGTATTTATGCGAAATTTCGTTTTTGAATTATGCTGTTCACAGACACACATATACGGACATCTTTATAAAAATTACTAATCTTATGAATGTCTTTCTAAATTTTGTAATGCATATTTTAATACTGTGTACAGTAGTAGTTTTAATTATTATATGGTTTTGGAATAAAATTGTCTGCCTTTTCCTGCTTAAAATCTTAAGTTTACGATTATCGAGAAAAAAAGAATGAGGCGTGCGGAAGGCCCTTCCCCTTAAGTTCGCTTAAGGGGGTTCTACTGTATTATGTACTGTTTTGTTTTTAAGTGTATCATTTATTGCTCTGGTAAGGCGTAAACTTTCGCCACCAGCAGTTAATGTAAAATATATTGGTTTTTATTGCCTTAGCACGCTTCACAGCTAATAGCTTAAAATTGCATTAGATAACCACACACACAAATACCTAAATACTCGTAGACCATAAATTTTCACTCACATTCGATACGGAAATTTCAATGGAAATACATACATAAAGAACCCCTGAATCTAAACAATAAAGCATTTTTAGAAAAAGCTTTGTCTCTCACTTTCCCTCTCCCTGTGTGTGTCTGTTTGTGAGCAACATAGCTGAGATACAAAATGTAGGATAAATACCAAACTTTGTGTTTAAATTTAATACCTTCCAAAAATATGACAGGAAAATTTTCACGTAACTCCCCAACCCAAATTACACTATGTATGCAACAGTTTTCAAAGTTTTTGATTTTCTCAAAAATAGCTAAAACGATTTTGATTCAGGTACCTTATATTAAAGATATTTACGTGTTAAATAAAATGTATACCGTGGAATTTTCTGGAAATAGCCTGTGAAGTCCTCTTCATGCGGAAGGAATTTTGTATAATCTTGTATAACTCGTAAACGTTAAGCGATAGACGAAAACGTACTACACAAAAAAGTAGATCTCTTTAAAACACACACTTTATTTCAAACAAGGTTTACTTGTGCCATAAGTAAGTTTGAAGATATCCGTTATTAATAGTTCGAATTGTTCAAAACTTTGTCATTCTTTTCAAGTCTTTCGATATTCAGTTGTTCATTGCGATTACATGGAGCATAGGATTTTAAGACCCGCACATAGCGTCCAGTTCTTAAACATTTGACTATCACTATTCCCTTTGTATCTATAACGAAATGTCTAACACAGTTGTTTACTGAAAGGTTAAAATGAAAATAAACGTCGGTAAGAACAATTTGTATACCCACTAATAAGCGATACAACGTCGAGGAAATCATGTGAAGGTATCACATAAGATTTTCACTCCTTGGCATTCTCAACTAAAATTCAAAGTTTCTTAGAGGCATGTTCTGGTATGCGCTCGTATTCAAAGTACAAGGGCTATATAAAAATGCTTTTTAATCTTTTACTAAGTTATGAAATTAAATTATAATTTGTTTTATAAAATGCTTTCTTCAGAAATAATTGGGTTAATTATGGTGAAAAAATCCTGAAAATCAGTTGAGTGGATTTTGAGATTACCGTCCACACACATGCGCGCGCAAAACATAGCATTTTCTGTCTTTATAATATTACTGTAGATCTCCTTAAAAACAAATTACGTAAATTTAAGATCTTTTTAGCTTTAAAGACTACATAAACTCATCAGGTGCCTCAAGAATTTTTCATAAGGTTGATAAAACGTAACGCCGCATTTGACTGTTAAATGCAGTTGCGTGTTTGAAAAAAATAAGACACGAATATTCCCACCATAAAACACATAATGACATTTTTTCGCACCCTATAAAGACACAATGACAAGCAACTTCTGCCCCCATTCCTCAGAGATCAAAGTTTGTTTAACATCTGCATCGAACTGAAGGCTAAACGAACCGGGCGGTCTCGCAAGTCATCTGTTGCTATTCTATGTGCAGAGGGAAATTCTCGCCCCTACGAGATTTTTGAGGCGAAATAATCCCGCGTGGTCAAAAACCGTTCGACAAAGTTTGCTGAAAAAATCGTTGGAACATATGTCCTCTTACACGGACCGGAAAACATTCCCCGGATCTCTCTCTCTCTCTCCCCAAGGAATCAAACAGCTAGGGAACTTTTTTTATTGTTATTTGTTTTTGGGAACATTTGTTTTTTGCCTCCCTGAGCACCTGCTTGCGCTAACTACCACGTACTGCAGAGCACTCATGTGGCAAAAACGTGAACCCGGATAATCTCCTTAACTTACCCTGCAAAAAAAATGCGTTCTTTTCAGTTTGAACCCGATACATTCAAGGCACCTCATTTCTCTGTAATGTTGCCGTCAGAAAATACGTCAAAACGTACGCTTTTGTGGTTTACATTACGTACAGTAGATAGAAGAAGTTGCGGCAGCTTTTTTTTATCACCTAAATGATATCAGTCTAATTATATAATATAAAATGTAATAACAGCCTACATTAAAGCAATATGTGTATACTATAATATATAAAAATCTGATGTGTTACACTCACATGACTTTCTCTACTCTTGTACAAACTATTGTTACAAACGCTAATTATCCATATGCTTCATGTTAATCGAGATGTCAATCTTATTGCTAATTTTCTTGTAGATGCAAGGGAAATTGATAGGTTTTAACCTACAGTCAAATATTTTAACCTCTGGTTGCGATGTGGCGCATTCCATTCTCTTTGCATGTCCACGACATAAAAAAAATGAATAATGAATTTGAGAAAAAATATAATTATTGGAAAATTTAAGGACATAACAAGTAATATCTCGAAAATGGTTCACTCAACAAAAAAGATGTGTACGACATAAATTGTGTATTTTAAGGCGATCTACATTTTTTGTGCAGGAAAATTCTGGCTATCTCTTACGGTTTACCAGTTATGCAAAAGTCGTTCACAATGAAGAATACTTTTGGAGACATTCCCAGAAAATTCAAGATATACATTTTATTTGTCATGAAAGTATTTTGAACATGTGATATTTTAATCAAAATCGTTACAGCCATTTTTGAGAAAATTACAATTTTCGAGAAATGTTCCATGTAAAGGGTAATCTGAGATGAGGGGGTTTCTTGAAAATCTTCGTGTCGCATCTCTGGAAGATACTGAACCTAAATACCAAGTTTGGTGTTTATCCGACAGTCGTTTCTGAGTTATGCTGTTCACAGACACACACACGGACATGTTTCCAAAAATGTTTTTTTTGATCAGGTGGTCTCAAAACGTGTATTCCCGGTGAAATTTCGGTATCAAATTTTTAGGTGGAATGCAATACCTACTTCCCCTACTTACTATACGTAGTAGAGAAAGTAAAAAGTGTATATTACCATCATTGTATTATGTTTATTTTATTATGTACATGTGTAATAATGATATGTGAATGTATTACGTAGTTTAACAATGTAGGAGCTGTGAGAATAGAAGCAAACTGCTTTTCGTAGCAAACAGAATTACAAAGAAAAAGCAGAAAGTTGCTGACAATGAGTTAACATTGAGACAACAATAAATTTGAAAGTTTAAAAAGGCTACTAATGGTTCTTGGAACAATAATAATGTAATATTTAAAACAGTTTATAAATAGCCATTCAAAAACTAGAAAAGCTAAAAGTTAAATAAAGGTATTCTATTGGAGTAGGATTAGCCAATCAGACACTAAAGTTAGAGGAAATGTACAAATTCAGGCGGTAGACGCTACAAGAAATCGTACCCTAGCAGTTTTGGTTCGGTACGGGTTAGGTATGTGACATGAAAATTCATTGCGGTGAGGATAATATAAAGTTTACGTGTTAAAAGTGCAATTAACAATAACCTCACAGTTCTACAGTAGGATATATCAGTGAAGTGTTATTTAATTTTGTGAAGAATTAATAAAGAAAAGTACAATGCAATTATAATTTGTGTAAACCTTGTTCTTTAGCCGTACCAGCTCTGCTAAGAGATACGTGCTCTACAAATTACTGCTGACGAAGCCGAGATATACATGCGTAAATAAATAAAATAACATTATAAAATAAAAAGTTGTTTCTTAATCTGGGGCGAAGACCACCGGAAAGTTTGTACCGTACGTGGGGCGAAAGCTCCTAGAAACAATCTCCCGCAAATTTGCATCCATTACGTGTGGGTCTAAAATGGCTTCAAAGTAGTGCCTATATGTGGTGCAACAATTAAACCCCTTCAAAGTACTGCATTCCACCCAATAGTTTTATGGCCAGATTTAACCTGTAATACATCCTTTGAGGCCCGCTAAAACCAAAAGGAGTCATTTTTGGAAAAGTTGCGTGTGACTTAAACAACGTAACTGATATTTAAGTTCAGTACCTTCCAAATATCCGGCACAAAACTTTTCAATAAAACTTATCCATTTCAAACTACACTATGCATGGAGATTGTTGCCTCCTTTTGATTTTATTGAAAATTATATGAATGCTTTTGATTAAAATATGATGTAATAATTCACATGATTTTCTCTACCATCTGTATTTTATTAGTAAGTATACAAACTATTCTTACTAAGCCTTAGTTATTTGCTGAAATACCTACATTACACATTTCGTTATGGATACAAAGGGAACAACGACACTCAAATGTTTAACAACTGGACGCTATATGCTGGCCTTAAACTTCCATACTGTTTCCATGACATCGCGAGAAACAACTGAATGTTGACAAGACTAAAGAGAATGACCAAGAAACGAACACTTCGAATTTTAAATAACGAATATCTCAGAAATGACTTGTGGCACATAAAGTTTATTTAATTAATTGTGTATTTTGAAGAGGTCTACATTTTTACTTTCTCTACTACGTATAGTAAGTAGGGGAAGTATTGTATTCTACCCAAAAATTCGATACCGAGATTTCACCGGAAATATATGTTTTGAGAATCCCTGAATCCAAAAAAAGCATTTTTGGAAACATGTCCGTGTGTGTGTCTGTGTGTGTGTCTGTGTGTGTGTGTGTGTGTGTGTGTGTGTCTGTGTGTCTGTGAACAGCATAACTCAGAAACGAACAGTCGGATAAACAACAAACTTGGTATTTAGGTTCAGTAACTTCCAGAGATGCGACACGAAGGTTTTCAAGAAAATCCGCCCACTCCAGACTACCCTTTACATGGAAGATTTTTCGAAAATTTTAATTTTCTCAAAAATGGCTCTAACGATTTTGATGAAAATATCATATGTTTAAGATAATGTCATGAGAAATGAAATGTATATCTCGAATTTTCTGGGAATGTCTCCAAACGTGTTCTTCATTGTGAACGACCTTTGCATAACTGGTAAACCATAAGAGATAGACAAAATTTTACTACACAAAAATGTAGATCGCGTTAAAATACACAACTTATGTCATATACATTTCTTTTGTTGAGTGAACCGTTTTCGAGATATTGCTTGTTATTTCCTTAAATTTTCCAATACTTATACTTTTTCTCAAATTCGTTATTCATTTTTTTTATGTCCTGGAAATGCAAAGAGAATGGAATGCGCCACATAGCAACCAGCGTTAAAATATTTGACTATCGCTTAAAAGCTACCATATTTCCCTTGCATCTACAAGAAAATTACCAATAAGATTGACATCTCGATATCTCGATTAACATGAAGCATATGGAGAATAGGCGTTTGTAAAAATAGTGTGTACAAGAGTAGAGAAAGTCATGTGAGTGTAACACATCAGATTTTTTTGTCTTTGATATGCAAAGAGTTATAATCTGTGGCAAAGGGAATTGTGCTGCACCTAGCAACCAGCTATTAAGAGATATGTATGTGCTTAAAGGCTACTGTATTTCTGTATTGCCCTTGTAAATATACATTCCCCTTACATCTACAAGAAAATTAGCAATAATAAAGACTCTGCAAATGTTTATCTCGATTAACACGAAGCAGATGGAGAATTAGCGTTTGTATAAATAGCTTGTACAAGAGTAGAGAAAGCCATGTGAGTATAACGCATCAGATTTTTGTCATGTAAATGTCTTTAATGTATGGTACTTTAATAAAAATCGTTAGCTATTTTTAGAAAAATTTTTAGAACTTGGAATAGCTTTAGTCCTCTTTATTTGGAAGGAATTTTGTATCATCTTGTATAACCAGTAAGCGTTCAGCGATAAACGAAAACGTACTACAAAAAATAAACGTACATCTCTTTAAAACACACAATTCATCTCAAATAAGGCTTTTTGTGGTATACGTCATTTCTGAGACATCCGTTATTAAAGGTTTGAATTGTTCATTCCCTGATCATCAAGTCCTTTCAACATTCAGCTGTTTCTCGCGGTCATGGAAACAGCATGGAATTTTAAGGCCAGCATATAACGTCTAGTTCTTAAACATTTGACTATCGGTGTTCTCTTTGTAGCTATAACGAAATGTGTAATGTAGCTATTTCTGTATTGGTACATTTGGATTAAAATGTAGTGGATAAAAAATAAAGTTAGTAAGAGTAGTGTACCCACTAATAAAAGATAGAGCGTAGAGAAATTCATGTGAACAGTCATATCAGATTTTTGTCGTGGTCATGCTTTTACTACGTGGTTTGACTATCGCTTTATGGTAAGGCTAAGGGTATTGACGAAGGGAAGGGCCCAGGTAACCGGCGCAGAGCACCGCAAGTAGGCTGCAATGGCCCTTTCGTACTTCTACCAAGACCCCTGGGAGGGAGGGAGGGATTGGGGAGAGACACGAGGGCGAGGGCCACCCAGATTCGGATGACGACAGGCGCAACCATGGGCGGGGTCCCGAACGTTTCCAGATCGAACGCATCCCACAACCACGCCAGGGAAGAAATGTCTACAAAGCACACATCCACTGCCCGCGGAACACTGTCGCCCGGTCCTACAACCCTAAAATAGATAACAAGGAAGGTAATGGGAACGAAAAATGGGGGTCAGTAGAGTTGTGGTAAAATATGAACTAACTCAGCATTCGCCTGCAAAGTCAAATAAACCACGAAAATCCTTGATCAGAGTAGGCGGTCGCCGCGGATCTAATCCAGGACCTCGGGGAGAGTCACAAACGCTACGGCACCTCGCTCGGTGACTGCCGTTTATTACATATAAGATTTTGTAATTGCAATACATTAGATTTTTAATCAAAGCTAAGATTGTATTTTCAAAGTTCATTTTAGGTTTTATCGAAATCTTGCTTTAAGTTACATTTCAGAACGCTACCAACCGTTTGGGACTCCCGGCATTTTATCTTTCCTAAGCCTTTGCAACAGCTGCGAGAGAATTAAAGCAGAAAGTAAATAAATTCAGCATCAGCTGTAGGGGTTTGCTTTCTCAGGGGAGGTGAATACTGAGGCGGTTTACTTTACGCTGTGTGATTCAGCTTTTCACGGTGGAAACTTCCTTTATGTCTGTAGGAATATCTGATTTATTTATCAAGCATATACATAATTTTAATTAATTCCTTATCTCTCCCTTAGGTGAAAGTAGTATTGTATAGAGATAAAGAGTTTGCCCGCGTTTACGTTTGTGTAAACCAGAAGTTGAAAACATTTTCAATTCAAATATAAATTTACTTATTTATCGGACGTAACATTTCCAGGAAAATCGCTACAGCGTATGGATATACACCAGGTGTCCGAAAAAAAGGTTTCCGATATTTACAGAGGAAGTGGTGTGCAACAATAGAAGACAAAATCAGTTCCTATTCCGAGCCCTTTGACAGTGAATGAAAACAGATTGCAAGCAGAGGCTTGTTACTATGCACTGTGTTTGCACATTATGATGCATCAAGCAAGAATACAAGAGTAGTCAACTTACAGTATTCCAGTGCGTGTTGCATACGTATTGCTCTCTCAGTCAGGTATATTATTTACGTCTGGTGTACGGTGCAGGTTTTATAGTGACACTGCATTACTGTAATTTGTTTTCAAGTCCTTCTCTCAACCGGAGCATCGGCTAATACAAGTCGCTCATGAGCAATGGATTGTTCGGGGAGGGCTGATGCGTTGGCCTTCCCGTTCTCTTAACCTTAACTCTTTAGATTTTTGGCTTTGGGAACATTTAAAGACTGTGGTGTTTGCAGTCCCCATAAATTAAGTGCATACACTATGAGAACGCGTATTCGATACCTGTGATGTAACCACCAGAGGTATTCCAAAGAATGGTGATTCTAAGAGAGACAAGGAGAAGGTTGCATTGCAATGTGTGGCGGCCACATCGAGCACCCATTGTGAGGAGTAGATCAAAGACATGCAAATTGTTGATGGTAGTGTAGTAGAGCATAATTCAGGAGGTATTGAGTTTACGAGCAATATTTGTAAGATCTATTTTTTTCTTTTGTTTCATACTACCTCTTGTAAATATTAGAACCTTTTTTTCCCCGGATACCATATATGTTTTCTACTATTCATTTATAGCAGATGAACTATTGCATTTCACCCAAATATTCCATACCGAGATTCCATCGAAAATTCACGTTTTGAGGTCCCCGGAACAAATAAATAAAAAAATAGAATTTATGAAGTCCGTGTGTATGTGTCTTGTGTGTTTGTACCTATGTGTCTGAGAACAGCATAACCCAAAAGCTTAAAGCCTGTTAAAGACCAAACTTGGTATTTTTTCAGCGTCCTCCAAAGAGGGGACCCAAGAAAATTCTTCTACCACAAACTTCACTTTATATGCAAAAGTCCTCGTTATTTTTTATTTTCTGAAAAATAGTGTAGAGATTTTGATTAAAATATCATATGTTTGAAATGTATGCATGACAAATTAAATGCAATCATGAATTTTCTGAGACTAGCCTGTGAAGTCCTCTTCACTCTGAATCTCTTTTATAGATGGTACACAATAAATCAGTATTTCCTTAAATCACACAATTTATGTGAAATAAAACTATTTATAGAGTTAAACATTTCCGAAATATTCCTTGACATTGGTTTGAATTTTCAAGTGGTAAATTGCTATTAGTTTTTTTTTCTCGTGGTCAAGCAAAGAGCATGGAATTTCAAAGCCATGATACAGAGATCTGCTTTTATAAAAGGTGACTATATTTTAGCCTAATAGCTAAAATAGCCAATTCATATAGCCGCAACGAAATGTGTAAATATGCAATGAAGGTTTATCTCTTAACAAGAAGAAAACTGAAGAATAAGCCCATGCAAGAATAGTGTGAGTGATGTTGCAATGGACCTCTCTCGGGTTTGTTCCTTCCTGGTGTGGGTGTTCACTTGTAATATAATGCCCTACAACACTGTAATTTATTTACACTTGTTAGCAGCTAGCCATGAATTACATCCCACAATTATATTGGTTATGCGGCCTATTTATCAAGCTGTACTCCCACTCTATATATCTTTCTAAATTGCTAACTGCTTCTTCACACGCTCAATCATCTGAGTGGCATGAAGTTCACCTCCTGACGAAATTGTAAATAGTCGTGAGAATCTCGGAGCTCTGCTTTCTTTTTACACCCTGCAAAATAGGCTATGTTTCCCATAAATATTTTAAAACACTATTGTTATTGGCTGATCACCTTAGCGTCGTATGCGAACATTTGATCTCATATCTTCCCTCATGACGTGTTTGAACCTCCCATTTTTGTCCCAACCTCTCGCTATAAATCTTCAACCTCTATTTGTCTCTCTGCTCCCAACGTCTCCACTGGTCATGTTCAGCCTATACCCTATACCTCGTGCCACCCTAGAGATATCTCCGCTTGGTACCGCTTGGATTTATGCACCTAACTTGTACAGTCGCACGTCTAGCTAAGTTCCCTTATTTGTCATATAACATATTTATATTTTAATGATGTTATTTGTCGTCCTCTGTGGTGTAGTGGTTACCATGCTAGCCTCTAGTTCCCGAGGTCGCGGGTTCAAACCAGCGGAGGGCGATGGATTTTTTTCGGGTGTAAAAACCCTTAGCATGGCTTTTTTCGGAAGAGAAGTAAAGCCGGCATTCCTGTGTCGTAGATTTACGGCACGAAAAGGAACTTCAAGCCTGATAAACAGGCCTCTAAGCAAAATTACCGGTCTTTCACGCCCAATATAGAATGGGACGCTAAGGACCGCAGCAGTTAAAGAGCGTCCATAAATTAAAAAAATGATATTATTTACATTGATGCGCCATTGTTTCCGCTACAATGTGAATGAAACACACGCAGTTTTTATTCTGGAGTCTGATTTGTTTTCCTAAATGTGGCTGTACTTGAACAAATTCATAGCTGCGCTCCTTATGTTAACAACCCCACTTTAGCCGATGTTTAGCTCTTAATCCTGGATTTCTTATCGTGTTAACAAGAGTTATCTGTTGCCACGTTTGTCTCTGGATTTATGTGAGACTTCAACTTGTTTATTTCACAAACATTATACGGATATGGTATATTTCAATTCATAAATTACTAAAAGACTAAGAAGCGCTTAGAATACCTTTACTGAGAATGCTAGGATATAGAAAATAGTGTAGTACAACACAGAGAACCGTAAATATGAACAAAGACTGTTTAGTTGCTGTACTCCGCTGAGAGTGCATGTAAAATCAAAAGCTAAGTAACACTTAAGCAAAAGGAAGACAAGGGCTTAAAAAGCGAAAATATTTCTGAGGAATGAAGAAGTACATTCACATTACTTTCTTTACCTAAATTGGATGTTACATATAATGGTATTGAAATGAGTAATAATTAAATGGTAGTTGCGTTGATTGGGAAGCTATTTTGTTAGTTATGAAGGTATTTTAAATTTATTTATGAATTTTGTATGTTGTTGTTTATTGCGTTTATGTTTAATGATTAATATTTTAATAATTAATGTTTTGGTAATGTAGGTTTGATTATGGTTTTATATTGTTTGGAAAGGATTTTATTTTACTTTGATTTATTTTATTCGTTTGGTACTTTATATTATTATATTAATATTTACGTTTTATTTTATATTATGTTACTTATTTTGCTACATTAGTTTTATTTACTTATTTACTTTAGCTACTTAATTTATTATTAGTTATACAGGATGGACCATTTAAGTTGAACTGTACAGTATCTTCAAAACTAAGAAAATGCTTTTAATAAAAGTTCCTTTATATTATGGGGAAAAGTAAACACCATTATTCGTGTTTTGTTTGGAGGACATTATGATGGTTATTTTAGGGACAATTTAATTTTTTAAAATGGGAACCTACATTTTATATCTTACTTTCTCATTAGAAAATAGTTTATAAAAGCTGCTTATTTTGTGATGATAAATAAGGAGACAAAATAAAAAATGTTGGTTCCCAATTACGAAACCTAACTTGACCCTCAAATGACCATCCATGGATGGTCCAAACAATCATTGCGCTCTTCGTACACAGTCATTCAGAATTTTCGTTGCTATTTACGTTGATGTAAGAACAATTGCAAAGTGTTTTATACAGATGTTGTTTAGTTTTTTATGAGGCGTGAGATAACAACATAAAAAGGTATCTTCCTAAAAAAACTAAATTGACCCTAAAATGTCCATCACAACGTCCTCAAACAAAACACGACTAATTGCATCAACTTAAACGATCCAAATGTGTATATATATATATGTATTTTAATTAAAGTTGTCATAGCTGCTCTTGAAGAAATTAACAGTAACTAAAGCTGTCTATGTAAAAGTCTTATGTGAGGTAATTTTCTCGAAAATTTTCGTGTCATGCTGATCTTAAGTAGGAAGTTGAATGCTTATCCAAGTTTTCATTTTGAAGTTTTGCCACACGAAAGGTGCTCTTATTGAATTCCTTCCTTCCTCTACCTACTATAAAAAGGTGCAGGAAAAATTACAAAATTTCTAATTAGGCAATTTAAAAATTTTAAAACGTAATTGTGGCAACAGAATTTAGATGTTTCTATCACAAGTATATATTTGTTACCGAAATCCATACGATCAAGTTTAGCAGCGTTCATCATATCCAGCAGTTTACATTTACAGGATTCAGTTTGCATATACACGTGTTATATCCACTTTCTGTGTAAACTAGAGGTTTCCAAAAAGACATACATCTACGTTTACGCCAATCTCTGTTATAAAGGGCTTACATATATCTCATGGTAGAAAGCGCACACCTGAAACTGCTTAACCTGTTTGAATCGCACACGCCCTTTCACGAAGCGTGGGTATGATAAAACATTGTTTGATTAATACCAGCAAAAGCTGGATACACACATCTGAGAAGTAGTAAATTTTCCATCACACTTGGGGTCATTAGATTGTATACAGGCATTCACTGCTAAAGTAAACGATACCATTTGGCGGGAACTTCCAGTAACATCAAATACGCGGATAGTGTTTTAGAATTAACTGTTCATACGAGGGGAGTTGTGTAAGCAAAGCGCACCATTTTTATTTTCTCCACCACGTAGGTACATAGTAGGTAGAGAAGGTATTGCACTCCATCCAAAAATTATCGCGCTTTCGCCGGAAATGCATATATTGAAGCGCCCCCTGAATAAAAAAACATTTTTAGAAAATATTCTATGTGTGTGTATTTGTGAACATCATAACTAGAAAACGAAAAGTCGGATAAATACCAAACTTGGTATTTGGGTACAGTACTTTCCAAAGATGCAAAAAGAAAATTTCCCGACCAGTAACCTTTACATGGAAAATTTTTCAAAATATTATATTTTCTGAAAAATAGTTATACTGAATTGACTAAAGTGCCGTATATTAAACGTACTTCTGAGATATAAAACGTATATATTGAATCTTCTGGAAATAGCCTTTGAAGTCCTTTTCATTCGGAAGGAATTGTATATAATCTCGTATAATTTGCCAAAAGAAAATTGTAGATCTCTAAAAAACACAATTTATTTCAAACAACTCTTTTTGTGGCATAAACATTTCACAAATTTCCGTTAGTAATGCTTCTAAATATTCATTAATTGGTCATCCTCTTGAAATCCTGTCAACGTACAGTTGTTTCTCGCGATGTCATGGAAACAGTATGGAATTTTAAGGCTAGCACATAGCGTTCAGTTCTTAAACATTTGACTATCACTAGTCCCTTTGTATCTATAAAGGAATGTGTAATTTAGCTATTTCTGCCAAAGTTTATTTGGTTTAAAATGTAGGAGATAGGAAGATAAGGTTTAGTAAGAATAGTTTTTATACCAACTAACAGACAATAGAGAGTAGAGAAGGTTATGTGAATGTATCACATCAGAATTTTTTTTAATTGCACTTTTATTTCTTTGAGATTATCTATTAACAGTCATTCTATATAGTATCCCTGTATCTCACTGACGGGGTCCTAACATTTAAGAACTATTATTTATCCATTCAAGACACCATTTCTATTCATCTTAGAATAGCTCAGGTAGCGTCAGTAGAAAGCTCTTCAAGAGAAGAAAAACATCGCACACCATATTTTTACTTTCTCTACATCGTATAGTAAGTAGGGGAAGTATTGTATTCCACCCAAAAATTCGATACCGTGATTTCACCGGAAATATATATTTTGAGACCCCCTGAATCCAAAAAAAGCGTTTTTGGAAACGTCCGTGTGTGTTGGATAAACACCAAACTTGGTATTTAGGTTCAGTATCTTCCAGAGATGCGACACGAAGGTTTTCAAGAAAACCACCTCATGGAACATTTTTCGAAAATTTTAATTTTCTCAAAAATGGTTCTTAACGATTTTGATTAAAATATCGTATGTTTAAGATATTTTCATGACAAAGAAAATGTATATCTTGAATTTATGGGAATGTCTCCAAAAGCCCCTTCATTCTGAATGAGTTCTGCATAACTAATAAACCCCATAATAGATAGACAAAATTTTACTACATAAAAAATGTAGATCTCGTTAAAGCACACACCTTTTTTTTGTCGGGTGGGCTATTTCTGAGATGTTCCTTGTTATTTGTTTGAATTTTCCAATGCTTATACATTTTCTCAAATGGGAATTCGTTATTCATTTGTTTTATGTCCTGGACATATAAAGAGAATGGAATACTCCACATAGCAACCAGCTCTTAAAATATTTGACTATCGCTTAAAGCCTACCAATTCCCCTTGCATCTACAAGAAAATTAGCAATAAGATTAACATCTCGATTAACATGAAGCATATGGAGAATAAGCGTATGTACAAATAGTTTGTACAAGAGTAGAGAAAGTCATGTGAGTGTAACAGATAAGAATTTTTTTTAACTTTGGGAGTAAGTCGAAGTCTGCTAAACTCCTGTAACACTTCCCAAGAGATAAAACCTTCCACCCATAGTCGTGGTGATTTTGGTTACAACCTCCGCGATGTGTGGGCGAGCATTGCCGTGGAGAATGGGTGGACTATCCACGAGCAACCGAGGTTGGTTCTTTTGCATTTTTCTGGAAAGTTTTGCATGAAATCACAATAATACTTCCACTTGGGACTCTATCTGCCAATGACCCCTTAGTGATCATAAGCAAAACATTATTATTTGCTTGACCTTTGATTGAGCTCGTCGAAATTTTTTTGGTTGAGGGGAACCTGTAGCTCTCCATTCGTTGGATGCGATTTCAACTCTGGCTCAAAGTCCCTATTCTACGTTTCATCAATAGCGACAAGCTTCACTCAAATCACCTTGGATTTCTGTGCAAGTTTTGCCGCGTAAAGTTTCGATCTTAATGTAGAACCTATGATCTTTACAATCAGAGTACGTGACCACGTGCACGTTCCATTTTCTACTAGGTCTAGGCGTACCATACCAGCCTTTAGTTCCCGAGGTCGCGGGATCAAATCCGGCGGAGGGCTATTTTTTTGGTGTAAACATCCTTAACATAACTTCCTTCGGAAGGAAAGTAAAGCCGGTGGTTCCGTGTCGTACATTTACGGCACGTAAAAGAACCTCAAACCTGATAAAGAGGCCTCTGAGAAAAATTACCGGTCTTCCACGCCCAATATACAATGAGACGTTTAGGAACGCAGCAGTTTAAACAGCGTCCATAAATAAAACACAATTCTGTTTTATTTACGCTCCATTTACAGCCTTGCTTGAACAAATATTGAGTACGCTATTGATACAATAAATACAGTACTTCTTACGTGTGCGGCATGGGTGAGACTTGTATTCGGGAGGTCCCGGTTTCGATTTCCGTGGCCCTCCCTCTGTGACCATTGGGTTTCTCGTGGTTTTCCCCTAGGCGAATGCCGGGGTGGTGTATTCTATTACGATTTTCCTTCCTCGCATTTCCTCTCATTTAATCTCCATTTCACGTTTCAGGCCCTGCGGTGCTGGCGGTGCCGGGCAGATGGCGTGGATGTATGCGAGTTGGAAAGATTTCTCCTTGTGAACGCCAGGGTGATCTGTCCCAATTTCTCCACTGTTGCGCGGCTGTTCAAACCGGAAATGTAAGGATCTTTTGCGCGTCTGTCTGTCTGACTGCGAACCTGGGATTTCCTAGGGACTTTCACCTAATCCCTGCCTCCTGGGGAGTTTAGCTAGATCAAGATGGTCGCAGTGCACGAAGTGTCCCCCCTGAGATAAACATATCTTGCATGCTACACATACTTCTTTCTCAGGTCTTCATCTCCAGTTGGTGTTATTTTCACTGGTATTGCATCATCCAATCCGCGGCACTGCCAAATTCTGCATTTATTATAAAATTCCCTTCGTATAATAAATTTAATATAAAAAATTTGTTTTAGACAGTTAATCTATTGATACAAAGGTCATTAATAGATTATGTTTTAATAAAGCTCCTAATTTCGACCTCATGGTGCAACCTTTACTTAAGAATCTACCACGCAAAACCACAATACTGCTAACCAAATTTACAATTGAGTACTACGCTTAACATACTGCCCAGCAACGTGGAAGCATACTAACATTTATATTAATACCTCAACCCAGCAAATATAGCAGGATCTATTAAGCTAGACCAGTTAACCTTCTACCGCCGTTTACGAAATATTCCAGCGTCTGTTATTGCTCAGACTTTTCAAGCTTCTTGGAGCACTGTTGCCTAAAGCACAGTTTGGACTTACAGAAAATTTCACTGTTGCCCAGAAGAATTATAGTCTGCGACCACACTTCTGTCAAATGTACTTTTTCATGTACTACTGAAAGCCCTTCCCAAACTAGATTAAGATGACAGCTGTAGGTTAACAAAATAAACTTGGAAACGTTTCTGGAAAGGAAAGGTCTAACTGTAGTAAAAGATCAAGTTATTATCAACGTGCTACCCCTAGGGGCTTACTTCGGTAAGTACGGGATGGGCGATCCCAGGGACCCGAGCTACCAGTCCTCCATGTTTTTGGAACTGTGTCATAAAACTGCAGCGTTCTTCATCGTTTGTATGTGGACAGACGTTTTCAGAAAAGTTTGACAATCGCTGATTTGAAGAGCAAATTAAAACTTTTGAGTGAAGATAACAGGCAACAATAAATAGAGATGTGCAGCACAGAGAACAACCTTGGTATCCAGCTAGATAATGACAATGCACTGCTTGGATCCTATTCACTGAAGAATAATGTGCATCTATGTGTAATTAAGAAGTTTGTTTTACGTATTGAAATAACATTATGCTTCATGAATAACATGTGGATTTTCGCTGGCCCAATAGCGTGAGTTGTTTGAGTTCACATGTTCACATGTTCATATGTTTCATCTGTGAACCATGTGATGGACAATATGGCAGGATTTTGCACAATGTACGCCTGAAACCAACGACAGTAATTGAGTCATCTATCCTTATCTGGTTCCTTTAACTGATGGACAACCGTAATCCTATACAGCTTTAGGCCTGCACTTTTCACAGCTCTCTGACACATTGAATAGCTGTACCGTGTCTCCTGCGACAAACGTCTTAATGATTTTTTGAGTGACTGATCCAGTGGTGCTCTTACGTCAATAACAGCTGTGAGAAGCCTAGATGAACGAGTTTGCCCTTTTCACTCATCAGAGATCCAGTTGTTTCCAATTTGTTTACCAGTCCCAGTATTATATTTCTTTGGGGGGGATTCCGAATACCAAACTCTCTCTCTGGTATGCCCTTTGAGTAGCTGTAATTGAATTCGTAATCCAGTATTGATTTACAAGGAAGAGTCATTCATTTAATTTGTACTCAATTTTTACGTTGACTAGAACAAAATCTCAAAACAGTTGCCAACAATAAAACTAACAATTACGAATAAAACATGAACATTTGCGGATCTAGTGACAGGCAATCGAAACTCCAGAACATTCTGCTTAATTTGGTGCTAAAATTGGGGCATTGAGTGAATTTCGAACAGAATAATTAAAGAAAGAAATGTGTCAGTTCTTCATAAATTACCCTGTATAATAATATTACTTTTTGAAGTATTTTTTCTTATAATAATATTTTCAGAGTGACGAGCTGCTGTGCTGCAAATAAATGAAGGTGCGCCTATGAGTGATGCAACACATTAAACACTTAAGCCTGTATTTGGGCGGTTTAGGAGAATCGATTAGCTGATACGTTCATCAGTTGCGATGGTAACGTCATACGTCGTGGCGGTCGGATGAGCAGCCTAAGTGAATTACAAACCTAAGCCACCGGCAGTGTTGCCATATACTGCTATAACAGCTGTCAAACGTCCCGTAGCTAAATCCACATCTGTAGCCAGCTGTTCCCAAATAGGACATTTAAACGTAAACTTTTCTGTTGATTAAGAAAACAATGGCACTGCTGTAACCTCTCGGCGAATTGCATGGAAAAGCCCTTTGTTTAGTTATTATCACTCGTTCTACAACACTGCATTGGGCTTATCATAATGGCGTAATCGGATAAAGCATCTGTGCATTCATAACGAACATTACCAGGATATTAAAAGCTTTTGTTTCGTTTTTCTTTTCTTTTTTTCGTTAAGGTAAATGCATCAGCTAAAAATCAGGTTTCAGACGCTTATAGCAAGTTCAGATTATTTTTTTACTTAAAAAATCTGAAGTATTACTTTCATCTGACTTCTCTATCCCCTATCGTTTATTAGTTTTCACTAAAGATTATTTTTCTATTTACTGCATTTTAATCCAAATAAACGTTTGCAGAAATAGCTACATTACACATTTCGTTATAGAACAGCGATAGTCAAATGTTTAAGAACTATATGCTGGTCTTAAAATGCCATGCCCGTTTCCATGACATCCGCGAGAAACAACTGAAAATCGCTGAAACTTTAAAATAATGAGAAGTATTGAACTATTCGAATGTTGAATAACCGATATCTCAGAAACGCCTAATGCCACAGAGAAAAGTTTCTGGAGTAAATTGTGTGTTTTAAAGATATCTACATTTCTTGTATGGCACGATTTCGTCTAATGCTTAACGTTTACCAGTTATACAGGATTATACAGAATTCCCTGAATGAAGAGCACTTCATTGGCCATTCCCAGAAAGTTCAAGATATACCTTTTATTTTTATATAAATATCTTTAATATTGGGTAGTTAATAACAAAATCATTACAGCCATTTTTATAAAATAAACATTTTCGAAAAATGTTCTATGTAACGGGTAGTTTGGGATAGAGAAATTCTTCTGCCGCATATTTGTAAGTTACTGAACTAAATACTAATTTTGTTATGTAACCGAATGTTCGTTTTCGGAATCTGCTGTTCACAGGTACTCAAGACACACACGGAATTTTTTCTAAACATGCTTTATTCGGATTCAGGGGGCCTCAAAACATGTATTTCCAGTGCAATATCGGTATCCAATATTTGGATGGAATGCAATACTTCCCCTTCTTTCTATACGTAGTAGGGGAAGTATTGTATTCCACCCAAAAATTCAATACCGAAATTTCACGGGAAATATATGTTTTGAGGCCCACTGAATCCAAAAAAAGCCTTTTTGGAAACATGTCCGTGTGTGTGTCTGTGAACAGTATAACTCAGAAACGAACAGTCGGATAAACACCAAACTTGGTATTTAGGTTCAGTATCTTCCAGAGATAAGACTCGAAGGTTTTCAAGAAAATCCCCCTACCCCAGAGTACCCTTTACATGGAACATTTTTCAAAAATTTTAATTTTCTCAAAAATGGCTCTAACAATTTTGATTAAAATATATGTTTAAATACTTTCATGACAAATAAAATATCTTGAATTTTCTGGGAATATCTCCAAAAGTATTCTTTATTGTGAACGACTTTTGCATAACTGGTAAACCAAAAGAGATAGACAAAATGTTACTTCACAAAAAATGTAGATCGCGTTGAAATACACAATTTATATCATATACTTTTTTGTCGAGTAAACCATTTTAGAGATATTGCTTGTTATTCCCTTAAATTGTCCAATACTTGTACTTATTCTCAAATGGGAATTTGTTATTCATTTTTCTTTTTTTGTCCTGTTAATGCAAAGTGAACCACATAGTAACCAGCTCTTAAAATATTTGACTATCGCTTAAAACCTAGCAATTCCCCTTGCATCTACAAGAAAATTAGCAATAAGATTAACATCACGATTAACATGAAGCATATGAAGAATAAGCCTTTGTAAGAATATTTTTTACAAGAGTAGAGAAAGTCATGCGAATGTAACATCAGGTTTTTCTGTAACTGAAGGAAGTGCCACGAGATTGTCCGGTTGAAACGCTGTTATTGTTGTTAGAAAGGAAAAGATATGGGAAAGTAGCAGAGTGTGGTAAAGCAGAAATCTTTGAAGCATAGATCAAACTTAGGATTCTCCTCCTTGTATGCAGTGCTTGCTCGTTACCTTCTATTTGTAAACTCTCGGTAGGGCTTGTGTGAAATGCTCCCAACGCAATCTTGAGTGCAGAAGACTGAACGAAATCGTGTATCTTAAGGGCAGTCAGACTAGATAAGTTATATACAATGCAGCCATAATCAGGTTTAGATCGTATAATCATCCTGTATGTGCGGAGTAGGACATTAAAGTCAACTCCCCAATTTTGACATATGATTAGTAGGTCATTTATGATTGCAACAATGACAACAATGATCACATTACTAGACTAGATTAGAATTTCCAAATTGGTTTTCTGTGTTCTTGAACTGACCGAAACAAAATCTGAGAAGCGCGTACAATGAAATTTTCTCCGCGAATTTAATCTTGGTAATCACGACGATGTAAGCATTATGAAATAGGACAGACAGTTACGAGAAACTGGTAGTCTTTTGTCCACACGTCGAAAGCATTGAAAATGGAATATATCTGTGGAAAATATGGAAAAGATTTGCACGTCCTTCGAAAATGCATCTGTAGACAGCATAATTCAAAAAAAATCTGATGTGTTACACTCACATGACTTTCTCCACTCTTGTGCAATCTATTTTTACAAACGCCTATTCTCCATATGCTTCATGTTAATCGAGATATCGAGATGTCAATCTTATTGGTAATTTTCTTGTAGATGCAAGAGAAATATGGTAGCTTTTAAGCGATAGTCAAATATTTTAACGCTGGTTGCTATGTGGCGCATTCCATTCCCTTTGCATGTCCAGGACATAAAAAAATGAATAACGCCTTTGAGAAAAAGTATAAGTATTGGAAAATTTAAGGAAATAACAAGCAATATCTCGAAAACGGTTCACTCAACAAAAGAAATGTATATGACATAAGTTGTGTATTTTAACGCGATCTACATTTTGTGTGTAGTAAAATTTTGTCTATCTCTTATGGTTTACCAGTTATGCAAAAGTCGTTCACAATGAAGAATACTTTTGGAGACATTCCCAGAAAATTGGAGATACACATTTCATTTCTCATGACATTATCTTAAACATATGATATTTTCATCAAAATCGTTAGA
Organism: Deroplatys truncata; assembly: GCA_030765065.1. Classification (NCBI taxonomy): domain Eukaryota; kingdom Metazoa; phylum Arthropoda; class Insecta; order Mantodea; family Mantidae; genus Deroplatys; species Deroplatys truncata. The sequence goes on along the minus strand of CM060988.1, from coordinate 169,105,176 downwards.
GCCATTTTTGAGAATATTAAAATTTTCGAAAAATCTTCCATGTAAAGGGTAGTCTGGGGTGGGGGGATTTTCTTGAAAACCTTCGTGTCGCATCTCTGGAAGATACTGAACATAAATACCAAGTTTGGTGCGTCTCCGACTGTTCGTTTTTGAGTTATGCTGTTCACAGACACACACACAGACACACACACACACACACACACACAGACACACACACGGACATGTTTCCAAAAATGCTTTTTTTGGATTCAGGAGGTCTCAAAACATGTATTTCCGGTGAAATCTCGGTATCGAATTTTTGGGTGGAATGCAATACTTCCCCTACTTACTATACGTAGTAGAGAAAGTAAAAAAAATCTGATGTGTTACACTCACATGACTTTCTCTACTCTTGTACAATCTATTTCTACAAACGCCTATTCTCCATATGCTTCATATTAATCGAGATATCGAGATGTCAATCTTATTTGTAATTTTCTTGTAGATGCAAGGGGAATATGGTAGCTTTTAAGCGATAGTCAAATATTTTATCGCTGGTTGCTATGTGGCCGCATTCCATTCTCTTTACATGTCCAGGACATAAAAAAATCTGATGTGTTACACTCACATGACTTTCTCTACTCTTGTACAATCTATTTTTACAAACGCCTATTCTCCATATGCTTTATGTTAATCGAGATATCGAGATGTCAATCTTATTGCTAATTTTCTTGTAGATGCAAGGGGAATATGGTAGCTTTTAAGCGATGGTCAAATATTTTAACGCTGGTTGCTATGTGTCGAATTCCATTCTCTTTGCAAGTCCAGGACATAAAAAAATGAATAACGAATTTGAGAAAAAGTATAAGTATTGGAAAATTTAAGGGAATAACAAGCAATATCTCGAAAACGGTTCACTCAACAAAAGAAATGTATATAACATAAGTTGTGTATTTTAACGAGATCAACATTTTTTGTGTAGTAAAATTTTGTCTATCTCTTATGGTTTACCAGTTATGCAAAAGTCGTTCACAATGAAGAATACTTTTGGAGACATTCCCAGAAAATTCGAGATATACATTTCATTTCTCATGGCAATCTTAAACATATGATATTTTAAACAAAATCGTTAGAGCCATTTTTGAGAAAATTAAAATTTTCAAAAAATGTTCCATGTAAAGGGTAGTCTGGGGTGGGGGGATTTTCTTGAAAACCTTCGTGTCGCATCTCTGGAAGATACTGAACCTAAATACCAAGTTTGGTGTTTATCCGACTGTTCGTTTTTGAGTTATGCTGTTCACACACACACAGACACACACACACACACAGACACACACACGGACATGTTTCCAAAAATGCTTTTTTTGGATTCAGGAGGTCTCAAAACATGTATTTCCGGTGAAATCTCGGTATCGAATTTTTGGGTGGAATGCAATACTTCCCCTACTTACTATACGTAGTAGAGAAAGTAAAAATGAATAACGAATTTGAGAAAAAGTATAAGTATTGGAAAATTTAAGGAAATAACAAGCAATATCTCGAAAACGGTTCACTCAACAAAGAAAATGTATATGATATAAGTTGTGTATTTTAACGCGATCTACATTTTTTGTGTAGTAAAATTTTGTCTATCTCTTATGGTTTACCAGTTATGCAAAAGTCGTTCATAATGAAGAATAGTTTTGGAGACATTCCCAGAAATTTCGAGATATACATTTCATTTCTCATGACATTATCTTAAACATATGATATTTTCATCAAAATCGTTAGAGCCATTTTTGAGAAAATTAAAATTTTCGAAAAATGTTCCATGTAAAGGGTAGTCTGGGGTGGGGGGATTTTCTTGAAAATCTGCGTGTCGCATCTCTGGAAGATACTGAACCAAAATACCAAGTTTGGTGTTTATCCGACTGTTCGTTTTTGAGTTATGCTGTTCACAGACACACAGACACACACACACACAGACACACACACACACACACACACACACAGACACACACACGGACATGTTTCCAAAAATGCTTTTTTTGGATTCAGGAGGTCTCAAAACATGTATTTCCGGTGAAATCTCGGTATCGAATTTTTGGGTGGAATGCAATACTTCCCCTACTTACTATACGTAGTAGAGAAAGTAATAAGTCGGATACATACCAAACTTGACATATAGGTTTAGTTCCTTCCAAGGTTGTGACTTGAAGACCTTCAAGAACATTCCCTCAGCCCGAATTATACTACACATGAAACATTATTCGGATGTTTGTTTTTCTAAATATCTGATGTGTTACACTCACATGACTTTCTCTACTCTTGTACAAACGCTTATTCTTCATATGCTTCATATTAATCGAGACATCGAGATGTTAATCTTATTGCTAATTTACTTGTAGATGCAAGCGGAATTAATAGGTTTGAAGTGGATATTTGTTGGTAGGTAGTTGGAAGATGCTTCATGTTTATATGCCCTACGTATGGGAGCCAATTTGTCGCGGTAACTCGTCGTGTTATCAATTTCTGAGCGCCTATTATTGTTTCACTATTTTGCATTTTGGGTTCATTGTCCGCCGGCTAGCTATTATTATTATTCAGTCGAGCAAATCTCTTAAACAGGGTGTGTAAACGGAAAGGAGTTTTTACTAAAAGATAACACTGATAAAAGAATTTGTTTTTACACTTTTATTGCCGTCACACGTTATTAATTTCACATATTGACTCTTGATACACGCCCGACTGAAACTGTTATATATATTTTTACTTTCTCTACTACGTATAGTAAGTAGGGGAAGTATTGCATTCCACCCAAAAATTCTATACCAAGATTTCACCGGAAATACATGTTTTGAGACCTCCTGAATCCAAAAAAAGCATTTTTGGAAACATGTCCGTGTGTGTGTCTGTGTGTGTGTGTGTGTCTGTGTGTCTGTGTGTGTGTGTCTGTGAACAGCATAACTCAAAAACTAACAGTCAGATAAACACCAAACTTGGTATTTACGTTCAGTATCTTCCAGAGATGCGACACGAAGATTTTCAAGAAAATCCTCCCACCCCAGACTACCCTTTACATGGAACATTTTTCGAAAATTTTAATTTTCTCAAAAATGGCTCTAACGATTTTGATGAAAATATCGTATGTTTAAGATAATGTCATGAGAAATGAAATGTATATCTCGAAATTTCTGGGAATGTCTTCAAAAGTGTTCTTTATTATGAACGACTTTTGCATAACTGGTAAACCATAAGAGATAGACAAAATTTTACTACACAAAAAATGTAGATCTCGTTAAAATACACAACTTATATCATATACATTTGTTTTGTTGAGTGAACCGTTTTCGAGATATTGCTTGTTATTTCCTTAAATTTTCCAATACTTATACTTTTACTCAAATTCGTTATTCATTTTTTTATGTCCTGGACATGCAAACAGAATGGAATGCGCCACATAGCAACCAGCGATAAAATATTTAACTATCGCTTAAAAGCTACCATATTCCTCTTGCATCTACAAGAAAATTACAAATAAGATTGACATCTCGATATCTCGATTAATATGAAGCATATGGAGAATAGGCGTTTGTAAAAATAGATTGTACAAGAGTAGGGAAAGTCATGTGAGTGTAACACATCAGATTTTTTTATGTTACTATAATCACTTATTTGCTGGACATTATTAATTCACGTATTTCACATTTATAACTAACTTTACGACGCGAGAGATTTTGTAGAACTGCGCGACGTTTAACTTCTGAATGATTCTCTTGAACTGAGAATACTTGCCTCTGGCTTTAGCTTTTTATACTCCCACACCCCGATATGCCTAAAGATTATAACCGAGCTGCTATTGGTTAATAAAACGCGCCAAAATTAGCGTCTATTTTTATATCGAATCAAAATTACGAAAACATATGCTCTAGGGAAGAAATTCCCTCCATTTCTACAGAAAAACGCGCCAATCTGACGTCATTTGCTTATCTCTAATAATTGATAAATAACTCACCCCCTCGCTCATTGTTACCCGCTATTATTGTCAGTTTCAGTGAGGCCGTGTAAACTTATTTTCTAACAATGCTTATAATTCACAAACATCTCAAATCAATGTCATACAATAATGCTTATTTACACTACAATCACTCTGGCATTTACATTATTGTGATACAAATTACTGCCACAGTTTTAAGCGATAGTCAAATCTTATAAGCGCTGGTTGCTATGTGGAGCATTCCATTCTCTTTGTATGTCCAGGACATTAAAAAAATGAATAACGAATTCCCATTTGAGAAAAAGTATAAGTATTGGTAAATCTAAGGGAATAACAAGCAATATCTCGAAAATGGTTCCCTAAACAAAAAATTAATATGACATAAATTGTGTATTTTAATGCGATCTACATTTTTTGTGTTGTAAAATTTTGTTTATCTGTTATGGTTTACCAGTTATGCAAGTCGTTCACAATGAAGAATACTTTTGGACACATTCCCAGAAAGTTCAAAGTATACATTTTATTTGTCATGAAAATATATTAAACATACGATATTTTAATCAAAATCATTAGAGCCATTTTTGAGAAAATTAAAATTTTCGAAAAATGTTCCATGTAAAGGGTAATCTGGGGTGAGGGGATTTTCTTGAAAACCTTCGTGTCGCATCCTTGGAAGATACTGAACCTAAACACCAAGTTTGGTGTTTATCCGACTGTTCGTTTCTGAGTTATGGTGTTCACAGACACACAGACACACAGAGACACATTCACGGACATGTTTCCGAAAATACTTTTTTTGGATTCAGGGGGTCTCAAAACGTATATTTAGGGTGAAATCTCGATATCGAATTTTTGGGTGAAATACAATACCTCCCCTACTTACTGTATGTAGTAGAGAAAGTAAAAATGTAGAGCTCTTTAAGAACGCAAAAAGTAAAAATGTAGAGATCTTTAAGAACGCAATTTATTTCCAATATTTTTTTTTTTGCGGCATAAGCTGGTATAAAGTTCGGATTGTTCATTTCTTGGTCATTCGTTTAAAGTCCTGTCAACAATCAGGTATTTCTCGTGATTGCATGGAAAAGTGCTAGCATATAACGTCCAGTACTTAAACATTTGACTATCGCTGTTCCCTTTGTATCTACAACGAAATGCTTAGTGTAGCTGTTTCTGCAAATGTTTATTTGGATTAAAATGCACTAAATAGAAACATAGTAAGAATATCTTGAATGTTCACTAATAAAATTAGAGGGCAGATAAGTTCATGTGAACGTATCACATCAGATTTTTTAAACAGGTGACTGTCGCTATTCCCTTTGCACCTACAGGTAATGTATAATAAATCTAAACGCTCATCTTAGCCACCATAGAATGGAATAAGCTTTTGCATGAATATTTTTCAGTGCTAAATGGAAATAAAGATACTGGTAGAGAAAATAATGTGAAATGTAACACGTCATTTATTTAATTTCTACTTTCTCTGTTTCCTACCTATAGTGGATAAGGTAGTGGCTAAGTGTGAAATCGGGATTTCACCAGAAATACTTGTCTTGAGACCCCTGTGTACAAAACTTTATTACTTTCTCCACTACGTATAATAAGTAGGTGAAGTATTACATTCCACCCAAAAATTCGATACCGAGTTTTCACCGGAAATACATGTTTCGAGACCCCATGAATCCAAAAAATAATTGGAAGCATGTCCGTGTGTGTGTGTGTGTGTGTGTGTGTGTGTGGTGTCTGTATGTCTGTGAACAGGATAACTCAGAAACGAACAGTCTGATAAACACCAAACTTGGTATTTAGGTTCAGTATCTTCCAAAGATGCGAAACGAAGGTTTTCAAGAAAATCCCCCACCCCAGATTACCCTTTACATGGAAAATGTTTGAAAATTTTAATTTTCACAAAAATGGCTCTAACGATTTTGATTAAAGTATCATATGTTTAAGATATTTTCAGGACAAATAAAATATCCTAAATTTTCTGGGAATGTCTCCAAAAGTATTCTTCATTGTGAACGACTTTTGCATAATTGGTAATCCTTAAGAGATAGACTAAATTTTACTGCACAAAATATATAGATCGCGTTAAAATACACAATTTATGTCTTATACAGTTTTTTGTTGAGTAGACCATTTTCGAGATATTGCTCATTATTTCCTTAAATTTTCCAATACTTATTCCTTTTTTTGTCCTGGTAATGCAAAGAGAATGAAATACTCCAACAGAAACCAGCTCTTAAAATATTTGACTATCGCTTAAAGCCTAGAAATTTCCCTTGCATCTACAAGAAAATTAGTAATAACATTAACATCTCGATATCTTGATTAACATGAAGCATATGGGGAATAAGCGTTTGTAAAAATAGTTTGCACAAGATTATAAAAAGTCATGTGAGTGTAACAGGTCATACTTTTTTTTATAAAAGTCAGTGTTTGTTTCTGTATGTCTGGGAACAGCACAACACAAAAACGAAAAATCGGATTGGTATCAAACTGGGTATTTAGGTTGCAAGGTTAAGACACATGTGTTTCAAAAAATTCCCCCCTCTTCCAATTACAATTCACATCAAAAGTCTTTCGTAATTTTCTGAAAAATAGCTCTAGCAATTGTAATCTCCATATCGAATTTTTGGGCGGAATACAATACCTCCTCTACCTTATATATGTAAGTGGTAGAGAAAGTAAAAGAAAATGCTCCAAAAAGCTGATTTTATTCTGCAGAGATAAAGGAACTGCAGAAGAAAAGCTGTAATGAAAACATCTGCAGTCCTGGAAGGTCAGGATAGCCTGACCTTTGCTGCTGGAGTTATGGGGGAACCAAAATGGACCGAATACAGAAGAATAAAGAGCGAAAGTAAAGGCGCACGGCAAGAATGAAGTAAGTGATTACATATTTTTGGTGAAATGTAACTTGGAACTTTATCAAATGTTTTCCTTAATGTCCCTCACAAGTTTACATGAGACCTTAAGTAACTAATTTAGATGGAAGTACAGACTGAAGTCTGCCGCCTCTCCACAGGAGGGATTTCATTTAACTCCGTGCTTTTTCTCTTTATTTATTTTACGTCGCTTTAACTACGTGGTTATATCGCCACGTATCTGTTAGGAGATACCTTGTGGTATCGGTGTGTGGCGGATAGTTAGTCTTCTAGGTCTCATCCCTGTATCATACCACCTTGTTTATAGAGGCCTTAGTGATAGGCAACTATACCTCTGCTGTACGTAATGGGCAGACGGCAGCTTCGACACGTATCCACATAGACCTTAGTGCTGGGTAATCTCTCATTCTACACATGAGGGGCAGATGGCACCTTCGACACGTGTCTAGAGAGATAAGGCTAGGCAACTGTGTCTCTACTTTCATACGCTACGAACAGATGGCAGCTTCTTTACGTGTCAACAGAGACAATAGTGCTAGGCAACTGTGTCTCTGCTTTCATACGCGTCGAACAGATGGCATCTTCGACACGTGTCAAAAGAGACATTAGCGCTAGGCAACTCTGTCTTTGCTTCTACACAAGACGGGAGATGTCACCTTCGACGCGTGTCAATAAGAGACCTTCGTGCTAGGAAAGTAGACCTCGGCTTTTATACATGAGGGACAAATGGTAACTTCAACGCACGTCCACTGAGGCCTTAGTGCTAGACAGCTGTAACCTCTACTTTTATACGACGGGCAGATGGAAACTTCGACACGCGTCCACAGAGACCTTAGTACCTCTGCTTTTATACGCGACGGACAGATAACATTTTTGACGCGTGTCAATAGAGAAGATAGCGCTAGGCAAAATTGCCTCTGCTTCTATGCAAGAGGTAATGGCACCTTCAACGCTGTCAAATAGAGACCTTCGTGCTAGGTGATTGCGCCTCTACTTCTATACGTGACGGGCAGATGGCAGCTTCGGCAGAGTCCTCAAATGCCTTAGTACTAGGCAACTGTAGGCTTTTATATTGCGAGTCTGAATGTCCTAAAAGCAAATTAAAAACCACCTTTAACACATGTGGCATATACTATTTTTAACTTCTCTGCCACGTATGGTAAGCAGAGGAAGTATTGTTTTCCACCCAAAAATTCGATATCGAGATTTCACCGGAAATACATGATTTGAGGCTCATGAATCCAAAAAACAAGTATTTTTAGAAAAAGGTTCGTGTTAGTGTGTGTGTGTGTGTGTGTCTGTGTCTATGAACAGCATAACTCAAACACGAACAGTCGCATGAACACCAAACTTGGTATTCAAGTTCGAAAGGGGATACATTATACATATATAGGAATTGTACATATGAAAGGGGAATCATACAAATAAGAGTTGTACAGTAATACTTTAATTCACTAACATGTTAAAATATTCAACATCTAACATTTGTACAGAGCTGATTGTAAGAAACAGGCGAGCTAGCAAAAATTCCAGGAAAGCATAAAGACCGTACCTTTAACCAAGCCAACAGGCAGGGAACCGGTAACGGTACGGAGAAATAGAAAGAGACAGATAGAGAAAAGAAAGAGACGGAGATATGGAACTGACGCTTAAGCGCGCGGATCTGAAGCCACACATTCTCATACATGTTAAGGTAACGCGCTCTGAGGACCGACAGGGAACGTCGTTACATTTTTAAACGCAGAGGTGAGCGTCACTAGGCTCCCATATATAAGGGCAGACAAGGCCTCAGAGCCTACTCTCTCTCAATCACTGATCTTCAAGAATTCACGTCGACACGAGGTGCTACAGATGCACAAGGGTGGGAGTGCGTGTGCAATTAGCTAGGCTCCTGATTAATTTAAAGTGGTGGGATTATAATAATGGGAAAAGCTAGCAGCCCATAATTATTTAAATTGTGAATAAACTTCATTTATTAAGGGAAACTTGCAGTGTATTTCTTAAACTTGCCTTACCCACTATAGCATGAGAATTAATAATTAGATATAGTTAGCAATGGAATACGCAACAACCGACGAACATCAATAGCCGAGGAAGAACACTGCCGAAAACCACATGAACCCAAGGATTGACGATTTTCTGCTACAAATGACGCCCAAGGACGACTTCCCGCTACAAGTTCAGTACCTTCCAAAGACGCGACACTGAGGTTTTCAAGAAAATCTCCCTACCCCGGACATGGAAGGTTTTTCGAAAATTTTTATTTTCTAAAAATGGCTATATAGATTTTGATTAAATACCACATATTAAAGATAGTTACATGACAATAAAAATTCATATCTTGAATTTTCTAGGAATAGCCTGTCAAGTCTTCATTCGGAAGGAATTTATTATAATCTTGTATAACTGGTAAACATTAAGCAACAGACGAAAACATACTGCATAAAAAATGCAGACACTTTAAAACACACCGTTTACTTAAAATAAGTTTTTTTATGGTATAAGCCATTTCTGAGATATCCTCTATTAAAGGTTCGAATTGTTCACTGCTTGGTCATTCTCTTAAAGTCCTTTCAACATTCAGCTGTTTCTCGCGATGTCATAGACACAGTTTGGAATTTTAAGGCCAGCATATAGCGTCCAGATCTTAAACATTTGACTATCGCTATTCTCTTTGTATCTATAACGAAATGTGAAATGTAGCTGTTTGTGTAAAGGTATATTTTGATTAAATTGTAGTAGATAGAAGAATAAACTTGTGTAAGAATAATTTGTATACCGACTAATAAACGGTAGAGGTGTTTTTTCTTTTAGACAGCGCTCGATGTTGTAAAATATCAATATTATATTGATACCTGAAACAAACAGAGATCACGTTTATAGCGCGGTTCTTGAAACAAAGGAAATGAGGTTAAAAAAGTCAGGTGTCACATACCTTTTTGTTTCATCGATTCGCTACCAGTCATTTTTCAAATGAAATCATTTTCAACATATTGTTATACACCGGGGTGAGGCCAAAAGGTTTGCAGCTAAAATATTAAATTTAGTTACCCCGGCATAAACATTGAGGGACGTAGCTACAGAGGTAAGCGAAAGATACCAAGAACTTGCTGCACAAAACTAAAGCGGGCGAGGAATATTATAAATAGTTACATTTGAATTCATTTGGCCTACATTGTACACGAAAAGGTTACAGAAAAACACTGGGGGAGATGCCCCACGCACACACATGACAACACACACTCTTACACATGCTAACACCACGACTCTCGCACGACTCTGGCTACAAGTAACGCCAAGCCAAGCCAAGCCAAGCCTCACCATGTCGCCACACAAAGAGGCTATTCCTTTGACTTGCCTTCACCCCCAACTAGGAAGATGAATTTGCCGCGCCGGACAAGAACTTAACACACAAACACAACAATTAGCTCAATAATATTATACACAGCAATGTGTCAGACGCGACAATACACTCACATACGCTACAATATGTTGCGTTACACCAGCCAAAGAAGCGATTAAATGCTATATCATTTTGCTTTCTCGATTTTTTGGGAAGTACTTCTATTGTTATTCTTTCCGATGCGTCTGTAATTTCATATGGCTCTTCCATTTGCCTCTTTTGCATTCATAATTTCCGCCATTTAATTTTATATAGGTTATCATAGTCAAAAGAATAATTTTTATATCAAAGGAAGCAGAAGGCTGACAATATAACGTACAGGTTATCTCTACAACGAATTTAGATAATTTGAAGTATGACAATTTGTATTGTGAGCAGTTGATGCGAGCGCTATGAGAAATTAATCATGTAAAAAGACACAATGAAAAGTAAAACCTAATCAAACCATGTGGAGTTATTAAACGTGTGCAAATACAAAGGGTAGTGCGATAATTAAAGCTTTTAGCTCGTGTGCTCTGAGTTAGAAGTTCTACTTTGAGGCAGTATTTTTAACACTTAAATGATATCAGTCAAATTATATAATATAAAAATAATGACATCCCGCCTTAAAAGCAATATGTGTATGTAATAATATATAAAGTGTATCTAACTCATTATATAATGTTTATATTATTATGTACATGTGCAATAATGTTATGTGATTGTATTACGTAGTGTAACAATGTAGGAGCTATAAAAATAGAAGCAAACTGCTTTCCGTAGCAAACAGAATTACAAAGTAAAAGCCAAAGGTTGCTAACAACGAGGTAACCTTGAGACAACAATAAATTAGAAAATTTAGTAAGAGTACTAATAGTTCTTGGAACGATAACAATGTAATATTTAAAGCATTATATAAATAGCCAATCAACAACTAGAAGAGCTTTAAGTTAAATCAAAGTATTCTATTGGAGTACGCTTAGCCACTCAGAGACTTGAAATAGAGGAAATGTAGAAATTCAGGCGGTAGACGCTACAAGATTGCGTACCCGAGCAGTTAGGTACGGGTTCAGTGTGAGACATGAAAATTCATTGCAGTGAGAGTAATATAAAGTTTACGTTTTAAAAGTACAATTAACAATAATCTCACAGGTCTATAGTAGAATACATCAGTGCAGTGTTATTTAATCGTGTGAAGGATTGATAAGCAAAGTAAAATACAATTATAATTTGTGTAAGCCTTCATTCTTTAGCCGTACCAGCCCTGCTAAGAGATACGTGCTGTAAAAATACTAATAACGCAGTCGAGGTATACATATATAATATTTAAATAAACATTAAAATACAAAGTTTATTTTTAAACGTGGCGCGAAGGCCACCGGAAAAGTAAACGTGGGGCAAAGGCCACCGGAAACTTTGTACTGTACGTGAGGCGAACACTCCTAGAAAGAAAGAATCTCCTGCAAGTTTGGCATCCATAACGTGGTGCAACCACAACAACAACAATAAGATCCCTTCAAGTTTGGCTACCATACGTGGGGCTGCAACTACTTCAACTTTTAAGCGTTGCTGTGTAAAACTGCATTAATTAGAATAAAAAATGCATTATAAAGAGAAATAAAATACATATATATTAATAGGTTCATTATTTCCCTGATTACTCCTCGATAAATCTCATTAAAACAGCTATACATGCATTGCACATAGTTTAATGCCGCTTTGAGCAGAATAACAGCTCCCAAGGGGAAATGTAATAAGCTTATAGACACAGAAGGTTTTAATAAATGGAGTTAAAAGTTGCATAGACTTGTTCGGAATGACTAACATGTTACAGATAAAGTGTGCAGATGGGAGCACATGCGAGGTGTCAATTCTGAAATGGCTCATATACTGGGTGTAGGAAAACGAAGCTCAGAACATTGTAGTCAGTACCAAAATACGCGTTTTAAGGTTAGGAGCATGGGGGTCACAGATGCAAAACAATAACCGGTATGTTGCATGAACAACCAAAAACTTGCTGGAGACCGTATATGGAGTGACAATAATCAAGTGAGAACCCGATTGTTTAAAAGTATTCTGAGAATAGGGAGGGGTACTGCTAACTGCGAATTATAATGGAATTTGGAGCGCATAGTGAGACGATAAAGAGCAAAATCAGAAGAGTTAAATACTGGATGAAAATCGTTCTTGGAGACCAATCTCTAATTAGAGCGGCCTGCTACCGTGAACAGTTGGGAATGGGAAAAATTCGACATGGGCTTCAAAATTAAAGAGAAGTTTGGAAACCATATGAATGAGTATACTTGAATGGCGGGTCAGGGAAATAGGCGGAGTGCATGGGAAAATATTAACTACCGCTTCTGTGATTCCGACAGGCAACAAACAGTTGCACAATGCACGGAGAAGGTTTCCGAAGTACAGTCTGGGCTAAAATCTGTGTGGAGTGTGGATAAATACATAAAAACGGACACCAGACTCATTAAACAAGGGCTCGCGTGGCTTAGACTAGGAGCATGGCGAATGATGAAAATTACTGATGAAAGTGGTAGGCGAATCTGCCCCATTTACTAGGAGGAAGAGTCACGGGTGCCTATATTGGCAAGCTGTAGATGAATTGAGTTTTCCACTTTGAGTAGAGAGTTAAGGGCATGCTAGACGTTACTGGCAGGTAAGTGAGACGTGGAGGGGATAGGTAAATTTCTACTTATGGCGAGATAGCTGAGATCTGAGATGGCCGATAGTAGGGAAGCAGGAGTTTAGGAAAAGTTAATCGTTGGTGTTAGTGTTTTATTTTGTGTTTTCTTTTCACTTATTGTGTGTATTTATTATCTTAGCTGCTCTTTGTTTACTTAATAGAGCATAATAATACACCAGAATACAGTTCATTGTTGATATGAAGGTCGTTTATATTTAACATGCTGTATCAGAAAATATGTTTTACATTTCTTCGTGCATTGGTTTTTTTTTTTCGTAGTAGTATTTTTTTTCGTTTCCTTGTAATTTTTTCATTATTATTATTAATCGTTATTACTATTCTGAACAGCACGCAGGTCTGATGTGCGACACGAAAATTTTCAAGAAAATCCCCCACCACAAACTACACACAAACTACGTCGAACATTTTTCGAATTTTTTTATTTTCTAAAAAATGACTAATAATTCTTATTAACCTTCATACTGCTATGTTTTTATACCTCCTTAAACCACTGAGAGGGGTCCAAGTGAACCCAGGCAGAAAACTGGAATTAACGCAATATAAATATTTTATATTCTACTTAGAACAAATAACCACTTTAAAACCACAATTCTGATGTCTTAACATTTTTACCAACAACGTACCTCAAGATTAGCATCACCGAGCGGGATGGCTCAGGCGGTAAAGTCTGTGGCCCACATTCGGGAGGTCCCGGGTTCAAATCCACTGGGCAACCAATCCGTCTGAGGTTTTTTCGTGTTTTTTCTCAGTCGCCAAGGTAAATACCGGATTGGTTATTTAATACCACGACTCGAAGTTCCACATTAAGTCTAATACAATATTAAAATGAAAAATAAGTGGTAATAGCGAAAACAGTTAGACTGGACGGCACCTAACGCCATCTGCACGGCACAAAGCAGAAGATCCGACTGCCATGCGAAGTAAGACGGCATTTTCCAGGGATGGGACCTAGAAGGCTAACTGTCCGCCTTTCTGCGTAGGGGCGGCGATTAGACGGACGGCACCCTAATGCTATCTGCACGGCATAAAGGAGCTGGTTACAGGGATGAGACCTAGAAGGCTAACTGTCCATCACATATCGTTCTAAGAGTTATCCACTAACAGATACATTTGATTTTTCATGAAAATATCTTAAACATATGATATTTTAATCAAAATCGTTAGAGCCATTTTTGAGAAAATTAAAATTTTTGAAAAATGTTCCATGTAAAGGGTAATCTGGGGTGGGGGGATTTTCTTGGAAACCTTCGTGTCGCATCCCTGGAAGATACTAAACCTAAATACCAAGTTTGGTGTTTATCCGACTGTTCGTTTCTGAGTTATGCTGTTCACACACACACACACACACACACACACACACACGGACATGTTTCCAAAAATAGTAGAAAAAAGTAATAACACAAAGCAGCCAAAATAAAACTCCCAAGATGCAGAAACTTATATGGGACATTTATTGCTATATGGGGTCCAAACAGACATCGTGTTGTATTTTATTTTTTTACAGTTGTATTTAAAGAAAATTTTACGGAACTGTTTTATGGCAATAAAGCTGATATTTGTAACACAATACAACAATTTCAAAATTCTAAATTACATATTTCACTTATAAAGGCTGAAACGTTTAACACTGGTGTCCAGGAATTTTGTATAATATTATATTGCTGGTACACGTTAAGCCACAGATGAAAAAGTGCTACTCAAAAATGTATATCTGTTTAAAACAATTTATTTCAAATAACTCGTGGTATCTACAATATCCAGGATATCCTTTATTGCGGTTCAAATTCTTCAATACTTAGTCATTCTTTTCAGACCACGTTGATTTGTTTCTCATGATGCCATAGAAAGTGATTTTTTTGTTCCATTTATACCGTGCCTTTAAATACATGATCTTATTGGCGACCCTTCGTTTAGAAATTAATGCATATTGGCAAGGCTATTAACTCGCATTCTCTTGTTGGGTTTCTTTCAGTTTTGAGATTTTTAATCATTAGATCGCACACACATTTACACTCTCATTCATACTTACAGATTATCATTATTTTAAACTACCATCGATTTTCGGTTGTTTCTCGCGACTGCATGGAAACAGTATGGAATTTTAAGGCCGGCACATAGCGTCCAGTTCTTAAACATTTGCCTACCACTGTTATTTTTGTATCTATAACGAAATGTATAATGTAGTTATTTCTGCAAAGTTTATTTGAATTAAAGTGTAGTAGACATAAAAGAAGCTTTAGTAAGAATAGTTCGTATACCACTAATAAAGATTAGAGGGTAGTGAACATCATATGAATGTAACACAAGATTTTTTAGAATGCATTACTTTCCCTTACCTGTTGTGGTAGGTGGTAGAAAAGGTAAAAAGCTAACATGAGCATCGTAATGGAGTATTATAAATATAACGAAGGGAGAGCGCTTGCGGCGTGAAGAAGATTATCAAAACGGAAGAAAAGAGAGAAAAAAGCAGCAGTAGCAGAGAGAAAAAAGGCGTATGGAAATGCTGAGGTAAGTTAGATAGAAGAGGATTTGCAGAGTCAGCTACGGCAGTACTAAAAACCAATGAAAAGGTAATTAACTTGGGTTTCGGACCAGACGAACGTATTAATTAAACAAACCGACCTCTCCTGGAACCGTAAATAAGAGACCTCTGTCGTGGGCAGGCGATCGATTCCAGGCACTCTATCCTTTCACACTATCCAACAACAAAGACATCTCCTGCTCGGTGTATTTTATGATAATGGTGCTGGCGGCTTAGGAACACTGTTTGCTTGCTATCAGACAGAATGAATTTCATTTTCTGAACTCGCAGGTCTTAGTAAAGGTTCCTCGTGTACAGGGTGTGGGTGAAAAAGTGCAGAAAATTGTAGAGTAGTAAAATAGATAGAGTGATGGATGAATGGGATGGGATGGAATGGGGAGGGAGGGAGGGGGTGGGAAGGAGGGACGGACGGACGGACTATATGAACTATGGATGCACGGGTCAGTGACTATACATGCATATTTAAGATACAAGGTATGGTGACAAAAGAAACAACAGAAAAACAAAGAAAAAATCAAGAAAAAGAAAATGCAGATAACCTACCTATGACTAACTCAACAAATTTGACATAGCTTCTCGCACGTTAGCCAAGAAATTGCCCATGCTGTGCCAGTTCCTCTGGTCAGCCAGTAGATCCCAACATTCCAATCTCCTTATAGAAGTAATTAATAACTTTTCTTTGAGATTAATTGTTCGCTGGTTCTCCCACTGTATGGATTCCGCCAAAATATGTACCCAGTCCTCATCCAAATCACATTATTAATGGCAAAGTGTGGTCGAGGCATGAACTGGAGCAATTGGAGTTGTGCGGTCCGGACAACCCTGAGCAGAGAGCAGGACCAGAGACAGGTAGTGACCACCAGAAAGAACAAGTGGTGGAGGAGGAGGAGGAGGAGGAGGAGGTGGTAGGGAAGCAGCAGCAGGTTCAGCGACCATGAAGGAGCAGCCCGAAGCCACATCTTTATGGAGCCCTCCTCACAGTGATGAGAGAAATACCGCAGAGGGGTAGGGGGAGCGTCTCAATAAAGGCATCCAAGCGACCATCAGTAATTTGGTTCCAGAGGGATGACAAAGACGGCGGGGGTGAGGGCCTCATCAGCAGGGAACACTAGGGCAGGTATAAGAAAGAACTGGAAAGTAGCCACCCATGTGACAGTCGGCCTTTGGAATATTGAAGGACTAAAGAAGAAATTGGTAAATGACAGGTTCATAGACTTTGTAAGTAGTGTAGTAAAATAAACATAGGTAGCATCAGAGTGGAGCTATACCCCCGCTTAATTAAACTGAAGTCGAGTGATGGTCGTCACTTTTGAAGCCGTACCCTTTGCTCCAATATCTGCTGCTAATTATGCTGCTACAGTGGTGGGTATGAGATTGTGACAGTATTACTGCCCACCTCTCTAAATGATAACATCCGTATAATTTCTGTTCTGGTGTAAAGCATTTTATTAAATATATATATTCCTATCTGTTAACATCGAGATATGCTATTGTAAGATACGAGCCGTATTCCAAAACTAACTTCCGGTGTACAATATTTAGCGAATGGTGGGTCTAAATGAAGTTTCATGGTTGCAGCGCAGTCTATCGACTCCTGAGGAACCAAGTGTGACGCAGTAGGCATTTGCCGGTCGATGAGAGAGTTCGCAATAGCCACGGCAATCGTAGATACCGCCAGTTGTGAAGTGCGCGGTGTGATTAGATTTTGTTGGTAAAAGGATCGTCAGCTGCGGACATCCATCGTGAGTTATGCCTTGTGTATGTACGGGACATAATGAGTGACAAACAGGTTGTATGCTGGTGTCGAGAATTTCGAAATGGCCGCACAAATGTACACGATGAACAGCGGAGTGATAGGCCCAGTATTCGGACCAACAACATCGTTGAGCAAGTGAACCAAAAGCTTCGAAGTGATCGGCGTTTGACGATTAGTGGTCTGGCTGATGAATTCCCAAGTTTTACTCGAACCTCTCTTCACAGGATTGTCACTGAACCTTGTGCGAGGTGGGTGCCAAAACTGCTCACCGGTCAGCACAAAGAGCAACGAAAGCGTAGTGTACGACAGTTTTTGGAGTGGTATAGACAAAATGGAGATGGTTTGTTTACTCGCATTGTTACGGGCGACGAGACGTGGATAGCGTACACCAAAGAGAATCCAAACAACGGTCAATGCAGTGGCGTCGTTCCGGCTCACTCAAATCAAAATGTAGAAGTAATCCCAAAATGATGGCTACCGTGTTTTGAGACGAAAAGGACATCCTTTTGATTGATTTCAAGGAACGTGGGTCAACAATTACTGTGCAACGCTTACCAAACTGAGACGTGCAATTCAAAATCGACGGCGCGAGAAACTGTCGTCTGGCATCAACCTTCCTGCACGACAACGCACGCCCGCACCAAAGAGAAGATTCAAGAGTTTCGTTGGGAACTCTTTGACCACGCTCCGTACAGTCCCGACCTGGCACCAAGCGCCTATTTCCTCTTATTGCATTTGAAACGGTGGCTGGGTGGTCAGCGGGTGGTGAACACGAGCTTTAGCAACTCATTCAAGTCCCAGGCGGCAGACTTCTATGCCGAAGAGTTAATGAAGCTGGGGCAGCGTTACAGCAAGTGTATAGATGTGAACAGCGGTTATGTGGAAAAGTAAAAGTATATATGAAGGCACATATTACTGTCAATAAAAACCTTGTCTTATGAGCGTGTAATAAGCATAGCGTGATGTTAACTTATATACAACAGTTTCCATATTAAGGCAAGAAGATTAGCTTGAACGTTCCCGAGCAAGGGGGAACAGTCTGTCATACATCCATCTGAACACTTTTATGCAAGTAAATCACAGATTTAAAGGGACGGTTTGGGGAGGCCAACGTTCGAGTTTTAAACCATTTTTACATACTAGTGTCTGATAGGGAGAGTCTAAGATTACGTTAGGCAAGGAACGTATAAGATTTAAGCCATGATATTTTGAACCTATGAAGTAACACACGCCAAGCTATGTAGCTTGTGAAAGTTTGACTTCACGGCGTACTCATGAAGCCTCAAGCAGTGTTAGCAATGGTGCTCGTGTAATTTATAAAGTATTAGCGGTATAATGCTTTAATGTATTTTAATAATAGTAAATGTATAACAGTTACACTTCCAGCAATACGCTGATAAACGGGGTTATTCAAAAAGAAAGAACAGATTTTAAATATTCATGTTTAATGAACGACAATAGATAGCGACACATACGAGACATCATTGAATAGAGGAAAGTTCAAAGTTTTAAGCCCCACCTATTAGTTCCATTCATTGCCTATAGCGGTGCTGGGTTTGTTTACGAGAAAATGGCGATGCCACAGGAAAAGTCATTTTGTGTGCTGCATTATGTTCCATTGCAACGTGCATTTCTTTGTAAGTTCAACAACGAGCCGCCTCGTCATAAAAATTTACAATTGATACAATAAATTCGTAGGAGATGGTTGCGTATGCAAACGGAAAAGCAATGGTCTTTCTTGAATAACAAATGGTGCTCATTTTGTACCCATAAAATAAAACTTTGAACTTTTCTCTATACGGTAATGTATAGCATTTGTCGCCATCTATTGTCGTTCATTAGAATTAAATGTTTTAAGTATGTTCTATCTTTTTGAATAACCCTATATAATTCATAATAATCACATCGTAAATTAGTTAATTACTGGGTTTAAAGTAAGTGCAATACTTCTTCGTATACCAATGATAACATCACATTAAAAAGTACAAGTATGTCGTTTATGTAGTACATTTAAGGTGTGTTTTAAAATCAGATTAATTACAAACAACGTTCAACATATCAGGTTGTTATTATTTTGTAGTTGTAGATTGTACACGTCATGACAAAAATAGTATAAATGCTCGATTGAGTTTAGCCGAGGCAACCACTAATTACCTAATAGACCCACATACAACCCAAACCAGTACCCACAGCCACCAACACATACAACTGCATCGGCAGAAATCAACTCCCAGCGTCCAGAGGAACAAAAACTTCCTAGATCAACGGGTCAACAAACGGTGGTGTTGCAAAGGTGACGATCAGACCAGCTACAAAAATGAAAACCTGATGTGGTGTTTAAAAGATATTTCTCTCAGGGTGTGCGTGGGCCTAGTGTGAACGGATAACCCAGTTTAAACTGACTTGAGCTATTGAAGTAAGTTGCCGACCGTTTGAAGATAAATTTCGAAACTATAATAATTGAATCATTATATCTGCTCACTTCTGCAATATCAATTTTACGGATTGAAATGACAGTTTACGAATAAAAGAAGCTAGAAGCGTAAATTGCCCGAGTCGCTAAATTGCTTACCGGCAAAACCCCTCGCGATAACCGCTAAATGTTTCTCACCCGAGCGCGTCACTGCGTTACACAGCTTAAAATTAAACTAAAATCTACATATGTAGATTTTAATCAGTCTCGTGTCACGAATCTATGCTTGAATATGTATGTGATTTAGAATGCACGCCCTTTTATCAAGTTAAGCTCCGCCTACCTTAGAATTACCCCATCAAGGTTAACTCTCGCTCGGGACTAATTTTAAACACATCGTATGCATCTGTTACTATGTGTTACCTCCACGAATTTAAAAACTGAAGCTGTGTTTTTAACACTAAAATGATTTCAGTTTAATTATATAATATATAAATTCAATAACAGCCCGCCTTAAAGCAATATGTGTATGTAACAAGATATAAAAAGTGTATACTACACTCATTGTATATATTTATATTATTGTATACATGTGTAGTAATGTTATGTGAATGTATTACGTAATTTAATAGTGTAGGAGCTGTGAGAATAATAGGTTAAAAGTTGCTAACAATGAGGTAACCTTGAGGCAATAACGAATTTGAAAGTTTAATAATACTACAGGGGATTCTTGGAAGCAATAATGTAATTTTTGTGACAGTTTATAAAGTAGCCAATCAAAAACTACAAAAAAGGCTTAAGTTAAATATAAGTATTCCATTGGATTATGAATAGACAATCAGAGACTTGAAATACAGAAATTTACAAGTTTAGGTGGTTGAAATCAGTTCAGTTGGTTGCAGACAACGTTACTAACCAGACGCAAAAAGTGTTCTCAAGGAATGTAATACGTATTCGTGTGAGACGAAAATAGTTTTACGTGTTAAAACGTGCAAGTAATTAATTAAAGAATCTCACATCTCTCTCTCTCTCTCTCTCTCTCTCTCTCAGTGCAGTGTTATTTAAATCGTATCAAGTATTAATAAAAGGAGTGAAGTAAAATTATAATCTGCATTCTTCAGCCGCACCATGCCTTGTAAAGAAATCCATGTCTCTAACAATAATACTGACGCAGCCGAGGCAAACATAAATATTTAATACTTAAAGAAACAGTAAACATACATTTGGGCCGAAGGCTACTGGAAAGCGGGTAATATACGTGAGGTTGCAACTACAACAAGTTCGGCTCCCCAACAGTTGAAATATAATACAACTCCTTCAGTACGATCTATTTCAAATTGGCTTCCATACATGGGGCAAATAACAACGTAAAAAGAACAATAACTCCTGAAATAATAACCTTTCCTCAAAATTCGCGCCCATACGTGGGGCAAACAAAACGAATCAACTACCTTTCTCAAGACTTCATTTACCTTTCTCTTTTTCAGAATTTCTGCCTACGTGACCTACAGGAACGTTACCTTATAGCAACTTTTATACTAACGCATTGGCTACTTCTGCTGTTGCTAATGACTTTGTTTAACACGACTCGCTAATTGCCGTTTTCTTTCCGGACAAATTTTTTCAACTTAAGTTTATAACATTGTACATTGATTCAATATACGGAAATTATTTATTGCATTTATTTCTTCATCTTACTATAATTTATGTAATTATTTATATCTTCGGGTCAGTAATTACAGTATCATAGCTAAACATATTCACATGCCTTTAACTATTCATACTTCTAGAAACTCTTATTACAAAATAATATTATTCTATCTCTTGATTTTTAAAGGAGATATACTTTCATTATACATTTCATTGTAGGTATAAGAATAATACAGTAATTGGCATTTAAATTCAATATCTTTCAAAGATGCGACCCGAAGATTTTGAAAAACCTTTACATCTAGCTACTTTTAGACTTTTTGATTTTATGAAAAATTGCTCCACCAACTTTGATTATAATACCGCATATTAAAAATAATTTAGACAGCATGGCCTCAAAGTAGAACTTCCAACAAAGTGCATATGAACTAAAAGCTTTTCAGTGTGACCAACTTTGGTTTCAAGTCGAATCACATGGCAATTACTCTTTGTATTTGCACATGTTTAATAACTCGACTTGGTTTCATTAGCTTTTACTTCTCATTTTGTCTTTTTAATTTCTCTACTACGTATAGTAACTAGGTGAAGTATTGTATTCCACCCAAAAATTCGATACCGAGATTTCACCGCAAGTACATGTTTTGAGACCCCCTGAATCCAAAAAGAGCATTTTTGGAAACATGTCCGTGTGTGTGTCTGTGAACAGCATAACTCGTAAACGAACACTCGTTTAAACACTAAACTTGGTATTTAAGTCAGTATCTTCCAGAGATGCGACACGATGGTTTTCAAGAAAATCCCCCCACCCCAGATTACCCTTTACATGGAACATTTTTCGAAAATTTTAATTTTCTCAAAAATGGCTCCAACGAGTTTGATTAAAATATCATATGTTTAAGATATTTTCATGACAAATGAAATGTATATCTCGAATTTTCTGGGAATGACTCCAAAAGTATTTTTCATTGTGAACGACTTTTGCATAACTGGTAAACCATAAGAGATAGACAAAATTTTTACTACACAAAAATGTAGATCGCGTTAAAATACACAATTTATGTCATATGCATTTTTTTTGAGTAAACCATTTCGGAGATATTGCTTGTTATTCCCTTAAATTTTCCAATACTTAAACTTTTTCTGAAATGGGAATTCGTTCTCATTTTTTTTGTCCTGGACATGCAAAGAGAATGGAATGCGCCACATAGCAACCAGCTCTTAAAAGATTTGACTATCGCATATAACTTTTCATATTCCCCTTGCATCTACAAGAAAATTAGCAATAAGTTTGACATCTCGATATCTCGATTAACATGAAGTAGATGGAGTATAAGCGTTTGAAAAAATAGTTTGTACAAGAGTGGAGAAAGTCATGTGAGTGCAACACATCAGATCTTTTGGATTCAGGGTGCTTTAAAACATGTATTTCAGGCGAAATATCAATATCGTACTATGCATGTGGAGATAAAGTAAAAAAAAATAAACGAAAGCAACATTTTCCTTAAGAGATTAAATACTTCCTTTTTATACTGAAAATAAAATATGTAAAAATACAATATAAATGTTAAAATCACCCAATCGAAGGTGTGTGGATAAACGAAAGTTCGATATTTGTGTCGTTATACAGAATTTGGTAGAAACTTTGACTGAATACCTACCAAACATTCAAAGCATCCCAACCCCAGGAGACGTTAGGTAATATTGCCCATTATATTGAGCTATTGTTACTGCGGCTGTGGTTTGTGACAAGTCCCATAAACCCGGCTTAAGGTCCTCTCTGTACCCTAACCCATGATCCTCCGTTTAATTATTTCTTCCCTCGTCATAAAAAGGATTCATGATTTTTCTGCGACGTTAATTTTTTCTCTCTTGCCCATTTAATAGTTTGTAAGTTTTAATAGCGAGTACTTTTGAGGGCGGGGCGTGTTTTTGCCCCGTTTTTTATTTAAACTTTTTGTTCTCGGTGTTTGACTTCTTTTTCTCTCTCACATCCCTACTTTATTTGCCCTGTTAGCCAAGTTCTTTTTCTAAAAACTAATTAATGAAATATTAATAACTTTTCGAGTGCGTCTGCCAAGGCAAGACAGAACCCTAGAGGGTGAAGAGAAAAAAGGAAAATATTTCCAGTCTTTCTACGAGCAAGGATTTTACAATCTGTTAATAATAGTGTATTATGCAAAAAATTTATAATGTAGTAATTAAGACGCAAGCATGTTTATGAAACGAGCTTTATAAAAAAGCAATATAAATTAAAAACTTCCAGTTTTTACAGAAAAAAGTTACAAAAACATCTTATCGTATTAATTGTGTGTAATTAAATGCTGATGGATGCCAGGACCTTGAGCGTGTTTGCAAATAGTGAAGCAGATGGCAGCAATGTTGAGTCCACGTCGTGTTTATTGATTTGTTGCAAGTAATGTGAAGGAAACACATCTTGAAGTAAATAAAATGAACGTAATTTTTATATTAAACTTAGAGTAAACAAGATTTATTTTATTTTGAATGCACATATTTCATTGCTTACGTAGGGAATGGATCCCAGTGGAATGTTTGAAGTTAGGTCAATGGTTATTTGTTTCTAACCTAAAAACGACACATTTATTTGAAATACACATCACGGATTGTGCAATTTGTGCAATAACATGTTGTAATAATTCAAAGCCTGTGTTTCAATCACCGATGGTGCTACATTTTCTAAAGCAAAGTCGCTTTCAAAACTCACGCCTGCCATTTCTGCACAGCTGGACTGCTGTTTTGAAGGTGTTGAAGGGTATGGGCGATAGGGCAGCTGCGCGCGGCACCGAGTAAGATCATAACGAGTCGCTGAAATATTATGAATGGCATAGCAGTTTAATTACGTAATTAAAGTAATCAGAGTAGCTATTATAGGGCGATCGAACAAAAAATATGTTTTTCATTTTCAATATTCATACCTTCTCTACTACTTATAGGGGAAGAATTGTATTCTACCCAAAAATTCGATACCGAGATTTCACCGGAAATATATGTTTTGTAACCCCCTGAATCCAAAAAAAAGCATTTTTGGAACCATGTCCTTGTGTGTGTCTGTGTGTGTGTCTATGTGTCTGTCGGTGAACAGCATAACTCAGAAACGAACAGTCGGATAAACACCAAACTTGGTATTTAGGTTAGTATCTTCCATAGAAGGTTTTCAAGAAAATCCCCACACCCCAGATTACCATTTACATGGAAGAGTTTTCGAAAATTTTAATTTTCTCAAAAATGGCTCTAACGATTTTGTTTAAAATACCTAACGTTTAAGATTTTTTTATGACAAATAAAATGTGTATCTCAAATTTTCTGGTAATGTCTCCAAAAGTATTCTTCATTGTGAACGACTTTTGCATATCTGGTAAACCTTAAGCGATGGATCGCATTAATATACACAATTTACGTCATATACATTTTTTTTGTTGAGTGAACCATTTCCGAGATATTGCTTTTTATTCCCTTAAATTTTCCAATAATTATACTTTTTCTCACATTCGTTATTCATTTTTTTTGTCCTGGACATACAAAGGGAATGGAATGCTCCAAATAGCAACCAGCTCTTAAAATATTTGACTATCGCTTAAAACCTACCATGTTCCCCTTGCATCTACAAGAAAATTATCAATAAGATTGACATATCGATTAACATGAAGTAGATGGAGAATAAACGTTTGTAAAAATAGTTTGTACAGGAGTTGAGAAATTCACATCAGATTTTTATGGACGTTTTGTATATTATTGTTCCCCATCGGGTTCCCCGCCGTTACTTACTTAATTACACTAAGGAAGACACCTCTCTCTGTCTCTCCCTGCGACCTACGGGAGATTTACTGTGGCTACCACCTCCCAGGAGGAACCAGGCTGCAGGCAAATATTCCAAAAAGACGCGTTGAAGTCTCTAACAATTCCTGACACGAAGACGAATCCCAGTATTGGAGCTGCCCAGAAGGGCGAAGAAAGACCCGTCCAACCACGGGGATACTCTTTGCTTTGAGCAAGCATCCGCGCCATCGGTCCGGCACTGCCACACACCACGAAACCTAGCAGCACACACGAAACACGAGAAGGAAACGGAATAAAAGGTAGTTGAGATCGTGGTAGATGACAAACCATTCCACCATTCGCCTACCGACTAGGAAAAACCACGAAATAACCAAGATCAGAGTGGGCGGTCCGCAGGGATCGAACCCGGCAGCTCCCGTATGCGAGGCTCACACGTTACCGCAGAGACACCTCGCTCGTTTGATATCTGTCATTCTATGTAAATGAAACCTATAAGATCTATGGTTTTATATCTATGGGCTTATAATTTATTATAGTGTAGCTGTACCTTTCACGGAAATATACAGAATTTTGAAACAATGAAAGTAGTCTCTAGGGTGTAGAAGATTGAGGCAGTGTTTTTAACACTTAAATGATTTCAGTCTAATTGTATAATATATAAATTCAATAACAGCCCGCCTTAAAGCAATATGTGTATGTAGTAATACATAAAAACTGTATATCACAGTTATTGTATATATTTATATTATTGTATACATGTTCAAAATGTTATGTGAATGTATTACGTAATTTAATAATGTAGGAGCTGTGAGAATAATAGTTTAAAAGTTGCTAACAATGAGGTAATAATGACGTAGCCTTGAGGCAATAATGAATTAGAAGGTTTAATAATGCTGCTAGTCATTGGAGCAACAATAATGTAAATTTTGAGAGTTTATAAAATAGCAATCAACAACCAGAAAAAAGCTTAAGTTAAATGAAGGTATTCTATTGGATTAGGAATAGCCAATCAGAGACTTAAAATACACAAATTTACAAACTTAGACAGTAGAAATCGAGTCAGTTGCTTGTAGACAGCGCTCATAACTGGACGCATTGTTTGTAGACAGTGTTCTAACCTGAAGCCAAATGTGTCCTCGAGAAATTTAATATGTATTCAGTGTGAGACGAAAATAGTTTACGTGTTTAAAAAGTGTAAGTAAAAATTATAATCTGTGTAAGCCTACATTCTTAGTCGCACCACAACCCTGCTAAGAGAAACGTGTCACTAACAATAATACTGATGCAGCCGAGGCAAACATAAATATATAATACTTAAAGAAACAGTCAAATTACAAAGTTAATATTTTTAAATTTTTGGACAAATGCTACCGGGTACCATACGTGCAGGTGCAACTACTTCAAGTTCGGCTCCCCAACAGTTGAAATATAATACATCTTCAAACTGACTTTCAATACGTAGCAGCAACAAACCTACTTCAAATTGGCTCCTAAAGCGTGAGGCAGAAATCTTCTTCAGGATATAAATAAATAAAGAAAGAAAATAATTTCCCTTTCACTCATTCTTCAATATATCTACACTATCCATATCTTAAACAAAAAAATCTGATGTGCTACATTCACATGACTTTCCCTACCCTCTATCGTTTATTATTGGGTAAACAAATTATTTTAAATAAGTTGTGTATTTTAAAGTGATCTACATTTCTTGTGTAGTACGCATCGCTAAACGTTTACCAGTTATACAAGATTATAGAAAATTCCTTCCGAATGAAGTGGTCTTTATAGACTATTCCCAGAAAATTCAACATACACACTTTATTTGTCGTATAAGTATGTTTAATATATCGTATTTTAATCAAAATCGTAAGAAACATTTTTTGGAAAACCAAAAATTTCGAAAAATGTTTTCTTTAAAGGGTAGTTTTGGGGTGGGGAATTTACTTGAAAATTTTCGTGTCTCATCTTCGGAGGGTACTGAACCTAAATACCAAGTTTGGTATTTATCTGAGTTTTCGTTTTTGAGTTTTGTTGTTCACAGCACACACATAGACACATGCGCGGATCTTACTCTAAAAATGCATTTTTTGGGGTGGTTCAGGTGTCTCAAAACATATATTTCCTTTGAAATCTTGGTATCTAATTTTTTGGTAAATGGAATACCATCTCTACCTACTATGTACGTGGTAGAGAAGCTAAAAGGTCATTAATATAAAAAAACAAGAAATGCTTTCAGAAGAAAAATTAAGTTATCAGACGAGATCGTTTGGCGGTAATGCATTAGGCGATACATTCGGGAGGTCCAGGGTTCGATTCTCGTTCACTCTCACTCTGACCTTCGATTTTTTGTGATTTTCCCTGGTCGGTAGGCTAATTGGTACTCAGTTTGTTAGGCACTCGTCTTGTGATCCCAAAGTCGTGGGTTGGACCCCGGTTCAGTGTGCTTAAAAACAGCATGCCATGTCAGTAGATTTACTAGTGTATAAAAGAACTACTGCGGGACAAAATTCCAAACACCGTCGTCGCTGGTATGATCCTAGCCTATGACAGCGTCATTAAGAAACAAAATATTTAATTACTGGTCAGTAGGCAATAGCTGGGGTGGTTTCTCATCACCGCGAATTCCTTTCCTTCATTACCCTTTCATTCCGTTTACTTCTTATGTTTCAGATGTACTCTAGATTTTCTGGCGTGAGGCTTTGACCAAGTTTTCGTTTTAGAGTTACGCTCTACACAGACGCACAGCCTCTTCCATTTTTTATTTATTCATGAAGCTTCAAAATGTGTACTTCTGCTGAAATCTTGCAACAGATCTTCCTTTGTGGCATTTCACAGTTTTGAGTATGTCTAATAATGAAACGCCCTTGCTTAACGGAGGCATATAGAACGTTTGTTTCTCTGCTGGGGGACTATTCTTGTATTCAGAAATGCAAAGACTCGCTTTACCTGCGTCTTTGTGTCACAGACATCCCCTCCCTTTAAGCTCTTTGTACACGGAGGTATTTTTGAGCCGCTAATGGAAAGACACTTTGTAATATTCTGACGAAACGATCCTTGTTCTAGAAAAGCGGCTATTCATTACCAACGAAAAGCCGAGGGACTCATTAATTTTACGACACAGAAGGAAATGGGCCATATTAGAGATTATCAGGTTTTAAACTCCAAGTGCCGGGATAATAACCACATAAATATCCATTATTTCTTCTGTAGCCGTTGCTGGCAGTGCGAGTCTATGGATTTATAAATAGGTAGACCATTTCCATTAGTAATCTCCTTCACCTACATACCTGCCATTAGTGGTAGAGATGGGAACATTTCAATTACTTATACTACAGAGTGTTCAGTATTTGCTGTCATTTTCCTACTGTGCACAGTGTTCCCAGTAAATTCTTACACCTTGAGACAGGAGTTATGGTTTTAGATTATTCACAAAAGAAACTAACTCGTTTCTTGGTTTTGTATATGTCCAAAAACTGATTTCTAGTCCAAATGCTTCCTAAGAATTCTTAGGTGAGCGTCCAGATGTCGCCACAGAATTAGTATACGCGATTGTGCAAATTCGGCCTAGTTCAAACAATCTTTTTCTTCTCATTTTGCAGATTTAACGACTACCTGTAACAATTTGAGAATATGACCGTTACAGGATGTGGCGTACTAATAATTTGAGGGGTAACATTATTGTTTTACATTATCATTACCAGACATATTGTTGTTTACGTCACTAGTGGCTGGTAGCTTTTGCTAGCCACGAGTAGTGGGGGATAGCGTGTGTCAGTTAAGATTCCGAAAGAAGCGGATCGCGTGTGCAAGCCGGCTTTTCGATTGGTGGACATCTCCCCTCGCCTTTTATATTTAATAACATAGGAAACCCAAATGGTTGGAAAATAAATCTTGGAATGTGTGAGTAGATTTGTGTTATGGATTTTGTGCAGTGAACAACCCTCTCTTTTCTTCTTAACCTCCACACCACGTGTCCGTCCTCAGCAGCCAAGCAAGTATACGTCCTCGCAATGTGCTTGCTGAGTATTAGAAATTAATTTAATTTGCATGTGAACTTTTGGCTACCTAACCAGCATGAAACAAGGTGTGGTTAAAAAGGTTATATTTTTGAAGCTATGGCTTCTGTCTGTTCAAGGTGTGTCTCTTGATTTTTAAACTGGTAGAAATTTGGAGGAGTCTGCCTTTACGAATCTCTTGTGATGGAGTTTTGCTGCAGTGCTATAATTTTAGTTCTTAAAAATGTTATTTTTCCCTCGATTTTCTTATTCTTGGCTGCTCGTTGACTACTAAGCTTTATGTTCGTTTCTGTTTGGATCACTGAGGCAGGAATGAAACGACTTACAGGCATTGTTGATCTGCATGTGAAAATTACAAATTTTGCACAAAGTCTTGGGAGGAAACATTAAATTACTCATAATATAATTTTCCAATACCAAAAAGGTAAACTGAATGACTCTGTCATCATAAGATAACAGTGGCATCAGGTCGTTTCTAAACACACGTCCACTTCAGCCGGAATATCAAATAACAACTTCAAGAATTCGCCTATTTATGAAGTACTGAATTTATATTCCTTGTCAAGATGAAGGGCTTAAATTTTACGCCACCACGATTGCCCAAGATGAAAGCGACAGCCTTTTATTCCTGTGGCAGGAAAGGGTTTTGTGATCGCTCTGTGAATCAGCGTAAATACTTAGCGGAGTGAAATCTAAGCCGAGTTTTTAACATTCAGTAATGACATGTTTAAACGCCTGCTCGTAGGTTTCAGAACTGTTACTAAGTAACAACAGAAACACAAGAAGCGTTAATATATTTCTATACATGATATGAATACAAAAAATCTGATAGCCTATCAGGCCGGTCGCACATGGACAGTAACGAAAAATATCCCAGGCCGCAAATGGGCTATGGTGTGAAATGTCCTGGGCCGTAATGGAACATGTTTCTCAGATCAACTTTTTGTCTCGGCCACACCTAGACCCCGCCCCTCGGTTCGGTTCATGGAGCTATGGTGAATGTGAGGAAGAAGCTGTCAAACCCGTTTCCCCAAAACTGTTTAAGATATATCTGCAACACATTTTGGATCGATTGAACCAGTCTTGTAAACGTATGGTAATACCAGTTGGACAAGCTACAAATCTCTCCCTTTCGTCTGCAGATAACCAGGCGCTAATTACTCAGTGTCACGAAGATGCGAAATACCAGGTGTTAAAAATATTCCATACTTTGAGAGGTGGTAGTATGGACCAAAACAAGGAATAAACTGTTGTGAAACATTTTTTCTGCTGGAAGCTCTTTGCTACTGTGTATGATTTAAAGAAGGCAGTAAATAACTGAGAACACATTACTCTCTTACTGTGAAACAGCATAGCTTTTAATGTAATCTGTTTGCGATTACATACGACCTGCTTGTGAACCATCGCTAAAGGAGGTGCTCAATATGTGTCCATTCACAAAAAAACTGCTTCTGTCTGACGTTTTAGGAAATAACGCACTCTCTGAAAGTCTGCATGTTGGTCACGGATGCTCTGGCAGACATTGATGACGCCTTTCTGTAGTGTTTGTATATCATTAATGGGGGTTGTATACACCAAAAGTTTCAAGACAAAAGCATTTCAGAAACTTACCAAAAACAAAATGATTCCATTAACACTAATAAGAATACGTGTTGTACTTTGTTGCACTCACCAGAACTGTGAATACTATTTACAGTAACAACATGCTGTATCCATGGACAATAACAGAGTAATGTATCCTCTTTGTTTACTGCCTGCTGTAGATCGTATGTAGTAGCAAAGAGCTTGCAGTAGAGGAGATGTCTCAGAGGAGCGAAGATAAACGGGTGGTTATAGCTCTTAACTTGTGCATTTTAGCACCTATATTTACTCGACATTTTTACCTTATTTTGGTCCACATTACCACCGCAAAATATAGAACACTTTTTTAAACACCAGTATATGATGAAGAAATGATAGAAGCCTTCGATACTGGAGGTCTTCGGGTCAACAAAGATAAAACTGAATACTTTCTCAATTTGCATTCAATTCCCCATCTACCTTAAATAATAGGTATACAAAGTATAGTCAACAACACAGGTGGCGAGGTCGTTAAGGCGTTATAACGTTAGCGAGACGTCTGCGATTCAAATCCCTCCAGGACGGTCCTCCCTGGATGATTTTTTTTGCAGGTTTTTCTCAGACCTTGTAATCTCATAACAAATTCCGGGGAGTTACCCGAAACATACCGAGCGGGATAGCTCCGGCGGAAACATCTGCTGCTCTCATTTGGGATGTCACGGGTTTGATTCTCGGTGACCTCAAACTCTGACCAAGTTTTATTTTTCCTTGATCGCCTAAGCGAATTCCGTGGTGGTGATTTCTTTCATTTCAACTATTCCTTCAACGTTTCCCTTGTGCCTTTTGGTGTTGCAGTGCTGGTAGTTGGCGTAATTCCTTGCACATTGGAAAGATTTCTCCTTATGAACGCCACGTGCGTTGTCCCGCCCGTTAGTCACTTCGTCGCTCTTTCTAGGGATTCTTCGCCTCTACTGACTCGCGGGCGTTCAAACTGTAAACATTAGGGACTTCTGCGCTCTCTATGGGCATGTCTGCCTGCGGACCTGGCTCGTTTACCTCATCCCTGCCTCTCGGTGGTGTAGCCACAATAGGTCAAGCTGTCGCAGTGCGATAAATACATCCTATATCCTACCTAAACTTAAACCTACAAGGTTTCTCTTCCTTAGTATCCTTCCTAGTTATTTAATTTCATGCATCATTAGTGTCACGGCCTGTGGTTCTGTATGTAGTAAGGATAGACGTTAAACACTACTAAAAACAATATTAAATCAGCCAGTGAGCGAGTGAGTTGGCGGGTGAATTCCCGTGTGAGATCAAGTGAATTCTCCGAGTGAGGTTGTGGCAACTTATGTAGCATACAGTGGGTGCCTCTGCAGAGCGAGGGATTATGTAAGTCTAGTGTTCGACTTCCCGACGAGTGAACCATCCGTAAAAGAGGGCTACCTCATGAAGGAAGTGAAGTGACAGTGAAATTAAATTGATCCAACTCACCTTAGTGAAGTTTCGGCGTGAAATAAGTAAAGCCTTAGTGGAAGTTGAGCTAGATAAAAACAGTGACAGTGAAAAGACGTGTACAAAGTCACAATACTTACATGATGAATAAAATATATATGGTGTACTTTCTACGAATAAGCTGAGAAATCTTCTTCATTCTGAGTGGCTTTTGCATAAACATTGGTAAAGCGTAGTATATAGACAAACTTTTACTACACAAACAATCTAGAACTCGTTAAATCACACAATTTATGTAAACTACATTTTTGTGGAATTAATTATTTTCTTTGTTATTGGTTTGAATTTTTAAATACTTCTTGCTTTTCTCAACTGCAAATCGCTATTCGAAATTTCAAAACCATCACATAGCGACCGGATTTCATTATTTCTTTAGCCCACTGCATACTTCTTATACCTATAACGAAATGTATAAAAGTGTAGTGAAAGTTTGTATGAACAAGAAGTAGATAGAAGAATAAGCCTTCGAGCAGTTTTCGGATCATCAGTTAATTTTGGCGCAAGAATATAAAGATGTAGAATATCTTACAAGAAAATTTATTCAGGAATATAACCAATGAGGCCTAAAACTAAATATTGTAGTATCCCTTGGGATGGTTAGTCCCCGGGGACACTGACTACCAGAATGGAGTGGACTCAGGGGAAAGCGGGTTGATATCGAATGGGATCGTTGTGCCGGGTGCATGGAGGCATCGAATAAAAACCCGGGGGTTGTATAAAAACCACCAACTATAATTATAATTAAATTAATGGTTAGGGGAGGTGAGGATATTACGAGCAGGTTGCTTATACCTAATGCACCCTACCTAAAGACCTCTGCTGTCTCTTCAGGTACACACTAACAAACGTTAATTAGTTATTTTGGGGGCGCCGCATCCCTGGGATGCGTAGCTTCGTCGGTCGAGAGTGAGTGAAAGGGAATGAGAGTGTGATCTAATTTTGTGGCCATTAAATACTTTTTGACCCGATGATGGTGCGGCCTCTTGTACTACAATGTCGAGCTTCTTATGTTACACCATCTTGCAACAGATTAGCAATCCTCACGAAATCTCGGGCTCCCCGTTCGAACCTCGCCAAAAGGAAACAAATCAAAGAAAAACTCAAGGTATACTATTTTTAATTTGAATGGTATATTATGGCATAAACATATCTCAAAAGAAACTAAAACTACAGTTTTTACTTTCTCTACTACGTATAGTAAGTAGGAGAAGTATTGTATTCCACCAAAAATTCGATACCGAGATTTCACCGGAAATACATGTTTTGAGACCCCCTGAATCCAGAGAAAGCATTTTTGGAAACATGTCCGTGTGTGTCTGTGAACAGCATAACTCAGAAACGAACAGTGGGATAAACACCAAACTTAGTAGTTAGGTTCAGTATTTTCCAGAGATGCGACACGAAGGTTTTCAAGAAAATCCCCCACCCCAGATTACCCTTTACATGGAACATTTTTCGAAATTTTTAATTTTCTCAAAAATAGCTCTAACGACTTTGATTAAAATATCGTATGTTTAAGACATTTTCATGACAAATAAATTGTATATCTTGAATTTTCTGTCTCCAAAAGCATTCTACATTGTGAACGACTTTTACATAACTGGTAAACCATAAGAGATAGACAAAATTGTACTACACAAAAATTTAGATCACGTTAAAATACACAATTTATGACATATACATTTTTGTTGTTGAGTGAACCATCTTCGAGATATTGCTAGTTGTTTCCTTAAATTTTCAAATACTTATACTTTTTTGTTTTGGATATGCAAAGAGTATCAATCTGTGGCAAAGAGAATGGTGCTGCACCTAGCAACCAGCTATTAAGATATATGTCGATGCTTAAAGGCTACTGTATTTCTATATTGCCCTTGCAAATACAAAACAAGGGGAACATAGTACGCCTTAAGTGATAGTCAAATATTTTTAGAACTGGTCGCTATATGTAAAATGTAGTTCTCTTTGCATGTCAGAAGATCGTTTCTACAAATGTTTATCTCGATTAATATGAAATAGATGGAGAATAAGAGTTTGTAAAAATAGTTTGTACAAGAGTAGAGAATGTCATGTGAGTGTAACACATCAGAATTTTAAAACTTCAGTTAGAAGTATTGTAACCTATGACTCCAGCGTGTGGATTCTGAACTAGCAGATTATTGGAGAAGATCTACTAGGATATATAAAAGGGGGGAAAATTAGAAATGAGATTATAAAAGAATATATAAATATTCAGAATACAGTTTAGATTTTATTCAACAGAAAATATTAGAATGGTATAGGCATACTAAAAAGAATAGAAGATGAAAGATTATACAAAAGGAAGGAGGAGAAAACGATTGACCGTATAACACGTGGATTCAAGGAATTAAAGTGGCAAAGATGGATTGGGAAAGATTTATACTCTAACAGGCAAGAAAACTGGTAAGATGTTAAAAATTATTGCATTCGGTGCTGGAAAAATGTTTGTACTGCGTAAAACCGGATATATATATCTATATATATATATAGATATATATATATATATAAGAATATTTTGTAGAAGAATGGGTAAACAAAAGTCATATGAGTGTTGCTCATCAGATTTAGTTTTTGTTTGTGACGGTACACAGCATCACTGAAATTTGATTCTCAGTTTAGAACTGGGGCAATAAACTGCTAATGAAATGAACTGTTGCTGTGTAAAATCCAAGCAAGTGTATGAAATTGCTTCGCTTGCTGTTGAACGCTCTCAGAAATTCTCATTAATAAATTCAGATATTAACCTAGGAGCAAAAATTGCTCTCTCTTATGTAGTTACAACGCTAAGAAGGTTGCCATAGAAACTAGACGACTGCTGCTTTACAAACCTTAAATGTTTTTGCTTGCTCTACTACGTATAGTAAGTAGGGGAAGCATTGCATTCCACCCAAGAATTCTATACTGAGATTTCACCATAAATACATGTTTTGAGCCCTGTGAATCCAAATAAAGCATGTTTGCAAATATGTAAACATCTGTGAACAGCATAAATCTAAAACAATATGTCGAATAAGTAAAATACTTTGTATTCAGGCTCAACAGCATCCAAAGATGTGACACGAAGATTTTCAACACGATATCCCATTCCAAACTGCCCTTTACATGGAACATTAGAATGTTTTTATTTTCTAAAAAATAGCTGTAACGCATTTGATTGAAATGTCATCTATTAAATTTACTTACATAACAAGCAAAAAGTATGTCTTGAATTTTCTGGGAATAGCCTATGAAGCCCTCTTCATTCGGAAGAAATTTTGTATAACGTTAAGCGATAGACGAAAACGTACTACACAAAAACTGTAGATCTCTTAAAACACACAGTTTATTTCAAATGAGTTTTTTATGGCATAAGCCGTTTCTGAGATATTCGTTATTAAAGGTTCGAATTGCTCATTTTTTGGTCATTCTCTTCAAGTCCCGTCAACATTCAACTGTTTCTCGTGTTGTCATAGAAACATCATAGAACTGTAAGGCCTGCGTATAGCGTTCAGTTCTTAAACATTTGACTATCGCCGTTATCTTTGTATTTATAAAAAAATGTGTATAGTAGATATTTCTGCAAAGGTTTATTTGAATTAAAATGTTAGAGATAGAAAATAAGCTTGCATAAGAATAATTTTTTTTTTACTTTCTCCACTACATAAATTAAGTAGGAGAGGTATTGTATTGTACCCAAGAATTCCAGGTCGATATGTGACCGGAAATACGTTTTGAGGTCCTCTGAACACAAAAAAATCATTTACAAAACCTGCGTATAAATAAGGTCGCTAACGTAAAACTACCATTTACATGGACAATTTTTCGAAATTCTTTATTAAAGATATATGACAAATAAACTGTAAATCTTGAATTTTCTGGAAATAGCGTATGAAATCCTCTTCATTTGAATCGAATCTTGTGTAATCTTGTATAACTGATAAACTTTAAACAATATACGAAAACGTATTACATAAAATGTGTAGATCTCTTTGAAACACACAATTTATTTCAAATAACTTATTGTGGCATCAAGCATTTCCGAGATATCCGTTATTAACGGTTGGTATTGTTCAATACTTGGCCATTAATTTAAATTCTGTTTTTTGTCAGTTATTTCTCGAGATGTCATGAAAGAATATGGAATTTTAAGGCCAGAGTATAGCTTTCAGTTCTTAAACATTTGATTATCGCTGTTCCCTTTGTATCTATAACGAAATGCGTAATGCTACTATTTCAAGAAGGGTTTGTGTCTTCTAGAATGAAGTAGATAGGAAAATGAAAGTTTACAAGAATGATTTGTATACCCGTTAATAAGCGATAAAGGGTGGAAAAAGTCGTGAGAATGTAACACATCAGATACTATTTTTTTTTATTCTTACGTTGATAAAGGGTGGAAAAAGTCGTGAGAATGTAACACATCAGATACTATTTTTTTTTATTCTTACATTGATATAGGACCCTTTAACTTCTACGGTCTTATCTAGGGGTTTTTATCTTAGAACCAGCTGGTGGTTGTGGTCCTTTTACTCGCTTGGAATGTAATCATTTTCCCTATCCTATTTATTTTACGTCACTTTAACCACGTAATCTAATCACAACGGATCTGTTAGAAGATACCTCGTGGCCTTCTAGGGCTCCTCCTGTACCATAACATCTGGCTTGGTCAAGTGTCCACAAAGGCATGTGCATAGGACTGTACCTCTGCTTCTACACATGCGGGCAGATGTCATTAGGGTGCCATCCAGTCTATCTGTTTTCATTACCTATGGGTAGATGGCAGAGTATTCGCTATTATCATCTATTTTCACTTTTATTTTAGGTGGTGTAAATTTGGGTCGTAGTATTAAATATCCAATCCGGTATTTACCTTGGCGGCTGAGGCAAACCACAAGAAAACCTTACTCAGATTAGTCGGCTCACGGATTTGAAACCGGGACCTTCAGAATACGGATTACAGATATTACCCCCTGCACCATCCCGCTCCATTATAATCATATTTGGTCATATTATATTTCATTTTAATTTGTTATTATTTACTTACGATTTAATTCATACAACAGTTAAATATGATTTGCAAGTTATTGATTTTTAATGCCAACATCCAGACCTAGATTATAATCCAACGTCAGTTCGGCGCCAATGTTATTCTCAGTGACATTGTTACTGGAACCAACATGATCAACGGTTATTAGTAGTGAATTTTATTTTTGCAACTTGCACTAACCGCACTTGTTTCGTAAATCTTATTTTCGTAGATCTAACCAACTCCGAAATATTTATACGGGTCTTTAGATTTATTTGGTCCTTGTCGCCAGTCGGTTGTCTGCGCATGGTGTCAGTACTGTGTAGCGAGTTTAT
The DNA here is from genome assembly GCA_030765065.1 of Deroplatys truncata. NCBI lineage: Eukaryota > Metazoa > Arthropoda > Insecta > Mantodea > Mantidae > Deroplatys > Deroplatys truncata. The sequence continues at coordinate 169,067,642 of CM060988.1, read as the reverse complement.
CATCAGTGTCTCTAGCAGAAGACTAACGAAAGATGAGTGAAAGGGTTGGATGTCAACAGTTTCGAAGCCACTTTAGTGAAATCGGACTTGTATCTGACCTTTCCTGTATTTACATTTGGAACGTCTTCGCTTATGTCTCGTAAACTCCCAATGTCAGCACGTATGATGATAGATAACTGAAATAATTAGACGGTTTTTTGTAGTGTACTCAACCATGCAAATTCTGTCATCTCGCGTACTAGGAAGTACAAAAATCTGATGTATTACACTCACATCACTTTCTCTACTCTTGTACAAACTATTGTTACAAACGCTTATTCTCCATATGCTTCATGTTAATCCACATATCGAGATGTTAATCTTATTGCTAATCTTCTTGTAGATGCAAGGGGAATTGCTAGGCTTTAAGCGATAGTCAAATATTTTAAAAGCTGGTTGCTATGCGGAGTATTCCATTCTCTTTGCATTACCAGGACAAAAAAAATGAATAACGAATTTGAGAAAAAGTATAAGTATTGGAAAATTTAAGGGAATAACAAGCAATATCTCGAAAATAGTTCACTCAACAACAAAAAATGTATACGACACAAATTGTATATTTTAATGCGATCTACATTTTTCGTGCAGTATTTTGTCTATCTCTTATGGTTTACCAGTTATGGAAAAGTCGTTCACAATGAAGAATACTTTTGGAGACATTCCCATAAAATTCGAGATATACATTTCATTTGTCATGAAAATATCTTAAAAATATTATATTTTAATCTAAATGGTTAAAGCCATTTTTGAGAAAATTAAAATTTTGGAACAATGTTCCATGTAAAGGGTAATCTGTGTGGGGGAATTTTCTTGAAAACCTTCGTGTCGCATCTCTGGAAGATACTGAACCTAAATACCAAGTTTGGTGTTTATCAGACTGTTCGTTTCTGAGTTATACTGTTCACAGACACACAGACAGACATACTCACGGACATGCTTCCAAAAATGCTTTTTTTTAATTCAGGGGGTCTCAAAACATGTATTTCCACAGAAATCTCGGTATAGAATTTTTGGGTGGAATACAATACTTACCCTACTTACTATACGTAGTAGAGGAAGTAAATGTCCAAGTGAAAAACAGTCGTTCACCGCCGCAGTACATCAATTGTTTACAAGTCGGAAACGCATGCAGTCCGATTGAATTCCGCACTTTCGCTTTGAGACAAGGTGTTCGCTGAGGTAATTATGACGTTATTCATTTAAACCCACTGGTGTAAAGGTCGGAATAAATCTGGAGATCCGGTTTAAGGCTATGAAGCTTTTAGAAATTAAGATTTTATTTATATGCATCAAGGTGATTTTGCTTTTGCAACAGTGTTTAGCTTTATAATTTTAAATAATAAAAACCTGAAACGTTTTCTATTCGTTCTCAAGAGAAAAGAAAATTATTTAATGAGCCTTACCATTGTTTTCAAAGGGCTTTACAGATATATAGAAATTCAATAGTCAAAGAACCTAACAAGCAGAAGAAATAACACTCGAAATTCAATGAATTCAGTACAGCATCTCTCGGTGTGAATGAATTCATCAAAAAGGCTGTTCTGATCGCGACAGCGCTAGCTAATGAGGTACTTGAAAATGCCGAGCGGGTTTGTATCGCATTCGGAGTGTTAATGAAAGCTTTCTTTCGGCGGTGCACTATCGACAAACCCCGGAGTTTTATACAGCAGCGCCATCTGGTGGTAATGTCCAACACTCATTACCATGACCGCATAAAAAGCGTCGATAAATTCAGAATGAAATTACTGCACATCTGAATGCCATGCTGCGTGAACTAGGTGGGCATTGTCGGGCTTTAAGGGGACCATGAACTGCAGATGTTATTGATTTCTGTGCAAGTTAACAGGTGGCCATGGATGCGAATCTGCTCTATAACATCTCTCTGTATATAGGGCAACACCCAAGATTGCTTCGTTGCTGTAGCAACCGTATTATTACGTCATAGCGTTGCTAACATTAAACAATGTCATAAACCTTAGTAATTTTGCTGGTTAAAGGAAGAGTAAATTGTGAAAGTTGTCAAAAAATGACATTAATATTTTTGCTCTCGTTTTTATTATTTAAAATTTCCTCTTTAATGTTATATATTATACAAATGTAATTAAAATGCTTACATTTTTAATATATAACTTTCCCTATGGCTTACCTATAGTAAGTAGAGGAAATATTGCATTCCATGCAAAAATTGGAAACCGAAAATACATTTTGAGGCCCCTCAACCGAGTCGTACCCCTAGCACGTGTCTAGTGGTCTTGCTCTCTAATAGCCTTGCCCACGCATGAAAGTTGTCAAAAATTGACATTAATATTTCTGCTCTCCTTTTCATTATTTAAAATTTCGTCTTTAATGTCTATATATACGTATATATATTATGCACTTGTAATTAAAATGCTTACATTTTTAATATATAACTTTCTCTATCGCTTAGCTATAGTAAGTAGAGGAAATATTGCATTCCATACAAAAATTAGAAACCAAAAATACATTTTGAGACCCCTGAACCGAGTCGAACTCCTAGCACGTGTCGAGTTGTGTTGCTTCCCGATAGCCTTGCCTACGCGCCCATGACATTTTCTGTTCAGTCTTAAGTTGTTTTATGTGGTGGAGAAACGCCATGTGGGACTTCGTGTACGTATAGTGTACAGTACAGAACACAGTGTGTTTATTGCGTTAAGTTTTGCTCGAAGGCAGTCACATATGAACTATATTCAGATATCCTGATATCGGTGTTCCTAAAAATCCACAATTTATAAAACAGAGTAGGTCACTGTTATACAAAAAGAAATGTAGACAGTAAACAGTTCTAACAGAGGAAGGATTAGATGAGATATGGATCCTCGTGGAAAAAGCTCCAAGAAAATTGCACCCTCCTCGTATTAATGTGTTTATAATGACAAAATAATTGTCTTGCTTTCCAGATGTAAGTCAATATGATTATTATCTGTAGGGAATGCTTAATGATGAAGTTTATGTAAGAATTCCCCATATGCTCTATGAATTAAAAGAAAATATCTGACATATGCGTTCCAATATTTGAAGAAACTATATTTTGTTGTATTGTTATTTTCAAATTATTTGCCCCACGCTTTGGAAGCCAATTTGAAGTAGGAGTTGTATTGTAGTTCAATTGAAGTAGTTGCAACCGCACGTATGGTAAAAAGTTTCCGGTAGCCTTCGCCCCAAATGTACTTTCCGGTGGTCTTTGCCCCAAATTTAAAAATATTAACTTTGTAATTTACCTGTTTCTTTAAATATTAAGTATTTATGTTTGCCTCCTGCGTCAGCATTATTGTTAGAGACGGGTCTCTCTTTGCAGGATTGTGGTGCGACTGAAGAATATAGGCTTACACAGATTATAATTTTACTTCACTCCTTTTATTAATTCTTGACACGATTTAAATAACACTTCGCTGATATAGAGGTACCTGTGAGATTTTTTAATTAATTACTTGCACGTTTTAACATGTAAACTATTTTCATTTCACACTGAATTCGTATTAAATTTCTCCAGGACGCATCTCTCGTCTGATTGTAACACTGTCTGCCAGCAATTTACTTCAATTCTACCACCTAAATTTGTAAATTTCTGTATTTCAAGTCTCTGATTGGCTATTCCTAATCCAATAGAATACTTTTATTTAACTAAAGTTTTTTTTTCTGGTGTTGTTTGGCTATTTTATAAACCGTCACAAAAATTACATTATTGTTACTCCAAGAATCACAAGTAGTATTGTTAATCTTTCTTACTCATTATTGACTCAAGGTTACCTCATTGTTAGCATAGTTTAACCTATTATTCTCACAGCTCCTACATTATTAGATTACATAATATATTCACATAAAATTATTACACATGTATACAATAATACAAACATATACAATGACTGTAATATACACTTTTATATATAGTTACATATACATATTGCTTTAAGGCGGGATGTTATTATATTTTATATTATATAATTTGACTGAAATCATTTAAGTGTTAAAAATACTACATCATATTTCGGCTGTACGAGTATTCGACAGTTGCCAGGCTTGGATAGACGCAGAAAAGCATTAATTCGAACACATTTTATAACGAGAAGTAAGCATTTTGCCTCCTTAGCATTACCTAGGGAAGAAACAGCCTGGCGATCCGCCGCTACTGCATGATCGCATTCGTGTAGCAGTGCCGTGGAAGCGGCGGGCTACCTAAGCCCTGTATATACAACATATACAGTACTTTTCCTTCACACGTGTGTACATATCTTATCATAAGAGACGTTGGAAATGCTGTCTTTCTCTATCCACATATTACTGACATCTCTCAGGAAATTTTCATTCACACCATAGAGTTAAATACACATAATTGTGTGAATTTCTTGCCAGATGTTTTCCTTTAGTCTTACAATGTATGGGTTTATTGCATACAATTTATTTTCTATCTGATCATCAGAGTCGGGTAGATTTCTGAATTTGGATTTGCGAAATGATGAGTAATTGACCCACGCTTTATATTCTTCTCTAGCATAGTATGGTTCAGTTTATATGGCTATATTTCTACACAACATAACAGATATTGGAGCACAGAGAAACCCGATTTTACACACGAGGTTTCCATGCTTTTCCCAAAAATCGCTGTGCAGTAAAAGGACGTATATTTTTGAACTACTAATAAATGCAGAGAGATACCGGAATGTCTTGCTAACACCAGTAATGTAATTTTTAAAACAGTTTATAAATAGCCATTCAACAACTAGAAAGGCTAAAAATTAAATAAAAGTATTCTATTGAGTACGATTAGCCAATCAGAGACTTGAAATACATGAAATTTGCAAATTCAGGCGGTAGAAGTCAGTTGCTTGTAGACAGTGCTCCTAACCGGACGCGAGACACGTTCCCCAGCATTTAAATACGTATTCAATGTGAGACATATAAAATTCATAACGGCAAGAATATTATAAAATTTACATGTTAAAAAGTGCAAGTAATTAATAAAAGAATCTCACAGCTCTATATATAAGTAAAGTGTTATTTAATCGTGTGAAGGATTAATAAATGTAGTGAAGTAAAAATTACAATTTTCGTAAGCCTACATTCTTTAGCCGCATCATCCCCTACAAAGAGATACATGTATTTCTACAAATTAATACTGACGCAGCCGAGTCAAACATAAATATATATAATATTTAAAGAAAACATGAAAATAGAAAGTTTTTTCTTAAACATTGAGGCGAAGGCCACCGGAAAGTAAGCTTGAGTCGAAGGCCACCGGAAACTTTGTACAATACGTGGTTGCAACTACATCAAGTTTGGCTCCCCAACAGTGGAACTATAATTCAACTCCTTCTAAAATACTCCTCCTTCAGTTTCTAGTTTTCACCATCTAGATCTTAATTTGTAGTAAAATCCAAGTCCTGAATGTAAAATCAAATAAATTTAAGACACATAAGGATAACATAAAGGAATAAGCCAGAAAAATCAAGACATGACATGTTATAAAGTAATGACAGTGCCCATGGCAACTTATGGAAATGAAAACTGAACTATGAACAGGAAATACAGGAAACGAATAGGAACGACAGGGATGAAATTCCTGAGAGGAGTAGCTGGATATACTCTTCTAGACAAACAAAGGAATGAAGAAATTTGAAAACAGTTAACTATGTATAGTCTAAACGAAAAAATCCGATGTGTTACACTCACACGACCTTCTCTACTCTTGTACAAACTATTTTTACAAACGCTTATTCTCCATATGCTTCATGTTAATCGAGATATCGAGATGTCAATCTTATTGCTAATTTTCTTGTATATGCAAGGGGAATTGCTAGGCTTTAAGCGATAGTCAAATATTTTAAGACCGGTTACTATGTGGCGCATTCCATTCTCTTTGCATTACTAAGAAAAATAAAAAATGAATAACGAATTTCCATTTGAGAAAACCTATAAGTATTGGAAAATTTAAGGGAATAACAAGCAATATCTCGAAAATGGTTCAATAAACAAAAAAAAATGTATATGACATTGAGACAGTATTTTATATCACAACAGTGTGAATGCCAGAGTGATTGTAGTATAAATTAAGATTATTGTATGACAGTGATTTGAGATGTTTGTTAATTATAAGCATTGTTAGTAAATAAGTTTACACGGCCTCACTGAAACTGACAATAGGAGCGGGTAACAATGAAACGAGGGGGTGAGTTGTTTATCAATTATAAGAGACAAACAAATGACGTCCAAGTAGCGCGCTTTTCTGTAGAAATGGAGGGAATATTTTCCCTAGAGCATATGTGTTCGTAATTTTGATTGGATATAAAAATAGACGCTAATGTTGGCGCGCTTGATTAACCAATAGCAGCTCTGTTATAATGTTTAGGCATATCGGGGTGAGGGAGTATAAAAAGCTAAAGCCAGAGACAAGTATTGCTCAGTTCAATAGAATCATCCACGGGTTACACGTCGCGCAGTTCTACAGAATCTCTCGCGTCGTAAAGTTAGTTAGAAGATGTGAAATACGCGAATTAATAATGTGCGGCAAATAAGTGATTATTGTTACATTCTAAAATATAACAGTTTCAGTCTGGCGTGTATCAAGAGTAATTATGTGAAATGAAAAAAGTGTGAAGGCAATAAAAGTGTAAAAACAAATTCTTTTATCAGAGTTATCTTTTAGTCACATCTCCTTTCCGTTTACACACCCTGTTCAAGAGATTTGCTCGACTGGGTAATAATAGCTAGCCGGAGGACAAAGAACTCAAAATTTAAAATAGTAAAACGATAACAGGCGCTCAGCAAATAAGATAACAAGAACGAAACCGCGAGAACATAAATTGTGTACGTTAACGCGATCTACATTTTGTGTTGTAAAATTTTGCCTGTCCCTTATGGTTTACCAGTTATGCAAAATGTTATGCAGTTATACTTTTGGAGACATTACCAGAAAAAATTCGAGATATACGTTTCATTTGTCATAATAATATCTTAAACATATGATATTTTAAACAAAATTGTGTGAGCCATTTTTGAGAAAATTAAATTTTTCGAAAAATGTTCCATGTAAAGGGTAATCTGGGGTGGGGACATTTTTTTAAAAACCTTCGTGTCGCATCTATGGAAGATACTGAACCTAAATACCAAGTTTGGTGTTTATCCGACTGTTCGTTTCTGAGTTATGCTGTTCACAGACACACACACACGGACATGTTTCCAAAAATACTTTTTTTTGGATTCAGGGGGTCTCAAAACATATATTTCCGGTGAGATCTCGGTATCGAAATTTTGGGTGGAATTTAATACTGCCCCTACTTACTATACGTAGTAGAGAAAGTAAAAAATTAATGAAAATAAAGATAATCGGTGCCAACATATATTAAGAATGAAAGAGAAACGAATCGGAAAATTTTATTATATTCTAAACCCTAATGATGTTTCTAAGTGAGAAGACCAAAAAAAAATGGGGTGATATGTTTAATTGAGGTCGGAGAAGGTCTGTAGCCGTATAACTTGTGGAAGAAGGAATAAAAATAACAATAATATAAATAGTATGTAATAATAATATAACACAACAGCATTTATAATGCTGGTTATTTGTGTTGTTATAACAACATTTTCCCAAAGTGACTAAAATGCTCACCTTGTGTCGAAATAACCCCAACAACAATCTTAAGTATACAATATATACCGCTGGTGTTAAGAATTATATACAGGTTTAATCAAAAAGAAGGAACAGACTTTAAATATTCGTTTTAATGAACTACAATAGATAGTGACACATACGACACATCGTTGAAGAGAGAAAACTTCAGAGCTTTAAGCCCCACCTATAACGGCGCTGTGTTTGTTTACGAGAAAATGGCGACGCTACAGGCAAAGTCTTTCTTTTTGTGCTGCATTATGCACAGAATGAATCCATTGTTTTAATGCAGCGTGCATTTCGTTGTGAGTTCAAAAACGAGCCGCCTCGACATAAGAACTTTACAATTGATACAATAAATTCCTGGAAGAGGGTTGCGTATTCAAACGGAAAAGCACTAGTCGTCCTCGCATAACAACTGGTTCTCATTTTGAACACATAAATTAAAATGTTGTATTTTTCTCTATTCAGTGATGTTTTGCAAGTATCGTCATCTATTGTCGTTCATTAGAAATAAATATTTAAAGTCTGTTCCTTCTTTTTGAATAAGCCTGTATACTAAACCGTTCTCAAGAAGTGTTATATAGACACATAAGATAGAAAAATCTGATGTGTTACACTCACATAAATTTTTCTCTACTCTTGTACAAACTATTTTTACAAAATCTTATTCTCCATATGCTTCATGTTAATCGAGATATCGAGATGTTAATCCTATTGCTACTTTTCTTGTAGATGCAAGGGGAATTAGTAGGCTTTAAGCGATACTCAAATATTGGTTGCTATGTGGGGTATTCTATTTTCTTTGCATTACTAGGACAAAAATGAATAACGAATTTGAGCAAAAGTAAAAGTATTGCAAGAATTTTAGGGAATAACAAGCAATATCTCGAAAATGGTTCACTCAACAAAAAAATGTATATGACATAGATTGTGTATTTTAACGCGATCTACATTTTTTGTGTAGTTAAATTTTGTCTATCTCTTATGGTTTACGGTTATGCAAAAGTTGTTCACAATGAAGAACACTTTTGGAGACATTCCCAGAAAATTCGAGATATACATTTCATTTGTCATAAAAAATCTTAAACATATGATATATTAAACAAAATTTTTACATCCATTTTTGAGAAAATTAAAATTTTCGAAAAATCCTCCATGTAAAGGGTAGTCTGGGGTGGGGTGATTTTCTTGAAAACCTTCGTGTCGCATCTCTGGAACATACTGAACCTAAATACAAAGTTTGGTTCTTATCGACTGTTCGATTCTGTGTTATGCTGTTCACACACACACCCACACAAACAGACACACAGACACACACACACACGAACATGTTTCCAAAAATGCTTTTTTTGGATTCAGGGGGTCTCAAAACACGTATTTCCGGTGAAATCTCGGTATCGAATTTTTGGGTGGAATGCAATACTTCCCCTACTTACTATACGTAGTAGAGAAAGTAAAAATAATCCATCCAGTGATTCTCGAGACTAACACATGCTAATTAGATTGTTAAGCCGTACTAAACTCAAGTGTAGTACAGATCAACGAGACGAGCGAGTGCAACTGAATGTAAAGCCTGCGGTTGCTAGGTACTTGAGTAAAGCGTTTGGTATCGCACTGTACAAACTAAGATGAGGAAAAACTCCTTACTTTAAGCACGTAATAAAATAACAGTCTCTGCAGCCTGGTCAGTGGAGGTGGCCCGCCTTCATATTCCGGGGCAATAAAGTCCCTGCAGCACGTAAACTTACTATGTCAGTATCACTTCATTGGTTCTTAGGATCCCGGACACATTTCAGCCTGCAATATCTTCTCAAGTTTTTATTAGGGCTTCGTATCTTTATGTCTTGGCTTATATTTATGATTTACAAAACTTGAGAAAGATGATGAAAAGAGGTATCGTAATTTCTGGAATTTATCTGCAAAAAAGGACGTTCGCAAAAATTCTTTCCTGAATAATACTTTAAATTAATAATATATAAACAATTAATAATAATTATCCTGAATATTAATATTCTTAGACAAACCTCCATCTGTGTGACTTTGAACACCGTAATTCAAAAACGAAAAGTTGGATTAACACCAAACTTAGTATTTATGTTTAATATCTTCCCAAGATGCCATACGAAGATCTTTAAAAAGTTCCTCCCACCCCAGACTACCCTTTACATGGAACACTTTTCGATTTTTTTTATATTCTAAAAATGACTAACGATTTTGATTAAAATAAATATATAAATATATTTGCATGACAAATAAAATGTTTATGTTTAATTTTTTTGGAATAGCCTGTAAAGTCCACTTCATTTGGAAGAAGTTTTTCAGAATCTTATATAATGAATTTTAAGTGAAGGACGAAAACGTACTACATAAAAAATGTAGATCTCTTTAAACACATACGTTCTTTTGTGGTATAGGTCGTTTCAGAAATATCTGTTATTAAAGGTTCGAAATACTCATTTCTTCATCATTCTATTAAAGCCCTTTCAACACTCAATTGTTTTCTCTCTGTTATATTAGGACAAAATTAACAGTGAAGTGTCAATTGATAAAATAAATCTGATGTGTTACACTCACATGACTTTCTCTACTCTTGTACAAACTATTTTTACAAACTCTTATTCTCCATCTATTTCATATTAATCGAGATAAACATTTGCAGAAACGATCTTTTGACATGCAAAGAGAATTACATTTTACACATAGCGACCAGTTCTAAAAATATTTCACTATCGCTTAAGGCGTACTATGTTCCCCTTGTTTTCTATTTGCAAGGGCAATATAGAAATACAGTAGCCTTTAAGCATCGAAATATATCTTAATAGTTGGTTGCTAGATGCAGCACCATTGTCTTTGCCACAGATTAATACTCTTTGCATATCCAAGACAAAAAATGAACAACGAATTCCCATTTGAGAAAATAAGTATTGAAAAATTTAAGGGAAAAACAAGCAATACCTCGAAAATGATTCAGTCCACAAAAAAAATGTATATGACAGAAATTGTGTATTTTAACGCAATCTACATTTATGTGTAGCAAAATTTTGTCTACCTCTTATGGTTTACCACTTATGCAAATGTCGTTCACAATGAAGAATACTTTTGGAGACATTCCCAGAAAATTCAAGATATACATTTCATTTGTCCTAAAAGTATCTTAAGCATATGATATTTTATTCAAAATTGTTAGAGCCATTTTTGAGAAAATTAAAGTTTTCGAAAAATGTTCCATGTAAAGGGTAATCTAGGATGGGGGATTTTCTTGAAAACCTTCGTGTCGCATCTCTGGAAGATACTGAATCTAAATACCAAGTTTGGTGTTTATCTGACTGTTCGTTTCTGAGTTATACTGTTCACAGACAGACACACACGGACATGTTTCCAAAAATGTTTTTTTTGGATTCAGGGGGTCTCAAAACATGTATTTCCGGTGAAATCTCGGTATCAAATTTTTGAGTGGAATACAGTATTTCCCTACTAGCTGTACGTAGTAGAGAAAGTAATAATGAGTCGAAATTATATTAAAAGCCTTCACTTACATCATGATGGTCAAAGGATGGAGTTGTTTCTCGCAATTGCATGGAAACAGTATGGAGTTTTAAGATTTGAGTAAGAATAATTTGTATACCCACTAATAAAAGATAGACGGTAGAGAAGATCATGTGAATGCATCACATCAGATGTTCTATCTACATTTTAATCCAAATAAACCTTAGCAAAAATACCTACATTACACATCTCGTTATAGACACAAAGAGAACAGCGATAGTCAAATGTTTAAGAACTGGACGCTATATCCTGGCCTCAAAATTCCATACTGTTTCCATGGCATCGTGAGAAACAACTGGAAATCACTGAAACTTAAAGAGAATTCTCAGATACGCTTACTCACAAAGTACTCACTTGAAATAAATCTTGTATTTTAAAGAGATCTACATTTTTGGTGCAGTAAGTTTTCATCTGTCGCTTAACATTTATCACTTATACAAGATTATACAAAGTCTCTTCCAAAAGAAGTAGTCTTCACAGGATATTCTGAGAAAATTCAGGATATTAATTTTACTTCTCATGTAAATATCTTTCATATTTGATATTTTAATCAAAATCGTTAGTGACATTTTTAGAAAATAAAACATTTCGAAAAACTTCTATGTAAAGGGTAGTCTGGAGTGGGAAGATTTTCTTGAAAATACTTACGTCGCATCTTTTGAGGGTGGTTAACATAAATACCAAATTTGGTGTCGATCCGAGTTTTCACTTTTGAGTTATGCTGTTCACAACACAAGACATACACATGGATCATTTTCTAAAAGTGCTTTATTTGGATTCAGGAAGCCTCAAAATATGTATTTCCGGTAAAATATCGATATAGAATTTTTGGGTGGAATAGCATACTTCCCCTACTTACGTAGAAGAGAAAGTAAACATGAAAAGTTGGATAAATTCCAAATTTTGGAAATTAGGTTAAATATTTTCGTAAAAAATCTTCACGTCGCATCTTTGGAAGATACTGAAAATAAATACCAAATTTGGTGTTGATCCGACATTTCAACTTGGTATTTAGGTTCAGTACCTTCCAAAGATGTGAGACAAAGATTTTTAAGCAAAACTAATGTTTACATGGGACATTTATTTTATGAAAAATCCACCCTAACGATTTTCATTAAAATACATATATTAAAGATGTTACTTGACGAAAAATATGCACATCTTGAATTTTCTGGGAATAGCCTGTGATATGCCCTTTATTCTGGATGACTTTTGTATAATTGGTAAACCTAATAAATAGAGAAAATTTAACTTAATAAAATATGCTGATCTTTTAAAGCATGTAACTTATTTCAAATAACGTTTATCTATGGCATTAGCCATTTCCGAAATATACGAATTGTTCAACACCAAGCCACTATTTTGATGTCCAGCCGATGTTCAGTTGCTTCTGGCAATGTAATACAAATAGTATGGAAAAAGGTCAGCGTATAGTGTCCAGCTCTTAAATATATGACTATCGCTATTTTTTTATCTGCAACGAAATGTGTAATGTAGCTATTTGCGGAAAGGTTTATCTCAATTCAAATGAAATAGCGAGAAAAAATCTGATGTGATACATTTACATGAATTTCTCTACCCTCTAATTTTATTATTAGGTATACAAGCTATTCTTACTAAAGCTTATTTTTTCTGTCTACTGAATTTTAATTCAAATAAACATTTGCAGAAATAGCTACATTACACATTTACTTATAGACAGAAAGAGAACAGCGATAGTCAAATGTTTAAGTACTGTACGCCATATGTTGGCCTTAAAATTCCATACTGTTTCCATGCAATCATTAGAAACAACTAAAAATCTTTGGGATTTAATATTGAAAAATTCGAACCTTTAAAGACGGATATGTCATAAATATTTATGCCTAAAAAAGCTTATTTGGAATAGATTGTGTGTTTTAAAGAGATTTAAATTTTCTGTATAGTACGTTTTCGTCTGTTTATCAGATGTACAAGATTAAACAAATCTTCCAAATGAAGTGGACCTCACCGGTTATTTCCAGAAAATTCAACATATATTTTGTTTGTCATCTTTAATATGTGGTATTTTAATCAAAATCATTACAGCTATTTTTTGAAAATAAAAACTTTCGAAAAATTTTTCATGTAAAGGGTAGTCTGGGGTGGGGAATATTTTTGAAAATCTTTGTGTCGCATTTTTGGAAGATACTGAAATGAAATACCAGGTTTGGTGTTTATCCAACTTTTCCTTTTTGTGTTACGTTTTTCACAGAAAAACACAAACATGTTTCCAAAAACGCTTTATTTGGACTCAGGTGACCTCAAAACATGTATCACCGGTAAAATCTCAGTATCTCCCTACTACTTCGTGGTAGAGATGGTAATAAGCTTTCGATACAGGGTAGAGGAAGTCATGGGAATGGAACACATAAGATTTTATCTAAAAATGTGTATTTAGGATTAAATCTTGTAATTTCTGGGTGGAATGCAGTACTTTCTCCATGTACATACAATTACCCTGTTGCAATTTAAATGCTGGAGTACATTTAGAGCTGGAAATATATTAAACAGGAAGAAGAGGTGGGTTCCCATCAGTTTGTTATCCTTAGGGACAAGAAGTTAGAATACAGGCTGATGATGTAATCTCAGAAAGCTGTAAAACAGTTGGTATGGCCCCCAAGGCGCAATCTCAATGGGGAACTGTATATATCAGTTATAACGTCACCAAATTCTACCACAATCACGAAAAGCGTTCCCTAACTTCTGAGTTCCCCAACTCTGCCAGAGATTTTAGATTCACTGCACGCAATATCCCTTCAAGCATAGACACTATTATGGAACGAAACAAGTTTCACGGTGGAAAAATATTCAGATTTTTATTTTTTTTTTACTTTTTCTGTGCGTAACACATAATCACTTTCACCCGAAACTCTACATCTAGATTTCATTTGAAATACGTGGTTCGAAACCCCTAATGTGTTAGTCACACGCATTTCTGCACATTGTAGCTTTTCTACAAAACATGTTTGCCCTTTCTATCTATTATTACTTTATCCACCAGGTACATTATATCTATAAAGTATTGTATTCCACACCGTAATTTTATCGGAAGTAAATATTTTGAGTGTCCCCTGAATAAAAATTCTAATGTCTTACATTCGCATGGCCTTCTTTACTCTCTGTCTCTGAATAGTTGGTATACAGACTATTATTACTAAAGCTTATTTTTCCAACTACTTCATTTTAATTCAAATATAACTTTGCAGAAATACTACATTACGCATTTCGTTATAGATATAAAGAGAACAGCGATAGTCATATGTTAAAAACAGGACGCTACATTGTTACATACTTAGGTTAGGGCCAAAAGTTTTCTAGCTAATGGTATTATATTTTAATTACCCCAGCATGTACACTGGGAGACGTAGCGTCAGTGACAGCGAGAGGACCAGAACTTTGAACACAACATTCCAGTGCAGGCGTAGGATATTTATACCAAAGTACACCGAATTCACATTAACTGTAGTTTAATCAATAATAACACGGTGCCCCTACATCGCACACAAAAGCGATAAAGAAAGAAACGAGGAGAGATGTTACACACACGAGGCTACATTCACACTTCACGTACAGTCTCACTCACTCGACTCTCAAACCTAAATAACACAACACAAAGAAAAGTAACGCTAATCTATTCCCTCTTTCCAATCCTCGCTAGACCCGCTAGTTCGAACTGGAGAGCGTCATGCCAAAACGAACTTCAAACCCAAAGCCGAAAGAATTAACTCAATAATGATGTCGCCAATGCTACGCAATAATGTGTCTGCCATGACAATAGCTATTAATTACCTAATACATTTTGGCGGAGGCGCGGGTATCGATCCCGGTATCTCTCACAATATGCTGACGTAAAATTTCATACTGTTTCCATGCAATCGCAAGAAACAGCTGAATGTTGCTAGGAATGACTTAGTAATGAACAATTTGAATCATTAATAACGCATATCTCAGAAATAGCTTATGCCACAGAATTATTAATTTACATAAATTATGTGTTTTAAAGAGATCTATATCTTTTGTATACTACGTTTTCGTCTATCGCTTGAAGTTTATCAGTTACACAGGATTATACCAAATTTTTCGAACGAAAAGGACTTCATAGGCCATTTCCAGAAAATTCAAAATATGCATTTTATTAGAAATATTTTTAGAAAAACAAAGATTTCGAAAAATATTCCATGTAAAGGGTAGTTTGGGGTGAGGGAAGTCTCTTTGGAAATCTTTTTGTGGCATCTTTCAATCGGACTAAAACTAAATACCAAGTTTCCCTGTTGATCCGTCTTTTCGTTTTTTAGCTTTGTTGTTTACAAGCGCGGACAAAAGATCTTTTTTTTAAAAATGATTTTTTTAAGACCTGGATTTAAAAAAAACATGTACTTTTGGTGAAATCTCAATATAGAATTTTTGGGTGGAATGCAGTACCATTTCTACCTGCTACGTTGTAGAGAAGGTGAAAATTAGAAAAACATATGTGTGTATGTATGCGAGTGGCACAACTCAAACGAACATTCGGTATTTAAGTTCAGTATCTTCCAAAGATATGACACGAAGATTTTTAAAGGTAACCCTTCCACTCAACTACAGTTTACAAATTACAGTTTTCAAAATCTTTGGTTTTCTCAAAAATAATTCTAATGATTTTGATTAAAGTATACATTTTTTATTCATGGACGCTGTGGTTCTTAGCGTCCCATTCTATATTGGGTATCTACGACACGGGACCACCGGCTTTACTTCCCTTCCGAAGGAATCCATGCTAACGACTTTTACGCCCGAAAAATCCATCGCCCTCCGCTGGATTTGAACCCGCGACCTCGGGAACTAGAGGCTAGCATGGTAACCACTACACCACGGAGGACGACAAAGTATATTGTTATATACCGGGGTAAGGCCAAAAGGTTTTGCAGCTAGATATTAAATTTAGATACCCCGGCATAAACATTGGGGAACGTAGATTCAGAGGCAACGAGAGGACCAGGATTTTAGCTGCACATTTTAGAGCAAGCGTGGGGCAATTATTACAAAAATACACGAGTTTTTACATTTAACATTACTTGTGGTTTATTAAATATTAAACGTGGTGCCTTTACATCGTTCACAAAAAGATTAAAGAACAGATATTGGAGGGAGATGTCTCACACTCACACAAAACACAAACGCTCCTATACTCAACATTTGCCCTGAAGAGGCACTCTTCGACTGACTGGCGAC
This sequence comes from Deroplatys truncata, assembly GCA_030765065.1. Taxonomy (NCBI): domain Eukaryota; kingdom Metazoa; phylum Arthropoda; class Insecta; order Mantodea; family Mantidae; genus Deroplatys; species Deroplatys truncata. The sequence continues at coordinate 169,051,201 of CM060988.1, read as the reverse complement.
ACGCTCCCAGACACAGAAAAACTAGTAACTTCCCTCCCTTTCCTCTCTCCACCCCTGGTCAGGAGGTGGGGAGAGATATCACGTCGGACGAAATTCAAAGCCACAACCGAAATAATTACTTTAATAATGTCGTCGCTACAAAACAATAATGTGTCCGACGTGACAATGCACATACATACACGCTACAATATCAAAGATGTTTGTATGACAAAATGTATATCTTCAAATTTCTGGGAATAGCGTGTGAAGTCCTATTCAGTTAGAAGGAATTTTATACAATTTTGTATGATTGGTAAACGTTAAGCGATAGACGAAGACGTACTGCACAAGTCTGTAGATGTTCTTATTCGCTTTCTACCTATAAGGAAATGTATAATAAAATCATTTACGCAAATGTTTATCTGGACTAACATGAAATAGACAGAAGAATAAATTTTGGTGGTAATAGTTTGTTGAATGGGTGGAAAAAATTATGTGAATTTAATGCATAAAGTATTTCTTATTAGTAGTTGCACATTACAATTAGTTTTACTACAGTTTCTGTATTCAAAGAGAAAAAATTCCATCGAACTTATTTTAAAATGTTGAAGTTGGTATTTTATAAGGTTAAGTGAATGCCAAAAGGTTAAAATAAAACTTGTAGAAAGAATGTTTCTAGTGAAAATCTTGATTTATTTGCTTTTACAGTTGAAGAAGTTGAGATTTCAAAGCTGGACTCTACGGAGGAGAGAGTAGGCGGTGTGATTTACGTTTGAAACCTCGTGAACATTTTCCTGTCACGCTTGGCTTATCGGCAGATCGTTTCAAGTTTTGTGACGCTACGCAACGTGTGCCCGCACACGTGTCTCTGCAAACAGTAACTCAACTTTTTCTGTTTCCCGCACTGCGGTGCCTCCCTAGTGGCGAAGTTGGGCTTCAGGAATTAGCTCAGTCATGTCTCTGCTAGACCAGAGGTTCCACTCCACCTGGGTGCAATTTGGGGCAGTGTTTTTAAACACTTAAATGATTTCAGTCTAATTATATAATATATAAATTCAATAACAGCTCGCCTTAAAGCAATATGTGTATGTAACAAGATATAAAAAGTGTATATTACAGTCATTGTATATGTTTATGTTATTATATACATGTGTAGTAATGTTATGTGAATGTATTACGTAATTTAATAATGTAGGAGCTGTGAGAATAATAGGTTAAAGGTTCCTAACAATGAGGTAACCTTGAGGTAATAATGAGTGAGAAAATTTAATAATACTACTAGTCATTATTGTAGCAACAATAATGTAAATTTTGAGACAATTTATAAAATAGGCAATCAACAACCAGAAAAAATCTTAAGTATTCTATTGGGTTAGGAATAGCCAACAAGAGACTTGAAATACAGAACTTTACAAATTTAGGTGGTAGAAATCAAGTCAGCTAATTGCAGACAGCGCTCATAACTGGACACGTTGGTTGTAGACAGTGTTCCTAAACGGATGCGAGATGCGTCCTCGAGAAATTTAATACGTATTCGTGTGAGACGAAAATAGTTTACGTGTTAAAAAGTGCAAGTAATTAATAAAAGAATCTCACAGCTCTCTATATCAGTGAATTGTTATTTAAATAGCGTCAAGCATTAATAAAAGGAGTGAAGTAAAGTTATAATCTGTGTAAGCCTACATTCTTCAGTCGCACTACTCCCTGCAAATAAATCCATGTCTCTAACAATAATACTGATGCAGCCGAGGCAAACATAAATATATAAATATTTAAAGAAACAGTCAAATTACAAAGTTAATATTTTTAAAATTGGGGCGAAGACTACCGGAAACCTTTTACCATACGTGCGATTGCAACTACTTCAAGTTCGGCTCCCCATCAATCGAAATACAATACAACACCTACCGCACGTTGTAGTAGACAATAATGAAATGGCGATAGTCAATTGTTTAAGAACGGAACGCTATATACTGGCCTTATAATCCCATGCTTTTTGCGTGCAATCGCTAGGAACAAGTGAATATCTAAAGGAGTTGAATTGACCAATTCGAACCATTAATAAGGGATATCTAGAAAACGGCTGATGCCATAATAAAAGCTGTTTGAAATAAGTTGTGTGATCTGCATAAGATCTACATTTTTGTATATTACGTTTTCATCTATCGCTTAATGTTTACTAGCTATACAAGATTATACAACATTTCTTTAGAATACGGAGGACCTTAAAGACTATTCCCAGAAAACTCAAGATATGCATTTTATTTGTAATGTATTTTAATCAAAATTATTTGAGCCATTTTTAGAAAAAAAAAAAAAAAATCCAAAACTGTTCCATGTAAAGCGTAGTTTGGAATGGGGGATTTTCTTGAAAATTTTCGTGTCGCATCATTGGAAAATGCTGAACCTGAATAGCAAGTTTGGTATTTATTCTACTTTTCCTTTTTTAATTATGCTATTCACAGCCATACATATATGCACACAGATATACACACAGACCTTTTCCTAAAAAGTACTTTTAACTTTCTCTACTACGTATAGTAATTAGGGGAAGTATTGTATTCCACCCAAAAATTCGATACCGAGATTTCACCGGAAATACATGTTTTGAGACCCCCGAAAAAAAGCGTTTTTGGAAACATGTCTGTCTGTTTGTGTGTGTGTGTGTCTGTGTGTCTTTGAACAGCATAACTCAGAAACGAACAGTCGGATAAACACCAAACTTTGTATTTAGGTTCACTATCTTCCAGAGATGCGACACGAAGGTTTTCAAGAAAATCCCTCCACCCTAGATTACCCTTTACATGGAATATTTTTCGAACATTTTAATTTTCTCAAAAATCGCTTTAACGATTTTGATTAAAATATCATATTTTTAAGATATTTTTATGCAAATAAAATGTATATCTTGAATTTTCTGGGAATGTCTCCAAAAGTATTCATTGTGAACGAGTTTTGCATAAATGGTAAACCGTAAGAGATAGACAAAATTTTACTGCACAAAAATGTAGATCGCGTTAAAATATACAATTTAATTCGTATTCATTTGTTTTGTTGAGTTAACCATTTTCGAGATATTGCTTGTTATTTCCTTAAATTTTTCAATACTTATTTTCTCAAATGGGAATTCGTTATTCATTTTTTTGTCTTGGATATGCAAAGAGTATTAATCTGTGGCAAAGAGAATGGTGCTGCACCTAGCAACCAGCTATTAAGATATATGTCTATGCTTAAAGGCTACTGTATTTCTATATTGCGCTTGTAAATACAAAACAAGGGGAACATAGTAGGCCTTAAGCTATAGTCAAATATTTTTAGAACTGGTCGCTATGTGTAAAATGTAGTTCTCTTTGCATGTGAGAAAATCGTTTCTGCAAATGTTTATCTCGATAAATTTGAAATAGTTGGAGAATAAGAGTTTGTAAAAATAGTTTATACAAGAGTAGAGAAAGTCATGTGAGTGTAACACATCAGATTTGTTTAATTCAGAGGGCCTCAAAATATGTATTTTCGGTAAAATCTTGGTATCGAATTTTTGCATAGAATGCAATACCTTCTCTACATACATAGGGTCAGTCCAAAAGTTTTGAGAACGGAATTTAGATCTGATAATTTCATATTTTGAAAATATTCTCCACTGCACCCCTATACACCACCTCATCCTTTCAAACTCTTCTTCAAATGGTTAGTATCTTTTATAAATGCGACCCGAAGATTTTCAAGAAAATCCTCCATCCCAGACTACACTTTACATGGAACATTTTTCGAAAATGTTATTCCCTCAAAAATGTCTATAAAATTTGATTAAAATATCATATGTTTAAGATATTTTCATGGCAAATGAAGTGTATATCTTCAATTTTCTGAGTGTGTCCCCAGAAGTCCTTCTCATTATGAATGACTTTCGCATACTACACAAAAATTTTGGATCTCATTAAACCACACACAAATTATGTCACATACATTTGTTTTGTTCATTGAACCATTTACGAGATATACGTATTATTTTTTTGAATTTTCCAACACATACTGTTTCTTAAATGGGAATTCGATTCGTTTTTTATGTCCAGGACATGCAAAGAGAACGGACTGGACGGCACCCTAATGCCATGTGCACGGCATGAAGCAGGTGGTTACAGGGATGAGACCTAGAAGGACAACTGTCCGCCTTTCTGTGTGGGGGCGGCGGTTAGACTACACACCCTAATTTTGGCGCTCTTTTGAGGTGTAGGGTCTCTGTGGGTCTCTGTGTGTGGCTCCCTATGACAGACAACTGACTTTCTCATTACGATATATCCCGTGTTTTAGCCTGCAGCGACGCAGTCAGCTAGTAGTAATTTTTTCCTCTGCTAGCACTATTACAGGTACTAGCAAAGAATTATAAGTTACAATACAACGAGAATGTACAAGATTGCTGTTGTCTGCAATAGAAGTCTACTACTCTTACTCAATAAGGTAGTTCTAATGAGAACTACCCCTACCAGAGGCTGTGAAAATTTCAATTGTTAACAGAAATACAAATATAGTAATTTAAATTCTGCACATTTAATAAAATGAAACTTTTCCAATAACCCTCGTTAGAGAAATTTTATAACTTTTGAATCAACAAACACGTAACTTTTAACACTTTTGATACTATAAATTTCTTTGCTTTTCTTGCAGCTACTAGGCTCTTTAAAGTTCTTGTCATTTCACTTTAAGATTGTTCACTGCATCCTGATTATACAAAATATTTGCTTTTACTTTATATGCAATTCAAGCCAATTCTCTTTAACGCAATCATAAATGACTTTGCATGCATTACTATAATTTTGTATTTCTCCATTCTACCACCAATGTTTGTGCACTGACTATTCTCATATATCCTACAAACATTAGCTAACACCAAAAAATACATTTAAATCGTTTACTCGATTTAATGATGGCACGACAGCCTAGGTGGCGTCCAACCCGTGGCCATTGTGCTGATAATATTGTTGTATTACAGCTGCTTATTTCTGCGTCGTAGATTCATTCAATCAGTCTTGTAGAAAACCAAAATGTCCGTCGGTTTGCAGCCCAAAAGGTTTGCAGCTAGACATTAAATTTTAGTTACCCCAGCATATACATTGGGAGGCCTAGCTGCAGAGGCAGCAAGAGGACCAGAATCTTAAAACTACACATTCCAGAGCAGAAGTGGGACTGTTACGAGGGGCACTATTTATACTTTGAGTCTAATAATTAAAACAAAGTAATTTATGATTGAAAACTGCTTTATTGTTTTTCAAAATATTCTCCTTTAAGATCAATACACTTTTTGCGTCCGTTTGAACCATTTGTCAAAGCATTTATTCCAGTTTTCTTGAGACACCTCAAGAACATGGTTTTTGAAGACATCAACGGATTCTTTTGCCAACGAAAATCGTTGTCCACGCAATTTAATCTTGATGTTCGGGAACAAAAAGAAGTCATTGGGTGCCAAATCAGGACTGTGTGGCGGCTGATCCATCAATTCGTTTTTTTGATGATGAATTTGGGTTAAGGGCGCTAAACAGCTAAGGTCATCAGCGCTCAATTTTTTGAGCCTTCAAATACTCTGTTGTTCGACGAGATGTGTGTGCGCTCGCAATGTCTTGATGAAGAACGATCCTACTGTTCTTGTTGCTTTTCCTTATTTTACCGAAGACTTCCGGCAAAGAAATGGTTTTGTACCATTCTGCATTGGCCCTTTTACGTTCCTCTAAAGGTGCTGTTGCCGCATGGCCACTTTTTCTGAAAAAGCAGGCGACCATTTGCTTCGAAGTGCTTCGAGTGCGAACAACTTTTGTTGGATTTGCTTCATCTTGAAACAGCCTTACAGTCGACTGCTGTTTACGTTCCGCAAACGCATAGATCCATGATTCGTCACCTGTTACAATCTTATATACGTCTTTTGAGGCACCGCCATTGTATTTCTTGAGCATTTTTGTACACCAAACGACACGAGCATCTTTTTGAGATTCCGTCAAATTATGTGGGATCCAACGAGAGCAAACCTTTTCCACGGTTAAATAATCATGCAATATTTTATATATGCTGGTGGAACTAATGCCTAGGGTTACCTAAATCTCACAATATATCGCATGATCATCTTTAATTATTAGTTTTTGCACAGCATCAATGTTTTCTGGCACAACAACTGATTTTGGACGACCTTCACGAACTTCATCATTGAGCGAACGGCGGCCAAGATTAAATTCGTTATACCAGCGTTTCACAGTGGCAAAGGATGGAGCTTCGTCGCAAAATGTGGAAGTTAGTTGATCGATGCACTCTTGTCTTGATAATTCACGTCGAAAGTCGTAATAAATCATTGCACGAACATTTTCACAAGTTAGTTCCATGTTTTTGTTGACACACAATTTTTTAGTTAGTATAAATAAAACAAATGACGCTCTATTGACAAAATGTTTGAAGTAGATTATGGTAAAAAATTTCAAACTACCCATTGGAAACGTTAGATTGCACCTACAACATTCAGGGTTGCCAAGGCTCAAAATATAAATACTGCTTATCGTACAACAAAATACACAGAATGTCACATTAATCGCCTTACCTGTGGTTTACTCAGTATAAACACGGTGCCTCTACATCACACACAAAAGATAAAAAGGAAGAAATTGAGGGGAGATGCTACACACACGAGGCTACATTCACACAACTTCACATACGACCTTCCAAACCCAACACTCGACCAAACGTTACGCTAACACACAAAACAAAGAAGTAACGCTGACTTCCCCCACTCTCCACCGCTAGCTAGGATCACCAGCTAGACGGTGGCGAATCGCCACGCCAGAAGAACTTCAAAACACAAAGCCGAAAGAATTACCCCAACAATACTGTTGCAAACGACGCAATAGTTTGTCTAGCATGACAACACACACACATACAACGCCACAATATTTAAACTGCTAGGTGATTTTTTCGAAGTGCTAGGCATGAAGTACATAGCCAAGCAAGACTAAAGCGCAGTGAAACATAACATTAGTAAAATCTGCTAAATATAAAAGTTTGCTTCAGTTAACTTTGCTGTTTGGTAACGACTTATCTGTAATTACAGCTACTCTGTAGGGAAGGCATGTCTGTCGTTCGAAAGCTCCTTGTTGTTTTTCGACGTTGTACACTGTGAGTGTTGGCCTATGGTATCTTTCCGCCTCGCCAGTCGCATGTTGTTTCACGACGCAATATGCAGTGGTGACACTTGTCCTTATGTGTGTGCTACCAAGCCAGCTTAAAATAGCTGAGATTCTGGCTCCTTCTTAACCTGAAGGTATGCCTTGATGCGTAGCTTTCATAAGTGGCGATAAAGAATCGCCACAATCCCAATACTTAGCTCATTTTTTTTAGTGGGTTTGGAGCTTTGAAATAGGTATTGTCTTTACGTTATTTGCCCCACGTATGTAAGCCAATTTAAAGTAGGTTTATATTAGGAGGTGTAGTTGTATTGATTTTCTATTGTTGGGGAGCCGAAATTGAAGTAGTTGCAACCGCACGTATGGTACGCGGTAGCCTTCGCCGCAAGTTTAAAAATATTAACTTTTTAATTTTTTTCTGTTTCTTTAAATATTATATATTTATGTTTTCCCCGGCTGCGTCAGTATTAATTTTTAGAGACATGAATATCTTAACAGGACGTAGTGCGGCTGAAGAATGTAGGCTTACACAGATTTTAATTTTTACTTCACTACATTTATTAATCCTTGACACGATTTAAATAACACTTCACTGATATAGAGAGCCGTAAGATTATTTATTAATTACTTGCACTTTTTAACACGTAAACTATTTTTGTCTCACACGAATACGTATTAAACTTCTAGAGGACGCGTCTCACGTCCAGTTAGGAGCGCTGTCTGCTAGCAACTGACTTCTGAATTTGTAAATTTTGCTCCATTTCAATTTCTGATTGGATAATCCTACTCCAATAAAATACTTTTATTTTACTTTCAGGTTTTCTGGTTGTTGGTTGGCTATTTATAAACTGTCTCAAAAATTACATTATTATTGCTCCAAGAACTACCATTAGCATTTAAACTTTCTAATTCATTATTGCCTCAAGGTTACCTCATTGTTAGCAACTTTTAACCTATTATTCTCACAGCTCCTACATTATTAAGTTGCGTAATACATGCTCATAACACTATTAAACATGTATACAATAATTTAAACATTAATACAATGACTGTTACATACACTTTTTATATATTGTTACATACACATATTACTTTAAGGCGGGCTGTTATTATGTTTTATATTATATAATTTGACTGGAATCATTTAAATGTTAAAAATACTTCCTCAGGTTTTAGGGTTAGTGTGATGTGTTTCTTTCGAGTGAATAAAGTTTACTGTATACACAAAACTAAATCTGTTGTACTAAGATGACAAAGAATATTTAAAACATACAACCGATGTCCTGCGTATAGTGCAACCGTTTTAGGTTACTTGTAAGGCTAGACTTTCATTTAATTACAATATTCTTATATTATAACAAGTATAGGGTAGAAAACCAACCCAGAGAATTTTATTGGGTGAGAAAAATCCAGCTAAGAGCCACATAAGGAGCTGGTGGATTTTAGCTGGATAACAGATCAGAATGTTAAAATATTTTGATCTATGTTTAACCTCAATTTTCTCAGTTTCCATATTTTCAATATTTCCCTAAATTCAGAATGTCCCACGCGATATTATTTTCTATCAATCTACATGAAATTCTAAACATACTTTCAAGAGTAACTGAAAAAGTGTACATATTTATATTTCTTGTATTTTTATTATTTCAATCGAAAAACTATAATGTACAATTTTTATTTTAAAAAAATATGAAAATTGCAATTGTTAAAGATTATTATTTTTTTCCTTCGTTAATATGGTGAAGATAAAAAGTTCACATGGGTATAAGTCATTAGTAGATTAAGATGAGTGCAAAACTTATGTCCCATACATTAATTTTCACTCTCTCTACTACGTATAGTAAGTAGGGGAGGTATTACATTCCTCCCAAAAATTCTATACCGATATTTCACCGTTTATAAACATATATATACATATGTTTTGAGGCCTCCTTAATTAAAAAAAAACATTTTTAAACAAAGGTCAGTGTGTAGGTTTGGTCTGTCTGTTCGTGAAAATCTCCCACTTCAGACTACATTTTACATGAAAGATATTTCGAAATGTTTGATTTTAAAAACTGGCTCTAACGATTTTAATTAAAATGCCATATATTAAAAATATTTACCTTACGAATAAAATGCTTGTCTTGAATTTTCCGAGAATAGACTGTGAAGTCCACTTCATTTGGAAGAAATTTTGTATAAGCTTGTATAACTGGTAAACCTTAAGGGACAGATGTAAACGTACTACACAGACGTGTAGATCTCTTTAAATCAGACAATTTATTCTAAATAAGCTTTTTTTGTGGCACAAGCCTTTCCTGAGATACAGGTTCAAATTGTTGATTTCTTGGCCATTCCCTTAAATTCCTTTAAACATTCAGTTATTTTTTACGATGTCATGGAAACAGTATGGAATTTTAAGGCCGGCATATAGCGTCCAGTTGTTAAACATTTGACTATCGCTGTTCTCTTTATATCTATAACGAAATATGTAATGTAGTTATTTGTACAAAGGTTTATTTAGATTAAAATGTAATAGACGGAAAAAATCTGATATGTTGCACTCACATGACTTTCTCTACTCTTACAAACGCTTATTCTCCATATACAACATTTTAATCGAGATATCGAGAGGTTAATCTTATTGGCAACTTTCTTATAGGTGCAAGGGGAATAAAGTAGGCTTTAAACGATAGTAACATCTTTTGAGAGCTGGTTGGTATGTCCATTTTCTTTGCATGTACAGGATATGAAAAAAAATCTGATGTGTTACACTCACATGACTTTCTCTACTCTTGTACAAACTATTTATACAAACGCTTATTCTCCATCTACTTTATGTTAATCGAGATAAACATTTGCAGACTCTTATCTTATTGCTAATTTTCTTGTAGATGTAAGGGGAATATATATTTGCAACGGCAATATAGAAATACAGTAACCTTTAAGCACATGCATATCTCTTAATAGCTGGTTGCTAAGTGCAGCACCATTCCCTTTGCCACATATTATAACTCTTTGCATATCCAAGACAAAAAAATTAATAACGAATTCCCATTTGAGAAAATTATTAAAAAATTTAAGGAAATAACAAGCAATATCTCGAAAATGGTTCACTCAACAAAAAAATGTATATGACATAAATTGTGTATTGTAACGCGATCTACATTTTTTGTGTAGTGAAATTTTGTCCATCTCTTATGGTTTACCAGTTATGCAAAAGTCGTTCACAATAAAGAATACTTTTGGAGACATTCCCAGAAAATTCAAGATATACATTTTATTTGTCATAAAAAATATCTTAAACATATGATATTTTAATCAAAATCGTTAGAGCCATTTTTGAGAAAATTAAAATTTTCGAAAAATCTTCCATGTAAAGGGTACTTTGGGGTAGGGGGATTTTCTTGAAAACCTTCGTGTCGCATCCTTGGAAGATACTGAACCCAAATACCAAGTTTGGTGTTTATCCGACTGTTCGTTTCTGAGTTATGCTGTTCACAGACACACACACAGACACTCACACAGACACACACACGGACATGTTCCCAAAAAGGTTTTTTTTTATTCAGGGGGTCTCAAAACATGTATTTCCGGTGAAATCTCGGTATCGAAATTTTGGGTGGAATGCAATACTTCCCCTACTTACTATACGTAGTAGAGAAAGTAAAAAGTTTTGGAGAATTGAAACAAATAACAAGGAGAACCTCGGAAATCGCTCACTTCACAAAAAAAATGTATATGACACAAATTTTGTGTTCTAACGGATCTACATTTTTTGTGAACAATCATTTTATCTATCTCTTACGGTTTACCATTTATGCAAAAGTCATTTACAATGAAGAGGACTTTTGGAGACATTACAGAAAATTCTAGGTATACATTTCGTTTGTCAGGAAAACATCTTTAACATACGATACTTTAAACAAAATCATTAGAGCAATTTTTGAAATGATCAGAATTTTTGTAAAATTTTCCATATAAAGGGTAGTCTAGGCTGGAATATTTTCTTCAAAATCTTCGTGTCGCATCTTTGAAAGATATCGAACGTAAGTATCAAGTTTGGTATTTATCCGACTTTTCGTTTTTAATTCTGCTGTTCACAGACACACGTGGACCGTTTTCTAAAAATGCTTTTTTGAGATTCAGGGGGCCTCACAACAAATTTTTAAAATTACCACTTGTGGAGCATTTTAAAAGTAGCTTGCATTTGAGATATAAACAAATTAATTCTGCATGAAGTATTAGAGCTGAAAAACTTAACCTTTTCCCCTTCTTGACCATAACAAATAAATAAAATAAATTTAAAACAAACCCAGCAGATACTTTATATTTTTAAATTTTCACAGTTTGACCCCTTAACCAGAAGTAGATAGAAGAATAAGCTTTTGCAAGAATGTTTGTAGAAACGTGGGTAGAGAAAGCCGTGTGAATGTATCACAGTAGCTTCTTTTACTATGATAATGAACCTGGCTACGAGGAGGTCAGAGTGTTCAAGTGGGCCTGCAGACGTCACAAGTTTCTCTACGCTGTGCTGAGTCGGTAAAATAGTTATCTGCAGCAAGTGCTAGTTTCAATTTTCATGCAAGTTTGCTAGTTCGTCCAGCGCACATTACACACGCTTCTCCACAACTTCCTGTGCAAATTGACAATTTTAGCAGCCTAATGAGAAAGAATGAGCTAAATCGTTTGCTTGGCTACACAATCTAAATGCAAAAGGATGTCTCAGGACTGGTTCAACTCTGAAATTGTTTTCTTGTGAACACAGTAAGTAATGCTTCTGCACAAAAGACAATTAAGATCTGCATTTGCATGCAAATTCTCCATCTGCTTCCATCTTCACTCTTCTCCTTTTGGCTTGGTTCTTTTCTTTTACTGGGGTTATCATCCTCATATTCCCATCTGTAATTAGAACTTCCTCTCATTTTATTGCCTTCTTCCATTCTCTTACTTTCGTTATCACTCTAGTTCTAAAAGTTCCAAATCGAAATTTAAAAAAAAAATTAAAATTTAAATTTAGTTTATTTCTGAACGCTCTTTATCTACAAGGGCCGTCCAATAAGTATGTTTCCCTATTTTATAAAAAAAAACATTACACACAACTGATCATGATCAATTAATTTTATTTATATTGTACAATTCTTCTGCTACTTTTCTACATAGTCAACATTGAGAAGTTGATGGTTTTTACGTTATTTGCCCCCACGCTTTGGGAGCCATTTTGAGAAAGGTGTATTTTAAAAGGAGTTGTATTATAGTTCAACTGTTTGGGAGCCTAACTTGTAGTAGTTGCAACCGCACGTATAGTAAACAGTTTCCGGTAGCCTTCGCCCCAAATGTACTTTCAGGTGGCCTTTGCCCCAAGTTTAAAAATATTATTAACTTTGTAATTTGACTGTTTCTTTAAGTATTAAATAGTTATGTTTGCCTCGGCTGCGTCAGTATTATTGTTAGAGACACGTTTCTCTTAGCAGGGCTGTGATGGGACAAGAATGTAGGCTTACACAGATTATAAGTTTACTTTACTCCTTTTATTAATGCTTCACTTATATAGAGAGCTGTGAGATTCTTTTTATTATTAAATACTCGCACTTTTTAACATGTAAACTATTTTCGTCTCACACGAATAGTATTATATTTCTCGAGGACGCATCACGCATCCAGTTACAAACACTGTCCGCAGGCAACTGAACTATAAATTTTTAACATTTTTCTCCTTTTCAGTTTCTGATTGGCTAATCCTACTCCAATAGAATACCTTCATTTAACTAAAGCTTTTTTCTGGTTGTTGAATGGCTGTTTTATAAACTGTCACTAAAATTACATTATTGTTACTCCAAGAATCACAAGTAGTACTGTTAAACTTTCTTACTCATTATTGACTCAAGGTTACCTCATTGTTACCTCATTGTTAGCAACTTTTAACTCATTATTCTCACAGCTCCTACATTATTAAATTACGTAATACATTCACATAACATTATTACACATGGATACAAGAATATAAACATTTACAATGACTGTAATATACACTTTTTAGATATTGTTACATACACATATTGCTTTAAGGCGAGCTGTTATTGAATTTATATTTATATAATTAGACTGAAATCATTTAAGTGTTAAAAATTCTGCCACAACATGTTTTTTCAAGCATTTTTGGGGACGTGACACAGATTTTCCCAAGCCATTGTTGTACCAGGTCTGGTCCATGACATCGCCAGTAACAATTGACTTTAAAGCAATGGCTAAGTATTGAACCATTCGAGCTATTAATAATGGATATCTCAGAAATGGCTAATGCCATAAAACGTTATTTGAAATAATTTCTGTATTTTAAAGAAAGCTAATGTCTTTGTGTGGTACATTTTTGTCTATCGCTTAACCTTTATCGGTTATGCAGGATTATAAAAATTTCCTTCCAGATGACATAGACTTCAGACGCTGTTCCAAGAAAATTCAGGATATACATTTTATTTGTCATGTAAATATCTTTAATATACAGTATTTTAATAACAATTGTTAGAGCTATTTTTAGAAAATAAAAGATGTCAAAAATGTTCCATATAAAGCGGAGTCGGATGTTGCGGCATTTCTTGAAAATTTCCGCGTGCCATCTTTGAAAGGTACTGAGTTTAAATGCCAGTTTGACATTTTGCGGACTTTTCGTTTTTGGTTCATGCTATTCACAGACACATGCAGGGGTTCAGGGGGCCTCAAAACATTCACTGCTGTTTGTGAAAATTGCAACACCAAAAAGGAATTTCCCGAATAACTCCAAACTTGGCGAAAGTGTAGAAGAGTGTGCAAGCAATAAGTGGTTTGCAGAAAGATGGGGTACACATGTCTCGTGTCGGTCCGACAAAGTCAGTGCAGAACTGTCAAACAAGGTGGAAGCAATAAAGTAGGTGTCAGTATGCCCTCGTCGACGTCAAAGGGAGCCATATCGGCATGTGAGTTCGAACGGGGCAGAATAATCGGTCTTCGGGAAGCGGGTTTGTCATGCCGTGACATTTCGGGTCGTACAGGACAGGTTGCTACGACAGTGATGCGTGTGTGGACGCAGTGAATAGATGGTCGTATACGCAGGGAAGAGCGGGTACTGGACCACGAAACATGACCACAGCTCGGGATGATCGTCATCTTCTCCGCATGGCCATAACGGACCGTACAGCTTCATCCACAGCGTTGGCTCGACGCTGGAGCACTGCAACCGGTGTAAACTTGTCTGCATCAACGGTTCGTTGCCGTCTGCTGCAGGTTGGACTGGTTGCATGCATGTCATTACGTCGGCTTCCATTGTCCAGAAACCATACGCTCCTCCGACTGCAATGGCACGTGAACACCGTCACTAGGGTGCTTAGTGACAAAATGTAGTCTTTTCGGACGACTCCTGCTTCAACGTGTCCTACAGTGATGGCCGCATACGTGTCCGGTGGTACCGTGGCGAGTGCAACCTGGAGGGCTGCATCGTTGAGCGGCATAGCGGACAAACACCAGGTGTGATGGTTTGGGGCGGCATTGTTTACAACAACCGATCTCGGCTCCTACAAATTGAGCGCACTTTGAACAGAAATCAGTATAACGGTGGTTGTAGAGCCTGAGGTACTCCCCCTGCTTCAGGCATCTCCACAGGCCGCATTTCAACAGGACAACGCCCGGCCACATATTTCGAGGAATGTACAAGCCTTCTTCAAAGAGCGACGGATACCATTACTTCCCAGGCCTACACGTTCGCCTGACATGCCACCCATGGAACATGTCTGGGATATGGTTGGTCGGCACCTGGTGCGTCACGGTCTTCCAGTAACCAGTGCCACGGATTTGTGGGCTCGAATACAAACTGCGTAGAGGGAAATCCATCAGGAACTTATTCAGAATCTTTTTTATTCAATGTCACGGCATCAGCTCTAATTGCAGGACTCAAAGTTCATGTTAGATTTGAAAAGTTTATCACTTGTTACTTGTCATGTCATACCTGTGGTATTAAATTCATATTGAATTCATGTGTTTCCTTCTTGGTGTTGCAATTTTCACAAACAGCAGTGTATATTTCTGGTGAAATCTCGACATTAAACTTTTTAAATCAAACACAATAATTCTCATATTTCCTATATGGAAATGCGCCAACTTTTTTGTACGGCAGTGTGCATTTTTATCCAAAGGTTTATATTTTATTGCTTTTATAATAAAAAGATCATTAATTACTGGCTGCCATCAAGGACAGAGTAAAGCAGACAAATTATAAACGTATTCCGTATACCAAAAACATTAGTTATCCGTTCCAAGAAATACCTACGTGAATTATGAATTTACTGAGCTAGCTTTGATGCTATTTTTGTTGTTATTAATTCAGTGTTCGTAAATTTTTCACAATGGATTAATGTGATTTAAATTTTTTTGTTAAGCCCGAATGATATATTGCATTATTTTTTACTGTAATAGGTGGAATTAAAACGTACTGGTATACGATTCATTCGTCAGAACAAATAAAAAATGTAGTAAGCTAGAATGTGTTCATCTGCCGATATTATCTGACCGCGCATACGTCATGCATGACAGATGCACCGCCTGTTGTTTTTGCTTATGCCACATTTGCTATTTTCCATTTCCAGAGAATTCTGGTTTGTTCCTCTATTTCCGCTATGAAGCTATTGCTTGACTTAGATGAACAAATATAACGGAAGAATCTGTTGCGCTACATTCACATCACTTTCTCTACCCTCTAGCGTTTATTAGTGCGTGTACAAATTACTCTTACGAAAATTTATTTTCCAAACTAATCCATTTTAATCCATTCCATTTTAATCCAGATAGATCTTTCCGGATGTACCTGTATTACACATTTCGTTACTGATACAAAAGGAATAGCAATAGTTAAACGTTTTAGAACTTAACGCTATACGCTGGGCCAAAAATTGCATACTGTTTCATGACATTGCAAGAAACAACTTATAATGAACTTAAAAAAAGTATATAATTTAGTTAAATAATATAACGCTGCGGTTATAGCCAATGGTTATCGGAAGGTCGGCACAGATAGTCGGAGATAAAAGAAAGATAAGTAGCGCTCTCGCCTGCGTAAACACCGAAGCGATACCGTCAAAGAACTACAATCTTATGGATGTTTCCGTTTCTGAAACGTTCTTAAATTCTCTCTCTCATATATATACGTAGTTACATGTTGGGGTGAAGGCCAAAAGATTACCAGAAAATAGAATTAAATTAGATCACCCCAACACGCACATGGGGATGGCGCAACTCGCTAGCAGCGATAGTCCGCGACCGTGGTGTAAAAATCCAGCATAAGGCGTGGGTTTTATACTACACTGAAAAATTACATAACATAGTTACCTTTACATACCTGGGATTTATTCACAACACATCTGGCGAATCCATATTGGAGGGAGATGCCACTAAACCGTAGACCGACCACACACACGTCTAACTCCAATGAACACTTCCACTAAAGTCAAGCTTCCTTAACCCCATCAGCCGTGTCTAGCCGAAACCAGACAGGGTCGGCGTCATACCGGACAACTTCAGAAAGTTGTGTTCCGCACCGAAGGGAAAAACCGTTAAGCCGAAATATGACAAAAGAAAGACAACAATGCTACGTCTGGTAGCAACAATACAGCACAAAAGTGCGTCTGGTAATGACAATAAAATTAATAACAGGCCACAATATATACGTTCTTATTATACTTAGGTTTATAAAACAATATTTTACTTTTGGTTGCTTGTAATAAACCACTGACGTTATTTAAACAAATTTACATTACTACACAAACTCAAACTATTAATCATAAAGATGGTGCCTGTTTGAAAAGGGATCATGGCACACCTTCACTGTTAAGTTTTATACTTTTTTAAAATAAACTTAGTGGTAGAAAGAAAACAAAATACCCCTAGAACGTACACCCAAATGCCTAGCCTATAAAATAAAAATTTGCTTACATCTCCCCTTAGAATAACCTTTATTGTGACATCAGTCTTTACTGAGATAAAGATATTGATGTTTATCCTTATTGCCAGGAGTAAAAATGTGCGGCAACTCCTTGCACAAAGCATACTATAATTTAATTGGCTATAGCCCAAGTTATCGGCTCCGGGTAGTCGGATATAAACAAAGATATGTAGCGCTATCGCCTGCGTAAACACTAGGAGCGCTGTCGTCAGATAACCACAAAATTCTGAATGTTTCCGCTTCTCGGACGTTCTGGAACTCTTTAAAAAGTTCCAACGGTCATATAAGCGAGCGTTGTCTCAAGTGAAAGTCAATTAGTGCGTCCGAAAACCGCCCGGAAGAAGAGACTTCGTTGTGCGCATTTCATTACGCCGCTATGCCAAAAAAATGTGAAGTGACAGTGAAAAGTTAAACTAAGTTACATTAGCAGTGTCAGTTAAGAACTGGACGAAGTCACGATGCCAAATTTGGTTTTTAAGTTCAGAATTTTTAAAAAAATACGACGGGAAGATTTTTTTACAGAATCACCCACACACCAAATTTCCCTTTAAATGGAAAATAATTCCCTATTTTTTCTTAGAAATGGCTCAAACCTTGTATTTTCTGGGACTAGCCCGTGAAATCCTCTTCATTCTAAATGACTTTTGCATAATTGGTAAACATTAACACATAGACAGAAGCTTAATACAAAAAAAATGGATTCCATGTTACAAGTAACCCTTATAATAGTATACTCCATTTGAGAGGTATCTGTGGTTTTTGGTATCAATTCCTCAATACTTTATCATTTTTGAACTCTTGTCACCATTCAGATTTTCCTCGCGATGGCATTAAAGGAGTATGGAATTTCAAGCGACCCACTTTTAAGGATCTGATTATCGCTTCAGCCTATTCCTTTTATACCCAAAAATAAATAAGTAGTGAAACGTTTTCTGCAAACATTTGTCTTGATTTAATAAGAAGTATGTAGAAGAAAAGGCTTTTGTAAAAGTAGTTTTAGAAGAGTCGTTAGAGAATGTTATGTGAATGTAACACTCAGTTTATGATTTTTGTTTAATTAAAGTACTTGACGTTTATTTCCACTTAGGATAGGATTGGACTAGAAGCGCAGGGGGGGCTTCGCACTTCCACCTACGCATAACGTTTGTGCCTAGGCCCCTAACGGGGCGCCCCCGGATGGGAGGAATGGCTTGAGAGGAGACAGAGGGCGGTCGGATCAGGAGGCCATTTACAGGTGCTGATTCTTACACATCCCCTGGGGTGCCCGGAAACCGCTCGCTGTCCGGGGGACGAAGGTTTACTCAGAACATCATTTTCCCCTGCCATGCATACGCCGAGACCTCCCGCCGACACTTGCAACCCTGAAACGGACCAAGCAGATGAAAGGTGAAGTGAAATGAGAATGGAGATAAAATGGAGGGACAGGAAATTCGGGGGATGTAATGATCCTTCCCAGCATTCGCCTGATGACCTGGGGAAACCCCCGAAAAAGCCTATGGGCTAGGAAGGTCGGTCACGGGTATCGAACCTATCTCCCGAATTCGGGCCACAAACATTTCCGCTCGGTTTATTTCCACTTGAACCTCGATGCCACATTTCAGATCGAATTTAATTCTTCCTCCACCTTAGATAAGTAGTAGTGAAATTATATTTTCACTTAACCTCGATGCCACATTTTTAGATCGAATGTAATTGTGCCTCTACCTTAGGTATATGGTAGTGAAATTATATTTCCGCTTAACCTCGATGCCACATTTTTAGATCGAAGGTAATTCGTCCTCTACCTTAGGTAAGTGGTAGTGAAATTACAAAATGAACTGAAGCGAGTAAATTAAGGACTTTATCCTCAGTGGCTTCTTTCTTATGAATGGACTATCCTATTTTAGCCTTTCTGCTTCTCGCTTCGGTGACCCCTTTCTCCAAGCAATGTGTCCCTTACCCCGCTTCCCCGTTGGTGTTATGTCAGACCACAATTCAAAGATATGTACCCTGTACAAACATACTGCCCCAGGGGTGTATTAACAAGGTCGGTACACACTGCGGTAATGAAAACCAAGATTCTTCTCAGATATCTTTGTTCCTTGTAATTCTGGATATGGCTGCCTCAGAGGTGCAAGGCATGTAATGTTCGAAGTGAAAACACTTTGCTTTAATCTGCAAACTAGAAGGTCTTGTAGCGAGTGCCAAGTTACCTCAAGGGACCACTAAGTCAGTAACTGATGTGAAAATAAAATAAAACCTTTCAAAAGCTCTGTTTAGTTTTAATTTAAAGTTTGCTTTGCCTTAATCGAGACAATCCTTTGCAGAAAGTCTTTCATTACACGATTCGTTGTAGGTACAAGGGGAAAAGAGGAAAACCAATTGACCTTCGCATGTTTAAAAGCACATTTTGGCTTTAAAATTCCAAACCCTTTCTATGACTTGGCGAGAAACAACCGAATGGTGACATCACTTCAAAAAATTACAAAGGAATTGAAGAATACCCCCAAAAAACAACATATCTCGGCTGCTGACACAAAAAAACCTTGATGCGATACATTCACATGGCTTTCCTACCCTCTATCTTTATTAGCGGTATACAAACTATTCTTATTAAAGCTATCTGCTACATTTAATGCAAACAAACCTTTACAAAAATACCTATAATATACATTTCCTTATAAATACAAAGAAAACAACGATACTCAAATGTTTAGGAACTGAACACCATATGCTGCCCTTAAAATTCCATACTGTTTCCATGACATCGCGAGAAACAACTAAACATCGATGGGACTTTAAAACAATGACAAGTGTTGAACAATT
Organism: Deroplatys truncata; assembly: GCA_030765065.1. Taxonomy (NCBI): domain Eukaryota; kingdom Metazoa; phylum Arthropoda; class Insecta; order Mantodea; family Mantidae; genus Deroplatys; species Deroplatys truncata. The sequence goes on along the minus strand of CM060988.1, from coordinate 169,031,314 downwards.
CGAACCTTTAATAATGTGTCAGAAATAGCTTATGCCAAAATAAAACTTATTTTAAGTAATTTGTGTGCTTTAAAGACTTATGCATATTTGTTTAATATTTACAAGTTATACAATATTATACAAAATTCCTTCCAAATGAAGAGGACTTCCTATAAAATTCAACATATACATGTTATTTATCATGTAAATATCTTTTCATATACGGTTTTGGAATCAAAATCGTTAGACAAATGTTTTAGAAAATCAAAATTTTCAAAACATGTTCCATTTAAGGGTAGTTGGGGTGTGGGATTTTCTTGAAAATCTTCGTATCACATCCTTGGAAAAGATACTTAACTTAAATACTAAGTCTGGTATTTATCAGAATTTTCTTTTTTGAGTTATGCTGTTCAGACACACACATAGACACGCAGACACACACACCAACATGTTATTAAAATGGCTTATTTTGATTCAGAGCACCTTAAAACATGTGTTTTCGAAGAAATCTCTCGGCGTCGAATTTTTGGGTGGAATGCAATACTTCCCCTACTTACTATACGAAGTAGAGAAAGTAATTATTTGGAATAAATTATATGTTTTAAAGAGATCTAACTTTTTATGTAGTATGGTTTCGTCTATTCCTTATGGTTTTCCAGTAATACAATGCAGTCTTTTTATGGTGAGGCCAAGAATCGCGCATAAGTGTGCTCGCACACTGTCCATTACACTGGGGTTTTTCGTTCCGTAGCTTCCACGTTACTCACGAGTGATAGTAACAAGCACTATAATGAGTAGTAACTCTGCTGTAAGTGCTGTTGGAAGCGGTGTGCATCTGCGTAAAGCCATTCCTGGTATCTTCGGATCAAAATTATATTCAAACGCATAGTTCTTGAGTAATGTTCATAATTTATGATTTATATTGTCCTTAAGTTCGTCTATGATGTGTCAATTGTTTACTTTGTTGAAACATCTCGTTTTCGCTTCTTAGACTAGCCATGTACACCATCCTCGTTAAACTAACCCTTCAGGGACCTTCAGCTTACCGCGGTAAGAACTTGACCGGGGTAATCATCACCTAACGGTGCACTAATGTTCACCGCAGTTTAGGTGACCGTGGTTACCTGGCAGGCGCTTACCTTGGTTGAGTGTACCGTTCATTGTAGGTAAACTCTACTGATCACGCCCGGATGTACATCATGTCTGTTTTTCACTTGTTCTACCTCTTTGTTGAAGCGCATGCATGTAATTCAGCGTGCGATGGAGAAAGCAAAGGCAGACCCAAGTTTCTCTATTACGCTATTAAATTTAACGTGCAATTCTTAAGAAAAGATAGAAAGCAGAGAGATAGAAGCAATAACATTAAGATCGGCATGTGGGAAAAGTTGGCTTTACAACTGATTAGAAAAATGTGCTGAACTTTACAGACTCTTTTTTTTCTTTCCTCGGTGACTAAATTCCAGTTAGCTTAGTCCATATTCACTTACTGAAAGATAGCCAGAAAATAGAAAGAAAAAATATATTATTCCCAAACAAGATTTGAACCCGGAACCTCTAAAATACGAGACGTACACGCTTCGCTGACAACACGGTGAAGATTCAAGTTTGCGGCTTCGGCACTGTGCTCTTCAGGTTACCGGATTCCTAATTACCTGCATTACTCCCCTTATTTCTGCTTTGTTCTTAGAACCTTGCTTCAACTCATTTAATTATGATACGTAACGCCGTGACTGTGTGGACTTTCGTTACGTCTTGGGTCAGGATATTTAAGGCACCCATCGCAAAAAGAAAAAAAGATCTGATGTGTTACACTCACATGTCTTTCTCTACTCTTATACAAACTATTTTTACAAACTCTTATTCTTCATCTATTTCATATTAATCTAGATAAACATTTGCAGAAACGATCTTTTGACATGAAAAGAGAATTACATCTTACACATAGCAACCAGTTCTAGAAATATTTGACTATCGCTTAAGGCGTACTATGTTCCCCTTGTTTTGTATTTGCAAGGGTAATATAGAAAGAATTTAAGCATAGACATGTCTCTTAATAGCTGGTTGGTATGTGCAGCACCATTCTCTTTGCCACAGATTAATATTCTTTGCATATCCAAGACGAAAAAATGAATAACGAATTCCCATTTGAGAAAATAAGTATTGAAAAACTTAAGGGAATAACAAGCAATATCTCGAAAATGGTTCACTCAACAAAAAAATGTACATGACATAAATTGTGTAGTTTAACGCGATCTACATTCTTTGTGTAGTAAAATTTTGTCTATCTCTTATGGTTTACCAGTTATGCAAAAGTCGTTCACAATGAAGAATACTTTTGGAGACATTCACAGAAAATTCAAGATATACATTTAATTTGTCATAAAAAAGTATCTTAAACATATGATATTTTAATCAAAATCGTTAGATCCATTTCTGAGAAAATTAAAATTTTCGAAAAATGATCCCTGTAAAGGGTAATCTGGGGTGGAAGGATTTTCTTGAAAACCTTAGTGTCGCATCTCTGGAGGATACTGAACCTAAATCCAAAGTTTGGTGTTTATCCGACTGTTCCTTTCTGAGTTATGCTGTTCACAGACACACACACACAGACACATCCACGGACATGTTTCCAAGAATGCTGTTTTTTTATTTAGGGGGTCTCAAAACATATTTCCGGTGAAATATTGGTATCGAATTTTTGGGTGGAATACAATACATCCCTTACTTACTAATGTAGTAGAGAAAGTAATAAAGTGAAATACAATAAAAGCCTTAAGCATTAAAAATTACAAAGTACATTAAAGTAACTTTATCAGGATGTATTCATTGGTGAAAATGGAGTGTATGTATTTGTTGGAAATTCTAACCTATACTGTTCCGCCATTTTCACAAGTTGCAAATAATCGGCGAAAACCGGCCGGTCAGATTTAACCGCGGTAAAATCCTCTATAAACTTTTACCGGCTTCGATGCACCAAAATGATCGTTCTCCGCGATAAAGTCCATATTTTACTACGTTAAAATCTTGATCGAGAATGGTGCACACGGCCATATGCAAACTTTTTTTGCTAAACTTATTAAACAGTTTTGAAGGGCTTAAAAAGAATAAACAAGTAATGAATAATTCGAAGAATTAATAACGGATATCTCAATAATGGCTTATGCCACAAAGAAAGATATCTACAACAAATTGTGTGTTTTAAGGAGATCTGCATTTCTTGTATAAGGCGTTTTCGTCTATCGCTTAACGTTTACTAGTTATACAAGATAATACAAAACTGCTTTCGTTGAAGAGGGCTTCATAGGCTATTTGCAGGAAATTCAAGATATACATTTTATTTGTCATCTAAATATCTTTAATATTTCACATTTTAATCAAAATCGTTAAAGTCACTATTTAGGAAGTAGAAATTTTCGAAAAATGTAATATATATGAAGGCTAATTTGGATTTGGGGGACTTTCTTTAAAATCTTAGTATCGCATCTTTAGAAAGTACTGAACTTAAATATTCTGCTTTGTATTTATCTGATTTTTCATTTTTGAGTTCACAGTCACACAGGCACACACACACACACGCATGCACGTTTATCTAAAACTGCATTTTATGGATTGAAGGTGCCTCAAAACATGTAATTCCAGTGAAATATCGGCATCGAATTTATGAGTGAAATGTAATACATTCTCTAACTATTATGTACGTGGCAAGGAAACAAAAAAGTCAACAACTTTTCTGTGGTATAAGTCACTTCCGAGATATCCTTTGTTTTGGTTTGCATTTTTCAGAACTTCTACCATTTTTATACGAGCTGTCTCTGTTCAATTGCTTCTCGCGATGTTGTGGAATGAATATGAATTTTTAAGTCCGGCTTAGAGCAACACCCTTTTAAACGTCTATTTATTTTCCTTTATCCCCCATGTACCAAACGTGCAATGCAAGTATTTTTGGAAACCTTTATCTCAAGCTGAACTAAATACGGGAATAAGCCTTTAAAGTAAGATGGGTAGAGAAAGCCATGTAGGGACTTCAAAACGTGTATTTTCGAGGAATTAACATGTGAGGCAATATTTTTAACACTAAAATGATTTCATTCTAGTTATATAATATATAAATTCAATAACAGCCCGGCTTAAAGCAATGTGTATATAACACGATATAAAAAGTGTATATTACAGTCATTGTATGTAGGAGCTGTGAGAAAAATAGGTTAAAAGTTGCTAACAATGAGGTAACCTTGAGACAATAATGAATTAGATAGTTTAAATGCTACTGGTAATTCTTGGAGCAACAATAATGTAATTTTTAAGACAGTTTAATAAATAGCCAATCAACAACCAGAAAAAGCTTAAGTTAAATGAAGGTATTCTATTGGAGTAGGATTAGCCAATCAGAAACTGAAATATAGCAAAGTTTTTAAATTCAGAATTCAGTTGCTTATAGACAGTGTTCCTAACCGGACGCGAGATGTGTCCTCGAGAAATTTAATACGTAATAGTTTACGTGCTAATAAGTGCAAGTAATTAACAAAAGTATCTCACAGCTCTCTATATCAGTGAAGTATTATTTAAATCGTGTCAAGCATTAACAAAATAGTGAAGTAACATTATAATCTGTGTAAGCCTACATTCTTCAGTAGCACCGCTCTTTGCTAAGACATTCATGTCTCTAAAAATAAATACTGACGCAGCCGAGGTAAACATAAATATGTAGTATTTAAAGAAACAGTCAGATTACAAAGTTAATATTTTTTTAAACATTTAGGACGAAGGCTACCAGAAACTTTTTACCACACGTGCGGTTGCAACTACTTTAAGTTCGGCTCCCCAACAGTCGAAATATATCCATACGTAGTACCTAACATAAAGAGCATCTTCACATGCCAGAAGGTTACGTGGTCTAGCATATTATAACTCTGGATCTGGGAGGGTTAACCCTGAAAGGTATTTTAGCAATGTTTGCGGCTTCTGACTGCACTTCAGTTTCTGAATTCACCGCAGATAGTCTTTGTAGTTCATTAGTTGACCTGAAGATGGAACGAGAGTTCGTTGTTGAAGGCCTTTGTGAGCACGGGATCACAAACCAATATGGATAATTACCGAATACATGCATGGGCACAGAACAAAGGACACAGAGGATGACGTTGAACCCAAATTGCTGCCTCTTGGGTTGTTCACTTTTTCACAGGCGGCTTTGAGAACGGAACGAAATGAGTTTCCTAATGGAACATGACACCAATTAAAACCCAAATTCTGTGTTTTTGATGTTCTTTATTGAAAATGTCAGAACTGCTTTATCATTGTGGTTACAAAGGCGTAAAGAAAATCATGAAAAATCGATAAAAAATACTTTAACATTGGCACTGCTTTGAAATCTAATTTAATTGTGGGAATAAAGGAAGTTAGTTTTTTGAAACCGTGTATGTAGGTCGAGTTCTAAGGGATTATTTTATTAATTACCCTTTGGGGAGAGGGAGGGAGCTTGTTATATATAAAGCATCCACTGTACCGCCTTAATATGGCCATGTCATAGCTTGGGGGTTGTATCGTTTTTTACATTATTGCAAAGGAAAGGTGCTTAAGCGGTTGTAAATTTATTATTTTCATGAACAATATTACATTTTAACTTTTTTGATTTTTGTACTAGCTGGAATTACAGGACTAACTTTTTAATGCCATTAAATTTTCAGTTTGGCTGACATTCGTTTCACAGATTTGTTTAACATAAATGTAGTAGAAACTGACAAATCTAGCCCCACCCTGTGCCAGAGTGACCACCTCTGTTCCTCGTATCTATCAGAACTTCTAGGTTTCGTGGTGTATGGTAGAGCCAGACGGATGACGCGGATGCATGATCAAAAGAAAGAGTATTCCTGGTGGATGCTAGAGGACTGCTTGATAGACGGGTCGTTCGTCGCGTTCCCTAACAGTTGGACAGGTCTTCGAGCTTGGAACTGTGAGGTATTTCTACGTATCTCTGTGGCCTGTCTACTTGCGACCTGTAGCCTCCTGTAGATCCTTCATTTCATCCATTCTTTGTGGCAACCACAATAGATCCATGTAGGTCGCAGTGCGTCCCCCATACCTTACCTAAAGAAGGCATTGTATTCAACACTAAACTTGTTATTTAGATTCAGCACCTTCCAAAGATGCAAAACGAACATTTTCAAGAATGATGCTCACCCCAAACTACCCTTTACATGCAACATTTTACGAAATTTTTTATTTTCTAAAAAAATGTGTGACGATTTTGATTAAAATATAGTACAATAAATATGTATACATGATAAAAAGGATATCTTGAATTTTCTTGGAGTGGCCTGTGAAGTTCTCTTCTTTCAGATGGAATTTTATATGGTTCAGTACCTTCCAAAGATCCAATAGGAAGATCTTCAAGAATTTTCCCCACCCCAAAATACCCTTTATATGGAACACTTTTCGGCATATTTGATTTCCCGAAAAGTACTCCATTTTTACTTCCTCTACTACCTATAGTAAGTAGGGGAAGTATTGTATTCCACCCAAAAATTTGATACTGAGATTTCACCGGAAATACATGCATTGAGACCCCCTGAATCCAAAAAAAGCATTTTTGGAAACATGTCCGTGTTTGTGTGTCTTTATGTCTGTCTGTGAACAGCATAACTCAGAAACGAACAGTCGGATAAACACCAAACTTATTTATTATCTTCCAGAGATGCGACACAAAGGTTCTCAAGAAAACTCACCCACCCCAGATTACCCTTTACATGGAACATTTTTCGAAAACTTTAGTTTTCACAAAAATGGCTTTAACGATTTTGATTAAACTATCACATATTTAAGATATTTTCATGACAACCGAAATGTATATCTCGAATTTTCTGGCTATGTCTCCAAAAGTATTCTTCTTTGTGAACGACTTTTGCATAACTGGTAAACCATAAGAGATAGACAAAATTTTACTACACAAAAAATGTAGATCGCGTGAAAATACACAATTTACGTCATATACATTTTTGTTGTTGTTGAGTGAACCATTTTCGAGATATTGCTTTTTATTCCCTTAGATTTTCCAAAACTTATATTTTTTCTCAAATTCGTTATTCATTTTTTTGTCCTGGTAATGCAAAGAGAATGGAATACTCCACATACCAACCAGCTCTTAAAAGATTTGACTATCCCTTAAAGCCTACCAATTCCCCTTGTATCTACAAGAAAATTAGCAATAAGTTTAACATCTCAATATCTCGATTAACATGAAGCATATGGAGAACAATCTTTTGTAAGAATAGTTTGTACAAGTGTAGAAAAAGTTATGTGATTGCAACACATCAGATTTTTATTAAAAAACATTTACATGACAAATCGTAAGGCTGAAAAATGTCCAAATTGGATGGAAAAGGCACCAGAAATCGCAAAAACTAAAACGCCTAAATATTGCTAAATCGAGAATACCCACATTGATAAAAAAAAAGATTCGAAAAAAATGGTGTTGGAGGTGATGTTCTCTTCCACAGAGGCCAGTCGGTGGATGTTGTCCTGGTTGGCGCTAGTGCTCGGAATCTGGCCAAGTATTTAACTGTCTATGTTGAGTGTGAGTGTGTATGATAGTGCAATTGTCTGTTTGTATTATTGTAATTGATTGTGTGGTAGTGCAATTTGTTTCACTTAAGGATGCTGAGACAAAAAAAAAAGATCTTCGTTACCCATGTGTATATCTTGAAATCCTATTCATTCGGAAGATGTTTTATATAATGTTATATAACAGGTAAACGTTAAGCGATAGACGAAAACGTACTGCACAAGAAATGTATATCTCTTTAAAATACACAACTTATTTCAAATAACTTTTTTGTGACATAAGCCATTTCCGAGATGTCCGTTATTAAATGCTCGAATTGTTCATTTCTTGGTCCAGTTCTTAAACATTTGACTATCGCTGTTCTCTTTGTATCTATAACAAAATGTGTAATGTAGATATTTCTGCATAAGTTTATTTGGATTAAAATGTAGTAGTTAGTAAAATAACCTTTAGTAAGAATAGTTTGTATAACCGTATTAAATGATAGAGAAAGCCATGTGAATGTACTAGGTTTTTTCGACACGCAAAGAGTATTTAATTTCAAACTCATCACACACTCTTAAAATGTGATTATCGCTTTAGCTTACTGGATTATTCTCATGCCTGCAGTAAAATATGTGTGTGTGTGTGTGTGTGTGTATTGAACATTTATCTATATAACAAGAAGTAGGCAGAAGAATGAACTTTTGTATGGATAGTCTATAGAAGAGTAGAGAAAGTCATGTGAATGTATCACATCAGACACACTAATATTTGTTCCCACTTGTATACTTCCAGAGCTTTTCGTAGGGTAGGAAAAGATTCTAACTACAGAAAGTTTTTCCTACCCTAGCCGAAAATTTAGCACTGGACTTCTGGTTTGTGAAGCCATTTGCCAACTGCTCTACATCGAACTGTGTAAATATGCAATGAAAGTTTATTTAGATTTACAAGAAGGAGATAAAAGGACAATTTTCTGTAAGAATATCTCATCAGTTGCAATGGAGGTCCTCCTTAATCTGCCTCCTATTGATTTATATCAAAGGGAATCCTAGGCTGGGGCTTATCAGCTGAACGTAAAGTCAAACTGTTACATTCAACACCTTAGGGCACACTAAAATTACAAATGTAATCAGTAACACTCATCTTGAAATAGACTATTTATGTGTTACCAGAATTACGAGGGCTGATTAACAAAGACTGAGACTGATTTTTTCCTGTAGCTTCCGTGATAGTTTCGTATCTGTAACATAAATATTTGAAAAGAGCGGGTTTTTATGTATAATGTTGGTAGGCGACAGCACTCTCATATTGGTAAGTTTGTAGTAATGCTCTATTTTGTAGACCCTACGTGCATTTCGCATACCAGACAATGGAGGTGATGCACTTTTTAAATCGATTATCACCGGTGATGAGTCATGGCTGCATCATTATGATCCTGAAGGAAAACAAGCCAGCACAGTGTGGAAATCGCCAGGTTCTCCAACACCAAAAAAGGCAAAAGTTGTTCCATCACACCAAAAAAGGCAAAAGTTGAAAGTGATGGTGATCACATTTTTTGACTGTAATGGAATAATTTACCAGCATGCAGTTCCCCCTCACACTACTGTTACAGCAGCATACTACATGTCAGTATTGGCTACACAGGAAGCACATTGCAAAGAAACGACCAGAGCTTTCTCGGACTGGGTGGCGACTTCATCATGACAATGCACGGCTTCACGTCGCAAATCAAGTCATGCAGTTTCTGGCTCGATTCAACATTACCTGTGTACCACATCCACCTTATAGCCCGGATCTTGCACCCTGTGACTTTTTTTTATTCCCAACACTAAAGGCAAAGCTTAGGGGTATTCGATTTGAGAACTCTGAAGCAGTGCTCAAGAAAAGTGAGGCGATTTTCAAGGACCTGACAAAGAATGGTCTGCAGCACGTGTTCAAGGACTGGTACACAAATGGCTCTAAAATTAACATGCATCTGGAACTGGAATACATGGGGAAGTATGATAACCTGGCTCTTGACGGGACATTGTAGATTACGAAACACCTACATACAATGGGAACCCGTATGTAGGCTGTGTAACAAAAAGGATGAAACTGTCTCTCATATAATTTTCAAATGTGAAGCACTGGGTAGGAAAAAATATGAACTTTTGGGTCTGATATCCCCAAATGATGATTTTCCAAAGAAAACTTAGTTAATAAACTGCTGTCCCTTATTAAAGGGACAAGACTATTTACTAAAACGATAGTGATAGGGGATAATACACAAATCCTTAGGTTTCAGTGTTAAGAGCATTTATAGCCCGATTCCATCACTACGATAGTCAAATCAAGAGTATTTTATAGAACAGTGAGTGCAATATGTCATGAAAATGTATTTGTTTGACCGCATATTCACTTTTCATATAATCTTCTGGGCTTTTAACATATATTTTAAACTCTTGTGTTGTTACTGCATCGAACTTCCGAAATTGTGCACTGCCACTTCGATAGTTCACAATAGACTTGAGACACACCTTATGAATTTCCTAACTTTTATTCCAGTTCTCGCTTTATTTTGAAAAGAACGTCTCGAATCTAAAAGCAGTCTAGCGTTCAACAAAACAAAGGAATAACGTCTAGAAGGAAAATCCGAGAGAGGAATTAAAATAATTAGGAAAATCCTAACGAAAACGAAGCCGGAAAGCAGGGGAGGACTTCTGAGTGTCTTAGCAATAAAGATAAAAGCAAGAATAAGCAGAGTTTATGGAGCAGAGAGCCTGAAAACGTAATCCAAAGAAGAGACAATGATTTCAACTAAGATAAGATTTTACTAACATGTTCAAGAAACGCCATTTGCTCAAGTACTCGAGAGATAAGATGGCGTACAGATGTAAGTAATATATGCCGGCTTTAATTACAACACAAGTGTGGTAAAACGGTTGAAAGTATTGCTGCCATGTCTGTTAAATGCGCAACACAATGTAATAATGCCGGTAAATTTGTCACAAACACGCAAGTTAAACACGCCCTGCAAGGGAAGCCAACCTTACTCAAATAAAAATAAGCAGAGCAGTGTATTTTGTTCAACAGTTTCCTCAACTTTGCACCAGTATTCCTCTATAACAGCCGATCGTAATTATTTTTTAACTTATGAAATCTGTTAAGTCCAGATGCTTAGCAGGAATTTGTTATTCTGTCAATAGCTTACTTGCGTATATAAAACTAAAAGGGTATATAGATGAGAAAAATATGTGTTACATTCACATGAATTTCTGTACAGTCTAACTTTATTACTTTCTCCACTACGTATAGTAAGTAGGGGAAGTATTGTATTCCACCCAAAAATTCGATACCGAGATTTCAGCGGAAATATATGTTTTGAGATCCCCTAAATCCAAAAAAAGCATGTTTGGAAACATGTCCGTGTGTGTGTCGGTGAACAGCATAACTCAGAAACGAACTGTCGAATAAACACCAAACTTGGTATTTAGGTTCAGTATCTTCCAGAAATGCGACACGAAGGTTGTCAAGAAAACCCCCACCCAAGATTACCCTTTATATGGAATACTTTTCGAAACTTTTAATGGCTCTAACGATTTGGATTAAAATATCATATGTTTAAGATATTTTCATGACAAATAAAATGTATATCTTGAATTTTCTGGTAATGTCTCCAAAGGTATTCTTCATTGTGAACGACTTTGGCATAACTGGTAAACCATAAGAGATAGACAAAATTTTACTACACAAAAAACGTAGATCGCGTTAAAATACAAATTTATGTCATATATATTTTTTTTGTTGAGTGAACCATTTTCGAGATATTCCTTGTTATACCCTTAAAGTTTTCAATACTTATTTTCCCAAATGGGAATTCGTTATTCATTTTTTGTCTTGGATAAGCAAAGAGTATTAATCTGTGGCATAGAGAATGGTGCGGCACCTAGCAACCAGCTATTAAGAGATATATCTATGCTTAAAGACTACTTATTTCTATATTGCCCTTGCAAATACAAAACAGGGGGAACATAGCACGCCTTAAGCGATGGTTAAATATTTTTACAACTGGTCGCTATGTGTAAAATGTAATTCTCTTTGCATGTCAAAAGATAGTTTCTGCAAAATGTTTATCTCGATTAATATGAAATAGATGGAGAATAAGAGTTTGTAAAAATAGTTTGTACAAGAGTAGAGAAATTCATGTGAGTGTAAAACATTAGATTTTTTATACACCTTCTACAAATTATTCTTAAATTGGTTTATTTTTCCATCTTATTTATGCTATATAAACTCGATACCTCGATACTTTCGATACTCGGTAGTATCGAAGTATATCTAATGTTTTGAGGTAAACCTTCGACACTTCTCCCATTGGAGAATGCCAAATAACCACAATTTAGGAACTAGAATGTAATACAAAATTGGTTACATGTGTTTATACACAGAAAACTCTTAATAAGAACATACTTTAGTAAACAAGCTATCGCCTTTACAGTTTTTTACTTTCTCTACTACGTATAGTAAGTAGGGGAAGTATTGCATTCCACCCAAAAATTCGATACCGAGATTTCACCGGAAATACATGTTTTGAGACCTCCTGAATCCAAAAAAAGCATTTTTGGAAACATGTCCGTGTGTGTGTCTGTGTGTGTGTGTGTGTCTGTGTGTCTGTGAACAGCATAACTCAAAAACGAACAGTTGGATAAGCACCAAACTTGGTATTTAGGTTCAGTATCTTCCAGAGATGCGACACGAAGGTTTTCAAGAAAATCCCCCCAACCCAGACTACCCTTTACATGGAAGATTTTTCGAAAATTTTAATTTTCTCAAAAATGGCTCTAACGATTTTGATGAAAATATCATATGTTTAAAATAATGTCATGAGAAATGAATTGTATATCTCGAATTTTCTGGGAATGTCTCCAAAAGTATTCTTCATTGTGAACGACTTTTGCATAACTGGTAAACCATAAGAGATAGACAAAATTTTACTACACAAAAAATGTAGATCGCGTTAAAATACACAACTTATGTCATATACATTTCTTTTGTTGAGTGAACCGTTTTCGAGATATTGCTTGTTATTTCCTTAAATTTTCCAATACTTATACTTTTTCTCAAATGCGTTATTCATTTTTTTTGTCCTGGACATGCAAAGAGAATAGAATGCGTCACATAGCAACCAGCGTTAAAATATTTGACTATTGCTTAAAAGCTACCATATTTCTCTTGCATCTACATGAATATTACCAATAAGATTGACATCTCGATATCTCGATTAACATGAAGCATATGGAGAATAGGCGTTTGTAAAATTAGTGTACAAGAGTAGAGAAAGTTATGTGAGTGTAACACATCATTTTTTTTATACAGCCAGTAACGAGTATCTTCAAAAATCAGTATCGTATCGATAACCGAGTATCGAGAGCGAGAAAGAGAGAGATAGATTGAGAGAGAGAGAGAGCGGTATCGTCTCATCACTAATATAAAACTTGGTAGAAATAGTTTCATTTCATATTTCGTTGTAGTTCCAAGGTGGGTAGAGGAAACCGAATCGAAAGTCAGGTGTTTAACAGCGGGTCTTGAAATTCTATACTTTTTTCATGACATCGCAAGAAATATCTCCATAGTAACAGTACACCAAAAACCTGGTGCTACATTCACATGGCGTTCTCTTCACATTCAACAGAGTATTACTTTAAAAGCTTATTCTTCTATTCCCTTGATGTTTACGATAGCCAAATCCTTAGAGCGCGGGTCACTACGTGATGATCTTGAAATTCCGCTCTCATTGCATAACCACGAGAAAAATCTGATGCGTTGCACTCGCATGACTTTCTCTACTCTTGAACAAACTATTTTTACAACCGCTTATTCTCCATCTACTTCATATTAAGCGATATAAACATTTGCAAAAACTATCTTATTTCCAATTTTCTTGTAGGTACAAGGGGAATATGGTAGGCTTTAAGTGACAGTCAAATCCTTTAGAACTGGTTGATATGTGGAGCATTTCATTCTCGTTCCATGACATAAAAAACGAATAACGAAATCCCATTTCAGAAAAAGTATAAGTATTGGAAAATTCAAACAAACAACAAGGAATATCTCAAAAATGCTTTACTCGAAAAAAAATGTGCATGACATAAACTGCGTGGTTTAACGAGATACATATTTTTCAAGCAGTAAAACTTTGTCTATCTCTTACGATTTACCAGTTATGCGAAAGTCATCAGAATGAAGGGTCCTTTGGGTACATTCCCAGAAACATTGTTTTAAACATATTATATTTTAATCAGAATCGTTAGAGCCTCTTTTGAGAAAATTAAAAGTTTTCGATAAATGTTCCATGTAAAGGGTAGTTTGTAGTGGGAGAAGTTTCTTGAAAATCTTCGTGTCTTGGAAGATACTTAATTCAAATACCAAGTTCGGTATTTATCCAAATTTTCGTTATTGAGTTACGCAGTTCACAGACAGACACACACAAACGGACATGTTTCCAAAATTCTTTATTTGGATTCAAGGCACCTCAAAACATATGTTTCCGGTGAAATCTGGGTATCGAAGTTTTGGGTGGAATAAAGAAAGTAATAAACGATTGGTAGAGAAAACCAAATGAGCGCAACACATAATATTTCTTAAGCGCTGTTTCTAATTTGTTGTTTCTGGTTATGAAATAGAAAGATAAAAAATTATATTATATTCAGTTTTATTTACGGACGCCCTTTTAACTGCTGTGGTCCCTATCGTCCCATTTTATATTGGGCGTGAAAGACTGGTAGTTTTGCTCAGAGGTCTCTTTATCAGGCTTGAGGTTCTTTTACGTGCCGTAAATCTGCGACACAGGACCACCGGCTTTACTTCCCTTCCAAAGGAAGCCATGCTAAGGATTTTTACGCCCGAAAAAATCCATCGTCCTCCGCCGGGTTAGAACCCGCGACCTCGGGAACATGGAAAGATGGTTGCCTGCTGTGGTCAATTGACAATATGAAGTGCGATTCAGTGGGGGATTTTCATAATGTTGGGAGAGGGGCAGGCACAAAGGAGCACTGTTGTCTGCGCGCACACCTAGAAAAAAGAATAATTTTCCATGCCGGGTGTACGCCATTTATCAGAATCACCTGTTGTCTTCCACCGGAAATTAACAGAAAGAGAGAAAACACGCTCTATTGATATTTTATAGAAAACACAGCTTGGCGGATATTGAACGCGGCGGTATTTGTTGAATAATGAAATACTCTCCCCTGGATCAGAGCTTACCATACTCTGCGTGTCCCTCTATGTGATAGACCGGTCACCGTCGAGAACTTCAGCGGTCCTGTACGGTGCTTTAACGCACTAAATGATCCATAAGCCAGCGAATGAGTTGGCAGCCCTGGAGACTCTTGACACAAAGCCTCAAAAACCCTCAGGGACTTTGGATTATAATGTAAATGTATACTATTATTATAAAGTGAAAAGATTTATGTGAATATTACATACAGAATAACCTCAAAAACCACAAAACCAGGTTGATAATTCTATCACTATAGGCAGTTCTTCCCGAAGGACATAGACTATAAGACAGCCTCAAATTCAACTTCTAAATGACTTGAATACTAAACAGCATTATGACTGTGCAGTTCTTTCCTACCGCTCGTCACCTTTTCCTTGCTCGTAGCTCGTAGCGTTGCAATTAAAATCGAGTGAAGCAGCCTACCCTCTCTTCTGGTCGTTCACTAAAGTGTTGAACACAGGACTCCTCCCCTCTCTCTTCTGGTCGTTTACGTAAGCGTTGAGCACAAGACTACTCCTATCTCTTCTAGTCGTTCACTAAAGTGTCAAGTACAAGACTACTTTTGTCTCTTCTGGTCGTTCACTAAACTGTCGAATACAGGACTACTCCTCTCTCTTCTCTTCGTTCACTAAAGTGTCAAGTACAAGACTACTTTTGTCTCTTCTGGTCGTTCACTAAAGTGTTGAACACAGGATTCCTCCTCACTCTCTCTTCTACAGTGTTATACACAGGGCTACTGCTCTCTCTTCTGGCCGTTCACTAAAATATCTATACAGGACTACTGCTCTGTCTTCTGGTCATACACAAAAGTGACGAACACAGGACTCCTCCTCTCCCCCTCTTATGGACTTTCAGTTAAGTGTCGAACACAGGACTCCTCTCTCTTTCTTTTGGACTTTCAGTTAAGTGTCGAACACAGGAATACTCCTCCCTCTTCTGTCGTTCACTAAAGTGTCGAACTGGTTTTACATATTATCTATCTTCTCGTTTTAAAGGTTTGTCCTCAACTCTTTCGGAAAATCGTCAAATACTCTCAATATGACTTCAACAAACATATCTATACTCATGAAGCATGCTGCGTTCTAGAATTCTTTAGCATAGGATGTCAGGGGTTGTCGAATTTAAATTCATTCCGTCGTAGGCTGCCTATAGTTAAATGATTATTGAATTATAGGCAATATGCTCATTTTCACTGGTCTCATAATAGCATACATATATCTTTAGGAGGTTTATTACCTTTAACTTAATTTGTAAATATCTTCAACTTCCAACAAACTTATTATTCTTCTAATATTTGTGATATTTCTATTTGCTTTTCCTGTGTATATGATTTACATGTATCAATACCTTTATCAAAAATTTTTACTCAGTTTTTGTTATGTGGTTAACCGGAAAAGCCCAATTGGCTTTAGCTCTGGCAGATGAACAAATACATAAGTAAATAAAGTGCTCACAATGCTCTCTTCCCTCTTCTTCAATCGGTCACTTAAGTGTTGAACATAGGACACCCTCTTCTCTCTTCCTCGATCTCTCATTTAAGCGTCGAACAAGGACTCTCTTCAAACTTGACTTTTTTGTGGCGTTAACCACTTCCTAGTTATTCTTTGTTATTGATTTGCATTTCCAGACACATTATACTTCTCTCAAGTGCAAATTGCTATTCTTTTTCTTGTTCATGCAAACAGAATTTCAAAACCATCACATAGCAACCGCCTTTAAAAGGATTTGCCAATTGCTTTAGCTTATATTCTTCTTACAAGGCGGTAACGCGGCCGAGTGGCTAGTTCCATCCCAAGGAACCGTGTGTGGGATTTGTAGTGGACAAAGCAGCGCAGTGGGCGGGTTTTCTCGGGTTCTCCAGCTTCCCCCACCATTCATTCCACCAAATGCTCCCCCATCACCTTTTATTTCATCCATTTCACCGTCATTTCCTATCATCTTCTTCCTCGCTCTCATGCCAAGCTTCGGGCTGATCACTCATCCAGGTTTTTCTATCCCATCCATATGTTGGTTCTCTATAAGCATCTGACCACAGGTATTGGCTTGTAAGTCCTGGGAGTGTAAGTCCGCACGGGCAGGGTAAACAGGGAGAGGACACCTCGAAACTCGACCAAAAGCGGGTCTTCTGTGCTTACTCCCCCAGGAGAAACGGATGAGGTGAACGAATTGCAGGAGGCTATAGGCCACAGGCAGTCCGACCAACAGAGACGCCCAGAGGTCCCAAACGTTTATCTTGATGACACGCGGGCTCCTCAGAGAAGGCTTCCCTCTGGCGAAACCGGGAGAACTCGACCCACCTGAGGCAGCTTAGAGAAGGCTGTCCGACACTACACAGCCCCTGAAGCATGAAAGACAAAACCAAAGTCAGAGTGGCCTGTCCCAGGAATCGACTCCAGGACACATTACCGTGCGGATATATCCCTAGGTTTTGTTAAGAATAGTGAGCAGAAGAATGAGTCGAGAATGTAAACACATCAGGTTTCTTTTACTTTCTCTACCATGGTACTGGATTCCAACCAACAATTCAATACCAAGATTTCATCTCAAATAAATGTTTTGAGGACCCCTCAATCCAAAAGAAAAAACATTTAGAAAACAAATTGATGTGTTACACTCACATGACTTTCCCTACTCTTGTACAAACGTTTATTCTCCATCTAATTTACGTTAATCGAGATATCGAGATGTTAATCTTATTGCTAATTTTTTTGTAGATGCAAGGGGAATTGCTAAGCTTTAAGTGATAGTCAAATGTTTTAAGAGCTGGTTGCTATGTGGAGTATTCTATTCTCTTTGCATTATCAGGACAAAAAAATGAATAACGAATTTACATTTGAGAAAAAGTGTAAGTATTGGAAAATTTAAGAGAATAACAAGCAATATCAGGAAAATGGTTCACTTAACAAAAAAATGTATATGACATAAATTGTGTATTTTAACGCGATCTACATTTTTTGTGAGTAACATCTTGTCCAGTTATGCAAAAGTCGTTCACAATGAAGAATGCTTTTGGAGACATTCCCAGAAAATTCAACATATACACTTTATGTGTCATGAAAGTATCTTAAATTTACGATATTTTAATCAAAATCTTTAGAGGCATTTTTGATAAAATTAAAATTTTCGAAAAATGTTCCATGTAAAGGGTAATCTAGGATGGGGGATTTTCTTGAAAACCTTCGTGTCGTACCACTAGAAGATACTGAACATAAATACCAAGTTTGGTGTTTATCCTGACTTCGTTTCTGAGCTATGCTGTTCACAGACACATACACGGACATGTTTCCAAAAATGCTTTTCTTGGATTTAGGGGGTCCTAAGACATATATTTCCCGTGAAATCTCGGTATCGAATTTTTGGGTGGAATACAATACTTCACCTACATACTATACGTAGTAGAGAAAGTAAAAATCTGTCTGTGTGTGTGTTTTTTGTTCGACTGTGAACAGTAAAACTCAAAAACGAAATTTCGGAGAAATACCAAGGCTGGTATTTAGATTCAGTAGCTTCGAAAGATGGGACAGGAAGATTTTCAAGAAAATACCTCCTCCCCAAGCTACCGTTTAATGGAACATTTTTGGAAATTTTGTATTTACTAAAGAATTGCTCTAACAATTTTGATTAAACTGTCATTGATTAAAGATACTTACATGTCAAATAAAACGTATGCCTTGAATTTTCTGGTAATACACTGTGAAATCCATTTAAAATGGAAAACATTTTGTATAATCTTCTACAAGCTAAACGTTAAGCGATATACAAAAACGTACTACAAAAGGAATATAGATATCTTTAAAACGCACAGTTTATTCGGCATAAGCCATTTCCGAGATACGGTTAATAATGCTTCGATATATTCATTTTGTCACACTTTTTAGGTCCCATGATTTTTAGTTGTTTCTCACGGTTACAGTATGGAATTTTAAGGCCAGCATATAGCATCCAGTTCTTAAACATTTGACTATCGCTGCTGTCCTTGTATCTATAACGAAATGTGTAATACAATTACTTTTGTGAAAATTTATTTGGATTAAAATATAGTAGGTAGAAAGATTAGCTTGAAGATTGGGGTTTTCTGTACGTTGGAGTTGTTTATATATTTAGTTCCACGTATGGACGCCAATTTGAAGTAGGTGGTTTGTTACGTTATTTGCACCACGCTTTGGGCGTCAATTTGAAGTAGTTTGTATTGAAGGAGTTGTATTATATTTCAACTGTTGGGGAGCCGAACTTGTAGTAGTTGCAACCGCACGTATAGTAAACAGTTTCCGGTAGCTTTCGCCCAAAATGTACTTTCAGGTGGTCTTTGCCCCAAGTTTAAATATTATATATTTATGTTTGCCTCGGCTGCATCAGTATTATTTAGAGTATTATTTTGGATATCTTGGCAGGGCGTGATGCGACAAGAATGTAGGCTTACATAGATTTTAAGTTTTAATTCACTCCGTTTTATTAATCCTTGACACAAATTAAATAGCACTTCACTGTTATCGAGAGCTGTGAGATTCTTTTATTTAATACTTGCAATTTTTAACACGTATACTGTTTTCGTCTCACACGAATACGTATTATATTTCTTGAGGACGCATCACGCATCCAGTTACAAACACTGTTCGCAGCCAACTGACCAGATTTCAACCGTCTAAACTTAAATTTCTGTATTTCAAGTCTCTGATTGGCTATTTTTACTCCAATAGAATACGTGGATTTAACCAAAGCTTTTTCTGGTTGTTGATTGGCTATTTTTTATAAACTGTCATTAAAATTACATTAATGCTTCCAAGAATCACAAATAACATTTAAACTCTCAAACTCATTATTGCCTGAAGGTTACCTCATTGTTACCACTTTGTTAGCAAGTTTTGACCTATTTCTCACAGCTCCTACATTATTAAATTACGTAATATATTCACATAACATTATGGAACATGTGTAGGGTAATATAACCATATTCAATGACTGTTACATATATTTTATAAATTATTACATACACATATTGTTTCAAGACGAGCTGTTATTCAAATATATATTTATATAATTTTATTAAAATCTTTAAGTGTTAAAAATACTGCCTCAAGCTTGAGTAAGAATAATTTATATACTCACTAATAAGCGAGAGAGGGTAGAGTAAGTCATGTGAATGTATCAGCTCAGATTTTTTAATATGCAATGCTTCCTCTGCCTACTTTAGGTAAATGACAGAGAAAGTAAACATTGATCGAAGCTTTATATTCACACTGTGTTCAGGAGAGTAGTTGGTTCTTCGCAGCGATGAATCCCAACTGTTTAACGATTCCTCGTGCCTTTTTTATTCTGGTCGTTTTTTGTGTCAACGTCTTCTACGCTACTACTTTAGTGTAATTCATTGCAGCATATGCTCACTGAGGCGTGAAATAACCTCTACCGCCCAAGGCTTCATTGAAATGTAAATTATAAAAACTGCTTCCTTAAAGGAAGAAGCCATTACATTCTTTCATTGCTTTGAAATCCAAACGCGACCTTTAAAAAATAATCTCGAGCGAATGATGCAGCTAAAGTGCTTACTTTTCAATCGTTTTGGTGCTGAAGTATACGCTTGGCAACACTGCATGGCTTGCTTACACACCCAAATATTTAATTACATGCTTTTCTTCAAGTGTATCCTAACATTTCTTTGAACCCTTGTTGCAATTAATAAATTGAAACCAAATTCAAGTGAAATTTAATTTCTCTATTTCGCACTCTGTCATGCATAAAAGTGATGTAATCAACTTTTCACTCCTCCCAGTAGACTTCTCTTTCCTTGTGACTAGCCTGAAAAACAATATACAGGGTAAATCACCTAAAATTTGCACCGCAAATATTTCGGAAATGGACAGTGCTATTGATGTACAGTTTTCACAGCATTGATTGGTAGTCAGGGGCTCGTACATTTAGTATCATGCCCATGTACAAAAGTTAACACAATTCTCAAAATCGTTTCCATGCAGCTCTTGATGTACAAAGAGTGATAGGGATGGAACCTATGTCGATGGAGAATGCTCAGTACACTTGCCTAACTTATGCCACTTCCACATGCGATTGTGTGGGAACTAAATTGCAACGCAGTCAAAACATTAATTTCTGCCTCTTCTCCAGTCACTTATTTTTTTCTGTTACGTTTTCTAGGTGTTACAGTTCCAATTTTACGTAATTGGTTGAAGAGGTTGATAAATAATTGCCGAGATGGTTGGCGTCTATCGGGATACGTTTCCACATACACCTACACTCTCCATGCATCATGAGCATGTCGGGTTTTTCTGCATTAGTAAGCTCCCTGTTCCACTCACGACTTACTGTTTGAACTGTCACAAATTAACTGACCAGAAAGTCGCAATGCAATCAATAAACAGAAAACACAATGCAAACAAACATAACAAAATCGTACCTAGCAACTAAGCAGGTTGAATAGGACAAACAATTTTCGCTGTGTAATCTTTTCAAAATACTATTTCTCGTAAACCACATGCACTAGAATCCTGCAACAAAGACCATTGACATTCTAATTTAACCCACCTTTATTCTGTTGATGTAAGTAGGAATCTTTCCATTTAAAAATTGTATACTTGCTCAAAAAATACGCTTACTCATTATTATTATTATTATTATTATTATTATTATTGAAGTCTGTTTATAGACTAAATGTACGAGCCCCTGTCTACCAATCAATGCTGTGAAAACTGCACATGAATAGCACTTTCCATTCCGAAATATTTGTGGTGCAAGTTTTAGGTGATTCATCCCGTATGAACATACTGTGGCGTGTATGTGTGTGTATTGTAACGCCAGACACATTATTGTGTCATTGGCGACAGTATTGCTGGGGTAATTCTTCGGCTTTGGGTTTGAAGTTCGTCCGGCCTGGCGACTCGCCACCTAGCCAGAGAGTGGGGGAAGTGAGTGTTACTTATTTGTGTGTTGAGCGTCACTTTTGGTTGAGTGTTAAGCCTGAAAGGTTGTATGTAAAGTTGCGAGAATGTAGTCTCGTGTGTGTAGCATCTCCTCTCAATTTCTCCCGTTATCTTTTTTGTGTGATGTAGGAGCACCGTGTTTATACTGAGTAAACCACAGGTAAGGCGATTAATGCGACATTGTATGTATTTTGTTAAAACTATCCCACGCCTGCTCTAGAATGTGTTGTTTAAGATTCTGGTTCTCTTGCTACCTCTGCAGCTATGTCTCCCAATGTATATGCTGGGATAACTAAATTTTAATATCTAGCTGCAAACCTTTGGCTTCACTCCAGTAT
This sequence comes from Deroplatys truncata, assembly GCA_030765065.1. Taxonomy (NCBI): domain Eukaryota; kingdom Metazoa; phylum Arthropoda; class Insecta; order Mantodea; family Mantidae; genus Deroplatys; species Deroplatys truncata. The sequence goes on along the minus strand of CM060988.1, from coordinate 169,009,270 downwards.
ATAACAATTTAACTAACCAATGAATAAAAACTACAATCTAAGTGAAACAAAGGGATGGTTGGTATATCACCTCTATGAAGGAGTATTGCTGCTATTGGTACACAAGGAATTACAATACAAGGGAGATCCAGAAAGTAAAACACGGTTTGAAATAAAAAATAAAAAACTATAGTTTATTACGTACATTTGAAAGCTAAACACTTTAAGCTATTTTTCTACATACTGGTCATTTAAATTAAGGTACCTATCACACCGTGACACAAGCCTTTTAATACCGCCTCTAGAAATCTGCTGCCTGCGATTTCAACCACTGGTTTACACCGGCATGCAGTTCGACATCAGTATCAAAGCCAGGATTTATTTCTTCATTGCTGAGAAGAGGTGCTAGTCGCTCTGCGCCAAATTCGTGCTGTATGGTGGATGATTGAAACCTCCCATCCAAAACCATTCAAGAGCCCTTGTGTACAATTGTTCGTCTGTGGATTTGCGTTGTCCGGCTAGAGGAAGGACATTTTCCTTTAGCCAAGATTATCCTCATCCTCCTATAGTCCAGAAATATGAGGGTGAGTGTAAAATAAAACCGCAAAACAAACTAAAGTTTAACAAAAAAGTAAACGAGTAAACACCATTGCCGATGAGCACTTGTTCCAAAGGCAAAGCCGCCGTTATGACCTTAGATATTAAAGATGAAAATAGATCTGGTGTGTTACAGTCACATGACTTTCTCTACCATCCATAGCTTACTTGTGGGTATACAAACTATTCTTACGGATGTTTATTTACTATCTACTACACTTTTATCCAAATAAACCTTTCCAGAAATAGCTTCATTACACATTTCGTTACAGATACAAAGAGAACAGCGACAGTCAAATGTTTAAGAACTGAACGCTATATGCTGCCTTAAAATTCCATAATGTTTCCATACAATCACGAGAAACAGCTGAATATTGAAAGAGTTAAAGAATGTCTAAGAAATGAACAATTCAAAACTTAAATATCCCAGAACTGGCTTATGCCACAAAACAAGTTATTTAAAATAAATTGTGTGCTTTAAAGGTATGTACATTAATGTGTGGTACGTTTTCGTTTATCGTTTAACGTTTACCAGTTATACAGAATTATACAAAATTTTCCTTCAATGAAGAGGACTTCGCAGGCTATTCTCAGAATATTCAAGACATAAATTTTATTGTTCATGTAAAATATCTTCAATAAACGGTATTTTAATCAAAATTGTTATACCTATTGCTTAGAAAGTAAAACATTTCGAAGATTTTCCATCTAAAGGATAGTTTAGGATGGGCGATTTTTTTTTAAAATCTTAGTGGTGTATCTTTGGAAGATACTGTAACTAAATACTAACCTTGGTGTTTATCCGACTTTACGTTGCACGCACAAGGATCTTTTTCTAAAAAGCTTTTTTTACTTTCTCTACTACGTATAGTAAGTAGGGGAAGTATTGTATTCCACCCAAAAATTCGATACCGAGATTTCACCGGAAATACATGTTTTGAGACCCCCTTAATCCAAAACAAAGCATTTTTGGAAACATGTCCGTGTGTGTCTGTGTACGTGAACACCATATCTCATAAACGAACAGTCAGATAAACACCAAACTTGGTATTTATGTTCAGTATCTTCTAGAGATACGACACGAAGCTTTTCAGAAAATCCCCCCACCTCAGATTACCCTTTACATGGAACATTTTTCCATAAATTTTAATTTTCTCAAAAATGGCTCTAACGATTTTGATTAAAATATTATATGTTTAAGATATTTTATGACAAATGAAATGTATATCTCGAATTTTCTGGGAATGTCTCCAAAAGTATTCTTCATTGTGAACGACTTTTGGATAACTGGTAAACCATAAGAGATAGACAAAATTTTACTACACAAAAAATGTAGATCGCGTTAAAATATACAATTTATGCCATATACATTTTTTTAGTGAACCATTTTCGAGATATTGCTTGTTATTCCCTTAAATTATCCAATACTTACACTTTTTCTCAAATGGGAATTCGTTATTCACATTTTTACTTTCTCTACTACGTATAGTAATTAGGGGAATTATTGTATTCCATCCAAAAATTCGATAGTGAGATTTCACCGGAAATGCATGTTTTGAGACCCCCTAAACCCAAAAAAGTATTTTTGGAATCATGTTCGTGTGTCTGTCTGTGTATCTGTGAACAGCATAACTCATAAACGAACAGTTGGATAAACACCAAACTTGGTATTTAGGTTCAGTATCTTCCGGAGATGCGACACGAAGGTTTTCAAGAAAATCCCCCCACCCCAGATTACCCTTTACATGGAACATTTTTCGAAAATTTTAATTTCCTCAAAAATGGCTCTAACGATTTTGATTAAAATGTCATATGTTTAAGATATGTTCATGACAAACGAAATATATATCTTGAATTTTCTGGGAATGTCTCCAAAAGTATTCTTCATTGTGAACGACTTTTGCATAACTGGTATACCATAAGAGATAGAAAAAATTTACTATCCAAAACATGTAGATCGCGTTAAAATACACAATTTATGTCATATACTTTTATTTGTTGAGTGAACCATTTTCGAGATATTGCTTGTTATTCCCTTAAAATTTCCAATGCTTTTTCGCAAGTGGGAATTCGTTATTCATTTTCTTTATGTCCTGGACATACAAAGAGAATGGAATGCGCCACATAGCAACCAGCTCTTTAAATATTTGACTATCGCTTAAAGCCTACCATATTCCCCTTGCACCTACAAGAAAATTAGCTATAAGTTTAACATCTCGATTAACATGAATATGAAGAATAAGCCTTTGTAAAAATAGTTTGTAGAAGAGTAGAGAAAGTCATGTGAGAGTTACAGATCAGATTTTGTATCCAAATAAACCTTTCCAGAAATAACTTCATTACATATTTCGCTATAGATACAAATGAGAACGGCGATAGTCCAATCTTTAAGAACTGGATGCTATTTGCTGCCTTAAAATTCCATTCATCGCGAGAAACAATTGAATATTGAAAGCAATGAACAATTCAAAACATAATATCTCAGAAATGGCTTATGCCACAAAAAAAGTTATTTAAAATAAATTGTGTGCTTTAAAGGAATTTACATTTTTTGTGTCTTCGTCTATCGTTTAACGTTTACCATTTATACAACATTATACAATTTTTTTCTCGAATGAAGAGGACTTCGCAGGCTATTCTCAGAATATTCATGATATAAATTTTATTGTTCATGTAAAATATCTTCAATAAATGGTATTTTAATCAAAATTGTTATACCTATTATTTAGAAAGTAAAACATTTCGAAACATGTTCCATCTAAAGGATAGTTTAGGATGGGGATTTTTTTTAAATCTTAGTGTCGCATCTTTGGAAGATACTATACCTAAATAATAACTTTGGTGTTTACCCGACTTCTCGTTTTACGCACAAGGATCTTTTTCTAAAAAGCTTTTTTTTATTCAGGGGTCTTCAAAGCAGACATTTCTGGTGAAATCTCGCTATCGAATTTTTAATTGGAATGCAATACCTTCTCCTCCTACTATGTGTCGTCTTCCGTGGTGTAAAGGTTACCATGCTAGCCTCTAATTCCCGAGGTCGCGGATTCAAACCCTGCGGAGGGCGATGGACCTTTTTTAGGACGTAAAATCCTTAGCATGGCTTCCTTCGGAAGGGAAGTAAAGCCGGTGGTCCCGTGTCGTAGATTTGTGGTACATAAAAGATCCTCAAACTTAATACAGAGGCCTCTGAGCAAAATTGCTGGTCTTTCACGCTAAGAACCGCAGCAGTTAAAGAGTGTCCATAAATAAAACTCAATTTCAATTTATCTACTATGTACGTGGTAGAGAGAGAGAGTAAAAATATTAGTAAAGATCAATTGCGCAGTGTTTTATTTTATAGTGTTGGAAATGTCGGTTGTTACTTAGAAGGGAATATTGAGTAATTAGAATTTGGGATCTTGCTGCCTGATAAAGACGCTGGGAACAGAAACCACTTATGACGCCCGGGTCCTTGTTGTGGGTACAGAAGAGGCGAGGGTGAAATCGTGTAATCTGATCTGAGCATCCCTCGACGTACTGCGTGAGGAGATAAAGCCGTCGTAGTACAACCGTACGGAAACTTGCTCATTCAGCGCCGTCTGAAAGGCTTTTGATGCAGCACACAGCTTTTGTACTCAATTTACAGCTTTGTCAAATGATGTATGCAATTATTAAGGGTATTTGGCACTGAAATTGCTGCAATTTAACTAGATTTGTAGCGAAGATTTGTTCAAAAACAATTCTTAAAAATTGCATTTCTCTACTCACTCTTCTATTAACGTTTCTTACAAATGTTATTCTTCTATCTACCTCTTTTACTTTCTCTGCTACGTATAGTAAGTAGGGGAAGTATTGTATTCCACCCAAAAATTCGTTACCGAGATTTCACTGGAAATACATGTTTGAGCCCCTTGAATCCAAAAAAAGCATTTTTGGAAACATGTCCGTGCGTGTGTGTCTGTGAAAAGCATAACCCAAAAACGAACAGTCGGATAAACACCAAACTTCAGGTTTAGGTTTAGTATCTTCCAGAGATGCGACACGTAGGTTTTCAATAAAATACTCCCACCCCAGACTACACTTTACATGGAACATTTTTCGAAAATTTTAATGTTCTCAAAAATGGCTCTAACGATTTTGATTAATATATCATATGTTTAAGATACTTTTATGACAAACGACCGTTCATGTGAACGACTTTTGCATAACTGGTAAACCATAATAGATAGACAAAATTTTACTACACAAAAAATGTAGATCGCGTTAAAATACACAATTTATGTCCTGTACATTTTTTGTTAAGTGAACCATTTTCGAGAAATTGCTTGTTATTCCCTTGAATTTTCCAATACTTATACTTTTTCTCAATTGGGAATTCGTTATCCATTTTTTTGTCCTGGTAAGGCAAAGAGAATGGAATGCTCCACATAGCAACCAGCTCTTAAAATATTTGACAATCGCTTTAAGCCTTCCAATTCCCCTTGCATCTACAAGAAAATTAGCAATAAGATTAACATCTCGATATCTTGATTAACATGGAGAATAAGCGTTTGTGAAAATAGTTTGTACAAGAGTAGAGAAAGTCATGTGAGTGTAACACATCAGATTTTTTCTTCTTTAACGGATTACCGTTGTCAATGCCTTGGATCAGTAGCCTTTTAAGGAGCAAACAAAATCTGGATCATAGTATATCCAAGATGGGTGATCAGTCAAATGCCTTGGGTTAGTAGTCTGTCAAGGAGCAAGCAAACTGTGGATAATAGCATATCCAGGATGGGTGATCAGTCCAATGACTTTGGTCAGTAGTCTGTCAAGGAGCAAGCAAACTGTGGATCATAGCATATCCAGGATGGGTGATCAGTCCAATGACTTTGGTTAGTAGTCTGTCAAGGAGCAAGCAAACTGTGGATCATAGCATATCCAGGATGGGTGATCAGTCCAATGACTTTGGTCAGTAGTCTGTCAAGGAGCAAGCAAACTGTGGATCATAGCATATCCAGGATGGGTGATCAGTCCAATGACTTTGGTCAGTAGTCTGTCAAGGAGCAAGCAAACTGTGGATCATAGCATATCCACGATGGGTGATCAGTCCAATGACTTTGGTCAGTAGTCTGTCAAGGAGCAAGCAAACTGTGGATCATAGCATATCCAGGATGGATGATCTGTCCAATGACTTGGGTCAGTAGTCTGTCAAGGAGCAAGCAAACTGTGGGTCATAGCATATCCAGGATGGGTGATCAGTCCAATGACTTTGGTCAGTAGTCTGTCAAGGAGCAAGCAAACTGTGGATCATAGCATATCCAGGATGGGTGATCAGTCCAATGACTTGGGTCAGTAGTCTGTCAAGGAGCAAGCAAACTGTGGATCATAGCATATCCAGGATGGGTGATCAGTCCAATGACTTGGGTCAGTAGTCTGTCAAGGAGCAAGCAAACTCTGGATCATAGCATACCCAGGATTGGTATCAGCCCAATACATTCACATTACCTTCTCTATCCCCTATCATTTATTAGTGGATATACAAACTAGTTTTACTAAAGTTATTACTCCATCTAGATTTTAATCCAAATAAACCTTTGCAGAAATAGCTACATTACACATTTCGTTGTAGATACAAAGAGAATAGCGATAGTCAAATGTTTAAGAACTGGACGCTATATGCTGCCTTAAAATTCCATACTGTTTCCATGACATCACGAGAAACAACTGAATGCTGAGTGTCCAAGTAATGAACAATTCAAACTCCTAATAACGGATATATCAGAAATGGCTGATACTACTAAACATTTATTTGGTATACATTTCTTGTTATAAAGATATCTCATTGTTTGTATAGTATGTTTTTGTCTATTGTTTAACATTTACGAGTTATACAAGATTGCACAAAATTTCTTCCGAATGAAATAGACTTCACTGTTCCCACAGAACTCAAAGAATACATTTTATTTGTAGTTTAAATATCTTTAATATATGGTATTTTAATCAAATTGTTAGAGCCATTTTTATAAAATAAATCATTTCGAAAAATGTTCCATGTAAAGGATAGTGAGGGGAGAGATACTCAAGTTAAATACCAAGTTTGGTACTTTTCCAACGTTTCGTTTTTCAGTTATGCTGTTCACAGACACACAGTGAAGTAGATTGAGTTGTATTGCAGTTAAACTGTTGGGGAGCCAAACATGAAGTAGTTGCAATCCCACGTATGGTACAAAGTTTCTGGTGGTCTTCGCCCCAATGTTCACTTTCCGGTGGCCTTCGCCCCCATGTTTAAGAATCAACTTTGTATTTTCATGTTTTCTTAAATATTATATATATTTATGTTTGCCTCGGCTGCGTCAATATTAATTTGTAGAAACATGTATTTCTTAACAGGGTGTGATACGACTAAAGAATGTAGGCTTACACAAATTATAATTTTTACTTCACTCCATTTATTAATCCTTCACACGATTAAATAACACATCACTGTTACAGAGAGCTGTGATATTGCTTATTAATTACTTACACTTTTTTTTAACACGTAAACTTTACAATATACTCGCCGTAATGAATTTTCGTCTCACACTGGATACGTAATAAACTTCTCGAGGACGCGTTTCGCGTCCCGTTAGGAACGCTGTCTACAAGCAACATTTCTACCGTTTGAATTTGCAAATATCTGTATTTCGAATCTCTGATTGGCTAATCCTACTCCAAAAGAATACTTTTATTTAACTTAAGCTTTTTCTGGTTGTTGATTGGCTATTTATAAACTGTCTCAAAAATTACATTATTGTTGCTCCAAGAATTACTAGTAGCATTATTAAACTTTCCAATTCATTTTTGCCTCAACGTTACCTCATTGTTACCTCATTTTTAGTAACTTTTGACCTATATTATCACAGCTCCTATATTGTTAAATTACCTAAAACATTCACAAAACATTATTAAACATCTACATGATAATATAAACATATTACAAAGACTGTTACATACATTCCATATGTTATTTATACACATATTGCTTTAAGGCGGGCTGTTATTATATTTTATATTATATAATTAGACTGAAATCATTTAAATGTTAAAAATACTGTCTCAACAGACACCAAACACATGGACCTTTTTCTAAAAATAATTATTTTTGGATTTAGAGGGCCTCAAAGTAGGTATTTCCGTTGAAATCTCTACCTACTATGTAAATACAGTATTTCAGTATTTAACAGGCGTTTTGGTTTTGAGTTATGCTGTTCACAGACCATAAACACACACACAGACGAACCTTTATATAAGAGTACCTTTTAAGGAATCTCCAAACGTGCATTTTTGGTTGTCTCGATATAAACCTTTTGAGTGGAATATAAGATTCTGTCCACTAAATTCACTCTGAATAAAGAAGGTTTCACAGTATATTAACAAAAATTCAAGACATGAATTTTGTTAGTCATACAAATATTTCAAACATGTATTAAATCCCAATCCTCAGGGCCATTTAAAAGGTAAATGACCTACAATTTCAATACCAAAGCGAAAGTTAAAATCTCTGATTCTCCCCATTTGAAGCTCTTGGGATTGTCAAACGAGATTGGGTGGTAGCAGCTGTGGAAATGCCAGTTTGAGGCCCGCTTGGGGCATTATTGAATATTAATGTGTTTATACCTCTGCTTGCGTACCACTATGTTATCCAATAGACTGTGATTATGCGTAATGCTAATATAATGTCAACAACTGGTACAAGCTCTGCTTCACTTTCATTTTGTTTTAGTTTTGCTGCCCAGCAGTTGAAATGAGAAGCTGCTATAAGCCTGAAATTAGCACCACACTTCTCTTGTTTAATACACGCCTGACATTTGAGTACCAGCAACACGTGACAGACGAACATCGGTTTATTAAGCGTAAAATAGCCAACATTCGCAAGACTTTTACTACTATCGTTGTATCGTTTATTTGTGTGTATACAAAGCATTCTTATGAAAGCTTACATTCCTATCTACTTCATTTTAATCAAGATAAATCTTTGCAGAAATAGCTACATTATACATGCTGTTATAGATACAAAGAGAACAGCGATAGTCAAATGTTTAAGAACTAGGCGCTGTATGCTGGCCTTAAAATTCTACACCGGTTCCGTGACATCGCGAGAAACAACTGAATGTTGACAGGACTCCAAGGGAATGACCAGGAAATGAACAATAACGGATATTTCGGAAATGGCTCATGCAACTAAAAGGTTGTTTGAAATAAATTGTGTGTTTTAAAGAGATCATCAATTTCGTCTAGTAAACAGGACATCACTTTGTTTGTCAATTAAATATCTTTAATATGTGGTACTTTTTACAAAATTGTCAGTCATTATTTAGAAACTCAAATTTTTTGTAAAATTTTCCATGTAAAGGGCGCTTTCTTTAAACTGTTTGTGTCGTATCTTTGGAAGATACTGAACCTAATACTAAAGTTGGTGTTGAACCAACTTATCGTTTTTGAGTTACGCCGTTGACAGACAGACACACACACGCACACGGACGAACAGGCAGACAGACATGCACACAGACGGAGCTTTTTCTAAAAATGCTTCTTTTTTAATTCAAGTGCCCTCAAAGTATCTATTTTCAGTGAAGTCTCTATATCGAATTTTTAGGTGGAATGTTATACCTTCTTTACCTACTAGGAGAAAGTAATTGTTAGAGAAAGCAATTACATACTTAATCTTTTGTGCAGTCTTTTTAAATAGATTATATATATTTCATCACTGTACACACACATATAAAATGGACAATTTAAGTTGAGACTGTGCAATATCACCAAACTAAACATTATAGAAAGAAATGTCTTTAATAAAAGCTGCTTGATATTATGTGGGAAGGCAAATGCCATTAGTCATGTTTTGTTTGCAGGAGATTATAATATTCATTGTAGGGTCAATTTATTTTTTTTAAATGGGAACCTATAATTAGTTCATGCCCTCCTTGGTGGTGGAAGAATTCTCGGTCGGAATGGACGTGTAGCGTGTTGGATATCTATTGAAGGATAAATTTTAGACCTTGTACCTTATTTCTGTTCCATAGTTATTTAATACCAAAGCAAAACAATATTCACACAATACAGCAATCCTTATCATATACAACGAAATAAGATTCCTCATTTCCAGTCTACCAAGTTAACATTTCGAAAAAGACACAGTCTGTCCCAAATCCATTAATAATATGGTAAAATGTTACAAATATAAAAATTTTTTCTCTACTCTTGTAAAACTATTTTTACAAACGCTTATTCTCCATATGCTTCATGTTAATCGAGATGTTAATCTTATTGCTAATTTTCTTGTAAATGCAAGGGGAATTGGTAGGCTTTAAGCGATAGTCCAATATTTTAAGAGCTGGTTGCTATGTGGAGTATTCCACCAGGACCAAAAAAAAGTATTGGAAAATTTAAGAGAATAACAAGCAATATCTTGAAAATGGTTCACTCAGCAAAAAAATGTATATGACATAAATTATGTATTTTAACGCAATCTACATTTTGTGTGTAGTAAAATGTTGTCTATCTCTTATGGTTTACCAGTTATACAAAAGTCGTTCACAATGAAGAAGACTTTTGGAGACATTCCTAGAAAATTCAAGATATACATTTTATTTGTCATAAAAATATCTTAAACATATGATATTTTAATCAAAATTGTTAGAGCCATTTTTTAGAAAATAAAAATTTTCGAAAAATCTTCCATGTAAAGGGTAATCTGGGGTGGGGGACTTTCTTGAAAACCTTCGTGTCGCATCTCTGGAAGATACTGAACCTAAATACCAAGTTTGGTGTTTATCCGACTGTTCGTTTCAGAGTTATGCTGTTCACAGACACACACAGCAACACACGGACATTTTTCCAAAAATGCCTTTTTTGGATTCAGGGGTTTGAAAACATGTATTTCCGTTGTAATCTTGGTATGGAATTTTTGGGTGGAATATAATACGTCCCCTACTTACTATACGTAGTAGAGGAAGTAAAAACAATTGCAAGAGATCAGCACTCTCAACAACATCAAAGAACAGCTATCAGTGTTTAAAAAATGTACTTATCACCCTAAATTATTCAAGAAGTTTGAAAATATTTTTAAGACGTATAGAATAACGTTAGCGGCACAGAATAGGTTCAGTCTCAACAATTTGTTAAACAAGCCAAATGTTAACATCAAAGGTAAGCAAACTCTTTCTGGTATTTATAAAATAAAATGTGACCATTGTGACAAGTTTTACGTTGGAAGAACAAAACGTAACCTTTTGATCCGTTTAAAAGAACATCAAAGAAATATCAAACTTAAGCTGACAAATCAGCTGTTTCGTACCACTTTTGGAACAATCAACAAGAAATTGGTCAAAATATTGAATTTTTAAAACCTATAAATCATTCATCCATTTTGGATGCTTGGGAAAAAAAATCTGATGTGTTACACTCACATGACTTTCTCTACTCTTGTACAAACTATTTTTACAAACGCTTATTCTCCATATGCTTTATGTCAATGGAGATATCGAGATGTCAATCTTATTGATAATTTTCTTGTAGATGCAAGGGGAATATGGTAGGTTTTAAGCGATAGTCAAATATTTTAACGCTGGTTGCTATGTGGCGCATTCCATTCTCTTTGCATGTCCAGGACATAAAAAAAATGAATAACGAATTTGAGAAAAAGTATAAGTATTGGAAAATTTAAGGGAATAACAAGCAATATCTCGCAAACGGTTCACTCAACAAAAGAAACGTATATGACATAAATTGTGTATTTTAATGCGATCTACATTTTTCGTGTAGTAAAATTTTGTCTATCTCTTATGGTTTACCAGTTATGAAAAAGTCGTTCATAACGAAGAATACTTTTGGAGACATTCCCAGAAAATTCGAGATATACATTTTATTTGTCATGACAATATCGTAAACATATGATATGTTGATCGAAATCGTTAGAGCCGTTTTTGAGAAAATTAAAATTTTCGAAAAATGTTCCATGTAAAGGGTAGTCTGGAGTGGGGGGATTTTCTTTCAAACCTTCGTGTCGCATCTCTGAAAGATACTGAACCTAAATACCAAGTTTGGTGTTTATCCGACTCTTCGTTTTTGAGTTATGCTGTTCACAGACACACAGACAGACACACAGACAGACACACAGACACACAGACACACAGACACACAGACAGACACACACACGGACATGTTTCCAAAAATGCTTTTTTTGGATTCAGTGAGTCTCAAAACATGTATTTCCGGTGAAATCTCGGTATCGAAATTTTGGGTGGAATACAATACTTCCGCTACTTACTATACGTAGTAGAGAAAGTAAAAATATTTATTATTGAAAACAATCCACAAGTTTTACGGCAGCCTTCTGGTTCACCTTTGGCAGTTACAGAAACTACCACTTGAGATCCTCCCATTCGACTTCATGGGTTCATCTTGGTTTTGGAGTGTGAGTTCAGTTGACTTTCAAATCGTTGATGAAACTGTAGGGGAAACGGTTGTTGGGCGCTATTTATAGCGGGAAATCGTCGGTCAGTTGCATCTGGAACGCGTCGATCCTTGGGTTGGTGCTATTTGCTGCGGTGTTGTTCCTCGGCTATGGATGCTCGTCGACTGTTGAGTTTTTCATTCCTAACTTTTCCCTATATGTATATAATTCTTGGTTCTCAGGATTATTGTGGATGAGGCAAATTAAAAATATACTTCATTTCCCTCAGTAATTGTAGTTTATTCACAATTTAAATATTTATGGGCGGCTAGCTTTTCCCATTATTCCAATCCCACTACTTTAAGGCAGGAGCCTAACTATCTGCACACGCACTCCCACCCATTTGCACACACACGTGCATCTTTCGCTAAGAGCGTAGCACTTCGTACGGACGAAATTCCACAAGAGAGAGACAGAGAGTGGGCAATCTGGGGCATTCTTTGCCCTTATATATCTGAGCCTAATGACGCTCAACTCTGCGTTTCAAAATGTAACGACGTTTCTAATTGGTCCTTAGAATGCGTTACCTTAAAATGTATTACAATATGTAACTCCAAATTCGTGCGCTTACGCGTCACCCTGGCGCGTTGTGAAGCGGTTTCAATATCTCCGTCTATTTCTTTCCTCTATCTGTCTCTTTCTATTTCTCCTGACCGTTACCGGTTCCCTGCTCGTTGGCTTGGTGAAAGGTGTGCTCTATTTAGAATTATGTTTTACCTGGAATTTTGCTAGCTCGCCCGTTTCTTACAATTTGCTCTGTACAAATGTTGGATGTTGCATATTTTAACATTTTTCTTGATGAATTATATTATTACTGTATAATTCTTATATATGTATGGTATATCACCTTTCAAAACGATCGTCCGTCCTTTCACAATCATGATGTAAGTGAAGGCTGTTAACGTTATTTCGACTCATAATTATAATCACAGTCTGCGACCTTCAAGAAAAAAAATTCGGACGTGTTACACACACATGACTTTCTCTACTCTTGTATAAACTATTTTCACAAATACTTATTCTCCATATGTTTCATGTTAATCGAGATATCGAGATGTTAACCTTATTGCTAATTTTCTTGTAGATGCAAGGGAAATTGCTACGCTTTAAGCTATAGTCAAATGTTTTAAGAGGTGGTTGCTATGTGGAGTATTCCATTCTCTTTGTATTACCAGGAAAAAAAAATGAATAACGAATTTCCATTTGAGAAAAAGTATATGTATTGGAAAATTTAAGGGAATAACAAGCAATATCTCGAAAATGGTTCGCTCAACAAAAAAGATGTATATGACATAAATTGTGTATTTTAACGCGATCCACATTTTTTGTGTAGTAACATTTTGTCTATCTCTTATGGTTTACCAGTTATTTAAAAGTCGCTCACAATGAAGAATACTTTTGGAGACATTCCCAGAAAATTCGAGATATGCATTTTATTTGTTAAAATACACAATTTATGTCATATACATTTTTTTTGTTGGGTGAACCATTTTCGAGGTATTGCTTGTTATTCCTTTAAATTTTCCAATGCTTATACTTTTTCTCAAATTCGTTATCTTTTTTTTGTCCTAGTAATGCAAAGAGAATGGAATACTCCACATAGCAACCACCTCTTAAAAAATTTGACTATCGCTTAAAGCCTAGCAATTCCCCTTGCATCTACAAGCAAATTAGCAATAAGATTAACATCTCGATTAACATGAAGCATATGGAGAATAAGCGTTTGTTAAAATGGTTTGTACAAGAGTAGAGAAAGTCATGTGAGTGTAACACATCAGATTTTCTTCTTATAATTGGAATAAAATAATACTTTCATTCTAGATGCGTAATGGTCCCCTATGCTACGTATTAACATGGTACACGCGGCGCATGCGCATAGACTGTCTATGACGCATGCGACGGAGAGAGTAGAAATGATTTTCTCTTTCTTCTGAACTTCCGGTTGGAGCCTCTCGATTAGGCCAACTCATGCGTTTCACTTTTCATCTGACCCAGGCGAACTTTGCTCTACCGCTTCTAAATAAGTTTCACCCAAAAAATCTTATACGTTACATTCGCATGTGATTTTTTAGCCACTATTTTACATACTATTCTCATAAGCCCTTATTATTTTAGATACACCATGTTCACCCAGATAAGCTTTGAATTCACATTCCATATTTCGGTGTAATATGCGGTAGGAAAAGCGATAGTCAGAATTTCAAGGTGTGTCGCTATCTGCTAACTTTGAAACTCCATGATTTTTGCAAGACCCGGGACAAAAACCAATATCGACCACCAATTTGAGAAAATTAAGGTATTTGTAAATATAGCAGGTAATATCTGGGAAATGTTTAACTCTAAAAATAAAATATATCTGATATAAACTGTCTGCTACAACCTGATCTACATTTTGTATGTCGTAAGATTTTGTCTATCTGTTACGACAACCAATTATACAAAAATTATTCAGAATGAAGGGGACTTCGCAGGTTGTTTACAGAAAATTTAAGATATATATCTCATTTGTCATGAAAATATACATAATTGTGAATTTGTCCAGTTTTTATAACTGCCACTTCTGTAATGTTGTGAATATCACGTCAGTATTTTGATTTAGTTCAATTTCACTGCTACTTCACTTAGTTCACAGTCACTTCACTAATGTGAACTACTTCAATTTCCTGTCACTTCACTGTCCTTCTCGACGTAGCCTCTTCTTACGGACCGTTCACACGCTGAGAATCGAACACACGACTCTTACAATCTCTCGCTCCGCGGCAGCACTCGCTGCCATCACAGCAGTGCTCACGAACTCGCTCGGAGAACGGCACTTTTCATCGCACCGGGAACGAACTAGCTTACTCCTCTCGCAAGAACGGTCGCTCATATACCAGTGGACTCTTCCACAATATTCTAGAGTTATTTCTACACACATTCTGTAGGTGGGGGGAAAGAAACCTCCAGAAGTTTCTGGTTGTCTTCCGATAGTGCTTCCGATGTTTACCTCCGACTTGCTGGCGCCGGCCTACCGATAACCTTGTGCCAATGCCGGTGCGTCACAATAGGGTATTTATTCAAAATCGTTAAAGGTATTTTCCAGAAAATAAATTAAAACAAAGCTACATGAGACTTTTGCGCGTTAAAAGTGAAAGTTCTTACGTTCTAGTATTTCTTGACGAATTTAATATTTCCGCATTAGCAAATGGTTATGTGGAATTTGATGGAAGAAAATCTCTCTTAATTAAATGAGACATTTCTTTTATTCACCAATTTCCATTAATTGCTACTCTAAGAAATAAATTATGGGTTTGTAAATGAAGTATTGATTCTCCCTCTCCAGCTTCTCAACTGCCGATTGGAGTCGGAGAAGGGAAAGCGTTTCACTTTTGGATTGATTCAAGCCAATTTACCACAGTACAGGCGCCGCATGTGCATAGACTATGATGTATACAACTGCCGGTTGGAGTCGGAGAGGAGGAAGCGTTTCATTTTTCGTCTGATCCAGGACAGTTTGCCACATGCTGCGCATACGCATAGAGTGTCTCTGTGACAACTACTGGTTGCAGTCGGAGAAGGGAATCGGAATCGGGCCAACTTGCCACAGTACAGGCGGCGCATGCGCATAGTCTCTATGTCGTATGCGACAAGTGCTAGTTGCAGTGAGAGAAGGGGAAGCGTTTCACTTTTCTTCTGATCCAGTCCAACTTGCCACAGTACAGGCGGCGCATGCGCATAGTCTCTATGTCGTATGCGACAAGTGCTAGTCGGAGTGGGAGAAGGGGAGGTGTTTCACTTTTCGTCTGAACCAGGCCAGTTTGCCCTAAAAAAGTTTCACTTCAAAAATTTCGAAAAGTGTTCCATTTAAATGTAATTTAAGTTGGAGATTTTTTTTTCTAAATCATTCTGGCATATCTTTGGAACATACTGATCTTAAATACCAAGGTCGGTGTTTATAGGATTTTTTGTCTTTGAGTTATGCTATTCAAAAACACACACACGCGTTTTGGGGGATCAGCTGGCCTGAAGCATGTTTTCAGGTAATATGTCGACATCAAATTTTTGTGTGGAATACAATACTTTCTCTACTTACGTACTAGGAATGCAATAAACGGTGGTGACCAGTGAAAATAACAGATCAGACTTTTAATACTGCGTGCTATGGAGAGATATTTTCAGAAGCGAATGTATGGTTGGTAACACTGTTGTGAACTCGCTAGCTAGGTAACATTAACTGAACCTGAAGTATGAGAGATCTAAATACGGTTTTAGCGGGCTGGTTTCACGTCGCTATCCAGTACAAATGGTGATATTAGAGGAATGCTTAACGAGATTTAAAGCGCGAAATGACCGAGTCCAGTCGTGATTTAACTCAGAGTTGCGGAGCTAATGGGCATTGTAATCTAAGCCATACTAACTTTGGCTAAAGTTAATCGGATTAGAAGGAAAATGGAATGACACGTATTTGTGACCTGAATACTGCAACGTTTTATCGTCTATAAGCGTTGCACTTAATCTCAGAACAACCTGGGGTACACGTCGCCATGCAAGGGCTGCACAAAGTGTTAATGGAAAGTTAGCAGTAGATTGTATGATAACGTTGAAAGGTAAAGGTGTGGGGCCCCCGAAACCGGGAAGAGCACAACATATATTGCCTGTTCAGCGACGTTTTGGGGTGACGAGGCTTATCTCTGAAATAAAGTTTAGCTGATGGAAGGGGTACACAGTATGCTGAGGTTTCCGCGCGTGGCGAGTACATCGGTAAACCCCTCACTTATCTCAGACCAAGAAAATACTACCATCTTGCAGTAGCTAATCCCTACCTCACACACTAGCTGAAACATCGCTGAACAGAAAGTAGGATACGAGTTTGTGTTTCTACCGTGACCCACAGGGTGCCCAAATCCAGATGACAACGTGCACAAGCATGGACGGGGTCCCTAGTGTTTCCAGTTCCAACACAAGCACCTATAAGCCCCTAAACTCCGGAGGTCCGTCGAAGGGGCGCCTGCCCAAGAGAACGCCGAGGCGGGTCCTAACTGAGCAAACCGACCGACGTCAGGATGAAACCTCTATAAAGCGCATCGCCCAGCCGCAACACTCCGATCATCGTCGCCTGGTCCTATAACCTTAGAACGGATAAAAATGAAGAAAATTATGGGTACTCAAATGAGGAACAGGAAAGTCGTGTTAGAAGAGGATTCGCCCAGCATTCTCCTACCAACCAGGGGAAACCAAGAAAAACCTATGGTCAGAGTGAAGGTTACCGGGGGTCCAATCTGGTATACTGATGGTTCTAGAACCAAATCAGAAAATGGGGCTGGGCTTTAGGGTAATGTCACCCAGATTTCTTATAGTCTGTGCACCTTAGCTACAGTTTTCCAGGCTGAGGTTTATGGAATCCTAGCCAGTGTCATGGAAAGCTTTAAAAGGAGATATAAGAATAGAAATGTTCTTATCCTCTCAGTCAAGCTGCTCTTAAAGCACTTGAATCACCATCAATAAAACCAAAGTTCGTCTCAGAATGCCGGGAATCCTTAATGATACTGGCTGAACACAATAAGGTTCAACTTATGTGGGTGCCAGGACACACAGGTGTACCAGGCAATGAGAAAGCAGCTAAAGCAGCCAAGTTTGGCAGTGAAATCCAATTTTTTGGTCCGGAGCCTGTACTGGGTGTGTCCTATAGACCAGTGGAAACAGGCTCTTAAGTGCTGGGCTCAGACAGAACACAGAACTACTGGAACTCCATTGAGGGTTGCAGACATTCCAAGTTGTTTATTACAGACCTGGATAACAGCAGGG
Source organism: Deroplatys truncata (assembly GCA_030765065.1). NCBI lineage: Eukaryota > Metazoa > Arthropoda > Insecta > Mantodea > Mantidae > Deroplatys > Deroplatys truncata. The sequence goes on along the minus strand of CM060988.1, from coordinate 168,991,455 downwards.
CAAAGTACCTGCGCTGTCTTAGTAGAAGAAGACTTGAATGGGCAACAGGATTCATTACAGGACACTGTGCCCTAAAGTTTAATTTATACAGAATGGGATTGTTTAACAACCCTATCTGTAGTAGATGCCTAGAAGGAGATGAGACTGTTACTATGTGATTGCCCTGATCTTGCGAATCAAAGAGCAAGTATTTTTGGGAACCACTTTCCAAAGATAGATGAACTATCGAAAGCCTCAGTTAGCAGTCTGGTTAAGTTCATAACGAACAAAAGACTACTTAGCTGATGAAAGGGGGGATGCGCAATAGATCTTTGAGGTCGCACCGCTTGGGCATAAAACCCACCCCTTTTTCAAACTAGAACTAGAACGTTACCGGGAATTGAACCCGGCTGGAATGCAAGTCTCACGCATTTCCCTGGAGACATCTCCCTTGGTATGGTAACGTTTAAAAAAGTTGTGACCTGAATTCACTCGTTTCCTTACCAGTGAAAAATCCACATGTATTCACTTTACTGGGAGCAGAGAATTGTAGAGTAGAAATGCAGTAAGAAAATAAATATTTTTAGGTTAGGAACCAGAAATATTTTTACTGCGCTTTATGTGTCAACATTAAATCAGAGTCTCCGATTGTAAATCCTGTTTGTGGCGAAGTGGTCTTAACGGGCTAGGGCCAAACGATGTGTTACATTCCCATGACTTTCTCTGCCCTCTATCATTTATTAGTGAGTATACAAATTATTCTTACGAAAGTTGTTTATTTTCCTATCTACTTCATTTTAACCGAGATAAACCTTGCACGACTAGTTAAATTACACACTTTGTTATAGATACAAAGAGAACAGCGGTAGTCAGATGTTTAAGAACTGGACGCTATATGCCGGCCTTAAAGTTCCATAATGTTTCCATGACATCGCGAGAAACAAACTAATGTCGAGAGGACTTTAAAAAATGACAAGAGTATAGAACAATTCGAAGCATTTATAAGAATTACCTCGGAAATGGCTTATGCCACAAAAAAGTTTTTTTAAATAAATTATGTGTTCTAAAGAGATCTACACTGTTTGTGTAGATTATAGAAAATTCTTTCCTAATGAAGAGGGCTTCGTGGGCTATTCCCAAGAAATTCAAGATATAAATCTTATTTGTCATGTAAACATGTTGAATATACGACATTTTAATGAAAATCGTTAATCATTTTTAGAAAATAAAGGATTCTGAAAGTTTTTCAATGGTAAGGGGAATCTGGGGTGAGCAGATTTACTTGAAAATCTTTGTGTGTGTCTGAATATAAATACCATATAAACACCAAGTTTGGTTATTTATCCGACTTTTCGTTTTTGAGTTATGCTATGTACACACACAGGACCTTTTTCTAAAAATTCCTCTTTTCATTTAGGGGTGTCAAAACATGTATTTCCGGTGAAATCTCGGTATGAAATTTTTGGGTCCAATGCAATACCTTCTTTATCTAGTATGCACGTGGTAATGGAAATAAAAATGTTAGTTTCACCTCACTCCTAGTTTCCCTTTTGGTATTTAAGCAACACTTCGTCTTTAAGTTATGCTGTTCATAGACATATACACACTGGGAACTTCCTATGAAAACGTCATTTGTTTGATTCAGGGGATCTCAAAACACATATTTCCAATGAAATCTCGATATCGAAGTTTTGGGTTGAATGTAATACTTCCTCTGCTTAGTATAGGCAAGCAGTTGAGAAGGTAAAAAAGTAATTTTTGAGCAATTTTTGCCATATAGTCTACGCTTTAAATAACATAGCTATGTTTAAATGTTTAAATGAATCTTGAATTTTCTGGGAATTACGTGTGAAATCCATTCGCTCTGAAAGAGTTTTGTATAATTTTTTATGACTGGTATTCCATAAGAGATAGACAAAAGCTTTCTAATGATGTTTGGTATGAATTTTTAAAGCTGTGAATTGCTCGCCATTCAGTTGTGTATCGCTATGTCTAGAAGGAGAATGGAATTACAAATCCAACACATAGTGATCCGCTTTTTACACATCTGACTTTCACTTTTGCCAACTTTATTCTTCTTATGCCTACAACGATATGTGTAATGAAAGTTTAACTCGATTAACAAGAAATAGGACAATAGGACAATAAGCTTTAGGAGTTAGAAGCAGGCCTCCAAAAAACGGAGCACAGCACCGCAAGCAGGCCATAGTGGGTCCTTTTTGCCTCTAACGTGACCCCTGAGAGGGAGGGATGAAATGAGAGACCCGAAGGGTAATCAGATCCGGATGCCAACGGGTGCAAATATGGACGGGGTCACTAACGTTTCCAGATTGTAAACATCCAGCTCCGCCAGTCCTATCCATAAGCAACAACCCCTGGCAGTCTCCTATCGGATCGAGCCTACTCGGGGGAGAGACTTAACTGAGAGTCCCCACAGCGACGCCAGGAACGAAACCTCTACAGAGCATAAGCCACTGTCCAGCCGCAATCCGCCGAAAACCGTCGCCTGGTCCTATAAACCTGGAACAGATGACAAGGAAGATGATGGATACAGGAAATGTGGGGTAGAAAATGAACCCGTCCAGCATTCGCCTGTCGACCACCACCATGGTGAGTGGGCGAATGCCGGGGATCGAACCCCTGACCTACCAAATGCGCGCCACAGACGTTACCACCTGAGCTGTCCTGCTCGGTTATAACCCTGAAACAAATGAAAGTCGTTGTAGAACGGTTATCACCCAAACATTCGCCTGTCCTCCTCCATGCTAGCCTCTAGTTCCCGAGGTCGCGAGTTCAAATCCGGCGGAGGATGATTTACGGCACGTAAAGGAATCTCAAACCCGATAAAGAGGCCTCTGAGCAGAATTACGGTCTTTCACGCTCAATATAGAATGGGACGCCAAGGTCCACAGTAGTTAAAGAGCGTCCATAAATAAAACTCAATTTATTTAACATTCGCCTATCGATCTGGGAAAACCACGAAAAAAGCCCATGGTTAAAGTTCCCGGCCCGACGGGAATCGAATGCGAGCTTCACACAATACCACAGAACCATCTCGCTCGCTAAGGTGCAGTGGAAGTAATAAGTACCAGGTCACTGCCATGCAGTGTTACATCAACTTGATGGGGACGTGGACACGATATCCGCTTGAAGCACGCAGTGTGAATGACAGACATGAGGTTCCCTCTATCCGGTGTTAACTTCGCCCACCTGCAGGAGTTGCACACATCCACTGCTCTAAATTATCACCGAGAGAAAATGACAACGCTATACGATAAATTTTCCCCAGAGGCTCATCTCACGTGAAATTGGTCCCATCGTTCATATCGGGCGCCTGTCTGGCCAATAGAAGCTTTGTATCTGAGCCCATGTTCTCCTACCCCTTCCAGGGATTTACATAACTCCAGGTGGGCAAACGTTTTGTATGTATTGCGTCTATATCGGGCGTACGGAATGGTCCGTTTGGATGCCTTTCTGCTACAGAATGCTTTATCAAGAAGCGTAAACTGCGCTTTAATCACCAAATGTTCGTGTGCAATCATCTCTTTGCCACTACCTAACCCTTTCCAGGGCAGTGTTGCCATATACGTGTTGTTGGAAGTTCGGTAAAGAAATTGACTTCCAATGGTTAACCTTGAATAATTCTCTACCTTTATGACACGCACTTTTTTAAACTTTATATTAGCTTAAAAACACAAATAAATAATTTCCTTCCCCTCTGTCCTATTTTAAATATAAAATGAAAGCATGTGTACAGTTACAGCGACAACAACAGTCACGCATGCCAATCATCGTTTATTTTACCCGGGTCCACCCCTTCCTTTACCACAGACTTGGTTACACCGAAGCAAGGATTCGAAATCCTGGCTAGTAATGCCTATTGCTGAGCTATAAATCTGAGATTAAGGCAAGCTTAGGGCACAGGTATCCACGAAGGCGACACTAACGTTTTTTTAGAAAATCAAACAAGGATTAGTTTTAAAATTTTACATGATTTTATTTTTCAAAATATCCCCCTTTAGCATCAATACACGCACATTCGATGACACCAGTCTTTAAAACAGTGATGCCACTCTTCCTGAGGCACTTCAGAAACCAGTCTTTATATGGTGAGATGAGTATGTATTGAAGCAGTTTGCACCACGCTTTGGGCGTCAATTTTAAGTAGGTTGTATCGAAGGAGTTGTATTATATTTCAACTGTTGGGGAGCCGAACACATGAAGTAGTTCCAACCGCACGTATAGTACCCGCTTTCCGGTAGCCTTCGCCCCAAATGTACTTTCAGGTGGCCTTTGCCCCAAGTTTAAAAAATATTAACTTTGTAATTAAACTGTTTCTTAAAATATTTAATATTCATGTTTGCCTCGGCTGCGTCAGTATTTATTTTAGAGACGCGTTTCTCTTAGCAGGGTTGTGGTGCGACTGAAGAATGTAGGCTTACACAGATTATAATTTTACTTTTTGTTTAATGCTTGATACGAATTAAATAACACTTCACTGATATAGAGCTGTGAGATTCTTTTATGAATTACTTACACTTTTTAGCACAAACTATTTTTGTCTCACACGAATACGTATTATACTTCTCGAGGACGTGTCTCGCGTCCGGTTGGGAACACTGTTTGCAGGCAAATGAATATATTTCAACGCCCTAAACTTGTAAATTTCTGTATTTCAAGTTTATGATTGGCTATTCCTAATCCAACAGAATACCTTCATTTAACTAAAGCTTTTTGTGGTTGTTGATTAGCTATTTTTATAAACTGTCACTAAAAATTACATTATTGTTACTCCAAGAATCACAAGTAGTATTGTTAAGCTTTCTTACTCATTATTGACTCAAGGTTACCTCATTGTTACCTCACTGTTAGCAACTTTTTACCTATTATTCTCACAGCTCCTACATTATTAAATTACGAAATATATTCACATAACATTATTACACATGAATACAATAATATAAACATATACAATGACTGTAATATACACATTTTATACATTGTTACATACACATATTGCTTTAAGGCGGGCTGTTATTGAATTTGCATATTATATAATTGGACTGAAATTATTTAAGTGTTAAAAATACTGCCTCAAATGTTCGACTGCTTTATCTACTGATGAAAAAGTGATTCCACTCATTTTATATTTAATTTTTGGAAACAAAAAGAAATCACAAGGTGCTAGGTTAGGGTGTATGGTAGAGGGCCCATGGTGCTGAACTTTACGGCATCCAGATATTCAGTTGTTAGTTTTGCTGTATGCGACAATGCGTTGTCGTGATATAACATTATTTTTTTGTTTTGGGCGTTTTGACGAACTTTACAAAAACTTGCAGTGACCAGACAATGTGGATCAATTGGCAGTAACGGTACGTCTATCTTCTAATGCTATAGTAGCAGTATGACCCGTTTTAGAAAAGCATTAGCTGTGAATTCGTCCGACCTTTGTAGGCTTAAGTTTTGTTAGAAAAAACCATTGAGCCGATTGACTTTTATTTTCAGGATCGTTACAATAAATCTAAGATTCATAATTAGTAATGATATTCCAAACCAAATTTGAAGTGCCGCCTTAGAATTTTTCCAGAGAATTTTTGCACCAATCGATGCATTGTTGTTTTTGATCGGGAGTCAGTAGTTAGCGTGGAATCCATCAACAACAACGTTTCCTCACGTACAGCTGTTGATGTAAAATGTTTTGGATTTAACTCATACCCATACCCAATGTCGCCTGAATAAATTCATAAGATGTCCGTCGTTGTTCTTCAAGCAGTAGATGAACAGCGGCAATATTTTCATTAGGAGGAGCATCTTTTAGGCTCCTTCACGAAAGAAAAAAAATTCGCTGGCCGATTCCCATCGACCGCTCACTCTGACCTTGAGTTTTTCGTGGTTTTCCGGTGTCGGTAGGCGAATTTTGAGATGATTTCTGATCTACCACGATTTCCTTTCCATCACTTCCCTTTCATTCCGTTTCCTTCTTATGTTTCAGGTGAGCTTATAGGTTTCATGGCGTATGGCGGTGCCGGAAAGCGACGCGGATGCTTGCTCAAAGCGTACTCCTCGTGACATTTGAGTCTGCTTACTCCATGGGTCGTCCATCGCCCTCTCTAGGCAGCTCAAGCAGTGGGATGGATCTTCGAGCCTGGAAATGTTAAGAACCTCCACGCGTCTCTTAAGCCTTCTGTGGTACCTTCAATTCATCCCTTCCACCTGAAGGGTGTTAGCCGCAATAGATCTATGTAGATCGGAGTGCCGTAGGTGTCCCCTCGGTTGTTTAACCTATACCTGGGCACATATTTTGAGGTCCACTGTGCCAAATAATATTAGAAAACGAAAAATCTTGAGTAAATAGCCAACTGGGCATTTAATTTCAACATCTTTCATGGATGCGACACAAAGGTTTACAAAAAGTATCTCCGCCCAGAAACTATCCTTTATTGTTTTTTTTTAAGAATTTTGATTAAAGTATTACCTGTGTAACATTCGCATGAAAAATAAAAAGTAAGTTTTTAATTTTCTGTAAATATGTTGCAAATCCTACTGAAAATGTTTCGTTTTTTAATTATTTAATTTTTATAGTCCCCTTTTATGTTCTATGGTTATATGAAAGGGGGCTTTACTTGAGAAAAAATGTACTAATAGTGATTTTACGCTGTGAAATTTTAATATTTTTTATTAAATTTTACATTGAATACACATTTACTCCCCCATTCTAGTATCAGACTACTGAGGGTACAGAATGATTCTGAATAAAGAAAACTTCCTCACTCCACCGGTAATCAAACCGGGAATCTCTGGTTTGAGTAGTCAGAGCACATACCATTCGACCACAGAGGCAGTCAATTGATTTGTCTACAGGAGTCAGATAGGGTGTGCAACGGAGGGATATACCTCAGGCATTGTAACCTAATAATTCTGTTGTGGTTAACACCCTCTAGGAGGAAGGGATGAAGTGAAGGAACCACAGGAGGCTACACACCACAGGCAGACAAGCTATAAAGACGCACGGAGACCAATCCCACTGCTGGAGCTGTCTATAGAGAACGACGAACTACCCTTCAACCAAGCAGCCCTCTAGTGTCCATGGAGAGTAATCTTTTCTTTTGAGCAAGCATCCGCGCCATCTGTACGGTACCGTTACACACCCTAAACCTAGAAGCACACCTGAAAGATGAGAAGCCAAGGGAAATGAAATGGAATTTATGGAAAGGAAATGGTGATAGATGATAAACCACTCCATAATTTTCCTACCGACCAGGGAAATCTATGAAAATCCCAAGGTAAGAGTGACCGGTCGAAGGGAATCAAACACAGGACCTCCCGAATGCGAGACTCGCATGTTATAGCTGAGCATCTCGCTCGGGTTTGAGATATTTATATGAGAAATAAACTGTTTATCTTGAATTTTATACGAATAACATGTAAAGTCCTCTCCATTCCGAATGAAGTTTGTAAAATTGGTAAACCGTGAGAGATTGGATTAAATTTTGAAGCGGAGGGATTTGACACCGATCCAGGAATCAGACTATTGTGTGAAAGGAATCACCCGGCGACCGAATCCAGGAGTGACGGCACAGCAATGCTGTATTTTCCAGATTGAGACACCAGGAAGTCGGAAAAACAGACCAGAGTCCCCGCTTCACACAGTACCCAACGGCCCCCACGAAGCGGTCCTTGCAACCCGGCAACAACCGGAGGGACGTAGAAGCTCACAAAGATCATCGTTTTTCCTGGCACGCTGCACCGAAACACCACCGCCTGAGCCATCGCGCTTGGTAACCGTGAGAGACAGACAAAATCTTACTATACAGATCTCAAATAATATTTATTTGTTGCGTTAACCATTTTCTACACATAGAATTTTGAAGCCATCACATAGTCGGACCTGTTTAAAAATCTGACTATCGCTTTACCTGCTGTATCATACAAAGAAACGTGTAAATATTTATTGAATGTTTAACTTCATAAAATAATAAGCGTGTATAAGAAACGTTTGTAGAAAATAGTGAGTAGAGAAGCTCATGTGAACGGAACACGTTAGATTATTAAAATCTAAAGATGTATGGCATGAATTAGCAGTGAGAAGATACGACTAAGTTAATTTTGCTTGCTTGGCTGCAAATTTTACAACCAGTATAATTTACACAGAGTTTCCGCTTTATTACACTTACAAACTCATGCCTCATTGACTTTTACAACTAATGAGGGGTGATTCGTAGAAATCATTATTTTGTGTTCAGCTTCCCCAGCACTTCTAATGTCTTTGTATGCAAGGTTTTTGACGTTCTGCCGGTGTGTTACTTGGCAAATATCCCACCCAAAGTCTTGTAAACATGGCAACCGGCTCCAACTGGGGCAGACAGCAGTTACCATGCTAATAAATTTATTTCTCTTTGTCACATTTCTGGAAATATACACACATTGCTTACTGTAAAGTGGTAGTTTTCCGATCTTATCATGGACACACCTTATATTTCTTATGTGAAATTTGGTATCATCTATATGACTGTAAGCCGAGTTCTAGTTATTCACTGGTGTTTACTTAGGGTAGAGGAAGTGTGGCATTCCATCCAAAAGTTTAATATCGAGATTTCATCAGATTAGACGTATTGAGTCTCCCTGAATAAAAAAATATTTTTTTAAAAAGTATATTGTTTCTCAAAAAGAAGGAACAGATTTTAAATATTCATTTTTAATGAACGACAATAGATAGCAACACATACTACACATCATTGAATAGAGGAAAGTTCAAAGTTTTAAATCCCCATCTATTACTTGCAATCAGTGCCTATAGCGGAGCTGAGTTTATTTACGAGAAAATGGCAACGCCACAGGAAAGGTCGTTTTGTGTACTGCATTATGCAAATAGTGAATCCATTGTTTCATTGCAGCGTGTATTTCGTTGTAAGTTAAACAACGAGTCACCTTGTCATAAGTAATTTACAATTGATACAATAAACTCGTAGGAGATGGTTGCGTATGCAAACGAAAAAGCACTGGTCGTCCTCGCATAACAAATGGTACTCATTTAGAACACAATAGATACAATTTTGAACTTTCCTCTATTCAGTGATGTATCGCATATGTCGCCATCTATTGTCGTTCATTAGAAATAAATCTAAAGTCTGTATCTTCTTTTTTAATAACTCTGTATGATGTGTTACGTTTCACATTCTTTCTCCACCAATTATCGCTTATTAGAGAGTGGGTATACAAATTATTCTTAACAAAGTTTATCTTCATATCTTCTTCTCTTTAATCGAGATAAACCTTACCGGAAATAGCTACATTACACATTTCGCTGTAGATACAAAGAGAGCAGCGAGAGTCAAATGTTTAAGAACCGGACGCTATATGCTGGCCTTAAAATTAAATACTGTTTCCATGCAATTGCGAGAAATAACTGAAAATCGTTGACCTTTCGCTTTATTTTCTCTACTACGTATAGTAAGTAACAATTCCGCTTGCATCTACAAGAAAATTAGCAATAAGATTAACATCTCGATATCTGGAATAACATAAAGCATATGGAGAGTAAGCTTTTGTAAAAATAGTTTGTACAAGAGTAGAGAAAGTCATGTGAGTGTAACAATCAGATTTTTTCTGAAACTCTTTATCCCAGAGCAATGAAATTTTTGACGGTCCATTTACTTAATCCATGTGCATGAAGTGACATTTTGTTAGTTGTCTACCAATATTATGAAGGTCCCCCATGGGGTATTATTTTTAAACATCTACCTAATCTGGATTATTATTAGAAATGTTTCCCAAATTACACTTTTAACGCATTATTCTTAAAAAAATAATTTGTGAGCAAATAGTGTAAAAGTATGTGGAAAACAAATCGATATGTGGCACTCGCATGACCTTCTCTAATCTTATACAAACGCTTATTCTCCACCAACTTCATGTTAATTTAGATATCAGATGTTAATCTTATTGCTAATTTTTTCTGTAGATGCAAAGGGAATTGCTAGGCTTTAAGCGATAGTCAAATCTTTTAAGAGTTGTTTGCCATGTGGCGCATTTCATTCTCTTTGTATGTCCAGGACATAAACAAAAAGAATAACGAACTCTCATTTGAAAAAATGTATAAGTATTGTAAAATTCAAACAAATAACAAATTGTGTGTTTTAACGACACCTACATTTGTCTATCTCTACGATTTACCAGCTATGCGAAAGTCATTTAGAATGAAGAGGACCTTTTTGGACATTCCCAGAAAATTCAAGAAATACATTTCATTTGCCATAGAAATATCTTAAACATGTTATATATTAATGAAATTCATTAGACATTTTTGAAAACATAACAATTTTCTAAAATTGTTCCATGTAAAGTGTAGCCTGGGGTTGGGGAATTTCCTTGAAAATCTTCGTGTCACACCCTTGGAAGATAGTAAACTCTAATACCAAATTTGATATTTATCCGACTTTTCGTTCTTGAGTTATGCTGTTCTTAGACTGACAGACACAGACAGACATGTTTCTAAAAGTGTTTTATTTGGATTCAGAGCACCTTAATAATATATTTCTGATGAAATCTCGGTATCGAATTTTTGGGTGGAATGCAATACTTCCCCTACTTATTATACGTAGTAGAGAAAGTAATAATTCTGCGTTCTACAGTGAATACTTCTTGAGAAAAGGTAGTTACATTGAAAGTGATGAATTTAACATGGCGGAGATAGAAGGTATGCTTCCGCTTAAGCTTATTTGAGCATCATTTTAACTGTTCCATTCATCGTGCGATACGAACTGAGGGTTAAAGGAAACTAAATTTAAAAAATCTAATGTGCTACACTCACATGACTTTCTCTACTCTTGTGCATTCTATTTTTACAAACGCTTGTTCTCCATCTACATCATGTTAATGGAGATATCGAGATGTTAATCTTATTGCTAATTTTCTTGTAGATGCAAGGGGAATTCTTAGGCTTTAAGCGATAGTCAAATATCTTTAGAGTTGGTTGCTATGTGGATTATTCCATTCTCTTTGCATTACCAGCCAAAAAAGATGAATAACGAATTTGAGAAAAGGTATAAGTATTGGAAAATTTAAGGGAATAACAAGCAATATCTCGAAAATGCTTCACTCCACAAAAAAATGTATATGAAATAAATTGTGTATTTTAACGCGATCTACATTTTTTGTGTGCAGTAAGTTGTAAGTCTATCTCTTATGGTTTACCAGTTAGGCAAAAGTCATTCACAATGAAGAATACTTTTGGAGACATTCCCAGAAAATTCGAGATATACATTTCATTTCTCATGAAAATATCTTAAACATATGATATTTTAATCAAAATCATTAGAGCCGTTTTCAAGAAAATTAAAAATTTCGAAAAATGTTCCATGTAAAGGGTAATCTGGGATAGGGGATTCTTGAAAACCTTCGTATCGCATCTCTGGAAGATACTGAACCTAAATACCAAGTTTGGTGTTTATCCGTTTCTGAGTTTCTGAGTTATGCTGTTCACAGACAGACATACACACGCGACATGTTTCCAAAAATGCTTTTGTTTGGATTCAGGAGGTCTCAAAACATGTATTTCCGGTGAAATATCAGTATCGAATTTTTGGGTGGAATACAACACTTCCCCTACTTACTATACGTAATAGAGAAAGTACAAATATAATAGATAGCCCGTCTCTGTGGTGTAGAGGTAGCGTATCTGCTTCACATTCACTAGGTTCAGAGTTCAAATATCGGTTAGGGTGCGTTACGTGAGTAAGTTTGTTTACGTGGTTTTCCCTTTTTCAGATAAGGAAAACGCTAAGCCCTTTGGGTCCTGGGGTCACTTGAACGTGATTTATACCATTTCTTTCATTCATGGTTAAAGGACGTTAAACTTGAAAAAGTAATTGTTTGATCAGATTCATTCATATGACTTTCTCTAACTTTATTACGGGGTACAAATTATTCTTACAAAATGCAATTAATTGTTCTTTCACACAAGCCGTGTGTTGGACACTGTTGGAAAGGTAGAATCAGATGACTGAAAAATTCAATGCAATTTTTCAGTCATCTGATTCTACCTTTCCTATTCTTACAAAAGTTTATTTTTATATCTATTTCATTTTAATTCAAATAAATCTTTCCAAAAATAGCTACATACAAAGGGAACAGCGTTAGTCAAATGTTTAAGAACTGGACGCTATGTGCTGGCCTTAAAATTCCATACTGTTTCCATGCAATCGCAAGAAACACTGAATTTTGATCAGACTTTAAAAGAATGGCTAAGCATTGAACAATTCGAACTATTAATAACGGATATCTCGAAACTGGCTGATGCCATAAAAAGTTACTTGAAATAAATTGTGTATTTTAAAGAGACTAAACTTTCTGTGTAGTAAGTTTACCTCTGTTGCTTAAATTTTGCCAGTTGTACAACATTATACAAAGTTACTTCCGAATGAAGAGGACTTCACAGGCTATCCTCAGAAAATTGCTATACACATTTTATGTGTCATATATATATATATATATATATATATATATATATTTAACGTATGCTACTTTAATCATTGTTGTTAGAACCGTTTTCAAAAAATCAAAAATTTCGAAAAATCTTCATGTAAAGTGTAGTTTGGAGAGGAGCAATTTTCTTGAAAATCTTCTTTATTTTACACTTTTTTATTTATGGACGCTCTTTAACTGATGTGGTTCTTAGCGTCCCATTCTATATTGGGCGTGAAAGACTGGTAATTTTACTCGGGGGCCTCTTTATCAGGCTTGGTTCTTTTACGTGCCGTAAATCTATGACACGGACCACCGGCTTTACTTCCCTTCCGAAGCAAGCCATGCTAAGGATTTTTACTCCCGAAAAAATCCATCGCCCTTCGCCGGGTTTGAAAACCTTTGTGTCGCTTCTTTACAAAGTACTGAACCTAAATTCCATTTTTGATATTTATTCGACGTTTCATTTTTGATTTATGCTATCCGCAGACAGATAGATACATAAACGGACTTTTTTCTAAATCTAATTTTTACCACCTCTATCTCATAAATAGTATGTAGAGAATGTATTGGACACCGAGATTTCACATAAAATACATATTTTGAGGCACTTTTAGAAAAAGGACCGTGTGTATATCTGTCTGTATGTGTCAGAAATTTGTAGTGTTTTGTCTAGATGTGAAAAGAATAACAAACAATATGTGTATGGGAAAACCCGGGAAGGGTTTGTACAGCCTTCGTAAGAAACCCGAAGTCACTTTGACGCGCCAACTTTCCATTCTTCGGTCTAGTTGCTGATGTAGTCCACAAAAGATTGCGTCTACAAGATTCAGTTAAGCCAGTGAATCTATCCCCAGGACAGCGGAAGACATTCGCCGCAAACGTTTTCGATAAAATTGAAGAGGATGATGCTTTCCTGGATGAAGTGTGCTTCTCTGATGAAGCAACTTTCCATGTAAATGGGAAATTTAACGGACATAATTGTCGTATCTGGGTTAGTGAAAATCCTTGTAAGGTCGAAAGACACTCGCCAACATTAAATGTGCGGTGTGCGCTAATGAAAGCTCTCCATTTCATAATGCTTACATTGAAGAGGACATTGTTGGTGTCCATTTCGTCATCCTTGCACATTCTAATCTAATCCAGTAATATAATAATTGTTGGCAAGAAACCTACTAATTATATGTGAAATGTTTTTTCTTTTTTTCGTCTGTATCTGATACAATAAAGGTTATGAAAGTTTGTAATGTTAAACGTATAGGTCGGACACCCTAAATAAAAGATAGATTAAATAAACAACCTCTATGTGCTATTGGGCATGTGCTTCAGTTTTACAAAATGGTTGATTATTTGCTTTCTCTTATACGCATGGTAAGTAGGGGAAGTATTACATTCCACCCAAAAATTCGGTATCAAGGTTTCACAAAAGCATTTCCATGCGTGTGTCTATGTTCCTTTGAACACCGTAACTCAAAAACGAAAAGCCTGATAAATACCAAACTTGGTACTTGGATTCAGTATCTTTCAAAGATGCAACGCCTAGATTTTCAAGAAAATCCCTCGCCCCAGACTACTATTTACATGGAGCATTTTTAGAACATTTTGATTTTCTCCAAAGTGGCTCTAGCAATCCTGATTAAAATATCATATTTTTAAGATACTATCATGTAAAATGAACTATATTTATTGAATTTTCTGGGAATGTCTTCAAAAGTCCTGAATGAATTTTTTATGACTGATAAACTGTAAGAGATAGAACAAATTTTACTACACAACAAATGTGGATCTCGTTAAAACACACAACTTATGTCACATACATTTTGTTGTTGAGAGAACCATTTCCGAGATAATTCTTGTTTTATGTCCTGGACAAACAAAGAGAATGGAATGCTCCACATAACAACCAGCTCTTAAAAGAGTTTTTCTGACCCAAGAAGAAGTGGATTGAATATAGGAATAATGACAGATTTCTACTACTTAAGAGTATATTACATAATTAATTAATAAGCCAAATTTCCTTCATTTAATAAACTTGCACTACAATAACATACATAATTTCCTTTTCTTAAAATCCTTATTCTTTCATAATTCTTTACATTCTTTACTGCTACTAAACATTAAATTAAATTACAATAATTACGTACTTGCTTCCTGCTCTCACATTCACGGATATATTTGAAATCTAAAACCTCAATAAGTCTATAGTTCGTACGATCAACCCTTCCCCGGTGAATAATTAATAAAGAAAATTTTGAATACGTTAAGCCAAAAAGGAATTTAGAAATACCGTCCGGAATGCCTTCTGTCTAAACGTTGTCCTGCTGTTTTCGTAGTGACCTCTCTCGCCGTCGAAGAAAGACTGATCAGCCTTGTGGACTGCACGTTGAGGAGAGCTGCAACTGATCCGGCTCCTGGCAGTCGACAACCACAATCGCCTGACGTACTACTTGATTCAAATTAACTGCGCGCTTCTTCTTGTTGTTGTCGTCTCCTTGACCAACCACTACCATAGTCGTTTCACTTCTGTTCCCGTAAATGTCAACCTTCCTTTAGTGGAAGCCGTAGTGGCCTAGAGTAGTTTTCTCCTGGAGGGTAAATTTGGTACACCATTATCCCCTTGCACCTTCAGAAAATTAGCAATAAGATAGTTTCTGCAAAAATTTGTCTCGATTAAAAAGTAGATGGAGAATAAGCGTTTGTAAAAAATAGTTTGTACAAGAGTAGAGAATGTCATGTGAGAGTGACATCGAATTTTTTTGAAGTAATGGTTGCTGATAAATTTTAATTAAAATATGGCATAATTTAAAAAATAATGTTATCTTCCTTAATAAAAACTCCTATTATATAAAAGTGTATTAGTAAACTAGAACGGGTTCATTTGCATCCTGCAAAATACCAGTGTAACATTTTAAATAATTTCTGAGATAATGGGCCATGAATTCAGAGGATTTAGCATTGGCGTGATGGGAGTTTTAATCTGCCCTTATATATCAAGTTTGATATTTATCCTGCGATTTATTCTATTCACAGACGCGCGCGCACGCGCACGCAAAATACACACACAACACACACGGACCGTTTTACTAAAAAAGTTGTTTTTGGATTTAGTGGCCTACAAAACAGAAACAGTAAAACTGCTTTCTTTTTTACTTAGTGGGCCTCAAAACACTTATTTTCGATGAAATCTTGATACAAAAATGTTAGTGGAGTACAATACCTCTAGCTGCTAGGTACATTGTAGGGAAAGTAATATACTTTTTTAAACATTTTGCTAATATTTCACTGTAGCATTCCCTTTTTTGACGCAAATTCACTCAGGTGGTTATCGTTAAAAGCCGAGCGCGATGGCTCTGGCGGCAACCGCTATTCCTGCATTCGGGAGGTACCGGCTTGCATTACGGGTGACCATCCACTTTGACCCATGGGTTTTTTAGGAGTTTTTTGGGTCGGCAGGTGAATGCTGGAGTGATTTCTCTTTCAGCCCCAAATTCCCTGTCCATGCATTTCATTTCATCCTCCATTTCATCCATCCTTCATCCCGTTGGACTCTTTTAGGGCCAGAAGCATGGGCGATGGTGTTTCGGTGCAGCGTGGCAGGAGAAAAGCGTGCTCTTTGTGAACTCTCTCCGTCCCTCGGCTTTTGGCTCACCTCCTTAAGGGGGTGAGGCGGGGTCCCCGGTCTGCCTGTCCGTCTGCCGGGGTGTCTACTTCTGTAAACTTAGAAGTCCTGTTATTCTTGTACCGTCGCACCTAGATTCGGCCGCCCGGTGTCTCCTCTTACATCGCCCTTCCTCCCGGAGACGCCCCCTCGAGGGGTGTAGATACAATATCCCTTCGGGTTCGGTGCCGAGTCCCCTCCGTTCAGGAAGATAACATGTGGTTAAAAAGTTATCGTAAACAGAGCTGTATCACTTACCCTATAAGTATGTGTTTACATTAGAAGAACTTCCCAAGTTTTACAAAAGAGATAAAATTTTCTTGCATTTGTAACACTTAAGAAAGTGTGTTATCCGGAATGACAGGTTTAAAGACACGGAAGTCCTCTAAAAGTTACTTTGTCTTGAAAAATAGTTCATGCAAGATCATTAAAGACGCTCAGGTGAAATACTGCACAGTACTTTACTGGTACTGCCTTCTTAATCACCGTTCTTCGTCTAAGAAATATGACTTGAATATATTCTGAGCTTACAAGGAACAGTTTTAATGATCGGCAGTTAAGAGATAAAAAGGAATAAGAAGAAAATGGTAGACGCGACCCAGAACTGGAACTAAGGGTTTAGCAAAATTAAAAATAAAAGAATTTTACACTTCTGCAAGTAAGTGAGCCATTTTGCTCTTCTTGTAATTGCTTTCAACCCATTTTCTCCTTTCTATCTACACCTCCTGAAGCAACACAATTAAACTATCTAATATTTTACATTCACATCACTTTATTTACCATGTATTTTTACATACCTTGTACAAACTATTCTTATTAAAGCTTATTTTTCTCCTTGCCTGTATTAATCGAAACGAAAGTTTCATTAAACTTTTCGTTGAAGGTACAGGAGGGAGGATAGAGGAAATGGAATTGATAGTCAGATGTTTAAAATGAAGTCACCATATCCAGGCCTTGAAATTCATTACTCTTTATATAACATCGCGAGAAACTACTGAACGCACAGCACTAAACAATCTAACAATTAAATTCACTTTATTTATGGACGCTCTCTAACTAGGTCCTCTGCTATTCCTAATTATGATTAATGATTTACCATTCAATACTTATTGTAAAACAATGTTATTTGCTGATGACACAACTTTTATTCATAATAATGCAAATATACAGTAACTGAGGTTCAAAATATTATAATGTATACATCACAATGTTTTCAAGCAAATAATGTTTTACTTAATGATTCTAAAACTAAAAATAGAATTCTTACTTTACATAATGTTGTTGTCCCAAAGCTTTGTGCTGATGTAATGTTTTTAGGACTTTTATTGATATATTTTTAACCTGAGAGTCATATATTACATTTTTATGCAGAAAAGTTGTCAAGGGTTTTATTCTTGATGAGGAACTTAGTCAATTGTGTACCCTTTGAGTATATACGTGTCTCATATTTTGCATACATTCACAGTATTATTGATTATGGTATTTTACTTTGGGTAATAGCTCATACATCCAAGATGTATTACTTGTGCAAAAGAAAGCTATATGAATTATGGCTAAGATAACTACTAGAACACATTGTGAACCCTATTTTAAAAGATATAATGTTTTGGCTGTTATAAATTTGTATATTTATGCTGTATGGGTTTTATGAAACAAAATCAACATATGTATGACACGAGATCCAATATTCATAATTACGAGGGCTGATCAATAAAGACTGAGATTGATTTTTTCCTGTAGCTTTCTTGACAGTTTCCTGTCTCTACCATGAATATTTGAAAAGAGCGGGGTTTCATGTATAATGTCCATAGGCGGCAGCACTCTCGTATTGGTAGGTTGGTAGTAATGCTGTATATTGTTGACCCTAGTTGAATTTCGCATACCACAAAATGAAGGTGACACAAGAGGAGCAATAAAATTTTGTTTTCGTTTAAATCATACAGCCTCTGAAACTTTGGAAAATCTGAAGCAAGCATACGGTGAAGATGCACTACCTCGTGCAACAGTGTTTAAGTGGTTCAAAGACTTCAAAGTAGAGCGAGTCCTCTGTGCTAAGCAAGGTGGGCCTGGTGCTTCGGCTTCTGCTACGACTGAAGTCAACATCAACACAGCTGCTGTGATTGTTGTTCCCACTCACACCACTGTTACAGCAGCGCACTACACGTCAGTATTGGTTACACCGAGGAAGCACATTGCAAGGAAACATCCACAACAACGTGCGGCCTCACGTTGCAAATCAAGTCCAGGAATTTTTGGCTAAATTCAACATTACCTGTGTGCCGCATCTGTCGTATAGCCCTAATCTTGTCCCCTGTGATTTCTTTTTATTCCCATCACTAAAGGCATTCGATTTGAGAGCACTGAAGCAGTGCTGAAGAAAAGTGAGGCGATTCTCAAAGATCTGACAAAGAATGGCCTGTACCATGTGTTCGAGGACTGGCAGAGACGTGCATTCAAGTAGGAGAGGACTACTTTGAAAAAGACCATGTCAACATTGAAATTGAGTAAAAATATCTGTGAAAAAAAATTAGTCTCGGTCTTTATTGATCAGCCCTCGTATAATATCCGTAATGGTCAAATGATTGATATTCCTCAGCATGGACTTAAGAAAACCTCTCAAAGTTACTCCTATATTGGCATTAAACTTTTTAGTAAGCTACCCCAAGCTGTAAAAGATTTGCCTTATAAAATATTTTGTAAGCGATTGAATTCTTGGCTTTTGATAATACATTTTATTTTATTAATAAATCTATTGACCTTAATGCAACTGATATTGATATTTAATTGTTACTTCTTTGCAGTAAAAGTTGCACAAGGTGTGGTTTATGTTGTATTATTGTATATACTGGCAATGTCTATTGCATCTTTGATGACAACAAATTGATATTGATATTAACTGTTATGGTTCTTAGCGTCCCATTCTATCTATATTGGGTGTGAAAGACCAGTAATTTTACTCGGAGGCCACTTTATCAGGCTTGAGGTTCTTTTACGTGCCATAAATCTACGACACAGGACCACCATACTAAGAATTTTTTACCCTCGAAAATATTCATCGCCCTCCGCCGGGTTTGAACCCGTGACCTCGGGAATTAGAGGCTAGCATGGTAACCACTACACCACGGAGGACGACTTTAAAAATCTTTTGTGTTACATTGACATTACTTTCTTTACACTGAGGTTGTTACAGTCCCACGTATGCTAGCCAAAGTTGAAGTTGTTTTAGACCACGCACGTAATGGATGCCAATTTTGCGAGAGATTGTTTCTTGGACTGTTCGCCCCACTACGGTACAAACTTTCCGATGGCCTTCGCCCCACGTTTAGAAATCAACTTTGTATTTAAGTATTATACATGTATTCCTCGGCTTCGTCAGTAGTAATTTGCAGAACACGTATCTCTTAGCAGGGCTGGTACGGCTAAAGAATGAAGGCTTATACAAATTATAATTGTATTGTGCTTTTGTTTATCAATCCTTCACACGATTAAATAACACTTCACTAATATATCCTATTATAGAGCTGTGAAGTTATGTTTAATTGTACTTTTTAACACGTAAACTTTATATTATTCTCACCGCAATAAACTTTTTATGTCTCACACTGAACCCGTACCGAGCGAACTGCTTGGTTACGCTTTCTTGTAGCGTCTCCCACCTGAATCTGTACATTTCCTCTATTTCAAGTCTCTGGTTGGCTAATCCTACTCCAATAGAATACCTTTATTTAATTTAAAGCTATTCTAGTGTTTGATTGGCTATTTATAAACCGCTTTATATATTACATTATTATTATTCCAAGAATTATTAGTGGCCTTTATTAAACTTTTTAATTTATTGTTGTCTCAAGGTTACCTCATTGTTAGCAACTTTCGGCTTTTACTTTGTAATTCTGTTTGCTACGGAAACCAGCTTGCTTCTATTCTCACAGCTCCTACATTGTTAAACTACGTAATATATTCATATAACTTTTTTATACATGTACATAATAATATAAACATAATATAATGACTGTAATATACACTTTTATATATTATAGTGTACACATATTGCTTTAAGGAGGGCTGTTATTATATTTTATATTATATAATTAGACTGATATCATTTAAGTGATAAAAATACTGCCTCAACACACTACTACTTATCGGTGGGAATTAAAATTATTCTCACGAAAGATTATTTTTTTAACTATTCGAACCTTTAATAACAGATATCTCAAAAACCGTTATGACAAAAAGAATGTATTTAAAATAAATTTTGTGTTTTAAAGAGATCTACATTTTTAGTGTAATTGTCCATTTCTTGGTCATTCTTTTGAAGTCCTGTCAACATTCAGTTTTTCTAGCGATTCCATGGAAACAATATGGAACTTTAAGGCCAGCATATAGCGTCCAGTTCTTAAACATTTGACTATATCTGTTCTCTTTGTATGTATAACGAAATGTGTAATGTAGCCGTTTTAGACCGTTATCTGGTCTAAAATGAAGTAGATAGTAAGATAAGCTTTGTAAGAATAATTTCTATACCCCCTAATAAGATATAGAGGGTAGAATAAGTCATGTGAATGTAACAAATCATTTTAGACCTTCTAATGGACCCATTAATCCAACATGTACCAAAGAAGGCATTACAACGGAAGCACACTGAGGGAGTTGGCACCGCGGTAACGTGAGAAACTCGCATTCGGGGGTGTCCCGGGTTCGATTCCCGGCGACCTTCCACTTTGATCTATGTGCTTTTTCGGGGCTTTCCCGGGTCGTCATGCTAATGCTTGAGTAGTTCCTTTCAGTCCCCGAATATCTTATCCCTCCATTTCACACCATTCACCATTATATTCATCCTTCACCCCGTTAACTCTGTTTCAAGGTTAGAAGTGTCGACGATGGTGTTTCAGTTTACTATCTCTAGGACTTTCTCGGTCCTTCGGCTTCCGCACCTCTCCTTCGGGGTAAGGTGTTGGACCCTGTGTGGGACGGGGTTCCCGGTCTGCTTGTCCGACTGTCGGAGCGTCCGAATCTGGAAACTTTAGGGACCCTGTCATTCCTGTGTCGTCACTCCTGCTTCCGGTCGCCTAGTATGTCCTCTTACCTCCTATCGTACTCCGTAGTCTAAAGGTACCATTTCTAGCCTGTAGTTCCCGAAGTCGCGGAGTCAAATCCGACGGAGGGTGATGGATTTTTTTATGCGTAAAAGTCCTTAGCATAGCTTCCTTCGGAATAGAAGTAAAACCGGTAGTACCTGTGGTTGTAGATTTACGGCACGTAAAAGAACCTAAAGAGGCTTCTGTGCAAAATTACCTGTTTTACACGCCCAATATAGAATGGGACTTTAAGGACCACAGCAGTTAAAGAGCGTCAATAAATAAAACTCAATTTAATTTAATTTCCTTCCTCCTGGGGATCCAGTTGTGGGCTTAGGTAAAAGATGCGCTCTGGAATATAGCTGAGTCCGCTCCGATTAAAAAAAAAAGTCAACACTGGAATCACTCAAATATTTTCAAACACTCTGTATTACATTGGAAATTTAAATTGAGTTTTATTTATGGACGCTCTTTAACTACTATGGTTATTAGCGTCCCATTCTATATTGGGCGTGAAAGAGGACTCTTTATCAGGCTTGAGGTTCGTTTACGTGCCGTAAATCTACGACACGGAACCACCGGCTTTACTTCCCTTCCGAAGGAAGCCATGCTAAGGATTTTTACGCCCGAAAAAAATCCATCGCCCTCCGCCGGGTTTGAACCCGCGACCTTGGGAACTAGAGGCTAGCACGGTACCACTAGTTCACGGAGGACGGCTTTATATTGGTAATGCGCTAGCATTTTAAACGTTCCTGTATATTAAGAGCCAAATGCTGGCTTAGAATGAAGACACAGTCACACAAGGAGATACCAATTTAATCAACTACGGCTGGGTGTATGTGTACCCAAATGAAAGGTGCTGAATATTTACCGAGGTCCAGTTCGCGAGCTTTTACGTGTCTGATCTTGCTGCTACTCACGTATGCCGGTTAATTAATGGACGTATGAATAGGCTGCCCGCGGCCTGCCCTTCTTCCCCGACTTACCTTATTCCTAATTAGCTAGGCGTTGTTTCTCTTCCTGAAAGACGGATTGAAACCTTCTTTTATCCTCTCCTGCTAAAAATCTAACCTTAGGCGAAGTCTCTATTATGGGATAAGGAATAAACATTGCCTGAATACGAATGAGGTTATGAATAGAGTCGGTAATAACCGCAGAAATCGTGGCAATGTATAGAACCAAACCGATCCTTGTTGACTTCCAGGCGAAAACAGAAGGAATGCCACATGAAAATATCCGATGTGTTGCACTCACATGGCTTTCTCTACTCTTGTACAAACTATTTTTATAAGCGCTTATTATCGAACTACTTCATGTTAATCGAGATAAACGTTTGCAGAAACAAATTACTAATTTTCTTGTAGATGCAGGCGATACTCAAATCTTTTAGGCGCTGGTTGCTGTGTGGCGCATTCCATTCTCTTTGCATGTCCAGGACATAAAAAATGAATAACGAATTTCCATTTGAGAAGAAATATATGCATTGCAAGATTCAAGGGAATAACAAGCAATATCTCGAAAATGCTTCACTCAACAAAAAAAAATGTATATGACATAAATTGTGTATTTTAACGCGATCCACATTTGTTGTGTAGTAAAATTTTGTCTATCTCTTATGGTTTACCAGTTATGCAAAAGTCGTCTACAATGAAGAATACGTTTGGAGACATTCCCAGAAAATTCGAGATATACATTTCATTTCTCATGACATTATCTTAAACATATGATATTTTAATCAAAATCGTTAAGAGCCATTTTTGAGAAAATGAAAATTCTCGAAAAATGTTCCATGTAATGGGTAATCTGGGGTGGGGGATTTTCTGGAAAACCTTCGTGTCGCATCTCTGGAAGATACTGAACCTAAATACCAAGTTTGGTGTTTATCCGACTATTCGGTTCTGAGTTATGCTGTTCAGAGACACACCCTCGGACATGTTTCCAAAAATGTTTTTTTTTATTCAGGGGGCCTCAAAAAATATATTTCCGGTGAAATCTGTGTATGGAATTTTTGGGTGGAATGCAATACTTTCCCTACTTAGTATACGTAGTAGAGAAAGTAAAAAAACAAACAAGCGAATAAATTTAAACAAAAAAATTCCTATTTGAGGAAAAGTAAAAGTATTGGAAAGTTTGAGTCGTCCTTCGTGGTCTAGGGGTACCATGATAGCTTCTAGTTCGCAAGGTCGCGGGTTCAAACCCGGCGGAGGGCGATGAATTTTTTTCGTGTGTAAAAATCCTTAGCATGGCTTCCTTCGGAAGGGAAGTAAAGCCGGTGGTCCCGTGTCGTAGATTTACGGCACGTAATAGAACCTCAAGCTTGAAAAGAGGCCTCTGAACAAAATTTCCGATCTTATACGCCCAATATAGAATGGGACGCTAAGGATCATAAATAAAACTCAATTTAATTTAATTTGGAAAATTGAAATAAATAACAAGGAGTATTTCCAAAAGGGTTCATTCTGCAAACAAAAAAGAAATTTATATGACATAAATTGTGTGTTTTAACGGAATCTACAAGGTAGTAAAATTTTGCCTATCTCTTACGGTTTTCCAGTTATGTAAAAGTTATTCAGAATAAAGAGAACTTTTGGAGACATTCCCAGAAAATTCATGACATACATTTCATTTGCCATAAAAATATCCGAAACGTACAATACTTTAATCAAAATCGTTGGAGCCATTTTTGGGAAAATCAAAATTTTAAAATAATTTTCCATAAAGGGCAGTCTGGGGTGGGGGATTTTCTTAGAAATCTTCGTGTCGCATCTTTGAAAGTTGCTAAATCTAAATACCAAGTTTGGTATTTATCTGACTTTCCGTTTTTGAGTTATGCTATTCACAAATACACAGACATACCTTACTTACTGTACGTAGTAGACAAAATAAAACAAATTTTGAACAAGCACTTCTGCTTTTTTACTTTCTCTAGCACTACTTATTATCAATACCTCAAAAGAAAAACATTTTTAAGGTCCTATAATTAGAATATCTTGTGTGTCATAGTCACACGGCGTACTAAAACCACTATCGTTTATTTTATATAGGTTATACAGTCTAATATAACGAAATGGTTCATTACATATTTCCTTGAAGTTACAAGGGTAAAAAAGGAAAGCCAACGGACATGGCGAGAAAAAACGTAGTGATGACCACTTCAACAAATCTTATGTGCTGCATTCGTATGACTTTCTCTCCTCAATCGTCTAAAACTCTTCTTACAAAGTTTTTTAAAAGCTATGTGAGAGCTTCGGAGTTACATACTCGTTGCGTGACTACGAGAAAATAAATAAAGCATAAGTAAGTGAAAGTTCAAACAAATTACAAGGAAAGTTTTGGAAATGGCTAACTCCAAGAAAACAAACGTTAGCTTATATTGTGTGCTTTACGTAATATATATTTTGTGTAGATACGATTTGTCTATCTCTTACGTGTACCAGTTATACAAAATTCAGTCTGAATGAAACGGACCTCACTGGCTATCCCCAGAAAGATCAAGATATACATTTGTTTTAGTCATAGTAATATATTATAATTTAGTATTTGAATCAACATTAGTAGGGGCGCTTTTGAGAAAGTAAAAAATAACACACATTTTTCTTTGTAAAGAATAGTTTGGGGTGGTGGAATTTTCTTAAAAACCTTACTGACTTAACCTTGAAAGACAAACTTAAATACACAGTCTGGTATCCAATCGAGCTTTCGTTTTTAATTTCCCTACCACGTGCATAGTAGGTAGAGAAGCTATTACATTCCTCAAAATTTCGATACTGAAATTTCCCTGGAAAACATGTTTTGAGGGCCCCTGAATCCAAAATAAGCAGTTTTTTAAAAATTCTGGGGGCCGGTTTTACCAACAGATGCTAAACTGATTTAACACTGATGTTAACACAAATTCTGTTTCATCATAATTAACAATGTGGTAAAGTCGATGCTAAGTTAACATCCCCATACCCTTGTGTTAAGGCGTTTAACAATTGTTAGAAGTTGGAAAATGGGTTCCGCAAACCAAACTGTTGATGCGAGTTTGCTACAATTGGCATTTTTGAATGTGTTTTCTAACAGACGAATAGTCGTATGTCATCATAAATTTGAAACCCTGCAAAAGGAGGAATTTTAAAGCAATATAGACTCTCCAAATCAGTTGCTTCAAGAAGCAAACAGTATTTTTTTCGGGTCTGCTTGGTTAATCGGGGATAACACAGTTTCGTCCACTTCAGTTTCGATGCAGTGTTTACCACCAGTTTTAAACCGCCTTAAACACTATTCGCACCTAACATTTCTGGTGCTTGCTTATTGGACTTAGGAGAAATGCATTGATTCCAATTACTCGCGGATTTTGTCCCAGGTTGTAATCTTATTGTTAAATGGAAGATCTTCGGCACTTGATAATACGTCTATACTTATTAACCAGATGTTAATTAAGGCATTGCAAACGGTGAAACATTTGTTTCAGTTGACATCGTGATTCTAACCTCAAACAACCGGAACATCACGTGACCATTGCCATGAATGTAAACAGTTGTCGGTTTCTGACACAGAGAGCGCAGCGAAACGTAAACAAAAGTGCATCGGAGTACGTTCAGAAGCAGTGTAGTTCGTCCACCGCCTTCTAGAAAGCTAGCGTTCGCAGTTGTCTTTGACGTTGTCAAAATGTTAGCTAACTAATGTTAAACTTTGAACTCCTTGTTAACAAACAAGATGTTAGAGTATTTTTAACATCGGTTGGTGAAACCGGCCCTGAGTGTGTGTGTGTGTGTGTGTGTGTGTGTGTGTGTGTGTGTGTGTGTGTGTGTGTGCGCGTGTGTCTATGAACAGCTAACTCAAAAGCAAAAAATCGGTTAAATACTAAACTTGGTATTAGGTTCAGTACCTGTCAAAAATGTCACACAAAGACTTTCTAAATAATCCCCCACTCCAAAACACCACGGTGCGTGCAGCACTTTTCGAAATTTTTTATTTTCTAAAAAATGACTACACCGGTTTTGATTAAAATAACGTATATTAAATATACTAACATGACAAATAAAACATATATATAGAGTTTTCTGGGAATAGCCTGTGAAGCCCTCTTTATTCGGAAGGAATTTTGCATAATCTTGTATAACTGGTAAACTTTAAGTGATACACGAAAACGTGCTACATAAAAAATCTGATGTGTTACACTCACATGACTTTCTCTACTCCTGTACGAATTATTTTATTTTTAAAAACGCTTATTCTCCATCTACTTCATGTTAATCGAGATAAACATTTGCAGAAACTATCTTATTGCTAATTTTCTTGTAGATGCAAGGGGAATTGCTAGGCTTTAAGCGATAGTCAAATATTTTAAGCGCTGGTTGCTATGTGGCGTATTCCATTCTCTTTGTATGTACAGGATATAAAAAAACGAATAACGAATTCTCATTTGAGAGTAGTATTGCATAAGTATTGGACAATTCAAACAAATATCAGGGAATATCCTGTAAATGGTTCACCTGTCAAAAAATATATATGACATAAATTGTGTGTTTAAATGAGATCTACATTTTTTGTGTAGAAAAATTTTGTCTATCTCTTACGGCTTACCAGTTATGCGAAAGTCATTCAGAATGAACAGGACTTTTGGGGACATTCCCAGAAAAATAAAGATATACATTTAATTCGCCATGAAAACATCTTAAACATATGGTATTTTAATAAAAATCGTTAGCCATTTTTCAGAAAATAAGAAATATAGACAGTTTAGTAAAATTCACTATTTTGTAGCATTGGCCATTTTCGAGATATTCGTTATTAATGTTTAGAATTGTTTAAAATCCTGTCGATTTTCAGTTGTTTTGCGAAGTCGTGGAAAGAGTATGGAATAATAAGGCCATGTATAGCCTCCAGTTCTAAAGCATTTTCCTTTGCATCTGTGTAATGCAAGTATTTCCGGGAAGGTTTGTCTCAATTAAATGAAGTAAAAATAATTTTTCTAAGAATATCTTTTATACCCATTAATAAATGATTAGGGGGTCGCTCTCCGTGGTGTACTGCTTAACATGCTAGCCTCTAGTTCCTCAGATCCCGGGTTCAAACCCGGTGGAGGACGATTTTTTTCGGGTGTAAAAATTCTTAGCAGGACTTCCTTCGGAAGGGAAGTAAAGCGGTTCCGTGTTGTACATTTACGGCATGTAAAAGAACCTCAAGCCTGACAAAGAGGCAGCTGAGCAAAATTACCGGTCTTTCACGCCTAATATAAAATGGGACGCTAAGGACCACAGCAGTTGAAGAGCGCCCGTAAATAAAACTCTCTTTAATTTAATTTAATGATTGAGGGTAGAGAAATTCAGGTCAATGTAACGCATCAGAGCTTTTGAGTTGCTCTGTTCACACACATGGACATTTTTATAAAAATGTTATTTTTGGATTTAGGGAATTTCAAAACGTGTTTTTCTGATGAATTCTCGGTAACAAACTTTTGGGTGGAATGCAATATTTCCTCCACTTTGAAGCAGTATTTTTAACACTTAAATGATTTCAGTCAAATTATATAATATGTAAATTCAATAACAGCCCACCTTAAAGCAATATGTGTATGTAATAATTTGTAAAGTGTATAACAGTCATTGCATATGCTTATATTGTAAACATGTTCAATAATGTTATGTGAATATATTACGTAATTTAATAATGTAGGAGCTATAAGAAATAGGTTTAAAATTGCTAACAATGAGGTAACTTTGAGGCAATAATGATTAAGGAAGTTTAAATGCTACTAATCATTATTAGAGCAGCTATAATGTAAATTTTGAGACAGTTTAAAAGTAGCCAATCAACAACCAGAAAAAGGTTAAATATAGGTATTCTATTGGACTAGGATTAGCCAATCAGAGACTTGAAATACAGAAATTTACAAGTTTAGACGTTTGAAATCAATTCAGTTGCCTCCAAACAGTGCTCATAACCAGACGCGAGATGTGTCCTCGAGAAATTAATTACGTATTCGTGTGAGAAGAAAATAGTATACGTGTTAAAAGGTGTAATTAATTAATAAAAAGAATCTCACAGCTCTCTATATCAGGGAAGTGTTATTTTAAATCGTATCATGTATTAATAAAACGGAGTGAATTAAAACTTAAAATCTGTGTAAGCCTACATTCTTAGTGGTACCAAAACCCTGCCAAGAGAAACGTGTCTCTAACAAATACTGACGCAGCCGAGGAAACCATAAATATTAAATATTTAAAGAAACAGTTTAATTACAAAGTTAACTTTTTAAAACTTGGGGCAAAGGCCACCTGTAAATGCATTTGGGGCGAAGGCTACCGGAAAATGTTTACTATACGTGCGGTTGCAACTACTACAAGTTCGGCTCCCCAACAGTTGAAATATAATACAACTCCTTCAATACAATACTACTTCAAATTGGAGTCCATACGTGGAGCTAATAAATAACGTAACAAACCATTTTCTCAAAAATGCAACATTTCGTCTACTTATTAAAGACGAAAAAACTAAAGACACTAAATTAAGGAGAGTAATGCTTTGAAGAAGCATAAAGATAAGGAAGCAATAAACAAATACGTGAAAATATAGTATTTTAGCAAAGGAAGAAACAGTTATGCCGTGGGTTGTGGGGAAGTTTTAATCACTAGGACTTTTCCAAGTTATGGAACTTACAAGAACTTCGCGCTATACCGCTAGAGGTCTCTCATATCCTACACACAACATCCCTGCCCTACAAATTCAATATGGTCACCCTCATTAAAAATCATACCTTGTTATTTGTGCAAACCCTTCTTTTATTTTAATTGTATTTTTGTTTTTACTTCCAGCACTGAGCTCTGGGTCGTCTATTTTTGTCTCGTATTTCCCATTATTTCCCACAAAAAGAAATAAAAAAATAAAGTTCCTGCTACAGACGGAAAAGGTGGAGCTGTTATATCTCCGCCTCATTCAATTCTAGGGATTTCTGCATTTTTATCCATTAATAGAGTTTTGTTTGGTAATAAACCAACCCTTAGTCAGCGTTTTATGAAGCAGATAACAGTACTTCCATCTGGTGGACAGCGGATGAAGCTCTAAGTTAAACTGTCATTAAATTCTTTGCTTTTACTATTGATGTTATTTTCCTTATAATTACTGACAACCAACGTGTCGTACCTTCAAAGGATTTTACAACCAATTCTGCTGTAAAATTGCGTATATTTACTATAGGTAGTAAAAATAACTATTTTATTCGCTTTTAATGCACACGAAATAAAATTTACGACATTTGCGTTTACAAATGTAGTCCGGCATGTCGTGTAGGCATTTCATTTGAAATAAACCAATCTGATGTGTTACATTCACGTGACCTTCTCTACCCTTATGGCTTATAAGTGGGCATGCAATTTATTCTGACGAAATTTTATTTTCCTATCTATTTCATTTTAATCGAGATAAGGTTTCCGAAATAGCCACATTACACATTTCGTTATAGATACAAAGAGAACAGCAATAGTCAAATGTTTAAGAACTGGACGCTATATGCTGGTCTTAAAATTGCATACTGTTACCATGACATCGCGAGAAATAACTGAAAGGAACTTTAAAATAATGAAGAAGCATTTAAAAAGTTTAACCTTGTACAATCTATTTTTACAAACGCTTCTTCTCCATCTAATTCATGTTAATCGAGATAAATATTTGCAGAAACTATCTTATTGCTAATTTTCTTGTTGGTGCAAGGGGAATATGGTAGGCTTTAAGCGATAGTCAAATATTTTAAGAGCTGGTTGCTATGTGAAGCATTCCATTTTCTTTGTATGTCTCGGACATAAAAAAAAAAGAATAACGAATTCCTATTTGAGAAAAGTTCTAGTCCAAATAGCAAGGAATATCTCGGAAATGGTTCATTCAACAACAAAAAATCTAATGTGTTACACTCACATGACTTTCTCTACTCTTGTACAAACTATTTTTACAAAATCTTATTCTCCATCTATTTCATATTAATCGAGATAAACATTTGCAGAAACAATCTTTTGACATGCAAACAGAATTACACTTTACACAGAGCCACCAGTATAAAAATATTTGTCTATCGCATAAGGCGTACTATGTTCCCGTCGTTTTGTATTTGCAAGGGCAATATAGAAATACAGTAGATTTTAAGCATAAACATGTCTCTTAATAGCTTGTTGCTAGGTGCCGCACCATTCTCTTTGCCACAGTTTAATACTCTTTGCATATCCAAGACAAAAAATGAATAAGGAATTCCCATTTGAGAAAATAAGTATTAAAAAATTTAAGGGAATAATAAGCAATATCTCGAAAGTGGTTCACTCATTAAAAAAATGTATATATCATAAATTGTGTATTTTAACGCGATCTACATTTTTGTCTAGTAAAAACTTGTCTATCTCTTATGGTTTACGAATTATGCAAAAGTCGTGCACAATGAAGAATACTTTTGGAGACATTCCCAGAAAATTCAAGATATACAGTTTATTTGTCATTAAATTATCTTATACATATGCAATTTTAATCAAAATCGTTATAGCCATTTTTGAGAAAATTAAAATGTTCGAAATATGTTCCTTGTAAAGGGTAATCTGGGGTGGAGGGATTTTCTTGAGAACCTTCGTGTCGCATCTCTGGAAGATACTGGACCTAAATACCAAGTTTGGTGTTTATCCGACTGTTCGTTCCTGAGTTATGCTGTTCACAGAGACACACACGGACATGTTTTCAAAAATGCCTTTTTTGGATTCAGGGATCTCAAAACATGTATTTCCGGTGAAATCTAGGTATCGAATTTTTGGGTGGAATACAATTCTTCCCCTACTTACTATACGTAGTAGAGAAATTAAACATTATATGAATAAATTGTGCGTTTTAAGGGGATCTACATTTTTTGGGTAGTAAAACTTTGTCTGTCTCTTACAGTTTACCAGTTATGCGAAATTCTTTCAGAATGAAAAGGACTTTTGGCGACATTCAAGATATACATTTCATTTTCAAAGTAAATATCTTTAATATACGGTATTTTAATCAAAATCTTAGAGAAAATAAAAATTTCCGAAAAATATTCCATGTAAACGGTAGTCTGGTGTGGGGTAGTTTCTTAAAAATTTTCTTGTAGCATCCTTGAAAGATACTAATCTCCAATATTTAGTTTGGTATTTATCCGACTCTTCGTTTTTGACTTATACTGTTCATAGACAGACTCACATACGGACATGTTTCCAAAAATTCTTTATTTGGATTCAGGACCCCTCAAAACATGTATTTGTGATAAAATACTGGTATGGAATTTTTTAGTGGAATGCAATACTACCCCCGGTTACTATACGTAGTAGAGAAAGTAAAAATAGATACTTGAAACAAATTGTGTGTTTTAAAGAGATATACATTTCCCGTGTAGTACATTTTCGTCTATCGCTTAACTTTTACCAGTTATAAAAGATTGTTTGCACAATTCCTTCCGAATGAAGCGGACTTCGCAGCTACTCCCCGAAAATTCAATATATGCATTTTATTTGTCCCTAAAATATCTTTAATATATGGTACATTCATAAAAATTGTTCAAAATTAAGTTTTATTTATGGACGCTCTTTAACTGGTGTGGTTTTTAGCGTCCCATTCTATATTGGACGTGAAAGACCGGTAATATTACTCGGAAGCCTCTTTATCAGGCTTGAGGTTCTTTTACGTGCCGTAAATCTACGACACGGGACCACCGGCTATACTTCCCTTCCAAAGGAAGTCAAGCTAAGGATTTTTACGCCCGAAAAAATCCATCGCCCTCCGCCGTGTTTGAACTCGCATCCTCGGGAACTTCAAAATCGTTAGAGCCATTGTTTAGAATATCAAACATTCAAAAACTCTTCCATGTAAAGGATAGATTGGGGTTGGGAATTTTCTTGAAAATCTTCTTGTCGCATCTTTGGAAGATACTGAACTTCAATGCTAAGTTTGGTGTATGTCTGAATTTTTGTCTCTGAGTTTTGCTGTCCACAGACACAGAAGTTTTTCTAAAACTGCTTTATTTGGATTCAAGGAGCCTCAAAAAATGCATTTCTGGTAAAATCTTGGTATCTATTTTTTTTTGGGTGGAATGCAATAGCTATACACGTGGTACACGAAATAATAAGCTTTTGCAATAATAGTTCGTAGAAAAGTGGGTAGAGAAGTGAGTACAGCGCACATTTTTTTAGTGCTTTTATCATCATAAATACTAATTTAGTCGTTAATATTTAGCAATATTACGTTTTCTATACGTGTATACATGAGTTTGTGTGTTTTATTTGTGAGAATTGCCCTCTCCTCGAGAGGAGGGATTTTTTGCATTTAGGGATGGCGTTAGAAATCACCCATTATTGTTTATACACTACTTCAAAAAAACAAATACAATACCGAATCTTTTCAATTACTTTATGAAAAATAAAAACAAAAATCGTCTTTTCTCATTGGCCATTCTTTTCGTGTAAAGTCGCCAGTCGTAGATAACTGGACATGCATAGGAAATGGAAAAGTTTTCTATTAACTATTTTCGTTCTGTTTTTAAAATCCGCCTTGCTTCACAAAGATAGCAGCGCCCCTACAGGGCGGAACCATTAACTCATGCTCTGAACAGTTGTGTAACAGCTTATCTGGTGGCGGAAAACGCTTTAAGCCATGAATATAAAACATTTCTAGGACAACACTGTTCTGCTGAATGAAAGGAAACTGTGTTCTTTCTTTAAAAATAAAAAAAAAAGGTTTTATTAATATTTTGTTATTTGGAGCGGATATTCCCTGAGACAGAGTAACAAAGGCTAATACACAGTCTACCCTATCGCCGACTGAATGCCCAGAATAAGTTCCCGAGATGAAAAGGAGACCTTTATAATTGCGATTTTTCTGAATAATTCATAACTGACATTTAAAAATAAACTTGCGAAAGGAGAATTATTTACAGAGGAAGTGAATTTAAAAATCCACCAATTTAATTATTGCGGAACAGGCCGCGGTGGTTTCGTTTCCGGACCTCGTACTGTGAGTCTGGGGTTCGATTCCCAGCTCTAGGTTGACGATATTAAGCCGGCCTTGTGTCTGATTTGCACATGTAAAGTATCCAAGATCCAACGTGGTTCGGAAATCCAAATTAAAAGCTGTAGGTCCTCTCATTCTAGCACCATCCTCATCATCACCCTACCATCTGAAGTAACGGATTCCAGCTGCTGGGCGGAAATGGATCCAGTCATCGATTTGTGGAATATGGTAACCCCCGAAGGTCGTAGACCAAACAGGGAATATCAGAAACGACAAAATTGCTGAATACTTTAAGCTTCATTTCGTCCGCCAGTCCACGCGTTTGCATGCAACCCTTCGCCACCTGCTGCAACTATAGATTTGAGAGTTTAAAAATACCATGGCCCAATTGCGCCGTATTGATGTGTGCAGATAACCCTGCGTGCGTTAAGAACTTTTTTACCTTGTCTATTACGTATAGTAAGTAGGGGAAGTATTGTATTCCACCCAAAAATTCGATACCGAGATTTCACCGGAAATATAAGTTTTGAGACCCCCTGAATCCAAAAAAAAAAAAAAAAATTGGAAACATGTCCGTGTGTGTGTCTGTGAGCAGCATAACTCAGAAACGAACAGTCGGATAAACACCAAACTTGGTATTTAGGTTCAGTATCTTCCAAGAGATGCGACACGAAGGTTTTCAAGAAAATCCCCCACCGCAGATTACACTTTACATGGTACATTTTTCGAAAACTTTAATTTTCTCAAAAATGGCTGCAACGATTTTGATTAAAATATCATATGTTTAAGATATTTTCATGACAAATGAAATGTATATCTCGAATTTTCTGGGAATGCCTCCAAAAGTGTTCTTCATTGTGAACGACTTTTGCATAACTGGTAAACCATAAGAGATAGACAAAATGTTACTACACAAAAAATGTAGATCGCGTTAAAATACACAATTTATGTCATATACATTTCTTTGTTGTTGAGTGAACCGTTTTCAGATATTGCTTGTTATTCCCTTAAATTTTCCAATACCTATAAGTTTTCTCAAATGGAAATTCGCTATTCGTATATTTTATATCCTGGACATACAAGGAGAATGGAATGCCTCACATACCAACCAGCTCTTAAAAGATTTGACTATCGCTTAAAACCTACCATATTCCCCTTGCACCTACAAGAAAATTAGCAATAAGATTAACATCTCGATTAACATAAGCATATGGAGAATAAGCGTTTGTAAAAATAGTTTGTGCAAGAGTAGAGAAAGTTATGTGAGTGTAACAACGTCAGATTTTTTCTTATGTGTAGTAGACTACGGAGGACGCATTTGCACGATCCGCGGCCTTGGCATAAAACGAAGGCACTGCACCAACTGTCATCTTACGTGGTCTAGTGATACCATGCTAGCCTCTAGTTACGGAGATCCCGGGCTCAAACCTAGTGGAGGGCGATGGTATTTTTCGGGCGTAAAAATCTTAACTATGGCTTCCTTTGGAAGAGAACTAAAACCTGTGGTCCCGTGTCATAAATTTACGTCAAGCAAAACAACCTCAGGTCTGATAAAGTCCTCTGAGCAAAATTTCCGGTCTTTCTCGCCCAATATAGAATGAGACGCTAAGAACCATAGTAGTTAAAGCCCGCCATAAAGCAGAGGTACAGTTGTTGTACACATGCATATGTGGACATGTAACGAAGCAAGATGGTACGGTGCAGAGGTGAAACGTAAAATGGTAATTGTCTACCACTCACCGAGCTAAGGGGTATCTCCTAACAGATTGAATAAAAAAAAGAAAGAAAGAAAGAAAGCAAGCAAGAAAGGAGTCTTATTTGTGTCATATTCTATATTGGGGGTTTAAAGACCGGAAATTTTGTTTAGAGACCTCTTTATCAGGCTTGAGGTTCTTTTACGTGCCGCAGATTTACCACACGAGATCATCGGCTTTACCTACTTCCCTTCAAGGAAGCCATGCTAAGGAATTTTACGCCCGAAAAAAATCTATCGTCCTCTGCTGGGTTTGAACCCGCGACCTTGGGAACTAGAGGCTTGCGTTGAGGCAGCATTTTTAACGCTTAAATGATTTCAGTCAAATTATATAATATATATAAATTCAATAACAGCCCGCCTTAAAGCAATATGTGTATAATATAATATAAAAATGTATGTAACAGTCATTTTATTAATGTTTATATTATTATGTACATGTTCAATAATGTTATGTGAATGTATTTCGTAATTTAATAATGTAGGAGCTGTGAGAATAATAAGTCAAAAGTTGCTAACAATGAATTAACAATGAGGTAACCTTGAGGCAATAATGAATTAGAAAGTTTAATAATGCTACTGATAATTCTCGGAACAACAACAATGTAATTTTTGAGACAGTTTATAAAATAGGCAATCAACAACCAAAACAGCTTAAGTTAAATAAAAGTATACTATTGGAGTAGGAATAGCCAATCAGAAACTGAAATAGAGCAAATTGTGCAAATTTAGAGTTCAGTTGCTAGCAGACAGCGTTCCTAACCGGACGCGAGACGCGTGCTTGAGAAGTTTAATACGTATTCTGTGTGAGACGAAAATAGTTTTACGTATTAAAAGGTGCAAGTAATCAATAAATAATATCACAGCTCTCTATATAAGTGAAGTGTTATTTTAGTCGTGTCAAGCAGTAATAAAATGGACTGTAGTAAAATTATAATCTGTGTAAGCCTACATTCTTCAGCTGTACCACCCCTTGTTAAGATATTCATGTCTCTACAAATTAAGACTGACGCAGCCGAGGCAAACATAAATATGTAATATTTAAAGAAACTGTAAAAATACAAAGTTAATATTTTTAAACTTGGGGCGAAGGCTACCGGAAACTTTTTACCAAACATGCGGTTGCAACTACTTAAGTTCGGCTCCCCAACAGTTGAACTACAATACAACTCCTCCTTCAATACAACCTACTTCAAATTGACTTTCCATACGTGAAGCAACACACTTACTTCAGCGTGTACCCCTGGACCACGGAGGACCGTAACAGATCTGTCGCGATATGATCACGTAGTTAATAGAGGGGGAAAATAGATAGAAGAATAGGCTTTTGTAAGAATAATTTGTAGAAGAGTGAGTAGAGAATATCATGAGAATACAATACATCAGATTTTTATTTATGCAGTACATACACGTAATTTTTAGTAAACATGAAATTTATTTTTGTGTTAAGTTGGTCTCAAAATCTGTGTTTTAGGTGGTCTTCATATAACATTTTTGAGTGGAATTCAGCACTTGCTGTGCTTACTATAACAAAACCAATAAACCTATCATTTGAAGCAGCATATCAGCTTTAAAAGCCACTAGCCGCCACTGAGGGGAAGACACAGTGGAGTTACCACCATGAACCTATTCCTGTCGTGACTTTATTGCAGGAAATAATTTTATGGGAAAGAGGGGGCGAGAAAAATGACGAAAATGCTGGAGAATTTCTCAAGTGGCCGCTCCATTGTCAGGCAGCAAGTGATTGATGAAGGGCGTACGTCTTTTTTTTTATTCGAGCATCGTCATCACTATATTATTGTTTGAGACCGTCAAGTATGCTGAGCAAACAGTCATTAGCCCGCTCCTTCAACACCGAGGGATACACCAGCAAGACTTTATCTAATTGCGCGTGCTCACAGTCTCGGGTTCGATAACTGGGGTCATTCATCTCCAGTCTTTTTCCTTCGCTTTTTAATCAAGACTTCTTCTCCAAATTCGGAACTCAGTGCCACAAGATAATTGAATCACAGAAAGACTTGTCAAAAAAGACTGGTTTTCTACATTCACATGACTTCCTCTAGCCACTATCGCTTATTACTTTCCGTACTACTTACCTTAGTGGAAGTATTGCATTCCACACACAAATATTATACCGAAATTTCACCGGAAATGCACGTTTTGAGATTCCCTAAATTCAGAAAAAGCATTTTTAGAGAGTGCTCCTGTGTGTATGTATGTGTGTGAACAGTATAATTAAAAATCTGATGTGTTACCCTCACATGACTTTCTTTAATCTGGTACAAACTATTTTTACAAACCTTATTCTCCATCTACTTCATGTTAATCGAGATAAACATTTGCAGAAACTATTTTATTGCTAATTTTCTTTTAGGTGCAAGGGGAATATGGGAGGCTTTAAGCGATAGTCAAATGTTTTAAGAGTTGGGTGCTATTTGGAGCGTTCCATTCTCTTTGCATGTCCAGGATATAAAAGAACGTACACGAATTCCCATTTGGGAGAAAGTATTAAGTATTGGAAAATTCAAACAAATAACAAGGAATATCTCGGAATGGTTTACTCCGCAAAAAAGTATATGTTATAAATTGTGTGTTTTAACAAGATCTACATTTTTTGTGTAGAACAAATTTGTCTATCTCTTACGGTTTATCAGTGATGCAAAAGCCATTCAGAAAGAAGAAAACTTCTGGGTACATTCCCAGAAAGTTCAAGATATCATGGAAATATCTTAAATACATATATTAATAAAAATCTGTGGGTATATTTTTGAGAAAATCAAAATTTTTGGAAAATGTTCCATGTAAAGGGTAGTCTGAGTTTTGGGGATTTTCTTGAAAATCTTCGGGTCGCATCTTTAAAAGATACTGAACCTAAATACCAAGTTTTATATTTATCCATCCTTTCGTTTTTGGGTTATGCTTTCCACAGACACACAGGCAGACACACACACGGTCCTTTTTCTAAAAGTTTTTTTTATTCTGGAAGCCTCAAAGCATGCATTGCCAGTGGAAACTTGGTATCGAATTTTTGGTTGGAATACAATACTTCCCCTACTTATTACACGTAGTAGAGAAAGTAAAAAACGAAAAATCGGTTTAATACCAAATTTGGTATTTAACTTCAACTTGTAATGTTACAACACGAAGAGTTTCAAGAAAATACTCACCCCTCACCCCAAAACTATCTTTTAAATGGAAACACTCGTTATTTTAATTTTTTAATAAGAGTTTTGTTGCGGTATCTTTCGTGTTATCTTATTGTTATTGTTTTACTATTTTTAATTTGGGTTTTGTCCTCCGGCTAGCTATTGTTACTCAGTCGAGCAAATCTCTTAAACAGGGTGTGTAAACGGAAATGAGTTATTCCTAAAAATAACACTGATAAAAGAATTTGTTTTTACACTTTTATTGCCGTCACACGTTATTCATTTCACATAATTACTCTTGATACACGCCCGACTGAAACTGTTATATTTTAGAATGTAACTATAATCACTTATTTGCCGCACATTATTAATTTGCGTATTTCACATCCTTTAACTAACTTTACGACGCGAGAGATTCTGTAGAACTGCGCGACGTTTGCCTTGTGAAAGATTCTGTAAAACTGCGCGACGTGTAACGCGTGAATGATCCTGTTGAACTGTGCGACGTGTAACCGGTGAATGATTCTGTTGGACTGAACATTACCCGTCTCTGGCTTTAACTTTTTATACTCCCTCACCCCGATATGCTTAAAGATTATAACAGAGCTGCTATTGGTTAATAAAGCGCGCCCACATTAGCGTCTATTTATATATCCAATCAGAATTACGAACATATATGCTCTAGGGAAGATATTCCCTCCATTTCTAAAGAAAGGCACGCTACTCTGACGTCATTTGTTTGTCTCTTCTAATTGATAAACAACTCACCCCCTCGCTCATTGTTACCCGCTCCTATTGTCAGTTTCAGTGAGGCCGTGTTAACTTATTTCCTAACAATGCTTATAATTAACAAATATCTCAAATCATTGTCATACAATAATGCTAATTTACACTACAATCACTCTGGCATTCACAGTGTTGTGATATAAAATACTGCCTCAGTTTGGAATAATTCTTAATAGAATACCATATATTTAAGATATTTGCGTAACAAAATAAAATTTATGCCTTTAATTTCCTGTGAATAGGCTGTGAAGCCCTCTTGATTTTGAGTGACTTTTGTATAATTATTAACCAAAGAAATAGACAGAATCTTAAGAGACAAAAAATATAGCCCTCATTAAAGCACACAATTTATGTCAAGTAATTTTTACTTTCTCTACCAGGTACATAGGAGGTAGGAAAACGATTTAGAAAAGATCCGCGTGCGTGTGTGTTTGTGAACAGCATAACTCAGAAACGAAACCTCGGATATATACCAAACTTGATATTTAGGTTCAGTGCCTTCCAAAGATGCAACACGGATATTTTCTCGCAAAACTCACCACCCGCTCACTTCAAACTACCTTTCTGGTAAAACATTTTTCGAAATTTTTTATTTTATAAAAAAATGGTTAACGATTTATATAAAATACCATATACTAGATATATTTGCGAAGGTAAGTCAATAAGCATCTGCACACTATTTGTAATATTCTTGTGGTTGGCTGTATCGGTTTGTGCGCGCGCACTCGACATGTTGTTCCTTTGTCTCCGCTTGTGGAATTTTTACTTTCTCTACTACGTATAGTAAAAAGGGGAAGTATTGTATTCCACCCAAAAATACGATACCGAGATTTCACCAGAAATATATGTTTTGAGACCCCCTGAATCCAAAAAAAGCATTTTTGGAAACATGTCCGTTTGTGTGTCTGTCTGTGAACTCAGAAACGAATAGTCGGATAACAACCAAGCTTGGTATTTAAGTTCAGTATCTTCCAGAGATGCGACGCAAAGGTTTTCAAGAAAATCCCCCACCACAGATTGCCCATTATATGGAACATTTTTGAAAATTTTAATTTTCTAAAAAAATGGCTGTAACGATTTTGATTAAAATATCATGTTTAAGATATTTTTATGACAAATAATATGTATATCTTGAATTTTCTGGGAATGTCTCCAAAAGTATTCTTCATTGTGAACAACATTTGCATAACTGGTAAACCATAAGACATAGACAAAGATTTACTATACAAAAAATGTGGATCGCGTTAAAATACACAATTTATGTCATATACATTTTTGTTATTGAGTGAGCAATTTTCGAGATATTGCTTGTTTTTCCCTTGAATTTTCCAATACTTATACTTTTTCTCAAATTCGTTATTCATTTTTTTTATGTCCTGGACATACAAAGGAGAATGGAATGCGCCACATAGCAACCACCTCTTAAAATATTTGACTATCGCTTAAAACCTACCAATTCCCCTTGCAGCTACAAGAAAATTAGCAATAAGATTAAAATCTCGATTAACATGAAGTAGATGGAGAATAAGCGTTTGTAAAAACAGTTTGTACAAGAGTAGAGAAAGTCATGTGAGTGTAACACATCAGATATTTTACCGTTATCGCCCTACCGAGTGTTGCATTGTTGCATACCAAGCATGGCTGCACCCCTCACCGTTTGCACCAAAGAATAACAACGTACGGTTATCCTTTTTGGTCGTCTGTAGGTGTACCAGGAGCCAGAATCCATCGAACACTTTTCGCACAATATGGGGGCAATGTTGACCCCGGCGAAATGCGTACGAATGGATTGAAAAACTCAAAAATGATCGGAAAACTGTGAAGGTCGAGGAAAGAGCAGGACGCCCATCCATATCCACTAGTGACTTCAATAATGAGCAAGTCCGTATCCTGATTCAGAGAATCGAAGCTTTACTGTCGATGAAGTGACAAAAAAAATTGAAATTGAGTTTTATTTATGGATGCTCTTTAACTGTTGTAGTTCTTAGCGTCCCATTCTATATTGGGCGTGAAAGACCGGTAATTTTGCCCAGAGGACTCATTAATAGACGAGGTTCTTTTACGTTCCGTAAATCTACGACACGGGTCCACCGGCTTTACTTCCCTTCCGAAGGAAGCCATGCTAAGGATTTTTATACCCGAAAAAATACATCGCCCTCCGCCGGGTTTGAACCCGCGACTTTGGGAACTCCATATTTTTGGGTCCACTTAAAAATGTGTTAAGGGGCCGTCGCTTTATCACAGTCCAATAACTGAAGGAAGCGGTGCATTTTTTCTGGGAGTATCGGAAAGCTTGTGAACGATGGATCATGTGCATTGGGAGGCAAGGGAACTACGTTAAAAATGAGGTAATTGAAAGTTTCTATTATTGGTATAATAAATTTGAAGAATTATGTGTGGATACTTGTTGATTATCCTCGTACATGAAAAATAAATTTTCTGGGAGTAGCCTATGAACTCCTCTCCTCTTTCTTTGTGCCAACTTGTTTTTCAGGTCAATCAAATATAGAACCAGCTGAGTCGAGTCTAAAGTTGGTTGCTTGAAGATGGAAACCTAACGGAGGAATAAACACTATAGCGGTGTAAGGGAATTGGCCACATTTTATGCCCGACAGTGTACAAAATAATTATAGGCAAATTGTGCTGTTAGCTGCCAAAATAAGGATATCTTCAACATTGTAGGCAAATTATCCTATGGACAAACTGTGTTTCAATGCCAAGTACAACAAACACATTAGCAAATACCACAGACTAATAGTATTCTTGAAAGGGATGTCTGAAGGTTATCAGCCGAAATATTACGATTGCCTTCTTTATGCATGTGTTTTTACTTTCTCTACTATGTATAGTAAGTAGGGGAAGTATTGTATTCCACCCAAAAATTCGATACCGATATTTCACCGGAATAATATGTTTTGGGACACCCTGAATCCAAAAATGCATTTTTGGAAACACGTCCGATTGTGTGTCTGTCAGTCTGTGGACAGCATAACTCGGAAACGAACAGTCCGATAAACACCAAACTTGGTATTTAGGTTCAATATCTTCCAGAGATGCGACACGAAGGTTTTCAAGAAAATCCCTCCACCCCAGATTACCCTTTACATGGAACATTTTTCGAAAATTTTAATTTTCTCAAAAATGGCTCTAACGATTTGGATTAAACTATCATATGTGTAAGATACGTTCATGGCAAATAAAATGTATATCTCGAATTTTCTGGGCATGTCTCCAAAGGTATTCTTAATTGTGGACGACTTTTGCATAACTGGTAAACCATAAGAGATAGACAAAATGCTACTACACAAAAAATGTAGATCGCGTTAAAATACACAATTTATGTCATATACATTTTTTTGTTGTTGTTGAGTGAACCATTTTCGAGATATTGCTTGCTATTCCCTTAAATTTTCCAATACTTATTCTCAAATGGGAATTCGTTATTCATTTTTTTTATGTTATAGACATGCAAAGAGAATGGAATGCTCCACAAAGCAACCAGCTATTAAAATATTTGCCTATCTCTTAAAGCCTACCAAATCCCCTTGCACCTACAAGAAAAATAGCATAAGATTAACATCTCGATTAACATGAAGCATATGGAGAATAAGCGTTTGTAGAAATAGTTTGTACAAGAGTAGAGAAAGTCATGTGAGTGTAACACATCAGATTTTTCTAACTCATTATGTTGTCAGCAAAAA
Source organism: Deroplatys truncata (assembly GCA_030765065.1). Taxonomy (NCBI): domain Eukaryota; kingdom Metazoa; phylum Arthropoda; class Insecta; order Mantodea; family Mantidae; genus Deroplatys; species Deroplatys truncata. Next base: position 168,948,910 of record CM060988.1, on the reverse strand, counting down.
TGCTAAAACGAAACAAGTTACCATTACAGCCGCGCTGAGAATCACAGATGAGAACTAGGTAAGACTAATTTTATTCTAATTCATAATTTGTCTGTAAATATTGACAATTTCTAAAAAAATATTATATGACACACATGTACAAAGCAATGTTCTTTAACTCGTTTCGCAATAATTCCTACTCGCTCAACAAAACCTCCCTTCTGACTCTTGTATCGTAAGTATTTATTGCATATTGATTTTCTAATTATTATTATTATTATTATTATTATTAACCGAGCAAGTTAGCTCCGCGGTAACATATGCCACACGCATTCAGGAGGTCCTGGGTTCGATCCCGGCGAACGCCTACTCTGACCCATGGGTTTTCCATGGTTTCCCCGGGGCGGTAGGCGAATGCTGGGGTGGGTTCCGATGATCTACTACGATTTCCTTTCGTTTCTCATTCATTCCGTTTCTTTCTCATCTTTCAGGTGCGCTTCTAGGTTTCGTGGTGTATGGCGGTGCCCACAGATTGCACGGTTGCATGTTCAATGGAAATATTATTCACTATGGACACTAGAGGGCTGCTTGGTGGAACGGGTCTTTAATCACACACTCTGGGCAGCTTCAGCAGGGAAGGGTCTGCGAACATGGGAATGCTAGAGACTTCCACGCGTCCCTCTGGCCTATCTGTCTACCTCCTGTAGCCTCCTCTGGTTCCATCATCTTATCCCTTCCTCCTGGGGGTTGGTAGACATTATAAGTCTCTGTAGGTCTCCGTTGAATCACTTATTATTATTATTATTATTATTATTATTATTATTATTATTATTATTATTTTCTCTACTACGTAGGGGAAAGGTCCCTATATTGAACCACTTGAGCCTAAATAGTAAATAATAATTATAATTTCAAATCAAAATTTTCATAATCACAAGCTTTAAAGTGACAAATCCTTACGCTATAAATATCCTCAACACAATTTAAAATTAATACAATTATCAATTAAATAACATTTAAAAAGTGAGATGGAGTAAATCGATTCAAAATAGGAACGTGACTCTTATATTGAACCACCCGTGTCTGAAAATGAACCACACACTTTTAAGTTTAAAAGTATTTTTATTAATACAAAATTCACATATTTTATTGTACATTCAAAACAAACATGCTATCAGCAACAAAAGTAGAGTCTAAAATTGTAATAAGAATAGCAATTTCCTTGAACATTTTCAATCTTTATATAATGACAATCACTTGGTTTTGTAATAGGTACTATTTGCTTTTACTAATTTTTGCTCTCATACAAAAGAGTCTTCACAGTAAAACACTTTCTTCTTAGCACTAACTTTTGCACACTTTTGATGAAGCCATATCCTAAACTCATACACTGGATCATGTCGATAATTTCAGACAATTCACAGGTTCATGTTATCCCATATTTTTATGTGATTTTTTTAACTTAGCATATTACATCGATATTCATTCACAAGATATACTATTCGATTTGAGCAATCCTAGAACTTCAATAGGTTTCCTAAATTGGACCAGTTCAATATAGGGTTCAAACAGTGGTTCAATTTACGAGCCACGCCATTTTGGAATCTTTAGCATCTATGTGACAAGTAGAGACGCTGCTTAAAAAAAACGTATGCATGAATATTGTTGCTAAATAAACACTTCATGACATGAATTATATATAGATCATCTCAAACTTATCTAATTCGTCGTATAAGCTTAGCTAGACGAGTCAAATATTACTTCTGAAGCACCAAAAAAACACAACACTTCATACAACTGAAACCACAGCTCACATTGTAAAGTCAACAACTCCAAGCATTCTTAGCTGTACACGCTACGCCTCTGCTAGGATTATGGTGAAAGCTGTCGAATAGTTTAGAAAATATCGGGGCGGTTCAATTTAAGAGGCGGTTCAAATTAGGGACCTTTCCCCTATAGTAATTAGGGGAAGTATTGCATTCCACCCAATACTTCGATACCGTGATTTCACCGGAAATACATGTTTTGAGACCCTCTGAATTCAAATAGAGCATTCTTGGAAACATGTCAGTGGGTGTATCTGTGTTTCTGTCTGTCTGTGAATAGCATAACTCAAAAATGAAAAAATGAATAGATACCAAACTTGGTATTTGAGTTTAGTATCTTCCAAAGATGCGACATGAAGATTTTCAAGAAAATCCCCTGTCGCAGACTACCCATTATATGGAACATTTTTCGAAAACTTTGATTTTCTGAAAAATGGCTCTAACGATCCTGATAAAATATTATATGTTTAAGATATTTTCAAGGCAAATGAATTTTCTGGGAGTGTCCCCAAAAGTCCTCTTCATTCTGAATGACTTTTGCATAACTAGGAAACCGTAATACACAGAGAAGATTTTACTATACAAAAAATGTAGTTCTCCTTAAGTTACTTAATAACTTTATTAAGTTTAGAATTTATTGTTTTAGTATTATTTATTATTTTATATTTTTATTTACAGATTATTCCGTAATTTCTAAAAGTTTCTTTTTTCCTATTTCATGAGAAATAACATGTGAAATTATACCAAATTCTGGTAGAATTAAAATGTAAACTTCAGGGTGACCAAAAAATCAAAATAAATTTTGATAAAAGATTGGATCTCCTCCCCCCATATTAAGCCAGAATGGTTTTATTTTTATTTGCCTATGCTACTTTACGTTCTATTCCTAATAAATTACATAGAAGAGAAATAATAAACCTAAATTAAAAGTAAATAAACCTTTTATATAAAGAATTAATATTCATAAAATTAAATATAAAAATAAAGAAAATACTGGGCATGCATAATATAATAAATAGTTTGAAAGTAAAGGATGAATATATTCTTTACAAAATAATTTTACAGCATAAATAACATAATTTACCAAAACATTTTAAAACGTTTCACCCTTAAAGTAATAATTACTCTATAAATATTTAATTAATATTAATTATTTAAAAACCAATAATGCTCGTTTAATTTTATTGTATAACCGCAGATGCTGGCACAATTTTTACCAAACTTTTATAACATTTAGTAAATCTAAAATAACTCAATATCAATAAAATTATCTACTGCATAATCAAACTACAATTTATGTCATACACTTTTTTGTGGTGTTAACCATTTCCGAGATATTCCTTGTTGTTTGTTTGAATTTTCCAACACTTATACTTTTTCTCAAATGGGAATTCGTTATTCGCCTTTTTATGTGGAATACTCCACATAGCAACCAGCTCTTAAAAGATTTGACTACAAGAAAATTAGCAATAAGATCTGCAAATGTTTATCTCGATTAAGATTAAATAGGTGGAGAAAAAAGGAAGGGTTTGTAAAAACAGCTTGCGCAAGAGTACAGAAGGTCATGTGAGTGCAGCACATTAGAGTTTTTATTGCTTGATTATTATTATTATTATTATTATTATTATTATTGTTGCTGTTTTCTGAAGCAGTTGGTTGATCAGTAACCATCGGGAAAAGAAGTGCATTTATTAAAGTATCTAAGGATTAAATCTCTTGTTCCAGTTTGAACACTGCAATGGTGTGTCATACCCTGCTGAAAATCCATGAGAGATGGTAAATGACTGTTGGACAGAGCAATAATTGCGACGTTTAGTGCAGTAACACCGACCCCCCTCCCACTCAGGTCAAGTAGCTATTGAGATAAATTACCTTTATAGCACTCTAGATGGCTATAACTTCTAACTGTGCGGTGACATACACGCCATAAAATCTGTTAGGAGAGAGGCGAAGATTGCCTGGCTTGGAACAAATTTGAAGAATGATCATGGGATGTGAAATGGACCGATCTATTTTTCTAACGAGAGTGTGAAGTATGAGGATTATATGGACAGACAACTAACCCATGAAGCATGGATATCCCTGACTGTAACTGAAACACTGATATAAAATACACTCACGTTACTTTCTCTACCCTGTATCGTTTACTATTTGGTATAAAACCATTATTACTAAATCTTATATTTCTATCTACTTCACTTTAATCCAGCACAATCTATGCAGAAATACCTGCAATACACATTTCGTTAAAGATATAAAGGGAATAGCGACAGTCAAATGTTTAACAATTGGATTCTATAGTGGCTTTAAAGCTCCATACTGTTTCCATCACATCGCCAGAAACAACTGAAAATCTGCAGGATATAAAATAATGACAAAAGTCTTGCACAATTCCAAACATTAATAGCTGATATCTCAGAAATGGCTTATGCCACAAAAAGAGTTATTTGAAATACATTGCCGTTTGTGAAAAATGAAACACCAAGAAACAATTTCCCTAATAACTCCAAACTTGCTGGAAGTGTAGAAGAGTGTGATAAGTGATTAGGTTTGCAGAGAGATGAGGTACACGTAGGCGAAGCAGAGCCCTCTCGTGTTGGTCCAACAAGGTCAGTGTTGCATCCAGTATAGTCAGTGCAGAGCTGTCAAACAAGGTGGAAACAATAAAGCGAGTGCCAGTATGCCTCGTCGACGTCAAAGGGAGCCATACCGCATGTGAGTTCGAACGTGACAGAATGATCGGTCTCCGGGAAGCGGGTTTGTCATACCGTCACATTTCGTGTCGTACAGAGCAGGCTGCTACAACAGTGATGCATGTGTGGAAGCAGTGGATAGATGAAGGTCGTCGCAGCGAAGAGCGGGTACTGGACCACGGAACAAGACCGCAGCACGGGTTGACCGTCATCTTGGCCATAACGGACCGTACAGCTTCATCCACAGTGTTGGCTTGACGCTGGAGCACTGCAACAGGTGTGAACTTCACTGCATCAACGGTTCTTCTCCGTCTGCTGCAGGTTGGACTGGTTACATGCATGCCATTACGTCAGCTTCCATTGTCCAGAAACCACAAGCTCCTTCGACTGCAGTGGGAGCATGAACGCCGTCACTGGGATGTTGAGTGCCAAAAGGTAGTCTTTTCGGACGAGTCCCGCTTCAACGTTTCTTACAGTGATGGCCGCATACGGCCGTACCATGATGAGCGCAACCTGGAGGGCTGCATTGTTGAGCGGCATAGCGCACGAACACTAGGTGTGATGGTTTGGGCGCCATTGGTTACAACTGATCTCGCCTACTACGAATTGACGGCACTTTCAAAGCAACCAGTACATAACATCCTGAGGTACTCCCCCTGCATTAGGCATCTCCACAAGTCACATTTCAACTGGACAATGCCCGGCCACATATTGCGAGGAATGTACAGCCTTCTTTGAAGAGCGACGGGTACCATTGCTTCCCTGACCTACACGTTCGTCTGACATGTCACCCATGGAACTTGTCTGGGATATGGTTGGTCGCCACCTGGTGCGCCACGGTCTTCCAGTAACCAGTGCCACGTATTTGTGGGCTCGAATACAAACTGCGTGGGGGGAAATCCATCAGGAACTTATTCAGTACCATTTTGATTCAATGCCACGGCGTATAGCAGCTCTACTAGCAGCGACTGGAGGCCACACCAAATACTGAATATTATGGCTCAAAGGTCATGTATAGATTTGAAACGTTTATCATATGTTAATTGACATGTACCTAACCTGTGGTATTGAATTCATTGAATTCATGCGTTTCCTTCTTGGTGTTGCAATTTTCACAAACGGCAGTGTAGTTTGTGTTTTAAAGAGATCTACATTTTGTTTGTCATGTAAATGTATTTAATACATGGTATTTTAATCAAAATTATTAAAACCGTTTGTTTAGAAAATAAAAACAATTTAAAAATGTTCCATGTAAAGGGTAGTTTTGGAAAGCACTTTTCTTGAAAATCTTCGCGTCTGATCTTTGGAAAATACTGAGTAAAAATACCAAGCTCAGTGTTGATACGACTTTTTCTAGTTATGATTTTCACAGACACACCCGCGCGGGCACACATACAAACACACACATACACACCTCTTACTAAAAATACCTTATATTTATTCATGGGGCCTCGAAACATGTATTCCTGGGGTAATCACAGTATTGAATTTTTGGATGGAATACAATACCTTCTCTACCTTGATACTTGGTACAGAAAGTAACAAGCTATAGTAAGACTAGTTTGTATACCTATTAATAAACGAAGACGGCGGAGAAATTTATGTGAATGTTTCAAATAGGATTTTTACTTCTTCTACTACGTGTAGTACGTAATGGGAAGTATTGCATTCCACCCAAAAATTCGATATTGAAATTTCACCGGAAATACATGTTTTGAGGTCGCCTGAATCCAAAAATGCATTTTTAGAAAAAGGTCCGTGTGTCTGTGTGTTAGTTAACGGCATAACTCAAAAACGAAAAGTCGGATAAATACTAAACTTGGTATTTAGGTTCAGTATTTTCAAAATATGTGACACGAAGATTTTCAAGAAAATCTTCCTTACACAAGCCTACCCTTTACATTGAAAGTTTTTATTTTCTCAAAAGTGGCAAACGTTTTTCATTAAAATATCATATGTTTACGATATTTTCTGAAGAATAAAACGTATATCTTGAATTTTATGGGAATGTCCCCAAAAGTGCTCTTCATTGTGAATTGCTTTTGCGTAACTGGTAAACTGTAAGAGATAGATAAAATATTTGTATGCAAAAAAAGTAGATCTTGTTAAATTACAGTTTTTTGTGAGGAGAACCATCTGCGATATTCCTTATTATTTGTTTGAATTTTCCAATACTTATACTTTTTCTCAAATGGAAATTCATTATTTTTTTATTATTTTTCTTTTTGTCCTGGTAATGCAAACAGAATGGAATACTCCACATAGCAACCAGCTCTTAAAATATTTGACTATCGCTTAAAACCTACCATATTCCCCTCTCACCTACAAGAAAATTAGCAATAAGATAGTTTCTGCAAAAGTTTATCTCGATTAACATCAAGTAGATGGAGAATAAGCGTTTGTAAAAATAGTTTGTACACGAGTAGAGAAAGTCATGTGAGTGCAGCACATCAGAATTTTTCTTAAGTAATATAATTCATATTTCACTCATGCTTATTGTCATTAGACACGAAGCATTTGTTAATTTGTTTAAATTGTGGAATGACTATAAACATTCGCAGTATTACTGAAGATAGTGCAAAATGAAAATGTTTCATGTATGCAGTCTTTTGTGATTTTTTAAATCCCCTTTTATACGATGCTATTGCTCTAAACACTGGATGATATTATTCCCTTAAAGTACACTTTGCCCCGCTGCACCTGATTTGCGTACATTAATTGGCTCTCTGCATGCCGAATGTTTATCCGGTTGGTTTATGGTTCATTATCTCTGGACGTTTCATTGTTTGGAAGTTGTGTGTTTAGCAAATCATTTTATAGATATCGAAGCGTGATACCGGCCAATGAAATAGTTCAGACAATTTGTAATTAGTACCATGATTTATTGGGGGTAAAACACTTTTTGTTGTTTTGTTTTCTTGTGACCTATACAAGGTTCGTGATAAACACCAACACTGGGATTACTAACGGATTTCCGTTGTGTTCTAATTATTTAGGAAAACAACTGGGAATTCTGGTCTCGTTAGCACAGAGTACGTATTTGAATTATGTAGCCGCGATATACATTTTTGGGGATCTAATCGTAATGGGGCCAGAATCTATTCTCACCCGACAAAGGATCGTTAAAATCCTCGCTTAGCTACCTCAGTTTGGCTAAGCTCAACGAATCGGAGGGAATCTGCGGCCCGTAGTCCCTGGTTCGATTACCGTCGTCTGCTCACTCTGACCTTGGTTTTGTGGTTCTTCCTGGTCGGTAGTGGAATGGTATCTCATTCTTCTTCTTCCTCCTGACAGGGATTAGGCCAATCGGCCTGTTCCGGCCTCTATCCATCTTAATCTAGGTTTTCGTGGGTCTCTTCTACCTGTTAGTCAATAGCTAAGTATCATTTTTGGGATCCTTGAATTATCCATTCTGTTCAGATATTCTGCCCAACTTTTCCCTTTTCTATAAGTTCATCTTATATTGCAAATATATTTAATTTTCACGTATTTCTTGGTTTCTAATTTCATCTAGCCTTGTATATCCTAATACTGACCTTAGAAAATTCATTTCAGTAGCCTGTTTGCGGCTATTATTACTTTCCCTACTACGTATAGTATTCCCTGAATTAAAAAAAAAACATTTTTGGAAACCTGTCCGTGTGTGTGTATGTCTGTGAACAGCATAACTCAGAAAGGAACAGTCGGATAAACACCAAACTTGGTATTTAGGTTCAGTAACCTTCCAGAGATGCGACTCGAAGGTTTTCAAGAAAATTCCCCCACCCCAGATTACCCTTTACATGCACCATTTTTCGAAAATTTTAATTTTCTCAGAAATGGCTCTAACGATTTTTAATAAAATACCATAAGTTTGACAATTTTATGGGAAATGAATTGTATATCTGGAATTTTCTGAGAATGTCTCCAAAAGGATTCTTTATTGTGAACGACTTTTGCATAACTGGTAAACCATAAGAGGTAGACAAACTTTTACTGCACAAAAAATGTAGATCGCGTTAAAATACACAATCTATAATTTATGTTATATACATTTTTTTGTTGAGTCAACCATTTTCGAGATATTGCTTGTTATTCCCTTAAATTTTCCAATACTTATACTTTTTCTCAAACTCGTTATTCTTTTTTTTGTCCTGGTAATGCAAAGAGAATGGAATACTCCACATAGCAACCAGCTCTTAAAATATTTGACTATCGCTTAAAGCCTAGCAATTCCCCTTGCACCTCTAAGAAAATTAGCAATAAGATTAACATCTCAATATCTCGATTAACCTGAAGCATATGGAGAATAAGCGTTTGAAAAAACAGTTTGTACAAGAGTAGAGAAAGTCATGTGAGCGTAACACATGAGATTTTTTGTCGTATTTCCCAGGATTCACTGCCAAACAATAATACCGGTGCTGCCATTACTTTATAAAACTTGAGCTGAGTGTCGACCTTTGTTGTTTGTAGTATTCTTCTTATAGTACCGCACATTAGCTTATATTTACTAATTTTATTATATGTACTATAATATTATATGTCAGTATGAAATGAGAGCTCATATCCCGGATGGTTGAAATATTAGACTCTTTCTAAGATAATGTTCTCCAAAATAATTTTTGTTCTTATTGGATATTTACCTTAGAATTCCATTGTCTTGGTCTTAGGAGCAGAGATCTTAAAGCTGTATTCTTTACATATCTGAGGAAACATAGAAGTTGCTTTCTGAAAATTCTCTTCTGTGTTTTGTATAATTACCAAATCGTCTGCATAGGCTAAAACATTTAAGTTCCTTCCCCCTATTAGTATTCCAACTGGTGCACACCCCTTCCATCTACGTAAGATGTCCATATAGATATTAAAACCCTGATGTGTTATATTCACATGACTTTCTCTACTCTTGCACAAGCTATTTTTACAAACGCTTATTCCCCATATGCTTCATGTTAATCAAGATATTAAAATGTTAATCTTATTGCTAATTTTCTTGTAGGGGATAGTCAAGTCCTTTAAGAGCTGGCTGCTATGTGGATTATTCCATTCTCTTTGCATTACCAGCACAATACAAAAATGAATAACGAATTTCAATTTGAGAAAAGGTTTAAGTATTGGAAAATTTAAGGTAATAACAAGCAATATCTCGAACATGGTTCACTCAACAAAAAACATGTATATGACATAAATTGTATATTTTAATGCGATCTACATTTTTTGTACAGTAAAATTTTGTCTATCTCTTATGGTTTACCAGTTATGCAAAAGTCGTTCACAATGAAGAATACTTTAGGAGACATTCCCAGAAAATTCGAGATATACATTTCATTTGTCATGAAAATATCTGAAACCTATGATATTTTAATCAAAATCGTTAACGCCATTTTTGAGAAAATTAAAATGTTCGATAAATGTTCCATGTAAAGGGTAATCTGGGGTGGGGGATTTTCTTGAAAACCTTCGAGTCGCATCTCTGGAAGATACTGAACTCAAATACCAAGTTTGGTGTTTATCCGACTGTTCGTTTCTGAGTTATGCTGCTCACAGACACACATACGGACATGTTTCCAAAACTGCTTTTGGATTCAGGGGGTCTCAAAACATGTATTTCCGGTGAAATCTCGGTATCGAATTTTTGGGTGGAATACAATACTTCCCCTACTTACTGTACGTAGTAGAAAAAGTAAAAAGCGTAGGTGATAATACACTCATCTAACACAATTTTCTTTCCACCATTGCTCTATTATTGCATTTCCTTCCCATCTTTCAGGTATCTGTTAGGTTTCGTGGAGTATGGAGGTGTCGGATAAATGGCGCTCAAAGAAGTGGACACTAGAGAGCTGCTTGGTTGAACGGGTCTATCATCAGCTGAAATTGTGGGACAGTCATCGAGCCAGGAATTGTTACGACTTCCGCGCGTCTCTATGGCCTATCTGACTGCGGCCTGTAGCCCCCTGAGATTTATTTGCTTCATCCCTTCCTCTTGAGGGGTGGTCACATAGGTCTGAGTGCGAGAGGTGTCCCCTTCCGACCTTGTTATTTTTAGTGGTTTTCTCTAGTTGGCAGGCGAATGCTGTGCTAGATTATTACCTACCACGTATTTCCCTATCCATTATTTATTGATATTTCTTTCTTTGGTCATCTTTAGGGGTCGTAGAACCAGGCGAAATGGGTAATTGTTGGAAGAAACGTTCCAGGTGTTGGTTTAAGGTACCTCAGTTGTCAAAACTGAGGAAAACCTGTAAAACAACTTCACAGGCTATTTCTAAAAAAATCAAGTTATACATTATATTTTTCATGTAACTCTGTTTAATATATGGTATTTTGATCAAAATCGTTAAGCCATTTTTAGAACATAAAGATTTTTGAAAACTTATCTATGTTAAGGGTAGGTGAGAATTAAATACCAAGTTTGGTGCTTTTCCGAGTTCTGGTTTTTGAGTTGTTGTTCACACATACAAGACATGGGCCTTTTTCTAAAAATTTTTTTGTACAGGGGGTCTCAAAACATTCGCTTCGGGTGAAACCTCGGTATCGAATTTTTGGATGGAATGTAATACCTTCTCTACCTAGTATGTACACTGCCGCGCATAAAATGTGGTCCATTCCCCTAGGCCGACATAGTATTTATCCCTCCGTAATGTTTCCACTTTCAAGTAACCACACAACCGGTATAAGTTCTCTAAGTGACTGGCCTGAAAAACAATACAGGAACATACAAATTAACCAATGAACAATGCTTATAATCTATGTAAAATGGGGAGGTGATTAGGATACACGATTTTTATACAAGGAAAGGCTAAACCAACTAGAAGAATTATTTGCATGTGTCGTTAAAATGAACGGCAGCTACAACATTTACATATGTGAGAGCTTTTATCACCAACATGGAGAAGGTTAAGTTATTGACGCTAGTAAACGTCACTAAGTTCGTTAGAAGCAATAGGAATGGGGGAAACATGGCAGAAAGAAACAAAAGATGTAGGGTTTCTGGAAAGAAATTAAAACAAGAGTGGAGGATTTTGAAAAGTAAGAAATTATAAGTAGTTACAAGGAATAAAGGTCATTAATAAATTATAAATGTTGTAAAACTGAATGGGGAAAAGAAACACACATCGAACTATGCCACAAAGAGGTCAGAATGGGGTATGCATGGACGAGGACAGGTATATTGAATAGGGAGAAGAAGGGGGGAGAGATGTACTAAATGTAATGGATTACATGACAATTCACATTGTGTTCTGGAATGCGAGGATATGCAGAAAGTTAAAGGGGATATATTATACATATATATAGAGGAATTGTACATAGCAAAGTGGAATCATACATATAAGAATTGTTCAGTAATAATTTAATTTACTAACATGTTAAAATGTTCAACGTCTAACATTTGTACAGAGCTGATTGTAAGACATGGGCGAGCTAGCAAGAATTCCAAGAAACCATGAAGACCGTACCTATCACCGAGCGGTACCACGGTACATGATGGCGCCCAAGCGCACGGATCTGAAGCCACACATTCTCATACATGTCAAGGTAATGCGGCCTGAGGGCCAATAGGAAACGTTGTTACATTTTTAAACGCGGAGGTGAGCGTCACTAGGCTCCCGTATATAAGGGCAGACAAAGCCTCAGAGCCCGCTCTTATTCTGATTCTAATTCATCGAGAAGTCACGTCGACACGAGGTGCTACAGATGCACGTGTGTGCACAAGGGTGGGGTGCTTGTGAATATAGCTAGGCTCCTGACTAACTTAAAGTGGTGGGATTATTATAATAATGGGAAAGCTAGCCGCCCATAACTATTCAAAGTGTGAAATAAACTTCATTGATTAAGGGAAACTCGCAGTGTATTTTTAACTTGCCTCACCCACTAGAACCTGAGATTCAATAATTAAATATAGCTAGGAATGGAGTACTCAACAATCGACGAGCACCAATAGTCGATGAAGAACACTGCAACAGGCAACAACGACCCAAAGATCATCGATTTCCAGCTACAAATACCCCCAACGAGCGTTTCCCGCTACAAAAGGAAGAGAGAATTTAATATTAGGGAAATGGAAAAAAAGCAGGAAAATATTTAGGGAAAATTATGTAAAGTGGTTAAAGAAACGCGAAGTAAATTAAAGAGGAGATACCAGAAGAAATGTAACAAGGCAAAAAAGTAAATAGTAGAAAATTATACTTCCCCATTATATATAAAACAAAATGTTACATACAAGGGGAACAGAAATAATAAGTAACTCCAATGTATTGTACACATTGTATAAATTGCATGTAAGTTCAAAGTGGGCCATAAATAATTCATACTAAACGTCAATAAAAAAACCGATATTAAGAATACGGTACTGCAGCATGGAAATAAAAGTTTTATGTTGTAATGTTATCTTCGGGCATACTTTGGGGGAGGTAAAGTATCCTGGTATTCCGGTGGCTAGAATTATGTTCGAAAAAACCAAGGTGGTCACGCTGGTAGGGGGTGTGGCTACATTTTGGCTGTACTAAAATAAATAGCTTCGCTCCATTCTTGGCCACATTTTTGTACAATATCTCCAAAACTAAGCTTTGTAGAAAGAAATGTGTTTAATAAAAGTTGCATGACATTATGGTGGAAAGTAAATGCCATTCGTCGTGTTTTGTTTGGAGGACGTTATGATGGTCATTTTAGGTTCAATTTAATTCTTTTAAATAAGAACCTACATTTTATATGTTTTCTCACTCCTCATAAAGAAACTAAACAGCATTTGTATAAAGCACTTTGTAATAGTTCTTACACTAACGTAAATAACAAGGAAAATTCTGAATAGCTGTGTACGAAGAGCGCAATGAATGGTTGGACCATCCATGGATGGTCGTTTGAGGGTCAAGTTACGTTTCGTAATAGGGAACCAACGTTTTCATTTTGTTTCCTTATTCCTCATCGCAAAATAAGCAATTCTTTATAAACCATTTTCTAATTAGAAAACATACAAAATGTTGGTTCCCATTTAAAAAACATTAAATTGACCCTAAAATGACCATCACAACATCCTCAAACCAAAAGAGGACTAATGTAATTTACTTTCCCTCATAATATTGTTACATGCTGGGGTGAGGGCCAAAAGGATTTCAGAAAATGAATAAACTTACTTCACCACAGCACGCACATGGGGAACGGAACTCGCTACAGCAAGAAGACCGGGACGTTGGTGTATAGAAATTTAGAGGAAGGCATGGGATTTTACATTATACAAAACATTACATAACACACATTACCTGGAATTTATTAACAAACGATTGGCGATTCCACATTATAAACTAGGAAGAGAGGGTGGAGGGAGATGCCCCAAACCCGTGGTCTGACCACCCACACGTCTTGCTACAACGACTGCTCTTACTCAAGTGACGCTATTTTAACCTCACGTCCAACCGTGTCTAGCCAAGCCAGCCAGGGTTGACGTCATTCCAGACGAATTTCAAACAAAGTCCTCAAAAGGAGGGATCGTTAAGCCAAAAAATAAAAAAAACCCAATAATGCTATGTCTAGTAGCGACAATGCAACACAACAGTGTGTCTGGTAATGACAATGGACTTACTGATACGCCACATCATCAAGCAACTTTTATTAAAGACATTTCTCTCTACAACACTGAGTTTTGCAGATATTGTACAGTCTCAGCTTAAATGTCCACCTGATAGAGAAAGTAAAAACGAATGACTTTCCTTACTCTCTCTCTCTCTCTCACATACACACACACACATACACAGGTATGGACCTATTTCTAAAATGCCTTCCTTGGATTTATGGAATCTCTAAACGTGTATTTTGGGTGAAATCTCAGTATGAAATTTTTTGTATGGAAAGCGATACTTCCTCTACTTACTATAGGTAAGCAGTAGAGGAAATAAAATTGCAAAAACTTATCCCCATTTTACGATACCTCAATTGCAATCGCAAAATCTCTACACGTATACACACCTTAAAATGCTTGTGTCTGTGATAAAAGGTTATGACAGAAAAGACACCCATTTCCGTGCTACAGCAGAGCTGCTATAAAATTGCATTAGGATGGAAGGGAAAGAACCTGTGACCTCTGGCTGTTAGTGTGACAGTTGAGCTGAGAGGTGCGCCACCCTGGTTGTCGCTGTCAGAAGTAATATACAGTGCAGATGTAACGAAATGCAGGGACCATGCTGAAATGGTCGCTGTGTCCAGTTACACCAGTCAATCAATGCATGTTAGATTTGTCTAATGAGAAACGAACGGTGTTCCCTCTTAAATATCTAAATTACAAATATCATAGAGTGAAAAATCTATGTATATTCAAATGACTTTCTTTAGCATTTATGCTTATTAATGAGTATACAACTGAGGCAGTATTTTTAACATATAAATGATTTCAGTCTAATTATATTATATAAATTCAATAACAGGGCGCCTAAAAGCAATATGAGTATGTAACAATATATAAAAAATGTATATTACAGTCATTTTATATGTTTATATTATTGTATACATGTAATAATGTTATCTGACTGCATTACGTAATTTAATAATGTAGGAGCTGTGAGAATAATAGGTTAAAAGTTGCTAACAATGTGGGAACTTTGATGCAATAATCAGTAAGAATGTTTAATAATGCTACTATCATTATTGGAGCAGCAATAATATAAATGTTGAGACAGTTTATAAAATAGCCAATCAACAACCAGAAAAAGCTTTAGTTAAATAAAAGTATTCTATTGGATTAGGAATAGCCAATCAGAGATTTGAAATACAGAAATTTAAAAATTTGGCGGTAGAAATCAAGTCAGTTGCTTGTAGACAGCGCTCATAACTGGACGCGTTGGTTGTAGACAGTGTTTCTAACCGGACGCGAGATGCGTCCTCGAGAAGTTTAATACGTATTCAGTGTGAGATGAAAATAGTTTTACGTGTTAAAAACTGCAAGTATTTAATAGAAAAACAAATCTCACAGTTCCATCTCTCTATTTCAGTGAAGTGTTATTTAAATCGTGTCAAGCATTAATAAAAGGAGTGAAGTAAAATTATAATCTGTGTAAGCCTACATTCTTCAGTCGCACCACAATCCTGCAAAGAGAAACATATCTCTAACAATAATACTGACGCAGCCGAGGCAAACATAAATATATAATATTTAAAGAAACAGTCAAGTTACAAAGTTAATATTTCTGAACATTGGGGTGAAGGCCACCGGTACCATACATGGTTACAACTACTTCAAGATCGGCAACCCAACAGTTGAAATACAACACAACACCTACTTAAAATTGGTTTTCCATACGTGAATCATAAACCTATCTTCAAATTGGCTCCCAAAGCGTTAGGCAAATAACAATACAACAAAACAAATCTATTTCACAACTTATTCTTACGTAAGTTTATTTTACTATCTCTTAATTTTAATCGAGGTAAACCTTTCTGGAAATGGGTGCATTGCACATTATAAATAAAAAGAGAACAGCGACAGTCAAATGTTTAAGACCTGGTCGCTATATGCTGGCCTTAAAATTCCATACTGTTTCCATGCAATCCCGAGCAGCAACTGCATGTTTCAAGGACTTAAAGAGAATGGCCAAGAAAAAAACAATTCGAGCCTTTAATAACGGACTTTTCAGAAATGGCTTATGCCACAAAAAATATTATTTGAAATAAATCGTGTGTTTTAAAGAAGAGTACGTTTTTTGTGCTTAACGTTTTCGTCTATCGCTTAACGTTTACCAGTTATACAATATTACATAAAATTCCTTCCGAATGAAGACTTCTAAACCTTTTCCCAGAAAATTCAAGACATACATTTTATTTGTGATGTAAATATTTTTAATATATGGCAATTTAATCAAAATCTTTAGCGCCATTTTTTAGAAAAGCAAAATGTTCGAAAAATATTCCAGGTAAAGGATAGTTGGGGCCGGGGGATTTTCTTGAAAATCTTCGTGTGGCATCCTTGAAAGATACTGAATTTAAATACCAGGTTTAGTACGTATCCGACTTTTAAGTTTTGAGTTATGCTGTTCGCATACACACAAATACATACAAGGACCTTCTAATAAAAAATATTTTTTTCTTTTGATTCAGGGGGTATCAAAACACATTTCCGGTGAAATCTCAACATCAAATTTTTGAATGGAATACGTAGCAGAGGAAGCAAACAGATATTTTTGTTGACATTTGACACGCCACTGAAGAAAAATTAAGCTTGGGAGAAATGTAGAACTTAGTAGTTCTACTTAATCAGTCAAGAGCTTATCAACTCATAAATTCCCCAAAAAATCTGATTTGGTCGGGTTGAGGGCCTTGATGAATTGACATAGAATGACCCTTTGTCATTACTTTAATGCCCTGTCGACACTCAGTTGTTTCTCGATATGTCAAACCTTATGGAAACTTAAGGCCAGCATATAGCATCCAGTTCTAAAACATTTTACTACCGTTGTACCCTTTTTATCTACAACGAAACATGTAGAATAACTATTTCTGTAAAGGTTTGTCTTGATTAAAATAAACGATAATAAACGACAGAGGGCAGAGAAAGTCATGTGAATTTATTATACATCAGACTTCTGAAACACATGGTTTATACTGAGGGTTCATTGTCTGGACAGAATTGATGTCAGAGCTGACTGGCGATCCTTTAGTCTTCAGATGATAACGAATCGGTGCGTCAGATCACAGCAACAACTATACAGGGCGAATCACCTAAAATTTGCAGCGCAAATATTTCGCAAATGGAAAGTGCTATGGATGTGCAGTTTTCAAAGCATTGATTAGTAGTCAGGGCCTCGCACATTTAGACTATAAACACATTTAAATAATACTGAGAAAGTGTATTTTTTGAGCAAACATACAATTTTTTAAATGGAACAATGCTTAGCTACATCAACAGAATAAAGGTAGGGTAAATTAGAATGGCAGTGGCTTTTGTTTCAAGATTCTAGTGCGAGTGGTTTACGAGAAATCTTATTTCGAAACTTTTACGCACCGACACTTGTACAACCTGTGGTAGCACAAATTACGAAAAACAAAAGGGAATTACAATACTTCTGTGGATTCTTAGAAGTAAAGGGAACATAGCCTTTCAAAGGTTGTGTTCAAAATAACCACCGACAGGCAGCTTCAATACACACTTCCAGTCTGCTATGGAAAGACTGCTGCACACGTTCTAGAATTTCAGCGGAAATTTCAGAAGGTAGCAGTAATACGCCGTTTCATATCATCTGGTGTATTCGGTGCATCCTTCTAGACAGTGTCTTTCAGCCTTCCCCACAGAAAAAAAGTCTAAGGGGTCAGATCCGGTGAACGGGCGGGCCAAGGTACAGGTACTCTACGTCCAATCCAACGATTTGGAAACAATCCGTTAAGACAAGCTGTAGTACTTCGTGCATTATGGGCTGGACAGCCATCATGTTGGTACCACAGTTCCTCCTAGTCAGCAAAGGAACGTCTTCTAGCATCTGTGGCAGATGGTCTGTCAGGAGGCTGCGATACTTGTGCAAGTTCATTGTTCCCTCTATGAACAAAGGGCCTATGAGCTGATGGTTCAGTATTACACACCACACGTTTAAACTCCATGGACACTGACGTTCCACCTGACCAAGCCAACAGGGATTATCAACAGACCAATAGTGCATGTTTCTGAGGTTTACCTGGCCATTATTAGTAAATGTTGCCTCATCACTAAACAAGATACATGATGAATCTGGAGTATCATGTATTAATGCCCCTGTACAAAAGTTACCATGAATCTCAAAATCGTTTACATGCAGCTCTTGATGGAGAGAGATGTGATAGGATGGAACCTATGTCGATGGAGAATGCGCAGCACACTTGCCCGACTTATGCCACTTCCACGTGCGATTGTGCGGGAACTAATTTGCGGATCTACTGCAACGGCAGGCTAAACATCATTTCTGCCTCTTCTCCAGTCACTTGTTTGTTTCTGTTACGTTTTCTAGGTGTTACAGTACCACTTTCACATAATTGGTTGAAGAGGTTGATAAATAATTGCCGAGATGGTTGACGTCTATCGGGATACGTTTCCACATACATCGTACAGGAACGAACTGCATTCTTCCTACACTCTCCATACACCATGAGCATGTCGGCTTTTTCTGCATTAGTAAACCCCATCTTCCACTCACGACTTACTGCTTGAACTGCCACAAACTAACTGACCAGAAAGTCGCAATGCAATCAATGAACAGAAAACACGATGCAAACAAACATAACAACGTCGTACCTAGCAACTAAGCAGGTTGAATGGGGCAAACAATTGTCGGGGTGGAAGCTCTTCAAAATACGATTTCTCTTAAACCATTTGCACTAGAATCCTGCAACAAGGACCATTGACATTCTAATTTACCCTACCTTTATTCTGTTTGATGTAACTAGGCATTGTTCCATTTAAAAATTCTATGTTTGCTCAAAAAATACAGTTTCTCAGTGTTATTAAAATCTGTTTATGGTCCAAATGTACGAGTCCCTGACTACAAATTAATGCTTTGAAAACGGCTCATCAAAGGTACTTTCCATTTTCGAAATATCTGCGGTGCAAATTTTAGGTGATTCACTCTGTATAAGTAGGTTATAGGATGTAAGGAAAAGGGAAAAATAGTTCGTAATCTGAAGTGCATAATATAGTAGTTTGGGGTTTTCTGAATCACTGATGTTTTTACTTTCTCTATCACGAACATCGTAGCAGAGAAGGTATTGCAATTCACCCAAAAATGCGATATCAAAATTTCACCCAGAATATATGTTTTGAGGCCCCCTTAATCCAAAAAAAGCAGTTTTAGAAAAATGTCTCTGTGTGTATGTGTTTTGTGTCTGTGAACAGCATATCTCAAAAATACCCACCTTGGTATTTATTAGTTTCTTCCCAAGATGCGACACAAGGAGTTTTAAGAAAATCCCTTACACCAGACTATTCCTTTGATGGAATATTTTTTTAAAAAAATTATTTTCCAAAAATGGCTTTAATTATTTTTATTAAAATACCATGTATTTATGTTATGTTTTTACATGAAAAATAAAATGTGTGCCTTGAATTTTCTGAGAATAGCCTTCATTCGGAATGAATTTTGTATAATCTTGTATAACTGATAAACGTTAAGCGATAGACGAAAACGTTCTCCATATAAAATGTAGATCTCTTTAAGACACTTTATTTCAAATAAGATATCCGTTATTAAATGTTTTGAGTTGTTAATTTCTTGCTCATTCTTGAGAAGTTGCTTTGTTGGAGTTGTTTGTTTATTTATTTAGCTCCACGTATGGACGCCAATTTGAAGTAGGTGGTTTGTTACGTTATTTGCACCACGCTTTGGGCGTCAATTTGAAGAAGTAGTTTTGTTATTGCTACGCATTGAAAGTCAGTTTGTAGATCCTGTATTATATTTCAACTGTTGGGGAGCCGAAATTGTAGTAGTTGCAACAACACGTATGGTTTCCGGTAGCCTTCACTGAAATGTATTTTCAGTTGGCCTTTGCCCCAAGTTTAAAACAAATATTATCTTTGCAGTTAAACTGTTTCTTTAAGTATTATATATTTATGTTTGCCTCGGCTGCGTCAGTCTTATTGTTAGAGGCATGGCAGATTTTTTTAAGTTTCAATTCACTCCTTTTTGTTAATCCTTGACAAAAATTAAATAACACTTTACTGATATCGAGAGAGCTGTGAAATTCTTTTATTTAATACTTGCGCTTTTTAATACGTATACTATTTTTCGTCCCACACGAATACATATTATATTTCTCGAGTACGCATCACGCATCCAGTTACAAACTCTGTCCGCAGGACACTGACTAGATTTCAGCCGTCTAAACTTGTAAATTTCTGTATTTCAAGTGTCTGATTGGCTAATCCTATTCCAATAGAATACGTGCATTTAACTAAAGCTTTTTCTAGTTGTTGATTGGCTATTTTTATAAACTATCACTAAAATTACATTAATGCTTCCAAGAATCACAAATAACATTTAAACTCTCAAACTCATTATTGCCTCAAGGTTACCTCACTGTTACCTCATTGTTAGCAACGTTTAACTTATTATTCTCACAGCTCCTACAATATTTAATTACGCAATATATTCACATAACATTATTACACATGGATACAATAATATAAGCATATTCGATGACTGTTACATACATTTTACAAATTATTACATACACATATTGCTTCAAGGCAACATACAGTTTTTTCTCGCAATTGCATAAAAACAGTATGGAATTTTAAGGCCAGCATATAGGGTCCAGTTCTTGAACATTTGACTATTGCTATTCTCTTTGTATCTATAACGAAATGTATACTGTAGCTATTTCTACAAAAGTTTATTTGGATTAGAATGTAGTAGACAGAGAAATAAGCTTCAGTAAGAATAGTTCGTATACCCACTAATAAAGGTAGAGGGTAAAGAAGGTCACGGGAATGTTTCATATTAATTTCTTTTAAAACGCTGAATAATAGGAGAAGGTAGTAAAATAAACGTGTGTAAATTTTTTGAAGATTAAATACATTATTTGTAAGAGCCGCACAAAATCCATCAAATTCTGAAGCATTTTTAAGAACTAACATAAAACTTTAGACAAATGATTGGCACTGATAAACAGACAAAGTTCTGCTACAATTGAGCAATCAAAAGGACAGTTGAAACCAAACATTTACCCTCATCTCTCTCTGAAGTTGAACTCGGTTGTTTGATCGACAAGAGCGCCATGGGTATGAGTGTCACTACCAGGGGCGGTTCGTTCATAAGAGCAGCAGAGTAAAGCACCCCCCGTCTTTAACAAATCACTAATGGTTTTTTACTTTCTCTACTACGTATAATAAATAGGGAAGTGTTGCATTACACCTAAAAATTCGATATCGACATTTCACCGAAATACATGTAGAAATAGGTCCGTGTGTGAACAGAAAAACTCAAAAAGTCGGATAAACACTAAACTTGGTATATAGGTTCAGTATCTTTCAAAGATGCGACACAAACATTTTCAAGAAAATCCACTACCAAGCTTACGTTTACATGAAACACTTTCCGAAAATTTTGATTTTCTCAAAAATGGCTCCAAGGTTTTTATTAAAATACAATATACTTAAGATATTTTCATGGCAAATGAAGCGTATTCATGCATTTTCTAGGAATTTCCCCAAGTCATCTTCATTTTAAATGAATTTTGCATAACTGGTAAACCGTAAATCTAGATCTTGTTAAAACATATAATTTGTCATATACATTTTTTTTCGAGTGCACCATTTCCGAGATATCCCTTGTTATTTGCTTAAATTTTCCAATGCTTATATATTTTTTCAAATGGGAATCAGTTTATTTTTTTTATTTATTTATTTTTTACTTTCTCTACTACGTATAGTAAGTAGGGGAAGTATTGTATTCCACCCAAAAATTCGATACCGAGATTTCACAGGAAATATATGTTTTGAGACCCCTGAATCCAAAGAAAGCATTTTTGGAAACATGTCCGTGTGTGTCTGTGTGTGTGTGTGTGTGTGTGTGTGTGTGTGTGTGTGTGTGTGTGTGTGTGTGTGTGTGTGTGTGTCTGTCAGTCTACGAACAGCATCACTCAGAAACGAACAGTCGGGTAAATACCAAACTTCGTATGTAGGTTCAGTATCTTCCAGAGATGCGACACGAAGGTTTTCAAGAAAAATCGCCCCACCCCAGATTACCCTTTACATGGAAAATTTTTTGAAAATTTTAATTTTCTCAAAAATGGCTCTAACGATTTGGATTATAATATCATATATTTAAGATATTTTTATGACAAATGAAATGTATATCTCAAATTTTCTGTCTCCTAAAGTATTCTTCATTGTGAACGACTTTTGCATAACTGGTAAACCATAAGAGATAGAGAAACTTTTAATACACAAAAAATGTATATCGCGTTAAAATACACAATTTATGTCATATATATTTTTTTTATAGAGTGAACCATTTTCGAGATACCTCTTGTTATTCCCTTAAATTTTTCAACACTTATTTTCTCAAATGGGAATTCGTTATTCATTTTTTTGTCTTGGATATGAAAAGAGTATTAGTCTTTGGCAAAGAGAATGGTGCTGCACATAGCAACCAGCTATTAACAGTAATGTCTATGCTTAAAGGCTACTGTATTTCTATATTGCCCTTACATCTACAAGAAAATTAGCAATAAGATAGAGTCTGCAAATGTTTATCTCGATTAACATGGAGTAGATGGAGAATAAGCGTTTGTACAAATATTTTGTACAAGAGTAGAGAAAGTCATGTGAGTGTAACACATCACAATTTTCTTTTTGTCCTGGTAAAGCAAAGAGAATGGAATACTCCACATAGCAACCAGCTCTTAAAATATTTGATCCAGCATTCGGGCCTTTTTGCATTTACGCTAGTAAAATATTTCCTTTGCATTACACGTGGCCTGGATGTTTATACAGGCAACCGCTTTTCTATTAATAAATTCGTCACCATGCACGT
Source organism: Deroplatys truncata (assembly GCA_030765065.1). Lineage (NCBI taxonomy): Eukaryota > Metazoa > Arthropoda > Insecta > Mantodea > Mantidae > Deroplatys > Deroplatys truncata. Next base: position 168,925,957 of record CM060988.1, on the reverse strand, counting down.
GAGGTGTCTTAATGAATATATGGTTACAGTCTTCTTCTTCTTCTTCTTCTACTTCGCGATTTTAGGCCGTTTAGCCTGTTCCGACTCCAAAATATTGCTTGTCCATTTGTTTTTTGGTCGTCCCTGGTTTCTGTATCCTTGGGGTCTGTGGTTAGCTGTTTTTAGGGATATCCTGTTTAATAACATTCTTTCTAAGTGTTGTTTTCAGTTAGTTCTATTAATACTTTATTTAATTCTTCTATTTTAGCTGTTGAGCGCCCTTAAACCGCATCTAATTAATCAATCAATCTATTTTAAACTTTTGCCTTATTTCGTCGTTTGGTTTTTTATTCAGTCTTGTGTATCCTGCTATAGGTCTGAGAAATTTCATTTCAGTTGCCTGTATTCTTCTTTTATTTTCTGCTGTCACAGTCCACGTTTCAGACCCATAAGTGACTGTGGGGATGGCGATTGCTTTACATAATTTTATTATTGAGTCTTTTCTAATTTTATTTTTTTTTTGTGTTCTGTTTATAGTTCCCGTTATACAATTAAATTTATTTAACTTTTTATTAATGTCTGTTTCAGACCCATATGTTATTTCACGTCCTAGAAAGTTAAATATTGATGCTTGTTCTGTGCTTTTACTTTCTATAATTTGTGAGTGTATTACTTATAATGTTTGTTTACATCATGTGTTGAAGCCATCTTGTGACGTCATTCATTTGTTCGGTTTGTAGCTCCATCTAGTGTTAGCAATTTGTGGTAGTATTAGTGTTTGAAATAATTTTAAGTTTTGTTTACTGTCCTCCGGCTAGCTATTATTTCTCAGTCGAACATGTCTCTTGATCAGAGTGTGTAAACGGAAAGGAATCTTTTATCCAAATATAACACTGATGAAGTAATTTGTTTTACACATTTATTGTCAAACACGTTAACTATCACATTTATACATTGATCTTAACACTCGCCAAACTGAAACTGTTATAATAACTTCTTACTGATCACTTTTAATCCACGTACTTCAACTTTTTGTATAATTAACTTTATAATACTTTAGATTTTCGTAACTTTTGAATCTATAGCCGACGTATCTCATACAAATATTTTGACGAACTGACGAACTGAAGACGACGTGTAGTGCACAAAGAATTTTGATGAACTGAGCAACTGAAGGCGACGTGTAATGTATTGAGATTTTCGATGAACTGCCCGCGATCTACCTCTGACTTGGCTTTTTATACACCCACTCCCCGATATGCCTAAAGAATATAACTGAGCTGCAATTGGCTAATAAAACGCGCCAACATTAGCGTCTATTTTAATATCCAATGAAAATTATGAATACATATACTCTAGGGAAATATTCCAGAATATTCTCAACGGAAAAACGCGTCAATATTACGCAACTTCCTCGTTTCCAATAATGATAAACAGCTCACCCCCTCGCTGCATTATTGCGCTATTATTGACAGTTTCAGTAAGGTCGTATAAACTTACTTATCAACAATAATTACAGTCAAGAAACATCTCAAATCAATGTCACATATAAATGCATATTCATATTACAATCATTATTTACATTTAAGTAATTTGTGATACAAGTTACTGCATCAAATTATTTTAGAACGGACCGAGTGAGTAACTTTGAATGCTATAAGTTTAGTTTTTTCAGTTGAAATTTCCACGCTATGTTTTTTATGTTAAATTTAGCTTGTATGTCATCCTTTGAAGATCCCCTTCACTTTTCGCAATTAATATCTGGGCATCTGCGAAGACCATTGGTTTTACTGTTCTGGACGCCAAATTAATCCCTCCTAATGTTTGTTGCTTCCATGATATAATCATGTCGTCAAAATATAAATTAAAAACAGTGGTTGATATTGGGCAACGTTGTCTAACCCCTTTAGAATTATTATAGGTTCTCGATTATCTATCACAATTTTAGTTTGAGCAGTAGTTTTAAACACTTAAATGGTTTCAGTCAAATTGTATAATATATATAATTCAATAACAGCCCGCCTTAAAGCAATATGTGTATATAACGATATGTAAAAAGTGTATATTACAGTCATCGTAAATGTTTATATTATTGTATAAACTTGTAATAATGTTATGTGAATGTATTACGTAATTTAATAATGTAGGAGCTGTGAGAATAGTAGGTTAAAAGCTGCTAACAATGGAGAAATCTTGAGACAATAATGAGTAAGAATGTCTAATAATGCTACTAGTCATTCTTGGGAACAATAATGTAATTTTCGATACAGTTAATAAAATAGCCAATCAACAACAGAAAAAAGCTTAAGTTAAGTAATAGTATTCTATTGGATTAGGAATAGCCAATCAGAGACTTGAAATACAGAAATTTGCAAATGTGGCGGCGGAAATAAAGTCCGTTGATTGTAGACAGTGCTTATAACTGGACGCGTTGGTTGTAGACAGACGCGAGACACGTCCTAAAAAAGTTTAATACGTATTCAGTGTGAGACGAAAATAGTTTACGTGTTAAAAAGTGCAAGTAATTAAAAAAAGAATCTCACAGCTCTCTATATCAGTGAAGTGTTATTTAAATCGTGTCAAGCATTTATAAATGGAGTGAAGAAAAACTTATAATCTGTGTAAGCCTACATTCTTCAGTCGCACCACAACCCTGCAAAGAGAAACATGTCTCTAACAATAATACTGACGCAGCCTAAGAAAACGTAAATATAATATTTAAAGAAACAATCAAATTACAAACTTAATATTTTTTTTAAACATTTGGGGCAAAGGCCTCCTGAAAGTACATTGGGGTGAAGGCTACCGGTAACTTTTTACCATACGTGCGGTTCCAACAATTTCAAATCGGCTCCCCCATACAACACCTACTTAAAACTGACTTTCCATACGTAGCAGCAACAAGCATTCTTCAAATTGGCTCCCAAAACGTGGGGCAAATAAAAACGTCTTCAAATTTTCACATATAAATTTCTAATTTTATTTATTAAACGTATTGGTACTCCTTCATTTTCTAATATTTCCCATAATTTTTCCTGCTACCTTGTCAAAGGCTTTCTTATAATCTATAAAGAGAATATGTGTTATCTATACCACTTCTACCTTTCCTGAAGCCTGTCAGATCTTCTGTTAATAATATCCGTTATTTTTGATAACCTATTCTTTATTATTTTGGTATAAATTTTATAGGTAGAGCTCAGCAGTGTAATACTTCTATAATTTTCTGGTCTTGTTCTATCACTTTTTTAAATATTGAAATAATTCTTCCTATTTTCCATTATTCAGGAATGGTTGCTTGTATTCAACATTTATTATAAAAATCCAGTAGTCATTTCCTAAACTTTGCTGAATTGTATTTTAATATTTGTGTTTGAATTTTATTAAATGCCACATGCTTTGTTATTTCTGCTATGTTTTAAGGCATCTTCTAGTTCTTCTAATTCTAAGTTATCTATCACTGTATTAAGTTCTATTTGTTGTTCTTTCCGTCCATAAATCTTTATAATATTGTTATAAATCTTGATCTTTTATAACTTCTAAATATGCTCTGTCGCTTTCTTGCGAGTTAAGGTTCCTAATCAACTTATATTTTTTGTGTTGTCGACCATGGAGATTGTATTCCATATTTGCTATATATTTGTCCCTATTGCGGCAATAGCATCCGGAAATATGTAATTCTGATGCCATTCAAACATAGCCGCTTGTAGTGTTGCAGTGGTTGCTGGGAATTTGAACCAGTTTCTCGATTTCTGTTTAATGCGAGCAGAAACTTCCAAAAATGCATATATTTGAAACTGTACCTTCTAAAACGCCAACGTCATATTGTCGTGACTCTTAACAAACTAGCTCAATGGGGGGTAGAGCGACTGGTACCGAAGATCTTAAAGTTATGTTTCACATTATGCGAGGTCCGACAGGGGACGCAGCTGAGAGAAATTATGAAAATATACCAAAATGTGCCTAGCAATAGTATTATTTCATGATGTGGATGAGGGAAGGGACTATCTACTATAGTAATTTACACTAAATGAAAATGGATGACAAATGAATTTAATGATGAAAAGGGATTACATTACCTCCTTGCTTCCTTGCCTGTCGTTGGGGACGCCATACTGCTCGTATGGACAGCGCGCACACACTACGACTTGCCTCTAGCAGTAACTCGGCTCGACTGACTGACCCACGCTAACTCGGCGTGGTTACGCTATGCTAGAACTGGTTTATCCCCTCCACTCTTGCGCAATATCCGATCTGGGCCGCCAGGTCACCTACGCAATAATGCTTGCAAACGTCACAATATGCCACGCCAGACTGGAATCCGAATACCCAATGCAGCGTAGAAATATCTTTACATCTCTAGTCCCCACAGTTTCCGGAAGGAAATGCCGGGCGAGCCCCCTCACGTTTTCTTTCTCAAATCTATAAAGTTGTTTATAATTGTTATCTTCAGAATCCCGGCGCATTTTATAGTATTTTTCTTTTTTCAATTTGATATTCACTTGCAACTGAGCCGTTACCTTCAAGTTTCAGACAGCTACTGAGGTGGCTTAAGAAATCGTAAGCCATGGCTCTTAAAGTGAAGTCACAATTCTGTTTTATTAATGTTACTCGCTAGAAGGAAGGGTTAGTCGTTGAAAAGTCGAAGGTCACGCTGATGCACTATTTTTAACACTTAAATGATTTGAGGCAAATTATATAGTATGTAAATTCAATAGCAGCCCGCCTTGAAGCAATATGCATATGTAATAATTTGAAAAATGTATATAACAGTCATTGCATATGCTTATATTATTGTATCTATGTTCAATAATGTTATATGAGTGTATTACGTAATTTAATAATGTAGGAGCTGTGAGAATAATAAGTTAAACGTTGCTAACAATGAGGTATCCTTGAGGCAATAATGAGTGTGAGAGTTTAATAACACTACCTCTGATTATTGGAGTAACAATAATGTAATTTTAGTGACAGTTTATAAAATAGCCAATCAACAACCAGAAAAAGCTTTAGTTAAATGAAGGTATTCTATTGGACTAGGATTAGCCAATCAGAGACTTGAGATACAGAAATCTACAAATTTAGGCGGTGGAAAACAGTTCAGTTGCCTCCAAACAGTGCTCATAACCAGACGTGTTGCTTCTAGATAGTGCTCATAACCAGACGCGAGATGTGTCCTTGAGAAATTAATTACGTATTCGTGTGTGCTGAAAATAGTTTACGTGTTAAAAAGTGCAAGTATTAAATAAAAGAATCTCACAGCTCCCTATATCACTGAAGTGCTATTTAATTTGTGTCAAGGGTTAATAAAAAGGAGTGAATCAAAACTAAAAGTCTGTGTAAGCCTACATTTTTAGTCACACCACAACCTTGCTAAGAGAAACGTGTCTCTAAAATAAATACTGACGCAGCCGAGGCAAACATAAATGTTTAAAGAGAGAGTGAAATTACCATGCTATTATTTTTAAACTTGGGCAAAGGCCACCTGAAAGTACATTTTTGGGGCGAAGGCTACCGGAAACCGGGTGCCATACGTGCAGTTTCAAACACACTTCAAGTTCGGCTTCCCAACAGTTGAAATATAACACAACTCCTTCAATAAAATACTACTTTCTCAACGCTAAGCTTGAGTCGTTGCGTTTTATTAATACGGAAGTGAGTCATGGCTCGCTTTTGTTAATCTTGTCGCATGTGCAGCAATTTCTTCAGGGTTCCAAAATCTTCGCCCCTTCTGATGAGATTTCAGGATTTGTTTCGTCGCTGCTTCACCATAAGCTTCTTCTAGCATTCCCAATGTCTGTGAGGGAGATTTGTGTTTTGGGGGATGATCTTAGGAGATGGTAGGAAGGAAAGTTCGGGAAAAGTGGCGAGGTTTCGCAGAAGCACCCTCGATATTTCGTACTCATGCGGGCGTGAGTGCTGCTGCTAGGGCGGAGCGGAATATAGGATAGGCCAGGAGATTGCCATGACCGAGGCCCTGACAGGCACCTGACGATTAGGAGAGGCTTCAGGGAGCAAGTGTTTATTTATTTACTTCGGATTATCTGCGCACTTAAGTGCTTGAGTTAGCCTCAAAAGAGGTAAAACGGTCAGGAAAACGTAGCTTGTAATTCTGGAAATCGAGGCCTTGGGGTGGAAGGTTGGCCTGAGATCCCCGGACCTGTGCTTGCGCGTTGAAGGGTGCGGGGGACTTCAGAAGCTGCAGTTGAGACGGCTGGTTGTGTTGTTGGGTCCTGCGGCTGCGTCTGTGGTGTGTGAGGCGGCGGACCGCGGAGCAACAGGAGGGCGGATTTGGAAGCAGTGTCTCCATAAGCGATCGTAGGCGTGTGTTGCCTTCTTGCAGTTGCTGATGGTTGTTCTGTAGCATTTTTAGCTTCTGGAGAATGGTGGTTTCGGTTTCAGGTGCTGCTCTCGAAGCCCAGCAATTGAGGCCTCAAGGTCACTCAGTCGCGTGGGTCGGTCGTCGCAGTCGCTGTCAGTGGCGTCGTCCGGTTCCATGCTCGATGCGCACCAGCTTGCGCTGACACGACACAAGCACCTCCGAGACAGAACACAAACTTTATGTTTGAACGTTGCACTATTGCCGACATTATTAAATGAGATAAACAAACATGCACAAACAGCAAACTGGTTGTCGCGCAAAAACAACCACATTGTTATGAAAACAAATTAAGTGTTGTCATGGACATTAGCAATACCTAACACAAATCTTATGTGATACATTCACATGACTTTCTCTATCCTCTGTCGTTTATTATTGGGTATACAATCTATTCTTACTAAAGCTTATTACTTTCTCTACTACATATAGTAAGTAGGGGAAGTATTGTATTCCACCCAAAATTTCGATACCGAGATTTCATCGGAAATACATGTTTTGAGACTCGCTGAATCCAAAAAAAGCATTTTTAGAAACATGTCCGTGTGTGTGTCTGTCTGTGTGTCTGTGTGTCTGTGAACAGCATAACTCAAAAACGAAGAGTTTGATGAACACCAAACTTGGTATTTAGGTTCAGTATCTTTCAGAGATGCGACACGAAGGTTTTCAAGAAAATCCCCCCACCCCAGACTACCCTTTACATGGAACATTTTTCGAAAATTTTAATTTTCTCAAAAACGGCTCTAACGATTTTGATTAAAATATCATATGTTTAAGATATTGTCATGACAAATAAAATGTATATCTAGAATTTTCTGGGAATGTCTCCAAAAGTATTCTTCATTATCAACGACTTTTTCATAACTGGTAAACCATAAGAGATAGACAAAGTTTTATTACACGAAAAATGTAGATCGCGTTAACATACACAATTTATGTCATATACATTTCTTTTATTGAGTGAACCGTTTGCGAGATATTGCTTGTTATTCCCTTAAATTTTCCAATACTTATACTTTTTCTCAAATTCGTTATTCATTTTTTTTGTCCTGGACATGCAAAGAGAATGGAATGCGCCACATAGCAACCAGCGTTAAAATATTTGACTATCGCTTAAAACCTACCATTTTCCCCTTGTATCTACAAGAAAATTATCAATAAGATTGACATCTCGATATCTCCATTAACATGAAGCATATGGAGAATAAGCGTTTGTAAAAATAGTTTGTACAAGAGTAGAGAAAGTCATGTGAGTGTAACACATCAGATTTTTTTCTATCTACTTCATTTTATTCCAAATAAACCTTTGCAGAAACACCTACATTACACATTTCGTTATAGATACAAAGAGAACAGCGATAGTCAAATGTTTAAGAACTGGACGCTATATGCTGGCCTTAGAATTCAATACTACAATCGCCAGAAACTACTGTAAATCGATGCGACTTGGAAATAAGTATTGAACGAGTCGAACTATTAATAACCGACATCTCGGAAATGGCTTATGCCACAAAAATTATTTTAAATAAAATCTGTGTTTTAAAGACATCTACATTTTCTGTGTAGTACGTTTTCGTCTATCATTTAGGGTTTACCAGTTATACAAGATTATGCATATTTTTTTCGAAATGAAGTGCTCTTCCCAGGCTATTCCTAAAAAATCTAAGATATATATTTTATTTGTAAAGTAAATATATTTAATAATGTTATTTGAATCAAAATCGCTAGAGCTATTTTTATAAAACAAAACATTTCAAAAAATCTACCATTGCATTGGGTTTTATTTATTTTTTAACTGCCGTGGTCCTCAGCGTCCCATTCTATATTGGGCGTGAAATACTGCAAATTTTGCTCAGAGGCCTCATTATCAGGCTTGAGGTTCCTTTACGTGCTGTAAATCTACGGCACGGGACCACCGGCTTTACTTACCTTCCAAAGGAAGCCAAGCTAAGGATTTTTATACCCCAAAAAATACATCGCTCTCCGCTGGGTTTGAACCCGCGACCTCGGGAACTGGAAGCTAGCACGGTAACCACTTCCCCACATAGGGCGGCAAATCTTCCATTCAAAGGGTAGTTTGGGATGGGGGATTTTTGCAAAATATTCGTGTCATATATTTGGAAAGTATTGAACCTAAATACTAACTTTGGTATTTATCCTATTTTTTCGTTTTTGAGTTACACAGACACGTAAACGGAACTTTTTCTACAAATGCATCTTTTGGATTCTGGAGACCTGAAAGCATATATTTTCAGTGAAATCTCGACATCGAATTTTTGGATGGAATACAGTACTTTCCCTACGTAATAGAGAAATTAAAAATATCCTTTATTTTCATACACATTAAAGAGAAAATAAACAAATTCGGGAACTTTTTGAATCTAGGTTTATATTGAGTTTATGTTTTGATATAACCAACTACACTGCAGTACCCTCAATTCTTAAGTTCGCGAGTCGTTACTGATTGCTACATCATGGAGGCCTAGGCAACTACTGCGCAAACCTACTCCACTTTTGCAACCTCTGAGGAGGTGAAACTCGCATCAAAATAATTACGTAATTTAAAGCCAGAGTAAACTATGCAGAACCAATTTAAAACGTATTGTCCACCTTTGCAGGAGGATTCATTAATATATCGACAGCGCTGCAGGAGGCCGTAAAATGCTCAATGAAACGGTAAGAGTGTATTAGTTTACAGAATGCTGTCTGCCTCTGGTTTGTTTGTAGATTAAACAGGAGTCATTTGGCTGGTGAAGAAGCAATTTAGAGACGAGATTATGCGTCTGCTTCAAGTGACAAGCAGTTAGGTTTTGTAGGTCAAGATTCTCGTAGCTCTACTGTCGAGTGGTACCACTCAGTTACTAAGTTGTTGTGCAGAAGACCAAAATTTAGTATTTGAATGTCTACAGCTGTGTCTGTAACAGGACTTGAGGGTTCTTCATTCCAGAGAAACACACTTCAAACTATATATACTCGTATACTCTACATGCTGTATTCCAAATACTTGCTTTTGTTTGCTGCTTTAGGTCAATTGTCTTCCTCATTCTGCAGCTTAATTAAGGGTAGATTACCGCGCGAGAAGGCTCCGTGGTAACGCGTAAAGTTCGATTCCTGGGACCGGGGTTTTTTCGTGGCTTGCCTGCGTCCGTAGGCGAGAGATTCTTCCTTTATCACGAACTTTCTATCCCCTAATTCCGTCTCATTTCGTTTCCCCATTCATGTTTTAGCTGGTCGTCAAGACTCTGTAGTATCAATCATTGTCGGACATTGGAAAGTTGTTCTCAACCCTGCCAAATGGTAGCCATCTTTGAGCCATCTAAAATGGGTCAATTTCTCGCCAATTTCGCCAGAGGGAAGCCCTCTCTGAGCACCCTTACGATATGATTTCAAGCTAGAAATCTTTAAAGACCTCTGCGCGTCTTTATAACCTGTTTGCCTGCGGTGCATTCAACATATCCGTTCCTCCTGGGGGTGGTAGATCTGCCTTAGGTTGAGGTGAGCGTTGCCTTGATATAGTCGTAGTTTAAAAGTCCTATCCTGCCAAAAATAAATTTACTAAATTCATTACCCTTTATCTCAGAAAGCATTTCAGATACCAGACTGAAACTTATTACAGGCTGTAGATACATTCCCTCCAAGTTCACTCATCTACTTTTATACAATACGTTTGTTTATTAAGCGGGGCCTAGCTCCTATATTAGCCGTTATGGTAAAAATAATTATAAGCCACCACATTCATATGATTTTCTCTACCATCTCTTTCTTATTAGTGGGTATACAAACTACTTTTACTAAAGTTTATTTTTCTATATACTTCATTTTGATCCAAACAAGCTTCTGCAGAAATAGCTACATTACACATTTTGTTATAGAAACAAAGAGAACAGCGATAGTCAAATGTTTAAGAACTGGCGCTACATGCTGGCTTAAAATTCGATATGCTTTCCATGACGTCACGACAATCAATTGAATGTGACAGTAATGACCAAGATTGAACAACTATCTAATTTTCTTGTGTAGTACGTGTCCGTCTATCGCTTAAAGTATACCAGTTATACAAGAGTATACAAAATTCCCTCTGAATGAAGAGGACTTCACAGGCTGTTTCCAGAAAATTCAAGATATTGGTTGTAATTGCCATGCAAATACAATATGTGATCAAAAGTATCTGCTGTTTCACGATGTCTAATGACTACTGAGGTCGCAGATAATGAGTACCAGGCCGTAGGTGACATCACAAAGCACCTAAGATGAAAAGTGTATGTTTGTGGGGATGTCCGGATACTTTTGATCACATAGTGTACATACTGAGGCTTTCACGGCCAGCGTCATAACTAATAATTGAATTAATACTATCCGGTTTGTACGCCGTGGTCTAGAAGGCATCTGGATACCGACGTTTCGCGAAGTACAGCGCTTGGCATCTTCAGGGTGAAGTGATTCAGTTGTCTGCGGTGGCCGGAGCCTGAATGCGGAGACCAGTGGATGGCGCTCTTGTATAGTGGAGGTGGCCTAGTAGTGGGTGGGCCCGGATAGTAGTAATTCAATTATTAGACACACGGACATATTTCCAGAAATGCTTTATTTGGATTCAGGGGTCTCGAAACATGTATTTCAGGTGAAATTTCGGTATCGAATTTTTGGGTGGAATACAATACTTACCCTACTTACTATACGTAGTAGAGAAAGTAAAACGTAGGTAATTCGTCGAGGGTATGGGGATTTGTTGCATAAATTTTATCTTAAAGCGTTCCTCTCAGATAACAATCACATGGATCTGTCATCAAAAACACATTAGAATGCGTGGCAGCAGTTTTCTTGAACTTGTTTCCAAGACAACCGTTGTCTACTAATACTCCTCTGTTAAAGCCATTGTGTCTAGGATTTTTTTACCTTCTCTATGACGTATTTACATTAAGTAGAGGATGTATTGCATTCCACACAAAAATTCTGCGCCGAGATTTCAGCGGAAGTACGTGTCTTGAGGTGCTTTCAACACAGCCTTTTTAGAAGAAGCTCCGCGCGTGTGTTTGTGTCTGTTTGTGGGTGCGTTCTGTAAGCAGCATAACTCAAAAACAAAAAATCGGCTAAATACCAAACTTTAGGTTCACCTTCAAAAGATGACGCAAGATTCAAAATCTCCGACCATAAATTACTCTTGATAAGGAGACGTTTTCGAAGATTTTGTCTTTCTCCAAAATGGCTCTAACCATTTGATTAAAATAGCGCATGTTAAAGATTTTCAGGGCAAATTAAAGGCATATCTTGAAATTTCTGGAATATCCTGTGAACTTGTTACTTTCTCTACTACGAATAGTAAGTAGGGGAAGTATCCCATTCCACTAAAAATTCGATATCGAGATTTCACCGGAAGTCTCTCTGTTAACAGTTGAACTCAAAAACGAAAAGTCGGGTAAATAACAAACTTGGTATTTAGGTTCAGTGTCTTTCAAAGATGCGACACAGAGAGCTTCAATAAAATCCTCCCACCCCACTACTCCTTTCATGGAACTTTTTTAAAAAATTTTGTTTTTCTCAAAACTTTCTCTACGATTCTGATTAAAACATCATATGTTAAAGATATTTTTATGGAACATCAAATGTATATCTTGAATTTTCTGGGAATGTCTCCAAAAGTCCTCTTCATTCTGAATGACTTTCGCGTAACTGGTAAACATTTAAGAGTTAGACAAAGTTTTACTACATAAAAATGTGAATCTCGTTGAAACACCCAATTTATGTCCTATACATTTTTATCGAGTGACTCATTTCCGAGATATTCTTTATTTGAGTTAATTGTTTGAAATTGTTTTTATAGTCTGTACATGCAAATAGAATGGAATGTTCCACATAGCAACCAGCTCTTAAAAGTCCTGACTATCGCTTAGCCTACCACATTCTCCTTGCACCTACAAGAGAATTAGCAATATGATAGAGTCTGCAAATGTTTATCTCGATTAACATGATATAGCTGGAGAATAAGCGTTTGTAAAAATAGTTTGTACAAGAGTAGAGAAAGTGATGTGAGTGCAACACATGAGATTTCATTTTTGTACTAAATCACGTTTGTAAGGTAATTGGAAAACCATATGTGATATACAAAATCTTACTTCACAGAAACGTATATCTCGTTGTGTCAAATAAAATTGTTTGTAGGGTTAATCATTTCCGATATATTCTTTTTAGTAGTTTGAATTTTCAAATAAGTACTTGTAGTTTTCTCAAGTGTAATATCTTTTTTTTGTTTTGTTGTCGTTGCCATGCAAAGAGAAATGGTTTTAGTTCAAAGCCATGACATAGCGACCAGCTCGTAAAATATTTGTATATTCGTTAAGTCTACTATATTCGCTTATTCGTATTGTACACCCGTGGACATAAAATGAGTCTTGTCTGGAAGGCCAAAGTCCTGGACGACACAGCGCCTTGTTTACACCATACGCAATACAGTTGTGCAGCCGCTGCAGCAATGTTAAACATGCTATATTCTTGTGTATTTTCTATAACGGTGTTGCAAAGCCTAGGTTAATTCCGGGGTTAAGACCGCAGGTTCACTTCTGGAATTCTTGTGTTAAAAATGTTTAACCAACACATAGTGTCTACACATTTTCGATATAATATATTTAAAACATGGAATTTGATAAAATTCATAATAGATTAGTTATTACGATGCAAAATACGTGACTTTACAATTTCATCGTGGTCGCATATCTGTGTCTTGTGGCAGCTTGACGATCCACTGAACAGTGCGCAATACACGGTAATACTTGAATATATTTTAATTCCCTCTGTGAGGGTGAGATATCCTGATGAAATTGTTGAATGCATACTGAATACTCATCCTGTCTGTATATGTCGAACGGTTTCAAATTGGTTTTTAGAGAGGCAGGATATCAGAGTGATAGACTTTCCTCTCGTTTATTAGATTTATACCCTATTGAAAATGTGTGGACTGATGTGAAAAGGGAGTTGCACTCGAATTTCCCTATAGATACGCGAAGGACAAAAGATGACTTCTGAGCACAAATTCAAGAAGAATGGGATGTTGTAGCTTCTCGTCCACGTTAGTACAGGGATTTAAGTTCATCTAAACCCGAAAATGAGGGCAGTTGGACATGCTCAGGATTCATACACCCGGTATTAAATTTGTTTATTTTTTATATGTTTTAGTTTTGGAAGAAAATGGTTTATTTGCATTTGCTTCTTTAATGGTTTAAAAGTAGTGCTTTAATAGAATTATGTTTTTGTATGCACAGATATGCTTAAAAATTAAAATGCTAAAGTTATATTAATGCAATATTACGATCCACACATCCAGTCATATAGTTAAGTGACTAAGGCGAAATTTGTACCAAGGAGCTTATGAACACAAGCTGTGCCTTCTTAACCTCCCGGCCAAATCAATTTTGTTCCACGCTCTGTTTTCAGTAGCTTATAAGCCTCATCACCGAGAAACGCCGTTATAAGGTATCCATTGAGCTCCCAGGGCAGAAAAAGTTCTACAGTTTCTGCATGCGTTGTGATCAATCTGTTATGAAGGTACACGAAGCCCTACGATCGTCACTTGGAATCTGGAATGACTCATATTTTTGTCCACTGATGTACCTACAAGGAAATAAAATAATAGAAACAGAATAAGCTTTTATAAGAATAGTTTGTTGAAAAATGGGTAGAGAAAGTCACTTGAATATAACACATCTTATCACGTTGTTGTTTCTCGTTGAGATACAAAAAGTGGAATTTCAAAGCTAGCATATGTTCTGTAATCGTTTATATCTATTAACACGAAGCAGATAGAAAAGTAACCTATAGTTACCTCATTATGCAACCCAACCTCAGCTATTACTAGCAAATATGAACTTTTGTAACATCTATAAAAGTATATTGTACGACCTAGTCTGTAGTTAAAAGCCCTTATGCTTGTCACAGAACCCAAAATCTCAATACTCCTTCCAGGAAGCGAACCAGAAACCGCAGAGCGAGATAAACCGCAGGATATTCGCTAATCACACGACCCAGTCCAGCAGATAAACACATTATGTTATATCCATGGCCGAGAGGGGACCGACCACCAACTCTGTGACGTCCAAAACTTCAACTAGATGTCTCTAGTGTTTGCAGAGTCAAGATGATAACGGAGTGGAATTGTTTTAACTTACTCTGACGAGAGACAAGTGCTAATATTGCTCAAGTTTCCTCATCTAAAACAAGGAATGTCTTGTATAATGGAGAGGGTCTTGTACACGAGCGAACACGTCATGTGGGAAACATCGATCCTGAGACGACCTGGGGGAGATGATACCTGCCTTCCTCTAAGTCGTTGTCGTCTCACCTTTCTTATCAAACTACTCCCTCTGTACCAAACTTATAGCACTATTTCCTCTCCGAGTTCCGCAAACTAGTTCGTTAAACATGCTCGTACCTGCGAAATAGGCAATTTCTTGATTCTCGTAAACTAGTTCATTTTGTTCTCGTAGTTCGATTCCTATCGTTTAAATGAACTAGTTCATTCTTATGTTCGCTCAAATTAACCAAGTAGTACATCCACGCATTGTACAAAACGAAATCGGATTTTTTACATTCACATGAATTTTTTGTCTACTTTTCTGCAAAATATTTCTACAAAAGCTTATTAACTTCACCAGACTAATTAGAGCATCCCATTTAAAAATTCTATACTGAGATTTCATACTCCTGAATTCAAAATAAACCATTTTAAGAAAAATACCTGTGTGTGTGTCTTAACAGCATAATTCAAAAACGGAAAGTCAATTAAACACCAAACTTTGTATTTAAGTACAGCATCTTCCAAGGATTTTCCAGAAAATTCCCCCATCTAAACTACCATTTTCATACAAAATGTTTCCTTATTTTCTGGAAGTATCCTCTGAGGTCCTCTTCATTATAAATGACTTTTGCATAACTATAAACCGTAAGAGAGACAAAATCTTACTTTATAAAAAATTTAGATCTCGTTAAAGCACACATCTTATATAAAATAAATTGCTTTTGTGAAATTAAAAATTTCAGAGATATGTATTCCTTTATATTGGGTTGAATTTTCAAATACTTACACTTTTATGAAATGGGAAGTCATTTGATTTTTTCTCCTGGTTATGCAAAGAGAACGGAATATCAGAGCTATTAGATAGCGACCAAGGCTTAAAAGATTTAACTATAGCTTAAGCCATTCTTGGCTCGTCCTTTAAGTTCTATATACCTGTGATGGCTACATACGATCCTCATCACTATTATTCTCGCCATATGAGTTGCGCCTGCCAAGCTCTACGACTCAACTTATATAAAGCGTCCACAGAGACTGTTAGAAGATTCATCTTTGGAAAGCTAGATGGCGCCTTCTCCTTCCCCGTCCAGGTGGTATTCAAATGGATGACGTCAAGTCACATAGTTGGCTCCTCTGCGGATCGCCTGGGTACCGAGTACAGAGAGGAGAACTGTCCAGTTGCGGTTTACCGACGATCACAAACGGCGCAAACACACGCTTTTTCTGTCTGGTCAATATTCCTTTCAATACCTTTGTGAATAACTTCAAAATATCTATATGATGCATGTGGCAAATAGTGAACCGCTAGGATCCGAGCGAGTTATTTTCGAATGAGTAGTAACAAAGATATATAATTTAAATTGGTTCTAGAATGTGCAAGAAGGAAGACAAAGACCTTTCAAACATATTTACTTTGTAAATTGCAAGTGTATTCAAAGAGTAATTTCAGTATTAATACATTTATATATAGCTGCAAGAATTATAATTATTCTTTGGGTATTTAACCATGCTCCTTTCCTTATTATATTCTAAGTCGAGCACTGTTTCGTTCGGGGTTAATGTGCACGTTTTCACTTTAGGAAAAGAAAGTAATATACAAGGGTCCAGTACGCTATAACTGTGAATGCTGCACTTATTGAAGTAGAGTTATAATTAGCCATTTTAGCTAAATGAAACCTAAAGCATTTTCGAACTCGTAACACGATCCCTATTACGATATTGGAAGAAATGCGTAGGCAGTAGTTGTGCTAGGTAACAGCAGCAGTGCAGCCCGCTGTATTCCCCTACTCCCATTGTACCTTAAAAATGTAATAAAACCATTCCTTTTGTGTTGATGTATGGTTAGTAACCAAATGTCAAAGAAATCTAATGAAAAAATATATAAATGTTTATCTCGAATGATTATACATAGAAGAATAAGCTTTTGTAAGAATAGTTTGTTGAAGGATGGTTTTAGAAAGGCATGTGGATGTAACACATAAGACTTTTTCTGTAAAGAGGTGCAGAATCCACACTACCGTTTTTGAAAATATATTTAAGGTATAGATATTGTGCTTACGGTGATAATATATATATTAAATTAAACAAGAAATTTTAATTAATAAAACGGTAAACAAAACTAAAATGTGGTTCTTTTTCGGCACTTCCCTCCATTTAATCTCCACTTAATACAAACAACTTGAACATACTATGACACAGCCCTCCCGTAGCCCTCCCCACAGCATTGGCCGGCGTATGATTGGTTGGTTGCAGAACGAGAGCAAGGAGGGAGGGCTGTCTCGGCTAATGAACCATTCAAAATCGGATTCAGGACACTTGTATATGTTTTGAGGCAGTATTTTTAATACTTGAATAGTTTTAATTAAATTATATAATATGTAAATTCAATAACAGCCCGCCTTGAAGCAATATGTATGTAATAATTTGTAAAAATGCATGTAACAGTCATTGAAAATGCTTATATTGTTGTAAACATGTTCAATAATGTAAGAGCTGTGAGAATAATGAGTTTAACGTTACTAACAATGAGGTAACAATGAGGGAACCTTGAGGCAATAATGAGTTTGAGAGTTTGAACATGCTAGTCATGATTAGGGCAGCAATAACGTATATCTTGTGACAGTTTAAAAATAGCCAATCAACAGCCGGAAAAATCTTTAATAAAATGCAGGTATTCTATTGGACTAGGATTAGCCAATCAAAGACCTGAAATACAGAAGTTTATGGGTTTGAACGGTTGAAACATGTTCAGTTGCTGCCAGACCTTGGTAGTTACCAGATGGAAGATGTATTCTCTAAAGAAATATTACATATTCGTGTGTAACGAAACTTAAGTATACGTGATAACAAAGTGCAGGTTTTTAAATTAAAGAATCCCACAGCTCTTAATGCCAGTGTAATGCTATTTAATTTGTGCCAAGGATTAATAAAAAAAAGTGAATTTAAACTTCAAAACTGTGTAGGCCTATATTCTAGTCGTACCACGCCCTGACTAAGAGATACGTGTCTCTAAAGTAAGACTGACGCAGCCGAGGCAAACATAAACATAAATACTATCTATAGAAGCAGTTTAATAACAACGTTAAAAAATAGTAATTTTTTTTTAAAACTTGGAGCGTAGCAACAAAAAATACATCTTCAAAAATCAGCTTCTCATACGTAATAGCATATTACGTAACAAACAATCTTTTTCAGACTAACGCCCAAAGCGTGGTGCAAAACTAACTCCAACATCAATAACTCCTACATAAATTATCAGCAAAACATTTTCTTCAAATTGACGTCCATATGTGAGACCAATAAATAAACTCAAACAATAAACTTCAAGAACAATACTTCAAGTTGTTTCCCAAATGTGGAGCTAAATACCTACTTCAGTTTCTAGAACTGCCCCACTCTTTGAGATGTAGAAAACCTTCTCGAGGGATCCTATAAAACGAAAGTTGATCCCACGAAAAAAGATCGATTGTTTTTAGGTACAGCTAGTTTTTTGAGAAGATAAAGGAATAACGAACGATTTTGTTATGCAAAGTGGGACAGTTTTCTTGAAAATTTTAGTATCGCCTCTTAGAAAGCTACTAAAATAAATATTAAGTTTGATATTTATCCAAAATTTCGTCTTGAGTAACGTTGTTTACATCCAAACACACACAAAAACCACTCGGAGAACTTGTTCAAAAATGCTGGTATTATGGTTTTGGGGATCTCTAAACGTGTTTCCTTTGAGATGAGATTCTTACCATGTCTGGAAGGTTCCTCTACTTATATAAAGAGCCCGATAAATACAAAATTATCAGTAATAAATTTAGTTTAAGGGCCACTTCAAAGTTTTTTTCATGACACAGTACAGCCAGAAAAAAAAACAAAAACACCGCCTGGAGACGTATTTTTGTGCATGTAATTTGTGAATATGGGATCACTAAATTATTGCCCAACAGTCAATATTACCAAATTAGCTGCAGGAGGCAAATATTACATATTTCATTCGCATCATTTAGTGGATGGTTTTACCTACAGGACGCATTAAGGTGATGCCTGTAGGTCTAATGTCACTCGTACAATTTAGAGCCGGCAAGAGACAGTAATAAATTCATCTCACTATAGTAAAATATATATGGTAAGCATTGTTCATTGTTAACATAGTCACTATATAGAATTTACTCCAATCTACCCAAATTTTCAATGTCGATATTTCATAGGAAATATACCTTTTGAAGTCCCGGAAACCAAAACAAGTTTTTAGAAGAATCCGATGTATTGCAATCAAATGACTTTCTCTACTCTTGAGCAAACTATTTTTACAAACGCTTATTCTCCAATTACTTCATGTTACTCGAGATAAACGTCTGCAGAAGGGGAATATGGTAGGCTTTAAGCGATAGTCAAATCTTTCAAGAGCTGGTTGTTATGTGGCGCATTCCATTCTCTTTGTATGTCCAGGACATAATAAAAGAATAAGGAATTTCCATTTGAGAAAAGTATAAATATGGGAAACTTAAAACAAATAACAAGTAATATCTCGGAAATGGTTCACTGGACAAAAAATGTATATGACACAAATTGTGAATTTTTAAGAGACCTACATTTTTGTGTTGAAAAACGTTGTCCATCTCTTACAGTTTACCAGTTATGGAAAAACCATTCAGAAAGAAGATGACTTTAGGGGACTTTCCCAGAAAATTCCAGATGTGCATCTTATTTGTCATTAAAATGTCTTAAATATATTACATTTTAAGCAAAATCCTTAGAGCCATCTTTGAGAAAATAAAAAATTTCGATAAATGTTCCATGTAAAGGGTACTCTGGGGTGGGAAAGCTACTTGGAATTCTTCGTGTCAATCTTTGAGGGATACTGAAACTAAATACCAAGTTTGGTATTTATCCGACTTTTCGGTTTTTGTTATGCTGTTCACAGACACACATCCACACAGGCACACACACAGACGTTTTTATAAAAGTCCTGTTTAGGGATTCAGGGAGCCTGAAAATATATATTTCCGGTGAAATCTGGTGGTGAATTTTTGGGTGAAATGCAATACTTCCCCTGCTTACTATACGTAGTAGAGAAAGTAAAAAAGTATAAGTATTGGAAAATTCGAATAAATAAAAGGAATATCTCGAAAATGGTTTACTCGAAAAAAAAATCTATGTGTCAAAATTATGAGTTTTAATGAGGTTTGCATTGTTTGTGTAGTAACATTTTATCTATCTCTTAGGTTTACCAGTTCTGCGAAAGCCATTCAGAATGAAGAAGACTTTTGGTGAAATTCCCAGAAAATTCAAGATATACATTTCTTGAAAATATCTTAAGCTATAATATTTTAATCAAAATCGTCATAGTCGTTTTTGAGAAAATAAAAATTTTCCAAATATTTTCATATGAAGGGTAGTTTGGGTTGGGGGATTCTCTTGAAAATCTCCGTGTTACATCCTTGGAAAATACTAAACGCAAATACCAATTTTGGTATTTATCCGCCTTTTCGTTTTCGAGTTATACTATTCACGGACTTGACAGACAGACACACCCATAGACATGTTTCAAAAAATGCTTTATTTGGATCCAGGGATATGTGTGTCTGGTGAAATAACGGTCTCAATTTACTATACGTAGTAAAAATGTTATTGTGGGAGGAAATGGGAGCAACAACACTAAAAAAATCTGATGTGTTACATTCTCATGTCAAATGTTTAAGAACTGGACGCTATATTTTGAGCTTAAAATTCCATACTGTTTATACGCAATCCGAGAAACAACTTAATGACGATAGAACTTTTAATGAATGACCAAATAATGAACAAATGGGATCATTAATAACGGATTTCTCAGAAATAGCTGATGCCACAAAAAGGATATTTGAAATAAATTGTGTATTTTAGAGATATCTATATTCTTTTGTGTAGTATGTTTTCGTCTATCACTTAACGTCTACCAGTTATAAAATATTATACAGAATTTTTTCTGAAAGAAGAGGACTTCACAGGCTATTCGTAGAATATTTACCTTTAATATATGGTATTTTAATAAAAATCGTTAGAGCCATTGTTGATAAAATAAATGAAAGATATTCCAAGTAAAGGTTAGTTTGGGGTGAGGGGGATTGTCTTGAAAATATTCATGTCGCATTTTTGGAGGATACTGGAACTAAATACCAGGTTTGGTATTTATCCGACTTTTTGTTTTTGAGTTATGCTGTTTATAAACACACACTAAAGGACCATTTTCTAAAAACGCATTTTATATGTTCAGGGTCCTCAAAACATGTATATTGAGGCAGTATTTTTAACACTTAAATAATTTCAGTCTAATTATATAATATATAATTTCAAGTCAGTCCACCTTAAAGCAATATGTGTATGTAACAAGATATAAATATTACAGTCCTTGTATATACTTATATTATTGTATACATGTTCAATAATGTTATATGAATGTATTACGTAATTTAATAATGTAGGAGCTGTGAGAACAATAGGGTAAAGGTGCTAACAATGAGGTAACAATGATGTAACCTTGAGGCAATAATGAATTTGAAATTTTAACAATTCTACTTGTAATTCTTGGAACCAAAAATTTAATTTTTGTGACAGTTTATAAAATACCCATCAACATCCAGAAAAAAGCTTAAGTTAAATAAAAGTATTCTATTGGATTACAAATAGCCAATCAGAGACTTGAAATACAGAAATTTACAAATTTAAGCGGTCGAAATCAAGTCAGTTGCTTGCAGACAGCGCTCATAACTGGACGCGTTGGCCGTAGACAGTGTTCCTAACCGGACGCGAGATGTGTCCTCGAGAAATTTAATACGTATTCGTGTGAGACGAAAATTGTTTACGTGTTTAAAAAGTGCAAGCATTTAATAAAAGAATCTCACAGCTCTCTATATCAGTGAAGTGTTATTTCAATCGTTTCAAGCATTAAGAAATGGAGTGAAGTAAAATTATAATCTGTGTAAGCCTACATTCTTCAGTCGCACCACTCGTGCTAAGACATTCATGTCTCTAAAAATGACGCAGCCGAGGCAAACATAAATACATAATATTTAAAGAAACAGTAAAAATTACAAAGTTAATATTTTTTAAACATTTGGGGCAAAGGCACCGGAAAGTACACTTTTGGGGCGAAGGCTACCGGAAACATTTTACCGTACGTGCGGTTGCAACTACTTCAAGCTCGGCTCTCCAACACACGAAATATAATACATCATCTTCAAATTGGCTCCCAAAGCGTGGGGCAAATAACAACGTAAAAATAACAATACAACAAAATAATATCTTCAATATCTGGTGAAATATAGACATATAATTTTTGGTGGAATACGACACTTACCCTACATACTATGTATACGTAGTAGAGGAATTGAAATTTATCTTTGGTTTATTCTTTTTGGATTCACGGGCACCCGAAAACATTTATTTCCTTGAAATCTCCATATCTAATATTTGGATGAAATACAGTACTTTTTATTATCTACTAAAAAGCTTTTTAAGAATCGTTTATAGAAGAAATATAGTGGGTTGACAATTCGTGTGATTTGCTACACGAACCCTCAATCCTACAAGCTGTGGGGCATGTCACGTGCTACAGAAAGCGTTTTATGTACGTGGCGGGAAAGAGAACTACAAGCAATTAACTTTTTGCATCCCCCCATCCGCAACGACTGTCATGTTACTCTGAGAGAAGTGCATGCATTTTATATCTCAGATAGTGACAGTTGAGAATCGACAAGTGTTACTCCCTCGTCCTGGACATAAAATTTAAATGTTCCTCATCAGTATTCCCCATTCCTTTTTATTTTCCGAACTGCTATTGCTCTACCAGCGGTTCTAAAATGTTTTAACATCATCGTAAACTGGGTTTTCTTCGTGCTTCTGCATTTATTACGCTCTTAGCGATGCACGGAGTGCAGACTCCAAAGGTGTTGTAGTAACAGGTAAATGCGGCTATATCTATGTATATGCACGTGTATATTAATATTATATAAAGAAAAATGTGGGTGCACGTATGAGAGTAATTTAAAACTCCACTCAACCGAGATTGCCATGGAAAGGTTGTTGTTACTTCACAAAATGTGCATGTAAAATAAGACAAATGCCGCGGGTATTTCATTCCAAGCAACCTATAGTATTTCATTGCATCCAAAAATTCGAATCTGAGGTTTCACCGAAAATATTCATTTTGAGGCCTGAGGTTGCAATATTAGCCCGAAATTATAAAAATATATAATGTTTTGTATTTTCATGACTTTTCTACTCTCGTAAAAGCCGTTTTTACACTTATTCTCCATCTAGTTCACGTCAATCGAGATAAACATTTGTAGAAACTATTTTTTGTAGGTGCAAGGGGAATATGGTAGGCTTTAAGCGATAGTCAAATATTTTAAGAGCTGCTTGCTGTGTGGCGCATTCCATTTTCTTTGTATGCACGGGACATAACAAAATGAAAAACGAATTCCCATTTGAGAAAAGGTATAAGTATTGTAAAATTGAAACAAATAGTAAGGAATATCTCGGAAATGGATCACTAGATAAAAAATATGTATATGACATAAATTGTGTGTTTTAACGAGATGTATAGGTGTTTTTATGTGTAGTAAATCTTTGTCTATCTCTTTGGGTTTACCACTTATGCGAAAGTCATTCAGAATAAGAGGACTTTTGGGGAAATTCCCAAAAAATTCAAGATATACATTTCATTTACCATGAAAATATCTTAAATATATGATATTTTAATAAAAATCGCTAGAGTAATTTTTGAAAAAATCAAATTTTTGAAAAATTCTCCATGTTAAGGGTAGTCTGCGGGAGATTTACTTGAAAATATTCCTGTCGCGTGCTAGGAGGATACTAAACTCAAACACCAACTTTGGTGTTTATCCGAATTTTCGTTGAGTTATGGTGTTCACTGACTTGACAGACAGGCACATCAGGACATGTTTCCAAAAATGCTTTATTTGGATTTATGGCATCTCAAAACATTTATTTCCGGTGAAATATCGATATCGAAATTTTGGGTGAAATGCAACACTTCCCTTACTTACTAACGTAGTAGGGAAAGTAAAAAGGGATAGCGAACATTAGAGAACTTTCTCTTATCCTGCTATCTGGTACCAGCGCCATCGCTTCACATCAGCGTTCCCCAACTGAACGCTTCCACGCTTCAACTTAATACCTTTTACTTTTTAATCCCTGCTGCTTGTAGAATTTAATATTTCTTCTCCTCTTGTTACACTTTTTTAGCTTCCTTTGTCTGTTTTTTCATCTTCTTCTAATTCTAATTATAATACCATATGTTTGAGATATTTGAAGTTCAAATAAAATACGTATATACACTACGAGACCCAAAGTATCCGGTCACCTGGGTGAAAATGACGTACAAGTTTGTGGCGCCCTCCATTGGTAATGCTGGAAATCAATATGATGTTGACCCAATCTTAGCCTTGATGACAGCGTTCATTCTCGCAGGCATACTTTCAATCAGGTGCTGGAAGTTTTCTTGGGGAATGGCAGCCCATTCTTCACGGAGTGCGGAACTGAGGGCTCTATGCAGGCCAGTCCATTGCAGGGATGCTATTGTGGTGTAACCACTCCGCCACAGCCCGTGCAGTATGAATAGATGCTCGATTGTGTTGAAAGATGAAATCGCCAACCCCAAATTGCTCTTCAACAGTGGGAAGCAAGAAGGTGCTTAAAATATCAGTGTAGGTCTGCGCTGTGATCGTGCCACGCCAAACAACAAGGGTTGCAAGCCCCTCCAGGAAAAACACCATCACCTCCGAATTTCACCGTTGGCACTACACAAGCTGGCAGATGACGTTCACCGGGCATTCGTCATACCCACAACCTGCCATCGGATTGCCACATGCTGTACCGTGATTCGACACTCCACACAACATTTTGCCACTGTTCAATCGTGTAATGTTGACGCTCCTTACACCAAACGAGGCGTCATTTGGCATTTTCCTACGTGATGTGTGGCTTATGAGCAGCCGCTCGACCATGGAATCCAAGGATTCTCACCTCACGCCTAACTGTCATAGTACTTGGAGTAGATCCTGATGCAGTTTGGAATTCCTGTGTGATGGTCTGGATAGATGTCTGTCTATCACTCTTTACGACCTTTTTCAAATGTCGGCGGTCTCTGTCAGTCAACAGACGAGGTCGGCCTGGACGCTTTTGTGCTGTACATGTCCCTTCACATTTCCACTTCCCACCGTTGAAGAGCAATGCGGGGATGGCGATTGCATCTTTCAACACGATCTAGCACCTGTTCATACTGCACGGGCTGTGGCGGAGTGGTTACACGACAATAACATCCCTGCAATGTACTGGCCTGCACAGAGTCCTGACTTGAATCCTATAGAACACCTTTGCGACGTTTTGGAACGCCGACTTCGTGCCAGGCCTCACCGACCTACATCGATACCTCTCCTTAGCTCCGCACTCCGTGAAGAATGAGCTGCCATTCCCCAGCACCTGATTGAAAGTATGCCTGCGAGAGTGAACGCTGTCATCAAGGCTAAGGGTGGGCCATCACCATATTGACTTCCAGCATTACCGATGGAGGGCGCCACGAACTTGTACGTCATTTTCAGCCAGGTGTCCGGATACTTTTGAACACGTAATGTATGTATATGTCTTGAAGAGAATAACGCAAAAACGATATGTGGAATTTAGGTCTAGTATCTTCCACAGATGCGACATAAAGATTTTCAAGAAAATATCCCCACCCTAAATTACCCATTAGATGCATTATTTTTCGATTTTTAAAATGGCTTAACGATTTTGATTAAAATACTATATATTAAATATATTTACGTGACAAATGAAACGTATATCTTGAATTTTTGAAACAGCTTGTGAAGTCCTCTTCATTCGTAAACGTTAAGGAATAGAAGAAAACACACTACACAACTAAATCTGATGTGTTACACTCATATGACTTTCTCGTCTCTTGTACAAACTATTTTTACAAACGCTTATTCTCCATATGCTTCATGTTAATCGAGATGTTAATCTTATTACTAACTTTCTTGTAGAGTAAAGGGGAATTGGCTTTAAGCATTTAACACCTGGTTTCTATGTAGAGTATTCCATTCTCTTTGCATTACCAGGACAAAAAAAATGAATAACGAATTTGAATAAAAGTATAAGTATTGGAAAATTTAAGGGAATAACAAGTAATATCTCGAAAATGGTTCACTCAACAAAGAAAATGTATATGACTTAAATTGTATATTTTAACTACATCTACATTCTTTGTGTAGTAAAAGTTTCTCTATCTCTTATGGTTTACGAGTTATGCAAAAGTCGTTCACAACGAAGAACACTTTTGGAGACATTCCCAGAAAATTCGAGATATATATTTCATTTGTCATGAACATATCTTAAACATATAATATTTTAATCAAAATCGTTATAGCCATTTTTGAGAAAATTAAAATTTTCAAAAAATGTTCCATGTAAAGTGTAGTCTAGGGTGGGGGGATTTTCTTTAAAACCTTCGTGTCGCATCCCTGGAAGATACTAAACCTAAATACCAAGTTTAGTGTTTATCCGACTGTTCGTTTCTGAGTTATGCTTTTCACACAGACACACACACGGAGATGTTTCCAAAAATGCTTTTTTTTTGGATTCAGGGGGTCTCGGTGAAATCTCGGTATTGAATTTCTGGGTGGAATACAATACTTCCCCTACTTACTATCGTAGTAGAGAAAGTAAAAATATGTCTTTTTAAAACACATCAGTTATTTTCAATATTTTATTTCTGAAATCAGCCATTTACAAGATATCCGTTATTAATTGTTTGAATTTCCTAATACTTAGCCATTCTGTTAAAGCCCCGGCGATTTTCAGTTGTTTTTTGCGATGTCATGGAAACAGTGCGGAATTTTAAGGCCAGCGTATAGCGTCCAGTTCTTAAACATTTGAGAGAAAGTTATGTGAATGTAACACATCATTTTAGAGCTTGTGGTATGATGCCTGAGCCACACCACAAGACTTCGACTTCCCATAAATAATGCAACGCCAAGTTGCCTTCACGAAGTTTGCGAACATGGCTACAAACACTAGAAATCGTCGCGAAATAAACGGCGATACGCCCACAGTGCAACCACCCTGTACAAATTAAATTAATTCTATGTTTTTGTGGCGTTTGTTCAAACCAACACTTGAATTTAGAGTGCCCTAGCGGGAAAATAACATTCATATTGCAGTCACAGTTATTTACGAGCAAGAATAACTAAAACAAACAATTAAGCAATTTAATTAAACAGTATTTGACACATGAAAAAACACCACGACTGCCTTTTGTCACTCATCACATGTTTAGTTCTTGCCCCGCAGCGTCCCAAATCCCAGCCAATCAAATGTAGTGCAATGAGACTTGACAGGCAGAATGGGGATCATATGCGAGGTGGATAATGGAATTAACACACGAGAGATGAAACGTTTACAACACGACAAACACTAAAATGTTCTATGCCACACGGGGAAAAAAGGTCAAAATAACCTGTCTTTTGTTTTGAGAGGTAAGCTATCCCTACGTCCATCAATACAACACATCAAAAAACAATGTGTGTAGCAATCTGCATATTCTGTTCGTGCCACCTTTTATTTGGTCTTCTAATAATTATTTTCCCTGTTGATTTTTACTTCTTAATTTTATATTATTTTTTTACTTTCTCTACTACGTATAGTAAGTAGGTGAAGTATTGTATTCCACCCAAAAATTCGATACCGAGATTTCACCGGAAATATATGTTTTGTGATCCCCTGAATCCAAAAAAGCATTTTTGGAAACATGTCCATGTGTGTGTTTGTCTGTGAACAGCATAACTCAGAAACGAACAGTCGCATAAACACCAAACTTGGTATTTAGGTTCAGTATCTTCCAGAGATGCGACACGAAGGTTTTCAAGAAAATCCCCCACCCCAGATTCCCCCTTACATGGAACATATCTCGAAAACTTTAATTTTCTCAAAAATGGCTCTAACGATTTTGATTAAAATATCATATCTTTAAGATATTTTCATGACAAATGAAATGTAAATCTCGAATTTTCTGGAAATGTCTCCAAAAGTATTCTTCATTGCGAACGACAAAAAATGTAAACGGCGTTAAAATACACAATTTATGTTATATACAGTTTTTGTTGAGTGAACCATTTTCGAGATATTGCCTGTTATTTCCTTAAATTTTCCAATACTTCTATTTTTTCTCAAAGGGGAATTCGTTATTCATTTTTTGTCCTGTTAATGCAAAGAGAATGGAATACTCCACATAGCAACCAGCTCTTAAAATATTTGACTATCGCTTAAAGCCTAGCAATTCCCCTTGCATCTACAAGAAAATTAGCAATAAGATTAACATCTCTATTAACATGAAGCATATGGAGAATAAGCGTTTGTAAAAATAGTTTGTACAAGAGTATAAAAAGTATGTGAATGTAACACATCGGATATTTTTTCTTCATTCATATTGTGCAATGTGGTCGTTTTATGTTGAGACCACGAACCCACGTATCCGTGTTCTGCAGACTGTCTATTACACAGGTGTTTTCCGTTCCGTTACTTATTCACAAGTGGTAGTAACATGACTTAAACTACGAACGGGCTGCGCGGTGTTTTTCCTGTCGCGTCCTCGGCGCTTGTTGCCGTCTGCCGGTATCATAGAAAGGCGCGAATGAAACCATACATTATTTTTCAAACTATTTTTAAAGGTTCTACTTACCAAATTTATGAAGGGAGATGCTGAAACTGATCACCGTCGTTGTCCATACATTTTTGACAATTCTTCAGGAAACTATTCATCACTCGCCGTAGTTCACGCTGAGAAATTCTGGCAATTTTCTGCCGGATATTTTGTTTAATTCTTCCAGAGTGTATGGGTTTGTCTTGTAATGTTTATGTTTTAAGTTAACCCGGAGATAGAAATCGCAAGGGGTGAGGTCGGGGAATGGAGGGGGCCACAAATCTGTACTAATAATTCTGTCCTCTGACACACTTTCAATTGTTCTCATCGAAATGTTTACCGTATGAGCTGTTGCAGAGTCTTGTTGAAAAAAAGCAAAATCAATCTCCTTGGCTGTTAATTCACTAAAAAAGGGGCAAAATTGTATTCACGTATGTATGGGCGTGAACTGTTGACTCGAAAAAATAACTCTTTCTCCGCTCATGGGGCACTATTTCGTCATGAAGGGGTACTTCATGAATAATATTAGGTTTGTCAGAGCTCCAATAACGATTATTTTGTGTGCACTCTTATCCATGAAGGTGGAACCAAGCCTCGTTCTGAAAAAACATTAAATATGGGTCTATTTTGCCATTGTGTACACTATTGAGACTCCACTCACAAAATTTGCGCCTAATTGCAGGATCACCTGGTTGAAGAGCATGTGCCACATATTTTATATGGTTTTTACTTCAATGATTTGGTAGCTCTTCGCTATAAGAAGTGTCTGCCTGTTGTGAAAGATGCCTAAGTGATTTTGGGGGGGAATTCTCCAAACGTTGAACGATGTCGTCTAATGCTTATTCGGTAAGAACCGTACGTCTTCTTTTAGATTACTTAACCTGAATACTTCCTATGGCCTGAAATTTATTGTAAAGTTCATGGATTGTTGTACGGCCTGGAACTTTTACACCTGGAAATCTTTCTGCAAATCGTACTTTCACTTGGCGAGCTGACCGAGTTAACACATGAGTCATAAATAAATACATGCTGTACAGTAGAAAACATATAGTGAGCCATAACATACTTTAGGACTAAGTACAGGACAAAATAATAAATAACTAGTAATACCTAACTGAAATACATATCACCGTCAACCCAATACTGCACTTCACACTGCAAAGCAAAACCACGTCAATAGCGTAACCTTATTTATAGTAGCAGTGCGTTATCATGTTTCCACACGCTCAGTGGAGAAACACCGCGCAGCCGGTTCGTAGTTTCGTGGCTCCTTGCGTTATAGGTTGTGATGGACCTCTCGGCTGCTGGTTGTCTTCCTCCTTATGTGTTGATTACTGTAAGAAATTGTCCGTACAACACCTCTGTGTTGGCCTATACTCTTAACTTTTATCTAGGGCATGGTAATAGGATACGAAATAAGAAGTTTAGGTTCACTTTACTGTAGTTTATTGACACTTGTTCGCAGCTAGTTGTGATTTATATTGTATCTTACCTAAATTTCTAATAGCCTCTTCACACGCACCGCCATTTAAATTGCGTGAAGTTCACCCCCTACGATATTGTAGACAGTCGTGAAAATCTCGGGGCTCTATCCTATTTATGCACCCTGCAAATGACGCTATACTTTCCTTAACTATTTTAAAGCACTAAAGTGATTGGTTGATCACCTTAGCGTCGTATGAGAACATTTGCTCTCACATCTCTCCTTGGACCTTCCAATTGAGTGTTAACCTCTCCCTATCTGTTTTCAACCTCTAACTATCTCTCTCACTCCAGCGTCTCTGCTGGTCATGTCCAACTTAGCTCCTGTGCTTATGCTACACAGAGATGACTCCGCCTGGTACCGTTTGGCGTTATGTACCTGACTTTCACGGCTAGCAAGCCCCATTACATTTAGCATATCACGTATTTACATTTTTATAACATTATTTACATTACTATCAATATTTACACCGATGTACAATTCTTCAGGCTTCAAAGTGGTGTCCATCTGCGTGAAGACTTTCTGGTATCTTCGGTACATAAAAATTCGTTGTTCTAACTCAAATTTGTCGGCAGACATTGCACATGACTACTAACAAGGCATGAACCCTCTTAAGCACAATGTCTTGAATAAAAGTTAATCTTTGAGATGCGCAATGCACAACTTTCTGTACAGCAGGAACAAACAGCAGCGACTGAAGAACAGCTGATAAGGATAAACTTGAACGCCTCATGCGCCACTAGTTGCGCATCGGAAAAGTACCGAGGTCACTGCAGTACAGCGACATATACCGGTTTGTGGCCTCGCCCTAAAACGATCGCACTAATATATATACACATAGTGAATCACCTAAACCTTTCACCGCAAATATTTCGCAAATGGAAAGTGCTATTGATGTGCAGTTTTCACAGCATTGATTGGTAGTCAGGGGCTCGTACATTTAGCCTATAAACAGATTTTAATATTGTTGAAAAATGTATTTTTTGAGCAAAAATACAATTTTTTAAATCGAACAACGCCTCGTTACGTCAACAGAGTAAAGGTAGGGTAAATTAGAATGTCAGTAGCGTTTTTTGCAAGATTCTAGTGCAAGTGGTTTACGAGAAAGCTTCATTTTGAAGCTTTTACGCACCGACACTTGTACAACCTTGGTAACACAAACTAAAGAAAAACAAAAGCGAATACAATACTTCTGTGGATTCTTACAAGTAAAGAGAACATAGCCCTTCAAAGGTTGTGTTTAAAATGACCACCGGCAGCTTCAATACACGCTTCCAGTCTGCTATGGAAAGACTGCTGCACACGT
The DNA here is from genome assembly GCA_030765065.1 of Deroplatys truncata. Classification (NCBI taxonomy): domain Eukaryota; kingdom Metazoa; phylum Arthropoda; class Insecta; order Mantodea; family Mantidae; genus Deroplatys; species Deroplatys truncata. The sequence goes on along the minus strand of CM060988.1, from coordinate 168,894,839 downwards.
TCTAGCATTTCAGAGCAGGCAGCAGTAATACGTCATTTCATATCGTCTGGTGTAGTTGGTACATCCTTGTAGACAGTGTCTTTCAGCCTCGCCCACAGAAAAACGTCTAAAGGGGTCAGATACGTGAACGGGCCGGCCAAGGTACAGGTCCTCTTCGTCCAATTCAACGATTTGGAAACAAGCCGTTAAGATAAGATGTAGTACTTCGTGCACTATGAGCTGGACTTCCATCACGTGGTATCATAGGTTCCTCTTAGTCTGCAAAGGAACGTTTTCTAGCATCTATGGCAGAATGTCTGTCAGGAGGCTGCGATACTTGTGCAAGTTCATTGTTCCTTCTATGAACAAAGGACCTATGAGCTGATGGTTCACTATCCAACACCACACGTTTAAACTCCATGGTCACTGACGTTCCACCTGACGAAGCCAACGGGGATTGTCAACAGACCAATAGTGCATGTTTCTGCGGTTTACCCGGCCATGACTAGTAAATGTTGCCTCATCACTAAACAAGATATATGATGGATCTGAAGTATCATGTCTTAATGCCCATGTACATAAGTTAACACGATTCTCAAAATCGTTTCCATGTAGCTCTTCATAAAGAGAGATGTGATAGGGATGGAACCTATGTCGATGGAGAATGAGCAGTACACTTGCCGGACTTATGCCACTTCCACGTGCGATTGTGCGGGAACTAATTTGCGGATCTACTACTACGGTAGCCAAAGCATTAATTTATGCCTCTTCTCCAGTCACTTGTTTATTTCTGTTACGTTTTCTAGGTATTACAGTACCACGTTCACGTAATTGGTTGAAAAGGTTGATAAATAATTGCCGAGATGGTTGACGTCTATTGGGATACGTTTTCGCATCCACCGTACAGGAACGAACTACATTCCTCCTACACTCTACATACACCATGAGAATGTCGGTTTTTTCTGCATTAGTAAACCCCATCTTCCACTCACAACTTACTGCTTGAACTGTAACAAATTAATTGGCCAGAAAGTCGCAATGCAATCAATGAACAGAAAACACATTGCAAACCAACATAACAATATCGTACCTAGAAACTAAGCAGGTTGAATGGGACAAACAATTTCGGGGTGGAATCTTTTCAAAATACGATTTCTCGTAAACCACTTGCACTAGAATCCTGCAACAAACACCATTGACATCCTAATTTACCTTACCTTTATTCTGTTGATCTAATTAGGAACTTTTCCATTTAAAAATCGTATGCTTTCTCAAAAAATGTACTTACTCAGTATTATTAAAGTCTGTTTATAGGCTAAATCTACGAGCCCCTGTCTACCAATCAATGATGTGAAAACTGCACATGAATGGCACTTTCAATTCCGAAATATTTGCGGTGCAAGTTTTAGGTGATTCACCCTGTAAGTATATATAAAATTCTGTTCTTATTTCTTCACCGATTAATCATCTATTCTCTTACATCCTGCCACTTCTCTTAGAAATGTTTATTTCATTTACTTTGAGTTCCCTATTATTTTTATTAGTCAAAATCTACGCTTCACTCTCATACAGAAATTTTGGCACTGACACTTACCTTATTGAATTTTAAGGTTGTCTTTTCTTACTTTCTTCAACGTTTTTTATAGTGCTATTAAATAACTAAAGTCTTCCATTTTTACTTTCTCTACCAATTACATTTTAGGTAGAGAAGATATTGCATTCTATCCAAAAATCTGATACCGAGATTTTACCAAAAATATACGTTTCGAGGCTCCCCGAATCCCAAAAAGGCATATTTAGAAGAAGGCCTCTCTCTCTCTCTCTCTCTCTCTCTCTCTGTGTGTCTATAAACAGAATAACTGAAAAACGAAAAGTCGGATAAATATCAAACTTATTATTTAGGTTCAACATCTTCCAAAGATACTATAGATTTTCAAGAAAATTCCCCTAACTCATCTATCTTTTACATTAGACTGTTTCTAAAATGTTTGACTTTCTCAAAAATTACTCCACAGATTTTGATTAAAATGCCATATATTAAAGATATTTATATGGCAAACAAAACCTAAATTGAATTTTTTTGGAATAGCATGTGAAGTCCTGTTCATTCGGAAGGAATTTTTTATAATCTTGTATAACTGGTATACGTTAAGCGATAGACGAGAAGGTACTTCACAGAAAATGTAGATCTGTTTAAAACACACAGTGATTTCGCAGATATTCTTTATTGATTGTTTGAATTGTTCAATACTTTGACATTCTTTTAAAGTCCTGTCGATTTTCATTTGTTTCTGGCGATGTCTAGAAGGATGAACATTTTAAGGCCCGTATATAGCGCCTAGTTCTTAAACATTTGACTATCGATATTCCCTTTGTATCTATAACGATATGTGTAATGTAGCTATTTCTGTAAAGGCTTATTTAGATTAAAATGTCGTAGATAGAAAAATAAACTTTAGTAAGAATAGTTTGTATATCAACTAATAAAGATAGAGGGTAGAGAAGGTCATGTAAATGTAACACATTAACCTTTTACCTTCTCTACTACGTACAGTAAGTATTCCAACAACACCGAGATTTCACAGGAAATGCATGTTTTGAGACCCTCTGAACTCATAAATGCATTTTATTAAAAGGTCCAAGTGTGTGTATGTGTGAACAGCATAACTCAAAACCAAAGTGTCGAAAGAATCCAAAGTTAGTATTTAAGTTCAATATCCACCAACGTTGCGACACGAAAATTTTCAGCGAAGTCACTCCACCGCAAAACTACGCTTTATATGGAAAATATTTAGGTATTTTTAATTTTCTCAAAAACTGGCCTTAAGATTTTCATTAAAATACCTAATATTTGATATACCACCCATCCTGTACATTCTGTCTGCTCCATGAGTGTGTCTGCACCCCGACGGCCTCTGATCCCAGGCACTCGCCTGTAAGTCCTGGGGGGGGGGGTTAAGTCCTACATAAGGTGAGGATAAACACAATAAATGAATGAATGTTTGATATATAGGCTGCAAATAACGTTCCAACACATCTTCATGTTCCTGGTCTGCTACAACACAATAAACATTATATTAGAATAGAGTATGACGTTATAAAGCCTAATGCAGTTCAACACGCTGTTCCCATCGCCTTGTGGTTGTACGGAACACGCGTCGTTAGGGGTTATTAGAAATCATGCCGCCCTTTTCGTTGTTTCCACTCATGTGCATCTGGCACTGTGGCAGCGTAAACTCGCCTCTCTAAGAAACCCCATGCAAAAATTCCGATGTATTACACTCACATGACTCTCTCTACTCTTGTACAAACTATTTTACAAACGCTTATTCTCCATCTACATGTTAATCGAGATAAACATTTGCAGACTCTATCTTATTGCTAATTTTCTTGTAGGTGCAAGGAGAATATGGTAGGTTTTAAGCGATAGTCAAATCTTTTAAGAGCTGGTTGCTATGTGGCGCATTCCATTCTCTTTGTATGTCCAGGACATAATAAATGAATAAGTAACTCCCATTTGAGAGAAAGTATAAGTATTGGAAAATTCAATCAAATAATAAGGAATATCTTGGAAATGTTTCACTGGACAAAACAAATGTATATGATGTGTGTTTTATCAAGATCTACATTTTTGTATAATAAAATTTTTATCTATCTCTTACGGTTTACCAGTTATGCAAAATTCACTCAAAATGAGGAGTTTTGGGGATATTCCCAGAAAATTCAAGATATACATTTCATTTGCCGTGGAAACAACTTAAACATATGGTATTATAATCAAAATAGTTAGAGCCATGTAAGGGATAGTCTAGTCAAAATTTTTGAAAATTTTTGTGTTGCATCCTTGGAAGATACTAAACTCAAATATCAAGTTTCGTGTTTTGAGTTATGTTGTTCACAGAAGGGCAGACCAATACACACACGGACATGTTTCTAAAAATACTTTATTTGGATTCAGTGCACCTCAAAATACGTATCTCTGGTGAAATCTAGGTATCGAATATTTGGGTAGAATGTAATACTTCCCCTACTTGCAATATGTATTAGATAAAGTAAATGGAGTTCTTAAGAATAATTCTTAGAATCCATATAGAAAAAAATTGCGATATATTACGCACATGCACATGACTTTCTCTGTTTATTTTGGGGTATACAAACTATACTTATTAAACCTTATTTTTATATTTACTTCGTTTAAATGGAGATAAATATTTGCAGTAGTAGCCACATTGCATATTTGGATATAGACAAAAAGGGAATACTGACCTTAAAATTCCATACTGTTTCCATGAAAACGCGAGAAACAACTAAATGTCAGCAGGACTTGAACGGAATGACTTCAGCATTGAACAATTCGAACCATTAATAACGGATATGTTACAAAAATAATTTGAAAAATATTGTGTTTTATAAACACACATTTTTTGTGAAGTACATTTTCATTTATCGCTTAACGTTTACCAGCTTTAAAACATTATATAAAATTCTTTCCGAATGAAGGGGACTTCACAGGCTATTCCCAAAAAATTCAACGTATACATTTTATTTATGATATAAATATTTCTAATATATAGCTTTTTAATTAAAATTGTTACAGACAAATCCAAATGTTCTAAATATGTTCCATGTAAAGGGTAGTGTGGTTTGGTGGATGTTTTTTAAACTCTTTGTGTCGAATTTATAGAGGAGATTTTAAGATGATTTCCAGTTATTATTTAATTATGTATTAAAATGTTACATTTAATTTATAAATTTTAGAAAATATGATTTAATTAATTGTGAAATTAAATGCCACCTTTGGTTTTTAACCGACTTTTCGCTTTTGAGTTATGCTGTTCACATACACAAAATGTTTTTTAGAGGTACGGAGCACCTCAAAACACGTATTTCTGGTGAAATCTAGATAACCAATTTTTGTGTGGAGTACAGTAGCAATAGATAAAATAGCAAACGATAAGTAGAGAAAGTCACGTGAAAGTCACACATCAAATATTTTTCTCTTACCGTGTATAGCATAGAGGATAAATGGTACATATATAGATAATAAAACGAGTGGAATATGCATTTCAGAGACGAACATAACGCCAGACCTCACATCTCTGGTCTAGAATATTGAAACGTTTTATTATTTGTTTTGGTTTTATACATTTAATGTCCCGCAAATCCTGGATATGATGGACACAGAGTGAGGCGAAAGCCTCCGGAAAGAACTTCAATCGCATCAGTTGTCCGAACCGGTAATCGAAGCGGATCTGTACCGCAGTGATGCCAACATATATCCTGATTCATTTCGTTCTTTTGTACCAGAAATTCTACCATGTTTACAGAGTTAATTAACAGCCACTATGTGGTCAGCAAAGCACTTTTTTTTAACTCTTTTATTTTAAGTTTGTCTGTGGACAGCATAGCTAGAAAACTTCTAAGCGGGAGACTCTCTGAATAAGTTCCCTTCCACAGCAACTGAAAAAAATCTGTGTTAAACTCACATGACTTTCTCTACTCTTGAACAAACTATTTTTACAAACGCTTATTCTCCATATGCTTCATGTTAATCGAGATGTTAATCTTATTGCTAATTTTCTTGTAGGTGCAAGCGGAATATGGTAGGCTTTAAGCGATGGTCAAATATTTTAAAGCTGGTTGCTATGTGGAGTATTCCATTCTCTTTGTATTACCAGGACAAAAAAATTAGTAACGAATTTGAGAAAAAGTATAAGTATTGGAAAATTTAAGGGAGTAACTAGCAATATCTCGTAAAGGGTTCACTCAACAAAAACAAAAACTATATATGACATAAATTGTGTATTTTAACGCGATCTACATTTTTTGTGTAGTAAAATTTTGTCTATCTCTTATGGTTTACCAGTTATGCAAAAGTCGTTCACAATGAAGAATACTTTTGAGACATTCGCAGAAAATTCGAGATATACATTTTATTTGTCATGAAAATATCTTAAACATATGATATTTTAGTCAAAATCGTTAGAGGCATTTTTGAGAAAATTAAAATTTTCGAGAAATGTTCAATGTAAGGGGTAATCTGGGGAGGGGAATTTTCTTGAAAACCTTTGTGTCACATCTCTGGAAGATATTGAACCTAAATACCAAGTTTGGTATTTATACGACTGTTCGTTTCAGAGTTATGCCGTTCACAGACAGACACACACACACACACACACACACACACACACGGACATGTTTCCAAAAATGCTGTTATTGGATTCAGGGGTCTCAAAAGATGTATTTCCGGTGAAATCTCGGTATCGAATTTTTGGGTGGAATGCAATACTTCCCCTACTTACTATACGTAGTAAAGAAAGTAAAGAAGGAAGTGTTTCATTCTCATGATTTTCTATACCCAATCATCTAAACATATTCTTACAAACACTTATGTTTCTGTTTAATTCTTTTTAATGAAGTTAAACATTTGCAGAAATGTTTCATTGCACTTCTCGATGAACTAAAAAAAATGTCGCTATGTGGTTGTTTGGGAATCTCATACTTTTGCATGATGACCACGAGAAAAGGAAAATATCTGATGTGTTACATTCACATTACTTTCTCTGCACTCAAATAGTTTATTATTCTGTATGGAAATATTGTTACTACAACTATTTACGAGGGTCGTCCAGTAAGTAAGCTTCCCTGTTTTATAAAAAATATTACACATGTTGAATTAATTTTATTTATATTGTACAGTATTTATGTTACTTTTCTACAGTGACGTTTGTGAAAATTGCAACATCAAGTTACTTCCCGAATAACTCCGAACTTGGTGGAAGTGTAGAAGAGTGTGCAAGCAATAATTGATTAGGTTTGCAGAGAGATGGGGTACAAGTAGGCCGAGCAGAGCCCTCTCGAGTCGGTTCGACAAGGTCAGTGTTGCGTCCAGTGTAGTCAGTACAGAGCTGTCAAACAATGAGGAAACAACAAAATAAGAGCCAGTATGTGTCGGTGACGTCAAATGGAGCCATATCGGCATATGAGTGAGTTCGAACGGGGCAGAATAATCGATCTCCGGGAAGCGTGACATTTCGGCTCGTACAGCGCATGACCGTCATCTTGTCCGCTCGGTCATAACGGACCGTACAGCTTCATCCAGTATTTGCTCAATGCTGGAGCACTGCAACAGGTGTGAACTTGTCTGCATCAACGGTTCGTCGCCGTCTGCTGCAGGTTAAACTGGTTGCATGCATCCCATTACGTCGGCTTCCATTGTCCAGAAACCGCAAGCTCCTCCGACTGCAATAGACACGTGAACACCGTCACTGGGGTACTGGGTGGCAAAATGTAATCTTTTGCACGAGTCCCGCTTCAACGTGCCCTACAGTGATGGCCGCATACATGACCGGCAGTACCGTGGTGAGCGCAACCGGGAGGACTGCATTGTTGAACGGCATAGCAGACAAAGACCAGGTGTGATGGTTTGGGGCGTCATTGGTTACAACAACCGATATCGCCCCCTACGAATTGAGGGCACCTTGAACAGCAACCGGTACCTAAAGGTGGTTGTGGTGTCTGAGGTACTCTCCCTGCTTCAGGCATCTCCACAGGCCACATTTCAACAGGGCAATGCTCGGTCACATATTGCGAGGAATGTACAAGCCTTTTTCGAAGAGCGACGGGTACCATTCTTCCCTGGCTTGCACGTTTGCCTCACATGTCGCCCATAAAACATGTCTGGGATATGGTTGGTGGGCACCTGATGCGTCACGGTCCTTCAGTAACCAGTGTCACGGATATTTGGGCTCGAATACAAACTGCGTGGACGGAAATCCCGCAGGAACTTATTCAGAACCTTTTTTATTCAATGCCACGGCGTGTATCAGCTCTAATTGCATCGCATGGAGGCCACACAAAATAGTGAATATTAGGGCTCAAAGGTCCAGTATAGATTTGAAGAGTTTATCATTTCTTACTTGTCATGTACCTAACCTGTGGTATTAAATTCGTTGAATTCATGCGTTTCGTTCTTGGTGATGCAATTATCACAAACGGCAGTGTACATAGCCAACATGTTTTTCCACTCATTTTTGAGGACGTGACACAAGTTTTTCCAAGTCAGCGTTGTACAAGGAGGGGTCCTGTACTCGCAACCAGCTGTTCACTGATTTGACTTTATCATCGGTGTTAAAAGTGCTTACGTTTGAGTTGGATAAGAGAAAACTTCTAAGTTGAATCTTGACCCATGCGGAGCTCAGATTCACAAGACATTCTATACCCTATATCGTTTACTAGTGAATATGAAAATTATTCTTACACAAGTCTATTTTTCTATCTACTATATTTTAGTCCAAATAAACCATTGCAGAAATAGCTACATTGCACATTTCCTTACAGATAGAAAGAGAACAGCGATAGTCAAATGTTTAGGAACTGACGCCTTATGCTGGCCTTAAAATTCCATACTGCTTCCATGCAATCGTGAGAAACAACTGAATGTTTACGGAACTTAAAGCAAATGGTCAAGAAGTGAACAATTCAAACCTTTAATAAAGTATATCTCAGAAACGGCCTATTCCACAAAACTAATTTGACATTTCACCGGAAATATATGCTTTGAAAACCCCTGAATCCAAAAAAAGCATTTTTGGAAACATGTCCGTGTGTGTGTGTGTGTGTGTGTGTCCGAACAGTCGGATAAACACCAAACTTGATATTTAGGTTCAGCATCTTCCAGAGATGCGACACGAAGATTTTCAAGAAAATCCTCCCACCCCGGATTACCCTTTTCATGGAACATTTTTCGAAAATTTTTATTTTCTCAAAAATGGCCCAAACGATTTTCATTAAAATATCATACGTATAAGATATTTTCATGACAAATGAAATGTATATCTCGAATTTTCTGGGAATGTCTCCAAAAGTATTCTTCATTGTGAACGACTCTTGCATATCTGGTAAACCATAAGAGATAGACAAAATTTTCCTACACAAAAAATGTAGATCGCGTTAAAATACACAATTTATGTTATATACTTTTTTTGTTGAGTGAACCGTTTTCGATATATTGCTTGTTATTCCCTTAAATGTTTAAATACTTATTTTCTCAAACGAGAATTAGTTATTCATTTTTTATGTCCTGGACATACAAAGAGAATGGAATACTCCAATAGCAACCAGCTCTTAAAATATTTGACTATCGCTTAAAGCCTACCAATTCCCCTTGCATCTACAAGAAAATTAGCAATAAGATTAACATCTCGATTACCATTAAGCGTATGGAGAATAAGCATTTGTAAAAATAGTTTGTACAACAGTAGAGGAAGTCATGTGAGTGTAACACATGAGATTTTTTTATTCAGGAACCTGTTGATATTCTTCAGCCACAAATTAGAAATAAAGTTGGAATTAAGCTACTTTAAAGAAAAAATAAAATTAAATTAAATTTACTCTACAAAAAGTACAAATCAATATCAATATGATTTATAATTATGAATAAATTATTATAAATCTCGGTATCGAAATTTTGGGTGGAATACAATATTTTCTGTACTTACTATACGTAGTAGAGAAAGTAAAAGTTCATTATTTGGATTCAGGGCGCCTCAGAACATGTGTTTCCGGTGAAATCTCGGCAACAGTTTGTGGGTGGAGAGCAGTACTTCCCCTACTTACTATAGTACGTGGTTGAGAAAGTGTGAATGAAGCGTCGGTTAAATTCTAACTGTACAGTTGACCATCTTTCAAGGATGCGATACGAAGCATCACCTTAGCTATTTTGATAAGTCAGTGAATTTTTAAAGAAAATAACAATTTTTATAAAATTGTTTCCAAAAAATCAATTTTATTTCTCAACATAGCCTCTTTTCAATTCAATACACGTTTTCTAACGTTTCTCCAATTTTTTTAACCCTTCCAAGAAATGTGAGTTTTTGAAGTCTGCAAAATATGAGGTCGTTTCTGCCATGATGTGTTCACTAGACGTGTATTTCTTCTTAGCGAGCCAATTTTTCAGGTTTGCAAAGAGGGAGAAGTCGCTCGGAGCCAAATCTGGAGAATATGGTGGTTGAGGTAGCAGTTCGTAGCCCATTTCCACAAATTTTGCGACAGCAATGGCTGAGGTGTGCGGGTGCATTATCCTGGTGAAAAAGAAGCAAATGGGATCGTTTCTTTAACAATTCCTTGTAAAACGATTCAGTATTGCGCCAAAATATGAACCTGTGGTCGTTTTACCCTTTTGCAGGTAGTGGATGTCTATCACCCCTTGTCAATCCCAAAAGACAGCTGCCATTACTTTTCCTGTTGACGAATTGCTTTTCGCTTTCTTTGGAGCAGGTTCGCCGAAGGAAATCCACTGCTTTGATTATTGTTTTGTTTCAGGTTGATGCAATGGATCCAAGTTTCATCAACCGGGATATAACGCCGCAAAAGCTCACTTGGGTTGCGCTGGAACATTTTCAAACATCCCTGTGAAATGATCACACGATTCCGCTTATTCTCAACTGTGAGCAATCGCGGCACCCATCTTGCTGACAGCTTTCTCATACCGAAAAATTCGTGCAGAATGTTATACACCCCTTCTCTCGAGATGTTTACGGTCTTGGCTATCTCACGGTATTTCAATCGACGGTCTTTCAACACAATATCGTGAACTGTGTTCACCATTTCTTCTGTTGTGACCTCAACCGGCCGTCCTGTGCGCACGGCATCTCTTGTGCTCGAACGGCCACAACGAAATTCTGTGAACCATGCCATGTGATGGAGCCGTTTCCTTCACCGTCTTACCACGCAAAACGTAGTGCTTTATCAGAACATGAAATTCACTTTTCCCCATTTTCTACGAAGCAACACGCATCTGCTTGTTTTAGACGCTCTCAATTATGTTTTAAGAAACAAATGACGACGAGTTTCTGCGATTATACCCAGAGTAGATGTAAGATTTGGATGCAAACAAGAAACCTGTGATTAGTTCCCTATCTCTCGCCAAGGTCATGCCCTCGTATATCACGTTAAAAGTTACAATTTATACCAAATAAAGTTTTAAACTTTTTGGGGGGACTTACCTTAACGATTTTCGAGGTAATCTTTGTTTTTGTATTGAATTTTCAATAAAACTTTTTTCAAGTGGTAAGTCGTTATTTGTTTTTTCTCGTGGTCGTGCAAAGAGCTTGTAATTTCAAAGCCACCATATTGCGATTCGCTTTTTAAAAATATAACTTATTATTTTATGTAAATTAGTAAATGCGTAGAGAGTGAAAGTTTATCTCGAATAACGAGAAGCTTTTGTAAGAATAGCTTGTAGAAAAGAGAGTAGAGAAGTTCTTGTGAATGCAACACATCAGGTGTTTCAAAACGTGCTTTATATCACCGTTGTTTACCTTACGGGCCGTTTGAATGGAACATTCTACGTAAAAGCCACTCTGTTCCGCTGTTCACAAAATGCTACGGATAGCCAGTTTGTTCTGCCTGCACACGAAAGCACGATAAAACAGTCTCCTCCATTGCCGACGAGCTCCAGTACCGCATTAAAAATTCAAAGCCTATCATAGATTTCTGGGCCCAGATGAGAGCGGCCAAATGTAAACGAAGAGGCTCGAGCTGGCTGTTGCTGGCAGAGATACGGGATAAAATTCCACCGCCCCGAGCATCGACATATATCTGCTCGGATGAAGGAAATACCAACTATATGTTGCCCCCGTCCAAATGCGCGCCATCGAGCTCAAAAAGTTCAGGCCATTACAATCGATACGTTGTTTTGATGTGCTAATTTGCTGTGCATTAGGCGAGGATGCTAAAATAATATGGACAGTGAGATTTATAGTGCTGGGGTTCGATGCAGGGACTTTTCCATTAGGATAAAGCGAGATTTATCTGCTCTCTCGGGATTAACCACTTTGTCTATGACTGCATATTAATGTATGGAATGATTACTTAACGGATGTCTCCACGTGTCAAAAGAAACAAGTGTCATACAAGTTTATCGATTTATAAAACAATCGAGATAAGTTAACCGAGATAAACATTTGCATAAACTTACTTATTGCCTAACAAAGAATATCTAGTAAATAGCTAATGTCGAAAACTGTATTATTACTTTATCTACTAGGTTAACAAGTAAGGGAAGTGTTGCATTCCATCCAAAAATTTCATACCAAGATGTTTTGATGTGCCCTGAATCCAAACAAACATTTTTGGAAACATGTCCGTGTATTTTTCTGTCCCTCTGTCTATGAACAGCGTAACTGATAAATATCAAACTTGGTATTTGAATTTAGTACCTTCCAAGGATGCAATACGAGGATTTTCAAGAAAATTCCCCCACCCAGAGTTTTACATATAGTATTTTTTGAAAATTTAAATTTTCTTAAAAATGGCTCTAACGATTTGGTTAAAGTATCATATGTTTAAGATGCTTTTATGGCAAATGAAATGTAAATTTCAAATTTTCTGGGAATGTCTCCAAAAGTCCTCTTCATTCTGACTGACTTTTGCATAACTGGTAAACCGTAAGAGGTAAACAAAGTTTTACTCCACAAGAAATGTAGATCTCGTTAATATCATATATAATTTTTTTGTGGAATGAACCATTTCTGATATATTCCTTGTTATTTGTTTGAATTTACCAATACTTATAATTTTTCTCAAATGGGAATTCGTTATTAGTTATTTTTTTATGTCCTGGATGCAAAGAGAATGGAATGCGCCACATAGCAACCAGATCTTAAAATATTTGACTATCGCTTAATACTACCATATTCCCCTTGCATCTACAAGAAAATTAGCAATAAGATTAACATCTAGATTAACATGAAGCATATGGAGAACAAGCGTTCGTAAAAATAGTTTGTACAAGAATAGAGAAAGCCATGTGAGTGCAACACATCAGAGTTTTTTACATAAGTTGTGAGCATTAATGAGATCTGCATTTTCATGGAGGCAAGTTTCATCTTATATCCAACGGTTTATCTTCAGAAGTTATTCCTAGAAGACTTGAAAACTATCAGGGTTTTGACAATTCGAACCTGTAATAAAGAATATGTAGAAATGCTTAGCGGCACAAAAAGGTTATTTGACATAAATTCTATGATTTAACGAGATTTACATTTTTTGTGTAGTAAGCATTTCTCTATCTCTTTTGGTATACAGGTTATAAAATATTCATGCAGAATGAAGACGAGTTTTCAGACTATTCCCAGAAAAAAATCAAGATATACATTTTATTTGTCATTGGTATTTTAATTTATGCTGTTGGAGCCATTTTTGAGAAGTTTGGAAATAACAAACATTTTTTTCATGTAAAGGTTAGTTGGGGTTGGGAGAATTTTCTTGAAAACCCTCATGTCGCATCCTTGGGGACGCTGAACTTATATACCAAATTTGGTATTTAACCAACGTTTCGTTTTTGTTGTGCTATTCACACAATAAAACACGCGCACACACTTTTTATTCAGGGAACCTCGAAACGTATATTTCCACTGCAATATCTGCATAGATTTTTTGGATGGAATGTCATATTTTCTCTATTGCTATATGTAACTAGTAGAGAAAGTTATATTTGTAAGAATATTTTGTAGAAGATATATAAATAAACCTGACGTCCTACATTCACATAACTTTCTCTACTCTGTATCGCTTATTAGTGGGTATACGAATTACTCTTACGAATGTTTATTTTCCTATCTACTTCACTTTAATCGAGATAAACCTTTCCAGAAATATATTTCGTTATAGATACAAAAGGAACAGCGATAGTCAAATGTTTAACAACTGGACGCATACGCTGGCCTTAAAATTGCATACTGTTTCCATTACACCCCGAGAAACAATAGAAAATTGACAGGACCTTAAAAGGATGGCTAAGTATTGAACTATTCGAGCCATGAAAAACGAATATCTCGGAAACAGCTGATGCTAAAAAAAGTTATTTTTAATAAATTGTATCTTTTAAAGTGGTCTATACTTTTGTGTTGTACGTTTTCGTCTATCGCTTAACGTTCACCAGTTATACAAAATTGTACATAATTCTTTCCAAAGAAGAAGACTTTTAAGGCTATTCACAAAAAATTGAAGATATACATTTTATTTGTAATCTATATATCTTTAATATATGGTACTTTAATCAAAATCGTTATAGCCATTTTATACAAAACAAAACTTTTGGAAAATGTTGCCTAAAAGTAAGGGTAGTTTGGGTTGATAGATTTAATTGAAGATCTTAGGTTGCACCTTTGAAACGTACTAAACTTTTCGTTTTTGTTCACACACGGGCCTTTTTAAGAAATGCTTTTTTTAGGTTAATGGGGCCTCAAAACATGTATAACTTGTGAAATCTCGATATCGAATTTTTGGCAGGAATGCAATTCCTTTACTTACTATGTACGTGGTGGAGAAAGTAATAAACGGCACTGGTTAGAGAAGTCATATGAATGTAATAAATCACATTTTTATTCGTAGGACTTCAAAAGTTACATTCCCGGTAAAAACTAGATGAAAAAATCTAATGTGTTACACTCACATGACTTTCTCTACTCTTGTACAAACTATAGTTACAAACGCTTATTCTCCATATGCTTCATGTTAATCGAGATGTTAATCTTATTGCTAATTTTCTTGTAGATGCAAGGGAATTGCTAGGCTTTAAGCGAGAGTCAAATATTGTAAGAGCTGGTTGCTATGTGGAGTATTTTATTCTCTTTGTATTACCAGGACCAAAAAATTAATAACGTATTTCAGAAAACGTATAAGTATTGGACAATTTAAGGGAATAACAAGCAATATCTGTGTACTAAACATTTGTCCATTTCTTATGGTTTACCAGTTATGCAAAAGTCGTTCACAATGAAGAATACTTCTGGAGACACTCCAAGAAAATTCGAGATATACATTTCATTTATCATGAAAATATCTTAAACATATGATAATCAAAATCGTAAGAGTAATTTTTGAGAAAATTAAAAATTTCAAAAAATGTTCCATGTAAAGGGTAGTCTGGGGTGGGGGGATTTTCTTGAAAACCTTCCTGTCGCATCTCTGGAAGATACTGAACCTAAATACCAAGTTTGGTGTTTATCCGACTGTTCGTTTCTGAGTTATGCTGTTCACTGACAGACACACACACACACGGACATGTTTCCAAAAATGCTTTTTTGGATTATGGAGTTCTCAAAACATGTATTTCCGGTGAAATCTCGGTATCGAATTTTTGGGTGGAATACAGTACCTCCCCTACTTACTATACGTAGTAGAGAAAGTAAAAAACTAGATTTGTTCCATTGCAGCATTTCCTGTTGCTTGGATATCTAAGCGGTAGAGAAAATAAGAAGATATTTCTCCTCTCTCGGGAATTCCTCTTTGTGTTTTAGTAATTTCTTGTTCTTCCTTCGTCTTTGCGACGACAATCCCTTTTCCTCGTCGTCTTCTCGTGATGTTTCGAGGTATCGTTTGTTACGCATTCTGGAAATATGCGCCGGATATGACGTACTCTCCATCTTCTTGCCAATGTAATTAGTCACTAGGATGACAGATGGCAGTGGCGCGGTCTTTGCCTTAAACCGCTACTCTGCAGCGATACACATTTTGAATTTAAGTGATGAATGTGACAAGAGACTTCTGCAGTTGAAGAAGAAACAAGAACCTCTGCTTCTTTTGTATTGGTGATGCTGAGAAAATGAGAACTTCTAAAACATCTGCCACTCGTATTTCCTTTTTGTGTTCAAGTGCTTGGCAAAGATATTCGTTTGTTTGTTGCTATTCGACTGTCTGAATGCGCTAATCTCTGGAATAACTGGATACATTTGCACGCTCCGAGATATAGCGGGTGGTGTTACACGTTTGATGTATAGGGTTGTCTCATAAGTTCGTTCGCTTTTCGTTACGTTTCAATCACTAAGAACGCCTGGGAACACACCTCACCCGCAGCATAGCTACGACAGCGTAGTTGCCGAACTTTCAGTTTACAAACTTTAAACCCAAGGTCGTTCATAAGGTTTTGTAAACAAACTATTTATTTCCTGCAGTATACACTATCATTGCCGACAATATATTGGCAAGTTCCTGGCTACAGCAGCACGAGCTAAATTGAGCTCCAATGCCAACATCCAGTTGTAAACTATCTTTTCATGAATTCTTTCCACGTCCGTAACCACTGGCCGTCCAGACCGAGATCTGTCTTTTAGGGAGAAGTTCCCAGCTCGAAATCGACTAAACCAGTTTTGACATGCTCACATCGTTACTGCATCTTCCCCGCAGACAGCACAAATTTTCTGCCGGCATTGTGAGGCGGTTTTACTCTTACGATAGTAAAACAGCATAAGATGTCGGAAATGTTCCTTTTTGCTTTCCATAGTTTGTAAATACAAGTTCACGCCGTTCTATCCAACGTCAGTCACAAACACACACTGACACATCCAATAGTGTGTCTGGTTGTTGTTCTCTAAGTCGTATGGGTGGTTAGGCAACTAGGATAACTTGAGTGTACAGAGGGTTCAGGATTTTCAGGCGCTCTAGATGGAACTTGCGAGTAATACGAACGAACTTATGAGACAACCCAATAGCTTAGAGCAAGGGTGGCGAAAACGCCTTCTTTCCGTGAGTCACCAAATGTTCAACACGCACTGCATCACTCAGCAGCACGTGAAAAGCAAATGGAATGTGGTAGAGAGGGAACGGCGCCTGCGGGAGTGTTCGGATTCCTGTAACAATGAGAGTCCCAGGTAGAGTTATGGCCACGTGTGTGAGTGTGGATGTGTTTGAATGTTGATATTGCGGCGTATTAATAATTTGGGGGCTTCATTGTCATTACCAGACATATTGTTGTTCTACATTCTAACTACCAGACACATTGTTGTTTTCCTTTCATGTTGACTGGTGACGTCACCCCTGGCTGGGAGTTTTATGCTAGTCACGAGTGGTGGATGTAGCACCTGTCTTAGTTAGGGATTCCGTGAAAAGCGAATCGCGTGTGCAAGCCGGCTTTTAGATCGGTGAACATCTACTTTCACCTTTCATATTTAATAATGTAGGAACCTCAAACTGTTGGTAAATAAATCTAGGAATATGTAAATAGACTTGTGTTATGGACTTTGTACAGAGAAAAATCTACGCCTTCCTCTTAACCCCCACACCATGTTTCGGCCCTCCGCAGCCAAGTCAGCATACGTCCCCTCAATGTACGTGCTAGGTACTAGAAACTAATTTAATTTTCATGTGAACTTTTAGGCCTCTACCCAGCATGTAATATTTTTGGCGCCCGGTGTCGATCCCGGTATTGATCCCTAATCTTTACTGTGTACTTGGTTTAAGTACCATATGGGTTATCCAACGGAGGGGGACCCCTCGTAAAACTTAGACCTATATAGATCCGTGGCCACCATCCCCAGGAGAAAGGGATGGAGTGAAGGAACCACAGGAGGTTACAGGGCACAGACAGACAAGCCATAGAGGCGCGCAGAAGTCCCTAACAATTCAATGGTCTAAGACTCGTCCCACTGCTGGAACTGTCTAGAGAGGGCGCTGTACAGTCCGATGAACAAGCAGCGCTCTGGCGTCCATGGGGAGTGCTCTTTTCTTTGACCAAGCATACGCGCCGTCTGTCCGGTACCGCCATACGCCACGAAACCTAGAAGCACACCTGATAATTGAGAAGGAATTTAAATGAAAGCGTAATGCTGGAAACGAAATCGTTTCCGCATTGAAATCACCTCAGTGATTATGTGCTAAAGGAACAAAAACGACTCATTCCCGCATTGAACTCACTTGAGTGTTTATACCTACTGAAATTACAAAAATGGCTCGTTCTCACTTCAGTGATTACACCAAAAATGCAAGAAAAATGTCACCGTGTTCTCATTGCAATCACTTCACTGATTATACTACAAGTACAAAAAGTGCCTCGTGTTTTATAACTAATATAATTTTCCGGGCTGTTATGCCGTGGTCTGCTGAAGAAAGACGTTGTGTCTCTATTCACCATGGTTCCAGTACAGGAAACTCTGAAGTTGTTACAACCCATCTTCTCTGATGATATCATTACACTTTTTCACCATGTCCTGACTACGACTTATTTCCAGTGGAACCGGTCATTCTACGAGCAAATAGACGATGTTGCCATGGGCAGCCCCCTTAGCCCTGTTGTGGCCAATTTCTTCATGGAGGCATTTGAGTCAAAGGCACTAAACTCAGCTCCACTCAAACCAACAGCCTGGTTCCGCTATGTGGATGACACCTTCGTCATCTGGCCCCATGGTGAACAAGCTCTTCAAGATTTTTTGTTACATCTAAATAGCATCAATCAGCGTATACAGTTCACAATGGAAAAAGAAAAGGATGGCCAACTAGCCTTTCTAGATGTACTCGTTAGCAGGAAGGCTGACGGCACGCTGGGTCATACTGTCTACCGCAAACCCACACACACAGACCGTTACCTTAACAAGAACTCCAACCACCATCCTAGACAAAAACGTGCTATGATTAAGACACTCGCAAACCGTGCTTCCCGTATTTGTGAACCACACTTACTTCCACAAGAAATCCGACACCTAGAAACAGCTCTACAATCAAATGGTTATTCAGTCCAAGAGGTGAGAAGAGCCTGCCGTCCGGCCAAGCCCCGACCAGTTACTCAGGACCAACCCAAAAGCAAGTCCATTGTCTTTCTGCCATATTTCAGAAATGTCACTGACCGTATTGAACATATACTTCAACGTCATAACGTCAAAACAGTATTCAAACCTACAAGACAATTAAATAGCCTACTGCGCTCTTCCAAAGACCCCCGAGATCCCCTGTCATCGGCCGGTGTTTACCGTATTCCTTGTTCCTGTGGTTCAGTGTACATTGGTACCACACAGCGGAGCGCTAACACCAGACTCAGCGAACACAAAACAAACTGCCGCCTGGGCCATACAGAAAAATCGGCAGTCGCCGAACATGCCATTGAAGCCGAGGGCGAACACACTATTAGATTTCAGGACACCAACATTCTTTCCTCCATAAAGCATTACCATACCCGGCTACAACGCGAAGCAATAGAGATTTATAAACATCCCAATAATTTCAATAGGAAAGAAGAAGCATTGAAACTCAACAGTAACTGGCATCTAGTCATCAAAAACAAGAAAGGTCATACAATACCGAAAAACACTGCGAGCCAATCAGAAGAGAGCAACAACACAGCCGGCGCCAGCCCCCTCATACCAGCGGGCCAATCAGCAGAGAGCGTCCACACTATAAAGAGAGCGGCACCAACGGCCAACGCATCAGACGCTGCGATACTTTCACCGAGAAGACTTCGTCCGCGCCACTGAAGATGTCCACCGCAGTTGTGGACGAAACGTCTGGGAAATCTTTCTTCAACAGACCACGGCATAACAGCCCGGAAAATTATATTAGTTATAATTGTGACACCGGCCGTGAAAACCTACGTTCTTACATGCCTCGTGTTTGCACTGTAATTATTTCAGTGATTATACTACAAGCACAAAAAATGTCACCTTGTTTGTATTATAATTACCTCAGTGATTACAATACAAGTACAAAAATTTCACCGTGTTAGCATTGTAATTACTTCAGTGACCTACTACTAGTACAAAAATAGCATCGTGTTTGCATTGTAATCACTTCAGTGATCTACTACTAGTACAAAAAATGTCACCGTGTTTGCATTGTAATTACTTCATTGATTTACTACTAGTACGAAAAATAGCATCGTGTTCTCATTGTATGTCGAAAAGTGGGTAAAAGTTGTGAGTTCATTTATGAAGATTCTTGTTGTAACTATTAAACTTTTTTGTAAAACAATTATTGTGCGTTATTTTTCGATCCGCCCTCGTACTTTAGTTGCTGAAGAATATTTAAAAGTTTGTATGACACCAAAAATTAACAGGTTCAAAATACTAAACGGAATTCCTTCTAAATCTACTTAAAAACATTGTCTGTGTGTGTGAAGGAAATCAGGATTTGCTACAGGCAATATCACAATCTGGGTCTATTTAAACTTAATAGTTTCTATCTGAGCTCTAATTGATTAATTATATTTCAAGGGCTTAATGAAGATTCTGTTACCGAGAGCAATGATGTTTTGTTAATGCTTGAGAGTAATTAAATATTTTGGTTTTGTATCATAATATTCGCGTAATATTGCGTACATTGATTACATTAAAAATCTCTGTTTTTGTTGTTTTACAATGGTAAATCCTTTACGCCTCAAGGCTCTTGGGGAATTAGCAATTCTGTAACATATCTCGGATCCAAGCGATGAATATTCAATAACAAATTAGTGCACCATAAATACACGGAGTTACGTAAGTTTGCAGTACGTTCAAATTACATAATTAAATAGTAATACAGAGTGTCCGAAATTAACACTACCCACAAAGAAATGAAACAACTTAAGCAACAGAAGAAGTTTATCGCACTTTCAGAAAATCTCAACATGTCCCCCTCCAGTCGCACGATACACAATCCAATCTTTATTCAATCTCTCTCCAAGTATTGTGTAAAATCTGT
The DNA here is from genome assembly GCA_030765065.1 of Deroplatys truncata. Classification (NCBI taxonomy): domain Eukaryota; kingdom Metazoa; phylum Arthropoda; class Insecta; order Mantodea; family Mantidae; genus Deroplatys; species Deroplatys truncata. The sequence goes on along the minus strand of CM060988.1, from coordinate 168,874,412 downwards.
GGAGTTACAGATGGTACTGTCTCTATAATTCTATGGCACTTGAAGATCATCCACTCTGGTACTGTCGTCCTCCGTGGACTAGTGGTACCGTGCTAGCCTCTAGTTCCCAAGGTCGCGGGTTCAAACCCGGCGGAGGGCGATGGATTTTTTCGGGCGTAAAAATCGTTAGCACGGCTTCCTTCGGAAGGGAAGTAAAGCCGGTGGTCCCGTGTCGTAGATTTACGACACGTAAAAGAACCTCAAGCCTGATAAAGAGGCCTCTGAGCAAAATTACAGGTGTTTCACCCCAATATAGAATGGGACGCTAAGAACCATAGTAGTTAAAGAGCGTCCATAAATAAAACTCAATTTAATTTACTCTGGTACTGTAGACACGGTCTTTCACGAATCCACAAAGAAAAACTTCTAATGGAATTAGATCATGGGGGCCATGAAATAGGACCACCACGACCAATCCACTCTCTCAAAAAATCATGGTTTAAAGCTTGGCCCCCAATAATGAGGGGGAATACGTTTTGCTGAAAAATGTAACCTTGGAATCTGGGATAGTGTGAAATCTTGAAGTATATCGAGGTATGCAACACCAATCACTGTGTTTTATGAAGAAACTCTGACGTGTTACACTCACATGACTTTCTCTACTCTTGTACAAACTATTTTACAAACTCTTATTCTCCGTCTATTTCATATTAATCGAGATAAACATTTGCAGAAACGATCTTCTCACATGCAAAGAGAACTACATTTTACACATAGCGACCAGTTCTAAAAATATTTGACTATCGCTTAAGGCGTACTATGTTCCCCTTGTTTTGTATTTGCAAGGGCAATAAAGAAATACAGTAGGCTATAAGCATCGACATTTATCTTAATAGCTGGTTGCTATGTGCGGCACCATTCTCTTTGCCACAGATTAATACTCTTTGCATATCCAAGACAAAAAAATGAATAACGAATTCCCATTTGAGAAAATAAGTATTGAAAAATTTAAAGGAATACAAGCAATATCTCGAAAATGGTTCACTCAACAACAAAAATGTATATGACATAAATTGCGTATTTTAAAGCGATCTACATTTTTGTGTAGTAAAATTTGTCTATCTCTTATGGTTTACGTCGTTTACAATGAAGAATACTTTTGGAGACATTCCCAGAAAATTCAATGTATACACTTTATTTGTTATAAAAATATCTTAAACATATGATACTTTAATCAAAATCGTTAGAGCCATTTTTGAGAAAATAAAAATTTTCGAAAAATGTTCAATGGAAATGGTAATTTTGGGAGGGGGATTTTCTTGAAAACCTTCGTGTCGCATCTATGAAATATACTGAAGCTAAATACCAAGTTTGGTGTTTATCCGACTATTCGTTTCTGAGTTATGCTGTTCACAGACACACACACACACAAGGACATGTTTCCAAAAATGCTTTTTTTTAGATTAGGGGGTCTCAGAACATGTATTTTTGGTTAAATCTCGGTATCGAATTTTTGGGGGAATATAATACTTCCCCTACTTGCTTTACGTAGTAGAGAACGTAAAAAAAGTCCAGTAACTTCTGACCCAGTTAATCCACACCAAACATTTAACTTTGGAGTGTTACATTAATGTTCATAAATAAAACGAGGATTCTCGAAACCCCAGATCGTGCAATTGTGATGATCGGCATTACCGTACACGTGAAACGTTGCTTAATGAGAGAATATCAACTGCAAAGCCGTAGCGTCTTTGTCGATCGCTGCGCTGCTATTTCTGAACCAAGTAAAGTTTGTGAGCTGTTAATTTCGGTCTCTTATGAACAACATCGTGGACGGTAGAACGACGTAAATTAATTTCACGACTCGCTCCCTGACAGATTTCCTTGGGCTCCGTATGAATGTTTCACGAAATGGTTTCCTCTTGTTCATCCGACGTGCGCTTCCAACCGCCGCGCCGCCGCTATGTCGAAAGCAAGTAAATGTTTGTGCCACCGAAAAATGGTGTGACTGTCCGAAGCTACGCGGCCGTGTTTTTCACAAAATATTCGCTAAACTGTAATCGAAAACTTAAACTCTGCTAACCAATAACAGCACTGTACTTTTTCTTCTGGCGTGAATGGAGCCATTTTGGAAAACAATCTGTGTATGCACGACAATAGAAATAACAGTTTCGCCATTTATCAAGACATAGAAACTTCTTTAGTTTCTCTACATTTTAGTGCAAACTGGCCGCGTGTAACTTTTATGGACCTCCAGGTATTCCATTTCCATATTGGTAGCTTTCATTTTGGACACCCCGTGTATTAAAATTACTGGGTATCAATGGGAAAATTAGAATAGTAAATAAATTTAAGTGTTTGCAATCAATCATGGTAACAGGTGGAAGCAGTAGATTAAGAATAGAAAAAAATCTGATGTGTTGCATTCATATGACTTTCTCTATACTATTGCACAAACTATTTTTACAAACGCTTATTCTCCATCTACTTCATGTTAATCGATAAAAACATTTGCAGAAACTATCTTATTGGCAATTTTCTTGTGGGCGCAAGGGGAATATGAGCTGGTTGCTATGTCAACATTCCATTCTCTTTGCATGCCCAGGACGTAAAAAAACGAATAACGAATTCCCATTGGAGAAAAAGTATAAGTATTGGAAAATTCAAACAAATAACAAGGAATATCTCAGAAATGGTTTACTGAGCAAAAGAACGTATATGACATAAATTGTGTGTTTTAATGAGATCTACAATATTTGTGTTGTAAAATTTTGTCTATCTCTTACGGTTCACCAGCTATGCAAAAGTCATTCAGAATGTAGAAGATTTTTGGCGACATTTTCGGAAAGTTCAAGATATAAATTTCATTTGGTATAAACATATCTTAAACGTATGATATTTCCCACTTTTGGGAAAATCAAAATTTTCGAAAAGTGTTCCACGTAAAGGGTAGTCTGGTGTGGGAGAATTTCCTTGGAAATCTCCGTGTAGTATCCTTGGAAGATACTAAACTCAAATACCAAGTTTGGTACCCATTCCACTTTTAGTTTTTGAGTTATGCTGTTCAGACACATACGGACATGTTTCCAAAAATACTTATTTGGCTCCAGCGCACCTCAAAACATGTATTTGCGGTTAAATCTCGGTATCGAATTTTTGGGTGGAGTACAATACTTCCCCTGCTTACTATACGTAGTAGAGAAAGTAAAAAGTGATGGAAGAAAAACAATTGAAATGTTGAACTCGATATTATGGAGCAGAAATAATGTAAACAAAACTAAAACGCTCATTTTTATTCAATAGTACAAAGCATACTACTCTATGGAGCGGAAACTAGACAGTGAATAGGCAACAATAAGAAAATTATTAACAACAGAGAGGGACTTTTGGCGGAGGGCGTCTCGAAGCTCAAGAAGGGACGAAATTGGTAATACAAAAATTCTGGAAACAATGGAAGTAAAAAAGAATGTATTGGAAATAATAGAAGAGGGAAGATTAAAATGGTTCTGCCATGTTAAAAGAATGGGAAACAATAGAATAGTAAGAATGGTGCTAGAGTGGGAAGCTGAAAGAAACAAGTACGAGGACCACCAAGAGAACAATGGATGGATAGATTCGAAGAAGCATGACGTCTTGAGGACTAATAAATGAAGATGCAAAAGATAGTGATTTATGGAGAAATAAAAGTATGAACATATTGTAGGAAAACTATTGTACGGTAAATAATTCTTAAAATAAAATAAAAAGAATATGATGTGATACATATACATGACTTTCTCTACCCCCTATCGTTTATTAGTGTGTATATAAATTATTCTTACTCAAGCTTCTTTTTCTGTCTACTACATTTTAATCCAAATAAAGCTTTGCAGAAATAGCTACGTTACACATTTCGTTATAAACACAAAGGGAACAGCGATAGTCAAATGTTTAACAACTGGACGCTATATACTGGCATTAAAATTCCATACTGTTTCCATGCAATCGCGAGAAACAACTGAATGTTGACAGACCAAGAATGACCAACAAATTAACCATTTGAACTTTTAATAACGGATATCTCATAAACGGCTTATGCCATAAAAAACTTATTTAAAACAAGTTGTCTGTTTTAAAGAGATCCATAATTTTTGTGTACTACGTTTTCGTCTATCCTTAACGCTTAGCAGTTGTACAATATTATACGAAATTTCTTCCAAATGAAGAGGATTTTACAGGCTCTAACTAGAAAATTCAAGATATACATTTTATTTGTCATGTAAAATCCTTTAATATATGGTGTTTTAATCAAAATCCTTAGAGCCATTTTTATAAAATCAAGATTTTCGAAAAAGTATAGTTGGAATGGGGGGGATTTTCTTGAAAATCTTCGTTTCGCATCTTTGGAAGATACTGAACTTAAATACCAAGTTTGGTATCTACCTGAATTTTTATTGTTGAGTTATGCTGTTCACACACACATACAATACATGGACGCTTTTCTAAAAATGCTTGTTTAGGTTTCAGAGGTCCTCAAAGCATACTTCTGGTTAAATCTTGACATCGAATTTTTGGAATACAACACTTCCCCTACTTACTATACGTAGCGGAGAAAGTATTTAATATTGACTTTTGTTATCTATTGGCTCTAGGAAATCGTATTGTTTTATTTGTTTTGATTTTGAAGTTTAATGTTTTAACTACATAGGTCATATTGTGGCAGTATTTTATATCACAACACTGTGAATGCCAGAGTGATTGTAGTGTAAATTAACATTATTGTATCACATTGATTTGAGATGTTTGTTAATTATACGCATTGCTATGAAATAAGTCCACAAGGCCTCACTGAAACTGACAATAGGAGCGGGTAACAATGAGCGAGGGGGTGAGTTGTTTATCAATTAGAAGAGACAAACAAATGTCGTCAGAGTAGCGCGCTTTTTTTAGAAATAGAGGGAATATCTTCCCAAGAGCATATGTGTTCGTAATTTTGATTGGTTATAAAAATAGACGCTAATGTTGGCGCGTATTATTAACCAATAGCAGCTGTGTTATAATGTTTAGGCATATCGGGGTGAGGGAGTATAAATTCTGAAGCCAGAGACGGGTAACGCTCAGTCCAACAGAATCATTCACGGGTTACACGTCACACAGTCCAACAGAATCATTCACGGGTTATACGTCACACAGTCCAACAGAATCATTCACGGGTTATACGTCACACAGTCCAACAGAATCATTCACGGGTTATACGTCGCACAGTCCAACAGAATCATCCGCGGATTACATGTCGGGCAGTTTAAGAGAATCATTCACGCATTACACGTCACACATTTTGAGAGAATCATTCGCGGGTTACACGTCGCGCAGTTTAACAGAATCATTCACGGGTTACACGTCGCACAGTTCAACAGAATCATTCACGGGTTACACGTCGCGCAGTTTAACAGAATCATTCACGGTTACACGTCGCACAGTTCAACAGAATCATTCACGGGTTACACGTCGCGCAGTTTAACAGAATCATTCACGGGTTACACGTCGCACAGTTCAACAGAATCATTCACGGGTTACACGTCGCGCAGTTTAACAGAATCATTCACGGTTACACGTCGCACAGTTCAACAGAATCATTCACGGGTTACACGTCGCGCAATTCTACAGAATCATCCACGGGTTACACGTCGCGCAATTCTACAGAATGTCTCGCGTCGCAAAGCTAGTTACAAAAATGTGAAATACTGGAATTAATAATGTGCGGCAAATAAGTGATTATAGTTACATTCGAAAATACAACAGTTTCAGTCGGGCGTGTATCAAGAGTAAATATGTGAAATTAATTGTTACGGCAATAAAAGTGTTAAACAAATTCTTTTATAAGTGTTATCTTTTAGTAACAACTACTTTCCGTTTACACACCCTGTTCAAGAGATTTGCTCGACTGAATAATAATAGCTAGCCGGAGGACAAAGAACCCAAAATTTAAAATTAGTAAAACAATAACAGGCGCCCAGCAAATAAGATAACACGAAAGTTACCGCGACAATATCAGACGATGAATGAATGAAATTATTAAAATGATGCTCTCAACCGTTGATGTGTGGGCTCCGTCAATGTGTTTTATAATCTGCACAAAAGAGAAGGAATCTGAGGCGGAGCTAGATAAAGCTGTTGAAAGTTTCTCAGCCAATAGTGCTAGAGCGAGGTTGCCTAGTTCAAGTGCCATGCGGTCTCGCTATAGGCTACGGTTTTACTTTCCAATTGCGCTGTTAAAATTGTGAAGTACTCGTTTTGAACAAAAACCTTGTCTCTATGACGTTTGGTTCTTTAATTTATGCAGAAATTTGAGGGTTGCTGAAAGAATTTGACTATTGTACACCACCAACATCAGCAGTATTGTATATACGTTCGTCCACTGGAATAATCCGTCTTTATGACAAGATAAATTTTGTACATACAGAAAGTTTTAATTTACTTAACTACTTCATTATATCTTATGCGGCTAAACTGAAATTATAGTGATGCATTCACCGCCATATTTACATAATTATTGTTATTATCCTCTTAGTTTGAAAGGTAGCGACATGAAAGCATGCCCGCTAGACTCCGCGCCAAGTGATCGGGGTGAATGTGTACGCTACACATCGCTGTTCTCTTTGTATTTATAACGAAATGTGTATTGTACGTATTTCAAAAAAGGTTTATTTGGTTAAAATGTAGTAGATAAAAATGAACTTGAGTAAGTAGAGTTTGTTTATCCATTAATAAATAATAGAGGGTAGAGAAAGTCATGTGAACGAATTACATCAGATTTTTTCAAGCGGTAGATTGCTATTCGTTTTTATCTTGGTCATGCAAAGAGTATGGAAGTTTAAGGTCATCACGTAGCGACCCGTTTTTTTTAAAAAAATGACTATCGCTTTACCTACTTACTACTAATGTGTAAACGTGTAATGAAAGTTTATCGATTAACGAGAAGTAGATAGAAGAATATCATTTTGTAAGAATAATTTGTAGAAGATTGAGTAGAGAAAGTCATGTGAATACAAAATACAAATATTTTTCAAAGGAAATATTCAGTTTAATCTAGAAACTCAATTTTAGCGTGAAACGCATTACTGTACCCTGGGAAAATGGTAGAGAAAGTAATGTCTTCTAAATCGCTACTAAATGGTAATGAAGAGAGAAAGTTATGCGAATGTTACACTTGAAACTGTTCTGGAACGCCAAGCACAGAGATTCTCTGTCACACACTACATAGCTTGGAATCTTGGACTTCCTCCACACCCTCGCCCCATTTGACGCACCCTTTCCGGGCATATTGTGGGAACCAGCATGTAGTAAACGGCAGTAAAACGGTCGAGATATCGAATTTGACAATATTAGTCGGGCGATAAGACTATGAACAGAGGGACAGAATTGCAGTCCTTTGCAGTCGAGGGACTTTGGGCAAGAACGGCTTAAGATTTAATCAAGGAATGTGAAGTAAACATTCTGCTGTCAAATGGAGCAGAAATAATGGACAGATGCACATAATCGTTGGTGTTAAGAAACGGTCGATTACCAAAACTATTTTACAATACTTTAATACCCTCTCCAGGTTAGCCACGATAGGCAGAGGAAGTATTTATTATAGTCAAAGGTTTAATGGAAAATACACATTTTGAGCTTTTTTGAATACAAAAACGCCTTAGAAACATTTTTGTGTTTTTAGAAACACCTTTGTGTTATTCGTAGATTCTGTAATACAAATAATTTAACGTGTGTAGGCGGATGACGATACTGATGTATTTTATATACAGGGTGGACCATTTAATTTGAAACGATACTATTATCTCCAAAACTAAGCGTCTTTGATAAAAGTTACTTGTTACTTTGCAGGAAAGTAAATGACATTAGTCGTGTTTTATTTGGAGGACGTTGAGAAGGTCATTTTAGGATCAATTTAATTTTTTTAAATGGGAAACTACATTTTTGCATGCTGTTTTCTCATTAGAAAATGTTTATAAAAAGCTGTTTGTCTTGTGATAAGGAATAAGGAAACAAAACTAAGAAACGTAACTTGGGCCTCAAATGACCATCCATGGATGGTTCAACCATTCTGAAGCCGAAATTATGAGTTCAATAATTATCATAATAATCTGAGAAGGATAGGGCTATAAAATAAATAAAATATTTAATTTCAGTGTATGTATAAAAAGGAGAAGCATTGTGAAAATTGTTGACTGTAAAAGCTACAGAAAGACAAGGCAGGCACAGGTTAGCTAATTAGGGACCAGCCCCAGGTATAAAGGGTAAATACCGCTGAAGTCAGTTTCTCTTGGAATTAATGGGTACAGTTGCACTGGCCGGGATGTGATGGTCATTAGAGGCTTCATAACGCTAAGTTTGAAGAGAGTTTTGAGGAGAGAGAGGGGAAGTTAGGAATTTTTCCTCTTTGTAGCGCGGTGGTGAAAGTCATTCTCGCTGGGGCACTCTTGGAGTGCGGAACAACGGTCTCGTCAAGGTCCGAAGACTAGGTGCGAACTTACAAGTGGGTCGGACTATCAGATGTAATTGATAATCTTCGGTCTTGGAAAAGACACAGCAACATCGTAAGAATTTAAAAGTGATCGGCAAATCTTAAGTCTTATTTTAATGGTGAATAAAAGTGTTCCAAGAAAGCGTTCGTGTTTCTATGTACACACACTCACGCATACCCAGTGATTAAGATCTCATCGAGCAGCCGTGGCAAAGTATAAAAAACAACTAGGAGGAGAAAAACAGCAATCGTGAGGTAAAGGTATTGCTTTATTGATGGAGGACGTAGGGTGGCTGCGTCAATTCACTGCGCTCTTCGTACACAGCCATACAGAATTTTCGTTGTTATTTACTTGTGTAGGAACAATTGCAAAGTGCTTGACAGAAATGTTTAGTTTTTTATGGTGTTAAAACAACATAAAAAGGTAGGTTCCCATTTGAAAAAATTAAATTGACCCTAAAATCACCATCACAGCGTTCTCCAAATAAAACACGACTAATGGAATTTGCTCGACTATAATATCAAGCAACTTTTGTTCAAGACATTTCTTTCTACAGCGCTTGGTTTTAGAGATATTGTACAGTCTCAAATTAAATGGTCCATCCTGTATATGCACCCTCATAAGAACGTGTTTGTGTGTAGTTTAAAACATTCTAGTAACCAATTCAATGGAGGGAATACTTATTATTTGGGCGTAGATATAAAATACACAGTACCATACACCAAAGATATTTATATAACTAATAAAATGCATTATATCTTATATTTCAGGGAATAGTCTGTGAAGTCCTCTTTATTCGAAAGTAATTTTGTATAATCTTTTATAAGGGTAAACTAAGGCATAGACGGAAACTTACTAACAAAATATGTAGATCTGTTTAAAAGACACAGTTTATTTAAAATACGTTTTATGTGGCATAACTCGTTTCTGAGATATCCGTATTTAACATTTCGAATTCTTCATTTCTTGTCATTCTTTTAAGTCTTTTCAGTTTGTTTCTCGCGATGTCATGGAAACAGTATGGAATTTTAAGGCCAGCATATAGCGTCCTTATGCCACAAAAAGGTTTTTGTTTAATAAATTGCTGTTTCAAAGAGATCCACAATTTTTACTTTCTCTACTACGTATAGTAAGTAGGGGAAGTATTGCATTCCACCCAAAAATTCGATACCGAGATTTCACCGGAAGTACATGTTTTGAGACCTTCTGAATCCAAAAAAAGCATTTTTGGAAACATGTCCGTGTGTGTGTCTGTGTGTGTGTGTGTCTGTGTGTGTGTGTCTGTGAACAGCATAACTCAGAAACGAACAGTCGGATAAACACCAAACTTGGTATTTAGGTTCAGTATCTTCCAGTGATGCGACACGAAGGTTTTCAAGAAAATCCCCCCACCCCAGACTACCCTTTACATGGAACATTTTTCGAAAATTTTAATTTTCTCAAAAATGGCTCTAACGATTTTGATTAAAATATCATATGTTTAAGATAATGTTATGAGAAATGAAATGTATATCTCGAATTTTCTGGGAATGTCTCCAAAAGTATTCTTCATTGTGAACGACTTTTGCATAACTGGTAAACCATAAGAGATAGACAAACTTTTACTACACAAAAAATGTAGATCTCGTTAAAATACACAACTTATGTCATATACATTTCTTTTGTTGAGTGAACCGTTTTCGAGATATTGCTTGTTATTCCCTTAAATTTTCCAATACTTATACTTTTTCTCAAATTCGTTATTCATTTTTTTATGTCCTGGACTTGCAAAGAGAATGGAATGCGCCGCATAGCAACCAGCGTTAAAATATTTTACCATCGCTTAAAAGCTACCATATTCCCCTTGCATCTACAAGAAAATTAGCAATAAGATTGACATCTCGATATCTCGATTAACATAAAGCATATGGGGAATAGGCGTTTGTAAAAATAGTTTGTACAAGAGTAGAGAAAGTCATGTGAGTGTAACACATCAGATTTTTTTGTATGTTTTCGTCTATTGTTTGTTTATCAGTTAAATAAAGTTATACAAATTTCCTTCCGAATGAAGAGGACTTAACGGATTATTCCTAGAAAATTCAAATATACGCCTTATTTATCATATAAATAGCTTTAATATATAATATTTTAATCAAAACCGTTAGCCATTTTTAGAAAATCTAAAATTTCGAGAAATATTCGAGGATTTTCTCGAACATTTTCGTGCCGCATCTTTGAAAAGTATACTAAACCGAAATACGAAGTTTGGTATTTATGCGACTTTTCGTTTTAGAGTTATGCCATTCAAAGTTGTACACACACACACACACACACACACACACACACACACACAGACTTTTTCTAAAAATGCTTTTTTTTTTTTTTGGTTTCGACGCCTCAAAACATTCATTTGCAGTGAAATCTCAACATAAAATCTTCCCTTACTTACTCTACGTAGTAGAGAAAGTAAAAAATCAGCTTAAATGCTTCATGATAAACAAAGTTATAAAACATTTAGAAAAATAAAGGGATTTTACAGGTGATTCATAGAAAATTTAACATACATTTTATTTGTCATAGAGATATTTTAAACATACCTGTTTGAAATAATTCGAATCTATTATGTATCACTAAAGAATTCACAATTCCTCTACCTTATTTAAGCGGCAGAGAGTTAAAACGGAAAACTGCAGACTTAGTATCTATTTTATTCAGCATATATAATAGACGGCTACGGTTCAGTCATAACTTTCTAATACAAACGTTAATTAGGAAAAAAAGAACTGTTTTCTGTACTAAACGATGTGCATGCAACAGCAGGAGCGTTGGAATGTAGAATAATGCTGCACCTGTGTTCGACTGGAATGTATTTCTGTCTGCATTCTTTATCCCCCGTGTCCTCATTCCAGACATTCCGTATACAATTTTAGAATTTCACTCTAATGTTTCCCTGCCATTTGTGTTTAAATAATTCTACATAGACTGCACATAGTGCCAGTATAGTGTTTCTACTACACATAGGATGTAAATAGTTTAATGCGCTATTGCCGAAGCAAGGACGTAAAGTGAGATTTTACTTATGAGTTGAGATTATAACCCAGGCGTAAAATATTTTACTTCCTTCTTTCCAACGCACAACATTCTGTTTCATACTATGCCGCATTTATATAGTATATTATATAAAAATCTTATGTGTTGCTTCCATATGCCATTCTCCACATACTCTTCTACACTACCGCTTTTGAAAATTGCAAGAAAGAATTTCCCGAATAACTCCAAACTTGGTGGAAGTGTAGAAGAGTGTGCAAGCAATAAATGATTAGGTTTGCAGAGAGATGGGGTACACATGTCTCGTGTCGGTCCCACAAGGTCAGTATTGCGCCCAGTGTAGTCAGTGCGGAGCTATCAAACAAGGTGGAAACAATAAATTGAGTGCCAGTATGCCTCATCGACGTCAAAGCGAGCCATATCGGCATGTGAGTGAATTTGAACGGGGCAGACCGATCAGTCTCCGGGAAGCGGGTTTGTCATACCGTGACATTTCGGCTCGTACAGGGCATGTTGCTACGACATTGTTGCGTGTGTGAAAACAGTGGATAGATGAAGGTGGTACGCAGCGAAGAGCGGGTACTGGATCGCGGAACATGACCACAGCACGGGATGACCGTCATCTTGGCCATAACGGACCGTAGAGATTCATCCACAGTGTTGGCTCGACGCCGGAGCACTGCAACAGGTGTGAAGTTGTCTGCATCAACGGTTCGTCACTGTCTGCTGCAGGTTGGACTGGTTTCATCCATGCCGTTACGTCGGCTTCCATTGTCCAGAAACCACAAGCTCCTCCGACTGCAATGGGCACGTGAACACCGTCATTGGGGTGCTGAGTGGCAAAATGTAGACTTTTCGGACGAGTCCCATTTCAACGTGTCCTACAGTGATGGCCGCATACGTGTCCGGCGGTACCGTGGTGAGCGCAACCTGGAGGGCTGCATTGTTGAGAGGCATAGCGGACAAACACCAGGTGTGATGGTTTGGGGCGCCATTGGTTACAACAACCAATCTCGCCTCCTACGAATTGAGGGCACTTTGAACAGCAACCGGTACCTAACGGTGGTTGTAGAGCCTGAGGTACTCCCCCTGCTTCAGGCCATCTCCACAGGCCACATTTCAACAGGACAATGCTCGACCACTAATTGCGAGGAATGTACAAGCCTTCGAAGAGCGATGGGTACCAATGTTTCCCTGGCCTGCACGTTTGACTGACATGTCGCCCATCGAACATGTATAGGATATGGTTGGTCGGCACCTGGTGCGTCAGGGCCCTCCAGAACCAGTGTCACGGATTTGTGGGCTCGAATACAAACTGCTTGGATGTAAATCACTCAGGAACTTATTCAGAACTTTTTGATTCAATGCCAAGCGTATAGCAGCTCTAATTGCAGCGCATGTAGTCCACACCAAATACTGAATATTAGGGCTCAAAGGTCATATATAGATTTGAAAAGTTTATCATTTGTTACTTGTCATGTACCTAACCTGTGGTATTAAATACATGCGCTTCCTTCTTGGTGATGCAGTTTTCACAAACGCAGTATATAAACTGTTCTCACAAAAGCTTAGTCTTCTGTTTCTTGTTAATGCTGTGAGTTTGTCCCGTTTGTAACTGTCACTTCTCTCAGTTTTCAATGTCACTGTTTAGATATTTTATCTAGTTCAAGTTTCAAGTTGCTTTACTTCTTTGTGTAGAAGCCTCTTCTTGCGGATGGTTCACTCGCTGGGGAGTTGAATACAAGACTTCAACATCTCCGACAGCAGAACTCACCGCACGTCACCAATACCTGAAAATTGCACCTGATGTCGCACCAGAAACGTACTCGTACTCGCTCCTCAGTGATTGACTCAAATCCACTTAACTGCCCTCACGAGATCGCTCGCTTATATAGGCAATGGAAGTTTCCACAGGGTTATCGAACGTTCGAGAAAGAGAAAGATCCAGAAGAATCTAGTTATCTAGCGATAACGTTTCTGGTGTTTACGCTGGCGAGCGCTATTTATCATTGTTTATCTCCATCTGCCCGACGCCGACCTCCCAATAACCTTGGGTCATAGCCACTGTGTATAAACTTTCAATACTGATTTATACATTTCTTGTAGGTTAAGAAGAATCAATATCTGTTGCCCGCATTCGGGAGGTCCCGGGTTCAAATCCCCGTGGGCCGACCAATCTTTCTGATGTTTTTTCGTGGTTTTTCTCACTCGCCAAGGTAAATACCGGATTGGATATTTAACACCACGACCAAAAGTTCCATCTTAAGTCTAAAACAATAGTAAAATGAAAAATAAGTGGTAATTGCCAATGCTATGCCATCTATCTACAGACAATGTAAGCAGTTAGACCGGAACGCACCCTAATGTCATATGAGACTTAGAAGGCTAACTGTCCGCCTTTCTGTGTGAGGGCGGCGGTTAGACTGGACGGCACCCTATTTCCATCTGCACGGCATGAAGCCGGGGTTACAGAGATGAGACCTAGAAGGCTAACTTCCGCCTTTCTGTGTGAGGGCGTCGGTTAGACTGGACGGTACACTAATGCCATATGCACGGCATGAAGCAGGTAGTTACAGGAATGAGACCTAGAATGCTAACTGTCCACCTTTCTGTGTGAGGGCGGCGGTTAGACTGGACGGCACCCTATTGTCAAATACACGGCATGAAGAAGGGATTACAGGAATGAGACCTAGAAGGTTAACTGTCCGCCTTTCTGTGTGAGGGCGGCGGTTAGACTGGACGGCACACTATTTCCATATGCACAGCATGAAGCAGGGGTTACAGAGATGAGACCTAGAAGGCTAACTTCCGCCTTTCTGTGTGAGGGCGGCGGTTAGACTGGACGGCACCCTATTTCCATCTGCACGGCATGAAGCCGGGGTTACAGAGATGAGACCTAGAAGGCTAACTTCCGCCTTTCTGTGTGAGGGCGGCGGTTAGACTGGACGGCACCCTATTTCCATCTGCACGGCATGAAGCCGGGGTTACAGAGATGAGACCTAGAAGGCTAACTTCCGCCTTTCTGTGTGAGGGCGTCGGTTAGACTGGACGGTACACTAATGCCATATGCACGGCATGAAGCAGGTAGTTACAGGAATGAGACCTAGAATGCTAACTGTCCACCTTTCTGTGTGAGGGCGGCGGTTAGACTGGACGGCACACTATTTCCATATGCACAGCATGAAGCAGGGGTTACAGGGATGAGACCTAGAAGGCTAACTGTCCGCCTTTCTGTGTGAGGGCGGCGGTTAGACTGGACGGCACACTATTTGCATATGCACAGCATGAAGCAGGGGTTACAGGGATGAGACCTAGAAGGCTAACTGTCCGCCTTTCTGTGTGAGGGCGGCGGTTAGACTGGACACACCCAAATGCCATATGCACGGCATGAATCAAGAGTTTACAGGGATAAAACCTAGAAGGCTAACTGTCCATCACATACTGTTCTAAGAGATATATACCAACAGATCCGTCGCGATATGACTAAGAAGTTAAAGCGACGTAAAATAAAATAGAATTAAAAAAAATCTTGTGTGTTACATTCACATGACTTTCTCTACTCTTGTACAAACTATTTTTACAAACGCTTATTCTCCATATGCTTCATGTTAATCGAGATATCGAAATGTTAATCTCATTGCGTTATTGATTAAAATACCATACATTATAGACATCTACATGGCAAATAAAATGCAGATCTTGAAGTTTCTGGGAACAGCTTGTGAGGTACTCTTTAATCGGAAAGAGTTTTTTATAATCTAATATAACTGGCAAACCTTAAGCAGTAGATCAAAGCGTACTACACAAAAGATGTAGAGCTCTTTAAAATACACAATTCATTTAAAATGACCTTTTTGTAGCATCACCATTTCCGAGATATCCGTTATTAATGCTTCAAATTGTTCGATACTTTCGCATTCTTTTGAACTCCTGATGACATCCAATTGCTTCCGCGATTGCACGAAGATATGATACATACATTATTATAGGGCATACGAACTTGTTTTACTACAGCTTATTATTGTACCTACTTCATTGTCTTGCAGAAACTTCTTTTAAAAGAAACAGCTACTTCATAATTTCGTTATGTATACAAAGAGAACAGCTATAGTCAAATGTTTTAAGAACCGGACGCTATAGACTGCCTTAAAATTCCATACAGTTTCCATGATATCGCGAGAAATAATTAAATAGGGACAGGACTTCAAAAGAATAACAAAGTACTGAACAGTTTAAACTTCCAATAATGGATATTTCGGAAATAGCTTATGCCACAAAAACGCTTTTGGAAATAAACTGTGTTCAAAAGAGATATACAGTGCTTTACGTTTTCGCCAATGTCTTAACGTTTACTAGCTATACAAGATTATATAAAAGTCCTTCTGAATGAAGAGGACTTGACAGGCTATTCCCAGGAAATGCAATATTTACACTTTATTTGTAATTAAAGATATTAATTATGTGGTATTTTAATCAAAATCCTTAGGAGTAATTTTTGAGAAAATAACAAAGTTTGGAATAAGTTTGTATGTAACGTTAATTTGGAGTGGGGAAATTTTCTTGAAAATCCTCATGCCGCATCGTTGGAATGTACTGAATTTAAGGACCAAATTTGGTGTTTATTTGACATTTCCTTTTTGAGATTTGCTGTTCAAAATCTTGTACAAAATTCCTTCTGTACCTACTAGGTACATGGTAGAGAAAGTAAAAATGCATTTTTTGATTCAGGGGTTTTCAAAACATGTGTTTCCGGTGAACTCTCGGTGTTGAATTTTTGGATGGAATGTAATACCTTCTGTACCTACAAGGAACGTGGTAGAGAAGGTAAAAATAGCGTATGAAATTTACTTATAACATTTTACACTGAATACTTTATAAACCTATTTCATAACATATAATCGTATTAAAATAATGTTATTATAACACACTTATAATGCGATTACCGTATCACCAACCATTTGTTTTACGTTGTCAATTTCAGCTCTCTTGTGAGCGTGCGTTAGGAGCAATGTAAACTAAACGCGGTAAGGGAAGTAAAACAAATGCAAACATTAAGATGTGAGAGGGATAAGCACCTGCTACCCTATCCCGACTTGACCCTGCCAGGAGCAAGGCATTGTGGGAAGTCAATACTCCAGCTGTCCACTTCTGGGTACTCAAGCATCTCTTGAGGCTCTTTTAGCCTCCCTGGACCATTTTGTTATTAGCCTGTCAGTTGTTCCATACCACTAAATGTCTCGCGCAGTACCTTCTTTACGTAAAAGGGACCCATTACATCGATCCCCTCTAAATTAAGTTATCCACGGCATAGGCCGGACGCTATAAGAAAATGCACTGAAAATTTCCAGTACTTTTTCAACAAAAAAGAAGTTTTCTACTTGGTTACATTCTACTGTAACAAAATACACTGCTCCTCCATTTCCCTTCGTGGCATAAACCTGAACCTACCAACTATCCCTCGCCAACGAACATACCTTCATTTGAACGACTTTTGCATAACTGGTAAACCATAAGAGATAAACAAAATTTTACTACACAAAAAATGTAGATCGCGTTAAAGTACACAATTTATGTCACATATATATTTTTGTTGTTGAGTGAACCATTTTCGAGATATTGCTTGTTATTCCCTTAAATGTTCCAATACTTATACTTTTTCTCAAATGGGAATTCGTTATTCATTTTTTTTGTCCTGGTAATCCAAAGAGAGTGGAATACCCGACCTAGCAACCAGCTCTTAAAATAAAAGACTATCGCTTAAAGCCTACCAATTCCCCTTGCATCTACAAGAAAATTAGCAATAAGTTTAACATCTCGATATATCGATTAACATGAAGCATATTGAGAATAAGCGTTTGTAAAAATAGTTTGTACAAGAGTAGAGAAGCCTCTTGTACAAGTGTAACATCTTGTGAGTGTAACACTTCAGACTTTTTATCATGGATATACATTTTATGTGGTATTTTAATCAAAATCCTAGAGCCATATTTTAAAAAATTAAACGTTTCAAAAATGCCCCACCTAAAGCGTAGTTTGGTGTTTATCCGAATTTTCGTTATTGGATTATACTGTTCACAGACACACAAGCACACAAGCAAAGCAAAAAGCAAAATCGACTGGATAGACTAGTAATATTTTATGCGGGTTACTGTACATTCACAATAAAGTCAACTCCTGTTGACTTTCTTCAAAGGACACGAGGTCAAAGGTTGAAAAATAAAATGTTGTATATAAATTATATACACATGAGTGGCGTCATACAGAAGGATAGCTCCAGTGTTAAAAAAACTGTACTATTGATATTTGGTTGAATAAACTTGCACACAATTTAACAAGTTGTTTTCCATGCCACTCATTAGCATGGTAAATGTTTGCTTGCCTGATTACGTTTTATCATTTGGTATTCATGCGTCAAATAGTTTAAAAATGTCCAGTTTATCAGTTTGCTACGTGATACATGCCTCGTGTTATCAATCTGTCGGGCCATTCGTAGCATGGCCCACTTCATATGAATCTGTCAAGTGTTTAATTTGTGCAGGATTTATAGACTCTTACTTTTCGTGTGCGTCTGTTCACAAAAATGCTTGAAAAGCACATATTTGCTAATAGCATCAGTGATTAAAACACCGATACATGCAACATTCACGATGGAATCAATTAAAGCCTGTTTGTGTCAACCTACCGCATACACTGGCTAAATGTGGCTATACAATTGAAAGGAAAACACTCCTTTTTCTCTACATAGACAAATGCACCTTGTTTTTTACTTTCTCTACTGCATATAGCAAGTAGGAGAAGCCTTGCATTGAACCCAAAAATTCTATGCCGAGATTTCACCGGAAATACATGTTTTGAGATGCCCTGAATCCAAATAAAGCATATTGGAAACATTTCCGACTATGTGTCTGTGAACAGCACAACTCAAAAACGAAAAGGCGGATAAATATACAAAATTGGTATTTGAATTTAGTATCTTCCAAGGATGCGACACAAATATTTTCAGGAAAATACCCCCAAAATCAACTTTTTGAAAATTTTGATTTTCTCAAAAGTGGCTCTATCGATTTTGATTAAAATATCATATGTATTAGATATTTTCATGGCAAATGAAATGTATATCCTGAATTTTCTGTGAATGTCTCCAATAGTCCCCTTTAGTCTAAATGAGTTTCGCATAACTGATAAACCGTAAGAGATAGACAGAATTTTACTAAACAAATGTAGAGCTCGCTAAAACACACAATTTATATCTTATACATTTTTTTGTGGAGTGAACCGTTTCCGAGATATTCCTTGTTATTTATTTGAATTTTCCAATACTTGTACTTTTTCTCAAATGGGAAGTCGTTATTCGTTTTTTTATGTCCTGGACATGCAAAGAGAATGCTACACACAGTAACCAGTTCTTAAAATATTTGACTATCACTTAAGGCCTATTATATTCCCCTTGCACCTACAAGAAAATTAGGAATATGATAGTTTCTGCAAATGTTTATCTCGATTAACATGTAGTAGATGGAGAATAAGCGTTTTGATGCAGTATTTCTAAACACGTAAATAATTTCAGTCAAATTATATAATATATAAATTCAATAACAGCCCGCCTTAAAGCAATATGTGTATGTAACAATATATAAAAAGTGTATATTACAGTCATTGTATATGTTTATATTATTGTATACATGTGTAATACAGTTATGTGAATGTATTACGTAATTTAATAATGTAGGAGCTGTGAGAATAATAGGTTAAAAGTTGCTAACAATAAGATAACCTTGAGGCAATAAAGAGTAAGAAAGTTAGTAATGCTACTAGTCATTATTGGAGCAACAATAATGTAAATTATGTGACAGTTTATAAAATAGCCAATCAACAACCAGAAAAAGCTTTAGTTAAATGAAGGTTTTCTATTGGATTAGGATTAGCCAATCAGAGACTTGAAATACAGAAATTTACACATTTAGGCGCTAGAAATCAAGTCAGTTGCTTGTAGACAGCGCTCGTAACTGGACCCATTGGTCATAGGCAGTGTTTCTAACCGGACGCGAGATGTGTCCTCGAGAAATTTAATACGTATTCAGTGTGAGAAAATAGTTTACGTGTTAAAAAGTGCAAGTAATTAATAAAAGAATCATACAGCTCTCTATATCACTGAAGTGTTATTAAAATCGTGTCAAGAATTAATAAAAACGAGTGAATTAAAAACTTTAATCTGTGTAAGCCTACATTCTTCAGCCGCATCACGCCCTGTTAAGAAATTCATGTCTCTAACAATAATATTGACGCAGCCGAGGCGAACATAAATATGTAATATTTAAAGAAACAGTCAAATTACAAAGTTAATATTTTTAAATTCGGGCGAAGGCTACCGGAAACTTTTTACTATACGTGTGGTTGCTACTACTTCAAGTTTGGCTCTCCAATAGTTGAACTATAATACATCATCTTAAAACTGACTTTCCATACTTAGCAGCAACAAACATTCTTCAAATTGGCTCCCAAAACGTGGGGCAAATAAAAACGTCTTCAGTTTATAAAAATAGTATGTATAGGAGTAGAGAAGGTCATGTGATTGCACTTGCTTTATCAGGAGTTTCCAAAGTTTTTCTACCGGTGTTCACTTTTCATCGGGGTTGCCATCTTTTAAATGTAAATACATTGTATCAGCCACTCAGAATTATAGATTTACACTCAAATTGTTCTAAATTTAAACACATTTTAAAATAGGGATTCCTAGATAAGAACTCATAGAACCGGTTTTTTCAAGGTATTCTCCCTGGCACTGTATGCAGTGTTCCATCCTCTGGAACCCCCTCTGTAAGCATTAACGCCACTCAGTTACTTCAGACAACTCCTCTTCTTATGCTGTAATTGCTTCTTCAGAACTACAAAATCGGTGACCTCGAAGTCGGTTTTTCACCGTAGGGAACAGAAAGCAATCACATAGCGCCCGGTTGGTATTACAGGATGGATGAGTCAACTGCTCTGCTAATGGAGTTTCAGGAACTCCATTAGCAGTGTGAGCTGATGCATTGACATGATACAACAAACGCCCCCTTAGTCGTCTTTGGACGCTTTTCACTTTCGGAAGGCAAACTTCTGTGTACCATTTTGCAGTAACTGATTTTCGAGCACAGTGGTTGAAACGTGACCACTTGTGGAGAAGAAAGAAGCAAGCGTTTTCTTTCCCGCACTCCTTATCTCTTGACTTTGACAGGTGGTTGTCATCTGGGAACATCCAAATGGAGGTCTGGTGTTTGGTTTCTGGGTCAGACTTTTATATCCAGGTTTCGTCACAATAACTGGAAGAATGTAACCTTTCCACAGTTAAATATTTGCAGCATTTCTTATCACCATTTCACTCCGTGGAACTTCCGTGCTTCAGACAAAATATGAGGCACCCATTATAAAGAATTTTTTTTTACAGGAAGGTGCTCATGAAGGATGGTTGAAACACTGGGCGAACTATATCATTGGTCTGCAACTGTCCTCTTTATTACTTTCTCTACTACGTATAGTAAGTAGGGGAAGTATTGTATTCCTCCCAAAAATTCGATACCAAGATTTCACCGGAAATATATGTTTTGGGGCCTCCTGAATAAAAATAAATCATTTTTGGAAACATCTCCGTGTGTGTGTCTGTGTGTCTGTGAACAGCATAACCCAAAAACGAACAGTCAGATAAAAAGCAAACTTGGTATTTAAGTTCAGTATCTTCCAGCGATACGACACGAAGGTTTTCAAGAAAATCTCCCAACCCTAGACTACCCTTTACAACTAACATTTTTTGAAAATTTTAATTTTCTCAAAAATGATTCTAAAGATTTTGACTAAAATATCATATATTTAAGATACTTTCATGGCAAACAAAATGTATAACTTGAATTTTCTGGGAATGTCTCCAAAAGTATTCTTCAATGTGAACGACTTTTACATAACTGGTAAACCATAAGAGATAAACAAAATTTTATTACACAAAAAATGTATGTCGCGTTAAAATACAACATTTATGTTATATATTTTTGTTGTTGAGTGAACCATTTTCAAGATATTCCTTGCTATTCCCTTAAATTTTCCAATGCTTATACTTTTTCTCTAATGCGAATTAGTTATTCATTTTTTGGTCCTGGTAATGCAAAGAGAATGGAATACTCCACATAGTAACCAGGTCTTAAAAGATTTGACTATCGCTTAAAGCCTACCATATTCCCCTTGCATCTACAAGAAAATTAGCAATAAGATTAACATCTCGAATAACATGAAGCATATGGAGAATAAGCGTTTGTAAAAAAATAGTTTTACAAGAGTAGGGAAAGTCATGTGAGTATAACAGACTTTTTTAGTGGTGTGCAATACTTTCTCTCCTTAATGCGTGATATATGTATTTACTGGAAGGGAGTAAAATCTTACTCCAGTAGTTAATGAATGTGTTGCTTGCAGTTACGTAATAAATGTGGCATTATGAAAACAGCTTAAGTTAAGTTTCACTACACACAATATGATCGCTCCACTTCTGTGACGTTTTTAATCCTGTGTTAATTACTGCAAGTTATTTCACAGTTTTGCCTCTGGAACGGAATAAGCCCTTTGGCCGCCTTTCTGAACCCTATGAGCTATGCAAAACGTTATGAAATTTCTGCACATGAGCATTCCGTTATTCACAGTCCAGGGCGTCCATTCCCCCTCATGCAAATTGCGTAACGCCCCGCTCCTCTGTCAGCAAGTGGGTATTCCACGAGAACCATCGAAGCCTACTTTATCCTCTTTTGTAACGAACGATTTGTGGCGTTCCAGTTTTTTTGTAAGAGGTGAGTTTGCCAGATAAAAAGACTTACGTGTTACGCTCACACAACTTTCTCCACAAACTGTTTCTTACTTTCTCTACCACGTGAGAAAGGTGATTTGTTACGTTATTTGCAACATGCTTTGGGCGTCAATTTGAAGTAGCTTTTATTGAAGGCGTTGTATTATATTTCAACTGTTGGGGAACTGAACTTGTAGTAGTTGTAACCGCACGTATAGTAAACAGTTTCCGGTAGCCTTTGCCCCAAGTTTAAAAAAAATATTAACTGTGTAATTAAACTGTTTCTTTAAATATTTATGTTTTATGTGTGCCTCGGCTGCGTCAGTATTATTTTAGAGACATGGATATCTTGGCAGGGCGTGATGCGACAAGAATGTAGGCTTACAAGACTATTATTTTACTTCACTCCTTTTATTAATACTTGATACGATTTAAACAACAGTTCACTGATATAGGGCTGTGAGATTCTTTTATTAATTACTTGTACTGTTTAACACGTAAAGCTATTTTTCGTCTCAAACAAATACGTATTAAATCTCTCGAGGACGCATCACGCATCCGATTACAATCACTGTCTAGAAGCAACACGTCTGGTTATGAGCACCGTTTGGAGGCAACTGAATTGATTTCAACCGTCTAAACTTGTAAATTTCTGTATTTAAAGTCTCTGATTGGCTAATCCTACTCCAATAGAATACCTGCATTTAACTAAAGGTTTTTCTGGTTGTTAATTGGCTATTTTATTAAACTGTCACTAAAATTACATTATTGTTACTCCAAGAATCACAAGTAGTACTGTTAAACATTCTTACTCATTATTGACTCAAGGTTACCTCATTGTTACCTCATTGTTAGCAACATTTAACTTATTATTCTCACAGCTCTTACATTATTAAATTACGTAATATATTCACATAACATTATTACACATGGATTCACTAATATAAGCATACGCAATGACTGTTACATACATTTTACAAATTAGTACATACACATATTGCTTCAAAGTGGGCTGTTATTGAATTTATGTACTATATAATTAGGCTGAAAATATTTAAGTGTTAAAAATACTGCCTCACACGTACATAGGAGGTAGAGAGTGTATTGCATTCTGCCCAAAAATCTGATACCGAGACTTCACCGGAAATATACGTTTTGAGGCCCCCTGAATGCAATTAAAACGCTTTTAGAAAAAGGTACTGTGTGTGTATGTCTACGAACAGCATAATTCAAAAACTAAAAGTCCGATAAATACAAAACTTGGTATTTAACTTCAGTATCCTCCAAAGATGTGACACAAAGATTTACAAGAAGATTTCCTCACACCAATCTACCCTTTACATGGAACTTTAAGGCTGTATTTTTAACGTTTAAATAATATCAGTCTAATATAATAACAGCCCGCTTTAAAGCAATATGTGTATGTAATAATATATAAAATGTGTGTAACAGTCATTGTATTATGCTTATATTATTATGTACATGTATAATAATTTGTTATGTGAATGTATTGTGCATAATTCAACAATGTAGAAGCTGTAAGCCGAAAGTTACTAAGAATGAGGTAGCAATGAGACAACAATAACTTAGAAAGTATAATAATGCTACTAATAATTCTTGGAACAATATTGTAATATTTAAAACTGTTTATAAATAGCCACTCAACAACTAGAAAAACCTTAAGTTAAATAAAAGTATTCTATTGGAGTAGGATTAGCCAATCAGAGACTTGAAATAGAGAAAATGTGCAAATTCAAGCGGCAGACGCTAGAAGACAGCGTTACCAACCAAACGCTACAAGATTGCGTACCCGATCGGTACAATACGTGGACAATGGGAGACATAAAGATATATTGCGGTGAAAATAATATAAAATTTATGTGGTAAAAGGGTGTAATTAACAAAATTCTCACAGCTCTACAGTAGGATATATCAATGATGTTATTTAATCGTGTGAAGGATTAATAAAAACAAAGTACAATACAATTATAATTGGTTCTTTAGCCACACCACCCCAGCTAAGAGATACGTGTTCTAAAACAAATTCCGACTTAGCCGAGGCATACATACATACATATATATATAT
This sequence comes from Deroplatys truncata, assembly GCA_030765065.1. Classification (NCBI taxonomy): domain Eukaryota; kingdom Metazoa; phylum Arthropoda; class Insecta; order Mantodea; family Mantidae; genus Deroplatys; species Deroplatys truncata. The sequence goes on along the minus strand of CM060988.1, from coordinate 168,850,012 downwards.
ATATATTATTTAAATAAACATTAGAATTACAAAGTTGATTTTTTAAAAACGTTGAGGCGAAGGCCACCGGAAAGCGTACGTGGGACGAAGGCCACTGGAAACTTTGTACCGTACGTGTGGCGAACACTCCAAAAAACATATCTCCCGCAATGCTGGTGTAACCACAACAATTAAACAGCTTCAAGTTTGTATTGTACGTGGGACTAGAACACACTCAACTTTTTTGAAAATTTTGATTTTTCCAAAAGTGGTCCAAACGATTTTGATTAAAATACCATATATTAAATATATTTACTTTGAGAAATAAAATGTATATCTTGAATTTTCTGGGAATAGCCTATGAAATCCTCTTCGTTCGGAAGGAATTTTGTATAATCGTGTGTAACTGGTACATAGACGAGAACGTACTACACAAAAAAATGCAGACCTCTTGAAAATGCACAATTTATTTCAAATAAACTTTGCAGGCTATATACTGGCCTTAAAATTCCATACTGTTTCCATGCTATCCTGAGAACTAACTTAATATTGACAGGACTTCAAATGAATGGCCAAGTAATGGACAATTCGGAACATTAATAACGGATATCTCAGAAATAGCTAATGCTACAAAAAGTTACTTGAAATAAATTCTGGGTTTTAAAGAGATCTACTTTTTTTCTTTGTGGTACGATTTCGTCTATTCCTTAACCTTTAGCGGTTATACAGAATTATATAAAATTTATTCTGGATGAAGAGGACGTCATAGGCTATTCCCAGAAAAGTCAAAATATACATTTTATTTGTAATGTAAATATCTTTAATATATTTTAATCAAAATCGTTTCTACAATTTTTTAGAAAATCATAATTTTCGAAAGATGTTCCATGTAAATTGTAGTTTGGGGTGGGAGAGTTTCATGAAAATCTTCGTGTCACATCCTTGAAAGTTACTTAACCTAAATACCAAGTTTGGTATTTATCGAAATTTTCGTTTTTGAATTAAGCCGTTCACGGACACACACAGGAGGTTTTTTTTCTAAAAATGCTTTATTTGGATTCAGAAGGCCTCAAAACGTCCATTTCCGGTGAAATCTTAGTAACCAATTTTTGGGTGAAATGCAATATCTTCTCTGCCTACTATGTACGCGCAGAGAAGGTAATTAAAAATCTTAAATTTTAATTTTCCATCATTTATGTCCAATTTTCTCCGATTGGTGCTCTTAAAATCCCCAACTGACTCACCTCATTTACTTGTAAATCACAAGGTATGCTAGCTGAGTTTGTTAGAGCAGGGACACGGTAAGCCGAAAATCCATGGTTCATATCTCGACTATGGCATTGCATTTGTTCAGTTTTATTCTGCCTTTTCAACTTCAAACTTCATACCGTATGTCTGATATCATAATTAATTATTGTTAAAAATTACTTCAGTGATTTTTTATAAAGTAAAAGTAAAGGAAAATGTTGTCTAAAGTGTAGTTTGACGTGGGGATTTTTTTTCTTCAAAATCCTCATGTGAAATCCTTAGGGGTTGAAATCCTAAGTATTGTATTCCACCTAAAAATTTGATACCGAGATTTCAACGGAAATATATGTTTTGAGACATTTTTGGAAACATGTCCGTGTGTGTGTCTGTGTGTGTGTCTTGTCAGCCTGTGAACAGCATAACTCAGAAACGAACAGTCGGATAAACACCAAACTTGCTATTTAGGTTTCAGTATCTTCTAGAGATGCGACACGAAGGTTTTCAAGAAAATCCCCCCACCCCAGATTACCCTTTACATGGAACATTTTTCGAAAATTTTAATTTTCTCAAAAATGGCTTCAACGATTTTGATTAAAATATCATATGTTTAAGATATGTTCATGACAAATGAAATGTATATCTGGAATTTTCTGGGAATGTCTCCAAAAGTATTCTTCATTGTGAACGACTTTTGAATAACTGGTAAACCATAAGAGATAGACAAAATTTTACTGCACAAAAAATGTAGATCGCGTTAAAATACGCAATTTATGTCATATACATTTTTTGTTGAGTGAACCATTTTTTGAGATATTGCTTGTTATTCCCTTAAATCGTTCAATACTTATTTTCTCATTCGTTATTCATTTTTTTTGTATTGGATATGAAAAAGTATTAATCAGTGGCAAAGAGAATGGTGCTGCACATAGCAACCAGCTATTAAGAGTAATGTCTATGCTTAAAGGCTACTGTATTTCTATATTGCCCTTGTAAATATATATTCCCCTTACATCTACAAGAAAATTAGCAATAAGATAGAGTCTGCAAATGTTTATCTCGATTAACATGAAGTAGATGGAAAATAAGCGTTTGTAAAAATAGTTTGTACAAGACTAGAGAAAGTCATGTGAGTGTAACACATCAAATTCTTTGAGTTATGCTGCTCATAGACAAATAGAGAGACAGACGGTGGGCACTTATACAAAGCTGTAAATTAAAATGTCTTTATTTAGATTCTGGAGACCACGAAACGAATATTTCTCGTGAAACTTCTATACGAAATTTGTTAGTGGAATTGTGCATTTCCTCTATCTACACTGTACGTGACAGAGGAAGTAATAACCATAATAATTAAGGGCTGTCGTGAAGCTGGGAGTGGCTGAAACCTAAATTTCACTTAATTCTGGTTTTAAATTTCTTCTCAATATCTAAGTTGTTTTTGTTTTAGTATCAATTAATATTATTAATTGACCTATTTATGGATTGATATTCTGCGCATTGTACTAAGACAGAACAGTTGAGGAGAAAGTGTCTGCCAGGTTTATTTATTAACACAAGAAGAGGTTTACAAGCTTGTTGGACCTTGCTGGTTGGGAAGGGGTACCAATTAGTACATTTCTACACAAGGTTATGCAGCTCAGATCTGAGTATAAAGAAGAGGGTCAAGGGTGGGAGGAGGAGGGTTAATGGCTTAGGGGTGGGTGTTTGTTTGCTTTGTAATTAATAGCATACTTGTGAACACCTTCTTTGTCTTCTTCTGTTTTGTCTGTGTGATTTTTTTTCTTAGTATATCTTTTTTTATCTTTTCTTTTCATTTCTTGTAAATATCATTAACTTTAAAGTTCAGTGTGATGAGTATTATCTGAAAAATATGAGCTACAATATATTACATAATCACGTATGTTCTAGGCAATGTTTAAGACCATTAAATGCATCACTCTACTTACTCTATTGGGAAATTTTAAAATCTTTTAATATATATTTTCTGTTTCATTAAACGGTTTCTGTCTTATGGGTTTCAGGTGGTGTTAGGTGGTGGTCGACGTCATTGGCTCCCCAAGGTGTCCAGAGATCCTGAACCACCTGGTGAAGAAGGTCGGCGTCTCGATGGTCGCAATCTCATCGCTGATTGGCTGAGGGAGAAGAAACGGCGTGGCTTACGAGCAGAGTATGTATGGACAAGAGCTCAAATGGAAGCCGTGGATCCACAGCGCGTGGATCACCTCCTGGGTAAGTTATAGAATGTTACACTTAGGGCAGGGTCAGCCAACTTGTTAACTTGTGATGGCAGAGAACCACCAATTGTTTCCATAATACCTTTCTCTTCCTTATGTATAATTCGAAATCATAAATGAATTTACACATTAATTTTAAACTGCCAACTAAACGTTACATACCAATTCAACTGCTCAGTCTCTGCAAAGTCACATTAATATTAAATTCTAAAACTGCTTCGATAGTTGTCAAAATATTTGCAAAAATTGCATGGATTTCAAAGAATTGGCTGTTTCAAATGCAAATCCAGCTACGTTTGTTGCAGTCAAACAGAAGAAAGTGTTTATTTAACACTGATGTATTGATCGCAGTGTAGGTAACCATGTCACCAAATATTTATCTACTAAAAAAATCTGATGTGTTACACTCACATGACTTTCCCTACTCTTTTACAAACGTTTATTCTCCATATGCTTCATGTTAATCGAGATGTTAATCTTATTGCTAATTTTCTTGTAGATACAAGGGGGATATGGTAGAGTTTAAGCGACAGTCAAATCTTTTAAGAGCTGGTTGCTTTGTGGAGCAATAACGAATTCAAATTTTAGAATAAGTATTGGAAAATTTAAGCGAATAACAAGCAATATCTTGAAAATGGTTCACTCAACAAAAAATGTATAGTTTATAAATTGTGTATTTTAACGCGATCTACATTTTTTGTGTAGTAAAACTTTGTCTATCTGTTATTGTTTACCATTTATGCAAAAGTTGTTCACAATGAAGAATGCTTTTTGAGACGTTCACAGCAAATTCGAGATATATATATCATTTGTCGTGAAAATATCTTAAACATGTGATATTTTAATCAAAATCGTTAGAGCCGTTTTTGAGAAAATTAAAATTTTCGAAAAAGTTCCATGTAAAGGGTAATCTAGGTTGGGGGAATTTTCTTGAAAACCTTTGTGTCGCATCTCTGGAAGATACTGAACCTAAATACCAAGTTTGGTGTTTATTCGACTGTTCGTTTCTGAGTTATGCTGTTCACAGACACACACGGACATGTTTCCTAAAGTGCTTTCTTTGGATTCAGGTGGTCTCAAAACATATATATCCTGTGAAATGTCGGTATCGAATTTTTGGGTGGAATACAATACTGCTCCTATTTACTATACGTAGTAGAGAATTTAAAATTACAAAACGGAACCCATAATGTAGCAAAACAATAGAATTACAATTACAATTCACAAGAGTTATTAAGACATAGAAAGAGTCTCATATCTCTCGGGCAAAACAAATCAAATTAAAAATAAATAAATTATTCATTTAAACATTATATAGAAAATCTAATAACAAACCCTGAACTCCCAGAAACTACACCACAATTTACGTAATCAACTTTCCCTATAATCAGCTCCATAAATATTAGAACACAACGTGCGCTCCAAGCTATTTCTGGAAAGGTTTATCTCGATTAAAGTGAAATAGTTAGGAAAATAAATTTTCATAAGAATAATTTGTATACCCATTAATAAGCGATGTAGAGAAAGCCATGTGAATGTAACACATAACAGTTTTTTTTGTGTGCGTCTTTCCTGTGAGATCTGAATATTGAATCATAGGGTGAAATACAATTGTTTTTAGACAGCATAGCTTAAAGGTAAAACTTTTATCACAGTGCACACGAGCTAAAAGCTTCAGATTATCGCACTAGAATCGATGCGAGAATATCCCTTGTGACCAACTTTGGTTTCAAGTCCAATCACATGGCAAGTACCCTTTGTATTTGCACATGTTTAATAACTCGACTTGGTTTGATTATGTTTTACTTTTTATTATATATTTTTACATGATTAATTTCTCATGACGCTCGCATTATTTTTTCACAATACAAATCACCATACTTAGGTTTATCGCAATTCTTTGTGGAGTAAACCTACACCTTATATTGGCATGCATTCTGCTTTCTTTGATCCAAAACGTTATTCTTTTATCTAGCATAACCTACATAAAAATTAAGTGGCGGCAATTATAAATTCAGAGGAAACTGAAGTGGAAGAACCAGGTCAAATTACAGAACCAGCAGAAACAATAACACTAGAAGTACTTACCCAAAAAATCAAGAAAGCAATGTGATACAGCATTTATTCGCTTCATTACCTGGTGAGGGCAAAACCTGTTGAAAATAATTTCACTGAAAATGAACTGCTAGCGAATCACAAAACATCTCACATTAAAGGTTAATTTTAGGAGGAGTTGTATTGTATTTCGACTGTTGGGGAGCCGAACTTGAAATAGTTGTAACCGCACGTATGGTGAAAAGTTTCCAGTAGCCTTCGCCCCGAAAATGTACTTTCCGGTGGCCTTTGCCCCAAGTTTAAAAAAATTAACTGTGTAATTTTGACTTTTCTTGAAATATTATATATTTATGTTTGCCTCGGCTGCGTCAGTATTTATATTTTTTTTAGAGACATGAATGTCTCAGCAGGGAGTGGTGCGACTGATGAATGTAGGCTTACACAGAATATAATTTTACTTCAGTCCTTTTATTAATGCTTGATACGATTTTAAATAACACTTCACTGATATAGAGAGAGAGAGAGAGCTGTGAGATTTTTTTATTAATTACCTGCACTTTCTAACACGACTGACTTCTGAATTTGTAAATTTTGCTTCATTTTAGTTTCTGATTGGCTAATCCCAGTCCAATAGAATACCTTCATTTAGCTACAGCTTTTACTGGTTGTTGATTGGCTATTTTATAAACTGTCAAAAAAATTACATTATTGTTTCCAAGAATTTCAAATTCATTATTGCCTTAAGGTTACCTCATTGTAAGCAACTTTTGATCTATTTCTCACAGCTCCTACATTATTAAATTACGTAATATACTCACATAATATTATTACACATGTATACAATAATATAAACATATATAATGACTGTAATATACACTTTTTATTGCTTGTCACATACACATATTGCTTTAAGGCGGGCTGATATCGCTTTATACCTCTTTATCTTGTTTCAAACACCGCGTTCCAAACGTGATCTCTTGTTAGTTTCAGGAATCAATGTAATTTTATTGATATTTTACAAATTCGAGCGCTGTCTAAAAGATAGTATATGCGACAGGTATTAAAAGTTGTTTTATTTTGCTCGTAGAATTGCGAAATAAAGTCCTACTTTTACACTTTGTATATAATTTACTATTATCTTTCGACTATTTTAGAAACAAACTACTGAAACCTTATGGAACTGTGATGAAGAAGTATGTGGCTGTTAGGTACCTGAATTCTTCTCTTTCTTTAAAACAGTTCAAATTCACGGATGTCGACTTCGTTTTCTCGCTTGATACATTTTTTAGAAAAGAAAGAAAAAAAGGGGGATGATATTTCACGGTTAAATGGAAAGATAACGAACCGTGGGCTGAAGACGAGATCGTAAATTGCCCTGAAATTATGGAACCAAAAGACAAGTAGCACAATGCACAATTTCAATCATATCCGCTTGGAAAGCGGACGGGGAGCAAAGCAGAATACAATAATAAAAGAGAGAAAGCCGGGAGATATCCTCTATAGCCCACTGCTTGTCAAAAGTGACATTGTATTGGCCGTTAGGGACGAAGGGTCCAAAAAAAAAAAACTTTATGATGGTTTGTGTTGGGGAAAGTTTCTCGCTAAGTTAAATGGGAATTAAAATTTGTAGCAGAGTTTAGCGGAGGGATGTTCAACTACCATTTGTAGGGAAAAGTTGATTAACTTGGTTGGTACGCCGTCACTTCCATAGCCCATAGACCTTGGGTTTCAAAACTGCTGGGGACAAAATATGCCACACTAAGTTAATTAAAGTCCTGGCGAGAAAAATAGAGAAATGGCCCTCTTTCAAATACCATTTAGATGTCTAAAGCAACATTGCCTCAGAAAAACAAAATAACAGTGGCTATTATTTTATTAACGCTCAATCCGAAATGTTGTAATCCTGTTTACTGGTTTTAACTGTGGTGTGATAAACACGGAACCAGATTTAATGGTGTTACGCTATCCCGAGCGTATAAACTGATATGTTGCATTACACGAGGGTTTAGCAACGTATAACAATGTTACCAAACGCAGAAAAATGAACACTTGCATGGAAATGTGCAAGTTTAATTGTACAACGTGATATATCTTGTATAACTGGCAAAAACCCGTAACCCTGATCACATTATTGGGTTATCTCCTCTCTCTCTCTCTAAATCATTCTTCACACTCTCAGTACTTAAACGGTATTCACTCTTAGGTTGATCCGCGGCAAAACAAACCCTCGTGGTCAGTGCACCGTGGTACAGCACGGGAAAGTAGTCCCATGCTAATCTCTGAATTTTAGAATGAATTTATCCTTAAATAGTATAATACCCTATATAAATACCTAAAGTTTTATTTAACGCTGATTTATACCGTAAAACAGAGCTACAAGTCCCACGATGCAATTCGTATGAGTCACCTGACATCCGGGTAGGCACAGAATATTGTTTACAGCCAGAAACCAGAAGTTGTGTTTAGTATCATGGAGGACGGTGAATTTGCTCTTGTGTTTTCGTCGAATTACGAAAGCATTAGCCGCGCAAACATTGACTAGTGGTGAAAAAACAATAGTGTTGGATCTTTATTATAAGTTATGTGAGAAATATCCAACACTTTCCGCGAAAGAAACGGTGCAATTAACTTCTGCGTTCACCGGTGTTTCGAGTACAAGTATAAACAGTGCTTGTGCAGAAAAATCTGAAACGAGAAAAGTGGTTACACCCGGAAAAAAAACAAGACAGCATATGAAATACGCGATGCAAGAATGTAGTGATTTTGAGAAGAATTTAATTCGCTTAACAGTGCACAATTTATTTTTTAAAATGAGCCGCCAACAGTTAATAAACTGCCGCTTCCAGAGTGCGAATAAATTAATTTATCGCATACCTGTTACTTTATTTTTCGTTCATTTATTTTAGAATTAACTATTATATGTGCAAACGTTTATTTTGTTGCAACTATCAATCTTATCATCTTTAACCCTTAACAGAATATGCTAGTCACCGTTTCAGTTGTCGAAATAAGGACTTTGTTCTTTTTTTGCACTACGTGCCGCTTGTACTCGCCACATGGTCTGAAAGTGTGACAGTATTTCTAGCGCGAATGGTGGAAGGATACAATATATCGGTGCACTGGTCACCTGGGGTTTGTTTTGACGCGGATCAACCTAACAGTGAATACAGAGTAGGAGCAGGCAGACGGAGTGGCCTCCAATAACTGGAGCACAGCACTGCAAGAAGATATAGTGGGACCTTTTTACTTCCAACATGAACGCTGGGAGAAAGCGATGACGAGAAACCCGACCAGAGCCGGATGGCAATGTGCGCTAGCAAAGACGGGATGCCTAACTTTCCAACATGGTGTTATTTTGACGCCGGCTATGTGGTATAAGAGCCAATCAGAACACACATGCCAAATATTCGATAATGGGAATGTTTTTGTATTTTGTGGATATTTTTGGGGAGAATTATACTTTGCATATATTTTGGGGGACAATTTTGTATTTTTGGAATATTTTAGGGGGGAATTTTGTATTTTGTGGATATTTAGGGAAGAATTTTGTATTTTTCGGATACTTTAGGGGAGAATTGTATACTTTGGGGATATCTTAGGGGAGAATTATATATTTTGCAGATATTTTAGTGGTAACGTTTCTATTTTACATATATATTAGTGGGGAAATTTGTATTTTACGGATATTTTAGGGGAGAGATGTGTACTTAGGAGATATTTAAAGGGAGAATTTTGTATTATCCGTATACTTTAGGATACAATTGTGTATTTTGGTGATATTTTAGGGGGGAATTTTGTATTTTGCTGTTACATCAGAGGAGAATTACGTAATTTGCAAATATTTTAGTGTATTATTTTGTATTTTACGAGTATTTTACGGGATAATTTTATATTTTGCGGATATTTTAGAGGAAAACTATACATTTTGAGGATATTTTAGGGGAGAATTGCATATTTTGTGGATATTTTAGTGGTGAATTTTGATTTTACCTATATTTTAGTGGGGAATTTTGCATTTTGTGGATATTTTAGAGGAGAATTGTGTACTTCAGGCATATTTTAGGGGAGAATTTCATATGTTGCGGATATTTTAGGTGAAAATTCTGTATTTTGACAAATATTACCATTTCAAATATCGAATATTTGGCATATTTGTCCTATTTGTCCTGATTAGGCTCTTATACTACCCGACTAGCTCTACCCAAGGCGTCGGCCACGTGGCAGCGATTACTTATACGGTATACCTAGGTCGTTTGAAAAATATGTTTGCGCAAACCTTGGTCGTCGCAAGAGGTGGTTGTCGAGATCGAAACAATCTGGCCCGAAGATTTGTTTCTGTTACAAGCATTTGTGCACGTTTATTGGTGAAAAGAAAGTGTAGCAAACATTACCGATCGAAATGGCGAAAAAAGTGGCTTCTTAGAAGAAAGGTGCACTCGCATATAAATTTAAAGAAAAACTTGAGAGAAGATCAAGTTGACCAATTACACGAGCAGGTTACCAAAATGGCTATCCGAGTCCTCCCGCTCGGTCACAGATAGGTTTACTTAAAAGCTGTTTTTACTTTCTCTACTACGTATAACAAGTAGGGGAAGTATTGTATTCCACCCAAAAATTCGATACCGAGATTTCACCGGAAATATATGTTTTGAGACCCCCTAAAAAAAAAAATCATTTTTGAAAACATGTCCGTGTGTGTGTCTGTGAACAGCATAACTCAGAAACGAACCGTCGGATAAACACCAAACTTGGTATTTAGTTTCAGTATCTTCCAGAGATGCGACACGAAGGTTTCAAGAAAATCCCCCACCCCAGATAACCCTCTACATGGAACATTTATCGAAAATTTTATTGTTCTCAAAAATGACTCTAACGATTTTCATTAAAGTTTAATATGTTAAGATATTTCATGACAAATAATATGTATATCTCGAATTTTTCGGGAATGTCTCCCAAAGTATTCTTCATTGTGAACGACTTTTGCATAACTGGTAAACCATAAGAGATAGACTAAGTTTTACTACACAAAAAAATTTAGATCGCGTTGAGATACACAATTTTATCATTACATTTTTTTTTTGTTGAGTGAACCATTTTCGAGATATTGCTTGTTATTCGCTTCAATTTTCCAATACTTATACTTTTTCTCAAATGGGAATTCGTTATTAATTTTTTTTGTCCTGGTATTTCAAAGAGAATGGAATGCTCCACATAGCAGCCAGCTATTAAAATATTTGACTATCGTTTAAAGCCTAGCAATTCCCCTTGCATCTACAAGAAACTTAGCAATAAGATTAACATCTCATTAACATGAAGTAGATGGAGAATAAGCGTTTGTAAAAATAGTTTGTACAGGAGTAGAAAAGTCATGTGAGTATAACACATCAGATTTGTTTGTTTACTTTCTCTACCACGTACATAGTAGGTAGACAAGGAAAATTCGATAAGTACCAAACAAACTTGGTATACAAGTTCAGTATCTTCCAGGGATATGACACAAAGACCTTTAAGAAAATTACTCCATCCCCAACCACTCTTTATATGGAACATTTTATAGAAAATTTGGTTTTTCCAAAAAATTTGCTCTAAATAATTTGATTAAAATATCATATCTTAAAGCTATTTGCAGAATCTACAACCCTAAAGACCAATAGTTAATCCGCAACACCTTCCAAAGACACTTCAAAGGTCCCAAATGACTAGCAAGCAGGCATCTGTAGCAACTTAAGCGGAAATTATACAACTTACAAAGGAAGAAATATAGAACACATTCCAAGGATGTAAGCAACGCAAAGCGCCGCAGCCTGATTGGCTTACCAGTGCGGTATTAAAGGAATCTCTACCAACGACTGTAGAGATCTGGACATCGCTATTTAATGAATTTATGAAACAAAGAAAGATAAGCGGAGAAACTTTGGTACATATGTTATACAAAGGAAAAGGTACAAAAGACTCGCCAGACTCATACCGTGGCATAGCTCTTGAATGTGTTCCTTTTAAAGTATTTCCCAGGATAACACTAGACTGTATGTACCATAAGCCATGTCGTATATACTGCAGCAAAAATTTGGATTTATATCTAACATGTCCACAATTCAATCTAGACATCATATGGAGAGCAACCACCACAGCGGGTAGATAACGTCTATTCCGTCTTGATAGATTACGCGAAAGCATTCGATGGAATTGTTAGAAACATTCTGATGAACAAACTACGTCGGATTCTAGGAGAAGATAATCCTGACCTCTAACTCGTAGAGAATATTCTGTTTTTCAACATACATACAGCCAATGACAAAGTAGACCATTCGAAACCCAATAACCCAGACGAACGGTATTCTTTAAGGAGATCCGCTTAACCCAATATTCAACCTACTGAAATATGTCGTAGTACAAGAGGTAGCATTAGACATTGCAGTGTTCTTATATGCAGACGATATGATCATAACGTCGAGCAACAAAAAGACCTTACAAGAAGGGCTTGAAAGAATGACTGTCATGGAGTTTAGAAGAGAAGGAAACGTCTCCAAAACAGATACCTTCGTCAGCAACGCGGCAGCAACAAAATACAGCTTGTAAATTCGTATATAAATATCTAGGACTAACGCTGTAATAGGTAAAACATTTACTAAGCGCATACACTACGTGATCAAAAGTATCCGGAAAACTGGCTGAAAATGACGTACAAGTTCGTGGCGCCCTCCATCGGTAATGCTGGAAATCAATATGGTGTTGGCCCACCCTTAGCCTTGATGAAAGCGTTCACTCTCGCTGGCATACTTTCAATCAGGTGCTGGAAGGTTTCTTGGGGAATAGCAGCCCATTCTTCACGGAGTGCGGAACTGAGGAGAGGTATTGATGTAGGCCGGTGAGGCCTGACACGAAGTCGGCGTTCCAAAACATCCCAAAGGTGTTCTATAGGATTCAAGTCATGACTCTGTGCAGGCCAGTCCATTACAGGGATGTTATTGTCGTGCAACCACTCCGCCACAGCCCGTGCAGTATGAACAGGTGCTCGATCGTGTTGAAAGATGCAATCGCCATCCCAGAATTGCTCTTCAAAAGTGGAAAGCAAGAAGGTGCTTAAAATTTCAATGTAGGTCTGTGCTGTGATCGTGCCACGCAAAACAACAAGGGTTGCAAGCCCACCTGCAAAAACACGACCACACCATAACACCACCACCTCTGAATTTCACTGTTGGCACTACACACGCCTGCAGATGACGTTTACCGGGCGATACCCACACCCTGTCATCGGATCGCCACATCGTGTACCCTGATTCGTCACTCCACACAACGTTTTGCCACTGTTCAATCGTGTAATGTAGACGCTCCTTACACAAAGCGAGGCGTCGTTTGGCATTTTCCTGCGTGATGCGTGGCTTATGAGCAGCCGCTCCACCATGGAATCCAAGGTTTCTCGGCTCACGCCTAACTGCCATAGTACTTGGAGTGGATCCTGATGCAGTTAGGAATTCCTGTGTGATGGTCTGGATATATGTCTGCTTATTACTCTTTACGACCCTCTTTAAATGTCGACTGTCTCTGTCAGTCAACAGACGAGGTCGGCCTGTAAGCTTTTGTGGTGTAAATGTCCCTTCACGTTTCCACTTCACTATCACATTAGAAACAGTGGACCTAGGGATGTTTAGGAGTGTTGAAATCTCGCGTACAGACTGCTGACACAAGTGACACCCAATCACCTGACCACGTTTGAAGTCCGTGACTTCCACGGAGCGTCCCATTCAGCTGTTTCACTATGTCTAATGACTACTGAGGTCGCGGATAATGAGCACCAGGCAATAGGTGGCAGCACAAAGAATCTAAGATGAAAAGCGTATGTTTGTGGGGGTGTCGGAATACTTTTTATCACATAGTGTAGAAGAAAGATCCGCGGCAGTGACAAAGGCTATGTTTAAGATAAAGAAGTTTGAGAAGCTCTCCCTAGAGATAGCCCAACTCTATTCCCATCAAAATCGCATCATACGCGAACAAAGTAGGATCCATCTTGCCCCGTCGAACCTGCACCCTAAATAAAGAGACTCCAAGTATTATAAACACCAATGAGAATAGTACATCTATTATCAGACACAAGACACAACAGCAGACGAGGTCCACTTCAGAGATAGGGAACAAAAAACAACAGATATCGACCCAGAATTTTAACTAACCCCAGCAATGAACACACTGGAAGAAGTCAACTTTCGAGTTCCGACATATCTTCAAGGGGACTGTGGTCCAGGGGTTCAATTATAGAATCTGTGAGAAAAGAGATGCCACCCGGCATCGGAATAGTGTACCTGTACCCTCTGTGGACGTAGTTGTCGACAGTACCACATACTTGCGTGTCAAGCAAGGACATACTCTTTAAATCTCTATGCAAAATAAGAAAACTTTGGCTGATAATGTACCCTTCAACTCCATACACAGTACGTTTAACAAACTTGATTAATTAATTAATTAATTAAAGATATTTATATGAAAAACAAAATGTATACATTGAATTTTCTTGGAATAGCCTGTAAGGTCCTCTTCATTCGGAAGGAATTTTGTAAAATCCTGTATAACTGGTAAACGTTAAGCGTTAAACGAAAAGGTACTACACAAAAAATGCAGATCTCTTTAAAACACACAGTTTATTCAACATACGCGTTTTTGTTGAATAAGCCATTTTTGAGATATCGGTTTTTGATGGTTCCAATTGTTCGTTACTTGATCATTCTCTTGAAGTCCTTTTTCACGATGCCATGGAAAGAGTATGGAATTTAAGGCCACCATATAGCACCCAGTTCTTAAACATTTAATTATCGCTGCACTGCTATCTATAACGAAAATGAAATTAAATTGAGTTTTATTTATGGACGCTCCTTGACTGCTGTTGTCCTTAGCGTCCCATTCTATATTGGGCGTGAAAGATCGTAATTTTACTCAGAGACCTCTTATCAGACTTGAGATTCTTTTACGTGCCGTAAATCTACGACACGGGACCAGCGGCTTTACTTCCCTTCCGAAGGAAGCCATGTACGGATTTTTACGCCCGAAAAAAATCATCGCCCTCCGCCGGGTTTGAACCCACGAACTAGACGCTAGCATGGTAACCACGGAGTACGACAAACCTATAACCAAAATGTGTATAATAGCTATTTCTGGAAAGATTTATTTGGATTAAAATGAAGCAGACAGAAAACTAAGCTTTCTAGAATAGTTCGTATACCCTCTAATAAGCAATAGAGATAGAGGAGAATCTCAAAATATGTATGTCCAGTGTAAACTTGGTATAGAATTGCTTGGTGAAATACAATACTAAAGGTAGCTAGTGGAGAAAATAAATGTTATTTTCAATGAACCGCATGCCTCAGAACAGATTTAGTAGGCTCGGTCTTGCCGGTGTATGTTTTTGAAGTAAAGGATATGTCAGAAACAGTTCCTCGCGTTACTAGGCAACCTTTGCTAAAGGTAGACGTAGGTGAAACTTTTCATTTGTGTTCCAGGTCTGTTCGCATACTCTCACCTAGACTTCGAGGCCGACAGAGACACTGGTCCTTCCGGAGACCCCAGCTTGGCCGACATGACCAGGGTAGCTCTGTCCATCCTGGCCAAGAACCCCCGCGGCTTTCTTCTCTTCATAGAAGGTAACTATAACACTCGTCCTTTGATGTGGAGCGGAACGTTTTAGTTGGTGAAACACCTCGCCAAAATATACATACATATGCAGCCTTTGTAAACTGTGCGGCCAGAGAGATCTAAACGTCTCTCTGAAAGCGTTCAAACATAGTTTGTGTTTTACAGCTCAAGCTGTGTTAAACATGTGGTTAAATAGTAATAATAACAATAATAATAAAATTCATGCTAATATTAATAGTAATAGTAATAAAATAATTATAGTAAATGTAGGAGTAATGATAATATTAATGGTAATGGTCATATAGATAATCATAATTATTATAACTATTATAAAGAAATCCGCAAGGATGGAGAAACATGGCCAGTACCACAGAAAGACTTCATACAAAAATATTTGCCATTTTAAGAAATATATTAGAACGATAATATGCGATAAGTGAACAAGTTATTAATGTATTCAAAATTATATGAAATGTACAAAATTATATAATACTATGTATCCATGTATTGAGACTGTGCAATATCTCCAAAACTAAGTGTTGTAGAAAGAAATATCTTGAATAAAAGTTGCTTGATATTGTGGGGGAAAAGTAAATGCCATTAGTAGTTTTATTTAGAAAACGTTGCGATGGTCACTTTAGGGTCAATTTAAATTTAAATTGTAGATTCCCATTTAAAAATAGTTTTGGAGATATTGTACAGTCTGAACTTAAATGATCCTGTATATGATGTAAATACGCTATGTGATGCATGTGATATTACTGCGCTAATGGGCATGCTGGAAAAGCTAATAATAACAATATAATAATAAAACTGTTTATATTATCTTTCTTGTATATAAATTAAGTAAAATTTTGTTTTTGTAAAATAAATTCATGAAATGACTTTACTTAGGTTGATTATATATTTTTATTCAAAATATATCTGATATAAAAGTTATAGTGTTCTATTTAATAATAACAATAGTAATAATATTGCCAATAATACGAATAATATGTTATAATAAAAGTATAGTAATCATGATAATAATATTAATTATACAGAGTGTTAGAAAAAGTGTTCCATATTTTGAGAGGTGGTAGTATGGACCAAAGCAAGAAGAAAATGTCTAGTTAACATGGGCTCTAAAATGCATACCTTAAGAGCTATGAGCACTTGTTCATCTTCACTACTGTGAAACAGGCGTTCTACTACAGGCTCATTGCTATTACGTATGACCTACAGAATTAAGTAAACAGATAAGACACAGTACTCTGTTACTGTGAAACAGCATAGCTTCTAATGTAATCTTCTTGCGATTACATACGATCTGCACTTGTGAACTATTGCTAAAGGAGGTACTCAATATGGTGCCCATTCATACTAAAGCATGCTTCTGTCTTAGGGAATCACGCATTCTCTGAAAGAATACAGGTTGGCCACGGATGCTCTGGCAGGCATTGATGACGCCTTACTGTAGTGTTTACACATTATTAATGGTGGCTGCGTAGACGAAAGAGTAAAAGAATTTCACAAACTCATCAAAACACAAACTGATTCCATTAGAACTAATACGAGGGGCACTATTTATATTTTGAGACTAATAATTAAAACATAGTAATTTCTGTTTGAAAAACTGCTTTATTGTTTTTCAAAGCATTCTCCTTTACGATCAATACATTTTTTCATCCGTTTCAGCTATTTGTCAAAGCATTTATTCCAGACCTCTTGAGACACCTCCAAAACATGGTTTTTGAAGGCATCAACGGTTTCTTCTGCCAACGAAAATCGCTGTCCACGTAATTTATCCTTGATGTTCGGGAACAAAAAGAAGTCATTGGGTGCCAAATTAGGACCGTATGGAGGGTGACCCATCAGTTCGATTTTTTTGAGCCTTCAAATACTCTGTTGTTAGACGAGATGTGTGTGCGCTCGCATTGTCTTGATGAAGAACGATCCTACGATTCTTTTTTGTTTTCCTTACTTCATCGAAGATTTCCGGTAAACAAATGGTTGTCTACCATTCGGCATTGACCGTTTTACGTTCCTCTAAAGGCACTGTTGTCACATGGCCAGTTTTGCTGAAAAAGCAGGTGACCATTTGCATCGAAGTGCTTCGAGTGCGAGCAACTTTTGCTTCATCTTGAAACACCCATACAGTCGACTGCTGTTTACGTTCCGGCTCATACGCATAGATCCATGATTCGACACCTGTTACAATCTTATATACGTCTTTTGAGGCACCGCCATTGTGTTTCTTGTGCATTTGTGTACACCAATCGACACGGGCATCTTTTTGAGATTTCGTCAAATTATGTGGGATCCAACGAGAGCAAACCTTTTTCACCGCTACATGCAATATTTTATATATACTGGTGAAACTAATGCTTAGAGTTGCCTCAATCTCACAGTATGTCGCATAACGATCTTTCCTTATTAGTTTTTGCCCAGCATCAATGTTTTCTGGCACAACAACTGATTTTGAACGACCTTCACGAACTTCATCATTGAGCGAACGGCGGCCACGATTAAATTCGTTATACCAGAGTTTCACAGTGGCAAAGGATGGAGCTTCGTCGCCAAATGTGGAAGTTAGTTGATCGATGCACTCTTGTCTTGATAATCCACGTCGAAACTCGTAATAAATAATTGCACGAACATTTTCACGAGTTAATTCCATGTTTTTGTTGGCACACAATTTTCAAGTTAGTGTAAACAAAACAAATGACCTCTATTGACAAAATGTTTTGAAGAAGATTATGATAAAAAATGTCAAACTTTCCATCGGAAACGTCAGATGGCTCCTACAACATTCAGGGTTGCCAAGGTTCAAAATATAAATAGTGCCTCTCGTATGTGATATGCGTTATACTTACCCAGAATTGTGAATACAGTTTACAGCAACAACACTAACAGATGTTTAGTGTATGCTGTAGGTCGTACGTGGGTAATAACAAAGAGCTTATAATAGAAGATGCTCAAGTGCTCATAGCTCTTAAGGTATGCGTTTTAGAGCTCATGTTTAGTGAACATTTTTCCTTGTTTTGGTCCGTATTACCACCTCACAAAATATGGAATAAGTTTTTTAGCACCTGGTATAACAACAATAATAATAAAGGCAATAATAGTAATACCAGGAGGCACGACAGCGCAGAAGGCAGTGTCCCTACCTTTAAGGCTAAATCCCGGATAGTATTTGGTGCAACTGGATCCCATCCCCTTTGCGGGCTTACACATCCCCTGAGAGGTCCGGGGCTCGGAAACCACCGCCATTCCGGGAGACGAAGGGTTACATAGCACATCCTTTTCCCCTACTTGTAACGCCGAGACTCCAGCCGACACTTGCATCCCTGAAACTGATCAAACAGTTGAAATGAGAAGTGAAATGAGGGGCAGGTAATTCGGGTGATGTAATGAACCTTCTCAACATTCGCCCAGCGACCCGGGGAAAACCCCCGAAGAAAAACTATGGGTCAGGAAGTTCGGCCGTGGAAATGGAACCCACGACCTCCCGAATGCGGACCAACGTTACCGCCTAGCCACCCCGCACGGTTAGGTATATAACACCGTAAGAAAACTATTTCCTGCTATAATAATCTTAATAAAATAATATAAAAACATATTGTCTGAAATTCGAGGTTAGTAGTTTCAGTACCAGTGCCTTAAAACGCTTAAATTATTCGAAACAAATTGTTTTGTGGCATTAACCATTTTCAAGACATACCTTGTTAGTGGTTTGGATTTCAAATAGCTTATACTATTTTGAGAAACGCTAACCCATCATTCGTTTGTTTTTCTTGAGCAAGCTAAGCGGTGAATTTCAAAGCAATTATAAGCGACCCGCTTTTTAAACATTTAACTATCCCTTCAGGCTCCTATATCCCTCTTGCACCTACAACGAAGTGTATAATGAAACTTGCAAATATTTATCTGAATTAATATATATTAGATAGAAAAATAAGCTTTGGTAGGAATACTTTATAGAAATATTGTGAGGAGCAAATCATTTGGATGTAACACATAAGGTTTTTTTCCCATTTCAGGAGGCCGTATAGATCATGCACACCACTACAACAACGCCTACCGTGCCCTGGTGGAAACACTAGCCTTGGAAGAGGCGCTGTTGGCAGCACTGCCACTGGTTGATCTGGCGGATACACTGCTCGTCCTCACAGCTGATCATTCCCACGTACTCACATTGGGAGGATTGGCAACACCGCGAGGAAATCCGATATTAGGTGAAAATTTGTCAGTTTTATTCTATTCCTTTAAAGCTACACTACACGCTTGCTTGGCAAATTAGGTGACGTTTTGGAAAAAAAATATGTTTAAGTTATTGAAATCCTCACTTTCTGTCGTTAAATTCCTTTGTTTTCGGTAGCCTAGTTCACGCGCCTATGAAGGGTAGTGTTGTTTGGTCTGAAGGAATAACATTATATAACACTGTGTATATACTACAGAGCAGTGTGTGTTTATTGTATTAAGTTTTGCTTGAATGGAGTTACATATGAACTCTCAACTGTATATAGAAATCCCCTGACTTCTCCGTCTACATTTCTAACATTTAAAAAGACTGGATCCCTATTAGACAAAAGAAAACGTACACAGCAAGCAATTCTACCCGAGAAAAACCTAGACAAGATAGGGACTCACCTTCTAGTCTTTCTTTTCTCTCTATCATTCGCTGAGCTTCTCACGCAAAACTCGCTAGAACATAGCACACACCACTATATGCCATATTAACAACCCTTTGTCACGATGAATACGCTCTTCTTTATACCCGCAAGAGCCTTCTGGAAGCTTCGATTGCCGCCGAAGGGGATCAGATCTCGAAGTGTCACCGTCCTGCTTAACCGGAATTTCCCTAATCAGAGCATCTCCTCCTCTCTCTATGTATCTCCGACCAATCATGCGCCGGCTAGCGCTGATGACACTCCCGCTATCCATAGGTTTCGCCACAATATTTCAGAAGCTATAACGATTTTCGGGTAAGGAAACAAGTTAGTATTAGAAACAGTAGTTCCAATCACATAACAAGCATAAGGAAATGACACACATTTGTTTACTTTTAAGCCTTTCACTTGTGCTTTAATTCCTATTATCGCACCAAAAAAAAACAGTTTTTGAAATATCACATGACATATAAGTTACAGAGAGAGGATTGATGGCAACAAAAGTGATGGAGAGAATTTTGAGAGAGAGTAAAATTAAGTTATAGTTGGGATATAGAGAGGGAATAGAAGAGATATAGAGATCCCTAGAAAGGGAGATAGAAAGAAAATAAACGGATACAACATTGATAAAGTACGTAAGAGTGACAGATAAGAATGAAGCAGTAATACGAAGAGAACTGCAGATTCTACTAACCGATACATAAGTACTACATTTTTAGCTTTAAGATGCGTGTCTATACATGCTGAAACAACCTTTTTATTCAAAATGACCATTAAGGTTTTATTACAGCTTTGATTATAATTATCCATAGATTGTCCTTTTAGTTTTTTCTGTCACTTACGTATAATACGTAGAGGAAATACTATATTCAACCCAAAAATTCAATATATTTGTTTGAAAATAAACTCAAAAACTAAAAAAAAAGGAAAAATCGGATAAATACCAGTTCAGTCGCCTATAATAAAATAAACAAAGTTTTCAGGAGAAACTCCACCCCTGACTACCCTTTATATAAAGATTTTTTTCCTCAAAAATGGTTCTAGCGATTTTGACAAAAATACCATGATTTTAAGATATTTGTGTGACTAATAGAATGTATACATTTAGATATGAAGCCCTCTTCATTCTTATGGAATTCTGTATAATTTTCTAACATTGCTAAATCAAAACAGTTAAAAAAAAACTTAGTACATAAAAAATCTGATCTCGTTAAAGCCCACAAACTATGTCAATACACTGGGTGTGGAAAAACAATGTGCAGCAAATTATAGGAAATAAAAGGCCGTACTAGAGTACCTTTGAGGTTAGGAACAAGGGTTTTTTTCTACTGCGCTACATGCAACAACGTTAAATCAGAGACTCCGATGGTTTACGTGTCAGATATAAACAAAACACACCTTTGTACAGTAATAATCATTGTCGCTAGGTGTGTACGGTAATTCCGTCTTGTTCAGTACGGTACGCGGTTGGTTTTACTTTCTGTATCACTACAGTAATTAGGCAAAGTACCTATTGTATTTCATCCAAAACTTCTATGTCGAGGTTTCACCGGAAATATACATTTTGAGACTCTCTGAACCCAGGCAAAGGATTTCTAGAACAAGTTCCGTGTGTGTGCGTGTCT
Organism: Deroplatys truncata; assembly: GCA_030765065.1. Lineage (NCBI taxonomy): Eukaryota > Metazoa > Arthropoda > Insecta > Mantodea > Mantidae > Deroplatys > Deroplatys truncata. The sequence goes on along the minus strand of CM060988.1, from coordinate 168,828,595 downwards.
GTGAACAGCATAACACTAAACCGAATAGTCAGATAAATACCATAATTGGTATTTAAGTTCAATATCTTCCAAAGATGTAACACGAAAGTTTTCAAGAAAATCCGCACTCCAACTTCATTTACATGGAACTTAATACCGAGATTTCAACTAAAATACATGTTTTGAGGGCCCCTGAATTCAAGAAAACATTTTTAGAAAAAGGTCCTTGTGTGTGTTTGTGAACAGCACAAATCACAGAAAAAAGTCGGATAAATACCGAACTTGGTAATTTGATTCAGTATGTTCCAAAGATAGGACCTTAAGGTTTTCAAGAAAATCTCTTCACTCCAAACTACCCTTTATATAAAGAATTATTCGAAATTTTTTATTTTCTAAGAATGGCTTCAGTGATTTTGATTAAAATACCATATATTAAAGGCATTTACATGACAGAAAACGTATATCTTGAAGTAGATAGTATCTTTACGTCATTTGCCCAACGTTTTGGGCGTCAATTTGAAGTAGATTGTATTGAAAGAGTTGTATTATATTTCAACTGTTGGGAGCCAAACTTGAAGTTCATTGCAACCGCACGTATAGTACCCGCTATCCGGTAGTCTTCGCCCCCCCCAAAAAAAAATGTTAAAAATATTAACCTTGTAATTTGACTGTTTCTTTAAATATTATATATTTATGTTTGTCTCGACTGCGTCAATATTATTGTTAGAGACATCTTTCTCTTTGCAAGGTTGTGGTGCGACTGAAGAATGTAGGCTTACACAAATTATAATTTTACTTCACTCCTTTTATTAATGCTTAACACGATTTAAATAACACTTCACTGATATATAGAGAGCTGTGAGATGTTTTAAATTAATTACTTGCACTTTTTAACACGTAAACTATTTTAATCTCACACTGAATACGTATTATACTTCTCGAGGACGCATCTCGCGTTCGGTTAGGAACACTGTCTGCAACCAACGCGTCCAGTTATGAGTGTTGTCTATAAGCAAATGAATTGATTTCTAGCGCCTAAATTTGTAATTTCTGTATTTCAAGTCTCTGATTAGCTAATCTTACTCCAATAAAATACCTTCATTTAACTAAATCTTTTTCTGGTTGTAGATTGGCTATTTATTAAACTGTCTCAATATTTACACTATTGTTGCTCAAATAATGACTAGTAGCATTTAAACTTTCAAATTCATTATTGCCTCAAGGTTACCTCATTGTTACCTCATTGTTAGCAACTTTTAACCTATTATTCTCACAGCTCCTAAACTATTAAATTACGTAAACATTCACATAACATTATTAACCACGTATACAATAATATAAACATTTACAATGACTGTAATATACACTTTTATATATTGTTACATACACATATTGCTTTAAGGCGAGCTGTTATTGAATTTATATATTATATAATTAGACTGAAATCATTTAAATGTTAAAAATACTGCATAAATCTTGAATTTTCTTGGAAAAGCCTGTGAAGCCCGGATTAAATTGTGTATGAACTTGTACAACTGGTAAACTTTACACGAAGGACAAAAATATACTACAGAAAAACTGTGGATCTCTGTAAAACACACAATTTACTTTATATAAGTTTTTTTGGAGTAAGCCATTTCCGAGATATCGTTATTAAAGGTTATGTTTGTTAACTTTAGAATTGTTAAAAATGTTATTTTAGTCACAATCATTAGTCATTTTTAGAGGATCAAAAATTTCTAAAAGCGTTCCATGTAAAGGGTAGTTTGATATGGGGGGATTTTCTTGAAAATCTTCGTGTCGTCGCATCTTTCCAAGGTACTGAAGTTTGCTATTTATCCGACATTTGGTTTTTGAGTTATGCTGTTCGGCAGCGCCGTGGCCGAGTGGTTAGACCGCTCGCCTCTCACGAGGCGGCCCGGTTTCAATTCCAGGGACCGCTATGTGGGATTTGTGGGGCAAAGCGGCGTCTGGGCGGGTTTTCTCCGGATTCTCCGGTTCCCCCGCCATTCATTCCACCAACTGCTCCATTGTCACCTTTCCTTTCATTCATTTCACCATCATTTCGTTTCATCTACTTCCTTCCTCCCATACCAGGCATCAGGCTGATCACCCATCCTGGATATTTTGTCTGATCCATGAGTGTCTGCTCCTCGACGGGCCTCTGACCCCAGGCACCCGCCTGTAAGTCCTTGGGGGTGTAGGTCTTACATTAGAGGAGGTTAAACAGATAAAGAAGAGAGAAGAAGAAGAGTTATGCTGTTCATAGTCACACAGGCAGGCAGATACAGACACACATGCACCCCCCACACACGCACCCCCCCACACACACACACACACACATTTTCTCTCTTTATACTCGTAATTCTAATATGGATTACTCCTAAATAGGCAGAATGTTTATTATTTTGTAATTCCTGCCCCTTGTGATAGCGTGTTTCATCTTTGTCATATACGTAGCTATTTTTAAAGTGCGTGGTTTTCTTTTTCTAATATTTAACCTGATTGTATACATTGCAGGTGTCGACAGTAAGGTATCCGATGTGGATGGCCTACCGTACTCCACTCTCCTGTATGGTAACGGTCCAGGATTCTCCCAGCCAAGACCTGTACCTAGTAACACATCGTCATCTGAACTAGCAGGTCGTAACTCTGTGCATGGGGCAGCAGTACCCCGGCAGTGGGCCACGCATGGAGGAGAAGACGTTCCAATCTATGCTCAGGTAGATGCATCAACTTTTATTTGGTGAAGAATAGTACAGAGCTTTCGTTTGTACGCGTGGCCGTATTACGGGGAATTGCTTGCCCTGCACTGTGCTGTTCCTAATTGGTTCGGCTCCCTCTTCGTACCACGTCTAATCGGTTGACATGAAGTCTGTGATGTACAGATGTTGATATATTGTGAGATCACGTGTCGCATTGCGTATACTTAATCACACAAATTTTCATACATGATTCCTATGTGACAACAAACTTTTGTAGAGAAGTGGGATGGTGATTTATCCATATAGACACATTTTCTGTTGTTCGTGCGTCTCACAGGGAAACGGTTCATAATCTTGTGAGCAGATTAAGGAAATTCAGTTGAAACCAAAACTAAATCACCGTGTACTTACAGAGCAAAAACTCTATGATATCGGATAAAAGTTAAACGCGATCCATTGTGGCTCTCCAACTAACAGGACAATTAAACTCCCGTGTTAAAATCCTTAATTGTCGGACTAATTTTGCTCACATAGCTGATATCCAACTTTTGCCGGGCTGAAGCAGAATAAAACAAATTTATTAACCGATATATAATAAATGGACACAATCTAGAAATTCTTTGAACTCTGAAACAGAATACTACCAGCAAGTCATCACCTGCATTACCGGCCAGAGCTCCTCAGTACTCCAGTTGGTAGCTCAAGTAGACTAAGGTGACGCTGCATTCGACTCTGACATCAGATCATGTGTTCGGCTGACGGAGCGAGCCCGAATAAAGGAAGACGAGGTGAAGAGAAAGGGATGCTCGAGATCGTCAGAATAGACCTATCGACTCGTTTTCAGAGATAGAGCTTAATAACTCCCCCCAATAGTAGGAAATTCAGTCAGTCTAAGTGAGTTAGGACAAGATGAGGAGATTTGTTGAGGCAGTAAGCGAACGAGCGAGTTCAAGAACGACTTTGTGACGGTCGTTGTTCGACTCCCGAGTGAAATGAACCGTCCGGTGTAAAGAGGGTATGTCATGAACGAAGTGAAATGGCGAAAAATTGAACTATTCACATTAGTGAAGTGATAATGTGAATGAAGTGAAGTAGAAGCTGAACTAGAAAAAAAAACTTAGAATAGTGACAGTCAGAACTGGGAGAAGTGACCGTTGAAAAACTGGATAGTCTCACATTTGGTTCTGTTTTTTACGTACAATGCATGGTTTGATCTACATGCCCATGAAGAATAAATAAGTGTTAATTAAAATTTCTTAAAATGTGTGAGAAGTGTATAGTGACACAAGAACATCTATGAAGAAGGCATGTGGTTACGTCCTATTTTGGTGACAATTCTATACGCTTGAATTTAAGGGGTTATGGGTATTAGGCTGTACCGGTGCTTCCCGGTGCCGAGAAAATTTCCGTTAGCCCAGACACGCGTCCAAACGAAGGCTCTATAATGGGAGGTCCACAAAGCAGTATATTGACTAATAAACTGAGGGCTTCGAATCTTGTCTCACAGATATATTTACCATAACTTGAGTATCGGTATGTCCATTCAACAGTAACACCTGCTCACATTTAAGAGGTCCCGAGTTCGAATCTGGGATACGGTGAAGTAACTAGATAAGCTTTTCCGTGGTTTTAAATTTATTCTAAGAAGAAGACGAATGTCGGCACTCTGATCTTGCATTATATGGTATTTAAACTTGATATCATTTTCAGAAGAGGATAACACCAACAAATTATTGCGTGCTGGGCCAATTAGATTTCTATTTTTAACATAAAACGTGCACACTGCTCAAAGAAAAGTAACCGAGTACCTGACTCGTTTAACAGGCAAGGGACAATGAGCAAGGTTTAACCCCTAACCCGAAATATTTCTCAAATGTACATAACTGGAAACATGCAGTCTCTTTAACCTTGTAATGTAACCTATCGCATAATTTCACATTAGTTGCCAAAAATTAAGTAAGTAGTCAGCTAATTCATGTATATAGTAAATTTAATGCTATTTAGCCTATTTAAAGACTTTTTGTTTATTTCTTTAAAATAAGCACGAATTATCATGAGTGTATGCTGCCGTTTAGTATCAGTTTTAAAATGATTCCTCGTGATTCCGTTTCGAAAAGAGATAACATCTTCATGAGAAGATTTGAATATTGATGTCATTATAAGAAGGTCTATGAAAGCTTTGATTTCAGTGTTGTGAGTATATCCGTAATTGCATAGTTGCCTGCAACTGTGGCCTTATTGTATTTAGTTTCACAATTTTGTGTAAAACTATTTCATCTAACATACGAAGTGTGATCAAAAAGTTTCTGGAATGACTTCACAACAATGCTGATGCAGAGATTACTTTAATTCTTACCCAGACTGTACTTGCAGCGCTCCTTCCCGATAAAAATGAGTGGTTACGTGACTTCCTGTGACCATGCAGTGACGAGGTAGACGCTCTGAAGTGAACACGTGTTTTGCTTGTGCTGCGATTTTTCCGCGTAGCAAAACTGTCAGATTACGAAGAACAAAGAACGAATATCAAAGTTTGCTTTAAACTTGGTAAAACTGCAACAGATACCTATGAAATGTTAATAACAGGTTATGGAGAGGACGCTATGGGAAAACCTCAAGCATTTGAATGGTTATCGAAATTTAAAAGTGGTGTGATATCAGTTAAAGATGCAGATCGTTCCGGGCGACCCTGTTTCAGCAAAACTGATGAAAATATCAATCAGGTGAGGGCAATGGTCTTAATAATAGGCGCATTACAATAAGAAAACTTTCTGACTCATTAGGACTCTCCTTTGGAAGCTTTCAGAGCATATTGAAAGATAATTTGAACATGTTCCTACATCATGACAACGCGCCCGCTCTTTCTGTTCGCCAATTTTTGGATAAAAATAGGATGAATACTGTTCCCATCCCGCCTATTCTCCAGATTTGTCACCAGCGGACTTTTCTTTTTCCGCAACTTAAAATGCGGCTCCGAAGACACCGTTTTGAGGACACTGATGTCATCCATCACGAATCGCACAAGCCTCTGAACATGCTGAAAGAATAGGGCTTCCAGTTGTGCTTCCAGCAGTGGTATAAGCGCTGAGACAAGTGTATTAACACTCAAAGAGACCACTTCGAGGGTGACAGTGCAGATTAGACAAAAAAAACTGTTGTGTAGTATTTATGACGTCATTCCGGAAACTTTTTGATCACACCTCGTATAACCAAACAAATTATACCACATTTGAGATTTTGTAGGCCTTTGTCACAAAATTCGACCTTTGGCTGTTAGTCGAGGCATTCAAACTTTCAAAATCTTGTGCTGAGGTGTTTTTCTTGCTCTAACACGCTCAGAACGTTCCCACTTGAAATTATTTTTGACATAAAAGTATTGTGCTTGCTGACAGGAATTATCTATACTACAGATCATACCAGGCTCTTTTTCCAATAAAGTATGTCCCTCACTAGTTATCACGCTCTGTTTCATGGTGACCGTCAGCTACCACAAAATCAGTATCAGCATTAAAATAGCCAAAAGTGTCGTCGTTCCCATTTTCCTCTTCACGTATAACCTCTTGCACCCAAGCTTCAAAATTCGATGAGATGTAGACATCATACTAAATCCGAAAAATCTATTGACAGCAAAATATGTATTCATTAAAAACTTGCGGTCTATTGGGATTACGTAATTATTACACGTTATGCGAAACATACGTATTCCAGGCACCCCAATTTCGCGCTCACCTCTAAACTATATACTCTATCTTAGACTGACAGTAAGACTGATTGTTGAAAGTTGCTTTACACGCAGCAAGTATTAAGACGAAGATATTGAGAAAGGGAGGCTGCGGTTTTCTGCAGTGCCACCATACTCGATCTTTAAAATGACCGATGGTTCTGAGAGACCGATGTTTCAAGTTAAGGGCTAAAATAACACCTTAAGAAATACACTTAATTCTTGCAGCTGTATCACTCAATTATATTTTACAATTCAACAACTTTAAAAGCGTTACAATTCAATTGACATATAGTACATTTTCCAAAATTTTTGTTCTTCTTGCACACTTAATTATACGAATTTAACTTCACGTATATCTTCGATTAAGCCTATCACCCCCTTCCCGAATACACCGCACGAAAGATTTATGAAATTTATAATATTACTTATAAAATCGAGAAAAGAAACTTAGAGGTCGAAAGGCGTGTGGATGTGGTCGCTTCCCAATATAACGAGCTAAAGCTTCTGTATCCGCTTACCATTAGATTCTCGACTGATCTCCTTCGTACTCGAGGCGACTAGGTTAGGATCTGCGGCGGAAGATCATTCAGCACCAGCGTCGCGTAGTGAGCAACCAGCCCGCCATCTATGGGATGTCAAACTCAACCGATCCAAATGGCAAGTCAGGGAACCATGCTATGTTGCGTCGTCTCATTAACAGGCGAAAGCATATAGTGATGTCAATAATGGTGATGACACATTATTTAGTCACCACTCAGCCTGGTGAGCGGAGAACTGTTGCATTAAGGGGAGCCATCCATACCTCAAGCTCTAGGGACTCGGCGTCCATTTGAGTATTGTTCAACCATTCCCTTCATATAACATGACCTGCCAGGTTAAAGGGCGTTAATTAATCATCAAAGCAATACGTAACATGTGTGGAAGGTATTAGATATTTATTACAGCAGCTTATAGTTTACCATGTTAATTGCTTTGTGCTCCACTGGTTTATATTAAATATTTATTACTTACATAGAAAAATGTTACAGAATTGCTACCGATTAACATGGCTCTGTGGTAAAGCGTGAGTGTCGCATTCGGGATGTAGCGGGTTCGATTCACTTTGAACCGTTTGGGTTTTATCGCGGTTTTTCAGATCGGTAGGTGAATACTGGGGTGGTTTCTGCAGTGCCGTGAATGTTCCCGCCCCCGGTTTTCTTGCCGTTCCAATGTTTCAGGGTCGGAGGATCAGGCGAGTGGATGGTGTGGCGATGCATATGCTTCAGTAACTGTCGGTCCAGTGTGCGACTCGCATTCTTCGGGAGGTCCCGGGTTCCATTCCCGGCGACCGCTCACTCCGACCCACTGTTTTTTCGTGGTTTCTCCAGGTCGGTAGGTAAATGCTGGAGTTGTTAATTTCTACCACGACTCTCCTGCACCCCATTTCCTGTGCCAATCATCTTTCTCGTCATCCTTTTTAGGGTTGTAGAACCAGGTGACTGCGGTGGGTTGCAGATGTGCGCACTGTGGAAGTTTCATCTTAACTTCGATCAGCGGCTGTGCTTGCTCTCGTCGTCATCCGGATCTGGTAGCTCTTCGGATCTCTACCTTCAACTCCACCTCCCGGTGGGTCACGTTATAAGCACAAGAGGCCAGCTGGCCTACGTGCGGTGCTCTGCCTCGGTTTCGGAGCCACCTTCGTTCGCACCTCCTTTACTTCTCCTTGAGGAGGAAGGCTTATGTGAGTAGTCCCAGTAGCGTAGGTACCTACACCTGGATACGTTAGGGAACCCAAGCCTACCACCCCGGATCTCGTTCCCTTCTGTATATTTCGCTTCATTCCTTCCTCCCGGATGTTCAGGGAGTACAATAGGCCTCCTATGTCTTTCCTTGCCGAAATAGTCCTCCACAACTAGTGCACTCTACTCTACACCTCATAATATTTTTCCGGGCATTCAGGTTTATTTATTCCCCAGCGCGTGTAAAGGATTAATAACGTTAACCTAAGAGAAACAAACTATTTTTAATTTACTCAATTTGTAGCTTTATGAAAACATTATGATACAAAAGGGATTGCAGAATAGATACGTGGTAGAATTTCGTCCCGGAAGCATGTTGTAAGCCTATTGTACCTACACAACCTCCAGGAGAAATGGATGAAGTGAACAACACAGTAGGCCAGGCTGGGACGCAGGCGGGACCCTTAACGTCTACTGATGTGAATTCCGACGCTGGGGTTTCGTATTAGACAGACATTTACTCAAAGCAAATTCCACCACCATGCCGTCCACTCGCTTGATCATCCGACCCTGAAAACGTGTTAAGAACATGAAATTACAGTAAATAGAGAATAGAAAGATCCGTGCCATTGCAGAATTCGCCAAACGACTTGGGAAAATCTCGAAAAAGCCAACGGGAATCGAACCTGGGATGTCCCGTTAACGCAACTTCCCTCTGTGTAAGTACCATCGTTAAACCCTTGTAACATAAATTATACTTAAATAAAGCTGATATAAAGTTGTAAAGATTAAAATCCTCGTGCATGTTCTACATTTACACAGTTACTGACTGTATATCATTAATTGAAATAAATATAGGAGAAATTCCAGAAAACCTCCAGCAACGCGGGTAGGTGTTTTTTCCAGGGTTTCTCCTCAGTCCGCATAACTGGCAAATGCAGAGGGATGCCCTAATCTTAGACCCGAAACGTTTCCTTTCCAAACGATGTTTTCTCGTATTGCTCAATTCATAGAATACTTGATGTACGTTTTAGTATATCTTCATTTCCTTGCTCTGTGTTTATTAATTTTCTAAATCAATATTCACTAAACCATAACAATTTTCAGGACAACCTAATTGAACCCTCTCCTATGTCACCATTGCCGTTTCCCTAACTGGTGGCGATAAAAGTCATATATCGCCTTTATCCATACATTAATATAATATTCGTTAGAGCATCAGAGCATACAAATCATAGAGTGCCGGCCGAGCCGCGTGGAAGCAGTCTTCTTCCTTAATCTAGAGAGGGCGGGCTTTGTTCGCCAGATGAAGTTTGTAAAGTTGCCGTGGAACCGCGTGGTACACTCGGCAGATTCGGAGCCAGGCAGTTACCGCACCACGAGAACAAATCAGTCGAGGATTCATAATAGTCGGAGAAGCCAGGCTTAGCTCGGTCGTCAGGGAAGTGGCGCTATCCACACGCATGCCTTTAGAATGTGGCGGTTTAGAGTGAGTTCATAATGCAAGAATTGTTTTCTTCAATGCGCGTAAAATATTTCATTTGTGCAAGAAAAAGAACGAGAACACACTTTTATATAATTTATTAATTATTAATGCCTCTGTAAAACTTAAAATGAGGAATTAAGAATATATATATAGTGATTGTTCAGCTGTAATGTATTTAAACTTTCATTTATCTCCTATATATGGGTTAAACCTTTCTCTTTCCTTGCATACGCATCCGCTATTATGATACTACCAGTGCTAGAGTGTGTTATTTGGGAACTAAATAATCTAATACGCCCAGCACGCAAATTCCTTCTTTAAAACACACATGCATATCAGTAACTTATTCAAGATTCAAACACGAGAAAACAGTGCAGTTTAAGACTCTAATAATACGGAAGTACAGCTTGAGCCAAAAGACTCCGAACCGGCTGCTCAGTGTCTTTCCTGTTTGCGTCCTCGGCGCTCGTTGCCATCTGGCGCTATTATAGAAACGCACGGATGAAACCATACAACCTTTTTAAAACCACTTTTAAAGGCTCTACTTACCGGTTTTATGAAAGGAGATGTTGAAACTATCCACGCCGTTGTCCATACATTTTTGCCACCTCTTTAGGAAACTATTCATCACTCGCCGTAGTTCAGGTTGAGAAATTTCCTGGCGGATGTTTTGTTGTGATTCTTCCAGGGTGTGTGGTTTTGTCTTGCACACTTTGTTTTAAGCTACTCAGCAGGGGTACTTTATGTTTTTCCACTGGGCGTATGGAAATATAAAAACATGATAACGCACTGCTGCTATAAACAAAGTCACCCTGTTGTGGTTTTGCTGTGCAGTGTGAAGTGTAGTTTTGAGTTGACGGTGATGTGATGTAGTTAAGTTATTACGAGTTATATATTATTTTGTCCTGTACTTAGTCACAAAGTATATTATTGCTCAGTATATTTTTTTGCTGCACAGCGTGTATTATGATTCGTATGTGTTAACTCGGTTAGCTCGCCAAGTGAAAGTAAGATTTGCAGAAGGATTTCCAGGTGCAAAATTCCATGAACTTTACAATAAAATTCAGATCACAGAAAGTGTTCAGGCTAAGAAATCTAAAAGACGGCGTTCGGTTCTTACCGAAGAAACAGATGACATCGGTCATCGTTTGGAAAACTCCATCCCGCCCCCAAATTCCATGGTGGGTAGTTTCCTAAAGAGGTGTCAAAATGTATGGACAACGACGGTGGCCGGTTTCACCATTTCCTTTCATAAAGTTGGTAAGTATAGCCTTTAAAAGTGGTTTTAAAAGCGGTTTTAAAAGTGCTGTATGGTTTCATCCGCGGCTTTCTATGATAGCAGCAGACGGCAACGAGCGCCGAGGCCACGGACAGGAAAAACACCGCGCAGGCGGTTCGGAGTCTGTGGGCTCATCCTGTAGAATGTAAATATCTAATTTCACACTTACTGGCTACATTAAACTGTTGGACAGAGCATGTGAAAGTTCAATGTATCTTATGATTCAGATTTTAAGCTAATGCGTGTTTTCTTGTTTAGGGTCCGCTGGCCTCTTTGCTCTTCTCAGGGTCTGTGGACCAGAGTTACATCCCCCACGCTATCGCCTACGCCGCCTGCCTCGGAGAACACAGCCAGCGCTGCAACGGCGGTCCAGACAACTACTCCGCCAGCGAGCCGGGTCCTGCAGCCTGCTCTGCGCCTGCGCCAGAGCCGGTTGGTCCCGGAGTTGTCCGCAGCGGCGTGGTAGTCGCTAGCAGTGTCATGGCAGACGACAGCGCGCCTCCACACGGCGCAGCCACGAGCGTCTACTGCACATCCGCCATGACAGTAGCGATCATGGCGGCCGCGCTGCACGTGTCTCTGTTGTTGCGTTACGGCTTTAGGGTTACTTAGTAGCAAAGTGAAGCCGCTAGGTCGTTGCCAAGTGTTGTCGAGCTTACACAGAACAATAATAGTGGTTCAAGTGCTCATTTTTCCCCACAACCCCATAACTCTGCACCACAAAGAATCAGTTTACTAAACATTTAGAGCTGTACAGAAACAGTGACGTCACAGTGTGTTAAAGAAATGCACATTACCACACCAATTCAATCAACGTATCACATTTAACCACCGTTGTTCTGTATCAACGAAAAACATTTCGAAAAATATTAGATATAACAACTTCTAAGTGGGAGTATTCTTGATATATTTTCGGAACTGATATGACAAGATTTGTATAGGAAAGGAGGACATGATATCGAAATGTGTACAGAAGATATTTAAGACGTGTATAATTTTGGATTTATAACACAAGTTAATGTACCCTTTAATTTTTTTTTGTCGAATGGTATACGATTTGTGTGTGCACGTGTGTGTGTGAGTGAGTGAGATTGTGTGTATGTGAGTTATCAGTCTCAAAGCCGAACATGAAGAAAGTTACTGTGACACGTATAGAAACACTATTCAACAATAGTGACAGTTTCACTCCTTCCAACTTTAATTTTTGTATGTTGGAGGTCATCTGAAGATTGTACCTTCATGACTTCCATACAAGCGTCGTACAGAAGTGTGTTAATAAAATTTTGGAGAACTGAAAGTACCTGTTAGGGTGTATTTATTCTTTACGTATCCTCATGGACCTATTCCTGATCCTTCATTATAATTAACTTTAAATTGCGCCACTTGGCACCCAGAAGTGCTAAATATTGTGGAAAGTATTACTGCGTAGAAGCTAGGAATTGAAGAGAATCATCACCACATATGTTAACAATTTATTATAAAGGTTTTGCATTTGCTAACAATTCCATTATCAGCTTGCTTTAAAATTTTAAAAGTTTCTCTTTCACCTTTTTATAATTTAAGTTGCCCTACAAATCGAGAATATTTCTCAAACAGCAAATAATACAATGCAATGTTACACGAATTAAAAAATATGAATGCTTCTCTCGTAAATGTGAATTTAGAAACACTAATAGTAAAATGGTTAAATTTTGCAGCTTAGCAAACAGTTGTAAACAATTTAGAAAAGCCAAAAGGTTATTCTTGATGGATTACGTCAAATCTCGCCGTCACAAAACCATAACACTAGTCTGCGTGATATTCACTCGGTCTCTGGCCGAAGAGTGAGCTTGCTGCCTGCCCAGGAGTTGCGTGATAGCGCTGATGTATGTAGGGTGAAGCAAAGCAGCAAACTGTAACTCTGAACGACGCTTTGAGTTGTGCCATGATAAGTTACGTCATGCATGACGACATATTTCTGGAAGCTTCGGTTGTTAACTGTTTCTCTCGATGACCCACGTCATCATTTCCGAAGCATTGGGCCGTTCTTGAGCTGGTTGCATAAGTTATGACCAAGGGGGAGAGCACAGAATGACAATGGATAACAGCGTTAGAACATCACTAATATTGTGACTGACCGAATGAGGTACCTCCAGTGTGAACCTTGCAGTAGGAAGGTCCTGGGACCAATTCTATTTGGGTTGGCGACTCTGAATACGGATTTTTTCATGGTTTCCCCGAGTCGGTAGGCGAATGCTGGAATGGTTGCGATTCTACCACGAATTTCTTGTCCCAGTTAGTACCTTTCATCTGTTTCTGGGTTGCAGGCGACGGCGATTGGTGTGTTGCAGGAGGACGGTGGAATTCGCGCTTTGGAAAAGATTTTCCTCTGGCGTTTGCAAACCTACACCGAGGCGGCGCCGCAGTAACTAGCATACAGGAGGTCCCGGGTTTGATCCCCGGCGACAGCTCACTCTTACCCATGGGTTTTATCATGGTCTTCTCTGGAATTTCTGGAGTGATTCATCCTCTACCACGACTTTCCTGTACCAATTATCCTCCTTGCCATGTGTTTCAGGAACATACGACGGTTGTGCCGCGAGTTACGCCTGGGCAGAGTCTGTGGGCTCTGTAGAGGTTTCTTCACTAGCGTGGTCCCAGGGACAGTTCATTTAGTACCCATCTCCGGGTGCTTTCGGTCAGATGCTCTTTCGGAGGAACCCCGGAGGTTAGGGGATTTTGTGGGCCCGGGCGGTGTTGGATGTGTTCCATATAGGGACACACCCAACAAAACCCATGCTTGCACCCGTCGTCATCCGGTACTGGACTCTCCTCTTATCCCTTCCTCTCAGGGATCATGGCAGAAGCATAAGGGACCGGATGGCCTGCGTGTGGTGCTCTGCCCCGGTTTTGAGTGCCCCTCCATTTGTTCAGTAGCTTTACCTTGTAGTGGACCTACAGGGGGCCCTTTATGGGAGCTGTCCTTATACCCACGGGACCCCTGGATATGCAAATTAGGCAGTACTGGACTTGCGTCAGAATTGGCTCCATAAGGAATCCCGTTTGCTAGAGCACATCGTCATCCGGATATGGTCGCCCTACTGGTCCCCCTCCTCAACCCTTCCTCCCAGTGATTTCTTAGAAATACAAAGGACTCACTAAGGCCTACGTGCGGTGCTGTGCTCTAGTTACACAAATATGCAGCTTAAAACTATGGTTTTCATAACAAAGGAAGGCTTTATTCAATCGACCAGTGTAAAATAACAATCAACCGACTTTTCTATCTATTATTTACTATAATTTTTTGAGAAGCAGAGCTACCTTTATCATATGTGCGAAATTGATCCAGTCACGTGATTGCTTAAATACCATTCACAATGGGTCAGAATTAGGTTCTCTGGATGATTGCACCGAACAGTTAAGAAGTGGCACGCCACTTGCTGGCGTTAGGTTGGTTCTAGAGAGGAAGCGGAGGTGTTCCCATCTTACAGAACTGGACGAAAATCCTATCGGAACGCGGGCTGAAATCTTCAGAATTTCCTTCCCCCAGCCTAGTGCGAAATTTCATGCAAAGCTGATCGTGGTAAGTGTGAGTTTGATTCACTTCTGCTCTGCTACTGACTAGCTGCATATGACTAGAAGTTGTCAACAAGGAGGACAGTCTTGAGTTCTGGAAGGAGTGAGGAAGGAGAGGAAAGGCTGAATTGAAGTGCTACTTGGCAATAAAATGGTCACTAGAGAAAAGGTCACATTTCTCCAAAATTTGCTTTTACTTGTTATAAATTTTTAGATTTCTGACAATCAGGATGTAGGAGGATGTATATCCAAGTGACAGGCAAAGTTTATATTTATGATGAATCATTAATTTGTTTAGCTAAAAACTTGAAAATTTTTAGGGTTGTTTACAATAATTGCCTGCAAGTTCCATAATTTTTTCAGAATTTTGCCTGTGAATTATACAAGTTATAAATTTCTAAACCCTAACTTGGCACTGCTGAAGATAAGGAATCACTTTTGCAAAAACTATTATAAATATGGAACTGATATTTAGTACACAGTTTTTCATCATTAATGTAGGAAACTCTTGCAGACATATTACTTTCTCTACCACCTATACTAAGTAGGGGAAGTATTTCATTCCACCCAAAAATTCGATACCAAGATTTCACAGGAAATACATGTTTTGAGGTGCCATGAATCCAAATAACGCATCTTTTGAAACACGTGCTGTGTGTATCTGTGTGTCTGTCTGTGAACAGCATAATTCAAAAACGAAAAGTCGGATAAATACCAAACTTGCCATTTGAGTTTAGAATCTTTCAAGGATGCGACGCGAAGAGTTTCAAGAAAATCCCTTACCCTATACTATCCTTTACATGAAACACTTTTCGAAGATTCTTATTTTCTCAAAAATGCCTCTAAAGAATTTGATTAAAACATCACATGTTTAAGATATTTTATGGCATTGAAATGTATAACTTGAGCTTTCTGGGAATGTCCCCTAAAGTCCTCTTCAGTTTGCATGATCTTCGCATAAGTGATAAACCGCAAGAGATAGACAAACTTTTACTATACAAAAAATGTAGATCCTGCTAAAACTACAATTTATGTAATATATTCCTTTCTCTACTACGTATAGTAAGTAGGGGAAGTATGGTATTCCACCCAAGAATTCGATACCGAGATTTCACCGGAAATACATGTTTTGAGACCCACTGATTCCAAAAAAGCATTTTTAGAAACATGTCCGTGTGTCTGTCTGTGAACAGCATAATTCAAAAACGAACAGTCGGATAAACATCAAACTTGGTATTTAGATTCAGTATCTTCCAGAGATGCGACTCGAAGGTTTTCAAGAAAATCCCCCCACCCCAGACTACCCTTTACATGGAACTTTTTTCGAAAATTTTAATTTTCTAAAAAATGGCTCTAACGATTTTGATTAAAATATCATATGTTTAAGATATTTTCATGACAAATGAAATGTATATCTCGAATTTTCTGGGAATGTCTCCAAAAGTATTCTTCATTGTGAACGACTTTTGCATAACTGGTAAACCATAAGAGATAGACAAAATTTTACTACACAAAACACGTAGGTCGCGTTAAAATACACAATTTATATCGTATACATTTTTTTTTGTTGAGTGAACCATTTTCGAGATATTGCTTGTTATTTCCTTAAATTTTCCAATACTTATACTTTTTCTTAAATTCGTTATTCATTTTTTTTATGTCCTGGACATGCAAAGAGAATGGAATGCGCCACATAGCAACCAACGCTTAAAATATTTGACTATCGCTTATAACCTACCATATTCCCCTTGCATCTACAAGAAAATTAGCAATAAGATAAACATCTCGATTAACATCAAGTAGATGGAGAATAAGCGTTTGTAAAAATAGTTTGTACAAGAGTAGAGAAAGCCATGTGAGTGTAGCACATCAGATTTTTTTGTCAAGTGAACCATTTCGAGATATTCTTTGTTATTTGTTTGAATTTTCCGATACTTACACTGTTTCTCAAATGGGAATTCGTTATTGGTTTTATGTCCTGGATATGCAAAGAGAATGGAATGTGCCACATAGCAACCAGCGCTTAACAGATTTGACTATCGCTTAAAGCCTACCATATTCCCCTTGCACCTACAAGAAAATTAGCAATAAGATTGCTAAGAAAGCTTAACAAGAGTATAGAAATTCATGTGAGTGCAACACATCAGATTTTTTTTAAAATATTAATTACTTTAAACCATTAGTACTATTCATTTAAAAAAAATTATCACTCTTGTCTCCAGGGAACTCATTGCTTTACGCATACAGACACAATATCTGTAAGGGATCTTTAATTATTAAATGAGTAAAGAAGTGTGGGGTTTTTCTAATAACACTAACCTTTCCGGTTCCTCATTCCCTATCATGTCATTTCATATCACCTTTCGGGGTACAGGGCTTGACTGGCTAGTTTGATGGTGTGTGGTGCGCGTGGATAGGTGACTTTTCTTCCCCCTCTGGTACGGAACCAGGGCAGTTTGGACCTGTTCGTCAGGTAGGGCGCTAGGGGGGTTGTGCCTGCGGGAGTGTTTTCATCTGTGAACTTTATCCGCTCCTGCCGCTACTTGGTCCAGGCAACCACCCTTCGGCAGTTTCATCTCATCCCTTCCTCGCAGAGGTTGCATACGGCACAATAGATTTCTGGCCCTCGCGAGAGAGATTAAGTGTCGGAAACTTTATTATTTTTGCTCTAAAAAATATTCCCTAAAGGTAGAAATACATGTTTCAGAAAGCGAGTCCCAAAGTTTACAAACACATGCCACATGCTAAAGCTTATTTCCGGTATCTAATCCTTCCTCTAAAATAGCCAAGCTTGCTGCTTAACACAACGTTGGTATGCGTGCTCACAGCTTTCTAATACAAAGAGAAACTTGAGCGCACAAATTTGCAAAAATAGTAAGTAAACTCATAGTGGTTGGAAAAATTGCAGTAAAAGATGACATGACAGTGCGCAGGCTGTAGATCTTTAAAACTGCAAACCCATTTACACTAATAATTTGACTGTATACGAGGGCTGATCAATAAAGACTGAGGCTGATTTTTTTTCACAGATATTTATTACTCCATTTCAATGTGGACATGATCTTTTTCAAAGTAGCCCCCTCCTAACTAAGTAGTCCGCACTTTTTATAGCGTCTCTGCCAGTCCTCGAACACATGGTGCAGGCCATTCTTTGTCAGGTCTTTGAGAATCGCCTCACTTTTCTTTAGCACTGCTTCAGTGCTCTCAAATCGAATGCCCCGGAGCTTTACCTTCAGTAATGGGAATAAAAAGAAATCACAGGGGGTAAGGACGGGGCTTTAAGGCGGATGAGGTACACAGGTAATGTTGAATTTAGCCAAATTCCTGGACTTGATTTGCGATGATGTTCTGGACGTTTCCTTGTAACGTGCTTCCACAGCGTAGCCAATACTGACGTGTAGTAGCTGCTGTAATAGTAGTGTGAGGGGGGAACTGCATGCTGGTAAATCATTCCATTCCGAAACACCAGGCCCAGCTTGCTTAGTACACAGGACTCGCCCTTCTTTGAAGTCCTTGAACCACCTAAACACCGTTGTACGAGGTAGTGCATCTTCACCGTATGCTTGCTTCAGCTTTTCGAAAGTTTCAAGGCTGTATGATTTAAACGAAAATAAAATTTTATTGCGCTGTATTGCTCCTCTCGTGTCACCTCCATTTTGTGGTATGCGAAATTTAAGTAGGGTCAACAATATACAGCATTACTACCAACCTACCGTTACGAGAGTGCTGTCGCTTATGGACATTATACATGAAACCCTGCTCTTTTCAAGTATTCGTGGTAGATACATAAAACTATAGAAAAAAATCACTCTCTGTCTTTATTGATCAGCCCTGGTACTTCATTTTGGGCTCTATTGTAAACTGTGAAATTTAGCCACTTTCACTGTCTATCTACCATTACTACGCTGCAACAACGGAGTCGTTACGTTTGTTTAGATGCGTTCTGTAGTCGACTGTTTATAGTGAGAGGTTTACTTTTACAGTTTTGTCAAGTGTATCGCCGCACAGTGTTCACGTAGACGAAATGCCAAAGGAAAAGGTTACGAAAGTTCACAATATTGCAAATGTAGCATGAGGAAAAGTTTTTCTCTATTATTATGGAACATCTTTATTGCAAATCGTGAATAGCACAATTGCTTCTGCGTTTAGTAGATCGAGTAATGTGGGAAAACATGCCAACACAGAAACACACAAGCGTTTTATTGCAAAATGCGAGGATAATCTGGCATAGCAAGTCACCTCCATGAAATCAAACGTTTAACACGGATTTATTTTTGCTGATATTCTGTTATATAAACCACAGGATACAAAGTTGTGAGTTGTAATTCATTGCAATATGTGGTATTTTATTTACGTAAATTATTTATTTAAGCTGTATATGGACGTCAATTTGAAGAAGTGTTACTGTTGTTGAAGTTTGCACCACGCTTTGATCGTTAATTTGAAATAGATTGTTTGTTACGTACTATGCTGTTACGTATGAGCAGCCGATTTGAAGATGTATTTTTTATTGTTACGCTCCAAGTTTAAAAAAGTTAACTTTGTTATTAAACTGCTTCTTTAACCATTTATGTTTATGTTTGCCTCGGCTGTGTCAGTCTTACTTTAGAGACACGTTTCTCTTAATCAGGGGGTGGTGCGACAAGAATGTAGGCTTACACAGATTTTAAGCTTAAATTCACTTCTTTTTATTAATCCTTGACACAAATTAAATAGCACTATACTGATATCAAGAGCTGTGAGATTCTTTTATTTAATACTTGCACTTTGTTATCCGTATACATAATTTTAGCTTCACACGAATACGTAATATTTTTAGAGAACACATCTTCCAATCCGGTCACTACCAAGATCTGCCAGCAACTGAACATATTTTAACTGTCCAAACCCGTAAACGTTTGTATTTCAATTCTCTGATTAGCTAATCGTAGTCCAATAGAATACCTGCATTTTACTAAAGCTTTTTCTAGCTGTTGATTGGCTATTTTTAAACTGTCACAAAAATTGTATTATCGTTGTTATAATCATGACTAGCAACATTTAAACTCTCAAACTCATTATTGCCTCAAGGTTACCTCATTGTTAGCAACTTTAAACTTATTATTCTCACAGCTCCTACATTATTAAATTACCTAATGTATTCACATAACATTATTAAACATGTTTACAATAATATAAGCATATGCATTGACTGTTACATACATTTTAAAAATTATTACACACATATTGCTTCAAGGCGGGCTGTTATTGAAATTACATATTATATAATTTAATTGAAATTATTCAAGTGTTAAAAATACTGCCTCAAATAGACTGACATAGAATCTTATCCTTGTGCATATTGTGACGTAGTGTTTTGCATTAATGATTTAACAAACACATTTCAGTTATTTAAGTCAGCTGTATATGTTATAAAAGCATTGCAGAAATACAGTAAATCTTCACGAGACATCGTAATTTTTCTTATATAAACCGTACCGCGCGGGGTCAATGTTAGTCCTTATCACTACATCCTTGCCTTCCTAATGCTCCGTGTAGCGACTCCGATGTCGCAGCTCTTAGTCACTACTATGAAACGTTGCAGGCAGCCTCTAAAATGTGTACCTGGGAGTTTTAGTAAATAATGTAGACTGTTTATTATAGTCGTCCAGCATATTGGACAAGATATGATAGCAGCGCTGACTGACGATCTTTAGTCTTCAGAATCTGCACGCCAGATGACAGCAAGTGCTACACGAATATTGTGAAAGGAAAAAAAAAGGTTCGAATCTTAGAGTTCATAATATTTTCGGGTTTTCTGAACCATTAAAGTTCTTTAATTGAAGTGTTAGAGACAGGGAAGATAAAATATATTTCTTTACATGTTTTGAATAGCAAATTAGCTTTTTTTGTAACAGACATAAAAATACCCCTAAGTTTTTAAATACTTTCCAAACATTAACACAAAAACACTTTAAACAAATGATTCAGCGTATCCAACATTCCCTTGTAAGCATATCCTCACGCTTGATTGACGCAGTATTTTATATCACAACACTGTTAATGCCAGTGTGATTATAGTGTAAATTAACATTATTGTATGACAATGATTTGAGATGTTTGTTAATTATAAGCATTGTTAGGAAATAAGTTTACACGGCCTCACTGAAACTGACAATAGGAGCGGGTAACAATGAAGCGAGTTGTTTATTAATTAGTTGAGACCAGCAAATGACGTCAGAGTAGCGTTCCTTTCTTTAGAAATGGAGGGAATATCATCCCTAGAGCATATGTGCTCATAATTTTTATTGTATATAAAAATAGACGCTAATGTTGGCGCGTTTTATTAACCAATAGCAGCTCTGTTATAATGTTTAGGCATATCGGGGTGAGGGAGTATAAAAAGCTAAAGCCAGAGACGGATAACGTTCAGTCCAACAAAATCATTCACGGGTTAAACGTCGCGCAGTTCTACAGAATAATTCACAGGCAAACGTCGCGCAGTTTTACAGAATCATTCACAAGGCAAACGTCGCGCAGTTCTACAGAATCTCTCGCGTCGTAAAGTTAGTTAAAAGATGTGAAGTACGCGAATTAATAATGTGAGGCAAATAAGTGATAATAGTTACATTTGAAAATATAACAGTTTCAGTCGGGCGTGTATCAAAAGTAAACATGTGAAATTAATGAAGTGTAACGGCAATAAAAGTGTAAAAACAATTCTTTTATTAGTGTTATATTTTAGTAACAACTCCTTTCCGTTTACACACCCTGTTCAAGAGATTTGCTCGACCTATAATAATAGCTAGCTGGAGGACAAAGAACCCAAAATTCAAATTAGTAATACAATAACAGGCGCTCAGCAAATAACACTAACAACACAACGATACCGCGACATGACCAAGTTATTGAGAGATAGAAATGTGAAACGAAGCTGAGAATAGGTGATACTGTACCACCCGACCCGGGTCCAAAGTAAAATTATTTTGCAGTTACGGAGCATTATTATTATTATTATTATTATTATTATTATTATTATTATTATTATGCGTTCTAAAATTTCCGGCATATTTTACCGTGCTCTGCAGGTTAAACTACTTTGGCCAGACGTTTTGTTCCTGTTTTTTGAGGGACATCTTCACAGATCTCGAAAGCGTCGTTTCTCTCTCCGGACTAAAAGCATACTCAAATAAAGCCAGTATAAACACCCGTGGCCTGGTGGACGGAATCAAAGTAAAGGGTTATTTTATGATTTCTTTGCTGCATGGAGGTTACTGATATGAGAATTTATGGGAATCCAGGTTTGTTTAAGTTTAAATCTTTCGTCTTTATTAAAGTTATTGGTGTGTTTGTAAATTTATATACCCTCTGTGTACATCATGGCTTTGACTACTCAAACACGTATTCCAAGTGGCTTACAACAGCTTCGTTATATGATTTATCCTCGGAAGAAACAGTTGAATACTGCAGGATTATGTGCTCAGTCTTCTGGAATGTTGACTCGGACTGACATTGTCTCCTGATCACACAATAATCTCAGAAGTCTTCACCGCGTATCTAAGAAAGCTTAAGAGACGAATTTTATATGTTCATTCATTAAGATGTCAATAAAATCCTTCTTCGAAATGACAGTTCATGCCTCGTAAAGGAATCGCAAAAATTGAAATGAAATGTTCTTCCTCATCCAACCTACAGTCCGGATCTCGTACCACATGGTTCCCTTGATGATGTACTCCATGGAATGCGATAGGCACCAATGAGATGATCATAGGCGAAGTCCAGATGTGTCTCAAAGGAAACCAGTTGAATAGTACTGCAGGCTCGTACATCTCCAGGTAAGTTATACTTTCGAATGTAGACTACATCGAATAAAAGGTGAAATGGGGAATAATGTTGTGGATTTACTTTTCCAAATAAACCTCCAATGGAAAAAGAATGACACGTATTACACATTGAACCAAGTATTATATTGGTTCTAGGACGTATGCTATCAAACACTGAATTGCCAAGCTCAAATATATGCACACGATTTTTCAAGAATCTGATTTGTTGCAACCAGAATGCCTTTCTCTCCCCTTTTCTTTTACTGTTATAACCAGGTTAAGGATCCGGGATAACTTAAGAGTGAAGTTAAGTATACTGTGCATCGAGTAGGGAGGAGTGAGGTGGCGCATTTGGGTGTTGTTTACCTGTGAGGCCGTGTACAATACGCTTCGTGACTAGAGGTACAATACACTTCTGTCTCGTATATGTCCCACTTCATTTTCCACCATCACCAGACTGTACTGTTTACAACAGCAAACAAGACAGCGCATTGCTGTCTTTGTTTACATCAACAGTACTCTACAGCAAGGTTGCACTATACATGGTTGCTGAAATGTCCGTTCTTGCAAAACTTTATTCTTCTATTTACTTCTACTTCGCTGTGATAAACATTTCCATAAACAGTTTCCTTCAACATTTCCTTATAGGTATAAGGGGAGTGAAATGTTCAAAAACTGGTCGCTATACACTAGCCTTGAAATTCCATTCTGTTCCCACGACATCGTGAGGAACAACTAAAGGTTGGCAGTGGTTAAAAATGACAAAGGTATTGAAAACTTTAAACCAATAGCATCGAATATACCAGAAATAGCTTATAACGCATAAAGGGTTACTTGAAATAAACTGTGTGCTTTAAACAGATCTAATTTTTTGTGTAGTAAATATGGTTTCTCAGCTATGCAAATTTATACAAGATTTCTTCGGAGTTTAAAGTATTACGCAGGATGTTACCAGCAAATTTAATATACACATCTTATTACTGATGTAAATATCTTATATTATGATATTTTAATCACAACCCTAGGTCATTTTTAGAAAACCAATAATTTTGAAACAGTTTTGGGTGGAGAGATGTTTGAAAATATTCATATCGCGTCTTTGGAGGATGCTGAACTTAAATACACATCCATTGCAGTTTTATTTTTCCCGCACACATAGGTGCAGAAGAAGTTGCCGTATCACTGCTGTTCAAAGGGACAGTACAGGTACAATGCGAAAGGTCACTGAGACAGTGCTTCCGTCTGCAGGTGTTTACATGGTAGTTTCGTCGCGTGGTCGCCTGCATCCAGATTGAGCCAGGACATTCAGAGAAAAAGGTAACGTTCACCAATAACGAACACACGGATATGTTTACGATGTGTGCGGAGACGCACCAGAATGCTGCTGAGGCTCTAAGTCTGTGTTCTGAACATTTTATTTATTTTGGGCGTACATAAATAATCTTAAATTATGGATACTTCCATGTAGAACATAGGCCTGTGCGGCCTTCACATCAATTCGTCCACCAAAGCAGGCATGCTTTTGCACATGCTTATTATGAATAATGCACTAATAGAAAATCATCCAATTCTAACGCACATTTAAAGGTACATAATTATATTAAAAGTAGAATTTTGTTTAATCTTGTTAACTTTGGAGCACCACTTGTTGCCATATAGTTGTGCTGAGGTAGATTACCTGTCAACTGTTATGACTTAACACGTGTGTCCAGGTTTGCGTTAATCTGCAGTTCCGAATTGTTGTTAATGAGCGAATTGCTTATTAAATCACGGTAAAAACACCCACATGTATAGGTACTCTCAAATTCAAACACCAGACTGTTGGCATACAGTGAAATGTTGTTTTTTTAAAGAGAATTTTCTGGAGCTCAGCCGGAAATCGCACCCGGAACACGTCATATACCAGGCAGTTTCTTTACCGAATGATCTCTGAGACCAATAATAGTATTTAAAGTGTTCGCTTTCAAGCATTGGTCTTTCATTTAGGGGTCTCTTCTCTGTCGGTATGGAGTCCCCTTAGCATTTTTGCTTAGGCAAATCTTTTGGCATCCGCGCTATCCGGTATAAACTAACTTCACCTAAGGACGGCTTGTGTGGGCCACCTCATACAAAGTTTGGTGCTTATACGACATTTCGTTTTTCAGTACGCTGTTTACAAACACACAGACACCCTCACACACATACACACGCACACGGAACTTTTTCTAAAAATGCCTTTTTTATTCAGTGAATCTCAAAACGTATACTCACGGTGAAATATTAGTATTAAATTTTTGGATGGTATACAATACTTCCTCTGCTTACTATAGGTAAGTAATAGAAAAAGTAGTAAATCACAAAAGATAGAGAATATGACGTGAATGTAATACATTAGTTTGGGAGGAGTCTAGTGTTGGTTAGATAAATGTGGAAGCTTTACGGAAGAAAAATCTCCATTATGATCTAGGTAAATGGCCCACTCTTTCTACTCACAAATATGCGCATCGCATTGTGTAAAACTCTGATGCTTTGCATTCATATAACTTTCTCTACTCACTCTTGTACCAACTATTCTTATAATCTAATTCATGTAGAAATTGTCTCAGAACTGGTCTCTATGTGACAGCTTTGAAATCCCACTCTCTTTGCATGACAAAGAAAGAGAGAGTGAAAAAAGCGATTTTTCTTTAGACAATGAAGAGGGTGTATTTTTATTTGCCCCACGTGTTGGGAGCCAATTTTGAAGAGTTTGTTTTATTAGCTCCACATATGGATGCCAATTTGAGAAGAAGGTGTTTTGTTATGTTTTTTTTATTAGCACCACGCTTCACGCTTTGGGCGTCAATTTGAAGTAGTTTGTATTGAAGGAGTTGTATTATATTTCAACTGTTGGAGCCGAGCTTGTAGTAGTTGCAATCGCAGTATGGTAAACAGTTTCCGGTAAAATTTGCCCAAAATGTTCTTTCAGGTAGCCTTTGCCCCAAGTTTAAAAACAAATATTAACTTTGTAATATAAATGTTTCTTTAAATATTATATTTATGTTTGCCTCGGCCGCGTCAGTATTTGTTAGAGACACGTTTCTCTTAGCAGGGTTTGGTACGACAAAGAAGGTAGGCTTACACAGACTTTAATTTTACTTCACTCCGTTTATTAATACTGATACAGTTTAATTAACACTTCACTGATATAGAGAGCTGTGAGATTCCTTAATTAATTAACTAATTGCACTTTTTTAATACATAAACTATATTCGTTTCACACGAATACGTATTATACTTCTCGAGGACACACAAGCAACGCATCCAGTTATGAGCACTGTCTGCAGGCAACCTAATTGATTTCAACCGTCTAAACTTGTAAATTTCTGTATTTCAAGTCTCTGATTGGCTAATCCTACTCCAATAGAATACCTGCATTTAACTAAAGCTTTTGTGGTTGTTGATTGGCTATTTTTAAACTGTGTCAAAATTACATTATTGCTTCCAACAATGACTAGTAACATTTAAACTCCCAAACTCATTATTGACTCAAGGTTACCTTATTGTTACCTCATTGTTAGCAAATTTTAACTTATTATTCTCACAGCTCCTACATTATTAAATTACGTAATGTATTCACATAACATTATTACACATGGATACAATAATATAAGCATACACAATGACTGTTACATGCATTTTACAAATTATTACATACATATAGCTTCAAGGCGGGCTGTTATTGAATTTACATATTATATAATTTGACTGAAATCATTTTAGTGTTAAAATACTGCCTCAACAAAAGTAAGTAGATAATCATAAATCCAAACCAATAACAAAGAATATCTTAGAAATGGTTAACGCTACCAAAACTTTATTTGACATACACTGTGTGTTTGGACGAGATTTAATTTTTATGTGTAACCTTTTATCTTCTCTTACGTTTTATCAGTTATGCAAAGATCACTCAGAATGAACAGGACTTCAGAGAGTATCCCAGAAAATTGAAGACATAAGTTTCATTTGCCATGAACGTTTCTTAAATATATGATATTTTAATCAAAATCGTAATACCCATTTTGGAGAAAATCATAGCTTCAGAAACATTTTTCCATGTAAAGGGTAGTTTGGGATGGGAGGAATATCGTTTTTGAGTTATGTATGTCGTTTAAGAGACGCAAGCGCGCGTGTGGATGTTTTTCAAAAGATGCTTTGTTTGGATTCACAGGACCTCAAAACATGTATTTCCCGTGAAATATTGGAGTACGATACTTCCTCTACTTACTATAGATAAGCAGTAGAGAAAGTAAAAAGAAATAAAAAAAACATTTTAATAAGAAAAGTTCTGTATGTAGGACAAATACCACACTTGGTATTTAAGTTAAGTACGCACCAAAAAGGTAGGTTTTCAAGAAAATTCCCTACACTAAACTACGCTTTACATGGACCAATTTCTGTCATTTTTTATTTTCTTAATAAAGCCTCTAATGATTTTTATTAAAATGCCATATATTTAAGACATTTAATGGCAGACAAAGTACATCCTGAATTCACCGTGAACAGACTGTAAAGTCCTCTTTATTCGAATAGAAATTCACATAATGGTGCTGTATAGCTGTAAAACCATAACACAGAAAATGTAGAAATATTTTAAAGCACATAGTTTATCTCAAATAAATATTTTTTGTGGCGTACAACATTATTTGTTTGAGTGTCTCTACTTGCTCACTTGTTGAAGTGCTATCACATTCAGTGGTTTTCCTAAATGTCATGGAAAGAGTATGAAATTTCAAGGCCAACATATAGCAACCCACTTTCCTCTATACCGTTTTACCTACAACGAAACCGAGGAAAGTGGCTCCGCGGTAACGTGTAAGGCTCGCATTCGGTATCCCGGGTTCGATTCCCGGCGACCGCTCGCTTTGATCATGAGTTTTTAATGGTTTGCCGTGTCGATAGGCGAATCCTGGGGTAGATCCTCTTCTGCTACGACTTTACTGTCCTTCATTTTCTGCCGTCATTTCTTTCATTGTCATCTGTTTTAGGAGTTGTAGGACCGGGCAACCTTGTTCGGCGGGTTGCGGCTGAGCGGTGGATGTGCGCTTTGAGGGGGTTTCTTCCTAGCATAGTTCGGACTGCTCAGTTAGGAGCCGTCTCAGGGTGCTCTCGGGCAGGCATCCCTTCGGGAGTTATTGCCTCGTGGGAGGACTTGGGCGGCGTGCGTTCTGTTTATCTCGATTAACATGAGGTAGATAGAAGAATTAACTTTCATAGGAATAGTTGGTAGAAGCTATTCAACAATAAAGCATACTTATTAGAGAAGGTAATATGAATATAGCACTTAAAGTTTATTCTACGAACAATCGAGATATCTGTTTTCATAGTACTTTTACAAAATCTCTTTGGTGCATTCCCTTAAATGACCCAAAGACGCTATGCATTTTCCTAAAGCTTACAGTAGGTAGAGAAGATATTGCATTCCACCCAAAAATTTGATACCGAGATTTAACCGAAAATACATGTTTTGAGGTTTCCTTTTTAAGAAAAGGCCGCTGTGTGTGGTGTGTGAACAATAATATTCAAAATCGAAAAGTCGAAAAAATATCAAACTTGGTATTTAGGTTCAGTACCTTCCAAAGATACGACACGAAGATTTATAAGAAAATTCCCCACACCAAACTACCCTGTACATGAAGAATGTTTACAAATTTCTGATTTTCTGAAAAATATTCCAAATGATTTTGAATAAAATACCATTGAATAAAGATATAGGGTATAAATTATTTTCGAACCCACTCGCAGCCTCTCTCTACTGCGCGAGACAGCCGGCAGTCGCCGGGGAAATTACAAAGGCGGACTAAAATCCTTACCTTCTAATTGATGCTGGAAATGTTGACCTTCTGCTCTCAAACAGGCAGCATATCTCGTGTAAATATTCTCGCTCACTCTCCGAGGCTCAGCAGCAACAGGAATTCTTGTGATTTCTTGCACAATGTTTTCTCTAAGTTTCTGTAGCGTGCGAGGATTGGAACGATACATTTTGTCTTTTAAAGAACCCCATAAATAAAAATCACAACTCGTTAGGTCAGGAGAACGAGGGGGCCACAAATCAACACTAATTATTCTGTCATCAAACACTTCTCCTATTGCATGTAATGATTCAGCCGTATGTGCTGTTGCAGAATCTTGCTGGAACCAACCATACGATTTCTCTTCTTCTGTCAAGAGATTGCAAAATGGCCTCAGAATTAACCTCTGATATCGCTGTACATTTATTGTTTCATCAAAGAATATGGGCCCTATTATTCTTCTAGCATTTATCGCGCACCACACTCCAATTTTCTAATCATAATGAGGAGTTTCATCACAAGAATTCCTGCTGCTGAGCTTCGGAGAGTGAGCGAGAATATGTATACGAGATATGCTGCCTGTTTGAGAGAAGAAGGTCAAATTTTCACCATCTATTATAAGGTAAGGATTTTAATTCGTAATTTCCCCGGCGACTGCTGGCTGTCTCGCGCAGTAGAGAGAGGCCGCGAGTGGGTTCGAATATAATTTAACTACCCTATATTTACACGAAAATTAAAATGCTTACCTTGAATTTTCTGCGATTGGCTTGCAAAGTCCTCTTCGTTTGGAAGGAATTTTGTATAATCTTGTATAACCAGTAAACATCAAGCGATAGACGAAAACATACTGCACAAAAATGCAGATCTCCTTAAAACAGATAATTTATTTAAAATAACCTTTTTATGCCACCAGCCATTTCCGAGACATCCGTATTCGAATTGTTCAATACTTAGTCATTCTTTTAAAATCCTGTAAATTTGAACTATTTCTCATTATGTCAAGGAGAGAGCATGAAATTTGAAGGACAGCATATAGCGTCCAGTTCTGAAATATTTGAATGTTGCTATTCGCTTTTTATATATAACGAAATATGTAATGTATATATTTCCGGAAAAGTTTATCTCGATTAAAATGAAGAAGACAGCAAAATAACCTTTCGTAAGAATAATTTGTATTCCTACTAATAAGCGATAGAGGATAGAGAAAGTCATGCGAATATAACACATTAGATTTTTTTAGTTGTTTCATATGTAGATCCCCTTTAACTTCTGTGGTCATATAGGAGGCTTCGACTATAGGAACAGCTCACGCACTAGAGTTTTTACACGCTGAAGGGTTGGTTTCCTGACTTTGGGTTTTATTGCCCTTTTAGCTTTTTCTACTGCTTACCTATAGTAAGTAGAGGACTTATTGAATTACACCCAAATTTTGATACCGAGAGTTTACCGGAATTACGATTTTTGAGACACCCTGAATCCTAAAACATACTTTTTTTTAAAAAAAAAAGTCTGTGTACAATTTTGATTAAAGTAATATATGTTTAAGATATTTGGATGAAAATATTAAAATGTATATTTTGAAATTTATGGAAATAGTCTGCAAAGTACTCTCCATTTGGGAGGAATGATATATAATTTTGTATAACTGGTAAATCTTAAAAGATACACAAAAACCCATATCACAAAGATGTATATGTATTAAATAAAACAGTTTATTTCTGAGATATCCTTTGTTATTGGTTTGAATTATTCAATACTCTGCCATTTTTAGTTTCTCTACCACGAACCTAGTAGATAGAGAAGGTACCTAAAAATTCCACCCAAAATTCGATATTGAAGTTTCCCGGACATATATGTTATGAGGTCCCAGGCATAAAACGCTACAGTATTTAAATTCAGTATAGTCCAAAGATGCGGCCGAATATTTTGAAGAGAATCCCTTACTCAAAACTACACATAAAAAAGAACATTTTTCAAAATTTTTTATTTTCTAAAAATGGCTGTAGCAGCTTTGATTAGAATACCATATATTAAACATATTTAATGAAAATTAAAATGTTTACCCTGAATTTTCTAGGAATGACTTGTGAAGTCCTCCTCATTCGAAATGAATTTTGCATAATCTTATTTAGCTGGTAAACGTCAAGCGATAGACGAAAACTAACTGTACAAACATTTAGAATCCGTTTAAAATACACGATTTATTTCAAATAACTTTTTTATGGCCGAGCCATTACCGAGATATTCGGCTTCGAATTGATCAATACTTAGTCATTCTTTTCAAGTCCTGTTTCTCACTATGTCATAGAAAGAGTGTGAAATTTTAAGGCCATCATATAGCGTCCAGTTTTTAAACATTTGACTATCGCTGTTCCCTGTGTCTATAACTAAATGAATAATGCAGCTATTTCTGCAAAGGATTATCTGGATTAAAATGAAGTAGATAGAAAAATACCTTCGTAATAATAGTTTGTGGAAGCTGAATAAAAATAAATGATAGTGGGTAGAAAAGGTTATGTGAATGTAAAACAATTTTGTTTTAATAAAATAGTTTTGTCAATGATAAAAAGAGCTGAAGTTAGGGGATGTTAACATGTCAGTGGGTTTAATACAGCATGGAAAACCCCAGGTGGGTTTAATTTAAACATGAATGAAAGATGTAACGGAAGTAGGTAAAGCTTGGATGCTACAGGGATTGTCACGTGTTTGGAAACAGGTGACACTGTAATACAAAACAGGAGGGTGGTGTTTATACAGCAGACGGTGATGTCTGTTGCAGGAACCTGACTGGTATTTCACCAAATACAAGCCTGTTCTCTTGTAACGCAGAGAGGGAAATTGGCAACGAATATTCATCATGCATGTGTCGCTCCATGTTTCTGCATGTCGTGCCCATAACCACAAAACTTGCTGGTTATGTCCTCCATTGTACACTCGGCTTGAAAGAAAAATGCTGAAATTCGCATTTCGATAAGTGCTACTTGTACCTGCTTTGAAGTGCTGCGTGGACATTGTTTTCCATATGTGTACTGCTAAGAGCAAAAATATTGTCGAGTCCGCATGTGAATGGTTCTCTCCTATAAGTTGCCACAATCTGTGATATTTGACTAGAAATTATGAGAAATTTATATATTTTTTCTTGTTGTAACGGAGTGTTCTCCATTACACATATTTACGTCCACTGGCAAGCCTGTGTTGTTTTATTTTTACTCCGAGGACATTTGGGTTTGTCATGTTGACTCTGCAAAACACGCCACTTCACCGTCTTCAACGCTTATTGGGTCATATGAGTAAAAAGCAAGTACTTTAAAGTTTGTACTCATGAGTGTGAACACTTTCTGTGATTATATACTCAGCTCAATGAGAACGTGCTCGTTTTCATAAGAATAAAAGCCTACTACCTCACATGAGTATATACTCATCCCAACAGCCATCTTGCTCACTTAAAGTAAGTGTATACTTGTGTTATCTCCACTCTTTGACTATATAGGTACTAACTTCGTTGAGTGTGTGGAGTTATGTTGTTTGGCATTCGGAATCAAAGGAGTAGATTTTGTTGCATTTGGTTCTGTTGCATCTGAACTGCTCAGGAATCATCCAATGTTGCATATCAAGTTTCAGCAGAAACGTTAGAGAAATATGAAACCCTTCAAGATATTAAAAATTAATTGAAGCAACTCACACACTAGCATAGTTGTAAATTAAATTAGTAAAACAATAAATAAAATCAAATGGCAAAAGTTCATTCTCAATAAATAAGACAAAAGGAAAATAGTCTCAGATTCTAAAGCCATAATTATAAGCTGCCAGATGCAGATTCAAATCGGACTGTTTCTATAATCCTGGGATGTTTACATTATTACTTTCTTTACTACGTATGGTAAGTAAGGGAAGTATTGTATTCCACCCAAAAATTCGATACCGAGATTTCACCGGAAATATATGTTTTGAGAGATACTGAATCCAAAAAAACCATTTTTGGAAACATGTCCGTGTGTGTGTGTCTGTCTGTGAAGAGCATAACTCAGAAACGAACTGTCGGATAAACACCAAACTTGGTATTTAGCTTCATTATCTTCCACGGATGCGACACGGGGGTTTTCAAGAAAAGTCCCCCACCCCAGATTACCCTTTACATGGTATATTTTTCGAAAATTTTAATTTTCTCAAAAATGGCTCTAATAACTTTGATTAAAATACCATATGTTTAAGATATTTTCATGACAAATAAAATGTATATCTTGAATTTTCTGGAAATGTCTCCAAAAGCATTCTTCATTGTAAACGACTTTTGCATAACTGGTGCACCATAACAGATAAACAAAATTTTACTCCACAAAAAATGTAGATCGGGTTAAAATACACAATTTATGTCATACATTTTTTTGTTGAGTGATCCATTTTCGAGATATTGCTTGTTATTCCCTTAAATTTTTCAATACTTATTTTCTCAAATGGGAATTCGTTATTCATTTTTTTGTCTTGTATATGCAAAGAGTATTAATCTGTGGCAAAGGGAATGGTGCTGCACATAGCAACCAGCTATTAAGAGATATGTATATGCTTAAAGGCTACTGTATTTCTATATTGCCCTTGCAATTACAAAACAATCGAAACATAGTACGTCTTAAGCGATACTCAAATAGTTTTAGAACTGCTCGCTATGTGTAAAATGTAATTCTCTTTGCATGTCAAACGATCGTTTCTGCAAATGTTTATCTCGATTAATATGAAATAGATGGAGAATAAGAGTTTGTAAAAATTCTTTGTACAAGAGTAGAGAAAATCATGTGAGTGTAACACATCAGATTTTTTTCTACGAAACAGTTTTGTTATAAGTAACCTAACTTCTTAAGCAACTGAATTTTGGGGTTAGGATTTTACATAGCTAAATTAATAAATCTGACTTTCGTTGATACCTCCACTTAATGTTTCCCAGAAGCAATACAGGATTTTGAAACTCTTTGAACGTTCGTGGCAATGTTAGAAAACCAGTAAATAGAATGGTTATAAACAAAAACAAAGGAATGGTTGTGGATTGAAATTTCATAATTCATGAGGCTCTGAAGTCATCCGACTGTTTTTAGAATCCCAGTATATTTGCACTATTTTTTTATACTATGAAACAGTTTTCTTATAAAGCTATGAGTAGGTATCTAGATTTTGAAGTTAACACTTTACATAGTAAGGTTTATCAATAAAGCTGGCTTTCAATGTTACTTCTAGGTTAGGTTTTTCTGAAACAATGTAGGATTTTGAAACTTCTTTAATGCCCATGGCTATGTTTGTAACTATTCCACGAGTATTATACAGGTCGTAAGTTGTGCCATTCTCTTCATATTTAGTTTTAAGTAAAAAAAATCATATATACTCAGAAATGAGTATGCATCTAACCATGCTCAACATGAGAGGCGAATGAACTCATAAAACTGAGAATATACTAGCTTTCACTCATACCAAATTTGAGTACATACTCCTATGAGAAGGATGCCCGAGTACTCTGCTTCCGTTACTTGAATATGTTCCCAAAATTAAATAGATACTCGAAAGACTGAGTATTTACTTGAAAAAGTAAAGCATATAATATATACTCATTTTACTTTCTCTACTACGTATAGTAAGTAGGGGAAGTATTGTATTCCACCGAAAAATTCGATACCGAAATTTCACGTGTTTTGAGACCCCTGAATCCAAAAAAACAATTTTGGAAACATGTCCATGTGTGAGTTTGTGTATGCCTGTGTGTCGGTGTGTCTGTGTGACTGTGAAAAGCATAACTCAGAAACGAACAGTCGGATAAACACCAAACTTGGTATTTAGGTTCAGTTATCTTCCATAGATGCAACACGATGGTTTTCAAGAAACTATCCCCACACCATATTACACTTTACATGGAACATTTTTCGAAAATTTTAATTTTCTCAAAAATGGCTTTAACGATTTTGATTAAAATATCATATGTTTAAGATATTTTCATGACAAATGAAATGTATATCTCGAATTTTCTGGGAATGTCTCCAAAAGTGTTCTTCATTGTCAACGACTTTTGCATAACTAGTAAACCATAAGAGATAGACAAAATTTTACTACACAAAAATGTATATCGCGTTAAAATAGATAATTTATGTCATATATAGTTTTTTTGTTGGGTGAACCATTTTCGAGATATTGCTTGTTATTCCCTTAAATTTTCCAATTCTTATACTTTTTCTCAAATTCGTTATTCATTTTTTTGTCTTGGACATGCAAAGAGAATGGAATGCGCCACATAGCAATCAGCTCTTAAAATATTTGACTATCGCTTAAAGCCTACCAATTCCCCTTGCACCTACAAGAAAATTAGCAATAAGATTAACATATCGATTAACATGAAGCACATGGAGATTAAGCGTTTGTAAAAACAGTTTGTTCAAAAGTAGGAAAAGTCATGTGAGTGTAACACATCAGATTTTTATTCATATAACCCATTGGCCGTTGTTCTCGGCTTCTGTTTGACACCTCACAACCTGCGGGTGTGACCTAGTCACGGAAACTTCTTATAGAACTCCCACGCTGCTAGCACTGCTCGGCTCTTCCCGTGATCAGTCGGTTCATGGCCGATGTGAGGTTAAAGAGAGACCAGCCAGTTATTTAGTTTTTGGCATGAATCCACATTTTTATTAAAGTATAATTTTAATTACTTGCTTCTGCGATTTGGGTTGTACTCTCATTTTAGATACATATATTGATAAAGTATTCCAAAATTTGAAAGGATGTGTGGTTAAATAAATGTCTTGTTAGACTACTCTCTCGAGTGTGCGTTTCTTATTTCCAAGCTAATGACGTTTTAATGGAGCTTATTTAAGGAATGTGGTTAGACCGCTCGCCTCCCACCGAGGCGGTCCGGGTTCCATCCCAGGGACCTACATATGGGATTTGTGGTGGACGAAGCGGCGTCTGGGCGGGTTTTCTCCGGGTTCTCCGGTTTCCTTTCATCCATTTCACCAACATTTCGTTTCATCTACTTCCTTCATCCCATACCAGGCATCGGGCTGATCACCCATCCTGGATGCTCTGTCTGATCCATGAGTGTCTGCTCCTCGACGGGCCTCTGACCCCAGGCACCCGCTTGTAAGTCCTGGGGGTTGTAAGTCCTACATAAGAGGAGGGTAAACATAATTAATGAATGAATTACTTAAGGAATGCTTAATGTATGTTGAAATGTTGTATGAGTTAAAACAATTCTATTAGTGGCTCGTATGAGTCATTGCATTCAGTTTACTATATGCGTGTGATTCATTCCTGCAGGTTGCAAAGTTGTATGGTTATATTTTTAATTGTACAAGGGTCACTCTGAACGTTTTGAGAATGGTCAACAATGAATGGTGGTAAGCTAAAGCAGCTTTTCCTAACTTCATATTGAAGTTCAGATAGCAACATTTGCAAGTCTGGGCGCGCTCCAAAAATATGCTTCGACAGCACCGCGTGTGTATGTATAGCAGATGTTGCTACGCCGTACGCTAGGATGGGTCTCAAGCGAGAGCATTTCCGTGCTGTGATTTTCTATCACTTTAAATTCGGTTTAGGGAAGAGAGAATGCCTTAAAAGACTGCATCGTACATTTGGGGATCTTTGCCCTTCGCAATCCACCATTTATCGATGGTATGCAGTGTTTAGAAGAGGAAGGGATTCCCTCGAAGATGAAGATCAAGCAGAACGGCCGGCTACAGGCCATCCTGCTGTAAACGTGGTGAAAGCAAAGAACGTTTTGGGAAGATCATATTTGCACATATAGTCAGAATGAAGAAGCCCTAAATATTGGATTGGCAGCAGTGAAAACCATCCTAAAAGAAAAACTTGACGTCAGGAAGCTCTGCAGTTGCTAGATTCCCCACCACCTCACAAATGAACAGAAACAAGCATGTGTGCAATGGTGCCAGGATATTATTAAAAAATTTACAGGAGACACAGGGCAGTCGGAACCAGGAGTGCCGGCACAGAAATGGCAGGGTCCTTAAGTCTCCAGATAGAGATTCTCCAGCAGACGGACAGGCAGACTGGGGACCCCAACCCGCACAGAGGGTGTCCATTGGCAGCCACCCGAAAGCCGAGCAACGGAGAGACTCACAAAGAGCATCCTTTTACCCTATCACACTGCATCGAAACATTATCGCCGACACTTCCAACCCTGGACGAGACCAAACGTTAGATGAAGTGAAATGAGAATGGAGATAAATAGAGGGGCAGGAAATTCGGGGATGTGAGAATCCTTCTCAGCATTCGTCTGGAAACCCGGGAAAACCCCCGAAAAGAAAATCATGGGCCAGGAAGGCCGGCCACGGGAATCAAACCCACGATCTCCCAAATGCGGGTCACAGACGAAACCCCATCTCGCTCGGTTTAATTCTAACAATTCCTGTTCTATATAATCGCTCCATTGTATGCTTGTATGGTTTGCGCTGTTTATTGACATAACTATTGAGTAATTACCCAGAGTACATTTTGCACGGGCATTTAACGTTATTAGGCTTGGACGAGCCCTGCCTAAATAATCATCATCATCTTTATGCAATCAGCTTATTACTTATCAGTTTATCGTAATTTGTGAACTACATCAACAACACTATTTTCATAATTTAAATTACATATCTCCATGGAAGTAACGCCCGTATTCGGGTCACCACTTTTGGACTGGCGTTGCCAAATAAATTTACATCACCACTACAGGGTGTCTACATGAAACCATCCTGCTTACAAATATATACTGTAAGGAAATTATTAGTTCTAGAGATTAGCTGTTTGTTATACTTTAGAGAGCAACACAAACTGTTTCGTATTGTCCACTTATACACTCCTTTATGGGCTCCATTGGTAGCTCTCAGAATGTCCAGTCGATAGTCAAGCTCCATCCATGTATGGTGAGGCACATCCGGTATGACCGAGTAGGAGGCTTCTACAACTTTCTAACGAATATCAATGAAGATCACTTACAGGTGTAATGTAGACCATATCCTTGACATAGCCCCAGAAGAAGAAACCCAGACGGTTATGTCTGGAGATCGCGGTGGCCAAGAAGTGGGTCCATCATGTCCGATTCATCGCTGTGGAACTGTTTTGTTTAAAGACGTACGAATGTCTGAACACCAGAGCGATAGGTCATCATCCTGCTGGAATATCACCTTGGGAGTAACTGAAAAAACAAGCTGTTCAAGTATATTAAGATAAATGGTTACTGTTTCCTCTATGAAGAAAACTGGTCCCATAACTCGTCGCTGTCCCTGACATGTTCCTTAACAACGTTCCGGTGTTCTGAACCCCAAATGTGCACTCTGTGACAATTAATGTGACGTTGTGATGTGTGGAAGGTTGCTACGTTGCTGAAAATCACCTTCGACCCGGTCCAGAATCTCAATTACAAAATTTCTACGTTTTGCTAGACCATCGGGCTTTAGCGCCTGAACGATTTGCACTTTATAAGCGTACAGACGTAGTCTTAAGCAGCACCTTATGTACTGTTGAACGTGGGATGTTCAACTCTCTTGACGCTCTACGAATTGACTTTGATGGGCTTCTAGTGAAAGTCTCCCTGGCTTCATCCACAGGTTCCACAGACGTTTGTTGTTGGACCGAGCCGTGTTGGTTGACACTCCCCGTAGCTGAAACCTTATCTGACCATGTCTTAATTGTCTTTACGTTCGGTGGATCCCGACCGTACGTTCATCTGAAATTGCTTTGGACGGTAATGGGTGATTTAGTTTCAGCACCTACACCACACACTTAACTCTATCTTGGACTATTGTCATCTTTACAATTAGCACCTGAAATAAAAACAAAACTCTTTGAGTTGCTCTTCAAGATACCGCAAACCGCTAATCTCTAGGACTAATAGTTTCCTTAAAATTAATATTTGTAAGGAGGGTGGTTTCATGTGGACGCTATATAATACACAGGCTGATCCGTTTGAGATGTGAGAAAAGTAAAACGTTATATATAAGAGGGTAATGCACACATCTCTGATACGTTTGCTGTAATATAAGTGGAAGTTAACAATGAGTGATGTTTTAGACTTCACCCGAGCGACATGGCAGCGCTATCGTGCGTACGAAACAAAACTGCGTTCATGCCTAACAGGCCAGAGCCCATGGAAGTCGCTCCATTCCTTATGAGCACAACAGAATATGCCGTACAAAATGTATCCGAGGATTGATACACAGTACCTTAAGATGTTTCCATACGATATTCAGAAAAAGCAAGCTTTGATAATACTACGAAGCTCGTCTCAAGTTTTTGTCATGATATTTGAGAGGCAGGAAATGGACGATCAGTGTTTAAATCGATGGATGTTCACGGAGAAAGGCACATTTCATTGAGTGGCCGAGTCAACATTTGATACACCATACGACATACTAAGCAGCTATTGTGGCGTTATACCACCATCTGTCTCTTATGCAAGATAGTGCTGCCATGCCACACGGGTGAAGCCTGAAACATTACTCATTGTTAACTTCCATCCTTTTCATTTATATTGCAGTAAACTTCTCTGAGATGTGTGCATTAACCTCTTATATGTTATAAATATATTTTTCTGGCATCTCAAATGAATCACTCTGTATTATGAATTATTGTTTTTAAAGATCTATATGCTGCGTTATTGGTGCATCAAATATATTAATGCACGGTTATAATTACTCATTTTATCGTAAGTACTGCAATCTCCGTACAAACTTCATTCCTACAGTTTCCATGAATTACTATAATCAACATCCCTGGGGGCCGGCATAGCTACTGACCAACGTATATTTTCATGGTTCTATATTTTATAAAGGATAAAGGATAGGTAGCGGTAATGAGACAGCCTCTGTGGTTGCGTTTGGAGTCCTTAATCCAGAGGTCCCAGGTTCGGTTCCCAGCTGCACCGAGAAATTTTGCTTTAAGGGAGACTAATTTTCTCCAAAAAATCTATATCTGATATGATACATTCACATGACTTTCTCTACCCTCTATTTTACCACAAATTATTCTTACTAAAGATTATTTTTCTATTATTTTTCTACATTTCAACCCAAATAAACTTTTGGAAAAATAGCTCTATCACACATTTCATTATAGATACAAAGAGAACAGCGATAGTCAAATTTTTAAGAACTGCACGCTGTATGCTGGCGTATATCCAAACTGTTTCCATGCAATCGCGAGAAACAACTGAAAATCGACGAGACTTTAAAAGAATAACGGGAACAATTCGAACCTTCAATAACGGATATCTCAGAAACAGCTTTTGCCACAGAAAAATGTATTTTAAGTTAATTATTTATTTTAAAGAGTTCTATAGTTTTTATATGCTACATTTTCGTCTATCGCTTAAAGTTTACTAGCTATACAAGATTATAGAAAATTCCTTCCGAATCAAGAGGACTTTACATGCTAGTCTCTAAAAA
Organism: Deroplatys truncata; assembly: GCA_030765065.1. Lineage (NCBI taxonomy): Eukaryota > Metazoa > Arthropoda > Insecta > Mantodea > Mantidae > Deroplatys > Deroplatys truncata. The sequence continues at coordinate 168,789,123 of CM060988.1, read as the reverse complement.
TTCCGGATATGCATTTTATTTGTCATGTATATATTTAATATATGATATTTTAATGAAAATCGTTAGAGCCATTTTTTAAAAAAATCAAAATTTTCGAAAAATGTTCCATGTAAAGGGTAGTCTGGGATAGGGGATATTCTTTAAGATCTTTGTGTCACATCTTTGAAAGATACTGAACCTAAATACCAATTTCGGTATTTATACGACTTTTCGTTTTTGAGTTATGCCGTTCACCGTCACAGACAACCACGTGAAACTTTTTCTAAAAGTGCTTTTGTTTTGGATTCAGGAGGTCTCCAAACATATATTTTCGGTGAAATCTCGGCATCGAATTTTTGGGTGGATTACAATACTTCCCCTACTTACTATACGTAGTAGAGAAAGTAACAATTTGTTTACTCCGGTCAGTGCTGCGCGAAACATTTCAACTGCTGTAGTTTAAATAAGGGTTTTAACAAGTAACATAGTGATCCGCGAGCTGCATATTTCTGATCTGCATGATAATTATCATTGTAATAACTGTTTTCATCTGCATGAAGTGCTCTCCTTCACTATAAATATAAAATTTCCTGGAGCCATAGGGAAAGTGTATATATAACTCCTGACCACAGAATGAGGTAAAACGACGAAAGTTTATGCTCTCACTAAACGTTTAATTATGCAGCGCTATAAAAGGTAATCCCTAAAGCATTACCTAGGATAGACGTTAGTACATTATTCCCTTGCCTCAAGTACCGCCATAAAAATAACTTTGAATATTTAAAACTTTGTTTCGATTTTCCTAGGTTTCCGCATTAGAATATTGATGATGGACTTGCTACACTGCAGATATTATGTAGAATTTGTACTGTCTCTACTTCATAGATACACGTAGTCGAGATATATATTGCATCCCCCTAAAAATCTCATATGTTACATTCACATTACTTTCTTTACCCTCTATCGCTTATTATTAGGTATAATGAATGCTTATTTTCCTATACACTTCAATTTAATTACATACAATAAACCTTTTCGGAAATAGCTTCATTACGCATTTACAAACACAAAGGAAGTAGCAATAGTCAAATGTTTTAGAACTGGACGCTATACGCTGCCCTTAAAACTCAATACACTTTCCATGACATTGTGAGAAGAAACTGAAAATTGAAAGGACCATAAGCAATGGCGAAGTATTGCGCAGTTCGAACCATTAATATCTGATATCTCGGAAATGGCTGATGCTAAAAAAATTTATTTTACATAAATTGTGTGTTTTAGAGAGATCTACAGTTATTGTGTAGTGCGTATTCGTCTATTACTTAACATTTACAAGTTATATAAGATTAAAGAAAATTCCTTCCGAATAAAGTGGAATTCATAGGCAATTGTCAGAAAATTCAGTATATGTATTGTAATGTCAGTGTAAATATCTTTTATGTATGATATTTCAATCGGAATGTTAGAGGCATTTTTTTATAAAATAAAAGATTTCGAAAAATGTTCTTGAAATCTTCGTGTCACATCTTTAGAAGGTACCGAACCCCCCCCCACTTACACCGCGTCCTTTTTCTAAAAATGCTCTGTTTGGATTCAGAAGGCCTCAAAACATGTATTTCCGGTGAAATTTTGGTATCGCAATTTTGGATTGAATTCAATACCTTCTCTACATTGTATGTATGTGGCAGGAAAAGTAATTATATATCGATATTTCACCCAAAATACACATTTTGAGACTCCCAATATCCAGAAAAAGAGCATTTTTAGATAAGTATTCTTGTATTGTGTGCGTGTGTGTGTGTGTGTTTGTGTGTGTGTATGTGTTGTGGTGTTTAGGTCTAGCATCTTTCAAGAATATGAAACGAAGATTTTCAAAAAAATGCTCCCATTTTAAATTGCCCTTTACATAGAAAGTGCTTATTTCTTACTTAATAAAAAAGGGCAGTCTAAGAAAGACAGCCTTGGCAATGCCAAAAGTTGAATAACCTCATTCACAGAGTCAGGAAAGAACTAGAAAAACATCGCCTTAATTCTTATCAAACCTACTTATCTTCTTGATTTTCTAGCGAAATCTCACTTTGGTATGAAACAAACAGATTTTTATGAGGACAAACTTTAGTACCCTGACATGTTAATAATAAGATGTTTATAGACCCTCAGTCTAAATACAAGACCTCGTCTCCTATTATGGAAATATATTTACCACTAACAACACTAACAGCAAACTACATCTGATATTAAACATGAACCCTACGAACATACATATAAGCCGAAAATACCAACTATATTATCACATACACTATGTGATCAAAGGTATCCGGACACCCACACAAACCTACGTTTTTCATCATAGGTGCATTCTGCTGCCACCTACTGCCTGGTACTCATTATCCCTGACCTCAGTAGTCATTAGACATCCTGAAACAGCAGAATGGGACGCTCCGTGGAACTCACAGACTTCGAACGTGGTCAGGTGATTGGGTGTCACTTGTGTCAGAAGTCTGTACGCGAGATTTCCACACTCCTAAACATCCCTAGGTCCACTGTTTCTGATGTGATAGTGAAGTGGAAACGTGAAGGGACAGGTACAGCACAAAAGCGTACAGGCCGACCTCATCTGTTGACTGACAGAGACCGTCGACATTTCAAAAGGGTCGTAGAGTAATAGGCAGACATCTATTCAGACCATCACACAGGAATTCCAAACTGCATCAGGAACCACTCCAAGTACTATGACAGTTAGGGGTGAGTTGAGAAACCTTGGATTCCATGGTTGAGTGGCTGTTCATAAGCTACACATCAGGCAGGAAAATGAAAAACGACGCCTCGAATTGGTGTAAGGAGCGTCAACATTACACGATTGAACACTGGCAAAACGTTGTGTGGAGTGACGAATTACTGTACACAATGTGGCGATCCGACGGCATGGTGTGTGTATGGCGAATTCCCCATGAACGTCATCTGCCAGCATGTGTACTGCCAACAGTGAAATTCGGAGGTGGTGATGTTATGGCGTGATCTTGTTTCTCCTGGAGGGGGCTTGCACCCCCTGTTGTTTTGCGTGGCACGATCACAGCGCAGGCCTACATTCATATTTTAAGCACCTTCCCACTGTTGAAGAGCGATCCGAGGATAGCGATTGCATCTTTCAACACGATCGAGCACCTGTTCATACTGCACGAGCTGTGGCGGAGTGTTTACACGACAATAACATCCCTGTAATGGACTGGCCTGCACAGAGTCCTGACTCGAATCCTATAGAACACCTTTGGGATGTTTTGGAACGCCGACTTCGTGCCAGGCCTCACCAACCTACAGAGCTACCTCTCCTGAGTTCCGCACTCCGTGAAGAATGGGCTGCCATTCCCCAAGAAACCTTCCAGCACCTGATTGAAAGTATACCTGCGTGAGTGAACGCTGTCATCAAGGCTAAGTGTGGGCCAACACCACATTGACTTTCAGCATACCGATGGAGGGCGCTACGAACTTGTACGTCATTTTTAGCCAGATGTCCGGATACTTTTGATCGCGTAGTGTACGTCTCCAAAGGCATTGTCCTGCTTCATGAGGAAACTTTCCAATAAAAATCCTTTGGACATGATCTACACAAACCTAAGCAAGTTTTGAAGAAACTTACAAAGAAAGGTCTTGTCCACTTACGAAAATCTCCCACTCCTCGTTGTGAATTGGTTATTTCCCTCGATCATGGAAAGCTACAGAAATAATTATTTTTCATAAACCACAAAAGCCTGATACATCTATCATCAATTTATTGGCCAATCAGTCTGCTACTATATCAAAATTATTAGAAAAAGTAATCCGTGCGCGCTTATCAGCACTTATTTACAGAAAAAATATTACACCGGCTTTCGTCCTCAGCATTAAAAAACCATGAGTTACTAAGAATTACTGAAAATATCGTCAAAGGTTTCGAGAGGAAGCAATACACTACTGCCTTCTTTCTTGATATAGCTCAAGCTTTTCACACTTATGGCTTGAAGTAGGTTTATTTACTTTTAAGAGGAGATGTATTTTATTTCGACTGTTGGGGAGCCGAACTTGAAGTAGTTGCAACCGCGCGTATGGTAAAACGTTTCCGATAGCCTTCGCCCAAGTTTAAAAATATTAACTTTGTAATTTGACTGTTTCTTTAAACATTACACACTTATGTTTGCCTCGGCTGCGTCAGTATTATTGTTAGAGAAATGGATTTCTTTGCAGGGAGTAGTGCGACTAAGAATGTAGGCTTACACAGATTATAATTTGTACCTCACTCCATTTATTAATTCTTTAAAAGATTAAAATAACACTTCTCTCATATAGAGAGCTGTGAGATTCTTTTATTAAATACTTGCACTTTTTTAAACACGTAAACTACTTTCGTCTCACACTGAATACGTATTAAACTTCTCGAGGTGTCTCACGTCCATTTAGGAACGCTGTCTCCTAGCAACTGAATTCTGAATTTGTACAATTTGCCCTATTTCAGTCTTATTGGCTTTTCCTACTCCAATAGTATACTTTTATTTAACTTAGGTTTTTCTTTGGTTTTAGATTGGCTATTTTATAAACTGCCTCAAAAATTACATTATTGCTGCTCCAAAAATTGCCAGTATCATTATTAAACCTTCTAATTTATTATTACCTCAAGAGGACCTCACTGTTACCTAATTGTTAGCAACGATTAACCTATTATTCTCACAGCTCCTACATTATTAAATTACATAACATTATTGAACATGTACATAATTATATAAACATTAACACAAAGAGTGTTACATACACTTTATATATTATATTATACACGTATTGCTTTAAGGCGGGCTGTTATTATATTTTATTTTATATAATTTGATTGAAATAATTTAAGTGTTAAACATACTGCCTCAGGCTTGAACGTTTACTGGATAAATTACACTGAATTGGGCTTCCAGATTACCCCATAAATATAACTAAAGGTTAATCTCACAGCATCAATTCATGGTGCGAATATAGAAATGCAAATATATCATATTACCAATAGTTCCGCAAGGATCAATTCTAGTACCATTATCATTCAATTTATTTGTGTATGACCTACTAGATACAAATCCTACATACTAATGTATGGAGAGGATACAGTTATTTTCTATCTCGTCTTAAATATTGCAATTAAAAGACTACAAACATCGTTAAATCTGTTGTCTAGTTGGTTCACAACCAGGAGAATGAAGTTAAACACAAAAAGACCGCAATTAATATCTTCTCCTTAAGACCATATAACAACCCTCCCACATTAATACTCTAGGAAAAATAGCTTACACGGCTGCCTTCAGAAACTCCAGTTATACGAGGTGTGGCAATAAAGAAACCGGACTGATGCTTTAACTCTTAATTGAAAAACCTTACACAACTAAAATGTTGTTCCCTTCAATGTGGTCCTCTCCCCGATCCCTGCAAGGCCCCATGTAAATTTTCCACTGTTGGTAGCAGTGCTGCAAGTCCTTTTCTGTTGTGCTATTGAAGAGTCTCGTCGCTTTTTCCTTCATTTCATCCACGTACTCAAACATGGTTCCTTTGAGCGCAGATTTCACTTTTGGGAAGAGAAAAAAGTCCCTGGCTAATACAGTGAATGTTCCTTCACTGGAATGTTGTTTTTCGTCAAAAACCTCTTCACAAACATCCCATTATGAGCCGGCGCGATATCTATGAAATCAATAGCGATTTTTCCACGTTTCACACGTTCAGGGAGGGTCTTCAGAACAGTTGTATGACCAACTTGATTGACAGCCTGACCTTCAGGCACCCAATCTCGAACAATTCTATCAAACTTCTCCACATTCTCTTTGGTTTTCGAAGTGGAAGGACGACCCAATTTCGGATCGTCTTCGACGTCTACCCTACCGTCTTTGAACCTCCTAATCCACTCGAAAACCTGCGTACGGAATAGACACTGATCACTATAAACTTGTTTCAACACGTTGTAAGCTTCTGTGGCAGGTTTTCCAAGGTTTGTGAGGAATTTTATGTTAACAAGCTGTTCTACTTTAGAGCGTAGCGTAATTCAGCTCAGATACACGACCCATTTCTAAGAAGGCTCACAACCAGACTAGCCATCACAGCGGCGTGAAATTTAGTACAAGTGTCAGGAAGAGTCCCAGGGCCAATTCCCCACTCTTCTGTTTGTTTTCGACGAAGCCAGAAATGCGCACAGCACAACAATTACTCCGGTTTCTTTATTGCCACATCTCGTATATTTAGGAGTAATACTAGACACAAAACTAACCTGGAATTCTCATATATTCTACACATTAACAATAGCTACTTCCAAACCCATAAAACTGTACCTCTACTGCACAAGAGATCACTACTTGGGCCGCGTGCTCAATATTGCTATATAAGTCCCTTAGACGTCCTATAGTGTCATACTCCGCTCCTGTGTGAGATGCAGTTAGAAAAAGGCACATTCGTTTATTTCAGGTTATACAAAAACAAAAATTTCCGCACTATTCAAAATGTTCCATGGTTAATAATAAATTACCAGCTCCATCAGGAATTTGGAATTATTCTCATAGGAAGGTACCTCCGATTGCTGTTAAAGAAACTCTTCTTGGCTAGCCGGAGCTCCAGGCACTGCAACGTGTCACATTGGACTTAGAAACCTATAGAAGAGAAGATTATAAGCTACCTAAAGACTTCCTGCTCACTAATTCCGAAGATAAGTGAGATAAGTGAAGATAACAACAATTCTCTTCTCGGGCACACCACGCGTAGATGCAGCCTTTAGAGGTGTCTTTCTACAAACTTTTCAGCAGTTGCTACATAGACAAAATAGAAAAATGGCTAAGAGCCCATCCAGGACGTGTAGTGACCCATTTCCAAATTTCAGCAATTTTTGGAAAAGTATATATTTTTACTTCCTCTACTACTTATAGTAAGTAGGAGAAGTATTGTATTCTAACCAAAAATTCGCTACCGAGAATCCACAGGAAATACGTGTTTCCAGGCCCCATGAATCCAAAAAAAAGCATTTTTGGTAAAAACATGTCCATGTGTGTGTCTGTGTGTGTATCTGTGAGCAACATAACTCAGAAACGAACAGTCGGATAAACACCAAACTTGGTATTTGGGCTCAGTATCTTCCACAGATGCGACACGAAGGTTTTCAAGAAAATCGCCCACCCCAGATTAACCTTTACATGGAACATTCTTCGAAAATTTTAATTTTCTCAAAAATGGCTCTAACGATTTTGATTAAAATATCATATGTTTAAGATATTTTCATGAAAATGAAATGTATATCTCGTTTTTTTCTGGGAATGTCTCCAAAAGTATTCTTCATTGTGAACGACTTTTGCATAACTGGTAAACCATAAGAGATAGATAAAATTTTACTGCACAAAAATGTAGATCGCATTAAAATACACAATGTATGTCATATACATTTTTTGTTGAGTGAACCATTTTCGAGAAATTTCTTATTATTCCCTTAAATTTTGCAATACTTATACTTTTTCTCAAATTTGTTATTCCATTTTTTATGTCCTGGACATGGAAAGAAAATGGAATGCGCCACACAGTAACCAGCGCTTAAAAGATTTGACTGTCGCTTAAAAGCTATCATATTCCCCTTGCATCTACAAGAAAATTAGCAATCAGATTCACATCTCGATATCTCGATTAACATGAAGCATGTGGAGAATAAGCGTTTGTAAAAATAGTTTGTACAAGAGTAGAGAAAGTCATGTGAGTGTAACACATCAGATTTCCTTTTTTTTATAGCAGGGAAAAAATCTTTCAATGACGCCACCAAGCGAGTTGGATTTCCACCAATTGAAAAACCCCTGCTGGGAGTAATGCACACATCGTGGGACGACCTTTCGTTATTACTTCGCGTATATATGGGACAGCAGCAACTATGGAGACTGCAATTAATGAATTTGCTTGTTCTGGAGAGAGGTGTCTTTAAGGATCATCAGTTTTCTGTCTGGAATGCAGTTCACTCCGATCCATCCAATGATGAGTTACCAGAAGTGACAAAGACAAGACCACCACTATCATCAACAGCGATGGTAGGGGCGTTAGGTTCATCATCCTTAGAAACCTCAGAAACACCAACAAACGCAAAGGACATTGGAAAAATACTGCTGAACCCAGTCATTAGCTGTTCCTTTAGCAGAAATTTCTCCTAGCCTATAGTGTGTCAAACGAAACAATGAAAAGCAACAACACCAGTGATTGATTTGTGAACTATATCAAAATCGATCAGTGGAGGACATGACTCATTGAATGGCATGTAGGAATGGGTGCATGAAAATTTGCTAGAGTTAGGAAGAATATTAAAATATACCTTTTTTTAATTGCACATGGACTGTATCCCTGTGTTATGGAAAAGAATTTGAACGGTCTAATAGCTTGTCCAAAATTACACGCAATGACAATTATTTTATAAAGTAAATTTCATTTAATTTGAATATAATTTCAGTTTGGAATTATGTTGTACCTCAATATTAGTCCAATTTAGTTATTTTTATGTTCATAGTCAACATTTTTACTTTCTCTACTACGTATAGTAAGTAGAAGAAGTATTGTATTCCACCCAAAAATTCGATACTGAGATTTCACAGGAAATATATGTTTTGAGGCCTCCTGAATCCAAAAAAAGCATTTTTGGAAGCATGTCCTTGTGTGTGTGTCTCGAATTTTCTGGGAATGTCTCCAAAACTATTCTTCATTGTGAACGACTTTTGCATAACTGGTAAAACATAAGAGATAGACAAAATTTTACTACACAAAAAATTTAGATCGCGTTAAAATAAACAATTTATGTCCTATATTTTTTTTTTGTTGAGCGAACCATTTTCGAGATGTTGATTGTTATTTCCTTAAACTCTCCAATACTTATATTTTTTCTCAAATGGGAATTCGTTATTCATTTATTATCCTGGTAATGTAAAGAGAATAAAATACTCCACATAGCAACCGGCTCTTAAAATATTTGACTGTCGCTTAAAGCCTACCAATTCCCCCTGCATCTACAAGAAAATTAACAATAAGATTAACATCTCGATTAACATGAAGCATATGGAGAATAAGTGTTTGTACAAGAGTAGGGAAAGTCATGTGAGTGTAACACATCAGATTTTTCTTTCATATTAAAATTAATCTCCACTTAATTATACATCTAATGGCTCATTGATGGAATCAGGGATCCATGAATGGACTATTCCAGGAAATATTTTTTTTCCTGATGGCGTTAAAGGTATTTCAGGAATAATCGTTATACACTGCAGTGTAGGTTACCTGAAGAATTCTAACATTCAGTTTCAAAGCATTTGGTTCATTGGATTTTCTTAAATACGAGAAAAAATTAACTGGTCCATTGTTGTCACCTTACTGTATTATTTCTTTTCTTTCCAAGTTAAACTCATATCTACAGCGGTTTGTCTGCAGGTAAATCTCAGTAGTTTTTCACTTGTTTCGGAAGCAGTACAGATGGTTTGTACATCCCGGTTCCTCTCCCTTCCATTACCACCTCGGAGTAGCGTTCTCGTGGAATTCATTTTAAAATTAATACCCCACCTTCATCACATATACATTATTGAGTTACTGAGCTAATGAATGGACGGTCCATTCTACCTGTACATTTAATTAAAAGTGTTTACGCTCCCACGGGCTTTTGCAATTAACGACTGAGATTTAATATTAATAACGGCAATTTTTAGATTACAACGAGGGAGGTAAAAGAATAAACCCTTCCGTCCATTGCAGCCTTTAAATCTTTATCCATATGGCCCCGTATATGGAAATATCCCCCCTAACAGAGGGTTTTATAAACATCTGATGAGCTAATTTATGAACACGCCACTCACTGAAGTTGAAAAACCTTAAGTACTGCATTCACATGACTTTGTCCCCTCACTTTAAAGTATCCTAACAAGCACTTATTATCCTATCTACCAACTACACATTTATCGACCTGTATAAGAAAAAATACGTAAGCTAAAGCGATAGTGAAAATTTTAAATAGCTCGTTATGTCATGGCTTTGAAATTCCATTCGCTTTTCATGACCGCGAGAAAAACAAACGAATAACGATTTAACAGTTTGTTAAGACCGATCAACTTGGTTAACGTGGATAACGCGATAACGTGTGAAGTATTAGGTTCGATTCCCGGTTGTCGCCCAATTTGACCCTGGGGCTTTCGTAGTTTTCCCTGGTTGACACAGGCGAATGCTATAGTGGTGTATTCTACCATGGATTTCCTCTCTCTCCCAATTCCTTTCCCTTCCATATTTCAAACGGGGCTGTAGTTCAGTCGGTGTCGGGCAGATGCCGCAGAGGCTTGCTATTTGGAACTTTTTCTCAGCCCTGCTAGATGGAAGCCTGTCCCACTAGACCCGAACGACCTCGCCAGGTGGCCAGGTGGTCAGGTCTGGAACTATTAGGGAGTTCTTTACCTACTGTATTCTATAACAAAATGTGTGAATGTGTAATGAAACTTTATCTGGATTAAAGAGAAGTAGGTAGAATAATAAGATTTTTAGGAGTATTTTGTAGAAGGTTGAGTAGTGATATATCTAAAATGTAAGTATTGTGCTTACAATGATGAAATATTGAGGCAGTATTTTTAACACTTAAATGATTTCGGTCTAATGATATAACATATAATAAAGTAATATGTGTACGTAAAAATATATAAGAACTGTATATTACAGACATTAAAATGTTTATATTATTGTATATATGTTCAATAACGTTATGTGAATGTATTGCATAATTTAATAATGTAGGAGCTGTGAGAATAATAGGTTAAAAGTTGCTAACAATGAGGTAACCTTGAGGCAATAATGAATTTGAAAACTTAAATACTACTAGTTATTATTGCAGCAACAATAATGTAAATTTTTGAGACAGTTTAATAAACAACCAATCAACAACCAGAAAAAACTTTATTTAAATGAAGGTATTCTATTGGAGTAGGATTAGCCAATCAGCGACTTGAAATACAGACATTTACAAATTTAGGCGGTAGAAATCAATTCAGTTGCTTGTAGACAGCGCTCATAACTGGACGCGTTGCTCGCAGACAGTGTTCCTAACGGTACTCAAGATGCGTCCTCGAGAAGTATAGTATTCATTGTGAGATGAAAAATAGTTTACGTGTTAAAAAAATCTCACAGCCCTATCTATATCAGTGAAATGTTATTTAAATCGTATCAAGCATTAATAAAAGGAGTTAAGTAAAATTATAATCTGTGTAAGCCTATATTCTTCAGTCGCAACCACAACCCTGCTAAGAGAAACATGTTCCTAACAATAATACTGAAGCAGCCGAGGCAAACATAAATATATAATATTTAAAGAAACAGTCAAATTACAAAGTTAATATTTATAGCAAAGGCCACCGAAAAGTACATTTGGGGCGAAGGCTACCGGAAAGCGGGTACTATACGTGCGGTTACAACGAACTTCAAGTTCGGCTCCCAACAGATGAAATACAACTCTTTCAATATAATCTACTTCAAATTGACGCCCAAACGTGGGGCAAATAACGTAAAGATACTATCTACTTCAATATATATTGTCACTTTGTCCAGCTTTTCAACTGTCACTTCTCTAAGTTATTAAAACTTCACTGGTTTTATCTAGTTAAACTTCAACTTCACCTAGTTCACACTTTACTAATGTGAGCTAGTTCAGTTTCCCCGTCACTTCATTTTCCTTCTTACCTGGCGGCGTAATGCAATACGCACGACGTCGCCAACTCTTCCGGACGGTTCACTCGCTGGGGAGTAGAGCACAAGACTTCTACAATGTCTGCTGCAGCAGCAGTATTCACTGTACGTCACAAACTCACTTGTAGAACCGCACCAGAATCGCACTCCCTATGAATGCTCGTTTATTTTGTCAGTGTAATCTTACACAGAATGTTGTTACATGCTGGGTAGAGGCCTAAAGGTTCACATGAAAAACTAAATTAATTTTCAGTACCCAGCACGGACATTGAAGGAACGTATACTCACTTGGCTGCGGAGGACCAAAACTGGTGTGGAGGCTAAGAGGAAGGCGTGGGTTTTCACTGTACAAAATCCATAACACAAATCTACTTACACATTCCTAAATTTATTCTCCAAACGTTTGCTGTTCCTACATTATTAAATATGAAAGGTGATGGGAGATGCTCACCGATCCAAAGGGCGACTTGCGCGCACGATCCACTTCTCATGGAATACTCAGTAAGACGGACGCTATATCTTCAGCACTCGTGGCTAGCAAAAACTCTCAGCCAGGAATGACGTCATCCCAATCAAATCAATAATATGTCTAGCAATGACAATGAAAAACAATATGTCTGGTAATGACAATGAAACCTCCCAAATTGTTAATACGTCACAATATTCTTAAACTACCTAGACACGCGTTCTCAAGGAGGGGGTGGGAATAAACTTCTAGAAAATTTTTATTTATTCTGAAGTTTATGCTGGCCAGGAGCGCGACTAATCTTTGTTTATTTCTGAATGCCTAGCGCCGAGCTATCGATAAACTTGGGCCGTTAACCCTGCGACACAATATCAAATTAAAAAGAAAATTTCAACTTAATAGACTACACAAAATACTAAACTGCTATTGTTTGGTAATTTTTACTTTCTCTACCACGTACAAAGTAGATAGAGGTCTTGCACTTCACCGAAAATTTTGATACTCATATTTCACCAGAAATATGTGTTTTGGGTCCCTGATTAAAAAAAACATTTTTAGGAATAAGTTAGTGTGTATGTGAGCAGCAGAACTCAAAAACAGAAAGTCGCATAAATACCAAACTTCGTATTTAGATATAGCATCTTCTGAAGATACGACATGAAGATTTTAAAGAAAACTTCCCAACCCAAAACTACCCTTTACATGGAAGAGTTTTAAAAAAAATTATTTTCTAAAAATTGGCTTTAAGGGTTTTCATTAAAGTATCATACATTAAAGCTATTTACATGACAAACACAATGTATATCTTGAATTTTCTGGGAATAGCATTTAAAGTCATTTCGTTAGAAGGAATTTTGTATAATGTTGTATAACTTGTAAACGTTACGCCATAGACGAAACGTAATACACGATAAAAATAAATCTCATTAAAACACACAGTTTATTTCGATAATTTTTTGGCGGCATCAGCCATTTCCGAGATATCCCCTTGAAGTAGAATAGTTCTTTAGGTTGTTTATTTATTTAGCTCCACGTATGGACATCAATTTTTAAGAGAATGTTTTGTTGATAATTTACGTAGGAGTTACTGTTGTTGGAGTTAGATTGCACCACGCTTTGGGCGTTAATTTGAAGAAGATTGTTTGTTACGTAATATGCTGCTACGTATGAGAAGCCGATTTTTGAAGATGTATTTTTGTTGTCACGCTCCAAGTTTAAAAATATTATATTACCTTTGTTATTAAACTGCTTCTATAGATAATATTTATGTTTGCCTCGGCTGCGTCAGTCTTACTTTATAGACATGTTTCTCTTAATCAGGGCGTGGTACGACAAGAATGTAGGCTTACACAGATTTTAAGATTAAATTCAGTTCTTTTTATTAATCCTTGGCACAAATTAAATAGCACTACACTGATATCAAGAGCTGTGAGATTCTTTAATTTAAAACTTGCACTTTGTTATCACGTATACTTAATTTTCGTTTCACACGAATACGTAATATTTCTTTAGAGAACACATCTTCCATCCGGTCACTACCAAGGTCTGCCAGCAACTGAAAATATTTCAACCATGTAAACTTTTAACTTTTTTGTATTTCATGTCTCTGATTGGCTAATCCTAGTCCAATAGAATACCTGCATTTAATTAAACCTTTTTGTGGCTGTTGATTGGCTATTTTAAAAACTGTCACAAAGTTTACATTATCGTTGCTCTAATCATGACTAGTAATATTTAAGCTTTCAAACTCATTATTGCCTCAAGGTTACCTCATTGTTACCTCATAGCAACGTTAAACTTCTTATCCTCACAGCTCTTACACTATTAAAGTATGTAATGTATTCACATAACATTATTGAACATGTTTACAATAATATAAGCATTTGCAGTGACTGTTACATACATTTCTATAAATAATTACATACATTTTGCTTCAAGGCGGGCTCTAGTTGAATTTATATTATATTATATAATTCAAGTGTTAAAAATACTGCTTCACGTTATTAACAGTTCTAATTGCTTAATACTTGGCCATTCTTTCAAGTCCTGTAAACATTCAGTTGTTTCTCGCGATTGCATGGAAACAGTATGGAATTTTAAGGCCAGCACATAGCGTCCAGTTCTTAAACATTTGACTATCACTGTTCTCTTTTTATCTATAGCGAAATGTGTAATGTAGCTATTTCTGCAGAGGTTTATTTGGGTTAAAATTAAGTAGATATAAAAGTAAGCTTTAGTGATGATTAATAACCAATAGAGGGTAGAGAAAGTCATGTGGATGTATCACAGCAGATTTTTTTTGGGGGGGATAGTTTTTGTAATTTAGTATTCCTCTTAAAACCATTTAAAAGAATCTAGTTTAGAGGCACGAACACTTTGTACAGTGCAGGAAAATAATAGTTATTATTGTGGTCAAATAACTTTAATTCTTTAGCGTATCCTTTAGTATGTTATTGGAAAGCTATAACGTGAGAGAGGATGCGCAGCGCTAGCATTTATTTCCGGACCCAATTGCTGTCCGACAGAATGAGTGACAAGGGAAGCTGAAGGAAATTGTTCAGAGGGGTGTGGTTAGAATCGAAGTGGAGTCTCCTAGCTCCGTGGGGAGCGGATGTTGTTGTTGCGGCCGCGCTGGAATATTATGGTCACAGTGCGGGATTTATCGAATTAGGGATAATTAGTGGTCTCTGCAAAACATTGTCAGTCGTGAAGAGCGGCATGGTTAATGGTGCTCCAATATTGACACGCTGTCGCTCGGTGATCTGCAAACACCTGCAGGGAAAGGTAGCCTTCTATTTCACACTCACATGGGGATAACATTTCATTCTTGCTGTTATTACACTTTATTTTCAATTATTTTAATTAAAATGTTGAACTATATATGTGAACAATTTGTAAGCATGATTTAATTAGTAAATTGAGTTCTATATTATGTTGTCTTAATATGAACAAATGACCAAAAAGTTTGCTTACCTCTTCTCTTATCTCTTCTCACATTCTCTCTCCTCTCCTCTCCTCACTGTTCTTCCCTTCTCATATTTTTTTTCATCTTCCATTCTATTTTCTTTCTCCCTTACCTATTTTCTCTCATTTACCGTTTTTAAACTTGTACTTTTTAATTAAAATGTTGATTAGATTTTGATAAATGTGATTTTAATTACCAAATGGAGGTTAATATATTGTATTTTCCCAATATAAACAAATTAAAGTTTGCTTACCCATCTCTCCTTCCCTCTACCCTCTACTCCTATCCTCAGCCTCTGCTTCCCCTCTCATGCATCTCCTCTCCTGCCTTCGTCTGCCACTTTTCTTCTATTTAAGATGCATAAAAATTAGAATAAATAGGTAAGCAATTAGCCTAAACGTTTGCTTAGCTTTTCTCTTCTGTTCCCTTCTCTTCTCTTCTCTTCTCTTCTCTCCTCTTCTAGGTGTAAACATCAGAATGTGAGTAAAAGGTGACTAAATTTGGTTATCTCTTCTCTTCTTTCCTCTTCTAGGTGTAAACATCTGAATATGAAGAATAGGTGACTAAATTAATTAATCTCTTCTCTTCTCTTCTCTTTTCTTTTCTGTTCTGTTCTCTTAAAGGTGTATAAAATTCAGAATATAAGGAATAAGCCAAAAGGTTTGCTTACCTCTTCCCCTCCCCTCTCTTCTCTTTCCTTCTCTTCTATTCCTTTCCCTTCCCTTCTCTTCTGTTTAAGGTGTATATAACCAGAATATAAGGAATATGTCAAAAGTCTGTTTACCTGTTCTTTTCTCTGTTTCTTACCTTCTCTTTCCCTTTCACCTAAATTTTTCTCTTCTCCCTGACTATTTTATCTCTTTTTATTTTTTCTCTCTCATTTCGCTTTGCTACACCTTCTCATCTCTCTTTTGTTTACTTTCTATGTTTATCTATGTGTTTTTGCCTGGTAACCCCCTTCCTTTAATATCGATTCTTCCTTCCTTTTTACCGTTCTTTCTCGTTTCCAAAATTCCTCCTCCTTCTTCCCATTACTATTTCTTTTTTCCTTTAATTTAATTGTAAAGGTGCTCTTTTTTGATACTTCTGGCACCATTAAATCCTCTCGTCTCTGTTTTAAACGCTTCTCTCCCCTTTTCTTCTTCCTATTTTCCTAGTTTCTTTACTTCGGTTCTCTTTGCCTCTAATCATTTCATCTCCCTCCATCTTCCCCTTTTTAACCTTGCCGTCTTGTTGTGTGTTCATTTTTCCCTTTTGCTCAAATCTCTTCTGGGTTTAATCCTTTATACGTCACTGTCCTACTTCCATGCTGATGCTCTCTTTTTCTGTTTACTTTTGATTTCTTCTGAAATCTTTACCTATTAAGAAAAAGAACACTGAAGAACCAGATGAATTAAAAATATTTGATCTAAAAGAAAACCAAATGGGAAGAATCTAGCAAAGTATTTAAGGAGTTCGCCATAAAAACAGATCCCAGAGGTAATGTTTTCCCATAGCCTGTCTTATTTCGAAGTTGAAGTAGACTCTCGACAGGCTAGAACTTCGTTTTGTAGTTGCCTCTCAAAGATGGCGTGGGTGGGCTCGCACCCGCCCATCTCAGTAGTGATCGAGCACATGCAAAGACGTACACACTACATCAAAACGCTCATCCAGTTAAGAACCTAACATACATAGAATTGTGTTAAATATTAGCATGTGCATTTTGTCGGGTTCCGCTTAAGCACCCTTGTTAGATGCGCTGTGAGATAAGCTGGCAGCAAAGCATGCGAGTGCGTCGAGCTATAAAATAGCATACTACAGCCATGAGTAGGTCCCATGAACAGGATTGAAAGATCAAACCCTTTGAATTGGATGGTAACAACGTTTTCTAATTTTTTGTATTTCTTGTCCTTCCCTGCTGTTGTTTAGTGTTATTTTCTCTCGGGTTCTTCATTCGTTTTATTTGCAATTCTCCATTTTCTTCTTTCTTTGCTCTATTAGTGTAATTTCTATTTTGTTTTCTTTTCAAAATTCTTAAAATTTACCTTCATTTCTCTTTATTTTGTATTGCTTGCTTCTCTTCTGGTTTTTGCCCTTCAGTTTTTTGATACTGTCGTTCGTTTCTTTCCTTTGCTATCTTTTTGTTTTTGCTTTTTCTATTCGTATGTTTTCCATTCTTCTTGCTTCATTTCTAAATGTTGCTAATTTCCTCATTCTTAGATTCTGCCAGAAAAAAATCTTAAAAACGATACTCAAAATTTTCAAAACTCTTACCCCATGAAAAATGTGCCTATAGAAATATCCATAAAAACGGTGAGTCACCAGAATTTTAAATTCAAAATTTCGAATATCTGCGCCACTATTACCGTTACTAAGCAAATAAGAACCTCTGGACCAAGTATTAGTCTTACCTTTTGATTTCTCTACTACGTATTTATATTATATAGAACTAAGATTTGCATCCCTTATCGTCCTAGTCGTCTAGGGGTACCATGCTAGTCGCGGGTTCAAACCCAGCAGAGTGCGATGCACCTTTTAGGGCATGTCTTTCTTCGGAAGGGACGTAAAAAGAACCGCAAGCCTGATAAAGAGGTCTCTGAGCCAAATTACTGGTTCTTCACGCCCAATATAGAATGGAATACACAGAACTATAGTAGTCAAAGAGCGTCCATAAATAAAAAAGAACAAAAAAAAATGCTGATGCGTTACACACGCATGACTTTCCCTACTCTTGTACAATCTATTTTTACAAACTCTTATTCTCCATCTATTTCATATTAATCGATATAAACATTTGCAGAAACGATCTTTTGACATGCAAAGAGAATTACATTTTACACATAGCGACCAGTTCTATAAATATTTGACTATCGCTTAAGGCGTACTATGTTCCCCTTGTTTTGTATTTGCAAGGGCAATATAGAAATACAGTAGCCTTAAAGCATAGACATATCTCTTAATAGCTGGTTGCTAGGTGCAGCATCATTCCCTTTGCCACAGATTATAACTCTTTGCATATCCAAGACAAAAAAATTAATAACAAATTCCCATTTGAGAAAATAAGTATTGAAAAATTTAAGGGAATAACAAGCAATATCTCGAAAATGGTTCACTCAAAAAGAAATGTATATGACATAAATTGTGTATTTTAACGCGATCTACATTTTTGTGCAGTAAAATTTTGTGTATCTCTTATGGTTTGCCAGTTATGCAAAAGTCGTTCACAATGAAGAATACTTTTGGAGACATTCCCAGAAAATTCAAGATATACATTTTATTTGTCAAGAAAATATATTAAACATATGATATTTTAATCAAAATTGTCTGAGCCATTTTTGAGAAAATTAAAATTTTCGAAAAATCTTCCATGTAAAGGGTAATCAGGGGTGGAGGGATTTCCTTTGTGTCGCTCTCTGGAAGATACTGAGCCTAAATAACAAGTTGGTGTTTATCCGACTGTTCGTTTCTGAGTGATGCTGTTCACAGACACACACACAAACCCACAAAAAATGTGCTAAAATTATGCCACCAAAACTTATTTGAAATAAATTGTGTGTTTTAAAGAGATCTACATTTCCTGTGTGGTACGTATTCCTCTATCGCTAAGTTTACCGAATCGCAAGCTTATACAATATGTCTTCCCTATGAAGAGGACTTCTCAGGCTATTCCTAGAAGATACAAGATAAACATTTTATTTTTTATGTACATATCTTTAATATGTATATGATATTTTAAACAAAATCGTTAAAATCATTTGTTAAAAATTAAATATTTCGAAAATGCTTTCCTTTTTTTAAATTTCCAAAAATGTTTTTTTTTAATTCAGGGGGTCTCAAAACATGTATTTCTGGTGAAATCTCGGTAGCAAATTTTTAGGTGGAATACAATACTTCCCCTACTTACTATACGTAGTAGAGAAAGTAAAAATATATGTCTCAATCTCAACGCAAATGCATGTCTTCAGGCACATTGACCCTCCGCAATAACATTTTTAGATGAAAGTTCGTAAGTGTGAGTATAAGCATAACTCAAACACAAAAAAGTCAATAAATACTAAACTTGGTATTTAAATTCAGTATCTCCCAAATTGTGCCATAAAAACTTTCAAATTCCCCGCAACAAACTACCGCTTACAAAGAAGTTATTTCGTTATTTTTTATTTTATCAAAAATAGCTCCAACAGTTTTGATGAAAATGTCAAATGTTAAGGTATTAGCGCAACAAATTAAATGCATAATAATTTGTTTTTTGAATAGCTAGAAAAGTACTCTTCAAAAATATAGTATATTACTTTCTCTACCACGTACATAGTAGGAACAGAAGTTATTGCATTCCAGCCAAAAATACGACACCGAGGTTTCAACTGAAATACATGTTTTGGGGCCCCTTGAATCCAAAAAAAGATTAGAGAAAGGACCTTGTGAGTGTCTCTGAACAGCACAACTCAAAAACGAAAAATGAGATAAATACCAAAATCTGGTATTTAGGTGCAGTACCTCCCACAGATGCGACACAACATTTTCAAGAATATCTCCCTCCGTAAACTACCCCTTACATGGAACTTTTTCGAAATATTTAATTTTTAACAAATGATTTTAACGATTTTGATTAGAATACCATATGCATATTAAAGATACTTACATAACAAATAAAATGTTTATCTTGGATCTTCTGGGAATAGCCTGTGAAGTCCTGTTCATTGGGAAGAAATTTTGTATAATCTTGCAATTTTGGTAAACGTTAGGCGATAGACGAATAGTACACAGGAAATGTAAGATCTCTTTAAAACACACAATTTATTTCAAATAAGGTTTTGGTGGCATAAGCCATTTCTGATATATCCGTTCTTAATGCTGCGAATTGTTCATTTCTTGGCCTTTCCCCTAAAGTCCTTTTAACATTCAATTGTTACTCGCAATTGCATGGAAACAGTATGGAGTTTTAAGGCCAGCATATAGCATCCGGTTGTTAAACATTTGACTGTCGCTGTTCCCTTTGTATCTATAACGAAATGTATAATGTATCTACAGCAAAGGTTTATTTAGACTAAAACGTATATATAGAATAATTTTGTATACCTGGGAAACGTTAAGAGGGTAGAGAATATCATGTAAGTGTTTCGCATAAAACTTTTACATACATCTATTTGATTACAAAATATATGTTAACGTATTACTAATGATACCCTTTATCCCCCTCAATTTAAGGAGTTCCATTTTCTTTTATACATAATTATTATAATTATTTAACACCAGATTGTATACAAAAGGTGGATCATTTAATTTGAGACTGTACAGTATCTCCAAAACTAAGCGTTGCAGAAAGAAATGTCTTTAATAAAAGTTGCTTAATGTAACGGGGAAAAAGTAAATGCCATTGGTCGTGTTTTGTTTGAAGGTCGTTATAATAGTTGATTTAGGGTCAATTAAAATTGACTATTTGTAGGTTCCTGTTTAAATACTTAAACTGAACCTAAAATTACCATCATAATGTCCTCCAAACAAAACACGACCAATGGCATTTACTTTCCTCCTGTAATGTTCATTCAAGGCCGATTTAATACTAGTCGATACATAGAATATCACGATTACAAAAAAATCTGATGTGTTGCACTCACATGACTTTTTTCTAGTCTTGTACAAACTGTTTCTACAAACGCTTATTCTCCATATGCTTCATGCTAATCGAGATGTTAATCTTATTGCTAATTTTCTTGTAGATGCAAGCGGAATTGGTAGGCTTTAAGCGATAGTCAAATATTTTAAGAGCTGGTTGCTATGTGGAGCATTCCATTCTGTTTGCATGTCCAGTACGTAAAAAAAATGAATAACGAATTCCCATTTAAGAAAAGTATTGGAAAATTTAAGTGAATAACAAGCAATATCTCGAACAAGTTTCACTCAACAAAAAAATGTATATGACATAAATTGTGTATTTTAAAACGATCTATATTTTTAGTGTAGTAAAAGTTTGTCTATCTCTTATGGTTTACCAATTATGCAAAAGTCGTTCACAATGAAGAATACTTTTGGAGACGTTCCCAGAAAATTCGAGATATACATTTCATTTGACATGAAGATATCTTAAACATATGATATTTTAATCAAAATCGTTAGAGCCATTTTTGAGAAAATTAGTATTTTCGAAAAATGTTCCATGCAAAGGGTAATCTTGGTTGGGGGAATTTTCTTGAAAACCTTCATGTTGCTTCTCTGAAAGATACTGAACCTAAAGATCAAGTTTGGTATTTATCCGACTGTTCGTTTCTGAGTTATGCTGTTCACAAACACACACACGGACATGCTTCCAAAAATGCTTTTTTTGGATTCAGGGGGTGTCAAAACATGTATTTCTGGTGAAATCTCGGTATCGAATTTTTGGGTGGAATACAATACTTCCCCTACTTACTCAACGTAGTAGAGAAAGTAAGAAATAAACAGAAAAGTAAAATGCTAGGCCCATTATAGAATGCACTGAAAATAAAGCATTCCCCCAAACTAATAATCGTTTGTACTAACAGGGGTTAAAGGAAATGAACCAAGCGTTTAAAGGAGCTCTAAATAAAAGTAACAATCCATACAGCCGCAAAAGTACTGAATATATTAACACTAAAACGTAAAAACAGATACATATTACAATTGAAGCACATATTTGAATTTGTCAATTTCACACAACATTTGCTATTTTGAAATGGAATTTAACACGCGAAAATATGATACAAACTCAAATCCATAAGATTTTAAATGCCGCTCCACACACAAAAAGAATATTTTATGTATAATTTAAACAAGGCCTAAAAGTGTGGCGACGGCCGCTCCTAGACACGAAGCTCAATAAAAGTTCTCTTTCGCTGGTCGTCGAGAACTGTCACAATTCTTCTTCCTCGGAACGCATCGCTCGGGGGCACCGGGAAGCTCAGGTGATGATGATGATGACATGGAGACAGCATAAGAGCTACCTATACTGGTGGAGACACTTCTATACACACGGGATCAGGTCTCCTACGCAGAGACCGCACCCTCGCATGACCCAGGATTGCTTGTGGGCCCATTCCATTAGGTGCGATACCTATTTTAAAACCCACTCCCCCTATCTGGTCGAGTTTAGGCTAGGACTCATCTTGCCCACCCTTCCAAACACGGTCGGAAGTGGTTACACCACTTACGCGCGTCAGGCTAGTAGGGCGAACCGTACTGAGGGAGACTACCAGACAACCTCGGTGGGCCCGACAGTTTCTAGCAACCGTCTACCAGCTATCCCTCATGGCTGGTGCCGGAGAGTCTCGAGGCGTCTCACAACCCCGCCTGGGCGGATAAACCAGCCAAGCGTACCTAATCTCTCATGGGTGTCGGGAACAATTGCCCCGCCGAGTCCACCCAATCCGAACAACTCCCTTTCGGGAGGGGCTCGAATGTTCGGCCAGGCGTACATCTGGTACTAGAGAGGTCGCAACGTGGCGAGTGCTGTAGGAACCTGGTGCAGCCGACTACTGATGTTAATCAGGCTGGTGAGGTACTGTCAAGCAGGGCCCAAAAATTGTAGTTCATGATTCCAGGTACATGAAAGAACTGCAGCCATCTCTACGAAAACAGCCACTAGGTGAAGAAAAGAGTCACAATTGGTTCACCCCATAATATTAAGCAACGTTTATTAAATACATTTCTTTCTACAACGCTTAGTTTTGGAGATATTGTACATTCTCTACTGAAACGGTCCACCCCTAATATCTATAATCCGTAAGAAACGAGAAGGAATCTGAAGCAAGCCAATGGAGCGCCAGCAGGAGCGCTGCGTTGGCAGATGGTTTGTGGGTGTGACAGAGACAGAAGCAGAGAGAGAGAGAGACGAGACACACAACATCTTCATGATACAGCCAGTGTATCATTCGCATTTACCCCTATCACTTGGCGCGGAGTCCAGCTGTCATGCTTTCATCAATAATTAAAACCACTACATTTATAACACTAATTTTGAAACTTTATGTTTATAAAAAGAATACTTTCGCGTGTATATACACTGTCTAAGATGTAAATTACATGCAGCAAATTAAGAACTGAGGTTGACACTTCTTCACTTCGCTAATTTCGGAACTCAATGCTGTAAACTCTTGCAAACAGTCCGAACGTAAACACAACACTGCTGATAGTGGTGTACACATGTCAAGGTCTTTCAGAAACCCTCATAAATATCTCTTTGATACATAACTAAAGAACCAAACATCATAGAGGCACGGTTTTTGAATAGTCTGATTCAAAATGTTTACCCCTGCTCAGCTATAATACTATAAATGATGAGAGTTAACAACTTTTAACAGCACAATCGAAAAGTAGGAACTGTAGCCTACAGCAAGACCGCGCAGCACTTGAACTAGGCAACCTCGCTCTAGTGCTATTGGCCGAGCGACTTTCATCAGCGTTATCTATCTCCTCGTTTTGTACAGATAATGGTGACTCAAGTTAGAACTTGAATGCCCTGACATGTGGCATCAGCCATCCTTGTTTTTTTAATAACCTGAGTTAGGCTCCGTTTATCTGATACTAATCTTCTGTATAATATTTTATAGTAGTAGTAGTGGTATTTATTAACCCTCCGCCAGTCGCTAGGGGCCTGAGAGACCCCTGGCATTATATAAATGTTATAATTTTCGAACGAACGCACCTATGCAATTGCCTGACTAGGACATCTAACATTACACCTTGCGCGATTATTTGCTGCAGCGATAACCTTATCTGTTTATTTGTTTGGCTGGAGGAATGAATAATCAGCAGTTACGTGTCGCACAGGTCAACCAGGCACCGCGCGCCTGCTCGCGTTACATATTGTTGACAGATATGTTTCTCATTAGCTTTTGTGTAATATTGCTTTACTATTGCAAGGAGCTGTTACTGCTTCGTCATGAATACGAGTAAAAGGTACGATCTACAAAATCCGAATGATTTGGAAGAAGTACATCGCCTACTTTACGATGATGATGCCTTGCCCGTGGATGACAACTTATATGAATAAGAATACTCTGATTCAGAAGATAAACTCGAAACGAGATCTTTAGATTCAGAAACTGACCATGAAGATGAAGAGGAAGACGATGAAAGCAGCTTGTATGATAACATGTATTTTATAGGCAACATCATATGCGTATCATAGTAATTCTTTTTCTTCTTCTTCTTCTTCTTCTTCTTCTTCTTATTATTATTATTATTATTATTATTATTATTATTATTATTATTATTATTATTATTATTATTATTATTATTATTATTATTATTATTATTATTATTGACAATACATTCTGTTTTTATTCACAGGAAGAGATGGAACAAAATGAAAAAAAAACACCTTTGAAAATAACACAGGCAAAGGCTCACAATATATTGACCAAACTTCCTGGTGTGGTAGGAGCTGCTAAAAATGCGAAAACGGAAATTGATTGTTGGAACGTTTTTGTTACCGAAGATATAGTTGATTTGATTGTTGAAAGCTCAAATACTTACATTAGCAGTGTGCAGCACAAATTTGATTTATGAAAGAGACAGCAGACCTACAGATGTAATAGAAATAAAAGCTTTCCTAGGCTTATTGTACCTGGCAGGAATTTTTCGTGGTGGACGCCAGAATATTCACGAGTTTTGGAGAACCGATCTTGGAATTCCTCTATTCCGAATGGCTATGTCCGAAAAACGATTCAGTTTTCTAATACGCTGTATTCGCTTTGATGACAAAAGCTCAAGACTGGAGCGACGAAGATTGGATTAATTGGCTGTAGTTAGAGAAATGTTTACATTGTTTCTGAACAACTGTCAGAACCATTATTCTCTTGGACAAAATGTTACTGTCGATGAACAGTTGCCGGCATTTCGTGGTCGATGTGCTTTTAGACAATATATACCATCCAAGCCAAACAGGTATGGCATAAAGATATTCTGTTTGAGTGATGCAAAACTGTTTTATACAACTAACGCGGAGATTGATTGTGAACAGCAGCCGGACGGACCATATTTGCAAACTAACTCGGCAGAGACTGTAGTGCTGAGACTAACTGAACCAATCTCTGGCACTGGACGAAACGTTACTGCAGATCAATTGTTTCACCAGTGTATAGCTGGTGAATGAATTGCGCAAAAGACAACTTTCTTTCGTCGGTACAGTGCGAAAGAACAAAAAAGAGTTACCCACTAATTTCACTTCTCCAAAAGATCGCAGACAGTACAAAGCATATTTGGTTTCACAAAAAATGAATCACTTGTTTCATATATTCCAAGAAAGGATAAAACAGTAGTTTTGCTCTCAAGTCTACATGTTTCATCCACACAGTTATCAGAAGGTGCTGAGAAAAAGCCTGAAATAATCCTGCATTACAACGACACTAAATGTGGAGTTGATGCAGTAGATAAATTGTGTGCTGCATACAATGTAGCCAGAACAGAGGTGGCCCATGGTAATTTTTGACCATATCTTGAACATTGCATGTATTAATTCTAGGGTTATCTTCCTTGGAAACCAAAATAAATATTCCACAAGGCAGGAGTATTTGAAATCACTATCTTTAGCTTTACTGTTGCAACAGCTACAAAGGAGAGCAACAGCATCAAATCTATCCGATGATTTGAAAGGACTTTTGACAAAATATAAACCTGAAGAATCCGGAGTAGATGAATTGTCAAATACATCACTATGCACATTGAAAAGGAAACGATGTGAACCCAGCAACAAAGACAAAATGAACTGCAAAACTAAATATGCATGTGGGAAATGCAACACCTGTGTTTGAGCAAACATGCTAAAATTATTTACGATAGTTGCTTAGTCGGGGAAAACACGGGTGAAATAGTAGATGATTCTGAGTAACTGAACATTTGAAATTACAAGTTGTATGTATACCTGGAAATGGCAATGTATTTCTTTATACTTACTATAATACAATGTATAACGTATATGTACTCATATTTTAGCTTATATTTTTATGTTCTAAAATAATACCTATTAATGAAAGCCTTGTACGCTTAATCTAAATAAAGATAAAAACAGGAAAAAAGGAAATAAACGAAAGAAAACAAAAATACAAACAATAACAACAAAAATATAGTGCGGGTCTACTAGGCCCCGCGCGACTAACGGCGTTCTACCAAAGCGCGCGCCTGGCGGAGGGTTAAGTACTTAGCATTACATTAATTACATAACACAGTCGCATGGGTCATAAGACCGTACATGCTCTCTAGAAAAATACCTGGTCTGTATACTTGACTTGCAGAATCGACCAGAAACAACTATTTTTATAATCACCACACTATATATATACATATAAAATTTAAAAACTACACTCTGTATCACACACACTCACGCATACAAGTGTTCAAGCACCACATATATTTAAAGAAAATTTACATAAACACCTTATCTCTTAGTACACGTACTTCCATTAAGTATGTGCCCAAGCTTGGCCAGTTTTGGCTGTTTAGAATCAAGTCCCAGCATGCTGTCATCCGTCTGTTGGAAGCCAAGAATACTTCCGGTAATAATGTTTTCCTAATACCCTCAGTCTGCACGCATGCTGCCAAAATATGCGTCCAGTTTTCTTGTTCCCCGCATAATGGGCAAATCCTCCTGCCAGCATCATCAACAATCTTGCGAGCTTTCCACCTTCTCAGCCTAAGCCATGCTACTCCCGTCCTATGTTTTATACCCAATTCCAAAATATGTTTCCTTAGTCCATCTAGTTTTTATTTCATTTTGTAGCTCCAATGTTGATCTTCGTCTACATTCAAATTCTTGTATTTTCATTACCCTTTTTCCAGATATCGTTTAAGCCAATTTTTTATAATTCCCGTTGTCACCCCGCCGCCCACCATTTTGGATGCTCTATGTTGTTCATTTGATGACGATAACATATTGCTCTCAGAGTTGTTTGATCACCTTCAATTTTTCCCAGCCAGTACCTAACTTTATAAATACAACAGTCTTATTGGTGGCCTTTCCTTTGGAGCATGTTGCCTACATGCATGTTAAATCGCATTCGCTTATCGTTGGATTTCTGGTAAACTTTGGGTTTTATTCGTTAGATCACATACACATTCCCATTTACACTTACAGATTCTGGGGAGGATAGGGGACAATATTGAATAGTGAAAAAATTCCCATCCCCTAGCAGGAATCAAACCCTAGACTCCTCACATAGCACACAGTTTCTCTACCGATTGATCTACGGGGCCACTTAATTCATGCTTGTATTACCAAACTCTGATGTATTCTCCACATCTGCGGCTTCCATATTCTGTGCCAATATCTCTCTTTCCATCACCTTGCTAACGCTCTGAACAGGCATAGTGAATTCAACAGATTCTGCTTTCAGGTAGTATCTTTCGACGTGTTATCAGCGCACCAAAGTTGGTTTGTTTGTTTGTGATCGGAAATGCAGAAAATGCCAAGCGCTCGGAATAAAACACTGTTACCAACACAATTCCAAATGCAGACATTTTAATTCGGTTGGTTTGTTTTGAATGCCACAGAAATTCCGTTGGAACGCCGCGGTCCTGCACGATTTTTTTGTTGGGGGGGGGGATGATTACACTATCATTTGATTCTACGTTCCAGGTGTTTCCATTTCAGAACAACATTTAGATTGTATATATTGGCTTTTTCTGCAACATTTGATGTTATTTACTTAATTATAATCATGCAATTACGTTAAATATAAGCTGTTTATATGTTAATATTATAAAGAGAGAAAATCCATGTGTAAGGGAGGGTGGGGGAGAATTTAATTTAAAAATTCTGATGTGTTACACTCACATGACTTTCTCTACACTTGTACAAACTATTTTTACAAACGCTTATTCTCCATATCCTTCATGTTAATCGAGATGTTAATCTTATTCCTAATTTTCTTTCAGATGCAAGGGGAATTGGTAGGCTTTAAGCGATAGTCAAATATTTTAAAAGCTGATTGCTATGTGGCGCATTCCATTCTCTTTGCACGTCCAGGACATAAAATAAAATGAAAAACGAATTCCCATTTTAGAATATAAGGATTGGAAAATTTAAGGGAATAACAAACATTATCTCGAAAATGGTTTACTCAACAAAAAAATGTATATGACATAAATTGTGTATTTTAACGCGATCTATATTTTTGTATAGTAAAATCTTGTCTATTTCTTATGGTTTACCAGTTATGCAAAAGTCGTTCACTATGAAGAATACTTTTGGAGACATTCCCAGAAAATTCTAGATATACATTTCATTTGCCATAGAAATATCTTAAACATATGATATTTTAATCAAAATCGTTAGAGCCATTTTTAAGAAAATTAAAATTTTCGAAAAATGTTCCATGTAAAGGGTAATCCGGGGTTGGAAATTCTCTTGAAAACCTTCGTGTCGGATCTCCGGAAGATACTGAACCTAAATTCCAAGTTTGGTGTTTATGCAACTGTTGGTTTCTGAGTTATGCTGTTCACAGACCCACACACGGACATGTTTCCAAAAATGCTTTTTTTTGGATTCAGAGGGTCTCAAAACATATATTTCCGGTGAAATCTCGGTATCGAATTTTTGGGTGGAATACAATACTTCCCCTACTTACTATACGTAGTAGAGAAAGTAAAAAGTACCCAACCTATTTTGATAATTCTTTCACATTTGAGGACTACAATTCGTTCATCCGACATTGGGCTATAAAGCACCTTCGAATTTCATTTCATAAAGTACTAACACACCTCATATGATACATTCACATGACCTTCTCGACCCTTTATCGTTTATTAATGAGTGTATACCCTATTCTTACTGGACTTAAAATTTCATACTGTTTCTATGCAATCACCAAAAAGGACTAAATGTTGAAAGGACATTAAGGAATGATCAAGAAATGTATCATTGGTAACCAATACCTAAGTTATGGCTTATGTCACAAAAAACCTTATTTGAAATAAATTATGTGTTGTAAACAGACGTACATTTCTTGTGTAGTATGTTTTCATCTATCGTTTAACTTTTACCAGATATACACATATACAAAATTCCTTTCGAATATAGAGGACTTTAAATGCTATTTCCAAAAAATTCAAGATATACATTTTACTTGTCATGTGAATATCTCTAATGTATTGTATTTTAATCAAAATCGTTATAGTCATTTTCTAGAAAATTAAAATTTTCGAAAACTGTTTCATGCAAAGGGTAGTTGGCGGTGGGGGAATTTTCTGAAAAATCCTGGTATCACATCCTTGGAAGTTACTGCACTAAAATACCAAGTTTGGTTATAATGAACAGAAGTATTGTTGATAGTGATGTTATCATATAATGAATTGAAGTGAGTCGTTACGTATTAATTCACGTCACAATGGCCCTTGACATTAACTGAGAAGCCCTTTCGAGGGACGTGTTTCTCTCAACTTCAGCTCTGGCCGACTGAAGTCTCGTTCACTCCCCTGACCCCCAAGAAGTAATTCAGTAGATGATTCTTCTGCCCTCTGCTGGGAAAAGTTGAGAACTTGTGGTCTTAAATTTACTGCCATCTGTAGTGAAGGTTGGGAACTCATCTGTCTTCTTTCTTCTCTCTTGTAATTTTATTGGACCAGCTGCATCAAGTAGTCTGTAAGCAGTATTTCAAAATTCAAAATATTCTTGATGTTGAGATGAATGAAAATTTTTTCTCAAACTTCCAGTTGTGAAGGAATCTGTATATGTTTTAATATTTTACCTATTTTATGGTTACTGTTCCAAAAATGGTTGGAAACTGCTGACTTATCTATTTGTTTTACTTTTATGTTTTTCTGATGTGCACTTAGTCTTATTTTTAAGTTTGTTTTTGTTCTACCTATATATGAGCCTTGGCAATCTTGACATGAAATCTGATAAATACCTGACTTTTTTAAATGATCAGTTGTGTTAATCAAAGGTGTATTCAGCATATTTGTCAAACTATATATATATATATATATATTCTGAGGTGCAAGATGGATATGAAATTTTATAAATAAGTTTTCAAAATTTGTAATCATCACTGGATGGTATGTAAATTTCTTGTATATTAAATCCTTTTTATTCAGATTCTGTAAGGTACTGGTTATATGTATGGTATGTTTCTTTTTGTATCTGATAATTAAATTGTTAATGAGCTGTGGTCTGAAGCCATTTTCAATAGCTACATTCTTAATGTATTTTAATTCAGCAGCATAGTTTTCTTTTTCCAAAGGCACATTAATCAATTTACAGACCAAACTTCTAAAGATAGCATGTTGGTGTGAAGCAGGGTTATAAAAACTATTTCTTATATAATGAAGTGATGTTAATTTTGTTGTATTGTTATTTTGACGTTGTTATATCGCCCCACGCTTTGGGAGCCAATTTGAAGTGAGTTGTTGCTTCACGTATGGAAAGGCAATTTTAAGTAGGAGTTGTATTGTAGTTCAACTGTTGGGGAGCCGAACTTGAAGTAGTCGCAACCGCAGTATGGTAAAAAGTTTCCAGTAGCCTTCGCCCCAAATGTATTTTCCGGTGGCCTTTGCCCCAAGTTTAAAAATATTATCTTTGTAATTTTGACTGTTTCTTTCACTATTATATATTTCTGTTTGCCTGAGCTGCGCAGGTATTTATATTTTTTTAGAGACATGAATGTCTTTGCAGGGTTGTGGTACGACTGAAGAATGTAGGCTTACACAGATTATAATTTTTACTTCACTACATTTATTAATCCGTGACACAATTTAAATAATACTTCACTGATATAGAGAGCTGTGAGATTATTTTATTAATTACTTGCACTTTTAAACACGTAAACTATTTTCGTCTCACACGAATATGTATTAAAGTTCTCGAGGATACATCTCACGTCCAGTTAGAAACACTATCTACAAGCAACGCGTCCAGTTATGAGCGCTGTCTTCAAGCAACTGACATGATTTCTACCGCCTTAGTTTGTAAATTTCTGT
The DNA here is from genome assembly GCA_030765065.1 of Deroplatys truncata. Lineage (NCBI taxonomy): Eukaryota > Metazoa > Arthropoda > Insecta > Mantodea > Mantidae > Deroplatys > Deroplatys truncata. The sequence continues at coordinate 168,758,086 of CM060988.1, read as the reverse complement.
ATTTTAAGTCTCTTTTGGCTATTCCTAATCCAATAGAATACTTTTATTTAACTTAAGCTTTTTTACTAGTTGTTGAGTGGCTATTTTATAAACTGTCTCATAAATTACATTATTGTTGCTCCAAGAATGACAAGTAGCATTAAACTTTCAAATTCATTATTGCCTCAAGGTTACCTCATTGTTACCTCATTGTTAGCAACTTTTAACCTGTTATTCTCACAGCTCCTATATTATTAAATTACGTAATACATTCACATAACATTATTGAACATGTATACAATAATACAATAATATACAATGACTGTAATATACACCTTTTATATCTTGTTACATACACACGTTCCTTTATGGTGGGCTGTTATTGAATTACATGTTATATAATTAGACTGAAATCATTTAAGTGCTAAAAATACTGCCTGTAGGTTTTCTGTAAATACCAAACTTTATATTATTATATTTTCTTTTTGCAAGTACATCCAAAAATGTAATATATTATTTGTTTCTCTTTCCATAGTAAATTTGATCCGTATGTCCTGTTTGTTCAAAATATCCAGCGCTAGATTTGTACAGTGCTGAGGAATAATAGCAAAAATGTCATCTACTTATCTGTGCCAAATCTTGAAAATATGTGGGTATGAAGTAGTGACTGCTTTTTCCAAAGAGCTCATATAAAGGTCTGCAAGAAGAGGAGATAGTGGGTTACCCATTGCCAGGCCATGTGTTTGCTTATAGAAATTCTTATTAAAGGTAAAATAGTTTTGATTAAAATAGATGGTTGTAAGTATAATCATTTCTTGAATATAATTATCTTGTAAGCTGAGAGATGTTAACCAAGTTCTTAACAAATCTGGGGTGCCCTCTGTAGGTACATTGGTGTATAAGGATGTAACGTCAGAACAGACATCTTCTTTACTAATTGTGAAGTTCTGAGTTTTCTTAATTAATGTTGCAGAATTCTTGATACTTAGTGATGAAAATATTTGCTAAGGATGTGAATTCCTTTGTCAACCATTTAGCTAAACCATAGCTGAGAGAACCTATATTATTGATGATAGGTCGCATACTATTATCTGTCTTATGAGTATTTGGTAAGCAGTATATTTTAGATAAAGTTGGGTTGATACTTTTCAGCTGTCGTTTTTTTATCAGCTGATATTATAGTTGACTGTGACAGCACTTGGTTAACCTGTTTTTTGCACGAATTTAAAGGATCTTTACTAATTGTCTCATAGTCACCTTTTTTTAAAAACCCTTTAACTCTATTATAGTAGTCAGTATTTAAAATTACAATTTCATTGCCTTTATCTGCTTTCAAATATACAACAGGTTCCTTGTTGAATTTTTAATAGCTTTTTTGCTAAAGCTATTATTCATAATGAAATCCATATTACTTTCTCTACTACGTATAGTAAGTAGGGGAAGTATTGTATTCCACCCAAAAATTCGATACCAAGATTTCACCGGAAATACATGTTTTGAGACCTTCTGAATAAAAAAAAACATTTTTGGAAACATGTCCGTGTATGTGTCTCTGTGTCTGTGAACAACATAACTCAGAAACGAACAGTCGGATAAACACCAAACTTGGTATTTAGGTTCAGTATCTTCCATAGATGCGACACGAAGGTTTTAAAGAAAATCCACCCACACCAGATTACCCTTTACATGGAACATTTTTCGAAAATTTTAATTTTCTCAAAAATGGCTCCAACGATTTTGATTAAAATATCATATGTTTAAGATATTTTCATGACAAATGAAGTGCATATCTCGAATTTTCTGAGAACGTCTCCAAAAGTATTCTTCAATGTGAACTAATTTTGCATAACTGGTAAATCATAAGGGATATAATTTTACTACACAAAAAATGTAGATTGCATTAAAATACACAATTTGTGTCATACATTTTTTTTTGTTGAGTGAACCATTTTCGATACATTTCTTGTAATTCCCTGAAGTTTTGCAATACTTTTTCTCAAATGGAAATTCGTTATTCATTTTTTTATGTACTGGACATGCAAAGAGAATGGAATACTCCACATAGCAACCAGCACTTAAAAGACTTGACTGTCGCTTAAAGCCTACCAATTCCCCTTGCATCTACAAGAAAATTAGCAATAAGATTACCATCTCGATTAACATGAAGCACATGGAGAATAAGCGTTTGTAAAAATAGTTTGTACAAGAGTAGAGAAAGTCATGTGAGTGTAACACATCAGATATTTTTTAATAATTTCTGTTCAGTGTAGTTTTAAACTGCTGCCTGTAGCTGAATTTAAACGACAAGTGGTGTCTGATAAATAATCTTGAAGGTTGTTGGAAAAAGAAATACAAGTTTTAAATCCTTTTTACAGAAGTTGTAATTCCCCTAAGGCTAAAGGTTGATCAGACTGTTTAACTCCTGTTTTGGCTTTGCCTTTATTTTTAATATTATTGCAATTCCAATAATGGCAGTTGTGTTTCTTTTAAATAATAAAAACTTTTCTTCATATTATAAGTTTTATTTTGCATATACTATTGTAATTGGTAATAATATCTGTTTTCAAAGTTATTCCACATTTGAGGCCCCAAAGCTTGTTAGCAATAAATGCAATTCGTATAGTTGTAACTGAATACGGTTCAGGTTACTATAGTGTTTCATAATTTCGGTTTTCAAAATGCTTTTTTTTTGTTGTGTTTGGTGTTGGCTATTACCAGTATATTTGATATATTTCTTAACAAAACATCGAACCACATATATGAAAGGCAAAGCTGTATAAATTTAATACTGGCTAGCAAATTTCTTTTTTTAAGTTGCAGTTTAACACAATTTTTTAGGTTATTCACTTCTCTGGCCTGAAATCCCAAACTAGATTATAATAAACAGAAGTATTGTTGATTGTGATGTTATCATATAATGATTTGAAGTTAGTCGTTACGTATTAATTTACATCACAATGGCGCTTGGTATTAACTGAGAATCGCTTTCGACTCTCCATTCCAGAGGACAAAGGTTTACTCAGAACATCCTGTTCCCCTGCCATGCACAAGCCGAGACCTCCCGCCGACACTTGCAACCCTGAAACAGACCAAGCGTATGAAAGGTGATGTGAAATGGAGGCACGATAAATTCGAGAGGACTTAATGAACCTTCCCAGCATTTGCTTAGCGACCCGGGAAAACCCCAGAAAAATCCAATGGGCCACAGACGTTATCGCCTGAGCCATCCCTCTCGGCACACATTGGAAGAACATGTTACATGATCCAGTAACCAAATATGGCGTTAGACTTTTCTTGAGCGTTCATTTAAAAAATGGTACCCATTTCTCAGTTTTTATAAACACTGATATGGCAATACCCTCGAGGTATTTTAAATTAATTAATATTACATTATAACTCAGTAGTCTTTGATTTCATTTTAAAAAATGCATATATTATATTACAACTATGCTAGGGGAGAAATGAGAGGAAAACCTGCTCTTATTTCAGTGCTGTTATTTTATATAAAACCAATATTGTGTTCTGTTTATCTGTTTATCTATTCATTTTACTTGTATACTCAAGTCTCCGGCAAGATTGGACTTTTAATTGGTTGAAAGTATAATTATTGAACAATAATTTCATGAACTACGGATATCTTAGTTAAAGGATACATATAATGAGACAAATTAGAAACCGTAAACGCATTGAAAACAAAATATACTGCAATTATATATGATGTCTCATAAGTATTGTCGATTTTTAAGCAAAACTTTATTTGGAACGTTTTTCCGAAATCAAATTAAACTATTCTTCAAAGTAGATACCACTAGATTCTATGGTTTTTAGACATCCTTCAGTGAGGTTTATTATCCCACAATGGTACCAGTTTTGGATTTTGATGCGAAGAATTCGGTGAGACCCACTTACACAGCTTCAATGTTTTTGAAATTTCTTCCACGCTTGAAATGCGCAATGAATAGAAGCAGATGGTAATCTGAAAGTGCAAGATCGGGGTTGTATGCTGGGTATGGTAGCAGTTCAATTCCTTCCAATTCCTGAGTTTTTGTCATGGTTATTCTTGCAGTATGTGGTGTTGTATTGTACTGATGCAAATACTCTGTTTCGATTAACATATGCTGGGCATTTCCGTCTCAAAATTTCATGAACTCGTTCCAGTTGTTGAGAATAAAGATCCACATTGACTGCACTCCCGTTTGGAACAAACTCTCAGTGAATCACTCCTTCAAAATTCCACACAACATTACTTTAGGATCGAACTCATTTTTTTAACGATGACTTTGCCAGGTTGGCGGGGACTGAGCCACTGTTTCAAGGCGTCAGGTTTGCGGTAATAGACCCATTTTTCATCACTTGTGACAATTCTCCTGATAAATCTATCATCCATGGGATTAATCTGACGACAGATTTCCACTTTACGTTGAGCCTGTTGAGGTGACAATTCATGAGGTACAGATATACTGTTTGTTTCATTTTCCAAGTTTATTAATCTCGCGATGTATGCTATCTTTCGATGGACCAAGCTCTTCTGACAACCTACGAGTACCTTTTGGGGATTTTATTCCAAAACTCTGCCTGTATTCTCAGTATCCCACAATTTAGGTCATCCAGAACGTGGTAGATCTTCAGTGTTTCCTTCTCCAATGTTGAAACGTTGGAACCATCGTTGTGCCACACGCTCACTAACGGCACCTTCTCCTTCCACTTCACATATTTTTCGAGCCACGGCAGCAGCTTTATAATACTGTTTCCTGTAGTGCGATATAAGGATTCTAATCTCAAACCTTGTAACTTCCTTTTTGTGATTGTGTATTGATGCAGTAATTGGTATCACAAATTATTTAAATGTAAAGAGTGATTATAGTATGAATATGCATTATTATGTGACATTGATTTGAGATGTTTGTTGATTGTAATTATTTTTGGGAAGTAAGTTTATACTGCCTTACTGAAACTGACAATAATAGCGTGCAATAATGCAGCGAGGGGGTGAGCTGTTTATCATTATTCGAAACGAGGAAGTTACGTAATGTTGGCGCGTTTTCCTTTAGAATCTTCTGGAACATTTCCCTAGAGCATATGTATTCATAATTTTCATTGGATATAAAAAATAGACGCTAATGTTGGCGCGTTTTATTAGCCAATTGCAGTTCAGTTATAATCTTTAGGCATGAGTATAAAAGAGCTAGGTTAGAGATAGACCCCGTCAGTGCGTCGAAAATATTTGTATGATACACGTCGCCTTCAGTCCAGCAGAAATATTACACGTCGGCTATCGATTCGCAAGTTACGCGTATAAGAGTTATGAAAAATCTCAAGTATGGTAAAGTTAATTATACAAAAGGTTGAAGTACGTGAATTAAAAGTGATCAGTAAGAAGTTGCTATAACAGTTTCAGTTTGGCGGGTGTCAAGATCAATGTGTAAATGTGATAGTGACTGTGTTCGACAATAAAAGTGTAAAACAAATTCCGTCATCAGTGTTATTTTTGGATAAAAGATTCCTTTCCGTTTACACAACCTGTATAAAGAGAAGTGCTCGACCGAAAATATCATAGCTAGCCGGAGGACAGTGAAACAAAATTAAATAAAATAACAGTAGCATTCTTTCAAACAAAAACTAATACTGCCGCAAATTGCTAACACCAGATGGAGCTACAAACCTAACAAAGAATCACGTCACAAAATGGCTTCACCACGTTGAGTAAACACACATACACAAATAACATAAATTTACCATCGCAAATTGGCTACCACAACGTGGGGCTACAATCAATAAATAAATAAAATACAACACTAATACTGCCGCAGTATTAACAACTGACGACTGACACATTCTCGCAATATACCCAATACTAGCCATGGGATCGTATAAATAGCATTGGTGAACCAAAGAAAACCAATTCTATATTTTAAAATGCCAAACTTAAAAACCGACATTATAATTGCTATGTGCATTTACGTTGTATTTTACGTAAAATGGTAGAAACTGTGAACTAGATTGTTTTGGTATATATTATAAGCCCTGAAATGCCAGAGAAAATAGTTTTTAATATAATGGAGGAAACACTGGTTCAAATCTGGAATTACCAACGTCTGGCCTTCCTCTTTAACGCCTCCGTTTTTATGTCTTCAAACATATATTCATGTCATCAGACATGTTGTGTAGACTGAAAAATTCAACGCCATAGCCGGGATTTGAATCACGGATTTTGAGGAGCAAAATCCGCGTGGTTGAGGGACATGCCTCCAGAGTACTGTGTGAATCTCGCATTCGGAAGATCCCAGATTGGATTCCCGTGATCGCCCACTATGACCATGAATGTTTCATGGTTACTTCGAGTCGGTTGGTGAATGTTGAGATGGCTCCTCTTCTACCACTACTTTCCCTGTACCCATCATCTCCTCCAACATCCATTTCAGGGTTGAAGGACCAGGCGATGACGTTTGGTGTGTTGCGGCTGGGCGGTGGAGGGCTCTTTCTGGTGTAGTTCAGATGTTCAGCTAGATCCCACATCTGGGTATTCTTGGGCGGTAGACCACCAGGAAGACAGAGGTATGTGGGTGGGCTTGAGCGGCGTCGGATGCGTTCGAACTGGAAACGTTAGGGACTTCGTTCACCCTTGCGCACGTCGTCACCCGGATCCGGTCGTCATTAGTGTGCTTCCCCTCATCCATTCCTCCCAAGGGGTCATGGTAGAAACACAAAGAGCCCATTGTCCTAAGTGCGGTGCTCTGTTCCCGTTGGGGCTCCTCTATTCTAAGTCCTTTATCTTTTCCGTCCGGTTGCTCTAAGTAAATTGCATGACAACATGCCGATACCACATTAAATTCACCAACTTTCTGGAATTTTTCGGGTAAACCAAAAGAAGGTTACAAATTTACCTTGAAATGGCATACCACACTGGCGATTTGGAATGTCGTAGATAATTTAATTACCGGGTTTCATAGATTAATCAACTATTAAGGCAATCAATTGTCATTAATCGTTCTTTCTCCCATTTAAATTATATTTTGGGGGACATTGTAAACTATGATCCAAGCTTATTGCATAGAAGGCGCCGAGCGCCATATTGACTGGCCGGTTAAAGGAGATAAGGACACGGAGTATGGCTATCACCTAACGTAAACACCAGAAGTGTTATCATAACCAGATTATTCTGGAACTTTCTCCACTCCGTTTCCCACGAACATTCCAAAAACGTCGCTATTGTATATAATGGAACGTGCTTGTGAATGAGATAGCAAATCACGGAGTGAGTGAGCTGTTTATCTTGAAGCGACGTACAGCGGTGGTTCTACGAGTGAGGTTGTAACGTAGAGTGAGTGCTACTACTGTGAGAGATTACAGAGGCCTTGTGTTCGAGCTCCAGCAAGTGAAACGGATGTTTCATTACACCGTTATGTTGCGGAGAAATATGAGGTGACAGGGTGAAAACTGAACAAACTCAACAGTATTATATAAAAAGTGTAATGTTTTGCTTTGACATCACCTTTTCTACTCACTCTTCAACAAACTATTCATCAAAATTAATTGTTCTTTCACACAAGCCGTGTGTTGGACAGGGATGGAAAGGTAGAATCAGATGACATTGGGATTGAATTTTTCAGTCATCTGATGCTACCTTTCCTATTCATCAAAAGTTTATTCTATTACTTCTTTTTAATCAAGATAAACTTTCATTACATATTTACACATAGTTTTATATATAAGAAGGACAAAGTAGGCTAAAGCGACGATCAGATTTTTAAAAAGCGTCTCGCTATAAGGTGGCTTTGAAATTCCATACACTTTGCATGACCAAGATTAAAAAGCTATTGTTACCAAACCTTATTTTTCCGTCTACTACAGTTTAAACCAAATAAACCTTTGCAAAAATATTTATATTATACATTACGTTATAGATACAAAGAGAGCAGCGATAGTCAAATGTTTAAGAACTGGACGATATATGCTGACTTAAAATTCCATGCTGTTTCCATGACATCGTAGGTCCTGTCAATTAAGTCCTGCTAAGTGAATGTTGACAGGACTTAAGAGAATTACCAAGAAATGAACAAATCGAACCATTTATATGGGATATCTAAGAAATGGCTTATGCCATAAAAAAGCTTATTTAAAGTAAACTGTGTGTTTTAAAGAAATCTACATTTTTGTGTAGTACGTTTTCGTCTATCGCTTAAGATTTACCAAGTATAGAAGATTATACAAAATTTCTTCCAAATGAAGTAGAATTCGCAAACTATTCCCAGAAAATTCAAAATATACATATTATTTAAGATGTAAATAACTTCCTTAGTATATGGTATTTTAATCAAAATCGTTAGATCCATCTTTAGAAAATAAAACATTTCGAAAAATGTTCCATGTAAAGCGTAGTCTGGGGTGGGGGGATTTTCTTGAAAAATCTTCGTGTCACATCTTTGGAAGCTACTGAACCCAAATACCAAGTTGGTATTTATCCGACATTTTTGTTTTTGAATTATGCTGTTCTCAGACTGAGGCAGTATTTTATATCACAACACTGTAAATGCCAAAGTGATTGTAGTGTAAATTAACATTATTGTATGACATTGATTTGAGATGTTTGTTAATTTTAAGCAATAAGTTTACACGGCCTCACTGAAACTGACAATAGGAGCGGGTAACAATGTAGCGAGGGGGTGAGTTGTTTATCAATTAGAAGAGGCAAACAAATGACGTCAGAGTAGCGTGCCTATCTTTAGAAATGGAGGGAATATCTTCCCTAGAGCATATGTGTTCGTAATTTTGATTGGATATAAAAATAGACGCTAATGTTGGCGGCTTTATTAACCAATAGCAGCTCTGTTATAATGTTTAGGCATATCGGGGTGAGGGAGTATAAATTATGAAGCCAAAGACAGGTAACGCGCAGTTTAACAGAATCATTCACGAGTTATACGTCGCGCAGTTCAACAGAATCATTCACGAGTCACACGTCGCGCAGTTCAAAGGAAGCATTCACGAAGTACACGTTACGCAATTCTACAGAATCTCTCGCGTCGTAAGGTTAGTTACAAAATGTGAAATAGAATTAATAATGTGCGGCAAATAAGTAATCATAGTTACATTCGAAAATATAACAGTTTCAGTCGGGCGTGTATCAAGAGTAATTGTGTGAAATGAATAAAGTGTGACGGCAATATAAGTGTAAAAACAAATTCTTTTATCAGTGTTATCTTTTAGTAACAACTCCTTTCCGTTTACACACCCTGTTCAAGAGATTTGCTCGACTGAGTAATAATAGCTAGCCGGAGGACAAAGAACCCAAAATTCAAAAATAGTAAAACAATAACAGGCGCTCAGCAAATAAGATAACACGAACGAAACCGCGACAAGACACACACACACACACACACACACACACACACACACACACACTGACCTTTTTTATAAAAATGGTTTTTCTGGATTCAGGGGTTCTCAAAACATATTTGCGGTGAAATCTCGGTATTTAATTTGTGGTTGAAATGCAATACCATGTGTACCTACTGTGCATCTGGTAGAGAAAGTAAAAAACCGAATAGCAGTAAATTATGACATGAACTGTGTGCCTTAAACAAAATCTGTATTATTTGAGTAGCAACATTTTGTCTGTTTCTTAAGATTTAACAATAAAGTTATACAAAAATAATTCAGAGCAAACTGAACTTCAGAGGCTACTAGGATAAAATTTAATGTATGCATTTTATTTGATATAAGTATTTTAAAAAATATCGAACTTTAATCAAAATCTCTAGTCATTTTTTAGAAAATTATAAATATCGAAAAACGTCGGTGTAAATGTGTGTTTGTGGTAGTCAATATTCTTGAAAATATTCGTGCCCATCCTTAGAAGCCGTTGAACTTAAATACTAGGTTCGTATTTAACCAAGTTATACTTTCTCTACTACGTATAGTAAGTAGGGGAAGTATTGTATTCCACCCAAAAATTCGATACCGAGATTTCACCGGAAATACATGTTTTGAGAGCCCCTGAAACCAAAAAAGCATTTTTGGAAACATGTTCGTGTGTGTGTCTGTGTATGTGAACAGCATTACTCAGAAACGAACAGTCGGATAAGCACCAAACTAGTATTTAGGTTTAGTATCTTCCAGGAATGCGACACGAACATTTTGGAGAAAATCCCCCCACCCCAGATTACCCTTTACATGGAAGATTTTTCGAAAATTTTAATTTTCTCAAAAATGGCTACAACGATTTTGATTAAAATATCATATGTTTAAGATATTTTTATGACAAATAAAAAGTTTATCTCGAATTTTCTGGGAATGTCTCCAAAAGTATTCTTCATTGTGAACGACTTTTCCATAACTGGTAAACCATAAGAGATAGAGAAAAATTTACTACACGAAAAATTTGATCGCTTTAAAATACACAACTTATGTCATATACATTTTTTTGTTGAGTGAACCATTTTCGAAATATTGCTTGTTATTCCTTTAAATTTTTCAATACTTATTTTCTCAAATGGGAATTCGTTATTCATTTTTTTGTCTTGGATATGCAAAAAGTATTAATCTGTGGGAAAGGGAATAGTGCTGCACCTAGCAACCAGTTATTAAGAGATATGTATGTGCTTAAAGGCTACTGTATTTCTATATTGTCCTTGTAAATATATTTTCCCCTTACATCTACAAGACAATTAGCAATAAGATAGACTCTGCAAATGTTTATCTCGATTAATATGAAGTAGACGGAGAATAAGCGTTTGTAAAAATAGTTTGTACAAGAGTAGAGAAAGTCATGTGAGTGTAACACATCATATTTTTCTTATGAGTTATACAGACAGGCAGGCAGACCCAGGCAAGAATAAGAGGTTTTATTTATTCACGGGACCTCGAAATTTTATTTCTGGTATAATCTCGGTATCCAGTTTTTGGATTAAATGCAATACATTATCTTATTAACTACAGGTAAGCGGTAGAGAATGTAAAATGTACAAGATTTTGGAAATTTTAACCAATAACAAAGGTTATCTCGAAGATAGTTTTTACACAAAAAGTTATTTGAAATACATTGTGTGCTTTTATGAGATCCAGGGTTTTGTACAGTAAGATTTTGCCTACATTTTAACAGTATACGTCTTGTGCCACTTAGCCCAAAAAATTCCAGATATACATTCTGTTTGGTATGCAAATATCTTAAACACATGGTATGCCTTTTTTGAGAAAATAAAAAATAATTAACAAATTGCTATGTTAAGGGTAGTTTAGAGTGGGAGAATTTTCTTGAAAACCTTTGTCATGTTCTTAGAGGATGTCAAGTTAGGTATTTAATCAGCTTTTGTTTTTTAACCTAAACTGTTCACAGAAAGACAGGCACATTAATGTTTAATTCCACTGAAATCTCTATATGAAATTTTTAGGTTGAATACAATGCTTGTATTTATTCTTCGATCACAGAATTTTGAAGGGGGATATGTGGACATCGTGTGGCCCGTGTGGCAGCTATCACAAAGTGCCGCCACATGTAACAGAACTGCAGCAAGATTTCTACCTTCCCAATTCCACTGTTTCAGAAGACACTGGCTAAAGCCTAAGCAGTAGAGAAAGTAAACAGACTTAGTTTGGTGATAAGGAGTTGGCCATACTGTACGGTGGTCACCGCATAATAGTGTTTTGCCTAATTGGAGCAGGCGGTTTGTGTTCAGTGCAGTCAGTCAGCAAGTTAAAAGTGCTTGAGGTGTCGAATTAGATGAATAAGTGCAGTGTTCTATGAGTAACATTTTATAATAGTTGAAATACTCAAGTACTGAGTGAATTGGCTATGCAAGCGAGACAATAACTTAATATTGGAACTTGAGTACGCGAGGCAGTGAGTTCTGTAACTGGTAGAATGGGTCAGCAGACACCACGTTGCTGTGCATCCAATCAGCAGAGGACCGAGGCTTTCTGGAACTCCATTATGTAAGTATAGCAATAAGCATACAAATAAATCAGTTGTTCACATTAAAATCAATGCTGCGTATCGATGTTTTGTAAGAATTTAAAGACTTGCTTCGTAGCACAGTAAATTATTATAGAATTTCTTGACTGTATAAAGCAATCTGATGTGTTGCATTCCTATGACTTTCTCTACCCTCTATCGCTTATTAGTGGGTGCACAAATTATTATTACGAAAATTTATTTTCCTATTTACTTCAGTTTAGTCGAGGTAAACATTTCTGGAAATAGCTGCATTATACATTTCGTTACAGATACAAAATATTTTACAACTGGCATTAAATGTCCACATTGTTTCCATGACTTCGCTAGAAATAACAGAAAATTTACAAGACTTTAAAAGAATATATTGATCATTTCAAATCATTAATATCTCAGAAGTCGTTAATGCCACAAAAATATTTTTAAAACATCTGATGTGTTATACTCACATGACTTTCTCTACTTTTGTACAAACTATTTTTACAAACGATTATTCTCCATATGCTTCATGTTAATCGAGATGTTAATCTTATTGCTAATTTTCTTGTAGATGCAAGGGGAATATGGTAGGTTATAAGCGATAGTCAAATATTTCAAGCGCTGGTTGCTATGTGGGGTATTCCATTCTCTTTGCATGTCCAGGACATAAAAAAATTAATAACGAATTTGAGAAAAAGTGTAAGTATTGGAAAATTTAAGGGAATAACAAGCAATATCTCGAAAATGGTTCACTGAATAAAAAAATGTATATGACGTAAATTGTGTATTTTAACGCGATCTACATTTGTATGCAGTAAATTTTTGTCTATATCTTATGGTTTACCAGTTATGCAAAAGTCGTTCAAAATGAAGAATACTTTTGGAGACATTCCCAGAAAATTCGATATATACATTTCATTTATCATAAAAATATCTTAAACATTTGATATTTTAATCAAAATCGTTACAGCCATTTTTGAGAAAATTAAAATTTTCGAGAAATTTTCCATGTAAAGGGTAATATGGGGTGGGGGAGATTTTCTTGAAAACCTTCGTGTCGCATCTCTGGAAGATACTAAACCTAAATATCAAGTTTGGTGTTTATCCGACTGTTCGTTTCTAAGTTATGTTTTTCACAGACACACAGACGCACACACGAACATGTTTCCAAAAATGATTTTTGTAGATTCAGGGGATCTCAAAACATGTATTTCCGGTGAAATCTCGGTATCGTATTTTTAGGTGAAATACAATACTTCACCTACTTACTATACGTAGTGGAGAAAGTAAAAATGACTTTTTACATTACTTTGGTCTTCATTGAAAACGTTAACAAAAGTAACGGTTAAGCGGCCCTTCTTGTATAGTCGTTTTTGGCGACTTTTAGAAGGAATTGCTGGCAACGTGAATCATTCGAGGTTTAGACGCGCAGATCCATTGGCTACGCCCTGTCGTCCCTTCGCACTTGCGGCCAAAGGCCGTACGTAACTGCTACTGTCCTCTCCGTCTAAAAACACCCCTTGGCTACGCCTTGAGGCTGAGCGCTCTCGATCGTGTTTTCAGCTATGTTGGCGTTGAAGACCAACGTAATGTAGAATGTCCGAAAAATCTGTATCTTAAAGTGTCCTACACTTTTTGTAACGTTCTCGTCTATCGCTTAACGTTTCCCAGTTATACAAGATTATACAAAATTCCTTCCGAATGAAGTGGACTTCACAGGCTATTCCCACAAAAATCAAGATATACATTTTATTTGTCATGTAAATATCTCAAATATATGATACTTTAATAAAACTGTTAGACAATTTTTTTATAAAATTAAAAATTAGGAAAAATGTTCTATGCAAGGAATAATGTGCGTTGGGGATTTTCTTGAAAATCTTATAGTCGCATGTTTGGAGGCTACTGAGCCGAAATATCAAGCTTGGTATTTATCCGACTTTTACTTTTTGTGTTATGTTGTTCAAAAGACAGATACTATATGCACATGTTCCTAAAATAATTTTTTGGGGGTTAAGGATGTCTCAAGACATATTTCTACTGTCCATTTCAAACCAGAGTTCCCTCTGATGTAAACAGAAGCAAGTGCTTCGGCTTGTCACGAACCTAAGAACATACTTTTACGCCAACGTAAATAGTTCCTTAATACATGTATTGTATTATGAAATATTGGTGCAGGAAAGGTATAGAACTGCATATTTTATTGCGGTTATTATAAGAACTTATTGTTAAAGGTAATGGATATATAATAGCTGTTAAGAGATTACAAAATATGACTTTCGCCTGCTATTGCGCTAACGCCGAGAGCATCTTGGTTGTTAATACCAACCGTATAAACGACTGCCAATCTCATACATACACAAGAAATGCAGCAATGAATTCCCAGAGGCGCTATCTGAGTACCGAATAAACACTTTGCGTAACACAGGATATATGATAAGCGAATAGTCATACATAATACACTAACACACAGCTCAGCTCAGGTCAAATCTTGTGATTTAGTCAGTTGGTATTTGAGCTCATATGGCAGAGGAAGATGCGTGTAGTGCGAATAAACTGGTCAAACACAGAAGCGGGAAATAGTTAAAAAGTGGCTAAAAACAAACAATACTTCATAATTCAACTTGGAATACAAACAGCCATAATACAACATAGAAGAGGATAAAGTTTTAAGTGCGACAATGCTATGGAATTGTGGATAAGCTTGTCATTATTTTGGAGAGTAGTTCCGATTCCGATATGTCATCTGAGATACCTTCGGAGAATTCGGATTTGGGTGTTGCACTTTTGCCCGAGGATTGTGATTAACGTAAGTGTTCATTGCCGTATACTTATAAAATCGATTGTTACCTCAGGTTGCATTTTGAATCATGATTTTCACGCAGGGCGCCTTTTTATAGATTAAATAGTGTTCAACAAGCACGTGGGAGGGGAACAAGCAGCCATTACGGGCGGGGATTGCGAACTACTTTCGCGCGGATAATACAAACAGTTTGTTTTCAGTGAAAGGCACTGTGGTTTGGAATAGATAATAAGTACCGAATAAACACTTTGCGTAACACAGGATATATGATAAGCGAACAGTCATTCATAATACACTAACACACAGCTCAGCTCAGGTCAAATCTTGTGATTTAGTCAGTTGGTATTTGAGCTCATGTGGCAGAGGAAGGTGCGTGTAGTGCGAATAAACTGTTCAAACACAGAAGCGGGAAACAGTTAAAAAGTGGCTAAAACAAACAATACTTCATATATTCAACTCACTATTACAAAAATACCCGAAACTTGCATTATTGCATATTACGAAACTAATATCGGACTTTACAAGCGTTTCAGTGAGAAATGTAACGAAAGCGAGCAAGGAATATAAACATACATAATACAACATAGAAGAGGATAAAATCTCGGAACTTGTTTTAAGTGCGACAGTGCTGTGGAATTGTGTATAAGCTTGTCATTATTTTGGGGAGTAGTTCTGATTCCGATATGTCAGCTGAGTTACCTACGGAGAATTCGGATTTGGGTGTTGCACTTTTGTCCGAGGATTGTGATTAACGTAAGTAAAATGTTCATTGCCGCATACTTATAAAATCGATTGTTACCTCAGGTTCCATTTTGAATCATGATTCGCACGCAAGGAGGCTTTTTATAGATTAAATAGTGTTCAATAAGCATGTGGGAGGGGAACATGCAGCCATTAGGGGCGGGGATTGCGAACTACTTTCGCGCGGATAATACAAAGAGTTTGTTTTCTGTGAAAGGCACTCTGGTTTGGAATGGACAATAGTGACATAGAATTTTTGGTGGGATTCAATCCTTCCCTTGCTTACTGTACATAGTAGAGTGTGTTTTAGGTTCAAGATGCCGCAAAACATGTATTTTCAGTACAATCTCGTATAGAATTTTTGGATTGAGTGCAATATCTTCTCTACCTACTATGTACGAGCTAAAGAAAATAAAAAAGCAAAGTATGAGTATTTCAAATTTCAATCAATAATGAGGAATATCTCGAAAAGGTTAACGCAAAAACTTTATTTTGCATGAATTCTATGATTCAACGAGACTTACATTTGTTGTGTAGTGAGTTTTTGCAAGATCTCTTGCTGTTTATCCCGAATATACAAAGGTGATTCAGAATCAAGGGAACTTCATAATTTATTCGTAGAAGCTTCATGACATAAATTTTATTTGGCATATAATAATCTGAATCATATCGTATTTTAATCAAATTCCATAAAGCCAAGTTTGAGATAATCGAAAGTATCCTAAGATATTCCGCATAAAGGGTGCTTAGGGCTGTTAATTTTTCTTGAAGGTCTTCGTGTTGGAACTTTGGAAGACAACGAAATTAAATACAAAGTTTCTAAAAATACCTTTTTTGTTCAGGGGACCTGAAAAATTATTTTCCCACTGAAATATCGATATACAGTTTTTGTGGGCATGCAATAAGGAAGGCCACAGACGGGCTGTAGTAGTAGTGGTGGTGGTGGTAATGGTAGTGCTAGTAGTAGTGGTAGTGGTGATGGTGGTGGTGGTGGTGGTAGTAGTCGTCGTCTTGGTCTTGGTCTTGTACAATACAACAATTGCATGAGCCTCATTGACGTACATGCTTTTTCTGTCCCTATAATTTAACACTGTGTGTGCCAAACTAAATAGGAGGTCAGTGAAGTCTTCGTCCTGGGGGTCGATTCGAATTGCATCGATTCGAATTGCATTTTAAGATGGTCAGCGAACACCGTGGCTTTGTCGTGGGGCTCGGGAGGTATATACTCACTATATACATTAGTATGTACTAGGGGCTAACACAATGAAGGAAGAAAAACCATAGAAATAATAATAATAATAATAATAATAATAATAATAATAGAAATGAATTAACAATTATATTACAAGTATATACAATACGCCGATACTTAAGAACTCGCTCTTATGTACCGTCTCCCCCTCTTCCGTTCTCCAAGGCGATTAACCTCCTTTGCCGAATCTTAGACAAAAAAGAGTCCATCTTTTGACACCCCGCGTCCAACATAACATCCAAGAAGCCCTCCATTCCCCTACTGGACTCCAGTAACTTGGCTGTAAGTATTTTTTTCATAGCAATTCCGTTATAAGAATATGATTCCATGTTTCCCTTTCACCACAGAGTGGAGATATTCTCACTCCGGTGTCATCAGTTAATTTGTTGCCTTTCCAGGCGACCAATCTTAGCCACGCCACACCACTTCTTTCCTATCGCGTTCAGTTATCTAAATAGGCCTCCCTCCCCCAGCTCCGAGCTATTTGACACTGTAAGTTAAGTGAAATTTTAGTCGTACATTGTGATTCTAAATTCTGTCTGTCAATATTCCGTAGTCGTCTCTGAATTATCCTACAGCCGCCACGTCCCATGCCCCTCCCCTGTAGCCAAATGTACCCCGTTCCAGTTTCTTCTAAGCCCCTTTGTTGCCCAACACGTATCCCTTCCCGTGCTTGCTCCCTGAAACACACCGCGCATAGAAGTGCCTGATCTCCCCGCACTATACGTAACCAGTATTGAACTGCCCTTACTTCTAAATGTATGGTTTCATTGTATAAGCCGAATACTTTAAGAACCCCACAATTTGCATTACCCCTCCCCACCTGTAGAATTCGCTTCAGAAAACGCATCTGGATTTTGAAGTAGAATATCTGTTGCTAGTTGGAAGATGCTTCATGTTTATCTGCACCACGTATGGGAGCCAATTTGTCGCGGTCACTTCGTGTTATCTTATTTCTGAGCACCTGTTATTGTTTTACTACTTTGAATGTTGGGTTCATTGTCCTCCGGCTAGCTATTATTTCTCGGTCGAGCACATCTCTTGAACAAGGCGTGTAAACGGAAAGGAGTTGTTACTGAAAATTAACACTGATAAAAGAATTTGTTTTTACACTTTTATTACCGTCACACTTTATTCATATCACATTATCTTTTGATACACGCCGGACTGAAACTGTGATATTTTCTAATATCACTATAATCACTTATTTGCTGCACATTATTAATTTGCGTATTTCATATTTATAACTACCTTTACGACACGAGAGATTCTGTAGAATTGCGTAACGTGTACTTGATGTATGCTTCCGTTGAACTACGCGACGTGTAACTCACGAATACTTATGCTGAACTGATCGACGTATTACACGCGAATGCTTCCTCTGGACTGAGCGACGTGTAATGCACAAATGTTTCTGTTGGACTGGACAATACTTGCCTCTGGCTTTAGCTTTCTATACTCCCTCACCCTAATATGCCTAAAGATTATAACCGAGCTGCTATTGGTTAATAAACCGCGCCAACATTAGCGTCTATATTTATATCCAATCAAAAATTACGAAACATATGATCTAGGGAAGAAATTCCCGCCATTTATAAGAAAAGTGCGCCAATCTGACGTCATTTGCTTGTCTCTAATAATTGATAACCAACTCACCCCCTCGCTTATTGTTACCCGCTCTTATTGTCAGTTTCAGTGAGGCCGTGTAAACTTATTTCCTAACAATGCTTATAATTAACAAACATCTCAAATCAATGTCATACAATAATGCTTATTTACACTACAATCACTCTGGCATTTACATTATTGTGATACAAATTACTGCCACAATTTGATTAAATTTTTCATGCCTTTCCCAACCCCAAATTTCTGACGCATATAGACTTAACAAGAGCTGTGTATACCATCTCCATGTCCTCATTGGTATACCAGGAAATTGCATAAGCGGGCTATATGCGTAGCACGCTATTCTGCAAGGACCTCGGTCTCAGCCCACGCGCGTTCCGTGACCTTGCCTTTATAAAACGCCCACACTTGAGAATTCAAACCAATAACAAAGAATTTCTGGGAAGTGATTAACCCCAAGGAGAAATATTTATAAATAAATCCTCCGTTTTAACGAGGTCTACATTTTTATGTAGTAAGATCTTTTACGCTTTAACATTTATAAGGAATTTATTAAAGGACTTCAGTAAATATTCTCATAAATATATTTATGATAAAATAAAAAATAAAAAATGAATTTCTACTTAAAGAGGTGGGGTATTTTCCTAAGAATCTTCGTATCGTATTCTTAGGATATATTGAACTTAAATGCAAAGATTATATTTTAAATTTTATATGAATAGCCTATGAAGTCCTCTTAATTCGAAAGAACCAGTATAACTTCGTATAACTGTTAAACCATAAGACACACCCGAAAACATACTACACAGAAAATTAGATCCCTTTATAGCACACAATTTATTTAAAATAACTGTTTTCTTGAGGGGGTAACCCCTAGCTACCAAATACCGAGGTCTCAGGTTCGATTTCCGGCTGGAGGATAGGAATTTTACTTTAGCCAGGATTTTTCCTCGTCCTCTCTACAGTCTGGAAGTATAAATCAGAGTGTAAGAAAAGAAAACCCAAAGTAAACAAACTCAAAGATACAGAATAGTTAACAAGTGAACAGCATCGCTGATGGAGCAACTACTCCAAAGGCAAAGTCTCCGACATGAACTTAGATGTTAAAGGTGGAATATAAACTGAAGGAAAAAAAATTCTGTTTGTGGCATCAGTCATTTTGGAGTGTTAATATTGGTTTCAATTTTTCAAAGCTTTGTCATTTTTACTTTTTCTACCACGTACATAGTAGATATAGAAAGTATTGCATTCCACCCAACAATTCGATACCGAGATTACACCATAAATACCTGTTTTGAGGCCCCTGAATCTCCAAAAAATTGCATTCTCTATGGGCTAATACTAATACTTCGCATACTAAGTAGGGGAAGTTTTGCATTCCACTCAAAAATTTGATCCCGAGATTTCACCGAGAATACATGTACCCAGAATCCAAATAAAACATTTTTGGAAACAAGTGTGTGCGTGTGAACAGCATAACTCAAAAACAAAAGTGGGATACATACCAAACTTGTTATTTGAGATTAGTATCTTCCAAGGATGCGACACGAGGATTTCAAGAAAATTCACCTTCCCCCAACTACCCTTTATATGGAAAATGTTTCGAAAAATTTTATTTTTTAAAAAAATGGCTCTGACGATTGTGATTAAATACCACACATGAAAGATATTTACATAATAAATAATATATCTTGAATTTTCTGGGAATATCCTGTGCATTCCTCTTCATTCGGAAGGAATTGTATGATCTTGTATAACTGATAATAAAGCAGTTATCCGAGATATCCTCTATTAAAGGTTCGAATTCTACAATGCTTTACATTATTTCAAAGTCCCATCGATTTTCAGTTGTTTCTCGCATTGCATGGAAAGAGTTGGATTTTTAAGGTCAGCATATAGCGTCGAGTTCTTACACATTTGGCATCGCTGTTCTCTTTGCATTTATAAAGAAATGTGGAATGCAGCATTTTTTGCAAAGATTTATTGGGATTTAATGTAGTAGATAGAAAAATAACCATTAGTACGAATAGTTGTGTACCCACTAATAAAGATAGAGAGTAGAGAAAGTAATGTGAATGTATGGTACTGCGTCATATTTTTAGAAATAGTTCTGTGTGTCTCTGAATAACATAACTCAAAAACAAAGAGTCGTATGAGTACCAATCTTGGTATTTAATTTCAGTATGTTCCAAGGAGGCGACATAAAGGTTTTAAGAAATATCAACTACCCTTTACATGGAACATTTTTCGAAAATTTTGATTACATAAAAATGGTTCTAAGGATTTTGATTAAAACACCATATATTAAAGATATTTAGATAACAAATAAAATGTATATCTTAAAGTTTCTGGAAACAGGCTTTGAAGTCCTCTTCATTCCAAAGTAATTTTGTATAATTGATAAACGTTAAGAGAAAGGCGAAAACGTACTGCACAAAAATTAGATATTTTTAAATCACACAATTTTTTTAAATACTTTTTAGTAGCATACGTCATTTCTGAGATATCCATTATTAATGGTTCGAATTGTTCATTTCTTGGTCATTCTTTAAAATCCTTTCAACATTCAGTTGTTTCGGGCGATGTCATGGAAACTGTATGGAATTTTAAGGCCAACATATAGCGTCCAGTTCTTAAACATTTAACTATCACTGTTCCCTTTGTATCTATAACGAAATGTGTAATGTAGGTATTTCTGTAATGGTTTATTTGGATGAAAATGTGGTAGATGGAAAAATAAGCTTTAGTAAGAGAATTTGTATACTCGCTAATAGGTGATAAAGGGTACAGAAAGTTATTTGAATGTAACACATCAGATTTTCTTCAAAGTGCCGTCGTCGTTCAGTAATTTGGCCCGATGTCATTTGAAGAACATGGAATTTCAAGGCCAGCATAATTGGTGATATCCGGCTATCGATTTTGTTTGCTCTATCCCCCTTGTACTGACAACGAAATGTTTAATTAAATTATTTCTGGAAGTATTTATTTAGATTACCATAGACTAGATAGAAAAATAAGCGTTTGTAGGAATAGTTTGTAGTATCTATATAGAAATAAATGATAATGGATAGAAAAAGTCACATGAATGTAACACAAGATTTGTTTAAAGCGGAGAGGAATGCCATCTGCCCTTTTTGACCGGAGTGAACGTGAGAGTATGAGGTGTTACTTTCACGATCTAGTGTCGTTTATCATCCCCATATAACCCTAAAACCTACACTCGGACTCCCCGAGGGCCAGTTTATAACGTGAGATGTACTTTCTTGCGTTTCACACCTGCACCAATAGTTTCCGCTTCGGTGGCCAGCTCCAGGCATTCGACGAGCTGTGCTCGCTATTTTGTTAGAATTTGCGTTGCAGAGGGGGATGCCATCCCTCGGGGAAAGTGGTGTCCGCTAAAGTGAAGGGTTGACACCCTTTCCTGCACGGTTATGATGGCTCCCAAAGGGCCTGTACGGGATTTTTGATAGCACTGATTTAAAATACACGCGTTTTACTTTTAACATTACTGATTCATTATGACATGCATTTCTACCTTGTGAAGTAAGGTTTACTTAATCATAGTATTTTATGCTTTATGCAAATAATGCCGGGAATTCAGAAAATTCCCCAGTAGCTAATTACATATATGATCTAAAGTCCTTTGTACATAATTAAACGTGTTTTTCAATTCAAGAGTTTGCAAGAAAAATTGTTAAATGTTGATAAACACATTGTGCGTAATGTAAATACCACAATTAAGGTAAATAAAAGTGTAAAACATGTTATATAATATATGTAAATGAAGCTATTTAGCCAAGTAGAGTTATAATTTAGGGGTCTGAAGCCTCGCAGTATCAGGGGGAGATATCTTCAGGCTTGCCCAAAGCAAGTGAGAGTGGTCAGAACAAAACGGGATTTCCAAATCCGTCATGGAACAGAAGCATGGAAGTTACGAGAGCACTGTTATCATACGTCGCCAATGATATCAGCCAAATAACTCAGGCATATGTAGATTTAGTTTGGTAGGCCTGACTTGAGTTGACCCTCCGGGAATGAGTTGGCAGCCCTGTTTCCGGAAGGCTCAACTCAACGTTGCAGCATTGTACTTGTTCTAGAAACAGTCAGAAACATCCAGAATATTCTAGTAGATTGAGTGATGCTTTGACAGGAAGAAGTGGTGGGGTTGATTAATTATATAAATAAGTGAGTTATGATGATTTGACCTCTTTAGCTATAGGACCTTTATAGCGTAAAGTGCTCCGGGCATCTGCCTCGGGGCGAGGGAGTAGTTTGGTTGAGAATGTTCTTCTAAAGAATTTAATATGTGAGTTTTAAGGTAAGAGATCTTGTGTTGTTAAAATTGAAATAATTTCTTCTTTCGTATTTCTCCATACCGATCCTGCTTATCCTCTGAGATGAAATTTTAGTTTTGCATACCAAGCAAGTAGACGCCCTCCCCCATTTGTCATGACTTGAAGTAAGGAAAGTGCAGTAAATTTGCTAAATTAATCTAGGGTCGTGACACTATATGAGGACGAAAATTAATAAACAAATACGTGATAACGATTTCAGTTAAGTAGCATGAAAATCTTAGAAATTAACAACATCGTTAGCGAGTACTAATACGTAACGTTTTCTCCACACAGAAGTATCTATTATACCCAAAAGTCTAGTTCATTTCTTTGGGGAACATTTCAATTAAGCTGTCTTTCATCGCGTATTCGCCGGTACATCATAAGCAGCAAGATCAAAGGAAGCATTGCATATGTTTTATCCAGTTTTATCACCCTCTCTTTGCAACCATCCAGCTATAATTTCACAACTCTGGTCCACTTCAGCATCTGAATGAACTTTTAGTTTGAATATTTTCATACCATGGACGTCCCTTGGCGCACCACAAATTAAAATTCCTTAGTTTGTCGCATGTATTTGGTTACCATCTTTGCGTTTCGCCACAGACAGATAAATAAAACAAGTGAAGGGGCTAGAGGGAGGATTGGATTCAGCCTGTTGCATATTTCATGCTGGCCGAAGAGAGGGAATTGGCTCTAGAGGCAAATGTGTCGAAAACAAGCATGCAGAAATAGTGTTCAAAGTCCAAATCTCTACACGTGAGTAATGCAGCAAGATAAGAAAATAAAAAGAGAAACACTCGAAATAAAGTAACTGGAAGCTCTAAAAACCAAAACCAAAAGAAAACAAAAGCAAGGGATATAAAGTAACAATCAATAATGATAGGATCTAGAGGAAATGTGGGAAGGAAATGCCAATAGAATAAGAAAATCCTGAACTAGTATTAAAAGGAGAGAGCTAAATGTTTTTGTGTGGAAATCAATGGTTTTTCATCCTTACGTAAGATAAACGCCATACAACTTCTCAGATTCCGTCATTTTTATACGGTATAACATTTACATAAACGCATCATGCATCATATGGCTTCCTCTATCCACTATCGTTTATTTTGATATACCTACGTTCCAGATATTATTCTTGCAGAAGATTATCCTATCTAATTCAAGTTAATTATACAGTATACAGTTCCTTATAGGTGTATAAGGAATAATTATAGTCAAATGATTAAAATCGGGTCTCTATAAAGTGGGTTTTAAATTCTTTGCGAGAATAATTCATTAGTACAGGACTGTAAACTGAAGCAACTTACAGTACCAGCCACGGACAAACTAATACAATAGCTCACTAATGTAATAAGTTATCTAAGTCACAGCTTCTCAACATCAGAACATTAATAATTTCTTTCTTTAATATTTTGTTCTAAGTTTTAAGTGTAATATATATTTTTGATTATATATACGTATAATAATTAAGAGTATGTTAAAACACATATATCCGTAAAGTACACATAGTACAGAACAAGTATATAACGCTATAACATATAAAATACAATATAAGAGGGAAATACCATTGTTAGCTATATAACCAGTAATATAAAATTACAAGAAATGTAGTAGTATCTACGTAAGCATGTGACGAACCTTGGATTCATAGCTAAGATGATGAAAGATTTAAACATATAATGTAACATACATTGTTATTGGATGGTAGCACCAACCAGGAGCATTGATACATGCCTATAATTGAAATCGTACGTTAAGAAGAACGGTTGGAAGGAACGCTAACAGAAGCTTGTCAGACTTCGATCAGGAAGGCAGTGTATAAGCTCGTCTCTAAATAGACGCTAAAACTACGTATTTACATGTGGTTTATCTAAAATACAAGTGAAATAATTAACAGAATACGTGTGTGCCAAATATTTTAACTTTCTTCATACCCAACTCTGACAAGATACAAGTGCTCTCCGACAAAAAACAGCAGCCGTGGCACAATTATAAAATAATAATTACAAAAATCTGATGTGTTACACTCGCATGACCTTCTCTACTCTTGTACAAACTATTTTTACAAACGCTTGTTCTCCATCTAATTCATGTTAATCGAGGTATCGAGATGTTAATCTTGTTGCTAATTTTCTTGTAGATGCAAAGGGAATTGCTATACTTTAAGCGATAGTCAAATATTTTAAGAGCTGGTTGCTATGTGGAGTGTTTCATTCTCTTTGCATTATCAGGACAATAAAAAATGAATAACTAGTTTGAGAAAAAGTATAAGTATTGGAAAATTTAAGGGAATAACAATCAATATCTCGAAAAGGTTCACTCAACTAAAAAAAATATATGACAAAAATTGTGTATTTTAACGCGATCTACATTTTTTTGTGTAGTAAAATTTTGTCTATCTCTTATGGTTTACCAGTTATGCAAAAATCCTTCACAATAAAGAATACTTTTGGAGACATTCCCAGAAAATTCCAGATATTCATTTCATTTGTCATGAAAATATCTTAAACATATATTTTAATCAAAATCGTTAGCGCCATTTTTGAGAAAATACAAATTTTCGAAAAATGTTCCATGTAAAGGGTAGTCTGGGGTGGGGGGATTTTTTTGAAAACCTTCGTGTCGCATCTCTGGAAGATACTGTACCTAAATACCAAGTTTGGTGTTTATCCGACTGTTCGTTTCTGAGTTATGCTGTTCACAGACACACACACACGGACATGTTTCCAAAAATGCTTTTATGGGATTCAGGGGATCTCAAAACATGTATTTCCGGTGAAATCTCGGTATCGAATTTTTGAGTGGAATACAATACTTCCCCTACTTACTACGCGTAGTAGAGAAAGTAACACAAGAATACAGATATACGATCATCAGATTCTAGTCTAGAAACATCACAAGACTACGAACATCAAGACGACCTACAGGTACGTAACACAGCATCCATCATCATCAATGTAGTGGGGTCCTACCTAGGGGAACCGCTGCAAAACAAATCTGATGTTACATTCACATAACCCTCTCCATCCTCTATCGCTTATTAGTCGGTATACAAGTTATTTGTACGGAAGTTTATTTTCCTGTCTACTTCATTTTAATCCAGATATACCTTTCCGGAAATAGCTACATTACACATTTCGTTATATATACAAAAGGAACAGCGATAGTCAAATGCTTAAGAACTGGACGCTATATGCTGGCCTTAAAATTCCATAGTGTTTCCATGACATCGCGAGAAACAACTGAAAATCAAAAAGACATTAAAAGAATGGCTAAGTATTGAACAATTCGAACCATTAATAACGGATATCTTGGAAATCGTTAATGCCACAAAGAAGTTTATTTGAATAGGTTGTGTGTTTTAAAGAGATCTACATTTTTTGTGAAGTATATTTTCGTCTATCGCTTAACGTTTACCAGTTATACAAGATTATACAAAACTCCTTCCGAAGGAAGTGGTTCTTCCCCGAATATTCAAGATATACATTTTATTCGTTATTTAGTATCTTTGATATCATTAGAACCATTTTTAGGAAATAAAAGTTCGAAAAATATTCCATGTAAAGTATACTCTGTGATGCGGGGATTTCCTTGAAAATCTTTGTATCCCATCTTCAGAAGATACTGAACGTAAATACTAAGTTTGGCATTTATCTGACTTTGCGTTTTGAGTTATTCCGTTCACACACAGACACATACACAAATACGCGGATCTTTTTCTAAAAGAAATGTGATACATTCACGTGACGTCTATTGCCTCTATCGTTTATTAATGAGTAAAACCTACACTTATTAAAACTTATTTTTTATTCTACTACATTTTAATCCATGTAAACCAATCGCTGAAATAGCTATATTGTATATTTTATAGATGCAAAGGGAATGTTTAAGAACTACGCTATAAACTGCATTAAAGCTCCATAGTTTCCATGACATCGTGAGAAACAACTGAATGTTGAAAGGGCTTTAAAGAATGACTATGAAATGAGCAATTCAAACCATTAATAACGAATATCTCATATATGGCTTACGCCGCAAAAGACTTATTTTTGAAATACATTATTGTGTGTTTTAAAGAGATTTTTTTTGTAGTACGTATTCATCTATCGCTTTACGTTTACCAGTTATACAAGATTATACAAAATTCTTTCCAAGGGAAGTGAGCTTCACAGGATATTCCCGAAAATTCAAGATATACGCTTTACTTGTTATTTAAGTATATTTAATATATGGTGTTTTATTCAAAATCATTACAACCATTTTTAGAAAATAAAAAATTTCGAAAAACGTTCCATGTAAAGTATAGTTTGTGGTGGGGGGATTTCCTTGAACATTTTTTTATCGCATCTATAGAAAGAACTGAACGTAAGTACCAAGTTTCCTATTTACCCGACTTTTTGTTTTTGAGTTATGCTATTCATATACGTACAGGCCAACCTTTTTCTAAACAACATTTCTTTGGGTTCAAGGTATCTTAAAACATGTATTTCCGTTCATGGTATCGAATATTTGGGTAGAATGTAACACCTTCTCTTCCTCTTATATACGTGGTAAAGGAATTAAAATGATAGGATATTAACAATTTTAAACTATTATAATGGATATCAAGAAATGGCTAATGCCAAAATACTTGAAATAAATTGTATGTTTTAAATAGACCTATGTCTTTGTGTAGTAAGCTTTTGTTGTCTCTTATGTTTTACCAGTTATACAAAATTATACAAAATTTATCCCGAATGAAGAGGACTTCATTAGTTTTACCCAAAAACTCAAGATATGAATTTTATTTTTATGTAAATATCTTAAATATATTAACATATCTTAATCAAAATTATTAGAGTCATTTTCAAGAAAATAAAAAAATATGGAAACATTTTGCGTTTAAACGATAGTTCGGGGTGTGGGGATTCTTGAAAATCTTTGAGTTGCATATGTTTAAATGCCAAGTCTGGTATTCATCCGACATTTCGTTCTTGAGTTATGCTGTCCAAGAAATACACTGTTTCTCCTACCATCTACGTATGTTATAGAGAAAGCAAAAGGAATTCAACAACCTTGCTCTAGCTTCAACTCGCCCCACCAATTACAAAGTGACAGGAACTTTTGGCTTTGGAGATTTCTGCCTGTTGCTTCTTCTATTGTAAACTTGTTCCTGCCTTCCTATTTCTTAGAGTGCCGCCTTATAAACTTATACACAAAGGCCAAAAACTGATAACAGTGAATATTGGAGAATCTACTTGGACTTCCTTTGTTTCTCCTGTGGCTATCTGATGTCAATTATTTACAAGATCTCTAATTCAGGATTTTGTTAGAAACGGGTTTGTCATTTGTTTTTACTTCACTTCCTACCTATGGTAGGTAATAGAAATTACTGTACTCCACCAGAAAATTCTATTCGATATTTCACAGGAAATATGTTTTGAGGTTCCCCGATAGCATATAAAGCATTTTTAGAATAAAAGGTTCATATGTGTTTGACTTTGAATACCATAACTTCAGAAGGAGATGTTCAAAAACCAAACTTGGTATTTAGCTTTAGTCTTTTCCAAGATGCGACACGTTTCTAGAAACCTGAGGCAGAATTTTTTACATTTAAATAATTTCAGTCTAATTATATAATATATAAATTCAATAACAACCCGCCTTAAAGCAATATGTGTATGTAATAATTTGTAAAATGTATGTAACAGTCATTGCACATGGTTATATTATTGTATTACGTAATTTAACAATGTAGGAGCTGTGAGAATAATAAGTTAAAAGTTGCTAACAACGAGGTAACAATGAGGTAACCTTGAGGCAATAATGAGTAAAAATGTTTAATAATACTACTATTCATTATTGGAGCAACAATAATGTAATTTTTGTGACAGTTCATAAAATAGCCAATCAACAACCAGAAAAAGCTTTAGTTAAATGAAGGTATTCTATTGGAGTAGGATTAGCCAATCAGAAACTGAAAAGGAGAAACATTTACAAATTGGAAGTTGGTTACTATTAGACCGTGTTCCTAATAAGACATGATGCGTCCTCGAGAAATTTATACGTATTCGTGTGAGACGAGTGCAAGGAATTAATTAAAGAATTTCACAGCTCACTATATCAGTGAAGTGTTATTTAAATAGTATCAAGCATTAATAAAAGCAGTGAAGTAAAATTATAATCTGTGTAAGCCTATATTCTTAGTCACACCACAACCCTATCAAGAGAAAAGTGTCTCTAACAATAATATTGACGCAGCCGAGGCAAACAAATGTTTAATATTTAAAGAAACACTGAAATTACGAAGTTAATATTTTTAAAAACTTGGGGCAAAGGCTACCGTCTACCATACGTGCGGTTGAACTACTTCAAGTGTTCGGCTCCCCACTAGTTGAAATATAATACAACTCCTTCAATACACCTTCTTCAAATTGACGCCCAAAGCGTGTGCAAATAACGCAAAGATACCATTTTCTTCAAAGCAACAACGTAAAGACAATATCTACCACAAAATGCAACCCCCCAAAATATCGTTAAAGAACTTCAGAAGCTGTACAACCAAATACTAGTCTCAGGTAAATCAGTATCACTCGCCTGGACTCCAGCTCATGTCGGAATTCTGGGAAATGAATCAGCTGATCGGGCAGCCAAAAAAAGCCACCAAACATCCCCCTCAGGACATCAAGATCCCACACACGGACTTCATCAAAAAGACTTGCATTCATCAATGAGACAAACATGGAAAGCCACATCTAGAAGCAAGCTACACGATGTCTACATTTCCAAACGCAAACTTCAACACTATCATTTCAACCGCAAAGACCAAGTTGTATTAACTCGATAACGCACAAACATCTCTTCTACTGTGACCTGCCTCCTGTTTGCGATCTCGGCAGATCCAACCACACAGTTCAACATCTCGTTACAGCCTGCCGTCGCTATGTACAACACAGAGAAAGATGTGACATCCCCAACAGCCTACCAGACGCCCTAAGTCCAGCACAACAAGGAGTTTTAAACTTTATGAAAACTGCACTGTGCGTTTATGTCGTATTGTATTTCTGTTACAGTTGCAGTACTATCGTTTACCACATTCAGAGGGAAAAGTTTCCGTGAAAAGGAGCCAATTGCTTAGTAGCTAGGAAGTAGCCAATATTCACCAAGAAATAGAATAACAATTTATTTTAAGTGATATATCCGTTTACAATTATTAGATCAGCTTACTTTAACACTTGTGTAACAAATTCGAATGCTAAAATACAATGCGATATTTTCTTTGCTTTCTACGCTTAAATTTACAGTGTGCATTTAAAGGATGTATGACAAAGTTACGAACACTATAAAGTTACGTGAAATGCAATGTCAATACTTCTCCCGCACAAGAATTTGGAAAAGCACCAAGAGTTAACGATTGAATTTTGAAAAGCTTACCAAAGAAGGTTTTAAAGATAATTTAGAGAAGGCCGAAATAACCCTTGGTGAATTATACCGAACCTTGCTGTCACGATGGGTAGTTGGTCCGCCTCGGTCCCTTGCGAAAAAGCAACTCCTCTTCACTGCCTTCCCAGGAGTTCGTGGCCCCGTCGGAGAAGATGATGGCGCTGGCATCATTGGCGTGTCGCAACCCAGCCAATGACGTATTACGTGATGAGGTGATGTCTTATGTCACTCCTGACAGTATGTTGTTCCAAGTTTTGGACGTTGGCTATCTCTGGTTATGAATGACGTCATCACCCTGAAGCATTGTGACGTGCTGGTTGCATGAGCCACGACCATGAGGGAGACGAAAACTCACAAAGTGACAAAATTGTACAACAATGTGTAACACACCTATCTATAGAATCTAATGTTGTATGTATTATTACTGTTTACAATGTTGTATTTTTATTGTAATCGTGTTGTGTATAATAAAGTAGTCGCGATATGACTCTAAAGTTGAAGCTACAGTAAAGAATATATAATATAACAAAAAAATCCCCACATGACAGTGATTCGTTATTTATTTTCTCAAAATTGATCTCACGATATTGATAAATATAGATACGCTATGTGATCAAAAGTATCCGGACACCCCACAAACATACGTTTTTCATCTTAGGTGCATTGTGCTGCCACCTACTGCCAGGTACTCATTATCTGCCACCTCAGTAGTCATTAGACATCGTGAAACAGCAGAATGCGACGCTCCGTGGAACTCACGGTCTTCTAACGTGGTCAGGTGATTGGGTGTCACTTGTATCAGAAGTCTGTACGCGAGATTTCCACACTCCTAAACATCCCTAGATCCACTGTTTCTGATGTGATAGTGAAATGGAAACGTGAAGGGACATGTGCAGCACAAAAGCGTACAGGCCGACCTCGTCTGTTGACTCACAGAGACCGCCGATATTTGAAGAGGGTCGTAAAGAGTAATAGGCAGACATCTATCCAGACCATCACACAGGAATTCCA
Source organism: Deroplatys truncata (assembly GCA_030765065.1). Lineage (NCBI taxonomy): Eukaryota > Metazoa > Arthropoda > Insecta > Mantodea > Mantidae > Deroplatys > Deroplatys truncata. Next base: position 168,726,986 of record CM060988.1, on the reverse strand, counting down.
GATTGCATCAGGACCCACTCCAAGTACTATGACAGTTAGGAGTAAGGTGAGAAACCTTTGATTCCATGGTCGAGCCACTCATCACGCAGGAAAATGCCAAACGACGCCTCACTTGGTGTAAGGAGCGTCAACATTACACGATTGAACAGTGGAAAAACGTTGGGTGGAGTGTACACAATGTGGCGATCCGATGGCAGGGTGTGGGTGGTAAAATGAACCGCCAACAGTTAATAAAGTGCCGCTTCCAGAGAGCGAATAAATTAAGTTATCGCATACCTGTTACTTTATTTTTCACTCATTTATTTTAGAATTAGCTATTATATGTGCAAACGTTTATTTTGTTGCAACTATCAATCTTATCATTTTAACCCTATGCTAGACATCGTTTCAGTTGTCGAAATAAAGTCTGTGTTCTTTTCTGAAACTGTAACAGTATTTCCAGTGCGAATGGCGGAAGGATACATTATAGCGGTGCACAGGTCAGCTGGGTTTGTTTTGAAGCGGATCAATCTAAGAGTGAATACAGAGTAAGAGTGAATGCAGTATAGTGCAGCCGGTTACTAGCTTATTACTGGGGCTGCCGATCTGCTTACGAGCATGGGTCGAAAATTGTAGTCCATCATTCGAAAGTCATAAAGTAACTGCGGCCATCTCGGTTGGAACAGTTACTCCTTTGAAGAAGAATATAATTGGCTCAACTCGTATCGCCCTTGCTTACCCTTAAGGTTCCATACTCTTGCAAATGTCTATCGATGGACTGGAAAGTGGAGTCATGTGGTTGGAACTTTTCGGGATACCGTTCCCTGCACAGTGCTGCAGCAACTAAACCACTATTTCATGACACAGTGTACAGTCCATTCGCATTCTTTTTGACCAGGTCTGGAAGGAGGGGGAGCAGTAGTTCTGAAAATGTGTCGTCCCCTCGAATCCCCTACTTGCTGGCGAATGGACTCTAAATAAGGTGCATATCTGCAAGTTCAGACGAAGTCTATATATTCTCCATGTTGTCTCACAGACAATCCTCAGCATACAAAAGCGAAACTAAATCGTTGTTAGGGAATCAAACAAGGATTAGTTTTAAAAAGTTTGAATGGTTTTAGTTTTTAAAATATTCCTTTTTAACATCAATACATTTTTGCATTTGATGAAACTAGACCTTAAAGCAATGATATCACTCTTCTGAGACACTTCACAAACAGGTTTTATAATGTTCCAATGCTTCATGTGATGCCCAAAAAGTGATTCACGGATTTTATCTTTAGTTTATGGAAACAAAAAGATCAGGGGCCAGGGCTACATGGTGAAGAGTTCATAGTGCTGACCTATACGGCATCCAGATACTATGTAGTTAGTTTTGCTGTATGCAATGATGCGTTGTCATGATGTAACATTATATCTTATTTGGGGCTTTTTCATGAATTTTTTAAAAAAATGGCGTGAATATTTGCGTGCCAATCGGGAGTAACAGTACGTCCATCTTCGAATGCTATAGTAGCAATATGGCCCATTTTAGAAACAAATCCGATATGTTACACTCACATGACTTTCTCTACTCTTGTACAAACTATTTTTACAAACGCTTATTCCCCATATGTTTCATGTAAAATGAGATGTTAATCTTATTGCTAACTTTCTTGTGGATGCAAAGGGAATTCGTAGGCTTTAAGCTGTAGTCAAATATTCTAAGAGCTGGTTACTATGTGGCGCATTCCATTCTCTTTGTACGTCCAGGACATAAAACAAGGAATATCTCGAAAATGGCTCACTCAACAAAAAAAATGAATATGACATGAATTGTGTATTTTAACGCGATCTACATTTTTGTGCAGTAAAAGTTTGTCTATCTCTTATAGTTTACCAGTTATACAAAAGTCGTTCACAATGAAGAATGCTTTTGGAGACATTCCCAGAAAATTCGAGATATACATTTTATTTGTCATGAAAATATCTTAAACATATGATATTTTAATAAAAATCGTTAGTCGTTTTTAAGAAAATTAAAATTTTCGAAAAATGTTCCATGTAAAGGGTAGTCTGGGATGGGGGGACTTTCTTGAAAACCTTCGTGTTGCATCTCTGAAGATACTGAACCTAAATACCAAGTTTGGTGTTTATCCGACTGTTCGTTTCTGAGTTATGCTGTTCACAGACACACACGGACATGTTTCCAAAAAAAATTTTTTTTCGATTCAGGGGGTCTCAAAACATGTATTTCCGGTGGAATCTCGATATCGAACTTTTGGGTGGAATACAATACTTCCCCTACTTACTATACGTAGTAGAGAAAGTAAAAATACCTGGTATTGTATTTCATACAATAATTCGATATAGAAGTTTCACCGGAAATACTCACTTTGAGGTCTCGTGAGCACAAAAAGGGTTTTAGAAAAAGGAGTGGTGTTATACATTTTGTGTCTGTGAACAGCATAACTCTAAAACGAAAATTTCGGTTAAACCCAAACTTGGTATTTAAGGTCAGCATCTTAAACGAATTTTCAACCCACCCCCCATCCCAAACTTCTGCATGGAAAGGTTTTTGAAAATTTTGATGTTCTCAAATATAACTTTTAACGATTTTGAGTTAAATGCTACATGTTTAAGATATTTCTATGTCAAATTAAATGTATATCTTGAATTTTCTGAGAATAGCCTTCGAAGTCCTCTTTATTTTGAATGACTTTTTGTAGAACTGGTAAACCGTAGGAGAGAGAGCAAATCTTATTAAATAAAAATGTAGATTTTTTTGAGTCAACCATTTTGACCATAATGAACTTTCAAATGCTTACATTTTTTTCAAATAGAAAGCCGTTATTTCTTTTCTTTCTTTCTTTCTTTCTCTCTTTCTTTTTTTCTTTCTTTCTTTCGGCTATACGAATAGTATGGAACTTCAAAGCATCACATACAATCACGTTCTCTAAACATCTGACTATCACTTTATCTGCTGTATCCTGCAACGAAATATGCAAACTGAATTGAAAGTTGAAGGTAATAGGAATGCAACGCATAAGATTTGTACTTTGTCTACTACGTAGACTAAGTAGGGAAAGTATTGCATTCCACCCAAAAATTCGATATCGAGATTTCACCAGAAATACATATTTTAATGTGCTCTGAATGCATTTTTTGGAAACATGTCCGTTTAATGTAAGCACTAAATTTGGTAGTTGAGTTTTCTATCTTCCAAGAATGCGACACAAAAATTTTCAAGAAAGTCCCCTTCCCCTTTACACGGAACATTTTTTGAAAATTTTTATTTTCTCAAATGGTCGTAACGACTTTGATTAAAATGTTATATGTTTAAGATATTTTCATGGCAAATGAAATGTCACATTGAATTTTCTGGGAATGTCCCCAAAAGTGCCCTTCATTCTGAATGACTTTTGAATAACGGGTAAACCAGAGATAGACAAAGTTTATTACACAAGGATGTAGATCTCCTTAAAACACACAATTTATGTTATATGCACCATTTTTGTAGAGTGAACCATTTCAAAGATATTCCTTGTTATTTGTTTCAATTTTCCAATACTCATACTTTTTCTCAAATAGGAATTCGTTAATCGTTTCATTATGTCCTGGACATATAAAGAGAATGGAATGCTCCACTTAGCAGCCAGCTTTTATAAGATTTGACTATCGCTTAAAGCCTATCATATTCCCCCTGCACCTACAAGAAAATTAGCAATAAGATAGTTTCTGCAAATGTTTATCTCGATTAACATGAGGTAGATGGGGAATAAGCGTTTGTAAAAATAGTTTGTACAAGAGTAGGGAAAGTCATTTGAGTGCAACACATCAGATTTCTTAAAGTTCTGACTCTATTCTACGAGGGTAATCCAGAAAGTCTCAGACGTTTTGAAATAAACAATTAACAAAATGCAAATATCAACGTTTATTATCTACATTTGAAAGGAACACTCTTAAGCTGTTGTTCTGCATAACCGCCATTTAAATTGAGGCATTTACTATGCCGTGGCACATGCTTTTCAATACCCTCTCTGTAGAATTCTGCCACCTGCTACATCAACCACTGGTTTACACCGGCATGCAGTTCAGCGTCAGTATCAAAGCATCAATTTGATGCACCAAACTCCGTGAAATTTTGGGAAAATTTTCCGAAAGTTCTGTAATGGTGAAACGACGATTTTCACGAATTTTGTCATTGATTTGCATTGACAGTTCATCAGTCATAAGGTTAGGCCTACCACTGCGTTCCTCGTCGTGAACATTGGTACGGACATTCTTAAAATCAATGCACCATTACCTGACTCGGCTTTCACTCATTATTCCCTGCCCGTAAACATCACAAAGTTGCCGATAAATTTCAATTGGTTTGTTCTTTTTAGCCAACAGCACTTCACAAGTGGCGGGATGTTCTATTGCAGCACACATTTTAACAACTCACAGAGAGCACAGTAAGGAAGGCACAGTCCTCACGCTACTACAGCTGGATGCGTACTGAATGTAGGGACGTTCTGTTACCAAGATGACGGCTCTAGCCCTACTCATAGCCGATAGGCCAAAACGTCTGGGACTTTCTGGACTGCCCTCGTACTTTTAACTGTCTGACTATCGCTTCGATTTTCTCTGAGCTACCGTGTACCAGCAAAAAGTGTGATAAAACTATTTCTGTTAAGGTTTATCTTGATTAATAAGAAATAAATCGAAAGATAAGTCTGATTTTTACTCAAGAATCTCGAAAGTTATGTTTCTGGTAAATTCTCTATCGAATTTTTGTAGCAAGTGCAATACTTCTTGCAGCTACTAAGGGTAAGTTTTAGAGAAATGAAGAATGAAGTAACTTCCGTCAGATTGGGGTTGTTCGAGGAACGAATTGGTGATCTCCCGTCTTGTAGTGTGTTGTCATTCGGTGGTTTAGTTTCCTAACTGGCCACTGAGGCCGTTATCCACGAGAAAGACTGAGATGTATGGGGAAAGAGTTTTTTTTGTGGTCCAGCTGCGCGGAATTGGTCTTTAGGGAAGGGGGAATTTATGGGCAGGAGGGATTTGGTAGGTGGGCTGCATACTTTCAAGGGTATTGAGATAGTCCAGGTAATCCGATTTTACGCGCATGTGTGGGCGGATGGGGAATAGCAGAACGGAAGGCAAAAAGAACCTGGCTTCTAAATAAACCTTCTAAGTGCATTCGATATATTTATGAAACATTTCAAGGGTGCGCTATCTCTTTTTTACTTTCTTTTGGGTCTACTTTAAGTAGATACAGAAAAAATATTTTTCCCCTGTTTCTTTTACGTTGCTCAAACTGCGTGGTCACAAGGCGGCGGATCTATTAGGAGATAACTCGTGGATCTGTGTGTGGTGGACAGTTAGCCTTATAGTTCTCATGTATGTGTCACACCATCTTATTTTGTCATACGCCTAAGAGAACTTACTGCAAGGCAACTGTATCTCTGCTTCTGTGACAGGCACATTCTAGCTTCTATACGTGAAATGCAGACCTTAGTGCATAGCAACTGTACTTCCGCGTCTGTGACGGGCAGATGGCAGTTTCATGTATCCACAGAGATCTAAGTGCAAGGCAGCTGTGTCTCTTACATTAGAGAAAGTAATGTATTCCAGCCAAAATTCAATTTCAAGATTTCACCAGAAATATTTATGATTTGCAGCCCTCTAAAATCAAAACAAGATTATTTTCGGAAATACTTCCGTGCGCGCGCGCGTCTCTGTGTCAGCAGCATAACTCAAAACGAAAATTTATGTAAATTAAAAATTGGCATTTAAGTTCAAATCTTCCAAAGTTGCGACTTGATGATTTTCGAGAAAAATCTGTCCTTCCCAAACTGCCCTTACATGGAACGTTTTTATTACTACTTTCTCTACCAACTTACTAGCTAGTGAAGGTATAGTATTCTACCCAAAAATCTGATATGGAAATTGAATGGAAAATACATGTTTTGAAACCCGCTGTATCCAAAACAAAGCACTTTTAGAAAAAACAGGTCCATGTGTGTGTGACTGTGAACAGTATAACTCAAATACGAAAAGTAGGATAAATACCAAACCTGTTATTTAAGTTCAGCATCTTTCAAGGATGCGATACTAGGATTTTTAAGAAAATCCCCCACCCTAAACTACCCTTTACATGGAACATTTTTCGAACTTTTTTATTTTTTCAAAAATGGCTGCAACTATTTTAATTAAAACAGCGTGTATTAAAGCTATTTGCATGACAAGTAAAATGTATCTTAAGTTTACTGTTACGTTCTCTTCGTTTGGAAGGAATTTTGCATAATCCTGTATAACTGGTAAACGTTAAGCAATAGACGAGAACGTTCTATAAAGCAAATGTAGATCAGTTTAAAACATAATTTATTTCAAAAAACTTTTGTGTGGCATAAGCCATTTCCAAGATATCTTTATTAATGGTTGGAATTGTTACATACTCTGTTATATTATTGTCGACATTGAGGCAGTATGTTTAATACTTAAATAATATCAATCTAATTATATAATATATAAGTTCAATAACCGCCCGCCTTAAAGCAAAATGTGTATGTAACAATGTATAAAAAGTGTATATTACAGTCATTTATATGTTTATATTATTGTATACATGTGTAATAACTTTATGTGAATGTATTAGGTAATTTAATAATGTAGGAGCTGTGAGAAATAGGTTAAAAGTTACTAACAATGAGGTAATAATGAGGTAACCTTGAGACAATAATGAATTTGAATGTTCAAAAATTCTACTGGTAATTCTTGGAGCAACAATAATGTAAACTCTTGTGACAGTTTATAAAATAGCCAATCAACAACCAGAAAACGCTTTAGCTAAATGAAGGTATTCTATTGGAGTAGAATTAGCCAATTAGAAACTGAAAATGGAGCAAAATTTACAAATCCAGAAGTCGGTTGCTTGTAGACAGCGCTCATAATAGGATGTGTTGCTTGTAGACAGTGTTCCTAACCGGACGCGAGATACGTCTTCGAGAAATTTAAAACGTATTTTGTGTGAGACAAAAATAGTTTACGTATTAAAAAGTGCAAGTAATTAATAAAAAAATCTCACAGCTCTCTCTATATCAGTAAAGTGTTATTTAAATCGTGTCAAGCATTAATAAAAGGAGTGAAGTAAAATTATAATCTGTGTAAGACTACATTTTTCAGTCGCACCACAACCCTGCAAAGAGAAACATGTCTCTAACAATAATACTGTTGCAGCCAAGGCAAACATAAATATATAATATTTAAAGAAACAGTCAAATTACAAAGTTAATATGTTTTAAAACTTGGGGCGAAGTCTACCGGAAAGTTTTTACCATACGTGCGATTGCTACTACGAGTTCGGCTCCCAACAGTCGAAATACAATACTCCTAAAATTAACGTTTCTCAACATTCAGTTGTTTCTCGAGATTGCATCGAAGCAGTACGCAATTTTAAGGCCAGCGTATAGCGCTCAGTTCTTAAACATTTGACTATCGCTTTTGCCTTTGTATCTACAAAGAAATGTGTAATGCAGCTATTTCTGAAAAGGTTTGTGTGGATTAAAATGAAGTAAGTAGACAAATAAGCCATCGTAGGAATAATTTGTATAACCCACTACTAAAACATAGTGTAGTGAAAGTCATGGGAGTGTAACGCATCCGATCTTTTTTTTTTTTTGATTTCCATTAAAATGGGTTAACAATTTTGATTCCAGTGTCACATGTTAAAGATATTTGCATTATAAATGAAATATATATATATATATATAAAATTTTCTGGAAATACCTGTGAAGACCTGTTTATTCAGAATTACTTTTGTAAAATTGATAAACCACAAGAGATAGACAAAATCTTACTACACAAAAAATGTAGATCGTATTACAGCACACAATTTATACAAAATAATCTTTTTGGTAGGGTTAACGTTTCTGGAATATATTTTGTTATTGGTTTGAATTTGCAAATACTCATACAGTTTGCAGGTAATAAGTCGGCATTTGTTGTTTTCTCGTGATCATGTAAAGAGCATGGTATTTCAAAGCCATCACATAGCGACCCAACCCACCTATTAAAAATAAAATTTGATGTGTTACATACACATGACTTTCTCTACTCTTGTACAAACTATTTTTACACACGCTTATTCTCCATTTACTTCATGTTAAGCGAGATAAACATCTGCACAAACTATCTTATTGCTAATTTTCTTGTAGATGCAAGGGGAATATGGTAGGCTTTAAGCGATAGTCAAATCTTTTAAGAGCTGGTTGCTATGTAGAGCTATTTGCATATCTAGGACATAAAAAAGAATAAGGAATTCCCATTCGAGACAAAGTATAAGTATTGAAAAATAACAAGGAATATCAGGGAAATGGTTCACTCGACAAAAACAATGTATATGACATAAATTGTTTTTTAACAAGATCTACATTTTTTGTGTAGTAAAACTTTGTGTATCTCTTACGGTTTACTAGTTATGAAAAGCCATTCAGAATGAAGAGGGCTTTTAGGTACATTCACAGAAAATTTAAGATATACATTTCATTTGCATAAAAATATCTTAAACATGTTATATTTAATCAAAATCGTTAGAGTTTTTTTATGAGAAAATCAAAATTTTCGAAAAGTGTTCCATGTAAAGGGTATTTCAGGGTGGGGGATTTTCTTGAAAATCTTCAGGTGGCATCCTTGGAAGGTACTAAATTCAAATGCTAAGTTTTAGTACTTCTCCGACTTTTCGTTTTTGAGCTACGCTGTTCGTAGACAGACACACAGACGACACGGACATGTTTCCAAGAATGTTTTATTTGGATTCAGGGCGGTATCGAATTATTGCGTTGAATGCAACACTTCGCCTGCTTGCTATACGTAGTAGAGAAAGTAATAAATATCGCTTTAACTCACCGTATACTTCTCGTACATAAACCGAAACATGTGTAATAAAAGGTCATCTCGAATAACAAAAAGTTGATAGAGGAATAAGCCTTTGTAGATGGATGGATGGATGAGATATCTTTATTGGTTTTAAATCATTGAAGTTATTACACAAGTATTTAGTGCATGGGTCATTGACCGTACATGCAAATTTAAGATACAAGTATGGTGAACAAAATAAACAACAGAAAAAGAAAACAACACAAAAAAGGAACAAGAAAAAGGAAAAGATACATTACCTTTGTCTAACTGAACAAATTTGACTTAGCATCGCGCACTTTAGCCAAACAACGTGCCCATGTTTGCCAGTTGCTCTGGTCAGCCAGTAGCTCCCAACATGCCAATCTCTTTCTTGAGGGACTTACGAATTTTTCTTTGAATTTAATCGTTCTCTGGTTCTCCCACTGTGCACATTCCGCCAAAATGTGTACCCTGTCCTCATCCAAATCGTAGAATGTGTAGATTCCCCTGCCAGAACCGTCAGTCATTTTCTGTGCCCTCCAGCCCCCCAGTCTAAACCATGCCATTTCTGATCCTTCCTTTCTTCCTAAGTTAACTATATATGCCTCTTTACCCCAGTTCAATTTTATTTCATTTGCTAGACTTAGAGAAGGTTTAATTTTACAAACCTATTCTATTTCCTGTTGGTTGATGTCTCTTAGTCTTCTCTTGACACCTTTCCATATGTTTTTGTGATTTGTTTCAGCTCTTAGCCATACTGACTCCATGCCTATTCTCCTCAAACCCCTTTCCAAATCAGCTGCTCAAAACTTAGGAGACAGGTTTTCTCGCTGGTATTTATAACATTTGGACCGTAGTGTGGAGTTATCCAAGAAGAGTTTGTGGATGAGTGAGTAGAGAAAGTTATGTGAATGCAACGAATCAGATTATCAAGCGGGATGCTTCAAGCGGTATCACGAATTTCTTGCCCCTCGTTTCCTATATCCATCATCTTCTTTGTCATATGTTTCAGGGTTGTAGTATCAGATGGCGGTATTTTGTGGGTTGCGGCTGGACGTGTCTTGCACTCTGTAGAGGTTTCTCAGCTGGAGTCGCTGGAGGGACTATACAGTTAGGTCTCTCCACCTAAGTGGGCTCCACTGGAAAGATGAAGAAGGTGCTTTGTTGGAGTTGTTTATTTATTTAGCTCCACGCATGGAAGCCAATTTGAAGAAGATTATTATATTTTTACGTTATTTGCACCACGCTTTGGGCGTCAATTTGAGAAAATGATTGTTGCTGCTACGTATGAAAAGTCAGTTTGAAGATGATGTATTATATTTCTACTGTTGGGGAGCCGAACTTGCAGTAGTTGCAACCGCATGTATAGTACCCGGTTTCCGGAAGCCTTCGCCCCAAGTTTAGAAATATTAGCTTTGTAATTGAACTGTTTCTTTAGATATTATATTTATGTTTGCCTCAGCTGCGTCAGTATTTATTTTAGAGACATGGACATCTTGGCGAGGTCGTGGTGCGACTGAAGAATGTAGGCTTAAACAGATTTTAAGTTTTAATTCACTCCTTTTTATTAATCCTTGATACAGATTAAATAGCACTTCACCGATATCGAGAGCTGTGAAATTCTTTTATTTAATACTTGCAGTTTTTAAACACGTAAATTATTTTTCGTCTCACACGAATATGTATTATATTTCTCTAGAGGACGCATCTTGCATCCGGTTACTATCACAGTCTGCAGGCAACTGAATAGATTTCATCCGTATAAACTTGTAAATCTCTGTATTTGAAGTCTCTGATTGGCTAATTCTACTCCAATAGAATACCTGCATTTAACCAAAGCTTTTTCTGGCTGTTGATTGGCTATTTTTAAACTGTCTCAAAATTTACATTATTGCTGCTCTAATAATGACTAGTAGCATTTAAACTTCCTTACTCATTATTGCCTCAAGGTTACCTCATTGTTACCTCATTGTTACCAACGTTTAACTTAATATTCTCACAGCTCCTACACTATCAAATTACGTAATGCATTCACACAACATTATTGAACATGTTTACAATAATATAAGCATATGCAATGACTTTTACATATATTTTACAAATTAGTACATGTATATTGCTTCAAAGCAGGCTGTTATAGAATTTACATATTATATAATTAGACTGAAATGATTTAAGTGTTAAACATACTGCCTCAAAGAGGACTGCGGAGGCTTCGAAGCGCCAGATGCGTTCAATCTGAAAATGTTAGGGACCCCGCTTAAACTTGCGCCCGTCGGTTCTCTCCCCTCATCCCAACCTCCCAGGGACCACGTTGGAGATAAAATTGGCCGTTACACCTACTTTCAATGCACCTCGATCATTTGTAATTTTACACATCAGACATTGAATTGAATAATTGATAATGTAAACGTAACCTCTGCGCTAAACTCCAGCATCCTTAGCTCTATTTCTCAACATCTGATGAGTCAAGTGGCGTACATTTCATATAGAAGCAGAAGACTAGGTTGCAAGGCAAGCACAAAAATAAAGGAAAATGGAAAGCGAAGTACGTAAACTGAAAAGGCAGTAAAATATGAATGGCCAGTGTTGGAAACTTCTCCAGTTGTTTCGAGAAGAATGGTTAAAGTTTGTGAGAATACAGTTTGGGAATTTCCTGCCTTGAACAGTCACAACTTTAACGAAGACAAAGAGAACCTGGGAGCCGTGAAGTTTATGGGGGTACGTGATGCTACTTGTCAGGTCACACAAAAAATGTATATATATTATTGTCTTAACACAAAGAAACAGCCAATGTTGGAGTCGAAATTCCAAAAGTACAGCAACAAACAAAAAATCCGGTATTTAGCAATTGCATATTAAGTTAATTCACAAACATCATTCTGTCTCTGCGTAAATTTTATTTAACGGTAACGAATTGGCCTCATTTATGATTAACCACTATTACACGTGCACAGGGTGATTCAGGATCTCTGTAGCAAGCTCTGTATAATCGTAGGTATCACAAAGAGGGTGACTTTTACTTTATCAACCAGTAAATTAATAGCTGAAAACGTATTGCATTCCACTCAAAATTCAATCCCTAGATTCTACCCCTGAATAAAAAAAAATTAGAAAAAAGAACGTCCGTGTGTGTATCTGAACAGCACAAATCAAAAAGGAAATTTCGAATAAGTACCCTGTATATGGTACTTTTTTCTAAATTTTTGATTTCCTCAAAAATGGCTCTAACAATTTTATATACATACCAGATATTAAAGATTAAGTACTCTCCAATTGAAAGAATTTGGTATCGTCTTCTATTACTTGTGAACGTAAGCAATAGACGAATACGCACTACGAAAAATGTAAACCTCTTTAAAACACCCAATTTATTTCAAATAACTTTTTTGTGGCACCAGCCGTTTCCGAGATATCTATAATTAATTGTTTAATTTTTTCAGTTCGCTTCTGGTGCCAGAAGCTGCTGAGTGTGTCCCCTGAAGATGCCCGCCGGAATGTCGGGCGAAACGTCAGGCGATGTTTTATCGTTTAGACCACGGCCAAAAAGCCCTGTGTGTTTTACGTTTTATAGTAATAATTACTTTCTCCACTACGTATAGTAAGTAGAGGAAGTATTGTATTCCACCCAAAAATTCGATACCGAGATTTCACCGGAAATACATGCTTTGAGACCCCCTGAATCCAAAAAAAATCATTTTTGGAAACGTGCGTGTGTGTATCTATGTGCGTGTGTCTGTGAACAGCATAACTCAGAAACGAACAGTCGGATAAACAGCACACTTGATATTTAGGTTCAGTATCTTCCAGAGACGCAACACGAAGGTTTTCAAGAAAATCCTCCCACCCCAGATTACCCTTTACATAAAACATTTTCGAAAATTTAAATTTTCTCAAAAATGGCCCTAAAGATTTTGATTAAAATAGCATACGTTTTAGATATTTTCATGACAAATGAAATGTATATCTCAAATTTTCTGGGAATGTCTCCAAAAGTATCCTACTTTGTGAACGACTTTTACATAACTGGTAAACCAATAGAGATAGACAAAATTTTACTACACAAAAAATGTAGATCACGTTAAATAACACAATTTATGTCATATAATTTTTTGTTGTTGAGTGAACCATTTTCGAGATACTGCTTGTTATTCCGTTAAATTTTACAATACTTATACTTTTTCTCAAATTCGTTATTCATTTTTTATGTCGTGGACATGCAAAGAGAATGGAATGCGCCACATAGCAACCAGCGCTTAAAATATTTGACTACCGTTTAAAGCCTACCAATTCCCCTTGCAGATACGAGAAAATTAGCAATAAGATTAACATCTCGATTAACATGAAGCATATGGAGAATAAGCGTTTGTAAAAATATTTTGTACAAGAGTAGAGAAATTCATGTGAGTGTAACACCAGATTTCTTTATAGTGTTGACGCTGGCATACCAGGTATACGCGTCAGAGTATTTAGCGGCCCTCATGCTTCAGAGAAGACGTTCATTGGAGCACCTTCAGCCTCAAATACGTTCACGACACCGTCGTTCCATTGACTGTCGAACCCTCTCCAATATGCACGGTGTCTCAGGATAGTGGCCACCAACGGCGCTTATGATCACAATCTGTTCGTCCCTGGTGTAGCTAGGGAGGCATACAGGACACTCTTCACGTGCTCCTACAGAAAGAAGTCAGTCGATTCCGCTGGTCATAAAAAGTCCTCCACTGCGTATCCATTTCTCCCTATAGACTTTGTTGAAAACTTGTTCTTACAGCATAGCCGGAATGTGAAGAAGTCCTGTCATACTGGAACCACAATAGTAAGAAGCACATTCTCCATGAGCAAGTGGCCCTGATTGAAGCACCCAACTTAGTAGTAACCCAGAAGGCAAGACGGGAGCACTGTTGTATGTAACAGTGTGGCCAAACGGGTGCGCCGCTCGTCATTAGACACGAGTTGACAACTGAATCATGTGGCTTCTAAACAAGGCATTAGCCAACATCGGTTGCTTGACAGAAAATGATCCTTTGTGTGAGAAGTATCATTCCACAAATTTTTTCCTAGTGGTCTTGAATCGCCCTGTCTCTTTTTGAGACCTATCATTCCACACAGTTTATTGCAGAGGTCCTAAAGCACTCGTCTCTTTGTAAGGCATATCATTCCACAAATTCTGCTGCTGAATCACCCTGTCTGTTTGTAAGACCTAAATTATTCCCCAAATTGTGTTGTAGACGTCCTGATTCACCCTATCTCTTTGCGAGATCTATCATTCCACAAAGTGTGCTGCGGAGTACCTCAATAACCCTATTTCTTTGCGAGATCTATCATTCCACAAAGTGTGCTGCGGAGTACCTCAATCACCCTATCTCTTTGTGAGATCTATCATTCCACAAAGTGTGCTGCGGAGTACCTCAATCACCCTATCTCTTTGTGAGATCTATCATTCCACAAAGTGTGCTGCGGAGTACCTCAATCACCCTATCTCTTTGCGAGATCTATCATTCCACAAAGTGTGCTGCGGAGTACCTCAATAACCCTATCTCTTTGCGATATCTATCATTCCACAAAGTGTGATGCGGAGTACCTCAATCACCCTATCTCTTTGTGAGATCTATCATTCCACAAAGTGTGCTGCGGAGGACCTCAATCACCCTGTCTATTTGTGAGATCTATCATTCCACAAAGTGTGATGCGGAGGACCTCAATCACCCTATCTCTTTGCGAGATCTATCATTCCACAAAGTGTGCTGCGGAGTACCTCAATCACCCTATCTCTTTGCGATATCTATCATTCCACAAAGTGTGCTGCGGAGTACCTCAATAACCCTATCTCTTTGCGAGATCTATCATTCCACAAAGTGTGCTGCGGAGTACCTCAATCACCCTATCTCTTTGTGAGATCTATCATTCCACAAAGTGTGCTGCGGAGTACCTCAATAACGCTATTTCTTTGCGAGATCTATCATTCCACAAAGTGTGCTGCGGAGTACCTCAATCACCCTATCTCTTTGTGAGATCTATCATTCCACAAAGTGTGCTGCGGAGTACCTCAATCACCCTATCTCTTTGTGAGATCTATCATTCCACAAAGTGTGCTGCGGAGGACCTGATTCACCCTATCTCTTTGTGAGATCTATCATTCCACAAAGTGTGCTGCGGAGGACCTCAATCACCCTATCTCTTTGTGAGATCTATCATTCCACAAAGTGTGCTGCGGAGGACCTCAATCACCCTATCTCTTTGTGAGATCTATCATTCCACAAAGTGTGCTGCGGAGTACCTCAATCACCCTATCTCTTTGTGAGATCTATCATTCCACAAAGTGTGCTGCGGAGGACCTCAATCACCCTATCTCTTTGTGAGATCTATCATTCCACAAAGTGTGCTGCGGAGGACCTGATTCACCCTATCTCTTTGTGAGATCTATCATTCCACAAATGTGCTGCGGAGGACCTGATTCACCCTATCTCTTTGTGAGATCTATCATTCCACAAAGTGTGCTGCGAAGGACCTCAATCACCCTATCTCTTTGCGAGATCTATCATTCCACAAAGTGTGCTGCGGAGGACCTCAATCACCCTATCTCTTTGCGAGATCTATCATTCCAAAAAGTGTGCTGCGAAGGACCTGATTCACCCTATCTCTTTGTGAGATCTATCATTCCACAAAGTGTGCTGCGGAGGACCTCAATCACCCTATCTCTTTGCGAGATCTATCATTCCAAAAAGTGTGCTGCGGAGGACCTGATTCACCCTATCTCTTTGTGAGATCTATCATTCTACAAAGTGTGCTGCGGAGGACCTGATTCACCCTATCTCTTTGTGAGATCTATCATTCTACAAAGTGTGCTGCGGAGGTCCTCAATCACCCTGTCTATTTGTGAGACCTATAATTCCACAAAGTGTGCTGCGGAGGACCTGATTCACCCTATCTCTTTGCGAGATCTATCATTCCACAAAGTGTGCTGCGGAGTACCTCAATCACCCTATCTCTTTGCGAGATCTATCATTCCAAAAAGTGTGCTGCGGAGTACCTCAATCACCCTATCTCTTTGCGAGATCTATCATTCCACAAAGTGTGCTGCGGAGGACCTCAATCACCCTATCTCTTTGTGAGATCTATCATTCCACAAATGTGCTGCGGAGGACCTCAATCACCCTATCTCTTTGTGAGATCTATCATTCCACAAAGTGTGCTGCGGAGTACCTCAATCACCCTATCTCTTTGCGAGATCTATCATTCCACAAAGTGTGCTGCGGAGTACCTCAATCACCCTATCTCTTTGTGAGATCTATCATTCCACAAATGTGCTGCGGAGTACCTCAATCACCCTATCTCTTTGTGAGATCTATCATTCCACAAATGTGCTGCGGAGTACCTCAATCACCCTATCTCTTTGCGAGATCTATCATTCCACAAATGTGCTGCGGAGTACCTCAATCACCCTATCTCTTTGTGAGATCTATCATTCCACAAAGTGTGCTGCGGAGGACCTCAATCACCCTATCTCTTTGCGAGATCTATCATTCCACAAATGTGCTGCGGAGGACCTCAATCACCCTATCTCTTTGCGAGATCTATCATTCCAAAAAGTGTGCTGCGGAGGACCTGATTCACCCTATCTCTTTGTGAGATCTATCATTCTACAAAGTGTGCTGCGGAGGTCCTCAATCACCCTGTCTATTTGTGAGACCTATAATTCCACAAAGTGTGCTGCGGAGGACCTGATTCACCCTATCTCTTTGTGAGATCTATCATTCCACAAATGTGCTGCGGAGGACCTCAATCACCCTATCTCTTTGCGAGATCTATCATTCCACAAAGTGTGCTGCGGAGGACCTCAATCACCCTATCTCTTTGTGAGATCTATCATTCCACAAATGTGCTGCGGAGGACCTCAATCACCCTATCTCTTTGCGAGATCTATCATTCCACAAATGTGCTGCGGAGGACCTCAATCACCCTATCTCTTTGTGAGATCTATCATTCCACAAATGTGCTGCGGAGGACCTCAATCACCCTATCTCTTTGCGAGATCTATCATTCCACAAAGTGTGCTGCGGAGGACCTCAATCACCCTATCTCTTTGTGAGATCTATCATTCCACAAATGTGCTGCGGAGGACCTCAATCACCCTATCTCTTTGTGAGATCTATCATTCCACAAAGTGTGCTGCGGAGGACCTCAATCACCCTATCTCTTTGCGAGATCTATCATTCCAAAAAGTGTGCTGCGGAGGACCTGATTCACCCTATCTCTTTGTGAGATCTATCATTCTACAAAGTGTGCTGCGGAGGTCCTCAATCACCCTGTCTATTTGTGAGACCTATAATTCCACAAAGTGTGCTGCGGAGGACCTGATTCACCCTATCTCTTTGTGAGATCTATCATTCCACAAAGTGTGCTGCGGAGGACCTGATTCACCCTATTTCTTTGTGAGATCTATCATTGCACAAAGTGTGCTGCGGAGGACCTCAATCACCCTATCTCTTTGTGAGATCTATCATTCCACAAAGTGTGCTGCGGAGGACCTGATTCACCCTATCTCTTTGTGAGATCTATCATTCCACAAAGTGTGCTGCGAAGGACCTCAATCACCCTGTCTATTTGTGAGACCTATAATTCCACAAAATTTGTTGCAGAGGTCCTAAATCACCACGTCCATTTGTGGAACCTATTATTCCACAAAGTTTATTGTAGTGGTCCTGAATCGCCCTGTCTCTTTGCGAGACCTAGTCTTCCACAAAGTTTATTGCAGAGGTCCTGAATCACCCTTTCTCTTTGTGAGAGCTTTAATTCCACAATTGTTTTCTAGAATACCTTTATCAGCCTGTCTCTTTATGAGACCTATCATTCCAAACGTTTGTTGTATAAGTCCTGAACCTATCATTCTACAAAGTTTGTTGGATAGGACCTGAATCGTCTTGTCTCTTTATGAGACCTAGCATTCCACAAAGTTTGTTTTAAAGGTCCTGAATCACCATGTGTATTTATGCGACCTTGATTCCACAAAGTTTTTTGTAGAGGTTCTGAGTCGTCCTTCTTTGTGAGACCTAGTCTTCCATAAGGTTGGTTTTAAAGATCCCGAATCACCCTGTCCCTTTGTGAGACTCGGCATTTCACAAAGTTTGCTGTAGAGGCCCTTAATCACCCTGTATATTTATATTCCCGCAGAGGAAGGGCTTCGAGAACTTCAACCGCCGTGTTGCGAGCACTGCGTGCCCCTAACACTCATTGTACTTCTGACATTACAAGAAGTATGTTGGGCCGAACATCTCGACACCTCCCGAAAGCCAAGGAAGTTTGGGTAAGTGATGCCCAGACGGGGTTGTGAGACACCTAAATGTCCTCCGTTACCAACCTGGAGAGCTGGGAGAAGGTGTGCTAGTTCACTGTTGGCTCTACCGAGGTTTTCTGGTAGTCTTCCCCTATGGGGTTGAAGCAATAAGTGGCGTATCAGCTTCCGTTCCTACGAAAGCAAGGGGGGTTTAGGAAGACGGTATTGGCCCACGTAGAGGAATAGCACTTGATTGAACTCGTTTGTGTGGGCATAGGAGGAGAGCTACGGCCCCGGATTGACCTTCGCCACAAACTTGTATAGTTATATACAAACAGGATCATAAATATCAAATGTAGTGCTTATTCAGCACTTCACTTTTACGTTTCCTACTGCTTGACTATAGGAAGAAGAAGAAAAGGAGTATCGTATTCCACCCAAAAATTCCATGCAGAGATTTCTAGGAAATACACGATTGAGGTACACTATGTGATCAAAAGTATTCGGACACCCCAAAAACAGACGTTTTTCATCTTAGGTGCATTGTGCTGCCACCAACTGCCTGATACTCATTATCCGCGACCTCAGTAGTCATTAGACATCGTGAAACAGCAGAATGGGATGATCCGTGAAAGTCACGGACTTTGAACTTGGTCAGGTGATTGGGTGACTTGTGTCAGAAGTCTGTACACGAGATTTCCACACTCCTAAACATCCCTAGGTCCACTGTTTCTGATGTGATAGTGAAGTGGAAACGTGAAGGGACATGTACAACACAAAAGCGTACAGGCCGACCTCGTCTGTTGACTCACAGAGACCACCGACATTTGAAGAGGGTCGTAAAGAGTAATAGGCACACATCTATCCAGACCATCACACAGGAATTCCAAACTGCATCGGGATCCACTCCAAGTACTACATCTCTGGAAGATACTGAACCTAAATACCAAGTTTGGTGTTTAACCGACTGTTCGAAACTGAGTTATGCTGTTCACAGACACACACACACACACACGGACATGTTTCCAAAAATGCTTTTTTTTTGGATTCAGGGGGTCTCAAAACATATATTTCCGGTGAAATCTCGCTGTCGAATTTTCGGGTGGAATACACTACTTCCCCTACTTACTATACGTAGTAGAGAAAGTGAAAAACAGGTCCGTGTGTGGGGGGTGAACATCACTCAAACACGAAAAGTCAGATAAATGCCGAACTGGTGTTTATGTTTAGTACCTTCCAAAGGTACGACACAAGTTTTTCAAGAAAATTGCCCCACCCCAAACTACGCTAGAACTGGAATATTTTTCGATTTTTTTTATTTTATAAAAGTGGCTCTAAGGATTGTGATAAAATGCCACATACTAAAGATATTTACATGTCAAATAAAATTCATCTTTTGGATTTTCTGGGAATAGCCTGTGAAGTCCTCTTTATTTGGCAGGCGTTTTGTATAATCTTGTATAACTGCTAGACGTTAAGCAGTAGACGAAAACACACTACACAAGAATTGCAGATCTTTCTCATACACACAGTTTAATTCAAATCACTTTTTCATTTCCGAGATAACTGCTACTGTTTGTTCCATTTGCTTAATACTTCGTCATTCCTTTTAAGTTCTATCGATTTTCAGTTGTTTCTGGCGATGTCATGGAAACAATATGGAATTTTAAGGCCAGCATATAGCCTCCTGTTCTGGAACATTTGACTATCCATGTTCCCTTTGTATCTATAACGAAATTTGTAATGTAGTTATTTTTGCAACGGTTTATTTGGATTAAAATGGAATAAATAAAGAATAAGCTTTAGTAGGAATAGTTTTATACCCACTGATAAACGGTAGAGGGTAGAGAAAATCATGTTTATGTATCACATCAGGTTTTTTCAGACGCGCGCGCACACACACACATACGCATATATATATATATTTTTCTAGACTCAGGGGCCGTCAAAAATGTACTTCCCCTGCTTGCTACAGATTGTTTTATTTATTTATTTATTTATTTGTGCTAGCAATGTTCCTTAGAATATGGCTATCAGCTCAAGCTGTTATCTTGTCATATTCTATCTATATTACATTCTTTAATTATACACATAAATGATGATGATAATAAAATAATAGTTGTAATACCAAAATAATAATCTAATAATGATAATATAATTAGATAACTCAACAGTACATGATGAAACTAATTCACATCTCATTTTATTGTCCATAACCATTTCTTTTTACTTTCTCTACTACGTATAGTAAGTAGGGGAAGTATTGTATTCCACCCAAAAATTCGATACCGAGATTTCACCGGAAATACATGTTTTCAGACCGCCTGAATCCAAAAAAAGCATTTTTGGAAACATGTCCGTGTGTGTGTCTGTGGGTGTTGTCTGTGTGTCTG
Source organism: Deroplatys truncata (assembly GCA_030765065.1). NCBI lineage: Eukaryota > Metazoa > Arthropoda > Insecta > Mantodea > Mantidae > Deroplatys > Deroplatys truncata. Next base: position 168,706,474 of record CM060988.1, on the reverse strand, counting down.
TGAACAGCATAACTCAAAAACGAACAGTCGAATAAACACCAAACTAGGTATTTAGGTACAGTATCTTCCAGAGATGCGACACGAAGGTTTTCAAGAAAATCCCCCCACCCCAGACTACCCTTTACATGGAACATTTTTCGAAACTTTTAATTTTCTCAAAAATGGCTCTAACGATTTTGATGAAAATATCGTATGTTTAAGATAATGTCATGAGAAATGAAATGTATATGTTGAATTTTCTGGAAATGTCTCCAAAAGTATTCTTCATTGTGAACGACTTTTGCATAACTGGTAAACCATAAGAGATAGACAAAATTTTACTACACAAAAAATGTAGATCGCGTTAAAATACGCAACTTATGTCATATACATTTCTTTTGTTGAGTGATCGAGATATTGCTTGTTATTCCCTAAATTTTTCAATACTTCTTTTCATATGGGAATTCGTTATTCATTTTTTTGTCTTGGATATGCAAAGAGTTATTATCTGTGGCAAAGGGAATGGTGCTGCACCAATCAACCAGCTATTAAGAGATATGTATGTGCTTAAAGGCTACTGTTTTTCAATATTACTTTGTAAATATATTTTCCCCTTACATCTACAAGAAAGTTAGCAATAAGACAGAGTCTGCAAATGTTTATCTCGATTAACATGAAGTAGATGGAGAATAAGCGTTTGTAGAAATAGTTTTACAAGAGTAAAGAAAGTCATATGAGTGTAACACATCAGATTTTTTACTTTAGACAGGTATTCTCCTACCTTTTTATTATCCTTTTTAAAAATCTTAAGGCTATTTTCGTATTCAGGTTTAACCATTTCCCATTTATAGCTTACTTTCTCCAATGCTGTGTACCTTTACAATCAATAACGATATGTTCTAAATCTTCTCTTTCCCCACATATTGGACACTGGTTCTGTAGGAACAAGCATAGCTTTTTGTGTAAAACGTGTAGATGAAATACTGATAAAGGGCAGGGAAGGTGTTAGTATAAAATTGATTCTAGTATAGAAAGGAATATAATCCTATTGTCCAGAAGACACACATCAATAATCCTGAGAAGGGCAGCAGCAGGAAATTGTTATAGCAACAAAATCAGAGAGACTCTTGTGAGGCAGAGAGTAGAGTAAATGGAACTGACAGCTGCCGAGCCTGGCACAAGAAATGAATAGAGTTGGCAAATGCGAACTGACAGGTTCCCATCTCAACGAGGGCATCTTCCAACTTACAATATTTGAATCTTAGACCGTATGCATTTGTTTTTTCTTCGGTTTGATGGAAACCTTATCTCTATGAGAGATGGGATAAGAAATCTGACTATCACTTTTCCTGCTGAGAAGCTTAGGATGAAATTTCGAAAGCACTGGCTATAATGTAAGCTTTGCATCGATTTGAACTCCTCCTGGAATAGAGCAAAGATTTTGTGATAGACCTTGGAGTAGGTAACCTCTGCAAGAAAATCCTCAAGTGTTGCATTCACATGACTTTCTCTAAGAAACTATTTCTACAAACGCTTGCTCCTTTATCTACTTCTTGTTTATAGATATAAACTTTAGTTAAAGATTCACATTTTGCATTAAGTAAACGAATTTACTAGGTAGAGCGATAATGAAATCTTTAAAACTTTTGTCGTTATGTAATGGCTTTGAAATGCTATTCTCTTTGCAGACCACGAGAAAAATTAATAACGACTTTTATCAGCAAAAATTATCTGAAAATTTAACTAATAACTATAAATGTGTTAGAAATGATTTACGTCACATAAGATTTATTCGACATAAACTGTCGTCTTTAAATAGTACTTCATTAGTAATGTTAATGAAGGGAACTTCAGAGGCCATTCCCAGAAAATTCAGATATACGTTTTATTTGTTGTGTGAATATATTAAACATACGGTATTTTAATCAAAATCGTTAGAGGCATTTTTTAGAAAATAAAAAGTTTCGAAAAATGTTCCATGGAAGGTGTAGTTTCGGGTGAGGAGATTTTCTTAAATATCTTTCTGTCTTAGCTTTAGAACTTAGTCAACTTAAATACCAAGTTTGGTATTTATCCGACATTTCGTTTTTGAATTATGCTGTTCACGGACACACGTGGATGTTTTTCTAAAAATCTGATGTGATGCAGTTACATGACTTTCTCTACTTCTAACGTTTATAAGTGGCTATACAAACTATTCTGACGAAAATTTATTTTCCTATCTACTACATTATTTCGTGATAGATACAAAGAGAACAGCGATAGTCAAATATTTAAGAACTGTACGCTATATGCTGGCCTTAAAACTGACGTGCAATCGCGCGAAATAGCCGAATGTTGAAAGCACTTTATGCTACAAAAAATTATTTGAAATAAATTGTGTGTTTTAAAGAGATCTAAATTTTTTGCGTAGTTCGCTTACGTCTATCACTTAACGTTCAACAGTTATATAAGATTTAAATTTAGAAGAGAAGAGCTTGTTGAGGCAGTGTTTGGAATTTCAAGAAAGGAGCTTAAAGAAAAATGGGTGGAGTTATAGTATACAAACTAATTTGGAAAATAGTGGTCTGGGAGAAATTTGGAGAAGGGGGGAAAATAATGTTAAGGGTTTTTGGAAAGAAGCTAGGCGGAGGTTTGAAGATATAGAGATACAAAATTTGTTTAGTAACATTGGGAAGAAAAGCTCCTTGGAATCATATATATTAATAAAAAATGTATGGGCTAGAGAACAGTATGTGAATAACTCAAATAAGGAACAAAGAGAAAGTATAGCCTGGGTACGAGCAGATGTATGGAGACTAATAGGAATAAGAAATGGGTTCCCATAGAACCAGTGTCCAATATGTGGGGAAAGAGAAGATTTAGAACATATCGTTTTTGATTGTAAAGGTACACAGCATTGGAGAAAGCAAGCTATAAATGGGAAATGGTTAAAACTGGACAGGAAAGTAGCCTTAAGGAAGATTAGTAACAAGGATAATAAAAAGGTAGGAGAGTGCCTTCCAAAGTAAGAAAGAAATGGTTATGGACAATAAAAAGAGATGTGAATTAGTTTCATCATGTGATGTTAAGTTATGTAATTATATTATCATTATTATATTAGTATTATTAGATTATTATTTTGGCATTACTACTATTATTTTATTATTATTATCATGTTTATGTTATAATTAAAGAGTGTAATATGGGTAGAATATGGCAAGATAACAGCTTGGGCTGATGTATAGCCATATTCTAAGGAAGACTGCTAGCACAAATAAATAAATAAATAAATATAAGATTATATAAAATTGCTTCCGAATAAATGGGGTTTTATAGGCTGTTCCCAGAAAATTGAAGATATAAAGTTATTTTAATGTAAATATCTCTTATATACGGTATTTTAATAAATATTGTTACAGCAATTATTTAGAAAATCAAACATTTTGAAGAATGTTCCATCTACAGGGTAGTTTGGTGTTCGGGGAATTTCTTGAAAATCTTTGTGTGGTATTTTTGGACTTATATACCAAGTTTGGTGTTTATATGACTTTTTAATAATGGGTTATGTTGTTCACAGGCTCACTTAAACACACACATGCACCTTTTTCCAAAAAAACGTTTCTTTGTATTCAGGTACCACAAAACATACATTTCCGGTGGAATCTGGATATCTAATTTTTGGTTGAAATACAATACCTTCTTTACCTACTAGGTGTGTGGTATAGGAAGTAAAAATTGATACAACATGTTTGCTTTAACCCAATAAACGCTTTTTGTAAGATTTTGTGTATCTCTTGTGTTATTATTTTTATGCATTCCAGCAAACGTTTTTCTAGATTAACAAAAAGTAGATAGGAGAATTAGTTTTTGTAGGAATAGTTTGCAGAAGAGTGGGTAGAGAATGTCATGCAAGTGTAATATACCATTTACTTTACACTTGTTTACTTCTTACCTTAAAGCTGCTAATATCAAAGCCTTAGAGGCCAAGATCGTATAATAATCAAGAATTCTACGAAAAAGGTAACCATTAGTGATAATGAATTTGAATAATTGCTGTTACACCGTTCAATGCGCTGATCGCTTCTTCCTAACGTGGGTTTTTAACAAGAAGCGACTCTATTCTTGGAATAAGCACGGATATTGGCTCGGCTAAACCTTCCAATAAAGCTTACATGACAACAGCCCAGGGAACTTCCCGGAAACCCGATTTTCACACTTAAGCGATTCCAGAGGTTTGTTCATTAGCAATTCTTAGGAGTATTCTGTCACAAAGTTATAATAAGAGGTGCTTAAAAGGAGTATTAAATTTGCTAAATTTATTTAAGATATCAGACTGAAACTTCTACATGTTGTAGAAGTACACCTAAATTAGCTGATATACTTTTAAACAAATTTGTAACCGTCTGTGGTCTGCAATCTAGAGGTCCCGGATTCAAATCTCGTGGATCGACCAATCTGACTGGGGTTTTCTCATGGTTTCCCTCACTTCTAATGTAAATATCGGCTTGGATGTTTAATACCACGACCCAAAGTTACACCTTAATTCTAAAACAATATTAAACATGAAAATATATAGTAAAGCGAGTGCTCTGACATCTGCCCACAGATATGAAAGCACGTAGACTGAACGTGTCTCTGATGCCATTTACCCACTCGTGTAAGAAGTAGAGGTACAGTTGGCTAGCACTAAGGTGTCTGGGACACATGACGAAGCAACCATCTGCCCGTCAAGTATAGAAACAGAAGTGTAGTTGTCTATGAGGCAGTATTTTTAACACCTAAATAATTTCAGTCTAATTATATAATATGTAAATTCAATAACAGCCCGCCCTAAGCCAATATGTGTATGTAATAATTTGTAAAATGTATGTAACAGTCATTGCATATGCTTATATTATTGTATCCATATGTAATAATGTTATGTGAATGTATTACGTAATTTAATAATGTAGGAGCTGTGAGAATAATAAGTTAAAAGTTGCTAACAATGAGGTAATAATGAGGTAACCTTGAGGCAATAATGAATTAGCAAGTTTAAATGCTACTAGTCATTATTGGAGCAACAATTATGTAAATTTTGAGACAGTTTATAAAAATAGCCTATCAACAACCTGAAAAAAACTTAAGTTAAATAAAAGTATTCTATTGGATAAGGTTTAGCCAATCACAGACTTGGAATACAGAAATTTACAAATTTATGCGGTAGAAATCAATTCAGTTGCTTGTATACATCGTTTCTAACCGGATGCGAGATGTGTCCTCGAGAAATTTAATACGTATTTTGTGTGAGACAAAAATAGTTTGTGTTAAAAGGTGCAAGCAATTAATAAAAAAATCTCACAGCTCTCTCTCTCTCTCTCTCTCTCTATATATATATATATATATATATATATATATATATCAGTGAAGTGTTATTTAAATCGTGTCAAGCATTAATAAAAGGAGTCAAGGAGTCATTCATGTCTCTAAAAAAATAAATACTGACGCAGCCGAGGCAAACATAAATATCTAATATTTAAAGAAACAGACAAATTACAAAGTTAATACTTTTAAACATTTTTGGGGCAATCACCACCGGAAAGTACATTTGGGACGAGGGCTACCGGAAACTGGGTAATATACGTGCGGTTGCAAGGAACTTCAAGTTCGGCTCCCCAACAGTTGAAATATAATACAACTCCTTCAATACAACCCACTTCAAATTGACGCCCGAAACGTGGTGCAAATAACGTAAAGACAATACACCTTCTCATCTAGCACTAAGGTCTCCGTAGAAATATAGAAGCTGCATCTGCCTGTCACAGAAGCAGAGGTACAGTTGTCTAGCACTGAGGTCTCTGCAGGCACGTGTCGAAGGCGCCATCTGCCCTTCAGTTAGAGAAGTAAAGGTATACAATAGACTAGCACTAGGGCCTTTGTGGGCATTTGTTGAAGACGCCATCTGTCCGTCACATATAGAAAACAGAGGTACAGTTGCCTAGCGCTAAGGTCTCTGTGGACAGGTATCAAAACTACCATCTGGCCGTCACGTATAAAAGTAGAGGTACGTTGACTAGCACTAAGCTCTCTGTGGATACGCGACGAAGCAGCCCCTCTTCCCCTCTCTATAGAAGCAGAGGCACAGTTATCTAGCACTAAGGTCCCTGCGAACGCGTGACAAAGCTGCCATCCGTCATGTACATAAGCTGAGATATAGTTGCCTAGCGCTAAGAACTTTGTGTACACGTGTCGAAGGCGCCATCTGTCCTTCATATAGAGAAGCAGAGGTATAGAATTGACTAGCACTAAGGTGTTTGTTGACACTTATCGAAGCTGCCGTCTTACAGTAACATATAGAAGCAGAGGTGCAGTTGTCTAACACTAAGGTCCCTGTGGACACGTGAAGAAGCAAGATGGTATTGGTACAGAGATGAGACCTAGAAGACTAACTGTCCGCCACTCACCGAGCCACGAGATATCTCCTAAAAGATCAGTCCCGATATGATCACGTAGTTAAAGCGACGTAAAATAAATATAAAGGAACAAAAATTACCTCTGGATGAAGCCAAGTAAGAATTTGTCTTATCTTCTGCAACTTACCAGTTATACAAAGGCCATTCAGAATGAAGAGGCTTTAGAGCTTATTTCTATAAAATTCGATATATACGTTTTATTTGTCGTGCAAATAAATGCCTTAAGCATATTGTGTTTTAATCACAGCATAGTCATTTTCGAGAAAATAAGAAACAATGAAGAAGTTCTATATAAGGGGTAGTATGGAGGGGGAGATTTTGTTGAAAATCTTCTATTGCATCTTTGGAAGATGCTAAACTTAAATACCAAGTTTGGTATTGTGACGTGCAGCTTTCACTGTCACCTCACTGTCATTGTTTTGATCTGGTTCAACTTTCACTGGGACCTCACTTAGTTCACAGTGTCACTTTACATATGTGAACTAATTCAATTTTCTCTGATTTCACATAGGCATAGCCTCTTCACTTGCTGCGGAGTCGAACACAAGACTTCTACAACCTCTCGCTCCACAGTAGCACTCGCTAACTCGCTCGCTAAATTGATGTCGCAGCAGAAACACACTCCCTCTCACTTACACATTCCTGACCGACTCGACTAATTGAGTCTTCTCTTGCGAGAACGCTCGCTTATATACCAAATAGAATCTTAAACATCATCCTGGAGACGGGGGGGGGAAGAAACTTCCAGACGATTCTGGTTGTCTACGGATAGCGCTTCTGGTGTATGCACCGGGCAATAGCGGGACTTACCTTTGTTTACATACGCATGTCTGACGCCAACCTCCTGATAACCTTGGGCCATAACCGCTGCGTCACAATGAGACTTTTCGTTTTTTGAGTGATGCTGTTCACAGATACCCACTCACACACACGGACCTTGCCTAGAAGTTCTGTTTGTTTGTTTGTTTTTTGTGAAATCTCGACATCGAATTTTTGGGTTGAATGGAATACTTTCTCTAACTACCGTAAATACACAGCAGGGAAAGTAAAAGTCTGATGTGTTACATTCACATAACTTTCTCTCCCTACTGTCGTTTATTTTTGTATAGCTTCTACAAGCTACTAGTTAAACATGTTTGAAGGCATATAGGAAGGATATAGGAAGTCGAATCGATAGTCAGATGCTGGCTATAAACTGGGTCGCTATATGATGGCCTAGAAGTTCCATACTCTTTTCATGACATCACGGAAAACAGCTGAATAAAATGAAGTATTGAAACACTCAAAACAATTACAACAGATATCTCGTAATAGACAATGCCACAAAAGAAATTATTTGAAATAAATCGTGTGTTACAGAGATTTACAATTTCCTGTGTAGTAAGTTTTTGCCTATCTCTTATCGTGTACCAGTTATACAAAACTGTGAAAACATTCTTTCCGAATGAAGAGGACTTCGCGCGTTATTCCAGAAAATTCAAGATTTTATACGTCATATAAACCTGTTAAGTACAATACATTTTAATCAAAATCGTTAGCCATTTTTAATAAAATCCAAAATTTAGAATAATGTTTTCCGTGAACAGGGGAATTAGGAGTGGCGGCGATTTTCTTCAAAATCTTCTTGTCGCATCTTCGGAAGACGCTGATTTGAATATAAAGTTTTTGTATTTTATTAACTTTTGAGTTATTCTGTACACAGACAGGCACTCGCACACACGGACCGCTTTCTAAAAATGTTTTTATATATTCAGGGAGCTCAAAACGAGTATTTATGTCTAAATCTCGGTATTACTAGCAATTATTTAGTGGGGTTTTCCCTTCAATAAATTGTTGGATGATGTAACTTCCGCGGCAGAAAGTGCTTTGCCCTACTAAGTCGGTGTCTATGAATGATGCTGAAATGGGTCCGGGGCATCTAGAGTTTAGACTTACCCGAAATTCGTCTTCTCAGGATAAGGTGTGCTGATTTGGCACATAATTTATGCTTCTGTTGCTAAGGTTTGCGTAATAGTTGGGATTTTGTGCGTGAGCGGCGTTTCTCTATTTCTTGCGGTCTTTTGTTCATCAATCGCAGCGTTACGATCGCGTCTTCAGGTTGATGCAAGTGTGGTTGACTTCCAGAGACTTTCTCTTTGGCTGAAGTACACGGATCTCGGGGTAAGTCTACATTAGTGGCGTAGTTGCCGATTTGCATTTTCTTCTGGGCTGTGCTGACAGTTATCTCTCTGTTCGTTGCATTGTCTTGTATTTTTATGTGAAATGTCCTAGCATTAGTAGATATAGGGGTGATTAACCCATATTTTAATTTTATATTGTGTTGCTTATATTGTTTAATTTTAATGTGGGTTATCATACTCTTGTATTGTTTCAAAGTTTATCAAAATTGTTAATTATTACAGTATCTATTAAATTATTGTGGTTTTATTGTAATTCTAATGTAAAGCTTTGTTTGGTATTAACACCGTAGTTATTGGCAGGAAGATATAAATAAACAAATAATGGTAAGGTAAAGAAATAGTTGCAATAAATAGTTTACGTATATTAAAACAATGTATAATATAATAAGCTGGAGCTGAGGAATTTGTCCAAGAAAAAGGTCATTAGCGAGTTATTTTAAGCACAGTCATTAGTAACAGCCGAATTAGCGAATGTGTTGGTACAAAAGGTTTTGAAATGCAGTTAAGTGGTAAATTCAGCAGGTTTGAACAGTCACATAAGCAGAAATTATGAAAAATAGAAACGCAATGAAATTCTGAAATTCGGCATGTACCGCCCAGTAACAGTGTCACATATGCATACGGTTTTGAGAGGCACGCTTCTACCTTGTGGTGAGTTTGCTATGACTCGTCCCTCGATCCAAACGCTTCTTTGTAAGGCTTCTCCACTTATAGATTTGTGGAAAAATGGGGTAGTCCAAGGAGAAACCTTATTCAGATAACTCGCCCTAACGAGATTTGAACTCGCGACCTCTTATATGCGAGGTAGACACCCTACATAATTCAACACCTCTGTATAGGTATTACAAAACTTGCCTGTAACTGTCAGTCGAGTTTCTAGAATGCGCCCTTGTTCTGAGTCACATTTGGTTATATCTCTGGAAGATAAACGTGTCGAGGTTTTCAACGCTAGCTGTAGAAATGCCGGTTGATTAGGAGCTGGCTTGCTACGACTCGGAATACCAAATTATGACATTTGACACGGTGTATAATTCATACCCCAGCAGTACTGAGTTAATTAATGCAGCCAGGCGAGTGTGTTTGGAAACGTTGTAGCACACTTCCACAGGAAAAACCGTTTGTGTTGGCGGTGTTTGTGATACATAATTCCGTTGGCGGGAAAGTGGCAGTGATCGTGTTGGCATTTCTGATAGCAAACAGAGAAATGACCATTACTGCGCTGTAATTTGTGTGGCTCTCGTGTAAGACTTTCACAAAGCCAGCAAATTACCTGAATCTGACAGGTTGTAAAAACATTAAGTACGGTAACTGTAATTGAGGTATTATTTGGCTATATCTGTATTCGATTAATATCCTATGCCAACGCACTTATCTTCCTTTCTGTCAAAGATATTTGTAGTAATGCCTGATATCGTAGTTGTATACTTACATTAACAAATAAGTCGTGACAGAAAAAGATAATGGTACTGTTCTTCACAAAATATTTTGGTATTACATTTACATTAATTTGTTTACGCACTACATTTATTTTATATAGATTGTACAAAATATTCTTAGTAAAGCTTTTTTTCTATTTACTACATTTTAATCCAAATAAACCATTACGGAAATAGCTACATTTTACATTTCGTTACAGATACAAAGAGAACAGCGATAGTCAAATGCTTAAAAACTGGATGCTATATGCTGACTTAAGATACCCTTCTGTTTCCATACAATCTTAAGAAACAATGAATAGTGTCAACTAAAGATCCTGCTGTGCTGCATTCACACGACTTTCTCCACTTACTCTTCTACAAACTATTGTGACAAAAGCTTGTACTTCTGTCTACCTTTTTCTTTTTTAGCTTAACGTCCTTCAACCCAGTATTCATATCCGACAATGACTTAAATGGGTTATCTGATGCTCAAATGAGCCCTCGGGGTTCCTAGAGCTTAAGGTTGTTTGACATTCATATTTACAGATAAGGATAATCCCCCGGGAGGTGCTAGACAAATGTTTAAGAACCGGACGCTATATGCCAGCCTTTAAATGCTTTACTCTTTCCATGCAATCGCGAGAAACAGTTGAATATCGACAGGACTTTGAAAAGAATGACAAAACTATTGAAACATTGACGGGTGTATTGGACATGGCTTATGCCACAAAAGATTATTTGACATAAATTGTGTGTTTTAAAGAGATCTAGGTTTTGTTGTGTAGTACGTTATATACTATCACTTGAAGTTTACTAGTTTTACAAATTTATAGAGAGTTCCTTCCGAATGTAGAGGACTTCATAGGCTATTCTCAGAAAATTCAATACATGCATTTTATTTGTCATGGAAATGTATTTAGTGTATGGTATTTTAATCAAAATATTACAGAAAAATAAATTTCGAACAATATTCCATACAGTAGTTCGTAGTTAGGGTGATCTTCTTGAAAATCTTCACACATATACAAGAACCTTCTTCAAAAATTATTTTTATTCCGAGTCCCAAAGCAAATATTTCTGGTGAATATCCAATTTTTGGACGCATTGCAATATCTCTTCCACTTTTATGTACGTGATGGAGCAAGTAAAGTAATGCCGGTTCTAAATCGCAGTTCTACTTATGCTTTCATATTACTTGCAGACTAAATTGCTTAACAGCTAATTAGGTCCAGTACATTGGTAAGACGGTATAAATCCGCATAAGGATATACATAAAACCGGAGTATATACGATATGGGTAGATTTTGACAATTGTAAGGTAATCTATAATATTTGTGAGTTCCTAAAGTGACCAAGTTTGGATCAAATGAAGATAAAGTAGCCTATTATGTTATTTTAATTGTTTTACAATAATAATTCTTTAGTACATGCTTTCTTTTATTTTTTCGGACTGTTAACACGCCCAAACATAGTACTTTGTTGGCCTAGGCAGTTAAGGGCATCCTGAAAGCCTTTAGTGGGTTCATAAATGAAGTGGTTTACTTGTAATGTTTTGTTTAATTTGTTGAGCCCCACGTTTAGGAACCAATTTGCGGTGGTATTACTTATAATGTTTGTGTATTTGTGTTTACTCCACGTGGTGAAGCCATTTTGTGACGTGATTCTTTGTTAGGTTTGCTAGCTCCATCTTGTGTCAGCAATTTGCGGTAGTATTAGTATTTGTTTGAAAGAATGCTACTGTTATTTTATTTAATTTTGGTTCACTGTCCTCCGGCTAGCTATGATCTTTCTGGTAGAGCACTTCTCTTTATACAGGTTGTGTAAACGGAAAGGAGTCTTTTATCCAAAGATAACACTGATGAAGGAATTTGTTTTACACTTTTGTTGTCGAACACATTCACTATCACATTTACACATTGATCTTGACACTCGCCAAACTGAAACTGTTATAATAACTTCATTACTGATCATTCTTAATTCGAGTACTTCAACTTTCTGTGTAATTAACTTTACAACACTTGAGATTTTTCATAACTCTGCTGGACTGAAGGCGACGTGTAACGTACAAATATTTTCGATGAACTGACGGACTGAAGGCGACGTGTAGCATACAAATATTTTCGACGAACTGAAGGACTGAAGGCGTGTAGTGTACAAAGAATTTTGATGAACTGCCGGGCTCTACCTCTAACCTAGCTCTTTTATACTCATACACCCCGATACGCCTAAAGATTATAACTGAGCTGCAATTGGCTAATAAAACGCGCCAACATTAGCGTCTATATTTATATCCAATGAAAATTATGAATAGATATGCTCTAGGGAAATGTTCCAGAAGATTCTAAAGGAAAACGCGCCAACATTACGTAACTTCCTCGTTTCCAATAATGATAAACAGCTCACCCCCTCGCTGCATTATTGCACGCTATTATTGACAGTTTCAGTAAGGTCGTATAAACTTACTTCTCAACAATAATTACAGTCAACAAACATCTCAAATCAATGTTACACAAAAATGCATATTCATACTATAATCACTCTTTACATTTAAATAATTTGTGATACAAATTACTGCATCATAAACAAAATCTAAATGGCAGTGTCTAGTCACACTAACTTTAACAGGGTTTTAAACAAAATGCTTGATCATAAAACAGGAAATATAAGTCAGACATTGTTTTTATATTAATAATTAACTTTTCCACCAGTCTTTAAATTCATTATATTCCTTCTCATACTGCTGACGAGGTTTTGCTGGCATCAGCTCCCATTCAATGTTGATTGAAATTGCCTCAGGATGTCCATCCATATTTTTGGTAACAAGCTTCTTGTTTAGAAACGAGAGCTCAAAATAAACACTGCACTTTACATCCGCATCTCCTATTCTTAGAGCCAGCGCTTCCTAGGAGGCGTTGGTGCGGTTCGTAGCGCAAATGCTTAACTATACAGTGCTTATATTACGTTTATTTTAGGAATGGGACCACGATACCGTCGATACTCTCATTACTACCATCCATTCCAAACCAGAGTTCCCTCTGATGTAAACAGAAGCACGTTCTTCTGCTTGTCACGAACCCAAGAATATACTCTTACGCCAACGTAAATAGTTCCTTAATTCATGTATTGTATTATGAAATATTAGAGCAGGAAAGGTATAGAACTGTACATTTTATTGCGGTTATCATAAGAACTCATCGTTAAAAGTAATGGATGTATATTAGCTGTTAAGAGATTAGAAAATATGATTTTCGCCTGCTATTGCGCTAACGCCGAGAGCATCTTGGTTGTTAATACCAACCGTATACACGACTGCCAATCTCTTACATACACAAGAAATGCAGCAATGAATTCCCAGAAGTGCTATCTGAGTACCGAATAAACACTTTGCGTAACACAGGATATATGATAAGCGAACGGTCATTCATAATACCCTAATACAGATATGCTCAGCTCAGGTCAAATCTTGTGATTTAGTCAGTTGGTATTTGAGCTCACATGGCAGAGGAAGGTGCGTGTAGTGCGAATAAACTGTTCAAACACAGAAGCGGGAAACAGTTAAAAAGTGGCTAAAACAAACAATACTTCATATATTCAACTCACTATTACAAAAATACCCGAAACTTGCATTATTGCATATTACGAAACTAATATCGGACTTTACAAGCGTTTCAGTGAGAAATGTAACGAAAGCGAGCAAGGAATATAAACATACATAATACAACATAGAAGAGGATAAAATCTCGGAACTTGTTTTAAGTGCGACAGTGCTGTGGAATTGTGGATAAGCTTGTCATTATTTTGGGGAGTAGTTCTGATTCCGATATGTCAGCTGAGTTACCTACGGAGAATTCGGATTTGGGTGTTGCACTTTTGCCCGAGGATTGTGATTAACGTAAGTAAAATGTTCATTGCCGCATACTTATAATATCGATTGTTACCTCAGGTTGCATTTTGAACTGATTCTCACGCAGGGAGGCTTTTTATAGATTAAATAATGTTCAACAAGCACGTGGTAGGGGATCAAGGAGCCATTATGGACGGGGATTCCGAACTACTTTCGCGCGGATAATACAAAGAGTTTGTTTTCAGTGAAAGGCACTCTGGTTTGGAATGGACAGTAGGTGGCATCGAAGTATACTTTGAGATTAACCTTTGATACTTTTATATTTTTGTTTTGGTATACTGAAATTTGTTGTGTATAACGTATGCTAGATAAGGAATCAAAACTGTCGAGAGTTCACGTTATTGCCTCGTTCGTGTTCCCAAAGTGTTACCGGACTATAGTTCTGGATAGACCTTGACTACATTTCCTGTGAGGGGAATCAATGCAACTTTCCATAGTTTCACGTGTCTAAATGAAAACATGCATAACAAAGGGGGAAAGAGTAGATGTGGCGTTAACTGAGTTATAAATAAAGCTGATTTAGCTGACGAACTGAATCAGATTTTTGCAATAGCCTGGCTTGGTGACTCGCTCTCAGCCATTACATTTACCAAGTACGCTGAATCTGGAATCCAGCAGAAACAAATCAGAAGTAAAGAATTCGATAGCAGAACGCATAGAAATATTTGTTCTCTTCTTCCGTCTGTTAGTTTGCGTTTACGCAAGTCAAACTCGGGTCACGAGCATAGCTTGCAGTTATACAATACGACTGATGTCCATAATATGCATAGAAAATCCTTTAAAAGAAGGTTTTAAACAGAAAATATGATTGATAAAAATGGAAGTATTATTATTATTATTATTATTATTATTATTATTATTATTATTATTATTATTATTATCCTTGACTAACAATAGGGAATAAATAACCTATGACATTATGAAGATAAAACATTGCTACCAATTAGAGAATGTCAAACAGGAACATTTTGGAATTAGCATGCAATACAAAATTGGTTACATGTGTTTATACACAGAAAACTACTAATAACATAACTCAGTGAACAAGCTATCGCCTTTACAGTTTATTATAAAGTGAATATCAAGTATAGGTGCTCAAAAATCCATATCGGTATCCAGTATCGAGGAATAGTGGTATCTTCCCATAACTATTTTATCCACCACGTACTCAAAAGCTACTCAATACATAAATGTATATTCTGTTATTCTTCAACAAGGTTAGCCTGTTTTTAGTTTCTCTACTACGTATAGTAAGTAGCGGAAGTATTGTATTCCACTCAAAAATTCGATACCGGGATTTCACCGGAAATACATGTTTTGAGGCCACCTGAACCCAAAAAAAAGCATTTTTGGAAACATGTCCGTGTGTGTGTGTGTGTGTGTATGTGAACAGCATAACTCAGAAACGAACAGTCGGATAAACACCAAACTTGGTATTTAGATTCAGTATCTTCCAGAGGTGCGACACGAAGGTTTTCAACAAAATCCCCCCACCCCAGATTACCCTTTACATGGAAAAATTTTCCAAAATTTTAATTTTCTCAAAATGGCTCTAACGATTTTCATTAAAATATCATATGTTTAAGATATTTTCATGACAAATAAAATGCATATCTTGAATTTTCTGGGAATGTCTCCAAAAGTATTCTTCATTGTGAACGACTTTTGGTAAACTGGTAAGCCATAAGAGAGAGACAAAATGTTACTACACAAAAGATGTAGATCGCGTTAAAATACACAATTTATGTCATATACATTTTTTGTTGTTGAGTGAACCATTTTCGAGATATTGCTTGTTATTCCCTTAAATTCTTCAATACTTATTTTCTTAAATGGGAATTCGTTATTCATTTTTTGTCTTGGATATGCAAAGAGTATTAATCTGTGGCAAAGAGAATGGTGCTGCACCTAGCAACCAGCTATTAAGAGATATGTATGTGCTTAAAGGCTACTGTATTTCTATATTGCCCTTGTAAATATATATTCCCCTTACATCTACAAGAAAAGTAGCAATTAGATAGAGTTTGCAAATGTTTATCTCGATTAATATGAAGTAGATGGAGAATAAGCGTTTGTAAAAATAGTTTGTACAAGAGTTGAGGAAGTCATGTGAGTGTAACACATAAGATTTTTTGGGTGGAATACAGCATTTTCTCTGTCTACTCTATACGTGGTGAGGAAGACAAAATTCAATGCCATAGTCAGCATTTGAACCACAGCTCTTCGGCTTTTCATGCTACTGCTCTAATCCACTGAACTACTGTGGCAACACGCCGATATGACATTAAGTTTACCAACTTGACTCGCATCTTTCCCTGTAAACCACAAGGAGTTCTGAAATTCAATTAGAGATATCACACCTCAATGACACCTTACAATATCGTCAGTACTTTTAAGTTTCGGCTTCATAGTTAACCACTATAGATCAATCAATGCTAATTGATTTTCAGTGTGTTTCTACTTTTCCAATATTGTAACAATGGTTCGTAGAAGAGTGGTATAGAAAGTAATGTGAGTGTAATACATGATTTTTAATCTTATGGTAATGTAATTTAAATGCTTAGATTGTTTTGGTACATCTGGAAAACAAATGCTTTCAAAATAAACAAAATATTGTCATTTGTTTCAACGGAACGTACAGTTAAGGTACCTTGTAACCTCTACTTGAGATACACAGGGAAGATTTTGTGTTTTAAAATGATCCATTGATATTAAATGGTAAAAGGTACGGACGAAAGGATTGGGTCCCTGAAACCGCGACAGAGCTGTGCTCGCAGGCCGTCCGGCCCCTTGTGCTTCTACTGGGACATCCGGGAGGGATGAGGGGAGAGATCAGAAGGGCAACCAGATCCGGATGACGACGTACGCAAGCATGGAGGGGTCCCTAATGTTTTCAGATTGAACCGCTCCAATTCCATCAGGGGCTTCCGGGGATCTCCCGAAGGAGCCACCGCCCAAATGCACTCAGTCCCGGGACTTCGGGATGAAACTTCCACAAAGCGCACAGTCACCGTCCAGCCGCAACCCACCAAAAACCGTCGCCTGGTCCTACAACCCTTAAATACATGATAAAGGAGATATGAGTACAGGAAATGATAGAATATGAACCATTCCAGCATTCACCACAAAAAAAACCCATATATCATAGTGGGCGGTCGCCGGGAATCGAACCCGGGACATCCCAAATGCGAGTTGCACACGTTAACGTGCGCCACCTCGCTCGGTTGATTTTAAATGGAGTTCTGTTACAAAATAACTGTCTCAAAGAGGGTTCCAACATTTCGTTTCAGAACCGCTGCTGTTGAATTGTTTTGCTACTGGCCCAAATGTTTTTGTGGTTGCAAAACACAATCAAGAGTGGTATTTTTATGCAATTCTTTTCCCTTAAGGTGAAGCATTTCCAGACAATTTACCTCCCTAGTGGAAAGTAGCAACTTAAACTCCGGTGCAATTAAAGTTTAACTTGGCAAAGCTCGGAACCTCTCGTGTAAAGTAATTTTCCCGCACGGAAAGTTAACGTAGAGTGTAAAACAAATAGAGATAAGCACGTTTAACTAATGGCGTTAAACAGAGATTGAATCCGAACGGGTGAGTAAATACCGTCAGTGGTGATGTCAAGGTGGCAGTATTGACAGAACTAGGTGCTAGTTTTAATTAGATAGGTGGTGCTCACGCTGACCGTTTGTTCGGGAAACACAAAGAGTCGGTGGTGTCAGGGATGGGATAAAATAAACTGATGGTTTATAGTCCAATGACTTTCACACCCATCATCATTCCAATAGCTTTATTACTTTCTCTACCACAGAAACAAACGTTTTGTGTTCCACAGAACCTAAAATTGATTTCATAAAATAAACGTGTTTGCATTATACTATAACAACGAAAAATTGCAAAATAGTGAATTTTCTATTTCAGTCTGAGATAATATACGAGGGCTGATCAACAAAGACTGAGACTGATTTTTTTTCACAGATGTTTATTACTACAATTCAATGTTTACATGATCTTCTTCAAAGCAGTCCCCTCCTACTTCAATGCACTTTTTATAGCGTCTCTGCCAATCCTTGAACACGTGCTGCAGACCATTCTTTGTCAGGTCCTTGAGAATCGCCTCACTTTTCTTGAGCACTGCTTCAGAGTTCTCAACTCGAATACCCCTAAACTTTGCCTTTAGTGATGGGAATAAAAAAAAGTCACAGGGTGCAAGATCCGGGCTATAAGGTGGATGTGGTACACAGGTACAATTGAATCAAGCTAGAAACTGCATGACTTGATTTGCGACGTGAGACCGTGCGTTGTCATGATGAAGTCGCCACCCAGTCCGAGAAAGCTCTGCTCGTTTCTTTGCAATGTGCTTCCTCAGTGTAGCCAATACTGAAGTGTAGTATGCTGCTGTAACAGTAGTGTGAGGGGGAACTGCATGCTGGTAAATCATTCCATTACAGTCAAAAAATGAGATCATCATCACTTTCCCTGCAGATGGAACAACTTTTGCCTTTTTTGGTGTTAGAGAACTTGACGATTTCCACACTGTGCTGGCTTGTTTTCCTTCAGGATCATAATGATGCAGCCATGACTCATCACCGGTGATAATCGATTTAAAAACTGCTTCACCTCCATTGTCTGGTATGCGAAATGCACGTAGGGTCTACAAAATAGAGCATTACTACCAAACTAGCAATACGAGAGTGCTGCCGCCTACCAACATTATACATAAAAACCCGCTCTTTTCAAATATTTATGTTACAGATAAGAAACTATCACGGAAGCTACAGGAAAAAATCAGTCTCAGTCTTTGTTGATCAGCCCTCGTAGTTAGAATCCGCTAGTGGTTGGTATTTGTTAATAAATGAATATGCAATTGGTTCATAAGAACATGAACGTAGAATAATAATGGTATTTCGTATGATTGCAATAATTGAAATATTTGTATAACTAGTCTTATTTAAAGCTTTGGTGTAATAATTGGAACTGGAAAAGAGAGAAATACAGGGTGGTCTGTTCGAGTGTCCCTAATGTCAATTGTATGTGACGGGTAAACGTTGAAGATAAAAACTTACAACATTTATATGAAGGGAAAACTCATCAAGTTCTGATACACACATCACCACATCTCTATGCGAGCTCCAGCAGTCGCTGTGAAGATGTCAAGGCGATGAACAATTTCTTGTCAAGTACGTTGGAGCATGTCTTCCGAAATGCTCTATTTGATGCGCTCCCGAAGATCACGAAGGTCTCGGACTGGGGTGGTGTAAACCTTATCTTTGACGTAGCCCCAGAGAAAGAAAACCAGCTGTGTTAAATCGTCTGATCTCTGGGGCCACGAGATCGATTCTCCCCTAACAATGCTACGGCCAGGGAAAATGTTGTACAAAGTCTTATGAATTGTATTAAACCAGTGTGGAGGAGCGCCATCTTGGAAAAGGATTTTAGGCTGCAGATATTGGAAATAAAAACTGCTCCAGCATGTCAAGAGATGTGGTATCGTGGACAGTTTTCGGCGAAGAAAAAGGGTCCAATGACATTATTCTGTGACAAACCGCACCAAATACTCACATTGGGAGGTCCCACGAACATGATCTGTGTAGAGTAAGGATTCTGCACTCCCCAGATCCACAAACTTTGCCGGTTTACCTTGCCTGGCACATAGAAAGCGACCTCCTTGGAGAAGAAAATCTTGGACATGAAATCAGGATCAGTGCTATACGCTAATAAATTATTTCTCTAATACTGAATTTATCTAGAGGTATGGATTTTACTGGAAGCTCGGATTGGATTGTGTAGCGGAAGGGATTCGGCACTGACATTGCACCAACGATAACGAGGAAGCGTCCTCGGAAGAGAGGAATGAGTTGAAGGGAGACACCGGGCAACCGTAACCTGCAGTGACGGAACAGCAATGACAGGGTCCGTACAGTTTTCATATTCAGACGCTCCGGTAGTCGGATAGGCAAACTGGGTACACAAGGGTCCAACACCACCCCCCAACGGGCGGTCCTTATACTACAGTAACCAGGTGAGGACCGAGGGACCGAGAAAGTTCACAGAGAGCATCCTTTTCCCTTCCACGCTGCACCGAAACACTATCGGCGATACTTTCAACCCTGAAATACATCAAATGAGGTGAAGGATGAGTGAAATGATTAATGGAGGGACAGGAAAATTGGGGGACGAGAGAAACCACTCCAGCATTCACCTGACGACCAGGTAAAACCACGAAAAACTCATGGATCAGAGTGAGCTGTTGCCAGCAATCGGACCCGGGCCTCCCAAATGCGAGCCACAGACATTACGACCTGAGCTATCGCGATCGGTTGTTGGAAGCTTACACGTACGACAAAACAGGAATGAAAAGGTGAAATTACCAAATACGAAAACAAGTTATTTGATTTTATTATATTATACATTGAAGAAGATTGTATTGAAGATAGTTTCTTACGTTATTTTGTTGTAGGAGTTGTATTATAGTTCAACTGTTGGGGAACCTAACTTGTAGTAGTTGCAACCGTAAGTATAGTAAACAGCTTCGGTAGCCTTCGCCCCAAATGTATTTTTACCGTTTCTTTAAATATTATATATTTATATTTGCCTCGGTTGCGTCAGTATTATTGTTAGAGACATGTTTCTCTTACCATGGTTGTGGTGTAACAAGAATGTAGGCTTACAAACATTATAGCTTTACTTCACTCCTTTCATTAATACTTGATACGATTAAAATAACACTTCACTGATATAGAGAGAGCTGTGAGATTCTTTTTATTAATTAATTACACTTTTTAACACGTAAACTTATTTTTCGCCTCACACAAAAGCGTATTAAATCTCTCGAGGACACATCTTGCATCCCATTACTAACGCTGTCTGCAGGCAATTGAACTGATTTCAACCGTCTAAACTTGTAAATGTCTGTATTTCAAGTCTCTGATTGGCTACTCCTACTCCAATAGAATACCTTCATTTAATTAAAGCTTTTTCTGGTTGTTGATTGGCTATTTTTAAACTGTCTCAATATTTACATCATTGTTGCTCCAATAATGACTAGTAGCATTTAAACTTTCAAACTCATTATTGCCGTTACCTCATTGTTAGCAACTTTTAACCTATTATTCTCACGGCTCCTACACTATTAAATTACGTAATATATTCACATAACATTATTACACATGGATACAACAATATAAATATATACAATAACTGTAATATACACTTTTTATATATTTTTACGTATACATATCGCTTTAAGGCGGGCTGTTATTGAATTTATATATTATATAATTTGACTGAAATCATTTTAAGTGTTAAAAATACTGCCTCAGCATATGTGTTATAAAATGTCAGTGAGGCTCAATTCCAATATATACATATATTAACTTTAGCCCTAATTTACATGATATACTGCATTTATTCTTTTATCATTTAAAGCTTTCATTATTAACAATTCTCTTATTAGTAGAGTTTAAAATCTCAGCTAGTCGTTAAACTTTACGTTGCTCAAATTTGCCTACTTGAGATAATAATAATGTCTTTAATTTTGCGGGTCTCCAATGCCCAGGGAATTCTTTAGAGAGTAATGACAATACAACTTTGATGTGCCCTTTAGCGTTGGTACTCCTCTCCTTTACATCTTCTACGAGAAACGTATTCCACCCCGGTAATCACAGCGCTAGTGCGGAGATCATACTCGACTACGTAATGTTTATGAAGTCAGGATTTTTGGTGACCATCGGACGTCATCATGCTCCAAGATATCTGATTGACTGCTTGTGAACGACGGCGACAGCAGCGGCCTGCCTAGTGGTCTCCGGGGAAGATAAGGCAGGATACTTGCACATATGGGCACCAGCGAGGCCACTTTGTTCCCAGGCTATCAGCCCTTTTCGTTCCCTATATTTTGGTTGTGTAGGGCTAAGGGCTATAATGGATTTGTATTGGGTTGTTTAATCTATGAGAGGAATATTAAAGCATGTATAACACAGTTTGTGACCGATTCGTTGTCTACTAATCTTATCCTTAATATTTTAACGGTAACATAACTACAGATTACCGGACGCCATTGCGTGAAGTAATGATTGACGTACAGACATACACCTCACCGGCACAGATCAGTGACCTTCAGCACCGTGACCACAGTACAGACACTACGTGCTTGGGAGTTGGTTGTCCCTGGTCTACGACGTATAAAACTCATCTCATGTCATCACATGAAGCTGCGGAGAGCTAAAAGTGGCTCAATTTATCATTACCAACATACTCAGCTGTGTTCCATTATGGGTCACCTTTTAAGTATGTCAGTATACATACTACATAGTATGTCAATAAAAACTGATGCTATAAAAGCTTTATTACCAAGGATTCAATCAAAATCAATTTTTTTTCTTCAGTGTAGTCTCCATTAAGTGCAATACACCAATCCCACTTCCTCATCCACTTTCGGAAGACATCCACAAATATATTTTTGATAAGCCCCTCAAAATTACCTTCAGCCTTCACGCTTCATTCTCGGAGTCAAACCGTCGTCCTTTGAGATATTTTTGGCAGGTGGAAACAAAATAAAAGTCGCACGATGTTAGATCTGGACTACAGAGTGGGTGGGGAACCGTGGATATGCCTTTCTTGGTGAAGAACACTACGATAATAATCTGCAGTCACTGTCTGACTTCTGGGAACCTAATGTGTGTACAATATGCCACAGTAATATTTGTGGACGCGTGCTCTTTGGGGGCGTGCTTTTTCCCCTTCAAAACACTCCGTGCTCTGTCTCTTCGTTTCTGGGTCATAGGAGTACACCCATGACTCACTGGTAATGATAATGCTTTTCCACCAATCATCCCCTTCTTCTTGGAAACACTGTTTCCATTGGTTGAACACATCAACTCAAATCTGCTTCTGAACGACAGCTAGCACTTTGAGAATCCAACGAGCACATATCCTTGACAGGTTTAAATGATACCTTGAAATTGTGCGAGTGTTTCCCACCAAAATGTCTAGCATATTTGCAAATTCCCTAACAGTTACACAGGGATCCGTGCGCACTATGATAGCAGCAGCGTTGATTGTGACTTCTGTAAGGGCGGTGGTATGGGCTCCCTGTCCTCCTTCTAGCTCACAACTTTCCCTTCCATTTTAAATGCTTTATGCCAACGGAAATATGCAGTACGAGACATTGTTGACTCACCATGGGCTCTATGAAGATCTTCAAACGTTTCTGTAGCATTCTTGTTTAACAAAATATAAAGCTTTATTGCTTAGTAATGTTCTCTAATTTCCGACATGTTGCAGTTTAGAGGCGCCTTCATTCTTTACCAACTCCTATTATTGCAGAATTGTGCGGCTCAGAAAAATATAGCTATATTCGGCGCCAATCAAGAAAGGGATTGACAGTTACTAACCACGTGGCGGAAAGCTTTAAATGAATGAGAGGGGATGGATACGCCATAGCAACGATTAGAAGGACCAGTTCGAACTAAAACGTTTACATAATAACGACAGACGCGAAAACCTTGTTGCCGATATTGTAGCACGTGATTAGCATGACGTGCCTGGCGAGCGACGTTGCAGTAACATGAACTGCGTGCTTTATCTCCTGCTGTCGCTGCAGTTATAAACAGTACCTTCCTTTAGCCACAGTTTGCAACGTATTTGCATCAGTTTAGAGATTGCCTATGTGCTGACAAGTTATTTTGCATCTTCCTATTATTTTCTTTGTGTTTGCGTGTGTTTGAGTTCGTGTATCTGTGAGCGTTTGCTATCGTGTTAACACTTTTAATGGATATTTAATAATATCCAAAAAACTAGTGACAAACACAGACAGCCAAACGAAAAACTGAGTGTACTCGTAACCAAATAAAACTGTATTTTGAGGCACTGTTTTTAAACTTAAATAATTTCAGTCAAATTATATAATATAAAATATAATAACAGCTCGCCTTAAAGCAATATGTGTATAATATATAAAATGCATGTAATAGTCATTGTATGTGTTTTTATTATTGTATACATGTGGAATAATGTTATGTGAATGTATTACGTAATTTAATAATGTAGGAGCTGTGAGAAATAGGTCAAAAGTTGCTAACAATGAGGTAACCTTGAGGCAATAATGAATTTGAAATTTTAACAATACTACTTATAATTATTGGAGCAACTATAATGTAACTTTTGGACAGTTTATAAAATAGCCAATCAACAACCATAAAAAACTTAAGATAAATAAAAGTATTCTATTGGATTAGGAATAACCAATTAGAGACTTGAAATACAGAAATTGTACAAATTCAGAATTCAGTTGCTTGTAGACAGTGCTTCTAACTGGACGCGGGATGCGTCTTCGAGAAATTTAATACGTATTTTGTGTGAGACAAAAATAGTTTACGTGTTAAAAAGTGCAAGTAATTAATAAAAAAAAATCTCACAGCTCTCTCTCTCTCTCTCTCTATCAGTGAAGTGTTATCTAAATAGTGTCAAGCATTAATAAAAGGAGTGAAGTAAAATTATAATCTGTGTAAGCCTACATTCTTCAGTCGCAACACAACCCTGCTAAGACATTCATGTCTCTAAAAGTAAATAGAAATACTGCCGCAGCCGAGCCAAACATAAACATATAATATTTAAATAAACAGTCAAAATTACAAAGTTAATATTTTTAAAACATTTTTGGAGGCAAAGGCCACCGGCATTTAGGGCGAAGGCTACCGGAAACTTTTTACTATACGTTCGGTTGCAACTACTTCAAGTTCGGCTCCCCAACAGTCGAAATACAATACAACTCCTTCAATTTGGTAAAGGTATTCCAATTAAAGGACAAACGCGGGAAATAATATGCTCTGTGAGAGAATCAGCGGCATTTCCCATTAGAATAAGTATTAATTTCACAGATATGCCTCCTTTTTAACGCAGATCTTTACACTGATATATTCTAGCATGTTCTATCCTTTGCATGTAGATATGTTATTTTATAATTGTCTTCATATACGAATATAAATAATACCCGCACTACAATACAGGCGCAACTCAATCGCCTTCGTAAACATACGCCATTGAATCTTTGCACTTGACAGCTCGTGTGGCTTTGAGTAAAGTTGGCTATATTGTGGTTGCGACGTTGCCAGAGTGGCTAGTAAACAACAACAGCTGATAGTGCTTTCTATCGTGTCTAAGCCGCATACAAAAAGCGTACGTAAGTAGCGAACGTCAATGAATAATAACTATTTCGTATTATTATTGTTAATTGAAAATAACTCAGCATAAACATTACAACGTATGTAGAATAAATTACGCACTTTTGACAATATAGAAACAAAATAATGCAAAGGTGCCTGCTACAACAGGAGATATAAAACAAACTATAAGCCGCGATACCAAAGTTATTTTCACTCACGCTGCGTTCTAGATGGTTCAGCACTTTTGTCCTCTTTCTCTTGGAGTTTCACTCCCTTGTAAATAACAGTCCAAGTCTGATTAGTCCAAGAGCTGCTGCAGTTCATTGTACGGCTTTATTAGCTGGAATAGAGGGATGCACATGAACTTCCACATACTCCTCCTGTACAAGGATTTCTGGGTCCTTCTTAACAGTTCCAATGCCAGACTATTAACTGGCACATCTCGATGCAAAGGATTTTCACTTCCTGAATCATTACTCGGTGATCGGCATTTTTGAGACATTGTCGCACTTCAAATCTTGTATAAGTAATATGAATGAAATATATATACACTTTCGTTTGTGAAAATCTTGTATAAGTAATATGAATGAAATATATATACACTTTCGTTTGTGAAAATTGCAACACCATGTAGGAAACGCATGAATTCAATGAATATAATACCACAGGTTAGGTACACGACAAGTAACAAGTAATAAACTTTTCAAATCTATGCATGACCTTTGAGCCCTAATATTCAGTATTTGGCGGGCCTCCATACGCTTCAATTAGAGCTGCTATAGACCGTGGTATTGAATCAAAAAGGTTCTGAATAAGTTCTTGAGGGATTTCCTTCCACGCAGTTTGTATCCGTGACACTGGTTACTGGAGGATCGTGACGCACCAGGTGCGATCAACCATATCCCAGGCATGTTCGATGGGGGATATGTCAGGCGATCCTGCAGGCCAGGGAGGCAATGGTACCCGTCGCTCTTCGAAGAAGACGTGTACGTTCCTCACAATATGTAGCCGGGATTGTCGTGTTGAAAGGTGGTCTGTGGACATGCCGAAGCAGGGGGGTACCTCAGCTCTACAACGACCGTTAGGTACCGGTTGCTGTTCAAAGTGCCCTTAATTCGTAGGAGGCGAGATCGGTTGTTGTAACCAATGGCACCCCAAACTATCACACCTGGTGTTTGTCCAATATGCCACTCAAGAATGCAGCCCTCCAGGTTGCGCTCACCACGGTACCGCCGGACACGTATGCGGTCATTAAAGTAGGACACGTTGAAGCGGGATTCGTCCGAAAAGACTACATTTTGCCACTCAGTACCCCAGTGACAGTGTTCACGTGCCCATTGCAGTCGGAGGAGCTTGTGGTTTCTGGACAATGGAAGCCGACGTAATGGCATACATGCAACCAGTCCAACCTGCAGCAGACGGCGACGAACCGTTGATGCAGACAAGTTCACACCTATTGCAGTGCTCCAGCGTCGAGCCAACAGTGTGGATGAAGCCGCACGGTCCGTCATGGCGGTCATCCCGTGCTGTGGTCATGTTCCGTGGTCCAGTACCCGCTCTTCGCTGCGTACAACCTTCATCTATCCACTACTTCCACAGGCGCATCACTGTCATAGCAGCATGCCCTGTACGAGCCGAAATATCACGGTATGGCAAATCCGCTTCCCGGAGACCGATCATTCTGCCCCGTTCAAATTCACACACATGCCGATATGGCTCCCTTTGACGTCGACGAGGCATATTGGCACTCGCTTTATTGTTTCTACCTTGTTTGAAAGCTCTGCACTGACTACACTGGGCACTGATCTAGTCGGACTAATACGAGAGGGCTCTGCTCGGCCTACGTGTGCCTCATCTCTCTACAAACCTAATCACTTATTGCTTGCATACTCTTCTACACTTCTACCAAGTTTAGAATAATTCGGAAAATTCTTTCTTGGTTTTGCAATTTTCACAAACGGCAGTATATATATGCATAAACGAATACCAACAAAAACCACAAATATAAATAACAATGAACAATATTAGCTTGCAAAGAACAACTCGACGCACGTGCTAGTGATTCACAAACTGAAACACGTGGTTGTAAATAGCTACATTTGGCAACAAAATAAAATTAAATTGAGTTTTATTTATGGATGCTCTTTAGCTGCTGTGGCCCTTAGCGTCCCATTCTATATTGGGGGTAGAAGACGGGTAATTTTGCTCAGAGACCTCTTTACCAGGCTTGAGGTTCTTTTATGTGCCATAAATCTATGACACGGGACCACCAGTTTTACGTCTCTTCCGAAGAAGACCATGTTAAGGATTTTTACGCCTGAAAAAATCCATCACCCCTCGCCGGGTTTGAACCCGCGATCTTAGGAATTAGAGGCTAGCATAGTAACCACTACATTACGGAGGGCGACACATCCGGCAACAGAACCGCTTCCAGTTCCGCATCCGCTTCGTCATAGACCACCCGAAATGCTGTCTTGCGATTCGTTTAGGAAGTCTAACGTTTAAAGCTTTTCATCTGTTTTTTTTTTTTTTTTTTTTTTTTTGCTAGTGTACCAACTAAATCGCTTTCAACGGAGGGGGTATAATTCTAACGCGCTCCCTATGTGGTCGCAACAAGCGTCAACGTCACTTCTCTCTCTCTCTCTCTCTCTCTCTCTCTCTCTCTCTCCGTGAAGGTCAATCCCTTTCTTCTTTGGCAGCGAGTATAATAGTAACAATTAAGGATACCTACTAGTATAGGTCTTCTTCTTCTGCTTTTCAAAGATTAGGCCTATCGACCGGTTCCGACCTCAATTCCATCTTTTAACTGGCCTTTCTATGTCCTTCTTTCCTATAGTTTATATTGTAAGGCTATCTTTGGAATCCTCCTTTCGTCCATTCATTCCAAATGTTCTTTCCTTTTCGTTCTTATAGTTTATCCTTCACTGCAAAAATATTCAGTTCTTGCCAAATTACTTCATTAGGGATTCTGTCCAGTTTAGTGCAACCTTTAACTGTTAGTAAAAAATTCATTTATGTAGCCTGAACGTGACTACAATATGTTTTCCTCATCACCCAGAACTCATTGCCATATAATAGAATAGGTAAAGCCATCACCTTATAAAATTTAATTTTTGTTTCTCTTTGTGTAATTTTTAATGTTCTGCTTATACCGCAGATACTCAAATATTTCTGTAATTTAATGCCTATGCCCTTATCTTCCTAAATAGTTGAAACCCTGAACTTGGTCCAAGACCAAATTTTCAATTGCTACTTTACATTGCCATTGTCTTCGTTTTATTTATTTATATCTTAAAATTATAATCCTTTCCAATTATATTTAAAAGATGGATTGATTTTTGTAGTTCATTTTCAGAATTTGCAATTAATACAATGTTCGTCAGTATATAATAGTATGTTAATATATTCATTCTTGGTTATGTATATTTCTTTTGGTGCCTTTATCTCATTTTCGGATAGCGTATCTATATTGATATTAAATAGACTGGGCGATAAAGTACACCCTTGTCTTACACCTTCGTTTATTAAAATACTTTCCCCTTTGTATTTGAGGACGATTATATAAGTTTCATTATACAGACTCTTAATACAATTTATTACGTGATTTGGGTATGCTTGTTTTATCATGATTTCCCACAATTTCTCCCTTTACACTTTATCGAATGCTTTTTCCAGATCTATGAAAGCTAGGTAAGTTGGTAAATTAAATTATCTTATTTTCTCTATTATTTACCGCACAGTAAACATATTGTCATTACATGACCTCTCTCTTCTGAAACCACTTTATTCTTCTAAAAGCATCATTAGTATAGGTAGTTACTAATACATCACGTTTATAAATGTCAATCTCAGTCTTTATTGAACAACCCTACCATCTCAGCTATCTAATAATTGCTTATTACATAAATTTGTATTTATATGTCGATTTAATTTTTACTTTCTCTACTACGTATAGTAAGTAGGGGAAGTATTGCATTCCACCCAAAAATTCGATACCGAGATTTCAAACGAAATACATGTTTTGAGACCCCCCTGAATAAAAAAAAGCATCTTTGAAAACATGTCCGTGTGTGTATGTCTGTGAACAGCATAACTCAGAAACTAAGAGTCGGATAAACACCAAACTTGGTATTTAGATTTAGTATCCTCCAGAGATGCGACACGTAGGTTTTCAAGAAAATCCTCCCACTCCAGATTACCCTTTACATGGAACATTTTTCGAAAATTTTAATTTTCTCAAATATGGCTCTAACGATTTTGATTAAAATATCATATGTTTAAGATATCTTCATGACAAATAAAATGTATATCTTGAATTTTCTGGGAATGTCTCCAAAAGTATTCTTCATTGTGAACGACTTTTGCATAACTGGTAAACCATACGAGATAGACAAAATTTTACTACACAAACAATGTAGATCGCGTTAAAATACAGGATTTATGTCATATATTTTTGTTGTTGAGTGAACCATTTTCGAGATATTGCTTGTTATTCCCTTAATTTTTCCAATACTTATACTTTTTCTCAAATGGGAATTCCATATTAAACTTTTTTTGTCCTGGTAATGCAAAGAGAATGGAATACTCCACATAGCAACCACCTCTTAAAATATTTGACTATCGCTTAAAGCCTAGCAATTCCCCTTGCATCTACAAGAAAATTAGCAATAAGATTAACATCTCGATATCTCGATTAAGATGAAGCATATGAAGAATAAGCGTTTGTAAAAGTAGTTTGTACAAGAGTATAGAAAGTCATGTGAGTGTAAAACATCAGATTTTTTTATTTTGTCTTTGATAGTTCAGGTAAGGCATCTTACAATAATTCCTATGCAATCTCTTTATGTACGTTTGGTTCGAATGCAATTCTTTTTCCACTGTACACGTCTAAGCGTTAGCGAAAGTAAAATTTACGTACCGTAAACAAAAATTATTCATATTACATCCTATATTTTCTTACTTTATAACATTTGCATGAAACAAATTTCACCCATTTCTTTTTCTTTGTTTCTTTTCTCCGGTTATCGCAGCAAGCGTTGATTGCACGGGGCTTCAGAGCACTCAGCAGGGAATCTGCAAGGTTTTGAAGGTTGCAGGAAATTCCGGCGTCCGCTGGGGAATCGGTTGCGGAGTGGAGCATATGCTTTATTACTGCAATCAGTGCTGCCAATTTAGCGGTTTTCCCACCAGGATCCATGACGTATGTTCACTTGCTGGAAATTTCCATCGGGAACGGTGGTAGCATTTTAATTCAGTTATGCCAACATGAGCAGCGTCTAACCCACGGAAAATCGGCCATATAACAGTTTTTTAATCACCGGATACGTTACAAATGTGTATCAGAGAGTCATAACGCCGCTCAGATCTGCATACGAACTAAATACAACGCCTCTGTAGCGAGTTTTATGGACCATTTTAGTTACCTCTCGTGCTTCGTTAATATACTACACATATAAATCACAAGTGGAGGCCAATACTCTTTGATTTCTTTTTAATTTTATGTGTCGTATTTACATGCCTTTCTCCACTCACTCTTTCGCAAACTGTTCTTATAAAAGATTGTCCTTCTATCTACTTAATCAAGATAAGCCTTTATTACAGATTTCCTTGTGGGTATACTGGGGTGGAGTTCTCTTTGCTGGTAGCCTAACTCGCAGTAGGTTCGCTGGTTGATATGCTACTATCTGAATTACTATATTATCTCTGATGATTATCGTTAGGTTTAGGTTGTTACAAATAAAGTGTCAATAAAGTTATGTTTCGTTCTTGCCATGGCTGCTGTTGTATGGGTTTATGATAGAACATGTATAACTTATCAGGGTCTGGTACGGGAAGGAAAGTGTATAGTAACAACACTAACACGTGACTAGGTCAGTCGAGGAATACAATGCCTTAATTACACACGTATTGTATGCGTAACGTTACACTGTTACTTTAGTAATAACTCAGTTTGATGGAGCTGTATAAAATTCATTAACTAGGTCCCTTAGCAATCAACGGAATATTTTTAAAAGTGCTCTATTAACAATAGAACTATGTATCACACGTGCCTAAACTATACCTCGTTTCTCTTGTAATAACTTGCAATTTCAAATTTAGATAATCGTAACGTTCTCACTACCTTATGTGAGGTAATTAGCAACTCCTGCTTCGGCGAGCTTACACGTGTGGTCTGTACATCATCGCACTTTACACCCAACTGACTTAGGCTTGGGGACACTATAACTAACTTTGCTAGACTTATACGTTCAAACATATTCTTCTCAAAATCTTATTGGCTGCGTTCCTTCAGCTTGGAACTTTCACGAAAACTTAACAGGCTATCATTTGCTGTTTCCAGACATGTGACCTCATACGTTGAGCTAGCTTGTCACTTTCTCCTACACAATGACTCAAGGTTCTGCTATTGTGTCATCCCACCTATAAATCGGTTCGCCTGCACCCTAATTTTTAAAAAACTGTTGTTTGTTGAGGCAGTATTTTATACCATAACATGCTGTGAATGCCAAAGTGATTGTAGTGTAAATTAACATTATTGTATGTACAGGATTTTAGATGTTTGTTAGCCATAAGTATTGTTAGGAAATAAGTTTACACGGCCTCACTGAAACTGACAATAAAAGTGGGTAACAATAAACCGAGGGGGTGAGTTGTTTATCAGTAAGAAATGGAGGAAATATATTCCCTAGAGTATATATATTAGTAGCAGTGTTTGGCTGAAAAACAGACGCTAAAGTGGGCGCGATTTGGTAACCAATAGCAGATGTATTATAATGTTTAGGCAATTCGAGGTGAAGGAGTATATATTCTCGAGTCATAAGCAAGTTTCGCGCGCTTTTGAAGAATCATTCACGAGGTGCACGTCACAGTGTTAGTTACAAAAATGTGAAGCACATGAAGTAATTGGCGTGCGGCAACTACAAGACTGTAATTACATTCAGCATTATCACAGTTTCAGTCAGGCGTGTATAAAGATTAAACATGTGAATTATTCATTAAGCGTGACAGCAATAAAAGTGTAGAAACAAATTATTTTATCAGTGTTATCTTTTAGCAACAACTCCTTTCCGTTTACACGCCCTGCTTAGAGACATTTGCTCGGCTGAGTTGTAATAGCTAGCCGGAGGACAAAGAACCCAAATTTAAAATAATAAAACAAGAGGCGCCCAGTAAATAAGATAACACGAGCCAGAGAACTGCGATATTGTCTACTTTATACAAGTGTCCCACAGCTCCAACTAAACTTCTACACATATTCCTACAAACTTATACGAGGTGTGATCAAAACATTTCCGGAATGGCTTCACAACAATGCTGACCTTGAGATTTCTTTAATTCTTACCCAGACTATTCATGCACGTTCCTTCCCGATAAAAATGAGTGACTTCCTGTGACCACGCAGTGACGAGGTAAACGCTCTGAAGTGAACACGTGTTTTGCACGTGCTGCGATTTTTCCGTGTAGCAAAAATGTCAGATTACGAAAAACAAAGAACGAACATCAAATTTTGCTTTAAACTCGGTAAAACTGCAACAGAAGCCTATGAAATGTTAAGAACAGGTTATCGGGAGGAAGCTATGGGCAAAACTCAAGCATTGGAGTGGTTTTCGAAATTTAAAAGTGCTGTAAGATCAGTTAAAGATGCAGATCGTTCGGGGCGAGCCTGTTCCAGCAAAACCGATGAAAATATCAATCAGGTGAGGTAAATTATCTTAAATGATAGACGCATTACAATAAGAGTACTTTATGACTCACTCCTTTGGAAGTGTTCAAAGCGTTTTGAAAGACAATTTGGACATGTACCTGCATCATGACAATGAGCCCGCGCACAAAGCCTTTTCTGTTCGCCAATTTTTGGATATAAATAGGGTAAATACTGTTCCCCATCCCGCCTATTCTCCAGATTTGGCACCAGCTAACTTAATTCTTTTCCCGCGACTTAAAATGCGGCTCCTAGGACACCGTTTTGAGGACATTGATGTCATCCATCGCGAATCGCAGAAGGCTCTGAACACGTTGAAAGAAGAGGACTTCCAGAGGTGCTTCCAGCAGTGGCAGAAGCGCTGGGACAAGTGTATCAACTCCCAAGGAGACTACTTTGAGAGTGACAGTGCAGATTAGACAAAACAAACTGTTATGTAGTATTTATGACGTCATTCCGGAAACTTTTTGATCACACCTAGTACATAACATCTAGTTACATAACAAGTATTTTGGTTATTACTATTATTTTAAATGCTGATTAATACCTATATATATATATATATATATATATATATATATGACCATTGTTACTGTCTCAATACGAAGGATAAAGGTTAAGCGATAGTCAGATTTTTAAAGTCAAAATCTCTGCATTACGACGAGAAAGAACCAATAGCGACATTCCATTTGAAAATTCAAACCAATAACAAAGAATACCTCGCAGATGGTTAATGCCACAGCATATTGACAGAAATTGTGAGCCTTAATAACATCTACATCTTTGGTATAGTCAGGCTTTGTCTATATCTTGCGGTTTACCGGTTATACATAATTATACAAAACTTCTATGCAAAGGAGCAGGAATTCACAGGCAGCTCCCAGAAAATTCAAGAGGCACATTTTATTTGTCAGGGATACACGATTCAAATCCTTGCATTTTTCAGCTTGATTGTATCTTTCCAACCTCCTTCTAAACACAACATATATGAAAGAACAATTAATTACCATTAATTGACCTAATAGTTGGTTAAACTATGAAGCTCGAGACATCAAGTACTTACAGCATTGTAAGTCGCCATTTGAGTATGTCATCTCAAAATGAATTTGAGCTCTTCTTGTGGTTTACTGGGAAAAAGGGAGTCATTCGGGGAATTCAATATCGTGCGGGGATTTTCCCAGGTAGCTCAGTGATTAGAGAAACATCGCGATAATCGGAATATTCATAGTTCAAAACCCGACTATGGCATTTAATTTTTCAGTGTGATACTATCTCTCCAAGGTTTTGTGTATCTCTTAGGGTCTACCAATTACGCAAAAGTGATTCATAATTAAGAGAACTTCAGAGGCTGTTCCCAGAAAATTCAAGATAACCATTTCGTTTGTCACAAAAGTATCTAAAGCAATACCTTACTTTCTCTACTACGTATAAGTAGGGGAAGTATTGTATTTCACCCAAAAATTCGATACCGAGATTTCACCGGAAATATGTTTGAGAACCACTGAATCTAAAGAAAGCATTTTGGAAGCATGTCCGTATGTATGTGTCTGCTGTCCACGTGTCTGTGAGTACGATACATCAAAAACGAAGAGTCGGATAAATACCTAAATTGATATTTAGATTCAACATCTTTCAAAGATACGACGAGAAGATTTTAAAGAAACTCCCTCCACATCAAACTACCCTTTACATGGAACATCTTTAAAAAAAAATCTGATGTATTACATTCACATGACTTTCTCTACTGCTGAACAAACTATTTTTACAATACCTATTCTCCATATGCTTCATGTTAATCGAGATATCGAGATTTTAATCATGTTACTAATTTTCTTGTAGATGCAAGGGGAATTGGTAGCTTTTAAACGATAGGCAAATATATTAAGAGCTGGTTGCTATGTGGCGCATTCCATTCTCTTTGCATTACCAGGACAAAAAATGAATAACGAATTCCCATTTGAGAAAAAATATAAGCATTGAAAAATTTAAGGGAATAACAAGCAATGTCTCGAAAATGGTTCATTCAATAAAAAAATGCATATGACAGAAATTTGTATTTTAACGCGATCTACATTTTTGTGTAGTAAAAGTTTGTCTATCTCTTATGGTTCACCAGTTATGAAAACGACCTTCACAATGAAGAATACTTTTGGAGACATTCCAGAAAATTTAAGATATACATTTTATTTGTCATGAAAGTATCTTAAGTATATGATTTTTTATTCAAAATCGTTGGAACCATTTTTGAGAAAATAAAAATTTTCGAAAAATATTTCATGTAAAGGGTAATCTGGGGTGGGGAGAGTTTTTTGAAAACCTTCATGTCGCATTTCTGGAAGATACTGAACCTAAGTACAAAGTTTAGTGTTTATCCGACTGTTCGTTTCTGAGTTATGCTGTTCACAGACAGGCACACACACGGACATGTTTCCAAAAATGCTTTTTTATGGATTCAGGAGGCCTCAAAATATGTATTTTTCGTGAAATCTCTGTACTGAATTTTTGAGTGGATTGCAATACTTCCCCTACTTACTATACGTAGTAGAGAAAATAAAAATTTGATTTTCTCAAAAATGGCTGTAAAAATTTTGATTAAAAGAACATATGTTTAAGACATTTTTATGCCAAATGAAATGCATATCTTTAGTTTTCTGGAAAACGCTATAAAAGTTCTCACTTTGTCGAGTGAACGATTTCAGAATGATATTCTTTGTTATTTGTTTGAACATTCCATTACTTATAGTTTCTCTCATATGGGAATTCGTTATTCGCTTTTTACCCTTCCAACAATAGAAAAATTAGTAATAAAATAGTTTCTGCAAATGTTTATCTCGATTAACATGAAGCATGTGGAGAATAAGCGTTTGTAAAATAGTTTGTACAAGAGTAGAGAAAGCCATGTGATTGTAACACATCAGATTCTTTTAATGTTTCATATGCCGCCTTACTGAGCCAAGTGGCGCCACGGTAACGTGTACGATTCTCATTTAGGAGGTCCCGGGTTCGATTTCCTGCAATCGCCAACTCTGACCCATGGTTTCTTCGTGGTTTCCCCGAGGTCGGTAGGCGAATGCTGGTCGGGTTTCATCTTTACCATGATTTCCTTTCCATAATTTCCCTTTCATTCCGTTTCCTTCTTAACTTTCACGTGTGCTTCTAGGTTTTGTGGCGTATGGCAGTGCCGGAGGATGGTGCAGATGCATGCTGCTTATTGGTGGGTCGTTCATCACCCTCTCTCGGCGGCTTCAGCGGTGGGACGGGTCTGCGAGTTTGAAAATTTTAGGGATTTCCGCGCGTCTCTGTTGCCTATCTGTCTACGGCTTGTAGCCTTCTGTGGTTCCTTCACTTTATCGCTTACTCTCGGGAGGTGGTAACCGCAATAGATCTGTGCAGGCCACAGTGCACGAGGTGTCCGACCCCATTGAATACCTATGTGCCCGTCTTTAACATCTGATGTCACATTGGCAGTTTCCCCTTGGAACAATTTCCACTCTTTTTATAGTTGGTTGGTAAAACTTTGGGTAATTACATTAAATTCACACACCCATTCACACTTTCATACTCAAGGGTGGATGAGGAATAATCCTGGCTGGTGAAAAATCCGCACCCTCCGTCCGGGAATCTAACCCGAGACCTCTGGATTTGGAGGTTAGCATGCTAACCACCAGACCAGAGGGGCATTCAATTGGTATTTTAATTAAAATCGTTAGGCATTTTTGAGAAAATGGAAGATATGAAGATTTTTCTGAGTAAAGCGTGGTCTGGGATTGAGGGATTTTCTTGAAAATCTTCATATCGTATCTTTGGAAGATAAAACTAGCTAAAAGGCGGAAACAGCCAAACTGGTCCAAAGCCTTCCCTTCTTAATGTCCAACTGAACCGAGGACTCGCATTCCCCAGGATGTACGACAACGCCCGGGAAAGATGCCTTATGGGGTCAGAGAGCCTACGGAACCGGATGGGTGATCCTCGCTCTCTTCCCTCGCCCGGGATGAGAGCGAGGAAAGGGATAAGACATGAATGTTAGGCAAGATAATGATGTAGCACCGGTGGAATGAGATATGGCGGAGGAAACCGGAGAAAACCCGCCCAGACGCCGCTTCGTCCACCACAAGTCCCACATGCGGTTGCCTGGGATTGAACCTTGGTAAGAGGCGAGCGGTCTAACTACGGCGCCGCCTGTTTGGAAGATATTGAACTGAAATATCACGGTTACTATTTAACTGAATTTTCGGTTTTGAGTTCACACACAAGTAGAACATACCTTTAGTTAAACAAGCTTTTTGTGCATTCAGGAACCCTCCAAACGTGTACTTTGGTGGAATGTATGTCGTATGACCAGGAGCGGAGTGGGAATTAGCACCAACCTAAGAAGATTCCTAACGAGTCGCCCCTTGGAGGGATGGGTGAGATGAGAGAAGACAGCACAGAAGGCAGCGTCCTTACAGTTTCCAGGTTGGAATTCCTTGGTGGCACCTGGTACAACCGTCTCCCTTACCCCCTGCAGACTTTTACGTCCCACTGGGAGGCCCAAGACTCTGAGACCGCTACCATTTCAATAGACAAAGTTGTAGAGAGAGTATCCTTTTTCCTGTCATTCAACGCCGAGACTTTATCCGACACTTGCAACCCTGAGATAACTAAGCAGATGAAAGGTGAAGTGAAATGAGAAAGGAGGTGAGATGGGGAAAGAGAAAATTCGGACGATGAAATTAACCTTCCTAGCATTTGCCTAGCGACCCGGGGAAACCCCGAAAAACATGGTCAGGAAGGTCGACCGCAGGGATCGAACACACGCGCTACCGCTGTGCCGCCTCTATTTACTGTTTAGGTAAATGGTAGAGAAAGTAATAATTTTGAAACTATTTCTCTTATAACAGCTCAATTTTATATCTGCGCCCTTATACACATATTAATTTATGTGAACAAATCTGATGTGTTACACTCACATGACTTTCTCTACTCTTGTACAAACTATTTTTACAAACTCTTTTTCTCCATATGCTTCATGTTAATCGAGATGTTAATGTTATTGCTAATTTTCTTGTAGATGCAAGGGGAATTGATAGACTTTAAGCGATAGTCAAATATTTTAAGAGCTGGTTGCTATTGGAGTATTCCATTCTCTTTGCATTACCAGGACACCAAAAAAAATGATTAACGAATTTGAGAAAAGGTATAAGTTTTGGAAAATTTAAAGGAATAACAAGCAATATCTCGAAAATGGTTCACCCAATAAAAAAATGTATATGACATAAATTGTGTATCTTAACGCGATCTACATTTTTTGTGTTGTAAACGTTTGTCTATCTCTTATGTTTTACCAGTTATGCAAAAGTCGTTCACAATGAAGAATACTTTTGGAGACATTCCCAGAAAATTCGAGATATACACTTCATTTGTCATAAAAATATCTTAAACATATGATATTTTAATCAAAATCGTTGGAGCCATTTTTGAGAAAATTAAAAATTTCGAAAAATGTTCCATGTAAAGGGTAATCTGGTATGGGGGGATTTTCTTGAAAACTTTCGTGTCGCATCTCTGGAAGATACTAAACCAAATACCAAGTTTGGTGTTATCTGACTGTTCGTTTCTGAGTTATGCTGTTCACAGACAGACACACAGACACACACACGGACATGTTTCCAAAAGTACTTTTTTGGATTCAGGGGGTCTCAAAACATATATTTCCGGTGAAAGCTCGGTATCGAATTTTTGGGTGGAATAGAATACTTCCCCTACTTACTATACGTAGTAGAGAAAGTAAATAGAGGAAAAACGTCGATAGGTTACAAACTGTACAATTTTTATTTCTTGGAGCGTAGGAAATTCCGAATCTGATCGCCTTAAAACAAGTAAATGTTATTTGTTTCAAATAGTAGCACACTTTACAAGCACTGCTGTATGTTACCAGGTTTTTGTTACTTGCTAATAGACTTTTTTACCCGAAGGAATTATCGGCTCACAAATGCATACAGCCCGGAGGGATTGCACTCCTGGACTGATCAGGGATTACTAGATTCCCAGATGGAGTTATTTCAACACATGGGAATATACATAAATCTAAATAAATCCATAATATTCTTTGAACCAAAGCCCAAGGGGAAGATAACAGTTTTTTATAAACACTCAAAATTTGATGTCGTGTTTTAAATGAGACACGAAGATGAAAGAAAAATGCAACAAGTACTTGGTCTGAAAATGTAGATTGGTGTATTTATTTGATTTACCGAAGAAGATTACTCCGTAAGGCTCACATTCGGGAGGTGCAGGGTTCGATTTCCGACGACCGCACACTCTGACATTGTTTTCCATGGTTTTCTCTGGTCGGTAGGCGAATGCTAGGGTGTTTTCTCATATATCGTGATTTACTTTTCATCATTTCCTTCTCATTCCGTT
Source organism: Deroplatys truncata (assembly GCA_030765065.1). NCBI lineage: Eukaryota > Metazoa > Arthropoda > Insecta > Mantodea > Mantidae > Deroplatys > Deroplatys truncata. The sequence continues at coordinate 168,667,296 of CM060988.1, read as the reverse complement.
TCGTTCGCAGCTATCAGGTGTGCTTCTAGGTTTAGTGGCGGATGGTGATGCCGGAAGATGGCGCGGATGCTTGCTTAAAGGAAAGAATGGACACCAGAAGGCTGCTTGGTCGATGGGTCGCATCTCTCTCTCTAGACAGCTCAGCAGTGTGACTCTTAGGGACCTCCGCGCGTCTCTATGACCTGCAGCCTCCTGGGTTTCCTTCACTTGATTCCTTCCTTCCGCGAGGTGTCGCCCTCCGTTGTATAACCTATATATATATATATATATATATTTGATTTTGAACACATTACATATATATGGGTCTTATTTGGTATTTGCCCCAGTCGGTTGCCTGAGTATGATGTCAATCATTTGAAGCCACCAGTGCCTCTGGCAGAGGTTAGCGAAAGATGAGTGGAAGAGGTAGATGTCAATCGTTTCGAGGTCACCTTAGTGAAATGGGATTTGTATCGTACCTTTCCAGTATTTACATTTGGAACTTCTTTCGCTCGCGTCTCATAAACACGCAACCTCAGCATGTATGCTGATACTCAAATGACTGGAGTATGTCTCGGCTTAGCAGTCAACCATGTAAATTATGTGATCGGTGGTCATTTACATCTTGCGTGCAAAGAACACAAATATATCCTAGTGAAAAGCAGTTCTACACCGCCGTAGTACAACAACCTGTTTACGAAGTCGGAAACACATGCTCTCTGAGGTTGAATTCCGCACCACTTCTTTGAAACAAGGGGCTCACTGAACTAATAATGACGCCATTCATTTAAACGCACCTGCATAAAGGCCGATTACGTCTAAAGATCTGTTATAAATTCAGGGTATGCCTTGGGATTCTGTATCTACACAATTATTATGACATTCTTTACCAGTACACTGCCGCATAAAAAGTGGCCGTTTCCCCAGATCACAATACTGTTTATTCCTCCGTAATTTTTCCATCTTTAGGTTGATTCCACGGAACCGGTATCACTCCTCTATATGACTGCCCTGGACAACAACTCAGACATTAAGAGGAACCAATAAATGATGTTGTATTCGATGTGAAATGAAGGTATGTTTGGAATATCGGATCTATGAAAGACATAAACAAGGTTTGGGACATAAAGTAAGGCTTAATCAATACAATATAATTCAATTTTCTAGAGGAAAGGGTAAAGAATTATTTGAATTGGCGTTAAACTGGGCGACAGTTACAACATTTATATGAGAAAATTAAAATTGAGTTTTATTTATGGACGCTCTTTAACTGCTCTGGTCCTTAGCCTTCCATTCTATATTGGGCGTGAAATACCGGTAATTTTGCTCAGATGCCTCTTTATCAGGCTTGAGGTTGTTTTACGTGCCGTAAATCTACGACACGGGACCACCGGCTTTACTTCCCTTCCGAAGGAAGCCATGCTAAGGATTTTTAGGCCCGAAAAAAATCCATCGCCTCCGCCGGGTTTGAACCCGTGACCTCGGGAACTAGAGGCCAGCAAGGTAACCACTACACCACGGAGGACGACATTTATTTATATGAGAGCTTTCATCAGTGACATTATTTCCACGTTTTAATATATTATGTGTCCTTTTTGCGCCAACATTAAATGGTACTCTGCTAGTGAAAACACGGACTAGTACGAGGGTTAGTCAATAAATAAGTCGCTAACGTCAGTTTACCGTATAACATATGTAAATTCCGCGTGCGTATTTTGACAGTTGTTGTTGTTGTTGTGAGTGCACGACACTACGTAGTCAGTGGCGGCCAGAAGAAGATGGCAGGTGTTACAGGAGTGTACAAGAGAAGAACAACGTGCGGTTATGTGTTTTTTGTGGGTAAAGAAACTGTCAACAAAAGAAGTGCGTCGCGAATTGCGTCCCATGTATGGTGAGAACTGTTTACCCCGGAAAACTGTGTTCAGTTTGATGCAGATGTTTAAGCGAAGCATCAGAAATCGTCCCGCGGGGGTGTCAACTGAACCCACAGTGCAGCGTGTGGAACAAATCATTCGTAATGACAGGCGTGTGACGATCGATGACATAGCGCGCGCTGTAAGTTGCTCAGGTTCAATTGCTTAAAATAAGGGCGGCCAATAAAGCCTTCAGCTCCGAGTCACACTGGAAACGCAACCCGCAAAGCAGTCGCAACGGCTGCACTGTTTGAGCGTAACACAGACAGCAAGAGGTGTCCTACGAGTTCAGAGTGGACGCATATGACCGTTCGAAATGAATGTACTCATTCAGAGAACTATATTATTTGTAGAGTTATACAGTAGCAGTGTTTAATTACAAAGAAACACTAGCAATTAATACATACAACGTTATGTTTCACAAATGCCATGTATCTGCTAACAGCTAATGTACTCCACTGTACACTGACTTAGAAATATTTATTTAATAGAGAAAGGGCTTCTTGGTGTAGAATGGAATGCAAGGTACAAACATTTACTACATCCTTTTCCTTAAGAAAGGCTTTGAGCCTGACAACTAAACATTTCTTATCTCCAATCATCGAGCGAGCTCCATCCGTTGCAATTGACGATATCTTGGACCAATCCAAATTGTATTTATGTACACACATATAAAATCATTGAATATGTCTTCTACTTTAGTAGTGTTTTCCAAAGGAAATAATTCTAGCACATACTCTCCGAGATTTAAGTCTTAATCAACTCCTCTTACAAATATTGCCAACTGAACTGTGTCAATGAAATCTGTGCTTTCATCAAGAGCAAGAGAGAAGTACACACATTTTCACATTCACTTGTCTAGTTTTATCAGTGGACAACAACTCAATTCATCGGGAGATACTTTGTCGTGAAAGGTGCAAGTTGTTTTTAAAATTAATCACTTCCTGGGGGCACAATTTTTACCACGTCCATCATACATGATTTAACAAACTCCCCCTTTTGAAAAGATTTAAGGACTTTACGTATGTTCCACGCCACAACGTAACTAGCCAGTAGTTGTTTTTCTGTCATATTTTGTTATTTAGTAGCAGGAACAGTGAGCTTCTCCTTTAGCTTGGTTAGTTTCTTGGCTCGTTCCAATCCTGAAATAATGAATCAATAAACGACATACAAATAATCTGCAGTTCTATAGTAATAATAATAATAATAATAACAGGTTCACCATTACAATAACGATAAATGTGAGATATAATAATAATAATAATAATAATAATAATAATAATAATAATAATAATATTACTTCGTCGTGTGCCATGTATAATTTTCGAACATATCAATCAGACACTTAATGTTTTCGTTATATTCAGAACAAAAAAACAAGTATTCCCATTCCGTTTGGAACTTCCTCTTCTTTGATGGTGAAGGAGTTGACAATGCCATTATTCGTAGCACACCCACTGTTCAAGCTGTGTGTGTGTATATGCCTCTCTCAAGGCTCTCGATAGACTGGCCTCGGTAGAGTGTGTTTAAGTAAGCCGCTTGGTCGCGCGCAAGGGAAGGAAAGACACTGATGATTACAGCGATTACGGGGATGTAATCGCGACGCTGAGTCGTCTCCTGTGCTTGATGATGAGACCTTGAAGTCTCGAAACGATCGTCCAGATTTTTTACCATCATGATGTAAGTGAAGGAGTTTAATATCATTCGACTCATTTATTTTCTCACTTGACTCTTCACTGTTAACATTTTCCTATTTCAACTTCGATAAACACTCACGGAATTTAAATATCTGATGCGGTAAACTGACGTTTTAGACTTATTGACTCACCCTCGTAGCATGTTACCCTAAAGCAGTTTGGCCATATTTTGGGGAAGGTAAAGTGCCTTGTCCATCCAGTGGTTATAATAGTAATTATGCTCGAACTACAGAGGAAATCACGCTGCAGAGGGTATGGCTAGATTTGTCAGTACTAACATAAGCAGCTGCTTTCCATTATGGACCACGTGTTATGCACGACAGAATTCCTAGTAGGTAGAAGAGGTATTGCATTTCACACATAAATCACTATCAAGATTTACTGGAAATACGTGTGTTAAGGCCCCTCTAATAAATTAAAGCTTTTTGAAGGAAAGATCAGTGCGTATATGTGCAAGTGAACAACATAACAACATAATTAAAAATCAAAACGTCTGCTGAATACTTGTGTGTTATTTAAGTTCAATATTGTGGCGTATTAATAATTTGGGGGTTACATTATTGTTCTAAACTGTCATTGCCAGACAGATTGTTGTTTACATCACTCTTGGCTGGTAGCTTTGCTAGCCACGAGCAGTGGGGGATAGCGTCTACATCAGTAAGGATTACGTAAGAAACGGACCACGTGTGTAAGACGGGCTTTCGATCCATGGACATCTCCTTCCACCTTCCATTTTTAACAATGTAGGAACCCCAAACGGTTGAGAAATGATTCTGGGAATGTGTGTGTGTGGATTTGGGTTATGAATTTTGCACAGTGAAAAACCCACGCCTTCCTCTTAACCTCCACACCACGTTTCGGTCATCTGCAGCCAAGGAAGTAACTCTTAAATGTACGTGCTGGGTATTTAAAATTAATTTAATTTTACGTGAACTTTTAGGCCATCTACCCAGATGTAACAATACCTTCAAAAGCTGCGACATGAAGGTTCTTAAGAAAATCCCTCCACACCAAGTGGAATATGTTTACTAACTTCTTTACTTTCTCGAAAATACCTGTAAGATTTGATTAAAATATTATATTTTTTAAGATATTTTTAATGGCAAATAAAACGCATGTTTTGATTTTTATTAAAAATAGCACGTGAATTCCTCGTTATTCTAAATTATTTTTGTATAATTGCTAAACCTTAAGAGACACAAAATCTTATTACACAAAAAGTATGCATCTCGCTAAAGCATATTACATCTCATTAAGCATTTTCCAGATATTCTAAGTTACAGATTTTATTTTTAATTTCTCAACTAGAATTCGTTATTATTTTTCCTTTGTTTCTTTTTCATGTTCATGACAAGAGAAAATTATTTATTTCAAAGCTATCACATAGCGACCGGCTGTGAAAAGATTTGACTATCGCCTTAGCTACTACCTTCTACTCAAACCTCTAACTAAATGTGTTAATGAGTAACGAAGGTTTATCTGTAATAACCTTCACACTGCTCTGCTTTTGTATCTCCTTAAACCACTGAGAGGGGTCCAAATGGACCCCAGGCAGAAAACTCGAATTAATACAATATAATTATCTTATTTTCTTCTTAGAACAAATAAAATCATTTTCAAGCAATTCTGATATCTGAACATTTTTTCCAACAATGTACCATAAAATTAGTATTGTCAAAAAAACAAATTATAAATTACAATATTATTTTTATTTCCCGGCACTATCGCATTAGATTAAACAATGTGTTTTATTTTGTATTTTTCGCTTTATTTTACGTTTTATTTTTCTGGGATTCACAAATGGATTCTAACATTTTCATAATTTACTATCATTACCGTTTGTTGTTTACATGCAGTTTTACAATTGATTTTCGCTAAGTGTAACATCCAAGACACAATACTCTCTGCATTTTCTTACGGTGGGTGTCGCAAATGTATTTCTTGCAACTGTCACACTTTGTTCTTGTTTTTCTATAAGTTTTTCTTGGACAAAACTGACATCGACCTTTTGAAAGCTTCACCTTTTCGTTTCAACATCACTATACCTTACATTGCACACTTGGTGAGTATTGAACAGTTTGCACACAATTTCAAACCAACAATGCATGTTAGAATAACTGAAAAACACAAGGCAGCAACATAAATCCCTCAAGATGCAGATAATGTTTGAGACATGAAGTGCTATGAGGGGTTGAAGGGGTTCCGTCTTCGCATGCTTTTTTTTTATACCCATCTCTTTCCTGGGCGTTCGATCTCTTTTTCCTGACGGTTTATATTTATTAATTAATACTGATATTCTTTTTTTGCTCATGCGGTTCATGTGCCATTTCCAACAATGTTTATTTTCTTCAATTTTATCATATAATTTATAAATATTAAATTCTTCTCTTATTGTTTCATTTCATATTAAGTATAATCTAGTGCTGTAAACAAAGCTGAAGTTCTACAAGACCATGGAGTCCCAGTGATCATGTATGGCAGCGAATCTTGGATAACAAAAGAAATTCAATCGGCGGAAATGATATTTTTACGGAGAACTAATTTATTTTGTAGATTTCTTGTTATTGTTCCACATATTTGTTGCAATTTATTTATCTTATTATCTATATCCCTATCTACATCAAAACTTATGTCATCGGGTAGATGAGACTCGACAGTCCTGTACGACCACCCATCTAGGAGAAGAAGACTCCAAAAGACGGGAAGACGTCTCGTTAACCTCGGAAGACAACCGTCTAAGGAAAGGAGATCCTGACAATAACTCCTGGTCCTCCAGGTTGGGGTTTGTGCGAGGGGTTGGTACCTCCTCCACGTAAAAAAAAATCTTCACATTCAGATTCAGAAGAACTCGGTGCTACAAAATATGTCATAAATTGTCAAATTTAAACACTTAAAAATCGCCCAGAATCTGTAAATTTGTACCACATGAATTGGTCATGATCAAGCTCAGCTTAGAGTGGATATCTGTCGTCAGCTTATCGCTAATTCCTGGGATGGTAGATTTATCAGGAGAATTGTTGCATGTGATGAACCCTGACACCTGAAACAGTGATTCCATACCCGTCAGTCTGCAACCGTCATTAAAAAGAATCGGCTCGCCCCCAAAATAATAATATATGCGGATATTATTTTCAACAACTGGAACCAGTTCATCAAGTTTTGAGGCAGATATACCTGGCATTAGTTAACAAAAACAGAGTTCTCTTGCAGCAGGACAATGCGACACCCCATACAGCTCAAATAATACTGGACAAAATTCAGGAATTGGAAGGAATATCCAACTATCACCATATGCAGCATATGGCCATGATCTTGCACCACCAGCGTGACATCTGTTTAGATCCATGGCACAATTCCTATGTAGAACATGTTTGAAAACTCTGAAGCAGTTGAAATGGGTATCAATGAATGCTTTGCATCAAAAACTAGAAACTGGCAGCGTTGTGGGATAGCAAACCCCACTAAAAGGTGGCTCAGGACTATAGAATCCAATGATCTTTACTTTGAAGATTAGAGTCCTTCCTCTAAGAACGTATTTGAAATAAAAGTTTTGTTTAACAACAAGATTACTTAAAAGACGTCTATAACTTAAGAGATATAGCTGAATGGTTTAGAGCAAAGAATTTTGATTTAAATTAAAGCAAAGTTTATATTGTTATTTTTAGTTTAAGGTATACATACATATATGAACCAAGGGAGGTTTTAAAACTACTTGGTATTTATTTAGATACAAAGTGAAATATATAAAGTTTATCCAGAGTCCTTTTATCTTGCGCTAATGTTACAGACAAAATAACGATGGATTATTTCAGAAACGTTTACTTTGCATTCTTTTATAGCATTATTAAGCATGGAATATTATGTGGTAACAGCTGTCAAACGAGATGAATATTAATACTGTAAAAGAAGGTGTGTGCATATATGCCATTGTAAGTCTTTATCTATTCAGAAAAACATACTAATTGTTATAAATTAATGTATTTATAGTCCGCTTGTAAATATAAGAGAAAATCTTCATGGTATAAATTCGAGAGTTAAACCTGAAATGCAAATAAGTTAAATATTTTCTTCCATAGGCTTAGTTAAGCTATATATGAGTTTAACCGGGATTTGAACTACGGATCTTTAGGTTTCTGTCCAGTTACTCTGAGCTACCATGGCTCAAATCCCGGCTATGGCACTGAATTTTTCAATCGTCTGATTCTAGCTTTCCACCCTTGTCCTACACACGGCTTGTGTGGAACAACAATTAATTCCATTAATTGACGTAATAGTGGAACTATGAAGCCTGGGACTTAAAGTACGGATGGTAGCCCCAGCTAAGCTGGGACGAACTTGGATTTCTCTAACACTCCTGTTGTTGATTCAGACGCTGACTTCTGCGCCTGCAGTCTGCTGGTACAGTCTGAAACAATGCCTTTAAGGTTGTTGTTTTGTTGCAGGGGTACATTTTTACTTTCTCTACTACGTATAGTAAGTAGGGGAAGTATTGTATTCCACCCAAAAATTCGATACCGAGATTTCACCGGAAATACATGTTTTGAGACTCCCTGAATCCAAAAAAAAGCATTTTTGGAGACATGTCGGTGTGTATGTCTGTCAGTGAACAGCATACCTCAGAAACGAACAGTCGGATAAACACCAAACTTGGTATTTAGGTTCAGTATCTTCCAGATATGCGACACGAACGTTTTCAAGAAAATCCCCCCACCCCAGACTACCCTTTACATGGAAACTTTTTCGAAAATTTTAATTTTCTCAAAAATGGCTCTAACGATTTTGATTAAAATATCATACGTTTAACACATTTTTATGACAAATAAAATGTATATATTGAATTTCCTGGGAATGTCTCCAAAAGTATTCTTCATTGTGAACGACTTTTGCATAACTGGTAAACCATAAGAGATAGACAAACTTTTACTAAACAAAATATGTAGATCGCGTTAAAATACACAATTTATGTCATATACATTTTTTTTTGTTGAGTGAACCATTTTCGAGATATTGCTTGTTATTCCCTTAAATCTTTCAATACTTATTTTCTCAAATGGGAATTCGTTATTCATTTTTTTGTCTTGGATATGCAATGAGTATTAATCTGTGGGAAAGGGAATGGTGCTGCACCCAGCACCAGCTATTAAGAGATATGTATGTCCTTAAAGGCTACTGTATTTCTATATTGCCCTTGTAAATATATATTCCCCTTACATCTACAAGAAAATTAGCAATAAGATAGAGTCTGCAAATGTTTATCTCGATTAACATGAAGTAGATGGAGAATAAGCGTTTGTAAAAATAGTATGTACAAGAGTAGAGAAAGTCATGTGAGTGTAACACATCAGATTTTTTTACTTTCCGATGCCGGTTACAGCCTTTCTATGATGTTAGAAAGGTGCAAACTGAAAGGTCTTACAATAAGTAAGTCGTCTATTGGCCGTAGAACACAGCTGCGCAAAAATGGATTCTCCATTTGAGGCCCAATCTACCCCCCCCCAAAAAAACTAAGAACGAAAAGGGCGCAATCAGCACTGCCTAAAGCTTTTGACCCAAGATGAGAACATCTGACACAAGAAAACCCTCTAACACAAAGAAGGATTGCCAATCGTATTGGAACACCTAAAGGGACTGTTTAAGGATAATTCCACAAAAGTGTGGGTCTAGAACGGCAGCACAAAACAGAGCCCACGTGTTGAAAAAGTAGCATATCAGAGAACGCTTCACCCTGGCAGGTGAAAAAGGCAATGGGTGGTTCCGTTATCTGGATGCCAAAACAAACCCTGTACCATTTATTGCCATCAATGAGCCAAAAGGGATGCTACAAGTTTATCCAAGAGAACAAGGAGAAATTTTCTAAGGGGTTCATGGTAGTTGAAGATTACTGCTGTCAGGGAAAACTCAAAATTCTTATAGTTGCAGAAACTTAAAACTTAATGCAGCCCACTACCGAAGGAATGGAGTCAACTTTGATGAAGAGATTCCCCGGTTGTATGGTGAGAATGACCAAAATGTTTGGATCCACATGGTATTCAGCCATACTGTCAGATCTTCCCAGGATTGCTATCACTAGAAAGCTGAGGAAACTGGCGTAAACATTATACGCATAAAAGGATTGCTGTGAAGTCGGCAAATCTCTCACCAGTGGGTTTTTGCGGATTTGGTAGGCTTTAACATGCCTTGCTTCTCGACGAGCCACCACAATTGAGGGTCTTTGGAAAGTTTAGGAGGAGTGGGATAACATCCCCATTCCCGTTCTACGGTACAAACTTCTACAATGGAAACTGCACTGCGAGGCATAGTTCTAGCCCATGGACATCGCATTGAACATAAGAGATGCTGGCGAAAGAGAATATCAACAGGGGCAGCCCTCCGTACTCGCGAGAGCCATCTCAAAACAATTTGAGGTCTTTATGTGGTTTACCGAGAAAAATGCAAGTCATTTGGGGAATTTAATGCCGTATCGGCAAGTTGCGTTGGTGGCTCAGTTGGTTAGAGCGACCGGGCGTAAACCGAAATATACGTGGTTTAAACCTCTGGCTATGCTATTGAATTTTTCCGTCGTCTGATTCTGCCTTTCCAACCTTGTCCTACACAAGGCTTTTGCGGAAGAACAATTAATTCCACTATATGATGTGGCGTATTAATAATTTGCGGGTTACATTGTCATTGTCAGATATATTATTGTTCTACATTGTCATTACCAGACACATTGTTGTTTACGTCAATCCTGGCTGTTAGCTTTGCTAGCCGCGAGTGGTGGGGGATATAGCGTCTGTCTTGGTTAGGAATCCGTTAGAAGCGGATCGCGTGTGCAAGCTGGCTGTTGGATCGGTTGACATCTCCTCTTACCTTTCATATTTAATACTGTAAGAACCTCAAACGGTTGGGAATGAAACTAGGAATGTGTGAGTAGATTGGTGTTATGGATTTTGTACAGTGAAAAACCAATGCCTCCTTCTTAACCCCGACACCACGTTTCGGTCCTCCGCAGACAAGTCAGTATACGTCCCCTTGATGTGCGTGCTGAATACTAGAAATTAATTAAATTTTCGTGTGCACTTTTAGGCCTCCACCCAGCATGTAACAATATAATCCTTTGATATTGGATATTAGACAATTTAACAAATTATCATACTTAAAATAAAATTACTGTACTTCTTTTAAATAACTATAGAATCTTGGCTATTCAATAATCCCTTTTATTCTATGGAGGAGTTTTGCAATATACAGGTTGTATTTGCAATATACAGTACCCATACCCCCTAGTATCGAATACCCATTGATTTATTTTAACACAAGTACTTACATATTAAGTGTCCAACATGCCTATCTGTATGCTCCCCATCATGCTATAAACACAGTTCCGTACGCTTCCATGTTCTGCTTGACATTTTCTTGAGCATGTCCAGTGTTATAGTGCATCCTGAACAGCATTGCACATTTCTTTGTAGCATGACGACATGCAGATACATGCACCTTAATGACTCACCATAACGAGTTGTCAGGTGTGGTGAGGTCAGCACTTCTTGATGGTCATTTCAAGGGAACTGGTATTACTGATTAACCACGATATATCCACCGTCCTGGAAAATGTTCATTTAGAAACTCACGCACTGCAAGAGTGAAGTGAGGAGGCGCTCCATCTTGCTACAACCATATGCATTCTGTGAGGCCCTTTCCTCAAGCTCAGGTGTTAACCATGTTTGTAACGTGTGTCAATAATTTGCGCCATTCACAGCCCTTTCAAAAAGTACGGTCCAAGCAGATGTTGTGATATCATCACTGTCCATATCATGGGGGTTCCTTTCTAACTCGACTGTGTAACGAGGATTCTCTTTGACCCAAAAGACAATACTTTTAGCACTGAGCTGCGATAAACCTTTACACGGTTCCTGCATTTTGAAATTGAGCACGGCATGTTAAAACGCGCTCATTCCTGTCTCTATCGATAACTCGTTTACGAACGCCGGTCGAAAAGGTCTGAGCTTAAGGTCTTTTTTCATGTGATCTGGCATTGTTATCCTCGGTATACCAAGTTCCGAAACACTCTTACGTGTCGGCTTCGTAGGAGATTGTTCAATCGAAGCAGACACTCCGGCAGATGTTTCTTCTCGCGCCTTCTTCCGCTCCGCGGCCTGTCTTTAACACTGCTAAAAGTAAAAACACGTCTTTCCCAATCCTGAAGTATTGCTTTTCACGGTGGAGCCTTATTAAATCTTTCCTGGAATGCTCCCATAATCTGTCTCATTGTCTGCCCTTTGTGTTGTTGTTCGTGCACCCAAACACTTGACAGTAAGCGCTCCTCAATAGTGTAACTATGTCCTCACATCTGTCATGGCTATAAATTAAAACTCGTTTGCGAAAACATGTAACCATGAACTCCGACAATTGATAAGTAACATAGCCACATAGCGTATAAACATTTGCTATTCACAGGGGTACTGGAACTTCTCGCCTTGCCTGTAGATCGTATCAGCATTTATATTTTTTTGTAACTGAACCATAATTCTGGGGAGAAAGTCTATTGCTATAACTGCTTAATGATGAATTAATCAATTGAAATTTAAATAACACCAGTACTCCAAGTTGCCGTTGATTATAGAGAGAAGATGAAACCATTTTATACATATTCTTTTTTCTGAGCAACAAAGTTGGAAAAACATCTCTACATTACTAAATATAGAATGATTAAGATCTGAATTTATAATTACGGTGTCAAACTGCCCTTCCCGGAAAAACCTACTCTAGGCGATGACGGTTCCACTAAAGGAAGATTGACATATATGGGAACAGAAGTGAAGGACTATGGTAGTGGCTTGTCAAGGAGACGACGACAACAACAAGAAAGCGCGCAGTTAAGTTGTGCTGTGCAGTACGTCACGCGATGGTGATCGTCGACTGCGCAGGCACCGGATTAGTTGCAGCTCTCCTCAACGTGCACTTCACAAGGCTGATTAGTCTTTCTTCGACGGCGAGAGAGGTCACGAGGGAAACAGCAGGACAGCGTTTAGACAGAAGGCATTCCAGACGGTATTTCTAAATTCTTTTTTGGCTTAACTGATTCAAATTTCTCTTTTGTAATTATTCACAGGGGAAAGGTTGGTCGTCAGAACTATACATTTATTGGGGTTTAGATTTCAAAGATATCGTTAAATGTGAGAGCAGGAAGCAAGTACTAATTATTGTAATTTAATGTATTGAAACCGTTAAAAATGTAAAGAATTGTGAAAGAAGAAGGGTTTCTAAAAAGGTAATTATGTATGAGATTGAAAGCAAGTTTATTAAATGAAATAAATTCTGCTTGTTAATTAATTATGTAATATATTTTTGTGTACAAATGTGCCATTACTCCTTCGTTCAATCCATTTCCTCTTGGGTTAGAAAAACACGTTTCATTACTTGCCATGCTGTGCTGTACACCACAGTCCGTAACATCTGCTCGCTTCTCTCCCAGGAAGGGAATGCTTATCGGTTCAACATGCCAGACAAACACTAAAATGTAGGGAAGCTAATGCCTCTCATTTACGAGCACTGACTTTACGTAAGCTATGGATGCTGAATTATTTCATTCTTTATTCCTATACTAATTAATAAAGCTAAGATTGCATCCAACTTGTAGATAATTTTAAAATATCGTTTTTGTGACAAACATTTACTGCTGCCATAATCATTGTTACATACTTTAGAATCATTTTGTAATGGATACACGTTTGTGTGTTACACACGGAGATTTTTTCGTCAGATTCATGTTAATTTATGGATATTGCAGTTATGTGTCACTTGGTTTATACAGAAGTTTTTCTTTAGTGCATCATTTTGTACGTCATTCAATATTGCATGACCATCTTTGCACGCCTCGCAAGGTTTATGAAACATTTTAGCATTCATTTATATGCTACTTAAAGAATAACGTAGTCTCCAAACTTGAGGCCATTCAAGGTAGACAAAATGAGAATGAGCAGCTTTCTCCCCTCTTAGCCAAAATTAGGTCCATAAAATGTGTAAGCTTATAAAACTTTAAGAGATATCTCTCTCGAGAAACCTGGAGGGGGAGGGAGTTGTGGCGCAGGGAGGCCCAGAAAATAAATTGTAGCGATACAGCTCATCTCTGTTGAGAACCAAGTATTGGGAGAAAATAATAAAGATACATCGAGAAAACAAAATTAGAACGCAATAAACCAAGGCCCAAGATTTTCATTACCTAGAGGTGCTTATATTTCATACAGAACTACTTAGGATATAAATCTGAGTTTCGAAAGACTTTCAAAGTTACGTATATAGCTCCAGAACGGTTTAGTTGGCTAAAGGAGGATATTAGTTTTACACCGTTAACTATTTCAATAGAACTATCTCGTAGAATACATCGTTTATTCCGACTAATGTGTAGAAAGCTTAAATACAAACTGAATAAAAAAGAATGGTAAAATGAAACGTTTATAACAAAAGTTTAATCGTTATTACTTTCTCTACGACGTACGCCCGGGGACCAAAAAAAGAAGAGAAAGAAAGAAAAAAGTCATGTCTTGAACGCCATCTTTTTAAGTTCTACATGACACAGCGCCTTGTTTACACCATACGCAATACGATTGTGTAGTCACTGTAGTCATATCACGACTTTACAACTTTTTATAAACTAAATATTTAAGAATAAAACAATAAGGTTATTTAACCTACTGGTAGTTTTAAACCATTACAATGAACTATAATATAAAATTGTGACACTATAAATAATAAAACTGATTGAACACTATATTCTTGAATATAGATTTATGTTTTTAAAAAATTCAAATATCTTAGGGTACACCGAATAGTTGAGGCTGTTCGTAAATCATGGTAATCTGGTAGTGTTGTCTACATTCATCGTATTGTGGGCATTCCACGATTATGTGTTTCGTCGTTAACAGTATGTTACACTGGTGGCAGATGGATGCTTGGTCCTTTGAAAGAGGATAACTGTGTGTGATCTTAGTATGGCCCATTCTCAGTCGGGATGTTAAAACCTGAGCTTGTCTGACAAGAGAATTACTGGGAAGATGTGTTGAAAAAACACGATATTGTTATATATTGGGGTAAGGCTAAAGGTTTACAGCTAGATATTAAATTTTATTTGCCCCAGCATACACATTGGGGGCATAGCTGCAGAGGTAGCAAGAGGACCAGAATCTTAAACTACGCATTCCAGAGCAGACGTGGGATAGTTATAACAAAATACACATAACTTCACATTAATCACATTACCTGTGGTTTATTCAGTATAAGCATGGTGCCACTACATCACACACAAAAAATCTTATGAGCTACACTCACATGACCTTCTCTACTCCTGTACAAACTATTTTTACAAACGCTTATTCTCAATCTATTTCATATTAATCGAGATAAACATTTGCAGAAACGATCTTTTGACATTCAAAAAGAAATACATTTTACATATAGCGACCAGTTATAAAAATATTTGACTATTGCTTAAGGCGTACTATGTTCCCCTTGTTTTGTATTTGCAAGGGCAATATAGAAATACAGTAGCCTTTAAGCATAGACATATCTCTTAATAGCTTGTTGCCAGGTGTAACACCATTCTCTTTGACACAGATTAATACTCTTTGCATACCCAAGACAAAATAGAATAACGAATTCCCATTTGAGAAAATAAGTATTGAAACATTTAAGGAAATAACAAGCAATATCTCGAAAATGGTTCACTCAACAAAAAAATGTATACGACATAAATTGTGCATTTTAACGCGATCTACATTTTTTGTGCAGTAAAATTTTGTCTTATCTCTTATGGTTTACCAGTTATGAAAAAGTCGTATACAATGAAGAATACTTTTGGAAACATTCCAAGAAAATTCGAGATATACATTTCATTTGTCATGAAAATATCTTAAACATCTGATATTTTAATCAAAATCGTTATAGGCGTTTTTGAGAAAATTAAAATTTTCGAAAAATATTCCATGTAAATGGTAATCTGGGGTGGGGGAATTTTCTTGAAAGCCTTCATGTCGCATCTCTGGAAGATACTGAACCTAAATACCAAGTTTGGTGTTTATGGGACTGTTCGTTTCTGAGTTATGCTGTTCAGACACACACACGGACATGTTTCCAAAAATGCTTTTTAGGATTCAGGGGGTCTCAAAACATATATTTCCGGTGAAATCTCGGTATCGAATTTTTGGGTGGAATACAATACTTCCCCTACTTACTATACGTAGTAGAGAAAGTAATAAAAAGGAAGAAATTGAAGGGAGATGCTACACACATGAGACTGGAATCACACGATTTCACATACGACTTTTCACAACCAACACTCGGACCAAAGTGATGTTCACCAGCTAGAAGGTGGCGAGTCGCCACGCCAGACGAAACTAAAACCCCAGCCGAAAGAATTACCCTAACAATACTGTCGCTAACGACGCAACAACACACACACATACATGCCACATAATTATATCAGAGTTTGCTTCTCGTGGAGTCAAGCCGTCTTCTACTATTGGTAGATCTTCTTTTTAATGGTTGAGATAACATCATGGACTGGTGTAGTTATAGTTGGGTCACTTAGTGGATGTTTAATGGCTTCTTTTGCTGTCTGATCGGGCAATTCGTTGGCTTGTATTCCAATGTGGGATGGAATCCACATTACACACACTTGCTTTCCTTGCTTATTGCTCTATGAAGTAGTGATTGAATTTCTTGTGTAAGAATATGGATTGGTGACATTGTTTATTGCAAGCAGTGCATTTTTGGAATCTTCGTATATAAAAATAACTTCAAAGAGTGAGTATTCAAAACATAAACCACGGCGTAATTGCAAACAGTTCCCTTGAGAAGACGGTACAAAGTCAGGAAGTCTGATTAACAGTGTGGTTTGGATATACAACAGCACAAGCACCTTTATCATTACACTTTGATCCATCTGTGTAAATTGTTGTGTGTTATGCGGTATTATTAAACATGCTATCTTCGCTGTGTCTTCTCTATAGCATTGTGGCAAAGCGAAGGGTACTTCTATGTTTAATACAGCAGTTTGCCTTCTCGCATGTAGCAAACAATTTCATACTTGGCGTTTGGTGAAGTTCATTACAGAATCGTTATTACGATACAATATACGTGACTTAACAATTTCATCATGGTCACATATCTGTATCTTGTTGGATATCAAGGGACGGTCTAGGTGTGTTGTGGCAGCTTGACGGTACACTGAACAGTTTGGAATAAACGGTAATATTTATTTTAATTACCTCTGTGAGGATCAGATATCCTGTTAGAATTCGTACAGCACTCTGGGCACAAATTCAAGAAGCCTGAGATGCTATAACTTCTATCCCTCGTTACCACAGGGATTTAATTTCATCCATAACCCGAACATGAAGGCAATTATAAGTGATCAGGGTTCATACACCCGATATTAAAGTTTTGTTTATTTTTTAGAGTATAATAACTTATCTGCATTTACTTATTTATTTATTACACGACTTAAAATGCTAAAGATATATTAATGCAGTATTATATTTTACACATCCAGTCATAAAATTAACAATATAAAAAGAATCTGATGTGATACACTCACATGACTTTCTCTACTCTTGTACAAACTATTTTTACAAACGCTTATTCTCCATATGCTTCATGTTAATCGAGATGTTAACCTTATTGCTAATTTTCTTGTAGATGCAAGGGGACTTGGTGGGCTTTAAGCGATAGTCAAATATTTTAAGAGCTGGTTGCTATGTGGAGTATTCCATTCTCTTTGTATGACCAGGGCACAAAAAAACCACACTCACATGACTTTGTCAACTCTTGTACAAACTATTTTTACAAACTCTTATTCTCCATCTATTTCATGTTGATGTTGTATACTTCTGTTATATTTATTTGTTGAGCCCCACGTTTGGGAGCCAATTTGAAATGGGTTAATGTTATTTATATTTAACGTTATTGTAGCCCCACGTTGTGGTGGCCAATTTGAAGTAACATTATGATTGTTTTGTTAGCCCCACGTTTGGGAGCCAATTTGAAGTGGTATACTTATGTTATATTTATTTGTTGAGCCCCACGTTTTGGAAGCCAATTTGCGATGGTAAATTTATAATGTTTGTGTATATGTGTTTACTTCACGTGGTGAAGCCATTTTGTGACCTGATTCTTTATAATGTTTGTTAGCTCCATCTGGTGTTAGCAATTTGCGGCAGTATTAGTGTTAGTTTGAAAGAATGCTACTGTTATTTTATTTAATTTTTGCTCACTGTCCTCCAGCTAGCTGTGATCTTTTTGGTCGAGCACTTCTCTTTATACAGGTTGTGTAAACGGAAAGGAATCTTTTATCCAAAGATAACACTGATGAAGGAATTTGTTTTACACTTTTATTGTCGAACACATTCACTATCCCATTTACACATTGATCTTGACACTCGCCAAACTGAAACTGTTATAACAACTTCTTACTGATCACTTTTAATTCACGTACTTCAACCTTTTGTATAATTAAATTTACAACACTTGAGAATTTTCCTAACTCTGCTACGCGTAACTTGCGAATCGATAGCCGACATATACTTTACAAATATTTCTGCTGGACTGACGGACTGAAGGCGACGTGTATCATACAAATATTTTCGACGAACTGACGGGGTCTATCTCTAACCTAGCCCTTTTATACTCCTACACCCCGATATGCCTAAAAATTATAACTGAGCTGCAATTGGCTAATAAAACGCGCCAAAATTAGCGTCTATTTTATATCCAATGAAAATTATCAATACATATGCTCTTGGTATAATGTTCCAGCAATTTCTACAGAAAAACGCGCCAACATTACGTAACTTCCTTGTTAATAATGATAAACAGCTCACCCCCTCGCTGCATTATTGCACGCTATTATTGTCAGTTTCAGTAAGGCAGTATAGACCCACTACTCAACAATAATTACAATCAACAAACATCTTAAATCAATGACACACAAAAATGCGTATTCATACTATAATCATTCTTTACATTTAAAAAATTTATGATACAAATTACTGTTTCAATGTTAATCGAGATAAACATTTGCAGAAACGATCTTTTGACATGCAAAGAGAATTACATTTCACACATAACGACCAGTTCTAAAAATATTTGACTATCGCTTAAGGCGTACTATGTTCCCCTTGTTTTGTAATTGCAAGGGCAATATAGAAATACAGTAGCCTGTAAGCATCGAAATATATCTTAATAGCTGGTTGCTAGGTGCAGCACCATTCTCTTTGCCACAGATTAATACTCTTTGCATATCTAAGACAAAAAAATGAATATTGAATTCCCATTTGAGAAAATAATTATTGGAAAATTTAAGGGAATAACAAAAATCAAGCATAACTCAAAAGGACCAATCGGATAAACACCAAACTTGGTATTTAGGTTCAGTATCTTCCAGAGATGCGACACAAAGGGTTTTCAAGAAATTCCCCCATCCCAGATTACCCTTCTCATGGAAGAATTTTCGAAAATTTTAATTTTCTCAAAAATAACTCTAACGATTTTGATTAAAATATCATATGTTTAAGATATTTTCATGACAAATAAAATGTATATGTTGAATTTTCTGGGAATGTCTCCAAAAGTGTTCTTCATTGTGAACGACTTTTGCATAACTGTTAAACCATAAGAGATAGACAAAATTTTAGTACACAAAAAATGTAGATCATGTTAAAATACATAATTTATGTCAGATACATTTTTTTTGTTGAGTGAACCATTTTCGAGACGTTGCTTGTTATTGCCCATGCAAATACAAAACAAGGGGAACATAGTACGCCTTAAGCGATAGTCAAATATGTTTAGAGCTGGTCGCTATGTGTAAAATGTAATTCTCTTTGCATGTCAAAAGATCATTTCTGCAAATGTTTATCTCGATTAATATGGTATAGATGGAGAATAAGAGGTTGTAAAAATAGTTTGTACAAGAGTAGAGAAGGTCATGTGAGTGTAACACATCAGATTTTTTTTAAGGAGCTGCAAAACATAAGGAGAGCTTACACTGGTAAACACATCCTTATCTTATCGGAGAGCCAGGCTGCAATTAAGGCTCTAAGTAGTGATAAGGTAAGTTAGGACTAGTTTTAAACACGCTCACAAGATTGGCAGAACAGAATGAACTCATTTGGTTGCCCAGTCATAGTGACATAGGAGAAATGAAAGAGTTGATGACCTTGCAAGACAAGGAGGAGCATCAGAATTTATTGTGCCTGTGCTGGCTCCAGGAGTATCTCGTTGTTTAGTAGGAGAGGCTGTTAAGAATTGGTTCAAAGTAGAGCATCATAAAATGTAGCTTAAAACTCCAGGAAACAAATATGATAAACCGTTTATTAGAAAAACATGTAATAAAAAATCTGATGTGTTACACTCACATGACTTTCTCTACTCTTGTACAATCTATTTTTACAAACGCCTATTCTCCATATGCTTTATGTTAATCGAGATATCGAGATGCCAATCTTATTGCTAATTTTCTTGTAGATGCAAGGGGAATATGGTAGCTTTTAAGCGATGGTCAAATATTTTAACGCTGGTTGCTATGCGGCGCATTCCATTCTCTTTGCATGTCCAGGACATAAAAAATGAATAACGAATTTGAGAAAAAGTATAAGTATTGGAAAATTTAAGGGAATAACAAGCAATATCTCGCAAACGGTTCACTCAACAAAAGAAATGTATATGACATAAATTGTATATTTTAACGCGATCTATATTTTTCGTGTAGTAAAATTTTGTCTATCTCTTATGGTTTACCAGTTATGAAAAAGTCGTTCACAATGAAGAATACTTTTGGAGACATTCCCAGAAAATTCGAGATATACATTTTATTTGTCATGACAATATCTTAAACATATGATATTTTAATCAAAATCGTTAGAGCCGTTTTTGAGAAAATTAAAATTTTCGAAAAATGTTCCATGTAAAGGGTAGTCTGGGGTGGGGGGATTTTTTTGAAAACCTTTGTGTCGCATCTCTGAAAGATACTGAACCTAAATACCAAGTTTGGTGTTTATCCGACTCTTAGTTTTTGAGTTATGCTGTTCACAGACACACTGACACACACACACAGACACACACACACACAGACACACACACACACACACAGACACACACACGGACATGTTTCCAAAAATGCTTTTTTTGGATTCAGGAGGTCTCAAAACATATATTTCCGGTGAAATCTCGGTATCGAATTTTTGGGTAGAATGCAATACTTCCCCTACTTACTATACGTAGTAGAGAAAGTAAAAAGTGAAAGCTTACTTAAATGTAACAGGCTTCTGCTGAGAACAAATATTACATTTCTCAGACGACATGCTCCTGTGGAAAAGCATCTTAACATGATGGAAGTGTTTCAGGGTAACTTAGATTCCAGATTGTGTAAAAAGGAAACTGAAAGAGCTCAGCACATTATATGCTCCTGTGAAGCTTTGAGCATATCTCTTGTGAGGCTGTATCCCTTGTTAAAGGGTGTCGTTCTCCGTGGTGTAGTGGTTACAATGCTTGCCTCTAGCTCCCGAGGTCGCGGATTCAAACCCAGCGGAGGGCGAGGATTTTCCTTTTGGGCGTAAATATCCTTGGCTTGGCTTCTTTTGGAAGGTGGTGGTTCCGTGTTGTAGATTTACGGCACGAAAAAGAACCTCAAGCCCGCTAAAGAGGACTCTGAGAAAAATTACTGGTCTTTCACGCCCAATATAGAATTGGACGCTAAGGACTACAGCAGTTAAAGAGCATCCATAAATAAAACTCAATATTTACTTTCCCTACTACATATAGTAAGTAGGGGAAGTATTGTATTCCACCCAAATATTCGATACCGAGATTTCACCGGAAATATATGTTTTGAGACCCCCTGAATCTAAGAAAGGCATTTTTGGAAACACGTCCGTGTGTGTCTGTCTGTGAACAGCATAACTCAGAAACGAACAGTCGGATAAACACCAAACTTGGTATTTAGGTTCAGTATCTTCCATAAATGCGACACGAAGGTTTTCAATAAAATCCCCCACCCCAAATTACCCTTAACATGGAAAGGTTTTCGAAAATTTTAATTTTCTCAGAAATGGCTCTAACCGTTTTGGTTAAAATATCATATATTTAACATACTTTTATGACAAATAAAGTGTATATCTTGAATTTTATGTCTCCAAAAGTATTCTTCATTGTGAACGACTTTTGCATAAGTGTTAAACCATAAGTGATAGACAAAATTTTACTACACAAAAACTGTAGATCGCGTTAAAATACACAATTTGTCATACACATCTTTTTTTGTTGAGTGAACCATTTTCGAGATATTGCTTGTTATTCCCTTAAATTTTCTAATGATTTTACTTTTTCTCAAATGGGAATTCGTTATTAATTTTTTTGTCCTGGTAATGCAAAGAGAATGGAATACTCCACATAGCGACCAGCTTTTAAAATATTTGACTATCGATTAGAGCCTAGCAATTCCCTTGCCTCTACAAGAAAATTAGCAATAAGATTAACACCTCGATATCTCGATTAAGATGAAGCATATGGAGAATAAGCGTTTGTAAAAGTAGTTTGTACAAGAGTAGAGAAAGTCATGTGAGTGTAACACATCAAATTTTTTTGGTAAAGTGTGCAGGCATAATTAATTGGCTTTAAAACGATACAGATAGCACAATATGCCCAAGGCTGAAGTTCATCCGGAACATGACAGAAACCTGTATCGAATAAGACAAGACAAGAAAGTAACTTCACGACAAGGTTTCAGTTTATACTAACCTGAACCACAGGACAAACGAATGTGAGGAAGCAGGTTAAATCTAGCACGGAATAAACGTGGGTAGACCTTAATGAGAAACTTACAACTTCCGTTACTAGGCAGGGGGTATTATAACTAAACCAGAAATTGCTAGTTGCATTAAGGTAGGCTAAGACTGAGCACGGAGAGGTCAATCCTTCGCCCTCCCATCGACCGGGTGACCTGTGGTGATTCAATTAGTTCAGCAATAATAAGGGATAGGGCTGTAGGGCGCCAAGGCGTCTAAAATCCATTTTGGAGTCGCTCCAAAACTTGAAGTAGGGACAGGCAGCTACTGTCAGATCGCGTCAATGTGATCCGCCACAGAAAGCGATACCCACTCGAAACCAGTTGCCAACCCGGGAAGCGCGTGACCGCTAGAGTTCGTGGATCTGCTCTTTAAAGCACAGGCGAGAAACATTTAAGGTCTGTTCTAAAATAACTTTGGCCCATATCTCTTTAGGTCAGGTGCACTAATCACCTCTAATTGGTTGCTGTCATGGAATAGTTTGTAATGCGATAGAAAATAATTCCTTGTTTAACATTATCATTTACCTTAATACCATCTGGCCCAACCGCGCCGTGTTTCAAATGTGTAGATATCCCTTCGTGCGTTAAAGGTGTTGCGGAACTCAAGGGGCAGTTCCAAGTAAACACAAGTCAATGTTTGTTTCTTTTTTACTTTCATTTATGACCCGCCTTTAACTACAATGGTCTTATCGATGGCCTTTCCATTGAAACATTTTATTGCATATTGGCATTGGCTTAACTCGTATGCAGTTTTCTTCGGTTTCTAGTAAACTTTGGGTTTTCATCATTAGATCACACACACACACACACTCAGTCTCATTTATATTCATCAAATTTCCTAGCCCCTACCCGGTAATCAAACCCGGGAACCACAACACCAATCAGGGTTCTACCTATCCAGCTGCGGGGCCAGCCGAACTTCTTTCTACTCTTGCTTATCAGCAAAGACGGTGAGTGGACCGCATTCATTGAGAGACACTTTCCAACCTTGCACTTGAGTGTACTGTCCGTGATGATAGACAAAAATAGACCGGAAAGGTCTAAGAATATTTTTTCTTCAGTTAAAAGACATTTATTTTCGAGGGAATAAACTCACTTTTTAGACTGACAAATATCTAATTAAAATGCTTTTTTATTTTATCTATCCGTATCCAGTCATAGCTATTGTTTAATGGTGTTTGCGCTGTTCTTGTTCAACATTACGGACTATAGGCAACACACATGAAAGCACACAATGTTTCACTGCCATTTTTTCGCTTGCTATTATAAATGTTATCGCTACTATTACTATTACTACTACTACTACTACTACTACTACTACTACTACTACTACTACTACTACTACTAGTACTACTACTACTATGAAGTGGTTTACTTGTTAATGTTTGTTTATTTGTGTTTACTCCACGTAGTGAAGCCATTTTGTGACGTGATTCTTTGTTAAGTTTATAGCTCCATCTGGTGTTAGCAATTTGCGGCAGTATTAGTGTTTGTTTGAAAGAATGCTACTGTTATTTTATTTAATTTTGGTTTACTGTCCTCCGGCTAGCTATGATCTTTTTGGTCAAGCACATCTCTTTATACAGGTTGTGTAAACCGAAAGGAGTCTTTTATCCAAGGATAACACTGATGAAAGAATTTCTTTTACACTTTTATTGTCTAACACTTTCACTATCACATTTACACATTGATCTAGACACTCTCCAAACTGAAACTGTTATAATAACTTCATTACTGATCATTCTTAATTCACGTACTTCAACTTTTTGTATCATTTAACTTTACAATACTTGAGATTTTTCATAACTCTGATACGCATAACTTGCGAATCGATAGCCGACGTGTAATATTTCTGCTGGACTGAAGGCGACTTGTAGCCTACAAATATTTTCGGTGAACTGACGGGGTCTATCTCTAACCTAGCCCTTTTTATACCCCTACACCCCGATATGCCTAAAGATTATAACTGAGCTGCATTGACTAATAAAACGCGCCAACATTAGCGTCTATTTTTATATCCAATGAAAATTATGAATACATATGCTCTAGGTATAATGTTCCAGCAAATTCTAAAGGAAAAACGCGCCAACATTACGTAACTTCCTCGTCTCTAATAATGATAAACAGCTCACACCCTCGCTGCATTATTGCACGCTATTATTGTCAGTTTCAGTAAGGCAGTATAAACTTACTTCCTAACAATAATTGCAATCAACAAACATCTCAAATCAATGTCACATAATAATGCATATTCATACTATAATCACTCTTTACATTTAAATAATTTGTGATACAAATTACTGCATCAACTACTACTACTACTACTACTACTACTACTACTACTACTACTACTACTACTACTACTACTACTACTACTACTACTACTACTATCATGATCATCACCATGTGACGGTACTGCTATGCTGACTTCATGCACTGAATAGATTTTCGAAATTTTGCCAGTGTTGATTGATACGATGTTCCAACCGTCTCCGTATATCCATATGGACGTTTCTAAGGACCGGTGGTGGTGATGATTTTTAGGGTTCTATAGTATATGTACTTTAAGCAGTCTCGTTTGGTAGAAAGAGAATACTCACCCGCTCTAGCTGTCTATGTCATCCTTCGGGGTCGCTCGGCTAGTAGGATAGAACAGAAATTCATTCCAAAGAACAAGAAGAGCCAGTGACGGATTCCTGGTCGTTTGGAGAATGGTATTCCTCCTCCTGTTCTATATTGGATATTTCCAAATTTTTCTGGTCGTCTCTGCCTGAGTCGTGTAAATCGATTACAAATCGATCACTAATCTCATTTGTTAAACAACCTTGTCCCAATTAAACTGTTTAAGTTTTGCACATATTCGGAAACTGAGGCAGTATTTTTAACACTTAAATGATTTTAGTTAAATTATATAATATTTAAATTCAATAACAGTCCACCTTGAAGCAATATGTATGTAATAATTTGCAAAAAGTAGGTAACATTCATTGCAAATGTTTATATTATTGTATCCATGTGTAATAATGTTATGTGAATGCATTACGTAATTTAATAATGTAGGAGCTGTGAGAATAATAAGTTAAAAGTTGCCAACAATGAGGTAACAATGAGGTAACCTTGAGGCAATAATGAATATGAGAGTTTAAATGCTACTTGTCATTAATAGAGCAGCAATAATGTAAATTTTGAGACAGTTTAAAAATAGCCAATCAACAGCCAGAAAAAGCTTTACTCAAATGAAGGTATTCTATTGGGCTAGGATTAGCCTTCAAAGACTTGAAATACAGAAATTTACAAGTTTAGACGGTTGAAATATATTCAGTTGCCTGCAGACCGTGGTAGTAACCGGATGCAAGATGCGTCCTCTAGAGAAATATAATACATATTCGTGTGAGACGAAAAATAATTGTACGCGTTAAAAGAGTGCAAGTATTAAATAAAAGAATCTCACAGCTCTCGATATCAGTGAAGTGCTATTTAATTTGTGTCAAGGATTAATAAAAAGGAGTGAATTAAAACTTAAAATCTGTGTAAGCCTACATTCTTCAGTCGCACCACGACCTTGCCAAGATGTCCATGTCTCTAAAATAAATACTGACGCAGCCGAGGCAAACATAAATATAGTATCTAAAGAAACAGTCAAATTACAAAGTTAATATTTTTTTAAACTTGGGGCGTATACTACCGGAAACTGGGTTCTATATGTGCGGTTGCAACTACTACAAGTTCGGCTCCCCAACATTTGAACTGTAATACAAATCCTTCCGTACGTGGAGCTAATAAAATAACCTTCTTCAAACTTTTTACCAGTTTTCCATTTGCACCTTTTGTAATGCACAGTCAAACAGTTCCTTTACATTGCTGCTCTTAAATGATATTTCGTGCTTTGCAACATCGTTTTTTACCTGCGGCCATATCAGCTCTATCGCGGTTTAGTCCCAGTGATACGGCGGTAATCGATACGACCATGCTCTTCTGGTATGTGATCTATTTCATAAAGTTTGAGACGATCTTTTTTCACTTTTTAAGTTAATATAATTCAACCTTAGTAAAGTATGGATCAAATTCGATATTTTTTACTTTCTCTACTACGTATACTAAGTAGGGGAAGTATTGTATTCCACCCAAAAATTCGATACCCAGATTTCATCGGAAATACATGTTTTGAGACCCCTGAATCGAAAAAAAACATTTTTGGACACATGTCCGTGTGTGTGTGTATTGCTTGTTATTCCCTTAAATTTTCCAATACTTATACTCTTGCTCAAATTCGTTATTCATTTTTTTATGTCCTGAACATGCAAAGAGAATGGAATACTCCACATAGCAACCAGCTCTTACAATAATTGACTATCGCTTATAACCTACCATATTCCCCTTGCATCTACAAGAAAATTAGCAATAAGATTGACATCTCCATATCTAAATTAACATGAAGCATATGGAGAATAAGCGTTTGTAAAAATATTTTGTACAAGAGTAGAGAAAGTCATGTGAGTGTAACACATCATAATTTTTGTCCTGTACATACAAAGAGAATGGAATGCGCCAGGTAGCAAACAGCGCTTAAAATATTTGACTATCGCTTAAAGCCTACCATATTCCCCTTGCGTCTACAAGAAAATTAGCAATAAGATTAACATCTCGATTAACATGAAGCATATGGAGAATAAGCGTGTGTAAAAATATTTTGTACAAGAGTAGAGAAAGTCATGTGAGTGTAACACATCATAATTTTTATGTCCTGTACATACAAAGAGAATGGAATGCGCCAGATAGCAAACAGCGCTTAAAATATTTGACTATCGCTTAAAGCCTACCATATTCCCCTTGCATCTACAAGAAAATTAGCAATAAGATTAACATCTCGATTAACATGAAGCATATGGAGAATAAGCGTGTGTAAAAATAGTTTGTACAAGAGTAGAGAAAGTCATGTGAGTGTAGCACATCAGATTTTTTTCACCAGAGTTGATATACAAAAAATGCCAAGGAAGACTGCAGTGGCCTTATTTAGGATAGCAACTGGCCACGATTGCCTTGCAGAACATCTCTACAACATACGGTGCCTACCTACACCCAAGTGCACTCTCTGTGAAGAAGATGCCAACCTGAACAAACATCTTACCAAATGCAAAGGCCTTAAATGTGATAACTTACAGACTTTATATTGGGAAGCCAGAGGGAAAATGATGCAGATCAATTAATCCCCAGTGCCATTGGTGAACAACAACATATCTTCAAATCCCGTGAGGCGATTTTTTCGTGATTTCTCTCAGTAGCTAAGGTAATTAGAAGAATGGATATTTAATGCCATAACTCAAAGTTCCACTTTAAGTGTAAAACCACTAAAAAGATAATAGATGGTAATAGCTCTGCCATCTATCTACAGATAATGAAAATGCCACCTGCTCGCACCTGTAGAAGCAGAGATTCAGTTGCCTAACACCAAGGTATTTATGGACACGTAAAGCTACCAAGTGTCGGCCAGGTACAGTTGCTATGCACATGCCTATGTGGACACGTGACGAAGTAAGATGGTATGTTACAAAGAAGAGACCTAGAAGGATAAGTGTCCGCCACACACCGATCCACGAGGTATCTCTGTCACGATATGACAAGTTAAAGCGACGTAAAATAGAAAGAAAAAATATAAAAATGTAATTTTTTTCGCAATATTCGTCCTTTAGTGTCCCCTTAACATAAAGTAGATAGTAAAATAAGCTTTTGCAACGATATTTTATCTATGCAAAAATAAACGATATTGGGTAGAGAAAGTCATTTGAGCATAACACCTCAGATATTTAACCTTAAATATATAATATCAGTTTGTGTTGTAATTATTATTTTCTCGCTATGCAGATACAGAATTAGTCAGCAGAAAGCTTGACTGCATTTTCTACTGCAAGCAAAGCAAGCCATGGTAGCACAGTTTACCTCACTGTTCTATTATGTTACCATACGATAGCTGAGTTGCACAAACAAAGGAAGGACGATAAGGCGTCAGCATTGACGTCACAGCTGCCCGGATCATTAAAGGAAATCTTTTAGAGGTTCGTTGGGATTGTATGTTTCAGATGTTGCACTATGTGAGCTCAATTATTTTGAAATCTGACAGTTCTAATACTTTACAGAGCTAAAGAAAAAAATCTGATGTGTTACACTCACATGACTTTCTCTACTCTTATACAAAGTATTTTTACAAACGCTTACTCTCCATATGCTTCATGTTAATCGAGATATCGAGAAGTCAATCTTATTGCTAATTCTCTTGTAGATGCAAGGAAAATATGGTAGGTTTTAAGCGATAGTCAAATATTTTAAGCGCTGGTTGCTATGTGGCGCATTCCATTCTCTTTGCATGTCCAGGACATAAAAAAAATGAATAACGAATTTGAGAAAAACTATAAGTATTGGAGAATTTAAGGGAATAACAAGCAATAGCTCGAAAACGGTTCACTCAACAAACAAAATGTATATGACATGAGTTGTGTATTTTAACGCGATCTACATTTTTGGTGTAATAAAATTTTGTATAACTCTTATGGTTTACCAGTTATGCAAAAGTCGTTCACAATGAAGAATACTTTTGGAGACATTCCCAGAAAATTCGAGATATACATTTCATTTGTCATAAGAATATTTTAAACATATGATACTTTAATCAAAGTCGTTAGAGCCATTTTTGAGAAAATTAAAATTTTCGAAAAATGTTCTATGTAAAGGGTAGTCTGGGGTGGGGGGATTTTCTTGAAAACCTTCGTGTCACATCTCTGGAAGATACTAAACCTAAATATCAAGTTTGGTGTTTATTCGACTGTTCGTTTCCGAGTTATGCTGTTCACAGGCACACAGACACACACACACACACACGGACATGTTTCCAAAATGTTTTTTTTGGATTCAGGGGGTCTCAAAACACGTATTTCCGGTGAAATCTCAGTATCGAATTTTTGGGTGGAATACAATACTTCCCCTACTTACTATACGTAGTAGAGAAAGTAAAAATATATACATACTTATGAGTAACCATTTGATCTCACTTAATGTTATTACATTATTACAGTACTTCAACAGCACAAGAATCCTGAAATTGCTTCACTACTCTTAGATCCCAACTTTTATGTAAACACATGACGTCATTAGCATGTCCGGGATATGCAGGGGACCAAAGCACATCTTAACACATAGTGCTTTAAATATGCGTGATTATCTATAGGTTTGCAAGAAGTATGTTATTCAAACATAGCCCGAACATATTGAGTAATTTGAAATATGAATAATATTAATAACAAAAGTAAAGAAGGTTTTAGCTACCGTTTAATTCTGTATGGTGTCGTTCACCACTCGTCATGATGAGCGATGACACTGTAATAATTGACGGGAAGATATAAATAATTACATAAAGAAATTATAATAATTTAAAGAAATAACTGCAATAAATGATATCCGTATATTAAATGAATGTGTAATGTAATGAGCCTTAGTTGAGATATTTATCGGCAAAGAAAAAGGTAATTAGCATGTCATGTAAGCAAATTCATTAGTAACAACCGACTATAGAACGCATCAGATTACACGTTCTTGGAATATTACTTTCTCTACTACTATACGTAGTAGAGAAAGTAATATTTACATGGAAAATAAATTGAACATCTTCAATTATCTGGAAGTATCCTCTAAAGTTCTCTTCATTAAGAAGAAGGTTTATATAATCTTGTATAACTGGTAAATGTTAAGCGATAGAGAAAACGTGCTACACAAAAAAGGTAGATCTCTTTAAAAGGCACAATTTATTACAAATAAATTTTTTGTGGTATCAGACATTTCTGAGATATCCGCTAGTAATGGTTCGAATTATTTTTCTAAACTTCTGTCAAAATTTAGCTGTTTCTCACGATTGCATGGAAACAGTATGGAATTTTAAGCCCAGCATATAGTGTTCAGTTCTTAAACATTTGACTATCTATAACTTGTATCTATAACGAAATGTGTAATGTAGCTATTTCTGCAAAGGTTTATGGATCAAAATGTAGTACATGGAAAAATAAACTTTCTTAAGAATAATTTGTATACTCAGTAATAAGCGATAGAGGGTAGAGGAAGTCATGTGAATGTAACCAGAATTTTTCTCTTCTTCATACAAAGAGCCATCACGCAGCACCAAGCTCTTTAAAAATTTGACTATCGTTTTACGTACGCATTCTATAACGAAATATGTAAATGGTGAATTGAAAGCTTATCTATATTAAACAAAAAGTAGATAAAATGATAATATTTTGTAAGAATAGTTTGCAGAAAAGTGATTAATGAAAGTCGTTTGAAGGAAACAAACAGTATTTTAATTACCTTATTCGTGAGAATACGCAATACAATACCCCAGATGGCTAAATTCTGGAGTAGTGATTTTCAACATTATCCGGAAGTAATAATACTGCATTGTGGGTAATAATACTGCATGTTGCATACTTCCTGTTGTCAGAATGCTGCCTCCTCATCTCTGCTCTCTCTGGAATTCAGATGTTTCAAGATGTCTCCATGGAGACGGTATGCAGCTGGTTTTCCCCCTTGCTCAAGGGCAAGATTCCCGTAATATTTGCTGAATAACATGGCAATTTCTTTAGAGCATATCTCCTTTAAGCTGACGTGGGGATATTATGCTCAAGTTACTTCAAACTTCCTGTATCGGTAAATCCACAGAGCTGAAAGCAGTATTAAAGTACCAGTTGCAAATTAAACTATGAAGTTACGAAATTAAAGACTATCGGGAAATTTCGTAGCTTGCAGGGAAAGTAATCTTCTATAACAAACAAAAACTCAGCTCTCGCATCTGCCTTACAGCGTGCCAGAAGTGCTATTATGTATTTTTGATTTGGTTTAAAGTTATTATTTTCTCTGCCCTTTTCTAAGTTCCCTGCATGACCACGAGAAAACCGAATAGCGACTCTCTCTCTCTCTCTCTCTCTCGTGCCTCGTATTCAATGACGTTATCTAACGTGGTGTGCAAAAACTACCAAAAGGTACTCGAACCATGGTTAAGGGATTACGGCCAGACTATCATCATCCCAGAAGTGCTTCCTGGTTGCTGAAAAACAGGCGAAGTCTTATATTCTGTGTTTATTTAACAAAGCCTTTCACCAAATATAATATACGCAGCACAAATTGTGAAGTTATTGGTCTCATGTATTTGACAGTAGTACATTATTATATAAGCTTAGTGATTAGAAAAGCAAAATTTATGCTGAAACTGTAGACCCTTTTAACTGTATGTCAAGCTCTCCCCCATGGCCAAGAAACAATGAACACGACCGTGATAAGTATATAGCAAAACAAAGCATAAAATATAACTTTAAACACATCAAAAATTAACAATTAAAGTTAAAAATAGCAATTTACTAAACTCTGGGAAAAACTAACAATTTTAATAAGCAGCAAAAACTAACAAAGTTACGTAGACTGCCAACAGCTTAAGAATTACAAAATCTTATCGAAATAACGGTTATTTAAAACAATTAAGATTGTCTAAAACGGGCAATTGAATCCGGAAATTATATACATTAAGCTCAAATGACAGACCAGCATTATACCAACTTCTAATATTAAGAAGCATTTCTCCCGTCTCTGCCTCCGCAAAGAATTCATGTTTATAAAAAACGAATGGCTTTTGAACAAATAACAACGGACGGACCCTGCGAAAATTCCGGCCAGTAACCCTCAAGGAAAATACAAATTTACCAGCTTACTATGCCATTCGGAAACTCGCCAAACTCAAGATACACCACGTGATCTAAAGTATCCGAACACCTGGCTGAAAATTACGTACAAGTTCGTGGCACCCTCCATCGGTAATGCTGGAAGTCAATATGGTGTTGGCCGACCCTTAGCCTTGATAACAGTGTTCTCTCTCGCAGGCATACTTTCAATCAGGTGCTGGAAGGTTTCTTGGGGAATGGCAGCCCATTCATCACAGAGTGCGGAACTGAGGAGAGGTGTCGATGTAGGTCGGTGAGGCCCGGCACGAACTCGGCCGTCCAAAACATCCCAAAGGTGTTCTATAGGTTTTAAGTCAGGACTCTGTGCAGGCCAGTCCATTACAGGGATGTTATTGTCGTGTAACCACTCCGCCACACCCCGTGCAGTATGAACAGGTGCTCGATCGTGTTGAAAGAGGCAATCGCCATCCCCGAATTGCTCTTCAACAGTGGGAAGCAAGAAGGTGCTTAGAGTATCAATGTAGGTCTGCGCTGTGATCGTGCAACGCAAAACAACAAGGGGTGAAAGCCCCGTCCAGGAAAAACGCGACCACACCATACCACCACCACTTCCGTATTTCACTGTTGGCACTACACACGCTGGCAGATGACGTTCACCGGGCATTCGTCATACCCACACCCTGCCATCGGATCGCCACATTGTGTACCGTGATTCGTCACTCCACACAACGTTTTGTCACTGTTCAATCGTGTAATGTTGACGCTCCTTATACCAATCGAGGCGTCGTTTGGCATTTTCCTGCGTGATGTGTGGCTTATGAGCGGCCGCTCGAACATGGAATCCAAGGTTTCTCACCTCATGCCTAACTGTCATAGTACTTGGAGTGGATCCTGATGCAGTTTGGAATTCCTGTGTGATGGTCTGGATAGATGTCTGCCTATTACTCTTTACGACCCTCTTCAAATGTCGGCGGTTTCTGTCACTCAACAGATGAGGTCGGCCTGTACCGTTTTGTATTGTACATGCTCCTTCACGTTTCCACTTCACTATCACATCAGAAACAGTGGACCTAGGGATGTTTAGGTGTGTGGAAATCTCGCGTACAGACTTCTGACACAAGTGACACCCAATCACCTGACCACGTTCAAAGTTCCTGAGTTCCACGGAGCGTCCCATTCTACTGTTTCACGATGTCTAATGACTACTGAGGTCCGGATAATGAGTACCAGGCAGTAGGTAGCAGCAAAATGCACCTGAGATGAAAAACGTATGTTTGTGGGGGTTTCCGGATGCTTTTGATCACATAGTGTATGTCCCATAGAACTAGTAAAGAAGGAATTGTCAACCTGCGTAAAGAAACGCCCAACCCACGCTAGAAAAACCACAGATACGCCAAGAGCAGGGGAAACACAATGCCACCTGACTGGATCTAATGGAATGATTAAGAGTTTGCGAAACAAGTGATATGTGATCAGCACAGTATAAACTGTGTGCTTTAACGAGATCTAACTTTCTGTGTAATAGAATTATATC
This sequence comes from Deroplatys truncata, assembly GCA_030765065.1. NCBI lineage: Eukaryota > Metazoa > Arthropoda > Insecta > Mantodea > Mantidae > Deroplatys > Deroplatys truncata. Next base: position 168,633,640 of record CM060988.1, on the reverse strand, counting down.
TATCGCTTAAAGTTTACCAATTACAATAAACGCAATGAAAGGGTTTTCATAGGTATTTCATAGAAAATTTCAAATATACTGTAACAAATTAGAACACCAGTTGCTGCTAAAAGCGTCCTATTTGTTACTTACATGTTCAACGTAGCACAAACCTTATACTTGAGGCACCTTTAACACACCTGAGAACAGAATACAACTGATCCGTCGAATCGAATCACAATTGAACTGTACTCGGCACTATCCACTTTTAACTGTCCAAGCTCTTTGACTTCTTGACTGCACTTAATTTCGTAGATTTTAACTAGCAGAAGTGAACTGTCCGGCAAGAGTAGCCTCTTATATAGGTCTCGCATACAAAGAGGAATGTTCTAGATAGGGAAGCTACTAGAACGTGCCAAAAGGAATGGAACAGGGAAGCGGAACATAATGGGCTGCTGTTCCGTACTGGCTATTGTTCCGACAGCCCCTCTAAGGTGACGGGTCGGGAGGCGTTTACCGGCGCCAGCACGTAGTTTCTTATTAGCAATTCAAGTATCTTAAACGTATTATGATATTTTAATCAAAATCATCGGAGCACTTTTGAAAAAACTAAAAATAAGTAAAAATGTTTCACGCTAAAAGTAGTTTGGGGTAATCATAGCCTTGGAAGTTGTTGAGTTTATGATACCAAGTTTGGTATTTAGCTGACTTTTCGTTTTTAAGTCATGCTGTTCACACATACATGCGCGCTCGCGCGGGTACCTGTTTCTAAAAATACCTTTTGATTCCGGTATTGAGGATTCCGGTAAAATCACGAAAGAGAATTTCTGGATGGTATACCATTCTTCCTCTACCTATTTCAAGTACATAGTCGATTTATAGCCGGGCCACAGTCGCGTAAATGTGTTGTTCGCTTTCACTGCAGTGACCCCAGTATTCTTCTGCAGCGTACTAGTGGTGAATGACACACTCAAGGCTAAGTTTATCAACTCTGCTATATTGTGTCAGCCTTCAGTTCGAGCTGCAAAGACTAGTGTTTGTTCATTGTGTATCTCAAAAGCTAAAGTTTATTCAAGACATCTGTGTTGTGTGTGAATTGCATTAGATTATTCTTATTAGTCCACTGAAATCCTAGCGAAAACAAATGACTCTTGAGCGAAGTAGTTTTAAGTACGAACATAGGTAACAACTGAATCTTGTGGACAGATTGTGGATAGTTTCAGGGGAATTTCTTAGTATTTCAGTTCCAGAGAGAGAAATTGTTAGATATCTGGTTAATAGGTTTAGAACAACCTTGGGATCACTAAAATTTAAACCAAAGAGCGAGAAAGAAATATTCTAACTGAGGAAACTTTGTGCATAATTTCAACGATTCCCAAAGCAGTGTCTAAGACAAGTTTGCACATCAAGTGGGTATTTCAAAAACCTCTGTTAATACACTGCTAAAATTAAAACGCTACGGAGTGACTATACCTCATGAATTACAACCTCGGGACGATAAAACATGTGTTAATGAAAATTACACCCGAGGATGCCAGAAATGGCTCGATGCACATGCACACCACTTATACAAGGTTAGTACTAATTATAGTGCATGTTTCCATAACGCGGGAGTTTTAGAACGGAAAACCTCACAGTGTAATAGACAGTACGCGGAGCACGCTGAAGCAGTAATTTGCACCACGATGAGGCGCCAATTTGAAGCAGTAGGGATGTTAGGCACTTTTGATGCTAAACGATGCCGCGACAGTTTGATACGGGAACAATTGTCGTCACTTTTTATGTCGTTTACTTTACCTGCTTCTTTGTTGATTCTGCTCCGAAATCTCGTAGCTCTTACTGTTGTCTGGTGTGCCAGCTGCTCAGTGGTAAGTTATGAGATCTTTCTCTTAAGGTATGCATAGATATATTGTGAAGAACACCAGTTTAAATTGAATGAGAAATTTAATATGGCCTAATGCTTGAGCTATTGAAGAAAGTTGCCGCCCGTTTGAAGATAAAGAATGAAAGTGATTGTGAATCGTAATACTTGAAATTGTAGCAACTGAATTATTATACCCACCAACTTCTACAGCATAATTTTTACGACTTTAAATAATGTTTCCGTAATGAAAGAAACTAGTAGTTTAACTCTTAGTGAGTCGCTAAAATGCTTTACGGCGAGACCTCTCGCAATAGCCGCGAAATCTTACTCACACTAGGCGCTTAGAATATCAGACGAACAGACGTACCACTTACGGTAGCAGAGTAATCTATAACTGTATGCACGACTGTAAGTGCCAGTGCCGATACAAAAAGTTGCTCTCTGATTTAAAATTGCACGCCTTTATTACTGTTAGTTCCGCCTATCTCATTACTTCCCACCGACGTTAATTTACACCCGCAACTAATGCTTAAAACCTGCTTCATGTACGTCTCTTAACTGTTACCAGGGGGCCTGGCTAAAATCTCAGAATCTAATTGCCTTTCTCTTTTTCAGGATTCTGCCTACGTGACCCTGCAAACGTACTGAGCTTATAACCTAACTGAATTTCCAGAATCTTTAAGTCAATGTGTTCGTTACTTCAGCTATACTAATGACTGGTTAATATGTCACCCTAATTAGGTCTTCTCTTCAGACAAACGGTGCATTATACATTGATTTAATATACGGAAATTATTTACTGCAATTATTTCTCTATCTTACTGTTATTTCTTTACTTAATTATTTGTACATTCGTGTTAATAATTACGGCATCAATGCATACACACGATCAGTAGGATAAGCTTTTATTAACAGTAGTTAATAGAACAGCGGGTAAGGAAGTCTATGCTAAATGGCGTTGCTAGGGTAACAGAATAATATTTTTGTAAGAATTGTTTATAGAACAGTGGGTAAGAAATTCTATGCTAGATGGCGGTGGAGAAAGTAAAACAGCACATAGCGTTGCTAGGGTAACACAATAAGCTGTTTGCATACGCTCCTTAACCTAACCTAAGCAGAAGGCAGAGGTCGCGCTCTGTGATGACGTGGAATCACAACAGTGTCTTGTTTAAGTTTTTGTCTCTGTGGAGAAGGAAGTTGGTAACGAGTTTTCCCGTGATAAAACATGGCTCTTTTCTTTGCCGCAAGTTGTATGTAGTGGAACAGTCGTACCAACAGTCTGGAAAATGAGCTCTCGTGTAGTCTTCCTTTGTATTCCGTTTCCTTAACTTGGGCCCATTTAATTCATCTTTGGGAGGGTAGATGTGATAATGCACTTCTCTTTTGTTTTATTCTTAGCAACAGAATTGCCAACATAACGAGTCATGCTTGAGAAACAATGCTTTCAAATTATACATCGAGAAGTAGGAAAAACAACCATTATTATCATTCTTCACGGATTAGATTGTTAATACCATATGAAATAAATACAAAAACATAAGAGTATCTTGCTTCTTCTAACAGTGGCAAAGAAAATATTGCATTCCATAAAAACATCGATATTAGCGGTTTGCTATAAATGCACGTTTTGAAGTCACTTGATAATGTTAAACTATACTCAAACTTATTTTTCTATCTACTTTGTGTTAAGGGGAGACTAAATATTGTCAACAAATTTGATTTTCCTTTTCTGTAAAGTCCTATAAACTGAAATTTCCACTTTAATTAAACATAAATTTCGTCACCTTAATTATATTTTAAATAACTGAGCGACATAGCTCAGGTGGCAACGTTGTAGCCCACGTTCATGAGTTTTTCCGGGTTTTCATGGGTGTCAGGCGAATGCTGGAATGGTTACTTTCAACCCCGGTTTCATTTCATTCCTTCACCCTGGAAGTGTCGCGCAGCGTGAAGGAAAAACTTTGTAACTTTCCCATCCCTCGGCTTTCGGCTGGTTGCCTAGGTATGGACCCCTTTGAGAGGCGTTGTACCCCCTATGTGTGAGGTGGAGTCCCCGACCTGCCTGTCCGTCTGCCGGGACTCTATATTTGAAACATTGCTGTACCGTCACTCCTGGATCCGACCAACCGGTGTCTCCTCTCCCTTCATCCTACCTCCCGGGGACACCTCCCCGTGGGACATAGGTGCAATATTCAATCTGTGATCGATGTCGAGTCCTCCCGTAACAGAAGATAAGATATATTTTAAATATACTTTTTAGGGATTACTCGGTGGTATCGAAGTACTTCTAACACTTTGAGATAATCATTCGATACTTTCAAATTTTTAAGTTTTGTATTATTGAAAGCTATTAACTTTAACTTTATGCTAGATAAGGAATGAAAGGAGTCGAGACTTCACGTTATTGCCTCGCAGTGTCCTCAAAGAATTTCCGGACTATAGTTCTTGATAGACCTTGACTGCGTTACCTGTAAGTGAATCAATGCAACATACCACAGAACAATCGGGGGGGGAAGAAGTAGAGGTACTCGTGTAACATGCAGCGTTAACTGAGTTGTGAATGAAGCTGATTTATCTAACGCACTAAATGACGTTTCTGCAATAGTTTGGCTTGGTGACTCGCTCTCCGCTATTGCATTTACCTACTCCGGTGACCAAAATCTGTGAATACAGCAGAAACAAATCAGAACTTAAGACGAGATAGCACAGCTCATGGAAATGTTTGTTTTTCCTTCCATATGTTACTTTGTGTTTACAGAAGATAAACTCGGGTCACGAGGGTACCTTCCAAGCGTACCACTGCAGTATTGGATTACGGCCAAAATAGAGGATCTGTACATACGAAACTGTGTTTTTACTTTCTCTACTACGTATAGTAAGTAGGGGAAGTATTATATTCCACCCAAAAATTCGATACCGAGATTTCACCGCGAATACATGTTTTGAGACCCCCTGAATCCAAAAAAATCTGATGTGTTACACTCACATGACTTTCTCTACTCTTGTACAAACTATTTTTACAAACGCTTATTCTCCATATGCTTCATGTTAATCGAGATATCGAAATGTCAATCCTATTGGTAATTTTCTTGTAGATGCAAGGGAAATATGGTAGCTTTTAAGCGATAGTCAAATATTTTAACGCTGGTTGCTATGTGGCGCATTCCATTCTCTTTGCATGTCCAGCACAAAAAAAAATGAATAACGAATTTGAGAAAAAGTATTGGAAAATTTAAGGAAATAACAAGCAATATCTCGAAAACGGTTCACTCAACAAAATAAATGTATATGACATAAGTTGTGTACTTTAACGCGATCTACATTTTTTGTGTAGTAAAATTTTGTCTATCTCTTATGGTTTACCAGTTATGCAAAAGTCGTTCACAATGAAGAATACGTTTGGAGACATTCCCAGAATATTCGAGATATACATTTCATTTCTCATGACATTATCTTAAACATATGATATTTTCATCAAAATCGTTAGAGCCATTTTTGAGAAAAATAAAATTTTCGAAAAATTTTCCATGTAAAGGGTAGTCTGGAGTGGGGGGATTTTCTTGAAAACCTTCGTGTCGCATCTCTGGAAGATACTAAACCTAAATACCAAGTTTGGTGCTTATCCGACTATTCGTTTTTGAGTTATGCTGTTCACAGACACACAGACACACAGACACACAGACAGACACACAGACACACAGACAGACACACAGTCAGACACACACACGGACATGTTTCCAAAAATGCTTTTTTTTGGATTCAGGAGGTCTCAAAACATGTATTTCCGGTGAAATATCGGTGTCGAATTTTTGGGTGGAATGCAATACTTCCCCTACTTACTATACGTAGTAGAGAAAGTAAAAATGCCTTTTTTGGATTCAGGAGGTCTCAAAACATGTATTTCCGGTGAAATCTCGGTATCGAATTTTTGGGTGGAATGCAATACTTCCCCTACTTACTATACGTAGTAGAGAAAGTAAAAAAATGTATAACGAATTTGAGAAAAAGTACAAGTATTGGAAAATTTAAGGGAATAACAAGCAATATCTCGCAAACGGTTCACTCAACAAAAGAAACGTATATGACATAAATTGTGTATTTTAACGCGATCTACATTTTTTGTGTAGTAAAATTTTGTCTATCTCTTATGGTTTACCAGTTATGAAAAAGTCGTTCATAATGAAGAATACTTTTGGAGACATTCCCAGAAAATTCGAGATATACATTTTAATTATCATGACAATATCTTAAACATATGATATTTTAATCAAAATCGTTAGAGCCGTTTTTGAGAAAATTAAAATTTTCGAAAAATCTTCCATGTAAAGGGTAGTCTGGGGTGGGGTGATTTTCTTGAAAACCTTCGTGTCGCATCTCTGTAAGATACTGAACCTAAATACCAAGTTTGGTGTTTATCCGACTCTTCGTTTTTGTGTTATGCTGTTCACAGACACACAGACAGACACACAGACAGACACACAGACAGACACACACACGTACATGTTTCCAAAAATGCTTTTTTTGGATTCAGTGAGTCTCAAAACATGTATTTCCGGTGAAATCTCGGTATCGAAATTTTGGGTGGAATACAATACTTCCCCTACTTACTATACGTAGTAGAGAAAGTAAAATGAATTTTTGGAAACATGTCCGTGTGTGTGTGCTGTTTGTGTGTCTGTCTGTGAACAGCATAACTCAGAAACGAACAGTCGGATAAACACTAAACTTGGTATTTAGGTTTAGTATCTTCCAGAGATGCGACACGAAGGTTTTCAAGAAAATCCCCCCACCCCAGGATACCTTTTACATGGAAGATTTTTCGAAAATTTTAATTTTCTCAAAAACGGCTGTAACGATTTTGATTAAAATATCATATGTTTTAGATATTTTCATGACAAATAAAACGTATACCTTGAATTTTCTGGGAATGTCTTCAAAAGTGTTCTTCATTGTGAACGACTTTTGCATAACCGGTAAACCATAAGAGATAGAAAAAATTTTACTACACAAAAAATGTACATCGCGTTAAAATACACAATTTATGTCATATACATTTTTTTGTTGAGTGAGCCATTTTCGAGATATTGCTTGTTATTCTCTTAAATTTTTCAATACTTATTTTCTCAAATGGGAATTCGTTATTCATATTTTTTGTTTTAGATATGCAAAGAGTATTAATCTGTGGGAAAGGGAATGGTACTGCACCTAGCAACCAGCTATTAAGAGATATGTATGTACTTAAAGGCTACTGTATTTCTATATTGCCCTTGTAAATATATATTTCCCTTACATCTACAAGAAAATTAGCAATAAGATAGAGTCTGCAAATGTTTATCTCCATTAACATGAAGTAGATGGAGAATAAGCGTTTGTATAAATAGTTTGTACAAGAGTAGAGAAAGTCATGTGAGTGTAACACAACAGATTTTTTGATATCCAAAGAAATACTTGTTTAATGAGGAACGTTTTGGTGCATTAGATGTTGCTGCGGCAGTAATATTGGGTCCAGTTCCCCACCCTTCTGTGCGACCGAAGTCATACTATGGTCTTTTTGGCGACATTTGGAAGAAAGTGCCGCCAACGTAATAGTGGAAATGACGCAAAATGGCGCTAATGTAATGTCGCCAACATATTGAAATGGGAGAAAATATGGCGATTAAGAGTGAAGGGAGGGGGTCGGAAATGCGGGAATACCAGAATGTTGTAAGTGTGAGTAATGAGATGGTGTGTCACTATTGCGAGCACAAAATAACGATCTTTATCCCAGCTTTTGGGGAAAAGGAGGATGAATTAGTGGAGTTATTAATACAGCACGGTGTACTACGACGGGCATTTCTTGGCCAAATGTATGGAAACCAAGCATCTATTAGGAAATGGAAGAAGGTTACTGTTTCTACTGCGAAAAGAGAGAGGGGGTTAGAATGGTAATGCTTTCAAATTCAAAACAGCAGTTCGATTAAATACGTTTGTGGGTGACAGCAAAATGAGGATTCATAAAGTGGTGTTTTTCTGTCCTTTCTGGCTATTGTAATCTCATCCACGACATGCAGCTATAGTGGAAGAATTAGAATGCGGCGACAGAACAGTGTTGGATTGGTCCATGTTAAACCGAGAGGTACACTATGTGATCAAAAGTATCCCTACACCCTACAAACATACGTTTTTCATCTTAGGTGTATTGTGCTGCCACCTACTGCCTGGTGCTCATTATTCGCGACCTCAGTAGTCATTAGACATCGTGAAACAGCAGAATGGGACGCTCCGTGGAACTCACGGACTTCGAACGTGGTCAGGTGATTGGGTGTCCCTTGTGTCAGAAGTGTGTACGCGAGATTTCCACACTCCTAAACATCCCTAGGTCCACTGTTTCTGATGTAATAGTGAAGTGGAAGCGTGAAGGGACATGTACAGCACAAAAGCGTACAGATCGACCTCGTCTGTTGACTGACAGAGACCGCCGACATTTGAAGAGGGTCGTAAAGAGTAATAGGCAGACATCTATCCAGACCATCATACAGGAATTCCAAACTACATCAGGATCCACTCCAAGTACTATGACAGTTAGGCATGAGGTGAGAAACCTTGGATTCCATGGTTGAGCGGCTGCTCATAAGCCACACATCACGCAGGAAAATGCCAAACGACGCCTCGCTTGGTGTAAGCAGCGTCAACATTACACGATTGAACAGTAGCAGTGGAGTGGAGTGACAAATCACGGTACATAATGTGGCGATCCGATGGCAGGGTGTGGGTATGGAGAATTCCCGGTGAACGTTATCTACCAGCGTGTGTAGTGCCAACAGTGAAATTCGTAGGTGGTGGTGTTATGGTGTGGTCGTATTTTTCCTGGAGGGGGCTTACAACCCTTGTTGTTTTGCGTGGCACGATCACAGCGCAGACCTACATTGATATTTTAAGCACCTTCTTGCTTCGCACTATTGAAGAGCAATTCTGGAATTGCGATTGCATCTTTTAACACAATCAAGCACCTGTTCATACTGCACGGGCTGTGGCGGAATGGTTACACGACAATAACATCCCTGTAATGGACTGACCTGCACAGAGTCCTAACTTGAATCCTATAGAACACCTTTGGGATGTTTTGAAACGCCGACTTCGTGCCAGGCCTCACCGACCTACATCGATACCTCTCCTCAGTTCCGCACTCCGAGAAGAATGGGTTGCTATTCCCCAAGAAACCTTCCAGCACCTGATTGAAAGTATGCCTGCGAGAGTGAACGCAGTCATCAAGGATAAAGGTGGGCCAACACCATATTGACTTCCAGCATTACCGACGGAGGGCGCCACGAACTTATACGTCATTTGCAGCCAGGTGTCCAGATAATTTTGATCACGTAGTGTATGTGTATATTGAATGCAAAAAATACGGGAAGATCGCCGGCATAAATAAAATTGTTGAAATTGATTAATCTAAGTCTGGTCGGAGAAAATACAACAGGGGACGCCTTTTAAATGGTGGTGTGGAACGTGGAGATAGAAGCCGTTGTTTTCTAATGACAGTGGAATGAAGAAATCGGGAAACCCTTCTGCAGTTAATAAGACAGGATATTGCCAGGAACAATAGTCATCAGCGACTGCTGGAAAGCGTACTACACCCTAGATGACTAGGGGTTTATGCATCTCAAAGTCAACCATTCTATAGAATTCGTATCCACTGGTAGAAGCGGCTATATTCATACGAAACATCTCAGGAAAATGGGAAGAGGTAGCGTATTTTTGGTTGGAATACAATACTTCCCCTACTTACTATACGTAGTAGAGGCAATAAAATGCATATCTGCTACACACTTTTAAGTAGGGAGATAAACTTTAGGCCATCTTTTAGACGACGTTGCTCTAAAACTAGGTACTACTGCTAAGTATGGATATGCTCAAGTCATACGGTTTCTTTATTTACAAATATAGGCTATTTTGTTTTCTTCATTTTTGCTTTGAACAGCTTTTTCTGTGAATGGTATGTTCTGATTGAATGACCCGTTTCCTCTGACTATTGAAAATGTATAAATAAAATTTTAGGATGCTAAAAATAACCTCTTAAGTTCTTTTTGCATCTAATTTGATTGTGCTTGTTTATTTTAAAAACAATAATAGCTTACATTTTTAAATAAAATAATCCTAACCTGGTGAATAAACACACTTATTAGATAAATTTGGATATCGTTGTACTTAGAAGGTATTCTTGTACACTTACGTGCATAAAAGGTGGTCCATTGCCCTATGTCTCAATAGTCTTTTTCCCTCTGTGAGGTTTGCATTTTCAGGTAACGAACCTCATGATTTTATCCAGCTGGTATCAGTTCTGTATGTGACTGGTCTGAAAGACAATTCAGGGGGACACAAACGAACCAATGAACGATCTATGCCCGGTGTGAAATGAAGGGGTGGTTTAGATACCGACTCTATGAAAGGTTTCAGTTCACATAGTGTTGCACTATCCCTTTACTCTGAGTGCATATTTTTGCACTCACATCCATCGATGCAAAAAATTAAAATGTGGTTTATTTATGGACGCTCTTTAACTTTTATGGTTCATAGAGTCCCATTATATACGAGGGGCAGAATTTATATTTTGAGCCTTGGCAACCCTGAATATTGTAGGTGCCATCTGACGTTTCCAATGACATTTTTTACCATAACCTGCTTCAAACGTTTTGTCAATAGAGCGTCATTTTTTTTGTTAATACTAACTTGAAAATTGTGTGTCAACAAAAACATGGAATTACTCGTGAAAATGTTCGTGCAATGATTTATTACGACATCCGACGTGGATTATCAAGACAAGAGTGCATCGATCAACTAACTTCCACATTTGGCGACAAAGCTCCATCCTATGCCACTGTGAAACGCTGGTATAATGAATTTAATCGTGGCCGTCATTCGCTCAATAATACAGTTCGTGAAGGTCCTCCAAAATCAGTTGTTGTACCAGAAAACATTGATGCTGTGCAAAAACTAATAAAGAAAGATCGTCATGCGACATATTGTGAGATTGAGGCAACCCTAGGCATTAGTTGCACCAGCATGTATAAAGTATTGCATGATCATTTAGCCGTGGAAAAGGTTTGCTCTCGTTGGATGCTACATAATTTGACGCAATCTCAAAAAGATGCTCGTGTCGATTGGTGCACAAAAATGCTCAAGAAATACAATGGCGGTGCCTCAAAAGACGTATATAAGATTGTAACAGGTGACGAATCATGGATCCATGCGTATGAGCCGGAACGTAAACAGCAGTCGACTGTATGGGTGTTTCAAGATGAAGCAAATCCAACAAAAGTTGTTCGCACTCGAAGCACTTCGAAGCAAATGGTCGCATGCTTTATCAGCAAAACTGGCCATGTGGCAACAGTGTCTTTAGAGGAACGCAAAACGGTCATTGCCGAATGGTATACAACCGTTTGTTTGCCGGAAGGCTTCGGTGAAGTAAGGAAAACCAACAAGAACCGTAGGATCGTTCTTCATCAAGACAATGCGAGCGCAACACATCTCGTCTAACAACAGAGTATTTGAAGGCTCAAAAAATCTAATTAATGGGTCATCCGCCATACAGTCCTGATGTGACACCTAATGACTTCTTTTTGTTCCCGAAAATCAAGAATAAATTGCGTGGACAACGACTTTCGTTAGCAGAAGAAGCCGTTAGTGTTTCAAAAACCATGTTTTGGAGGTGTCTCATGAAGACTGGAATAAATGCTTTGTCAAATGGTTCAAACGGGTGCAAAAGTGTATTGATCATAAAGGAGAATATTTTGAAAAACAATAAAACAGTTTTAAATCATAAATTCTTTTGTTTTAATTATTAGCCTCAAAATGTGCCCCTCGTATTGGACGTGAAAGACTGGGAATTTTGATCAGAAGCCTATTTATTGGCTTTGAGGTTCTTTGACGTGCCGTAAATCTACGATATGGGACCACCGACTTTACTTCCCTTCCAAAGGAAACCATGCTAAGATTTACGTCCGAAAAAGCCATCGTCTTCCGTCGGGTTTAAGCCCACCACCTCGGGAACCAGGGCCTAATATGGTAGCAGGATAACTGAAAAAGGAAAACTCGGATAAACACCAAACTTGGTGTTTAAGTTTAGAATCTTTCAGGGATGCGGCACCAAGATTTTTAAGAAAAAAAACCCTAAACCACACTATCCTTTAATGGAAAACTTGGTCTTTCTTAAAAATAGCTATAACGAGTTTTATTAAAATGCCGTATATTAAATATATTTACATGATAAATAAAAAGTATGTCCTGAATTTTCTGGGAACAGTTTATGAAATCCTCTTCTTTCGGAAGGAAATTTATATAATCTTGCATAACTGGTAAAAGCCAAGAGGTAGGCGAAAACGTACTACACAAAAAATGTAGATCTCTTTAAAACACACTTTATTTCAAATACCTTTTTGTGGCATCAACCATTTCCGAGAAATCCGTTAATAATGGTTAGAATTCTTCATTTATTGGTCATTCTCTTTAAGTCCTGTAAGCTTTCAGTGGTTTCTCGTGATTGAATGTAAGCAGTATGGAATTTTAAGGCAGCGTATAGCGTCCTGTTCTTAAACATTTGACTATCGCTGTTCTCCTTGTATCTATAACGAAATGTGTAATGTAGCTATTTCTGTAAAGGTTAGTTTGGATATGCACTAATGAAGATAAAGGGTAGTGAAAGTCATGTGAATGTATCACATAAGGATTTTCTAAAGATGTCTACTTGTTTTCAATTCAACTTAAATTTTTGGTATCGAAATTTTTGCTGCAATGCACTACTTGCTCTATTTACCACAGGTAAACGGTAGAGAAGGTAAACATTAAAGCAGCATATATGCATTGTAGTGCTAAATAAGTTTTATATATAGGAATGGGTATTTATAACGACACTTGTAATTGTGTAATTATGTTTTAATTCCAACATGTGCCTTGAAAACATAAATTAGATTACATTTTAATCTATTATTACATTTTTAGGATTATTTCCCACCTCCCAGCCTTCCTGTAACATATCTGACGACAGAGAAAGTGAAAATTAAATGCTTACATTCTTTTGCTGGAGTGTGAAGCATAGGTGAAAAAAAAAAGGAGCTCGTCACACCGGTATTACGACGTTCGTTTGCCGCCCATCCCCCTAGTACGCCCTGTCGAATTCCTCTGTACCTCGTTACTGTAGGTATCCGAAGGAAAATCCCACCGTGGGGTTACATAATTGTGAGCAGGGCCTGAAGCTGGGGTTTCAGCCCCTTCCAGTCCTTGTCCTCTGAAAATGATGAAGCCATTTATGGAAGTCGACATAGGGATTTCTCTCGCTACGCCCTGATACAGCCCCTCTGCGGCCACGTTGTAGCCCTCTTTATGTAGGAAATGTGGATTGGTAGCTGGTGACGTGGACATTTCAAGATTATGGCGTGTTAATATAATCTCTAGAGTACTGAATATAATCATTCAAGTAAGAAGAACGGGCAGGAAATTCATTGAAATATATGAAAAGCTGGACAAAATTTTAATTTTGGAAAATGTATTTATATGGTTATAGGAATAAAAAAGCAATGTTTGGTAATTGAAAATAAGGGTTCATATAATACAGAATGTAAATAAGTATAATGTAACTTTGTCCACTTTTTCAATTTTCACTCAGTTCTTACTGTCACTTCACAAAGGTGAACTAGTTCTAAGAGCATCACGAACTCGCTTGGAAAATCGCTTTTGACGTCACACCAAAAACGCAGTCGCTAACTCGCTCACTCACTCACTCACTCACTCACTGACAGACGTGACTCACTCTTACTGCCGCCACTCGACTCGCAACTGACGCCACTCTGTTGCACTCGACTTGCTTTCAACTCGCGACTCACTGACTACCCGCGAGATCGCTCGGTTATATAGGCAGTAATCGTCCACAGAAAGTTCTCGAAGGTTTTAAAACTATTTCGACACCTTTTCTGGAGTTGGGGGAGATGAAGCTTCCAGAAAGTTCTAGTTATCTTCCGATAGCGCGCCCGGTGTTTACGCTGGCAAGCGGTCGTTATCTTGTTTACTCCGACTGCTCGGCGCCGATCTCCCAATAATCTTGGACCACAGCCGCTGCGTGGAAATAATTTAAAGGCTTCCGTGGTAGGTAGATGTGTACCATGTGATCATATTTTGTCAATAAAGCTAAGTCCAGAAACTCTTTGTTTATCTGCTAGGATCTCTGGAATATGAAGGAGGACGTAGATAGTACGGATCACAAAATATAGGAAAGAAGTGAAAAGAAAACTGAAAAAAATATAAATAGCCAGATAATATGTGTTTTAATCAATTACCTACGGTCCTTTTATGCATCGCCTACTTATGTGATGACATATCCACGACTACAAGAGTGTTTGTTAGGACATAAATTGCCTATTTCATTCCAACGCCTCTCCAATATCTGAAACATGGGTTAGGTGATGTCTGTTGGGGTAGCGTTGTTACAGAGTAGACAAGCCTCTCTTGCATTACTGTAAGCTTCCTTGTGGATGAGATCTCGGTGTATTAAACTTTCATTATTCATTTCCACTTGACGATAGCCGCAAAAATTAAAGTATGAAACTACTAAAGAGCATAATAGAGCAAACACTACCACTAATTAGATATTCTAACGGTCTAGTTTTTACTGTCACCTCATAAAGTTCAAATTTTCACTTTACCTTCTTCGCGGCAAGGCGGTGGAATGAAGTACGCACGAATCAGCCTCTTCTTCGGCGTAGAACACTTGTGTTGCGGAGTCGAACACAAGACGTCTCTAATCTTCTCCAGTAGCAGCAATCACTGCATGATATAAAGGTCATCCCGAACTCACTCGCGAGAGCGCTCGCTTATATAGCCAATGGAATCTTCCACGAAACATTCTAGAATGCTCTGGAGTGCGGAGAAGGAAACTTCCAGAAAATTCTATCGCCGATAGCGCACGGGTGAGAGCGCTACCGCGCCCACATATCTCTATTGATCTCTCCTACTGCCCGGCGTCAACCTCCCAATATGCTTGGGCCATATCTCCTGTGGTACAAGAGGTGTACATCACGTAATTGATGATGCAGTAAACAACCTTTAGCTAATAAATGCGACGTCTACTGCTTGTTCCGGATTCTACGGTTCGTTTACCTATAGTCATCCTCTTTGGCTCTAAAGCGTAAAAGAAATCTGATGTCTTACACTCACATAACTTTCTCTACTCTTGTACAAACTATTTTTACAAACGCTTTTTCTCCATCTACTTCATGTTAATCGGGATAAACATTTGCAGACTCTATCTTACTGCTAATTTTCTTGTAGATGTAAGGGGAATATACATTTACACGGGCAATATAGAAATACAGCAGCCTTTAAGCACATACATATCTCTTAATAGCTGGTTGCTAGGTGCAGCAGCATTCCCTTTGCCACAGATTAATGTTGTTTGCATATCCAAGACAAAAAAAATGAATAACGAATTCCCATTTGAGAAAATAAGTATTGAAAATTTTAAGGGAATAACAAGCAATATCTCGAAAATGGTTAACTCAACAAGAAAAATCTATATGAAATAAATTGTGTAATTTAATGCGATCTACATTTCTAGTGTAGTAAAATTTTGTCTATCCCTTATGGTTTACCAGTGATGCAAAAGTCGTCCACAATGAAGAATACTTTTGGAGACATTCCCAGAAAATTCAAGATATACATTTTATTTGTCATGAAAATATCCTAAACATATGATATTTTAATCAAAATCGTTAGAGCCATTTTTCAGAAAATAAAAATTTTCGAAAAATGTTCGATGTAAAGGGTAATCTGGGGTGGGGATTTTCTTGAAAACCTTCGCGTAGCATCTCTGGAAGATACTGAACCTAAATACCAAGTTTGGAGTTTATCCGACTGTTCGTTTCTGAGTTATGCTGTTCACAGACAGACACACAGAAACACACGGTCATGTTTCCAAAAATTTGGGTCTCAAAACATGTATTTCTGGTGAAATCTCGGTATCGAATTTTTGGGTGGAATACAATACTTCCCCTACTTACTATACGTAGTAGAGAAGGTAATTATATACATGGAATTAATAAACAAATACAACTTATTACTAGTCACCCACGATATGAGTGCGTTCGGTGGGAAGAGGAACTAAACGTTACGGAACAAGTGGGCGTGTGAGCGTTCTGGAAGCGGCAGAAGGGAAACTTCCAGAATGTTCTGGTTGTCTAGCGATAGTGCTTCTTGTGTTTACGCTGGGCGAAAGCA
Source organism: Deroplatys truncata (assembly GCA_030765065.1). Lineage (NCBI taxonomy): Eukaryota > Metazoa > Arthropoda > Insecta > Mantodea > Mantidae > Deroplatys > Deroplatys truncata. The sequence continues at coordinate 168,617,553 of CM060988.1, read as the reverse complement.
CTACTCATTCCTATCTCTCTCTAACTACCTGGCGTTGACCCAAAGAAGAAATTCCTTATAATAAGACTACCCAAAACGCTAAAGTGTCGTTTTTACTTTCTCTACTCGATATCGAGTTTTCACCGGAAATACATGTTTTGAGACGCCCTGAATCTAAATAAAGCAATTTGGACACATGTCCGTGTGTGCGTGTGTCTGTAAGTAATATAACTCAAAAACGAAAAGTCGGATAAATACCAAATGTAGTATTTAGGTTGAATATCTTCCAAAGATACGACACGACATTTTTAACAAAATTCCCCCACACCAAACTACCCTTTACATGGAAAGTTTTTCGAAATTTTTTATTTTATAAAAAATACTCTTAACGATTTTGATTAAAATGGCATATATTAAGGATATTTATATGACAAACAAAATGCCTAACTTGAATTTTCAGGGAATATCCTATAAAGTCCTCTGCCTTCGAAAGGAGTTTTGTATAATCTTGTACAACTAGTAAACGTTAAGCGATAGACGAAAATATACCACACAAGAGGTATAGATCTCTTTAAAATACGCAATTTATATCAATAAGTTTTCTGTGGCAGAAGCCATTTCTGAGATATTTGTGTTTTATGGTTCGAATTGTTCATTTCTTGATCATTTTCTTGAGTCCCTTCAACACTCAGTTGTTTCTTGCGATGTCATGGAAACAGTATGGAATTTTAAGGCCAGCATATAGCGTCCTGTTCTTAAATATTTGACTATCGCTGTTCCCTTTGTGTCTATAACGAATTGTGTAATGTAGCTATTTCTGCAAAGGTTTATTTGGATTAAAATGTTCTAGATAGAAAAATAAGGTTTAGTAAGACTTTGTATACCCACTAATAAACTAGAGAGGATAGACAAAGTCATGTGAATGTATCACATCAGATCTTTTTGTAAACGTTTGCCATTTAGTTCCGCTTAGAAACACTCCTCGTATATAAAAGGGCATTAAAGTGATTGACTGGCGCCAGTCAAAGTCGCCGTTCTGTCTGGTTCCCCACGAAGCTATATCCTATCACATAGCTCCTTTTAGAGAATATAACTTTATCCAAATCAGAGCACGTTTCTTGTCCATTCCTCTGACATTAACAAGTGACAAACGGGAGGAGGGAGAGAGGGTATTACCACGTCCCTCTCTACTGAAAGTGCTGATTAGTGATGACAAGCAATTATGCGGATATCACTTTGGAAATTAGCCAAATCGCCTTTGTCTGGGCAAATGGCATTTCATTCCCTTTGTACATGACCATAAGTACTTAATTTTCCATATCAGTCCCGATTTCTGTGCAGTTTCAAATTGCTGAGAAAATCTATAGACCATGCAAAATGTTTCATTTAAGGAAATACTAAATTGCCAAAGAAGTTACATTTATAGTCTTTGTGCAGTGTTTTAAACTGTTATTTCTTTTTTCACCTGATATTCGATGTCTTGCAAAAGTAAGTTGAAACATTAAACCTCTATAAGTATTATAATACAAGTGATTTATGAAGGTCTGACACATTTCCTTTCTTTATTCTGTTCGAAATTCACCCAATGTCCCAATTTTAGCGCCAAATTAAGCGGAATGTTCTGGAGTTTCGATTGCCTGTCTGCGCAGATGTTCATGTTTTATTCGTAATTGTTAGCTTTATTGTCGGCAACTGTTTTTGAGGTTTTATTCTAGCCAACGTGAAAATGCAGTACAAAGTAAATGAAGAGTCTTCCTTGTAAAGCAATACTGGATTACGAATTCAATTACAGCTACTAAAAGGGCATAACAGAGAGAAACTTGGTATTCGGAGTCCTCCCCAAAGAAACACAATACTGGACTGGTAAACAAATTGGAAACAACTGGAACTCTGGTGAGTGAAAGAGGCAAAACTCGTTCATCTAGGCTTCCCACTTTGTTGACGTAAGAGCACGGCTGGATCAGTCACCCAAAAAATCATTAAGACGTTTGTCACAGCAGACAGGGTACAGCTACTCAATGTGTCAGAGAGCTGTGAAAAGTGCAGGCCTAAAGCCGTATAGGATTACGGTTGTCCATCAGTTACAGGAACCAGATAAGGACAGACAGCTGAATTATTGTCGTTAGTTTCAGGCGTTCATTGTGCAAAATCCTGCCATATTGTTCAACACATGGATCACAGATGAAGCATGGTTCCATTTATCCGGCTATGTGAACTCAAATAACTCACGCTATTGGGCAGCGAAAATACACATGTTATTCATGAAGTATATATGCACCCGGTTAATATGCGCAATATTCCCACAGAGAATAGAGGAACCAACTTTTTAAGCAATGTGAACACTGCAGAGTACCGACGGATTTTAATGGAGTTTGCTAAGCAACTAGGCGATGTAGAGTTTAGTGAAGGATATTTTCAATGGGGCGGCGCTACATGCCATACATCAAAGCATCCATGGCACTAATTGCAAGTTTCTTTGACGACCGGATAATTTCTAAGAACCTATGGACACCGAGATCTCCGGATTTGACATCGCTGGACTTCTTTCTATGGTGTTACTTAAAAGACAGGATTTAAGCCAAACGTCCCCATACATTGGACGACCTGAAACACAACATTACACAAGAGATTCAAGCTATTGACAACAGAGTCCTCCAACGAGTGGCCAGTAACATGGAACGACGTGTTGAGTTTTGCCTGATGCAGGATGGAGGACATTTTCAAGGATTTACCTCCATTTGCTAAGGAGGTAAATAATCTCTCAAAATCCTCTGCATTTCAGGTATAATGAGTTGTCGATAGCATAACTCGTTTTGAAACAATTAAAGAAATAAGTGTGTCAGTTTTTCATAAATCACCCTGTATTTCAGATGTGAAAAATTATGACAGTGTTGGTCAAATAATAGGGTTTGGGTTTAATTTTGTTTTTTTTTTGCATTTCACAGTGCTAGTATTTTGTTGGTTTTACCTACTTAGTGATTAACCTACTGGTGCAGGAATTTGTAAGTTTCAAACCATGGATCTGTCGCCAAATGTTACATTACAGTGATTCAATGCTATTATGAAAGCAATGGAGTCATACTCGAGGTCTGAGAAAATTTAGAACTCGTAATTTAAGAGCAGGCCCATGTTGTATTCGTAATTGCACGAAGTTAATCAGGAGGTTTGAGGAAACTAGTTCTGTTGCTGATAAGAAATCTGTAAGACCAAAGGTAATCATTGATGTCACTGTTACTGATTGCTTTATGCAAATAATGAAATAAGTAGAAATAATTATTATGGAATTAGTAGTGTTGACCAGATTTCCAGGTAACTTGGAATGAGTAATACCACAGTTTGGAGAATTCTAAGAAAGCGTCGTTGTCTGCATCCATACAAACCAAAAGCATCGTTTGTACTAAAAGAAAGTGGTAAGCGGGAAATATATTATTTTGTTTTATATGTAATACTAGAGCTACCGAAGTCAATTGTAAGACAGGTAGCACAATTAGAGATGGGCAGGGTGGCAACTAAGGGGAAGATAATGGAAAGAGCTTTGAAATTTTGGTTCAGAAGTTTAAATCTAGGCAAAAGTAATGTGTTAAGACAATGTATTGAATACCAAGAGAATAGCTTAATGAATGATGGATGGGTAAGTAAATTACGGAATATTTTGGAGAAAAATGGGTTAGGAGATATATGGAGAAGGAGAGAAAATAATGTAAAACATTTTTGGAAAAAGGCAAGGAAAAGACTGGAAGATATAGAAATACAAATCATGTTCAGTGAGATTGCCGAAAAGAGCTCATTAGTTTATTATAGGCCAATGAAAAATACATGGGGTAGGGAAAAATATATAGACATAGTAAATAAAGAAGAGAGAGAATCTATTGCATGGTTAAGAACCGGAGCATGGAGGCTAAAAGGGCTAAGACAGGGTATTCCTCAGAACCAATGTCCGATATGTGGTGGAAATGAAGACATTGAACACATAGTATTTAAGTGCCAAGGAACGGAAAATTGGAGAAAAGAATTTTTTAATAAGAAGTGGTTGAAGGGGGATAGAAATACACTTATAATTGAAATGATATGCAAGGACGCTAGAAGCATTGGACAGTTTTTGTGTAAAGTAAAAAATAAATGGCTTTGAACAGTGGAAAGTGAAAAGTAAGAGGTAGTGCATCTTACTTTGAATGTAAAACTATAGTGAATGTGTGATGGTTAAGTAATCAATAAATGAAAAGTGAAAAAAGTGGAAATGGGACATAAAAAAAACTGAAAAAAAGAGCAAGATAATTTAGTGACAAGAAATTGTAAAATGTAAATAAACTGTAGTGATTGTCTACTGAATAAGTGACCAGGGTCAAAATGCAGTAGACAATCAAATTTGTAAAACTCTTAGCACAATAAAATACATACTAGCAGAAGTTTAAATTAATAATGATTAATTCTGGACAGACGAAGCACACTTTTTCTTAATGGTGGAGTTAACGCACGTAATTGCAGACTTTGGTGAGAAAATGATCCTCAGATTTCAATTCAACAAAGTCCTCATGATTTAAAAGTTACTGTATGATGTAGCCTCTCTCCACAATTCATCATTGGCCCATATTTCTTCGAACAACACGCTGTAACAGTAAACGGGGAGCGCTACTACAGCATATTACAGAACTTCATCATCCCTAGACAGGAATCACGATATGGAAATCCTAATCTCCATGCAAGGTGGCGCTCCACCACATCTACACCCTACAAAACAATTACGCACATGTTTGACATCGTGTTATCATTACGTATTTTCCTGTGGCCTCCGCGATCTCTAGATCTCATTCCGGCCGACTTTTGGTTCTGGGGTTACCTTAAAGAACGAGTTTTCCTGACACATCCAATAACCCTATTGCAATTGAAAGATGCTATCTCGTAAGATATTTTCAAATTCCAATCCACTATCTGCAAAAATGCTGTGCGTGGTGTCGCACACAAAATGTGAATGTTCAATAAGAGAAGGGTGGACATCTTCCCAAAGTTTTGTAAACCCCATTGTATGTCCAACTCTGATGTTTTTTTCGGACATCTTCCCATTGTTTTGTAAACTGCATTATTTTCCCAACACTGTTGTTTTTTTGGGACATCTTCGCAATGTTTTGTAAACTACATTTTTTGTCGAAGGGACATTTTTTCAGACATCTTCCCAATGTTTTCTAAACTCCATTGTTTTCCCAATACTCATGTTTTTTACAATGTCTTCCCAAAGTTTTGTAAACTCCATTGTTTGCCCAACACTGCTGATTTTTCGGACATCTTCCCAATGTTTTTTAAACTCAATTGTTTACCCAACACTAATGTTTTTTTTTCAAAACCTTCCCAATTTTTTGTAAACTCCATTGTTGGCCTAACACTGTGATATTTTTTTCTTTTTTTCCTAACTTAAATATTATAATATTTATAGCAGTTTAATGTTTGAACTATTTTATAAAGAATCCCTATATTTCATAACTTTTAACACAATACTTATATTCTAACTATATTTTTAAAAATGGTACTGCATATGCCAACTTGTACCATGATTTCTGAAAAAAATATTAAACTCTACACACTATAGAAAGGGGAAGTTTTTCTGTACAATTTGGTATTTTCTTCAGTATTGGTGCAATTTCTTTGTTTGCAAATATATGCCAGTTTTTTCTGCATTATTTGCTTCGAATATCTTTTCCTGTGAATGACATTTTCTGATACACGACCCTCGTAAATGACCCGTTTCCTCAGAAGCTATTGAAGATATCTAATTTAAATTTTAGGATGTTAAAAACAGCCTCTAAGTGATATTGTGGACCTACTTTGGTGTTCACAACATTATTGGCTAGCTTTAAAATATAATGGCTGCTAGATATTGATCAAATATGAGAAACTAATCCTATATTCTTTAATAAACAAATTTATTGTATAAAAGTAGATCAGTGAACTTGGATGGTATTCATCTACATTCTACAAGAATTTCAATGTGATATTTGAAATATTTTCTAAGATAATGGGTTATGAAATTAGTATATTTGACTTGGCAGGATAGGGTATTTAATCTCACCTTAAATACAAATCAAAATGCGTTTTTAAATACTTGCATAAATTACTTCAGTATTCCTTTAGCTTCGCTTTGGAAGTACAGATTGTCCCAAATTGATGAATACACTCTTTGAAACACTATTTCTCAGCAATGAAAGAAGATGCAAGTACAATTTTTTTGTTTAGGACTCAGAAGACAATGGAAAGAATATAAATACGTACATTTATTTATAAACAAATTGGTGCATTTATTCGTTCGAAAAACGTAAGTGGGTACCGAAATGCTATTGGAAAATAGAGAATATAATCGTGGTTCAACGACCTTGGAGGGTTGAATTTAGTACACCACAAGGTTAAAGGTTAAAGAATCCGAGACAAGTTTGAGGACGATGGAAAGATGCAAGATGTGTTGAAAGAGCGGTGCGGAAGGAAGAGAAGTTGAGGGTGTTGATGCAGTCATGTAGGTGTTTTCACGTCTTTGAGGTAATGGTCTCGTGAGATTGACAGTGAGAAATCAGTATTCGTCGAATTGTGTGAGCTCAAGAATGGGAGACATATTCTGAATCTTGTCCGCACATGAGGACAACGGAGATGGGCCACTGCAGTTTTGTGTGTGGTTCATGAACAAGTGTGATGAAGCGGAAGACTTTCAAGACTGAGATAGGCCACCGCAATGTTGTTTGTGGTTCATGAACAATGGTGATGAAAGGGAAGATTTTCAAGATTCAGATAGGGGACTGCTATTTTGTGAGTGGTTGAGCAAGTGCGATGTAGTAAAATATTTCAAGACTGAGATAGCAATTTTGTGTTTGGTTCATGAACAAGTGTGATGTAGTAAAATATTTCAAGACTGAGATAGAGGACTGCAATTTTGTGTGTGGCTCATGAACAAGTGTGATGGAAGGGAGGACTTTCATCACTGAGATAGGGGATGCAATTTTGTGTGTGGTTCATGAACAATTGTGGTGAAAGGGAGGACTTTCAATACTGAGATAGGGGATGCAATTTTGTGTGTGGTTTATGAACAAGTGTGATGAAGTAAAATATTTCAAGACTGAGATAGAGGACTGCAATTTTGTGTGTGGTTCATGAACAATTCTGGTGAAAGGGAGGACTTTCAATACTGAGATAGGGGATGCAATTTTGTGTGTGGTTCACGAAAAAGTGTGATGCAAGGGAAGACTTTAAATACTGAGATAGGGGACTGCAACTTTGTGTGCGGTTCATGAAAAAGTGTGATGCAAGGGAAGACTTTAAATACTGAGATAGGGGACTGCAACTTTGTGTGCGGTTCATGAAAAAGTGTGATGCAAGGGAAGACTTTAAATACTGAGATAGGGTACTGCAACTTTGTGTGCGGTTCATGAAAAAGTGTGATGCAAGGGAAGACTTTAAATACTGAGATAGGGGACTGCAACTTTGTGTGTGGTTCACGAAAAAGTGTGATGCAAGGGAAGACTTTAAATACTGAGATAGGGGACTGCAACTTTGTGTGTGGTTCATAAAAAGTGTGATGCAAGGGAAGACTTTAAATACTGAGATAGGGGACTGCAACTTTGTGTGCGGTTCATGAAAAAGTGTGATGCAAGGGAAGACTTTAAATACTGAGATAGGGGACTGCAACTTTGTGTGCGGTTCATGAAAAAGTGTGATGCAAGGGAAGACTTTAAATACTGAGATAGGGGACTGCAACTTTGTGTGCGGTTCATGAAAAAGTGTGATGCAAGGGAAGACTTTAAATACTGAGATAGGGGACTGCAACTTTGTGTGTGGTTCACGAAAAAGTGTGATGCAAGGGAAGACTTTAAATACTGAGATAGGAGACTGCAATTTTGTGTGTGGTTCATAAAAAGGTGTGGTGGAAAGAAAGACTTTAAATACTGAGATAGGTGACTGCAATTTTGTGTGTGGCTCATGAGGAAGTGTGATGAAATAGAAGATTTTCAAAACTCATATAGGGGACTGTAGTTTTGTGAGTGGTTCAAGAACAAGTGTGATGGAAAGGAAGACTTTAAATACTGAGATAGAGGACAGATATTTTGTGTGTGTTTCATGAAAAAGTGTGATGGAAGGGAATACTTTCAATACTGGGATAGGGGACAGCAATTTTGTGTGTATTTCATGAAAAAGTGTGATGCAAGGGAAGACTTTAAATACTGAGATAGAGGACAGCAATTTTGTGTGTATTTCATGAAAAAGTGTGATGGAAGGGAAGACTTTCAATACTGAAATAGGGCACTGCAATAATGTTTGTGGTTCATGAACAATTGTGGTGAAAGGGAAAGATTTTCCAGACTCGGATAGGCAACTACAGTTCTATAAATAGTTCCTGAACAACTTTGAGGAAAGGCAGGATTTTCAAGACTTCATTTGAAGCCAGATTAATAGCACAATTAACCTGCGCGATTGTGCTTATTGAGCTAACGTAAACCCAAACATATTTGAAGAAAAGGCCGTCATTCTTCCCTTAGTAGCAGTATTGTGTGGTCTGTCTTCCAGAGGGATAATTGGGCTGTACTAATTCGAAGGGGCTGACACGGGTCAGACTTACCTGTAAATTTTCGAAACTGCAATTCCGCACCTTAGTGATCTCTTTGATAATGAATAGGGTTTTTTAACAAGACGGTGCTACACCTCACTTTCATGTCAATGTGAGGAATTTTCTCGATTGCACATTCATTCAGATGTATAGGAGGAACAGAAAGTGCTACGGAGTTCCAACATAGATCCCTGGATTTAGCTCCTTCAGACTTGTACCTTTGGAGAACTTTAAAGAAGACAGTATATGCCACAAAACTACAAACACTGGAGGAACTAAAAGTTCAGATTGAACATGCCTGTAATGATATTACATTAACAACAATCCAGGTGGTATGTTGCTCTGTCCGTCGTTGTTGGGAGTGTGCTGTGGCAGAAGGGAGACATTTTGAACATGTACTGGTAATGGGATACAACAAATCATATTGTATTTCTGTCTCATTTTGTTGCTGAGAAATAGTATATCAAAGATGTACACTACTTTGAGACACTTTGTAATCAGCTCGAATCGAAAAATGTTTATAGAACTAACCCTGTTTGTACCGATGTCAAACAAATCTGAAATGTGCCCTTTGTTCAGACTCCTGTGTATGAAATTTGAGCTCTGTACGTGAAGTTGAGGCAGTTTTTTAACACTTAAATGATTTCAGTCTAATTATATAATATATAAATTCAATAACAGCCCACCTTAAAGCAGTATGTGTATGTAACAATATATAAAAATTTATATTCTAGTCATTATATGTGTTTATATTATTGTATCTATGTGTAATAATGTTATGTGAATATATTACGTAATTTAATAATGTAGGAACTGTGAGAAATAGGTCAAAAATTGCTAACAATGAGGTAACCTTGAGGCAATAATGAGTTTGAGAGTTTAAATGTTACTTGTGATTCTTGGAAGCAATAATGTAATTTTAGTGACAGTTTATAAAAATAGCCAATCAACAACCAGAAAAAGCATTAGGTAAATGAAGGTATTTTATTGGAGTAGTATTAGCCAATCAGAAATTGAAATACAGAAATTTACAAGTTTAGACGGTTGAAATCTATTCAGCTGCCTGCAGACAGTGATTGTAGCTGATGCCTTATCGAGAGATTTTATACGTATTTTGTATGAGACAAAAATAGTTTACGTGTTAAAAGTGCAAGTATTTAATACAAAAATCTCACAGCTCTGTCTCTATATGTATCAGTGAAGTGTTATTTAAATGGTATCAAGCATTAATAAAAGAAGTGAAGTAAAATTATAATCTGTATAAGCCTACATTCTTGTCGTACCACAACCCTGCTAAGAGAAACGTGTCTCTAACAATAATACTGACGCAGCTAAGGCAAACATAAATATAATGTTTAAAAAAAGAGTCAAATTACAAAGTTAATATTTTTTTAAACTTGGGGCAAAGGTTACCGGAAACTCTTAACTATACGTTAGGTTGCAACTACTACAAGTTCGGCTCCCCAACAGCTTAAATACGGTACAACACCTTCTAAAATACCCCTTTCTCAAATTGGGGCCCATAAGTGGGGAAAATAAAAAATTACTCCTAAAACAACTCCTTTCTCAAAGTGCATCGCCTAAAAGTTGAGGTCTCAATCTAAACAAATCTCAGTTATGTACCAAATTTGAAAATTAAAGGTCTTTTATTTATGGAGGTGTTTAACTACTATGATACTTAACGTCCCATTCCATATTGGGCGTGAAAGACCGGAGATCTTTTTATAAGGCTTGAGGTTCTTTAACATGCCGTTAAATTAACGTACCACCGGCGTTACTTTCCTTCCGAAGGAAGCCATAATTTTTACGCCCGAAAAAATCCATCGCCCATCGCCAGGTTTGAGCCTGCGATCTCGGGAACTATAGGCTAGCATGATACCCCAATACCATGGAGTATGACTTCGAAACGTAAGGAATTATTAGTGGTGACCTATCTCCAAGTGCATAAGATGCCGATAAACCTAACAGCCATTGTGGTTACCATAGGAACTGTGTGAAAACAAGTGAAGGTAGCAAAGTTAAAAGCAGTGTGGTGGAAGAATACGCAGTGAAATGTATTAACATACCATGTTCATTAAAATCCCTCTAGGGGGCGTATTTTTTACACCCGGCGTTAATAATGCAACGTTTCATTTAATTAAGGAGTCGGGCATCAATCTCCAGCTGAGATGGGGTGCTATATTTTCGCGCATGACATTTTGATTGATGGACCTTCCTGATTTGGGGGAGTAGCGCAAAGAGCTTGAATTTCATCAGAAAATTTTAATAACTTTGGCCTGCTTTCACATTATCCACTCAGGGATACTTTTGAAAACACTAAAGTAGGTCATTTATAGATTTTATTATTTTTATAGGCCAGTTCTATGTAGTGGTGTAGAAATTCAACTGTTGGATGGTGAAGTTAATGATGATTTATTATATCATGATTTTTCTGATGTGAAAAGAAAAGCTCCTAGTTTGATTAATGAAACGTCTAAATATGTAAAAGAAGTAATATGCTTCATGTAAATAAATAATCTAAATTTTTATGTAGTAAGATTTTATCTATCTCTTACAATTTACCAGTTATACAAAAGTCATTCAGGACTTTAGAGGCTATTCCCATAAAATTCAACATATACATTTTACTTCTAATGAAAATGTCTTAAACATATGATAGACACTTTAATCAAAATCTTTATTCATTTTTTAGAAAATAAAAAATAACGAACTTATGCAAAACGTTTGATGTTTATCGGGCTTTCCGTTTCAGAGTTATGCTGTTCACAGACACACACGAACTTCTTATTAAATTGATTTTTGGGGTAGTGAAGTCCTTGGATTGGATTGTGAAGAGGAGGGGATTCGGCAGTCATCCAGGAATGAGGACATTATACTAACGCCCCACGGGGGGCGCCCTTGAAGGGAGGTGAAGGGGGTACCGGGGGGGGCGGAACCAAGAGTGACGGCACAGCAATGACAGGTTCCCTACCATTTCCAGATTGAGACTCCCCGGCGTTCATCCCACACAGGGTCCAACGTCGCCCCAGGGGATGCTCCTTATACAAGACAAACATCTGAAGTCCGAAGGGCGGAGAAACTTCACAGAGAGCATCATTTTCCCTGCTACTCTGCACCGAAACACCACCGCCGATACTTTCAATCCTGAAGCAGACCAAACGGGTTTAAGGATAAATAAAACCACACCAGCATTCTCCTGAAGACACGGAAAAATCCCAGAAAATACCCATGGGTCAGATTGGGTGGTCGCCGTAAATCGACCTCCCGAATGCAAGCCCCTGCGTTACCACCTGAGCCATCCCACTCGGTGCAGGGGGTCATAATACAGCGTCTTCTTTTTATCCCAAGGCCGCGGAATGCGCGAAAGCGTGTTCCGCACACAGTCTACTACACTACGGGGCTTTGTTCCGTAACTCCCGCGTTAGTTATATATATATATATAATGCGTAGCAACCTTATAAGTGTTGTTGAAAGTGGTGTCCATCTGCGCGAAGACATTCTTGATATCGTCGGATGAAATTACCATTCACATACATAAGTTCTTCTTGCGTAATGTTCATGATTTCTGTTTTTATAATGTCATTAATTTCGTCTAGGTGTGGGGATTGTTCATATAAACTTAATTTGTTCTAAATTTATTGACCAAACATCTCACAGTATCTCTACCCGGAAATGAATAACAGGAAATTGCTGCTGAAATTGTCTACACACCTGTTTACATAATTCATTTTTCACGTATGTATCGTACATAAAAATACGCCGCTCAAGCGTAAATTTGTTAGCAGGTATTTCCGTGGACTAATAAGAGAATAACATTCCTAAGGAAATCACACACAACAAACGTATTGTCAAAAACACTTTACAACACGAAGACAAAGAAACGACTAAGACAGTTCACAGCTGATAAACGTACCTTGACACGTCCTGCGCGGCTTCTGCGCTGTGGCGTAATAACGAGGCCACTGCCGTTTCGGTCGATACACACATAAGGCATTTGTGTGTGTGTGTGTGTGTGTGTGTGTGTGTGTGTGTGTGTATATATATACCATGTATTTTCGGCGAAGTGTTGGTATCCAATTTTTGAATGGAATACAATAGTTCCTATGCATTCTTAAAATACATAATAGAGGAAGTAGTTAAGTTTCATAGGAAAAGATTCTAGAAGCTGTATTTTTAATTTAGAGCTCTTTTCTAAATTGTTACATATCCAATATTTAACTAGTACAACATATTATTGTATACATCATGATTATAATTCCTTCGGTACAAATAAGAACTATTAGTATAACCAGAAACATCTCGCACCTCGACCCAACGCGAATATTTCGCGCTCAGGAGGAACAGATGAGGTGAAGGGACCACTATAGGCCAGTAACAGAAATGCGCAGAGGTCCCAAACGACTGCAAACTTGATGACCCGATCACACTAGCGGGCTGTTCAGAGAAGGCTTCCCTCTGGCGGAACCGGGGAAAACTCGATCCACCTGAGGCGGCTCGCAGAAGGCTGTCATCTGTCAGGGCCCAGAAGAAATTTCCAACGCGTAAATATCTGAGGCATCTGTCCGACACTACAGTCCTAAGCCTACCTGAAAGATGAAAAGGGAAGAAAAATGTTAGGAAATGAGGCAAACGAGAAACCACCGCAGCATTTACCTTTCCAACCAGGGAAACGTACGAAAACCCATGGTAACAGCGACGGGCCCCAGGAATCGAACCCAGAACATCTCGAATGCGAGCCTCGCACGTTGTCCTGGAGCCATCTCGCACTATTTTTGGAAAATTTAGTAGAAAAAGTCCTTGATATTCTAGCACTATGTCTTATTCTGTCCATTCCGTCCTAGAGTATCAAGGATGGAAAGGAGAAATGAAGAGGTAAGACAGATGATGGATATGGAGGAAACAGAGGTGGAGAGAATAGAAAGCTGGGGTCTTCAATGGTATGGAGATGTGAAAAGAATGGAGGATGATAGGTGGCCTAAGACCTATTGTGGAAGAAGAAAGCGAGGTAAAGCAAGAGCAACCTGGAGAGGATAGTTTCATAGAATGATGAATAATCGGTGCCTGGAGGAGGATGACTTGTTCATTCGGGAAGAATGGCAAATGGGAATACGGGGCAACAGAACGGAGAAGCCCATAAAAGTAAAGGTAAGTAAGTGGAGAAAGTCGTGTGATTGCAACATACGTTTTCTTAAATAATTGCTCCATGTGAAACAACTATTTCTTCATGGTAGAAACCACTGCCAGCATTCGCCCTTGCCAACCAGGGAAAACCACGAAAAATCCGTGTCAGAGTGGCCTGCCCCAGGAATCAAATTCAGGACCTCTCGAATGCTTGAAGCTAGCACGTTACTCTGGAGGCATCTCGCGCTGTTTTTTGAAACGTTAGTAGAGAAAGTGGTGTGATTGCAAGATATCTTCAAAAATAAAAAAATAACAATAATTGCTCCATGTGGGAGCACTATTTCTGTGTGTTAGAAACCACCCAAAAATTTGCCCTTGCAAACCAGGGAAAACCACGAAAAATGCATGTCAGAGTGGCTCACCCCAGGATCGAATCCAGGACCTCTTGAACCCCTCGAACTTCGCACGTTGCCGCTGAGTTAACTCGGTTTTTTTTCTCTCTCTTTCTTTCTTTTTGAAAAATCAGTATGAAAGTCGCCTGATTGCAACGCTTTTCTTTATCCATTTTTTTCAAAAAATATTTACTCCATGTGGTAATTCTTAAAACAGTAAAAAAGTCTGATGTGTTACACTCACATGACTTTCTCTACTCTTGTACAAACTATTTTTACAAACGCTTATTCTCCATATGCTTCATGTTAATCGAGATGTCGATCTTATTGCTAATTTTCTTGTAGATGCAAGGGAATTTGGTAGGCTTTAAGCGATAGTCAAATATTTTAAGAGCGGGTTGCTATGTGCAGTATTCTATTCTCTTTCTATGTCCAGGACAAAAAAATGAATAACGAATTCCCATTTGAGAAAAAGTATAAGTATTGTAAAGCTTAAGGAAGTAACAAGCAATATCTCGAAAATGGTTCACTCAACAAAAAAAATGTATATGACATACATTGTGCATTTTAAAGCGATCTACATTTTTTGTGTAGTAAAATTTTGTCTATCTCTTATGGTTTACCAGTTATGCAAAAGTCGTTCACAATGAAGAATACTTTTGGAGACATTCTCAGAAAATTCGAGATATGCATTTCATTTGTCATGAAAATATCTTAAACATACGATATTTTAATGAAAATCCTTAGAGCAATTTTTGAGAAGATTAAAATTTTCGAAAAATTTTCCATGTAAAGGGTGATCTGGGGTGGGGGGATTAAACCTTCGTGTCGCATCTCTGGAAGATACTGAACCTAAATACCAAGTTTGGTGTTTATCCGACTGTTCGTTTCTGAGTTATGCTGTTCACAATCACACACACACACACACACACACACACACACACACTCACAGAACATGTTTTCAAAAATGCTTTTTTTGAATTCAGGGGGTCTCAATGCATATATTTCCGGGAAATCTAGCTATCGAATTTTTGGGTGGAATACAATATTTCCCCTACTTACCATACGTAGTAGAGAAAGTAAAAATATTAATCAAATTAATATCTCCGTAACTAATTGGAAAATTTGCACTAAACTGTGTGTGCATATTATAGATTAAACACTAATCGCTGTATTAAAATTACAAATATATCAACCCGAAATTCTGGATTTTGTTTTAAATGAGTGAGAAATCAATATTAAATACAGATTTCCTCTGTGTTGTTTCCGCATAAAACGCAATTCAGAATTGGAATTTTGAATTTACAGTTTTTTTGCTACAATTTGTTTATGTATCCAATAAATAACTATTACAGCATAAATAATTGTGTGTATCGTGAATATAATCCCTTTGTCATCGTTTTAGGTTAGAATTTTAAGCTCCATTAAGAAATTAATTTAATTTACCTCCTCATTCTTTATTAAATTACCTGTACAATATTCCACAGCATTCTTATAATTAATCCTCTTTACCCCTTATAATTTTAATTTCGTACCGTCCCGACTATTCCAAATAACGGATGAAAAATCGTCCGTGAACGATATGAAATATCGGCGTAACGTCTCACTGCCTTAACTTCGCCCGACAGACTTCCAGGCTCTTGAAATGCTGCATTACCTGTAAGTACTCTTCCAACTTGGTTGGAATAGTGTGTAAATTTAATTTAGTAATTTTTGATACCATAGTTATTTGATAACATAAAAGCTACATAGATTTCACATGATGCGGAAACCCTTAACATATACTGGGTGGAACACCAGGTACAGATCTCATTATTTGGAACATATTTTGTATGTTTCTTTTTTTATATTTTTGATTTTCTATGGAGGTATTTTAGGTTTTTCGGGAACATAAAACCTAACATTGGCAATGTTGTAGCACACGGTAGCTGGGATTGGGCTGGAATCCTCTCTTTCAAAACCAGAAGTAGGTCAGCACGTAAAGTGGTTTCACTTTCGCTACCGCATGGTTCATGAGTGTAGATAAACATTTAATATATTCCTGCCCATATGTTCACAGCAAATCGCTGTTGAGAATGATGCTCCCTGATGCTGTGAGGGTTTTCTTCCGCCCATGTATGCGTGTAATGAAAATTAAAAATGATATTTTTTGTAAAAGTAACTTCGTCTGTTTCCATAATTAATTTGGAACTTCTGCACCTTGAGGCAGTATTTTTAACACTTAAGTGATTTTAGTCAAATTATATAATATAAATTCAATAACAGCCCGCTTTAAAGAAATATGTGTATGTAACAATATATAAAAGGTGTATATTACAGTCATTGTATATGTTCATATCATTGTATACATGTAATAATGTTATCTGAATGTATTACGTAATTTAATAATAATAATAATAATAATAATAGATTAAAACTTGCTAACAATGATGTAACCTTGAGGCAATAATGAATTTGAAAATTTAACAATACTACTTGTAATTCTTGGAAGCAGTAATGTAATTTTAGACAGCTTATAAAATAGCCAATCAACAACCAGAAAAAGCTTTAGTTAAATAAAGTTATTCTATTGGATTAGGAATAGCCAATCAGAGACTTGAAATACAGAATTTACAAATTTAGGCGCTAAAAATCAAGTCAGTTGCTTGTAGACATCGCTCATAACTGGATGTGTTGGTTGTAGATAGTGTTCCTAACCGGATGTGAGATGCATCCTCGAGAAATTTAATACAGCGTGAGATGAAAATAGTTTATGTGTTAAAAGTGGAAGTAATTAATAAAATAATCTCACAGCTCTTTATATCAGTGAAGTGTTATTTAAATCGTGTCAAGCATTTATAAAAGGAGTGAAGTAAAAATTATAATCTGTGTAAGCCTACATTCTTCAGTCACACCATAACCTGCAAAGGGAAACATGTCTCTAATAATAATACTGACGCAGCCGAGGCAAACATAAATATAAAATATTTAATTAAACAGTCGAAATAAAATACAACTACTTCTTCAAATTGGCTTTCTATACGTGAGCCAACAATCTATTTCAACCTTCTTCTAGGAAGCAAATTACGAAAGTCAGCCTAAGTGCGTAATCCGCTACTAAGAGACACTGTACGCGTTAGATACGATACGGTCGCAATAGCTATTCTTTCAGCATCCTGAGGACAAACCAATGGGACACGCCGACCATACGAGCTATTCTTCGACTACTGCTGCTGGGTTGTTCGTCTATAAGATTTAAAATTGCTTCCACTGCGGCACCGGTATTTCTTGCTCGCCCTCCTTCGTGTCCTGGCTGTATGCTCCCTGAGGTTTACCAGATGCGAGATGAAAAGCCCGGCATATCGTAAACTTTGTGCTGTGCTTATGTTTATCCACTTAACACATCTAGAGTTCTTTTATCACTAAACCTGTGAGTTTGAATGCGTAGTACGACTGTACTCTAATAATGATTCAACTTTTAGTAGAGCTGACATAAACATAAACGGTGAAGGCTTTACTTCCCTACAGTTAGTGTAGGCCAATAGCTAACAAGTTGTACTTGTCATTTCGCTAAAACATTACATCATACTTTCGCCGTGTTTGTTTGATTAAGGATCACGTTCTAAACAAAACCGCTAGTTCCCACCTCACAGTTCAGGAATGCTGTTTTGGTTACGTCCAGGAATCAGTTCTCACACTGACCTCCTTTGACCTAGCAACGTTGCCTTTGTCTCCAACCACATTACGTTTGCAAAACGATGTTCGGAAAATGATTAATTATTTCAAAACCCTGGATAATATCATACAGTTAACCGAAACTAGGTCAAAAATGGGTTACTCTACTCATCTTACAAATGAACATTATCTTCATACATTATCGTGGAATAAGCCATCTAATTTTGAAAAGCAACCTTTTTTTTCGAAAACTATTTATCACAGAACAAGATGCTATCACACTTTTTTGTTTCTTACCTCTATGAAGTACGTATTAGAAGGAATATAATAAGCTCCCTTCTATCCTGTATATCGAAGTAACATTCGGCACTCCCAGGCCACCAATTTATCCTCTTGGAAAAGACAATCGTGCACTCTCGATGCGACCATAGAGAACGATTTATATAAAACATGAATTCACTGATTTGTAATGTTGGTACGAATAGTTTTCTCTTTTTATACAATTATTTAGCATGCCCTGCTAATGAACATAATTATAACATAAATACAAGGAAAATGAAGCAAAACTTTCTTACATAACAATTATTAAAAGCCTTTGGCATCCGATAACTTCAGTTCATACATCTATAGTAGTAGAATAAAGTTTATTCAGAGGTTTTGTCATTGTTTCATTACATACACATCTGCAGTGTCTCATAAATCAATTAAAGAAACAAATATAACTCAGGCTTTTTTGTCCGGTTTAAATTCTTCTGAAGTGTTAAATCATGGCATCTGTGTATATTCCTTGGCGCAACTATTTATATACTGTAGAGCAACAACTGCTTTATACTCTATGGCATTCTCAACCAAATGTCGAGGCCTTGTTTGCAGGCATGTTCTTTTATAACACAAACGTCTTCGTATTCAAGTACAAGGGCCTTGTAAATCATTTTTAATCCTTTAGTAGTATATGAAATTAAATTAAAGGTGTCTTATAGCCTATATCTGTCAGAAAGTTTTGAGCTTTTCAATAGTGAAGAGTTTACAAAATTGGTTGAGTGGTTTTGGTGATTACATTACCCTACATACACAAACAAAAAAATTTCACTATTAACAATATTAGTATAGACGACGAACGTTAAGGACACCAGTGGCTATGGTAACGCCCTCAACTGATACATCTACTTTAAAACAGACTTTCTTATTTTGTCTTCATTTAGTGCGGTTACTAATCACCGAAATCAGGTTTTTGTGACAATAAATCTGCCTATAATACAAATTAAAAGATGTATTTAAACAGGGATTGCAGGATTAATCCTGTTTGTGGTTGATAAAATTGTGTAATGTCATAGAGCTGTACCGCAGAGCAGCAAATTCTCGTTATTTCCTAAATCCATACACTCTTGCTGTGGTTTATTTTACATTTGCTTGCCCAAGCCGCTCACGTTTTTAATTTCAACCCTAAAATAAGCCGGATCTGTACATCAGCACTATGACAGATTAAAAAAAAATACCTGAAATGAATGGCAGGATTTTAGGCTGAAGTAATACTGGAAACGAGAAAGTTGAAATCCGAAAATATGCGTAATAATGACAGCAGATGAAACGTGTGTAAGATTATATGAGATATAATTACTTTTAAGGATTTTCTGGTATCAATTTGTTGCCTACAGGCTGCATCAAAAAATGGGCACTGAACTCGTAAATGTGCTTACCTTCTCTACAGGTGCCTAGTAGGTAGAGAAAATTCTATATCGAGATCTACCAGAAATACATGTTTTAAGGTTTCCAGAATTCCCCCTCAAAAGGAAAGGGAAAAAACAGTTTTATTAAAATGTCCGTTTGTCTTTGTGTCTGTGAACAGTGTTACTCAAAAACGAAAAATCTGATAAATACCAAGACTTTCAAGAAAATTCCACACCTCAAACTACCTTTTACATGGAACATTTTTGAAAGTTTTTACTTTCTAAAAAATGGCCCTAACATTGTATTTATTGATACACCTTGTATTAAGGATATTAACTTAGCAAATAAAATGTGTATATTTAATTTTCTGCAAATACTCTCCATTCCTAAGGAATTTTGTATGATCTGTATAACTGGTAAATGTTAAGTGATAAACAAAAACGCACTATTATAATAAATGTAGATATATTTAAAACCCACAGTATTGTGGCGTATTATTAATCTAATTGTTATTACCAGACGCACTGTTGTGTTGTATTGTTGCTACCAGAGTAGCATTATTGAGTCTCCTTAATTATATTTCGGCTTAACGGTCTCTCCTTTCGGTGCGGATCACGACAAAGGGAGAGATCTGTTTGAAACTGTCTGGTATGACGTCAACCCTGTATGGCTTTGACAAGATACGGTTGGTGGGAGGAAAGATAGCGGACTCGAGTGGAAGTAGTCGGTGGAGCCAGACGTGTGTGTGGCCGGTCAACGGTCTTGTAGCGTCTCCCTCTATCCTGTTTCCTGTGTTAATTATGTAGAGTCGCCAATCGTTTTTGTGAATAAATCCCACGTATGTGAAGGTAATGTGTGTTCTGTAACCCTTCAGTTTGATATAAAACCTACGCCTTCCCCTTTAATCTACACACATGGCCCCAGACATTTTGCTGCCAGCGAGTTGCTCACCCCTACCCCATGTGCGTGTTGGGGTGATGTAAATTTAATAATTTTCTGGTAACCTTTTGGCCTTCATCCCAATATGTAACAATATACTTAGCACAAGTTTTTCTGTGGCATATGGCGTTTCTGAGATAACCGTTATTAAAGGTCTGAATTATTCTATACTAGTTATTCTTTTAAACTTTCATCGATTTTCAGTTGTTTCTCGCGATGTCATGTAAACAGTATGGAATTTTAAGACCAGCATATAGCGTCCAGTTCTTAAACATTTGACTATCGCTGTTCTCTTTGTATCCATAACGAAAGGTGTAGGTAGCTATTTCTGCAAAGGTTTATTTGGATTGAATGAAAATAAGCTTTAGTAAGAATAGTTTGTGTACTCGCTAATAAACGATAGGGGTTAGAAAAAGTCATTTGATTGCAACATCAGACCTTATTTTAATCAGCACTTCTAAATTTCAGTTCATTGCTAGTTTTAAAATACCAGCAGGCGACCTAATTGACTTAAGGGTAAAATCTTTAAAATGTGGAAGTAATGTATTTATTAAGGGTACTCAGAACTGAAAATTCTAATTGATGCAGTTTTTATCCAAATGTTTTCAAAAAGTTGTCACATGGTGCTCTACTGCAACAATAAGGGTTTGTTAAACTTCACAATTATATCTTTAATTGTTTTTCAGCAAAAAAAATAAGTATATTAATTAATCAGATGGTGCACAAGAAATAGAAAACATCGTTTTGAAAAATATAAAAATACAACAACACTATTTATATACTAATACACAAAACTGGAACTCTTCTAGTTGTATCAGAAAAAAATTAAATATTTATATATAATACTGGTAACAATTTACCCTCAGTGGTCGAACTAATTATGCCATGTTTTTAGTAATTTATAATTGTAGGAAAAAGCATATATAGCTTTTTAACTTCATATTCTCAGAGTTTCTACTGAAAATTTGAACAAGATTGGTTACAAACTACATCATATAGAACATTTATATTGCGCGAAAATGTAAGAAAAATCAAACGTCTTGTAAAAAGCTCTGGAAGTAGGCCATGTGTTCTGAGGCATTTAAACAGTCACGTAATGAAACTTTAAAGAGATCAGAGGGCAAATTCATATAAAGTAATTGAATCTAAAGGATCAAAGTATTTTTCAGGATTAAAGCAAATTTTTTAATTTTTGGAAACCTTTGACCAAATTTCTGTTATAGGTGCCTACCATTATGCAATTAGTTTCATTTTTACTTTCTCTACTACGTATAGTAAGTAGGGTAAGTATTGTATTCCACCCAAAAATTCGATAGCAGATTTCACCGGAAATACATGTTTTGAGACCCCCTGAATCCAAAAAAGCATATTTGGAAACATGTCCGTGTGTGTGTGTGTGTGTGTGTGTGTGTGTCTGTGAATAGCATAACTCAGAAACGAACAGTCGGATAAACACCAAACTTGGTATTTAGCTTCAGTATCTTCCAGAGATGCCACACGAAGGTTTTCAAGAAAGTCCCTCACCCCAGATTACTCTTTACAAGGAACACTTTTCGAAAACTTTGATTTTCCTAAAAATGGCTTTAACGATTTTGCTTAAAATATCACATGTTTAAGACATTTTCATGATAAATAAAATGTATATCTTGAATTTCCTGGGAATGTCTCCAAAAGTATTCTTCATTGTGAACGACTTTTGCATAACTGGTAAACCATAAGAGATGGACAACATTTTAATGCACAATGAATGTAGATCGCGTTAAAATACACCATTTATGTCATATACATTTCTTTTTGTTGAGTGAAACATTTTCGAGATATTGCTTGATATTCCCTTAAATTTTTCAATACTTATTTTCTCAAATTGGAATTTATTATTCATTTTTTTGTTTTGGATATACAAAGAGTATTAATCTGTGGCAAAGAGAATGGTGCTGCACATAGCAACCAGCTATTACGATATATGTCGATGCTTAAACGCTACTGCATTTCTATATTGCCCTTGCAAATAGAAAACAAGGGGAACATAGTACGCCTTAAGCGATAGTCAAATATTTTAGAACTGGTCGCTATGTGTAAAATATAATTCTCTTTGCATGTCTAAAGATCGTTTCTGCAAATATTTATCTCGATTAATATGAAATAGATGGAGAATAAGAGTTTGTAAAAATAGTTTGTACAAGAGTAGAGAAAGTCATGTGAGTGTAACCCAAGAGATTTTTTGTCCTGGTAATGCAAAGAAAATGGAATACTCTACATAGCAACCAGCTCTTAAAATATTTGGCTATACTTAAAGCCTATTAATTCCCCTTGCATCTACGAGAAAATTATCAATAACATTAACATCTCGATATCTCGATTAACAGGAAGCATATGGCGAATAAGCATTTATAAAAATAGTTTGTACAAGAGTAGAGAAAGTCATGTGAGTGTAACACATATTTTTTCCCTTTCTCTATTACTTACCTATAGCAAGTACCAAACGGAATGGCTCAGGCTGCAACGTCTATGACTCGGGTTCGATTCCCGGTGACTGTTCACTCTGATCATGGGATTTTTCCTGGTTTTCCTCTGGTCGCCTAAGCGAATGCCAGGGTAGTGTATTCTACTACGATTTCTCCTTTCCCCCTTTCTTCTAATTGCATCTTCTCCTGCGGTGCAGGCGGTATCGGGCAGATGACGTGGATGCTTCCGTATTGGAAATATTTCTCCCCGTGAACTTCAGGCTGCGTTTTAGCGCCCATTACGATCTCTTTATTTCCCTCTCTCGGGATTATTTGTCTCTGGTGGTCCGTGGGTAATAAAACTGGAAATATTAGAGAATTCTGCGAGTCCCTCTCTCCACAATAGATCAAGCAGGTCGGAGTGCGCGAGGTGTCCTTCGACAAACACCTCCTACATCCTACCTTAGCAAGTAGAGGAAGTATTGCATTCCATCTAAAAATTCGATATCGACATTTTATAGTAAATGCAGGTTTTGAGACTTCCTTAAACCATTTTAGAAGGTCCGTAAGTGTCTGCATGTGTGTATGTCTGTGAACAGCATATCTCAAAAACAAAAAGCCGATTAAATACCAAATTTGCTACATAAGTTTAGTATCTTCCAAGAGTGTGAAGCCAAGATTTTCAACAAAATCTTCTCACCCCAAACTCCCATTATATTAAAGATTTTTTCGTCATTTTTTATTTTCTCAAAAATGGCTAAACGATTTTGATTAACTACCACATGTTTATGATATTTGCATGACAAAATGTATGGCTTGAACTTTCGCCCTCAATCTGAATTACTTTTCCATATTTGATAAACTGCAATATTCCTAAATATATCGCAAGTGTTTGTTATCCCGTGTACGTCGGATGCGCTTTCTCTCATAATTTGCCGGATCGCCACCACGCACTCCTTTTGTAAGTCCGTCTGCAGCTTTGATACTTACACGCATAATATAACTAGCTTAGCCTTCACATTTCTGACCATGTTCTTGCTCAATAGTTTGTGCATCAGCTCTCTGTCTTAGGTTAATAACTGCTGAGCCGGAAGTTTGAATGCAATTGGTAATGGCCATTTTAAATTGTGAATGTGTAATACGGATGGGCACAAAATAACAACGTTACATTGTAACGGTTACCTTAATGTAGCGATTACCAAAGTAACGAATACAAGGTAACTGCTACCCCACAAAGGTTACCAAACTAGTTGCCCAGCTATAAAGTAACAAAGACAAACTATAGCTCAGCAACTTAGAAAAATCCTTGGGAGGGGTAACTCAATTGGTCATGTTTCCTCCTCTCTTAACTGCCTTGGGCGGGCATGCCTCTTGAGTCGCTGCTTAAGCTCCACACGCCATCATTTCGCCTAGCCCGTGTTCTATTTTATTTTATTCACACAAAATCGTTTATCACATCACTGTCGTAACTATCCAACTGTAGAGGCAGGACTAAAGACACTAGAGCATTGCAACAGAAATGCTGTGTTTGTAGATTCTGTGACAGGCCACGCAAAGAGCTCGGTGCAGCGGATGTGAAAGCAAAGGTTTGCATATAACTAGCGATAGCATTTCACATGCATGCATATTATCATGGGATATCTTCCAAAAGTTAATTCACCCTTTTTGGGGTATTTCATAGCCATCACTCCTCCATCCATCTCTTCAAGGAAAACAGCTCCTCGCTGATTGAATTAATAATAATTATACAAATTATTAAATTATTTCAATTGGAGATTTACTAGAAAACTAGCGGCTTTAATTTTTTTGCAGGGAGACCAATCATACATCATCACTATCTCGAAACTGTGGTCTTTAATATACCTCTTACATAACTGGAATAAGGATTTTAGTTTTTGAGTTATCACGATGTAAACAAGATCTTATTACATTCTTCTACACTAAACAAAATTACTGTGTGACGCAGTATTTTTAACACATGAATAATTTCAATTAAATTATATAATATGTAAATTCAATAATACCCCGCAATGAAGCAATATGGTTGTATTAATTTGTAAAAATTTGTATGTAACAGTCATTGCATATGCTTATATTATTGTGAACATGTTTAATAATGTTATGTGAATGCATTACGTAATTTAATGTAGGAGCTGTGAGAATAATAACTTTAAAGTTTCTAACAATGAGGTAACAATGAGGTAGCCTTGAGGCAAGAATGAGTTTGAGAGTTTGAATGCTACTAGTCATGATTAGGGCAGAAATAACGTAAATTTTGTGACGGTTTAAAAATAGCTATTCAACAGCCAGAAAAAGCTTTAGTAAAATGCAGGTATTCTATTGGACTAGGCTTAGCCAATCAGAGACTTGAAATAAAAATGTTTACGGGTTTGGACAGTTGAAATATGTTCAGTTGCTGGCAGACCTTGGTAGTGACCGGATGGGAGATGAGTGCTCTAAAAATATTACGTATTCGTGTGTAACGAAAATTATGTATACGCGATAGCAAGTGCACGTATTAAATAAAAGAATCTCACAGCTCTTGATATCAGTGTAGTGCTATTTAATTTGTATCAAGGATTAATAAAAAAGAAGTGAAATTAAACTTAAAATCTGTGTAAGCCTACATTTTTGTCGCACCACGCCCTGCTTAAGAAAAACATGACTCTAAAGTAATACTGACGGAGCCGAGGCAAACATAAACATAAATACGAGGGCTGATCAATAAAGACTGAGACTGATTTTTTCCTGTAACTTTCTTGAGTGTTTCCTGGCTCTACCATGAATATTTGAAAAGAGCGCGGTTTAATGTATAATGCACATAGACAGCAGCACTCTTGTATTGGTAGGTTGGTAGTAATACTGCATATTGTTGACCCTACTTGAATTTCGCATACCACTCGACACGAGAGAAACAATAAAATTTTGTTTTCGTTTAAATCATACAGCCTCTGAAACTTTGGAAAAGCTGAATCAAGCATACGGTGAAGATGCCTTATCTCGTGCAACAGTGTTTAGGTGGTTCAAGGACTTCAAAGAAGGGCGAGTCCTCTGTGCTAAGCAAGCTGGGCCGGTGCTTCGGCTTCTGCTATGACTGAAGTCAACATCAACACAGCTGCTGTGATTGTTGTTCTTCCTCACACTACTGTTACAGCAGCGTACTACACGCCAGTATTGGCTACACTGAGGGAGCACATTGCAAGGAAACATCCAGAACTTCATCAGAATGGGTGGCGACTTCATCACAACAACGCATGGCCTCACGTCACAACATCACCTGCGTACTGCATCCGCCCTATAACCCCAATCTTGCCCCCTGTCATCTCTTTTTTATTCCCATCACTAAAGGTAAAGCTCCGGGGCATTCGATTTGAGAGCACTGAAGCAGTGCTGAGGAAAAGTGAGGCGATTCTCAAAGGCTTGACAAAGAATGGCCTGCACCATGTGTTCGAGGACTGGCAGAGACGCTATAAAAAGTGCATTCAAGTGGGAGAAGACTACTTTGAAAAATCATATAAACATTGAAATGGAGTAATAAATACTGTGAAAAAAAATCAGTCTCAGTCTTTATTGATCAGCCCTCGTAGTTATAGTAACAGTTTAATAACAAAGTTAAAATATATTTTTTAAACTTGGAGCGTAACGACAAAACTACATCTTCAAATCGACTTTACATACGTAGCAGCATATTACGTAACAAACAATCTTCTTCAAATTAATGCCCAAAGCTTAGTTCAAGCTCCTACGTAATTATTAACAAACTCCCACAACAAAGCAACTTCACATTAGTAATTGTTTCCCGCGCATCAGCAAACCTCCTCTTTAAGATACCTCATTGTATAAATCGTTAGCTGAATGCAAAAGACAAGTAGATTGGGGGAGATAATCCCTCCTGAATACTCGCGCATTCCATGGACCGAGGGATTTTACTAAATTGTTATACTACAGTTGACGCCGTAGTACTTACTACAGGAACACGACAGTTACCGAGTTTGGATGACATCAATCATGCATGTGCGCAGCATTAATATCGCTTATCCGAAATTAGTTACCTTAAATCGTTTATAACTTGAGGCATCCTCGTACGGAGTTGCAAGTACATGTTTGTTTATTACAGCGCGTTGCCTATCGCTTCTAACATAACAACAGGCAACAGATGACAGGCCAGTCAGCACTGTATTGCATTAAGATGGTTCTTCACATGCGATTATAGGCATACATCGCGGGTAGATGGGTAGGACTAAACCATTACTCCTATTTAGTAGCAAAATATAGGTTGTCAGCGAAGCTCAAACAACGGCACATAAATTTTAGCAGTGATAAATAAAGATCCAGAGTTGCGCAAATACAGCAATTCTACTCTATTAGATCGCTAAAAGAAGCTTTAAACTTGTCCATCATTAGAATTCGAAACGTACGTGTGAAGGCCAGGTCACGGGTTTAAACCCAGCGGAGGGCGATGGAATTTTTCGGGCGTAAAAATCCTTAGCATGGCTTCCTTCGGAAGGGAAGTAAAGCCGGTGGTCCCGTGTCGTAGATTTAAGCACTTAAAAGAACCTCAAGCCTGATAAAGAGGCCTCTCAGCAAAATTACTGGACTTTCACGCCCAATATAGAATGGGACGCTAAGGACCGCAGCAGTTAAAGAGCGTCCATAAATAAAACTATTTTTTACTTTCTCTACTCGTATAGTAAGTAGGGGAAGTATTGTATTCCACCCAAAAATACGATACCGAGATTTCACTGGAAATGTATTTGTTAAGTTATATTTTCCGTATCATTCTTGTTACAGTCTCTGTACGTATATAATCCCCTCCTTAAAAGACACAAGGGTAGGTTAGTTTGTGTGAAGGAGGTGCAACCTTAAGAGATGGAATCTTACTACACACCGAGCGGAATGAGTCGATGACAACGTCTAAGACCAACATTCGGGAGGTCTCGGGTTCGATTTGCGATGATCCCCCACTCTCACCAGGGGTTTCTCTTACTTCATCTCTCCCTTTCAGGTTTTAGTTGTGTCTTCGGGTCCTGCGGTACTGGCGGTGTCAGGCAGATGGCGTGGTTGCTTGTGCATTGTAAATATTTCTCCCCGTGAACGCCAGGGTGCATTATCCCTCCCATTAGGGTCGCTTCGTCGCTCTCTCTCTCTCTCTCGGGATTCTTGCCTTTACTGGTGCGAGGGTGTTCAAACTGGAAATATTAGGGACTTCTGAGAGTCTCTTTGGGACTGTCTGCCTGCGATCTCCTACGGCCTTTTCACCTCATCCTTACCTCTCGGGGGGTATAGCCACAAAAGATCAAGCTGCTCACAGTGGCGAGGTGTCCCCCTCCGATAAACACATCCTACTACTCAAAAATGAAGTTATCGTTAACACTAGTACGTCCAATTTTTCTTACATACTAGAAACGTCTAAACGATGTCAGTTTGGTCCCTAGAAATAAAATACAGTATTCGAATATTGCAATCACTTCATTATAAGGGAGAACGAGGAATGGGATGTCTCATGAAATTCATTGTTGCTATAAATTCTACACTCAGTCATAATTTTGTAACTGTTGATATAAATTTATTCCTTGCAGATATCGTACGAAGCGTATACTTACTGTAAGGTATGAAAAAATCACAGTTTTGCATAAAGGAATCAATATGATTCCTCCAATTAAAAATAAATGATATTATACGTCACAATGCATGTTGATGAGAGTACTGAACACACAAAATTAATAAACGTCACGCGAGGAAAGTCCTTTGAATTTGTTTTTTCTACTATAACTAGAGATTAGATTATTTATAGACGTGAAATTGACCACTTCCGGCGTTGTAGTATTAAAGTGGCAGTAGTATACTTCATCACAGTATATAGTATAAGCATATAGGCTCTAAACCACTCAGGAATGGTAATGAGTAAAGCTTAATAATGATCAATGCAATTAAATTAATCTATTGAATGCAAGTTAGGTACGAAGCGTGATCTTAAAGTAAGTACCGTTTTAATGTTTTGCCGCCTGCAGCGGTTAAGTCGCGATTTTAAAAATGCGCAATCACTCCTACATTCATTAGGAATCCAGACGCAGCTGTGAGCGATCGTCACTTTGTGTTTTCCTGTTGTTAGAGCGTTTTGACCAGTGATGCGCTTTTTAGTGCAAGAAATCTTACACCAGCAAACATTCATTGTCAATTGTGTGATGTTTATGGGAAAACAATAATGAGCGGCAAGCACAAACAGCCAAACAAACTCAAGATCTGATCATATCATTTAGTGGAGAACAATTACACCATCCTCCATACAGTCCGAATTTGGCACCAAGCTCTTTTCTTTTCTTCATTTAAGAATTTACTTGGTGGAAAACATTTCAACGGCAAGGGTGTTGTGAAACAAGTGCAGAATTGGCTTTCATTACAGGCAGCATCATTATTTGATGAAGGTATACAAAACTGGTTTCCGTTAAAAGTTCTGAAAGATGAGGCAGTATTTCTATCACTTAAATAATATCAGACTAATTACATAATATAAAACATATTAACAGCCCGCCTTAAAGCAACATGTGTATAAATAATATATAAAGTGTATGTAAGGTCATTGTATTATGTTTATATTATGTACATGTATAATATGTTATGTGAATGTATTAAGTAGTTTAACAATGTAGGAGCTGTGAAAACAGCAGCCGAAGGCTGCTAACAATGAGGTAACCTTGAGGCGATAATGAATTGGAAAGTTTAATAATGCTACTAGTAATTCTCGGAACAATAATGTAATATTTAAAACGCTTTTAATAAATAGCCAATCAAAAACTAGAAAAAGCTTAAGTTAAATAAAAGTATTCTATTGTAGTAAAATTAGCCAATCAGAGACTTGAAATATGTTAAAGGTATAAATTTAGGCTGTAGAAGCCAACGCTAGAAGACAGCGTACCCAACCGGACGCTACAAAGCAGCGTTCCCGAGCACTTCGTTCGATACGTATTCAGTGTGAGACATAAAAAATTCATTACGGCGTGAATAATATAAAGTTAACGTGTTAAAAAGTACAAGTAACCATATTCTCACAACTCTATAGTAGGATATTGTCGCGAACATGAATCGGCGACGTGGGCGGTAGCTATTTGAGGGTGGTAAAAGGAAGGCAGATGGTGGAGCAATGATAACAACGGGACTTAAATTAAGCTACTATATTAAGAAAGATTAAGTAATTTTTTGGTTGCGCATGTTTGGTTTACAAAGGTGAGGTTTGCAATATATTCCGTTAAACCTGGCCAATGTTATTCTGATTATGGGGTTACAAATACAAAGCCTTACCTTAAAAAATGTATCATGGTGTGTCTAGGCGAGATAAGAGATGAAGTGATAGCCGGTTGAGCCCGGAGCGACGCCTCAAGTCGCACACAACAATGTAGAGGTTCCCCCGACGGTCAAAGACAAGACGGTCGGGTCTACAGTCCTTTAAATAGATTTAGCAGCGTCCTGGAAGGGCATTCCAATGGTGGCCGTTTTCCTAATATGGAGAACCAACACCCTGATAGTGGGTAAACTTAGCCAATCAACACCGAGTGTTTAAATGTTCCAGAATATCCGGTGTGACGTCAAAGTGCGAAATAGTACGTAGACCAACGGAAGTTGGTGGCAACAAAAAGTCAACTGGGAGTGCCATCGGAAGAGGATAGTCACTTCCATCCTGTTACTTAATCAGCTTATAACAAAGCTTGCATTTTTCCAAGAATATGTAACATCAGATCCCAATAAATTCAGATTAACTAATTCTTAATTAATAAAATATTAATAAAACAATATAATTTAAACTCTCGCCAATGACACATGCGACAATACATCAGTGACGTGTTATTTAATCGTGTGAAGGATTAATAAAAGAGTGAAGTAAACTATTATAATTTATGTTGAAGTAACATTATTGTATATGTTTGTATTTGTTGTTGAGCCCCACGTTGTGGTAGCCAATTTGCGACGGTATTACTTATAATGTTTGTTACTTGTGATGTTAGTATATGTGTTTACTTCATGTGAAGCCATCTTGTGACGTCATTCATTTGTTCGGTTTGTAGCTCCATCTAGTGTTAGTAATTTGTGGTAGTATTAGTGTTTGAAAGAATTTTAAGTTTTGTTTACTGTCCTCCGGCTAGCTATTATTTCTCAGTCGAACATGTCTCTTGAATCAGAGTGTGTAAACGGAAAGGAATCTTTTATCCAAATATAACACTGATGAAGAAATTTGTTTTACACATTTATTGTCAAACACGTTAACTATCACATTTATACATTGATCTTAACACTCGCCAAACTGAAACTGTTATAATAACTTCATTACTAATCACTCTTAATTCACGTACTTCAACTTTGTGTATAATTAACTTTATAATACTTTAGATTTTCGTAACTTGTGAATCAATAGCCGACGTATCTCATACAAATATTTTGACGAACTGACGAACTGAAGACGACGTGTAGTGTACACAGAATTTTGATGAACTAGCATGAAGCTACCTCTAACCTACCCTATTTATACTCCTGCATCCAGATACGCCTAAAGATTATAACTGAACTACTATTGGCAAATAAAACGCGCCAACATTACGTAACTTCCTCGTTTCCAATAATGATAAACAGCTCACCCCCCTTTCTGCATTATTGCGCGCTATTATTGACAGTTTCAGTAAGGCATTATAAATTTACTTCCCAACAATATTTACAATCAATAAACATCTGAAATCAATGTCACATAAAAATGCATATTCATATTACAATCATTATTTACATTTAAGTAATTTGTGATACAAATTACTGCATCAATGTAAGCCTTATACTTAAGCCACACAAAGCTCTGCTAGGAGATAGTTTTTGCAAAACACTGCTGACGCAGCCGAGGCATACATATATAATATTTAAAGAAACATTAAAAATACAAAGTTGAATTTTAAACGTGAGGGCGAAGGCCTCCGGAAAAGTGAACGTTGGGGCGAAGGCCACCGGAAACTTTATATCGTACGTGCGTGGTCTAAACAAGTTCAAGTTTGGCTTTTCAAACGTGAGGCATAATCCACTTCAAATTGGCTCCCATACGTGGTGCAACAACTACAACAAGATAAACTACTTCAAAGACAGCGGTGATTATGTGAAGAAGTGGTTTAAAGTGTAAGATAAGGAATGATAATAAAGTATTTGAAAAATAATATGTCATTTTTACTTTCTCTACTACGTATAGTAAGTAGGGGAAGTATTGTATTCCACCCAAAAATTCGATACCGACATTTCACCGGAAATATATGTTTTGAGACCCCCCGAATCAAAAAAGCATTTTTGGAAACATGTCCGTGTGTGTCTGTGTGTGTGTGTGTGTGTGTGTGTGTGTGTGACTGTGAACAGTATAACTCAGCAGAAACAAACGTCGGATAAACACCAAACTTGGTATTTAGGTTCAGTATCTTCCAGAGATGCAACACGAAGGTTTTCAAGAAAATCCCCCCACCCCAGATTACCCTTTACATGTAACGTTTTTCGAAAATTTTAATTTTATCAAAAATTTTGATTAAAATATCATACGTTTAAGATATTTTCATGACAAATAAAATGTATATGATGAATTCTCTGGGAATGTCTCCAAAAGTATTCTTTATTGTGAAAACGACTTTTGCATGACTGGTAAACCATAAGAGATAGACAAAATTTTACTACACAAAAATGTAGATTGTGTTAAAATACACAATTTATGTCATATACAATTTTTTTGTTGAGTGAACCATTTTCGAGATAATGCTTGTTATTCCCTTAAACTTTCAATACTTATTTTCTCAAATGGGAATTCGTTATTCATTTTTTTTTCTTGGATATGCAAAGAGTATTAATCTGTGGCAAAGAGAATGGTGCTGCACATAACAACCAGCTATTAAGACATATGTCTGTGCTTAAAGGCTACTGTATTTCTATATTTCCCTTGCAAATACAAAACAAGGGGAACATAGTACGCCTTAAGCGATAGTCAAATACTTGTAGAACTGGTCGCTATGTGTAAAATGTAATTCTCTTTGCATGTCAAAAGATCGTTTCTGCAAATGTTTATCTCGATTAATATGAAATACATGGAGAATAAGAGTTTGTAAAAATAGTTTGTACAAAAGTAGAGAAAGTCATGTGAGTGTAACACATCAGATTTTTTAAAAATTGTCGATGCTTACTATAAAAACTTGCCTCGTACATTCCAAGCTAGGTTTTGCTCATGGTAAAATCATTAATCAGTGGTGTGATATCTCGCAAATAATTCACAGCACATATCTATTCTAATAACTCTAAATGACTCAGACTTGGTAAAGAGAAAAGCCTAATGATAATTAGCCCTGTGAATGGATTAATTTACTAAAAGCATGTTATATTCAAGCACACTCATCGCAAAATTACTTATTTGTGATCTGACCTCTCAGTTACATACACAATACAAGTATGGTCTTCTAGCACACTGAATAAGCAAAAGCTTGCAAAACAGGAAAGCTTAATAAGCAATTATGTGAAAAGATACAGTTACTATCTTTAAAAAATCTGATGCGATACAACCACTTGACTGTCTTTATTAGTGGGTATACAAACTATTCTTACCAAAGCTTATTACTTCCTCTACTACGTATAGTAAATAGGGGAATTATTGCATTCCAACCAAAAATTCGATGCAGAGATTTCACCTAAAATGTATGTTTTGAGACCCCCTGAATCCAAAAAATGAATTTTTGGAAACATGTCCGTATGTGTGTCTGTAAACAGCATAACTCAGAAACGAACAGTCGGATAAACACCAAACTTGGTATTTAGGTTCAGTATCTTCCAGAGACGGGACACAAAAGTTTTCAAAAGATCTCCCCACCCTAAGTTACCGTTTACATGGAACATTTTTCCAAAATTTTAATTTTTTCAAAAATTGGCTCTAACAAATTTGATTAAAATATCACATGTTTAAGATATTTCTATGACAAATTAAATGTATATCTGGAATGTCCTGGGAATGTCTCCAAAAGTATTCTTCGTTGTGAACGACATTTGCATAACTGGTAAACCATAAGAGATAGAAAAAATTTTACTACACAAAAATGTAGATCGCGTTAAAATACACAATTTATATCCTATACTATTTTTTGTTGAGTGCACCATTTTCGAGATATAGTTTCTTATTCCCTTAAACTTTTTCTCAAATGGAAATTCGTTTTAATTGTTTTTGCCCTGGTAATGCAAAGAGAATGGAATACTCCACATAGCAACCAGCTCTTAAAATATTTGACTATAGCTTAAAGCCTATCAATTCCCCTTGCATCTACAAGAAAATTAGCAATAAGATTAACATCTCGAGATCTCAATTAACAGAAGCATATGGAGAATAAACGTTTGTAAAATAGTTTGTACAAGAGTAGAGAAAGTCATGTGAGTGTAACAGAGATTTTTTTACTTTCTCTACTACTTATAGTAAGTAGGGGAAGTATTGTATTCCACTCTAAAATTCGATACCGAGATTTCACCGGAAATACATGTTTTGAGGCCTCCTCAATCCAAAAAAAATATTTTTGAAAACATGTCTGTGTGTGTGCTTGTCTTTGAACAGCATACCTAAGTAACGAACAGTCGGATAAACACAAAACTTGGCATTTAGGTTCAGTATCTTCCAGAGATGGGACACAAAGGTTTTCAAAAAAATCCCCCCACACTAAATTACCCTTTACATGGAAGATTTTTTGAAAATTTTAATTTTCTCAAAAATAACTAACGATTTTTATTAAAATATCATATATTTAAGATACTTTCATGACCATTTTCGAGATATTCCTTGTTATTCCCTTAAATGTTCCAATACTTATACTTTTTCTCAAATGGGAATTCGTTATTCATTTTGTTTCCTGGTAATGCAAAGAGAATGGAATGCGCACATAGCAACCAGCCCTTAAAATATTTGACTATCGCTTAAAGCCTACCAATTCCCCTTGCATTTACAAGAAAATTAGCAATAAGATTGACATCTCGATATCTCGATTAACATGAAGCATATGGAGAATAAGCGTTTGTAAAAATAGTTTGTACACGAGTGGAGAAAGCCATGTGGGTATAACACATCAGAATTTTTTTCTATATACTTCATTTTAATCTAACAAATCATTTCAGAAATCTTAAAATTCCGTACTGTTTCCATGCAATCGCCTGAAACAACTGAATGCTGAAAGGACTTGAAAATAATGACTAAGTAATGAAACATTTCAAGAATTAATAAACGGATATCTCAGAAACGGCTCATGCCACAAAGAACGTATTTTAAATAAATTGTGTTTTTTTAAAGAGATCGACATTTTTTGTGAAGTACGTTATCGTCTAGCTTATCATTTGCCAGTAATTAAAGATTATACAAAATCACTTCGGAATAAAGAGGACTTCATAAACTATCCCCAGAAAATTTAAGATAAATATTTATTTGTCATGTAAATATCTTTAATGTATAGTATTTTAATCAAAATACTTAGAACCATTTTTGGGAAATCAACATATTCGAAAAATGTTCCATTTAAAGGGTAGTTCGTGTGGGGGAATTCACTTGAAAATCTTCATGTCGTATCTAAGTTGTGTGTTACAGCAAGTGATGTGTTACATTCACATGACTTTATCTTCTAGCCCTCATTACTGGTTATAGAAATCATACCTATGAAAGTTAATTTTTCTATATACTTCATTTTAATTGAGATAAACCTTTCCGGAAAGAACTACATTACACACCTCGTTATAGATATAAATAAAACAGCGATAGCCAAATGTTTAATAACTGGAAGCTATATGCTGGTCTTAAAATTCTGTGCTTCCTCTATGACATCGCCATAAGCAATTGAAAATCGGCAGGTCTTTAAAAGATTGGCTAAGTATTGAGCAATTATAACCTTTAATAACGGATATTTCCGAAATAGTTCATGCCAAAAATTTTTTTCTGAAAAGAAATTGTTTGTTTTAAAGAGATCTACATGCGTTTCTTTCATAATGTGGCCACTGCACGGCGGCTCGCGCGTCGATCGCCGCAGATCGGACACCCGCCAAAACAGTTACAGTACCACCGCAACCGCCTCACGTTCTCATATTTACGGTTACAATTTTAATTAAAATGATAGGAGACACATACCTTATTCATAAGAGATGTTAAAAATGTCCTTCTCTATCCGCATATTTCTAGCTCTTCAGGAAATTCTCGTTCACAAGAGTTCAGTATCTGAAATTGAGCGAATTCTTCGACTGATTTTTACTTTCTCTACTACGTATAGTAAGTAGGGGAAGTATTGCATTCCACCCAAAAATTCGATACCGAGATTTCACCGGAAATACATGTTTTGAGACCTCCTGAATCCAAAAAAAGCATTTTTGGAAACATGTCCGTGTGTGTGTCTGTGTGTGTGTGTGTGTCTGTGTGTGTGTGTGTCTGTGTGTCTGTGTGTGAACAGCATAACTCAAAAACGAACAGTCGGATAAACACCAAACTTGGTATTTAGGTTCAGTATCTTCCAGAGATGCGACACGAAGGTTTTCAAGAAAATCCCCCCACCCCAGACTACCCTTTACATGGAACATTTTTCGAAAATTTTAATTTTCTCAAAAATGGCTCTAACGATTTTGATGAAAATATCATATGTTTAAGATAATATCATGAGAAATGAAATGTATATCTCGAATTTTCTGGGAATGTCTCCAAAAGTATTCTTCATTCTGAACGACTTTTGCATAACTGGTAAACTATAAGAGATAGACAAAATTTTACTACACAAAAAATATAGATCGCGTTAAAATACACAACTTATGTCATATACATTTCTTTTGTTGAGTGAACCGTTTTCGAGATATTGCTTGTTATTTCCTTAAATTTTGCAATACTTATACTTTTTCTCAAATTCGTTATTCATTTTTTTATGTCCTGGACATGCAAAGAGAATGGAATGCGCCACATAGCAACCAGCGTTAAAATATTTGACTATCGCTTAAAAGCTACCATATTTCCCTTGCATCTACAAGAAAATTACCAATAAGATTGACATCTCGATATCTCGATTAACATGAACCATATGGAGAATAAGCGTTTGTAAAATTAGATTGTACAAGAGTAGAGAAAGTCATGTGAGTGTAACACATCAGATTTTTTTTTTAGTTCTTTCGCTGTGTGGGGTTTGTTGCATACCCTTTACTACTTTTTCTACTACGTACAGTAAGTAGGGGAAGTATTGCATTCCACCTAATAATTCGACACCGAAACTACACCGGAAATACATGTTTTGAGGTGTCCTGAATCCAAATAAAGCATTTTTGAAACATGTCCATGTGTGTGTATGTCTGTCTGTGAACAACATAACTCAAAAACGAAAAGTCACATAAATACCAAACTTGGTATTTGAATCTAGTACCTACCAAGCATGTGACACGAAGATTTCCAAGAAAATCGCTCTACCCTAGACTACCCTTTACGTGGAACATTTCTAAAAAATTTTGATTTTCTCAAAAATGGCTATAACGATTTTGATTAAAATATATGTTTAAGACAGTTTCATGGCAAATGAAATGTATATCCTGAATTTTCTGGGAATGTTCCCAAAAGTCCTCTTCATTCTGAATGACTTTCGCTAACTGGTAAACGGTAAGAGATAGACAAACTTTTACACACAAAAAATGTAGATCTCGTTAAAGTACACAATTTATGTCATATACAATTTTTTGTAGAGTGATCCATTTCCGAGATATTCTTTGTTATTTGTATGAATTTTCCAATACTTATACTTTTTCTCAAAGAAAATTTGTTATTCTTTTTTGTATGCCCTGGACATGTAGAGAGAATAGAATGATGCACATTGCAATCAGTTCTAAAAAATTTGGCTATTCCTTAAAGCCTACCATATTCCCTTTGCATCTACAATAAAATTAGCAAGAAGATGATTTCTACAAATGTTTATCTCGATTAACATAAAGTAGATGCAGAATAACCGTTTGTAAAAATAGTTTGTACAGGAGTAGAGAAAGACATGTGAGTTGTAGCGGGAAATCGTCGTTGGGCGACGTTTGTAGCGGGAAACGGTGCTGTGTGCTATTTGTAGCGCGAAATCGTCGATCCCTGTGTTGTTGTGGTCTTCTGCAGTGTTCTTCCTCGGCTATTGGTGCTCGTCGGTTGTTGCGTATTCCATTCCTAACTATATATAATTATTAATTCTCAGGTTATAGTGGGTGAGACAAGTTAAAAAGTACACTGCAAATTTCCCTTAATCAATGAAGTTTATTTCACAGTTTGAATAATTATGGGCGGCTAGATTTTTCCCATTATTACAATCCCACCACTTTAAATTTGTCAGGAGCCTAGCTATCTTCACACGCACTCCCACCCTTGTGCACCCACGTGCATCTGTAGCACCTCGTGTCGACGTAAATTCTCGAAGATCAGCTAGCGAGAGAGAGTGTGGGCTCTGAGGCCTTGTCTGCCCTTATATGCGGGAGCCTAGTGACGCTCACCTCTTCGTTTAAAAATGTAACGACGTTTCCTATTGGCCCTCAGATCGCGTTACCTTAACATGTATGAGAATGTGTGGCTTCAGATCCGTGCGCTTAAGCGCCATCTTGGATCGTTGTGAATCCAGTTCCATATCTCCGTCTCTTTCTTTTCTCTATCTGTCTCTTTCTATTTCTCCGTATCGTTACCGGTTCCCTGCCTGTTGGCTTGGTGAAAGGTGCTCTCTTTATGTTTTCCTGGAATTTTTGCTAACTCGCTCGTTTCTTACAATCAGATCTGTACAAGTGTTAGATATTGAATATTTTAACATGTTAGTGAATTAAAGTATTACTGTACAATTCTTATATATATGGTTTTCCTTTCACATGTACAATTCCTATATATGTATAATATAACCCTTTCAGAGTGTAACACATCAGTTTTTTTCAAGTTTCTTCATAGATGAAAAGCACATACAATTATATCAGTGGATCGTGAAGGCCATAATTCCTTGCTAATTACCCTATCTTCGATATTTGCATGAATTAAATTTAATTATTCATTTGCTGTGTGCAACATAGTAATGTCTTAATGGAAAATTCAGACTGACATTCAGCGTCCGTCAGGTATGCCTGCACACGAGTTTTCGTGTCATGCGGAGAAACTAGCGTATAAAATCGGGTTTCTCTGTGCTCCAATATCTGTTGTTTTGACGAAATATAGCCATATAAATGGAACCATGCTTTGACAGAGAACAATATTAAGAATGGATCAATTACTCTATTACTTTTGAAAAATCCAGTTACATCAATTTACCCTTCATATGAGAAGTAATATGTATGCTACAACCCTATACATTGTAGAACTAAAAGAATTCATCAGGCGAAAAAATTCTGATATTGAACTCTCGAATGTGAATGAAAATTTCCTTTAAAAAATCCATGAAATACGTAATAGAAGACATTTTCCAACATTTCTTATTATAAGGTATGTGCTTATTATCATTGTAATTGTAACTATGAGAAAGTGAGGCGGTGGCGGGATATCATTGTTTCGCCGGAAGTCTGAGTGCGGCAGACGGCGCGCGAGTCGCCGTGCGTTTGGCCACAGTACGAAGGGAAAGCACTGTGCATTTTTGTGCAGTAAGCTTGTTTCTGCCTCTTATGGTTTACCAGCTACACAAAATAATAGAAAATTTGTTCGGAATGAAATGGACCTCACAAGCTATTCGCAGAAAGTCAAATATAAATATTATCAATCAGGCAAAGAACGTATACATGAAATTTTAAGTCAAAATCGTTAAGAGACATTTTGTGAGAATATAAAGATAATAGGTTTTTTTGGGGGTAAGTATTTTCTTTAAAGTCTAGTGTCCCATCTTCGGAACACACTGAACTTAAATGGAGGTCTGGTATTTTTCTTATACTTGTTTTTCAGTTATACTGTTCTGATATATATATGTGTGTGTGTGTGTGTGTGCAAGATCTTTTTCTAAAATTATTTTATGGATTCTAGGAATTTAAAAACGTGTATTTCCGGAAAAATCTCGAAATCTAATTTTTGGGTGGGATAAAATACTTCTTTTGCCTTCTGTAGGTAATAATAATAATAATAATAATAATAATAATAATAATAGGAGATTTTAATTTAAGAATAGGAGAAATGGAGGTGCAGAGACTATTGACAAAGTGATACACCAATGAAGGAAATAAATAAAGTCAGATGTAGTAAAGATAGATTTGTGGAGAGAATAAAAAATTGATAGAATTTTGTGAATAAAGTTCGCTTGACATTTTAAATGGGAAATATGGAAAGGATGAGTGTGGTGAATTTACATTTGTGAATAAAAATAGCCAAACTATATTTTGTGGCCTGTTAGGTTATAGTATAACCACTTAGTAAAATCCTTAGGTCTACGAATTGCGCCAGTATTCAGAAGGAATAAATCGCTCCCCCTTGTCCTTTGCCTTTAGCTATTGAGTTATCCAATGAGGTATCTTTAAAGAATAACTGGGCCCATACGCGGGAAACAAGTACCACGTCACTAGTGTGAGCACAGCAATTTTATGTTGAAGAAAAGTTTAATAGGACCTTCTTTACATCGTGACAACTTAAAAAATAAAATCATTATTCTAGTTCTGTAAGAGGTGTGATAAATAGCAAGCTTCGAGATGACGAATGTGTGATTGGTCTCCCTGTGTAAAAATTATGCCGCTAGCTTTCTTTGTAAAACCTCGATTTAAATTATTTGTATTACAAAAATCAATCGGAGAGGACCTTTTTTCCTTGAGGAGATAGATGGTGGAATGAAGTCTATGAAATACACTAAAAAAGTGAATTAACCGTTGGAAAATATCCCATGATAATACCATATGTATGTGAAAGCTATCGCTAGCTATATGCAAACACTTGCTTTCACACCCGTTGCACCTTGCTCTTTGCGTGGCCTTTCACAGCAATCTACAAACACAGCATTTTTGTTGCAATATTCTTGTCCCTTTAGTCCTGCCTCTACAGTCGGATAGTTACAACAGTGTTGTGAATAAGTGATAAACGATTTTGTGAGAATAAAATAAAATAAAACCTGGGCTAGGTGAAGTTATGGCGTGTGGTGCTTTAGCAGTGACTCAAAGGCATGCCCAAAGCAGTTAGAGAGGGTGAGTGAATGAGACCAGGTAAGTTACCCTGTAACTTCCCAAGGGTTTTTATTAAGTTGCTGTACTATAACTACATAGTAAAAGCTTTAAACTTAGTCTCAAATAGTGGTCATTAATAGTGGATATTACGGTTAAAGGTTTTAGTTAGATACTCAACATTTAGAACAATACTATTGTAAACATAAATATAAGAGATTTGTATGGAAAGAAAAATGTAAGAGTAAATTTTTATGAATGTTGCACTCCTACGTTAGGCACGATCTGCCATTTTGGAATAAAATGTGTGGAGGGAAAGAAAACTTAGTGCAGATTTGATTATAAGAAAACTGAAAACTTCAAAAATTACTTCATTAACTTAAAAGCAACAAAAGGAAAATATTGAATAAAATATTCATAAAGGAGAACAGGAGTGAGGGACAGTGTTTATTTAAGATTAAAAAGAATTGGAACTGGACATTGAAGAGAGAAGAAAGAAATGTATACAAATGTAATGGCATAATACTTTTTGTATGTGGAGTGGATGTCTACTGAATGAGTGGCCAGGGCCAAATTTCCGTAGGCTGGCCTATATAGTATAAATTTCTTAGTATTAAACAACAATAATAATAATGTAGGTAAGTGGTAGAGAAAGTAAATATATCGCGTTGTTCAAAAATAGTTATTTTCAGAAATTTGATAATTATTAAAAGCCAGAGAAGCATACAACTTATTTCGCTACCACTTCTGTATTTCACATCTGAACGCAAGTTTTGCAGTTTCCAAGAGAAAATTCGTAACGCACAATTTTTTGTGAAACTTCCTTTAACAAATAATTTTTTAAAAGCCTCCATCCATCTTTTTAGACAGAGTAACTCTTGCATATGCTGGGAGTGATGGGCTCTTTATTTTCTCTTTAGTAAACTCTTAAAATATTCTTCCCGCGTCGATACCTCTTGGGAAGAAAGCTCTTTTTATGCACCGTCGTAAAAACGTAGCTTTGAAACAACTGTATCCATGCCAATAAAAAAAGAAGTTAAACCCTACTGGGCCATGGAGGGGGAGGGGATTTTATCTTGGACCAATACACTTAAGATGCTATCTCCACAAATTACCTCTAGTAGGAAGTACAATACATCAATATTTGGACGGAAATTTACGTTTTGAGGTCCACTGTGCCTCCTCCAAAAAGCGTTTTAAAAAGTGTGATTTGTTACATTTACATGACTTTCTTTACCCTCAATCGTTTATTAGTGGATATACAAATTATTCCTACGAATTTTTTTATCGAGATAAACATTTCGTTTTGGATACAAAGGAAACAGCTGTAGTCAAATGTTTTAGAACTGGCCGCTATATGCTGACTTAAAAATTCCAAACTCTTTCCATGACATTGCGAGAAACAACTGGAAATCCACTTTAAAAGAATAGCTAAGTATTCAACAATTCGAACCATTAAAAACATCTAGAATTGGTTGTAGACTCAAAAAAGGTTATTTAAATAAATTTTGTATTTTAAAGATTTTTTTTCCACTGTACGTTTTCGTCTATCGCTTAACGTTTACTAGTTATACAAGATTATACAAAATTCCTTCCGAATGAAGAGGACTTCAAAGGCTATTCCCAGAAAATTCAAGATATACATTTTATTCGTCAAGTGAATATCTCCGATATAAGGAAATTTAATCAAAATAGTTAGACCATGTTCCAGAAAATAAAAAAATTCAAAAAATGTTCCATGAAAACGTAATTTCGGGTAGGGAGTTTTCTTTAAAATGTACATGTCGCATTTTTGGAAGGTACTGAAGCTAAATACCACTTTTTTACTTGTGCTGTTAACAGACAGAAACACAAGGGTATTCACAAACGACATTTTTCTAAAAATGACTTTTTTGGATTTAAGGAGATTCTAAGTATGTATTTCCGGCGAAATCTATATCGAATTTTTGGGTAGAATACAATATCTTCACTGCTTAGTATATATAGGGAAAGTAAAAAAGTTATCTGATCTAATACATGCACATGGCTTTCTCTACCCTGTAACTTTATTAGTGGATACACATATTATTCTTGTTAAAGCTTATTTTTCTATTTACATTTAAACCAAAGAAGCCTTTGGAAAATAGCTATTTAGCTGCATTACACATTTCGTTATAGATACAAAGGGAACAGCGATAATCATATGTTTGGATGCGATTACAAGAAAAAACTGAATGTCTATGGGAATTTAAAAGAATGAGAAGTGTTGAACAATTCGAAACTTTAAAGACGGATATCTCAGAAATGGCTTATGGCACAATAAAACTAATTATAAAGTAAATTCTGTGTTTTAAAGAGATCTACAGTTTTTGTGTAGCACGTTTTCGTCTATCGCTTTACGTTTACCAGTTACATGAGTTTACACAAAATTCCTATGGAATGAAGAGGACTTCACAGGCTGTTCCCAGAAAATTCAAAATATACATTTTATTTGTAATGTAAGTATCTTTAATATATGGTATTTTAATAAAAGTCTTTAGAGCAAGAATAATTTCGAAAAGCGTTCCATGTAAAGCATAGTTGGGGTGGGGGACCTTCTGGAAAATCTTCGTGTCGCATCCTTGGAAAATACTGAACTGAAATACCAAGTTTGGTATTTATCCGACCTTTGGATTTTGAGTTATGTTGTTCACATACTGAAGACCACATACACACACGAAACGTTTTTAAAAAATGCTTTAATTGCATTCAAGGCCCCTCAAAACATGTTTCCAGTGAAATCTTGACATTGAGTTTTTAGATGTAATGCAATTCTTCCCCTACTTATTATATGTAGTACAGAAACTAGTGAACAGCATAACGCAAAAAACATTATAAATATTGAATTTAAAACTTGACCCAAAAATAGTTCAACGATACAGATTTGTTAAAAAATAATTCCAGCAGAAAGTAGTTCTCAGTATCCTATGCATCTAACTTTCCCAGTAAATCGTTTTCAAGTACTCTGAATTGATGAATTTATATTTCTGCAAACTGTTCTTACAAAAGCTTATTCTTCTATCCACTTCTTGTAAATAGAGATAAGATTTCATTACA
The DNA here is from genome assembly GCA_030765065.1 of Deroplatys truncata. Classification (NCBI taxonomy): domain Eukaryota; kingdom Metazoa; phylum Arthropoda; class Insecta; order Mantodea; family Mantidae; genus Deroplatys; species Deroplatys truncata. Next base: position 168,573,589 of record CM060988.1, on the reverse strand, counting down.
CATTAGGTCGCGGGTTCAAACCCGGCGGAGGGCGATGGATTTTTTCTGGTGTAAAAATCCTTAGCACGACTTCCTTCGCAAGGGATGTAAAGCCGGTGGTCCCGTGTCGTAGATTTACGGCACGTAAAAGAACCTCAAGCCTGATAAACTCCTCTGAGCAAAATTACCAATCTTTCACGCCCAATATAGAATGGGACGCTAAGGACCACAGCAGCTAAAGAGCGTCCATAAATAAAAACTCAATTTCAATATTTTACACGTTAGGCCATTTCGTTGTAGGAATAACAAATATACAGTGAGCTAAAACATGAGCGCATCGCTATATGACGACTTAGAAATTCCATGCTCTTCGAATGAACAAGAGGAAAAATCTGATGTGTTACACTCACATGACTTTCTCTACCTTTGTACAAACTATTTTTACAAACACTTATTCTCAATCTGTTTCATATTAATCGAGATAAACATTTGCAGAAGCGATATTTTGACATGCAAATAGAATTACATTTTACACATAGCGACCAGTTCTAAAAATATGTGACTATCGCTTAAAGCCTACTATGTTCCCCTTGTTTAGTATTTACAAGGGCCATATATAAATACAGTAGTCTTTAAGTATAGACATATCTCTTAATAGCTGGTTGCTATGCGCAGCACTATTCTCTTTGCCACAGATTAATACTCTTTGCATATCCAAGACAAAAAAATGAATAACGAATTCCCATTTGAGAAAATAAGTATTGAAAAATTTAAGGCTATAACAATCAATATCTCGAGAATGGTTCACTCAACAAAAAATTGCATATGACATAAATGTGTATTTTACGCAATCTACATTTTTTCTGAAGTAAAATTTTGTCTATCTCTTATGGTTTACCAGTCTTGCAAAAGTCGTTCACAATGCAGAATACTTTTGGAGAGATTCCCATAAAATTCAAGATATACATTTTATTTGTCATGAAAATATCTTAAACATATGATACTTTAATCAAAATCGTTACAGCCATTTTGAGAAAATTAAAATTTTTGAAAAATGTTCCATGTAAAGGGTAATCTGGGGTGGGGGGATTTTCTTTAAAACCTTCGTGTCGCATCTCTGGAAGATACTGAACCTACATACCAAGTTTGGTGTTTATCCGACCGTTCGTTTCTGAGTTATGTTGTTCACAGACAGACACACACAGACACACACACGGACATGTTTCCAAAAATGCTTTTTTTGGATTGATTGTCTCTCAAAACATATATTTCCGGTGAAATCTTGGTATTGAGTTTTTGGGTGGAGTACAATACTTGTCTTACTTACTATACGTAGTAGAGAAAGTAAAAATTAATAGCGGCTTGTTTTTAAAAACCCAAGTATTTTATAACATAAAACAATAAAAAAATCGCCTTGGAAATATTTAATTTCACAAATAATGGTATGTCATAAATAATATGCTTTAACGAGGTCTACATCTTTGTATATTAATATTTCGTTTATCCCTTATGGTTTATTATACATATATCATTCAGGATTAAGAGGATTTTGAAGGCAATTTGCAGAAAGTTTAATGCATATATTTTGTCATACAAATCAATATATATATATATATATATATATATATCGTTAGTCATTTTTGAGAGAATAAAATAAAATGAAAATGTTTCCATGTAGCTTGGGGTGGAGAGGATTGTCTCGAAAATCTTCGTGCCCCATCTTTTGAAGTCACTAAACTAAAATACCAAGGTTTGCACGAAAATTTTATTCTTACTTTCTCTACTACGTATAGTAAGTAGGGGAGGTATTGTATTCCACCCAAAAATTCGATACCGAGATTTCACCGGAAATACATGTTTTGAGGTCCCCTGAATAAAAAAAAGCCTTTTTGGAAACATGTCCGTGTGAGTCTGTGTGTCTGTCTGTCTGTCTGTCTGTGTGTGTGTGTGTGTGTGTGAGTGTGTGTGTGTCTGTCTGTGAACAGCATAACTCAGAAACGAACAGTCGGATAAACACCAAAATTAGTATTTAGGTTCAATATCTTTCAGGGATGCGACACGAAGGTTTTCAACAAAATCACCCCACCCCAGGATACCCTTTACATGGAAGAGTTTTCGAAAATTTTAATTTTCTCAAAAACGGCTCCAACGATTTTGATTAAAACATCATATGTTTAAGGTAGGTTCATGACAAATAAAACGTATATCTTGAATTTTCTGGGAATGTCTCCAAAAGTGTTCTTCATTGTGAACGACTTTTGCATAACCGGTAAACCATAAGGGATAGACAAAATTTTACTACACAAAAAATGAAATCGTGTTAAAATACACAATTTATGTGATATACATTTTTTGTTTGTTGAGTGAAACATTTTCGAGATATTGCTTGTTATTCTCTTAAATTTTTCAATACTTATTTTCTTAAATGGGAATTCGTTATTCACTTTTTGTCTTGGATATGCAAAGAGAATGGAATGCGCCACATAGCAACCAGCTCTTAAAAGATTTGACTGTCGCTTAAATATTGCCAATTCCCCTTGCATCTACAAGAAAATTAGCAATAGATTAACATCACGATATCTCGATTAACATGAAGCATATGGAGAATAATCGTTTGTAAAAATAGTTTGTACAAGAATAGAGAAAGTCATGTGAGTGTAACACATCAGATTTTTTTAATGAAAACCCCGCCCGGTGTAAGAGACAGCGCGCGAAGCATGCATAGAGGCGATCCGGTTGCGCCATAAAGTGACCGCTCGTACTTCATAAACGAGACGGACATAATTTGCGAGTCACCCGGTGCTTTCTTTCCGACTGGTATTCAAGAATTAGTGGTGTTACGGGGAGATCACTAAGAAAGTAACTTATCAGCCTGAACGTCTTGCACATGTTTGTCTTCTGAAGGCAGACTGGGATATTGGATTTGTCAGTTTCCCTATCTCATCTCTTTCCCCTATTTCCCTGAGGAACACTCTCATTGGTGCTATCACAGCGGGTTTTGTGCAGGTGAGGGAAAGAACCAGTCGAGTTATATTGTAATTGGACGGCGACTACTGGTTACCTAAACTGTCAGCGTTCACATCGATTTTCTATAATGAAAAGAATTCGGACTACAATCCAAGATTCTCTGGGGCAATGTGGACTTCAGGAAAACTTTGGTCTTCTACAAAGAGGTACTGCATTTTCCATCCCATTCTAGAGAAAGGTTATATGTTGTATTCACATGGCTTTCGTTACTCATTCGTCTGCAAAATGTTCTTATATTAGCTTACTCTTCTATCGTCTTCTGTTTAATAGAGATAAATTTGCATTAATCCCAGGGCATCTTATGTGGTGGATGAAGGCGTCTCAGTGGGTTTTTTTCCGGGTCTTCCGGTTTCCCCCAACAATCATCCCACCAACTGCTCCATCATCCCTTTTCCTTTCATCCATTTGAAACGTGGACTTTTGACCCAAGAGGAAGTGGATTAAATTAGGAATAATGGCAGATTGCTACTTGAAAATATATTCCATAAATTAATTAACGAGCCTCATTTCTTCCACTTAATAAACTGATACTTCAATAACATAGATAATTACAATTAACAAACCCTTATTCATTCACCATTCTTTACGGCTTCAATGCTTTAAATTAAAGTACAATAATTACAGAATTCCTTCCTGCTCTCATATTTACCGATATATTTCAAAACTAACAGCAATAAGTCTATAGTTCAGACGATCAATCTTTTCCCGGTAAAGAATTACTAAAGAGAATTTAGAAATACCGTCCAGAATGCCTTCTGCCTAAACGATGTCCTGTTGTTTTCCTCGTAACCTAGCTCGCCGTCGAAGAAAGACTGATCAGCCTTGTGGATAGCTCATTGAAGAAAGCTGGAACTGATCCGGCGGCTGCGCAGTCGACGACCACAATCGCCTGACGTACTGCGGGACTCAAAATAACTGCGCCCTTTCTTGTTGTTGTTGTCTCCTTGAGAACTACTACCATAGTCGTTTCACTTCTGTTCCCATATATGTCAGCCTTCCTTTAGTACAGCCCAGTCGCCTAAAGTAGATTTCTCCGGGGAGGGTCAATTTGGCACTCATTTCACCGTCATTTCATATCATCGCCTTCCTCGCTTCCAGGTTTCGGGCTGAACACCCATCTTGATTTTTCTACCTGATTCAAGTCTGACGTCTGATCCCAGCATTTGGCTTTTAAGTCCTGTGGGGTCTAAGTCCTCCAAACGGGGAGGGTAAACCAATAAGAAGAATACAGTAAGCTAAAGTGATAGATTTTTAGAAAACGGATCGCTATGTGATGTCTTTGAAATGCAATGTTTCTTGCATAACCACGAGAAAAATCTGAATGTGTTACATTCACATGACCTTCTCTATGGATTATCACCTATATGTTTGTAGCTTGTTCAAACTATTCTTATGAAAATTGATTCTTCTATGTACTTCATGTTAATCGGGATAAATATCTACAAATAGTTTAATTACACATTTCGTTCTAGGTACATGGGGGATACAGGAATCGATAGTCAGGTGTTTAAAATCCAGGTCGTTATATGCTCATCTTAAAACTCCATATACTCCTGAGAAACAAGTCAATAGGAACAGCAGTTTAAAAAACACAATATAATGAATAATTGAAAACATAATATGATGATTTTCTAAAAATCTGATGTATTATCCACATGACTTTGTCTATCCTCTGTTATTTATTAATGGCTAGTATACAAACTATTCTTACTAAACCTTATTTCTCTATCTACTACAAATCTATCTAATACAAATAAACTTTGCAGAAATAGCTACATACACATTTAGTTATAAATACAAAGAGAACAGCGATAGTCAAATGTTTAACAACTGGACGCTATATGCTGATCTTAAAATTCCATACGTTACCATGACATCGCGAGAAACAACTGAAAATCGATGAGACTTTAAAAGAATGGCTAGTATTGAATAACTCCAACATTTAATAACGGATATTTCAGAAACGGCTTATACCACAGAAGAACTTATTTTAAGTAAATTGTATGTCATAAAGAGATCTACATTTCCGTGTGGTGCGTTTTCGTCTATTGCTTAACGTTTACCAGTTATACAAGATTATATTAAAAGTCCTGCCGAATGAAGAGGACTTCAAAGGCCATTCCCAGAAAATTAAAGATATATATTTTATTTTTCATGCAAATATCATTAATATATGTATGGTGTTTTAATCAAAATCGTTACAGTCATTTTTTAGAAAATAAAAATTTTCAAAAATTCTCCCATGTAAAGGGATGTTTGGGGTGGGAAGATTCTGTTGAAAGTCTTCGTACCGCATCTTCTAAAGGTACTGAATCTAAACAACAAGTTTGGTGTTAATCCGACTTTTTGTTTTTGAGTTATGCTGTTCACGTACAGACACACACATATATACACACAGAGATACACTCATGCACACAGATCTTTTTTAAATATGCTTAAAAGTTTCGAAAAAATGTTTCATGTAAAGGGTAATCTGGGGTGGAGGGATTTTCTTGAAAACCTTCGTGTCGCATCTCTGGAAGTTACTGAATCTAAATATCAAGTTTGGTATTTATCCGACTCTTCGTTTCTGAGTTATACTGTTCACACACACACACACACACACACACACATATACACAGACATGTTTCCAAAAATGCTTTTTTTTATTCAGGGGGTCTCAAAACATATATTTCCGGTGAAATCTCGGTATTGAATTTTTGGGTGGAATACAATACTTCCCCTATTTACTATACGTAGTAGCGAAAGTAATAATTAGTATATGCCGTAGTGAAATGCGGACTTTTATTTACAAAATAAGATTTGGTACAATATTCTAAAAGAAAGGGTTCCGGAGCTATGGGCAGTTTAATATTGCGGCAAAATGAATTAATACGATACATTTAGCGTTCATAACGTGACAACTGTCGGATTTTAGATGCTAATGTTTGATAAATATATTTCCTTATTAACAGAAGAAATTACAACGGAAATAAAAAGCTCGAGGTTTTTTGCCGTTTGATTTTTGATGCAATGTCCTATATGTTGTATGTTGGTACAGTATGAGAGTGGATATTTAGGGGAGTCTGAAATGTCTCTCATGACTATGTATTTATCAAGTTCCTGGAGGGAAGTGTTGTGCTAATTGTGTTAGCATATGAGTGTGCAATAATTGTTGAATATGTTAAATGCATGTTGAACTTTACTGACAGCTTGTGTCATTATCACTATCTGATCCGGCGTTACACTAACCCTGTGGTCGTGGCTGAGATATCTTGCTATATGTGGCAGGTCTATACATTTAGTAGCGTAATACGATATTAGGCTTGCCATAGATTTTTAACAAGAATTAACCATTTACGAGGGGCACTATTTATATTTTGAGCCTCGGAAACCCTCAATCTTGTAGGAGCCATCTGACGTTTCCAATGGAAAGTTTGACATTTTTTACCATAATCTACTTCAAACATTTTGTCAATAGAGCGTCATTGAAAATTGTGTGTCAACAAAAACATGGAATTAACTCGTGAAAATGTTCGTGCAATGATTTATTACGACCTTCAACGTGGATTATCAAGAGACAAGAGTGCATCGATCAACTAACTCCACATTTGGCGACGAAGCTCCATCCTTTGCCACTGTGAAACGCTGGTATAACGAATTTAATCGTGGCCGCCGTTCGCTCAATGATGAAGTTCGTAAAGGCCGTTCAAAATCAGTTGTAGTGCTAGAAAACACTGATGCTGTGCAAAATCTAATAAAGAAATGTCGTCTTGCGACATATTATGAGATTGACGCAACCCTAGGCATTAGTGCCACCAGCATATATAAAATATTGCATGATTATTTAGCCGTGAAAAAGGTTTGCTTTTGTTGGATCCCACATAATTTGACGCAATCTCAAAAAGATGCTCGTGTCGATTGGTGTAGAAAAATGCTCGAGAAATACAATGGTGGTGCCTCAAAAGACGTATATAAGATTGTAACAGGTGACGAATCATGGATCTATGCGTATGAGCCGGAACGTAAACAGCAGTCGACTGTATGGGTGTTTCAAGATGAAGCAAATCCAACAAAAGTTGTTCGCACTAGAAGGACTTTGAAGCAAATGATTGCCTGCTTTTTCAGCAAAACTGGCCATGTGGCAAAAGTGCCTTTAGAGGAACGTAAAGCGGTGAATGCCGAATGGTACACAACCATTTGTTTGCCGGAAGTCTTCGATGATTTGGCACCCAATGGCTTCTTCCTCCCCCCCCCCCCGAACATCAAGAATAAACTGCGTGGACAACGATTTTCGTTGGCAGAAGAAGCCGTTGATGCCTTCAAAAATCATGTTTTGGAGGTGTCTCAAGAAGACTGGAATAAATGCTTTTACAAATGGTTGAAACAGATGTAAAAGTGTGTTGATCATAAAGAAGAATGTTTTGAAAAATAATAAAGCAGTTTTCAATCAGAAATTATTTTGTTTTAATTATTAGGCTCAACATATAAATAGTGCCCCTTGTAGTGCTGTTTCTGTAGTATCCTGTATTTTCTACGTCTTCCCGAAATATATAATTGCAAAACATGAATTCTGTTTAAGGAAATCCATGTCTAATAACAAAAATTGGTGGCTATAATACTTGAGCGGGAAGTAAAATACACTTGAAGCCCTAATTTACATATTTTTACATTCTCTACTCTGCACGTAGTAGGTAGAGAAGATGTTGCATTACAACAACAATTCTGTATAGAGATTTCATGGTAAATACATGTTTTGAGGCCCCCTGATTAAAAAGGAACATTTTTAGAGAATATCCATATCTATGTGTGTGAACATCATAACTCGAAAACAAAATGTCAGATAAACTTAGTATTTAAGTTCAGTGTCTTTCAAAAAGATGTGACACGAAGATCTTCAAGAAAATACCTGCACTCCTAACTACCCTTAACATGGGAACATTTTCTAAATTTTTTATTTTCTTAAACAGGACCTAATGATCTTGTTTAAAACACATATATTAATATATTTATATGAAAAATAAAACGCATATCTTGAATCTCCTGGGCTATTTTCGATTTATCCGTTGCTGTTGGATTGAATTTTTGCAATACCTTCTAATGTTTACTTTCTCAAATACTTATCTATAATAGGTGGAGGAAGCATTCCAATGAAAAAATTCGATACCCAGGTTTCACGGGAAATACACGTTTTGAAATCCTCTGAAACTAAAACAAAAGCATTTTTAGAAAAAAACTGTGTGCGAACAGTATAAATCCAATGCAAAATTATGGTAAACGTTTGGCGATAACGAAGAAGTAGCACATAAAAAATGTAGATCTCTTTAACACATGCAATTTATTTCCAATATGTTTCTTTTGTCGCCGTGGCCGAGTGGTTAGACCGCTCGCCTCTCACCGAGGCGGCCCGGGTTCAATCCCAGGGTCCCGCATGTGGGATTTGTGGTGGACAAAGCGGCGTCTGGGCGGGTTTTCTCCGGGTTCTCCGCTTTCCCCCGCCATTCATTCCACCAGCTGCTCCATCATCACCTTTCCTTTCATCAATTTCGCCTTCATTTCGATTCATCTGCTCCCTTCATCCCATACTAGGCATCGGGCTGATCACCCATCCTGGATATTCTGTCTGCTCCATGAGAGTCTGCTCCTCCTCGACGAGCCTCTGACCCCAGGAACCCGCCTGTAAGTCCTGGGGGTGTCCTACATAAGCGGAGGTTAAACAGTGAAAGAAAGAAAGAAAGTTTTTTTTGTAGTATAAGGTATCCGTTAATAATAGTTTTTCAGTTCTTAAACATTTGACTATTTACTATGTTTAATGTAGTTATTTCTGCAGTGGTTTATCTGCATTAAAATGTAGTAGATAGAAAAATAAGCTTCAGTAAGAATAGTTTGTACAACACTAATAAACGCTAGAGGTCAGAGAATCTCATATGAGCGAATCAAATCAGATTTTTTTTCTCTTGGATATAGATCGAGTGCATAGAATCGTGCATATACCGGGTGGGTCTTCTCAGCCTGCGGATTAAGAAGCTATATAGTCCCAGCATTGTACAGGCTATGCCGTAAACACTGTCCACTGCATCGCGTCGTATCAATTTCGGCTGAAATGACTGCTTTGCACCGCTGTGGGTGTACTAACCTGCACTCGCAGCGCGACAGTGTGCGCGTTGGCCCTAAGTGATGAAGGTCCTAGGCTCAAATACTGCCACTTGAAGGTACTTTTTATGTTTAGTAATTATAATGAGAACTGATAGTTTGGCATGGAAGTGTCGTTTCACTTAATTCGTTTAATTATATTAATTTCATCTAAACACAAAATTTTACTTGTTGGAATATGCTTTAATGAACATCATAAATAAATGCAAGAAATGAAAAACTCATTTATTCGCAGGCGTGAATTGAATTTCCGAACTTCGCCATGACTGCATATTTACATTGCTCTACTAGAGAACGTTAACGACGAGCGCCACATTAGTCCTAATCAGCGGGCTGGTGATTGTGGTGTCAGTATCTGCATTTCGCATCGTCTATAAAATGACCGAGGCAGCATTTTTAACACTTAAATGATTTGAATCAAATTATATAATATAAAATATAATAACAGCACGCCATAAAGCAATATGTAAATGTAACAATATATAAAAAGTGTATATTACAGACATTGTATATGTTTATATTATTGTATACATGTAATAATATTATCTGAATGTATTACGTAATTTAATAATGTAGGAGCTGCGAGAATAATAGGTTAAAAGTTGCTAACAATGAGGCAACAATCAGGTATACTTGAGGCAATAATGAATTTGAAAGTTTAACAATACTACTTGTGATTCTTTGAGTAACAATAATGTAATTTTTGTGACAGTGTATAAAATAGCCAATCATCAACCAGAAAAGGCTTTACTTAAATAATAGTATTCTATTGCATTAGGAATAGCCAATCAGAGACTTGAAATACAGAAATTTACAAATTTAGGCGGTAGAAACCAAGTCAGTTGATTGTAGACAGCGCTCATAACTGCACGCGTTGGTAACAGACAGTGTTCTTAACCGGACGCGAGATACGTCCTCGAGAAGTATAATACGTATTCAGTGTGAGATGAAAATAGTTTACATGTTAAAAGATGCAAGTAATTAATTAAAAAAAATCTCACAGCTCTCTCTATATCAGTGAAGTGTTATTTAAATCGTATCAAGTATTAATAAAAGGAGTGAAGTAAAAGTTATAATCTGTGTAAGTCTACATTCTTCAGTCGCACCACGATCCTGCAAAGGGAAACATTTTACTCTAACAATAATACTGACGCAGCCGAGGCAAACATAAATATATAATATTTAAAGAAACAGTCAAAATTACGTTAAAGTATTTGTAAACATGTTGGGGCAAAGGCCACCGGAAAGTACATTTGGGGCAAAGGCTACCAGAAAACGGGTACTATACATGCGGTTGCAACGAACTTCAAATTGGCTCCCAAAGCGTAAAAAACAATAACAATACAACAAAATAACTACTTCATGACTAACGCGGTATAAGGCGTAGTAGTTTATGTTGGTTTTGGGCATATTAAAATGCCTCTGCCACGCGTCTTGCTGGTTCAAGCACTCCGCTTAATATTTGTTTTATTGCCCCTTTTCCTTCACTCCTGAAACCAACCTGTTTTCATAGGTTAACGTTTGAGTGCCGGACTTTTGACATCAAAACAATACGAGACGGACTCATCCAGAAGCGTGTAGGTCGTCTTTGTTAAGCATGGCTTCCAGCCACTTAGGTGAAATGTATCCGTACTCATCCCCTTTCACCAGTCACCTAGCCCTGACCGATATTAGTGCGCGTGTATCGAACTTGAATTCAAACCAATAAAGACTGGATTACCCAGGACCTGTTAGAACACAGATGGTGATGGGATTCTGCCAACATTGAATAAAGAAAACCACTGTCGGAAAACAGAAGCATAGGCACATTTCCGTGCACTTGACTGTACATCAATTTACAGAATGACTCTTCTATGATATAAATATGGCTAAATAACTTCAAAATGATACAGTTTCTCTACGCTATGGGCTTCGAAGCATCTTTTTAAACGCCCAGCCCCTCGATTACATTGCGTTTGTTTATTGATTATCTCTGGCACTCGTATGTTTATTTTTTGCCCCTGTTAACGAAACGATTTACAAACACTTTACAGCATTTTGAACCAATAAACCAATGGGAACAAGCCACATACATTGGCTCCACGCAGCAGTGGGTTGTAAACTTGCTGATGACATCCCAGTATTACAGACCAGTCCTGAATACTAATTAGCTGTAATAACACCAGGAGAAGAATTATTGAAAACGTTCGATACACGATGAATTTAAATTCCAGGGGGCAGCTACACGTGCTGTTTGCGAGAGTGATGTTATATTTCCTAATTATTATTTTCAATTTTCATCCAGGGAAATACCTGCAAAAGTTTATAATTTATTCCAAACACGGGTACAATTAAAACATATCTAATTATAAAACAAAATTGTAATTTGAGTCAAGCCTTTTGAATATGGAGGATGTTCATTACTCCAGGCTAAGTAAAGTAAAGACTACGCAAATATTGGATATAAAAATTCTATTTTTATTTTCCCCAACCTTTACTTGTCTAATGTAGAGAAAATATATCATTTGAATCCAAAAACTCAGTATAGACATCTTCATTTGAGCTCTCTAATTCAAAAAATCCCATTTGCCACATTCGCGTTACTTTCTCTGTCCTGTATCGGTTATTAGTGTGCATACAAATTATTCTTTACGAAAGTTTATTTTCCTATATACTTATTTTAATCGAAATAAAAGTTTTCGGAAATAGCTGCATTACATATTTCGTTATAGAATATAGAGAATCTCGATTATCAACTGTTTTAGAATAAAACGCTATATCTGGCTTTGAAATTCCATACTCTTTCTACGATATTGCGAGAAACAATTGAAAATCGACAGGACTTTAAAGGAATGGCTAAGAATTGAACAATTCGAATCATTAATAATGGATATCGCAGGAGTGTCTGACGCCACAAAAAGGTTACTTCAAATAACTCGTGCATCTTAAAGATAGATGCACCTTCTGTGTAGTACGTTTTCGTCTATTGCTTAGCATTTACCATTTATACAAAGTTATAAAAAATTCCTTCCTAATGAAGAGGAATTTGAGGGCCATTGCCAAAATATTCAAGGTATATATTTGGCATATAAATACCTTTAATATATGGTATTTTAATCAAAATATTTAGTCATTTTTATTTAATAAAGCTCCTTGAAAAATGCTCCACATTGTACCGTTTTTGCCTCCTCCATGGTCATGGCTCATACAACCAGCACGTCACAATGCTTCGGAGTGATGACGTCATTCATAACCAGAGATAGCAACATTCAAAGCCTCGAACAACATATCGCCATGAGTGACATAAGACATCACCTCACCACGTAATGCGTCATGGACATTCATCATTGGCTGGTTTGCGACACGCCACTGACGCTAGCGCCCTCACGCTCTCCGACGGTTCCAGTAACTCCTGGGCAGTAAGAGACAAGCAGTCACTTTTTTGCCAGGGACCGAGGCGGAGCCACTAGCCATCGTGACAGCGAGGTTTTCGGCATAATTCAGCAAGAGTTATTTTGGCATTTTCTAAATTATCTTTTACACTTTCGGTAAGTTTTGAAATTTAACCTTTAACTCTCGGTGTTTTTCTAAATTCTTGTGCGGGAGAAGTACTGCCATTTGTATTTCATGTAATTTATTGTATTCGTTACTTTGTTACAAAAGCGTTAAACTCGTATGGCAACTTTAAGTGTACAAAGCAAAAGAAAATATATTGTATTTGAGCATAGTAATTTGTTAAACGAATGTTAAAGCAAGCTGATCTAATCATTGTGAACGGATATATCACTTTAAAATAAATTGTTAACCTATGTGTTGGTGAATATTTTTATTTTCTAACTCCTAAGCAATAGTCCCTTTTCACGGTAACTTTCCCTCTAGGTATGGTATACAAAAGCTGTAAGCAGACAGCGCCCAGTGGTGTAACACATAGGGTAGTTTGGATTGGAAGTATTTCTTGTAAACCTTCGTGTTGCATGTTTGGATAGAATACCAAGCGTGGTGTTTATCCGACTTCTTGTTTATGAGCTATGCTGTTCAGTTCAAACACACACACACACACACACACACACACACACACACACACACGAGTCTTTTTCCGATAAACATACTTTCTCTACGGTAAACTTGTATTGCCAGTGAAACCTTGATACCCAATTTTTGGGTGGATGCACTTCTCTACCTATTATGTTGAGGCAGTATTTTTAACACTTAAATGATTTTAGTCAAATTATATAATAAAAAAGTATAATAACAGCCCGCCTTAAAGCAATATTTATATATAACAATATATAAAAGTGTATATTTATATTATTGTGAATAATGTTATGTGAATGTATTACGTAATTTAATAATGTAGGAGCTGTGAGAATAATAGGTTACAAGTGCTAACAATGACTTAACAATGAGTAAGAAAGTGTCATAATGCTACTAGTCATTCTTAGAGCAACAATAATGTAATTTTTGTGACAGTTTATAATATAGCCAATCAACAACCAGAAAAAAGCTTAAGTTAAATAAAAGTATTCTATTGGATTAGGAATAGCCAATCAGAGACTTGAAATACAGAAATTTACAAATTTAGGCGGTAGAAATCAAGTCAGTTGCTTGTAGACAGCGCTCATAACTGGACGCGTTGGTTGTAAACAGTGTTCCTAACCGGACGCGAGATGTGTCCTCGAGAAATTTAATACGTATTCGTGTGAGACGAAAATAGTTTACGTGTTAAAAAGTGCAAGTAATTAATTAAAAGAATCTCACAGCTCTCTATATTAGTGAAGTGTTATTTAAATCGTGTCAAGCATTAATAAAAGGAGTGAAGTAAAATTATAATCTGTGTAAGTCTACATTCTTCAGTCGCACTACAACCCTGCAAGGAGAAACATGTCTCTAACAATAATACTGACGCAGCCGAGACAAATATATATATATATATATATATATATATATATATATTTAAAGAAACACTCAAAAGTAAAAATACAAAGTTAATATTTTTTAAACATTTGGGGCAAAGGCCACCGGAAAGTATATTTGAGGCAAAAGCTAGTGAGAAACTATTTACCATACGCGGTTGCAACTACTTCAAGTTTGGCTCCCCAACAGTCGAAATATTATACACCTTCAAACTGACTTTCCATACGTAGCAGCAACAAATCGTCTTCAAATTATCTCCAAAACCGTGGGGCAAATAACAAAACGAAGCAAACCAACTTCTTCAATGTACGTGGTAGAAAATAAAAACGATATTTTAATGCCTACATGTGTAAATGAATAATACAACCAAAACAGGGATATAGAGCATAATAATTAAACAATTATAATTTCTCTCAATATCAAACTTCATACTTGAAAGCATTTGAAGAATTTATAGCGAAATTTCTCTTCAAGTGTTGATAGGTTTCCAGTAATATACGTGGGTTTAACAAAAGTTTGTTATTATAATTATATAGGAGTTTGAAACAGAAATTAAGTTACCAGGGAAAACGAACATTTTTTATTTCACTACCTCCACCTGTGGTAGGTATAGCTTATGTATTGCTACCTATATAGATCTATTGCGGCTACCACATCCAGGAGGAAGAGATAAAATGAATGAGCCAAAGCAGCTATAGGCCGCAGTCTGTCAGGCCACAGGTACGTGTGGAACTCCCTAACATTTCCAGGCTCGAAGATTCGTACCACTGAAGAAGCTGTGATGAAACGACCCGTCCTCTAAGCAGCCCTCTACTGTTCACGGGTAGCAAGCATCCATGCCATTTGTCCTGCACCAGCACGAAACCTATAAGCACGCCTGAAAAACGAGAAGGAAGCGGAATGAAAGAGATATGATGGAAAGGATATCGTGGTAGACGAGAAATTAACCCAGCATTCGCCTACCGACCAGAGAAAACCACAAACATCCAAGGCCAGAATGGGCGGTCGACGGGAATGAGTCGTAGATTTGCGGCTGATAAAGAGACCTCTGAGCAAATTTACCGGTCTTTTACGTCCAATATAGATTGAGACGATAAGGACCACAGCAGTTAAGGAGCGTCCATAAATAAATCTCAATTTAAGTTAATTTTTGACGGGAATCAAACTCACGACCTCTCGAATACGCCTCACACGATATCGCGGAGACATCTCGCTCGGTTACTTATAGAAAGTAGGGAAAGTATTGAGTGCCAACAAAAATTTGATTTAGAGATTTCATTGGAAATACGCCTTTTGGTGTCCCTTTGTTACTTTCTCTACCACGTACATAGTAGATAGAGAAGATATTGCATTCCACTCAAAAATTAGACACCGAGATTTCACCAGAAATATATATTTTTTTAGACTCCCAGAAACCAAACAGAAGAGCAGTTTTAGGAAAGGGGCGGTGTCTCTCTCTCTCTCTCTCTCTATGTGAGTGTGTGTGTGTGTGAATAGAGTAGATCAAAAAACGAAAAGTCCGTTCAACACCAAACTTGGTATTTAATTCCAGTACCTTCCATCGCTTCGAGACTCCGCAGAGGCATCATCTCTACGCTTCGCCGAGTTCGCCGAAATGGGAAAGAGAAGAAATTGCCCAGCCGCTGAAGGATCCACCGCTGCTTCCCCGGCTACCGCTGAGGAGTTCGCCGTTCCCAGCCAACTCCGGCCACAGACACCACCATCTCGCCGGCAACTCCCCCGGCATCCGCCGGGCAGGCTGGTTCGCCTCCACTTCACCCAGCCACAGCATTGCAACGCCGGAGTCTGATCTTCCAGCACCACAACCTGCCACCAGCCTTGTTCACAGGGCTGTACGACGCCATCGACAACCACCGGCTTATCTCCACCCACGGAGGCGAGTTCACTATCACCGCAGAGGCACCCTCCCTCAGATAGCCGCCACAGTGTTGTCATCTTTGGAGTGCTTAGAGACCTTCCAGCGCACTTCGTGCTGGAACCTGCAAAACTCACTGGGGCTCTGCTATTCCGGCTTCCCGAATAACGTCAGAGGGGCAACGCCGCTGGTACGCCTCCATTGGATTCCGCTTCGGACGCTCAGGCGGCCTTGGGATCGAGCTTCTCTGCTTTGCGTGTCGAGGTCAGCAGGAATCAACGTCCGGCACCCTGCCGCCGCCTGCTGTGTCTTCGGTCACACAGCGAAGGCATGCAACGCTGCACCTCGGTGCCATTACTGCGGGGCAGGTTCTCACCGCAAACTGCACTGCCCAGGGCCTCCGCCGACGTCGCCACTTCTGCACCACCTGCTCCGGGCATACGCACTTCATAGGGCAGGCCCAATGCCCCCTGTACCCCCGGAGCAAACAACCAAATGGATCATCTATAGTGACAACGGCCACTCAAATACCGACGCCGATGCTGCCCCGTG
This sequence comes from Deroplatys truncata, assembly GCA_030765065.1. Lineage (NCBI taxonomy): Eukaryota > Metazoa > Arthropoda > Insecta > Mantodea > Mantidae > Deroplatys > Deroplatys truncata. Next base: position 168,557,130 of record CM060988.1, on the reverse strand, counting down.
GAGGGCCAAGCCTCAAACAACAGCTCCTGGCTCTACAACACAACAAGATCTGCAAGGATTATCTTGAATAAATTGTTTTATTATTTTATCGATTCAAAAAATAGCTCTGCTTGCAATGCAGGCAACGTTCCAGGACTTCACCTCCCGCTTGGCTGAGTTGCCTTGATGCAGTGGAGACCAAGCAGCGGACCTCGGCCAGAGCAATCAGCCTCCTCTCAAAACAGATCGTGAACCTCCAAGGAGATGACGGGATCCTCAAATCGGTCCATGAATCTAGTGCCATCTCATCGAATCAGACTTCCCGGAAGATGAAAGCGATGCCCGACCGACGTAACTGGGAACCCTTGAGGCCTCAGTTGCGGGACATCAAGAGCTCCAGACTGATGCCAACAACTGCATCTCCATATCCACAGTACAGCTACAGAACAAACTGAAGAATGCGGAGTTCCATATCCACATCGACCAACTCGGCGTAACAGTACAAAGAACCTCAAAGAAGAACTTATCAACTTCCTCAGGAAGTTTCACCAACCAGTCACAGAACCACCGGACTGGCCGGACGCAGTGCCCAGAGGCCGCAATAGGCACCCAAGGAACTACTGAAAAGCAGCACACTTCACGCATCGCGGCGGCAAGCTGGGCCTCGTCCAGCTTGCCTACTGCCACACTATCCCTCTCATTATTTTCCTTCATACCTCACCCCCGAATTCCAAGGGCCCAAGTATGGCCTTGGCCATGCTTGCGTCCTGGCTCCTTCCTTCACACTGGCTTGGCCCCTGTGGCCGGTCAATACAACACTAGGTGCATACTGCGGTACTGCCTAACTTCCACTAATGAATTCCCTCCTTTCCCTTCTTCCTTTCCTCCGGTGGAGGAGTTTTTAGTGGGTATGACCAACTATCACGGCGAATCCCACATATTCTGCCCCGACTCCCTTCGGGGCAGGAATGCAGAACGAATATTTTCAAGAAAACCTCTCTATCCCAAAGTATCTTTTACTCCCGCCGAAACAGTTATAATACTTGCGCAACCGCCTCCCATCTCATAATTACATTACAATTACAACAATAATAAGCACTTTACTTATAGTATGTTGGAAATCTGTTCTATTCTGTCAACACATTTCTGGAATTTCTTACAAAATTTTCATTTACACTCGATAAATATCAGAAAAATATGTGATATATTCACATAACCTTCTCGACCTTCTATCGTTTATTATTGGGTACACAAACTGGTCTTACTGAAGCTTATTACATTCTCTACTACGTACAGTAAGTAAGCAGGGGAAGTATGCATTTCACCAAAAAATTCGATACCAAGATTTCCTAGGAAATACTTGCTTAGAATCGAAAGCATGCATTTTTATGAAAAAGTAGTGTGTATATCTGTAAACATCAATACCGAAAAGTCGGATAAATACCAAACTTGGCATTTAGATTCAGTGCTATCCAAGGATGTAACACCAAGGTTTTCAAGAAAATCCTTCCGCCCCAAACTACCGTTTACATGGAACATTTGCCGAAATATTTTTATTTTCTCTGCTACGTATAGTAAGTAGGGGAGGTATTGTATTCCACCCAAAAATTCGATACCGAGATTTCACCAGAAATACATATTTTGAGACCCCTGAATCCAAAAAAAGAATTTTTGTAAACATGTCCGTGTATCTGTGAACAGCATAACTCAGAAACGAACAGTTGGATAAACACCAAACTTGGTATTTAGGTTCAGTATCTTCCAGAGATGCGACACTAAGGTTTTCAGGAACCTCCCCCTACCCCAGAGTACCCTTTACATGGAACATTTTACGAAAATTTTAATTTTCTCAAAAATGGCTCGAACGATTTTGATTAAAATATATGTTCAAGATATTTTCATAACAAATGAAATGTATATCTTTAATTTTCTGCGAATGACTCCAAAAGTATTCTTTTGTGAACGACTTTTGCATAACTGGTAAACAATAAGAGATAAGCAAAATTTTACTACACAAAAAATGTAGATCGCTTTAAAATACACAATTTATATCCCATACATTTTTTGTTGAGTGAACAATTTTCGAGATATTGCTTGTTATTCCCTTAAATTTTGCAATACTTATACTTTTTCTCAAATTTGTTATTTAATTCTTTTTGTCCTGGTAATGCAAAGAAAATGGAATACTCCACATAGCAACCAGCTCTTAAAATATTTGACTATAGCTTAAAGCCTATCAATTCCCCTTGCATCTACAAGAAAATTAGCAATAAGATTAACATCTCGATATCTCGATTAACATGAAGCACATGGAGAATAAGCGTTTGTAAAAATAGTCTGTATATCCACTAATAAATGATAGGGATAGTGAAAGATATGTGAATGTATCGCATCAGAGTCTTATTTGTTAAAATTCTATAAAATGTAATTAAAACGTAATTTAATTAAAATCGTTAGTCATTTCTCAGAAAATCAAACATATCGGAAATGTTTTCATATAAAGGTAGTTAGGATTCAGAGGATTTTCTACGTATTACAAGTCTGCAGTAGAGAAAATAAAAATTTATATCAAGCAACTTACTGTCATGTAAGAATCTAATCTCTCATAAAGCTCGCTCGTAGACATCACATTACTTCCTTTAGCATTCTACATAAGTAACTGTTTCGATCTAGAAGTACCCAACATATTTTCCTTGTGTAGCTTTTAGCCTTTTCGTTGAACATTTACAAAAGCACATACGTTTGACCCTTTAATAAAACATTATTCAGAAAGTGAAGTTTGGGAACATCATGAATGACATTCCATAACCCTAACTCTCACAGTAATTGAGCTATAAATTTTAATGACGTAGAAAGCATTTTCAAAGGCCATATTCACACGTGAAAGCTACAATAAATTTTGAAGTGTTGCGTATACAGATCTAATATTTATAGCATGAAACGCTTCTACAGTGCGTATAAAAAGTATGGAACATTATTTATGACTTCTTAAATTTTAATTTGAGAAAAATATTTTTTACAAAAACTGTTGTAGATAAATCATAAAATATGATATGGCTGTTCGAAAAAGCTTACTCTTTAGGTAGGAGGCCATCCAGAAATTAAGGTTACAACATTTATGTAGGATCGAAAAATGCTTGTATTTACTTTAAATTCACTGATACTTCACAAATATATTAAGGGGAGAATGTCCCTTCTATCTCTGCCATGTTAAATTTGTCAGTTTCAATGCACTTTTTGTCAAGAACTGTAAATAGACAAATTAAAATATTCCCACATATGTACACTCCTTAGCAACAAAGTGACGTTTTTTGAGAAATATATTTAAAACTGTAGTATCTAGATTTCTTTTAATAACTGCCCTTATTTTTGCAAACTTTCTAAATGAAAAATCTTATTATTAGTTTTAATATTGATACCAGAAATTTCAAAAAATGTCAAACCCCGTTGATATAACATATAAATAAACTGTAAAAATTGAAAAAATGATTGTATTCATTACGTTATTTAGCTCCTGGCTTTGGGCGTCAATTTGAAGTTGGTGTTGCTGGCATGGAAAGTCAGTTTGAAGATGTATTATATTTCTACTGTAGGGGAGCCTAACTTGTAATAGTTGCAACAGTATGTATAATAAACCGTTTTCGGTAGCCTTCGCCCCCAAAAAATGTATTTTTAGTTGGCCTTATCCCCAAGTTTAAAAAATATTAACTTTGTAATTAAACTGTTTCTTTAAATATTAAATAATTATGTTTGCCTCGGCTGCGTCAGTATTATTGTTAGACATGGAAGTCTTGGCAGGGCGTGATGCGACAAGAATGTAGGCTTACGCAGATTTTACGTTTTAATTCACTCCTTTTTATTAATCCTTGATACAAATTAAAAAGCACTTCACTGATATAGAGAGCTGTGAGATTCTTTTTATTAAATACTTGCACTTTATAATACGTAAACTTATTTTTCGTCTCACACGAATACGTAATTAATTTCTCGAGCACACATCTCGCGTCTGGTTATGAGCACTGTCTAGAAGCAACACGTCTGGTTATGAGCACTGTTTGGAGGCAACTGAATTTATTTCAACCGTCTAAACTTGTGAATTGCTGTATTTCAAGTCTCTTATTGGCTAATCCTAGTCCAATAGAATACCTTCATTTAACTAAAGCTTTTTCTGGTTGTTGATTGGCTATTTTTAAACTGTCTCAAAATTTACATTATTGCTGCTCTAATAATGACTAGTAGCATTTAAACTTTCTTACTCATTATTGCCTCAAGGTTACCTCATTGTTAGCAACTTTTAACTACTTATTCTCACAGCTCCTACATTATTAAATTACGTAATACATTCACATAACATTATTGAACATGTATAGAATCATATAAGTATATGCAATGACTGTTAAATACATTTTACAAATTATTACATTCACATATTGGTTCAAGTCGGGATGTTATTGAATTTACATATTATAGATTTGACTGAAATTATTTGAGTGTTAAAAATACTGCCTCAAAATTTCAGGTGTTCTGGGATGAACAGTTTCAGAGAAATAGTATGTACGGCTTGAAAAAACAAAAGATTCGGGAAAATAACTTTAAAGTTGTACGTTACTTATTAACCTCTTAAAACATTTCTGCTCCATAATCTGCAGTTCCAACAGTATTATCATCATCATCTCTACTTACTCTCTGTCTACATTTCTTGTATCAGTCCTGTGCCTGCGATTGTATTTTTGGAACTTTGTTGGTGGTTTTGGCAAATTCATAAGTTCACATAATATTTCACTGTTGATTGATCCAGTACTCTCCAAACGTTTTGCATTATCTAAACTAAAACTTACAGTACTACCACATACTTCTTAATTTACATTCCTTTCAGAATGAGTTGTATTTACTATGTTTACAAGTACTTGACACTTACTTCCAAGTTCTCCCTGTATTTTTTTAACATTTTCATACAATATCTAGGCATTTTTATTTGTTAAACGAAACAGTAAATATGTGCTATCTTTTGGCGCCAGAAAAAAATTGAATGAACAACACAAACAGGTTAGCCAATGGCTGAAAGCATAAAGTAACTTATCATAGTCAACGTTCCTAGACCAAAACATTAAAGTCTAAGAAAACTATCAGAATCAAAGAATGAAAAATGGCGTGTCCCAGCATGCACACTGTCATATAAGCTATTTTAGCATCTTTAAATAGACTTGTGGTTAAAAATACATTTATATTTTCATAAAACACACTTCAAACTATGAAGTTAAGCACTAAAATGAAAACTAATTTTTGACCCATTTCAAGGTACCTTGTCTTAATCTATTTTCAAAGTAATCGCCGTCGAGATCGATACATTTCTGCAGTCGGGGCACCAGCTTTTGTATGCTAGTGTCATTGGCCTCCGCCGTCAGCTCTTTCAATCACTTATCCAGCATCCTCGACCTCCTGGTCGCAGAAAAACGTTCCCCACCCAAAAACTCCTTTAGTTTAGTGAAAAGGTGATAGTCCGAAGGCGCCAAGTCGATTGAATAGGGGGATGAGTGAGAATATCCTATCCAAATGATGTCAGCAGCTCCTGTGAAACTCGTGATGAATGTGAATTCTGTGTATTTTGTTATAAATATCCCACACCTGTACTTGAATGTGATGTTCAAAGTTCTGGTCCTCTCGCTGCCTCCTCAGCTAGGTCTCCCAATGTGCATGCTAGGGTAATTAGAATTTAATATTTTAGCTGGAAACCTTATGGCCTCACTCCAGTATGTAACAATATTCCGAATCTGAATAAACATTTGCCTATTAATATTTGAACTTTACCTATTAAGGGATTCTTTGCCATCAAATTATTAAATTTATTTCTGGCTCACACTGCATTCACGTGCAATCTGTCTAGTAGACTGAATCTTCTTCAACAGATAAGAGCATATTCAGCTGCAACATTGTATTGTTCTCTAGATTTTGGTTTCACTTTTACGCCCCTAGTGTACCTAACTTTTTCACCATTTTTGAAACTGTTGAGTGTGTAATTATTTTATTCTGATGTACGTCTTTAAACAAATCATGTACCTCTTATTGACTGCTCTTAACCAGCCATCATTATGACTTTTATTCTTTCACGTACACTGAGGAAAACACATTCAAATATTTTCAGCACAAGAATGAAAACTGTTCATTGTTTAGTTATGTAAGTGTTTTGTTTAATTCCATGGCTTACTCTAGGTACGTGGTTTTATATGTGTCTCAAATTTGAATGTACATAAAACGAGTTTAATAATTCGATGCCAAAGAGACAGCTGAGTTGCGTATTTATATTTAAATTTTATTTAGATTCGGTATATGTAGATATTAAATAGGCTGTATTTTAAAAAATCAATTATACTGTCACATATGTATATCTGAAAAGCAAACTTGTTTTTTTTTCAAAAATTCTTATAATATTCTACGATTTATCTCGAACAGTTTATGTAAAAAAATTAAATTCAGGAAGTTATCGATGGCTAATCGGCTGAACATCTTACCCCTATTTTTGTCGTAATGAACACGGAAAAGCTAGATGCACATCCTTGCAAAACACCGTAAGCGACCCTTTAGCATTCACAGAGAAAACAAGGTTTTACATATAATCTTAACTGCTTAAAATAGTATTTTAGTGACCTGGCCCCTTAGCTCAGTCGGTAGACCACCTGCCTGCTTTGCGACGAGTCCTGGGTTGGATTCCCGGCTGGTAATTGAGAATATTTCTCTAGCCAAGATTATTCCCTCTCCTCCCCAGAGTCTAGAAGTATGAATGAGAGTGTGAATGTGTGTGTAATCTAATAATTAAAACCCAAAAAGTGAAGAAACCTAACGACAAGAGAGTACAGGTTAACACCATTGTCAATAGCCAATAAATTCCAAAGGTAAGGCCGCCATAAGACCAATGTAGTTTAAGGCGGGATATAAACGGAACTAAAAGAAATCTGATGTGTTACACTCACATGACTTTCTCTACTCTTGTGCAAGCTATTTTTACAAACGCTTATTCTCCATATGCTTCATGTTAATCGAGATATCGAGATGTTAATCTTATTGGTAATTTTCTTGTAGATGCAAGGGGAATTGGTAGGCTTTAAGCGATAGTCAAATATTTTAAGAGCTGATTGATATGTGGAGTATTCCATTCTCTTTGTATTACTAGGACCACAAAAATGAATAACGAATTTACATTTGAGAAAAAGTATAAGTATTGGAAAATATAAGCGTATAAGAAGCAATATCTTGAAAATGGTTCACTCAACAACAACAAAAAATGTATATGACATAAACAGTGTATTTTAACGCGATCTATATTTTTTGTGTAATAAAAGTTTGTCTATCTCTTATGCTTTATCAGTTATGCACAAGTCATTCACAATGAAGAATAATTTTGGAGACATTCCCAGAAAATTCCAGATATACATTTCATTTGTCATGAAAATATCTTAAACATATGATATTTTAATCAAACTCGATAGGGACATTTTTGAGAAAACTAAAATGTTCGAAAAGTGTTTTGTATAAAAGGTAATCTGGGGTGGAGTATTTTCTTGAAAACCTTCGTGTCGCATCTCTGGAGGATACTGAACCTAAATATCAAGTTTTGGTGTTTATCCGACTGTTCGTTTCTGAGTTATGCTGTTCACAGACACACACATACACACACGGACATGTTTCCAAAATGCTTTTTTTGAACTCAGGGGGTCTCAAAACATGTATTTCCGGTACGATCTCGATATCGAATTTTTGGGTGGAATACAATACTTCCCCTACTTGCTATACGTAGTAGAGAAGGTAAAAATAATTTTAAAACTTATTATCTATTTTTACTTTCTCTACTACGTACAGTAAGTAGGGGAGGTATTGCATTTCACCGAAAAATTCAATACCGAGATGTTTTGAGGTCCCCTAAATCCAAATAAAGCCTTTTTGGAAACATGTGCGTCTGTGTGTCTGCCTGTGAACAGCATAACACAAAAACTAAAAGTCGGATTAATACCAAACTTGGTATTTCAGTTTAGTATCTTCCACGGATGAGACACGAACATTTTAAAGAGCATCCCCCAGTACAGACTACCCTCTACATGGAACATTTCTCGAAAATTTTGATTTTTCCAAAAATGCCTAAATATTTTGATTAAAACATCATATGTTTAAGATATTTTTATGACAAATGAAACGTATATCTTGAATTTTCTGGTAATGTCTCCAAAAGTCCTCTTCATTCTGAATGACTTTTGCATAACCGGTAAACCGTAAGAGATAGACATAATTTTATTATAGAAAAAATGTAGATCTCGTTAAAACACACAATTTATGTCATATACATTCTTTTGTGGAGTGAGCAATTTCAGAGATGTCCTTTTTATTTGTTTAAATTTTCCAATGCTTATACTTTTCCCAAATGGGAATTCGTTATTCGTTTTTTTTATGTCCTGGATATACAAAGATAATGGAATGCTCCGCATAGCAACCAGCTCTTAAAAAATTTGACTATCGCTTAAAGCCTACCATATTCACCTTCACCTACAAGAAAATTAGCAATAAGGTAGTTTCTGCAAATGTTTATCTCGATTAACATGAAGTAAATGGAGAATAAGCGTTTGTAAACATACTTTGTACAAGAATAGAGAAAGTCATGTGAGTGTAAGCCATCAGATTTTTTGTTCTGAAGTGGCTCTTTAGAGAATAATTCTGTCTCTTAAGATGAAACTGAAGTTGGTAATATATTTATTTTGGTACTTATTCTTAGAAATGGGAGATGAGAAAATCAAATTTTTCACTTTATTTCAATACCGGATTTTTTTAGAATAATAATAACAATAATAATAATTGGGAATAGTATTTAAATAGAACGGAATTAGAACAGTAATAAGAACTTTACAATAACTAATTGGTTTTTGTTACGATCAGTGATTGTCTCTTACATAAAATAAAAATAGCAAGGCGTATTCTGTTCAACCATATTAACGAAACTGTGTATATCGATGGCTGATAAAAATCTTATCCGCCAAATTACAAATTTTATCAGAAGAGAGAAAAAACTGTTTTTATCCTTGTCCGTCTGTAATAGTGATTTGAAATTGGAAATTAATATGTGTTTATAGGAATAGAAAATGGATGCAATGTATCACACATGAAATGTGCGATGTTCTAAAAATATGGTTCTTAAGATGTGTTGTTGGACAGTATATGCCTTGCTATACATAATAAAACAAATTAATTCTTGTAAAGTTTTTATCATTGTTCATAATTCCTTATTATACATAATTATTATTCACCATAATATAATTATTACAAAATCCTGCATTGAAATAAAGTAAAAAATTTTTCTTCTCAGCCATTGCTATGTATAGAAACTGAAAGAAATTTCTTATCAACCTGTAGTTTCGTCTTATGAGCCAGAATTGTTATCTATGAAGGACTTAAGAACACAAAAAAGAGAATAAGTTGGAATTGGGCAAGTGTTAAAATAAATTAAATTGAGTTTTATTTATGGACGCTCTTTATGTGCTGTGATCCTTAGCGTCCCATTCTATATTGGGCGTGAAGACCGGTAATTTTGCTCAGAGGCCTCTTTATCAGGCTTGAGGTTCTTTTACGGACCACTTCCTTTCCGAAGAAAGCCATTCTAAGGATTTTTACGCCCGAAAAAATGCATCGCCCTCCGCCCGGTTTGAACCCGCGACATCGCGAACTGAAAGCTAGCATGGTAGCCACTACACCACGGAGGACGACCCGGTTAGCCATAGATATTTCATGTGAGATACATGGGGAATGTATTTTCTATTACAATAAACATTAATTCCCATTTTCAAATAGATATTACAGATGGACAGGGATAAATACAGTTTTTGTCTCTCCTGAAAGATTTGTGATTTGTGTGGATAAGATATTTTAACAAATAGTCATCGCAATATAATGATAATCCATACCTTTTATACACACTGTATAAGGGAATTAGTAACCAGCACTGCAAGGTGGAAACCGTGCACTGGGAAGCTTGTCAGTGCAGTGGACAAGGAACCCCGGTTTTTCCTTGTTCTGCGCTGACATAAATCAGCTCCAAGTGGACAGCGTTACGTCAGAACCGTTTACAGCTGCGCTGACTCATAATTAGCAATGTGACGTAAACGGATAGGTAAACACCGGCAATGCAATTTATGGACACACTAAAAATGTACACAAGCGACCATTAAACCACACATTTAAAGATGAATACGGCACAACGTCGGCAATAAAACGTCGAATTTCTGTTTCCCCGTGTTTTAACGAGCTAATGCGTTATTTTAATAAATGTCTCGCAAAACATGAGACCATAGCTTAATTAAATACGTGCCCTCAACAATAACCGTACACAACAGTACCGTTGACGGAAAAAAACAAAGGAAAAACGCGCTAAATATTCATTTGCCGCAACGCAGTGTACCGGAAAAGTTGACTTTGGTATTTGTGTTTCAAATCTATAGAGAATGTTACAGATTTACGTAACTCAAACTGTAAGTTAGTGTTATATATACATATAGCGAATGAAATACCGCAACAAAGTATTCTATACAAACTTTACATTATAGGCACATTGTTATGGTGTTCAAAACGGCACATTATTGCGTCTTTCTATCAGGGATACCATAATGGCAACAGTGATGTTATAATGAAACGTATCAATTTATAAATTGATTCCAGCAAAATTGTAAAGCCATCTGTAATATCGCCCTTTAGATTCATTTTTGAGTTAGCAATGGAAGCAATTACGTTTTGTAAAAAGGACCAAACATTTGTTACTATTGTATCTTGTAGACAGCATATATCGAAATTTTCATTGCTGTATATATAAATTTAATTGATTTCAGCAAAATTCTAAAGCCTTCTGCAATATCGCCCTTTTGTATAATTTTAATTTGAATTGGCAATGGAAACAATTACCAAATATTTTCCACACTATTGTATGAGATAGGCAACAAATACCTAACTTATTGATATGCTAAAATGAATTACTAGTAAATTGAATAATTTATTATAATTAATAAACAAAATTCATATGAGAATTAATATAAAAAACTAAAAATGGGACTAAACAATAAGAAAAATAAGATTATAAAAGAGTATAAAAGTATTGATACTGTTCAGAAATTCAAATGTCTGAGTAACATAATAATTGATAAGGATGGTGAAGCCCTCGAAGATGTTAAGAATAGAATAAAGAAAGCAAGTGGTGTTTTTGTCCTATTATATTCGATCTAACAATATATCTAGATACTAAGGCTTTCCTGACAGGCGTCATGATCAATAATTGAATTACTACTATTCGGGCGTGTAATCACCTACTTGAGAGTTAAGCTAGATAAGGGCCTAACTTTTGAGGGACACATCAGGGACCTCGCGCATCGGGCCACTGGGGCTACGGCTTCATTGTACCCCATGCTAAGTTCGGGGATGCCTGTCCCTCTTAAGTTACACCTTTTTACGAGCGCTCATGGTCCCCGTCCTGCTTTACACCTGCGAGATCTGGGGTATGGCCGCAGATTCCAGTCTGCTACTTCTGCAACGGGTGCAGAATAGGGGTCTTCGGGCGATCTATTCTGTAAACCGCTCCTTTCCATGAGACTGCTTCACGAAGCCTCATCTCTTCCTTACGTGGAGGATGAAATTAGGCGCCGGCCGCAAAATTTTACGACCAGTTGCCACACCATCAGAGCGCCTTCGTTCGGTCTCTTGGGGTTTAGAACCCCAGAACACGCCGTTGAGGCGTCACCGGCTTCCCCGCATGGCGTGCGGGCACAACCGGTAACAACGGAGCACCTCCACCAGCAACTAAGGCTGAGCTCCTTTACAATCCCTTCAAGAGTGGCTTGGACTTCAAAATTACTACTCCTACACTTTGAAATGAAAAAAATTACTAACACCAGCGGTGCAGAAGGGCCGTTGAAATATGACCGGCTACCGTTGAGGAACAAGCTTTGTTACTTCCTTTCTCTCCCCTATAAAAATCTCAACCGCCATCCTGTAACCCCCATATCCCATCACTACGTGGTTAAGCCTTAATTAGGGCAGGTAAACGCCTAACACAACTTCGGGTTGCCCTCAGCCCGCCAACATGTCGTCGGGCGTGTGGGCCGTGGTTTAGAAGGCATCCTAGATACCTTCTAGACCACAGCCTATAAATCCTGATAGTAGTAATTCAGTTATTAGTCAATATATCAAGACGCACTAAAATTAAAATTTGAATAACAACGTAAAGTCATTTTATTACATGGCTGTGTGAAACTTGAAAAGCAAGTAAAATTATTCAAACAAAATTACAAACAACTGTCAATAGATATTTCAGCATAATTGTAAGAATAAGAAGACCAGATACAATTTTAAATTCAGAATTATGGAAAATAACAAATCAAAAAGAAATTACTATATAAATAATAAAAAATGAAATCGCATAGGATACACACTAAGATATTAAGGTAAAGCCGTGGAAAGAATGGCTTTGGATTTAAATCCACAGGTTGGCAGAGGAAAAGGAAGACCAAGCATAGCAACACATAGCAAAGGACCGAAGAAATTGCTAAAGAAAGGAAAATAAGGAATGAAATAAAGAAGTTGGCATGAAACAGGGTCCGATGGAAATACTTTGTGAATGCAAGAGATTATGGATGACTGGTTGAAAACGAGTTGCTATAAATTTAATTTATTCTAACAAATTTCTAAAGCTTCTGTGGTATCGCCCTTTTGATTCGTTTTTATTTGAGAATGCAATAGAAACGATTTTGTCTCAAAGACCAAATATACACATTACTATTGTAATTAGTAGGCAGTGCAAATCAAACCTTCATTAATCATATGTCAACATAAGTGACCATAAATTTAACACTCATATTGGCTATTAATATAGATTATAGCTTTCTGCTAATGTCGCATGCCACCAATGTTAAATCTGCTAAAATGCATGATCCATTATCTCAAACTATTAAGATATCGTAATGAAATTATTACAGCATAGATATATGCCTTCTAAATTCACTGACCTAGTTTTATGTAATAATACTGTTTATTAAGGCAGATAGAATTATTTTGTTAGATATACCATCTTTTCGTTAAAATTTATCAGAAATTATTAAAAATATCGAATGTGTTTAATTTGCATGACTTTGTCTACTCTCTATCTTTATTAGTGAGTATACACATCATTCTTAATAAAGCTTATTTTTCTATTTACTACATTTTACTCCAAAAAAACTTTTGCAGAAATAGCTGCATTTCATATCTCCTTATAGATACAAAGGAAACAGCGATAGTCAAATGTTTAAGAATTGGACGCTACATGCTGGCCTTAAAATTCCATAATGTTTCCATGCAATCGCGAGAAACAAGTGAAAGAAGACAGGACTAACAGAATGACCAAGTAATGAAAATTTCAAACTTTAAAAACGGCTATCTCAGAAATGGCTTATGCCACAAAAAGTTTATTTGAAATAAATTGTGTGTTTTAAAGAGATTTAAACTTTTTTCTGTAGTAGGTTCCCATATCTCGCTTAACATTTATTATTTATACAAAATTTTACAAAATATGTTCTGAATGAAGAGGACTTCATCGGCTATTCCCAGACAATTAAAGCTATCATTTTATCTGTCTTGTAAATATATTTAATATAGAGTATTTTAACCAAAATCGTTAGAGCCATTTTTTAGAGAACAAAAAGTTTCGAAAAATGTTTTCCATATAAAGGGTGGTTTGGAGTGAGGATTCTCTTGAAAATCTTTGTGTCGCATTTTTAAAAGATACTGAACTTAAATACAAGTTTGGTATTTATCCGACCCTTTGTTTTTGAGTCACGCTGTTCACAGACGCACAGACACACCACCACGTACACGGACCTTTCTCTAAACTCTCTCTACTACGTATAGTAAGTAGGGGAAGTATTGTATTCCACCCAAAAATTCGATTCCACCCCAGATTACCCTTTTCATGGAACATTTTTCGAAAATTTTAATTTTCTCAAAAACGGCTCTAACGATTTTGATTAAAATACCACATGTTTAAGATATTTTCATGACAAATGAAATGTATATCTCGAATTTGCTGGCAATCTCTCTAAAAGTATTCTTCATTATGAACGATTTTTGCGTCACTGGTAAACCATAAGGAATAGACAAAATGTTACTACACAAAAAATGTAGATCGCGTTAAAATACACAATTTATGTCATATACTTTTTTTTGTCTGAACCGTTTTCGAGTTATTGATTGTTATTCCCTTAAATTGTCAAATACTTTTTCTCAAATGGGAATTTGTTATTCATTTTTTTATGTCCTGGACATACAAAGAGAATGGAATGCGCCACATAGCAACCAGCTCTTAAAAGATTTAACTATCGCCTAAATACTACCATATTCCACTTGCACCTACAAGAAAATTAGCAACAAGATTAACATCTCGATTAACATGAAGCATATGGAGAATAAGCATTTATAAAAATAGATTGTACAAGAGTAGAGGAAGTCATGTAAGTGTAACACATCAGATTTTTTATTATTAAGGGATCTCAAAACTTGTATTTCCGGTGAAATTTCGGTATTGAATTTTTTGGTGGAATGCAGTATCTTATCCACATCTAGAGAAAGTAATAACCAACCATGTTATTAATACCAAAATAGATCCAAAACAAAACTTAAAAAATGCTTCACCCTAAAACACAATATAGCTACCTTCAATAGTTTCTAAGAGGACGGTTCATATATATCAGAGAAAGTTGTTTAAAGAAAAAATGGAGAAAAATTCGTATATATTTGCAAATGAAGACACCACATAACTTGAGCACGTAGAAGCTGCTATATTTAAGAGTAACACCAATTTGTAGGATAGAAATTTCCATCTCTAAAGTGCATAGTAGTTATGATTTTTCTTAAATTATGTGGTGCAGAATTTACAGTATTAAATATTAGATATAGCAACACTTAAAAACTACAATTTATTAAAATATAGAAACTGTGACAAAATATATATATAAAATTAGAGAGAAAGTTTCAATTAATAAAACTGCACAAAAAACTAAAATTGTAATTCTTTGGCGATTTGGTAACCTTGAAAAAACCCTTCGTTGTTGGCTAGATCAAAGAAAGTTTGTGAAAAACCTGCAAACCTGAACTACACATAAGGATTAGAGATTAACTTTAAAACTTCCTACATATTTAGGGTTATGGGTAAACAATTCCTTATAACATGCTTTGTTGTCATCTTCTCCGCTCCCCAAATTTGTCATAATCTCCCTCATATGATTGTATTTCTTTGAAATTACTTGTGCTTCAACTTGCTTATAATTCTAAAAGAATATTGTGAGGTTACTGTTTTATTTTAAAATAATGTGATAAAAATGTGAGCTTATAAAGTTGTAGATATTCAGGACAATCTTTGTTTACATAAATTCAGGAAACTGACTTTAGATTTCTTATGAGTGAATTCTTAGATGCTGACGTAAGTAGGGATTTGGTGGAACGATATTTAGGGTAAAGATCACCTCATGTCCACAAGTGGATGAGTTATGTCATTTCTGTTGACATACGCCTACGTCAGTTACTAGTGAGACACTAGTCAGCGTTCTGTCAAGTATTTAAACTTAGATATTTTTGACGGCTCGCTCTCGGCCTATCACTTACCTAGGAGGGACCCTATGCTGGTCAGTTCCTCAGATTTATTTTGTGCTACCTTGCAACATTAACGTAGGCCCCAGGCACGACGAAGATGGAACATCGACTTCTGCTGCCCACCAGGTAAATCCATATGCTGTATAACTCTCTCTCTCTCTCACCGTCATGATGTGTAGTTTAGTTTGTTATTAGAGAGAGTAACATTTCTCTTGGAAACAGAATTACATGTCTGATAATGCACCCTTTCATTACCTCCCAGCTACCGCAATTTGTAACACTCTCGATGTCATCCTGTGTTACATCCCCATTTTTTGCGTAACGTCTCGTGAAGGCGTTGATGGTGTCGCTGCCACCCTTATGTCACATTTGGCGGAGCACCGGTACCGTGACAATATCTTCAATTTCAGCCCAGTTATTACTCCTCTCATTCAATTTATAAGTAAACAAACAAAACAGGCTTGGCACTATAAACAATTAAGAAAGAGATTCTGAGTTTGATCCCCGCCTATAGAATGAGAAGTTCTCTTTAGCTAGGATTAATCCCCATCCTCCCTACAGTCTAGAGGTTTTTAGTGAGATGTAAATATGCCCTCGAGTTTAAAGTTTATAAAGAAAAATCCAACATAAGCTAACCCAAAATTACACAATAGTTAACGAGTGAACATTATTGCTAATGAGTAGGCATAGGAATTTTTAAACAGTTGACTTCAAGCTAGTAAGACTTAAACCATCAGCAATATATACAGTACCTTTCTTTCACATTGTGGCAACGGCATGGCTGCTCGCACACCGCCCTCCATAACAGTTATAATATCTCCGCAACCGCCTCAAGATCTCATAGTTTGTCACAATATAATGGAAACTTGAAATTTGAGTTTTATTTATGGACTTCTTTAACTACTGTGCACCTTAGCGTCTCATTCTATATTGGGCGTGAAAGACTGGAAATTTTGTTCAGAGGCCTCTTTATCAGGCTTAAGGTTCTTTTACGGGCCGTAAATCCACGACACGGGACCACCGGCTTTACTTCCCTTCCAAAGGAAGCCATGCTACGGATTTTTACACCCGAAAAAATCCATCGCCCTCCACGGAGGACGACACAATACAATGGTAATAAGCACATATCTTATCATAAAAGATGTTGAAAATGTCCTCTATCTGTACATTTCTGGTATCTCTTCAGCAAATGTTCATTTATACTCGAGAGTTCAATATCTGAATTAATTTCTCTCCTGATTTTGTCTTTTATTCTTAAAATCTATGAGGTTTGTTACACGCACTTTATTAGGTTAAACGCTGTTTTGAAACTATCTCTTATAAGAAAATATAATTAGAACATACGTTTTGTAGCAGGAACAAAGATGCAGAAATTAAAATATTTGTATTAATGCAAATAATATTATGCAAGCGTAAATATGTATATGATAAATGTAATGGAAGCTAGCTAGCTCTGCAGGTACAAGTTTGGTGCATGAAGTAAAGCGGTACCAGGTGGAGATATTCCTAGGGTAGCACGAAGCACAGGATATACGCCGGAAATGATCAGCAGAGACGCTTGAGTGAGACAGACAAATAGAGGTTAAAGAGAGATAGCGAGAGATTGGGAGAGATATGAGAGAAAATCATAAGATGATCAGGCAATCACAACATTGCTTTAAAATAGTTTTGGGAAAAATAGCCTCGTTAGCGCGGTTATAAGTAAAGCAAGGCCCCTTTATACCATTTCGTCAGGGGTTGAACTTTATGCCACTCAGATGGTTGCGTGTATAAAGAAGTTGTTAGTAATTTAGGAAAGCTATATAGATTGGGAGGTACAGCTCGAGGGATAGGCAGCCATAACCCAGTAGTATAATTGTGGAATAGAATTCACGGCTAGCTGCGAATAAGAGTAAATTAATTACAGTTAAAGTGAACTTAAGCTTTTCATTTCGTCTCCTGATACCACTCCCGAGATCAAAGTTAAGAAAATAGAAGTGTTATAGGACATTCTCTTACAGCAAATCAACACCCACACCAGGAAGGAAGATGACGAAAATCCGGCGAAAGGTCCGTCGCAGTTTCCTTAAGGAACCTCACCATCTCTTTCAGTTTTGAAAATATTAGTTGCTTGTGCTTAATTAAATCATCAGTGAGGTAGGCTAAAAAGAATTTCCTTTCTATCGGCACATTCCTTCCTTTCTGCCGAAATTCTCTCGTCGGGGGTTTTCCAGAGATTTTTTATGCATGTTTACTTGAATTTTCTTCATACTTTACCTACATGGGACGGTATTATACTCGTATAACTTTTCGTGGAGGATATCAACCAGAAATCTTTCTTCCATAACCACAAATTTTGTGCGGCAGATATAGAGATATTCCCATTCGCAATATTGGCAGCGGCGTGCCTTTCATTTATTTGCTCTCTGTTCAACTTCTTTGTAAAAGCTCTTGATAACGTTGTTTTGAATATTCAACTCGTTACACGTGTTTTGTTTTACAAACAAATGCCCTCATGGGTTCGTTGATACTTCAACTTATAATGACGCAATTTGCTTTGTGATTTCCTTGCGCTTGGAAACGAGTGCGAGCAGAGTGTTTTTATTGCTAATCAGTGAACACATCTGTAAATAATTTGTAATCGCTAATTATACGCATCCAGAATCACAGCTGCGTTTTAAAACCCACTGCCTTTGTGAAATAGGAATGTGTGATTTAGTTTCCTTGTTTCAAAGGATATTTTGGACTGTTAAACGATTTAAAAAGGATATTGAGAAGGGGGAAAAATGCATGTTTGATTTGCAGGACATTCTTCTACAAACTATTGTTACGAGAAGTTATTCTTCGCTCTACTCCATTTTACTGAGCTCAGGCAGTAACGTCTGTGTTCCGCATTCGAGAGGTCGTGGGTTCGATACCCATCTCTTGACATCTCTTGAATTTCCTGTCCCTCTACTTCACCTCAATTCTCATTTTAATTCACCTTTCATCTCCTTGATCTCTTTCAGAGTTGCAAGTGTCGGCAGGAGGTCTCGGCGTGTCATTCGTGGAGAAAATGATGCTCTGAGTAAAACTTCGGAATGTAGGCGGTCTCCGGGTCCAGGGCCCCTCAGGGGATATGTAAGCCTACAAGCGGGCCATTCGGAGAGTTTAAATCTGTAAATGGTAGGAATCCTGCACTATACCTGTGGTGCCTCCTAGTCCGGCAGCCCTATGCCTCCTCTCACTTCACCTCTCCTTTCCGGGGGCATCCCATCAGGGGCTTAGGCACAAAAAATCTTTTGGGTCGAAATACTAAGTTCCGTCGGCACCAAATCCTGCCCCTGTACCTATCCTACTTCATTTTAATCAAAATAAACGTTTCTAGAAATGCTTTTATTACAGATTTCGTTGTACGCACAAGAGGGATACAGCAGGTTGAAGCCATAGTCAGATCTTAGAAACGGATTGCTATGTGATAGCTTTAAAAGTTCATGTTACTTACTGCCACTAGAAAACAATTTGGTGTGTTGTATTCACATAACTTTCAATACCCCTATCGTTTATTAACGGGTATACAAATTATTGTTAAGAAAGTTAATTCTTTATCTAACTCGTTTTAATCTAGGTAAATCTGCACAAATAGCTACATTACACGTTTATTTATAAATACAAAGAGAACAGCGATAGTCAAATGTTTAAGAACTGGACGCTATATGCTGGCCTTAAAAATCCATACTGTTTCCATGACATCGCAAGAAACAACACAAACACATTTACATTTTATATTACATCAAATTTTTCAGATAAAATAACTAGAAACTACACAATTAGTTAAAATGTTTTGTAATGTTAAAATTATCTATTTATAACATTCCATTATTCTCATCTAATTATTTAATTTATATTAGTTTTTATAAAATTTTGTTTAATCTCAATATTAATTTTCTATTATCTCGCTTTTAAATCGTTTTTTATATATCAATTTTGTTAAATTTTATCTCTATATATTAAACCTTTACCTCTTTTAACCAAACACTAAACCTTCTTTTTTCTATCGCTACTGAAAATCGACGGAACTTAAAAAGAATGGCAGAATATTGAATAAATCGAAACATTAATAACATATATCTCATAAACGCCTGATGCCATAAAATGGTTATTTTTTTTTAATACAGTAACGATGTTTACATTTTCGTGTAGTACGTTTACGTCTTTCGCTTAACGTTTAGCAGTTATATACGAGATTCTACAAAATTCCTTCCAATGTGCGTTATTTTAAACAAAATCGTTAGAGCTATTTTTTTAGAAAATAAAAATTTTCGAAAAATGTTCCACGTAAAAGGAAAATAGGGAGGAGGGATTTTCTTGAAAATCTTCGGTTCGCATCCTTGGAAGATACTGAATTTATACATTAAGTACTTATCCAACGGTTCGTTTTTTAGTTATACTGTTCACACACGCGTGTGCGCTGACCTTTTTCTAAAAGTGTTTCTTTTTATTCAGGGGGATTCAGAACATGCATTTCCGGTGAAATCTTAGCATCGAATTTTTGGGCGGAATACAATACCTTCTCTGCCTACTAGGTATGTGGTAAAAAAACGAATGGTGAATTAGCAGTTGAAAACAGTAGAGGTGATTCATTGTGGCTACCAGCACCATGAGGAAAGTATGAGGTAAAGGAACCATAGGAGTAGTCTGGCAGTAGTCAGACAGGTCACAGAGACGCGCGGAAGTCCCTAACATTTCCAAGCACGCATACCTGTTCCACAGCTGGAGCCGCCGAGAGAGGGCGATGAACGACCCACCAATCAAACAGCCCTCTGTGTCCACGGGGAATACTCTTCCCATTCAGCATGCATCCGCACTCTGTCCGGCACCGCCATACACCACGAAACCTTAATAAGGGTATTATGGAAAGGGAATCTTGACAGAGAAGAAACCACCCCAGCATTCGCCTGCCGACCCATGAAGGACTGGATGGTTGTCGGAGATCGAACACGGGACATCCTGAATGCGAGTCGCACAGCACCATCTCGCTCGGTGTTGAGAAAGGTACTAAGTATCTTAAAATTCATACCAATAATAATGAGTATCTCGGAGACGTTTAATGACACAAAAACTCTTTGATATGAAGCGTGTGATTTAACGAGATCTGAATTTTTTGTGAAGTACGGTTTAGTAGTTACACAAAAGTGTACAAAATTGTTTGAGAATTAAGAGATATTTACAAGCTTTTCATAGAAAATTCATCATATAGTTTCGTTCGTCATGCAAAGGCGTTAAACATATAATAATAATTTAAAATTATTAAAAGCCATTTTTGAGTGGTTTAAACCTAAAAAAGCTGATACATTACATCTACATCCTCTATTATTTATTAGTGAGCACATCATAATCTTACGCAAGTTTATTTTTCTATCTACTTCATTTTAATAGAAACAAACCTTTGCAGAAATAGCTACATTACACATTTCGTTATAGATGCAAAGGGAACAGCGATAGTCAAATGTTTAACAACTGGACGCTGTATGCTGGCCTTAAAATTCCATTCTGTTTCCATGACATCGCGAGAAACAACTGAGTGTCGACAGGACTTCAAAAAGATTGAAGGAGGTATTGAAGCATTGGAGTTAATAATATCTCAGAAATGGCTGATGCCACAAAAAATGTTATGTGAAATAACGTGTTTTGTGCAGTGTGTTTTCGTCTGTCCTTAATGTTTACCAGTTATACAAGATCATACAAAATTCCTTCTGAATGAAGAGAACTTCACAGGCCATTCTCAGAAAATTCAAGATATACATTTTATTTGTCATGCAAATCTCTTTAATATATGGTATTTTAATCAAAATGATTAGATCCATTTTTGAGAAAATCCAAAACATCGAAAAACCTTCTATGTAAAGGATGGTTGTGGTAGGAGAATTTTCTTGAAAATTTTTGAGTGAAGTCTATGGAAGATACTGAGCCTAAATATTAAGCATATATAGGGACACTTTACAACAAATGTTTTTTTTTACTTTCTCTACTACGTATAGCAAGTAGGGGAAGTATTGTATTCCACCCAAAAATTCGATACCGAGATTTCACCGGAAATATATGTTTTGAGACAGCCTGAATCCAAAAAAAGCATTTTTGGAAACATGTCCATGTGTGTGTCTGTGTGTCCGTCTGTCTGCCTGTCTGTCTGCCTGCTGTGAACAGCATAACTCAGAAACGAACAGTCGGATAAACACCAAGCTTGGTATTTAGGTTCAATATAAATTTAGATCGCGTTAAAATACACAATTTATGTCATATACATTTTTTTTGTTGAGTGAACCATTTTCGAGATATTGCTTGTTATTCTCTTAAATTTTTCAATACTTTTCTTAAGTGGGAATTCGTTATTCATTTTTTTGTCTTTGACATGCAAAGAGTATTAATCTGTGGCAAAGGGAATGGTGCTGCACCTAGAAACCAGCTATTAAGAGATATGTATGTGCTTAAAGGCTACTGTTTTTCTATATTGCCCTTGTAAATATATATTCCTCTTACATCTACAAGAAAATTAGCAATAAGATAGAGTCTGCAAATGTTTATCTCGATTAACATGAAGTAGATGGAGAATAAGCGTTTGTAAAAATAGTTTGTACAAGAGTAGAGAAAGTCATGGGAGTGTAACACATCAGATTTTTTTATTTAAGGAAGCTCAAAACATGTCTTCCGTTGAAGTACATGTACTTTCTCTACCTGCTACGTGGTGGTAGAGGAAGTAAAATCTGTTGTAAGAGCAGTTTGTGGAGGAATGGGTAGAGAAAGTCATGTGAAGCTATTCCTCGCTGAAAGAGCAATTGAATCATTACAGTCTCTAATTAAGAGAACATCTCAGAAATTTGCTGGCTTTATCTATTTCGTCGCCATCATCGCTTGAGAGGCGTGTTTAAGTCAGCACATTTAAAATTGGTTTCTTCACGTTAATACCCCTAGAAGTTAATTGTTCTAGGGAAGATGGAGTTTCTGTCACATAATACTGGCAGAGAGACGAGCAAGTTTGTCTTTGAGTTAACTTTGAGGGAACCGTAGAGAAAGTTTTGACTGCTAATGTTGGCTGGCTTGCTTTAAACTGCCGGCAGATTTGTCCCGGACAAACATCACCAGCTGGAGAATTTGTGTTCGATACTCTGCAGATATTGAGCAGCCTCTAGAGGCTTCTATTTTAAGTATTATGTAACTAGAAATTCTCACTTGTAAGCAGAAAGTTAGGTTTAAGTTGCTTGTTTCCATTCTCAAGAATCCCATTTCAATCCACAACTTTCTTGCATGCATTTTTCCCACCTTACAAGTATAGGTTATACAACACGGGGGGATACCCTGCGCACTGCGACCTACATAGATCTATTGCAACTGCCACTCCCAGGAGGAAGGTTGAAGTGAAGGAAACAGGCCACAGAGACGCACATAAGTCCCTAACATTCCCTGGATCAGATCCAGAGTGGCGGATGAACGACCCATACGATCAGGCAGTCATCTGCGTCCATGGAAATACTCTTTCATTGGAGCAAGCATATGTGCTATCTGGCTGGCACAACTTTACACTGCAAAACCTGAAACAAAAGAAATAAAAAGAATCGAATGGAATGACAGAAAGAAAATCATAGCAGCAGAGAAACCAGATTAGCAATCGCCTTAGAAGCACAAAAAAACCACGAAAAGCTCAAGTTCTGAGTGGTAGGTTAACGGGAAATGTACTCCACACCTCCGAATGCGAGTCTTGCACATTACCACGGAGCTAGGTTTCTATAAATTATTAAGGGAACAGTAAATGGTAAAAACTGCAAAAAGTTTTTTGTGTGGCCCTATAAATGGAGTTTTTCACTTTATTTGATTTACAGAATGGATCATTTAAGTTGAGACTGTACAATATCTCCAAAACTAAACGTTGTAGAAAGAAATGTCTAATAAAAGATGCTTTATATTATAGAGAAAAGTAAATGTATAGTAAGTAGGGGAAGTATTGTATTCCACCCAAAAATTCGATACCAAGATTTCACCGGAAATATATGTTTTGAGACCCTCAAAATAAAAAAGCACCTTTGGAAACATGTCCTGTGTGTCTGTGTGTCTGTGAACAGCATAACTCAGAAATGAACAGTCGGATAAACACCAAACTTGGTATTTAGGTTCAGTATGCTACAGAGATGCAACATGAAGGTTTTCAAGAAATCCCCCCCCACCCCAGATTACCCTTTACATGGAACATTTTTCGAAAATTTTAATTTTCTCAGAAATGGCTCTAACGATTTGCATTAAAATATCATATGTTTAAGATACTTTCATGACAAATAAAGTGTATATCTTGAATTTTCTGGGAATGTCTACAAAAGTATTCTTCATTGTGAACGACTTTTGCATAACTGGTAAACCATAAGAGATAGACAAAATTTTACTACAAAAAAATGTAGATCGCGCTAAAAATACAGAATTTATGTGATATACATTTGTTTTATTGATTGAACCATTTTTTGAGATATTGCTTGTTATTACCTTAAATTTTCCAGTACTTCTTCTCACGTTAATTAACATCTCGATTAACATGAAGCATATGGAGAGTAAGCATTTGTAAAAATAGTTTGTACAAGTGTAGAGAAAGTCATGTGAGTGTAACACATCACGTTTTTTTTAAATGGGAGCCTACCTTTTTTATGTTGCTCTCTCATTAGACAATTGTTTAAAAACAATGTTTATTTTATGATGAGAAATAAGGAAACAAAACAGAAAATGTTGGTTCCCAATTACGAAAGTAACTTGACCCTCAAATGCCCATCCATGCATTGCACTCTTCGTACACAGCCATTCAGAATTTTCGTTGTTATTTACGTTGGTGTAAAGATAATTGCAAAGTGCTTTATACAAATGTTGTTTAGTTTTTTATGAGGAGTGTGAAAACCACGTAAAAAGGTAGGTTCCTATTTAAAAAATTAAATTGACCATCATAACGTCCTCCAAATAAAACATTACTAACGACATTTACTTTCCCCCGGAATATCAAGGAACTTTTTTCAAAGACATTTCTTTCTACAACGCTTAGTTTTGGAGATATTGTACAGTATCAACTTAAATGGTCCACCCTCTATATTTTATCAATGAGGACAGACACTTATATTATATTATATATATATACTTTTACTACTAGTACAATAAGTGGGGTAAGTATTGTATTCCACCCAAAAATTCCATACTGAGATTTAACTGAATATACATACCTTGAGACCCGTGGTTTTACAAAAACGTCCGTGTGTCTGTGAACAGCAAAAATCAAAAACCGAAAGTCGGATAAATACAAAAGTTGGTATTTTAGCTCTGCAAACTTCAAAGATGCGACACAATGATTTTCAAGAAATCTGCGATCTCCAACTACCCTTTACATGGAAAATTTAAGTTTTCGATTTTCTCAAAACTGACAACAATGATTTTGATTAAAATGCCATATATTAAAGATATTTACATGGAAAATAAAATGTATGTCTCGTATTTTCTGTAAATAGCCTGTAAAAGTTCTCTTCATTCGTAAGGAATTTTGTATTATTTCGTTTAACTGATAAGCGTTAAGCGATGGACAAAAACGCACTGCACTTTAACAAAACACAATTTATTTCAAATAAAATTTCCGTAGAATCAGCCATTTCCGAGATGACCGTCAATAATGGTTTGAATTGTTCAATACTTTATCATTCTTTTAAATTCCTATTGATATTCAGTTGCTTCAGGACTGCATGGAAGGGCCAGCATATAACGTCCAGTTCTCAAACATTTAGCTATTACTATTCCCCTTTTATTTATACCGAAATGTGTAATGTAGCTTTTTGTGAAACGGTTTATCTGATTAAAATGAAGTAGACAGAAAAATAGTACTTCATAAGATAAATTTCTATATCAATTAATAAGTGATACAGGGTAGGGAAAGTTATATGAGTGTAACACATTAAACGTTTAATGAATGTACTGTATTTACCATTTTAACTTAAAAATCTACACCACTTTACAGAAGAAGCCATATGTTGTCTTTATTTACAAATATATGCTGTTGATCCATATTTTTGCTTTGAACAGCATTTTCTGTGAATGACATTTTCTGGTATATATGAACCGTTTTCTCAGAAACTATTGAAGACAGCTAAATTAAAGTTAAGTTTGATAAAAAAAACTTCTAAGTGCTATTGTGGATCAGCTTTGGTATTAATAAGATGGTTGGGTATTTTTTAAAAACGTAATTACTATTACATTGTAACAAAATATTGCTATAAATAAAAACAATTCCTGTTTTCCTTATTAAGCAATCAGTTTTATAAAAAATAGGAGCACTTTGAAAAAGGTTTATTTCTGCCCCACGTATGGAAGCCAATTTGAAGTAGTTTGTATTGAAGGAGTTGTATTATATTTCAACTGTTGGGGAGTCGAACTTGAAGTAGTTGCAACTACACGTATGGTACTCGGTAGCATTCGTCCAACAATTTAAAAATATTAACTTTGTAATTAAAGTGTTTCTTTAAATATTATATATTTATGTTTGCCTCGGCTGCGCCAGTATTATTGTTAAAGACATGTTTCTCTTTGCAGGGTTGTGGTGCGACTGAAGAATGTAGGCTTACACAGATTATAATTTTACTTCACTCCTTTTATTGATGTTGATACGATTTAAATAACACTTAACTGACATAGGGAGAGCTGTGAAATTTTTTTATTAATTATTTGCACCTTTTAACACGTAAAACTATTTTTGTCTCACACAAAATACATATTAAATTTCTCGAGGACACATCTCGCGTCAGAAACACTGCCTTCAACCAACGCGTGCAGTTATGAGCACTGTCTACAAGCAACTGAACTCTGTATTTGAAAATTTTGCTATATTTCAGTTTCTCATTGGCTAATCCTATTCCCATAGAATACCTTCATTTAACTAAAGCTTTTTCTGGTTATGGATTGGCTATTTTATATACTGTCACAAAACTTACATTATTGCTTCTCCAATAATGACTAGTAGTATTATTAAACTTTCAAATTCAGTATTTCCTCAAGGTTACTTCATTGTTAGCAACTTTTAACCTATTATTCTCACAGCTCCTACATTATTAAATTACGTAATGCATTCACATAACATTATCGAACATGTATACAATAGTATAAAATAATATAAACATATATAATGACTGTAATATACACCTTTTATATATTGTTACATACACATATTGCTTCAAGGTGGGCTGTTATTGAATTTATATTATAGAATTTGACTGAAATCATTTAAGTGTTTAAACACACTGCCTCAACTTCACGAAGCTATAGAGGTTATATTATACCAGAGGTTACTGAATTGCAACTTGAGGCAGTATTTTTTAACACTTAAATAATAATATCAGTCTAATTATATAATATAAAATATAATAACAGCCCGCCTTAAAAGCAATATGTGTATGTAATAATATATAAAGTGTATATTACAGTCATTGTATTATGTTTATATTATGTACATAAATAACAATGTTATGTGAATGTATTACGTAGTTTTAGCAATGTAGGAGCTGTGAGAATAGAAGGAAGCTGCTTTCCGTAGCAAACAGAATTACAAAGTAAAAGCCGAAACTTGCTAACAATGAGGTAACCTTGAGACAACAATAAATTAGGAAGTTTAATAATGCTACTAATAATTCTTGGAACAAGAATGTACCATTTAAAACAGTTTATAAATAGCCAATCAACAACTAGAAAAGCTTTAGATTAAATAAAAGTATTCTATTGGAGTAGAATTAGCCAATCAGAGAGTTGAAATAGAGAAATTTACAAATTCAGGCGGGAGACGCTACAAGATTGCGTACCCGAGCAGTTCGGTACAAGTTCAGTGTGAGACAAAAGATTTATTCGTTGAGAATAATATAATGTTTACGTGCTAAAAAGTGAAAATATCAATAATCTCACAGCTCTACAGTAGGATACACCAGTGAAGTGTTATTTAATCGTGTCAGGGATTAATAAAAAATAGAATACAATTATAACTTGTTATTTAGCCGTACCAGTCCTGCTAAGAGATACCTGTTCTGCAAACTACTACTGACGGAGTACTACTACTGAAGAAACATTAAAATAAAAGTTAAATTTTAAACGTGGGGGCAAAGGCCACCCGAAAAGTGAACGTAGGGCAAAGGCCACCGGAAAGTTTGCGTCGTACGTGGGGCGAACACTCCTAGAAACCTATCTCCCGCAATACGTGGTGCAACAACAATTGAGCCCCTTCAAGTTTGGCTTCCATACATGGGGCTGCAACTACTTCAAGTTTGGCTATCCAACAGTGGGAGCTACAACGACTTCAAACTTTGACATTTCCCCACTATTATGGGATAAGTCACTAGAATCTGGTGATATTCGGGTTGTTAGGTTCCATTCATAACCAGAAACTCCTCCGCAAATACGCACTTGTCACATGTATTGGAAAGATTAGTTATATTTTATGTTATGTTGCGTTACGTTACGTTACGTTACATTTAATTGGTGTCCTGTTTTTATATTCACAAGTGTTCAAACTTTGCACGCCGCCCGTTTAGCCGCCTACTGACGCACTGATTATAATAATAATAATAATAATAATAATAATAATAATAATAATATAATAAATTAGGTATTGTAATAATTGGATTCTATTTATATTAATGCTTGTTATATTAATTAGAGCAATTAAACGATCATTTAACTACTATCATTTTAGGTTAAGTTATTAGCTTACTAGATCATTACTAATTATTACGTCCTACCTTTTTGTTAAATAGAAACTGGAATTGTTGTTGCAATTTTTGGTTTAAGTGTTGTTTATTTGTGTGGCGTTTTATTTTTAGAGGAAGAAGATCTGTATAGAAGAAAACTATAGGTAAGTAAGGACACAGAAATCACATCAATACGTAACTAGCTATAGGTTGATCTTTATATTATGACAGTACAGCAATTTGTAACGTTTAATAATATAACATACGCATATTATATAAATTAAGTCCATAGCACAGTTTAGTGCGTATTATAGACAATCAGCGATTATAGCGGAGAAGCAAAATAATGACCAAACATTTGCACAGAAGAAAAGAACATTATAGAACAGTATATACCAGGTGTCCCAACAGCGCCGTATTTCACTTGCGCAGATGTCCCTTCGTGGTTTAAGGAGTTGTAAAATTCAACGGGGCAATTCCAAGTAAACCAGATAAATAGGAAACTGGCATATTAGCGCCCAAAGGACCCACTACTACTACTACTACTACTACTACTACTACTACTACTACTACTACTACTACTACTACTACTACTACTACTACTACTACTACTACTACTACTACTATACCACTACTACCACTACAACTACTACTACTACACCACTACTACTATACCACTACTACCACCACTACTACTACTACCACTACAACCACTACAACTACTACTACTACACCACTACTACTACACCACTACTACTATACCACTACTACCACTACTACCACTATTACTATACCACTACTACTATACCACTACTACCACTACTACTACTACTATACCACTACTACCACTACTACTACCACTACTACTATACCACTACTACCACTACTACTACTATACCACTACTACCACTACTATACCACTACTACTATACCATTACTACCACTACTACTACTGCTATACCACTACTACCACTACTACTACCACTACTACTATACCACTACTACCACTACTACTACTACTACTACTACTACTACTACTACTACTACTACTACTACTACTACTACTACTACTACAACTGTTCTCAGAAACCTCCATATGAATACACAGAGACGGTTGGAACATTGTATTAATCAACAGGGGCAGGGAGTCTGAATAACAATACCATTAGTAAATAATAATAATAATAATAATGATTAATAACGAACAAATGCCAATGAAAGACTACGTGCTCTAATGCTTAATTATGGCGCTTTAATGCTTTTATTTAATTCTACAATGTCCTTAATGTTAGACAAGAACAGCTTAACACAATAAAAAATGTGCTGTGTTACAGTCACATGACTTTCTCTGCTCTTGTACAAACTATTTTTACAAACTCTTACTCTACATCTATTTCATATTAAACGAGATAAACATTTGCAGAAACAATCTTTAGCCATGAAAAGAGAATTAAATTTTACACATAGGGACCGGTTCTAAAAATATTTGACCATCGCTTAAGGCCTATTATGTTCCCCTTGTTTTGTAATTGCCAGGGCAATATAGAAATACAGTAGCCTTTAAGCATCGACATATCTCTTAATAGCTGGTTGCTAGGTGCAGCACCATTCCCTTTCCCACAGATTAATAATCTTTGCATATCCAAAACAAAATATCTGATGTATTACACTCACATGACTTTCTCTGCTCTTGTACAAACTATTTTTACAAACGCTTATTCTCCATATACTTCATGTTAATCGAGATATTGAGATGTTTATCTTATTGCTAATTTTCTTGAAGATGCAAGAGGAATTAGTAGACTTTTAGCGATAGTCAAATATTTTAAGACCTGGTTGCTATGTACAGTATTCCGTTCTCCTTGCATTACCAGGCCAAAAAAATCTTATGTGTTACACTCACATGACTTTCTCTACTCTTGTAAAACTATTTTTACAAACGCTTATTCTCCATCTACTTCATGTTAATCGAGATCAATATTTGCAGACTCTACCTTATTGCAAATTTTCTTGTAGATGTAAGGGGAATATATATTTACAAGGGCAATATAGAAATACAGCACCCTTTAAGTACATACATACCTCTTAATAGCTGGTTGCTAGGTGCAGCACCATTCCCTTTGCCACGGATTAATACTCTTTTCATATCATAGACAAAAAAAATCTGATGTGTTACACTCACATGACTTTCTCTACTCTTGTACAATCTATTTTTACAAACGCCTATTCTCCATATGCTTTATGTTAATCGAGATATCGAGATGTCAAACTTATTGCTAATTTTCTTGTAGATGCAAGGGAAATATGGTAACTTTTAAGCGATGGTCAAATATTTTAACGCTGGTTGCTATGCGGCGCATTCCATTCTCTTTGCAAGTCCAGGACATAAAAAAATGAATAACGAATTTGAGAAAAAGTATAAGTATTGGAAAATTTAAGGGAATAACAAGCAATATCTCGAAAACGGTTCACTCAACAAAAGAAATGTATATGACATAAGTTGTGTATTTTAACGAGATCTACATTTTTTGTGTAGTAAACTTTTGTCTATCTCTTATGGTTTACCAGTTATGCAAAAGTCGTTCACAATGAAGAATACTTTTGGAGACATTCCCAGAAAATTCGAGATATACATTTCATTTCTCATGACATTATCTTAAACATATGATATTTTAATCAAAATCGTTAGAGCCATTTTTGAGAAAATTAAAATTTTCGAAAAATGTTCCATGTAAAGGGTAGTCTGGGGTGGGGGGATTTTCTTGAAAACCTTCGTGTCGCATCTCTGGAAGATACTGAACCTAAATACCAAGTTTGGTGCTTATCCGACTGTTCGTTTTTGAGTTATGCTGTTCACAGACACACACAGACACACACACACACACACACACACACACAGACACACACACGGACATGTTTCCAAAAATGCTTTTTTTGGATTCAGGAGGTCTCAAAACATGTATTTCTGATGAAATCTCGGTATCGAATTTTTGGGTGGAATGCAATACTTCCCCTACTTACTATATGTAGTAGAGAAAGTAATGAAAAACGAATTCCCA
This sequence comes from Deroplatys truncata, assembly GCA_030765065.1. Classification (NCBI taxonomy): domain Eukaryota; kingdom Metazoa; phylum Arthropoda; class Insecta; order Mantodea; family Mantidae; genus Deroplatys; species Deroplatys truncata. Next base: position 168,525,752 of record CM060988.1, on the reverse strand, counting down.
TTTGAGAAAATAAGTATTGAAGAATTTAAGGGAATAACAAGCAGTTTCTCGTAAATGGTTCACTCAACAAAAATAATGTACATGACATAAATTGTGTATTCTAACGCGATCTACATTTTTTGTGTAGCAAAATTTTGTCTATCTCTTATGGTTTACCAGTTATGCAAAAGTCGTTCACAATGAAGAATACTTTTGGAGACATTTCCAGAAAATTCAAGATATACATTTTATTTGTCATGAAAATATCTTACACATATGATATTTTAATCAAAATCGTTAGAGCCATTTTTGAGAAAATTAAAATTTTCGAAAAATGTTCTCTGTAAAGGATAATCTGGGGTGGGGGGATTTTCTTTGAAACCTTCATGTCACATCTCTGGAAGATACTGAACCTAAATACCAAGTTTGGTGTTTATCCGACTGTTCGTTTCGAGTAATGCTGTTCACAGACACACACACGGACATGTTTCCAAAAATACTTTTTTTGGATTCAGGGGCCTCAAAACATATATTTCAGGTGAAATCTCGGTATCGAGTTTTTGGGTGGAATACAATACTCCCCTACTTACTGTACGTAGTAGAGAAAGTAATAGCTATGGACGGATACTGATATGTCAACTAAAGACATTTTAATTATTTGTCATTCTAAAAAGTGAGTTTAATTTCTCAAAAACACATGTAACTGTAATGGAAAACATTCTAAGAACTGTTTACACTGTTTTGTATATCATCACGGATGTACACTTTTGCGCAAGCCTGGGAACTGCCCCTCAATAAAAGCGATATGCTCATCGTCTTCGCTGATAAGAAAGAAGAGTAGATTGAATTGAAGGGGACTCGGCACTGATCCACATAGGGAATATTGTACCTAGGCGCCACAAGGAGGCGTCCCCAGGGCGAAGGATGAGGCGACAGGAGGCACCAGGCCAGGAGTGACGGTACAGGAATCGCAGGTTCCTTTCCCCTGCCACACTGCACCGAAACACCAGCGCCAACACTTCCAACCCTGAAGAGACCAAAGTATGAAAGATGAAATGAGAATGGAGGTGAAATGGATGCACAGGGAATTCAAAGCATGTGAGAATCATTTCTAGAATTCGCCTGGTGACCATGAAAAACCCGTAGATCAGGAAGGTCAACCACGGGAATCGAACCCACGAAACTGCCACAGACGAAACTGCCTGAGACATCCCTCTCGGTAAGAAGAGTAGGATGAAGGTTGCTCATGCTAGTGCCCAGTTCCCCACTGACCAGTGTTTACTTAGAATTTTCCCGTTGAGTTCTGCACCTCTTTAAACGCACGAAGGGATAATTGCACACGGGAAATCCGGCGCTGTTGGGCCATCTGGCAAAATATGATATTGACTTATAATACTAGCAGAAGACCAAAATTGAGCATCTTTTGAAAATAGTTTATATGGTGATTTCTCTGTTTATAATTATATCTAGTGACTCAAGTTGGAACATTGACCGCCCTGACATGCGGCATCAGACATCTTTGTTTTTAGTAACCTGAGTTAGGAGGCGTCCACAACACAATTTATGAAAATTTTGTCTAATATTTTAAATACACTGCCGTTTGTGAAAATTGCAACACCAAGAAAGAATTTCCCGAATAACTCCAAACTTGGTGGAAGTGTAGAAGAGTGTGCAAGCAATAAATGATTAGGTTTGCAGGGAGAAGGGGTACACGTAGGCCAAGCAGAGGCCTCTCGTGTCGGTCCAACAAGGTCAGTTTGCGCCCAGTGTAGCCAGTGCAGAGCTGTCAAACAAGGTGGAAGCAATAAATTGAGTGCCAGTATGCCTCGTCGACGTCGAAGGGAGCCATATCGGCATTTGAGTGAGTTCGAACGAGGCAGAATGATCGGTCTACAGGAAGTTGGCTTTTCACCACATTTCGTCTCGTACAGGGCATACTGCTACGACAGTGATGCGTGTGTGGAAGCAGTGGATAGATGAAGGTCTTACGCAGCGAAGAGCGGGTACTGGACCACGGAACATGACCACAGCACGGGATGACCGTCATCTTGTCCGCATGGCCATAACGGACCGTACAGCTTATCCAGAGTGTTGGCTCGACACTGGAGCACTGCAACAGGCGTGAACTTGTCTGCATTAACGGTTCGTCGCCGTCTCCTGCAGGTTGGACTGGTTGCATGCAGGTCATTATGTCGGCTTTCATTGTCCAGAAACCACAAGATCCTCCGACTGCAATAGGCACGTGAACCCCGTCACTGGTGTGCTGAGTGGCAAAATGTAGTCTTTTCAGACGAGTCCCGCTTCAACGTGTCCTACAGTGATGGCAGCATACTGTCCGGCGGTACAGTGGTGAGCGCAACCTGGAGGACTGCATTTTTGAGCGGCATATCGGATAAATGGTTTGGGACGCCATTGGTTACAACAACCGATCACGCCTCCTACGAATTGAGGGCACTTTCAACAGCAACCGGTACCTAAAGGTGGTTGTAGAGCCTGAGGTACTCCCCTGCCTCAGGCATCTCCACAGGTAATTTCAACAGACAATGCCCGGCCACATATTGTGAGGAATGTACAAGCCTTCTTCGAAGAGCGACGGGTATCACTGCTTCCCTGGCCTGCACGTTCGCCTGACATGTCGCCCATCGAACATGTGTAGGATATGGTTGGTCGACACCTGGTGCGTCACGGTCCTCCAGTAACCAATGTCACGATTCTTTGGGCTGGAATACAAACTGTGTGGAGGAAAATCCCTCAGAAACTTATTCAGAACATTTTGATTCAATTCCACGGCGTATAGCAGCTCTTATTGCAGCACATGAAGGTCACACCAGAAACTGAATATTAGGGCTCAAATGTCATGTATAGATTTGAAAAGTTTATCATTTTTTACTTGTCATGTACATAACCTGTGGTATTAAATTCATTGAATTTATGCGTTTCATTCTTAGCGTTGCAATTTACACAAGTGGCAGTATAGTTTGTGATATAATGGATCACGAATTTAGATTTAATATTGGTGGCATAGGGCTTTGAATCTGTCCTTTAAAACCACACCCCTGTAACGTAAAATTTAAGCATTCCTATTCTAAAAATATCGTCACTTATTCAGCACTATATTCCTGTATTTCATTAATCAACAGCTATTACTTATCCCATCTCTCTGGTTCAATTAACCACAGTTCTCCAATTTATCACTTTCTTCTTTAATTTCTTCTACATAAAATCGAGAGCAACAAGCCAATGGGAAAGCATCGAGATAGGAGAATATAAAGTACGTAGAAACAAAAGGAAATTTGAAGATTAAGTGAAGCAAAGATATTATCTTTATGAATGACTAGTGGACGGAGGCTGACCCAGTCGTCTACGCTTGTGAAGTTCATTTTTTGAAGTCAGATCAGTGCCATGTAGCGATAGGAAGCTGGCACAGGTCTATCCCGTCTAAATGATATCACGTGCCATATTTTTCTCTGTGCGGTTTGCCAATGTTGACCGCTTTATCCATGCAAGTGGAAATATTGGCAACGGTTTTTATTCTCCTAGTTACTTAGTTACTAAACTTTGCAGCCGTCTGTCTCATCTCACAGTGGAGCCATTTCTTAGGTAGGGCTCCCATGAGCTACAGCTGCAAATTCAGTCGTTATTTTTATGTTTTGGGACGCTTTTGATGTCTGTAAATTTGTTTTATTGTCTTTCTTTATCACAATTTTTACTTTCACTACTGCGTATAGTAGGTAGGGGAAGTGTTGTATTCCAATAAAATTCAATCTCGATATTTCACGGAAATATAGGTTTTGCGACTCTTGAAACCCAAAAGTAGCATTTTGAGAAAAAGATCCAAGTGTGTGTGTGTCTGTGTCTGTGAACAGCGTAATAATAAAAATCTGATCTTTTACATTCACATTATCTTCTCTACTCACTCTTTTACAAACTATATTTTAATCCAGATCAACTTTCATTACGCTGCAAGTATAACAAAGTTAAAATAGTTAGACTTTAAAAAATCTGATGTGATAAATTTACATGACTTTCTCTACCCTCTGTCGTTTATTGGTAAGTATACAAACTATTCTTACTAAAACTTGCTTGTACATCTACTACATTTCAATAAAAATAAACGTTTGTAGAAATAGCTACATTACACATTTCGTTACAGATCCAAGGGAACAGCGATAGTCAAATGTTCAAGAACTGGACGCTATATGCTGGCCTTATAATTCCATACTGTTTCCATGACATCGCGAGAAACAACTGAACATAGAAAGAACTTTAAAGAGTGACCAAGAAACGAGCACCTCGAACCATTAATAATGGATATCTCTGAAATAGCTCATGCCACAAAAGAACTTACTTAAATAAATTGTGTGTTTTAACAGATCTACATTTTTGTGTAGTACGTTTTCGTCTATCGCTTAATGTTTAGCAGTTATACAAGATTAAATAAAATTCCTTCCGAATGAAAAAGACTTCAAAGGCTATTTCCTGAGAATTCAAGATTACCTTTTATTTGTTCTGAAAATATATTTCATATGCGATATTTTAAAAAATCGTTAGAACCACCTTTAAAAAATCGAAATTTTAGAAAAATTGTGTAAAGAGTAGCTGGGGTGGGGGAATTTTCCTAAAAATCTTCGTATCCCATCTTTGGAAGGAACTCAACCAAAATACCAAGTGTGGTGTTTATCCGCCTTCTCAGTTTTACTTTCTCTACTACTATAGTAAGTAGGGGAAGTATTGTATTCCACCCAAAAACTCGATACCGAGATTTCACCAGAAATACATGTTTTGAGGCCCCCTGAATCCAAAAAGATATTGGAAACATGTCCGGTGTGCCTGTGAACAGCATAACTTAGAAACGAACAGTTGGATAAACACCAAACTTGGTATTTAGGTTCAGTATCTTCCAGAGATGCGACACGAAGGTTTTCAAGAAAATATACTTTTTCTCAAATTCGTTATTCATTCTTGCATCTAAAAAAGACTAGCAATAAGATTAACATTTCGATATCTCGATTAACATGAAGCATATGGAGAATAAGCGTTTGTAAAAATAGTTTGTACATGAGTAGAGAAAGTCATGTGAGTGTAACACATCAGATTTTTTATTCCGGAGACCTCAAAACATGCATTTCCGGTAAAATCTTAATTTCATGTATGGGTACCCTTAACTGAAAGCAATTTATATTGTTTCCGAAGCAAAACAAAGGCTGATGATTATTGACCAAAGGACGTGTGCGAAGAGAGTTTTTGTGAAGGTCTAATGGGTAGTGGTCCTCGAGATGAACTTATGGTGTTTACTGCCGCTCCATAAAGTACCACAACCAAAAGGAGGAGTGAAGTAAATGTCCTCTATTTTCACGTAGAGTGCAAGTGCTTGAGATGAAGTATAGCTAGATATAAATTAGAAAGGATTCTGGCTTGATCCAGTGCAGAGATATTCCCCTCTTTTAACTTGTCTAGTTCCTTTGTTCAGAATTTGTGAAAAACGGGGCGAATTTCCTGCTGAAAAACTGGCGACCTACCTCTAAGAGCAATCTTCACACTCAGCAGGGAATCGCTTAGCCCCCTATTGTTGCCATAGCAACGTTATTAATTATATTCGTGTCTGGAAATACTAATTTACTATGAAGCATTAAGGTAACGCATTCGTAAACATTCAGAAATCTAGTTTTCTTCTGATTGCTTTCACTTTTTACTTTCTCTACTAGGTATAGTAAGTAGAGGAAGTATTGTATTCCACCCAAAAATTCGATGCCGAGATTTCACCGGAAATAAATTTTTGAGACCCCCTGAATCCAAAAAATGTCCGTGTGTGTGTCTGAGTGTCTGTGAACAGCATAACTCAGAAACGAACAGTCGGATAAACACCAAACTTGGTATTTAGGTTCAGCATCTTCAAGAGATGCGACACGAAGTGTTTCAAGAAAATCCCCCTACCCCAGATTACCCTTTACATGGAACATTTTTCGAAAAATTTTATTTTCTCAAAAATGGTTCTAACGATTTTGATTAAAATGCCATATGTTTAAGTTATTTTCATGACAAATGAAGGCTATATCTCGAATTTCTGGATATGTCTCCAAAAGTATTCTTTATTGTGAACGACTTTTGCATAACTGGTAAACCATAAGAGATAGACAAAATTTTACTACACAATAAATGTAGATCGCGTTAAAATACACAATTTATGTCATATACATCTTTTTGTTGAGTGAACCATTTTCGAGATATTGCTTGTTATTCCCTTAAATTTTCCAATACTTATAGTTTTTCTCAAATTCACTTTTTTGTCCTGGTAATGCAAAGAGAATGGAATACTTCACATAGCTACTAGCTCTTAAAATATTTGAATATCGCTTAAAGCCTACCAATTCTCCTTGCACCTTCAAGAAAATTAGCAATAAAATTAACATCTCGATTAACATGAAGCATATGGAGAATAAGCGTTTGTAAAAATAGTTTGTACAAGAGTAGAGAAACTCATGTGAGTGTAACACATCAGATTTTATTTAACTAGTACAGAACAATTTTTAAACTCGTTAATTCCTGAAGCTATCCTGAAAATTTCAAGCTAATAACCTCTGAGTTGTGGTCCAAGCAGCATTTGGAATACTGAAAAATGCTGAAGAGAAGGAATTGAGAAAATGGGGTTTAAAGTTCGTTACATTGCTTTATCTATATGGACACATTTGAGTATAATAGGTGTGTGAAAATAAAAAAATTCAGATTTTTTATTAAATTTCACCGAAGCTTTGCCCTAAATGCGTGGATTTTCTACATTTATTTGTAAGCAAGAACTGCCTGGGTAGCGTTCTGGCATCTCAAGCCATAGCTCCCAGATTCGAATCCCGACTTTAGAGAGGTAATTTTTCTTTAATTACAATAATTCCATACCCTACGTAGTGCATGTGAATGTATTTGGCGTTATAATACGATAAAGCCAAACTTGAAAGCTTATTAAACACGGGCATTAAGGATGGATACATTAACGCGAGGTCTGCGGTTCAAATCCCATAGGGAGTGTCCTCTCTGTGTAAGGGGACATATACTCGACAGGATAAACAATAAGTGTAATAATAAAAACCAATAATTCAGATAGGAGTATAACCAATACTGTAAAAATAACTTTTAGTATAAAATGCACTCATATGTAAGGAATATGTAATTAGCGAGGAGCGAGCTAGCAGCAAGTGTATGAGTCATCAACAAATATACTCTTATATACACAGGATTAGGTAAAATGACAGAAAGGAGAGTCGTCCGAGGTGAGACAAAGACGGCGATAGGGGTTGAATTCCTGGAAAGTCAAGGGAGTTGGAAAAATCGAAAGAGAAGTCAGAAGCTATAAGTGACAGAGATAATCGGTTTTACCAGAAGAGTCAAACAGAAGCTTAAAATTGGAGAAGTTTGCTTTCATAGCACGCTAGGTAAACCGCCGTTGAGAATAGTTATTGCATATAAAGGCGCGAATATTGAGTCATAGCTGGGGGATATAAAAAGAGGGGATTGTCCCAGATTGAACACTGTCTTATTGATTCTGATCGATGTTTTCTTGCGAGCCAAGACAGCAGATTTGTGCGTGTGCATGTGTGTATGTGTGATGCAGTTAGTTAGGACCACATCTTAATTTAAAGTAGCGGGAAGAAATGACTTAAAACGTTCATATTTCTTTATTATTAGCAAACAAGTGAAAAAGTTCTCTAGTTGCTTCGACAAGTATTATCTATAGTAAATAAAGCTGTTTAATTGAACTCACTTTTATTACTTGCCTCCACCCACAAAATCCAGAGATTTACAAAAGAGAGTTAGTTAGGATGGTCATTTGTCCTCAGCTCTGCGACTGGCAGCCCAAGCAGAGAACAACAGAGAACTTTGGAGAACTTCCGCCTTGATACAGCATCCAGATGAGATAGCATGTTATTATAATGAACAGAATTACTTTTATTGTGATGTTATCATATGATAATTTAAACTGAGTCGTTACTTGTTAATTCCCATCACATTAGCGCTAGATGTTAACTAAGGAGCGCTTTCAGGAGATATGTTTCCCCCATCATCAGCTTTGGCCGACTAGTGACATGTTCTCTCCCCTAACCCCAAGAAGTATTTCATTAGACGATTCTTCTGCCCTCTGTTGTGAAGAATTGGAAACTAATGGTGTTGGATTTGTTGCCATCTGTAGTGAAGGTTGGGAGCTCATCTGTCTTCTTTCTTCTCTGTTGTAATCTGATTGGATCTGCTGCATTAAGGAGTCTGTAGGCGGTATTTCAAAATTCAAAGCATTCTTAATGTTGAGATGAATAAAAATATTTTCCCCAATTTCCAAGTGTGAATGAATCCGTATAGATTTTAGTAGTTTTATCTCTTGTCCTATTTTATGGTTACTGTTCCAAAAATGGTTGGCCACTGCTGATTTATCTATTTGTTTCAGTTTTATATTTCTTTGATGTTCACTTAATCGTATTTTTAAATTCCTTTTAGTTCTACCTATATATGAGCTTTAGCAATCATGACATCAGAGCTGGTAAATTCCTGATTTTTTAAGTTATCAGTTGTATTAGTCAAAGGTGTGTTCAGCATATTTCTTAAACTGTGTTGATTGCGTGCGAGACTTCCCGCCACACCTGACTGAGATATTTTCCAGGTTTTCCTCAAAAGCCGGGGAAGTACCCTAAATTTGGGCCTTGAATGTTTCCTTCCAAATTGCCTTTGCCAATTATCACTTCATTTCATATATATCAGTGTTACAACCTGCGCTGCCATATGCAGTAATGGGGGGACGTTAAACACTACAAAAATCCTAAAGTTCAAGAATTATAACATAAATAATTGTTTCTCAAGTCTAAGCTCCTCGTGTGATCAAATGTGCAAATAAAACAAGAAGAAAAGATAAAATAAATGTTTATTGGTCATGTAAATATTTTAAATATATGGTATTTTAATTAACATCTTTAGAGCTATTTTTAAAAATGTTCAATGTTAAGGGTATTTTGTGGTGGAGGGTTTTTTTGAAAAGCTTTGCCACATCCTTAGAAGATACTCTTACATGCTGGGGTGAAGGCCAAAATTTTCTCAAAAAGTTATTAAATTTTAATCACCCCAACACGCACATGGGGAAGCGTAGCTACAAACGACGGGAGGACCAGGACCCTGGTGACTACATTCCGATGAAGGCGTGGGATTTTTTAACAAAGTATACACAAATTTCACATCATTCACATTACCTGTGATTTATTGATAATACAATTAGTGGACAGGGAATAAAGGATTGAGGGAAGATGCCTCACACACGCGACCTACTCCTTGCACCCTTACTCAACAAAGAATTAACGGTAACATCTTACTCCCTCTCCAACCTGACTAGGCACCCTAGCTAGAGCTGGCGGGTGTCAACCCAGAGGGAACTTCCAACAAGCCGAAAGAAATAACAAATCGCTCCAATAATATCGTCGACAATGCGAGCAATAATGTGTCTGGTATGACAATAGCTACTAATACGCCACAATACTGAACCTGAATGCGAAGTTTGATGTTTATCCAACTTTTAATTTTTGAATTATGCATCCACAGACACAAGCATAGACTTTTTTCTAAAAATGCTTTCTTTGCGTAAAGGGGGTCTCAAAACGTGTATTTCCGGTAAAACATCGGTATGAAATTTTTGGGTTGAATGCAATATTTTTCTACCCACTGTGTATGTGTTAGAGAAAGTACAAACAAACATTTGTAAGAATATTCTGTAGAACAGTAAGTTGTTAAGATCATATGAGTGCAACATATCAGATGTTTTCTGGAATATTTCCAATATTACGCTGTGCAAGCGCACGTCGCGCAGTAAATTGATAACCAAGGAATCCTGAGCTATTTTTTGACCTCGAGCAAGAAAGCTTCTTTCGACATTATTATCCGTATTTCTTGTTTATGTCCATCCGTTTTGAGTACACAGGCTTTGTTTCTGTTGCTGGAAGTAAAAGGACACAATGCTATGTCTTCTGCAGGAAAAGAAAAGGACGATTATCGTATATTATTGTAAAATGGTAGTCCCTGTTTCACGTTACGAGTACTGGAGACAATATCTGTATCATTTTATTGTATTCTACAACACGCAGGTGACCTATCAAACAAAAGAAACCCGAGGGGGAAGTAAAAAGTTTTCAAGTCCAAGAACATATCGATTGTATCGGGAACCAACTGGACCAATTACCGAGGGGGAGGCTAATAGCTGGAGGAGAGATTGGAGCTCCAGATCCCGAGGGAGAAACGGCCAGCTACACTGTCTTTATATTACAGTTAGCCAATCTGGTCGGCGGGATGAGTGAATATTAGGGCGGGAGCGGAGAGAAGAGGAGAGGGAAGGAAGAAATGAGACGAGAATGGAACAGAACAGATTGGAGTGAAAGAAAATACACGTAAAGGCAGGGGAAAATAAAGTAAATTATAAGATAACAAAAACGAAACGATGAAGAGGAGAAGAGAATCAAGGCAGTCGAACGAAAACAGAGGTAAGCAAACGGAAGAGAATCAATAAGCAATAAACAGGAGATCGGGAAGAATGAAAAGAGAAGAGATTTGAGTGTAAATTAATAAATAAAACCACTAGTTTGAGTAAAATCAATAGATTCTCCAAAAATCCAGCAAAATTCAAAACGAAAAGTTGATATTTAAATTCAGTATCTTTAATGAATGAAAAACAAAGATTTTCAAGAACACCACCCTAGTCCAAACTACCCCTTACATGGAACATTTTTTCGATATTTTTTTATTTTCTAAAACATGGCTCTAACGATTTGCTTAAAATACTTTATATTAAATAAATTTACATAACAAATAAAATGTATATCTTGAATTTTCTTGGAATAGCCTATGAACTTCTCTTCATTCTGAAGGAATTTTGTATAATCTTATATAACTGGTAAACGTTAAGCGATAGACCAAAATGTACTACACAAGAAATATAGAACTCTTTAAAACACACAGTTTATCTCAAATAATTTTTCTGGTTGCATTCACCATTTCCGAGATATGCGATATTAATGGTTCGAATTGACCAATATTTAGTCAATCTTTTAAAGTCCTGTTAACATTCAGCTGTTTCTCTGACTGCATTGAAAGAGTATGGAATTTTAAGGCCAACATATAGCGTCCAGTTGTTAAACATTTGACTATCGCTGTTCCCTTTGTATCCATAATGAAATGTGTAATGTAGCTATTTCTGTAGCTATTCTATTGGATTAAATTGAAGTCGATATACAAGTAAGTTTTAGTAAAACTACCTTGTATACCCACTAATAAAAGAAAGAGGGTGGAGAAAGTTAGGTGAATGTATAATCAGATTTTTTTCCTGTATCTTCCTTGATAGTTTTCTATCTATAGGATGAATATTTTAAAATAGTGATGTTTAAGTATAATGTCCATAGGTGGAAGCACTCTCATATCGGTGGATTTGTAGTACTGCTCTCATTTGTAAATCCTGCTTGTATTTTGCATACCACAAAATGGAGGTGACGCGGAAGGAGCAGTACAGAGCAATAAAATTCTGTGTAAGATTCTGTACACAGCCTCTGAAATTTTCGAAAAGCATACGGTAAAGATGCAATCCTCGTACAACAGTTCTGTGTGTTAAGCCAGGTGGACCTGGTGTTTCGGTTACTACAGCAGCATACTACACATCAGTATTGGCTAAACTGAGGAAGCACATTGCAAGGAAACGACCAGAACTTCATCAGACTGGGTGGCGACTTCACCATGACAACGCATGGCTTCACGTCACAAGTTTTTGGTTAAATGAATCATTTCCATTGTACCGTATCCGCCTTATAATCCCAAATGTTGCACCTTGTGTTTTTACCTTCTCTACTACATATAGTAAGTAGGGGAAGTATTGTATTCCACCTAAAAATTCGATACCGAGATTTCACCGGAAATACATGTTTTGAGACACCCTGCATAAAAAAAAGCATTTTTGGACACATTCCGTGTGTGTGTCTGTGAACAGCATAACTCAGAAACGAACAGTCGGATAAACACCAAACTTGGTATTTAGGTTCAGTATCTTCCAGAGATACGACACGAAGGTTTTCAAGAAAATCCCCCATCCCAGATTACCCTTTATATGGAACATTTTTCAAAAATTTTAAAATTCTCAAATAAAGTATCATATGTTTAAGACAATTTTATGGCAAATAAAATGTATATCTTGAATTTTCTGGGAATGTTCTTCATTGTGAACGACTTTTGCATAATTGGTAAACCATAAGAGATAGACAAAATTTTACTACACAAAACATGTAGTTCGCGTTAAAATACACAATTTATGTCGTAAACATGTTTTTTTTATTGTTAAGTGAACCATTTACGAGGTATTGTTTGTTATTCCCTTAAATTTTCCAATACTTATACTTTTTCTCAAATGGGAATTCGTTATTCATTTTTTTTGTCCTGGTAATGCAAAGAGAATGGAATACTCCACATAGCAACCAGCTCTTAAAGTATTTGACTATCGGTTAAAACCTACCAATTCCCCTTGCAACTGCAAGAAAATTAGCAATAAGATTAACATCTCGATTAACATGAAGAATATGGAGAATAAGTATTTGTAAAAATAGTTTGCACAAGAGTAGAGAAAGTCTGTGAGTGTAACACATCAGATTTTTTTTATTACCATCCTTAAAGGCAAAGCTCCGGGACATTCGATTTGAAAAGTCAAGCAGTGTTAAAAAGTGAGGCGATTCTCAAGGAATGGCCTGCAAGATGTGTTCGAGAACTATATCGAGAGATCCTATAAAAAAGTGCATAGTAGGGGAGTACTTTAAAAACGATAATGTAAGCATTGAAATTGAGTCGCGGACATCTATGGAAAAAAATCTGTTTTAGCTTTTGTTGAAGCACTGGTAGATAGAAAAACAAGGTTTTGTAAGAATAACGAATAGAGGGTCATGTAAACTTATCACCATTATTGTTTCAATTGTATATATGCCTTTAACCTCCTTAGCCTTGTTGTGAGACAAAATAATGCGGTTTGTAACTCCAAGTATACGTAGTGGTTAGCTTTTTATCCACCCCACATTTATACTTCTATAGTTAGAGGAAAATAGGGAATTATTCTAATTACAGAAAAGTTGTCTCGCTCCAGCTGGCAACCGACACCCTGACACCTGCATTTAGAGGCCAGAATGCTGATCAATTGACTAACCTGGCAGTCGCTATACATTATATTGCGAAATTAATTCCCTAAACGGAGCATTAATGGTTTTTTTCGGGTGTTCTATTCTCTAGAGACAGAGGGCCCATTTGAGCATCGTTTCAACAATTTCATGTGCTCATTATCCGATATTATGACCTACCAGGTTAAAGTACAATAAATTTGAAAAGAATTTTCTAGTGTGTTGCATTCACATGATTTTATATACCCTCTATCGTTTATTAGTGGGTATACAATCTATTCTTACAAAAGTTTATTTTTCTCTCTACTTCATTTTAATCGAGATAACATTTCCAGAAATAGCCACTTACGCATTTCATTATAGATACAACGGGGGTAGAGATAGACAAATGTTTAAGAACTGGACGCCATACGCTGGCTTTAAAACTTCATACTCTTTCCATGACACCACGAGAAACAACTGTATGTGGATAAGACTTTAAAACAATCTACTGAAAAATTAGAACCGTTAATAACGGATTTCGTGGAGATAACTTACGTCATAGAAAAACCTATTTGAAATAAATTGTGTATTTTAAAAGCATCTACATTTTTTGTGAAGTATATTTTCATCTATCGCTTAAAGTTTACCAGTTATACAAGAATATGTCAAATTTATTCCGAATGAAGAGGTCTTCACAGTATAATTCCAGAAGGCTAAAGATTGCATCTTTGTCACGTAAATATGTTTAATATATGGTGTTTTAATTGAAGTTGTTGCAGCTATTTTTACATTTTGAAAAATATACCACGTAGAAGGTAGCTTTGGGTGGAGAATATTCTTCAAAAATTTCGTTTCGCAACTTTGGAAGATACTGAAATTAAATACCAACTTGGATATTTAACCGACATTTTCTCTTTAATGCTGTTCACACACAGACAAAGGATCTTGTTCTAAAAATGCTATTTGGGAGTTTAGGGGGCCTCAAAACATGTATTTCTGACGATAACTCGACCTCAAATTTTTTGGTAGAATACAACACTTCTATTTACTGTAAGTACGTATTAGAGAAAGTAAAGATAATAATTATCCTAAAGACAAAAGAATATTAAAAAATATGATGTGTTACACTCATATGACTTTCTCTACTCTTGTACAAACTATTTTTACAAACACTTATTCTCCATATGCTTCATGTTAATCGAGATGTTAATCTTATTTCTAACTTTCTTGTAGATGCAAGAGGAATATGGTAGTCTTTAAGCGATAGGCAAATGTTTTAAGAGCTGGTTGCTATGTGGTGCATTCCATTCTCTTTGCATGTCCAGGACATAAAAAAATGAATAACGAATTCCCATTTGAGAAAAAGTATAAGTATTGGAAAATTTAAGGGAATAACAAGCAATACCTCGAAAATGGTTCATTAAAAAAATGTATATGACATAAATTGTATATTTTAACGCGAACTACATTTTTGGTGTAGTAAACTTTTGTCTATTTCTTATGGTTTACCAGTTATGCAAAAGTCGTTCAGTATGAAGAATACTTTTGGAGACATTCCCAGAAAATTCAAAATTACATTTTAATTGTCTTGAAAATATCTTGAACATATGATATTTTATTCAAAATCGTTAGAGCCATTCTTGAGAAAATTAAAATTTTCGAAAATGTTCCATGTAAAGGGTAGTTTGGGGTGGGGGGTTTTCTTGAAAACCTTCGTGTCGCATTTCTGGAAGATACTGAACCTAAATACCAAGTTTGGTGTTTATCCGACTGTTCGTTTCTGAGTTATGCTGTTCACAGTCACACAGACACACACGGACATGTTTCCAAAAATCCTTTTTTTTGGATTCAGGGGTCTCAAAACATGTATTTCCGGTGAAATATCGGTATCGAATTTTTGGGTGGAATACAATACTTCCCCTAATTACTGTACGTAGTAGAGAAAGTAAAAATTGTTGAGTACTCATAGAAAAGCATATAGGTCAAATAAGTAAATAAAGAGATATCGCAACAGTATTTGCTGGTAAACTGGTTACTAGATTGGATTAGTTTTCATGTAACATTTCCATTTTTGGTAATTTCCTATAGAAATAAATGTTGCTTATTCAAGCTACAGCTATATTTATTTACAATATATCGTAAATTCATATGTATATCCATACGTATGTATATAAATATTATTTAGTAAAGGCTTGATATCATGCGCTAGGAAACAAAGAAAACTCGGTCTCATATGTAGAAAAAACCCAACAATAGAGCCATTTAATTTTTACCTGAATCCCAGGAGAAAAACGAAGCGGCGTCTAAACACAAGCGCTGTATTTTTTGTGGACTGAATTCTCTGATGCAGTAATTTTGCATTTTCCTTTCTTTTATTTCGTTAAACTAATTCAGAATGGTCCATATTCTTTGCTTATTCATTTTCGAATTTACATAAAGCTATGATGCAAGATACTATAAAGCCTACTTCAAGGAACAACAGTTGAAAGATCAGTCATTAAAAAAGTCTGAGTTGCATTCACATTACTTTTCCTGCTCCTCTTCTACCAACTATGTATACCTAAAAAAGGTTATTCCTTTCTCTACTCTGTGTTACAATCACATAACTTTCTCTACCCTTGCACAAACTAATCTTACAAACGCTTATTCTCCATATGCTTCATGTTAATCGAGATGTTAATGTTATTGCTAATTTTCTTGTAGATGCAAGGGGAATTGGTAGGTTATAAGCGATAGTCAAATCTTTTAAGTGCTGGTTGTTGTGTGGCGCATTCCATTCTCTTTGTATGTCCAGGACACAAAAAAAATGAATAACGAATTCCCATTTGAGAAAAAGTATTGAACATTTAAGGG
Source organism: Deroplatys truncata (assembly GCA_030765065.1). Lineage (NCBI taxonomy): Eukaryota > Metazoa > Arthropoda > Insecta > Mantodea > Mantidae > Deroplatys > Deroplatys truncata. Next base: position 168,509,778 of record CM060988.1, on the reverse strand, counting down.
AATAACAGGCAATATCTAGAAAATGGTTCACTCAGCAACAAAAAATGTATATGACATAAATTGTGTATTTTAACGCGATCTACATTTCTTGTGGAGTAAAAGTTTGTCTATCTCTTATGGTTTACCAGTTATGCAAAAGTCGTTCACAATGAAGAATACTTTTGGAGATATTCCCAGAAAATTCGAGATATAATTTCATTTGTCATGAAAATATCTTAAACATATGATATTTTAATCAAAATGGTTATAAGCGTTTTTGAGAAAATTAAAATTTTCGAAAAATATTCCATGTAAAGGGTAATTTTGGGTGGGAAATTTTTTTAAAAACCTTCGTGTCGCATCTCTGGAAGATACTGAACCTAAATACCAAGTTTGGTGTTTATCCGACTGTTCGTTTCTGAGTTATGCTCTTCACAGACACACACACGCGCGGACATGTTTCCAAAAATGTTTTTTTTTGTATTCAGGGGGTCTCAAAACATGTATTTCCGGTGAAATCTCGGTATCGAATTTTTGGGTGGAATACAATACTTCCCCTACTTACTATACGTAGTAGAGAAAGTAAAAATGAAATAACAGCATACATATAGTGGTTCCTATCAATCACATGGATTCACAGATCACTTCTGTCTTTATAATACACAGAATGAGCAAATAAAAAACTGAAATGTTACATTCACATGACTTTTGTACCCTCCATTATTCGTTAGTGGGTACAAAAATTATTCTTACGAAAGTTTATTTTCCTACCTACTTCATTTTAATTCACTTAAAGCTTTTCAGAAGTAGCTGCATTCACATTTAGTTGCAGATACAAAGGGAATAGCGATAGTCAAATGTTTTAGGAGCAATACGCTGGTCTTGAAATTTCATACTCTTTCCATTACCTCACGAGAAACAACTCAAAATCGACAGAACTTAAAAGAAAAGGACGAAGTAACGAACGGATATCTTGGAAATGGCTGATGCCACAAAAAAACTTTTTGGAAATAAACTGTGTGTTTTAAAGAGATCTGCACTTTTTTTATGAAGTACGTTCTCATCTGTCGCTTAAGTTACCAGTTATACAAAATTGTGCAGAATTCCGAATAAAGGGGATTTCACAGGCTATTCACAGAAAATTAATATATACATATATATAATTTTAATTTTTCTCTTCACAGCTTAGGAGATACTTTCTGTTGCGACCTCAATCTTTAATATATGGTATTTTAAATAGGGCATAATGTTAGAAAATTAAGATTTCGAAAAATTTTCCATATAATGGACAGTTTTGGGTGGGAGGAATCTGCTGAAAATCTTTGTGTCACACCTTTGGAAAGTGCTGAACCTAACTACAAATTTTGCATTAATCCCACTTTTCTTTTTCGAGCTACGCTGTTCAGAAACGAAAACACACACAATGCACATTTTTACTTTCTCTACTACGTATAGTAAGTAGGGGAAGTATTGTATTCCACCCAAAAATTCGATACCGAGATTTCAAAGGAAATATATGTTTTGAGACCCCCTGAATCCAAAAAAATCGTTTTTGGAAACATGTCCGTGTGTGTGTGTCTGTCTGTGAACAGCATAACTCAGAAACGAACAGTCGGATAAACACCAAACTTGGTATTTAGGTTCAGTATCTTCCAGAGATGCGACACGAAGGTTTTCAAGAAAATCCCCCCACCCCCGATTACCCTTTACATGGAACATTTTTCGAAAATTTTAATCTTCTCAAAAATGGCTCTAACGATTTTGATTAAAATATCATATGCTTAAGATATTTTTGTGACAAATAAAATGTATATCTTGAATTTTCTGGGAATGTCTCCAAAAGTATTCTTCATTGTGAACGACTTTTGCATAACTGGTAAACCATAAGAACTGGACAAAATTTTACTACACAAAAGATGTAGATCGCGTTAAAATACACAATTTATATCATATACATTTTTGTTGTTGAGTGAACCATTTTCGAGATATTGCTTGTTATTCCCTTAAATGTTTCAATACTTATTTTCTCAAATGGGAATTCGTTATTAATTTTTTTGTCTTGGATATGCAAAGAGTATTAATCTGTGGCAAAGGGAATGGTGCTGCACCTAGCAACCAGCTATTAAGAGATATGTATGTGCTTAAAGGCTACTGTATTTCTATATTGCCCTTGTAAATATATATTCCCCTTACATCTACAAGAATATTAGCAATAAAATAGAGTCTGCAAGTGTTTATCTCGATTAACATGAAGTAGATGGAGAATAAGCGTTTGTAAAAATAGTTTGTACAAGAGTAGAGAAAGTCATGTAAGTGTAACACATCAGATTTTTCTAAAAAGGCTTGTTTTTATTCAGAGACTGCAAGACATATATTTTGCGGTGAAATTTCGGTATCGAAATCTTTGTTGGAATGCAATTCGCTTCCTCTAACCTACCATGTACGTGAAAGAGAAAGTACAAATTCTACATTTGAAAAGTTGTGAACTGAGGGAATAAAAAGCACTCCACTACCACCTTGTTCACGGGTTGTTGGTTCTGATCTGGAAGCTAAAGGCTAACGGTGCATTGAACACTTGTCAACATCTGTTGCGTTGACGGTTTTCCCATGAGATAAGACAGACGTCGAATGGACCTGGCGACTGTGGCAGTTCAGACCTGAGGCGACAAAAAATCTGCCGACTAGGCGTATTCATAGAGCGATACAAGATTGTGTTTAAGTCTCAAATTTAAAACATGTATATCTTATGTGTTGCATTTGCATAACTTTCTCTTCAAACGATTCCTAGAATAGCTTGCTGTTCCATCTACATCTTATTAATTCTTTACACATTTCGTTTTCGGTATAAAAGGGTGCAATAGAGTAAACCAAAAATTACAGGCGCCTTTCAGTAAATATACGGTCTTATTGATGCCTTATCCACCAATCAAAATCGAATTTAATCAATATTTTGAAAGGACGTTTTCTCCTACATACATTTTTCTTTCATTTGAATAATGTCTGCTGGTATACAAATTATTCTTACAAAAGTTTATTTTCCTTACACTTTGCATTATGAACATCAAGGGAACAGCGATAGTCAAATGTTTAAGAACTGGGCGCTATATGCTTGCCTTAAAATTCCATACTGTTTCCATGACATCGCGAGAAACAACTGAATGTTGAAAGGACTTTAAGAATGACTAATTAATGAACAATTCGGACTATTAATAACGGAGATCTCGGAAATCGTTATTCCTCCAAGTCCTATGCTCATTAGTTTGGTGAAAGGTGGTGGACATCTATCTAGAATTAGCTAGCTCGCCCGTCCCTTAATTATCTAAGTTACAATCCCCTGGCTGCTAAGTATTCTAACATTTTTAACATTGCTTTGTTGCTTTATTATACTATTATATATCATTCTTATTTAATATCGATTTGTATAGTGTGGTTAAATTATATTCGGACCCACTCGCGGCCTCTCTCTACTGCGTGACACAGCCGGCAGTTGCCGCGGAAATTACGCAGTCAGAGGCGGATTAAAATCCTTACCTTATAATAAATGCTGGAAACGTTGACCTTCTGCTCTGAAACATATCTCGTGTAAAAATTCTAGCTCACTCTCCGAACCTCAGCAGCAGGTTGTGATTTCTTACACAATGTTTTCTCTAAGTTCCTGTAGTGTGCGAGGATTGGAACGATACACTTTCGCTTTTAAAAAACCCCATAAACAAATATCAAAACTCGTTAGGTCAGGAGAACGAGGGGGTCAAATCAACACTAATTATTCTCTCATCAAACACCTTTCTTATTGAATGTAATGATTCGGTAGCCGTATGTGCTGTTGCAGAATATAGCTAGAACCAACCATACGATTTCTCTTCTTCTGTCAAGCTTTTGCTCTGCATTTATTGTTTTATCAAAGAATATGTGCCCTATTATCCATATAAATATAATTTAACTTCCCTATACGTATATGTATTTGTGTGAGTGTGTGTGTGTGTATGAGGTATATCCCCTTTCAAAAGGGGTATAGAGGTTTGCTTGAAAAATCTTCGTGTCGCAACCTTGGAAAATAGTGAATTAATTACCAAGTTTGATACTTATTACAGTTTTGCTTTTGAATTATGCTGTTCACAGACACACATATATTTCCAATGAACTCTCAGTATAGAATTTTTGGATGGAATGCAATACCTTCTCTACCTACAATCTACGTGGTGAAAAAAGGAATAAGCTTTAGTAATAATAGTCTGTATTCTCACTAATAAAGGATAGTGAGTATAAAAGTCATATGAATGTATCACATCAGATTGTCTTTAAGCTCCATTTATACCCCGTCTTTAACTGCAATGGTCCTATTAGCAGTATTGTGTAATGGTGTAATTTGGCACTCGCTTGTCATTGGGTTCCTGATAACCTTTAAGCGTTTTTACTTTCTCTACTACGTATACTAAGTAGGGGAAGTATTGTATTCCACCCAAAAATTCGATACCGCGATTTCACCGGAAATATATGTTTTGAAACTCACCGAATCCAAAAAAAGCATTTTTGGAAACATGTCCGTGTGTGTGTGTCTGTGTGTGTGTGTGTGTCTGTGTGTCTATCTGTGAACATCATAACTCAGAAATGAACAGTCGGATAAACACCAAACTTGGTATTTAGGTTCAGTATCTTCCAGAGATGCGAACGTAGGTTTTCAAGAAAATCCACCCCCGATTACCCTTTACATGGAAGATTTTTCGAAAATTTTAATTTTCTCAAAAATGGCTCTAACGATTTTGATTAAAATATCATATGTTTAAGATAATGTCATGAGAAATGAAGGGTATATCTCGAATTTCTGGATATGTCTCCAAAAGTATTCTTCATTGTGAACGACTTTTGCATAACTGGTAAACCATAAGAGATAGACAAAATTTTACTACACAATAAATGTAGATCGCGTTAAAATACACAATTTATGTCATATACATGTTTTGTTGAGTGAACCATTTTCGAGATATTGCTTGTTATTCCCTTAAATTTTTCAATACTTATTTTCTAAAATGGGAATTCGTTATTCATTTTTTTGTCTTGGATATGCAAAGAGCTATAATCTGTGGCAAAGGGAATGGTGCTGCACCTAGCAATCAGCTATTAAGAGATATGTATGTGCTTAAAGGCTACTGTTTTTTTATATTACCCTTGTAAATATATATTCCCCTTACATCTACAAGAAAATTAGGAATAAGATAGACTCTGCAAATGTTTATCTCGATTAACATGAAGTAGATGGAGAATAAGCGTTTGTATAAATAGTTTGTACAAGAGTAGAGAAAGTCATGTGAGTGTAACACATCAGAATTTTTTTCATTAAATCATACTCATTCGCACTCTCATTCATATTTCCAGACTCTGGAGAGGATAGGGAATAATCGTGACTACAGGAAAATTTCCACTCTACCAGCCGAGAATCGAACCCGAGACCACTCGCACAGTAGGCAAATGCTCTTACGAATGAGCTGTGGGGACAGCTTACACATTTAGTTTTAAGTACCATGGGATATAAGAAACGGAATCGATATTTAGACGTTTGCAATGTGCTGATCTTGAAATTCCACATTCTCTTGACATCGCGAGAAACAATGAATAGTGAACAACGACTAAGTATTGAAAAATTCAAAACGATAATAGTATAAAACGATATTAGTCTATATAACTTTTTATATAGTTAAAGAAATCTGTATTTTTTGTGTAGCAAGTTTTTGTCTACATTTTATGGTTTAACACCGGCTTAGACTCAGGGGCTGGAGGGCACAGAAAATGACTGACGATTCTGGCAGGAGAATCTGCCCGTTCTGTGAATTTGATGAGGACTGGGTACATATTTTGACGGAAAGTGCACAGTGGGAGAATGATTAAACTCAAAGAAAAATTCTTAAGTCCCTCAAGAAAGAAATTGGCATGTTGCGATCTACTGGCTGACCAGGGGAACTGGCAAAACATGGGCAACTTTTCGGCTAAAGTGCGCGAACTTAGGTCAATTTTGTTCAGTTAGACAAAGGTAATTTACCTCTATATTCCTTGTTCATTTTTGTTTTGTTTTCTTTTTCTGTTGTTTATTTTGTCACCCTATTGTATCCTAAATATGCATGTACGGTCTATGACCCATGAACTAATTACATGTGCAATTACATAATAATTAAAACCAATAAAATACCTTATCTATCTACATAAATTTCCTTCCGAATGAAGGTGACTTCACAGGTTTTTCCCAGAAAAGTCTTCATCTAATCTTTAACCGATTACCCTCTTCTTTATAGAATTTGCAACCCAAGGAATTAAAAGCCAATGTCTTGGGACAGTAGCCTCTCCAAGAGCAAGCAAACTCTGTTTCATAGTTGCCGGTTCTCGTAGCATTGGTCCCTGGAGTGTATAACTTCGGCGCTCCGCCAAGCTGAGGGTCACCATGGGCATGGGTGTGTCTGTGTGTGTAATTGCGATTATAAGCGTAGAGAAAACAGTAAACACAGTAATCATAAAATAGGTAGAAGTTAGAAAATCTGATGCGTTACACTCACATGACTTTCTCTACTCTTGTACAAACTATTTTTATAAACGCTTATTCTCCATATGCTACATGTTAATCGAGATAAACATTTGCAGACTCTATCTTAATGCTAATTTTCTTGTAGATGTAAGGGGAATATATATATTTACAAGGGCAATTTGGAATTACAGTAGCGTTTAAGCACATACATATCTCTTAATAGCTGGTTGCTAGGTGCAGCACCATTTCCTTTCCCACAGATTAATACACTTTGCATATCCAAGACAAAAAATGAATAACAAATTCCCATTTGTGAAAATAAGTATTGAAAAATTTAAGGGAATAACAAGCAATATCTCGAAAATGGTTCACTCAACAAAACATGTATATGACATAAATTGTGTATTTTAACGCGATATACATTTTTTGTGCAGTAAACCTTTGTCTATCTCTTATGGTTTACCAGTTATGCAAAAGTCGTTCACAATGAAGAATACTTTTGGAGACATTCCCAGAAAATTCAAGATATACACTTCATTTGTCATGAAAATATCTTAAACATATGATATTTTAATCAAAATCGTTAAAGCCATTTTTGAGAAAATTAAAATTTTCGAAAAATGTTCCATGTAAAGGGTAATCTGGGGTGGGGGGATTTTCTTGAAAACCTTCATGTCGCATCTCTGGAAGATACTGAACCTAAATACCAAGTTTGGTGTTTATCCGACTGTTCGTTTCTGAGTTATGCTGTTCACAGACACACAGACACACACATAGACAGACACACAGACAGACACAACGACACACATACGGACATGTTTCCAAAAATTCTTTTTTTGGATTCAGGGTGTTTCAAAACATATATTTCCGGTGAAATCTGGGTATCGAATTTTTGGGTGGAATACTATACTTCCCCTACTTACTGTACATAGTGGAGAAAGTAAAAATATATGCCTGGTATGGCTGCGAAGAAGAAGGAAGTGAAATATAGTGGTGAAAGAGATGATAGAAACATTCGTGAATCCCAAGCATTCCCCTAACTACCGAGAAAACCGCGAAAAAACCTTTTGGTCCCGAGGATTTTGAACCCGGGGCCCCAATGCGGACCACAGACATTAACGCATGAGACATCCCGCTTGGTCACAGTAAATTAAAGATACATATTCATCTATCAATTTATTTAAAATCCTTAAATTTTGAGACAGTAAAAAAATATTGAAAACTGGGTTCGGGGATTTTTTTTCTAAATCTACTGAATTTAAATACCAAGTTTAGTATTTTTTTCTCAGCCCTTGTGTACGTGGTACAGAAAGCAAAGCTGTGGAGAACAGGAGAGCAATCTGGTCTGGAGCCACTTAAGGGTTTGTTGGTTGGTTGGTTTGTGTGTACTGAACACAAATGCATATTGTTGAACAGATTACAGCTAAATTTTGCTTTCCGTCTCACCGGCCAGTACGTATGCATGCGTGTTATGAACACGTTATGTTTAGTAAGCCTGCAGTACTCGGCTGTGATTCGATATACTGCCTTTTCATTGGTTAAATTTTTACACCTATAATTTTCCAACTATTGTTCTTAAAACATATTTTTTTTTGCCTCCAATTTCTCCCAGAATAGTATCCAGAAGCGTTAGAAGGTGTATTCATGGACATTGTTTTCATTAAAACAATATTTACCACCATAGTTTCTGGAATCCAATAACGGAATTAAGGCCTGCTTGGATGTAATATCGGACACTTCGGTGTCAAAAAATGGAGTCTTTTTACTTTTTCTACTACGTATACTAAATACGGAAAATACTGCATTCCATCAAAAAATTGATACCGAAATTTCACCGGAAATACATGTTTTGAAGTGCCTGAATACAAATAAAGCAATTTAGGAAACGTGTCCGCGTGTGTGTTTGTCTATGTGTGTGCCTGTTGTGAACAGCGTAACTCAAAACTGAAAAGTCGGATAAATACCAAACTTGGTATTTCAGTTTAGTGTCTTCCAGGATGCGACAGGTAAATTTTCAAGAAAATACACCCACTCCAGAGTATCCTTTACATGGAACAGTTTTCGAAAATTCTTATTTTCTCAAAACTGACTCTAACGAATTTGATTAAGGTATCATGTCTTCAAGATACTTTCATGGCAAATGAAATGTATATCTTGAATCGTCTGGGAATGTTCACAAAAATCCTCTTCATTCTGATTGAATTTTGCATAGCGGGTAAACTGTAAAAGATAGACCAAAATATTTTACACAAAAAATCTGATGTATTACACTCACATGACTTTCTCTATTCTTGTACAAACTATTTTTACAAACGCTTATTCTCCATCTAGTTCATGTTAATCGAGATAAACATTTGCAGACCCTATCTTATTGCTAATTTTCTTGTAGATGTAGGGTTCACTCAACAAAAAAAATGTATATGACATAAATTGTGTATTTTAACGCGATCTACATTTTTTGTGTAGTAACATTTTGTCTATCTCTTATGGTTTACCAGTTATGCAAAAGTCGTTCACAATAAAGAATAGTTTTGGAGACATTCCCAGAAAATTCAAGATATACATTTTATTTACCAGAAAAATATCTTAAACATATGATATTTTAATCAAAATCGTTAGAGCCATTTTTGAGAAAATTAAAATTTTCGAAAAATCTTCCATGTAAGGGGTACTCTGGGGTGGGGGGATTTTCTTGAAAACCTTTGTGTCGCATCCTTGGAAGATACTGAACCCAAATACCAAGTTTGGTGTTTATCCGACCGTTCGTTTCTGAGTTATGCTGTTCAAAGACACACACACAGACACACACACGGACATGTTTCCAAAAATGCTTTTTTTGGATTCAGGGGGTCTCAAAACATGTATTTCCGGTGAAATCTCGGTATCGAAATTTTGGGTGGAATACAATACTTCCCCTACTTACTATACGTAGTAGAGAAAGTAAAAATGTAGATCTCGTTAAAACACACAATTTATATATCACATACTTTTTGTCGAGTGAACCATTTCCGAGATACTCCTTGTTATTTGTTTGAATTTTCGGATACTTTTTCTCAAATGGGAATTTTCTATGTCTTGGATATGCAGAGAGGACGGAATGCTCCACATAGCAACCAGCTCTTAAAATATTTTGACTATCGCTTAAAGCCTAACAATTCCCCTTGCACCTACAAGAAAATTAGCAATAAGATTAACATCTCGATATCTCGATTAACATGAAGCATATGGAGAATAAGTGTTTGTAAAAATAGTTTGTACAAGAGTAGAGAAAGTCATGTGAGTGTAACACATCAGATATTTAGTGTGGTGTAAGTGGTATACATGCAACTGAGACCCACGTGGTATCACAGACAACGGCAAGCAGTTTTTATTTTCCTGCTGATGAGAATGGGGCTGAAAAGCAGTTAAATGGGACCATTCAATTTGCCAAAGCCACCAAGCGAGACGGTTCCGCGGTAACATGTGATGCTCACATTCCGGAGGTCCAGGTATCGATTTCCATCGGCCACATCTGTTTAAGTATTGTAGGAGCAGGCGACGGCGGTTGGTGTGTTGCAGCAGGACGGTAAAATTTGCACACCTAAAGGTTCCTCTCTAGCGTTTGGTGGGACTGCTGGGGCGTTCATCCGAGAGATGTCTTTCTGGAGGGACCACAGGGTTGAGGGTGGCATAGACCACCATTTTGGAAACGTTAGGGACCCTGTCCTTGCTAGCGCACATCGTCGTTCGGATCTGGTCGCCCTTTGGGTCTTCCTTTCATCCTTTTCTACCAGAGGTCGAACTTGAAGCAAACATGGTCTACTATAGCCTATTTACAGTGTGTGCTGCAGTTACAAAACGCTCTTCTGTCTGCCTACTCCCAACTCTTCTATATTTAGTAAACTGACAAACAAAATAACTGAAAAACGAAATACCAGTCCTCCTCCTCCTTTTCCCTTGTTGTTGCTTTTTGAAATAAATTAATACAAAGAGTTGAATGCAACAGTATATACTTTATTTACTATAGTATATGCCACTCCAGCTATTGCAAACATAAGTATAATAAACTCAGTCGAACACTTAACTTCCAAATTAGGTTAATTGCCTTTTGATGCAAAGCGAAGTTTTAATGGAATTCCCCGACCTCGTACTTTAAACCACCCTTCTCAGCAAAATACTTCAGTATTTTTTGTTGTCTAGAAAACAGCTACAAAATGTTGAATTAAAATTCAAGTATGATACACTGCAATGCCAAAATACATAATCTGACTTTTACCTTCTCTAAAACTTGTACATAGTAGGTAGAGAGGGTATTGCATTTCACCTAAAACTTCGATACTGAGATTTCATGGAGATGCATGTTTTATGCCACACTGAATACAAAACAAAGCGCATTTTTTAGAAAAAACTCAGTGTGTGTGTGTGTGTGTGTGCGTGCGCGCGCGCCTATGAAAAGCATAACTAGAAAACGAAAATCCGGATACATACCAAATTTGGTATTTAGGTTCAGTATCTTCCGAAGATATGACACGAAGATTTTCAAGAAAATCTCCCCACCACAAACTTTACATGGAAAAGTTTTAAACATTTTTGTTTTTCTGAAAAGTGGCTGTAACGATTTTGATTAAAATAACTGATAGGAAATATATTTACATATCAATTTAAATGTATATCTTGAAATTTCCTGGAATACCCAATGAAGTGCTATTCATTTGGAAGAAAAGCGATAGACGAAAACGTACTACACAGAAAACTTAGATCTCTTTAAAACAATTTATTCCAAATAACATTTTTGTGGCAAAAGCAATTTCTGGGATATCCGTAAAGATTGGAATTATTCATTTCTTGGTCATTCTCTTAAATTCAAGTCAAAATTCAGTTGTTTCTTGCGATTGCACGGAAACAGTATGGAATTTTAAGACCAGCATATAGCATCCAGATCTTAAACATTTGACTATCACTGTTCCCTTTGTATCTATAACGAAATGTGTAATCTAGCTATTTCTACAAAGGTTTATTTGGATTAAAATGTATTAGATAGAAAAATAAGCTTTAGTAGGAATAGTTTGTACACCCACTAATATAGATAAGACGTAGAAAGGTCATGTGAATGTGTTACTGCAGCAGATTTTTACTTTCTCTACTATGTATAGTAAATAGGTAAGTATTGCATTCCATTCAAAAATTCAATAGATATTTCACTGGAAATGCATGTTTTGAAACCCCCTGAATCTAAATGAAACCTTTTTGGAAACATGTCCCTGTATGTGTCCGCGAACAGCATAACGCAAAAACGAAAATTTGGATAAGAACCAAACTTGGTATTAGGTTCAATATCTTCCAAGGATGCGACACAAAGATTTTCAAGCAAAATATCCTCACCCCATACTACCCTTTATATAGAACATTTTTCAATATTTTTTTTACTTTATAAAAATGGCTCTAACGATTTTGATTAACATAAAGTATATAAAAGATATTTACATAACGACTAAAATGTATATGCTGAATTTTCTGAGAATAGCCTTTTGAAGTCCTCTTCATTCGAAAACATTGTGTATAATCCTGTATAACTGGTAAACGTTCAGTGATAGAATTAAACGTACTATACAAAAAAATGCAGATCTCTTTAAGACACACAATTTATTTCAAATAACGTTTTTTTTTGTAAAAGCTATTTCTGAGAAATTCTTTATTAAAGGTTCGAATTATTGATTTGTTGGTCATGCTCTTCAAGTCATGTCAACATTCAGTTGTTTCTCGCGATGTCAGGGAAACGGAATGGAATTTTAAGGCCAGCGTATAGCGTCCAGTTCTTAAACATTTGACTGTCGCTGTTCTCTTTGTATCTATAACGAAATGTGTAATGTAGCTATTTATGCAACGGTATATTTGCATTAGAATGTAGTAAATAGGAAACTAAGCTTTAGTAGAAATAGTTTACGGTATAGAATGTCATGCGAACATATCACATCAGATTTTTTGTATCTGTAAAAGCTTTTTTCTACTCCTCTTACACAAAAACTCTTCTTTAAAAGGTTTGTTTTCCCATTTATTTTATGTTAATTGAGATAAACGTTTGCAAATAGTATTTCATTACACAGATCGTTTTTAGAACAAGACGGACACAGGAGGCTGAAGTGAGTGATGTATAAAGAGTGGCTCGCTATATGCTGGCTTTCAAATTCCATGCTCTTTCCAGTACTCCACGTGAAACAACTGAGTGGCTACTTAGCGCTTCAGAACAGTACAAAACATTGGAAAATTCAAACCAATGATAACGAATTTATAGCAAACGATTAATGTCACCAAAATTTATTTCATATGTAAAGTGTATGTTGTAACATCTACATTGTTTATGGCTTAGGCCTTTATCCATCTCTCATTGTCTACCAGTTGTACAAAACTGAAAACGTTTCTTTCCTGTTAGATATTTCCTATGTGAAGTAATATAATTGTTTCGTTATTTTTGTTTGCACCACGTATGGTCGTCAATTTGAAGGAGGTAGTTGCTGCTACATATTGAAAGCCAGTTTGTATTATATTTCAACTGTTGGGGAACAGTTGCAACCGCACGTATAGTAAAGTTTCCGGTAGCCTTCGCCCCAAATGTACTTTCAGGTGGCGTTTGCCCCAAGTTTAAAAAAATATTAACTTTGCAATTAAACTGTTTCTTTAAGTATTAACTATTTATATTTGCCTCGGATGCGTCAGTATTATTTTAGAGGCATGGATATCTTGGCAAGGCGTGATGCGACAAGAATGTAGGCATACACATATTTTTAGTTTTAATTCACTCCTTTTTATTAATCCGTGTCACAAATTAAATAGTACTTCACTGATATAGAGAGCTGTGAGATTCTTTAATTTAGAACTTGCACTTTGTTATCACGTATATTTAATTTTCGTTACATACGAATGCGTAATATTTCTTTAGAGAACACTTCTTCCATCCGGTCACTACTAAGGTCTGCCAGCAACTGAACATATTTCAACCGTATAAACTTTTAACTTTTTGTATTTCAAATCTCTGATTGGCTAATCCTAGTCAAATAGAATACCTTCATTTAACTAAAGCTATTTCTGGCTGTTGATTGGCTATTTTTAAACTGTCTCAAAATTTACATTATTGCTGCTCTAATAATGACTAGTAGCATTTAAACTCTCAAACTCATTATTGCCTCAAGGATACCTCATTGTTACCTCATTGTTAGCAACTTTTAACTTATTATTCTCACAGCTCCTACATTATTAAATTACGTAATGCATTCACATAACGTTATTACACATGTATACAACAATATAAGCATATACAATGACTGTTACATACATGTTTTATATATTGTTACATACACATATTGCTTCAAGGCGGGCTGTTATTGAATTTATATATTATATAATTAGACTGAAATTATTTAAGTGTTAAAAATACTGCCTCATCTGATGACTTGATATAGAATATTTGGGCGGAATACGATACTTCATCTACCTAATACAAGTAGGAGAGAAAGTAAAAAAAATCGGAATTATTAAATTCACATAACCTTCACTGCCCTCTATTGTTTATCATTGGGAATACAAATTATTCTTTCCAAAGTTTATTTTCCTATCTACTTTATTTTAATCAAATGTTTAAGATCTGTACGCTATACGCTGGCCTTAAAATTCCATACTGTTTCCATGCAATCGTGAGAAACAACTGAATGTTGATGGGACTAATAAAGATTAACAAAGCATTGAACAATACGAAGCGTTAAGAACGGATATTTCGGGAAATGGCTGATGCCACAGAAAGATATTTGAAACAAATTGTCTGTTTCAAATATACCTATAATTTTTGTTTGGCGCGTTTTCGTTTATCGCTTATAGTTTACTAGTTATATAAGATCAAACGAAATTCCTTCCGAATGAAGAGGACTGAAAATTCAAGATATACATTTTTCTCATGTAAATTTCTTTGATGTGTGGTATTTTAATCAAAATCATTTTAACCATTTTTACTTTCTCTATTACGTATATTATGTAGGGGAAGTATGGCACTCCGCACAAAAATTCTATACCGTGATTTAACCGGAAATGCATATTTTGAGGCTCCCTGAATAAATAAAAGAAAACAATTTAGATAAAGTTATGTGTGTGTGTGTGTGTGAGAGAGAGAAGAGAGAGAGAGAGAGAGAGAACAGCCTAAATCAAAAACAATTTCTCTGACAAATACCAAATACCCCTTTACATGGGTCATTTTTCTAAATTTTTTATTTTCCAAAAAACAGCTCTAAAATGTTTATTAAAATATATTAAAGATATTTACGACATAAAATGTATATCTTGAATTTTTTGGAAATAGCTTCCGAATTCCTGTTTATTTGGAAGGAATTCTGTGCAATCTTGTTTAACTTGTAAGCGTTACATGACTGGGGAAAACGTCCTACACAAAAAAGCAGATCTCTTTAAAATACACAATTTATTTCAAATAATGTTTTTTATGGCACCGGCCATTTCCGAGATAACCGTTATTAATAGCTCGAACTGATCAATAGATCAATACTTTGTCATCCCTGTAAGTCCCTTCGATTTTCGCTTGTTTTTCGCGACTGTAAGGAAAGAGTCCAGTTTTTAAACATTTGACTGCCGCTGCTCCCTTTGTATCTATAACGAAATGCGAAATGTAGCTGTTTCTACAAAGGTTTTCTTGGATTAAAATGTAGTAGATAGAAACATAAGCTTCAGTAAGAATAGTTTGCGTACACACTAATAAAGATAGAGGGTTAGAGAAAGTCATATGAATGTAAAACCTCAGGCTGTTTTTAATTTCTCTAGTACGGTAGATGAAGTATCTATTACATTCCACCCAAGAACTAGATACGAGATTTCATTGAAAATACATTTTTCATTTTTCCAAAAATTGCCAAAATCACGCGATTTTTATTACAATACTATACATGAAAGACATATACATGACAAATAAAATTTATATCTTAAATTTTCTGGAAATAGCCTAGGAAGTCCTCTTCAATCGGAAGGAATTTTGCAGAATCTTGTATAATGGTAAACGTTAAGAGATAGACGAAAAGGTACCATACAGAAAGATGTACGTCGCTTTAAAACACACAACTTTTTAAAATAAGTTTTCTTGTGGAATAAGGCGCTTCTGACATATCCGTTATTAAAGGCTGAAATTGTCCAAGACTTGTCATTCTTTTTAAGACCATTGACTTTCAGTTGTTTCTCGCGATTGCATGGAAACAGTACGAAATTTTAAGGCCAACATATAGCGTCCAGTTCTTAAACATTTGACTATCGCTGTTCTCTTTGTATCTATAACGGAATGTGTAATGTAGCTATTTCTGCAAAGGTTTATTTGGATTAAAATGTAGTACATAGAACACAAGCTTAAGTAAGAATAGTTTGTAGATCCATTAATAAAAAATGGAGGGTAGAGAAAGTCATATACCATGTCAGATTTTTCAAAGACGCGACAGTAGAATTTTCAAGAAAACCCCTATCCCTATCTTCCCTTTACATGGAAAAATATTTAGGAATTTTTTATTTTCTCAAAATAAGCATTTTGATTAATGTACTATGTCTTTAAAATATTTTTCAATTAAAATATACATCTTGAACTTTTTGGGTATAGCCTCCGAAATTCTCTTCATTTGCAAGGATTTTAGACTAATTTTGTTTAACTGATAAGCCTTAATAGGTATAAAAACAATTTATATCTTTAAAACAAACAATGTATTTCAAATAAGCTTTCCTGTGACATCAGCCATTTCCGAGATATCCGTTGTTGTTGGTTTGAATTTTCAATATTTTGTAAACCTTTTAAGTGTTCTCGTTAATTGGTTGTTTCTCGCGATGTTATGGGAAGAGTATGGAATCTTTGGGTCAGCTTATAGTATTGTCGTAGCCTCTCTTTAAATTACTTCACAAGAACAGATGGGAGCTACTCGCTTGCAAGAGGTGCGGGCAAATTAAACAAAAACTTCACATGGCGAGGCTACGACGAGGGACGCAGCTAAAGAAAGTACAGAAAATAATGGCTATTCCAACATAATACCTGGCTTTAAAGGAGAGGAAGGACACTACACTACCATAATTAAGACTCCAAAAGAGTGGATGGCTAAGGGTTTAATGAGATAAAAACTGGTTACATTACTTACATTCTTTTCCCATTGTCTACCGACGAGGACATCGTGCTTTAGCAGTCGCACGTCTTTCCTGCACGAATCTTACTTACTGACTGTTAAACCAACGCTAAACTCAGGCGTCACTGACGCTATCCCCTCCCTAACACTTAGTTCCCCTACTCCCAGGCAGACTGCTGTCACGGATCTCGGTGCCCAGAGAGTCGTGTATCCTATCATCTTAGGCATACCCCACATCTCCCCCTGGCCACCGAGATCGACGCCCCCGTCGACACAAGGCAAACAAACAAAATAAAAGACATTAAAATAACAAAAAATGACATACAGTAAGAAGGAACAAAACACATGTGAGATAAACACCCAGACGACGACAAAGAATATTACTGGGCGTAGAGGAGTCTCGAGAATCTTGAGTTCTATCGGATAATATTGTTGGAGCAGTAATGGTCGAGCACCCCGCACACCAGGCTGCCTCAGTTCACACGCACACTACACTGCACCTGCGCTTGATGGTCCGTTGAAACTGTTTGTGGGTGAGTTTATAATGTGCCCACAACGACGACTTGTCTTGGCTGTAGAATTGTTATTCCTGCAGGTCTCTGGTGATGACAACGGGGTGGGCAGTCGCTGGCTTGGACTGCCCCCCGACATGGTGGCTCCTCATGCCACGGCAGTGTAATGGCTGCCCGACAGCTTCCTTGTGGTGTGTCTTGAACTTCTGGTGTGCCACGTGGGTTGCTCGCTTATCCTTTCGAGCTCCGCCACTGCAAAATACTACAACAAAACCACCAAAGAACAAAAAGGGTGCTCCAACAAACAATCACACATAAAAAGAACGGTATGTCATGTACAATCAGATATTTGAAAGGTTTGCACTAAAATTCTTTTGACATGGGCAAAGAAAGAGAAAAAAAATAAGTACAAATTGGCATAAGAACTAAATTTTATAGAGAGTTGCCATCCAAAATTTAACTCACAATGCTTCACAATCCAAATAAAACATTAAAACAGACTCAGAATACATTAACATTATATCAAGAACAGTGACTTTTTCGTACAATAACATGACAGAAAAAACATAACCTTATTTGGGATCCCAATATTAAATCTTAATGACCAGCTGGTATCACTAACAAAAGAAAATAAGTGCACTTACAAGACAATCACACCTGACAATGAAATGAACTCATTCACACTGACCATGGTCCAAATTACACACAACACTCACTTAGCTAGCAACTGAAAACTACTGTATGCATTACTACAAACTACAAAATAAATCCACAATACATCTCCAAACTACGCCACGTGACATGCTTTCAACTACTATTGTCATACTCTGTCACTAATATAGTTTCTCGTCCACAGTACTATCTTCCTCATCTCATTATTATCATCAACTCAATCATAATCATCATCAGTATTTCAATCAGCATCATTACTTCAATCATTATCATCTTTATCTCAACTTTCAATTTTCTCTTCAAAAACAAAACATCTTCACTGACGTGTCTCATTTACCATGCTGCAAATTCAAAACATCTAACATAGGCATAACCTTCAAGAAATCACATTAAAATTTCAGGAATGACACAAATAACATGACATTATACTGTTGCATCCACATCCTCCAAATCAAAATTAAGCTGGAAAACAGTTGGTATTAAAATTTGCTATCTAAGATGGTAATAAACTTGTTGCATAAACAGAAAAAAAATTATTCACATTACAATCACTTCCATCCATTTAATCTCTCGTGTGAATTCATCACACACACTATACTGGGCACGTTACAGCAACACCAATAAGCCAAAATCTCTGAAATCATCACATCATATCAACTTTCCAGGTACATGTAGCCCTCCTGAAAAAATCAACACATTCATACACTTCAACTATCGGGGTTACACTTTGGCACTTCCACCGAAGCTGACATCGTCTCATCTCTTCACATCTCTCCTCATCTCATCTCTCACATTAGCACCGTCGGGGTTACTCTTACGCACATCCACCGAGGCAAATCTCAACTCATATTTCTCACATAACCTCACACTACGCCATCGGGGTTACTCTTTGGCACTCCCACCGAGGCAAATCTCACATATATCACATAACCTCAAATACACACATACATACACACACTATTCATGCAACAATTTTCTGCAAATAAAAATCACAGCATCATTATGAAACCCAAAATCAAATCGAGTCAAATCAAATCAAATCATATCAAATCAAATCGAATGCAACAAAACAACATCACATCATTACTCAAAACAATATTGTCACAGAACATTCCTGAAAATGAAAGCTCAATTAAGCACATAGTACACATGAAACACATTCCTGCAGCATGACACAACAACAAAACAAATGATTTGCAGTTCCCAAAACATAATTCAAAATTTAAGTTACACCAAAAGAATAATACACTTTTAATTTAGCAGAGACATTCATAGCACATATTATTCCTGAAAAGCAAAGCTTAATTAAGCATCACAAACTCAGACTTTACAGTCTATAAGGACCCACAGGATCATAGTAAGGGTAAAGGCGTGACACATGAACACTCTGATGTTTGGTACGGGGAGCATGAGGTCGACCAACAAGGTAGGTAACGGGAGTGATCTGTCGGATAATTTCAAAAGGGCCAAAATATGTATGTAGCAACTTTGTACATTTACCTTTCTTCCTAATAGGAGTGAAAACTTTAACTAATTGACCTACATTATAAACCACATCTCTGTGTTTAGCATCAAATGCTTCTTTTTGCTTCACCTGCTGCTTTGTAATGTTAGCAACAGCAACCTCCCGTGCCTTCTGAATCTCTTGCAACGTCTGTCTCACAAAAAGGTCATTAGACGTAGCTTGTAGCTGAACCTGGTTAGGTAAAGAAGGTTCTCAACCATATATCAAGAAAAACGGTGAAAATTTAGTAGACTCTTGAACACTTGAGTTATACGAAAAGATGACATAGGGCAAAATTGAGTCCCAATTCTTCTGATTATTGTCCACAAAATGGCTGAGCATATTTAAGAGGGTTTGGTTAAATCTTTCAGTAAGTCCGTTACAAGCTGGATGATAAGCACTGGTGAAATTGGAAGACACTGATAAAGATCTCAGCAATTCTTGTGTCACCTCACTTAAGAAAACTGAGCCACGATCAGATAACAAGGCAGCAGGGGCTCCATGCTTACAGATGATGTTATGCAAAATAAATTTAGCAACTTGAGGGATTGTTGCTGAAGAAAGCGACGCAGACTCGACCCAGCGAGAAGCATACTCGTTCGCAACGACAACATATTTGTGTCCAGAATTTGAGCGTGGGAGAGGCCCAAGCAAATCAATACCCCACCTCTCGCCTACAGATGTAACCGGAATTGGTTGTAATAAGCCTGCTGGTTTCTGATTCTTCGGTCCTTTTCTTCTTTGACAGCTGGGACAGGTTCGGACAAAATGTTCAATATCTTTCTTCATACCAATCCAGTAATATCTGGAGTGAATTTTGGCAAATGTTTTTGAGAATCCTAAGTGGCCTGAAGGAGGATCATCGTGACATGAAGAAAGAATTTCATGTTTTAGAGCTTCTGGAATAACCAGCAGATGGAGAGGGCCAGTGGAGCCAGCATTTTTACGATAAAGAACCCCTGATTTGAGCGCATAGTTGGAAACTTGTCTCTGAAGCTTAGCAGGGGCCGACGGAGGATCATGGAGAGCATTAATAAGCTCAAGTAACCCAGTATCTTTCTTCTGGTGGTCAGCAACTTCAACTGATGACAGCAAACATGTGGGGAGTTCTTCAAGCTGTTCAAGATCACTTTCTGTAGGTTGTAACACAGGAAATCTCGATAGAGTATCAGCATCATGATGTTTCTTGCCCGATTTATAGGAAATGGTGTAATCAAACTCTTGCAATTTCAAACTCCATCGTGCCAAACGCCCAGTCAAATCTTTCAAATTATTTAAATAACAGAGGGAGTGATGATCAGATACAATATGAACCTTGTAGCCATAAACAAAACTACGAAAGTGGGTAAGTCCAAACAGAATGGCCAACAGTTCCAACTCAGGAACACTGTAATTACGTTCACATTTAGATAGTGTCCTCAAAGCATAGCCCACTGGTTTCAACACATTATCAATCTTTTGATACAACACTGAGGCAACCCCTAGTCCACTGGCATCAGAGTGTAGTTCGGTATAAGCACCAGGAGTATAGTGAGCTAAGACAGGGGCCGAAACTAATAAGTCCTTCAAATTTTGAAATGCAGTTTGCTGATCAGATCCCCAAATAAAACTTTGATTCTTCCTAGTTAACTGAATTAGTGGTTGAGCAATATTAGCATAGCCCTTGATGAATTTCCTGTAAAAATTAAACAATCCCAAAACTTTTCTCACATCTCGAACATTTTTAGGACGAGGCAAATTTTGAATGGAAACAACTTTATCAGAATCAGGGGAAATACCATCTTTAGAGACTTCAAAGCCTAAGAGTTTGATCTTTTGCATGGCGAAGAAACATTTTTCTGGTTTGAGTTTAAACTTGTGGTGATCCAGACGTTGAAAAACAGCCTCAAGATTTTGTAACAACTCCTCAAAGGTTTTAGCAAAAACAACAATGTCATCCAAATATGCAATAGCCTTTTTAAAATTTAAATCGCCTAACAACTTGTCTGCGATGTAACTGAAAAACCTAGGGGCATTTGCCAACCCAAAACTCAAGCGTGTAAATTGATATTGACCCTGAAAAGTGACAAAAGAGGTATATTTTTGGCTATCCTCTGCAATAGGTACCTGAAAGTATGCTGACAGTAAATCTAATGAGACAAACCATTAAGCCTCCCCCAAATAACTTAACAAATCATCTATCAATGGTAAAGGGAAAGAGGAGGTCTCTGTAACAGCATTCAATTTTCTATAGTCGACACAAAATCTCATGGAGCCATCTTTCTTTTTGACAAGTACTACAGGAGAAGCCCAGGAGGACTGCGATTCCTTGATAATTCCAGCATCTTGCATCTCTTTTACTTGCTCAGCAATATTTTCCTTTTGTTTATGAGGAACTCTATATGGTGTTTGCTTAATTGGCTTAGGGTCATTTACTTTGATATCAAATTCTGCAACATCCGTAGTACCAAGTTCTTGTAATGTTGTGGCAAAAAGATCACTATATTTCAATAATAAAGCATGTAAGTCAGCCTTTTGGGTTTCCAGGAGTTTACCATTAACATTAAAATTACAATTTGGAGCTGGCAGAGGAGTAACATCGGATGATAAAACAGAATTACTCTGGACGAGTGCCACATCATAAGCTTTGGCTAAGACTGTATTTGCAAACAATGTTTGTGGAACTGAAGTATTATTATGCACTGGAATAGTAAGTTCAGAGGCAGAATGACACAACAACGGTGGAATGGAAAGGTTCTTCTTTTCCATTATGTTAAGAGCGGGTTCAAACATAACCTCATTGCTAATGGCTGACAAAGGCTTAACTGATATATAGCATGTAGACAGAGGTGGAATTTTAACATCATTCATAACTGCCATTTTAACACCAGAATTTGCACAATCATTATCTTGGAGAGGATTTACTGACATATCAACAAAAGGTCCTTGTGTTAGGGTTATTGGTATACTGAACACATCATTCTTAGAAGATTTCAGGGTTATCAGATTATGTGCATAGTCAATTATAACATCATGGGTCTGCAAAACGTCATTGCCTAAAATTAAATCATGGGACAAATCTTTCACAACTAGTACATCCTCCTGAAAAAGAGCATCATTAATATAGAAATCTAACACAGTGTGGTAAGGCGCATCAAGAAACTTGTTTCCTGCAGTGCGGAGCATCATCTCTATAGGTTTTAATGTAGAATGATCAAGAACATGTGCAGCATTCACAATACTTACTGCGCTTCCTGTATCGAGCAAGATGGAGAGCTCTGTCTGGGCAATACGACCAGTGACTTGCAAGATCTGACCTGATAATGCAGACACATCCCGTTGAGGTGCAGCCATGCTGGTGGGCGGTGGTGGTGCTGCTACGTCTCGTCGTATGAGGCTCGGCGCCAGTCGTTTTTTGACTGCGGGAGGCGGCTCCGGCAAAAGCGAGCCAGGTGGCCCTGCCTGTTGCATCTATAGCAGGTGACGGGTGAATCCCTCCGGTTGAAGTCAGATGACCGTGGAAGCTGTGAATGCTGTGACGTTCTCTCCGAAGATGGTAACTGAAACTGATTAACTCTGTTACATAACTGTTCCACACGATCAATCAGCTGATGCATAGGATCGATAGGTACGTCCACAAGAGAAGAAGCCTGAGAAGGCTGAGGAGAAGCTGGTAAAGTAACAGCAGGAACAGATGCATTATTAAATAGAACAGAGGGTGGCGTAACCACTGCAGCCTGAGATTGAGCAGACACTAGATGTTCACGGTTCTGCATATAAAACTGTGCTTTGTCCACTCTCGAATGATTTGTATTACCTCATCAACAGTTTGAGGATTTAATCGCAATAAAGATTGTACATACAGAGGTCTAAGAACCTTAAGCAAGTGTTTAATTTGTTCCAACTGCAACATAGCTGGGTTGACTTAGTCACATAAAGATAGCACGTCATAGATGTAACTAATAACAGGTTCATCATCCAACTGTACCCGCTGTCTGAGTTTCATTTCCAGAATATCACTCTGGTTTGTTATCTGAAATGCATTTAGAAATTGTGTACACAAGAAAACCCAATCATGGTGAGGGTGGCGATGGCGAAAAGTTTGAAACCATGATGCGGCAGTGTCTCGTAAATAGCATGGAAAGCATTTCAATTTCATTTCTTCTGACCAGCCATTAGCAGCAGCGACCATTTCAAAGTTCTGCAGAAATTCATGCGCCGACAACTTGCTGGAATTCTCAAAGTAAGAGGGGTCAATGACCGGGTGACACACAGCTGACTGCATTGTACTGGCCACGACAGGCGGATTAGACATCACTGATAACTGAGCAACAACAGGCGTACTAATACTGGACTTAGATTCCTCTTCACTATGCTCGCTAACTGGAGCAATTGCCATATCAGATTTCTGCGTAGTACGTCACTTAGGCATGATTGCAGCACAAAAGATAACACAACCAGTAAATAAACAATATGACAAAGCGATACAGATTGCACCAAACTAAACACTTATAGCATCACATGAATGTAAGTAGCAAGATCAGAACATAGCCAAATAAAACAGTACCAGAAGTATTACAATTAAGCGCCCACGGCAAAATATCAGAAAATTATACCAACATACGGTCTACACAAGCATGCCACGCAAACCACTTGGACACAATACCAAGATTTTTAAACAGAATGAATACATGGAAGAAAAACAAAATGATGTCTTCAGTGAGAAAGCTCGAACTGGAAGTTAAAAAAACCACGTCACACCTACTGTGACCACCGCTAACATTATCTCAAAAAGAGCAGAATACAGACTTGCAATTTGTATATAGCACAAAAAAAAATTCCTTCTTTTTTTCCTTTAAAACAAATGTATCTGACCTGATATACACACGCAAATAAACGCGCCAAAACACGTGCTGATGAAGACTGGTTTCACAAGCTAGAATTAGTGCTGAAATGCATGACCACGCGGGAATTCCATAACACACGTGCGTACATAAAAGTTACACGAAAAAGTCCCACAAAAGTATAGTAAACAGCTAGAAATCACAATCAATGGAATATAAAGTTACAAGCTTCCAGAACCACTGCTAATAAGCACAGAAAACAATCTTTTCACCTAGATGGCCAACACGTGACGAGCACATTTTCAAAGTTGCAAATATCTCACTCGTTTCACAACTCACCTTTCACAAATATATATTTGAAAATAACCAGCACGAACCACTTAGCACAGCAATACAATTTAATAGAAATAAAGCCAAAATAAGAGGAAAATGGAGTCAGAAGTTTTAGCGTCACGCCGACAATCAATGGAAAAATGCAAAAATGAACTCAAAATTAAAATTTAGAAACAAGACATTCAGAAATTATAGCAACAAAATTTAGAATATGGAAATCACAAATTATGCCATGAAAATCCTTACCCTTAAGCCAGAAACAAATTTAGATTTTTAGCGACCACGTGGAGGACCACAAACCGTTACATTTCAGAGGGAAAAAAATTTTTGCACTTAAAAATCTAGCAAAAAAGATTAAATTATGCCTGGCCCTCTACCAACTGTCGTAGCCTCTTTAAATTACTTCACAAGAACAGATGGGAGCTACTCGCTTGCAAGAGGTGCGGGCAAATTAAACAAAAACTTCACATGGCGAGGCTACGACGAGGGACGCAGCTAAAGAAAGTACAGAAAATAATGGCTATTCCAACATAATACCTGGCTTTAAAGGAGAGGAAGGACACTACACTACCATAATTAAGACTCCAAAAGAGTGGATGGCTAAGGGTTTAATGAGATAAAAACTGGTTACATTACTTACATTCTTTTCCCATTGTCTACCGACGAGGACATCGTGCTTTAGCAGTCGCACGTCTTTCCTGCACGAATCTTACTTACTGACTGTTAAACCAACGCTAAATTCAGGCGTCACTGACGCTATCCCCTCCCTAACACTTAGTTCCCCTACTCCCAGGCAGACTGCTGTCTCGGATCTCGGTGCCCAGAGAGTCGTGTATCCTATCATCTTAGGCATACGCCACATCATCTGCTTTTAAACATCTGACTATGGTTTCAGTTTCCTTTATTCCTCTTGTACATACAACGAAATGTGTAATAAAACAATATCTGCAAAGGTTTATCTTGTTTAACCTGAAGCAGATACAAAAATGAGCTTCCCTAGGAAGAGTATTTATCAACTGGAGTCAGCATTCAGTTGTTTTTCGCGATGTTGATAAAAGAGTATGGAATTTCATAGCAACGCATTTTTAAACACCCTCTTGTATGTATACACTTTGTACCCACAACAAAGTGTGTAATGAAAAAGGTGCTGACACAGGCCAGGTCATCCGGCACCTTGTGTTTCTAACGTAATCCGTGGGAGATAGAGATGAGGGGACGGAAAGGACGACCAGATCGGAATGACAACAGGCGCAAGCATACTTCCAGATTAAACGCATGCATCGTAGGCCGGACCACCTCTAGCCCCGACTCTCCGGGTGTTCCCTGAAGGAACGCCTGCCCGAAAGCACCCGGAGTGCACAACTACCGTCCAGCTACAGTCCGCGAACACCGTCGCCTGATCCTACAACCCTGAGATACATGGCAAGGAAGATGATGGATACAGAAAATGAGGACTAGGAGAATCGTGATGGATGAACCACCATAGCATTCACCTGCCGACCCGGAGTAACCTCGAAAAACCCATGGATCAGTGTGGGCATCACTGGGAATAAAACCCGGGACCTCCCGAATGCGAGTCGTTCACGCTACCGCGGCGCCACCTTGCTGAGTAAATGTGGTGAAACCATTTTTATAAAAGTTTATTCCGAATATAATGAAGTAGGTAGAAAAAAATTTTTTTCTAAAAATAGCAAAACATGTAACCAGACGCAAAAAGTGTCCTCAAGAGATTTAATATGTATTCGTGTAGGACGAAAAATAAGTTTGTGTTAAAACGTGTAATTAATTAATAAAAAGAATCTCACAGCTCTCTATATCAGTGAAGTGTTATTTAAATCGTATCAAGTATTAATAAAAGGAGTGAAGTAAAATTATAACCTTTGTAAGCCTACATTCTTGTTGCACCACATCCCTGCTAAGAGAAAAGTGTCTCTAACAAAAATACGCAGCCCAGGCAAACATAAAGAAACAGTCAAATTACAAAGTTAATAGTTTTTTAAACTTGGGGAAAAGGCCACCTGAAAGTACATTTGGAGCGAAGGCTACCGGAAACTGCTTACTATACGTGCTACAAGTTCGGCTCCCCAACAGTTGTTTTTCATATTAAATTAGTTTGTATGCCGCCCTTTGAAGTTCCTCTTTACTTTTCGCTATTAATATCTGGTCATCTGCGAAGATCATTGTCTTTGCTGTTGTTTACTTCAAACTAATCCCTCCTACTGTTTGCTGCTTCCATGATCTAATCATGTCGTCAAAATATAGATTAAAAAGAGTGGTTGACATTGGGAAACATTGTCTAACACCTTTTAGAATTATTATGGTTTCTCGATTATCTATTAAAATTTTAGTTATTTTTTACTTTCTCTACTACGTAAAGTAAGTAGGGGAAGTTTTGTATTCCACCCCAAAATTCGATACCGATATTTCACCGGAAATACATGTATCCAAAAAAATCATTTTGGAAACATGTCCTTGTGTGTGTCTGTGTGTCTGTCTGTGAACAGCATAACTCAGAAACGAACAGTCGAATAAACACCAAACTTGGTATTTAGGTTAAGTGCCTTCCAGAGAAGCGACACGAAGGTTTTCAAGAAAATCCCTCACCCCAGATTAACCTTTACATTGAACATTTTTCGAAAATTTTAATTTTATCAAAAATGGCTCTAACGATTTTTATTAAAATATCATATGTTTAAGATATTTTCATGACAAATGAAATGTATATCTAGAATTTTCTGCAAATGTCTTCAAAAGTATTCTTCATTGTGAACGACTTTTGCATAACTGTTAAACCATAAGAGATAGATAAAGTTTTACTACACAAAAAATGTACATCGCGTTAAAATACACAATTTATGTCATATACATCTTTTTGGTTGAGTGAACCATTTTCGAGATATTGCTTGTTATTCCCTTAAATTTTGCAATACTTATACTTTTTCTCAAATTCGTTATTCATTTTTTTATGTCCTGGACAAGCAAAGAGAATGGAATGCGCCACATAGCAACCAGCTCTTAAAATATTTGACTATCGCTTAAAACCTACCATATTCCCCTTGCATCTACAAGAAAATTAGCAATAAGATTAACATCTCGATTAACATGAAGCATATGGAGAATAAGCTTTTGTAAAAATAGTTTGTACAAGATTAGAAAAAGTCATTGAGTTTAGCACATCAGATTTTTTTTTAGTTTTTTATACCCACTAATAAATGACAGAGGGTAACACCTCGGATTTTTAAATGTATGCAATTGCGGACCACTCTCCAAAAGCCACAGTATCAGTCTATGATAATTATAGCTATACCATGAATAAGTGTAGATTAAACAAGTAAGTTTAAATAAGTGGGCAGGCCATGGAACACCAGAGACCGTAGAATGCGTCATCGATATTCTGTCGTTTCCAATACAATCCTGCTGGAGGAAATTTTTCTCAGGGATTTTCGTGGCTATTTATAATGGAATGCAAAATCATTATTTATGAAGAAATTTTAAAATTACACCTCACTTAACTGAAACTGTAATGCATGTTATTGAGCAAAAACCAATATATAAATGTTTTAATCATAAAACTAAAATCCAATAATGCTTTCCAGCTGCGTTTTTCGATTTCATTAAAGTTTCAAAAACAAATAACTCCGCGAGGGGAATAATTTTAAATACATTAAGCCTTCAGGGTTATTAATTTAACATTTTGCTTAAGATTAACTGTTTGTACAGAAATTAATTAAAACCTGGTGTCAAATAATTACTTTTATGTTTATTGGTTTCCAATTTTTGTAACGGTTTTTAATTTATAACTCCTCAATGGCTACCTAAATGCTTAGAGGGTAAAGAATGCGGCATCATTAAATCTTATTACATTCTCTACTATTTACGAACAGTAAGTAGAAAAGTAGGTACTCCATTCCATCCAAAAATATTATGTAGAGATTTCATTCTAAATAGAGTTTTAACACACTCTGAATTCAAAAAAACACGTTACAAAATTATGTGATACATGAATAGCGTTAGTCAAATGTTTCCAAATTGGTCGCTATATGCTGGCCTTAAGTCTCCATTGTTTCCATGTAATCACAAGAAACAACTGAATGCTAAAAGTAGTTTAAAGAATGGCCAAGAAATGAATAATTGGAACCATTAATAACGAATATTTCAGAAATGACATATAATAAAAAAATTAACTTATTTGAAATAAAGTGTGCGCTTAAAGAGATCTACATTTATTGTGTAGTACTTTTCGTTTAGCACTTAACGTTTACCAGTTATACAATATTATACAAACTTCCTTTGCAATGAAGAGCACTTCCAACCCTATTCCCAGAAGATTCAAGATATACATTTTATTTTCCATATAAATAACTTAAATATATAGCATTTTAATCAAAATTGTTCGAGCCAATTTTTAGAAAATCAACATTTTCAAAAAAATGTATCATGTAAATGGTAGTTCGGAGTGGGAGGATTTTCTTGAAAATTATTCTCGGAAGATACTGAATATAAATACCTACTTTGGAACTTATCCGACTTTTTATTTTTACTTTCTCTACTACGTACAGTAAGTAGGGGAAGCATTGTATTCCACCCAAAAATTCGATACCGAGATTTCACCGGAAATATATGTTTTGAGACCCCCTGAAGCCAAAAAAAAACATTTTTGGAAAACATGTCCATGTGTGTGTCTGTGTGTATGTCTGTGTGTCTGTCTGTGTGTCTGTGAACAGCATAACTCAGAAACGAACAGTCGGATAAACACCAAACTTGGTATTTAGGTTCAGTATCTTCCAGAGATACGACACGATGGTTTTCAAGAAAATCCCCCCACTCCAGATTACCCTTTGAAAATTTTAATTTTCTCAGAAATGGTTGACGATTTTGATTAAAATTCACTACACAAAAAATGTAGATCGTATTAAAATACACAATTTATATCTATACATTTTTTTTGTTGGGTGAGCCATTTTCGAGATATTGCTTGTTATTCCTTTAAATTTTCTAATACTTATACTTTTTCTCAAATGGAAATTCGTTATTCATTTTTTTTTGTCATGGTACTGCAAAGAGAATGGAATACTCCACATAGCAACCAGCTCTTAAAAGATTTGACTATCGCTTAAAGCCTACCAATTCCCCTTGCATCTACAAGAAAATTACCAATAAGATTAACATCTCGATTAACATGAAGCATATGGAGAATAAGCGTTTGTAAAAATAGTTTGTACAAGAGTAGAGAAAGTCATGTGAGTGTAACACATCAGATTTTTTAGTTACATGTTCGAAGGCACACAACGCGCATACCTTTTTAAAAATACTTTTTTGGGAGTCAGGGGACGACAAAACATACATTTCCTGTGAAATCGCAAATCTCTACATACGTAGACAAAGTTGAAAATGAAAAGGCTGTTAAATACCAGACTTCACTTAAGGAAATGGAATTGTTTGACCAGAAATTGTGAAAAATTAAAACATTAATTTTTTTCGAAACAAAGTAATATGAATTCTAAACTTTAAGAACACGTGCCGTGTTTTCGCTTGGCAACCGAGCGAGATGGCTCCACGGTAACATCACATTCAAGAGGTCCGGAGTACTATTCTCGGTGACCGCCCCCCCATGGGTTTCTTCATGACTTTCTCTGGTTGACAAAGCTGAATGCTGGAGTGGTGTATTCTACCACCGATTTCCTCTCTCCCCAATTTTCTCTCATTTTATTTCCCTTTAATGGTTCAGGGTAACTCCGGGCTGTGGTTCGATCGGTGTGGGGTAGATAGCACAGAGGCTTCTTACCCCTGCTAAAGTGACACCTGTCGAGCCTCCACTGTTGGGTCGTTATTACGGTCCCACTAGATGGACCTCTCCGAGCAACGCTGCCGTGGCCTGGAACTGTTAGGGAACTCTCCGCGTCTGTATGATTTGCTCTACAACCCATACGTCTCCAGCAATTCCCTCACCTCATCCGTTCCTCCCGGAGGTGTACGCACGATGCATTGGCGGCGAGGTGCTGGGAGTCCCTCCAATCACTGGTCCTATCCTACCCTTCCACTAGTGTATTTAAAACTACCAATTAACTGAGGCTATAAATGGACAGGCGCATATATACACTACGTGATCAAAAGTATCCGGACACCTGGCTGAAAATGACGTACAAGTTCGTAGCGCCCTACACGGTAATCAATATGGTGTTGGCCCACCCTTAGCCTTGATGGCAGCCTTCACACTCGCAGGCATACTTTCAAACAGGTGCAGGAAGGTTTCTTGGGAATGGCAGCCCATTCTTCACGGAGTGCGGAACTGAGGAGAGGTATCGATGTAGGTCGGTGAGGCCTGGCACGAAGTCGACGTTCCAAAACATCCCAAATGTGTTCTATAGGATTCAAGTCAGGACTCTGTGCAGGCCAGTCCATTACAGGGATATTATTGTCGTGTAACCACTCCGCCACAGCCCGTGCAGTATGAAGAGGTGCTCGATCGTGTTGAAAGATACAATCGCCATCCCCAAATTGCTCTTCAACGATGGGAAGCAAGAAGGTGCTTAAAATATCAATGTAGGTCTGAGCTGTGATCGTGTCACGCAAAACAACAAGGGGTGCAAGCCCCCTCCAGGAAAAACACGACCACACCATAACACCACCAGCTCTGGATTTCAGTGTTGGCACTACACACGCTGGCATATGACGTTCACCGGGCATTCGCCATACCCACACCTTGCCATCGAATCGCCACATTGTGTACCGTGATTCGTCACTCCACACAACGTTTTGCCACTGTTCAATCGCGTAATGTTGACGCTCCTTACACCAAGTGAGGCGTCGTTTGGCATTTTCCTGCGTGATGTGTGGCTTATAACCATGTAATCCAAGGTTTCTCACCTCATGCCTAACTGTCATAGTACTTGGAGTGGATCTTGATGCATTTTTGAATTCTTGTGTGATGGCCTGGATAGATGCCTGCCTATTACTCTTTACGACACTCTTCAAATGTCAGCGGTCTCTGTCAGTCAACAGACGAGGTGGGCCTGTACGCTTTTGTGCTGTACATGTCCCTTCACGTTTCCACTTCACTATCACATCAGAAACAGTGGACTTAGGGATGTTTAGGAGTGTGGAAATCTCGCGTATAGACTTCTGACACAAGTGACACCCAATCACCTGACCACGTTCGAAGTCCGTGAGTTCCACGGAGCGTCCTATTCTGCTGTTCCACGATGTCTAATGACTACTGAGGTCGCGGATAATGAGTAAGAAGCAGTAGGTGGCAGCATAATGCACCTAAGATGAAAAACGTATGTTTGTGGGGTGTCCGTATACTTTTGATTACATAGTGTATTAATAGATACGCCTAACTTTAAAGTCTGTT
Organism: Deroplatys truncata; assembly: GCA_030765065.1. Lineage (NCBI taxonomy): Eukaryota > Metazoa > Arthropoda > Insecta > Mantodea > Mantidae > Deroplatys > Deroplatys truncata. The sequence goes on along the minus strand of CM060988.1, from coordinate 168,477,966 downwards.
TGGCAAGGCTAATTGCCATGTACTTGAAACCAAAGTTGGTCACAGTGCTTTCGTGTGGACTGTCTTAGAAGTTCTACATTTAAGCCGTGTCGTCTAAAACACTGTTATTACTTAACTGCCTTTTATGCCGTTCCACACAAAGAATAATGGTTTCTTTGCTGCCTAACACACAGCTTCGTGCTCGTCAAATACCACGCTCAAGCGAAGTTACTAATGTTGCTTGTAATGTATTCTGATTTATGCTACTTGAGTATTATTACCGTTACTTTAACAGCTTTCTCAGACCTAGCTTTGCTGACCTTAAGGTTGTTCGCGACAGAATCATGGACTTAGATCGTCTAAGCACCAAGATAAATTGACGATGTGAAAACCATCACAAATGTGATCCTACGCTAGACAAATTTTATATTTCACGCTCAGTTTCTAGTTCATTTAGTTGCATTCCTAGTCAAGTGGTTTCCCCGTAAGGGGAGTTCCGATCCCTTCAGCTGCCGAAATGCGGGTATTGCGGATCCTTAGCATTTGTGATACTTCTGACGTTACTAGAAGTACTCCGGGCCGAACATTCGAGCCCCTCACGGAAGGGAGTTCTCCGGATTGGGTTAGACTCGGCGGTGTAGTGGGAGATTGGGTACGCCTGACTAGTTTTCCGCCTAGACGTCTAGATATTCTCCAACACCAACCATGAGTGAGAAATGGTAAACGGTGACTACACTCTGTCGCCTCCACCGTCAGCTTTCCGGTAGTCTTTCCTGATAGGGTTTTCTCTGTTGGGCCGACCCGCGTAAGTGACATATCCACCTCCGTCCGGTGGGGCGGAACGTGTAGTTGGGTAGATTTACCCATTCCGTTCTAGAGAAGCAGGGTTGCGGGTTATAAAATAGGTACCTCCCAATGGAAAACCCCATAGATTCTATCCCCGGGCTTTGGTGTGATAGTCAAGCGTTTTGGTTGCTTTTATCGGTCCACGTGACAGATTATAATTCATTTTTATTGGTTCTTACATTTTAGAAAGTACAGGTATATTCCATCTACAACTATCACATTATTTTCGCTTGAATACATTTTCTGTCCGGTTGACTGATTTTAGATAACTCGGTTTTTCCCCTGTATTGTCTAAGCCTCCGTACCGACAAGGTTTTCCTCGGTCTCAATCCTTTTGTTCTCCGCCACCTGAGGGCTGCTTTTCCCTTCTCAACCTTCTGTTCTTCCTTCTATTATGAATACATTTGCCTTCCTTAATACACATAATATATAATACATAGAGCATTTCCTTTTTGTTATTGCGATTCCTTTGCGTGCTTTTATTTCTTTATCTTATCGTTCTTTAGGGGAAAGGTGGGCAAGTTGACACAAACTATAAGTTTTATTCTTTTATTTTTGTTACAGATACATTTCAGATTATTCTGACATGGTACTGTTGTATAAACTTCTTTAAAAGTATCTGTTAATAATTGCAACACTATTTTATGAACACTTAAAGTTAAATTTTTCAACTTACCCCACTTAGGAGACAGGCTGGCGCAGGATGTGGTGTAAGTGCTATTTAAATGGAAAATATACGTTTTAAATAATTTATTAAAAACAAATATCATGGTCAAGTTATTAAGTAAACTTCAGATAGATTCATCCTAGTAAAAACATCTAACACCTTCCGGCCCTAGCCGTGGTCGCTGGAGTGGTCGCTCCGGCGCTCCGCCAAGCTGAGGGTCGCGGGTTCGAGTACCATCACGGGCATGAGTATTTGTGTGTGTATATGTGTTGCGGAAATAAGCGGTACGAAAAACAGTAAAACACAGCAGTATAAACTGGCTACAACAAGGGAACTTTAAAAAAACACAGGATAGCGTTTTTTAAACACGTCAACAGGTCGTTAAAGTAAGATATAACATCCAAAGTTAATTAAACACAAATGGCAATAATAAAATGAAGCACTCTACAGAATTAATCGGAAATGTCAGAAAAAAAAAATTTAAACACACTCGCTGCCTGTTGCTATCATTGTGCCAACCTGCCCCCTCTTTCTTGAGCCAACTAGCCACTGATGTGTTTGTTTTAATGCAAGCTCGATATATCAATTATGAATAAGAAATTGAAAAACTTAAAATACCAAGGAACAAAGCCATTTACGAGGCGTATTCCAAAACTAAGGCCCGGTGAATAATATTTAACGGATGATAGGCCTGAATAACGTTTCACGCCTGCAGTGCTGTCAACCGACTCCTGAGGAACCTACCGCAGTATTTGTGTGACGCAGTAGGCCTTTGCCAGTCGGTGAGAACAGACCGCAACGGCCGCGACAATCATAGATCCCACCAGTTGTGCAGTGCGCGGTGTGATTAGATTTTTGCTGTCAAAAGGATCGTTAGCTGCAGACATCCATTGTAAGTTATGCTTCGTGTATGGACTGGACATAATGAGTGACAAACGGGTTCGACAATGGTGTCGAGAATTTCGAAATCTCCGCACAAATGCGCACGTCGAACAGCACAGTGGTAGTAAGTGAACCAAAAACTTCGAAGTGCTTGGTATTTGACGATTAGTGGTATGGATGATGAATTCCCAAATGTTGCTGGAAACTCACTTTACAGGATTGTCACTGAACAGCTTGGATATCGGAAACTTTGTGCGAGGTGGGTGCCAAAATTACTCACCGTTCAGCACAAACAACAACGAATGTGTAGTGCACGACAGTTTTAGGAGCGCTATAGACAAGATGAAGATGGTTTATTTTCCCACATTGTTACGACTGACGAGACATGGATAGCGTACACCAGCTCAGAATCGAAACCTGTCAATGCAGTGGCGCTGTTCTGGTTCACCCAAACCAAAAAGGTGTGAGCAATCGCCGTACACGAATCGCAAAGTGATGGCTATCGTGTTTTGGGATAAAAAGGCGTCCTTTTGATCGATTTCATGGACCGTAGGTCAACAATTATAGTCGATGTGTACTGTGTAATGCTTACCAAACTGAGACGTGCTATCCAAATTCGACGACGCGGGAAACTGTCGTCTGGCATCATCCTCCTGCACGACAACGCACGCCCGCACACCGCTGCCATAATCAAAGAGAATATTCAAGAGTTTCATTGAAAACTCTTTGACTACCCTCCCTACAGTCCCCACCTGGCACCAAGCAACTATTTCCTCTTCTTGCATTTGAAACGGTGGCTGGGTGAACAACAATTTCAAACCGACGATGAACTCAATACGAGTATTACCAACTGGTCAAGTCCCAGGCGGCAGACTTCTATGCCGAGGGGTTAAAGAAGCTGTCAATAACAAACTTATCTCATCAGCTCTGTTATTAGGACCAAACGGACCTTAGTTTTGTAATACGCCTCGTAAAAGCACTTTCAAACAAAATATTTAGAAGCCATTTAATATTGGATATGTACCCAGAAAAAAATTCCCCATAAGCTGAATATTTACTAACCTCGCGAGAAAAACACCTTCATGGCTTCCTTCCACTACAACTTCTCAAAAAAGTATTGTTACTTCCGTGGGACGTGTATTTGGCGACAAGGAATAGTATGGAATTAAACGTTCTTCCACACATCCGTGTGTTGCAAAAGGTTGGAAAGGTAGAACCAGATGACTGAAAAATTCAATTCCATCGCCGGGATATGAACCGCGGATCTCCTGGTTTTCATCCGGTTGCTCTAACCACTGAGCTGCTACTAAGGCAACATTTCGGTATGACGCTAAATTCCCCAACTGATTCGCATGTTTCCCGATAAACTATAAGGAGATTTCAAATTGTAATACCCAAATGGCGACTTACATTGCTGTAAGTACTTCAAGTCCCGGGCTTGATAGTTTCGACCACTATTAGGTAATTAATGGAACTAATTGTTGTTCCACACAAGTCGTGGGTTGGAAAGGTAGAATCAGACGGCTGAAAAATTCAATGCTATCGCCGGGATTTGAACCACGAATCTCCCGGTTAAGCACTTACAGAATTGTAAGCCATTAGGGTATGCAATCTCAATATAATTTGAGATCTCCTTGTGGTTTACCGGGAAACATGCGAATCAGTTGGGAAATTTGTGTCATACCGGCATGTTGTCATGGTAGCTCAGTGGTTAGAGCAACCGGAGGGAATCCAGGATATCCGTGGTTAAAATCCCCGCGATGGCATTGAAGTTTTCAGTCGTCTGATTCTAGCTTTCCAAGGAATAGTAATGTCTGCTTTCTACTATAATGTATTGACTAAGGGCTGAAATAAAAGCCATGAACCAACTAGCTCCTGGAGTTAACTTGCCCCCTCACCCTTACTTAACTTTGTATTTCCTTTTATTCCATTTAATTATTTTACTGTTTAATGTCCAATAGGGCAAATATTCCATCTCTGTGGGTGTATATATTTGTTGTCAAGACCCATGCGTGTATTCGTAATTGAAATCCTTTCTGTAGAGGTAGAGAAATAAAAATAATAGTTAGGAAAGTCATGTGTCTGTGGCGCGTAAGACTTTTTTATTCAGTAAAAGCAATATATTTTGTCTGTGTATGACCCAGCTGTATATTTAATCATTACGAGAATGCTCTGTCTGTTGTTTTTTTCCTACAGAAGTCCCATATCTGCAACATGCATGCAGTATGAACTATAAAAACAAACACCTGTTATTTATTGCTCCACTTTTCAAGTTTAAATTACGCTTCTCTACCTCATCCCCTTCCTTCATCCCCCCCGCAGAGAATTTCCGTTCATTCTCTCTCTTATCAGGTCAACAAACAGTTGGTACTCCTGCTGCGAGACAAACGCTGTTGCACATTCTTCCGGTGTAGTTGGCAACCTTTGCAAAAGAGCTGCAACTTGGGAATGCTTACAAAATTCATTACGGAATAAAAAAGGTGGTACTTAAAGGAAATATTATTCACTTTAAAAGGGCGAGAGGTATTTTAGACTCTGTCCAGGTAAGCATAAGGTAATTAAACTGGCTGGAGGACCCCAGGGCTTTAGATAACCTCATACGAGGAATAATTCCTCTGGAGACGAAATAAAAGAAAGTGCTCGCCTTATAACGATCTTTTTCATCTCGCAAGAAATGTGTTAAAACGTAAGGACAGTTAAAATACTGCCTTTAATGAAACACTGTTACAAGTTCTTTGTGAGCTTCAAAGTTTCTTTTAAAGCATTGGTGAACTTTTATAGAACTCTAATAGCAAAATGAATTTCGAACGCGTTTAAGCATACTGGGACGTGAGGAATAGTGAAAAAACTGATGTGTTACACTCACATGACTTTCTATACTCTTGTACAAACTATTTTTACAAATCCTTATTCTCCATCTACTTCATATTAATCGAGATAAACATTTACATAAACTATCTTATTTTCTTGTAGGTGCAAGGGGAATATAGTAGACTTTGAGCGATAATCAAAATTGCAAAATTCAAACAAATAACAAATAATATCTCGGAAATGGTTCACTACAGAAAAAAATGTACATGATATAAATTGTATGCTTTAACGAGATCTACACTTTTTGTGTAGAAAAATGTTGTCTATCTCTTACGATTTATTAGTTATGCGAAAGGCATTCAGAAAGAAGAGGATTTTTGGAGTCATTCCCAGAAAGCTCAAGATATACACTTCATTTGTCATGAAAATATTTTAAATATATGATATTTCAATCAAAATCGTTAGAGCCATTTTTGAGAAAATCAAAATTTTCGAAAAACATTTCATGTATTTTGCAGTCCGGGATGGGGATATTTTGTTGAAAAACCTCATGTCGCATCTTTGAAGGCTACTGATCCTAAATACCAAGTTTGACATTTATCCAATTTTTTTGTTTTTGAGTTATGCTGTAAACAGACACACGGACCTTTATCTAAAAACCTGATGTGTTACACTCACATGGATTTCTCTACTCTTGTACAAACTATTTTTACAAACTCTTGTTCTCCATCTATTTCATATTAATCGGTAGGCTTTAAGCGATAGTCAAATCTTTTGAGAGCTGGTTGCTATGTAGCGCATTCCATTATCTTTGCATGCCCAAAATGAATTACGAATTCCCATTTGAGAAAAAGCATTATGTATTGAAAAACTGAAACAAATAACAAGGTTTATGTTGGAAATGGTTCACTGTAGACCTAAAATGTATATGACATAAATTGTGTGTTTTTGTGGTAAAATTTTGTCTATCTCTTACGGTTTACCAATTATGGAAAATTCATTCAGAATGAAGACGACTTTGGGGACATTCCCAGAAAATTCTATATATGCCTTTTATTTGCCATGAAAGGGTCCTAAAATATGATATTTTGATCAAAATTGTTAGTGCCATTTCTGAAGGAATTTTCTTGAAAATCTACGTGTCGCATCTTTTAAAGATACTGAGCCTAAATAACAAGTTTGGTATTTATCCGACTTTTGGGTTACGCTGTTCACAGGTACACAAATACACACACACACACAGGCCTTCTTTTAAAATATTTTTACTTTCTCTACTACGTATAGTAAGTAGGGGAAGTATTGCATTCCACCCAAAAATTCGATACCGAGATTTCACCGGAAGTACATGTTTTGAGACCTCCTGAATCCAAAAACAGCATTTTTGGAAACATGTCCGTGTGTGTGTGTGTGTGTGTGTGTGTGTGTGTGTGTGTGTGTCTGTGTGTCTGTGAACAGCATAACTCAAAAACGAACAGTCGGATAAACACCAAACTTGGTATTTAGGTTCAGTATCTTCCAGAGATGCGACACGAAGGTTTTCAAGAAAATCCGCCCACCCCAGACTACCCTTTACATGGAACATTTTTCGAAAATTTTAATTTTCTCAAAAATAGCTCTAACGATTTTGATGAAAATATCGTTATGTTTAAGATAATGTCATGCGAAATGAAATGTATATCTCGAATTTTCTGGGAATGTCTCCAAAAGTATTCTTCATTGTGAACGACTTTTGTATAACTGGTAAACCGTAAGAGATAGACAGAATTTTACTACACAAAAAATGTAGATCGCGTTAAAATACACAACTTATGTCATATACATTTCTTTTGTTGAGTGAACCGTTTTCGAGATATTGCTTGTTATTTCCTTAAATTTTCCAATACTTTTACTTTTTCTCAAATTCGTTATTCATTTTTTACTTTCTCTACTACGTATAGTAAGTAGGGGAAGTATTGCATTCCACCCAAAAATTCGATACCGAGATTTCACTGTAAATACATGTTTTGAGACCCACTGAATCCAAAAAAAGCATTTTTGGAAACATGTCCGTGTGTGTGTCTGTGTGTGTCTGTGTGTGTGTGTGTCTGTGAACAGCATAACTCAAAAACGAACAGTCGGATAAACACCAAACTTGGTATTTAGGTTCAGTATCTTCCAGAGATGCGACACGAAGGTTTTCAAGAAAATCCGCCCACCCCAGACTACCCTTTACATGGAACATTTTTCGAAAATTTTAATTCTCTCAAAAATGGCTCTAACGATTTTGATAAAAATGTCATATGTTTAAGTTAATGTCATGAGAAATGAAATGTATATCTCGTATTTTCTGGGAATGTCTCCAAAAGTATTCTTTATTGTGTACGACTTTTGCATAACTGGTAAACCGTAAGAGATAGACAGAATTTTACTTCACAAAAAATGTAGATCGCGTTAAAATACACAACTTATGTCATATACATTTTTTTTTGTTGAGTGAACCGTTTTCGAGATATTGCTTGTTATTTCCTTAAATTTTTCAATACTTATACTTCTTCTCAAATTCGTTATTCATTTTTTACTTTCTCTACTACGTTTAGTAAGTAGGGGAAGTATTTTATGTCCTGGACATGCAAAGAGAATGAAATGCGCCACATAGCAACCAGCGTTAAAATATTTGACTATCGCTTATAACCTAGCAATTTCCCTTGCATCTACAAGAAAATTACCAATAAGATTGACATCTCGATATCTCGATTAACTTGAAGCATATGGAGAATAGGCGTTTGTAAAAATAGATTGTACAAGAGTAGAGAAAGTCATGTGAGTGTAACACATCAGATTTTTTTATGTCCTGGACATGCAAAGAGAATGAAATGTGCCACATAGCAACCAGCGTTAAATATTTGACTATCGCTTAAAAGCTACCATATTCCCCTTGCATCTACAAGAAAATTAACAATAAGATTGAGATCTCGATTAACATGAAGCATATGGGGAATAGCCGTTTGTAAAAATAGATTTTTAACACATCAGATTTTTTTTGCATTATGGGGCTACAAAACATGTATTTCCTGTGAAATCTCAGTATTGAACTTTCTACTTAAAGAAAGTAATAAGCTTAAGTAAAAATTCTTGGTATACCCACTAATAAAAGATAGAGGGTATGAAAAGTAATGTGAATGTATCACATCAGAGTTTTTTACTTTCTCTACTACGTATAGTAAGTAGGGGAAGTATTGCATTCGACCCAAAAATTCGATACCGAGATTTCACCGGAAATACATGTTTTGAGACTCCCTGAATCCAAAAAAAGCATTTTTGGAAACATGTCCGTGTGTGTGTGTGTGTGTGTGTGTCTGTGTGTCTGTGAACAGCATAACTCAGAAACGAACAGTCGGATAAACACCAAACTTGGTATTTAGGTTCAGTATCTTCCAGAGATGCGACACGAAGGTTTTCAAGAAAATCCCCCCACCCCAGAGTACCCTTTACTTGGAACATTTTTCGAAAATTTTAATTTTCTCAAAAATGGCTCTAACGATTTTAATTAAAATATCATATGTTTAAGGTATTTTCATGACAAATGAAATGTATATCTCGAATTTTCTGGGAATGTCTCCAAAAGTGTTCTTCATTGTGAACGACTTTTGCATAACTGGTAAACCATAAGAGATAGACAAAATTTTACTACACAAAAAATGTAGATCGCGTTAAAATACACAACTTATATCATATACATTTCTTTTGTTGAGTGAACCGTTTTCGAGATATTGCTTGTTATTTCCTTAAATTTTCCAATACTTATACTCTTTCTCAAATTCGTTATTCATTTTTTTATGTCCTGGACAGGCAAAGAGAATGGAATGCGCCACATAGCAACCAGCGTTAAAATATTTGACTATCGCTTAAAACCATATTCCCCTTGCATCTACATGAATATTACCAATAAGATTGACATCTCGATATCTCGATTAACATGAAGCATATGGAGAATAGGCGTTTGTAAAAATAGATTGTACAAGAGTAGAGAAAGTCATGTGAGTGTAACACATCAGATTTTTTCTTTAAGTTTCCTGTTTTGCTGGAAACACGTGCTGCCTCACTTGTACCTCAATTTTAGCCTTATACGAGTGCCCTTCCGCTCGTTTATAATCACACATTGCTTCATCCACACACATACTTGCTCTGTGTTTTGGTTTTTGGTATCCTTTCTTGTATTACAAACATAATTTTGACTGTTATTACGGTCTCATTTCTCTTACGCCCACAGAATCTTTTTTTATGTTCTTGACATGCAAAGAGAATTACATTTTCACATAGCGACCATTTCTAAAAAATTTGACTATCGCTTAAGGCCTACTATGTTCCCCTTGTTTTGTATTTGCAAGGGCAATATAGAAATACAGTAGCCTTTAAGCATAGACATATATCTTAATAGCTGGTTGCTAGGTGCAGCACCATTCTCTTTGCCACAGATTAATACTCATTGCGTACCCAAGATAAAAAAATGAATAACGAATTCCCATTTGAGAAAAATTATAAGTATTGGAAAATTTAAGGGAAGAACAAGCAATATCTCGAAAATGGTTCACTCAGCAAAAAAATGTATATGACATAAACTGTGTATTTTAACGCGATCTACATTATTTGTGTAGTAAAACTTTGTCTATCTCTTATGGTTTACCAGTTATGCTAAAGTCGTTCACAATGAAGAATACTTTTGGAGACATTCCCAGAAAATTTGAGATATACATTTTATTTGTCATGAAAATATCTTAAACATATGATACTTTAATCAAAATAGTTAGAGCCATTTTTGAGAAAATTAAAATTTTCGAAAAATGTTCCATGTAAATGGAAATCTGGGGTGGGGATATTTTCTTGAAAATCTTCGTGTTGCATCTTTGAAGGATACTGAGCCTGAACACCAAGTTTGGCATTTATCCAATTTCTCGTTTTTTGAGTTATGCTGCTTACAGACACACACGGACTTTTTTCTAAAAATGAAAAGGTTTCTGCAAAGGTTCATCTTGATTAACATGAAGTAGATGGAGAATGAGCGTTTGTAAATATAGTTTGTACAAGAGTAGAGAAATTCATGTGAGTGCAACGCACCAGATTTTTTTGGTTAAGTTGTTTACAGACAGACACACAGAGACATGTTTTAAAAATGCTTTATTTGGAATCAGGGCACCCCAAAACATTTACTTCCGGTGTAATCTCAGTATCGAATTTTTGTATGCAATGCAATACTTTCCCTACTTACTATAGGTAGTAGAGAAAGTAAAAATGGGCTGAACGGTTTGAAAGGAGTGGAATAATGCTCAGAATGAACCAAGGGTCCGTAGACTTATAGTTATTTATAAGGAATAAATCTTACCCAAGTAGTCGAACTCGGAATCTCTTGAATGTAAGTAGATATAATAGAGCCAAGTAGTCTAAACAATCTTACTTGTATGTGTCGTATTTACAGATTTTCTCTATTCCTTCTTCTGTAGGTTATTCTTAGGAAAGCTGCTTATTATTAGAATGTCAACCACTTGTGAAGCCGGGCGATGGTTGTCACGTTTTGAAGAAGTATCCTATGCTTGAATATCTGCTGTTTATTCTTCTACCGGCTGCTACAGTGGTTGGCTCAGAGATCTTTCTCTCAGGGAATGCGTGAGCGGATGTGAAAGGATAACACCAGTTTAAATTTACTGAGAAATTTAATGTGATCTAAAACTTGAGATATTGAAGTGAGATGCCGACCGCCTGAAGATAAAGAATGAAATTGATTATAAGTCGAAGATCTCGAAACTATAACAATTAATTTACTACACCTGCTAATTTGTGCAGTATCAATTTTACGGTTTCAGATAACTTTCAGCAACAACAGGAGAAGTTTAATTGTCTGAATTGCTAAATAGCTTACCGGCCAAACCCCTCACGGGAACCGTTAAGTAACTGATCACCCAACACGGTCTTAGGCGCTACAAACTGCGGATCACCGTAAAAGACTGTAAACCCTACGGGTGTACACGAAGAAAAGAAAGGAAGGCAAGACGCTAATTTTAGCAATACTCGCTCTTTTATGCTTATTCTATTAAACGCAGAATTTTGAAAAACTTTTGATTTTTTCAGAAATGACTCTAACGATTTGGATTAAAATCTTACAGTTTAAGATATTTTCATGGCAAATCAAATGTATATCTTGAATTTTCCGGAAATGTCCTCAAAAGTCCTCTTCATTCTGAATGACATTTGCATTATTGGTAAGCCGTAAGAGATAGACAAAATATTACTGTACAAAAAATGTAGATTTCGTTAAAACACACAGTTTATGTTCTATGCACTTTTTTGTAGGCTGAACCATTTCCGAGATATTCCTTGTTGTTTGTCTGAAAAAGAGAATGCAAAAGAGAATGGAATGCTCCACATAGCAACCAGCTCTTAAAATATTTTACTATCGCTTAAAACCTACCATAGTCCCCTTGCACCTACAAGAAAATTAGCCATAAGATAATATTGCAAACGTTTATCTCGATTAACACGAAATAGATGGGGAATAAACTTTCGAAAAATAGTTCGTACAAGAGTAGAGAAAGCCATGTGAGTGCAGCACATCAGGTTTTAACATACCTATTTGTTCGACTCCCTTGCCCATTTTGTAGAGATGTCCATGCAGCTAACAGTGTCCAGCTAATGGACCGAATGTGCGTTCGGTACTCCAATGCTGGGGTGGTTCTACTTCTACCACGATTCTTCTGTCACTCATTTCCTGTACCCATCCTTTCCTCCATTGTCATCTATTCCAGGGTTGTAGGACCAGGCGACGATGTTCGGCGGATTGCGGATATGAACTTTGTAAACGTTTCTTCACTGGCGTCGGTCGGAACTGCTCAGTTTGGCCCGTCTCCAGGTGGGCGCCCCTTCGGGGGAACCCCCGGTGTTGGATGTTAGTGAGTGGGCCTGGACGGCCTCAGATGCGTTCGAACTGGAAACGTCAGGGGCCCCGTCCATGCTTGCGTACGTCATCATCCGGATCTGGTCGCTCTTGGAGTCTCTCCATTCATTGCTTCCTACCGTGTGTCACGGTAGAAGCACAAACGTTCCGATCCCGTCCTTAAATAGAATATTATTTCTCATAATTTATTTTCTCAAAAACTGTTCTCGCGGTTTTAATTAGGGTGTAACAGCTTTTAGGTATTTGCATATAAAAATGTATATTCTGTATTTTCTGTAAATATCACATAAAATTCTCATTTGTAATAAAATTCGTATAATTACAAAACCAATTATTTAGTAGAAGAAAAACCTTGTTTCAAGCTTGTCAATATTCACCGTTTGTGGCTTGCTATTTACATTACCTGCTTTAAACTGCGTACGTTTATTCTGTTTTCACACCAGCTCGTCACTAACCACATTTGTAATATAAACATTTCAATATTGTTTGTACTACTAACATTTAACCATATCTACAGAAACATAAACAAATATTTATCGTCATTAACGTAATGTGAATAGAAAAATATTTGTTTACTTTCTTTGTGACCTATCTGTAGTAGCTAAGGTGACCTTTCTCTCTCTCTCTCTCTCTCTCTCTCTCAATTATACGTCGCTTTAACTATGTGGTCAAATCGCGACGGATCTGTTAGGAGATATCTCCTGCTTGGTGTATGGTGGATAGTTAGCTATCTAGGTCTCATCCTTGTACTATGCCATCTTGCTTCGTCATCAACAGAGGCCTTAGTGCTAGGTAACCTTACCTCTGCGTCTATTCGTAACGGGCATATGGCAGCTTCGTCCACGCCCATGGGGACTTCAGTGCTAGTTAACTGTACTCTACTTCTATACGTAACGGGCAGATGGCCACACTATCTCTGCTTCTGTACGCAATGGACAGATAACAACTTTGCCACGTATTCACACAGACCTTTTTTTTTTTTTTTTTTTTGTTTTATTTTTTTTTTTATTTTCTTTTTTTTTTTTTTTTTTCTTTTTTTTTTTTTCCAAAAGTAATGCTCTGTTCGGAGGATACGTTGCGCAATAACAAGTGTGTATATCATGCGAGACCTTAGAACCGTCCCTGCTTCCAAGTTCATATAGAGGGCAACGTTCACTAGAAATAGTCCGGTCAATCAGATTTAATTACTGTTTTTTTTTTCTTTTTTTTTTTTCTTTTTTTTCATTTTTTTTTTTTTTTTTTGGCAGGCACAGCACTCAAATTTACTTCAACTTGGTTTTCAGTAACCGCTTTTTTTTTTTTTTTTTTTTATCTTATGGCTAATTTTCTTGTAGGTGCAAGGGGAATGAGTAGGCTTTTTTTTTTTTTTTTTTTATTTTTTTTTTTTTATAAATTTTTTTTTTTATTTTACCGAACCGTGGTCGAGCTTTTGGTTCACATGCCTTCTCAAGGGAAATGGGTCCGAGTATTTTTTTTTTTTTTTATTTATTCATTTATTTATTTATTTTTTTATATAATTATTTAAGCAAGGAAGAACAGGATCCTAACAAAAAGGGAAAAGGGTATTACTTTGCTAGTGGAGCTTAAATCTGAATATCCAAGGCTGGAATGGCCCTGTTCTGTGTTGCCGAATCATCTGCCATCTCTCAGCACGTAAAACAGCACAACAGCAAACAAATAACTCGCACCAGTGCCGGCCGGTTACACTAACACACAGCGGACAGACAACCTCACGGCACGCCTGCCACTGCACGACTGACCTTAGTGCTAGTCAACTGTATCTTGCTTTTACACTTGCGGGCAGATGGCGTTAGGGTGCCGTCTAGAATATCTGCTTTCATTATCCGTGTATAGATGGCAGACCATTCGATATTACCGCCTATTTTTTCATTTTTAATATTGTTTTAGACGTACGGTGGAATTAGGGTCGTGGTATTAATAATACAATCTGGTAATTGCCTTGGCGACTGAGGGAAACCATGAACAAAATTTCTGATGTGTTACACTCACATGACTTTCTCTACTCTTGTACAAACTATTTTTACAAACGCTTATTCACCATATGCTTCATGTTAATTGAGATATCGAGATGTTAATCTTATTGCTAATTTTCTTGTAGGTGCAAGGGGAATTGCTAGGCTTTAAGCGATAGTCAAATATTTTAAGAGCTGGTTGCTATGTGGAGTATTCCATTCCCTTTGCATTACCAGGTCAAAAAAATGAATAACCAATTTGAGAAAAAGTATTAGTTTTGGAAAATTTAAGGGAATAACAAGCAATATCTCGATAACGGTTCACTCAAAAAAAATTGACATAAATTGTGCATTTTAACGCGATCTACAGTTTTGTTTAATATTTTTTTATCTCTTATGGTTTACCAGTTATGTAAAAGTCGTTCACAATGAACAATGCTTTTGGAGACATTCCCAGAATATTCGTGGTGTACATTTCATTTGTCATGAAAATATCTTAAACTTATGATATTTTAACCAAAATCGTTAGAGCCATTTTTTATAAAATTAAAATTTTCGAAAAATGTTCCATGTAAAGGGTAATCTGAGGTGGGAGTATTTCCGTGAAAACCTTCGTGTCGCATTTCTGGAAGATACTGAACCTAAATACCAAGGTTGGTGTTTATCCGACTGTTCGTTTCTGAGTTATGCTGTTCACAGACAGACACACACAGACACACACACGGGCATGTTTCCAAAAATGCTTTTTCTGGTTTCAGGGGGTCTCAAAACATATATTTTGGTATCGAATTTTTGGGTGGAATGCAATACTTCTCCTACTTACTATACGTAGTTAGAGAAAGTAAAAAGCAGCAGATTGGTCGGCCCACGCGTTTTTAAACCGGAACCTCCTGAATACGAGCCACACATGGATCAAAAAGCATCTTTAGAAAACGGTTTGCTCTCGCGTGTGTGTGCGTGTGTATGTGTGTTTGTGAAAAGCATAAATCAAAAGCGATAAAGTAGATAGATACCAAACTTGGTATTTAAGAACTATATTCCGAAGACATATCATGAAGAATTTCTAGAAAATCCCCACATCCCATATTACCTTTATATGAAATAATGTTAGATATTTTTAGTTTCTCAAAAACGGCTCTAACGTTCTGATTAGAGTACCATACATTTAAGATACGAGGGGCGTACAATAACGAAGTTTCCCTATTCTATAAAAAAACATTACACACAATTGATCATGTTGAATTAATTTTATTTATGTTGTACAAACCTTCTGTTACTTTTCTACAGAGTCAACATGTTTTTCCAAGCAATTTTGGGGACGTGACACAAGTTTTTACAAGCAAGTGTTGTACCAGGTTGGATCTTGTGCTCATAACCAGATGTTCACTTCTGGTTGATCTTCGTCACGGTGTTAAAGTGCTTACCTCCATGATGACCTTTGAGTCAGGGGAACATGTGAAAATCACTTGGGAAAAGATCTGATGAATATGGAGGATGCGAGAAAACTTCCCAGTTGAATCTTCTGAGCTCCGCCTGTGTCAAGATTCAACTTAGAAGTTTTCTCGTATCCTCCGTATTCACCGGAGCTTGCCCCAAGTGATTTTCACATGTTCCTCCAACTCAAAAGGTAAGCACTTTTAACACCGATGATGAAGTCAAATCAGTAGATGGTTGCGATCACAGAACCCGACCTGGTACAACACTTGTTGGAAAAACTTGTGTCACGTCCTCAAAAATATTTGGAAAAACATGTTGATTATGTAGAAAAGTAACAGAAGGATTGTATATTATACATAAAATTAATTCAACATGATTATTTGTTTGTAGTGTTTTTTATAAATGGGGAAACTTACTTATTGTATGACCCTCGTATTTACATTACCAATAAAATGTATGTTTTGAATTTTCTACGAACAGCCTGTAAAGTCCTTTTCATTCTGAATTATTTTTGTAAAACTAGTAAACCGTAAGGGATGGCCAAAATCTTAATACAAAAATGCCACAATTTATGTCATATCAATTCTTAGTGCCGTTAATCATTTCTGAGATATTCCCTGTCATTTGTTTGAATTTTCAGATATTTATAATTTTTCCAAGTGGTAAGTGGGTACTCCTTTTTTTCCGTGGTCATACAAAGGGAATGTAATTTCAAAGCCATCACATATAGCGACCTGTTTTTGAACATTTGACTATTGCTTTAGTTAACGAGATGTGTACTGAATGTTTATCTCGATTAACAAGAAATAGCAGAAGAATGAACTTTTGTAAGAAGAGTTTGTAGAAGAGTGAGTAGGGAACGACATATGAGTGCCACATATATTTCTTTTACAAGCAGTATATTAAAGAATACCTATGAATTAGCATAACGAGTAGAGAATGTCCTGTGAGTGCTGCACATTAGGTATTTTATTCTGAAGCATGTTTTTCCCCGACCACACATCGGTTTATTCTTATCACGTGCGTTTGTTTACTGTTTCGGGTAGCACGAGGCGTATGTTTAAGCAGAGGGACTACAAAACAAAAGAAGGCTACACCTTATAATGAAGACGCTGTCCTCTGGCGGTAGAATACGTGATGTAGCGGAGCAATCTACAGGGAGTAGGATATCTCTTTCATCAGGATTCAGTTCATCTGCGTGCACTGCCCCGGGGTCGAACTGTGAGATCTTGAACAGAAATGTGCTTGTCCTATCTGCTTCAGTATCGCCGCTGGCTGAGCAATAACTGTATGGAGCACGGAGGGAGGTGCTGAGAATCTTTGCTGAGTACCCAGCAGGCTAGCACTGAATAAAAATGACATTCCACATAAAAAAGATCCAGTAGCAAAAACTATTGCCCACCAGGCATTCTCCTTCAACTGATGTATCTTTCAGTCGTACATTTCTGACTTCGGTATAAAGTACAGGCAAGCACAAAATAATGTAGCCTATACATTATGACCCAGAAAAAGGAGGGAATGAGATGGGGTGTGAAGCAGTTCTTTTAAGCTCTAACGATGTTATCTTGATAGAGATATTAAAACAGAAAAATAACTTTAATTCACAAAATATACATTTATACGGTTATCAAATCCCACGTTGCGGGACTAGCTTTTTACTCCCACTCCATTTTTTATGAAATCTACAGGATTTTATGGTTAAACCTCTACCTCCCCTTTATCCCTTATTGTAATTTTGTACAACCCCGGCTATTCCTAACACCGGATGAAAACTCCCTCGATATTCACAGAAAAGGGTGTTAAACATCGTGGAACAAGTTGAAAACCCACATATAATACTCCCAGGATTCAAACACAGCCTTAATCATCTTCAGCGCATTCTGGACACTAGCGATCAGATCTCGGCAGTCGAGTGTACCTGGAATTACTATCGATTGTTAATTTTGTTTCCCTTTACCCCCAGGATTGAAGAGAAACATAGTCGAAGATGGAAGATTATCTGGCAGTTCCAACTGATGGCCAGGAGACGACCTATGAAGTCTTAAACGAATCCACACCGACAGCAGCAAAACACTGGCGACATGGACGTCTACAATCTAATCAGTGTGCATTCTGCTCCGGTATTGATACCTTGGTGCATCGGATTGCCTCCTGTCGGCAGGTTGATGACAGTGCTCAGGAACTATATATCAAGATGATGCCAACCGGGTGCCCCGCCATGCCTTGAGGAACTTCAGCGCCTGGAATTTCAACGCTGTGTGATATGGTTGGGAACGGGAACGTTACACTGGATGTTTAAACTGAATGTCCACAATTAGGCAAAGAGGGCGGAATGGTTCGGCTTTTTGAGACACGAACGGTGGAAGCTGACAAAGTCCGGATTCGTCAGCTCAATACAGCCCTTCATCTCGCATTTCCAGATTACTAATTTATACTTTGTACCGAAACCCCAACATTAAAAGAAAAAAAATAAAAAAAATAAAAAACACGCAGTGATAAAACTGTGTGTATAGATAAACCTGCTGTTTAAGTCCACCGGTTTGACGCAAACCATGGTCTTTCGTGAATATATATGTATTTCTTAATATTTCTTCATTCGTTCTTGAATTAATATACTGAGGCAGTATTTTATATCACAACACTGTGAATGCCAGAATGCTTGTAGTGTAAACTAACATTATTGTATGACAATGATTTTAGAGGTTTGTTAGCCTTACTGAAACTGACAATAGGAGTGGGTAACAATGAAGCGATGGGGTGAGTTGTTTATCACTCTGAAGAGACAAACAAATGACGTCAGGGTAGCGCACCATTCTTTAGAAATGGAGGGAATATCTTCCCTAGAGCATATGTGTTAGTAATTATGATTGGCTGACAAAACAGACGCTAATGTTGGCGCGATTTGGTAACCAATAGCAGCTCTATTATAATGTTTAGGCACTCCGAGGTGAAGGAGTATATATTCTCGAGCTATAAGCATGTTTCACGCAGTTCTACAGAATCATTCACGAGGTACACGTCGCGCAGTACTAAGAAATCATTTGCGAGGTACACATCACGCAGTTCTACAGAATCCCTCGCGAGGTACACATCACGCAGTTCTACAGAATCATTCACGAGGTAAACGTCGCGCAGTCTTGAGGAATCTCTCCTGAGGTGAATGTCATACAGTTTGGATGAATCTCTCGCGTCGTAAAGTTAGTTACAAAATGTGAAGTACGCGGCAACTATTACGATAGTAATTACATTCGGAAATATAACAGTTACAGTCAGGCGTGTATAAAGATTACAGATGTGAACTGTTAATTAAGTATGACGGCAATAAAAGTGTGAAAACAAATTATTTTATCAGTGTTATCTTTTAGTAACAACTCCTTTCCGCTTACACGCCCTGCTCAGAGATATTTGCTCGACTGAGTAATAATAGCTAGCCAGAGGACAAATAACCCAAATCTTAAAATAATAAAACAATAACAGGCGCCCAACAAATAAGATAACACGAGAGATTACTGCGGCAATATTTACTTTGTTTACCAAGTATAGGGGCATGTATTTCTTTTACTACTCAGTTCTGATACAGTGGAACATAGCGCATTAAATTAAATCGAGTTTAAAAAAAATAAGTAAATAAAAAAAAACGGCGGCTGAATGTCGGACTTCCGTAACTCCCCACGCTCCACGACAGTCTTATAAGCTCTGGAAATGATCCATAGCCTAAAAGTACCATTTGGTGGTGCAAGAACATTCGGTCGGAATTGTCGAGTGATTTTTACTTTCTTTACCACATATGTAGGAGGTAGAGAAGATATTCCATTTCACCCAAAAATTCGATACCGAGCTTTCACCGGAAATACTTATTTGGAGCACTTTTAGAAAACGGTCCCTGTGTGTGTGTGTGTGTGTATGTGTGTGTGTGTGTGAACATCATAACTCAAAAACGAAAAGTCCGATAATCACCAAACTTTGTATTTAAGTTCAGTACCTTCCAAAGAGTGACGGGTAGATTTTCAAGAAAATTCCCCACCGCAAACTACCTTCACGTAGATGATTTTTAGAAATTTATTATTTTCTAAAATATGGCTCCAAATAATTTGGTTACAGTACCATATATTAAAGATATTTACATTACAAATAAAATATTTATCTTGAATTTTTTTGGGGATAGCCTATGAAGTCCTCTTAATTCGCAAGGAATTTTGTATAATCTTATATAACTGGTAAAGGTACTGCACAGAAAATGTAGATCTCTTTAAAACACAATTAATAACATATTTTGTGTCATAAGTCATATCCGTTATTTATTGTTCGAGTTGATTAATAATTTTGTCATTCTTTTAAAGTCCTGTCAACATTTAGTTGTTTCTCGTGATTGCATGGAAACAGTATGGAATTTTAAGGCCAGCACATAGCGTCCAGTTCTTATAAATGTGTTTGTCACTGTTCCCTTTGCATCTCTATAATGAAATGTGTAATGTAGTTCTTTCTGTAAAGGCTTATCTCGATTTAATGAAATAGAAAAATAAGTTTCGTAAGAGTGATTTGTATAGCCACCAATAAACGATAGAGGGTAGAGAAATTCATGTGAATGTAATACATAAGAGATAT
This sequence comes from Deroplatys truncata, assembly GCA_030765065.1. Lineage (NCBI taxonomy): Eukaryota > Metazoa > Arthropoda > Insecta > Mantodea > Mantidae > Deroplatys > Deroplatys truncata. The sequence continues at coordinate 168,457,841 of CM060988.1, read as the reverse complement.
TTTTACTTTCTCTATCACTTGGTATAGCAAAGTGTGGAAGAATTATTGTGTTCCACCCAAAAGTGCGTGTGTGACTGAACAGCACAAGCAAAAACGAAAAGTTACTGAAATACTAAACTTTGTATTTAAGATCAGTATCTTCCAATGATGCGATACAAATTTTCAAAGAAGCCTCCAACCAGATGTTACTCCTTACATAGAATACATTTATTTATTTTACTGGTTCAAAAATAGTAAAAAAGTTGATTGAAATGTCATATATTTAAGATATTTGTATTACAAGTAAAATGCAAGAGGAGAATTTTTACTTTCCTTAACACTTACCTAGCAGGTGGAGGATGCATTACATTTAAAACGGGATATGAGCTGTAGTTGTAGTTCTCTGATGATTTGGGAGTCTCGAATGCTGTAACTCATAATTATTGGATTTGAATTTACCTGCTGATTAAATCAGTTAGTAGTATCATGTCTACTCGGTTTGGCAGAAATGATTCTTGGTGGAAAGTTTATTCCACTTAGTTATTGTTGGAGTGGCGGCGCCGTGGCCGAGTGGTTAGACCGCTCGCCTCTCACCGAGGCGGCCCGGGTTCAATCCCAGGGACCCGCATGTGGGATTTGTGGTGGACAAAGCGGCGTCTGGACGGGTTTTCTCCGGGTTCTCTGGTTTCCCCCGCCAACTGCTCCATCATCACCTTTTCTTTCATCCATTTCACCATCATTTCGTTTCATGTACTGATCATCTGATCATCCATCCTGGTCTGTCTGATCCATGAGTGTCTACTCCTCGACGGGCCTCTGACCCCAGGCACCCGCCCGTAACTCCTGGGGGGTGTAAGTCCTACATAAGAGGAGGCTAAACCGATAAATAAGAAGAAGTTATTGTTGGAATTCTACAGCATGTTTTACACTTTAGAATCTTGTTTACATTTTATTTTAATTTACTTGGTTTGTCCGGTGTATTTTAAGTAGTTGTTGCTCAGTAATAGTAGTCTACTCATAGCCAGAGGTTTTATACGTGTTTTAAGGTAAGACATTTAGATAAGAAAATCTATAATAATTTTCACTGAAAATTGATTTATCTTCTTAGGTCAATATGAATATAAAACGTAGAGCACCAGTTACCTTTTCATTCAGTATTACTTACAATTTTATACTTGTGATTGTTGACTCTTTATACTGGTTCAACAATTAATTATTGATCATTCCTTGCATACAATGTAATATAATTTGCCTTGCAAGTAAATATTTGAATTGAGAGTTGCTCGAGGCGTTATCTTCCTTGTGAAAAGTTTTCTTTAATTCTTAAGTAATAAATATGAAATTGAATGTTGTTTACTTATCCTAGCTCGGTTGCTAAGCATAACGAAATAAATTACAACTTATTTACAAATTCTAGACGTTAAATAAATCGCATATTAATATAAATACCACATTAGCAATTCAAATTCGTTTTTGACACATCTTGATTATGATTTTCTCTTTTTCTGGCTTTTTTATGTCATAAATGTCTGAAATATTGCGAAAGAAATATTTTTCATCCTTTCTTTATAACATATTTCCCTATTATTTATTTTCCTTATTGCTCATTTATAAGCAATGGAATTTAAAGTTCATTTTTCACAATGTAAAAGTAATTTTTGCAAATATTATTATTAGTTGTTGATCTAATGTGCAGGATTTTGATCCATCAATTTTTCCCTTGCTAGCCAATATAAATTGTGTATCTTCCCTCTGGTTCAGCTTTCCTCAATTCTGGGCATTCTAGTAGGTGTTCTCCATTTAAAATCTCGTCAGCGTTGCAAATTTTACATGCTTTGCCATTCATAAAACCAAATCTATGAAGATGAAGACATCATGTCTAGTGGCTAATCTGAAGTGAGCAACGGTTTATTTCCTTGGAACATTTTTTTATTTTTTGTGCTATTTCTTTTATGTTGAGTAATTTTTATTGGTAAGTTCCTTTTGAATATTATATTGTATTTTGTTCTATATTAATTTTGACATTTTTTAGTTTCATATCTAGTCCACAAGACTTTATAGGTTTTGAGTATAGCACTCCACCCTTTTTGGCCAGAAAGTGTGCAGTCTCGTTACCATTCACTCCCATATTTGCTGGTATCCACAGTAATATTATCAGTTGAAATTTTGTTTGGAGTAATTTATAACAAGATTATATATTGTAAATACTATTTAATATATTGTGTTTTCCAGCAATGCAATTATTACAGAATGTATTCATAATAATTATATATGTGTGTGTGTGTGTGTGTGAATCATTGTCTATCTCTTGGATTTGTAATACCAATATGGCTTAATAAGGTATTAAATATTTCCATTAATTTCTATTCATTTAAATGCAGCGTTACATTCCACCATCATTCGATGCCGAGAGTTGACCGGAAATACATATTTTGTGACCCGTTGTGCTAAAAAACTAGTTTTAGGAAAAGGTCATTTCTTCTGTGTATGAGTGTGTGTGTGTCTGTCTGTGAAACGCAATACTCAAAAAATAGAAGTTGATTAAATAATATACTTGTATTTAAATACTTCCAGTGATGGAAAAATAAGAAGTTCAAGAAAATTATCCCGACCCAAAATTAAGTAGAACGATTATCGAATTTTTTTATTTTTTCAAAAATGTCTATAAGAATTGTGATTAAAATGCAGTATGTTTAAAATACTTTCCTTGAAAATAGAATGTTTATCTCGAATTTTCTGGGAATAGCCTGTGAAGTTCTCTTTACGGTGAATGACATTTGTTTAATTTGTAGACTATAAGATACAGACAAATCTTACTACACAAAAAATTCACATCTCGTTAAAGCGTAGAGTTTGTGGCAAATACATTTTAGTGGCGTTAACCAATATATTCCTTGTTATTGTTTTAAACTTTCAAATATTTATGCTTTTTCAAAGTCGTAAGTCCTTACGTTTTACTTTCTCTACCACGTACCTACTATTGCATTCTACCCAAAAATTCTATACTTTTTCTTGCAAATGTATGTCTCTGTGTTTGTCTGTGAACAGCGTAACTTAAAAACGAAAATTTAGAGAAATGTCAAACTTGATATTTAGATTAAATACCTCCCAAGGAAGCGACACGAAGGTTTTCAAGAAACCCCTAACCCAAATTATACATGTAACATTTTTCGAAACGTTTGATTTTATACAAAATGGCTAAAATCATTTTTATTAAAACATCATATATTAAAAATGTTTAGATGAAAAATAGAACGTATTTTGAATTTTCTGGGAATAACATGTGAAGTCCCCTTCATTCGGAAGGAATTTCATATAATTTTGTATAACTGATAAACGTTAAACGATAAACGAATACGTATCATACAAAAAAATGTAGATCTCTTTAAAACACACAATTTATTCCAAATAATTTTTTTCAGCATCGGTCATTTCCAAGGGCATCCGTTATTTGGTTCGATTTATTTAATACTTTCTCATTCTTTTAAATCTTGTCGATTTTCAGTTACTCGCGATGTCATGGAAACAGTATGGAATTTTAAGGCCAACATATAAGACCAGTTCTTAAACATTTGACCATCACTATTCTTTTGTATATATGAGGAGAAAAGTACACAAGCGACTGAAAGGTATACATCGACAGCAGACACTGTCAGAATGTAATGAGAAAGTATAATTAACCTTACAGTTAAAACTAAAAACAGAGAGGGATATAGAACATAGATTTTGTCGAGAAATAGATTCAGCAAACAAGGTCTTGCTTGGCAGATTGTAAAAATGGAGGGCGATCAAATTTGTAAACGAAGAAACATTAAGAATCTGTCCCTGGTGTAGAGAAGAAGAAACTTGGGTTCATATTCTGGCGCATTATACTAAGACAGAACAGTTGAAGAGAAAGTATCTGCCGGATTCCCTTTTTAACTCGAGGAGAGAGTTACAATCTTGTTGGACCTTGATGTTTGGGAGAGGAAGGGGAAGGGTGAAGCAATTGGAAGCTTATGTGGCTCAGATCGGATTATAAGGAAGAGGGACAAGGTTGGGAGGGGGAGGGATAGTGGCTTAGCGGCTGGCATTTGTTTGTTTTGCAAACAATAGCGTGCACTTGTTCACAAGTTATTTTTCTTGTTCTACTGTTTTGTTTGTGTGCTTTTTGTTGTTAATTTCTCTTTTTTTCTTTCCAATTCTTATAAAATATCATTAACTTTAAAGCAGAATATGAGGAATATAGTCTAAAACATAAGGAATACAGTATATTATGTAAGTACCTAGTCTGACCCTTGCGATGTATGCTATGAATGTGTAAAAATCCTTAAGACCAATAAATACATCACTCTACTCTACTCTGTAACAAAATGTGTAATGCAGCTCTTTCTGCAAAGGTTTATCTCGATTAAAATGAGGCAGATAGGAAAAGAAACTTTTGTAAGAATATGTTTAGGCATTAATAAATGTCCTCCGTGGACTAGTGGTACCGTGCTAACTTCTAGTTCCCAAGGTCGCGGGTTCAAACCCGGCAGATGGCGATGGATTTTAGCATGACTTCCTTCGGAAGGGAAGTAAAGCCGGTGGTCCCGTGTCGTAGATTTACGGCACGTAAAACAACCTCAAGCCTGATAAAGAGGCCTCTGAGCAAAATTACAGGTCTTTCACGCCCAATATAGAATGGGACGCTAAGGACCACAGCAGTTAAAGAGCGTCCATAAATAAAAATCAATTTAATTTCACTAATAAATGTTAGAGGGTAGAGAAAGTAGTGTGAATGTAACACATCAGACCTTTTTTTCTAATGGTCATGCAAGGAGTATGGAGTTTCAAAGACATCACATAGCTATTCGCATTTTAAAAATCTGATTATCCTTTTCATCTTTTATATTCTTCTTACACCGACTGTTGTAGTAATAATTTGTAGAAGAATGAGTGGAATATGAATGCAACACATAACAATTTTTGCTTACGTTAATGTAGTTTATATTCAAATGTAAAGAAACTAGTGTTAATAATTTATAAAGGCTTCAAAAACTACTCGCAATAAGTTAGTTCCCCTTTCCTGTCACGGTTTTATCTGCTCGCTAGATAATAAGTAAAAAGAAATGTTTCACTTAAATATGCAAATATTTTATCTTCCATCCCACTTTTTGTGTTTAAACGGTGAGCGCTAGGTGGGGAGTAAAAAAAAGGGATAGCTTAATAATACAAATTGGGCTATAAAGAGTGAAATAACGGTGCCAATATTGAGTACTGAAAACGGTTGTATCAGTGAAAACGATACCTACCGCTTGCTAAATGGACAGCCAATAAAATTTCGACGCCATTGATGCTGCCATTTAGAGGTGTCGAAAAGCAATGAAATAAAACGTGTAGCTTGGCTTCTATCGAAATGTTAAAAATGGTTATCTCTGCAGTAAAGTGAAAAGTAACGTAATATATGTGTTGTACCTTCATTTGAGAATTAAAACATTGTGCATGGTTTAGGTAAAGTTTAAGTGGCATAATATTAACATATAATTTTAGATTTGTTTCTATACTTCTTTGATATATTACAAATAACACATACATTTAAAATTCTAATGCATATAAGTATAAACCAGCTCTTTCATACTTGAATCTCCAGGCTCTAACCATTCTCTTGCCCCTTTCTTAGGCTCCTTGTCCACTTCTCTCTTACATTTCCTAAAAATTACCTATCACTTTAATTGTTTCTGCCCTTGGGTTTGCCAACATTTTAACTGCTGCTATTTCTTTTTTTAAATTATCCCATTGTTATTTCATATATCATCTCTATCTTTTATCAGTTTAACGTTCTATTACAGAATGGAAAACACTACCCAATTTTCCATGTATAACACATCACTCCGAGCAGTTATTTCGTATTCTTTAAAAACCAATCTGAGGTGTTGCACTCACAGGACTTTCCCTACTATTGTAGAAACTGTTTTTACAAACGCTTATTCTCCATCTACTTCATGTTAATCCAGATAAACTTATATTGCTAATTTTCCTGTAAGTGCAAGGGGAATATGTAGGCTTTAAGCGATAGTCAAATCTTTTAAGCGCTGGTTGCTATGTGGAGCATTCTCTTTGCATGCCCAGGATGTAAAAAAAAATGAAGAATGAATTCACATTTGTGAAAAGTGTAAGTATTGCAAATTGAAATAAATAATAAGGTATACCTCGGAAATGGTCCACTCTACAAAAACAATGTATATGACATAAATTGTGTATTTTAACGAGATCTACATTTTTTGTGTAGTAAACTTCTGTGTATCCCTTAAGATTTGCCAATTATGCGAAAGTCACTCAGAATGAAGAGGATTTTTGGGAACATTCCCAGAAAATTCAAGATATGCATTTAATTTGTCATAAAAAATATCTAAAACATATGATATTTTAATGAAGATCATTAGAGCCATTCTTAAGAAAATCAAAATTTTCAAAAAATGGTCCATGTAAAATATTCGTTCCACATCCATGGTAGATACTAAACTCAAATACCAAGTTTGGTATTTATTCGAATTTTCGTTTTTGAGTTATGCTGTTCAGACAGACATACACACAGGCAGACACATACACGGACATGTTTCCAAAAATGCTTTATTTGGATTCAGGGCAACTCAAAGCATATAATTCCGTTGAATCTCGATATCAAATTCTTGCAATACTTCCCCTACTTATTATATGTAGTAGAGAAAGTAATAATACATCTGTGTAAATCCAACAGTACCTATTCTATTAGACTGATCGCATATGTCTGCATACTTCTCCTTCCCCCAATTTATTTTATTTTATACAAAGTCAACGAACTTTCATCCTCAAAACTCTTCCGTATCCCTTGTTTCTCTGTCTTCACCTTCACTCTCATTTCTTTTCATAATCCAATGGTATTGTTTTTACGTAATAGCCAAATAATCGTGCCAATTTGTTCTAACAGACTTCTCATCTCTCCAAACCTACTCTCTCTTACAATCACATGTTTTTGGGACTTGTAAAACTTTTGTCTCGTAAAATTCACAATTTGTTTTTACTGACTTTTACTTTCTCTACTACGTATAGTAAGTAGGGGAAGTATTGTATTCCACCCAAAAATTAGATACCGAGATTTCACCAGAAATATGTGTTTTGAGACCCCCTGAATCCAAAAAAAAGCATTTTTGGAAACATTCCGTGTGTGTATCTGTGTGTGTGTCTGTGAACAGCATAACTCAGAACGAACAGTCGGATAAACACCAAACTTGATATTTAGCTTCAGTATCTTCCAGAGATGCTACACGAAGGTTTTCAAGAAAATCCCCCCCCAGACTACCCTTTACATGGAACATTTTTCGAAAATTTTAATTTTCTCAAAAATGGCTCTAACGATTTTGATTAAAATATCATATGTTTAAGATATTTTTATGACAAATAAAATGTATATTTTGAATTTTCTGGGAATGTCTCCTAAAGTATTCCTCATTGTAAACGACTTTTGCATAACTGGTAAACCATAAGAGATAGACAAAATTTTACTACGCAAAAAATGTTGATCGCGTTAAAACACACAATTTATGTCATATACATTTTTTTGTTGAGTGAACCATTTTCGAGATATTGCTTGTTATTCCCTTAAATTTTTCAATACTTATTTTCTCAAATGGGAATTGGTTATTCATTTTTTTGTCTTAGATATGCAAAGAGTATTAATCTGTGGCAAAGAGAATGGTGCTGCACCTAGCAACCAGCTATTAAGAGATATGTCTATGCTTAAAGGCTACTGTATTTCTATATTGCCCTTGCAAATACAAAACAAGGGGAACATAGTACGCCTTAAGCGATAGTCAATTATTTTTAGAACTGGTCGCTATGTCTAAAATGTAATTCTCTTTGTATGTCAAAAGGTCGTGTCTGCAAATGTTTATCTCGATTAATATGAAAAGATGTAGAATAAGAGTTTGTAAAAATGGTTTGTACAAGTGTAGAGAAAGTCATGTGAGTGTAACAAATCAGATTTTTATGCAATGACTGACTTCAGTAATGCAATATTAAATCTTCACTGAAAATTTTTTCCGAATAACAAAAGTATAGTACAAGAAAATTATATGAATTTTCTGTCCCGCCAAATTTACCATTTAGAGAATATGAAATGGATTCGTGCTTTCCCGACGATACTATATTATAATTCACGGCACGAAAGTTAAATTTAGAAATGTACTCACCATAACGTAATATATATTAAATGTATAGTGCCGCAAATAATGTTAACGCCGTGTGTACGCGAAACACTGATTGCCCTGAAAGCAGTTGCCTCGCCGAAACGTAGGTGTGCACTAATTTCTTGGGAGGCCTCCAGTCCGGCCGCTGACTGTTAGCGCTGCTGTCGTCGTATTCCATCAAGCTGTCAATCAGGTGTCTTGGACATAATGATAATATGCAGTCGATGTGACATAGTTAAAAGACATAATCAAACATGCTCCCACCGGTAGCGCAGCGATTATCAATCTGGATTAGTTATCTCGTGCTGATACAGAGAAAGGGGTGTACCAACGGTTACAAAAGGTTTATCTACTTCAGGTTTGTAGAAAAAGTTTCAGCAGACATGTTTCCAAGCACAGTAGGAACATGAGGACTTAAATAATAGGCAAATATTTAAAAAGTGGATCATTTCATGCTGCTGGCTTTGAAATTCCATACACTTTGCATAACAACAGATGGAGCTAGGTAGGGATGGATGGATAACGTGGGTTTTGTTGGAGATTTGTTGATCTTCCGCACATCAGTCTAAAAGGCTTATTGTGCAACTCTATTGGAAGGGGTGCCTTTATTGTTTCCAGAATCTGTTCCCCGAAGAAGTTGCAGTACCTTTGTTCCAATGTTAGCAACCTTTCGATTATCTTCCCTGGTTATAGACAGAGTAAGTCTTTTTCTTGCCAGGAAATGGGCTGTCAAAGAGGCAACTTGCCAGCCCGGTTGCCGGTCTCACGCCCCGTACACACGACGGGAGATCGTAGAAGTGGGCGATCATCCAAACGATACGGGGGGATAATGAGACTAGCACGCGCATCCCCCTTCCGTAGCCGAGATCGCTGCCTATCGCAACTCCTCACTTTCTTGCGATGTTGAGTAGGCACCGGTCCCATACCCAGAACTTAAAATACGCACCCCATGGGTGGTATCTGCACCTAGCTCTAACCCACAGCACCACGATACAGATCTTATCATTTGCATGATCGTTAAAAACAAATGTTTGCAGCTTGAAGCTTTTGTAGGAATACGTTTTATGAGTGATTGCAGAAAGTCACGTGAACACATCAGGTTTATTCAAAAGGTCGGTAGTGAGTATTCAGTGGCAATGTTTGTTCAATGTTTGTTGAAATTGAACAAAATATCTGGTACAACATTCAGCCTAGCACTGATGTTTTCTACTGGAGAATTATTTACTGACCAATGTATGAGGGGCATTCAAATGAAACCTGGTCAGTACGTCTAACTTTGCACTACACGTAAGGTGGCACCACGTAACTGCGTGTATGGTGGCACCATCTATTGGTAGAGTGACTACAGCGTGAGCAACCTTTGACGTTGCATAGCGACAGTGTGGTTTCACGCCGAAGAGAAGGTGGTCACACAAGTTATCGTCCACTGCTGAAGGAACAACGAGGAGTGAGTCAGAGCAAGCAGTGGAAACATGCGACTTCACCACCTCCAAAGAAATCAACGGCCATGAACGCCAGTTCTGGTATGGTCATGATGTACTTTTTTGATCACAAGGGCTCACTGCTTGTCGAGTTCCTGGAAAGGGAAACCACCATCAATGCCCAGCGTTATCAAGCCACTTTACAGAACATTAGACGAGCCATCAAATCGAAACGCCCAGGCATGTTGTCCAATGGCGCTATTCTCCTGCATGATAATGCCCGCCCACACACTGCCAATGCGGTGAAGACGACATTGCAGCAGTTTCGATGGGAAACGATGGAACATCCACCGTACAGTTCAGACATTTCACCGTGTGACTTTCATGTTTATGGACCTCTAAATCAAGCTATTCGCGGACGACGAAGTGTGTGAATGGGTCCAGGCCTGGATCCGACAGCAGCCTACTAGCTTCTTCAAAGATGGAATCGACCGGCTAGTGTCGCAATGGGATAAATGTGCCAACAGTTTTGGCGACTATTTTTGAGTTAATAAAATCGTTACCGTTACTTTACACAAGTGACCGGGTTTCATTTGAATGACCCTTATACTATAGATCCCCACTAATATTTCTTATTAGGGTGTAGGTTATACAACTGAGGGGGACAACTCGCGCATTACGATATTACGTGAGATCTGTTGTAGCTACCACCCTCCAGGAGGTAGGGATGAAGTGAAAGAACCACAGGAGACTACAGGTCGCTGGAAGACAGATAACAGAGTCCCTAACAGTTCCTGGCTATAATAAGTGTCCAGAGGGGACGATAAACGATTCTTAGAAACAAAGCAGCTCTCTAGCGTCTACGGGGAATACTCTTTGCTTGGAGCAAGCATCCGCGCTGTCTGTCCGGCACCTCTACATACCACGAAACCTAGAAGCACACCTAAAATGAGCAGCTAAATGAATTAAAGAGTAATTAAGACCCAGTAGACGAAAAACCACCCCAGAATTCACCTACGGACTAGGGAAAACCATGAAAGTCAGACGGAAATCGAACCCGGGAGCTTCGGAACGCAAGCCTTGCATGTAACCGGCGAGCTGCCTCGCTCGGTACCAGTATCCCTTAGTGTTTACCGCGAATATTGAACCCTTATAAACCTTTACTACGCCTGGTATTTAGACATCAAAGCGTAGCATCAACAGAAACAATTCTCCCTTGCTGAATGAATGCAGTTTGGGGTGATTTAACCCAGATGAGGGAGGGGTTGTGTTGGTGGCTACAGGGGGAGGTCCCAGGGGAACGTTTTATTTTTGCGTTTCCCCTTTTTTGTGTGTACATGTTTTAAATAATCGCCTACCGCTACAGTTTAAAACGATGCGTGTTAATTTTTATTTGGAACGGCGATATTTATGCATGCAGTTGCATTGGTTTTAAATACCTACCGCTCTAGTTATTGAATTCTTTCCGATGGCCGTCAGGTATAGGGACATTTGTGACTGAATGGGCTATGTATGTTAATCAGTCATTCGATGCGAAATCTGGTGGAATTGATATCATCTGTACCTTCTCTACTGTTTACCTATTGTAAGGTAGTGGAAGCATTACATTTCAAACAAAAATTTTATATCGAATTTTTATCTGGTTATCAGTCCGCGAGCAGAATATCTTAAAACATAAAGCTGTATAAATACCAAATTTTAAATTGAGTCAGACATATAAGGGGAATTGGATTGGATTGTGAAGCAGAGCTGATTTGGCACCAATACAACAATGAGGTTGTACCGACACCCACAAGAAGGCGCACCTAGAAGGGAGGAATGAGGTGAAAGGAGACACCGTGTGGTCGGAACCAGCAGTGACGGCAAATCAATGACATGGTCCCTATAGTTTCCAGATTGAGACGCCCCAGCAGTCGGACATAAATACCAACGGGATCTGGACTGACTACTCAGTCCGCACCCTCGGTCAAGCTCGTAGGGCTTTTCCATTAGGGCAGCATCTGTTTTATACTCTGCCCCACCTGTGTGGCCGAGATCAGAGCAGCTCCCCAGGCCTCTCTTGGCCTCCTGCCACACAGGGTCGCCCAATAGGAAACTACCGAGCAACCTCGGTGAGGCCGACAGCCAGTCTACCAGTTCTCCCTCATGGTTGATGTTGGAGAACATCTGGGCGTCTCAGAACCCCGCCTGGGCGGAAAACCAACAAGGCGTACCCAATCTCCCATGGGTATCGGGTACCACTGCCCCACCGAGTCCAACCCAAGCCGAACAACACCGATCGGGAGGGGCTCTAATGTTCGTCAGAAGTATCACGAGTGCTCAGGTTCCGCAGCCTCGCACCACGGCAACTGAAGGGGCCACCCCCCTTACGGGCAGATCGGTGACCCCCGCCACACAAAGAAGGTTCAACGCTTCCTCCCCAAGGGGCGGACTGTATACCCGGCAACCAGTCGAAGGCCGAGCGACGTAGAAAGTCCACAGAGAGCCTTTTTCCCTGCCACGCTGCACCGAAGCACCATCGCCGATAACTTCAACCCCGAAACAGAACAAACGGAGTGAAGCATGAATGAAATGATTAACGGAACGAAATGGAAGAGCAGGAAATATGGAGCATGAAAAAATCCACTCCAGCATTCGCCTGACGAAAACCCCTTAAAAACTCATGTGTCAGAGTGGGCTGTTGCCGGGAATCAAACCCGAAACATCACGAATGAGAGGTTACCGCGTTACCGCGGCACCACCACCTCACTCTGTTACCAGGTGAAACTTTCTGAAAATATTCCCAACCTCAAAATACATAAACTTTTATTGTCTCTATTACATACCTCGATATAAATACTTCATCGGAAGTACATGTTTTCAACTCCACTGTGCACAAATAAAGTTTTACAAAAATGCCTCTGAACAGATTAGCTTAAAAATGAAGTGTCAGAAAAATACTAAACTTGTTATTTAAGTTTAGCAGCTTCTGAAGATGCGACACTATGAAATTCTCCCCCTTCCCCAAAACTAACCTTCACCATTGAAAAGTTTCGTTTATTATTCATTTTCTCAAAAGTGCCGTTAAATACTTTGATTAAAATACCATATGCATAAGATATTTTCATGAAAACTGTGTATTTTTATGGGAATTTGTATAATTGGTAAACCATAAGGGGCGGCGCCGTGGCCGAGTGGTTAGACCGCTAGCCTCTCACCGAGGCGCCCGGGTTCAAACCCAGGGACCCGAATGTGGGATTTGTGGTGGACAAAGCCGCGTCTGGGCGGGTTTTCTCCGGGTTCACCGGTTTCCCCCGCCAACTGCTCCATCATCACCTTTCCTTTCAACCATTTCGCCATCATTTCGTGTCATCTACTTCCTTCATCCCATACCAGGCATCGGGCTGGTCACCATCCTGGGCACTCTGTCTGTTCCATTAGAGTGTCTGCTCCTTGAAGGACCTCTGACCCCAGGTACCTGCCTGTAAGTGGGAGGGTGTAAGTCCTACATAAGGTGAGGTTAAACAGTGAATGAAATGGTAAACCATAAGAATTTGATAAACGCTTACTACCAAAAAATGTAAATATCGTTAAGAGAAACTTATTTGTGGCATTTACCAATTCCGAGATACTGTTGTTATCAGTGTGATTTTTAAACACCTTAATGGTTTTTTTAAGTTCTAAGGATTCAATAACTATTGTTTCTCATAATAGTCGTACAAAGCCAGCACATAGCGAATCGCTTTTTAAACCCTTGAATATCGCTTCAGCCTATGACATTCCACTTGTGCCCACAATGAAATGCATATCTAATGAAGCCGTAAAGATTAAATTGAGTTTTTATTTATCGACGCTCTTTAAGTACTATGGTTTTTGGTGACCCATTCTATATTGGGCGTGAAAGACCACATTTTGCTCAGAGGCCTCATTATCAGGAATGAGGTTCTTTTACGTGCCGTAAATCTACGTCATAGGACCACCGGCCTTACTTACCTTCCAAGAAAGCCATGCTTAGGATTTTTACGGCCGAAAAAAATACATCGCCCTCCGCCGGGTTAGAACCCGCGACTTGAGAACTAGAGTAATAAACTCATGTTGAAGAAGATGGTTTGTTACGTTATTTTTTACTACGCTTTGGGCGTCAATTTGAACTAGGTTGTATTGAAGGAGTTGTTATATTTCAACTGTTGGGGAGCCGAACTTGTAGTAGTTTTAACCGCACGTATGGTACCCGGTAGCCTTCGCCCAAAATATTTAAAAATATTAACTTTGTAATTTTACTGTTTCTTTTAATATTATATATTTATGTTTTTCTCGGATGCGTCAATATTATTGTTAGAGACACGTTTCTCTTAGCAGGGTTATGTTTCGACAAGAATGCAGGCTTACACAGATTATGATTTTACTTCACTCCTTTTATTAATTCTTGACACGATTTAAATAACACTTCACTGATATAGAAAGCTGTGAGATTCTTTTATTAATTAATTGCACTTTTTAACACGTAAACTTATTTTTCGTCTCACATGAATACCTATTAAATCTTTGGAGGACGCACAAGCAACGCATCCAGTTATGAGCACTGTTAGGAGGCAACTGAATTGATATCAACCGTCTAAACTTGTAAATTTCTGTATTTCAAGTCTCTGATTGGCTATTCCTAATCCAATAGAGTACCTTCATTTAACCAAAGTTTTTTCTGGTTGTTTATTGACTATTTTTAAACTGTCTCAAAATTTATATTATGTTGCTCCAATAATGACTAGTAGCATTTAAACTTTAAAATTCCTTATTGCCTCAAGGTTACCTCATTGTTACCCCATTGTTAGCAACTTTTAACCTATTATTCTCACAGCTCCTACATTATTAAATTACATAATACATTCACATAACTTTATTACACATGCATACAATAATATAAACATATACAATGACTGTAATATACACTCCTTATATATTGTTACATACAAAATTGCTTTAAGGCGGGCTGTTATTAAATTTATATATATATTATATAATTATACTGAAATTATTTAAGTGTTAAAAATACTGCCTCAATGTCCGTATATGTTAATTTTGATTAATAAGAACTGGATAGAAAAATAACCTTATATAAGAATAGGTTGTGAAAGAATGTGTAGAGAAAGGAATGTGAATATAAGACATAGGAATTTTTAACCTTCTCTACTACTTACCTACTTACAGTAAGTAGAGGAAGAAATTCATTATACCAAAAAATCCGATACTGAGATTTCACTGGGATTACACGTTTTAGGTGCCCTGTAGCCCCGAAAAAGCTTTGTCTCTCTGTTATGCAGTGAAGTGCATAACTCGAACATCTGATGTATTACGTTCACATGACTGTATCTATCCATCGCTAATTAGTGGGTATACAAATCATTCTTACGAAAGTTCGTTCCTTCCACTTCATTTAAATGAAGATAAATCTTTTCGGAAATCTTAAGTGTAGCCAAGTGTTTAAAAACTGGACGCTATATGCTGGACTTAAAATTCCATACTGTTTACATGACACCAGAAATCGATTTGACTACAAAGCAATGGCTAAATATTGAACAATGCGAACCATTAATAACTGATACCCCGGAGATGGTTGATGCCACAGAAACGTTATTTAAAATAAATTGTGTACTATAAAGAGATCTACGTATTTTTGTGCAATTAGTTTTCGTCTAACGCTTAACGTTTACCAGTTATACAAGAGTATGCAAAATTCCTTCCAAACGAAGAGAATTTCACAGGCTATTCCCACAAAGTTCAAAATATGCATTTTCTTTGTCATTCAAATATCTTTAATATATGGTATTTCAATTAAAAGCGTTACAGCCACTTTTGAGAAATTGAAAATTTTGGACAAAGTTCCATGTAAATAGTTGTTCGGTGTGCGGGGATTTTCTTCTTTTTCTGTCGAATTTTTAAAAGATACTGAACGTACATACCAAGCTTGGGGGCCTTAAAATATGTACTCCTGGTGAAATCTTGGTTTCGGATTTTTGGGTGGAATACAATACTTCCCCTACATACTATAAGTTACAGAGAGGTTAAAAATTATGATGTGTTAGACTCACTGACTTTCTCTAATCTTGTGCAAACTATTTTTACAAACGCTTTTTCTCCATCTTCTTCTTGTTAATTGAGACAAACATCTTATTGTTAATTTTCTTGTAGGCGCAAGGGGAATATGGTAGGTTTTAAGCGATAGACAAATATTTTAAGAGCTGGTTGCGATGTGGCGCATTCCATTCTCTTTGTATGTCCGGGACATAAAAAAACCAATAACGAATTCCCATTTGAGCAGAAGTATAAATATTGTAAAATCCAAACAAATAACAAGGAATATCTCGGAAATGGTCCACTCCATAAAAAAATGTATCAGATATAAGTTGTGTGTTTCAACGAGCTATACATTTTTATGTGGTAGGATGTTTTCTATCTCTTACGGTTTGCGAAAATCATACAGAATGAAGAGCACTTTTGGGAACATTCGCAGAAAATTCAAGATATACATTTCATTTGTCAAGAAAATATCTTAAACATATGATTTTTTAACCAAAATCCTTATAGCCATTTTTGAGAAAATCAAAGTTTTCGAAAAATGTCCCATGTAAAGGGTAATCTGAGGTGGGGGATTTTCTTGAAAATTTTCTTGTCGCATCTTGAAAAATACTGAACCTGAATACCAAGTTTGGTATTCATTCGACGAATCTTTTCGATTCAGGGGGCCTGAAAACATGTATTTGCAGTGAAATCTCGTAATCGAATTTTTACTATACGTAGTAGAGAAAGCAAAAACATGTTTTATTACTTATTGTTATCATAATTAATATAACACACTCTGCCACTGTGATCAATACGCAAGGTCTAAGAAATAATTACAGGGAGTTCCCCGATGCAGCGTTTAATATTGTATTTCCTTGCGAACGCGCCATCAGGCTTATGGAATAATATCACATGCCACAAAGAGCAATTTCATCATAAGTTAATAATTCATGCAGTACAGCCGCCAGCAGACTCCCTATTATTTCTAATGGAAGTCCATCCCCCTCACCATCCTGCTGGCTTCAAAGTAATTAACAGCTATAATTCATCTCTCCTGGACGCTCCCCGTTTCTGATCTCTTTGGAACAATACGAGCGCAGTGTAACTTTACCATGACAACTATACAATACACCAGGAATTTCATTTGGATCCCACAAGTTTTCTCCAAGGAATCCGCCTTGTTGAAGCCTAGTGCTTTATCAGCGACTTGGGGTAACTCTATCCGGTACATTGTAGCACTACTTGCTTCCCTGATTACATTCATTCCACTATTCTACAAACTATTCTCTATAACTCTCATATAATACGTAGAGGAAGCATCTGCGAGGGACACTATTTATATTTTGAGCCTAATAATTAAAACAAAGTAATTTCCGATTGAAAACTCTTTACTGTTTTTCAAAATATTCCCCTATATGATCAATACACTTTTGCATCCGTTTGAACCATTTGTCAAAGCATGTATTCCAGTTTTCTTGAGACACCTGCAAAACATGGTTTTTGAAGGCATCAACGGCTTCTTCTGCCAACGAAAATCGTTGTCCACGCGATTTATTCTTGATGTTCGGGAACCAATTAGGACTGTATGGCGGATGACCCATCGATTCGATTTTTTGAGCCTTTAAATGCTCTGTTGTTAGACGAGATGTGTGTGCGCTCGCATTGTCTTGATGAAGAACGATCCTACGGTTCTTGTTGGTTTTCCTTACTTCATCGAAGACTTCCGGCAAACAAATGGCTGTGTACCATTCGGCATTGACCGTTTAACGTTCCTGTAAAGGCACTGTTGCCACATAGACAGTTTTGCTGAAAAAGCAGGCGACCATTTACTTCGAGTGCGAACAACTTTTGTTGGATTTGCTTCATCTTGAAACACCCATACAGTCGACTGCTGTTTACGTTCCGGCTCATACGCATAGATCCATGATACGTCACCTGTTACAATCTTATATACATCTTTTGAGGCACCGCCATTGTATTTCTTGAGCATTTTTGTACACCAATCGACACGAGCATGTTTTTGAGATTGCGTCAAATTATGTGGGATCCAACGAGAGCAAACCTTTTTCACGGCTAAATAATTATGCAATATTTTATATATGCTGGTGGAACTACTGCCCAGGGTCGCCTCAATGTCACAATATGTCGCATGACGATCTTTCATTATTAGGTTTAGCACAGCATCAATGTTTTCTGGCACAACAACTGATTTTGGACCATCTTCACGAACATCATCATTGAGCGAACGGCGGCCACGATTAAATTTGTTATACCGGGCAAAGGATGGAGCTTTGTCGCCAAATGTGGAAGTTAGTTGATCAATGCACTCTTGTCTTGATAATCCACGTCGAAAGTCGTAATAAATCATTGCAAGAACATTTTCACGAGTTCGTTTTTTTGACACACAATTTTCAAGTTAGTTTAAACAAAACAAATGACGCTCTATTGACAAAATGTTTCAAGTAGATTATGGTAAAAAATGTCAAACTTTCCATTGGAAACGTCAGATGGCACGTACAAAATTCAGCGTTGCCAAGGCTCAAAATATAAATAGTGCCCCTCGTATTGAATTTCACCCGAAAATTTGATACTGAGATTTCAACGGGTGTACATTTTTGAGGACTCTGAATAAAAGAAAAAGCATTTTTAGAAAAAGGTCAGTGTGTGTATGTGGGTGGGTTGTATTTAGGTTGAGTACCTTCCAAAATGCGACACAAATATTCTGAAGAATATCTCATTCTTTATATGGAAAATTTTACGAAAATTTTTATTTTCTAACTAATGGCTGTAATGATTTTTATTAAAATGCCATATATTAAAGATATTTACATGACAAATAAAATGTATATCTTGAATTTTCTAGGAATAACCTATAAACTCCTCTTCATTCGTAAGGAATTTTGTATAATCTTATACGTTAAATATAACGTAAACGTTAAATGATAGACGAAAATGCACCAAACAAAAGAATCAGTTCTCTTTAAAGCACACAATTTATTTCAAATAAGATTCTTGTGGCATAAGCCATTTTTGAGATATCCATTATTAAAGGTTCGAATTGCTCAATCCTTGTCATTCTTTTAAATTCCCATCGATTTTCAGTTGTATCTTGCGATGTCATGGAAACAGTATGGAATTTTAAAGCCAGCATATAGCGTCCAGTTCTTAAACATTTGACTATCGCTGTTATCTTTGTATCTATAACAAAATGGTAATGTAGCTATTTTGGCAATGTTTATTTGGATTAAAGTCTAATAGATAGAAAAATAAGCTTTAGTAAGATTAGTTTGTTTTCCCTCTAATAAAGATAGAGGATAGAGGAAATCATGTGATTTTTTCCAATGGGAAGTTGCTATCGTTTTTCTCGTAGTCATACACAGAGCATAGAATTTAAGTCATATAGCGATGTGCTATTAAAAAACTAACTATCGCTTTAGCACACTTATTTTTACTTTCTCTACTACGTATAGTAAGTAGGGGAAGTATTGCATTCCACACAAAATTTCGATAGCGAGATTTCACCGGAAATGTATGTTTTGAGACTTCTGAATCCAAAAAAGGCATTTTTGGAAACATGTCCGTGTGTGTGTCTGTGTGTCTCTCTGTGTTTGTGTCGGTGTCTGTGTGGGTGTCTGTCTGTGTGTGTGTCTGTCTGTGAACAGCATAACTCAGAAACGAACTGTCGGATAAACAACAAACTTGGTATTTAGGTTCAGTATCTTCCAAGGATGCGACACGAAGGTTTTCAAGAAAATCCCCCCACCCCAGAGTACCCTTTACATGGAAGACTTTTCGAAAATTTTAATTTTCTCAAAAATGGCTCTAACGATTTTGATTAAAATATCATATGTTTAACATATTTCTATGATAAATAAAATGTATATCTTGAATTTCCTGAGAATGTCTCCAAAAGTATTCTTTATTGCGAACGACTTTTGCATAACTGGTAAACCATAACAGATACATAAAATTTTACTACACAAAAAATGTAGATCGCATTAAAATACACAATTTATGTCATATACATTTTTGTTGTTGAGTGAACCATTTTCGAGATATTGCTTGTTATTCCCTTAAATTTTCCAATATTATACTTTTTCTCAAATTCGTTATTCATTTTTTATGTCCTGGATATGCAAACCAGCGCTTAAAGGATTTGACTATCGCTTAAAAGCTACTATGTTCCCCTTGCATCTACAAGAAAATTAGCAATAAGAATAACATCTCGATATCTCGATTAACATGAAGCATATGGAGAATAAGCGTTTGTAAAAATAGTTTGTACAAGAGTAGAGAAAGTCATGTGAGTGTAACACATCAGATTTTTTATACCTATAATAACATGTGTAAATGTTTAGTTCGATTTTCAAGAAGTAGATATTAGAATAGTAGTTAGTTGAAAAAGTTGTAATAGTTTGTAAAAGAGTACAAAATGCAACACAACGGTTTTGTTTTAAATATGATGTGGATTATTGAACATAGGACTATAATATTCATTTTTGAAACTTAAAAGCTGAAAAACCGAAAAGCATTTTGAAACGAAATTTAAAACCGTCAATTGAATGCATAAGCCAAACTTGAAATTAAATTTTCCGCGAGTGATCAGAAACTTTAGAAGGTACAATTTGCATTTTATACGTTGTTTTCTATTTAAAAATGGTTTATAAAAAGCTCTTTATTTTTTGATGAGGAATAAGGAAACAAAATAAAACATGTTGGTTCCAAATTACGAAACTTAACTTGACCCCTAAATGACCATTTCTCTATCCATCCATGAATGGTTGAGGCAGTATTTTTAACACTTAAATGATTTCAGTCTAATTATATAATATATAAATTCAATAACAGCCCGCCTTAAAGCAATATGTATATGTAACAATATATAAAAAGTGTATATTACAGTCATTGTATATGTTTGTATTGTTGTATACATGTTCAGTATTGTTATGTGAATGTATTACGTAATTTAATAATGTAGGAGCTGTGAGAATAATAGGTTAAAAGTTGCTAACAATGAGTAACAATGAGGTAACCTTGAGGCAATAATCAATTGAATAGTTTAATGTTACTTGTGATTCTTGGAAGCAATAATGTAAATTTTGAGACAGTTTAAAAATAGCCAATCAACAACCACAAAGAGCTTTATTTAAACGAAGATATTCTATTGGATTAGGAATAGCCAATCGGTGACTTGAAATACAGAAATTTATAATTTTAGGCGGTTGAAATCAATTTAGTTGGTTGCAGACAGCGTTACTAACCAGACATAAAAATTGTCCTTAAGAAATTTAATACGTATTCGTGTGAGACGAAAATAGTTTTACGTGTTAAAAATTACAAGTAATTAATTAAAGAATCTCACAGCTCTCTATATCAGTGAAGTGTTGTTTAAATCGCATCAAGTATTAATAAAAGGAGTGAAGTAAAATTATAATCTGTGTAAGCCTACATTCTTAGTCGCATCACAACCCTGCCAAGACATCCATGTCTCTAACAATAATACTGACCCAGCCGAGGCAAACATAAATATAATATTTAAAGAAACAGTTAAATTACAAGTAGTGGTGGTATTTATTAAGTATTTAGTATTACATTAATTGCATAACACAGTCGCATGGGTCATAAGACCGTACATGCTCTCTAGATAAATACCTGGTCTGTATACGTGACTTGCAGTATCAACCAGAAAACAACTATTTTTTTTTTTTTTACAATCACCGCACTATATACATACATACATATAAAATTGAAAAAAAAACACACTGAGTCACACACTCAAACACACACACACACACACACACACACACACACACAGTCGCGCACAAGTACTCAGGCACCACATATGTTTAAAGAAAAATTACATAAACACCTTATCTCTTAGTACACGTACTTCCATTAAGTATGTGCCCAAGCTTGGCCAGTTTTGGCTGTTTAGAATCATGTCCCAGCATGCTGTCCTCCGTCTGTTGGAAGCCAAAAATACTTCCGGTAATAGTTTTTTCCTAATACCCTCCGTCTGCACGCATGCTGCCAAAATATGCGTCCAGTCTTCTTGTTCCCCGCATAATGGGCAAATCCTCCTGCCATCGTCATCAACAATCTTGCGAGCTTTCCACCCTCCCAACCTAAGCCATGCTATTCCAGTCCTCTGTTTTATACTCAATTCCAAAATATATGTTTCCTTACCCCACCTAGTTTTTATTTCATTTTGTAGCTCCAATGTTGATCTTTGTCTACATTCAGATTCGATTTTCTGCCTGTTTATATCGCATAGTCGTCTTTTGACCTTTCTTACAGCACTGTGTGTATTTTCATTACCCCTTTGCCAGATATCATTTAAGCCAATTTTTGATAATTCGCGTTGCAACCCCGCTGCCCACCATTTTGGATGCCCTATGTTGTTTATTTGATGACGATAACATATTGCTCTCAGAGTTGTTTGATCGCCTTTAATTATTCGCAGCCAGTACCTAACTACGTTTAGTTTAGCAAATACAGCATCTTCCCAGCATCCTACCTCCCGAAGAACTCCGTAGTTTGAAGTACCCTTCCCCAACCCTAGAATGCGCTTCCAGAAATTGCATTGTATTTTATTTACATTATCCACCCTCTCCCATCCCCACACTTCACTGCCGTATAGTAATGAGGACCTAACCATTGCTTCATACATGGTCTGTAATGTTTTTACTGGCATATCTGGTACCCGTGTCAATATCCTTAATACTTCAGAAAGTTGTCCAATCCCTTTGTGTTTTATAAACTCCATGTTCTTGTTCCATTTTCCGTCCATATCAAACCTTACTCCTAAGTAATCGAAGTGTTTAACATTTTGAATTTCTTCCTCCCCATAGGTCCACTTTTCATGTTGGCCGTACACATATCCATTTTTAAAGGTGACTGTTTTAGTTTTAAGAATATTTACCTCCATACCCCATTGCCTACAGTATTGTCGAAGAGCGTTTAAACCAGACTGCAAACCTTTTATCGTTTTGGAAAGAACTACAATGTCATCCGCGTACAAAAGAATTGGTATTTTTTGGTCTGCGATTGTCGGTGCATCTATGTCTTCCTCCGTCATCACGCTAACAACATCATCAATAAACAAATTAAAGAGTAACGGAGATAGTATACAACCCTGTTTAACCCCCCTCTGCGCTATGTTACATTCTGATGTATTGTGCTGATCGGTCTTGATAACAAACTTTACTTCTTTATACATTGCCCTAAGTACTCTAATCATTTTCCCCGAAAGTCCTTTACGTGTTAATTTCTCCCAGAGAGCACTGCGTTCTACAGTATCAAATGCCATTTTAAAATCTACAAATACAGTATATACCTTACCACCTTTATTTCTCAAATTGTCATCAATTATTGTTTTCAGAACAAAGACATTGTCAATAGTCGAGAAACCTTCCCTAAATCCTGCCTGAAATTTAGAAACCCTATGATGTGTCTTGGCCCAACACTTAATTCTTTCATATAAGATTCTACTGTAAATTTTTCCAAATATAGAGAGCAGCGAGATACCCCTGTAATTTCCTGGAATGCTGTAACTCCCTTTGCCCTTGTAAAGAGGTTGGATAATGGCGGTTTTCCATGCTTCCGGATATTCTCCGCCTTCAAATATTTTATTGAAGCTTTTTCTATAGAAATCTACCATTTTATTAACTTCTAGCGAGATCTTGAAAAACTCAGCTGACAAGCCCTCTATACCAGCTGCCTTCCCGTTTTTTAAACATTTTATTGCACGAACAACCTCTGCTGTGCTAATTTCATAATCAAGCATTTGCACAATTGGAGCCCCAGTCATCCCTTCAGCGGCTAAAGTATTTAATTGTATTCTAAACTCCCCTCCTTCATAGACTGTTTTAAAGTGCTTTATCCATTCTCCAGCAGGGATAGTTGCCTGAATGGACCTTCGCCTTCGAATCTGTCTAATAACTTTCCACATGTCACCAATTTCCCCATTTTCGACTACTTGACGTACCTCTTCTGCCTTTGCGTCCTGCCAAGCTGTTTTGCTCTGCTTTAGGACTTCCCTATATGACTTTCTTAGATTTGCAAAAGAAATTCTACGTTCTTCACCCCCCTCTCTTCTGTATTTGATAAGTGCAGATTCCGCTGCTTTCTTCGCTGTTTTACACTGATCGTTATACCAACTATTTGATGTTAAGCTGTTTGATGCATTACCCCTTCCTGTTAGCATGTGCGCACTTGCTTTCTGTATAATATTAGTTATGTTCTGTATACTTTCAGTTCCTTTGTGTTGATCTACGTCAAAAGATATAATTTCGTTTTCTAAAGTGTTAATAAAAATCTCCTTTCCTGCCTCCCTCCATCTATATTTAAACAATGGCGTCAATGTTTCGCATGCGCTTTCATCCCTTGTATAAGATACTAGCCGAGATACTTTTAAAGTCATTATCAGTGGAAAATGATGAGAGTCAATGCTGTTTTCAACTTTAAAATTTTGAACTAACGGCAATACGTCCTGTGAACACAGAATGTAGTCAATGACACTACTCCCATTCGTATGCACAAATGTTACTTCCCCTGACAGGTCCGAACCGTATTTTCCGTTCATTATTTCTAACTCGTAGGCGTCACAAAAGAACAATAACTCTTTTCCTCTTGCATTCAGGATTGAGTCCTTGCTGTTTCTGCCGGGTTTTCTGTTATCTAAGTCCCCCTTTTTAATTGTAATATTTTCTTGCCCTATCCTAGCATTCAGATCACCCATTATTATTAGCTTTACATCCTGATATTCGTCCCTGATTTCTACAATTGTTTCCCCTAAATCTGTAAAGAATTCTGGCTCAGCATACTGGGACGTAACCGGCTGGCGATATACAGTTATAACAACAATATTAATATTAGCTATACTACAATATATACAGGTTGCTCCCCTGAGATGACTCTGTATTTCCTTAATAGACTGTACATAATTACTCTTAAAGAAAGTAGCAACGCCCCCAGGATATCTCCCCCTTCTACCTCTCACTTCTGAACCACTAAAGACACCTTGGAATTCACTTATGTCCACAGTTTCATTGTTTTTTAGCCAAGTCTCTGCTAACCCAATTATGTCCAAGTTATTTACAAAGTTCAAAAATTGACCACTAGCCAGTTTTCCCCTCAAACCTTCCACATTCCAAAACCCCACTGACAGCTGGGCATCTTTATTCTATCTGTTTGTTGTTATCTTACCTCCTACTCCTAGAGTGCTGGTTCTCCCTATCCTTTGTGACCTGCGGGCTGGTTGCACTGACACCCTCCCCCCTGCTGACGTTGCCATTGTTTTTGTCATCTGGCCGTCTTGGACCCTGCTACCTGCTGTCCCTTCCGGTAGAGGTGTAACCATACTGCCTTCTGGGGCTCGATGCTCTGCAGAAATGCCAACCTCCTCTCCTTGAATTTCTGCTATCTTCTTGTCGATTTCTTCCAGCTCTGCTTTGGTTCTTATTCGCCCGTTTATTAAAAGTTTGTCAAATTTGATTACTGCATGACAACCCTGTGATTTTGCATTTATCATATGGCGATGAAGAAATTCTCGTTCTCGCCGGATCTTTTCACTGAAATCCTCTCTTATAAACACACCTGTACCTTTAAGATACTTACTATCTCGGAGAATGGCGGATTTGCACTTATATGACAGGAGCTTACATACAATTGGCCGCCTGTTGCCTGCTTTACCGACACGGTGCGCTCTTTCAATGTCGTCAGGCCTGAGATGAACTCCAATCTGGGCTACAACGTCTAGCACCTTGTTCTCCGTGATGTCCCAGCTTTCATTCTCTTCTTCCGTTAATCCATATATAACAATATTATTTCTTCTTGACTGGTTTTCTAAGTAGTCCACCTTGCCCTCCAACCACTCACATCTTGCCTCCAACTCCTTCACCCGTGTCTCAGACTTCTCCAGAGATTCCATCATGGAGTTAATAATTCCTAATAGCTCGCTGTGACGAACTTTACTTTCCGCGAAACCACTTTTCACTTCACTCCTCAACTTGTCCAACAGACCTTCAATATTCGCCATATTTGCACAACGCTTCTTGAGATTACTACTACTCACAGAGCGGACCGGAAACACGTCTACACCCGACCGCTGCTCGAACAAGACTCTCAGTTAAATTACAAAGTTAATATTGTTTTTAAACTTGGGGTAAATGCCACCTGAAAGTATACTTGGGGCGAAGGCTACCGGAAACCGGGTACCATACGTGCGGTTGCAAACAAACTTCAAGTTCGGCTCCCAACAGTTGAAATATAATACAACTTCTTCAATACCAACTACTTCAAATTGACACCCAAAGCGTGATGCAAATAATGTAACAAACCACCTACTTCATGGTCCAACCATTCATTGCGCTCTTCGTACACAGTCATCCAGAATTTTCTTTGTTATTTACGTTGATTTAGGAACAACTGCAAAGTGTTTAATAGAAATGTTGTTTAGTGTTTTATGAGAACTGAGAAAACATCATAAAGGTAGGTTCCCATTCAAAAAACTAAACTTATCCCACAATGACCATCACAACGTCCCAAAATAAAACAAAACAATGGCGTTTACTTTCCCCCATAATATCAAGCAACGTTTACTCAAGACATTTATTTCTACAACGCTTAGTTTTGGAGATATTGTACAGTCTCAACTTAAATGGTCCACCCTATATAAGATTATATAAAATTCCTTCGGAATAAAGAGGACTTCAAAGGATATTCCCAGAAAATTCAAGATATACATTTTGTATGTGATGTAAATATCTTTGATATATGATATTTTAATCAAAATCGTAGAGACCCATTTTTTTGAAAATCTTGGCATTCCTGGAAGATACTGAACCTATATATCAAGTTTGGTACTTATCCAAGACACACACGTGGATATTTTTCTAAAAATGCTTTTCTTGGATTCAGGAGGCCTCATAACATATATTTCCCGTGAAATCTCAACATATAAATTTTGAGTGGAATACAATACTTCCCCTGCTTACTATACGTAGTAGAAAAAGTAATACACCTTCTAAATTTATTCCCCTTTATAGTAGCCGTAACCTAACACAATTAGCATTAAAAGGTTACAATCTTTATGATAATCTACTGTATAAATATTTACATAAATTTGTCATCAGGAACGTAATTTTGCGTATTATTAGCTACCAGGTGAAATTATAGTTACTTACTTACTTGCACTTATTTACTTACACAATAACAGAAAGCAAATTAAAAATCTTGATTTGAATGTTTACGTTGATCCTGCATTAATTACTTGCACTAAATTTTGGTAATAATATGCTTAACAAGCTCCTGCTGCCTCTATTCCTATATAACAGTAAACAAATACTTAATTTATGAGGGTCACTCTGAAAGTTTTGAGAATGGGCAAACATGAGCACTGGTAATCAAAGCAGCTTTTCCTAATTCAGATTGAAGTTCAGATAGCAACATGTGCAAGTCTGGGCGCGCTCCAACAATGTACATCGTCAGCACCGCGTGTACATGTATAGCAGGTGTCTACACCATACGCTAGGATGGATCCCAAGCGAGAGCATTTCCGTGCTATGATTTTCTATGACTTTATAGTCGGTTTAGGGGAGAGAGAAAGACTGCATCATGCATTTGGGGATCTTTGCCCTTTGCAATCCACCATTTATCGATGGTATGCAGAATTCAGAAAGGGATTCCCTTGAAGATGAAGACCGAGCCGAACGACCGGCTACAACAACAATGGATGAAAATGTGGTGAAAGCAGAGCGAATGCTGAGAGAGGATCACCGCTGCACATCTGGTCAGATTCAAGAAGCCCTAAATATTAGATCGACAGCGGTGAAAACAATCCTTAAAGAAGAACTTGACGCTCTGCAGTCGCTGAATCCCCCACCACCTCACAAATGAGTAGAAACAAGCACGTGTACAATGCTGCAAGGAAATGATGAAAAATTAAAAGAACGAAGATCCAAAAACACATGACGAAAGCTGGATTTACCAGTATGATCCAGAAACTAAACGACAGTCATTGGTCTGTGTCTTCCCGGGAGAAGATCCAACAAAAGTGAAGCGAACGAGAAATTTTGGCAAGAAGATGATCTGTTCCTTCTTCCCAGCAAGTGACAACATTGTGAAGATTCCGCTTTAGGAACAAAAGACTGTTACTGCCAGATGGTACACCACAAAATGTCTGCCACAAGTGTTCATTGAACTGAAAAAAACGACCTAAGACTGGTCTGCGTGGAAGTTGTGTGCCTCTGCCCGCACTGCACAAGAAACAACTCAATTTCTGCATGAGTCAGGAGTAAGATATTTGTCCAATCCACCCTACAGTCCAGATCTGGTTCCATGCGACTTTTTTCTATTCCCCAAAATGAAAGAACATTTTCGAGATCAACGATTTAGTCATCTGAAGACGCAGTAACTGCTTACGAAAAATGTTTTTGCACACTCTACAAAGAAGAATGGCGTTCAGCATTTGAAAAATAGTTTGAAAGGACGAGACTATGCATAGAATGCAATGGAGAATACTTTGAAAAGATGCAATGATTAGAACTAAATTGTTAATATTTTATTGCATCTATTCTCAAAACTTTTGGAGTGATCCTTTGTACCTAATTACTAATATGTCAATTAAATTGATTTTGAGTGCTGTCTGTTAACTAAAGCCTTTAAATGACAGTGATATACAAAGACCGAAAGTAAAATGCCGATAGAACGGTAGAGGCCACTTTGTATCTTCAATTTAGTTGGTAGAAGCTCTGAAGCTCATTTGACGTGTAATTTGCTCCCAGAAAATCACTGTATCGGGCTCCTCTAATTGCAGATTCCCTTTCACATCGTGTGCAAATGAAGGACCATGGCTTGTTTGCTTTGGTGGGCAAAATGGACGCATTCGCTTACAGCGACACAAGTGGTAGACCTCCACAAAATAAAGGAACCCCGCTCCTATGTTAGTTGGGACAGAAAACCTATTATCCATGCCACAATTAACTATGTATAACACTTTCACCACCCATCATAAATTCACATACGCCCGCAGTACATTATAGTATTACAAAAACCTGATGTGACATTCACATGGCTTTATCTACCCTCAATCGCCAATTCTTACGAAAGTTTGCTTTCTTATCTACGTCATTTTAATTGAGATAAACCCTATCTTAAATAGCAGCATTACACATGTCGTTATAAATAGAAAGGGAAAAACGACAGTCAAATGTTCAAGAACTAGATGCTATACTCTGGCGTTCATATTCATTTTCCATGCAATCGAGAAAAACAGCTGAAAGTCGACAGGACTTTAAAAGAATGACAAAGTATTCAGAAATTCGAACCATGTCACAAAAAAGCAATTTTAAATAAATTTTGTGTCTTAAAGAGATCCAAATTTTTTATATAGTACAGTTGGGGGGCGGCCCGGGTTCAATCCCAGGGACCCGCATGTGGGATTTGTGGTGGACGAAGCGGCGTCTGGGCGGGTTTTCTCCGGGTTCTCCGGTTTCCCCCGTCATTCATTCCACCAACTGCTCCATCATCATCTTTCCTTTCATTTCACCATCATTTCGTTTCATCTACTTCCTTCCTCCCATACCAGGCTTCGGGCTGATCACCCATCCTGGACATTCTGTCTGATCCATGAGTGTCTGCTCCTCGACGGGCCTCTGAACCCAGGCACCTGCCTGTAAGTCCTGGGGGTGCATGTCCTACATAAGAGGAGGTTAAACAGATAAAGAAGAAGAAGAAGTACAGTTGGGTGCAAAAAAAAGTGACAATATGATGAGCCATGGTTTAAGTTGGCAATCAATAATTAACACGCCTCTGCCGCGCCTTCCATTCCTCATTCGGTTACAGAGGTTAATGCTTAAATGCCGAAACAATAAAAGCCGGATTCATTCTCGGGCCAGTAAGGACAGTCTTTGAGAGGTATATTGTTTCAACAATTCAGGTGACATATATCGATTCTTCACCCGTTTCATCGCACAGCTAGGCCTGACTTTACTTCATAGGATAATGCTAGCGTATCGGATTTCAGCTAAATCCAATTAGAGGATAGCTCACCTAAAGCAGGCGAGGAACACAAATGAGATTCGGCCAACATTCAAGAATGGAAAACACTAAAAGTAACCAAAAGCATCGGTTTTTTGCATTCGGCTGTACGTTTTCGCCTAAGTTTACCAGTTTGCGCAAGATTATATAAATCTTGAATGAAGAGGACTCACAAACTATTATCGGAAAATTCAAGTTATACATTTAATGTGTGAAGTAAATATCTTTAATATATTTTATTTTAATCTAAATCATTAGAGACACTACTCATCAAACCAAAAATTTAGAAAAATGTTCTATGTAAAGAACAGTTTGGGATGGGGGATTTTCTTGAAAATCTTTTATGAATATGTGACATTTCGTTTTTGAGTAATTTTGTTCATAAACAAAAACACACATACACGCAGCTTTTTTTACCTCTTATGTACATGGTACACAGAGTAAAAACAATTAACGACTTCCCATTCGAGTAAACATTTGAAAGTTCAAACAAATAAAACAGAAAATCTCGTAAGTATTTAACACCAAAAAGAAATACTCTGTGTTACATTCACATTACTTTCTCTACCCTCTATCGTTTATCAGTGGTTACACAAATTCTGAAGAAAGTTTTTTTTCTATCTACTTTATTTTAATGCAGATAAACCTCTGCAGAAATAGATACATTGCAAATTTCGTTATAGATACAAAAGGAACAGCGACAGTCAAATGTTTAAGAACTGGACAATATATATGCTGGCCTTAACATTCCATACTGTTTCCATGCAATCGCCAGAAACAACTGGAAATCGGTAGGACTTAAAAAGAGTGACAAAGTATTAAACAAATCCAGCAATTAATAATAGATATTACGGAAGTGGCTAGTGCCACAAAAAAGTTATTTAAAATATATTTTGTGTTTCAAAGATAATTTACATATTTTTGTGAAATACGTTTTTGTCTATCGCCTAAGTTTTGCTAGTTATACAAGATTATACAAAATTCTTTCCGAATAAAGAGGGCTTATCAGGAGATTCCCAGAAAATACAAAATGGGTTTTATTTGTAAGTATCTTTAATATATGGTATTTTAATGAAAATCATTAGAGCCATTTCTTAGAAAATCAAAAACTTAGAAAAATCTTCCATGTAAAGCGTACTTTGAGATGGAAACATTTTCTTGAAAGTTTACGTGTCGAATCGAAAGTTTACGTAAATACCTAGTTTGGTATCTATCCAACATTTCGTTTTTCAGTTATGCTATTCGGAAATATACACACCCGCGCGCGCGGACTTTTTTGCATCCAGGGAGTCTCAAAACGTAATTTTTGAATGGAATACAATATTTCCTCTAATTACTATTAGAGAAGGTAAAAGGTGTAAGTATTTTGAAATTAAAACTGTAAACAACTTGTGTCTTTAAAATGGTTTACACACTTAAATAGTTAACATAAATTTTGTGCATCAAGATTTAAATTTTTTGTATAGTAATATTTTGTCTATTTCTTACGGTTAACCAAGTATACAAAAGTAATTCTGAATGAAGGGGACTTCACGAAATAGTCCTGCAACATTCAATAAATACAGGTTTTAGACACCATCGCCGAAAAGTAGAAAGCTTTGGATCGTTAGTACGAAAATCGTCAGTGTGACCAACTTTAGTTTCAAGTCCATTCACATGGCAATTCCCTTTGTATTTGCACATGTTTAATAATTCCACTCGGTTTGATTAGGTTTTACTTACCGTTATGTTCTTTTACATAACTAATTTCTCATGGCACTCGCATTATCTGCTCACAATACAAATTATCGTACAGTTAACCTTTACGTTATATTGGCATCTTTCCTTGATCTAAAAAACTCTGTTATCTAACCTATGTAAAGATTAAATGCCGGAAATTACGAATTCAGAAGAAACTGAAATGGAAGTGAAATTACAGAAGCAGCAGAAAGAATAACACTAGAGGTACCTACCCAAAAAGTCCCCCCCCCCAGAAAAAGCAATACGAAATGTCATTTAATCGCTTCTTTGTCTGGTGTAAGGTAAACATGTTTTTCAGTTATTTCGCTGAAAATAACTGCTTGCGAATCAATAAAACACGTGACATCTCGGTATTTAAACTCATTTCTCTTGTTTCAAGAACGCGTTCTAAACGCGAACTTTCTTAGTTTCAGAAATCAATATAATATTACTAATATTTTACAAATTCGAGTGCTATCTAAAAATAGTATATTCCACACCTGTTAAAAGTGGTTTTATTTTGCTAGTAGGATTGCGAAATAAAAACCTACTTTTATCACTTGTATCATAATCTAATATTATTTGTCATAAAATGTCTTAAATATATAATATTTTCATCAAATTCGTTATAGCCATACCAGGTTTGATATTATGTTGTACTGTTCACAGACAGACATGCACACATGCGCACGGAACGCTTTTCTAATTTCGTTTTTATTTCTGGATACTTCCAGTGAAATATTGTAACAAAGTTTGGATGGAATACAATTTGTATTTGTGCATATTACTGCCTTTGAATACCAGATTTGTGCAATTGGTATGTCAATATAAGAACATTAAAATTATTTACAATTATAAATTAGTTTCACTGAGGAAAAATTCGTCAATCGAAAAAAATGCTTAGTAATGAGCCAACTAGAAGTAACTCTTTAAATGCTGTTTTTAATTGAAATTTATTGGTTTTTTTAATAGCCATAATTGCATGATTCTTCATAGTTATTGTAAGCCCATGAAAGGAACCTTGATATTGTCTGGCTGTCTGGTGTTATAAGAATGCAAATTATTTTGAATATCAAATGTAGTGTGATTATTTTTTTACAAAATTTAGTGCATAAGTATGGGCAGAGATGTAGCAGTCATTTTTCTTTAGTAAATAGTACTCTATAATGCTGACCTACAGTTGACTTAATTAAAATTCTGATTATTTTATTCTGAAGCAGAAATACTTTCTTTATGTGGTAGTGTTACCCCAAATTAAGATTCCATATTTAATGACACTTTCAAAGTAAGAGTAATAATATGAACAATAGAAATTGAATGTTTTAACAAATATAAAACACGTTACAGTCTTTTATAAACATGTTTCAACATGACCAGACCAAGATAAAGTTATTTCCAAAAAAAAATCAAGCACTTTTCTTCGTTTCGATAGGTTTCAAGGTGACCGTTAAAACATCAGTTTTATTATCATCCATTAAAGTCCATTGGCAGTGAACCACTTTTACTTTCAGAAAAAATGTTCCCAGCATCCAATTTTAGGTCACGATATCGGCATAGCTATTAAGAAAAGTAGTTAGAATAAATAAATGTTGAAGCATTGTACATTAAACCATTTATCATAACAATAAAAAGAACTGGACCTAACACGGAGCCCTGTGGGACATCATTTTTTGCACATAATATCAGAGCTTTTACCATTTATGACACACTGCTTTCGCTTCTGCAAGTACAAAGGTAAACAACTGAAGTGCAGATTTTTAATTCCAAGATATTCTAATTTAGAAATTAATGTATTAAATGTTACACAATCGAAAGCTTTGTTTGTATCACAAAAAGCAGCAAAGACCGATTTATGGGCCTCAAAAGCTTCCAATACAAGCTTGACAAGGCTACTAGTTGCGTTTTGTATTCATACCCTGTCTGAAACCATGCTGCATGCATGAAAATGTATTATTTAATTCCAAATAATCACATATCTGGTGCTTCATAATAGCTTTAAGAATTTTTAACAAATACCTGAACTAGTGAAATAGGTCTGTTATTACTAGGTTCATTTATATTGCCTTTCTTATGAATAGGTATGACTATTATTTTGAGACAATATGGAAAAGTGTTATTCTTTAAGCAATTATTAATACAGAAAGTTAATGGATTTACTATAATAGTAATTATTTGGTTCACAAAGAATAATATAATAAGAATAATCTTTGATATTAGAGTTTTTATTAATTCCACAAGTTTTAGAACTTTACTGTCAGTTACCTCTTTACATTGAAAACAATTTTGTCTACTAACTATAAGATCCTGCTGGAGAAAGTAAATATATATCAAAATGAAATTTAAAGTCTTTCAATGCCTATGTAGTGTAAACATTTATAAAGTGTATTACCAAAATGACAAAATATAAGGTTTGCAGCGTTTCAGTCTCTTTAAACTTCAAAAGCCTTTGGCACACACCTCTGTTCCTATTCTTTAAGAGTAACTACCTCTGCGAATGCGCTACCTGAAGAATCATGGAGGCAGAAATGACTCGCACAGGTAAGCACTTTCCTATGTTTGAAAGGTGAAGCCATCTAACTAAATTAAACTCTCTTTGTGATTGTCCCGCGTTCAGCTTTTACCCAGGCACTGTGTTTGCGTTCCATAGCTTACTGTATCTCTTTATGTCAAATTAATTTGGTGTTTTCATTTTCGTAAAGCTGCCTGAGGCATTTTCAACAGCTCCCGTTCTTTCTGCTTTAGACAAGCGGAAGGCATTAAACCAGAAAAAACACAAGCTTGGCGTTGTTTATTAAAGATCATTTCATGCAGCAGGGCCACGGAAACTTGAGAAAATCGAATAACACAAAGGGGGAGGGATCTTGCAGTTAGCCAAAGCTGGTCCTACTTTGATGTGCGTGCAGGATAACTTGATTAGGGGAGGTGTTTATTGCTTCCGGAGATAAGCAGACTGCAGCAGCGAACATCTTAGACAGCTCTGTCCAGCTTAGAGAGCACAGTTCACTTAATGCTAGACTAAATGGCTAAATTTGCTAAAAACAGAGTACGTTTTTAGTTTTTTGTGCAATCTTATTATTTGAATCTTCCTCTTTATTTATATATATATATATATATATATTATAATTTTTATGCAATATGTTTTTCTTGTATATGTATTTTACAAATTTTACTACATATAGTAAGTAGGTGAGGTATTGTATTCCACCCAAAAATTCTATGTCGAGATGTTAGGGGTTAGTTTTAGAATACACTTGCTTGCGTCCTAATCAGACAAATACCATCCTTGGTATTTAAGCTCAATACCTTCCAAAGATGTGATTTGAAGATTTTCAAAACAATCCCCCACCCCAAACTACGTTTCACACAGAATAACTTTTTTTTATTTTAAAATGTTTTGGCTCTAACGATTTTTATTGTTTTTCATTTTGTTATTGCTGCATTTCACTGTATTCTTACCATTTATTACCCCAATTACACAATACACACAAACACTCATGCCTATGGCGGGACTCGAAATCGCGACCCTCAGCTTGGCGGAGTGCCGAAGCTATTCACTCCAGCGACCACGGCTACGAGGACCGGCGTTTATTAAAATTCCACATATTAAAGATATTTGCATGACAAATAAAATGCATATCTGAATCTTCTAGAAATAGCCTTAGAAGTTCCTCTTCATTCCACAGAAATTTTGTATAATGGTATATAACTGGTAAACTTTAAGGGATAGACGAAAACGTATTGCGCAAAAAAGATAAGATATTCCTGAATTAACGATTTATATCAAATAACTTTTTCTGTGGCATCAGCCATTTCCGAGATATCCGTTATTTATGGTTCGATTTGCAATACTTAGCCATTCTTTGTCCTGTTGATTTTCAGTTGTTTCTCGGGATTGTATGGATTTTAAGGACAGCTTATACGTCAAGTTCTAAAACATTTTACTATCGTTTTATACTTTGTATCTATAACGAAAACTGGACTTTACTACAGCTGTTTCCGGTAATGTTTTAATTAAAATCGTAAGAGCAATTTTTAAGAACTAAAAAAATTTCAAAACGTGTTCCATGTAAAGGGTAGTTGGGTGTGAGGAAAAATATGCTTTCAAATCTTCATGTAGCATTTGTGGAAAATACTGAACTTAAATACCAAGTTTGGCATTTAAAATTGTTTTGGATTCGGGGGGCTCCAAACATGTATTTCCAGCGAAATATTCTTATCGAATAAGATAATCCTTTACAGCAGTTGTTTTAGATGAGTGTGAGGAAATGTCATGTTAATGTAATACTTCTGATACTTTAGTTATGCTGTTTGCTGTTCACACACACACACACACACACACACACGTGGTCTTGTTTCTAAAAGAACTTTTTATTCAGGGGTCCTCAAAACGTGTATTCCTGGTGAAATTTCGATACAAAGTTTTTGTTGAAAAGCAACACTTTCCCTGAGTAACAGAGAATGTAAGAATTAATATAAACCCTAGAATAAATGTGTATAGTTTGCGAAGTGTTATAACTTTTGGTGCATCCTGTGTTCTTTGCTAATATTACCGATGCAGTTTGTGGTGGTTTATACACCGATCGTAAATAACGCAGCTTCCTAAGTAGTTATCGCACACATCTAGCATTTAAATTCTAATCGGGTTCCTCCCACACGCTCTCATAATTCGATATAACGTGCGCTGCTTCACGTGCTATGGGAATTGAGAGGGAATTTTTTGTTGCCGTTTTGGGGGATTAACCTCGTGAATAACACGCTTTGATTAGTGCAGTCGATAATAATTATAATAGCTAGCAGCACTGTGCGTTAGCAAGTGGCATAAGACGAATAAAAAGTGTTGTATACGGCCGTGGACATTCAAGAACATGTTTGTGTAATTTAAACTTAGGGATGAAACTGCGTGTAAATCGTAAAATTACTGGTAATTTGAGTTAGACATCACTAAAAGGTTCCTGGTTTCAAGACAGAATTTTGTAGGTTAGATTACTTTTCAGGCAATAGTCCCGTACAAGAGAATCACTGATCTACTATATACTTAACACATACGAATATATCACAAATGCAAGTATACAGGATGTCCGGCCTATACGTTAACATTAAAAGCTTTTATAACTTCAGCTGTATCAAATCCAGATAATAAAAAAAAAGAATATTCGACATATGATTAGTAGATTTCTTTCTTATTGTGATATCATTAGGTTGGATTAGAATGTACAAAGATGGCGACATGGACCCCACAACAAAAGGTTTTCTGTGTCCCTGGACTGGCTGAAATAAAATCTGTAAAGCGTGTACAAAGAGATTTTCGCCTGGATTTAACTTGGCCGTCACGACGATATCTGCTCACATGTAAGCATTATGAAATGGGACAGACAGTAATGAGAAATAACGAGAAACTAGTAGTCTTATGTCTACACGTGGAAATAAAGGCCTACTCAGTTCACATCCTGGAGCCCAGGAGGCATGCTCGTAGAGCTTTTCCATTAGGGCAGCACCTATTTTATATTCTGCCCCCCGCTTGCGCAGCCGAGACTGGGTTAGGATACCATCCTCCCCTCATCTCCTGTCACGCAGGGACTGAAATGGATACGCCACTTAAGTGCATCAGCCCAATAGTGAAAACCCTATCAGGGAAGACTACCGAATAACCTTGGTCGGGCCGACAGTATATCTAGTTACTGTCCAACCAGCTCTTACTCATGGTAGGTGCCGGAGAACCTCTGGGCGTCTCAACAACCCCGCTTGGGCGGAAAATCAGCCAGGTGTACCCAATCTCCCATGGGTATCGGGAACCACTGCTCCGCCGAGTCCAACCCAATCCGAAAAACTCCCTATTGGGAGGGGCTCGAATGTTCGGCCAGGCGTACTTATAGTAACGCCAGAAGTACCACGAGTGTGTCTGCGGAAAATGTGGAAAAGATACCTATGGCGTTCGTAAATTATCCAAAGAAGTAAATCCGATGCGCCATGTAGAACTTGCCATTCCTCGGTCTACAGTTCAGGGTGTAGCCCATAAAATATTACGTCTACCGGGCTACAAGAATCAGTTACGCCAGCAAATCTATCCCCAGAACAAAAGCAAACGGAAGACATTCGTCGCAGACCTTTTGGATAAAATTGAAGAGGGTAGTGCTTTCCTGGATAAAGTATGCTTCTCTGATGAAGCAACTTTCCATGTGAATTGGAAAGTTAAGACATATTGTCGTATCTGGGATAGTGAAAATCCTTGTGGGATTTTTGAGGTCGAAGGAGACTCGACAAAATTAAATGTGTGGTGTGCATTAATCAAATCTGTCTGTTCCATTGCATAGTAATCACATAGGAGGGGATATCGTCGTGACGGTCAAGGTTATTTTCATGGAGAAAATTTTGTTTCCCCCAATCCAAGAACACAAAACCTTCTGTTATGGTGCCCACGTCCACATCTTTGCACATTCTAATCTAACCTAATATGTAATGTGATCATTGCAATGTTGCAATCACAAATGACAAGAGACCTTCTAATCATATTTCAAATGTTTTTATCTGGTTCTGATACAGCTAAAGTTATAAACGTTTATAATGTTAGACGTATAGATCGGATACACACACATATTTTAATATATTCTATAACATTAAATAACACTGTAGATGACATATTTAAAGCATTTATCACAATTATTTGCACCTCTGTTCATTATAACCAAGCTGCCAACATAGACCAGGTTTGAGGGCCCTAATTTACAATTTAAGCCTAAGCTTCGAATCGGGTTTAAGCGGAGATTTATGCTATAATGGAGTTTTATAATACGCAGTTCAAGCGATAAGTTGGGCTTATACATGGTTTGGTTTAAACCATGTCCCCTTAGGGACTCAGCCTGTCATCTGAAGAAGACGATATTAGTGATAAGGAAATACAAGTTATTTTATTCTATATGTAAACAGAGGACGATATAGAATGTTTAGAATACATCCAAACCACGTATGGAATGACCAAGAATTCTACGACGGATTTTTCTTAAGTAAAAACTCGACAATTATAGTATCAGAAATTATTGATGACACAATTAAACATAAAACGGATTCGTAAGAAGCAAAACTTAATTTAGCATGCCCTAATTTTAACTTAATAATCATACTTTTATTGTAGACTACACATTGTCGCACTCATTGCCCGTCACATCTATATATAACGTATTGCTTTATATTTCACTAACAAAATACTCTCGTCATAAACATAACTCTCTCAACATTGAGGCTATTTTCAAGCGAAAGCATGCTAATTGCTGCAGATTTTTCCGGCATCACAAAACCTACAGCATGCAGAGGTACCAAAATTGTTTCACACAATTCTGATTCACCTTTCGAATTGCAATTTTTCCCCATATTTGTTTTTTTTTTACTCCATATTAATTTGTCCGATTGCTTGCACTCTGTCACATGCCTATGCCACTTCGAAATTTCCAGGAGAATGGTGATTTTTTGAGAAGTAAAGTTGTATATTTTGACTCTGATTTTTCGTTATTTTAACAGCGTCGCCATAAACAAATGATGAGAATTCACTCGATGCGCATGTGCAACTATTACCAACTTTACTGCTCCTTGTCTACGTCTAATCTAACCTAATAATGTGATTGTTATTCTCATTATCTTTGCAGCCGTGGCTAGAAACCTACTAATAAATGTCAATTTTTTTATCTAGATCTGATACAACTACATTTATAAAATATTGTGATGTTAAACGTATAAGCTGGACACTGTGTATAAAAGTATATCAGTGAACTAAAAATACATGCAATCTACATCATGTAAAGTTTCATTGTGATATTTTAAATATTTTCTAATGGATATCATGGATTTAGTAGATTTAAGATTAGTGAGATAGAACTTTTAATCTACCCTTAAACGAAATTAACATGATGAATGACCCACTCAAGGCTACGTTTAACAGCTGTGTTATTTTCTTACTGCATCAGTTGCTACTTTATGTTCGTGCTGTAAGCACTAGAGTTTGTGCATCTCAAATTTGAAAATATATTCAATATATTTGTGTTGTGTGCGATGTGTTTAAGAATGTTCCTGTATTGTTTGTTAATAGTTTACTGAAATACCTACCGAAAAATTCACGTTTGAACGAGGTTTTATGTGCATACGTAAACCTTGAATTATGTCAACAGCTGTGTAGACAATTTCAGGAGAAATTTCCTGGTATTCCAGTTCCAGGTGGAGAAACTGTTAGATGTCTGATTAATTAATAAGTTTAGGACAATGGGATCGC
This sequence comes from Deroplatys truncata, assembly GCA_030765065.1. Lineage (NCBI taxonomy): Eukaryota > Metazoa > Arthropoda > Insecta > Mantodea > Mantidae > Deroplatys > Deroplatys truncata. Next base: position 168,418,203 of record CM060988.1, on the reverse strand, counting down.
TAAACGCTAAACCTAAGAAGCGAAAGCAAAACGTTCTAACGAAGGAAAAAATTGACGAAATTGGTGCTTCATTGAACCCTAAAAACCTGATGTGGTGCATTCACACAATTTTCTCTACCCTTTATTTTTTAGTGGTTATGCAAACTATTCTTACTAAAGCTTATGTTTTTATCTACTACATTTAATCCAATCAAACCTTTGCAAAAATAACTACTTTAACATTTTGTTGCAAACAGAAAAGGAATAGCAATAGTCAATGTTTAACAACTGGACGCTATATGCCGGCCTTAAAATTCCATGCCGTTTCCATGACATCTCGAGAAAAAACTGAAAATTGATGGGACAAGTGCTGAACAATTCGAACCTTTAATAACGAATGTCTCAGAAGCGGCTTATGCTACAAAAAACTTAGTTAAGTAAATCGTGTGGTTTAAAGAGATCTACATTTTTTGAGTGGTACGTTTTTGTCTATCGCTTAACGTTAACATGTTATAATAGGCTATTCCCAGAAAATTTAAGATATACGTTTTGTTTGCCATGTAAATATCTTTCATATACGGTATTTTAATCAAAATCGTTAGAGCTATTTTTTAGAAAATCAGAATGTTCGGAAAATGATCCATATAAAGTGTAATTGGAGTAAGGGGATTTTCTTGAAAATCTTCGTGTCGCATTTTTCGAAGACACTAAACTCAAATACCAAGTTTGTTATTCATCCGATTTTCCGATTTTGAGTTATACTCTTCACAGGCAGATACACACACACACACATACGGACATGTTTTCAAAAATGCATTACATGGATTCAGGGCGCATCAAACATTTATTTCTGGTGAAATTACGGTATCAAATTTTTGGATGGAATGCAACATTGTGGCATATTAATTTCATTGTGATTACCAGACGCACTGTTGTGTTGAATTGTTGCTATCAGAGGTATATTTATTGGATCTCTTTAGGTATATTTCGGCTTAACGGTCTCTCCTTTCGGCACGGACCATGCAAAAAAGAAAGAGCCTTTTGAAATTGTCTGGTGTGATGTCAGCCTTGTCTGGCTTTGTCTAGACACAGTTGGGGGAGGAAAGAAGCGTCACTCGAGAGTAAGTGGTCGTTGGAACCAGTCGTGTGTGGCCGGTCTACGGCCTGTGGCATCTCCCTCCGTCCTGTTTCCTTTGTTAATTATGTAAAGAAGCCAAACGTTTTTGTGATAAAATCCCAGGTAATGTGTGCTATGTAATCTTTCAATGTAATATAAGAACCCACGCCTTCCCCTTAAATTTACACACCAAAGTCCGGTTTCTTTGCTGCCAGCGAGTTGTGCCCCCATGTGCGTGTTGGGATGACCTAAATTAATCATTTTCTGATAACCTTTTGGGCCTTCGCCCCCACATGTAACAATATTTCCTCTACTTACTTCACGTAGAAGAGAAGGTAAAAATACACTGGTGTGCAAAACCTAAGGACGAGATGGGTAAAGTATCATAACAAATGAACTATATGGTGAAAGTAGATGAAGGTGCGGGAGCATGTTGCCAGAGGTCTTTTTACACGTACACAGAAAGTTGGATGTCACATGGCGTGAGTGTAGTGAGCCTATAGTGTCGAATGTGTCTGGTCCACGGGCAGTTGAGGAAACAGGACAAGACGGTGTTTGGCAATTAGCGAACTGTTACGGTGCACGGTAGTTGTGTTCTTCATTGCAACATGGCCCGTACACACCATTTGGATGATTTCACACGGGAAGAATCATCGGAAACTGGATAAAGGGCGAAGTGTGACGAGTGTTGCTCAGGAGTTTGGAATTGTTCACAGCATTGTTTCACTGCGTGGGGATCCTTCCAAACAACAGGCACTGCTGTCTAAGGAGAGGTATTGGTCGACCACGCTCAACTACAGCAGAATATGACTCCTACATTGTGCAACAGGCAAGAAGGGATCCACGCCAAACAGCGGGTGCAATTACAACCACCTTTAACAAGACAGCTAGGCACGCAATCTCACGATACATAGTGGCGCTGCGACTACACAGAGGTGGTTCTCTTTGCCCGACGGCCAGTACGTCGTGTTCCCTTGACATCTGCACATTGGCGGCACCGTTTGCGATGGTCCCAAGAGCATCAAAATTGGACGATTTTTATGGATTTTGACTTCATTTTTATGGATGACAATGCGCAACCGCATCGAACTGCGCAGGTGGAGGATCTCCAGGAACGAGAGGATATGCGGCAAATGAATTGGCCTGCCCATTCCCCCGAATTAAATCCCATCGAACACGCGTGGAATTCTTTGGGGAGACGCATTGCTGCACATCCACACGACCATCCAACAGTTGTCAACAGCGCTAGTGGAGGAATGGGACGCCCTACCACAAGAACTGCTTACAAACCTTGTGGCCAGCATGGGAACATGATTTAGAGCATGCATTGCTGTCCGTGGTGAGCATACACCCTTTTAAGTACCATGTATCTGTTTCTGTAAATCTAGAGAGACATCATATGTCGTATTGACTTTATTGTAGCTTATGGTCTATGAATAAAAGTGGCATTTCTGTTCGTCTCATTGCATATTTCATTTGTTGCCTACTGTAGCATACCGTAGCAGTTCCCCCTAACTATGATTCAAGTTTCATCGAGCTATGTTATTTGGCAGTGTCACAGCATGCGAAGATTACGTTCGTCCTTAGGTTTTGCACTCTAGTGTATAAATTTTATAGGAATTATCCCCAACTCACAGACGAACTAGAATGCGTGTGAATAGAAATTTCATCCGAAGATACTAGAAATGTCTCGATGCATGGACATCACTTTTAATAGCCCGTAAAACATAATGCTACTATCGCTTGTGAGTAAGTAGTGCGGGAGATTCAGAAAGGAAAACCCCAGTGTAATTGACAGTGAATGGAGCACGCCGACGCGCGATCCATGGCCATGCAATGTATGTGAACTCTCTGTGGAAAGCATACTGTGTTTATAAATGCTGTTTCATTTATCATAATTATTTCCGAGAATGAAACTCATTTCTCCCCAAACTGCACAAAATGTTGATCACAGAAATGTTTAGCATGTGTCGCTTACAGATGTAAATTTTACATTACTGTGTTGTGGGTTTTCATTTCGTAATATTTCAGCTGCCTCCGTTTATAAAGAACTACCAAAAAAGTACAACTTTTCTAATAAAACTTTTGTAGTTAATTTTAATGTAGCCCCACAATATCTCGTTATTCTGTATCTTCAAAGGAAGGCACTAAAACGTTATAAATTAGTAAATATAGCTCTCTTCTGGATAATACATTCCCATTTACATGTTTCAACGAGGAAACCCTTGTTAAGAACTTATCTTCCGCTTCAAAAAGAAATACAGTGGTATTTAGTATAGTTATTTATGCATCAAGGAAGCGCCATTTTACACACAGTGAGAAGTTTTTAATTCCAAAACCTCGCTAAGTTCAAACACAGTTCAAACGTGTTCATACTGAAGGGGAAATTAAAAACGCTATGCTGTCAATGTTAAACTTATTAAATTTATTACCCATTCATTATCTTGGAAAATTTTACTTTCTCTACTACGTATAGCAAGTAGGGAACTTCACCCAAAAACTCCATACCGAGATTTTACAGGAAATACATTCTTTGATTACAAAAAAAAGCATTTTTAGAAAGAGGTCCGTGTGTATGTGCGCCTGGGTGCCTGTGAACAGCATAACTCAAAAATGAAAACTCGGATAAACACCAAACTTGGAATTTAGGTTCAGTATCTTTCAAAGACGCGGCACAAAGATTTTCAAGAAAATCCCCCTACCCCAGGATAACCTTCGCATGGAACATTGTTCGAAAAAATTTATTTTCTCAAAAATGGCTCTAACGAATTTGATTAAAATATCGTATGTTTAAGATATTTTCATAACAAATGAAATGTTTATCTTGAATTTTCTGGGAATGTCCACAAAAGTCCTCTTCATTGTGAATGGCTTTTGCATAACTGATAAACCGTAAGAGATACATAAAATGTTTGTATACAACAAATTTAGATCTCAATAAAACACACAATTTATGTCATATACATTTTTTGTCAAGTGAACCATTTCCGAGATATTCCTTGTTATTTTCTTCAACTTTTCAATACTTTTGCTCAAATGGGAATTCGTTATACGCCTTTTTATGCCCTGGACATGTAAAGGGAAGGGAATGCGTCACATAGCAACCAGCTCTTGAAATATTTGACTATCGCTTAAAGCCTACCATATTCCACTTGCACCTACAAGAAAATTAGCAATAAGATCAGTATCCCAATATATCGATTAACATATGTAGTATATGGACGTTTACGGAGAATAAGATAATTTAAACATTAAAAAGAGTAGAGAAAGTCATGTGAGTGTAACACTTCAGATTTTTTTGAGATACTAGATTGAAATATTTACAGGATGTAGAAGCATGTTTACTAAGTTCACTGATCTACTTTTATACAATACCCTTATTAAGTAAGGAAGTTATTTTTACTTTATGTACTACGTATAGTAAGTAGGGGAGTTATTCTATTCCACTCAAAAATTCGATGTCAAAATTTCACCGGAAATACATGTTTTGACACCGTCAGAATCCAAAATAAGCATTTATAGAAAAATTCCCGTGTGTGTGTCTGTGAACAGCATAACTAAAAAACGAAAAGTGGGATAAATACCAAGCCTGGTATTTAGGTTCAATATCTTCCAAAAATTCGACACAAACATCTCCAACAGAATCCCTCCCCCAAACTAGCCTTTACATGGACACTTTTCGAAATTTTTCATTTTCTCAAACGCGGCTCAAACTATTTTGATTAAATACCTTGTATTATAGACGTTTACATGGCAAATAAAACGTATATCTCGAATTTTCGGAGAATAGCCTATGAAGTCCGCTGTATTCGAAGGCAAATTTATATTATCCTGTATAACCGGTAAACTTAAAGCGATAAACGAAAATGTACTACACAAAAAATGTAGATATATCTAAAACAAACAGTTTACTTCAAAGATGTGTTTTGTGGTATAAGCCGTTTCTGAGATACCTGTTATTAAAGATTCGAATTGCTCATTCCTTGGTCATTCTCTCTTTCAACATTTAGTTGTTTCTCGCGATGTCATGGAAACTGTATGGAATTTAAGGCTAGCTATAGCGTTCAGTTGTAAAATATTTGACTATCGCTGTTTACTATATATGTATAACTAAAAGTGTAATGTAGCTACTTCTGCACAGGTTTATTTTGATTAAAATGTAGTAGAGAGGAAAATCAATTTTTGTAAGAATAACTTATACACCCACTAATAAGCCTAGAGAATGTCGTGTGAATGTAAACATATCGGATTTTTAAAAATATTGTGTTTGCCTGTTTTGCGACTCAGATCACCATAAAATACTTTCTCTACTACGTACAGTAAGTAGCGGAAGTTTGTATTCAACCCAAAAATTCGATATGGAGATTTCACCGTAAATATATGTTTTAGACCCCTGAATCCAAAAAAACATTTTTGGAAACAAGTCTATGTGTGTGTCTGCTTGTCTGTGTGTGTGTCTGTGAAGAGCATAACTCAGAAACGAACAGTTGGATAAACACCCAACTTGGTATTTAGGTTCAGTATCTTCCGGAGATGCGACACGAAGGTTTTTAAGAAAATCCTTCCACCCCAGATTACCATTTACATGGAACATTTTTCGAAAATTTTTATTTTCTCAAAAATGGCTCTAACGATTTTGATTAAAATATTATATGTTTAGTATATTTTCATGACAAATAAAATGTATATCTTGAATTTCCTGGCAATGTCTCCAAAAGTAATCCATCGTGAACGACTTCTGCATAACTGGTAAACCATAAGAGATAGACAAAATTTTACTACATAAAAACTGTAGATCGCGTTAAATTACACAATTTATGTCATATACATTTTTAATTTCTTTACTACGTATAGTAAGTAGGGGAAGTATGGTATTCTTCCCAAAAATTCGATACCGAGATTTCACCGAAAATACCTGTTTTTAGATCCCCTGAATCCAAAAAAAGAATTTTTGGAAACATGTGCGTGTGTGTGTCAGTGTGTCTATGCGTCTGTCTATCTGTGTGTCTGTGAACAGCATAACTCAGAAACGAACAGTCGGATAAACACCAAACTTGGTATTTAGGTTCAGTATCTTCCGGAGATGCGACACGAGGGTTTCCAAGAAAATCCCTTCACCCTAGAGTACCCTTTACATGGAACATTTTTCGAAAATTTTAATTTTTTCAAAAATGGCTCTAACGATTTTGATTAAAGTATTATATCTTTAAGATATTTTCATGACAAATAAAAAGTATATCTTGAATTTTATGGGAATGTCTCCAAAAGTATTCTTCATTGTGAACGACTTTTGCATAACTGGTAAACCATAAGAGATAGACAAACTTTTATTACACAAAAAATGTAGATCGCGTTTAATTACAGAATTTATGTCTTATACATTTTTACTTTCTCTACTACGTATAGTAAGTAGGGGAAGTATTGCATTCCACCCAAAAATTCGATACCGAGATTTCACCGGAAATACATGTTTTGAGACCTCCTGAATTCAAAAAAAGCATTTTTGGAAACATGTCCGTGTGTGTGTCTGTGTGTGTGTCTGTGTGTCTGTGTGTGTGTCTGTGTGTGTGTCTGTGAACAGCATAACTCAAAAACGAACAGTCGGATAAACACCAAACTTGGTATTTAGGTTCAGTGTCTTCCAGAGATGCGACACGAAGGTTTTCAAGAAAATCCCTCCACCCCAGACTACCCTTTACATGGAACATTTTTCGAAAATTTTAATTTTCTCAAAAATGGCTCTAACGATTTTGATTAAAATATCATATGTTTAAGATAATGTCATGAGAAATGAAATGTATATCTCGAATTTTCTGGGAATGTCTCCAAAAGTATTCTTCATTGTGAACGACTTTTGCATAACTGGTAAACCATAAGAGATAGACAAAATTTTACTACTCAAAAAATGTAGATCTCGTTAAAATACACAACTTATGTCATATACATTTCTTTTGTTGAGTGAACCGTTTTCGAGATATTGCTTGTTATTCCCTTAAATTTTCCAATACTTATACTTTTTCTCAAATTCGTTATTCATTTTTTTATGTCCTGAACTTGCAAAGAGAATGGAATGCGCCGCATAGCAACCAGCGCTTAAAATATTTGACTATCGCTTAAAAGCTACCATATTCCCCTTGCATCTACAAGAAAATTACAAATAAGATTGACATCTCGATATCTCGATTAATATGAAGCATATGGAGAATAGGCGTTTGTAAAAATAGATTGTACAAGAGTAGAGAAAGTCATGTGAGTGTAACACATCAGATTTTTTGTCTTGGATATGCAAAGAGTATTAATCTGTGGGAAAGGGAATGGTGCTGCACCTAGCAACCAGCTAGTAAGAGATATGTATGTGCTTAAAGGCTACTATATTTCCAAATTGCCCTTGTAAATATACATTCCCCTTACATCTACAAGAAAATTAGCAATAAGATAGACTCTGCAAATGTTTATCTCGATTAACATGAAGGAGATGGAGAATAAGCGTTTGTATAAATAGTTTGTACAAGAGTAGAGAAAGTCATGTGAGTGTAACACATCAGATTTTTTGTTATGTAAACCATTTTCGAGATATTGCTTGTTGTTACCTTAAATTTTTCAATACTTATTTTCTCAAATGGGAATTGGTTATTCATTTTTTTTGTGTGCTGGACATACAAAAAAAATCTGATGTGTTACACTCACATGACTTTCTCTACTCTTGTACAATCTGATTTTACAAACGCTTATTCTCCATATGCTTCATGTTAATCGAGATATCGAGATGTCAATCTTATTGGTAATATTCATGTAGATGCAAGGGGAATATGGTAGCTTTTAAGCGATAGTCAAATATTTTAACGCTGGTTGCTATGTGGCGCATTCCATTCTCTTTGCATGTCCAGGACAAAAAAAATGAATAACGAATGTGAGAAAAAGTATAAGTATTGTAAAATTTAAGGAAATAACAAGCAATATCTCGAAAACGGTTCACTCAACAAAAGAAATGTATATGACATAAGTTGTGTATTTTAACGCGATCTACATTTTTTGTGTAGTAAAATTTTGTCTATCTCTTATGGTTTACCAGTTATGCAAAAGTCGTTCACAATGAAGAATACTTTTGGAGACATTCCCAGAAAATTCGAGATATACATTTCATTTCTCATGACATTATCTTAAACATATGATATTTTCATCAAAATCGTTAGAGCCATTTTTGAGAAAATTAAAATTTTCGAAAAATCTTCCATGTAAAGGGTAGTCTGGGGTGGGGGGATTTTCTTGAAAACCTTCGCGTCGCATCTCTGAAAGATACTGAACCTAAATACCAAGTTTGGTGCTTATCCGACTGTTCGTTTTTGAGTTATGCTGTTCACAGACACACACACACAGACACACACACAGACACACACACACACACAGACACACACACGGACATGTTTCCAAAAATGCTTTTTTTGGATTCAGGAGATCTCAAAACATGTATTTCCGGTGAAATCTCGGTATCGAATTTTTGGGTGGAATACAATACTTCCCCTACTTACTATACGTAGTAGAGAAAGTAAAAATGAAATGCGCCACATAGAAATCAGGTCTTAAAATATTTGACTATCACTTAAAGCCTACCAATTCCCCTTGCATCTACAAGAAAATTAGCAATAAGATTAACATCTCGATTAACATGAAGCATATGGAGAATAACCTTTGGAAAAATAGTTTGTACAAGAGTAGAGGAAGTCATGTGAGTGTAACACATCGGATATTTTTATTTCTGGTAAAAGTGAATTAAACGTCTCCGCTACTTGCTATAACTATGCGGCAGAGGGTGTAATATGACTGTTTTAATAGATTCCTTGAAGCTATAAAATAAATACGTAGCGGTGATTTGTCTTGTATTTCTCTTCTGCTCCTCTTTCAGTCTTTAATCTCGGCAGCAAACCTGTTTTGACATATTTCTCTAGATTTTCCCTTTAATGGATTTACCTTTGTTCTCACTAATTGATTAAATTACTCTCTCACCCTCAGCCCTTTCATCTTAAACGCTTATATTAAGAGTATTCAACACGCTCGGCTTCCCTTCCGTCCTGCTGTTTTAAAAAGGAAAGACAAAAACGGGCTTTTTGTCGGGAATATCTTGCAATTTACGAATAACGCAGCATTTTCAGAATTTTTAGTAGGTATATCTTTCATGTAATAAGTTTAATAAATGTAGGTTATTAGCTAACGATGCAGAAAAGAAAAACTGTGTGTTTTACTTATATGCCTTTCTATACCCTCAAGAGTTTATTAGTGCAACTTTCTGAAAAATAGATGCATTACACATTTTGTTATAGACACACAGGAATAGCGATAGTCAAATGTTTTAGAACTGGAAGTTGGCCTTAAAATGCCAAACTCTTTCCATGTAATCGCGAGAAACAGCTCAATGTTGAAGGGTCTTTAAGGGGACAAGGACCACTGAAATGGTAAAGAATCACATTTTTGTTTTAGGCACCAATAAAACCTGTATTACTTTCAGTTTTATAAAATATATACTTTTTAGGGTTTAGGAGGTTTTTAAGACATTTAAATACAATTTAAATGCTGATCTGCATTCCTTTAAAGCTGTCATGAAACGCCCCTTTTTAGAACATTTTTGTATCTTTCAACAACGAATGCCTATATCGTGCCCTGCGAGCAGTTAAGCAATTAATAAAAGAGACCAGGACCAAGAGAAGACAATCAAAAAATCTGATGTGTTACACTCACATGACTTTCTCCACTCTTGTGTAAACTATTTTTACAAACGCTTATTCTCCATATGCTTCATGTTAATCGAGGTGTTAATCTTATGGCTAATTTTCTTGTAGATGCAAGGGGAATTGGTAGGCTTTAAGCGATAATCAAATATTTTAAGACGTGGTTGCTATGTGAAGTATTCCATTCTCTTTGCATTACCAGGACAAAAAAAGAATAACGAATTCCCATTTGAGAAAAAGTATAAGTTTTGGAAAATTTAAGGGAATAACAAGCAATATCTCGAAACTGGTTCACTCAACAAACAAAAAATGTATATTGTGTATTTTAACGCGATCTACATTTTATGTAGTAAAATTTTGTCTATCTCTTATGGTTTACCAGTTATACAAAAGTCGTTCACAATGAAGAATACTTTTGGAGACATTCCCAGAAAATTCGAGATATACATTTTATTTGTCATGAAAATATCTTAAACGTTTGATATTTTAATCAAAATCGTTATAACCATTTTTGAAAGAATTAAAACGTTGTAAAAATGTTCCACGTAAAGAGTAATCTGGGTTGGGGGGGATTTTCTTGAAAACCTTCATGTCGCATCTCTGAAAGATGTTGAACCTAAATACCAAGTATGGTGTTTATCCGACTGTTCATTTCTGAGTTATGCTGTTCATAGACACACAGACACACACACACGGATATGTTTACAAAAATGCTTTTTTTTATTCATAGGGTCTCAAAAGATGTATTTCCGGTGAAACCTCGGTATCGAATTTTTGGGTGGAATACAATACTTCCCCTACTTACTATACGTAGTAGAGAAAGTAAAAATCTACAGTAATCCAGGAATGAAGATGCAGATAATTATGACCCTGGAATGTACTGAAGTGTGTCAGAATTTTAACATTCAACTTTAAATTCAGTTTTCTCAAAACAAAATTTTTGGATACTTATGTACCTTTTTCTCAGAAAGTATGAAAGGCAGAGAGCTGAAATTTTAGTACGTGTGTACAACACATAGTTAAACTTTCTGAAGCACATTCATAATTTTACAACATATATTAGTCATATTAAGAAAGCAGCAACATTGCAAATTTTCCACATTTTTACTTTGCAATTGATTTTTTTCAATTATTAGTGTACTGATATTCATAACTAAATAATTGAAGTTAACAAGATAGCTGATTATACTACGAACAAGCATGCAAACGTGTGGTTATGTATTGCAAGTAGTATAAGAGAAAGAGGTATATGAATTCACATGATATAAGAGTAAATTTTATTATTTTTCTGCTAGATGAAATGATTTTTACGGACTCAACTACATAAGCTATCAATACCCACAACCACTTCAAATAATTATCATGATGTATAGAGTAATTGGTAAAACTTTCAGGAAATACCAGTGAGAACTTTGAGAGAAGTGGAAATTTAGCACACCTAAGGTGTAATTTCCATGTGTTAAGACTACCTTGCCCCCTTAAAGAAAGAATGAACAATTCGAACCATTAATAACAGATAATTTGGAAATAGCTGATGCCACAAAAAAGTTATTTGAAATAAATTCTGCGTCTTAAAGAGATCTACATTTTTTGTGTAGTACAGTTTCGCCCCTCGCTTAACGTTTACCAGTTATACAAGATTATACAAAATTCCTTCCGAATGAAGAGGATTTCAGAGGCTGTTTCCAGAAAATTCAATATATACATTTTATTTATCTCATAAACATCTGTAATGTAAGGTATTTTAATCAAAATCGTTATAGCCATTTTTTAAAAAATTAAAAATTCCGATTCATTCTCCATGTAAAGAGTAGTTTGGGGTGGGGGAATTTTTAAAATCTTTGTGTCGCATTTTTTTGAAGGTACTGGACCTAAATATTAAGTTTGGTGTTTATATGGACTTTTCGTTTTAGAGCTATGCTGTTCACAACACACACACACGCGCGTAATGTTTTACAAAAATACTTTTTTGGTTTCATGGGTCCTCAAAACATGTATTTCTACCTACTAGATATGTGGAAGATAAAGTAAGAAGCCTGACTACGTAGCAAAACAGATTATTATAAGGGTATTAAAGTTTTTTATCTGACGTTGCAGGGATTCGTTTTTACTTTCTTTATTATTTATTTTAAATAGGGAAAGTATTGCCACCTAAAATTTCGATGTCGATATTTCACCGGAATTATATGTATGTTTTGAAGCTTCCAGCACCCAAAAAAGCATTTTTAGAAATATTTCCATGTATGTGTGTGTGCGCGCGTACGTGCGTGTTTCAACGACTTGAACAGCATAACTACAGAACGAAAAGTAAGATAAATGCCAATGTTGGTATTTAATTTCAGTACCTTCCAAAGATGCGCACAAGATTTGGAAGAAATCCTCCCCATCCCAAACTACCCTCTACATGGCCATTTTTGGAGTTATTGATTTTCTAAAAAAAAATCTGTAGCGATTTTTATTAAAACACATTATATGAAGGATATTTACATGACAAATAAAATGTTTATCTTAAATTTTCTGGAAATATCCCTTGAAATCCTTTTCATTCAGAAGGAATTTTGTATAATACTGTATAACTGACAACATTGAGCTGTACACGAAAATGTGCATCACAAAAAATGTGGGTTTCTTTAAAACACACAATTTATTTCTAATAAGTTCTTTTGTGTCATAAGCCATTTCTGAGATATCCGTTATTAAACGTTCGAATTGCTCATTTCTTGGTCATTCTCTTTAAGTCCTGTCAATATTTAGTTGTTTCTCGCGATTGCATGGAAACAGTATGGAATTTTAAAGCCAGCATATAGCGTCCATCTATAACGAAATGTGTAAAGGTTTATTTGAATTAAAATTAAGTGGATAGAAATAATTTTAGTAGAAATAATCTGTAGACCCACTAATAAACGATAGATGGTAAAATAAGTCGTGTGAATGTATTACATCGGGATTTTTTAAAAATGAACTGCATCCTCTGTTTTTAGTGTGAATTCTACACCATTTTACAGGTAAAAAGTATACCTCTTACACAGTTTGGAGTAAATAAGTAAATTTTATCCCATTTCATAGGGAAAGTTTGGTCTAGAAATATTACTATTGTTAAGTTTGTGCAAGTGCGAGGGTCGTCCATAAAGTAAAGAACATTTGCATATTCACGCTCGGTGGCGATCCCCCAACACCACAATTGCATGCACGCTAGTTAGCTCCTTACTCCACCTCAGTGTTAGTCAAGTTTCGTCGCTGTGAGGTCACGCTTGTCTGTTCTGTAATTTATCCAAATACCGGCGCCAATCGAATGTGAAGTGTGATTCATTTTTCTGAATGTAGAAAATGCTTGGCCAACGGAAAATTAAAGACATATAATTCAAGTGTATGGTGATAATGCAATGAACAAGTCGTCAGTGAGGAAATGGTGCCTAATTTTAACCAACAAAGAACCAGTGTGCACGACTAAGACCGGCCATCACTCATTACGAATGAGTTGAAAGCAAATGTTGATGAAAAAGCTCAGGATATTCACTTGTTTCCGAAACTAAAAGACTTTTTGGGTGGAAAAGAGTTTCCAACCGATGAAGACCTCAAAAGAGGCAGTGACAGAGTTCGGGGTAGAAGAGTATGACATCGGCATTGAAAAACTGGTACCACGTTACAATAAATGCCTTGACAGCAATGACGATTACATTGAAAAATACAGTAAAGTGCCGTATCTTTGTAAATAAATTTTTGTGTTGATATCTTTCGTTATTATTTAGTTATGCCAAATCGTTCTTTACTTTCTGGATGTCCCTCGTATATGCGAGTTTTTTTCTCCATTTACGCTTTGAACAGCTTTTTCTGTGGATGACATTTTCTGATATAAATAACCCGTTATCTCAGAAACTATTAAAGATAGCCAAATTCTATGATGATAAAACCAAACACTAATTCCTTTTGTAGATCCACATTAGGCTTCTTTCTAATGATCTGAGGGGCCTCGGCACTACTTCAGTGAAAATATTGCATCTATGCTCCACAAGTAGCCGGCCCTGAGAGGGATCAAACACTGAGCGGCCAGAACCAGGAGTGACGGCGCAGCAATAACAGGATCCTTACAGTTTCCAGACGGAGACTGAGCGACAGTCAGACAGATAACTCGGGGACCCCCGCCCCACAGTGTCCTTCGAAGGCACCGTCGTATACCTGGGCAAGCAGGCGAAAGCCGAGGGACGGAGAAGCTTCCACAGAGAGCATCCTTTTCACTACCATGCCGCATCGAGACACCATCGCCGACACTTTCAACTGAAACAGACCTAACGTGGTGAAGGATGAATGAAATGAATGAAACGAAATAGAGGGACAGAAAATTCGGGGGTCACCAAAAGTCGAAACCGGGACCGCCCGAATGCGAGTCGCATGTTTTATCATGGCTTTAATAACATGATTATTATTTTTTAAAAAAATAATTGCTGGTGTTTTGATCAAATTTGGTATAATCAGTAAAATAATCCTATCTTCCTTAATAAGCAAACTTACTGTATAAAAGTAGGTCAGTGAAACAAGATATTCATCTACATACTGTAAAATGTTCAGATTGATAACTTAAATAGTTAGAGAATAGTTCAGGAATTCAGTAGATTTAACGTTGATGGGATGAAGCTTTAAATCTCCCCTTACCTAGCCCGCGATATGCTGCGTTTAATTCTGTGTGCTGTCGTTCATCTCTTTTCTACATGCATATGATGATGATTAGCAGTTTGTTCCCTACAGTTGATACGAATACGAAGCTAACGCGGAGGGATACAAAATATTTTATTTACATCGTCTAGTTCTAAGACTAGATCGATAACTAATAGACAAACGTTAAAAATATATAGAGTTCAGAGAATAATAGCAGGCAATTGTTTCTCACGTCAAAGCCTCCGAAATCACCAAAGAAATTAATGAAACAAACTGATAATAAATTGTGTATTTTAACGTTATCTGTATGCAAAAGGTTGTTGCCTATCTCTTATGGTATAAAAGTTGTTATAAAAATTTGTTTTACGTCGATTTAATTACGTGGCCACATCGCGACGGCTCCGTTAGGAGATACACTTAGACCTCCAAGTCTCATTCCTGTACCATACCATCTTGCTTCGTCACGTGTCTACAGAAATCTTGGTGCGAGGCAACTGTACCTCTCCTTCTGTGACGGGCATACGAACCTTTGAACCTGTCCACAGAGGCCTTAGTGCTAGGTAACTGTATCTCTGCTTCTAGACTTACCGAGCAAATGGCATTTGGGTGCTGTCCAGTCTAGCTACTTTTATTATCTATGGAAAGCATAGCATCTACTATTGCTATCTCAATTCTTTTGTACGCGGATGACATTGTAATTCTTTCTAAAACTATAAAAGGTTTGCAGTCTGGTTTAAACGCTCTTCGACAATATTGCAGGCAATGGGGTATGGAGGTAAATATTCTTAAAACTAAAACAGTCACCTTTAAAAATGGATATGTGTACGGCCAACATGAAAAGTGGACCTACGGGGAGGAAGAAATTCAAAATGTTAAACACTTCGATTACCTAGGAGTAAGGTTTGATATGGGCGGAAAATGGAACAAGAACATGGACTTTATAAAACACAAAGGGATTGGACAACTTTCTGAAGTATTAAGGATATTGACACGGGTACCAGATATGCCAGTAAAAACATTGCAGACCATGTTAGAAGCAATGGTTAGGTCCTCATTACTATACGGCAGTGAAGTGTGGGGACGGGAGAGGGTGGATAATGTAAATAAAATACAATGCAATTTCTGGAAGCGCATTCTAGGGTTGCGGAGGGGTACTTCAAACTACGGAGTTCTTCGTGAGGTAGGATGCTGGGAAGATGCTGTATTTGCTAAACTAAACGTTGTTAGGTACTGCCTGCGAATAATTAACAACTCTGAGAGCAATATGTTATCATCATCAAATGAACAACATAGAGCATCCAAAATGGTGGGCGGCGTGATTGCAACGCGAATTATCAAAAATTGGCTTAAACGATATCTGGCAAAGGGGTAATGAAAATACACACAGTGCCGTGAAAAAAGTCAAAAGACGACTATGTGATATAAACAGGCAGAAAATAGAGTCTGAATGTAGACAAAGATCAACATTGGAGCTACAAAATGAAATAAAAACTAGGTGGGGTATGGAAACATATATTTTGGAATTGAGTATAAAACAGAGGACTGGAATAGCATGGCTTAGGTTGGGAGGGTGGAAAGCTCGCAAGATTGTTGATGATGATGGCAGGAGGATTTGCGCATTATGCGGGGAACAAGAAGACTGGACGCATATTTTGGCAGCATGCGTGCAGACGGAGGGTATTAGGAAAAAACTATTACCGGAAGTATTTTTGGCTTCCAACAGACGGAGGACAGCATGTTGGGACTTGATTCTAAACAGCCAAAACTGGCCAAGCTTGGGCACATACTTAATGGAAGTACGTGTACCAAGAGATAATGCGTTTATGTAAATTTTCTTTAAACATATGTGGTGCTTGAGTACTTGTGTGTGTGTGTGTGTGTGTGAGTGTGTGTGTGATTCAGAGTGTTTTTTCAATTTTATATGTATGTATATAGTGCGGTGATTATAAAAAAATAGTTGTTTTCTGGTCGATACTGCAAGTCACGTATACAGTCCAGGTATTTTTCTAGAGAGCATGTACGGTCTTATGACCCATGTGACTGTGTTATGCAATTAATGTAATACTAAATACCTAATAACTACTACTACTACTATTACTATCTGTTTTCAGTTTTACCTTTGTTTTAGACTTTAAGTGGAACTTTGGTTCCGGATATTAAATTCCAGTTAGGTATTTGCCTTGGCGATTGAGGGAAACCACGGAAAAAACGCAGTCAGATTGGTCACGAGTTCTGAACCCAGGACCTCCCGAATGCGGGTCACAGGAATTGTTACCTCAGCCATTCCGCTTGGTTATGCAAAATTATTTCAGCATGAAGAGTAGTTTACAGGATCTTCGTGAAACTTTGAAGATGCTTGTTTTATTGTTAATTAAATATCCTAAAGGTATTGGCTGCTGTTTTTGGGTATATAACAAAATAATGAAACTTTTCCATATGAAGGATATGTGAGGCATATTTTCTTCAAAATCTTTGTATTCCACCTTAGGATAACATATGATATTTATCCAACATTTTGTTTTTGTGCTATCCTTTATTTTTTGGTTCAGCAATTTCAAAACATATTTCAGTTGAAATTTCAATATCGAACTTTTGGGAGGAATGCAACATTTCTCCTTCCTACCATAGATAAGTGGTAGAGATAGTAAGTAATATGATAAGGAACAATGTTGGCCAGAATTTTTTTTTTCAAAGCGTGTTTCCATAGCAACGTAAGTTAACCTCTCCTATACAGTTCTCCGTGTGCGTGTAGTAGCTGTTCAGTGCTTGAACGGCTTTCAGAAATTGCATTTTCAAATAACAAATGAATCCACGGTAATTTGAAAAGCAGATAACTGTTTTGGGAAAAGGAAACCAAAACTAGACAGCGCACTATAATGAGCACCTATATTACTCACAAATTGGTACTTAATTAACTTTATTAAATCGTAGCAGATCGTAATCAACATGGCCGGACGTTGTTAATCAGCAGATTAGTGTAGGGTGCCCGGGGCGAGTGACTGTTAGGGTACTCTCTAATGTACACCCACAAGCAAAAAAGTCTCTCTGTGGCATTTTCAGTTAATATTCAATCAGCATATATATCAATAATAATAATAATAATAATAATAATAATAATAATAAATAATCGTACCCGCTAATGAATTTCGCTCTAGGATACAAAGATGTAAGTTTATATCGTTTTCACTATCCACTCTTCTGTAAATTATTCTTACAAAACTTACTCTTCTATCTACTTCTCGTTAATCGAGATAAACTTTCATTAGACATTTATGATCTCAGTGTACATATAAAAGGGATAGGTTAAAGTGAAAAAGGTACAGTGGTTTTCATTCACATTGTGGCCAAAGCACGGCTTCTCGCATGCCGGCCGCTTCAGCTGTACTCCCCTGTACAGTTTTGATATCTTCGCAACCGTCTCACGTTGTCATAGTTACAGTTAAAATTACAGTGATAATAAGCACATAGCCTATCATAAGAGATGCTGGAGATGCCCTCTAACTGCATATTTCTGACTTCTTCTCATGAAATTTCCATTCACAGTCCAAAGTTTTCCTGGTGTTTTCCTTTAGTTCCTCATTTTTCACATGATCATCTGAGTCGGATAAACTTGTGTTGTAATTGATTTTGAAAAATGATAGAGTAATCTACCCCAAACTTAACATGTTTTTTTCTGACGGAGCATTGTTCCCTTTATATGGCCATGTTTCTTCGCAAAATAACAGATATTGGAGTACAGAGAAACCCGATTTTACACACGAATTTCTCTTGTGAAAATCGGTGTACAGTAACTGCATACAAAATAAAAGAATCTATATTTTTTCCTTCTCTACCAGTATAGTAGCTAGAGAAGGTATTGTATTCCACCCAAAAATTTTATAGAGTTTCACCGGAAATACATATTTTGAGTCCCTTTGAATAAAAAACCCTTTTTAAAAACACGTTCCATGTGTGTATATCTGTGAACAGCATAACTCAACTAAAATCCGAATATTTAACTTCAGTAAATTCCAAACACATTTCAGATTCTTTTATTTTCTCAAAAATAGCTCTAAAAATTTGGATTAAAATACCATATACAAATGATATTTACATTACTAATGAAATGTATAACCTGAATTTTGGGAGGAATAGTCTTTAAAGTCTTGTATAACTGATAAATGTTAAACGAAAACACACAATTTATTTCAAATATCCGTTATTGATGACTTGAATTGATATTCTTTGTCATTGTTTTTAACTCCTGTTGACATTCGGTTATTTCTCGCGGTTGTATAGAAACAGTATGGAATTTTAAGGCAGCGTCCAGTTCTTAAAGATTTGACTATCGCTGTTCCCTTTGTATCTGTAACGAAATGTGTAATGCAGCTATTTCTGCAAATGTTTATTTCAATTTTATGAAGTAAACAAATAAGCTTTCCTAAGAATAGTTTTTATACTCATTAATAAATGATACCGCGTAGAAAAATCCACGTGAATGTAGCATATCAGGTTTTTTAAATATTTTCGTTCCCCAAATCGGACAAATGTGTAACGGCTTTAGGAATATTTTATACAAAAAATATTTTCAGGATTCAGTATTGCCAGCACATAGTTACTTGTTTATAATAGATAACGTTGCCTACTCCCTTGTCTGGATATGTTAAATGAATAAAAGCGCTCTCAGTTCAAACGTTTTTGACCTATATAACCTCCTAAAATATACTTTTCCTGTCGTAGCTTTGATAAACTTCCTACTTCGCAATTTTTCAACTATTTATAGCTCTCTAAAATCCCTTTCCTCCCACATCGCCCATACAGCATACACGCTACCGCTGTAACCTCACTCATTTTTCACGTCGGCGACGCTACGATCGAGAGTCTGCTGCAAACGGGTCTTTACCAGCCATCCTTCAATGTAAGAGAAAGCAGTACGAAAATCGCCTTGTGAAAGTAAGATTTGTGGATCTAGGTGTGATTTCCTTTTGGAACTCCGCCATAAAACTCTGCCATTTTCCGCATAAATTCACGCGAAAAGCTCATTGACAACATGCATTTGCATAAATGGCAGTGTTAGAAACGTTTGTTGTTAACTAATCCACTTGGAAATTTACAGTTAGTGATTATTTGTAATTTACACTAATACTTAAAGTGCGAGGACTCAAAATAAAAGGTATCAAAATGTGTTATGTGTAACTCTGTAGATTAATATTTCATCCTTTTATCCTACTAAAAATAAACTCTGATCTGTTACATTCACGGATTTATTATAAGGCGTGTTTTAAACTAAGTACCCATAATTTTTTAAAAAATTAACAGAACAGCTCGTGGTTTCCCCGGATCGCCAGGGGAATGCTGCATGGTTCATCTTCTATCACGACTCCCTTTCATCTTACTTCCTATACCATCATCTTCCTTGTCATCGGTTTCAGGGTTGTAGGATCAGGCGACGGTGTTCTGTGGGTTGCGGCTGGGCGGTGGCTTGCGCAATGTAGAGGCTTCTTTCCTGGCTCACAGCGGTATCGCTCAGTCAGGTATCTCCTCAGCGTGGAGCTCCACTTCGAGGTTGGTGGCTTGTGGGTTGGCATCGTGCGGCGTCGGATGGTTCTATCTGGAAACGTTTAGGACCTGTCTATGCTTGCGCCGTCGGCATCCGAATATGGTCACTCTTCGGATCTCTCCCTTCATCCTTCCCTCCCAGCCATCACGTTGAAAGCAAAAACGGTCGACTTGTCTGCTTGCGGTGCTTTGCTACGTTACGGAGGCCCTCCATGACACGTACCTTTACCCTTATCATTCATTACCTTACACTACTTCTCCACATTGTCACCGCCGCTATTAAAGCGTTTGCTATAAAGGGAAACCAGTTTTTGTATGCCTTGTCAAAGAATGACACCGCCTTTGATGAAATCCAAATCTGTACACCTTCTTTCACATTATCATCGTTAAAATGTTTTCCACCAAGGAATTTCTTCAGATAAAGAAACCGCTTGGTGCTAAATTCGGGCTGTAGGGAGCATGGCCGAATTGTTCCCAACCAAATGATGGATCAGATCTTGAATTTGTTTGGCTGTGTGTGACCGAGCATTGTCACTTACTATTTTTCCCCATAAATCTCACACAATTGAAGATGATGTTTGCTGATGTAACATTTCTCACATTCAAAAAACGCATCACTGACCTGACTTCACAGTCGACGGGTCCTTCGATTGTTTTGAGCATTTCGAAGCCCTCCAACAACACGAAAACACAAAATGTCGAACACTCACATCTGCGTCTGGCTTCCTAATGAATAGAGGAAGTGATCGCGCATGCTCAAAATGTTATTGCAGTGCTGCAGCAGCAAAATATTAAAACGGTACTTACTTTAAAACCGCGCCTCGTACTTCCCTACTTCTATAGTTAAGCAGTAGAAAAAGTATTGTGTTCTACCCAAAAATTCCGTAACGAGATTTCACCAAAAATGCATGTTCTGAGGTCCCCTGAATTCAAATAAAGCATTTTTGGAAACATGCACATGTGTGTCTGTCTGGCTGTGTGTCTGATTGTCCGTCAGTCTGTGAATAGCATAACTCAATAATGAAAAGTCAGATAAATACCAAATTGAGTTTCTATCTTACAAGGATGCGACACGAAGATTTTCAAGAAAATATCCCCACCCCAGATTATCCTTTACATGGAACATTTTTCTAAAATGTTGATTTCTCAAAAATGGCTTTAACGATTTTGATTAAAATATCATATGTTTAAGATATTTACATGGCAAATTAAATGTGTTTCTTGAATTTTCTAGGAATGTCCCCAAAGTTCCTCTTCATTCTAAATGGCTTTCGCATAACTGGTAAATCGTAAGAGATAGATAAAATTTACTACATAAAAACTTGTTAAAACACACAATTTATTTCATAGTTCCTTTATAGTGAGGCATTTTCGAAATATCCCTTGTTATTTTTTTAGTTTTCCAATACTTATACTTTTCCTCAAATGGGAATTCGTTGTTCGTTTCTTTTATGTCCTGGACATACAAAGACAATGGAATACTCCACATAGCAACCAGCTCTTAAAATATTTGACTATCGCTTAAAGCCTACCAATTCCCCTTGCATCTCAAGAAAATTAGCAATAAGATTAACATCTCGATATCACGATTAACATGAAGCAGATGGTGAATAAGCGTTTGTAAAAATAGTTTGTATAAGGATAAGAACTTTATGTGAGTGCCACGCATCAGATTTGTTTGAATATTGGTTTAGTTGTGACAAGATATATATCGAACAAACGGAACGAAAACTTATGATTAGACTGTGAAGAACATCAGAGAAATGTCAAACTAAAGCAATGTGACCGTTCAGCTATAGCGCACCATTTTCGGGAAGACCCTCATGATATCGAAAGCTTCTTAATAAACACGCAGATTTGAATGCTTGGGAAAAAAATTCACATTATAATGAATAAACAGACATGTTTGGATTTCCAGATCCCTTCTTTTACAACCACCAGATGAGGTTCGTAACGAGTCCATGGCAAGAGATGAAAACCAAGAGAAGAACAGCTTAGTCGACTCAACTGCAGAAGATAGGTAGGACGTTACCTGAAACAATTGTCCGTTTTCAATTTTAAGAACTTGACGCGAGTGAAGTTGTGTCGACTCAAGAATTAGGAATTGGTAGGGTAGTTAAATTATATTCGAATCCACTCGCGGCCCCTCTCCACTGCGCGAGACAGCCGGCAATCGCCGGGGAAATTACGCCCGCAGAGGCGGACTAAAGTACTTACCTTATAATAGATGCTGGGAATGACCTTCTGCTCTCAAACAAGCAGCATATCTCGTGTAAATATTCTCGCTCACTCTCCGAAGCTCAGCAGCAGGAATTCTTGTGATAAAACGCCTCATTATGATCAAAAAATTGGATCGTGGTGTGTGGTAAGTGCTAGAAGAATAATAGAGCCCACATTCTTTGATGAAACAATAAATGCACAGCGATATCCGAGGTTAATTCTGAGGCCATTTTGCAATCGCTTGACAGAAGCACAGAAATCGCATAGTTGATTCTAGCAAGATTCTGCAACAGCACATACGGCTGCCGAATCGTTACATATAATAAGAGAGGTGTTCGATGACAGAATAACTAGTGTTGATTTGTGGCCCCCTCGCTCTCCTGACCTAACGAGTTGTGACTATTATTTATGGAGTTCTTTAAAAGACAAAGTGTATCATTCCAATCCTCGCACACTACAGGAACTTTGAGATAACATTGTGCAAGAAATCACAAGAATTACTGCTGCTGAGCTTTGGAGAGTGAGCGAGAATATTTGCACGAGATATGCTGCCTGTTTGAGAGCAGAAGGTCAACATTTCCAGCATGTATTATCAGCTACGCGTTTTAGTCCGCCTCTGCCAGCGTAATTTCCCCGGCGACTGCCGGTTGTCTCGCGCAGTAGAGTGAGGCCGCGAGTGGGTTCGAATATAATTTAACTACCCTATATTTTAACTTCACTTTTATTAATACTTTTAATGTGTTTGTGTTTCAATATAGGTTCTATTATTCTGTATTCATTTACTGCATAACAATTATCCCGTCATGCAAGGGAATCTCGTGTATAAAATCGGGTATTTCTATAATCCAATAACTGTTATTTGTCGACGAAACATAACAACACAAATGGAACCATGATTCATCAGAGAAGAATATTAAGCGTACGTCAATTACTCTAGCACTTTGACATTTACCCGACTCTGATAATCACGTGATGAAAAAAGAAGCACGCAACAAACCAAGAGCTAAAATAAAACATCAGGCGAGAAATAAACTCAATTTCGGATATTGAACTCTTGAGTATAAATGAAAAAATTCCTGAAAAGGTGCAGCCATGCGGTGGCCACACTGTGAAGGGAATGCACTGTAGTTCAAAGTCGGTGCAAAGCTATTTTCCGTCCATCCTGTATATATCAGAACCTGTCATGAAACAAGATGTAGTTTTCCAAAAACATCTTCATCGGAAAGCATTTAGTATCAAATTAAAACGGTTTGTGTGTTGAAGATGCGAGAGAGCCGAATGTATTCTGACAGTCGTAATGCTAGAGTGAATCTAGAAAGCCGTGACAAATGAGTTTCTCTGAACAGGTTTACGATTCTTCCTAGCTCATTGCCAACTTCCTTCAATTCTATATTTATTTCGTTCCATTACTAACTTCTCTTCCTTTTGCTTCCTCCTTTTATCCTTGGCGTTTTCTGGTGCCTTTATTTCCACCACATCATCTATTTTTCTTCCTTTATTTTTCTGCATCTTGTGAAGGTATATTTTCTTTTTTACTTTCTGTACCAGGTGCTTACCTATATTAAGTAGAGGATACATTGTACACATCCAAACGTTTATTATGGAGATTTCAGTGGAAATACATGTTTTGAGGTGCCCTCTATCCAAATAGAAAACATTTATACTTTCTCTGCCACTTACAAAGCAGAAACGGATGATATTGCATTCCACCCAAAAATTAGATGCCGATATGTCACAATAAATGCATGTTTTGAGGCCCTTGAATTCAAAATAAACTTTTTTCTAAACAGGTCCGCGTTTGTGTCGTTTGTGTTGAGGCAGTGTTTTTAACACTTAAATGATTCAGTCAAATTATATAATATGTAAATTCAATAACAGCCCGCCTTGAAGCAATATGTGTATGTAATAATTTATAAAATGTATGTAACAGTCATTGCATATGCTTATATTAGTGTATCCATGTGTAATAATGTTATGTGAATATATTACGTAATTTAATAATGTAGGAGCTGTGAGAATAATAAGTTAAAAGTTTCTAACAATGAGGTAACAATGAGGTAACCTTGAGGCAATAATGAGTTTGAGAGTTAAGCAAAACTACTTGTGATTCTTGGAGTAACAATAATGTAATTTTACTGACAGTTTATAAAATAGCCAATCAACAACCAGAAAAACTTTAGTTAAATTAAGATATTCTATTGGACTAGGATTAGCCAATCAGAAACTGAAATATAGCAAAATTTACAAATCTAGAAGTCAGTTGCCTGCAAACAGTGTTTCTAACCGGACGAGAGACACGTCCTCGAGAGATTTAATACGTATTCGTGGGAGACGAAAAATAGTTTACGGGTTAAAAAGTGCAAGTAATTAAAAAGAATCTCGCAGCTCTCTATATAAGTGAAGTAAAATTATAATCTTTGTAAGCCTACATTCTTCTCGCATCACAACCCTGCTAAGAGAAACGTGGCTCTAACAAATACTGACGCAGCCGAGCAAACATAAATATAATATTAAATAAAAAGTTTAATTAAAAAGTTAATATTTTTTTTAAAACTTGAGGCAAAGCCACCTGAAAGTACATTTGGGGCGAAGGCTACCGGAAACTGGTTACTATACGTGCGGTTGCAACTACTGCAAGTTCGGCTCCCCGACAGTTGAAATACAATATAGGTAACTCCTAAACTACACCTCAGTGTGTGTGTGTGTGTGTGTCTTGAACAGAATAACTCAAAAAGGAAAAGTTGAATAAATACCAAACTTGGTATTTAGTTTCAATACATTCAAAAGATGCGAAACAAAGATTTTCAAGATTACTCTCACCCCGAACTACGCTTTACATGGAACATTTTTCGACTTTTTTAGTTTTCTAAAAAATGGCTGTAACGATTTTTATTAAAATACTATACATTAAAGATATTTACATGACAAATAGAATATATATTCTGAATTTTCTGGGAATAGCATGTGAAGTCCACTTAATTCGGAAGTGCCAAAAAGTACTACACAAAAATAAGATACAATTTATTTCAAATAAACTTTTGATGGCATCAGATATTTCCGAGATGTCCGTTATTAATTGTTCAAATTGTTCAAAACTTTACCATTCTTTCCAAGTCCTTTCAATATTCAGTTGTTTCTCGCGATTACACGTATAGAGTATGGCATTTTAAAACCAGTGTATCTATCGCGTCCAGTTAAAACATTAGACTATCGCTATTCCCGTTGTAACTGTATGGCAATGTGTAATGCAGCTATTTCCGGAAAGGCTTATCTCGATTAAAATAAAGTAGATAGGAAAATAAACTTCCGTAAGAATAATTTGTATATCCACCAATAAGGATAGAGAGTAGAGAAAGTCATGTGAGTATAACACATAAGTTGTTTAAAACCTTTCTAAACCATGTATACTATCAGTATATGAAACGTGATTTTACGCTTTGTAGTGTGTAGAATTCAACGCACTTGAGAGAAATTTCATCTTTCTAATATATTGGTAAAATCTTCATGTTTTTAATACGTACAAAAATAAATGGAGAAAATTGCTCCAACGATAGAGGTATATCACCGCCTATAAAATATACCCAACAATAATAAGATCTAAACTACAATCAGCAGTAGAGGCATTCCTACAAGATGAACAGTATGGGTTCGACAAAGGCAGATAACATACATTATGTGATCAAAAGTATCCGGACACCCCACAAATATACGTTTTTCATCTTAGGTGCATTACGCTGCCACCTACTGCCTGGTACTCATTATCCGCGACCTCAGTAGTCATTAGGCATCATGAAACAGCAGAATGGGACGCTCCATGGAACTCACGGACTTCAAAAGTGGTCAGGTGATTGAGTGTCTTTGTGTCAGAAGTCTGTACGTGAGATTTCCACACTCCTAAACATCCCTAGGTCCACTGTTTCTGATGTGATAGTGAAGTGGAAACGTGAAGGAACATGTACAGCACATAGGCGTACAGGCCGACCTCGTCTGTTGACTGACAGAGACCGCCGACATTTTAAGAGGGTCGTAAAGAGTAATAGGCAGACATCTATCCAGACCATCACACAGGAATTCCCAACTGCATGAGGATCCACTCCAAGTACTATGACAGTTAGGCATGGGGTGAGAAACCTTGGATTCCATGGTCGAGCGGCTGCTCATAAGCGACATATCACGCAGGAAAATGCCAAACGACGCCCCGCTTGGTGTAAGGAGCGTCAGCATTACACGATTGAACAGTGGCAAAACGTTGTGTGGAGTGACGAATCACGATACACAATGTGACAATCCGATGGCAGGGTGTGGGTATGTCGAATGCCTGGTGAACGTCATCTGCCAGCGTGTGTAGTGCCAACAGTGAAATTCGGAGCTGGTGGTGTTATGGTGTGGTCGTATTTTCCCTGGAGGGGGCTTGCACCCCTTGTTGTTTTGCGTGGCACGATCACAGCGCAGACTTAGATTGATATTTTAAGCACCTTCTTGCTTCCCACTGTTGAAGAGCAATTCGGGGATGGCGATTGCACCTTTAAACACGATCGAGCACCTGCTCATACTGCACGGGCTGTGGGGGAGTGGTTACACAACAATAACATCCCTGTAATGGACTGGCCTGCACAGAGTCCTGACTTTAATCCTATAGATCACCTTTGGGATGTTTTGGAACGCCGACTTCGAACCAGGCCTCACGGACCTACATCGATACTTCTCCTCAGTTCCGCACTCCGTAAAGAATGGGCCGCCATTCCCCAAGAAACCTTCCCGCACCTGATTGAAAGTATGCCTGCGAGAGTGAACGCTATCATCAAGGCTAAGGTGGGCCAATACCATATTGACTTCCAGAATTACCGATGGTGGGCACCACGAACTTGTGCGTCGTTTTCAGCCAGGTTTCCGGATACCTTTGATCACGTAGTGTATATAGGGTTATTCAAAAGGAACGAACATAATTTACATATTTATTTCTAATAAACGACAATAGATGGTGACACATGCGATACATCACTTAAAAGAAAAATGTTCAAAGTTTTATTTTATGTCTTCAAAATGAGCACCATTTGTTATGCGAGGACGACCAATGCTTTTCCGTTTGCATACACAACCATCTTCTACGAATTTATTGTATCATTTGTAAAATTTTTATGACGATGCGGCTCGTTGTTGAACTTACAACGAAATGCACGCTGCAATGAAACAATGGATTCACTCTTTGCATAATCCAGCACACAAAATGAGTTTTCCTATGGCGACGTCATTTTCTCGTAAACAAACACAGCGCCACTGTAGGCACTGAATGGAACTAATAGGTTGGGCTTAAAACTTTGAACTTTCCTCTATTCAATGATATGTCTCTATCTATTGTTGTTCATTAGAAATAAATATGTAAAATCTGTTCCTTCTTCTTGAATAACCCAGCAGATGCGATCTTTGTAACAAAGCTATTGATTAAAAAAATAAGAGAATTAAATCTGCCACTAGTTTCCTGTTCCTAGATTACGAAAAAAGTACGAAGAGATATCTGCAAACGTCAAATACAACGTGGATGGGCTACCTGGTATATGACAACTCATACCTCTGTTTCGATTCCATCGGTATTAACTCTCCACATGCACTTTTCTGAACCTCTTTGATTTCCACATCATTGGACATGTCGTCTATTACTTTTACCAAAATTGAAGTAAAAATAAATCAAATTGCTAACATAACTATAAAACATAATATATAACACGGATATCATCACTTATTTACAAAGGTTCTGTTCCCACAGCAACACAGACAGCGAATTACCTTCTAAAATGTAACATTTATCTTCAATAACATATACAGGGTGGACCATTCAAGTTCACACTACAATATCTCCAAAACTAAGCGCTGTAGAAAGAAATGTCTTTAATAAAAGTTATTTTATATTTTTATGCCATAGACACCATTATCGCTTATTAATGTGCAATTCTCCATGTCTTAAACAAATTTAGAAATAGTTATCCCACGAGGTTTTCTAATACAGCTACAAACTAGCCATGAAAATACTTTTAAAGCCCTTTGACGCAGCTCTAGAAAGTAAACGTCATGTATGGTTTGTTCCACAGAATAATACCATTGGAAAACCAATATGCATAATGCTGAGTCCTAAATTCTTTTCACTCTTAGGTTGATCCGCGTCAAAACAAAACGCAGTGACCGGTGCACCATTCGCGCCAGAAGTATTCATACTTTCACGACCATTTGTGGCGAGTACACACGGCGCGTAATGCAAAAAGAATAAAGCCCGTGTTCCAACAACTTAAACGGTGATTAGCATACCTTGTTAGGGATTAAAGGATAAGATTGATAGTTACAACAAAATAAAAGTTTGCACATATAATAACACTAGTCTGTATTTTCAAACTTTTTGTCAGATGATTTCTTAAAAGTAGATGTTCTTGAATCAAGTTTTTATGCTGATTCCAGAAATAACTTTCATTTTTACTTTCTCTACTACGTATAGTAAGTAGGGGAAGTATTGTATTCCACCCAAAAATTGGATTCCGAGATTTCACCGGAAATACGTGTTTTGAGACCCCCTGAATCCAAAAAAAAGCATTTTTGGAAACATGTCCGTGTGTGTGTCTGTATGTCTGTGTGTCTGTCTATCTGTGAACAGCATAACTCAGAAATGAACAGTCGGATAAACAACAAACTTGGTATTTAAGTTCAGTATCTTCCAAGGATGCGACACGAAGGTTTTAAAGAAAATCCCCCCACCCCAGATTACCCTTTACATGGAAGATTTTTCGAAAATTTTAATTTTCCCAAAAATGGCTCTAACGATTTTGATTAAAATATCATATGTTTAAGATAAGGGCGGCGCCGTGGCCGAGTGGTTAGACCGCTTGCCTCCCACC
Organism: Deroplatys truncata; assembly: GCA_030765065.1. Classification (NCBI taxonomy): domain Eukaryota; kingdom Metazoa; phylum Arthropoda; class Insecta; order Mantodea; family Mantidae; genus Deroplatys; species Deroplatys truncata. The sequence goes on along the minus strand of CM060988.1, from coordinate 168,389,092 downwards.
GAGGCGGTCCGGGTTCAATCCCAGGGACCTGCATGTGGGATTTGTGGTGGACGAAGCGGCGTCTGGGCGGGTTTTCTCCGGGTTCTCCGGTTTCCCCCGCCATTCATTCCACCAACTGCTCCATCATCACCTTTCCTTTCATCCATTTCACCAACATTTCGTTTCATCTACTTCCTTCATCCCATACCAGGCATCGGGCTGATCACCCATCCTGGTTGCTCTGTCTGATCCATGAGTGTCTGCTCCTCGACGGGCCTCTGACCCCAGGCACCCGCTTGTAAGTCCTGGGGGGTGTAAGTCCTACATAAGAGGAGGGTAAACAGATAATGAATGAATGAAAAAAATGTTTAAGATATTTTTATGAAAAATAAAATGTATATCCTGGGAATGTCTCCAAAAGTATTCTTCATTGTGAACGACTTTTGCATAACTGGTAAACCATAAGAGATAGACAAAATTTTACTACACAAAAAAATGTAGATCGCGTTAAAATACACAATTTAAGTCATATACATCTTTTTTAATTAACCATTTTTTAGATATTGCTTGTTATTCCCTTAAATTTTCCTATACTTATACTTTTTCTCAAATGCGAATTCGTTATTCCTTTTTTTGTGTGTGTCCTGGATATGCAAAGAGAATGGAGTACTCCACATAGCAACCAGCTCTTAAAATATTTAACTATCGCTTAAAGCCTGCCAATTCCCCTTGCATCCACAAGAAAATTAGCATCAGATTAACATGAAGCATATGGAGAATAAGCGTTTGTAAAAATAGTTTGTACAAGGGTAGAGAATGTCATCGGAGTATAACACATCAGGTGTTTTAAGTGAACATTGCGATGGCATTTATAACAAACGCTCACAGTAGTGCCGCTGTATACTGTTTTAGGCCTCGTTTCGATAAACATCTTACTTGTCCTGAAAAAGTGGTTTTCTAAACAGTTACGTAAATTACTATTATGTAAGTGACCTGAAAATGTGTATCTTCATGTCCAAATTTTGTGTGGAATAGGTACCTCCTTTAATTACTAGGTAGGTGCTAGGGAAAGTAAAACATTCAAAAAGCTTAGTGGCGTAACTTGGGTGTTGGAGAATTCACAGATTGGATCGCTTAAGTGCGCCGTTCTCGAACCTCCGTTACTCGACATTGTATCGCAACTGCCTCGGAATAATGGACAGCGATTATGATATTCCAGCCAGACCACAATCGCCCTTTGTGTACCAGCGGATTCGACCCGACCGGCCGGTCGCCTGACGACCTCCTTTATCTGATATCGGAACAACCGGTCCTGGAAGCGAACTCACACCCCCTCACATGTGCGTGACGTACTCCGGAACTCCGGGCACGTTTTTAATGCGGCGATACAAGTCCCCCGGATGAGACCGTAACACGGTAGAGCAAAGTCGTTCCGTCCGTTGTCTTTTAATTTTACCTAGCAGAGGGCCGAACTCAAGAAATTAGTGCTCGTGTTCCTTTCAATTTCCTCTGGGCCGGAATATTCCACTTTCTGTGCGACGTGCGGAATCCTTGTGGCTGTCGAAATGCTGGAATGGGAAAAGAATTTACTAACCTCTTTTACATGCAAGGGAGATGAGGATTAAATTGATATTTTCTGTAGTCTATAGGCTTACAGTTTTTGTTTACACTAAAACCATTGGTATTAACATCTAAAGTTTCAACTGTATCGGCTAATTTATTTTTATGATTGAAATATTTTCCTTTCCCTTTTTCTAACATGTAATTGCAAATTCCATCCAAAATTTAGACACAGAGTTTTTACTGAAAATATATGTTTTAATGTCCTCTGAATCCAAATAAAAACATTTTAGATAAAGGAATGTGTGTTCATTCGTATGTCTATAAATAGAATACCTCGTGAATGCGGGACAAAGATATTGAAGAAAATCTTATGTGTTACACTCACATGACTTTCTCTACTCTTGTACAAACTATTTTTACAAACGCTTATTCTCAATATGCTTCATGTTAATCGAGATAAACATTTGCAGACTCTATCTTATTGCTAATTTTCTTGTAGATGTAAGGGGAAAATATATTTACAAGGGCAATATAGAAATACAGTAGCCTTTAAGCACATACATATCTCTTAATAGCTGGTTGCTAGGTGCAGCACTATTCCCTTTCCCACAGATTAATACTCTTTGCATATCCAAGACAAAAAGAATGAATAACGAATTCCCATTTGAGAAAACAAGTATTGAAAAATTTAAGGGAATAACAAGCAATATCTCGAAAATGGTTCCCTCCACAAAAAAATGCATATGACATAAGTTGTGTATTTTAACGCGATCTACATTTTTGTGTAGTAAAATATTGTCTATCTCTTATGGTTTACCAGTTATGCAAAAGTCGTTCACAATGAAGAATACTTTTGGAGACATTCCCAGAAAATTCATGATATACATTTTATTTGTCATGAAAATATCTTAAACATATGATATTTTAATCAAAATCGTTAGAGCCATTTTTGAGAAAAATAAACTTTTCGAAAAATCTTCCATGTAAAGGGTAATCTGGGTGGGGGGATTTTCTTGAAAACTTTCGTGTCACATCCTTGGAAGATACTGAACCTAAATACGAAGTCTGGTGTTTATCCGACTGTTCGTTTCAGAATTATGCTGTTCACAGACAGACACACAACACACACAGACACACAGACACACACACGGACATGTTTCCAAAAATGCTTTTCTTGGTTTCAGGGTGTCTCAAAATATGTATTTCCGGTGAAATCCCCGTATCGAATTTTTGGGTGGAATACAATACTTCCCCTACTTACTGTACGGAGTAGAGAAAGTAAAAAAAAACTTTTACATTGAAAAACTATCGTAATTTTTTATTTTCTCAAAAATGCCTGTAACGAATTTTTAGAAAATATCATACGTTACGATAGTTACATAAAAATAAAATGGATATCTTGAACCTTCTGGGAATAGGATCTTCAGTCGTCCTCATTCTAAATGACTTTTTATAACCACACTTACATTAAAAATAAGTTCAATACAAACCAATATGGATTTACTCCCCAGAAGAGTGCTGTAGATGCAGCAATGCCTATAAAGAATTAATATAAAAACTCTAATAATACATTAACATGACCTTCTCTACCCTTATCTTTATAAGTGGGTATACAAACTATTCTTACTCAAGCTTATTTTTCCTTCTGTTATATTTTAAACCAAATCTTTAGAGCTGTTTTTAGACAATCAAAAATTTCAAAAAATGTTTCATATAAGGGATAGTTGGAGTTGGAGATTTTCTTGAAAATCTTCGTGTCGTATTTTGGAGTATACTAAGCTTAATTTTTCGTTTTTTAGTTATGCTGTTCACAGACACACACGAATCTTTTTCTAAAAATACTTTTGTTTTATTAATGGTGCCTCAAAACATGTATTTCCACTGAAATCTCAGTATAGAATTTTCGGGTGGAATTCAATACCTTCTCTACGTACTACGTACATGGTTAGAGAAAGTAAAAATGAAATTATTTGATACCTCTTAGAACGATGTACACCCCTGTGATAGAACACGAAGTTGTAAGGAGCAATTGTTTGGTTGGTTATTATAGCAAGAGGAAAGTGATATTAACGAATTGTAATGTAATGCAGCCCACTGCACGGGGGTATCAAACGATAAGGTTGTTTAATTCCATGCACAGCGAGATTACCACAGAGGCAGACTATCGGGAAACACCACTGGAATTAATTGTTGGGGCGTCATAGCAACGCCTACGTGAAAGCTTTGTAATGAACATGTACCGGTAAGAAACCAGCATCTGTTTTGTGCCTATGTGTTTGATGTCAAGCTTGACAGGATTTCTTAAGGCACGTCTCACCTGTACTCACACGAGTTTCTCTACTCACTCTTGTACGAATTATTCTTAAAAACGCTTATTCTTCTATCTACTTCATGTTGAACGAGATAAAAAGTTGTAAAAATTGTCTTATTGCACTTTACCTTGTAGACATTACACAATTAGGGGAACACAGTAGGCCTTAAGCGATATTCAGATCTTTTAAGAGCGGGTGGCTAGAAATGGCTTTAATATCCCGTTTTCTTTGCATACTCAACGGAAAAAATCAGATGTATTACTCTCACATGACTCACATATTTTTACAAACGCTTATTCTCCATATGCTTCATGTTAATCGAGATGTTAATCTTATTGCTAATTTTCTTGTAGGTGCAAGGAGAATTGCTAGGCTTTAAGCAATAGTCAAATATTTTAATAGCTGGTTGCTATGTGGAGCATTCCATTCTCTTTGTATGTCCAAGACATAAAAAATGAATAAGGAATTCCCATTTAAGAAAAATTATAAATATTGGATAATTTAAGGGAATAACAATGGTTCACTCAATAAAAAAATGTATATGACATAAATTGTATTTTAACGCGATCTACAATTTTTGTGTAGTAAAATTTTGTCTATCTCTTATGGTTTGCCAGTTATGCAAAAGTCGTTCACAATGAAGAATACTTTTGGAGACATTCCCAGAAAATTCGAGATATACATTTCATTTGTCATGAAAATATCTTAAACATATGATATTTTAATCAAAATCGTTAGAGCCATTTTTGAGAAAATTAAAACTTTCAAAAATGTTCCATGTAAAGGGTAATCTGGTGTCGGGGAATTTTCTTGTAAACCTTCGTGTCGCATCTCTGGAAGATACTGAACCTAAATACCAAGTTTGGTGTTTATCCGACTATTCGTTTCTGAGTTATGCTGTTCACAGACACACACACGGACATGTTTTCAAAAATGCTTTTTTTTGGATTCAGGGGTCTCAAAACATATTCCCTGTGAAATATCAATACTTCCCCTACTTACTATACGTAGTAGAGAAAGTAAAAAAGGATTAATTTAGGTCACCCCAAATCGCACATGGGGGACACAACTCGCTGGCCGCAAAAGGTCGGAGATCTTGTTGTGTAATTTTAAGAGGAAGGCGTGGGTTTTATATAACATTGAAAGATTACATAACATACATTACCTGGGATTTATCCACAAAAATGTTTGGCTTCTCTACATAGCTAACAAAGGAAGCAGGATGAAGGGAGATGCCACAGAACGTAGACCGGCCACACACGACTGGTTTCAAAGACCACTTACTCTCGAGTAACGCTATCGAGCCCCCACCAAACGTGTCTAGCCAGAGCTAGACAGATCTGGCAACATACCAGATTTCAAACAGATCCTTCCCTTTGGCGTGGTCCGCGCCAAAAGGAAACACCGTCAAACCGAAATATAACTAGGCAGACCCAATAATGCTACGTCTGGGAGCAACAGTATAGCACAACAGAGCCTCTGGTAATGACAATAAAATTAATATGCCACAATACATTCACATGATTTTCTCTATCCTCTATGGTTTATTAGTGGATATACATATTATTCTTAGGACAGTTTATCTTTCTATCTAGTTTTGCTTTTTAATCGAGATAAACATCTACCGAAATAGCTGGATTACATATTTTGTTACGGTGCCATGGGAACAGCGACTATCAGATGTATAAGAACTGGACGATACATATATGCTGGCCTTAAAATTCCATACTCTTTCCATGCAATCCTGAGAAGCAACTGAAAACCTACGGGACCTAAAACATCGAACCATCAATAATGGATATCTCAGAAATAGCTGATACTACAAACAAGTTATTTCGAATAAATTGTGTATTTTAAAGATATATACATTTCTTTAAGTACGTTTCAACGTATCTTTCAACGTTTAGCAGTAGAAAATTATATAAAATTTCTTCCGAATGAAGTGGACATCACATGCTATTTCGGAAATTTAAGTTATACATTTTATTTTTCCTGCAATTATCTTTAATATAGGTATTTAAATCAAAATTAATAGGGCCATTATTTTTTAAAAATCAGAATTGTCGAAAAAATTTTCCATGGGGTGGAAAAATCTTCCTCTGGTATCCTTGGAAGGTACTGAACTCAAAATACCAAGTTTGGTGCTTATCCGACTTTAGTTTTTGAGTTTACTGTTCACAGACACACACAGATGCACGCGGGCCTTTTTCCAAAAATGCTTTTTTGTATTCAAGAGCCTCAAAACATGTATTTTCCGTGAAATTTCGGTATCGAATTTTTGGGCGAAAAAGCTCCTATTTGAGTAATGTTTGTGTTTTAAATTGCAAACCAGTAACAAGGAATAACTCGGAAATGATTAACTCTACAAGAAGGTTTTTGGCCTAAAATGGGTACTTTCGAAATCTGCATATTTTGTTTATCTCTTATGGTATACCAGTTGAGTCATTCAGAATGAAGAGGACTTCAGAGGCTATTCCCAAAAAATTCGGGACATACATTTCATTTGTCATTCAAATATTATTAACATATTATATTTTATGTTATTACTATTATGTATAATTAATGAAGTGATGTGGCGTGTATGTGTGTGCATTGTCACCTCGGACACATTATTGCTTTGTAGCGACAGGGTGAAATTTTTTCGGCATGGGTTTTGAATTTTGTCCGATGTGGCAACTCTCCCCACCTCCCAGCCATAGGTGGAGATAGGGGGGAACTAGTAAGTTCTTTGTGTGTTGCGTAGCGTGGCTTCAGTCACTTCAAGTCGAGTGTCTGCCATTGGCGGTTGTGTATGAATCGTGTGAATGTGACTTCGTGTGTGTAACACCTCCCTCCAATGTATTTCCTTTAATCTTTTGTGTATGATGTAGGAGCACCGTGTTCAATATTCAATAAACCACAGGTAATGTGAAATTCTGTGTATTTTTGTGATAATTATCCCACTTCTGCTCTAAAATGTAGTTAAAATTCTGGTCCTCTCGTTGCCTCTGCCGCTATTCCTTCCAATGTTTATGCTGGGGTACCTAAAATTTGACCTCACCCCGGTATATAACAGTGTTAGTTATGTTTTTAACGGCCTGCACGTTTAGAGTGATAGCACGGTAAGTAGGATAACCGTGTTCAAATTCCGGCTATGACATTGAATTTTTCAGTTGCCTCTATTTCATATGGAATGTTAATTAAAATCGTTATAGCCATTTTTGAGAAAATCAAAATTTGCAAAAAAGCTTCCACATAAAGTGTAAGTTTCGGGTATTGGGATTTTCTTGAAAATCTTCATGTCGCATCCTTGAAAGTTTCTAAACATGAACACCAAGTTTGGCTTTTAACAATTTTTCATGTTTAAGTAATACTGTTCATAGACACACACACAGGGACGTTTTTTTTTCTAAAAATGCTTTTTTGGGGTTCATGGATCCTCAAAGCATATATTTCGGATGAAATCTCGATATCGAATTTTTTGTGGAACATAATACTTCTCCTACTTACTATACGTAATAGAGAAAATAAAAATTCGATGTGTTATATTCACATGACTTTCTCTACTCAATATCAGTGATTATTTTCTCTACAGCTGCTTACCTTACAGTAGTTCACTAAAAAGTCTGATGTCTTACACTCACATAACTTTCTCTACTCTTGTGCATACTATTTTTACAAACGCTTATTCTCCATATGCTTCATGTTAATCGAGATGTTAATCTTATTGATAATTTTCTTGTAGGTGCAAGGGGAATATGGTAGGTTATAAGCGATAGTCAAATATTTCAAGCGCTGGTTGCTATGTGGAGCACTCCATTCTCTTTGCATGTCCAGGACATAAAAAATCTGATGTGTTACAGTCACATGACTTTCTCTACTCTTGTACAAACTATTTATACAAACGCTTATTCTCCATCTACTTCATGTTAATCGAGATAAACATTTGCAGACTCTATCTTATTGCTAATTTTCTTGAAGATGTAATGGGAATATATATTTACAAGGGCAATTTGGAAATACAGTAGCCTTTAAGCACATACATATCTCTTAATAGCTGGTTGCTAGGTGCACCACCATTCCCTTTGCCACAGATTAATACTCTTTGCATATCCAAGACAAAAAAAATGAATATCAAATACCCATTTGAGAAAATAAGTATTGAAAAATTTAAGGGAATAACAAGTAATATCTCGAAAATGGCTCACTCAACAAAAAAAATGTATATGACATTATTTGTGTATTTTAAAGCGATCTACATTTTTTGTGGTAAACTTTTGTCTATCTCTTATGGTTTACCAGTTATGCAAAAGTCGTTCACAATGAAGAATACTTTTGGAGACATTTCCAGGAAAGTCGAAATATACATTTCAATTGTCATGAAAATATCTTAAACATATGATATTTTAATCAAAAGTGTTATAGATATTTTTAAGAAAATTAAAATTTTCGAAAAATAGTTCATGTAAAGGGTAATCTGGGGTGAGAGGTTTTCTTGAAAACCTTCGTGTCGTATCTCTGGAAGGTACTGAACCTAAATACCAAGTTTGGTGTTTATCCGACTATTCGTTTCTGAGTTATGCTGTTCACACACACACACACACACACACACACACACACACACATACACGCACATACAGACACACGCATGGACATGTTGCCAAAAATGCTTTTTTGGATTCAGGGGGTCTCAAAACATATATTTACGGTGAAATCTCGGTATCGAATTTTTGGGTGGAATACAATACTTCCTCTACTTACTATACGTAGTAGAGAAAGTAAAAAGACGTCCGTGTATGTCTATGTGTGTATGAGAGAGAGAGAAAGAGAAAGAAAGAGAGAGAGAGAGAACGGCATAACTAAAATACAAATCTTCGAGTTTAAGTTCAGGCTATTCCAAGGATGCGACACGAAAGCTTTCAAGAAAACCCTTCCACCCCAGACTATCTTTTACATGGAAAACAAAATCTGCGTGTTTCATTCACATATTCTTCTCTAACCTCTATCATCTATTAGCGGATATACAAACTATTTTTACTAAAGATTATTTTTCTATCTGTTACATTTTAATCCATATAAACCTTTACAGAAACAGCTACATTACACATTTCGTTATAGATACAAAGAGAACACCGATAGTCAAATGTTTAAGAACTAGACGCTATATGCTGGCCTTAAAATTCCATACTGTTTGCATGACATCGCGAGAAACAACTGAATGTTGACACAAGTTTAAGAGAATGACCAATAAATGAATGATTTGGTCCTTCAATAACGGAATTCTCAGAAATAGCTTTTGCCACAACAAACTTATTTCAATAGATTACGTATTTTAAAGAGATCTACAATTTTTATATAGTACATTTTCGTCTATCGCTTAACGTTTACCAGTTATACGAGATTATATAAAATTCCTTGTGAATGAAGAGAACTTCAAAGGCTTATCCTAAACAATTTTAGGATATACATTTTATTTGTCATATATATATATATATATATAAGATATATATATATATATATATATCTTTCGTATAACGTATTTAATCAAAATCGATAGTAATTTATTAAAAAATAAAAAAATGCGAAAAAGCACCATATAAAGGGTAGTTGGGTGTTGGAATTTCTTGAAAATCGTCCAGACGCATCCTTGAAAGATACTCAATCTAAATACTAAGATTGGTATTTATCGACTTTCCGCTTTTACTTTCTCTACTACGTATAGTAAGTAGAGGAAGAATTGTATTCCACCCAAAAATTCGATACCGAGATTTCACCGGAAATATATGTTTTGAGACCCCCTGAATCCAAAAAAAGCATTTTTGGAAACATGTCCTGTGTGTGTCTCTGTGTGTCCGTCTTAGAACAGCATAACTCAGAAACGAACAGTCGGATAAACACCAAACTTGGTATTTAGGTTCAGTATCTTCAAGAGATACGACACGAAAGTTTTCATGAAAACCCTCTCACACCAGATTACCCTTTACATGGACTATTTTTCGAAAATTTTAATTTTCTCAAAAATATCTATAACAATTTTGATTAAAATATCATATGTTTAAGATATTCTCATGATAAATGAAATGTATATCTCGAATTTCCTGGGAATGTCTCCAAAAGTATTCTTCATTGTGAACGACTTTTGCATAACTGGTAAACCAGAAGAGATAGACAAAATTGTACAACACAAAAAATGTAGATCGCGTTAAAATACACAATTAATGTCATAAGCAGTTTTTTTGTTGAGTGAACCATTTTCGAGATATTGCTTGTTATTCCCTTAAATTTTTCAATACTTATCTCAAATAGGAATTCTTTATTTATTTTTTTGTCTTGGATATGCAATGAGTATTAATCTGTGGCAAAGGGAATGGTGCTGCACCTAGCAACCAGCTATTAAGAGATATGTATGTGCTTAAAGGCTGCTGTATTTCCAAATTGCCCTTTTAAATATATTATCCCCTTACATCTACAAGGAAATTAGCAATAAGATAGACTCTGCAAATGTTTATCTCGATTAACATGAACTAGATGGAGAAAAAGCGTTTGTAAAAATAGTTTGTACAAGAGTAGAGAAAGTCATGTGAGTATAACATCAGATTTTTTAATTATGCTGTTCACAGGCAGGAGTACACACCGACACACACACATGCACTTTTTTCTAAAAAATACTTTTTTTTATTCAGAGGACCTTAAGATTTCCAGTAAAATCTCGGTATCGAAGTTTTGGGTGAAATGCAATACCTTTTGTGCCTACCATATACGTGGTAGAGAAAGTAAAAATTAATTATTTCTATTTTTTGAAAAATAGCTTTAACATTTTTATTAAAATGCCACATTTTTGACAGATAAAATGTATATCTTGAATTTTGTGATAATAGCCGTTAATGTCCACTTCATTCAGAAGAAAGTTTGTATAATCTTGTATAACTGGTAAACGTTAAGAAATATTTTACTTCTTTGATGTTGATACTTTTTCATATTTTTCCAACTAAAGAAGTTATCATTTTTACTTTCTCTACTACGTATAGTAAGTAGGAGAAGTATTGTATTCCACCCAAAAATTTGATACCGAGATTTCATCGGAAATATACGTTTTTTTAGCCCCCTGAATTCAAAAAAAGAAATTTTAGGAACATGTCCGTGTGTGTCTGTGTGTGTCTGTGAACAGCATAACTTAGAAACGAACAGCTTAATAAACACCAAACTTGGTATTTAGGTTCACTATCTTTTAGAGATGCGACACGAAGGTTTTCAAGAAAATCCCCCTCCCCAGATTACCCTTTGCATGGAACATTTTTCGAAAATGTTTATTTTCTCAAAAATGGCTCTAACAATTTTGATTAACATATTATATGTTTAAGATATTTTCATGGTAAATAAAATATATATCTCGAATTTTCTGGGAATGTCTCCAGAAGTATTCTTTATTGTGAACGACTTTTGCATAACTGGTAAACCATTAGAGATAGACAGCATTTTACTACACAAAAATATAGATCGCGTTAGAATACACAATTTTTGTCATATATTTTTTTATTGAGTGAAGCATTTTAGAGACATTGCTTGTTATTCCCTTCAATTTTCTAATACGTATACTTTTTCACAAATTCGTTATTCATTTTTATTGTCCTAGTAATGCAAAGAGAGTGGAATACTCCATATAGTAAGCAGCTCTTAAAATATTTGACTATCGCATAAAACCTACCAATTCCCCTTGCATCTACAATAAAATTAGCAATAAGACTAACATCTCGATATCTGGATTAACTTGAAGCATATGGAGAATAAGCGTTTGTAAAAATAGTTTGTGCAAGAGTAGAGAAAGGCATGTGAGTGTAAGACGTCAGATTTCTTCTATCTGTTACATTTTAATCCAAATAAGCCATTGCAGAATTAGCTGCATTACACAGTTCATTATTGATACAAAGAGAACAGCGACAGTCAAATGTTTAAGAACTGGACGCTATATGCTGGCCTTAAAATTCCATGCTGTTTCCATGACATCGCGAGAAACAACTGAATGTTGACACAAGTTTAAGAGAATGACCAATAAATGAATGATTCGGTCCTTCAATAACGGAATTCTCAGAAATGGCTTTCGCCACAAAAAAATATATCTATAGTTTTTATGTAATACATTTTCGTTTATCGCTTAACGTTTACCAGTTATACAAGATTACACAACATTTCTTCCGTTAGAAGAGCACTTTAAAGGCTTTCCCAAAAAAAATTAGAATATACATTTTATTTGGCATATAAATATCTTTCGTATAATGTATTTAATCAAAATGGTTAGTTATTTATTACAAAATCAAAAAAATGCGAAAATGCACCATATAAAGGGTAGTTGGTTGTGGATTTTCTTGAAAATCGTCCAGTCGTATCCTTTAAACATACTGAATCAGAATACCAGGTTTGATATTTATCGACTTTCCGTTTTTGAATTATGCTGTTCACAGTCACGGACACACACACAAACACATGCACTTTTTCTAAAAAAAATCCTTTTCTTTTTATTCTGAGGGCCTTAAGATTTCCGGTAAAATCTCGGTATCAAAGTATTGGGTGAAATGCAATATTTTCTGTGCCTACCATATACGTGGTAGAGAAAGTAAAATTTAATTGTTTTTATTTTTTGAAAAATAGCTTTAACGTTTTTATTAAAATGCCACATTTTTGACACATAAAATATATATCTTGAATTTTCTGATAATAGCCGTTAATGTCCACTTCATTCAGAATAAAGTTTGTATAATCTTGTATAACTGGTAAACGACAAGGAATATTTTATTCTTTGATGTTGATACTTTTTCATATTTTTTCATAGTTTTCGCTTTTCTCTCATAGCAATACAAATAGAATGGAATTTAAAAGCCATCGCATAGCGACCGTTCTTAAACAAATCTGATGTGTTACACTCACATGACTTTCTCTACTGTTGTACAAACTATTTTTATTCTCCATATGCTTCATGTTAATCGAGATATTGAGATGTCAATCTTATTGTTAATTTTCTTGTAGATGCAAGGGGAATATGGTAGGTTTTAAGCGATAGTCAAATATTTTAACTCTGGTTGATATGTGGCGCATTCCATTCTCTTTTCATGTCCAGGACATAAAAACAATGAATAACGAATTTGAGAAAAAGTATAAGTATTGGAAAATTTAAGGGAATAACAAGCAATATCTCGAAAACGGTTCACTCAACAAAACAAACGTATATGACATAAATTGTGTATTTTAAAGCGATCAACATTTTTGGTGTAGTAAAATTTTGTCTACCTCTTATGGTTTACCAGTTATGCAAAAGTCGTTCACAATGAAGAATACATTTTATTTGTCATGAAAATATCTTAAACATATGATATTTTAATCAAAATCGTTAGAGCCGTTTTTGAGAAAATTAAAATTTTCGAAAAATCTTCCATGTAAAGGGTAATTTGGGTTGGGGGAATTTTCTTGAAAACCTTCGTGTCGCATCCTTGGAAGATACTGAACCTAAATACCAAGTTTGGTGTTTATCCGACTGTTCGTTTCTGAGTTATGCTGTTCACAGACAGACACACAGACACACACACGGACATGTTTCCAAAAATGCATTTTTTTGACTCAGGGGATCTCTAAACATGTATTTCCGGTGAAATCTTGGTATCGAATTTTTGGGTGGAATACAATACTTCCCCTACTTAATATACGTAGTAGAGAAAGTAAAAGTTGACTCTCGCCTAAGCCTACTGTATTCCCTAATCCTTTTATACTTACAAGGGAACATGTAATAAAGTCATATTTGGAAATATTTATCTCGATTAGCATGAGTAGATAGCAAATAAGCATCTAATAGTTTGTTGAAGAATAAGTAAGAAAGTTATATGAATGTCACACATATGCCTTTTTATGCAGGTTTTACAATCTATTTTTAGAAAGCTAATTTTTCTACCTACTTCATTTCCCTCGAGATAAACGCTTGCAGAAATATTTCGTTATACATTTAGTTGTTGAATAGAGAAAAATGAATCGACCGTCACATGTTTAAATGGATAAATGCTAGCCTTTATTCCATTCTTCCCACGGGATCGCGAGAAAACTGAATAGTTACATGCAACAGCAACAATGATACATCATATAAATGTTTATATTAATGCGAATAACGTTATAACACTGTAAATAAGTGTATGTTAAATGTAATAGAGGTCAACTAGTCGTGAAGGTGAAAGTCAGGCCATAACGCCAAGCGGTAACAGGCAGAGACATCTCCGGGGTAGCATAAAGCACTGAAACAAGGCTAAAATTGCTTACAGAGGCTCTTAGAGTGCGAGAGATAGAGGTTAGAAAGAGTCAGAGAGAGGCTTAGATACAAATGGAAAATCAAGACGCGTCATAAGGAGAAATATGAGGGCAAATGTTCTCATATGAGATCAGCCAATATCTTTGCACTTTAAATTAGTTAAGGGAGGAATATCGTCCTTTGCAGGGCGCATATATAAGACAGGTCCCGAGATTTCCATGACCTTTTACTTTCTCTACTACGTATAGTAAGTAGGGGAAGTATTGTATTCCACCCAAAAATTCGATACCGAGATTTCACCGGAAATATATGCTTTAAGACCCCCTGAATCCAAAAAAAAAAACATTTTTGGAAGCATATCCGTGTGTGTGTGTGTGTGTCTGTGAACAGCATAACTCAGAAACGAACAGTCGGATAAACACCAAACTTGGTATTTAGGCTCAGTATCTTCCTGAGATGCGACACGAAGGTTTTCAAGAAAATCCCCCAACCCCAGATTACCCTTCACAGGGAAAAATTTTTCGAAAATTTTAATTACCTCAAAAATAGCCCTAACGATTTTGATTAAAATATCATATGTTTAAGATATTTTCATGACAAATTAAATGTATATCTCAAATTTTCTGGGAATGTCTCCAAAAGTATTCTTCATTGTGAACGACTTTTGTACAACTGGTAAACCGTAAGAGATAGACAAAATTTTACTACACAAAAATGTAGATCGCGTTAAAATACACATTTTTTTATTGAGTGAACCATTTCCGAGATATTTCTTGTTATTCCCTTAAATTTTCCAATACTTTTACTTTTTCTCAAATGGGAATTCGTTATTCATTTTTATGTCCTGGACATGCAAAGAGAATGGAATGATCCACATAGCAACCAGCTCTTAAAATATTTGACTATCGCTTAAAGTCTACCATATTCCCCTTGTACCTACAAGAAAATTAGCAGTAAGATTAACATCTCGATTAACATGAAGTAGATGGGGAGTAAGCGTTTGTAAAAATAGTATGCACAAGAGTAGAGAAAGTCTTGTGAGTGTAACACATCAGCTTTTTACAATATGGTGGAGCGTGTGTGGTTGTTAGTAGTTTAGGAAAGATATATGAATATAGTGGGAGGTACAGATGAACAAACAGACTCCATAACTCTGTAATACTTGTGGAATAGTGTTCGCGGTATCTGCAAACAAGTTTGATTAAATTACAGTGAAAGTGATCCTAAACTTTTTATTCTGTCCCCTTATTTAGCACGCTCTAGATAAAAGTTAAGAGTGAAGGCCAACACAGAAGTGTTGTAGGAACAGTTTCTTACACCATATCAACACCCACACCAGGAAGTAAGACACAAGCAGTTGAGACTTCCGTCGAACCAGCATTTTAAAATACAAAGTGTTGACAAATTTTAACCGTAATAACCAATATCTGATGGCTCAAGAAAGGTTATTGGAAATTAATTATGTGTTTTAAAGAGATAACTTTTTTTGAAGTAAGATTTTGTTCACCGTTATGATTTACCCATCATGCAAAACTATACTAACTTCCTTTCGAATCTAGAAAGACACTCTCTACAGCTTACCTATATACGAGGCGTAGTAGAGAAGATAAAAGATGACAAAAGATATGAAAATATCAAATCAATATCAACGGATATCTCGGAAACAGCAGATGACACGAAAATTATTTGAAACAAATTCTGTGTTTTAAAAAGTTGTATCGCGTACATGGAATTGTGTCGATATAATACAGAATATGGTCGATTTTATGTTGGTAAGGAAACATTAAACCACCTCTGCCACACCCATATCTGATTCTAGCACTCCATTTAATGTTTAACTCTCCCTTTTACTTCGCTCCTGAGCCTAAAATCGATCCGCGTTTTAGGTTATTGTTTGAATGTCACAGTTTTGATTTCAAACCAATAAGAGACGGACTGGTCCAGGGACTGGTGTGGACAGTCATAGCGAAACATACCTACCAGCCATTCAGTTGAAATGCTTCTGTACTCCTCCCCCTTCATCACTCGCCTAGGATTGGCCTTTGTTTATAGGCTAATTATAAGAGTAAAGTGCACGCGAAGGAGCATTTATTTGTATTTTATTCTTTTGTATACTCATCAATTGATTTAGTTCCCACAGTTATATGCAGACCTAGGACAGATATCCTTGGGCTTACAATATGTGCACGCAACGGCTATGTATCGACAGTGCGACGAGGGGAACGGTGTACTACGGGTAATCTGGAACTTTAATCAGTAACACCAGGGGTAGAACAGAACATAAATAAGAGCTCACAGAACAACTCTAGCATACCAACGCAAGCAAATTGCTTAACATGCTAGCCTCTTGTTCCCGAGGTCGCGGGTTCAAACTCGGCTGAGGGCGATGGAATTTTCGGGCGTAAAAATCCTTAGCATGGCTTTCTTTGGAAGGGAAGTAAATCCGGTGGTCCCGTGTCGTAGATTTACGGCACCTAAAAGAACCTCAAACCTGATAGAGGCCTCTGAACAAAATTGCACTGATAACCTTAGATGTTGAGCGCCCTTAAACCCCAAGTATGAGCAAAACTACCGGTCTCTCACTCCCAATATAGAATAGGACGCTAAAGACCACAGCAGTTAAAAAGCGTCCATAATAAAACTCAATTTCGCAAGCGAATTACTGACTGCCAAATATTCAGTACTAGTTAGAATGGTAGTTATGCTGATTCCGCGCTCAATGGACATTTGTCCCAGTTCTGGTTACATGAAATAGTTTCAGATCTGCCCACACATGTATGTTTCATCTAGGCTACAACATATATTTCCTTTCTATCATGGCGCTGGCTCCATAGAAGTTGGGGGTTCTCTCTTACTTCTTCTTATCTTTAATAGTTCTTTATAAGAGCCTGTGGTTGGCAGGAGATGCTTGTTTCTGACATTTTCAACGAAGAAAGACTACTTCATGAATTCATAAGCTAGCCTTGAGGGGACCGATATCCTTATTCCCATTTTTCTCTTCAGGAACTTGCCTTAACCTCTTGATCCTTTTGAGATCTGTACCAGTTGAGTTTCTTCCCTATGATGTTTATTCCATATGTGACTATTAGGTTTTGTTCTGCAGTGAAAAAGAGCCATTGCAGTATTAATGCGTGTTTGTGGAATTTCAATTCAAACTTATAAGAGATCGGCTTACTCAGGGTTGGTGTGGAACACGAAGGAAGTTCTGCCAACCTCCAACCAAAAGTATCGGCACGTGTCGGTGTATTCGGCTGTAAACTTTCTGTGTAGTACGTTTTTGTCCATCTGTTACGGTTTATCTGTTCTTCCAAATCAAACAAACTTGCTTCAAAGTGAAGAGGACTTCACAGCCTATTCGTGACAATTAAATATATGCATCTTGTCAAGTTAATAACATCAACATGTGCTATTTTAGTCAAAGCGTTAGTGCCATTTCTGAGAAAATAAAAACTATCAAAAGATTTTACATATATAGAGTAGATTTATGTGGGCGAATTTTATAACAATTTTCGTGTCACATTTTGGAAGATGCTGAAGTTCCTTCCGTGAGGAAGAGGAGTAGACACAATCAGTGGCTTCCACAACCCTGCAGCAGAGAAATAAATAGACTGCAGCGGAACATTTTGCTTCTCATTTGACCTCCCAAAGGGCAACCAGATCCGGACGTCGATGTACGATAGCAAGGATGGAGACACTAACATTCTAGATGGAGTATATATCGGTTATTTTTAAATCTAACCTTAATACCATAATCGGATATGAACACATATCTCCCGCTTTTCGTGCATGGAAACATGACGGTAGTACATTAAATTCGCCAACTGGCACGAGATTTTCCCGGTAGACACCAAGCCGAGGACCTTTCAGCTTACTTTACCTTTAAAACAATCCTTACGCCGAGTTAAGCCTTTAAAAATAGTAAAAAGAAAATCTGATGTGTTACACTCTACTCTTGTACAACTATTTTTACAAACGCTTATTCTCCATATGCTTCATGTTAATCGAGATGTTAATCTTATTGCTAATTTTCTTGTATGTGCAAGGGGAATTGGTAGGTTTTAAGCGATAGTGAAATATTTTAAGAGCTGGTTACTATGTGGAGCATTCCATTCTCTTTGTATGTCCAGGACAAAAAACATGAATAACGAATTATTACAAGCAATGTCTCGAAAATGGTTCACTCAACAAAAAAATGTATATGACATAAATTGTCTATTTTAACGCGATCTACATTTTTGTGTAGTAAAATTTTGTCTATCTCTTATGGTTTACCAGTTATGCAAACGTCGTTCAGAGTGAAGAACACTTTTGGAGACATTCCCAGAAAATTCAAGATATACGTGTTATTTGTCATGAAAGTATCTTAAATATGTGATATTTTAGTCAAAATCTTTAGAACCATTTTTGAGAAAATAAAAGTTTTAGAAATATGTTCCATGTAAAGGGTAATCTGTGGTGGGGGGATTTTCTTGAAAACCTTCGTGTCGCAACTCTGGAAAATACTGAACCTAAATACCAAGTTTGGTGTTTATCCGACTTTTCGTTTCTGAGTTATGCTGTTCAAAGACAGACAGACACACAGACACACACACGGACATGTGTCCAAAAATACTTTTTTTAATTTCAGGAGGCCTCAAAACATGTATTTCCGGTGAAATCTTGGTATCGAATTTTTAGGTGGAATGCAATACTTCTCCAACTTACTATACGTAGTAGAGAAAGTAATAATCAATATATACTAACTTGACGCAGTGGGTATATGTTATTCAACTAGCGCACCGTTACCTACACAGATCTATTGTGTCATCCCCTCAGGAGGAAGGAACGAAGAAACCACACAGTAGACTAAAGGATGTAGGTAGGCCACAGAAACGCGCCGAAGTCCTTAACTTTTTCCAGACCCGTCCTACTGTTGGCTAAGAGAGGGCGATGAACAACCCACCAATCAAGCAGCCCTCTGGTATTCATGGGGAATATTCCTTCCATTGAGCATGCGCTACCTGTCTGTCACCGGCAGCTGAGGTAACCGCAGGATACAGACAGGTTGCAGTGCAAAGCCGGCTCAAATGAACAGATACGCGCAGTCAGAAACTTTTCCCAAAAAGTTCCAGGCTTGAGCACCCAGCCACGAGAAGGCCGATCAAAAACGTCCCTCCAGTGGAACCGGAAAATATTTTCAAAGCGCAAACCTCAGCGTCATCTTCCCTACACCGACCGAAACACAACCCGAAGTCAACCTGAAACATGAAAGCTGAATTAAATAAGAGGAAATGGGAAAGAGAGAAAATCCGTGGTAGAATACGTTTCAGCATTCGCACTTTGTCAACCAGGGAAAACCACAAAGGTCGTGTCAGAATAGGAGGCAACCGGGAATTGAATCACGGACCTCCCGAATTCGAGCCCCATATGTAACCGCGGAGCAATTTCACTCAGTCTACCGACCCGAAAATAGAGAATACGTTAAAAAATGGACGGAAAACGTATTCATAATATTTTAAACATAGTATAAATTAAAAAGTCAGCAAAAGAAAAATTACACTCACATGACTTTCTCTACTCTTGTACAAACTATTTCTACAAAAGCTTATTCCTCATATCGAGATATCCAGATATGTTAATCGAGATATCGAGATGGTAATCTTGTTGCTAATTTTCTTGTAGATGCAAGGAGAATTGGTAGTCTTTAAGCTACACTCAAATCTTTTAAGAGCTGGTTGCTATGTGGAGTATTCCATTCTCTTTGCATTACCAGGACAAAAAAAATGAATAACGAATTCCCATTTGAGAAAAAGCATAAGTATTGGAAAGTTTAAGGGAATAACAAGCAATATCTCGAAAATGGTTCACTCAACAACAACAACAACAACAACAAAATGTATATGACATAAATTGTGTATTTTAACGCGATCCACATTTGTTGTGTAGTAAACTTTTGTCTATCTCTTATGGTTTACCAGTTATGCAAAAGTCGTTCACAATGAAAAATACTTTTGGAGACATTCCCAGAAAATTCAAGATATATATTTTATTTTTCATGAAAGTATCTGAAATATTCATTCATTCATTCATTATCTGTTTACCCTCCTCTTATGTAGGACTTACAAGCGGGTGCCTGGGGTCAGAGGCCCGTCGAGGAGCAGACACTCATGGAACGGACAGAGCAACCAGGATGGGTGATCAGCCCAAAGCCTGGTATGGGATAAAGGAAGTAGATGAAACGAAATGTCGGTGAAATGGATGAAAGGAAAGGAAAGGTGATGATGGAGCAGTTGGTGGAATGAATGGCGGGGGAAACCGGAGAACCCGGAGAAAACCCTCCCAGACGCCGCTTCGTCCACCACAAATCCCACATGCAGGTCCCTGGGATTGAACCCGGGCTGCCTCGGTGGGAGGCGAGCGGTCTAACCTTATCTGAAATATATGATATTTTAATCAAAATAGGTAGAGCCATTTTTGAGAAAATTAAAATTTTCGAAAAATCTCCCAAGTAAAGTGTAATCTGGGGTTGGGGATTTTCTTGAAAACCTTCGTGTCGCATCTCTGGAAGATACTGAACCTAAATACCAAGTTTGATGTTTATCCGACTGTTCGTTTCTGAGTTATGCTGTTCAGAGACACACAGACACACACACGGAAATGTTTCCAAAAATGCTTTTTTTGAATTCAGGGGTGTCAAAACATGTATCTCGGTATCGAATTTTTGGGTGGAAATCAATACTTCCCTTACTTACTATACGTAGTAGAGAAAGTAAAAATGCTAAGGAATGAATTTGTAGTGTTTTAACTTATAGAACTTGTATACAATTTATAATTTCTTTCGTTATGCTTAGCAACCAAGCTAGTAAGTAAACAATGTTAATTTTTTTTATCTTAAGACGTTTTCTCATTATAAATAATTTAATTGCAAGGCATATTGTGTTACGTTACATGCAAAAGAGATTATCAGTAATAAATTGTGAAACAATATAAAGAATAAACAAACAAAATTAGATAATTTTAAGTTAGGTAAATATTATTGTATTTTGTCTACAGGAAAATGAATCACTTTTCAGTGAGAATTGTTATTATTGCTATTATTATTTAAAATGTCTTACCTTAGAACACGTAATGTGGATGAGAGTAAATTGCTATTAACCGAGCTACGCGTATTTTAAATGACTTAAAACACACCGGGCAAACCTAAAAAATCTGATGTGTTACACTCACATGACTTTCTCTACTCTTGTACAATCTAATTTTACAAACGCTTATTCTCCATATGCTTCATGTTAATCGAGTTATCGAGATGTCAATGCATGTCAGGAGATAAAAAAATCTGATGTGTTACACTCACATGACTTTCTCTACTCTTGTACAATCTATTTTTACAAACGCCTATTCTCCATATGCTTCATATTAATCGAGATATCGAGATGTCAATCTTATTTGTAATTTTCTTGTAGATGCAAGGGGAATATGGTAGCTTTTAAGCGATAGTCAAATATTTTATCGCTGGTTGCTATGTGGCGCATTCCATTCTCTTTGCATGTCCAGGACATAAAAAAATGAATAACGAATTTGAGAAAAAGTATAAGTATTGGAAAATTTAAGGAAATAACAAACAATATCTCGAAAACGGTTCACTCAACAAAAAAAATGTATATGATATAAGTTGTGTATTTTAACACGATCTACATTTTTTGTGTAGTAAAATTTTGTCTATCTCTTATGGTTTACCAGTTATGCAAAAGTCGTTCACAATGAAGAATACTTTTGGAGACATTCCCAGAAATTTCGAGATATACATTTCATTTCTCATGACATTATCTTAAACATATGATATTTTAATCAAAATCGTTAGAGCCATTTTTGAGAAAATTAAAATTTCCGAAAAATGTTCCATGTAAAGGGTAGTCTGGGGTGAGGGGATTTTCTTGAAAATCTTCGTGTCGCATCTCTGGAAGATACTGAACCTAAATACCAAGTTTGGTGTTTATCCGACTGTTAGTTTTTGAGTTATGCTGTTCACAGACACACACACAGACACACAGACACACACACACACAGACACACACACACACAGACACACACACGGACATGTTTCCAAAAATGCTTTTTTTGGATTCAGGAGGTCTCAAAACATGTATTTCCGGTGAAATCTCGGTATCGAATTTTTGGGTGGAATGCAATACTTCCCCTACTTACTATACGTAGTAGAGAAAGTAAAAATGAATAACGTATTTGAGAAAAAGTATAAGTATTGGAAAATTTAAGGAAATAACAAGCAATATCTCGAAAACGGTTCACTCAACAAAAGAAATGTATATGACATAAGTTGTGTATTTTAACGCGATCTACATTTTTTGTGTAGTAAAATTTTGTCTATGTCTTATGGTTTACCAGTTATGCAAAAGTCGTTCACAATGAAGAATACTTTTGGAGACATTCCCAGACAATTCGAGATATACATTTCATTTCTCATGACATTATCTTAAACATATGATATTTTCATCAAAATCGTTAGAGCCATTTTTGAGAAAATTAAAATTTTCGAAAAATTTTCCATGTAAAGGGTAGTCTGGAGTGGGGGGGATTTTCTTGAAAACCTTCGTGTCGCATTTCTGGAAGATACTGAACCTAAATACCAAGTTTGGTGCTTATCCGACTGTTCGTTTTTGAGTTATGCTGTTCACAGACACACACACAGACACACAGACACACACACACACACACAGACACACACACGGACATGTTTCCAAAAATGCTTTTTTTTGGATTCAGGGGGTCTCAAAACATATATTTCCGGCGAAATCTCGGTATCGAATTTTTTGGTGGAATGCAATACTTCCCCTACTTACTATACGTAGTAGAGAAAGTAAAAATTAAAGCAAAGCAGTGATAGGTCAATACCACTATTACTCAATACTCACTTTCTGTGTAACGGCGATAGCTTGTTCACTGAATTATGCCCTTAGTAATATTCTGTGCATAAACGCATTAACTGATTTCTTATTGTATGCTAATTTCGAAATTCTTCCTGTTTAATATTCCTATTGACAGCAGTTTTTTCTATCTTGATAATGTCATAAGTATTGTTAATCAACAATAATAATAATTTATTTGCTTCCCTTTCTACGTGACTATACTTTGTACTGAAAAATTTATTTTTAAGGTTTTTTTCTATACATGGAAGGAGAAATACTAGAAATTCTTCTTTTTTATTAATCTTTAACATATAAACAAATATATATTTTACATGAAACTCACACAACTAAATCTAACAAATATTATTGTCTACACTGTGCTATCTGAGTTTAATTTCTGATTTGTTTCTGTTGGATTCACAAATTACGCTCACTGGAATAGGTAAATGTAATGGCTGAGAGCGAGTCGCCCAGCCAGGCTGTTGCAGAAACGTGATTTAGTACGTCACCTAAATCAGTTTCATTCACAACTCAGTTAACGCTGCATGTTACATGAGTACCTCTACTCCTTGCCCCATTGTTCTGTGGAATGTTGCATTGATTTATCCATGGAAACAAGTCAAGCTTAAGGATGTATTTTATGTCACAAAACTGTGAATGCCAGAGTGATTGTAGTGTAAATTAACATTATTGTATGACAATGTTTTTAGATTTTGTTAGCCATAAGCATTGTTAGAAAATAAGTTTACACGGCCTCACTGAAACTGACAGTAGAAGTGGGTAATAATAATGAACCGATTGGTTGAGTTGTTTATCGCTAAGAAGAGACAAACAAATGACGTCAGAGTAGCGTGCCTTTCTTTAGAAATGGAGGGAATATCTTCCCTAGAGCATATGTGTTAGTAATTGTGATTGGCTGACAAGTGAGACTTTAATGTTGGCGCGATTTGGTAACCAATAGTAGCCCTATTATAATGTTTAGGCATTTCGAGGTGAAGGAGTATAAATTCTCGAGTCATAAGCGTGTTTCACGCAGTTCTACAGAATCATTCACGAGGTACACGTCACGCAGTCTTGAAGAATCTCTCTTGAAGTGCACATCATACAGTTTGGAAGAATCTCTCGCGTCGGAAAGTTAGTTACAAAATGTGAAGTACGCAGCAACTAACACGACAGTAATTACATTCGGAAGCATAACCGTTTCAGTCAGGCGTGTATAAAAATTAAAGATGTGAATTATTAATTAAGTGTGACGGCAATAAAAGTGTGAAAATAAATTATTTTATCAGTGTTATCTTTTAGTAACAACTCCTTTCCGTTTACAGCCCTGCTTAGAGATATTTGCTCGACTGAGTAATAATAGCTACCCGGAGGACAAAGAACCCAATTTTAAATATAATAGAACAATACAGGCGCCCAGTAAATAAGATAACACGAGAGATTACTGCGAGAAGATCTATCAATAATTATAAATCACCGACACTGAGGACACATGCAAGGAATAACGTGAACGTCTCAACCTCTTTCATTCCTTATCTAGCATAAAGTAAACGCAACCGTTTCAATAATGAAAAGTTTAAGCATTTTAAGGTATGAAGATTTATCTGAAAGTATTAGACACAGATCGATACTTTCACAAGTTTCTAAAGCGAAACACACGATACAAAAGTTCAATACTTCTGAGAGGAGCTAATATTTCGCCAAGAATCTCTTCTGCCACACCAGGCAGACACGATAATACCAACTGATTTATTGAAGCGGTAACTTCAACTCGGGCAATTACAAGTTGCAGTATCCGGTACAATCAGGTCATCGAAGGGCTTTCAGATCCAGAAACACACCACGAAACATTGACTCTTAAATTGGCAATGTATCCTTAAAGATACATACATTTTTTTAATTTTCCACCAAGGAAAATAAGCATGCTAACTGCAGTGAGCAAAATTCGTGGCTAGATTGCACACTAAAGGTACTGTCTGAATTTGCTGCCCTCTCTGTATATGGGTTTTACTAAGCAATGGGAATGTGGCGTTAAACACATCAAAATGGCTGCTAAAATACATCAAGCATGTGCTTCTCAGATAAGTAATTATTTTAACTTTTTCTACTACGTATAGTAAGTAGGGGAAGTATTGTATTCCACCCAAAAATTCGATACCGAGATTTCACCGGAAATATATGTTTTGAGACCCCCTGAATCCAAAAAAAGCATTTTTGGAAACATGTCCGCGTGTGTGTCTGTGAACATCATAACTCAGAAACCAACAGTCGAATAAACACCAAGCTTGATATTTAGGTTCAGTATCTTCCAGAGATGCAACACGAAGGTTGTCAATAAAATCCCCCACCCTAGATTACCCTTTACATGGAACGTTTTTCGAAAATTTTAATTTTCTCAAAATGGCTCAAACGATTTTGATTAAAATATCCTATGTTTAAGATATTTTCATAACAAATGAAATGTATATCTCGAATTTTCTGGGAATGTCTCGAACAGTATTTTTCATTGTGAACGACTTTTGCATAACTGGTAAACCATAAGAGATAGACAAAATTTTACTATACAAAAAATGAAGATCGCGTTAAAATACACCATTTAAGTCATATACAGTTTTTGTTAAGTGAAACATTTTCGAGATATTGCTTGTTATTCCCTTAAATTTTCCAATACTTTTTCTCAAAAGAAAATTCGTTATTCATTTTTTTATGTCCTGGACATACAAAGAGAATGGAATGCACCACATAGCAACCAGCTCTTAAAAGCTTTGACTATCGCTTAAATAATATCGTATTCCCCTGGCACCTACAAGAAAATTAGCAATAAGATTAACATCTCGATTAACATGAAGCATATGGAGAATAAGCGTTTGTAAAAATAGTTTGTACAAGAGTAGAGAAAGTCATGTGAGTGTAATACATCAGATTTTTTTAGTAAATCTGTCTGGAACTTCTTATATAAGTTGTAGAATTACATTTGAATGTTCGTTCTTTCATATAATACATTTCTATGTTGCTTTTATAAGCATACAATAATTATGATGGTGTTATTGTTACACACCGAGGCGAGACCAATAGGTTTGCAGCTAAAATATTAAATTGAGTTACCCCGGCATAAACATCGAGGGACGTAGCTACAGAGGTAAGCGAAAGATACCAAAGCTTGCTGCACAAAGCTAAAGCGGGCGTGGAATATTTATAAATAATTAAATTTAAATTCACATTTTTCTCAGGTTTATTATAAGGTGCACGAAAGGTTACAGACAAAACACCGGGAGAGATGCCCCACGCGCACACATGGCAAGACGCACTCTTACACACATGCTAACACCACGACTCTCACACGACTCTGGCTACAAGTAACGCCAAGCCAAGCCAAGCCACCACACACAGAGGCTCTTACCTCAAATTGCCTTCACCCCCCGACTAGAAAGATGGAATTGCCACGCCGGACAAAACCCAACACACAAACACAACAATTAGCTCAACAATATTATACACAGCAATAATGTGTCCGACGCGACAATACACACACATACACTACATTATAAAACAGTGTATCCGGAGATACATTGTCAAGACCTCGGATGATGATGTAGATAGCCTCAAATTCTTTTTTTTTCACTATGTATGTAGAACTAGGCATTTATTACCGCTATTTTGCTTACATTCCTGTATAGTTATAAATTTATGTTTTAAAATTAATATTTTTCAGTAAATCTTCATGTCACGGCCAGAAAAAACTTTGACACTGCTGCCCAAACCAGGAGTAGAACCCGATATTTAGGATGATGACAGTGAGGGCATAGCCTGTTTTTCCATTCTCTGGTGGGTTCCTTTGGAACTGACTGTTTTTTAACCTGCCACAGAAGAAATAGACAACCAGGATGAAAGGACAAACAAACGTTGCTTTTAGAAAGTGTAATGTAAGAACTGTGATTTGTAGATAATCACCGTTGTTCCCTATCATACCACATTAAATAAATAATAGTATTACATACTGGGGTGAGGGTTAAAAGGTTTCCAGCTAAGTATTACATTTTAATTACCCCATCATGCAAATTGGAGTAGCGTAGCTACAGAATCAGCGAGAACCAGAACTTTGAACATCACATTTCAGTGCAGGCGTGGGATATTTATAACAAAATACACGGAATTCACATTAACTGTGGTTTATTCAATAAAATCACGGTGCCCCTACATCCCACAAAAAGGCGATGAAGAACGAAATGAGGGGAGATGCTACACACACGAGGCTACATTCACATTCTTCACATACAACCTTCCACAAAGAAAAGTAACGCTAACCTATTCCCCCTCTCCAACTCTTGCTAGCTCGAACTGGAGAGCTCCATGATAAAACGAACTTCAAACCCAAAATAGAAAGAATTACCCAAACAATGCTGTCACCAATACGACACACTAATGTGTCTGGCATGACAATAGCTACGAATCAATGAATAAATCCTGCTATGATAGAAAAAACGGCTTCTGTTGAAAGGACATAATGAAAATGGGGAAGTACTTCTATTTATTATTTCTGAACTTTAGTTTCTTATTATCTTGTTATTTATTATCAGAATATAAAGTCTTATAAAGCTGGAATATTAACTGATTTTAGAAAATTACTAGTTAAGCTACTTTCAATTACAATAGGTATAAATCTCTGGTTTGCTCCAGAAATCTCTAATTATTGGACACACCAGAATTACACACTCCTACCTTTTAAACAGAAGTCCTCCACCCGCCTGCGATAAGTGTTAAACAGCACTAACATTAGATCATATTATACTGAAATGTTCAAAGTTTCAACAGCAGAGAAAGCAATTTGGTATACCAATAAACCTTCATGCTGCACTGAATGAACACTCTCGCTGTTGAATATATTATAAACTTCATTAATGTAATTGAATTATACAACGACATTTCATCTAAACAATTAAGAAATTGTTTTTTTAATCATAAAAAATTGTCATTCTAAAATTACTGTAGTATTCATTGTGTATTAATTGTTCTTGTAAACCATCGTTATGTTCAATGTCTAATAACTAATTAAAAGACTATCGTTATTGTCAATGTGAAATGCTATGTTTTGTAAAATTATTGCAAGAAATGCTTTTTAAAAGTGTTATACTGAACCTAAATCTGTCGCAATTAGACTAAAGTGATTAAAGCGACCTTAAAAAAATAAATTTAAAAAAAAACTCTGAATGTAATATAACATTTCTTAAAGAGAATTATTATTTACTTTAATTATGCTGTTGATAATTTTTACCTAGTATGCCACAGCATCAATATTGCTCACTGAGAATGAATTTAAATTACCTTTTTCACATTTTTGTACATATGTTGATACAATATATTGTTCATATTCATTTATTCATTGTCCTATTCTTGGCAATGTAACTTGTGGGATAAAATGAAAAATGAGTCCTCAAAAAATGATTTTTTTTTTTTTGCAATTTATGAATTCCTTATAAACTTTTCCTTCGCTTTTATACATATTTTTACTTTCTCTACTACGTATAGTAAGTAGGAGAAGTATTGTATTCCACTCAAAAATTCGATACCGAGATTTCACGGGAAATATATGTTTGGAGATCCCCTGAATCCAAAAAAAGGATTTTTGGAAACATGTCCGTGTGTGTCTATGTACAGCATAACTCACAAACGAACAGTCGGATAAACACCAAACTTGGTATTTAGGTTCAGTATCTTCCAGAGATGCGACACGAAGATTTTCAAGAAAATCCCCACACCCCAGATTACCCTTTACATGGAATATTTTTCGAAAATTTTAATTTTTTCAAAAATGACTAACGATTTTGATTAAAGTATCATATGTTTAAGATATTTTCATGACAAACAAAATGTATATCTTGAATTTCCTGGGAATGTCTCCAAAAGTATTCTTCATTGTGAACGACTTTTGCATAAGTGGTAAACCATGAGAGATAGACAAAAGTTTACTACACAAAAATGTAGATCGCGTTAAAATACACTATTTATGTCATATACATTTTTTTGTTGAGTGAACAATTTTAGAGATAGTGCTTGTTATTCCCTTAAATTTTTCAATACTTACTTTTTTCAAATGGGAATTCGTTATTCATTTTTTGGCTTGGATATGCAAAGGGTATTAATCTGGTGCTGCACCTAGCAACCAGCTATTAAGAGATATGTATATGCTTAAAGGCTACTGTATTTCTCTATTGCCCTTGCAAATACAAAACAAGGGGAACATAGTAGGCCTAAAGCGATAGTCTAAGTATTTTTAGAGCTGGTCGCTACGTGTAAAATGTAATTCTCTTTGCATGTCAAAAGATCGTTTCTGCAAATGTTTATCTCGATTAATATGAAATAGATGGAGAATAAGAGTTTGTAAAAATAGTTTGTACAAGAGTAGAGAAAGTCATGTTAGTGTAACACATCAGATTTTTTTTATCATAAGTAAGGGTTAACAAATCCCGTCCCAGCGAGAGGCCACCGGGAATCGAACCTGGACCTCTAGAATGCGAGTCTCATAGGTTACCACGTTCGGTATCGAAATTTTCAGTGCAATGCAATACTTGCTGGCAATAAGTCTTTGTAAGAAGATTGCGTAGAGGAAGTCGTGAATACTGATGTATATTGAAGGCAAGTCACTAACTTGATTCACACAGGTGTGGCGGACAGGAGTGTTCGATATCGTAGTTCGGAAAATTTGGCAGCACAGTTTCAAGAGGCTTAGAAACACGGCGACAATGTCACAGAATGAAGGTGAGACTCGCTAAGCGGCTTACAGTTAAACTTTGGAGTGATGGAGTTGGACCATTCAGAGAGCGAGAGAATTGAATTCGACGTCAAAAGCGGCGCCTATAGAATGTTAATGCTTAATGTGGCTGGGTTAGGAAGGGCTCTGTAATGACTGCAAGAGGGGAAACGTGCGACCCGACTGGATCCAGTGATAGGCTGGAGACAATACCATTCCAGTCTGCGCGTAAAGTGGCATACTCTAGCTTGCATAAGAGGTTTTCAAAATAACCTCAAAATCTCTATAGAAACAACCTTAGATATTACAGTCAGCATATAAATAGAACATTAAAAAATCCGTTCACATGGTTTCCTATACCGTCTATGCCTTGTTAGTATGTGTACAAATTCATCTTACAAAAGTTTATTTTCCTATCTACTACATTTTAATCGAGGTAAATCTTTCCATAAATAACTATATTACATATTTCATACATGCAAATGTGGTGTAGTGGTTACCATGCTAGCCTCTAGATCCCGAGGTCGCAGGTTCAAACCCGGCGGAGGACGATGGATTTTTTCGGGCGTAAAAATCCTTAGCATGGCTTCCTTCGGAAGGAAAGCAAAGCCGGTGGTCCCGTGTCGTAGATTTACAGCACATAAAAGAACCTAAGCCTGATAGAGAGGCCTCTGAGCAAAATTACCGGTCTTTTATGGCCAGTAGAGAATGGGACACTAAGGGCAACAGCAGTTAAAGAGCGTCCATAAATAAAACTCAGTTGAATTATAGACACAAAGAGAACAGGATAGTCAAATGTTTAAGACGCTATATGCTGGCCTTAAAATTCCATACTGTTTTCATGGCATCACGAGAAACATTTGAAAATCGACAGGACTTGAAAAGGCTAACTAAGTAGTGAACATACGAACCTTTAATAACAGATATCTCAGAAATGACAAATGCCAAAGAAAAGTTATTCTAAATAAATTGTATGTTCGAAAGAGTTCTACATTTTTTGTGTAGTACGCTTGTGTTTATTGCTTAATAGGAGAACTTCGCAGTCTATTCGCGAAAATTCAAGACATACATTTTGTTTTCGATCTATCTTTAATATATATTATTTTAATCAAAATTTCTACAGCCATTTTTCATAAAATCAAACACTTCGGAAAATGTATCATTTAAAGGATAGTTTGCGGTGGGCCTTGTTGAAAATCTTCCTTCTCATGTTTAAGAAGGTATAAATTTAAGCACCAAGTTTGGTATTTAACCGAGTTGTAGTATTTTGTTTTTAGTTATGCTGTTCACAGATATACACACGGATCTTTTTCTATAAATACCTTTTTTTTTATTCAGGCGACCTCCAAACATGTATTTCCGGTGAAACCTTGGTATCGGATTTATAGTAGAGCGTAACATCTTCTCTACCTACTATTACGTAGTAGGGAAAGCAAAAATGTTTAATAGAAAACCACTAGCGTCTATCAAGGACCATTTCATAATATCAGTAATTCTTTTTACTTTCTCTACTACGTATAGTAAGTAGGGGAAGTATTGTATTCCACCCAAAAATTCGATACCGAGATTTCACCGGAAATAAATGTTTTGAGATGCCTTGAATAAAAAAAAATCATTTTTAGAAAACTGTTCCTGTGTGTGTCTGTGAACAGCATAACTCAAAAACGAAAAGTCGGATAAATATCAAACTTCATATTTAGCTTCAGTATCTTTCAAAGATCCGACCGACATGAAAATGTTTAAGAATATCCCCCCACTCCAGACTACCCTTTGCGTGAAAATTTTTGGAAATTTTGGATTTTCTCCAAAATAGCAAATAAAATGTATGTCTTTAATTTTCTGGGAATGTACCCAAAATACCCCTTCTTTCTGAATGGCTTTTGAAATAATCGGTAAACCTTAAGAGATAGACAAAATTGTTCTATAGAATAAAATGTAGAACTTGTTAAATCACAAAATTTATATCATATACATTTGTTTTGTCGAGTGAACCGTTTCAGAGATTTTCCTGTTGTTTGAATTTTTCAATACTTATACTTGTTCTCAAATGGGAATTCGTTATTCTTTTTTTTAAGTCCTGGTAATGCAAAGAGAATGGAATGCTCCACATAGCAACTAGCTCTTAAAATATTTGACTATCGCTTAAAACCTAGCAATTCCCCTTGCACCTACAAGAATATTAGCAATAAGATAGTTCCTGTAAACGTTTATCTGAATAACATGAGGTAGGTGCAGAATAAGCGTTTGTAAAAATAGTTTGTACAAGAGTAGAGAACGTCATGTGAGTGCAACACATCAGAGTTTTTTTAAAAAGTCATCAGTAGCTACTTTAAAAATATGATTCGTGTATAATGTATACCTATATGTGGAAGTGTCATTAGCAGAGAAAGTCGTTTGAATGCATTGCATCAGATTTTACTTCAGTTTGCTACATTAATGGTATATTTATTCTTTCCTACTTCCAGTTCTTTCGCTCAAAACGTTAATTCCATCGCTTGCTGCAGGAGTATTAACTAAAGCGAAACGTTATATGCGGTAAAAGTTATTTTGTAATTTGCGGTCGTTGCGCAATTCCTGCAGCAAAATTTTGTGAATCAAAAAGTGGCTGCATTTTTGAAAAGCCCCTTTACACATCTAACATCTACATACATGGCTTTGAACTCTCGACCTCTAGATTACAAGCCACTTGCTGCAGCAGAGTTGACAACTTAACATTTGCCATTTCCCCAGTTTCAGCCAGTGTTGCATGCCTTAATCACGCTCTATCGATCCTTAAACAAGCCTTTGTAACTGCAAACACAAGGAAGTTTTTGTTTCCGCATGTTGGTATTAGAACAACATAACCCTTCTTGTTTACTCAGGCGACGGGAAAAGAACGGGGTTAAGGGAGAAATAAAACAAATGCACCCTACCAAGAGGAGGAGGGGGTATTTGCAACACAAAGAGCTCTCTCTCTATATCGGCTAAGTGGCACTTTTAATATAAACAAATCAACCTGCTGTATGCTAACTACGTCTAACTTTATAACTATGGATTTATACACATACGATGTCTTATGTTGGCTTTTAGTTATATAATTGTCATTTTTACTTTCTATACTACGTACAGTAAGTAGGGGAAGTATTGCATTCCACACAAAAATTGGATACCAAGATTTCACCGGAAATACGTGTTTCAAGGCTCCCTAAATCCAAAAAAAGCATTTTGGAAACAGCATAACTCAGAAACGAACAGTCGGTTCAACACCAAACTTGATATTTAGGTTCAGTATCTTTCAGAGATGCAACACGAAGGTTTTTAAGAAAATCCCCCACCCCAGATTACCCTTTACATGGAGCATTTTTCGAAAATTTTAATTTTCTCAAAAATGGCTCTAACGATTTTGATTAAAATATCATATGTTTAAGATATTTTCATGACAAATAAAATGTATATCTTGAATTTTCTGGGAATGTCTCCAAAAGTATTCTTCATTGTGAACGACCTTGCATAACTGTTAAACCATTAGAGATAGACAAAATTTTACACCACAAAAAATGTAGATCGCGTTAAAATACACAATTTATTTCATATACGCTTTTTTTTGTTAAGCGAACAATTTACGAGATATTGCTTGTTATTCCCTTAAATTTTCCAATACTTTTTCTCAAATGGAAATTCATTTTTTATGGCCTTGGCATACAAAGAAAATGGAATGCGCCACATAGCAACCAGCTCTTAAAATATTTGACTATCGCTTAAAACCTACCATATTCCCCTTGCATCTACAAGAAAATTATCAATAAGATTAACATCTCGATTAACATGAAGGATATGGAGAATAAGCGTTTGTAAAAATAGTTTGTACAAGAGTAGAGAAAGTCATGTGAGTGTAACACATGAGAATTTTTTTGTTTATACTGCTTCTATTACCTCATTATTATCGTCTCTGTTTCTTTCCTACATTCATCCCTTATTTATTTTGAAAGTTCTGATGTGATACATTCACATGACTTTCTCTACCCTGTATTATTCATTAGTGGGTATACAAATTATTCTTACTCAAGCTTATTCTGTGATTTGGATGAGGACTGGGTACACGAACGATTAAAATTCTTAAGTCCCTGAAGAAAGAGATTGGCTTGTTGGGAGCAACTGGCTGACCAGAGGAACTGGCAAAACATGGGCAACTTCTTGGCTAAAGTGCGCGAAGCTAGGTCACATTTGTTCAGTTAATAAAAAAGGATTCATCTCTTTTTTCCTTTTTCTTGATGTTTCTGTTCTTTTTTCTTTTCTGTTATCTATTTTGTCCCCAAACTTGTATCTTACATTGTCAAAAAAATATAAAATACACATAAAAGTATTTAAATTTCTTAAATAAACTATTTCTAAAATTATATCTTTTGAACAAAAACCTATAGGATCAATAATCTCTCTTATCGCTTATTATATTTATTTTTATTTTATGAGAAAGGATTAGTTTAAATCGATTAGTATTATTTTCTTCTTGTATGCATGGTCAATGACACATGCAATAAATACTTGTGTAATAACTTCATTAATTTGAAACCAATAAAGATACGTTATCTATCTATCCATCTATTTTGAACATTCTGATGTGATACATTCACATTACCTTTTATACCCTCTATTATTTATTAGTGTGTATACAACTATTCTTACTCAAGCTTATTTTTCCACCTACAACATTTTAATCCAAATAGACCTTTCCAGAAATAGCTACATTACACATATCGTTATAGTTACAAAGAGAACAGCGATAGTCAAATCTTTAACAACTGGGCGCTATATGCTGACCTTAAAATTCCATACTGTTACCATGGCATCGTGAGAAACAACTGAAAATATATGGGACTTTAAAATACTAAGCATTGAACAATTAGTACCTTTAATAACCGATATCTCAGAAACGGCCTATGCCGCAAAAACATATTTTAAATAAGCTGTGTATTTTAAAGAGATCTACACTTTTTTGCAGTATGTTTTCGTTTGTCGCTTAATTTTTACCAGTTATGCAAACTCCTTCTAAATGAACAGGACTTCATAGGCTATTCCCCTAAAATTTAAGGTATACATTTTATTTGTCATGCAAATATCTTTCATATGTGTTATTTTAATACAAATTGTTAGTCATTTTTTAGAAAATCAATTTTTTTAAAAAAAAATTTCATGTAGAGAGTAGTTTGAGTTGCGGGATTTTATTGAATATCTTCGTGTCGCATCTTTAGAAGATATTGAACCTAAATAACTAGTTTGGTATTTATCCGACTTCTGGCTTGATGTTCCCAAAAATACCTTATTTGGATTCAGGGGGCCTCAAAACATATATTTCCGGTGCAATCTCGGTATCTAATCGTTATGTGGAATACAATACTTCCCCTAGTTATTATACATATTAGAGAAATTAAATATATCTGAACAGAATTAATGTTTTTAATTACATAATTATTAGTGATGGGGCGATACCATTGTTTCTCGATACTGGGTACTCGATACTCGATACCGACACTGATTTTTGGGCACCGATATATTTGATATTGGATTCTCATTTAATAAAAAACTATAAAGGTGATAACTTGTTCACTGAATTATGTTCTTATTAATAGCTTTCTGTGTACAAACACATGTAACCAATTTTGTGGTGTATACTAATTCCAAAATTGTTCCTGTTTGACATTCTCCAATTATCAGAATTTTTTATCTTGATAGTGCCACAGCTCCTATTGATAGTCCAGCAAATAATAACATAATAATAGTAACTAATAATAATGTATTTGCCTCTCCTTTATGTAACTATATTTTGTGATGAAAACTTTATTTTGAAAGATTTTATTCATATTACGGAAATTAGTGGTACGGTATGCCTGTAAGCCACGCTCGTGACTTGAATTTGACTGACGTAAACACAAACTAACAGATGGGAAGAAAGAATAAACATATCCGTGTGCTGTATTATCTATCTCACGTTTTAAGTTCTGATTTGTTTCTGCTGGATTCACAGATTTTGACCACCAGAGTAGGTAATATAAAGGCTGTGAGTGAGTCACTAAACCAGGCTATTGCAGAAACGCAATTTAGTGTGTCAGCTGATGCACTAAGGTATGACAATGCTGCGTGTTACATGAGTACCTCTACTCCTTCCCCCGTTGTTTTGCATGTTTTAATTTAGACACACTGCAACGCAGTCAAGGTCTATCAAGAACTATGGTCCAGAAACCATTTGGGAACACTTGCGAGGCAATAATTCGCATCTCGTTGCATTCCTTAGCATATAGTTAAACGAAACAACTTTCAGTAACGCTAAACTTAGCACTTTAGAGGTGTCGAAAACGTATCGAAGGTTTATCTCAAATGTTCTAATTTATGGATAATATATTTTATCATCTATACTAACAATATTATTCCTATTATTTAAATCGTTATTAGAAATTTTAATAATAGGGTGAATATTTCGCAAGGGTTTATAACTTAATTTTATTTGTGTTAGACATACTTCGATACCAGCGAGTATCGAGGTATCGGGATATCGAGGTCCCATTCCTAATAATTATTCAAACAATTTCGCTCGTGCATCAAGGTGCCTTGATACTTTGAATTTGGAACAGTCAAAGGTTTCTCTCCTGCTAATTTCTTCACTTTAATTTTATCATTCTAAATTATTACCTCGATAAACAATAGTGAATGAGAGGTACTGGAAAATGTTCTATTTCTATGTTTTACTTTTACTGCAAATTAAAATGCGATGCAATGTTAGAACCATTATTAACTTCCTCTTGTGCATACTTAAAGTAGGACAGGACTAGGAGTGGAGGGGGACTTAGCAGATCTTTTGCACCTATATCCCTGACAGAGCGCCATGGTAGATAGGGATTAAGTGAGAGGAGTCAGAGGGCGGCCGGACCAGGAAGCCCGACAGGATGGCAGCTTATACAGACAGCTCTCCATCCCCCTGTGGGTTTACACATGCCCTGGGGGGCTCGGGACCCGGAGACCATCTCATTCCGGGAGACGAAGGTTTACACAGAGCACCCCTTTCCTCTGCCATATGCCGAGACCTCCCGCCGACACTTGCAAATCTGAAGGAGACCAAGTAGATGAAAGGCAATGTGAAATGAGAATTGAGGTGAAATTGAGGCGCAGGAAATTTGGGGATGTAGTGATCCTTCCCAGCATTCACCTAGCGACCCGGGGAAACCCCGAAAAACCCATGGGCCAGCAAGCTCGACCGGAGGAAAACAACCCACGACCTCCCGAATGCAGGCCATAGACGTTAGTGCCTTAGCCATCCCGCTCGGTTACTTAGAACAAGTAGAAGTATTCTACCCAGAAATTCGATGTCCAGATTTCACCAGGAATACATGTTTTGAGGTCTTCTGAACCCAAGAAAGCACCTTTAGAAAAAGGTCCCTGTGTGTGTGTCAGTAAACATCATCACTCTAAAATGAAAGTCGGATAAAAACACACTTGGTGTTTAAGATCAGCATCTTCCAAGAATGCGACGTGAAGATTTTTCAAATTCTCACACCCCAAATTACCCTCCACGTACAAAATGTTTCAAAAATGTTTGTTTTCTAAAAATGGCTCAAACAATTTTGATTAAAATACCATATATCAAACATATTTACATGCCAAATAAAATGTAAATTTTCTGGGAATAGCCTGTGAAATCGTCTTCATTCGCAAGGAATTTTGTATAATCTTGAATAACTGGTAAACGTTAAGCGATAGACGAAAACACACTACATAAAAAAGTAGATCTCTAAAATATACAATTTATTTCAAATAATTTCTTGTGGCATAAACCATTTCTTAGATATCCGTTGTTAATGGTTCGAATTGTTCATATTTTGACCATTCTTTAAAGTCCTTTCAACATTCAGTTGTTTCTCGCATTTCCATGGAAACAGTATGGAATATTAAGGCCAGTGTATAGCGATCAGTTCTTAAACATTTGACTATCGCTGTTCCGTTTATATCTGTAACTAAATGTGTAATGTAGCTATTTCTGGAAGTACATCTGGATTAAAGTCAAGTAGAAAGAAAAATAGGCTTTCGTAGAATAGTTTGTATAGCAACTAATAAAGGGTAGGGATAAGTCATGTGAATATAGCACATGAAGTTTCTAAAACGCATTTTAATTTTAGACATAAATGCAAATAATTTTTACCTAAAAATTTTTTGATTAAACGAACCCA
The DNA here is from genome assembly GCA_030765065.1 of Deroplatys truncata. Classification (NCBI taxonomy): domain Eukaryota; kingdom Metazoa; phylum Arthropoda; class Insecta; order Mantodea; family Mantidae; genus Deroplatys; species Deroplatys truncata. The sequence goes on along the minus strand of CM060988.1, from coordinate 168,351,128 downwards.
TTAATTTAAAAATGTTTACGAAGTTTGAAAAGAAAACTAATGTACGTATTTACGTTGGTGCTTTGTTAAATCTAAGTTAGCCTTTGAATGAACTAACGGTAATCATTTTTTCAAACTAAATTCATACTCACAGAAGTGAAGTATATAAAGTGGTTTTGGGGGGTGGGTGGGTAAGTTCAGTTTCTAACTGAAATGCAATGAACATTGTTCCGGTTGATTCCCTTTTGAATCTGTGAACCAAACCAAAAACACAAACACTGGAATCCTTCCCCCCGCGGAAGCAAGTCTACATAATTCCCACTGAGCCACATTGGGGGTCATTTGATCCTCGTCACACACTACATAGGCTGGTGGTAAGGAAAACGTCCCTGCAGATTTTCATGTTTAGCTATGCGAGAATAGCCCTTAGAGACACTTTTCTGTGGTAAACCGATATAAAATTTACCTCACGCTGCTTCATAAATTTCGACTTGATAAACAGCCCCTGGTGTTAGAGAATGCCTAAGGAGACCCACGCAAATTTATTATCATAAAGTTGGGAGGTTCATCTTCTAAAATCCCTCCATTGGATTAGCTTGCCACTGGCGCTGTATTATCGACGTGAATTTACTGCCAGGGGACCGAGTATTAAAGCAGCTCGATAGAGGACTCCACCCTCGAGCATCCTTTCACAATATATTCTCACTCGCAAAAATTCAAAATTAATTTTAATTTATACCCCATCTCGGATATATTTCTTATTTATACACAAAGTAGCTTTGGGCCCTGTATATGACACTTTGCAAGGCTCAAACAGCCTCCTAGTACATGCTTTAAGCACTTTCTATTGTTCCCTCGCTATTTAATAATATCAAATAACCGATACAATGTTTCATTACATGCACTCGGTCAATTTAAAACTGCCTGCGTCTGAGAGACGGAGCTGGAATCGTGTACTTCCGTGAGCGCTCGGCTTTGTTCACAAGACTGCGTATATTCTTGTAGTAGTTATAATGGGGAACACAATTATAATCACAAATGTCTTCCAAGAAAATAATGCATATACTGGTCAACTACGATATGAGTGCGTGTGATGGGATGAGGAACTAAACTGTAAGAGACATGGGCGGGGCATCGGAAGTACGTAGTTCCGATTTGAATTTACTAGCGAGGCTGAGGACAGTAAATATAGTACTGTTTTTATTGTGCGACTGTATATATCCCCTATTGCCTTGTCCCTCACTCCATTCTGATTCCTAGCTTTGATTGTCAACATAAACACTGTCTTTATGCTAAAGACCTTACAATTTTCTGCCAAGGTAAAAACATACTACTACTCAGAATATACAAAAGTCCGCCTTAGATAATCTCCAAAAATGGTAGTCTACTACTGGTTTTAAATTCTCCAGCAGTGAAACGAAATGCATCACCTTCACAAGAAAAAGACCTTCTGAGCAGGACCTTGAACTATATCTTAATGAAGAGAAGCTCGAGGTAGTTACAATCATAAAGATTCTGGGTGTTATTTTTGACCACAAACTTTAATGGAGCACTCATGTTAAAGCTTATACAAAACGACTCAGCACCCTCAAGACTCTTGCCGCAAAAAATTGGGGTGCTGACTTATTCACGCTTCTCAAAACCTACAAGACTCTCATTAGATCCAAACTGGACTATGAAGCAATTGTATACGACTCCGCAAAAAAATTCAACTCTCAAAACCCTTGACTCCATACAGTCTACTGCCCTAAGGCTGGCACTAGAGCATTTGTTACCAGTCCAATCTCAAGCTTCCAAATAGAAGTATGTGAACCACCTTTAAATATTCGCAGAAATATGGCCTAACATATGCCATAAAGATTGCCTCACATCCATCCCATAAAATGCATAGCTATGTCTTTCCACTACACAAACCTTACCACATGCCAACAGAACGACATACGTAGCAGTCCGTTTTGCATTCTAATTCCCCAGTACCTGAAAGAAATCGATTTTGAAATACACTTTGATATATCCAGCTATATTGATTGCACCACACCCTACTGGCATCCACCAGTTGATACCCAACTTTCACTTTGTTGTATCCTCAAGTAAATGTCCAATTCTTTACTGGACAAATATAACCCTACCACGAACATTTTCATTGATGAATTGGCATCCACAGAAGGAAGAGGATGCGCCATAGTATATTCTGATCAGATAATGCTCTACAGCTTACCTCACTTCTTTACAATGTTCTCTAGTGAAGCATTCGCAATTAAGGAAGCCCTTATATATATATAACTAATTCAACCTCTAAAAGCCACTACACCATCTTCACGATACATTAAGATTACTACTTGCCATCCAAAACTCTGAACCAAACCACGCACTGATCCATGAAATCCGATTGTTAAGTTACAATAAACAAAATCTGATGTGTTACACTCACATGAATTTCTCTATTTTTACAAACGCTTATTCTCCATATGCTTCATGTTAATCGAGATGTTAATCTTATTGCTAATTTTCTTGTAGGTGCAAGGGGAATATGGTAGGCTTTAAGCGATAGTCAAATATTTTAAGAGCTGGTTGCGTGGCGCATTCCATTATCTTTGTATGTCCAGGACATAAAAAAATGAATAACGAATTCCCATTTGAGAAATAGTATAAGAATTGGAAAAATTTAAGGGAATAACCAACAATACCACGAAAATGGTTCACTCAACAAAAAAATGTATATGACATAATATGTGTATTTTAACGCGATCTACATTTTTGTGTAGTAAAATTTGATCTATCTCTTATGGTTTACCAGTTATGCAAAAGTCATTCACAATGAAGACTACTTTTGGAGACATTCCCAGAAAATTCGAGATATACATTTCATTTGTCATGAAAATATCTTAAACATATGATATTTTAATCAAAATCGTTAGAACCATTTTAGAGAAAATTAAAATTTTAGAAAAATGTTCCATGTAAAGGGTAATCTGGGGTGGGGGATTTTCTTGAAAACCTTCGTGTCGCATCTCTGGAAGATACTGGACCTAAATACCAAGTTTGGTGTTTATCCGACCGTTCGTTTCTGAGTAATGCTGTTCACAGACACACGCACGGACATGTTTTCAAAAATGCTTTTTTTGGATTCAGGGGGCCTCAAAATATATATTTCCGGTGAAATCTCGGTATCGAAAGTTTGGGTGGAATACAATACTTCCCCTACTTACTATACGTAGTAGAGAAAGTAATAAGACCGATAAAAAGGTATGCTTTATATCGACTCTCCCTCTCACATTGGCATAAAAGGTAACGAAACAGTTAAAGAAGCAACTAAACATACCGTCAGAGATTCATCGATTGCCTTTCCACACCAAGACGTCATCAGTTACATTAAACAAATGCATAAAGAGCGGCTAAGAAAATCTCACTGCACCTCGCGTCTACGCCACATTATTTATCGTTGTAGGTGGCCTTGCGAAGCCATGGCCATTTCATTGTTTTCTTTAGGTAAGGGTACAAGGGTGCGCCACTCCATCTGCTAAATAGTTACACCAATAACCACAACAAAAGTTACAAAATGGCGTAGAAATGAAATATATGTTTACTCTCTTGATCGTATTGGCTAAAAGAGAAAGAGGTAGAGTGAGTGCATTCAATTTTATCATACAGATCTCTTATCGTTACTGGTAGCCCATACTTTATCGCCTAGTGAAGGACACGCCTTTGAAAGGGTTAAAAGCTAAGTGGAAAACTTGATGAGCCCACAGGTTAGCGAAATTAGAATGTGTAGTGTGAGAAGATACCCAGGGGGTGCAAATTAAAGCTTGAATGGTATTCATTAAATACATAGCAAGGCAGCACTTTATAGTAAAACATAAACAGAGCTGTATTCTCACAGTGATATCAATGTTTGTTGCTGCGAAGCAAACATAACTAAATAATAAATAAATAAATCAGCACGTTTTTCCTCTAACACAAACCATAATTGATTAATATACCTTTACTTACATATTGCTGACCATGGGAATACAACAGGATTATAGACAAAAACATAACCCAGTTTTATTGCCATAATATGTGTCGTATTCGGTAAACCATGTATCTCTAGATTCTAAACATGATCCGTCAGTTATAACAAAAGAGTAATTTGCATTTAGTAAAAGAATATCATCATCTGCAGATGTTTTACGGGGAGTGCCCACTTTCTGACGAGTATTTAGACCGTCTTTCCCACTTTCCTGGAATATATTTATCCAGTAATTTACTATAAAAACACTTTTATGCACCGCCGTTGCAATTGCTGTAACAGTGCGACCAGCCTCCCACATACCCACGATACATCCACAAGTAATTTTGCCAGTATACGGCATGACTGGTTCTGAGACAATAAACATGTTTTGATTTCAATAACACCAGGGAAAAACGGCATGAACCTCCCCTCTTTTCCCCCTCATTGCCGAGTCATCAAGCCACCACGCTCTGCGATAGGTAAGCTGGAGGACACGTCTCAAAAGACACCAGAAAATGATACAAAATCCGCCGAAGATTTTCTTTGGAGCTCTGTGTACCTGCAGAAATGGAAATTGAAATGGTCATCGATCATGAAGCTCGCTCAGGCTGCAAAACACCGTTTCTGCATTCCCGAACTCTTAAAAGAAGAGATCAAGTTATTGTCCACGGCTTAGAATTGGGGACTCCAGGCTAACGCACTGTTATCGTCTCACTAAGGACCAACCTCCAAACTGTAACCTTCCTCTAACCATTCTGCATATCCTCACAGATTGTTCACAATACAGTAGACGTAGACAACAACCCGAGTTCATTATTGCGTACGCGGGTAGGAGGTATGAAATTTTAAGAAACTTGCGGAATAAGGGTATTTTAATACGCATTCTTCTGGCAAAATTGCAACATCGAGGGCCCTAAGCCGCAAGGCGTAGCCGAGGGATTTTTACTTTCTCTACTACGTATAGTAAGTAGGGGAAGTATTGCATTCCACCCAAAATTTCGATACCGAGATTTCACCGGAAATACATGTTTTGAGACTTACTGAATCCAAAAAAAGCATTTTTGGAAACATGTCCGTGTGTGTGTCTGTGTGTCTGTGAACAGCATAACTCAAAAACGAAGAGTCGGATAAACACCAAACTTGGTATTTAGGTTCAGTATCTTCCAGAGATGCGACACGAAGGTTTTCAGGAAAATCCCCCTACCCCAGACTAGCCTTTACATGGAAGATTTTTCGAAAATTTTAATTTTCTCAAAAATGGCTCTAACGATTTTGATGAAAATATCATATGTTTAGGGTAATGTCATGAGAAATGAAATGTATATCTCGAATTTTCTGGGAATGTCTCCAAAAGTATTCTTCATTGTGAACGACTTTTGCATAACTGGTAAACCATAAGAGATAGACAAAATTTTACTGCACAAAAAATGTAGATCGCGTTAAAATACACAATTTATGTCATATACATTTCTTTTGCTTAGTGAACCGTTTTCGAGATATTGCTTGTTATTTCCTTAAATATTTCAATACTTATACTTTTTCTCAAATTCGTTATTCATTTTTTTATGTCCTGAACATGCAAAGAGAATGGAATGCGTCACATAGCAACCAGCGTTAAAATATTTGACTATCGCTTAAAACCTACCATATTCCCCTTGCATCTACAAGAAAATTACCAATAAGATTGACATCTCGATATCTCGATTAACATGAAGCATATGGAGAATAGGCGTTTGTAAAAATAGATTGTACAAGAGTAGAGAAAGTCATGTGAGTGTAACACAACAGATTTTTTTTAGAAGGAGAGCAGTGGAGCAGTTGCGGAGCGACGTAGCCGTAGAATCTGCTCGTCTAAACTCGAAAGAGAACCCAGGATACTACACGATCAAGTCTGCTATTAAGAAACCCCGATTGCATAAGTTTCTTAAACTTTCATACCTCCTACCCGCACACGGAATAATGTCCCAATCTTCCCAATTCAGTTAACAGACCCAATATGCTCAAGAAGACGCTGCAGTTTCCAATGGATACAAAACTCTCTGATTTACTGTAAATGTTTAACTAAGTCCATGTTTGTACAATTGTAAATTAATGTATACCATTATGTATTATACGTGTACATCATATGAAGTAGGTGTGCTTCTGCCCGTATGGAAAGCCGATTTGAAGTAGGAGTTGTATTGTAGTTCTTATGTTGGGGAGCCGAACTTGAAGTAGTTGCAACCGCACGTATGGTAAAAACTTTCCGGTAGCCTTCGCCCCAAATGTTTAACAAATATTAACTTTGTAATTTTGGCTGTTTCTTTAAATATTATATATTTATGTTTGCCTCGGCTGCGTCCGTGTTTATATTTTTTTAGGGACATGAACGTTTTAGCAGGGAGAGGTGCAACTGAAGAATGTAGGCTTACACAGATTATAATTTTACTTCACTCCTTTTGTTAATGCTTGACACGATTTAAATAACACTTCACGGATATAGAGAGCTGTGAGATTCCTTTTTGAATTACTTGCACTTTTTAACACGTAAACTATTTTTCGCCTCACACTGAATACGTATTAAATTTCTCGAGGACGCATCTCGCGTCTGGTTAGGAACACTGTCTACAACCAACTGACTTCTGAATTTGTAAATTTTGCTATATTTCAGTTTCTGGTAAGAAAATCATACTCCAATAGAATACTTTCATTTAACTGAAGGTTTTTCTGGTTGTTGAATGGCGATTTTATAAACTGTCTCAAAAATTACATTATTGTTGCTCCAAGAATTACCAGTAGCATTTAAACTTTATAATTCATTATTGCCTCAAGGTTACCTCATTGTTAGCCACTTTTAACCTATTATTCTCACAGCTCCTACATTATTAAATTATGTATTACATCCACATAACATTATTACACATGTATACAATAACATAAACATATACAATGACTGTAATATACACCTTTTATATCTTGTTACATACACATATTGCTTTAAGGCGGGCTGTTATTGAATATATATTATATAATTAGACTGAAATCATTTAAGTGTTAAAAATACTGCCTCACATAATGTATTTTTATGCTAAAAGATCGTGATAAGACCATGTAGTCAAAATGACCTAAAATAAACCTTTAACAATAAAAAACCAACAGAGTGGCGACCTCCTCCAAGCGCATTCATGTCGTGGCCGACTAATATGAGATTTCAGACAGATGTTTCAACACTGAATATTTGTAACCGAAACACAGCTTATGATTCTCAAGTGGAGCATGACCAAAGCTCGTTACAATGACACGTTTACTGCAGCACTTAGCTCAGTGGTATAAAGTCAGCTTACTGTTTCTAAGGTTGTAAGTTAAAATCTCCATATAAACACTGAGCCTTTTCAACATTTTTAATACACGGGTAGAAATATAAAATATCTATATAACAACATAAACACTTATAATATGTTTTCTTCAGCTTTTATGTATGTGACAGTTATTTAGTAGTCCGTAATACCGGTACTGAGTTTGATACTCAATAAATTTAATTTTACTAACGTAAATTTCAACATTAATGTATTTATGTTTGTAATCAAAATGAAGTAACCAAGCAAGTTAAAAAATCTGATGTGTTACACTCACATGACTTTCTCTACTCTTGTACAAACTATTTTTACAAACGCTTATTCTCCATCTACTTCATGTTAATCGAGATAAACATTTGCAGACTCTATCTTATTGCTTATTTTCTTGTAGATGTAAGGGGAATATATATTTACAAGGGCAATTTGGAAATACAGTAGCCTTTAAGCACATACATATCTCGTAATAGCTGGTTGCTAGGTGCAGCACCATTCCCTTTCCCAAAGATTAATACTCTTTGCATATCCAAGACAAAAAAATGAATAACGAATTCCCATTTGAGAATATAAGTACTGAAAATTTTAAGGGAATAACAAGCATTATCTCGAAAATGGTTCACTCAACAAAAAAAAATGTATATGACATAAATTGTGTATTTCAATGCGATCTACATTTCTTGTGTAGTAAAATTTTGTCTATCTCTTATGGTTTACCAGTTATGCAAAAGTCGTCCACAATGAAGAATACTTTTGGAGACATTCCCAGAAAATTCGAGATATACATTTCATTTCTCATGACATTATCTTAAGCATATGATATTTTCATCAAAATCGTTAGAGCCATTTTTGAGAAAATTAAAATTTTCGAAAAATGTTCCATGTAAAGGGTAGTCTGGAGTGGGGGGATTTTCTTGAAAACCTTCGTGTCGCATCTCTGGAAGATACTGAACCAAAATACCAAGTTTGGTGTTTATCCGACTGTTCGTTTTTGAGTTATGCTGTTCACAGACACACAGACACACACACAGACACACACACACACACACAGACACACACACGGACATTTTCCAAAAATGCTTTTTTTGGATTCAGGAGGTCTCAAAACATGTATTTCCGGTGAAATCTCGGTATCGAATTTTTGGGTGGAATGCAATACTTCCCCTACTTACTATACGTAGTAGAGAAAGTAAAAATCTGATGTGTTACACTCACATGACTTTCTCTACTCTTGTCCAAACTATTTTTACAAACGCTTATTCTCCATATGCTTCATGTTAATCTTATTGCTAATTTTCTTGTAGATGCAAGGGGAATTGTTAGGCTTCAAGCGATAGTCAAATATTTTAAGAGGTGGTTGCTATGTGGAGTCTTCCATTCTTATTGCATTACCAGGACAAAAAAATGTATAACGAATTTGAGAAATAGTATAAGTATTGGAAAATTTAAGGGAATAACAAGCAATATCTCGACAAAAAAAATGTGTATGACATAAATTGTGTATTTTAATGCGATCTACATTTATTGTGTAGTAAACGTTTGTGTATCTCTTATGGTTTACCAGTTATGCAAAAGTCGTTCACAATGAAGAATACTTTTGGAGACATTCCCAGAAAATTCGAGATGTACATTTTATTTGTTATGAAAATATCTTACACATATGATATTTTAATACAAATCGCTAGAGCCATTTTTGAAAAAATTAAAATTTTTTAAAAATGTTGCATGTAAAGGGTAATCTGGGGTTGGGGAATTTTCTTGAAAACGTTCGTGTCGCATTTCTGGAAGATACCGAACCTAAATACTTAGTTTGGTGTTTATCCGACTGTTCGTTTCTGAGTTATGCTGTTCACAGACACACACACACACACACACACACACGCGCGCGCGCGCGCGCGCGCGCGCGCGGGCATGTTTCCAAAAATGCTTGTTTTGGATTCAGGGGGTCTCAAAACATGTATTTCCGGTGAAATCTCAGTCTCGAATTTTTGGGTGGAATACAATACTTCCCCTACTTACTATACGTAGTAGAGAAAGTAAACACCAATAACGATTCCCATTTGAGAAGAAGTATAAATATTGGAAAATTTAAACAAATACCAAGGAATATCTCGGAAATGGTTCATTCAACAAATAAATGTATGACATAAATTGTGTGTTTTAACGAGATCAATATATTTGTGTAGTAAAATTTTGTCTATCGCTTACGGTTTAGCAGTTATGCAAAAGTCGGTCAGAATTAAGAGGATTTTTGGGGACATTCCCAGAAAATTCAAGACATTTAACTTGCCATAAAAATGTGCTAAACATATGGTATTTTAAATAAAGTTGTTTTAGCCATTTTTAAGTAAATAAAAATTTTCTAAAGATTTTGGAAATTACTAAACCTAAATACCAAGTTTGGTGTTTATCCGACTTATTAGTTCTCATACACACACGGACCTTTTTCTAAAAACGCTTTTTTTTTGGTTTTAAGGGGCCAAAAAATGTATTTCGGCTGAAACCCCGATATCGAATTTTTGGGATGGAATACAATACTTCCCCTACTTAATATTCGTAGTATAGAAAGTAACAAGAAAACTATTTCTTAAAACTAAGTTGCCCCACTGAAGATAAGAAGAAAAAGATGTGTTAGGCAAAGTAACGATAATATGAGTATAGGAAGGCAACCAGAAGTTGCAAAAGTGGAGCAAATGTGCAGGTGTGTCTCAGAAAGAGCGATTAATTCCAAGATTTGTTGAATAACAGACGTTACCATAGCTACAGTGAGAGGGCAATATGTCCACTGTAAGATGGCTCTGACATGGCAAATATTGCTGGATTGTGAAGGTCTACGTCTGGAAAGTTTTCCAAGTTTCGGTATTAGAGAACAATGGAAGAAGTTGGGAATGTTTGTAATATAGTTAGGTGGAAGAGTTAACAAGTTCTCTTAGAATGTGACGACTTGTGTTGAGAGTGCATCTGGAGATTCTTCGGGTTTATAAAGTTCTGAGTTAAAACTTTTTATGCATTTACAATACGCCCAACAGGCTGCTTTGCTTATACCAACTACCTTATTACTTTCTCTACCACGTATAGTAAGTAGGAGAAAAATTTTATTCCACCCAAACGTTCTATACATTCCACCGGAAATACATGTTTTGAGGCCCCCTGAATCCAAAAACAGCATTTTTGGAACATGTCCGTGTGTGTGTGTCTGTGTAACTCAGAAACGAACAGTCGGATAAACACCAAACTTGGTATTTAGGTTCAGTATCTTCCAGAGATGCGACACGAAGGTTTTCAAGAAAATTCCCCCACTCCAGATTACCCTTTACATGGAATATTTTTTGAAAATTTTAATTTCTCAAAAATGCCTATAAATATTTTGATTAAAATATATGTTTAAGATATTTTCATGACAAATGAAATGTACATCTCGAATGTTCTGGAAATATCTCCAAAAGCATTCTTCATTGTGAACGACTTTTGCATAACTGGTAAACCATAAGAGATAGACAAAATTTTACTACACAAAAAATGTAGTTCGCGTTAAAATACACAATTTAAATCATATACATCTTTTTGTTGTTGAGTGAACCATTTTCGAGATATTGCTTCTTATGCCCTTAAAGTTTCCAATACTTATACTTTTTCTCAAATTCGTTATTCATTTTTTTTTGTCCTGGTGATGCAAAGAAAATGGAATACAACACATAGCAACCAGCTCTTAAAATATTTGACTATAGCTTAAAGCCTACCAATTCCCCTTGCATCTACAAGAAAATTAGCAATAAGACTAACATTTCGATTAACATGAAGTGTATGGGGAATAAGCGTTTGTAAAAATAGTTTTTAAAAGAGTAGAGAAAGTCATGTGAGCGTAACACATCAGAATTTTTTATGTCCTGGACAATAAACTTTGGAGGAATGATTTGTATACACATAATAAAGGATATAGGGTAGAGAAAGTCACGTGAATGTAACAGATCAGATGTTTTACTATTCCTTTGCCACAAAACCTAAAATTACATAATATTTGTCAAAACAAGCTATTCATAGAAAGTTTTCAGCTTTTTCATTATGTTTGAGGACGTCGACAGCGTGTAAACAGCAACATCTGGCCAGATTATCGACTCATAGTTACTGCCTAACCGAGCTTTGTCCCCTTAATGATGGGGAAGGCTTTATAATGAGAAGCACAAAGTGGAATGTGAAACTTTTCACTTTACTTCACGTAAACACTTGCAAATCGCTGATTCTCACGTTAACAGAACAGTTGAAAAACAAACAAGAAGAACGAAGCTGTATTTGTTATCCACTCCAAGTATTTTCATGGCACTTGCAAAGTGAGTCAATAAACAATTGTAAAGCGCTAAAATTTTACAATTAGTGCAGCAATTCAGAATTACAAAGTGTATGGTGTGTTTTGTTTCACCACTATAGAAATGTTCGAAAATACCTTAACTTGACTGTTAGCCACATAAGGAACGTACATAACATCTCAAATGTTAAAATTTCAGAGTGTGACATGGAAAAGAAAACAACGGCCATTTAACACCTATGTATACTGCTTCAAAAGTTCTGCTGAAGAGCAATGAATATTTAAGAAGTGGGTGATGACAGAAAAAAATCTGATGCGTTACACTCACATGACTTTCTCTACTCTTGTACAAACTATTTTTACAAACGCTTATTCCCTATATGCTTCATGTTAGTCGAGATATCGAGATGTTAATCTTATTGCTAATTTTCTTGTAGGTGTAAGGGGAATTGCTATACCTTAAGCGATAGTCAAATATTTTAAGAGCTGGTTTCTATGTGGAGTATTCCATTCTCTTTGCATTACCAGGACAAAAAATGAATACCGATTTTGAGAAAAAGTATAAGTATTAGAAACATTTAAGGAAATTACAACCAATATCTCTAAAATGGTTCAGTCAACAAAAAACAATGTATATGACATAAATTGTGTATTTTAACGCGATTTACATCTTTGTGTAGTAAAATTTTGTCTATCTCTTATGCTTTACCAATTATGCAAAAGTCGTTCACAATGAAGAATACTTTTGGAGAAATTCCCAGAAAATTCGATATATGCATTTCATTTGTCATGAAAATATTTTAAACATATGATATTTTAATCAAAATCGTTAGAGCCGTTTTTGAGAAAATTAAAATTTTCGAAAAATGTTCCATGTAAAGGGTAATCTGGGGTGGGGGGATTTTCTTGGAAACCTTCGTGTCGCATCTCTGGAAGATACTGAACCTAAATACCAAGTTTGTTGTTTATCCGACTGTTCGTTTCTGAGTTATGCTGTTCACAGACAGACACATACACACACAGACACACAGACAGACAGACCACACACGGACATGTTTCCAAAAATGCTTTTTTTCGATTCAGGGGATCTCAAAACATATATTTCCGGTGAAATCTCGGTATGGAAGTTTTGCGTGGAATACAATACTTCCCCTACTTACTATACGTACGTAGTAGACCGAGTAAAAAGGTGTATCTGCTACATTCAAGTGTCTTTATCTATGCTCTATTGTTTATTAATGACTATATAAACTGTTTTATGAAAGCTTATTTATCTACCTACTTCACTTTAATCGAGATAAACCATTCCAGAAATAGTTACATAACACATTTCGTTACAGATACAAAGAGAACAGCGAAATTCAAATGTTTAAGAACTGGACGCTCTATGCAGACCTTAAAATGCCATAGCCTTTCCATGCAATTACGAGAAACAACTAAAAGTCTACAGGATATGAAAACAATGACAAAGTATGACCAATAATAATGGATATCTCAGAAGTGGCTTATGCTACAAAAATATCATTTGAAATAAATTTGCATTTTAAAGAGATCTACAGTTTTCGTGCAGTACGTTTTCGTCTATTGCTTAACGTTTTCAAGTTATATAGGATTATACAAAATTTATTCTGAGTTCAGAGCTATTCCCAGAAAATTCAAGATATATATTTTTTCATGCAAATATCTCTAATATATCCTATTTTAAACAAAATCGTTAAAGCGATTGTTTTAAAATAAAAAATTTCGGAAAGTGTTCCATGTAAAGGGTAGTTGGATTGGGGGATTTTCTTGAAAATCTTCGTGTCACATCCTTGGAAGATATGAACTAGAGTTCAGCAACTTAGAAAAAATCCTTGGGAGAGGTAACTCATCCGGTTAGGCATTCCCCTTCTTTAACTGCCTTAGGCGGGCATGCCTCTTCTGTTCTGCTTCTGAGTCGCTGCTTAAGCACCATACGTCATAATTTCGCCTAGCTCTGTTTTATTTTTTTTAATCTCACATAATCGTATCACTTAATCACTTACTGTTGTAACTATACAACTGTAGAAGGAGGACTAAAGACAAAAGAGCACTACAAACAAAAATGCTGTATTTGTAGATTATTGGACAGATCACGCAAAAGCAAGGTACAGTGGGTACGAAAACAAATGTTTGCACATAACTAGCGATAGCATTTCACAAACATGCGGTTTTATCATGGGACCCAAAAGTTAATTCGCAGCTTTTAGGGTATTTCATAGCCTTCACTCCCCATCTATCTCTTCAAGGAAAAAAGTTCATCAATGATTGATTTTCATAATACCAATAATCATTTCAATTGAAGTTTTACAAAGAAAATACTGGCTTTAATTTTTGTACAGGAAGACCAATCACACATCACCATCATTATCTCAAAACTATGCTCTTTAACATAGGTACATCTTGCATAACTGGAATAACGATTTTATTTTTACTTTCTCTACTACGTATAGTAAGTAGGGGAAGTATTGTATTCCACCCAAAATTTCGATACCGAGATTTCACCGGAAATACATGTTTTGACACTCACTGAATCCAAAAAAAGCATTTTTGGAAACATGTCCGTGTGTATGTCTGTCTGTGTGTCTGTCTGTGTGTCGTGTGTCTGTGAACAGCATAACTCAAAAACGAAGAGTCGGATAAACACCAAACTTGGTATTTAGGTTTAGTATCTTGCAGAGATGCGACACGAAGGTTTTCAAGAAAATCCCCCCACCCCAGACTACCCTTTACATGAAACATTTTTTGAAAATTTTAACTTTCTCAAAAACGGCTCTAACGATTTTGATTAAAATATCATATGTTTAAGATATTGTCATGACAAATAAAATGTATATCTCGAATTTTCTGGGAATGTCTCCAAAAGTATTCTTCGTTATGAACGACGTTTTCATAACTGGTAAACCATAAGAGATAGACAAAATTTTACTACACGAAAAATGTAGATCGCGTTAAAGTACACAATTTATGTCATATACATTTCTTTTGTTGAGTGAGCCGTTTGCGAGATATTGCTTGTTATTCCCTTAAATTTTCCAATTTTTATACTTTTTCTCAAATTCGTTATTCATTTTTTTATGTCCTGGACATGCAAAGAGAATGGAATGCGCCACATAGCAACCAGCGTTAAAATATTTGACTATCGCTTAAAACCTACCATATTCCCCTTGCATCTACAAGAAAATTATCAATAAGATTGACATCTCGATATCTCCATTAACATGAAGCATATGGAGAATAAGCGTTTGTAAAAATAGTTTGTACAAGAGTAGAGAAAGTCATGTGAGTGTAACACATCAGATTTTTTTAGTTATCACAATGTAAACACGGTTCTATTAAATTTTTCTACACTATAAAATTGCTGTGTTCGCACCAGTGACGTGACACCGTATCCGCCCACTTCCTCTTTAAGGCACCTCATTGGATAACTCAGCTGCTAAAGCCAAAAGACAAGTAGAGTGGGTGCGATTTATCTCTCCTGAATATTCGCGCAGTCCTTAGACGTAGGAATATTACTTCGTTGTTATACTATAAGAATACCAATTTTGGTATATATCCGGCTTTCTGTTTTTGAGTTACACTGTTCACATTTAAACACCTAGATTTTGTTTCTAAACCTGCTTTTGGAGTTCGGGGAGCCTAAAACATATATTTCTGGTGAACTCTCAAATTTTTGGGTGGAATGCAATATTTCCTCTACTTAATATATTAGTAGAGAAAGAAAAAATATAGGTGGAATTCTCAGACTGTTCCCAGAAAATTCAAGATGTGCATTTTATTCATATAAATATGTCGAACATGTTATTTTAATCAAAATCGTTAAGTCATTTTGACAAAATAAAAATTTGGAAATATCTTCCATATGAAGGGTAGTTTTAGATGGGACATTTTATTCAAAATCCTCTTGTCGTATATTTGGAATACATTGAACATAAATGGCAAGTTGGTATTTATCGGACATTTCTTTTCGGGTTATGTTGTTCACACACACATGAAGGAACTTTCAACAAAAGTTTCCTATCTTTAACATGTGATAGCTGCCGTTGTTATTGAGTTACAGCAGTCATGTTTTTCATGTGGTTACAGTTATTATTGACAAATTGCCATGGAACCTTACAACATTCAGCAACGCGTAGGAATTTTGAAAATTTATTATCAAATTGGATCATCTTTTCGCCAAACCTTCCGTGTATTGCGTGAAGTTTACGGTGTGCATAATCGTCCCTGCGAGAAAACGATTCGGCGTTTGATGGATAAATTTCAAAGAAGTGGTTCTGTCAGCGATCAAAGAACACCTGTACGTAACCGACGTAAGCGCTCCAACGAAAACATAGGCGCCGTTCGTGAGAGTGTACGTGATAATGGAAACAAATCAATTGCTCGTCGAGCGCAAGAATTGGGGCTTTCGCCGACCACAACTTGGCGAATTCTGCATCTGGACTTGATGTTTCACGCTTATAAAATGGTGTTAACTCAAAAACTAAAGCCCAACGACCATAGGTTGCGCCGTGTGTTCGCTGACTGGGCTATGGAGCAATTGGAAGCTGACCCGGATTTTAGTCGAAAAATCATCTTCATCGACGAAGTGCACTCTTGGATGGATGGTAGTGTTAACGCACAAAATTGCCGCTATTGGAGCAATCACAATCCAATGCAGATTCAATAACGACCACTTCATCTCCAAAAGGTTACTGTATGGTGTGGATTTTGGTATGGTGGAATCATTGGTCCATATTTTTCCAAGATGAAGATGGAGAAGCTCTAAATGTCAATGGAGAAAGATACGGGCTCCTATAAGGGACTATTTTTGCCTCAATTGGATGGTATGGATCTCAGAAACATCTGGCTCCAGCCATATGGTGCCACAAATCATACTGCTCTCGAAACAATCGATCTTTTGAGGAGAATTTCAGACGTTTCATCATTTCCCGTGGTGGTGGTGATGTTAATTGGCCCCTGGGTCATGTGATTTATCGCCGTTGGATTACTTCTTGTGGGGTCATGTTAAATCTCGAGTTTATGCCAACAAGTCAGAAACAGTAAATGATCTTATGAATAACATCACGCGTGTTATTCGTGAAGTTTTACGTTCTTCTGTCATTGAAAATTGGGTCAACCGTATACGCGCAACCCAACGAAGTCGCGACGGTCACTTAACTGATATTCTCTTCCACGCGTAATGACATTAATTATGTTCCAAAATAAAAAAAAAGAAACCTCTATCATTTATAGAACGTGTTTTATTTAAGTTCAAAGATAGGACACTCTTGTTGAAAGACCCTATACATACATGAGATAAAGCAGTAACATGCATTGATCTCGTTATGTATAATTTGTATTTAATAAAGAGAATATTATATTATTTAACGAATTAATAGTTTTATAACGTTTTTTGTTATTGTCTTAACGTGCAACTTTCTGTTGCTGTATTTGACTAATCAATTACAAGTTTTTATGATTGTATCGAGACCTCCAAACGTCACTTCAATATAATAAACGAGGGCTGTAACCTGAGCCTGTCGTATCTAGCACAAATTATTGCCCAGGCAATATATTTACTACACTGTCACTGACATTACTTGCGTTAGTAAGCGACATGATGCTGTTTTCATTAATTGAAATAACTCGCCCGTCGTGAGATGCTCGGATTATAATATATAAACAAGGCCGCCTGTATTCTCTGATTTATATAATGGCGGCTGTGTTTATCTCTACATGGTATGATGACTACAATGATGCTTCCCAAGAGTTACGATTAACAGGCTCTGACCTAGGATACGCGCTGTGACGTTAAAATTGTGACCCTGCTTTTCAACTTCAGTCCAGAATGAGGCAGTATTTTTAACACTTAAATGATTTCAGTCTAACTATATAATATATAATTCAATAACAGCCCGCCTTAAAGCAATATGTGTATGTAACAGTATATAAAAAGTGTATATTACAGTCCTTGTAAATGATTATATTATTGTATGCATGTTTAATAATGTTATGTGAATGTATTACGTAATTTAATAATGTAGGAGCTGTGAGAATAATAGGTTAAACGTTGCTAAGAATGAGGTAACCATGAGGTAACCTTGAGGCAATAATGAGCTTGAGAGTTTAACAATACTACTTATGATTCTTGGAAACAATAATATAATTTTAGTGACAGTTTATAAAATAGCCAATTAACAAACAGAAAAAGCTTTAGTTAAATGAAAGTATTCTATTGGAGTAGGATTAGCCAATCAGAAACTGAAAAGGAGAAAATTTTACAAATTCAGAAGTTAGTTGGTTGTAGACAGTGCTCATAACCAGACGCGAGATGCGTCCTCAAGAAATTTAATACGTATTCGTGTGAGACGAAAATAGTTTACCTGTTAACAAAGTGCAAGTAATTCATAAAAGAATCTCACAGCTCTCTATCAGTGAAGTGTTATTTAAATCGTATCAAGCAATATTAAAATTAGTGAAGTAAAGCCTACATTCTTAGTCGCACCACAACCCTACTAAGAGAAACGTGTCTCTAACAATAATACTGACGCAGCCGAAGCAAACATAAATATATAATATTTAAAGAAACAGTCAAGTTACAAAGTTATTATTTATAATTTTTGGACGAAGGCTACCGGGTACCATACGTGCGGTTGCAACTACTTTAAGTTTGGCTCCCTAACAGTTGAAATGTAATGCAACTCCTTCAATACAACCTACTTCAAATTAACGCCCAAAGCGTGGTGCAAACAACGTAAAGACAAAAACTTCTTTTCAAATTGGCTTCCATACGTGGGGCAAATAACAATACAACAAAACATTCTTCTTAGAGAAGATCTAAGTTTTTATTGTAGATATTGACCGAAGTGAGAAATATGTGATGTGTTGAATTCACATGACTCTTCCACTCACTCTTCTAAAATTGTTATTTACTTATTTTCTTTTCCCTATTTCTTTTACGTCGCTTTAACTACGTGGTCATATTGCGAGGATCTGTTAGCAAATACCTCATGGCTCGGTGTGTCGGACAGTTAGCCTTCTAGGTCTCATCCCTGAACCACTTCATCTTACTTCCTCGAGTGTCCACAGAGGCCTTAGTGCTGGGCAACTGTGCTTTTATACGACAGGTAGACGGCAGCTTCCACATTTGTCAGCTGAGACCTTTGTGCTAGGCAACTGTATCTCTGCTTCTACACGTGTCGGGCAGATGGCATTACGATGCCGTCCAGTTTATCTGCTTTCATTCTCTGTGGATGGATAACAGAGCAGGCACTATTACCATCAATTTTCAATTTTTTACTTTTGTTTTAGACTTAAGCTGGAACTTATGGGCGTGACATTAAATATCCAGCGTGACTGAGGGAAAACACGCAAAAAAATAGTCAGATTGGTTGGCCCATAGGGTTTGAACCCTGGACATCCCGAATGCAGTCCAAAAGATATTTTCGCTTGAGAAATCCCGCGCAATTATCTGCTTGTTGTTAATTAAGGTAGGCATTCATTACACATGCCGTTGTAGTTATAAGAACAATACAGAAAGCCAAAGGGGTAATCAGATTTTTAAAATCGAATCTGTATGTGTTGGTTTTGAAAGTCCATGCACTTTGCATGACCATGTGTTACATCCACATGGCTTTGTATACCCACCTTTCTAAGAACTATACTTACAAAAGCTAAATTGCTTTAGCTGCTTCATGTTAATCGGGAGATACATTTACAGCAATTCGAAAGATAGAATCAATGCCATAGCCACGGATCTTCCAGTGTCCGTCCGATTCCTCTAATCAACTGAACTACCGTGACAACATGTCGGCAAGATATTAATTCCGCAAATGACTCGCATTTTCTCCAGTAAAGTACAAGAAGACCTGAAATTATGATGAGATAATCCTGAAGTGACAGTGGTGACTGAACTAAATCACATTAGTGAAGTGAAGTGAGGACTGAACTAAATCACATTAGTGAAGTGAAGTGAGGAATGAACTAAATCACATTAGTGAAGTGAAGTGAGGAATGAACTTAATCACATTAGTGAAGTGAAGTGAGGACTGAACTGAATCACATTAGTGAAGTGAAGTGAGGACTGAACTAAATCACATTAGTGAAGTGAAGTGAGGAATGAACTAAATCACATTAGTGAAGTGAAGTGAGGAATGAACTAAATCACATTAGTGAAGTGAAGTGAGGAATGAACTAAATCACATTAATGAAGTGAAGTGAGGAATGAACTAAATCACATTAGTGAAGTGAAGTGAGGACTGAACTAAATCACATTAGTGAAGTGAAGTGAGGACTGAACTAAATCACATTAGTGAAGTGAAGTGAGGACTGAACTAAATCACATTAGTGAAGTGAAGTGAGGAATGAACTAAATAACATTAGTGAAGTGAAGTGAGGACTGAACTAAATCACATTAGTGAAGTGAAGTGAGGAATGAACTAAATCACATTAATGAAGTGAAGTGAGGAATGAACTAAATCACATTAGTGAAGTGAGGACTGAACTAAATCACATTAGTGAAGTGAAGTGAGGACTGAACTAAATCACATTAGTAAAGTGAAGTGAAGACTGAACTAAATCACATTAGTGAAATGAAGTGAGGACTGAACTGAATCACATTAGTGAAGTGAAGTGAGAACTGAACTAAACCACATTAGTGAAGTGACAGTGAAGATTGAGCTAAATCACTTTAGTGAAGTGAAGTGAAGACTGAACTGTATCACATTAGTGAAGTGACAGTGAAGACTGAACTAAACCACATTAGTGAAGTGCAGTGAAGACTGAA
The DNA here is from genome assembly GCA_030765065.1 of Deroplatys truncata. Lineage (NCBI taxonomy): Eukaryota > Metazoa > Arthropoda > Insecta > Mantodea > Mantidae > Deroplatys > Deroplatys truncata. Next base: position 168,330,744 of record CM060988.1, on the reverse strand, counting down.
CTATATCACATTAGTGGAGTGACAGTGAAGATTGAGCTAAATCACATTAGTGAAGTGCAGTAAAAACTGAACTATATCGCATTAGTGAAGTGCAGTGAAGACTGAACTGTATCGCATTAGTGAAGTGACAGTGAAGATTGAGCTAAATCACATTAGTGAAGTGACAGTGAAGATTGAGCTAAATCACATTAGTGAAGTGCAGTAAAGACTGAACTGTATCGCATTAGTGAAGTGCAGTGAAGACTGAACTGTATCACATTAGTGAAGTGACAGTGAAGATTGAGCTAAATCACATTAGTGAAGTGACAGTGAAGATTGAGCTAAATCATATTAGTGAAGTGCAGTAAAGACTGAACTGTATCGCATTAGTGAAGTGCAGTGAAGACTGAACTGTATCACATTAGTGAAGTGACAGTGAAGACTGAACTATATCACATTAGTGAAGTGAAGTGAGGACTGAACTAAATCACATTAGTGAAGTGACAGTGAAGACTGAACTATATCACATTAGTAAAGTGACGGTGAAGACTAAAGTAAATACATTTAGTGAAATGACAGTGAAGAATGAACTAAATCACATTAATGAAGTGGCTGGATTAATTGAACAAAGTCACAGCAGTAATGATAATTCATTATTGTTCTTTCACAAACGGCTTTGGGTTAGCGGTAAAAATGTGAGCCGTTTTGGAATTTATGTTGTACCACACGATAGCTCAATTGGTTAGAGTACCGACAGGGTACACCGAAGATCCATGGTCGATATCCCGGTTATGGCATAGAAGTTTTTAATTTGATTCTACCTTTTTCGCATTCAAAGTTTCATCTACATAAGTGCAGACACATTGGTGTTGGTTTCCTAGATGGACGTAAAGGGTGTCAAAGCAACTAATGCGACCTCCACAGTTGTAAACGAGAATAAAAACTATTTTAATATTTTTTTCCGGTCCTTTAAGTGTTTAGACCTTTTCCATTCAATGGAATGGCGGTACATATCAGAACCAAAGATCCTGTCGAAAGTCTGGACAATGAAAGAGAGCTTATGAGAACATTGCAGTTATTTACAGATGGTCCGACAGCTCACGTCATATTCTCAAATGCATTTGATGCCTGGTTTCGTATTTTTTTTTTTTTTTTTGTAATTTCCTTTCCATCAGGGACAGCGCGTGTCACTGTACTGCTGGGGACGTAGGCCAATAACACATGTCATTAAAATCGCTCTTTTGAATAACTGAAGCGTCGAGGGCGCCTCGAACGTGATGATGGTGCAGCTGTAAGGTGATTGATGAGCGACAAATAACCAGACTCCTTTTGTGATTCAATCATCTCCATGCGGCGTGTTGATACAGCTGTGGAACACTTCCCAAGATCAGCCCTTAACGAAAATGTATGACCAGCAATGAGATAATGATAACAGCCCTTCCCAAACTTAGGGTGCGGATTAGGGGATGCGTATGAGGCATTACGAGAATTAAGACCCACTTTGCCTAATAAATTGAAGTATTGCATTCCAACAAAAAGCGGGAATACATGTTTTAAAATTCTCTGAGTCCAAAAAAGGCAACCATAACTCAAAAACGAGAAGTCTAATAAATATAAAACTTGGTATTTAAGTTCAATACCTTCAAAACATATGACACGAAGACTTTCAAGAAAACACTATTACTACAAACTACCTGTCATATAAGCAATTTTACAAAGTGTTTGATTTTTTTCAAAAACGGTTCTAAAGCTTTGGATTAAAACACCATATATTTAATATAATATATGTAAATTAAAATATATATCTTGACTTTTCTGGGAATATCCTGTGAACTCCACTTCATTCAGTAGGAATTTTGTATAATCTTGTATAACTGGTAAAGTTAAACGATAGACGAAAGCGTACTACATAAAAATTGTAGATCTCTTTAAGGCACACAACTTATTTCATATAAGTTTTTGTGGCATAAGCTTTCTGAGATGTCAGCTATTAAATGTTTGATTTTTTTATTTCTTGGTCATTCTTTTAAAGTGCTATCAACATTCAGTTGTTTCTCGCGATTGCATGGAAACAGAATGGAATTTTAAGGCAGCGTATAGCGTCCAGTTAAACATTAGACTATCGCTGTTCCCTTTCTATCTATAACGAAATGTGTAATATAGCCAATTCTGCAAAAGTTTATTTGGATTAAAATGTAGTAGGAGAAAAATCTGATGTGTTACACTCACATGACTTTCTCTACTCTTGTACAAATTATTCTTACAAAAGCTTATTCTCCATAGGCTTCATGCCTTCCTATGCGCATTGCTATCGTGTCGTACCACAATACACTGGTCACGTGGGTTTGTTTTGGCGCATATCAGCCTAAGAGTGAATACAGTATAGAACCAAGCACGTATCCGTTACATGAGAAGGGCGCGTTGTGCTTTTTAAAACATTCAACACCTCGTTACTTGGAATGCATAACAACAACAAAACGTCGTATAAAGAATAAACAAACCAAGAACTTAATCAAAGAATCGCCAACTGTCATCACATTCTCGATGAAGCATCAACAATGGAATTCATTGCAACATTGATGTGGTAGCTCAAGGTTAAAAAATCTGATGTGTTACACTCACATGACTTTCTCTACTCTTGTAAAAACTATTTTTACAAACGCTGATTCTCCATATGCTTCATGTTAATCGAGATATCGAGATGTTAATCTTATTGGTAATTTTATTGTAGATGCAAGGGGAATTGGTAGGCTTTAAGCGATAGTCAAATATTTTAAGAACTGGTTGCTATGTGGAGTATTCCATTCTCTTTTCATTACCACGACAAGAAAATGAATAACAAATTTGAGAAAATGTATAAGTATTGGAAAATTTAAGAGAATAACAAGCAATATCTCGAAAATGGTTCACTGAACAAAAAATGTATATAACATAAATTGTGTATTTTATCGCGATCTACATTTTTGTGTAGTAAAATTTTGTCTATCTCTTATGGTTTAACCAGTTGTGCAAATGTCGTTCACAATGAAGAATACTTTTGGAGACATTCCCAGAAAATTCGAGATATACATTTCATTTATCATGAAAATATCTTAAACATATGATATTTTCCTCAAAATCGTTAGTCATTTTTGAGAGAATTAAAATTTTCGAAAAATGTTCCATGTAATGTAAAGGTTCACAGACACACACACGGATATGTTTGCAAAAATGCTTTTTTTTTGGATTCAGGGGGTCTCAAAACATGTATTTCTGGTAAAATCTCGGTATCGAATTTTTGGGTGGAATACAATACTTCCCCTACTTACTATACGTAGTAGAGAAAGTAAAAAAAAACTTTAGTACGAATAGCTTTATACACACTAATGAACGACAGAGGAAGTCATTTGAACGCCATAAATTATAATAATTATTATTTATTCCGTGTTTTGGAAGTTGCGCTTATTGAACTAGCCAATATAATGCTTATCTGACGACTAAAGAAAACAACGAAAAGAAAGTAAAATGAGAGTTTGGGTTTTTATTGGATATGAAGCAGAGATTTTCCGATTACGTGATAATTATGCACATTCTTTTCGTATCGCGGGCGATCTTCAAATGTCACCCAAGCCCTGTAAAGCAGTCCATAGACACTAACGCTTTCACATAAATTTTAACATTGAATCAACGTAAACCACAACTCCATTCCATGGTGTTCATAATTGTGATAGAAGACCAATTTCCATACTGCACATATACGTTTGATGTATCTAATATATATAGTAATATCTCATTTCAGGGATGAAAATATTCGATTGGAAAACAGATACAGCGCGATGTTCCCTTGTTTTTGTTGCGCTAATTCCGCTCTGTGCCAATGCGTGCGTGGCTAGCTAGTACTTAAAACGTGTTATCTGTGTATATGTGGCGTAACACAAACAGAGAGAGATATGTTGATTCTTACGGTTGGTACCTCTGTAGTACCACATAACCCAGGGGCATACGCGATGTACCAATCACAGCAACTTTGATCGTTTTACTGTGTTGATTTACTCTACAGAGTACTCTGAATCAAGCCTTAATCAAATTTGAGATTAAATTCATTTATCTTTAATTAACTGCCTTACCCGGGGTTTGATAGAGGAAATATTGTATTCCATGAAAAAATTCAAAATGGAAATTTCTTCGGAAAGGCAGCTAACATGCCAGCATGCCGGTTGTCGCAGTAATCTGTTCGTGTTATATTATTTACTGGGCGCCTGATATTATTTTAAGATTTGGGTGCTTTGTCCTCCGGCTAGCTATTATTACTCAGTTGAGCAAATATCTCTGAGCAGGGCGTGTAAACGGAAAGGAGTTATTACTAAAAGATAACACTGATAAAAGAATTTATTTTCACACTTTTATTGCCGTCACACTTAATTAATAGTTCACATCTTTAATCTTTATACACGCCTGACTGAAACTGTTATATTTCCGAATGTAATTACTGTCGTATTAGTTGCCATGTACTTCACATTTTGTAACTAACTTTACGACGCGAGAGATTCATCCAAACTGTATGATGTGCACTTCACGATAGAACTGCGTCAAACGAGCTTATAGCTCGAGAATGTATATTCCTTCACCTCTAAATGCCTAAACATTATAATAGAGCTAATATTGGTTACCAAATCGCGCCAACATTAGCATCTGTTTTGTCAGCCAAACACAATTACTAACACATATGCTCAAGGGAAGATATTCCCTCCAGTTCTAAAGAAAGGCACGCTACCCTGACGTCATTTGTTTGTCTCTTATTAGCGATAAGCAACTCACCCCATCGGTTCATTGCTACGCACTTCTATTGTCAGTTTCAGTGAGGCTGTGTAAACTTATTTCCTAACAATCCTTATGACTAACAAACATCTAAAATCATGTCATACAATAATGTTAGTTTACACTACAATCACACTGGCATTCACAGACTTGTAACATAAAATACTGCCTCACGGTACGTCATTAAATTCCCAGCTGACTCGCATTTTTCCCGGTAAACCACCAGATCTCAAATTATTTTGAGATGACATACCTCTGTGTTCCGTGTAAAGAATAGTTTGGTTTGGGGGATTTTCTTGAAAATGTTGGTGTCGCATTTATGGAAGACACTGGACCTAAATATAAAGTTTGGTATTTACCCGACTTTTCGTTTTTGAGTTATGCTGTTCACAGATCACAATACACAAGGACACTTTTCTAAACCTCTGATGCGTTACATTCACATATGGGTATTAGAGGACATACATTAAAATGTATCAAATCTTACATGTAAGACAGAAAACAAATAGTAGAAATACTAAATAGTGAAAAATCTCATGTAAAGGAACATCTATCAGACACACAAATTATTAAATTTGGTGTGCCTCAAGGATCTATATTGAGTCATATTCTTTTCTAAATGATTTGCGATCAAATGTTATAGCAAAAACAATAGTTCAATACGCTGACGAAACAAATGTATTAATCGAAAGCAATAATAACGAAGAACTACAAATTTTAGCCAGCAAAATATTCAGTGACATCACTAAATGGTTTTTCAATAACAGTTTAATCGTAAACCTAGAAAAGATACATGTAATCCACTTCCACCTTCCCCAAAATGAACTTCCAATACAAACACAATTAATGTGCGGTAGCAAAGTAATCAAATACCACTAAATTTTTTGTCCTCTAGATACAAAGTAACTTAAAATGGGACATGCATATCAATAAACTGAATAAAAAAATTAGTACAATCTGCTATATCTTCAGACAACTGGCACACATTGTCAATGTAGAAACACATAGAAGTATGTACTTTGCATTAACTCACTCCATATTAAAATAGGGTCTCTCAACAAGAGTGTCCGTTCTTTAACATGTGATAGCTGCCGTTGTTATTGAGTTACAGCAGTCATTTATTTCATGTGGTTACAGGTGTTATTGACAAATAGCCATGGGACGTTACAAAATTCAGCAAGGCGTAGAAATTGTGAAAATTTATTATCAAAATGGATCATCTGTTCACCAAACTTTCCGTGTATTGCGTGAGGCTTACGGTGTAAATAATCGTCCCTGCGAGAGAAAGATTCGGCGTTTGATCGATAAATTTGAAAGAAGTGGTTCTGTCAGCGATCAAAGAACGCCTGTACGTAATCAACGTAAGCGCTCCAACGAAAACATAGGCGCCGTTCGTGAGAATGTACGCGAGAACGGAAACAAATCAATTGCTCATCAAGCGCAAGAATTGGGGCTTTCACCGACCACAACTTGGCAAATTCTGCATCTGGACTTGACGTTTCACGCTTATAAAATCGTGTTAACTCAAGAACTAAACCCAATGACCATAGGTTGTGCCGTGTATTCGTTGACTGGGCTATGGAGCAATTGGAAGCTGACCCGGATTTTTGTCGAAAAATCATCTTCAGCGACGAAGCGCACTTTGGATGGATGGTTAACAAACAAAATTGCTACTATTGAGTAATCACAATCAAATGTAGATTTATGAACGATCACTTCATCCCCAAAAGTTAACTGTGTGGTCTGGATTTTGTATGCTGGAATCATTGGTCCATAATTTTTTCCAAGATGAAGATGGAGAAGCTCTAACCGTCGGTCTCTTATAAGGGACTATTTTTGGCCTCAATTGGATGGTATGGGTCTCAGAAGCATCTAGTTCCAGGAAGATGCTGCCACATGTCATACTGCTCTCGAAACAACAGATCTTTTGAAGAAGAATTTCAGAGTTTTCATCATTTCCCGTGGTGGTGATGTTAACTGGCCCCCGAGGTCATGTGATTTAACGCCGTTGGATTACTTCTTGTGGGGTTATGTTAAATCTCGAGTTTATGTCAACAAGCCAGAAACAGTAAATGATCTTATGAACAACACGCGTGTTATTAGTGAAGTTGGACCTAATTTACGTTCTTCTGTCATTGAAAATTGGGTCAACCGTATACGCACAACCCCACGAAGTAACGGCGGTCACTTAACTGATGTTCTCTTCCACACGTAATGACATTAATTATGTTCCAAAATAAAAAAAATCTGATGTGTTACACTCACATGACTTTCTCTACTCTTGTACAAACTATTTTTACAAACGCTTATTCTCCATATGCTTCATGTTAATGGAGATATCCAGATGTCAATCTTATTGATAAGTTTCTTGTAGATGCAAGGGGAATATGGTAGGTTTTAAGCGATAGTCAAATATTTTAACGCTGGTTGCTATGTGGCGCATTCCATTCTCTTTGCATGTCCAGGACATAAAAAAATCTGATGTGTTACACTCACATGACTTTCTCTACTCTTGTACAATCTATTTTTAGAAACGCCTATTCTCCATATGCTTCATGTTAATCGAGATATCGAGATGTCAAACTTATTGGTAATTTTCTTGTAGATGCAGGGAGAATATGGTAGCTTTTAAGCGATGGTCAAATATTTTAACGCTGGTTGCTATGTGGCGCATTCCATTCTCTATGCATGTCCAGGACATAAAAAAATGAATAACGAATTTGAGAAAATTCGAGATATACATTTCATTTCTCATGACATTATCTTAAACATATAATATTTTAATCAAAATCGTTAGAGCCATTTTTGAGAAAATTGAAATTTTTGAAACATTTTCCATGTAAGGGGTAGTCTGGGGTGAGGGGATTTTCTTGAAAACCTTCGTGTCGCATCTCTGGAAAATACTGAACCTAAATACCAAGTTTGGTGTTTATCCAACTGTTCGTTTTTGACTTATGCTGTTCACAGACACACACACAGACACACACACACACACACAGACACACACACACGGACATGTTTCCAAAAATGCTTTTTTTGGATTCAGGAGGTCTCAAAACATGTATTTCCGGTGAAATCTCGGTATCGAATTTTTGGGTGGAATGCAATACTTCCCCTACTTACTATACGTAGTAGAGAAAGTAAAAATGAATAACGAATTTGAGAAAAAGTATAAGTATTGGAAAATTTAAGGGAATAACAAGCAATATCTCGCAAACGGTTCACTCAACAAAAGAAATGTATATGACATAAATTGTGTATTTTAACGCGATCTACATTTTTTGTGTAGTAAAATTTTGTCTATGTCTTATGGTTTACCAGTTATGAAAAAGTCGTTCATAATGAAGAATACTTTTGGAGACATTCCCAGAAAATTCGAGATATACATTTTAATTATCATGACAATATCTTAAACCTATGATATTTTAATCAAAATCGTTAGAGCCGTTTTTGAGAAAATTAAAATTTTCGAAAAATGTACCACGTAAAGGGTAGTCTGGGGTGGGGGGATTTTCTTGAAAACCTTCGTGTCGCATCTCTGGATGATACTGAACCTAAATACCAAGTTTGGTGTTTATCCGACTGTTCGTTTTTGAGTTATGCTGTTCACAGACACACAGACACACAGACAGACAGACACACAGACAGACACACACACGGACATGTTTCCAAAAATGCTTTTTTTGGATTCAGTGAGTCTCAAAACATGTATTTCCGGTGAAATCTCGGTATCGAATTTTTGGGTGGAATACAATACTTCCCCTACTTACTATACGTAGTAGAGAAAGTAAAAAGAAATAAACCTCTATCATTTGTAGAACGCGTTTTATTTAAGTTCAAAGATAGGACACTTTTGTTGAAGGACACTTTGTTATGGGGCAATTCAACACATTGCAACTCCATATTCGTAACACAAAAACGGATTCTAAGAATAATATGAGGAGCTAAACCACGATCTACCTGCCGACCATTATTTAAAAGATTTAAAATCTTACCTCTCCCACGTATCTTCATTTATGAAATTCTAAAGTTTACAAAATTAAATCTGACGAATGAAAATGTCTATTATACCTTCAATGACGCAGTACATAGCCATAATACCAGACAGAGAATGGAATCCAAATCCAGAGAAGTAACACAAGCACTCATCAAAATATGTAATAAGCTTAGGAATAACTTTTTTCAATAAATGATCCTTAACCATTAAAACCACTTGCAAAACTGTAGAGTATAAAAACGAAGTTTTGGCATACTTGCTGCATCACTACTTCTATTCTGTTAACGAATATATGGACATCCCTCAGTAGTCTGTAAAATTGTATATATATATCATAGTTTTACTTATGCAGTCTCTATAAATAGTTATATGTTTTGTTTAATACTGACTTATCTTATTTCATGGTACCTATGTACAATGTATCATTTACAAGGTGAATAAACTACCTATCTATCATAACTTTCTCTACCCTCTCTTTTAATTTGTGGGTATACAAGTTATCTTTATTAAAGCTTACTTTTCTATCTACTACATTTTAATCTAAATACAACTTTGCAGAAATAGCTACATTACGCATTTCGTTAGATACAAAGGGAACAGCGATAGTCTTATGTTTAAGATCTGGACGCTATATGCTAGCCTTAACATGCCATACTGCAATCTCGAGAAACAACTGAATGTTGACAGGACATTAAGAGATTGCTCAAGAAGTTATCAGTTGGAACCTTTTATAAGGTATATTTGGGAAAGGCTTATGCCTCAAAAAGTGTATTTGAAATAAATTGTGTGTTTTAAAGAGATCTACAATTTTTGTGCAGTACGTTTTCGTCTATCGCTTAACGTTTACCAGTTATACAAGATTATAGAAAATTCCTTTCGAATGAAGTGGACTCCACAGGCTATTTCCAGAAAATTCAACATATACATTTTATTCTCCATGTAAATATCTTTAATATATTATATTGTAATCAAAATCATTAAAGCCATTTTTTAGAAAATCAAACATTTCGAAAAATGTTCCATGTAGAGAGTAGTTTGGGTTTAGGGATTTTCTTGGAAGGTACTGAATCTAAATACCAAGTTTGGTATTTATCCGTCTTTTCGATTTTGAGTTATGCTGTTGACAGACACACACACACATTTCGAAAAATGTTTTATTAATATTTTTTATTATCTATACCACAGGCTTAAAACTTAAAAAAATAAAATATACTTAGCAGAATAAGTATTGGTTCTTCAATTTTGCAAAGATATGTGAAAAGAGAAATGTACTAAGTCAAATCACAGCTTTAGACTTGTTGAGTTACATTCAAAATGCCTGTAAATGTTTGTTACGAAGGTTTAAAGCTGTATGGTAACAAAGTAACATATTACTGATTTTTCTTTGTGGCATTTGCCTGAAGAATTCTTCATAGCAAATCTTTACTTTGCACTTAGGATACCGTACCGTGCCGTAAGGTCAAAGTTCAGTACTGTTAATTAAGCTTCCTGTATCATTGCGAATTAACATTATAAAAATCTGATGTGTTACACTCACATGACTTTCTGTACTCTTGTACAAACTATTTTTACAAACGCTTATTCTCCATATGCATATGTTAAACGAGATATCGATATGTTAATCTTATTGCTAATTTTCTTGTAGATGCAAGGGGAATATGGTAGATTTTAAGCGATAGTCAAATATTTAAGCGCTGGTTGCTATGTGGCGCATTCCATTCTCTTTGCATGTCCAGGATATAAAAAATGTACCGGACTAAAATTGTGTATTTTAACGTGATCTACATTTTTGTGTAGTAAAATTTTGTCTATCTCTTATGGTTTACCAGTTATGCAAAAGTCGTTCACAATGAAGAATACTTTTGGATACATTCCCAGAAAATTCAAGATATACATTTTATTTGTCACGAAAATATCTTAAACATATGATGTTTTAATCAAAATCGTTAGAGCCGTTTTTGAGAAAATTAAAATTTTCGAAAAATGTTCCATGTAAAGGGTAATTTGGGGTGGGGGGATTTTCTTTTAAACCTTTGTGTCGCATCTCTGGAAGATACTGAACCTAAATACCAAGTTTGGTGTTTATCCGACTGTTCGTTTCTGAGTTATGCTATTCACAAACACACACACGGACATGTTTCTAAAAATGATTTTTTTGGATTCAGGGTGTCTCAAAACATGTATTTCCGGTAAAATTTCGGTATCGAATTTTTGGGTGGAATACATATACCTCCCCTACTTACTATACGTAGTAGAGAAGGTAAAAATTATAGTAATTTGGTATAGTATTGGTACAAATATGGTAACAGTGGTGTAGAGTGAAATATAAATTTGCACCATTACACGTGACCTCAAGCCCTTATTATAGATAAGTAGTATAGAAATCAGTGTGAGAGTTAACATAGTTGAACCGCTGCATATGTAAACTCGCTCTAAGCCTACAGTTAACTAACAGCAGCTGAATTATTTAATCACCCGGTACCTCTTCATGACTTGTGAAGTAACAAAAGGGAGCCATTGTTATCATCAGTACAAGCTCGTCAAAGTGAGTCACGCGTGGCAGGAAAGCGGCCGCGGCTGCGGTCCTGAATTGGTTTAAATTCAGATCACGCTTTCTGTCCGGCAGATTTCATTAAGATACCGAAGAAAAGACAGTATGAGTGACCAAGAGCAGTACGTGATTTATACTCCACCATTTCCATTCCGTAGCAAAACAGGGCGAGAAGGAGACAGAGGTTTTTCAAAAGCATCCAATTCAGATTTATGGTCCATTCGTTGGATCGACTCCTGCTTTGCGTGCCCATAAATTTCCTTCTGTAGAAGCGTTTCATTCATGCGAAAGAACGGGAGAGAATGAAACAGACAGTGAAGAAAGAGAATTCTTCCGATGCATTTGCTGCTAGCTTTCTGAAGCCTTCAAACTGAAGGGGAAAAAAGATGCTAGGGGCTGCTCTTTTTTCTGATGATAATGTAACAAGTATTCTTAAGGCTTGATAAACAGTTCTGATGCCTCTGTATGTATCGACTGCAGGGTATAAAGGATTTCCATCAACGGATAATTCAGTCTTACCGTAGTGCTGCTCAGGAAAACGTTTTGGCAATGGATCATTCCATAGTAACATCTATAAACACAAAAAGTGTTGCATTCACATGACCTTCTCTACTCGCTCTCTTGAAGTAAATAGTATCTTTACGTTATTTGCTCCACGTTTTGGGTGTCAATTTGATGAAGGATTATTGCTGCTAGGTATGGAAAGCCAGTTTGAAGAATGTGAATTATATTTCGACTGTTGGGGAACCGAACTTGAAGTAGTTGCAACCGCACGTATGGTAAAACGTTTCTGGTAGCCTTCGCCCCAAAAAATGTTTAAAAAGATACTAACGTTGTAATTTTTACTGTTTCTTTAAATATTACATATTTATGTTTGCGTCAGTATTATTTTTAGAGAGGGCGTGATGCGGTTGAAGAATGAAGGCTTACACAGATTATAATTTTAATTTTAATTCACTCCTTTTTATTAATTCTTGACACGATTTTAACAACATTTCACGGTTATAGAGAGCTGTGAGATTCTTTTGTTAATTACAGTGCACTTTTTAACATGTAAACTATTTCGTCTCACACGAATACGTATTAAATTTCTCGAGGACGCATCTCGCGTCCGATTAGGAACACTGTCAACAACCAACGCGTCCAGTTATAAGCGCTGTCTACAAGCAACTGACTTGATTTCTACCGCCTAAATTTGTAAATTTCTGTATTTCAATTTCTGATTGGCTAATCCTACTCCAATAGAATACCTTTATTTAACTAAAGCTTTTTCTGGTTGTTGATTGGCTATTTATAAACTGTCACAAAAATTACATTATTGCTTCCAAGAATCACAAGTAGTATTGTTAAACTTTCAAATTCAGTATTTCCTCAAGGTTACCTCATTGTTAGCAACTTTTAACCTACTATTCTCACAGCTCCTACATTATTAAATTACACATGTATACAATAATATAAACATTTACAATGACTGCAATATATACTTTTTATATATTGTTACATACATATATTGATTTAAGGCGGACTGTTATTATATTTTATATTACATAATTTTACTGAAATACTTTAAGTATTAAAAATACTGCCTCACTTTGTATTCTTACGCACGACAGACATTAGTTAATTTTAAAGTATTTACATATCTGGATATCACATCATCTATGAATGGAAGATGGGAGAAGCACATAGGCACAGTAAAAAAAATTATGTGATACATTTACATAACCTTCTCTACCCTCTACTATATTTTTATTCAAATAAATATTTGCAAAAACACCTACACGTTTCCTTAGGATACAAAGAGAACAGCGACAGTTAAATGTTTAAGAACTCGACTCTATAAAATTCCATACTGTTCCCATGCAAATGCGAGAAACAAATGAATGTGGAAAGGACTTTGATAAAACGACAAGGAATGAAGAATTCGAACATTTAATTACAGATGTATCAGAAATGGCGTATACCACCGGAAACCATACTGGAAATAAATTGTGTGTTTTAAGGAGATCTACATTTTTGTAGTACGTTTTCGTCTATCCCTTAAAGTTTGCCAGTTATACAAGACTACCCAAAATTCCTTTCCAATGCAGAGGACTTCATAGGCGATTCCCAGAAAATTCAAGATATACATCTTATATTTCATGTAAATATCTTTAATATATGCCATCCTTACAGCCTTTTTTAGAAAATAAAAACATTTCAAAAATGTGCATGTAAACCGTGGTTTGGGGGGTCGGATAATTTTCTTGAAGATCCTCGTGTCGTATCTTTTGAAAGTATTAAACCTAAATACCAAGTTTGGTATTTATCCGACTATTCGTTTTTGAGTCATGCTGTTTAGACGGATACACACGTGGTAGAGAAAATAAAAAATCTGTTGTGTTACGCTCACATAACTTGCTCTACTCTTGTACAAACTATTTTTACAAACGTTTATTCTCCATATGCTTCATGTTTATCGAGATATCGAGATATTAATCTTATTGCTAATTTTCTTGTAGATGCAAGGGAATTGCTAGGTTTTTAACGATAGTCAAATATTTTAAGATCTGGTTGCTATGTGGAGTATTCCATTCTGTTTGCATTACCAGGACAAAAAAAATGAATAACGAATTTCCATTTGAGCAAAAGTATAAGTATTGGAAAATTTAAGGGAATAACAAGCAATATCTCGAAAACGGTTCACTCAACAACAAAAATGCATATGACATAAATTGTATATTTTAACGCGATCTACATTTTTGTGTAGTAAAATTTTGTCTATCTTTTATGGTTTACCAGTTATGCAAAAGTCGTTCACAATGAAGAATACTTTTGGAGACATTCCCAGAAAATTCGAGATATACATTTCATTTGTCATGAAAATATTTTAAACATATGATGTTTTAATCAAAATTGTTAGAGCAATTTTTGAGAAAATTAAAATTAATCTGGGATGGGGGGATTTTCTTGAAAACTTCGTGTCGCATCTCTGGAAGATACTGAACCTAAATACCAAGTTTGGTGTTTATCCGACTGTTCGTTTCTGAGTTACGCCGTTCACAGACACACACACACGGACATGTCTCAAAACATGTATTTCCGGTGAAATCTCGGTATCGAATTTTTGGGTGGAATACAATACTTCGCCTACTTACTATACGTAGTAGAGAAAGTAAAAATATAGTCATTAAAGTCTGTTATGAAAGATCTTGACATACATATGGGAACAAAGCGTTGTATGCAGGTCTAGTTACTCATACGAGCAGAAATTTGGGTGTGGTAAAAAATTGAAAAATTTTACCAAATTCGAATACTTTTTCTTAAGTGAATTCTACAGGTAGTAGGGGGTCTACAAATTGAGGGGCTCTTTAAAGAATTTGGAATATACAATAAAATTATACATCTAAAGTTAAGGGCAGTTAAATGTTGGCTATGTGTAGTACTGGAAAATCAGGCACTTCTATGTGCGGTGTGTTTCAGGGAGCAAGTATCGGAAGGGTGGGAAGGGTGTTGGGCAACAGAATTGTGCATTGGAACATTTTGGCTACATAGGAGGCACATGGAACGTTGCGGGTGAAAGCTAATTTAGAGACGACTGCGTGATATTGATAGACAAAATTTGGAATCGCAGTTTGCTTTCACTTAACTTACAGTGTCAATAACGCGGAGCTGGGGGTGGGAAGGGAAGTTTATCATTGCTAAGCTTGGGTGCCTGGAAAGGCAACAAAGACTATGTCCACTCTGTGATGAAGGGGAAACATGGAATCATATTCTGGCTGAGAGCAGCGAAACGGTATTACTAAGAAAACAATATTTACCACCACAGTTTCTGAAGTCCAATAGGGGAATGGAGGCCTGCTTGAGTGGTGTTAGACGGGGAGTGTCACAAATGAGGTATTTTTACTTTCTCTACTAAGTACACAACAAGTAGACACGGTATTGCATTCACCCAAAAATTCAATACCGAGATTTCACCGGAAATACATGCTTTGTGGCCCCCTAAATAAAAATAATTTTATAAAAAGGCCCGTGTGTGTCTATGAACAACATAAACCCAGTACCCAAGTACCAAACTTGGTATTTAAATTCAGTATCTTCCAAGAATGCGACATGAAGATTTTCAAGAAAATCCCTCCATCTCAACTACATTAGGAAGAAATTTTATATAATCTTGTATCATAGGTAAACGTTAAGATTTAGACGAAAATGTACATCTATTTAAAACACACAATTCATTTCTAATAAGTCTTTATGGCATGAGACATTTCTGAGATATCATTAATTAAAGTTTAAATTATTCATAACATGGCCATACTCTTAGTATTGTCAACATTTAGTTGTTTCTCGCGATTGCATGTAAAATGTATGAAATTTTAAGGCTAGCATTATAGCGTCACATTGTTAATATTTGACTATCCTGTTCTCTTTGTATCTATAACGAAATGTGTAATGTAGCTGTTTCTTCAAAGGTTTATTTGGATTAAAACGTAATAGATAAGCTTTAGTAAATATAATTTTATACCCACTAATAAGCGATAGTGGGTGGAGAAAATTATGTGAATGTAACACAGATCTTTTGGTCTTAATTCGTCCAGGACAATTTAGCCAATAGGAACATATTTCTTGTTTTCTTTAAGGGTTAATTAACTTTCTTTAACCGGTTAGGTAATATCGGTCGGTGAATGAATGAAACCCTTTAAATGATGCTCAAATGGGTCCTGGGTCCCTACAGCTTAGTGTTAAAATTAAATTGAGTTTTATTTAAGGACGCTCTTTAACTGCTGTGGTCCTCAGCGTCCCATTCTATACTGGGTGTGAAAGACCGCTAATTTTGTTCAGATGCCCCTTTATCAGGCTTGAGGTTCTTTTAAGTGCCGTAAATCTACGACACGTGACCACCAGCCTTAGTTCCGTTCCGAAGGAAGCTATGCTAAGAACTTTTACGCCCAAAAAAATCCATCCATCCAATGTGAGGTACGATGTTGTCTGTTTCTTACTGTTTGACAGTTATGCAAAAGTCATTCCGAATGAAGAGGACTTCACTATTTCCATAAAAGTCCATATTGTGACTTTGTCCAATTTTCTAACTGCCACTGTTCTAAGTTCTTATTTAGTTCAGTTTCACTGGGAGTTCACTTCGTTCACATTCGCTTCAATGAGGTGAAGTAGTTCAACTCTAGCTTCACTTCTTTCGTGGTGTAGCCGGACGGTTCACTTCACTCGGGAGTCGAACACAAGACCTCCTACAACGTCGCTCCACAGTAGCACTCGCTGCACACCACAACAGCCGTCACCAGCTTGCTCGGAGAATCGCTCTTGATGTCGCAGCAGTGACGAACTCACTAACTCACTGGCACAACAACTCTCTGCTTTCGCGAGAACGCTCGCTTGTATAGGCAGTGGAATCTTTCCTCAAGGATCTCGAACTTCTAGAATTATTTCGACACACCTCTTAGAGGGGGGAGAGGTAGCTTACAGAAGGTTCTAGTTATCTGCCGATAGCATGCCCAGTGTTTGCTCTGGCGAGCGGCAGTTATCATTGTTTACTCGACCGCCCGGCGCCAACATCCCAATAACCTTGGGGCATACCCGCTACGTTACAATATATATATATATATATATATATATATATATATATATACACTTAATTTGTTACACAAATATCTTAAACATATGTTATTTTGTCCAAATGTTTACAGCTATTTTTGAGAAAAATGAGTGAAAACCAAGCATCGAAAATATTTCCATGTAAAGCACAGCTTATGGTGGGATATTTTGTGTCACATCTTTGCAAAATATATTGTACTGAACAACACATTATCTATGAACGGAAGATAGGGGTAGCACATAGATGTCACAAAACGCAAATGCATAGTAAAGATATGATGTCATTAAAGTCTGTTATGATAGTCCTGATATACCAATGAGGAAAATAGAAACGGTATACAGAGCTGTTGTTGCGCCCAGTTTATCATATAGGGCAGAAATTTGGGGTTGGGGAAATATTGAGCAATTAAACCAAATCCAGACGCATTTTCTGAAGTGAATTCTACAGGTGGGGGAGGGGTACTACAAATTGAGGAGTTCTTAAAGAATTCAGCTGTTTGCAATGATATTGAGCAGGGGCTTAGAAGAAATTGGAATCGGATACATTTGGCTACAGGGGAGGAACATGAAACGTAGCGGATGGAACATAGTTCAGAGATGACTACGGGATATTGACAGACAGAATTTAGAATCACAATGTACGGCTAAAATTTCACTTAACTTACGTGTCAAACAGCGCGGAGTTGGGGAGGGAGGCCTATTTAGATAACTGTGTCTTAAAATTATTTACGAGTGTAATCAAAATCATTAGAGCCATTTTTGTTAAAATCAAATATATCGAAAACTTTTCCAAGAAAACTGTAGTATGGCGTGGGCGGATTTTTTTAAATCTTTGTGTCACATTTTTGGAAGGTAGTGCAATTAAACACAATTTTGATATTTATCTTAATTTTTACACTTGAATTAGTGTTCATATATACACGTATACATCATTTTATAAAAATGTTATTTTTGGTGGTCTAGGGCTTCAAAACATGTATTTTCGGTGCAATCTCAATTTAGCATTTTTGGGTGGAATGCAGAAAATTGTTTCATGTCAAATTTACTGACTTGCAGAGCACTCCCTGTTAAAGTTGTACAGCCCCTGTACCGCCCTAGCTTTCAAGATGTTCTGAAGTCCTAGGGTTAAGTTTCCTTCCTGCCAAGCACTCAACAAAATTAAGGGCTTATTTGAGAATGGGCTTTCACTATCAATTGAGGAAATTGAATTCCCTCCGATCAAGGAGTGGTAATAAAACCTTGTTCTCGATCGATAATGCAGCACTCTGTCCTACCGGTGACATGGCGACAGATCAATGTGGTCCTCTTTTTTAAACACACGAAAATATAGCCTCTGTGATAGCCATATTGCTTTTTGTTTGCAACACATAGGTTTTCTATTTTCGGTGGTAAAGTTTGCAGGGGTGTAATAGATACCTTAATGCATTCATTAATTCTCAATCATTCCAGGTTGGCACCAACATTTGTAAGACTTGAAATTACCATGACCCCCTTCACTTATTAAAAACATCGTTGGTCAAAAACGTTTGTGTTTAAAATAATATAGACTAAATAAAAATCTTTCAAAATTCACAACAGTTCAGTGACTGGTTTTGTAGAAAAATTAGAAAATTTATAGCTGAAAGAGGAATACAAATTTGATATATATGAAAATAATTATACCTCAAGATTTCTAAGCTGCTACCTCAAACGTAAGTGTTAACTTAAAAGAAAACCGTGTGTAACTGAATTCATTATTTTCACTTTGGCTAACCTTTTCACTTCTCTACGAAACACTTACTCGAGTTAGAGAAATTATAGCTTTCCAATTCTATAATGAGGTACTGTAATAAACGCTTTGAGCTTCTCTGAGCCCCATAACCCCAAAACAACAATTAAACGAATACAAACTTGAACTTTACATCCAATATCTTTCAAGGGTGCGGGAAGAAGATTTTTATGAAATTTCCTTATCTTAAACTGTCCTTTAATGGAAAAATCCTAAGTGTTGCATTCATGTGACCTTCTCTACTCAATCCTCTACGAACTATTCTTATAAAAAAGCCAGGTATCGAGGTATGTCTAACACCTTGAGATAAACCTTCGATACCTTTTCGATGCTTTAAATTTTTAAGTTTTGCATTATTTTAAGTTGTTGCGTTTAATTTAAGCTAGATATGGAATGAAAGGAGTTAAGGGTTGCTGGACTGTAGTTGTTGACAGAACTCGACTGTGTTTCCTGTGGGTGAATGACCACAGACATAGACCTTTTTTGCCTAAATGAAAACATACAAAACACTGGGGAAAGGGGTAAAGGTACTCGTGTAACATACAGAGTTAACTGAGTTGTGAATTCAGGTGATTTAGCTAACGCACTAAATCACGTTTCTGCAACAGCCTGGTTTGATGACTCACTCTCAGCCATTACATCTACCTGCTGCGGAGAAACAAAAATGTGAATTAAACAGAAACATATCAGAACTTAAGACGTCAAACAATATAACGCATGGAAATAATTTTTTTAATTTTAGCTGTTTGGGTTTCATATAAAACATATATTTGTTTATATTTTCAAAATTGCAGAATAAATAATAATTTCTATTATTTGTTTTTCTATGGATGAAAAATCCTTAAAACGTTTTCAGCAAGAAAATATAGTTATATAAAAAGGAAACAAAGAAATTATTATTATTACTATTATTATTATTAATAATAATAGTCTTGACTAACAATAGGGGATATATGACTTGTGGCATTATCAACATACAGCGTTAACTGAGTTGTGAATAAAGCTGATTTAGCTGACGTACTAGATCACGTTTCTGCAACAGCCTGGTTTGATGACTCACTCTCAACTATTAAATTTACCCACTCCGGCGACCCAAATCTGTGAATTAAACAGAAAAAAATCAGAACTTAAGACATTAGACAATACAACGCTCGGAAATATTTGATATTTTTAGCTATTTGAGTTTCATGTAAAATATATGTTTGTTTATATCTTCAAAATTGCAGAAAAAATAATAATTTCTAGCATTTGTTCTTCTATGGATGAAAAATTCTTAAAACTGTTTTCAGCAAAAATATAGTTATATAAAAAGGGAAACAAATATTATTATTATTATTATTATTATCCTTTATTAACAATAGGAGATATATAACTTGTGGCATTATCAACATAAAAAAATTGCTGCCAATTGGAGAGAGTTAAACAGGAACAATTTCGGAATTAGCGTGCAATACAAAATTGGTTACATGCGTTTATACACACAAACCTACTAATAAGAACATAATTCAGTAAACAAGCTATCTTCTTCACAGATTTCTATGAAGTGAGTGTCGAGTATCCAGAAATTTTGGTATCGTCCCATCACTATTATAAAAAATATTCTTGTAGGTATAAGTAGAATACAGTACCCTAAAGTGATAGATTTTTAAAAAGCAAGTCACTACGTAATGACTTTAAAATTCCATGCTCTTTGTATGATCACTAGAAAAAACAAATAGCGACTTACCACTTGAAAGCTCAAACCAATGACAAAGAATATCACGGAAATTATTAAAACTTATAGCAAATTGAATTTGATATAATTTATATACTTTAACGGAATCGAAATTTTTTGTGTAGTAACATTTTATCTATCCATTACGATTTACCAATTATACAAAAATACAAATTTAAAGAGAATTTCTCTCTCTATTCCCTGATTATTCAAGAAATGTGTTTCATTTTCAATGTAAATGTCTTAAATATATGTTTCAATAAAAATTTTAGAAGCGTTTTGGAGAAGATAAACAGTAACAAAAAATTTTCCATGTAAAGGCTAATTTATTGAAAATCTTAATGTGACATCCTTGGAAGGTGTTGGACTTAATATAGAGTTGTTTTTCTCCAATTTGATCCATGCTGTTCCAGACACACATACGATCACTCTTGTGAATATGCTTGGATATGGCTGATGCCTCTGAAAAGCTATTTGAAATAAATTGTGTATTTTAAAGAGATGTACTCTGGATCAATTTAAAACTGGCCGACGTCTGAGAGATGGAACTCGAAACGGGTACTTCTGTAAGCGCTCGGGACAGTCAGGCTTTGTTCACAATACTGAGTATATTCTTGTAGTAGTATAATGGGGAACACAACTATAATCACAAAAGTCTTCCGAGGAGATAATTTATGTACGAGGTTTCAAACATGCATACATTTCAGAGTATTCCAGCACTGAAAATTTGTAATTAAATACACTATTGATGGTTCTCAAGTGGAATACTCTAAACGTCGTTACAATGCCAGGGTTGCTGCAACACGCTTGGCTCAGTGGTAGAGAGTTAGCTCGTTGTTTCTGAAGTTAGGGTTCAAATCTCCGTAAAGTGACTCAACTTTTTTCCGCTTTCACTTTAAACAGATGAGTAAAGATATAACAGGTTTTCTTTATGTTTAGATACGTGGATTTATTTAGTAGTCAGTCATACCGGTAGAGGCCAACGATGACATTATTTAATTTAATTTTATAATCACAAATTTTACAATTATTGTGATTATATTTCTAAATAAAATTAAGTAAAACAAGCAATATATTTAACTATGTATATTACAGTAAAACAATTGTAAAAAATAAAAGAACAATCAAGTACGGAAACTCGAACTAGGGTTGCCTGCGTAGAAGTCAAGTAGCTTAACTACTTCAGTGCCTTGTGGCTGGAGTTATAGAGTTAGCAAAAGCGCTCAGTCGAAAGGACTTTGAGAAAATTTAACTGCTCCAGAGGCCGACCACTTTTAGTTTGAGAGTTTACATTTTTTGTGTGTAGTACGTTTTTCTATATATCTTACGGTTTATAAAAAATTCCTTTCTAGTATAGAGGACTCTAAAGGCATTTCGCATAAAATTCAAGATGTGCAATTGGTCAAATAAATGTCTTAAACGTATGGTATTTTAAACAAAATCGTTACGGCCATGTAACGATCAACAAAACTGTAGGTATCTTTAAATCACACAATATATTTAAAATAAGTTTTTTGTGGCATTACCCGTTTCTGAGATATCCATTACTTAGGGTTCAAATTATTCATTTCTTGGTCATTCTTTTGAAGTCAACATTCAGTTGTTTCTCTCGATTACATGGAAATAGTATGGAATTTTAAGGCCAGCATGAGAAGTGAGGTATTTACCGGTAGAATCACCTCACCACTGCGACCAACTATATCTATTGGACCTCATCCCCAGGGAGGCAGGGATGTAGTGAAGGAGCCGCAGGAGGCCCACAGGGACGTACGGAAATCCCTAACATTTCCAAGTTGAAACACCCGCCGGCACCAGCAGAGGAGAAGAACCCCGCAAGAGGGCGACGAAGCGACCCTAGCAAGCAGGCCAACGCACCCTGGCATTTTGCGGAGAGAAATTCTGTACAAAGCGCTGCAACCATGCCATCTGCCCGATGCTTGCCGCACTACTTAACAAAGACACTTCCTGAAAGATGAAAGGGAGAGAGATGAAGTGAGGAAAAGGAGAAATCGTGGTAGAATATACCACCGCAGCATTAGCCTAGGTGGCCAGAGGAAACCCACGAAGAACCTCATTCTCAGAGTGGGCGGACACCGGAAATCGAACCCGTGACCTCCCGAATGCGGGTCATAGACGTTGCCGCCTGGGCCATCCCGCTCGGTTAAGGCTAGTGTATAGCGCCCTTTCCTTAAACACTTGACTATCGCTGTTCTCTTTGTATCTAGAAGGTAATGTGTAATGTAGCTATTTCTGCAAAGGTGTATTTGGATTAGAATACAGCAGAAGCTTTAGTAAGATTAGTATATATACGCACTAATAAACAGTAGAGGACAAAGAAATTCATGTGAATGTATCACATCAGATTTTTCTAAAAATGGCTTCTTCGGATTCAAGAAGCCTCAAAACATGTATTTCCGGTGAAATCTCGATATGGAATTTTTGGGTGGAATACAATATTTCCTCTTCTTACTATAGGTAAGACCATGACTACGATCAGGTAACGCACAACTCGCACCTCGACACAACGCGTATCGTTTGTGATTACCACCCCTAAGAGATGAAGCACCCGCAAAATGATATAGGCCACAGAGACGCGCAGAGGTTCCTAACGATTCCACTCAGAAAAGGCTTCCTCTGGCGGAAAAGGCTCAGAAAAGTCTGCCATTGGAAGGACCGAGAAGAACTTTCCAACAAGCAAGTATCTCCACCAGTTATCCTACACCCCGCATAAGGGAGGAGAGTTTTCCGACTTCTTCAGCTGCCGTGGTGCGGGCGCAATTCTCTCTGAGCATTCGTGGTACTTCTGACGTTACTAGAAGTGCGTCGGACCGAACATTCGAGCCCCTCCCCATACGGAGTTGTTCGGATTGGGTTGGACTCGGCGGGACAGTGGTTCCCGAGACCCGTGGGAGACTGAATTGGTCTGTGCGATTTTCCGTCCAGGCTGGGTTGTGAAACGCCTTAATGACCTCCAGTAGACGGTAGAAGGCATGCTAGATTGCTGTCGGCCCCACCGAGGTTTTCGGTAGTCGCCCTTTCGGGATGACGGGCGTAAGTGACATCTACTTTTATCCTCGCGTAAGCGGGGGGACCATTTTAGACTCTAGGTATTGGGCTCATGGGAAACCACCACGGTTGGAGAGCCACACGGTTGGCGTTGGCCCTGGGTTTAGGAGAGGGGCTTGGGCCTTGGCTCTTGCCCTGGTAGACCTTCGCTTTAATTGTCCTACACTCCGGTAAGGCGGTGTTTCCAACTCCTTCAGCAACGGACTCTGAGCATTCGTGGTACTTCTTACGTTATTAAAAGTACACCGGGTCAAACGTCCGGGCCCCACGTAGGGTGTCGTTTGGATTGGGTTGTACTCGGCGGGGCGGTGGTTCCCGATACCCATGGGGAGATTTTCCGTCCAGGCTGGGTTGTGAGACGCTACAAGGTCCCCGGTACCACCCTGGAGAACCAATAGATAGTCTGCTATGTGGCTGTCCTCCCCACCGAGGTCTCGCTAAACTTCCCCTTTTAGGGGGTTGATGCGCTTAAGTAATGTATCCACTTCTACCTGTAATGGGGGACCGGATTTAATTTTCAGGTGCGGGCCTACTGGAAAAGACCTCGGGGAGGAAGAGTCACTCGGATGACGTCCTTCTCCCAGGGTCACATGGGGTATAGTCTCCCTGGTGTTATGTCCTACACCGACTACACTGCACAGCTCCTAAACCTAGATAAAATATGAAAGGGGAAGCGAAATTATGTAAATGAGGGCAAGGAGGTTAATAGTAGAGAAACCACCCCAGCATTCGCCTTGCCAAACAGGGAACACCACGAAAAAACTTGGTCAGAGTGGCCGCCACCAGGAACCGAAACCAGGATCTCTCGAATGCAAGCTTCGCAGCTACCGCGAATCCACCTCGTTCGGTTACTATAGGTAAGTAGTTGAGAAAATAAAATTCAGAACTATAAAAATATCGAGATTGATTTTTGAGTGAGTGCTATACTTCATCTACCTGTAACCGGTGAAGAGAAAGTAAAAAAGCAGAAAAGGGTAGGTGTGGCAACATTGGACCGAAGGTTGTTAGTGCGTGAAGAAGAGCTAAGATACAGTTAGTTGGCAGGGTGCGTGAGATGCCCTCGTCAGTACGAGAGGGTGCTACTGCTGCTGGTGGCGTGAAAAGCGAACGTGCTGTGGTCATTATTTATTCTGGCAACACTTCCCTTGGAAAGTAAAATTGATGCTGTTTCTATCGGGGGCCACACACCTCCCCTAATGGGACCCATCTTTTATGTAACGACTAGTCCGCAAGTCACAAAACGAGCCCTTCGTGTTCGTATTCACTAGCAATTTCACAAACAATTTTGGATCCTTTAAACTCAGCACAAAAGTTGTCCAGTAATTTGTTACATGCGTCTATCAACAAATAACAAGGTGAAAAAAATTGTAACGTACACTGTCGTGAATAAAAAGTGGTCCATTCCCCTAGATCGCTACTATAGCGTTTCTTTCCCTCCGTAAGATTTCTACCTTCAAGTAACCAACTTCTGACTCCACCCAGTCGGTATCAGTTCTCTGCATACGTGACGGGTCTGAAAAACAACATAGGGACATAATATAACCTACCGATGAACGATGTTTAAAAACAAAGTGAAATGAAGGACTGGTTCGAGTACCACCTCTATGAAAGGGTTCTGCTGGGATTAGTACACAAGAAAGGCTAAACTGTTTGGAGTAATTGAGTTTAGAGGAAGAGGTGAAGAATTATTTACATATGACAGCTACGACATTTATGTGAGAGCTTTCGTCAATGACTTGGAGAAGAAGATTAAGTTATTGAGTGCTACTAAACGGCAGTTACGTAATCTGTACTAAGAAAACGGTACTGTAGTATGAAACTATAAGGTTTAGTTTGTAATGTTACCCTTCCGAAGTTCGGCCATAATACTCTGGGGGAGATAAAGTACTCTGCCAACCCAGTTTCTGGAATAATGATCGAGAAACAGATGTGGTCTTGCTGGAGGGGCATGGCTAGATTTCGGCAGTATCAATATAAACAGCTCCGTTCTTTTATGGACGACACTTTATGCACGCCAGTATATATCTAAACTTGGGAGCAGAAAAACTGATCCACACAGCAACGTATAGATTTCAGTTTGTACTGACCGAGCGAAATGGCTCCACGGTAACGTGCGGAGCTCGCATTCGGGAGACCTTGGGTTCTATTCCTGGGATTGGTCACTCTGACCGTGGATTTTTCTTGGCTTTCGTTAGCAGTTCAGTACCTTCCAATGATGCGACACAAAGATTTTCAAGAAAATCCGTAGCAACCCATCTGACCTTTACATGGAATATTTTTAGAAGTTTTTTATTTTCTCAAAACTGGCTCTCACAATTTTGATTAGAACTTCATATATTAAAGATATTTACATGACAAATAAAATGTATATCTTGAATTTTCTGAGAATAACCTGTAAAGTCCTCATTCGGATTCTTTTTTTTTATTATCTTGTAGTATAACTTGTAAATGTTAAGCGATAGACGAAAACGTACCGTACAAAAAATGTAGATCTCTTTAAAACACATAATTTACTTCAAATACCTTTTTTGTGGCATCAGCTATTTCTGAGATATCCCTTATTAAAGGTTCGAGTTGTTCATTTCTTGATCATTCTTTAGTCTTTTCAACATCCAGTTGTTTCTCGCGGTTGCATGGAATGACTATCGCTGTTCTCTTTGTATCTATAATGAAATGTAGTAGATAGAAAAATAAGCCTGTGTATAAATAATTTGTATATCCATTAATAAACCATAAAGGCTAGAGAATGCCATGGGAATATAATACATGAAACGTTTCAACCTTAAATGAATACTGCTGCTCTTATGTTGCCACCTTCCCATCCAGCCTGGCTCGTAGTTTCTGTTCCAGCACGTCCAAACTACAATTGGCGGAAGATAGTTACAGCAATACAATAAGGGGTAAAAGCTCGCTTTTTCGAGTGGAGGAGGAAATACAGTTCTGCACTTCTGCCCTGATGGGATTCGGGGAAGGGAGTGCGGGACTCGCCGTATAAATGGCCATACCCACTGAAACCTCCTCCACCGGAAGGAATACAGGAGTGACAGTGACGGCTGTACAGCTGCTGCACCAGCGTAGTGAAGCTAGGGATATGTATTGGCCAGGCCACTAGGGCCTAAGCCAGGAGAAGGTGAGGTTCCAGCACGCAAGCATGACCGAGGCCCTACTTGTGCCCATGGGAATTCAGGGTGAGACGGTGTAGGATGGATGTATTGTGTGGATGTATGTTGGGATTGAGGTGTGGTTATCTGTGCTTCCGACGTCCTCGTCGGAGCTTCCTGTGAGGTCTCCCATAGGGGCTCGTCGTGGTTTTCTGGAAGTCTGTTGGGTAGAACGGCATCCAGCGTCGTCTATCTTCTCCTTGATGAGATTTCTGACGTTCAAGTAATGTTCGTCGAAGTAGTTTGGCTAGGAAGTGTTCGTATTAGCTTAGCAGTGATGGCTATGGAACCGTGGTCCTCTTGAAGTTCGGTGAGTACCTCCTCCAGGAGAGCCAGTTTAGTAGTGATGTTTAGTAACTCTGCCTGCACATCCTCCAGCTTCTGCAGGATCTCAGGCGAGGGCCCACTGTACCCAGGGAGGAGGGGGCCATCGGAGTGGCTCTCCCAACTCTGAAGGCCTTTTCAGTAGGCCAGTACCTGAAAATTTAACACCCCCCATTACAGGGTGAAAGGGAATACGCCACTCCCGCGCGTCAACCCGCCACTCACGCCCATTAGCAGGCTGCCTACTAACTCTCCAAGGCGGTAGCGGAGGCGTCTCACAATCCCACCTAGACATACCGAATCTCCTATGTGTATCGGGAACCCCACCGAGTCCAACTCAATCCAAACAACACCCCCATTATTGTGACTCGGATGTTTGGCCCAGTGTACTTCTAGTAACATCAGAAGTACCACGCGTGCTTAGGGTCCGCAGCGCCCGCACCACGGCAGCTGAAGGTGTCGGAACTCTCCCTTACGGAGAAGTAAGACAATTCAGCCAACAATGTAGCAAATGTGTTTTAGATAATGAAAGTGACAGAGGCTATCAAAGCTAACAGCGGATCGCGACAATGCTTGCTGAATGGTGCAGTGTTTGCCAGAGAACTAACTTCGAACTCTGATTCCGTATAAGATGAAGTAGGACGTTTTTGTCATACTTATTCTGCCAAATAATTGGGAGAATGTGGCACCCATCAGAAATCACAATTTAAATATAGTCCACATTACCTAAAGCGGACCCTTGATTTCGAAACGGGAACATATTTCGGGTTTTTTTATTGCCAGCTTCACTATTATTGCCGTCACCCGGATTTTTGTCCTGCACAGCCACCAAACACACCAGTAATTACTCAATGCCATGGCATCCATTTTAAAAACTGAATGTTTGGAGTGGGCGTGCTCATATGTAATGTCGTTATGTACTATCGATAATCCATCAAACGCGATGTGACAACACGCGTCATCGTCGGCTTCCTTCTTCCTGGGAGCGGAGGCGAGGCTAGTTCTGGATTCATTACGATAAACCCGCGGCTCTGCTCGCGTTATATGGAGAATTTTCTCTCCCGCTTTCTCCCTATTCCTTCCTCTCTTTACATCTCTGTGTAAACTCCGTATCACGCATTATTACTTTCTGTACTACATATAGTAGGTAGGGGAAGTATTGCATTCCACCCAAAATTCGATGCTGAGATTTTACTGGAAGTACATGTTTAGAGGCTCTCTAAAACGAAAAAAAAATTAGAAAGAGTTCCATGTGGTCTGTATCTGTCGGATAAATAACAAACTTGGTATTTAGGTTCCGTATCCTTCAAAGATGCGACACGAAAATTTTCAAGAAAATTTCCTCATCCCAGATAACCCTTTACAAAGAACATCATTCGACAGTTTTGATTTTCTCAAAATATCATATATTTAAGATATTTTCATGGCAAATAAAATGTATATGTCTGTAACCAAAAGTCTTCTTCCTTCTGAATCGTTTCTGCATAACTGGTAAACCGGAAGAGATAGGCAAACTTTTACTGCACAACAAATGTATACCTCGTTAAAATACACAATTAATGTCATATACATTTTTATCGAGTGAACCAGTTCCGAGATATTCCTTGTTATTTGTTTGAATATTACAATATTTATACTTTTTCTCAAATGGGAATTCGTTTTTGTTTTTTGTTTTATGTGCTGGACGTGCAAACAGAATAGAATGTTCCACATAGCAACTAGCTCTTAAAAGATTTGAGCCTAAAGCCTACCATATTCCCCTTGTATCTGCAAGAAAATTAGCGAAAATATCGTTTCTGCAAACGTTGATCTCAATTAAGATGAAGCAGATGGATAATAAGCGTTTGTAAAAATAGTTTGTACAAGAACAGACAAAGTCATATGAGCGTAACTAAGATTTTTTTAAAAATCTCCACCAATGTTATATCAGGTGAACCTGCGTAGGGTATGCAGTTGGAGAAGATATGCTAAGATATCTAAAAGAGAAAAAATTAGAAATGAGATTATAAAAGAAAATATCAATGTTCAAAATTCAGTTTTACATTTTATTCAACGGAAACAATTAGAATGATATGGGCATGCTAACAGAATGAAAGATGAAAGATTAACGAAAAGAATAATAGAGTGGACGCCACCAGGAAGGAGGAGAGAAGTAAGACCACATAGCACGTGGATTAAAGGGATTAGAGGGGCAATGATGGATTGGTTCAACAGGCAAGAGTGGAGAAAAGTAATAAGATGTTAAAAAATTGTCGTCTTGGATTCCGGAAAAACGTTAGTGCATTGTAAAACTGGAAATATATACACGTGTGTTTTGATAACGTTTCCTGCCCGCGATGGTACAATACCCAAGTATTTAATACATTTATGATTACCAAAGGCTCATGTGGAGGCCCCAGTTTCAGGATCCATAATTTTAATAATTAGGGATATGAAACTTAAGATTTGGATTATTTATTCTAATTAGTTAGAGGCTTTTTGAGTGGAAATCAAAGTGTACTTATTATACTCGCCAATTTTGATAATACTGCGTTATCTGAACTTTTAAAGAGCGCGATATTGCGACAATTTTGAAGCAGCATTAGGATTCAACGCGGAGGGGGAGTTAGCACGTTGACCAACATAGATCTTTTGTGTCTGGTGGCCACGGGAGGGAGGGATGAGGTGAGAGAAGACAAAGGGCAGCCGGACCAGGGGGCACGACAGGCAGAGGGCAGGGTTCCAACCATTTACAGATTTAAACTTCCCGGAAGACACTGGTACAGCCGGCTCCCCTCCCCCTGTAGCTTTTTTTTCGAGTGGAGGAGAAAATGATTTAATCACTGACCCCAGCCCCGCTGGGAGTCGGGACTGAGACTGTGGGACTCACCAATAGTCGGAATACCCACTAAAAACTCCTCCACCGGATGGAAAAAGGAAGAAAGAAAAGTGGAATTGTGTGAATTGTGCGGTCCCGCATAGCACCTGCGTTAGTAAGTGAAGGCTGATGGCTGCCACCCTGTGGGCGGGAGCGGGTAAAGGTAGTTACTAGGTTGCAGTCATGAAACCTGACTGCAACACTAGTGGGAATGGCGAGGGTTTGGTAGAGAATGGAAGTTAAGATTGAGGATGGTACTGACGATGATGCTGCTGCTGGTTGAACTCCTTGCATTGCTTCAAGAAGTTCGCGACTCTCTCCGGGTTGCTCTTCAGCCTGGGTCCAAGAGATGAGACCCTGATGGCTTCGGTGATGGCTGTTAGTCTGGATGAAATGCTGTCGAACTGCCCAGCCAGGAAAACCTGTTGAGCAGCTGATGAAGTTTGAAGATGCCTGATGAGTTCCTCCAGGGCTGTCAGCTTCGCGTGGAGATCCTGAACGGCGTCACGTAGGCCCTGGACTTCCTCGATGTCCGGCGTGAGTGATGGTGCTGGTGTCGGCGCTGGAGTTGGCTGCTGTGGAGCTGTTACTGGCTGCGGCGTAGGTGATGGTGGCGACGGCGATGCCTTCCTGCGGGATGCAGGGGGCAGAGCGCCTGACCGGTGTAGTGAGTGACCCTCCGCAAGTCGCACAGTAGCGGCGTTGGCGGCGAAGGTCGTGCTGGGTGCGCGAAGAAGTAGTGCAGGCTGAACCACAATAGTGGCACCTCGATTGAGCTGAGCAGGTCGACTCCTCGTGCCCGCAGGCACAGCAGTGCCTGCAGGGTGCCTGGCGTTCTAATCTGCTAACCTCGATTCTTAAACACCGCCCTAACAAGGGCAGGCCCGTCCTCAAGGCAGCTTCATAGTCGCCAGGGTTTGCGAACTTGATACTGACGAGTGACGTGGATCCCTGTGCTCCGTAGATCCGAGTGGCCTTCAAGGGTGAAGGCCACTGCTGGTGAGATGCGCTGACGAGGAACCTGACCGGCAAGTCCTTCGGAACCCCTCGGATGACAGCACTGTACCTCCCATGAGGCACAGGCTGGATCGGCGCAGGCTGGGAAGCTCCCAGAATCGGCGGCTTGAGCACCGGTGATGTTGGCGGTGACGTAAGAGTAGTTTGTTTACCCACTAATAAACGATAGGGAGTAGAGAAAGTCATGTGAGTGCAACACATCAGATTGCTTTTGTTTGTGTTCAGGGGCCACTCCTCACCCCAAACTACCCTTTACATGCAGGACTTTTCGAAATTCTTGATTTACTAAAAAATGACTAACGATTTTTATTTAAATACAATATATGAGATATATTTACATGACAAATAAAATGTATATCTTCAATGTTCTAGGAATAGTCTCTTCATTCGAAAGAAATTTTGTATAGTCTTGTAGAACTGGAAAACGTTAAGCGATAGAAGAAAATGTACAACACAAAAAGTGTATGACCTCTTAAAAACACGCAATTTATTTCAAATAAGGTTTCTTTGGTTTGACTATCGCTATTCACTTTGTACATATAACGAAATGTGCAATGCAGCTGTTTCCGGAAAGGTTTACCTGGATTAAACTGAAGTAGATAGGAAAACAGACTGTTGTAAGAATAATTTTCGTACCCAGTAATAAACGAAAGAGGGTATAGAAAGACATGTGTATGTAAAACATCAGAAACATTTTTTAAAGACGCCTTTTGCAGTTTTTCGTCTCGCATTTTATACATCAATGAATGATGTTTATTTTTAGTTTGTATAATTATCTTATAGATAAACGGTGGCTTGCGCTTACTAGTTTCGGCATGTTTCATGTAATCCACAATGAAAGCAGCGCAAAAATGAACTTCAATTTATCACGACTGAGGAAGTAAGGTTAAATAACAAGGGCAGCTCTACCCTCTCCTAATTTACACTCGACCTTAATCATTAAATGTTTCTCAGAACTGGAAACCTGAGGGCAACTCTCCCTAAACTGTACCAGAGGCAAGTGTCAATGAAGGCAAGTGTCACCAACTCATTAAATGTTCATGTTGAGGCAGTATTTTTAACAGTTTTCAGCCAAATTATGTAATATAAAATATAATAACAGCCCGCCTTAAATCAATATGTGTATTAACAATATATAAAAAGTGTATATTACAGTCATTATATATGTTTATATTATTGTATACATGTTCATTAATGTTATCTGAATGTACTACATAATTTAATAATGTAGAAGCTGTGAGAATAGCAGGTTATAAGTTGCTAACAATTAGGTAACCTTGAGGCAATAATCAGTAAGAAAGTGTAATAATGCTACTACTCATTCTTGGAGCAGCAATAATGTAATTTTTGTGACAGTTTATAAAAATAGCCAATTAACCACCAGAAAAAAGGTTAAGTTAAATAAAAGTATTCTATTGGATTAGGAATAGCCAATCAGAGACTTGAAATACAGAAATTTACAAATTTTAGCAGTAGAAATCAAGTCAGTTGCTTGTAGACAGTGCTCACAACTGGACGCGTTGCTAGCAGACAGTGTTACTAATCAGACGCGAGACACGACCTCGAGAAATTTAATACATATTCGTGTGAGACGAAAATAGTTTACGTGTTAAAAAGTGCAAGTAATTAACAAACGAATCTCACAGCTCTCTATGTCAGTGAAGTGTTATTAAAAATCGTGTCAAGAATTAATAAAAAAGGAGTGAATCAAAAAATTAAAACCTGTGTAAGCCTACATTCTTCAGTCGCACCACCTCCCTGTTAAGACATTCATGTCTCTAAAAATAAATACTGACGCAGCCGAGGCAAACGTAAATACCTAATATTTAAAGAAACAGTAAAAATTACAAAGTTAATTGTTTTTTAAACATTTGGGGCAAAGACCACCGGAAAGTACATTTGGGGCGAAGCCTACCAGAAACGTTTTACTATACGTGTGGTTGCTGCTACTTCAAGTTCGGCTCACCAACAGTTGAACTATAATACAACTCCTTCAATAAAATAACTTCTCATTGTTTCGTGATTAACCCATGCACTAAGTGTTTGTGTATTTACTGCAATAATTTGACATGAATAATACTACCTTATCCATATTGCATGTGAGGCCGTTTAAGCAGTAGAATTTGCTTCAAATTCTGATGCTGCTATCTCGAAGTTCATCTATTTAGATAACGTTTAATAATACCTGCTTCAGTTCTACGATGTCGTTCTCCTAGCTTGTTCTGCGTTGTCTGGTCCGCCAGCTGCTTCAGTGGTATAGCTATGATTTCTTTATCTCAGGGTATGCGTAAGTTTAATGTCAAAGGATAACATTCTAGCTTAGTTTAGTTTAATTGTCATTCAAATATTCTGTTTTAAAAGAGTCGCCGACTGTTCAATTAAAGAATTAAATTGTATCTAGGACAATAATTACGCAAAGGCTTCAGTTGCCGAAAGTCGCAGAATTGATACTCGGAAAGATCCCTCGCAATAGCCGCTAAATCTTTCTCACTCAAATGCTTCACAACTTAAAATTAAAATAAATACCACACGAGTAATCACAAGTCTCATACATGAGTACGTCACACGATTTAGTATGTAAGCAATTTATTGTGATACTGCAATCACAATTTCTTGTTACAAATAGAATAATGGCATCAACATAAACCATAATCAGAGCCTTAGAAATAGCTACGGAAAATGAAAGATACCCAGAAAAGAATGGCTCCGAATATATTCAGATGGATCCCTCATCAATAAAAAAATGCCTGTGCAGGAGTATACTGTAAACGTTTTGCACAGTATCTAACATTAGATGAAACGTTAAACCACTATGATGGAGAATTAACAGCTATAAAAGCAGCATTACAGAACATTGTGTATAGACCATACATAAAACAAAAAAGTCATGTTATCAGACACAAAATCAGCCATAGATGGGATAGCAAATTACAATAATAAAACAACAAGAAATATTAAAGAAATAAGAAGCCTAATTAAAGCAGTTGAAACTAGAAATCATGTCACTCTACAATGGGTCCCAGCTCATGTTGGACTTTTAGGTAATGAACATGCGGATCAATTAGCAAAGAAAGGTGCAATACAACAAATAAAACCTGCATGACAAATAGAAATAAATAAACAATTAAATAACATTAAAGAACATTTTCAAAAACAACAAAGACCTGATGAAGGAGATAAATTAAAAGATAAAGATTACAAGAATATTAAAGATAGAGTTGATATACAAAAAATACCAAGAAAGACTGCAGTGGCCTTATTTAGGATGGCAACTGGCCACGATTGCCTCGCAGAACACCTCTACAAGATGCTATGTCTACCTACACCGAAGTGTGAAGAAGATGTCATCCTGAACAAACAGCAACTCACCAAATGCAAAGGCCTTAAAAGTGATAACTTGCAGACTTTATATTGGGAAGCCAGAGGGAAAATGATGCAGATCAGTTAATTCCCAATGCCATTGGTGAACAACAACAACAACATAATACAAGATTTACAATTTAATTCCATATTTAATCCTCTTATCTCTACTCTGGGACCCCTGGGACCCAAAAGATCTAAACCCCGTTGTTGCCAAGCTATTGAGTTTTACTATAGCTTAAAATCCAATACCTACTATTATTTAACTTTCTTCTTCCTCTTGTTTGCTAATTTTCCTCAATCATTTTACTCTTAATCTGCCTAAAAGTTTTCGTACTTCTATTATGTTTTTTCTCGATTCTACATTCCTAAGCTTTTTTCCTTGAATTTCTTTTGGTAGATTTGTCCACTCCGTTTTTCCAATTCTCTGCCTAAGTATCTTGGTTTCCCCAAGCTCTAAAATTATGTTACACAAAGTTTAGTTCTCTAATTCCTCCCTGTTTTAAACCTTGATTTAGTAAGTAATATGAAGTAAATAAGTCTAATTTAGAATACACGTTTTTTATTAACTTAAGTTCCGCCCACCTTTCGCTACCCTACAAACGTTGCTACTTACGCGGTTCATACTTAAAACTCTACATATGCGTATCTGATAGTGTTACAATGCGATACCTCGCTTGAATCTCAGAATTTTATTCCCTTTCTAATTTATTGAAATTCTATCTACATGACTTTGCAAGCGTGCTGAAATAAACCATTCTGCATTCCAGAAGCACTACTCGGCTGTTACTAATGACTTTTCCTAACATGTCTCGCTAATAACCCTTCAACTCTGGGCTATTACAATATAAATTATTATTATTTATTGAAATTAATCCTGTATCATACTATCATTTCTTTATCTTTATTTATATATTCCTGTCAATAATTAGTGTATTCATGCAAACAAGAAATGGACAGAACAGCAGACATACACGTTTTTCGGAGAGGAAAAGACCAACTTTGCTTTAAATCACGATACTGAACAAAGTAACAACCGTAACAAAAGACGATGTGCAGATGTTCGAAATAAGGAAATATACAGAAATCGGACTTCCCTCTTTACTTTTCTTTTCGAAATAAATTCATTTTTATTGCCGATATGTGCACATTGAGTTTCGAGCTTCTTAAGCTTACACGCTTCTTAAGCACATTACGACCGTAAAACTACCAAAATAAAATTACCACATCAATCGAATATCACATACAATCTCGTATAATGCGCAATAAGAACGCATTGTTGGAGGAATCCACAGAGATTGAGGAAACGATGGCGAACGCTCGAGTATTGCCGTTGCCATGGTAACCGCAGTGAAGTGAATGTTTATGGCCGTAAGCCGGCAATTTTTCACCACGATGGCTCAACTAATGTTCTCTCTTACTGAAGGTGCCCACTGACAAAATGGATACGCTATTGTGTCTTGAAATTTATTGCAGCTATAAAAATATTAACAAAATATTTAAAGGTAGTTAAGAGTATACGGTATGTCCTATTTCCGTAATGTAAAACTGTGTGTGTGTGTGTGTGTGTGTGTGTGTGTGTGTACATTTGCTCAGAAATCACATATTACTTTTACACACGGACCATTTTACTTCCCCTGACACGTACATAGAAGATAGAGAAGGTATTGTATTCGATCCAAAAATTCTATACTGAAATTTCACCGGAAAATTATGGTTTTGAGGACCCCGAAAATTATAAAAAGGTTCTATGCGTGTGTGTCTTTAAACAGCATAACTCAAAAACGAAATTTGGATAAACCCCAAGCTTGGTATTTAAGTTCAGTACCTTCCAAAAATGGACACAAGATTTTCAAAACAAAATCCTCCACCCAAGTACACCTTACGTGGAACATTTTTTGAAATGCTTTATTTTCTCAAAAATTACTCTGACGATTTGGATTAAAATACCGTATATTAATGATATTTACATGACAAATAAAATGTATACCTTCAGTTTTCTGGAAATATCCTGTGAAGTCTTTTCCGTTCGGAAAGAATTTTGTATAATTTTGTATAAATCGTAAACGATAAGCGACAGATGAAAACGCACTACACACAAAATGTAGATACACACAATTTACTATCAAAATAACTTTTTCTGTGACACCAGCCGTTTCCGAGATACCGTTATAAAAATTTCAGTCTTTTTAATTATTTGTCATGCTTTTGAAATCCTGTGGTCGTTCAGCTGTTTCTGGTGGTTGCAGTATGAAATTTTATGGTCAGCTTATAGCGTCCGGTTCTTAAACATTTGACTGTCGCTCTTCTCTTTATATCTATAACAAATGTGTAATGTAGCAATTTCTGCAAAGGTTTATCTCGATTAAAATGAATTAGATAGAAGAATAAACTTAGTAAGAATAGTTTGTATACCCACTAATAAATGATAGAGGGTAGCGAAAGTCATGTGAGTGTAATACATTGGATTTTTACATTAATTTTGTAGACAATGCATGTTCATACTGTTCTATCAGTTTGTTTTTATGTGTTTTGTTTCATGATATATAAATATTTCCATATGATTCAAAGTTTTTTTATAATTGTTCAGTCATGTTTATTTTATGCCAGTGTTTAATCGCAATAAAAGCTGCAAATAATAGCATCAGCATTTGTACCAAAACAACATAAATAAATCCTGAAATGGATGCTGTATTACGTACCTGTAGGGCGCTTTGATGTCCGTACTCTCGTGACGTATCTCGATGTTCTCGTAGACTGGAATCTGATAATCGTGTATCTGTATTCTTGTGTGTGTTAGTATATTGTAATTATTATTTTATAGTTGTGTCACGACTGCTGTATTTGTGTCGGAGAGTAATTATGTCTTGTCAGAGTTGGGTATGGAGCATGTTAAAATATTTTACACACACGTATTATGTTAATTATTTCACTTGTATTTTATATAATTCACATATGATATTCACAATTTACTATCACCTGTCATGTTAAAATACGTAGACTTTAAATACGTAGTTTTAGCGTCTATTTAGAGACGTGCTTATACACTACCTTCCTGCTCGAAAACTGACAAGCTTCTGTTAGCGTTCCTTCCAACCGTCTTCTTAACGTACGTATTTGAATTATAGGCATGTATCAATGTACCTGATTGATGCTACTATCCAATAACAGTTTGTGTTACATATATATGTTTACAGACTTCAATCGTCTTAATTATGAATCCGAGGTTCGTTACATGCATAAGATATTACTGCATTTCTCGTAATTTATATTACTGGTTATATGGCTAACAATGACCTTTCCCGCTCATATCATATTCTATATGTTATAACGTTATATACTTGTTCTGTACCATGTGTACATTACGAATATATGTGTTTTTAACATTCTCTTGATTATTACAGTACAATATTATCAAAGAAAGTACATAACACGTAAAACTTAGT
This sequence comes from Deroplatys truncata, assembly GCA_030765065.1. NCBI lineage: Eukaryota > Metazoa > Arthropoda > Insecta > Mantodea > Mantidae > Deroplatys > Deroplatys truncata. Next base: position 168,293,118 of record CM060988.1, on the reverse strand, counting down.
ACAAAAATATTAAAGAAAGAAATTATTAATGTGCTGATGCGGAGAAGCTGTGAAGTTATTATTAATGAGTTATTGCATTAGTTTTTCCGTGGCTAGTACTGTATGCTGCTTCACGTCGACCCTCACCTGACCTTAGGTTCTTATGTAGTTTTCTCTGGTCAGTAGGTGAATGCTGGTGTGGTTTTTCATCTACCATGATTTCTTTTCCATTATTTCCTTTTCATTCTGTTTCCGTCCCATTTTTCGGGCGTGCTTCTAGGTGGCAAAGATACTTGTTCAAAAGAAATATTTCTTCCCGTGGACACTAGAGGGCTGCTTGGTTGACGGGTCGTCCATCGCCCTCTCTAGGAAATTCCAGCAGTGGGACTGGTATTCGAGCCCTTAGGGACTTCCGCGCCTCTCTGTGGCCTGTCTGTCTGCAGCCTGTGGCCTCCTGTGATTCCTTCACTTCATCCCTTCCTTCTGTAGGGTGGAGACCACATTAGGTGTTCCCCTCCGTTGTATAACCTTTACCTATTCATACCTCTATGTTAACTAGCACCAGAGGAAATGCTGCTTAAGTAGGAAACACTTACGGGAATTGCTCTTCAAAGTTTTGCAGCTTAATGCATCCTTGCTCCATAGCAGTTGAACCATCACAGTTTGAACAAAAAACACCTATGTAGCATTTTACTGAAAATAAATAATAATGCATTTACATTTAGAATATCTTCAGAATTGATACATTATTTTAAAGAGGAAATTCTATTAAACTATCTGGCGTAAAATGTAGCCCATTCCCCTAGATTGTCACAGTGTGTTTCTCTGCTTTAAGCTTCCACCTTCAAGTAACCAACTTTTGACTCACCCATCCGGTAACAGTTCTCTATGTAACTGGTCTAAAGAACACTTTACGGACATACAAGCTAACTAATGAAGGTTACATCTATGAAAGATTTCCACTACTATTGGTACACCAGGAAAAGCTAAACCAATTACAAATAATTCGGCCTTCTAGAGGAAGGGTTAAAGTGTTATTTGCATGTGAGCTTAAACTGAACGACAGCTAAGACATTTAAATATACGAGAGCTTCCATCAGCGACATGGAGATGCAGTTTAAGTTGTTGCCGCTACTGAGCGGTAATAATAAAATCAGCATTAAGTGAGCCATGGATGGCTCCTCCCTCTGTAACAATCTCCTTGCCTAGCTGATGCATGAAACACCTAGCTGTACATCACCTGCATTACCGGCCAGAACAACTCTTCACTTTCAGTCCACAGAATGGCTATAGATGCTATGCTATGGGCTAAGGAGTGACGTCAATTCACGTGATGGTCCCCACCAGTTCGGCCCTGGGCGACTTGCGAGCATGAGAAGAGGAACAAGTCGATTTTCGTGAACAAAGAGGAAGGAACTTTCAGCAGGGCTAAACCGAAGCGACCACCCCACACGTCATTTCGGTCTTGTCAAAATTGTACCAGTGTAATGATTTTTAGTAATAAAGTAACTTAATTCTAATTCTCTAGTGCGTCTGGAGTTTACGATTTAACGCAATAAAGCAAGTTTCAGTTATACTAAACAACAATGCAAAATTAAATTTACATGTTCAGATTGTGCAAGAGGAGCAAAGACGTAAAGTGTTTATACAGAATTAGTGAACCAAGCATACGATTTGTAAAGTTTATCTAAGATTTTTAAAGAAAATATGTATTATATAGCTGCAAGATATGTAATGTCTAATTCTTTAACGGCGTTGTTTATTGAAACATTTTATGTATATTACCTTTCCTTTATTACGACAAAGTTTTGTCACCTCTGGGGGTATTTTCACTTGTTGAGATACTTAAATGGACCCAGCACTTAATAAAACTGTAATGTTAAATCAGTAGCAGTTACTACTATATTACTACAGTGAAATGTTACTGTTTTTTTTAAATGATAATATTACAAAACCGAGCGGGATGGCTCAGGCGGTAAAGTATTCAGGAGGTCCCGGGTTCAAATCCCGTGGGCCAACCAACCTTTCTGAAGTTTTACCGTGGTTTTCCTTAGTCGCTAAGGTAAATACCGGATTGGATATTTAATACCACGACCCAAAGTTCCACTTTAAGTCTAAAACAATAGTAAAATGAAAACTAAGTGGTAATAGCGAAAGCTATGCCATCCATCCGCAGACAATGTAAGCAGTTAGACTGGACGGCACCCTAACACCATCTGCACGACACGAAGCAGAAAATCCGGCTGCCATGCGCTGGGGTTCTCTGTGGGCACGTGAGGAAACAAGACGGCATTTTCCAGGGATAAGACCTAGAAGGCTAGCTATCCGCCTTCTGTGTAGGGCGGTGGTTGGACTGTACGGCACTCTAATGCCATCTGCACGGCATGAAGCAGGTGGTTACAGGGATGAGACCTAGAAGGCTCACTGTCCGCCTTTATATGGGAGCGGCGGTGGATGGACTGGACGGCACCCTAATGCCATCTGCACGGCACGAAGCAGAAGATTCGGTAGCTATGCGCTATGGTCTCTGTGACACGTGATGGAACGGGTGGTTACAGCGATGAGACCTAGAAGGCTAACTGTCCATCACGTATCGTTCTAAGAGTTATCCACCAACAGATCCGTCGCGATATGACCAAGGAGTAAAAGCGACGTAAAATAAAATAGAGTAAATAAATATTACAAAGCAACACATTACAAAGTGCTAGCACAGCATAATTACACACTACAAAATAGTACGCTGTTACATAGGAAAACGGTATTGTAGCATCAAAATATAAGGTTTAAGTTGTAATGTTAACTTTCGGCAGTTCAAACATACCTACTTTGGGAGAGGTAAAGTACCCTGCCAATCCAGTGGTTAGAATTATGCTTCAAAAGCAGTGATGATCACGCTCGTAGGGTTAGGGTTAGAGTTTTTCCGTACCAATATAAACAGTTACATTATGGGTCACATTTTGTGCACGCCTGTATACATAAGCATAATAGCCACACAAGAAGTCGTAACGTTATAAAAACTAACAACTCAATCTCGGTAAATAATATTAAGAGGAAATCACGAGAACTGCCAAAATTGATATACCTGCTTTTAAAAATCTTATTGCTAAATTTTCTGTAGGTGCAAGGGGAATATGGTAGGCTTTAAGGGATAGTCAAATGTTTTAAGAGCTGGTTGCTATGTGGAGCATTCCATTCTCTTTACATGTCCAGGACATAAAAACCGAATAATGTATTTCCAGTTGAGAAAAAGTATAAGTATTGGACAATTCAAACAAATAACAAGGAATATCTCGGAAATAGTCCAAATGTACAAACAAATATTCACGACATGAATTGTGTGTTTTAACGAGATCTACATTTTTGTGTAGTAAACTTTTTTCTATCTCTTACGGTCTACCAGTTATGCGAAAGTCACTCAGAATGTAGAGGACTTTTGGGGATATTCGCAGAAAATTCAAGATATACATTAGATTTGCCATAAAAATATCTTAAACATATGACATTTTAATCAAAATCGTTAGAGCCATTCTTTATAAAATCAAAATTTTCGAGAACTTTTTCATATAAATGGTGTTTTGGGTGGATTTTCTTGAAAATGTTCGTGTCGCATCCTTTGAAGAAGCTTAACTTAAACAATAAGTTGACTTTTTATCATACTCCTATTTGACAATAAAAACGATCTACTAAGTAATAAAAAACCTGACGTGTTACGTTCACCTGTCTTTCTCTACCCTGTATCACTTATTGGCATACAAATTATTCTTACGAAAACTTATTTTATATCTATTTTAATCTAGATACACTTTTCTAGAAATAGCTACATTACGCATTTCGTTACAGATATAAACAGAACAGCGATAGTCAAATGTTTAACAACTGAACGCTACATGCTGGCCTTAAAATTCCATACTGTTTCCATGACATCGCGAGAAACAACTGAAAATAGACAAGATTTTAAAAGAATGGCTAAGTATTGAACAATTCGAACCATTAATAACGGATATCTCGGAAATGGCTGATGCAACCAAAAAAATTATTTGAAATAAATTGTGTGTTTTAAAGAGATCTGCAGTTTTTGTGTCATACTTTTCCTCTATCACTTCCCGTTACCATTTATACAAGATTATATAAAATTCCTTCCGAATGACGAGTTCACGGGCTATTCCCAGAAAATTTGAGATATACATTTCATTTTTCATGTAAATATCTGCAATATATTGTATTTAATTCAAAATCGAAACATGCATTTTTGAGAAAATAAAAAACTTCGAAAAATACTCCATGTAAAGGGTAGCTTAGGGAGGGGTAATTTTCGTGAGAATCTTCGTGTGGCATTCTTATTATGCACCTATTGCACCTAAATATAAAGTTGTTGAAATACAATGCTTTAGGTACATGCAGGAGAATGTAAAAATTATTGGATATAAGTTGGGCTGATATATTTTTCGTGTCTATGCTTTTATCTTTCTTATAGTTTGCGTGTTATTAAGAATTATAGAGATTTACATAGTATAAAGAGGAGAATATATCTAAATTATTTTTCATGTAAATGTTTTAAAGAAAACCGTGTGTAAAAGTTTGAGAAAATTCAAAATAACGAAACTGTTTTGAAGCCGGAATTATAAAGGCAATAATTATCATAATATTCTAAGAAGGATGGCGATATAAAATAAGTAATAATATATTTAAAATCAGTGTATGTATAAAAAGGAGAAGCATTGTGAAAATTGTTGACTGTAAAAGCTACAGAAAGACCAGACAGGCACAGTTTTGTTAATTAGGGACCAGCCTCAGGTAGAAAGTGTAAATACCATTGAAGCAAGTTTTCCAGGTAAACAGCCGAGTACAGCTGCACTTAGCCTGGTGAAGGCCACTCAAGGCATCTTGACGCCGAGTGGTGACGAGCGTTTGAGGGGAGAGAGGGGAAGTTTAGCCGTTGCTTTTTCTTGTGGAGCGTCGGTAGATCAGTCTGTTCTGAGTGCTTGGAGAGAGCAGGATGACATTCTCGTCGAGTGGAGAAGAATGGTGGCGAACATGCTAGAGGGTAGAACGCTTAGCTGTAGTTAATATTCTTCGTCTTGGTAAAGACAATGTAACTTCGTATGAATTTAATAGTGATCGGCAAACTTAAAGCATTATTTTAAACAGTGAATAAAAGTGTTCCAAGACAGCGTTTGTGTGTTTCTCTGTCCACACCCACGCATACCCGAGGTTAAGGTTTCATGCTGGAGCAGCCGTGGCAAAAGAAGAACCAACTGGGAGGAGACAAGCAGCAACCGTGAGGCAATGGTATTGCTTCATTGTTGGAGGACAGAGCGTGGCTGCGTCATATTGCGCCTAAACGTGGGGCTGAAAGAATTTACCTGCGCCAGTTTCTATACAAGTTTAGATTGGGATGGAGTATTTTCTTTAAAATCTTCACGACGCATCATTTGAAGATTCGGTCTTAAGTCCCAAGTATGTTATTTACACAACTTTTCGTTTTTAAGTTTCATATATTTATATACTCATTCTTGAGAGATGCTTATGACCAGGAGTTGATTAACGGAGTAAAATCAATCTCAGAAGTTTACAAACTTTTGCGCAAGCTCGGGCAAATATATGCTGCCGATGTTTTATGTTCTCGTATACACTCAGATGAAATACGCAAATAAAGCAGCTTCTATAATCTGGGAAAGCATTAACGATTTATGAGTTACAGCCAATAATTTGGCAATAAAATCTGACGTGGGCTGACTAGTGTAATTACGTCATAATTTGAAGTCACTATATAGGAAGACATCTACCACCATCCTGCGTTAAATTCACGCATATGGCCGTCAAATGGGACAACTATATGAGTGGATTGGTATTTTATGGTCATTCGTATAAAAATATGAGATATAAGAAACTAAGGTTTTAGAATATACAGGCAGAAGGATGTGGCAATTAGAATGCAATGCCGTTATAACCCACCTCCTACAGCCTCCAGTATTTTCACTTTTGCTCTTCGTTTTGGTGTATTAATTTAATTGCACTTTATAACAGAGTTGGGTGGCAGAGACGATAACTCTGTTGCCCGCTTTCTGGGGGTATGGGTTTGATCCCTGGTGACCGCCTCTCTGACCAATAGGTTTTTCGGGGGCTTTCCCGGGTCGTCAGGGGAATTTCCTGTTCCTCCGTTTCGTTCCATTAATCATTTCATTCATCCTTCACCTCGTTTGGTCTATGCCAGTGTTGGATAGCGTTTCGGTGCAGCGTGGCAGGTAAAAAGGTTGTTGTCTGTAAACTTTGTCTGTCCCTCGCCCTTCGGCTGGTTGCCGGGGTATAAGGACCGCCACTTGGGGGCGTTAAATCTTGAGTGGTTGGCGGGGTCCTCAGTCTGCCTGGCCGACTGCCGGGGCGTGTATAAACCGGAAAATGTAGGGACCCTGTCATTGCTGTGCCGTCACTCCTGCTTCCGGCCGCCGGATTACTCCTTTCACCTCATCCTTCCCTCCCGGTTGCGCCCCTCGTGGGGCGTCGGTACATTATCCTCATTCCTGGATCGGTGTCGAATCCACTACGCTTCACAATCCAATCCAATTATGTTATGTATGATATGATATTCTCCTCTACATTAACTTTTACAAATTCACAATTCCTTCCATGCATCTCTAACATTCAGCCCTTTTTACTTTATCTATCACTTACCCCTAATATGTGTGGTGTATCTGTGTGTGTATGTGTGTGTGTGTGTGTGTGTGTGTGTGTGTGTGTGTGAGAGAGAGAGAGACAGAGACTCAAAAACAAATAAATATACAACGGTTAAATATTAGTCTTGGTATTTAAGCTCAACATCATTCAAGGATATGAACAAGAAGATTTTCAAGAAAACATAACTACCCTTTACATAGAAAAACATGTTCTTTTTTATTTATCAAAAAAAAGAAGCCCGAAACATTTGGATTAATCTTGCTATGTAAATAGCCTTTGAAGACTTATTTTGGGTGATGAACTACAACTAGTAAGAAATTCTGATGTGCTACATTCACATGACTTTCTCTACTCTCTATCGTTTATTAACGGGTATACAAAATATTCTTGCTAAAGCTTATGTTTCTATCTGCTTAATTTTAACCGAGATAAATCATTTTAGAAATAGTTGCATACATATTTCCCTATAGGTACAAAGGGAATAGTGATAGTCAAATGTCTAAGAACTGGACGCTGTCTACTTGCCTTAAAGTTCCACGACATCGCGAGAGACAACTTAAAATCGAAAGGACCTTTAAAACAGGATTAAGTATTGAACAATTCGAACTAGAATTATCTCGGAAGTGTGAAAAAATTGTATTTTTAGGGATCTATATTTTTGTGTAGTGTGTTAAGCCTATCGTTTAACGTTTACCAGTTATATGAGACTGTACAAAATTCTTCCCGAATAACGCTGACTTCACAGGCTATTTCCAGAATATTTAAGATATATGTTTTATTTACCTGTAAACATCTCTAATGTATGGTGTTTTAATCAAATATTAGAGCCATTTTGAGGAAATGAAAAATTTCGAAAAATCTTCCATATAAAGTGTAGTTAGGACTAGGAGTATTTTTTTGAAAATCTTCGTCTTGCATTTCTGGGAGATACTAAACTCAAATACCAAGTTTGGTATTTTTCTGACTCCTAGTTTTCGAGCTCTGATGTTCATAGTTAACACGTACCTTTTTCTAAAAATGCCTTTTTGGGTTTAGGGTGCCTCAAAATACATATTTTCGTTGAAAATCTCGATATTGAATTTTTGGATGGAATACATTACTTTTCCTGACACCAAAAAAAGCCATTTTTTAAAAAAAAGGTCCATGTGTGTGTTTGTGTGTTTCCTGTGAAGAGAATAACTCTAAAACGAATAGTCTGATAAATACCAAACTTGCCATTTAAGTTCAGTATGCTACAAAAGTGCGACAAAAAGATTTCAAAGGAAATCACTCAACCCAACTACCCTTTACATGGAGGTTTATTCGAAAGATTTGATTTTCTGAAAAATTGGATCTAATATTTGGATTAAAATACCGTATATTAAAGATATTTACAATAAGAATAAAACGTATATTTTTAATTTTCTGAGAATATTCTGTGAAGTCCTCTTCATTCGGAAGGAGTTTTATACAATGTTATATAATTAGTAAATGTTCAACAGTAGCGAAAATGTACTACAAAAAACATTAACATCTCCTTAAAACACGCAATTTATTTCAAATAACGTTTTCTGGTATAAGACAATTGCAGGGTATCCGTTATTAATTGTTCGCATTGTTCAACACTTTGTCATTCTTTTAAAGCTCTGTGGACATTTATTTGGAAGGAGTATGAAATTTTAAAGACAGCGTATAGCATCCAGATCTTAAACATTTGACTATTGATGTTCCCTTTGTATGAGGGCGACACTGAAGGTTTTTAGAACACAAACAAGAATTAGTTTTAAAAAATCTGATGTATTACACTCACATGACTTTCTCTACTCTTGTACAAACTATTTTTACAAACGCTTATTCTCCATCTACTTCATGTTAATCGAGATAAACATTTGCAGACTCTATCTTATTGCTAATTTTCTTGTAGTTGTAAGGGGAATATATATTTGCAATGGCAATATAGAAATACGGTAGCCTTTAAGCACACACATATCTCTTAATAGCTGGTTCCTATGTGCAACACCATTCTCTTTGCCACAGATTAATACTCTTTGCATATCCAAGACAAAAAAATTAATAACGAATTCCCATTTCAGAAAATAACTATTGAAAACTTTAAGGCAATAACAAGCAATATCTCAAAATGGTTCACTCAACAAAAAATATGTATATGACACAAATTGTGTATTTTAACGCGATCTATATTTTTTGTGTAGTAAAATTTTGTCTATCTCTTATGGTTTACCAGTTATGCAAAAGTCGTTCACAATGAAGAATACTTTTGGGGACATTTCCTGAAAATTCGAGATATACATTTCATTTGCCATGAAAATATCTTAAATATATGATATTTTAATCAAAATCGTTAGAGCCGTTTTTGAGAAAATTAACATTTTCGAAAAATCTTCCATGTAAAGGGAAATCTGGGGTAGGGGATTTTCTTGAAAACCTTCGTGCCGCATCTCTGGAAGATACTGAACCTAAATACCAAGTTTGGTGTTTATCCGACTGTTGGTTTATGAGTTATGCAATAACACCAGATAAACACCAAACTTGGTATTTAGATTCAGTATCTTCCAGAAATGCGTCACGAAGGATTTCAAGAAAACCCCCCACCCCAGATTACCCTTTACATGGAATATTTTTCGAAAACTTTAATTTTCTCAAAAACGGCTATAATGATTTTGATTAAAATATCATATGTTTAAGATACTTTCATGACAAATAAAATGTATATCTTGAATTTTCTGGGAATGTCTCCAAAAGTATTCTTCATTGTGAACGACTTTTGCATAACTGGTAAACCATAAGAGATAGACAAACTTTTACTACACAAAAAATGTAGATCGTGTAAAGTACACAATTTATGTCATATACATTTTTGTTGTTGGGTGAACCATTTTTGAGATATTGCTTGTTATTCCCTTAAATTATTTTTCAATACTTATTTTCTCAAATGTGAATTCGTCATTCATTTTTTGTCTTGGATATGTAAAGAGCATTAATCTGTGGCAAAGAGAATGGTGCTGCACCTAGCAACCAGCTATTAAGAGATCTGTATATGCTTAAAGGTTACTGTATTTCTATATTGCCATTGCAAATACAAAACAAGGGGAACATAGTACGCCTTAAGCGATAGTCAAATATTTTTAGAACTGGTCGCTATGTGTAAAATGTAATTCTCTTTGAATGTCAAAAGGTCGTTTCTGCAAATGTTTATCGGATTAATATGAAATAGATGGAGAATAAGAGTTTGTAAAAATAGTAGAGAAGTCATGTGAGTGTAACACATCAGAATTTTTCCTTTTGGGCGTTCTTCACGACGTTTTCCAAAATTTGCGGTAAACAGACGTTTTTGTACCAATCGGTAGTAATCCTTATGTTTATCTTCTAATGTCGTAGTAGCAATATGGTCCGTTTTAGAAAAAAAAATCTAACAACCATCTTCTTATCAGCACTTCGTCGGATTTTGTAGGTATAGTTTCTGTTGTAAGGACCCATTTAGCCGATTGACTTTTCTTTTCAGGATCATAACAATAAATCCAAGATTCTCACTAGTAACGACATTCCAAACTCAATTTGAAGTGCCACTTGGATTTTTTCTGCATCAATCAATGCGTTGTTGTTTTTGATCGGGAGTCAGTTTATGTGGAATCCATCGACAACAAAGTTTTGTCACGTCTAACTTTTGATGTTAAATGTTTTGGATTTGACTCATACCAATGAACAATGTCGCTCGAATAAATTCACAAGATGTCTGTCGATTTTCTTCAAGCATTGCGCGAACAGCGGAAATATTTTCTTCAGTAACACTGTTCTTGAGCGTCCTTCACGAAATTCATCACTAAGAAAAACCGATCTCTTTTGAATTCGCTGTACCGGTTATAAATTTTTGCCTTAGATAGAACTCCTTTGCCAAATGCATTTATAAGCCGATCTTCACGTTATACAGGTGTAAATTACGATATAAAATCGTAAAAGCTCATAGTCCAAAAACATTCTCCAGTCAAATTAATTTTTGGGTGAACACAAAATCTTTAAATGATGATAATTAACAAATTGTTATATTAAATCGAACAAACTGCACTCGCAAAACATTAGAAGGTAGCCTTCAAATATAAATAAATAAATAATACAGGGTAGAGAAAGTGATACGAATGTACAAATGAGATTTTCCATAATAAAAAATCTGATGTGTTACACTCACATGACCTTCTCTACTCTTGTACAAACTATTTTTACAAACGCTTATTCTACATATGCTTCATGTTAATCGAGATGTTAATCTTATTGCTAATTTTCTTGTAGGTACAAGGGGAATATGGTAGGTTCTAAACGATAGTCAAATCTTTTATGCGCTGGTTGCTATGTGGCGCATTCCATTCTCTTTGTATGTCCAGGACATAAAAAAATGAATAACGAATTCCCATTTGAGTAAGAGTATTGGAAAATTTAAAGGAATAACAAGCAATATCTCGAAAATGGTTCACTCAACAGAAAGATGTATATGACATAAATTGTGTATTTTAACGCGATCTACATTTTTGTGTAGTAAATTTTTGTCTATCTCTTATGGTTTACCAGTTATGCAAAAGTCGTTCACAATGAAGAATAATTTTGGAGACATTCCCAAAAATTCGAGATACACATTTCATTTGTCATGAAAATATCTTAAACATATGATATTTTAATCAAAATTGAGAAAATTAAACTTTTCGAAAAATGTTCCATGTAATGGGTACTCTGAGGTGGGGGATTTTCTTGAAAACCTTCGTGTTGCATCTCTGGAAGATACTGAACCTAAATACCAAGTTTGGTGTTTATCCGACTGTTCGTTCCTGAGTATGCTGTTCACAGACAGACACACAGACATATACGGACATGTTTCCGAAAATGCTTTTTTTGGATTCAGGGGATCTCAAAACATGTATTTCCGGTGAAATCTCGGTATCGATTTTTTGCGTGGAATACAATACTTCCCCTACTTACTATACGTAGCAGAGAAAGTAAAAATGTTTGTTTGGATTCCGGCAGCTTCAAAATATGTATTTCCGGTGAAATCTCGGTAATATAAAGGAGTAGGGAAAGTAAAGAATATAAGTGTACATAAAATCAAACGAATAACAAACAAAATCCCTGAAATGGCTAATGCCACAAAAAATGTTTTCAAAGATGCTTTTTTTGGATTCAGGGGGTCTGAAAACATATATTTCCGGTGAAATCTCGGTATCGAATATTTGGGTGGAATACAATACTTCCCGTACTTACTATACGTAGTAAAAATGTATGGGGAATGTAGGCCTTCATAAGAACAATAATGGTCGGAAGATGTTGAGTGAACGTTGCAATATATACCTTTAAAACCTTCTTGTTATATAGGAATTTACCTCCTTTCAGCACGCACTAGAGATGTTACATTTCTCTGGCTGCATATAAAATACAGAGAAAGCTCATAACCGGGTCCACAATTGTCGATATATTGCCGCTGCTGAGAGAAATTTGCGGTTGAAGCCGGTAGGGGACGAACAGGGACAAAGCTCATGAAAGATTACAATCTCGATTGTCACCCCGTGGAAAGAGGGTAGGAAGGGTGTTACATTTCGTTTTATTACACCAGATTCCTCTACGCTAGACCGCCTCGTGTTATAGTGCGGTTATATCCCAGCGTTTATAACGTCTCTTAATTTGCTTAATATGGTCCAGATTGCTGACATCTCTGCTATCATTACACGGGGCTATTCGTATACTTTATTGTGGAATTAGCGAGCCATTTAAATTAACTTCTCATGAGAGAAGAGCAACATGTTAATACGATGCCTTCGTGTGTATACCACAAGCACAAAAGCAGTAGTTCTGTTGTGCTGGTCCAGGCAAATGGGAGGTGAGGTGTGTTCACTCGTTGGGAAAATACGATACTGCACTACTGTTGGACAAAGTACAGAATTGTTCAGAAGTTTCAGAAGTATATATATATATATATATATATATATATCAGGTTTTTTATTTAAAATAAACCGTGAAGATCACAAACGTAGTTCACTCACTACTAGAACAAGGAACGTTCAAAAGTATTAAGAGAAGACTAAAATTCCCATTCCACCAATACTAAATCTGCTAAATCCATGATCCATTATCACAGAAAGTATATAAGATATTAGACTGAAATATTTATAGCATGTAGACGAATACCTTCCAAGTGCACCGAACTACTTCTATTCAATAAGTTTGTTTATTGATGAGGATGCCTTTTTTCAATAATACCATAATTTGATTAAAATTTATCATCAGTTATTTTTTTAAAAATAACCAACCATTTTATTAACACCAAAGCAGATCCACAACAGCATTAAAGGATGTTCTTTATCATCCTAAAACTGAATTTAGCTATTTTCAATGGTTTCTGGAAAAAAACAGGTCATTTATGCCAGAAAAGTTCATTCACAAAAAATAAGTTCAAAGCAAAACTGGAGAAAACTAAGTCTCATATATTGGCAAGAAAAGAACCACATGGATTGATCGTACAAAAACGGCCATATTTAACAGTACTGTTAATTCGCAGAACGAAACTTCCCCTAAGACGGACTGAAGTTTATCTCTCTACTCCAAAGTATGTAGGATCAACAATTATTCTTTTCCTAGTAAGTGGTAAAGATTTACAGTATAAAATGGCAGATGTGGGACCATTTTGAAAACTACATTTAAAACATAATTCTAGTATCCACGATGATAAAATATATACCAGGTGGCCCAAACAAGCCTCCTTTGCAATTTATGTTTCCCGCATACATAGATGCAAACGAAGTTTCCGCATCACTGCTGTTCAAAGGGTCAGTGCATGTACAAAAGCGAAATGTCACTGAGGTAGTGCTGCTGTCTGCAGGTGTTTACGTGGTAGTTTCGTACTGATAAATGTCGCGTGGTCACCTGCTTGCAGTTCGAGCCAGGTATTCAGAAAAAAACCTAACGTTCACCAATAATGAACACACAGATATGTTACAATGTGTGCGGATGCATACCAAAATGAGGCTGAGGCTTGAATGCTGTGCAGCATCTGACTTCTGAGCACTTTTTTAACGTATAAACATAACAATAAGAAATCATGGACCATTCCAGGTAAAACGTGGACCTGAGAGGCACTTACATCAATTCATCTACCAAGGCCGACATGTTTATGCATATTCCTATTATGAATAATGCATTAATAGAAAATAAGTTAATTCTAACGCACTTTTAAGGATACATAAACATAATAAGAATAGAATTTTGTTGAATCTTGTTAACTTTGCGGCACTAGTTGATGTCATACAGTTGTTCTGATTGAAGATTGTCATGGAACTAAATGCCTTAACACCTGTGCTCAGGTTTGCATCAAGCAGCAATCCTGAATTCTTGTTAATGAGTGAATTGTTTATTAAATAACCGATGACACCCCCACCACACACAGTCATTTAAACAACAGACTTTGGACACACCGCGAAATGTTTTAGTTTAAAGACAACTTTCCGGAGCCCAAATGAATCGAACCCGGAGCACTTCATATAGCAGGCAGTTTCTCTACCGAATGAGCTCTGGCACAAGTAATAGCAGGTAAAATGTTCGTATTCAAGCATAGGTATTTCATTTAGCGGTCTTCCCTCTGTCGATAGGAAGTCCCCTTTGCAATACTGCTTAGGCAAACCTTTTAGCATCCGTGCTATCCCGTATAAGCTAACTTCAACTAAGAACGGCTTATGTGGGCCACCTGGAATATATATATATAAACAAATTTGAAGTGCCGCCTTAGATCGGAAGTTAGTTTATGTGAAATCCGTTAACAACAAAGTTTTCTCACATTTAACTGTTTATGTTAAATGTTTTGGATTTGACTTATACCAATGTCCAATGTCCCTAGAATAAATTCATAAAATGCCCGTCGAACTTATTCAAGCATTGCTCCAACAGCGACCATATTTCATCATTAACAGAGGTACCTCTGCGTCCTTCACGAAATTAATAAACAAGAAAAAGCCGATATCTTTAGAATTCACTGTATTAATTACTAATTGTTGCTTTAGATGGGGCTACTTCGTCAAATACATTTCTAAGCCGATCTTAACATGATCATTTAAAATCGTAAAACAGTCATAGCCCAGAAATATTCTATAGCCAAATTCATTTTTAGATGAACACAAAAACTTTCAATTATGATAATTAACAAACTGTTAGAGCAAATCGAACAAGTTAAATGACAATCAACTCACAAAACTTTAGAAAGTAGCTTTCAAATATAAACAAATTTCATTTGTTTTTAGAAACAAGGCATTCTAACATTTTTCAGTGTACCCACGTATTTATTTTACTCAGGTCTCACATTTTACAACTAAGATTCTGTTGTTTTAAACGCATCCCAGGGAACAGGCCAGATCAAAGAGCAGGAGCTGTAAAGTGAATGAGATGAAACATAATCGACAATTGAGAGCCGTGTGGCCAACTCTCTGCCATGAATATGGGATGGTAGGACATGTTTCATCCTCATGGGCAGGTAATAAATGTAACTTTTATGTTTCTCGCCTCTCTACGTAACAGTCGTAAATCTTGTAAAATACCTGGCAAATGTTCCGACCATTATAACTTTCCACACATCGCTTCGTCTGTCTTAAAACTCCAGCATTAGTTACTTTACTGAAGGAGCAGTTTACACATTTGTGCAAAATTATAGTTCTCATCGTTATCACACAATTTATCTCATTTCAGAGAATGCGAGTTCTAAAAGCCACTAAATCCAGCCTCATAGCGTCTTTTGAAAACGAAAAACATCCCTGTGCAACAATTACAGCACTGAATAAAGTACATTTTGAAATGAAAAATCCTACGTGCTACATTCACATGACTTTTCTACCCTCTATAATTTATTAGTGGGCATAGAAATTAGTCTTACTAAACCTTATCTTTCTATATACTACATTTAATCCAAATAAACCTTTACAGAAATAGCTAGATTACACATTTCGTTATGGATACAAAGGGAACAGCGATAGTCAAATGTTTAAGAACTGGACGCTATGTGCTGGCCTTAAAATTCCATACTGTTTCCATGACATCGCGAGAAACTACTGAATGTTGAAAGGACTTAAAAGAATGATAAAGTAATAAACAGTTCTAACCTTTAATAACAGATATCTCTGTAATGATTTGTGCCACAAAAAAACTTATTTTAGGGAAAAGAGATTTACATTTTTGTATGCTATGTTTGTGTCTATCGCTTAACGTTTATCAGTTATACAAGATTATACAAAACTCCTTCCGAATGAAGAGGACTTCACAGGCTATTCAGATAAAAATCAGGATATACATTTTATTTGTCATGTAATTTTCTTTAATACATGGCATTTTAATTAAAATCGTTTGAGCCATTTTGAGAAAACCAAAAATAACGAAAGTTGTTCTATGTAAGAGAGTAGTTTAGATTGAAAGAAATGTTTTGAAAATCTTCCTGGCGCATCGTTTCAAGATGCTGAACTTAAATACAAAGTTTGGTATTTAACCGATAGTTCATTTTTTAGATACTTACGCTGCTCATAGACACACTGAGGCAGTGTGTCTATGAGTACTTTTAACACTTAAATGATTTCAGTCAAATTATATAATAACAAAAATATAATAACAGCGCCATAACCATATATAAAAAGTGTATATTACAGTCATTGTATATGTTTATATTATTATATACATGTTCAATAATGTTATGTGAATTTATTACGTAATTTAATAATGTAGGAGCTGTGAGAATAATAGCTTAAAAGTTGCTAACAATGAGTAACAATGAGGTAACATTGAGTTAATAATGAGTAAGAATGTTTAATAATGCTACTAGTCATTCTTGGAGCAACAATAATGTAATTTGTGTGACAGTTTATAAAATAGCCAATCAACAACCAGAAAAAAGTTTAAGTTAAATAAAAGTATTCTATTGGATTAGGAATAACCAATCAGAGACTTGAAATACAGAAATTTACAAATTTAGGCGGTTGAAATCAATTTAGTTGTTTGTAGACACTGCTCATAACTGGTCGCGTTGCTAGCAGACAGTGTTACTAATCAGACGCGAGATGTGTCCTCGAGAAATTTGATACATATTCAATGTGAGACAAAAATAGTTTACGCGTTAAAAAGTGCAAGTAATTAATAAAAGAATCTCACAGCTCTCTATATCAGTGAAGTGTTATTTAAATCGTGTCAAGCATTAATAAATGTAGTGAAGTAAAAATTATAATCTGTGTAAACCTACATTCTTCAGTCGCACCGCTCCCTGCTAGGACATTCATGTCTCTAAAAAAAATAAATACTGACGCAGCCGAGGCAACATAAATAAAAATAATATTTAAAGAAGCAGTCAAAATTGCATTTGGGACGAAGGCTACCTGGTACCATACGAGCGGTTGCAACTACTTCAAGTTCGGCGCTCCAACAGTCGAAATATAATACATAATCTTCAAACTGACGTTCCATACGTAGCAAAAACAAACCTTCAAATTGGCTCCCAAAACGTGGGGCAAATAACAACGTAAAAATAACAATATAAAAACTTTCTAAACACACACCTTTATTTGACATTTATTTTGCGTTTTTTGGATTCAGAGAGCCTCAAAACCTCAGTATTGAATTTTGGGTGCAATACAATACTTCCTCTACCTACTATAGATAAGTAGTAAGTAAATTAAAAATGATACTTTTGATCTAGTGATCTATAGGAATGTGTCAGTTTCTTCTTCGAAGTGTACGTTGCACAGAGAAAACGAAAACGGGCGAAAGAGATAGAAGGGAGGTAAAGCAAAGAGAGAGAGAGAGAGAGAGAGAGAGAGAGAGAGAAGTGTCTCGCAGTAATGGCAAACAACGCTAGAGTAGCTAGGTATTTTATTAAAGAAAATCTTATGTGTTATACTCACATGACTTTCTCTACTCTTGAAAAAACTATTTTTACAAACGCTTATTCTCCATATGCTTCATGTTAATCGAGATGTTAATCTTATTGCTAATTTTCTTGTAGGTGCAAGGGGAATATGGTAGACTTTAAGCGATAGTCAAATCTTTTAAGAGCTGGTCGTTATGTGGAACATTCCATTCTCTTTGCATGTCCAGTACGTAAAAAAATTAATAACGAATTCCCATTTGAGAAAAAGTATTAGAAAATTTAAGGGAATAACAAGCAATATCTCGAAAATGGTTCACTCAACAAAAAAAATGTATATGACATAAATTGTGTATTTTAACACGATCTACATTTGTGGCATAGCAAAATTTTGTTTATCTCTTATGGTCTACCAGTTATGCAAAAGTCGTTCACAATGAACAATACTTTTGGAGACATTCCCAGAGAATTCGAGATATACATTTCATTTATCATGAAAATATCTTAAACATATGATATTTAATCAAAATCGTTAGAGCCATTTTTGAGAAAATTAAAATTTTATGTTCCATGTAAAGGGTAATCTGGGGTGGGGGGATTTTCTTGAAAACCTTCGTGTCACATGTCTGGAAGATACTGAACCTAAATACCAGGTATGGTATTTATGCTACTGTTCGTTTCTGAGTTACTCTGTCCTCAGACACACACAGACACTCACACACGGACATGTTTCCAAAAATGCTTTTTTTGGATTCAGGGGATCTCAAAACATATATTTCCGCTGAAATCTCGGTATCGAATTTTTGGGTGGAATACAATATTTCCCCTACTTACGTAGTAGAGAAAGTAATAAGGACAAATGGAGGGGCCTCCGTAACTGGGACAGGGCCCTTTCTGCTTCTACCATGCCCCGTGGGAGAGAGCGATGATGAGAGAGTCGAAGGGCGAACAGATCCGGATGGTGGCGGGCGCAATCATGGACGGGGTCCCTAACGTTTCCAGATCTTCTGGTTGGGGCCACTTGGAGGTGGGCTAGGGAAGAAATCTCTACAAAGCGCATTGCATCGCCCAGCCGCACACCTTCGACTGGTCCTGAAACGCTGCAGGAGATGATGGCTACAGGAAATGAGAGTCAGGAAAGCCTGGCAAAAGAGAAACTACTACACTATTCGCCTGCCTACGAGGGGAATCCAAGAAAAACTCATGGATAAGTGTGGGCGATCGCTGGGGGCCAAACCTTGGGAGAAACTTTCACTCAGTTGTCTCTTTGATTTGATTTTAGTAAACACCTGCATATGCATAAGCAAGCCAGTTTTATAAATCACATATTAAAGCAAAAGAATGTCGAAAAATGTCTGGAACATTGCATTCTAATGTAACCAAATAGATGATGAACGTATAAAAAGCGAGCAAGGAATTTTGCAAAAAAATAAAAAAGGGAATGGACGGGTGAAACGGACTTTTATATTAAAATCTGTGAAGTTAAAAGAAATCAGGAATGACAAAAATAAGAAAGGAATGGAGATGCAGCCCCTCTGAAACAAAAGAACCTACAAGGCGGAAAATTGATTAGAACTCGATTCGTGCGCGAGAGAAGGAAGAAATTTATCATAAAACCACAAACATTAATAAAAATCCTCTAGGAAGGGTAGATTCCATAGTAACCCTAATTTAAAAACCGCATTTCATTAAGAATATATTTTTACTTTCTCTATGACGTACTTGTAGTAAGTTTACCACGCGAGATGGCACCACAGCATGTGAGGTTCCCATTCGAGAGGTCCGTGGTTCGAACCCCGCCAGCACTGTCTTCCCTGACTGACGTTTTTTTTCAGGTTTTCTTCAGTCCTCATAATTGGCAAATGTCGGAGAAGTAACTCTGAAACATTTCCTTCTCAAAATTAGTTTCCAAAATATCATTTTATTTCATGCATCATCAGCATCCACCGCCAGTGGTGCCGTATGTAGTAAGAATGGGCGTTAAACAATACCCAAAAATCTGATGTGTTACACTCACATGACTTTCTCTACTCTTGTACAAACTATTTTTACAAACGCTTATTCTCCATATGCTTCATATTAATCGAGATATCGAGATGTCAATCTTATTGCTAATTTTCTTGTAGGTGCAAGGGGAATGTGGTATGTTTTAAGCGATAGTCAAATATTTTATGCGCTGGTTGTTATGTGGAGTATTCCATTCTTTTGCATTACTAGGACAAAAAAAAATGAATACCGAATTTGAGAAAAAGTATAAGTATTGTAACATTTAAGGAAATAACAAGCAATATCTCGAAAATGGTTCACTCACCAACAAAAAATGTATATGACATAAATTGTGTATTTTAACGCGATCTACATTTTTTGTGTAGTAAAATGTTGTCTATCTCTTATGATTTACCAGTTATGCAAAAGTCGTTCACAATGAAGAATACTTTTGGAGTCACCCCAGAAAATTCCGGATATACATTTCATTTATCATGAAAATATCTTAGACATATGATATTTTAATCAAAATCGTAAGAGCCGTTTTTGAGAAAATTAAAATTTTCGAAAAATGTTCCATGTAAAGGGTAATCTGGGGTGGGCGAATTTTCTTGAAAACCTTCGTGTCGCATCTCTGGAAGATGCTGAACCTAAATACCAAGTTTGGTGTTCATCTGACTGTTCGTTTCTACGTTATGCTGTTCACAGACACACACGGACGTGTTACCAAAAATGCTTTTTTGGATTCAGGGGGCCTCAAAACATTTCCGGTGAAATCTCGGTATCGAATTTTTGGGTGGAATACAATACGTCCCCTACTTACTCGTCAGTCCGTCTGCTATCGTTAGATAACTAGAATCTTCTTTTCCCTTCCATCCGCTTCTAGAACGTGAGTACAGAATGTTCTGTAGAAGACTCCACTGGCTATACAAATGAACGTTCTTGCGAGCAAGTCACTAAGTAAGTTAGTGAATGCGACAAAAAGTGCTCTTCTCCGAGCGAGTTAGTGACGACAGCTGTGACGTGCAATGAGTGCTGCTACTGCGAGAGATTAGAAAAGCCTTGAGTTCGATTCACCAGGGAGTTAACCGTCCGGAAGATGAGGCTACGTCGTATGCATTTTATTACGTCGCTATCTCACGAAGGGACAGTGAAAAGTTTAAGTAAATCAGTTTAAGGATGAGATAGTGAGAGCTTAGTGAAGTGTAATGTGCACAAGGTCACAATATGCACAAAACAAATGAAGTGTATACCTTAGCTTTTCTGGGATTAGCCTATTATATCCTCTTCATACCGAGTGAGATGGCTCCGCAGTAATGTGTGAGGCTCCCATTTGGGAAGTCCCGGGTTCGATTCCCGGTGGCCGCCCACTCTGAGCATGAGTGTTTCTTGGTTTTCCATGGTAGACACATGCAATGCCGGAGTGGTGTGTTCTACTATTGAGGCAGTGTCTTTAACGCTTAAATGATTTCAGTCAAATTATATAATATGTAAATTCAATAACAGCCCGCCTTGAAGCAATATGTGTATGTAATAATTTGTAAAATGTATGTAACAGTTATTGCATATGCTTAAATAATTGTAAACATGTTCAATAGTGTTATGTGAATGCATTACGTAATTTAATAATGTAGGAGCTGTGAGAAATAGGTTTAAAGTTACTAACAATGAGGTAACCTTCAGGAAATAATGACTTTGAAAGTTTAAATGCTACTAGTCATTATTAGAGCAGCAATAATGTACATTTTGAGACAGTTTAAAAATAGCCACTCAACCAGAAAGACCTTTAGTTAAATGAAGGTATTCCATTGGACTAGGATTAGCCAATCAGAGACTTGAAATACAGAAATTTACAAGTTTAGACGGTTGAAGTAAATTCAGTTGCCTCCAAACAGTGCTCATAACCAGACGTGTTGCTGCTAGACAGTGGTCATAACCAGACGCGAGATGTGTCCTCGAGAAATTAATTACGTATTCGTGTGAGACGAAAATGTATACGTGTTAAAAAGTGCAAGTATTAAATCTAAGAATCTCACAGCTCTCTATATCAGTGAAGTGCTATTTAATTTTTATCAAGGATTAATAAAAAGGAGTGAAATAAAACTTAAAATCTGTGTAAGCCTACATTCTTAGTCGTACCAAAACCCTGCCAAGAGAAACGTGTCTCTAACAAATACTGACACAGCCGAGGCAAACATAAATATATAATATCTAAATTCAAAGTTAATATTTTTAAACTTGGGGCGAAGGCTACCGGAAACTTGGTACCATACGTGCGGTTGCAACTACTACAAGTTCGGGTCCCAACAGATGAAAGATAATACAACTCCTTTAATACATCTTCAAACTGGCTTTCAATACGTAGCAGCAACTACCTACTTCACTATGGATTTCCTCCTTCACCCATTTCCTCTCCATTTCGCTTTCCTTTTATATTAAAGGTTGACTCTGGGGCTGTGGTTCGGTTAGTGTCGGGCAGATAGCACAGGGGCTTGCGGTTTGAAACTTCTTTCGGTCCTCCTAGAGGTAAGTCTGTCGAACATCCTCTTCTGGGTCGCGTTTCCCCGATCGACCACAGGGATGTCTCCGAGCCAAACTCCTGTGGCCGGGTGGTCAAGCCTGGAACTGCTGGGGATATCTGCGTGTCTCTGTCGACTTACGCCGGCCTTGTTTTGCAACCCACACGTCTCCTGCTGTTCCCTCTTCTGATCCCTTCCTCCGGGGGAAACATTCAGAATAAATTTTGTATAACTTGTAATGCGTAACAAATAAAAACTTACTACACAAAATATGTAGATTTCGTTAAAGCACACACTAACACAAACATTTTTTGTAGCGTTAAACATTTCTGAGAATATTCTTTGTTATTGTTCTGAATTAAAAACCATATTTTTTCAAGTGATAAGTAGTGTTTCGTTTTATTCTCCTGAGCATGGAATTTCAAAGCCATCACATTATTACCCTCTTCTTAAGAAGCTCACTTTCTAGATGTGTAGATGTTAGACTAATAAGAAGTGGATTGAAGAAAAGTCTGATGTGTTACACTCACATGACTTTCTCTACTCTTATACAAACTATTTTTACAGACGCTTATTCTCTATATGCTTCATGTTAATCGAGATGTTAATCTTGTTGCTAATTTTCTTGTAGGTGCAAGAGGAATTGGTAGGCTTTAAGCGATAGTCAACTATTTTAAGAGCTGGTTACTATGTCGAGTATTCCAATCTCTTTGCATTACCAGGACAAAAAAAACTGAATAACGAATTTCCATTTGAGAAAAAGTATAAGTATTGGAAAATTTAAGGGAATGACAAGCAATATCTCGAAGATGGTTCACTCAACAAAAAAAAATGTAAATGACATAAATTGTGTATTTTAACGCGTTCTACATTTTTTGTGAAGTAAAATTTTGTCTATCTCTTATGGTTTACCAGTTATGCAAAAGTCGTTCACAATGAAGAATACTTTTGGAGACATTCCCAGAAAATTCGAGATATACATTTCATTTGTCATGAAAATATCTTAAACATATGAAATTTAAAACAAAATCGTTAGAGCCATTTTTAAGAAAATTAAAATTCTCGAAAAATGTTCAATGTAAAGCGTAATCTGGGGTGGGGGAATTTTCTAGGAAATCTTCGTGTCGTATCTCTGGAAGATATTGAACCCAAATACCAAGTTTGGTGTTTATACGACTGTTCGTTTCTGAGTTATGCTGTTCACAGACATACACAGACACACACACGGACATGTTTCCAAAAATGCTTTTTTTGGATTCAGGGGGTCTCTAAACATGTATTTCCGGTGAAACCTTGGTATCGAATTTTTGGATGGAATACAATACTTCCCTTACTTACTATACGTGGTAGAGAAAGTAATAAGCTTTTATAAAAATTGCTTGTAGAATAGCGAGTAGAGAAATTCATGTGAGTGTAACAAATCAGATTTTTAGGGTTTAAAAGAGTACACCAAGGTTCATAACATAGAAAAAAAGCAAAATTAGTTTGAAACAAAATATTTCGTTATTTTAATTAACATTTTTACAGTTGACTTCACATAGCTAGGTTTACGGCGACTACAGCAACTGTCATCGGAGAACAATTAAACTCGTTACTGAAGCAGATTTTAATTGGTATTTATTTCTCATACATTCCCTTCTTTTTCTGCTAATTAACTCTAAAACAAATAAATCAGGGCATCATATACATGTGTGTATTTGTCATTTTAAAAAATTGTACGTAAATGGGCATCATTAACAGAAGCCTGCAGTGTTGCCAACTGAGGTTTTTGTTTCTTCCATAAATTTCTCTCCAAATAGCACAAAATTAAGATATAATCCATTTTAAAAATATTACACGTTTCCAAAAAGTTTGTAGGATATAATATACAATGGTATATGTTTTATAGGGTTCCGATTTTATTCAATCAATACATCTCCATAATTGGAATATAAAATTCAATTTTATTATTGGGAATGTTCTGTCTGGAAAAGTTAGAGAACTCGCTGAGACTGTTGCTATCAGATCGGTACGGCATTCGTACTCTCTAGCCTCGTCTTCCCCTCGAAGGCACAATAGGTCTGGCCTTATTAGATATTACAGCTTTATAATTCTCACATATATATATATATGTGATAGATTCACATGCTTTTCTCTACCCCTTATCGCTTATTAGTGGGTATACAAAATATTCTTACTAAAGCTTATTTTTTTGTCTACTACATTTTAATCTAAATAAAGCTTTGCAGAAATAGCTACATTACACATTTCGTTATAGATACAAAGAGAATAGCGATAGTCAAATGTTTAAGAGCTGGACGCTATATGCTGGCCTTAAAATTCCATACTGTTTCCATGCAATCGCGAGAAACAACTGAATGTTGAAAGGAATTTAAGAGAAGGACCAATTAGTGAACATTTCGAACCTTAAATAATGGATACCTCAGAAATGGCTTATGCCACAAAAAGATCATACAGTGGTGGCTAATCCATTATATGGGCAAATTATTTTAATGTAATTTTGTTAACTTTTATTCTAGTGACGTTGCTATACTGTGGTAGTTTCTTCTCTCCCTGTCTGTATATTTACTTACCTATCTTAACCTACCTCCCTAATCATACCTACCTAGCTAACTACCTACATAACATAACCTTACCTTACCTACCTAACCTAACTGATTTAGCCAACAACCTACCTGCATACCTTACATACCTAACATAGCCTACCTAATCTTACCCTACTTTACCTACCTAACCTTGCCCTACCTTATTCACCTACTTAACCTTACCATATTTTACCTACCTACACAACCCAACCTAACCTAACCTTACCTTACTTACATACCTAACCTAACCTTGCCCTACCTTATCTACCTACCTAACCTTGCTCAACTTATCTACCTACGCAACCATACTTTAACTACCTACCTAACCCAACCCAACCTAACCTTAGCTTACCTACATACCTAACCTAACCTTGCCCTACCTTTTTACCTATCTAACCTTGCCCTACCTTATCTACATACCTAACCTTGCCCTTCTTTATCCACCTACCTAACCTTAATATACCCTACCTACCTACCCAACCCTACCTTACCTTATCTACCTACCCAACCTTAACCTTACCTACCTAACGTAACCTTGCCCTACCTTATCTATCTAACCCTGCCCTACCCTATCTACCTATCTAACCTTGCCCTACCTTATCTACCTATTTAACCTTGCTCTACCTCATCTACCTACCTAACCCTGCCCTACCTTATCTACCTATCTAACCTTGACCTACCTTATCTACCTATCTAACCTTGACCTACCTTATCTACCTATCTAACCTTGCCCTACCTTATCTACCTACCCAACCCAACCTTACCTTACCTACCTTACTAACCTAACCTTTCCCTACCTTATCTACCTATCTAATCTTGCCCTACCTTATCTACCTACCCAAACTTACCTTGCTCTACCTTATCCACCTATCTAACTTTACTATACCTTATCTATCTACCCAAACTTACCTTACCTACCTACCTAACGTAACCTTGCCCTACCTTATATACCTATCTAACCTTGCCCTATCTTATCTACCTATCTAACCTTGCTCTAACTCATCTACCTACCTAATCCTGCCCTACCTTATCTACCTATCTAACCTTGACCTACCTTATCTCACTATCTAACCTTGTCCTACCTTATCTATCTACCCAACCCAACCTTACCTTACCTACCTTACTAACCTAACCTTTCCCTTCCTTATCTACCTATCTAATCTTGCCCTACCTTATCTACCTACCCAAACTTACCTTACCTACCTACCTAACCTAACCTTGCTCTACCTTATCCACCTACCTAACCTTACTATACCTTATCTACCTACCCAAACTTACCTTACCTACCTACCTAACGTAACCTTGCCCTACCTTATATACCTATCTAACCTTGCCCTACCTTATCTACCTATCTAAACTTGCCCTACCTTATCTACCTACCCAACCTAACCTTACCCTACCTTATCTACCTACCCAACCTAACCTTACCGTACATACCTACCTAACCTAACCTTGCCCTACCTTATTCATCTACCTAACCTTGCCCTACATTATCCACCAACCCAACCTTACCTTATCTATACAACCTAACCTTACCTTCCTACTCAACCTAACCTTACCTTACCTACCTAAACTAACTTTCCTACCTAAACTAACCTTACCCTACCTTAACTACCTACGTAACCTAACCTTACTTTACCTTACCTACCTAAACTAACTTTACTACCTAACCTAATATAACCTTATCTACCTAACCTACCTAACCTAACCTTAACCTACCTTACCTACCTGCAAACATACAGATCTTCTTTGGTTGTAAATTAGTATACAGGCTCTTTCATAAGTAAGGAATAATGCACTTAAAACTAAAATTAACTTACTTTTAAAAAATGCTCAGACACATCAAGTCTAGTATTTTGAAAGGAAACTTTTACGGAAAAGAAAACATTTTCATATATTATTGTACAGAATGAGACGTCATAGAGAAACCTTTTAAATGGTAATATATTTTTTCCGAAACAATTTCATTTGTCTTATACAAAAGTTTGGTTGCTATGTGCACAGATCTCTCTCCAATTGATTACTTTTTATGAGCATATTTCAATGTAGAGACTTTTATACGAGGCCAGCTAATATGAAAGAGTTAAAAATGAGATTCAGTATGCGCAGTCTTTTCTGGATTTTAGCGTTATTTACGTGAACTGCAGTTCAGCTTAGCCTGAGCTGGTAAGACATTCCCATAGAAACATGAGACCAGCATTACAGCTTGGTACTTGTAGGATCCAGTGACACAAGGCCCGGACCAAATACAATCAGCGTAGAGTACAGAAGAATTGCCGAGCCAATCACGGTACAAGATGTATGATAAGCAATCACAAACACGAAGGATAACAAAGCTTATGGAACTATAAGGTCTACAATAAGCACCTGAAGACCTGGAATACCAGAGCGATTGAGAATGTCAAATATATCAAGGGAAGGTAATGCCAGCGACCGGTAGCGTATCTTGATACTGTGCTCTGGTTATACTAGATTTTTAAAAATTGAATTATAAATGATGCACAAGTTCCCATAAATTAATGTTTCATAAAAGAGTGTGAATTCCCTATTCCGATTCGATTATTGTTATTATTATTACTATTACTAATATTATTATTATTATTATTATTATTATTATTATTATTATTATTATTATTATTATTATTACGTTCTCTACTACGTACAGTAAGTAGGGGAAGTATTGCATTCCACCCAAAAATTCGAAACCCTGATTTCACCAGAAATACATGATTTGAGACCCCCTGAATACAAAAAAAACATTTTTGGAAACATGTCTGTGTGTGTCTGTATCTGTGTGCCTGTGAACAGCATAACTTAGAAACGAACATTTGGATAAACACAAACTGGGTATTTAGGTTCAGTATCTTCCAAAGATGCGACACGGAGGTTTTCAAGAAAATCCCCCACCCCAGATTACCCTTTACATGGAACATTTGCCGAAAATTTTAGTTTTCTCAAATATGGCTCTAACGATTTTGATTAAAGTATCATATGTTTAAGATATTTTCATAAAAAATGAAATGTATATCTCGAATGCTCTGGTCTCCAAAAGTATTCTTCATTGTGAACGACTTTTGCATAACTGGTAAACCATAAGAGATAGACAAAATTTTACTACACAATAATGTAGATCGTGTTAAAATACACAATTTATCCCATATACAGTATTTTTGTTGAATGAACTATTTTCGAGATATTGCTTGTTATTAACTTAAATTTTTCAATACTTATACTTTTTTTCAAATGGAAATTCGTTATTCATTTTTTTGTCCTGGTAATGCAAAAAGAATGGAATACTCGACATAGCAACCAGCTCTTAAAACATTTGACTATCGCTTAAAGCCTACCATATTCCCCTTGCATCTACAAGAAAATTAGCAATAAGATTAAGATCTCGATATCTCGATTAACATGAAGCATATGGAGAATAAGCGTTTTGTAAAAATAGTTTGTACAAGAGCATAGAAAGTCATGTGGGTGTAACACATCAGATTTTTTTGTTTGGTTTTTTTTTGTTCTAGTAGTCATTAACATCTCCAATAATTGCCAAAATTGGCTGAACATTCATTTTAAACAACACTAGATAATAAAAATATAGCGTTAGTTGTAACTTTACAAAATGCCTACAAACCATTGTATGATTATAAATCATGAAAACAATGTAGGTACTTACTTCGATTCTCTTGTATATAAGCTCCAGTCGGCGATTTTTATTGCAAGTTTTTCTTTCAATGTTTTTAATCCTTTCCTTCTACATACATTCGTTTTCCCCGTCAAAAAGCTAACATGCGAAACAACACACTTTGTTATGAATGTAACTGCCAGTTAACCAATTAAGTTTACTGCACCACGATGTTTGAAATGTCCATTTTTTTATTCTTTTCTTGGAAGACAATTCCTTTGCCTTTAAGTTCACACATTTTCTCAAATATAGAGTCGAAAACTGAGTTCTTACTAAATAATCCACTAAATCCATGGAATTGTCCATATTTCTAAAATCATAAATAAAACAGGCACAATGAAAACAATTCACAGGTTTACGCAAAATTAACACTTTACTGCACTGCACGGCTGCACGCACATAATGCTGGTTCACAATAACTGAGGAATGAAATGTTTATGTTACACTGCCTTGCCTTTTTTTCGAGTGGAAGAGAAAATTATTTAATCACTGACCCCAGCCCCGATGGGAGTCGGGACTGAGAGTGTGGGACTCCCCAATATTCGGCATACCCACTAAAATCTCCTCCACCGGATGGAAAAAGGAAAAAGAAAAAGTGGAATGGCGAGGCTTTGTGCGGTCCCGCATAGCACCCGCATTAGTAACTGAAGGCTTTTGGCTGCCGCCCTGTAGGTGGGAGCGTGTAAAGGTAGTTACTAGGTTGCAGCTATGAAACCTGACTGCCACACTAGCGGGAATGGCGAGTGTTAGGAAGAGAATGGAAGTTAGGATTGAGGATGGTACTCACATTGATGCCTGCTGTTGCTGGTTGAACTCCTTGCATTGCTGCAAGAAGTTCGCGACCCTCTCCGGGTTGCTCTTCAGCCTGGGACTAAGTGATAAGACCCGGATGTTAGTCTGGATGAAGTGCTGTCGAACTGCCCAGCCAGGAAAACCTGTTGAGCAGTTGATGAAGTTTGAAGTTCCCTGATGAGTTCCTCCAGGGCTGTCAGCTTCGTCGTCATGTTCAGGAACTCTGCGTGGAGATCCTGAACGGCGTCACGTAGGCCCTGGACTTCCTCGATGATCGGCGTTAGTGATGGTGCTGGTGTCAGCGGCTGTGGAGTGGTCACTGGCTGCGGCGTAGGAGCTGGTGGCTTCGGCGGTGCCTTCCTGAGAGGATGCAGGGGCAGAGCGCTTGGCCGGTGAAGTGCGTTGGCCCTCCACAGGTCGCACAGTAACGGCGTCGGCGGCGCAGGTCGTGCTGGGTACACGAAGAGGTGGTGCAGGCGGAACCACAGTAGTGGCACCTTGGTTGTGCAGAGCATGTCGACTCCTCGTGCCCGTAGGCAGAGCAGCGCTAACTTCGATTCGTAAGCATCGCCCTAACAAGGACAGGCCCGTCCTCAAGGCAGCTTCATAGTCGCCAAGGTCTGCGTACTCGATCCTGACTAGCGACGTGGGTCCCTGATATCCAAAAATCCGAGCGTCCTTCAAGACTTAAGGTCACTGCTGGTGAGCTGCGCTGACGAGGAACCTGACAGGCAGGTCCCTCGGGACCCCTCGGATGACAGCGCTGCACCTCCCGTGAGGCAAAGGCTGGATCGGCGCAGGCTGGGAATCTCCCAGGATCGGCGGCGTGAACCCCGGTGATGTTGGCGGCGACTGCGGAGGCAGTCGCGGCGAAGCTGCGGTTGAGGAATAGGTTGCCTCGAGCTGCGGTGGCTGCGGCGAATTCTCCTCGGCGGATGCCGGAGGGGAAAAATAAGGTCCTGCCAGTAGTAATAGTCCCGGATGAGCCAATTGTTTTAACGATAATCCTGCCGCTAGGGGCGCTAGTGTCGCTAGTGTCGCTGCGTGCGACGGTGGCGGCGGTAAGTTTGAAAAGCGCCCTGAGCGTTAGGATTATCGTTAAATCGGTTGGCTCATCCGGGACGAGTTGAAAGAATTGAGGAAGTGACGTGTAGTGTTTTGATTGGTTCGTTAATTTGGGGTGGGAGATGGAGGAAGGGAGATGGAGGAGTATGGAGGTCGCGTGATGGAGAGGAGCTGGGTGGCGAGGTGTTGTCTGTGCGGAGGTCGGTACTGAAATGGGGGAAAAGATGGGTAGCGAGGGATAAAAAGTGTAACAGAAAGTGACGTGTGAAGTTGTGATTGGTGGGAATAAGAAGTGATTTTATTGGTGGAAAGGAGCAAATGAGAGTTGTTGATTGGTAAGAATAAGAGGGATTATGATTGGTGGAAAGAAAAAGGTGTGGGAGTGGGGTATGTTGGAGGTGATGGGAAAGGTGAGTTTTGCTAGCAGCAAGATTTGCAAAAGCCTGTCTTGAACTGATCAGCAATTTTTGAACGTCGGATGGTAGTTTTCTTGAGTGGATAGAGAGATGGGGGCGATATGAGATGCGGTGGCGAAAATGGGAACTAGACAAGGTTGTTGAGACAAGAGGTTTAAGGACGAGGAAATTTGGAGGTTAGTGGTGAACACGGCGGTCGCAAGAGGTGGGGGTAAGGAGACGCAGTGGTGAGAATGGGAACTAAAAGAAGATGGGGGTAGCAAGAGTTTTAGAAGAGTAGATTTTGAGGTTAAAATAGTGGGAACTAAAAATGGCGGAGGGTCTGCGACAAGGAGATGCGGTGAGAACTAAACAAGATGGCGGTCGCAAGAGGAGGGTAAGGAGATTTGAGGTTACAGTACGAAAACACGAAAGGATATATTCCTACGCCAAGCAGGTCCGAAAAATAATTATGCGTGTGGTACTTACCTGTTACCGGTGTGGATGCGTCACCAAAAGCGCGGCACGCGAGGCGGAAAAATAAAAGCAAACTGTTTTTGAAAATGCTTAACCAGCTTTAAGATCAACCAACATCACTACGCACTGATATACCTAGGTTTTTAAAGCGGTACAGACACCCTTTGCAGAGGCGTAATTTAACTATACCAAAAACCTGGTACTGGACCATCGTGATGGTCGCTAGCGTACGTAGGAGCAGGGTTCTCATAGCCGGTCGAAAGCGGTCAAAAACGTGTACGACGTAGGTGTTGACAGTAGCTGCTGTCGAGTCAACGGTCGAGGTGTGAATAAACAAGATCTGTTCTCGCCGGCAATTTGGTTCGGAGATGTGAGCAGCGGCGAGGTGTTGTCTGTGCGGAGGTCGGGACTGAAAGAGGGAAAAGATGGGGAGCGAGGGATAAAAAGTGTAACAGAAAGTGACGTGTGAAGTTGTGATTGGTGGGAATAAGAAGTGATTTTATTGGTGGAAAGGAGCAAATGAAAGTTGTTGATTGGTAAGAATAAGAGAGGTTATGATTGGTGGAAAGAAAAAGGAGTGGGGTATGTTGGAGGTGATGGGAAAGGTAAGTTTTGCTAGCAACAAGATTTGCAAAAGCCTGTCGTGAACTGATCAGCAATTTTTTGAACGTTGGATGGTAGTTTTCTTGAGTGGATAGAGAGATGGGGCGATATGAGATGCGGTGGCGAAAATGGGAACTAAACAAGGTGGTTGAGACAAGAGGTTTAAGGACGAGGAAATTTGGAGGTTAGTGGTGAACATGGCGGTCGCAAGAGGTGGGGGTAAGGAGACGCGGTGGTGAGAATGGGAACTAAAAGAAGATGGCGGTAGCAAGAGGTTAGAAGAGTAGATTTTGAGGTTAAAATAGCGGGAACTAAAAATGGCGGAGGGTCTGCGACAAGGAGATGCGGTGAGAACTAAACAAGATGGCGGACGCAAGAGGTGGGTAAGGAGGTTTGAGGTTACAGTACCAAAACACGAAAGGATATATTCCTACGCCAAGCAGGTCCGAAAAATAATTATGCGTGTGGTACTTACCTGTTACCGGTGTGGATGCGTCACCAAAAGCGCGGCACGCGAGGCGGAAAAATAAAAGCAAACTGTTTTTGAAAATGCTTAACCAGCTTTAAGATCAACCAACATCACTACGCACTGATATACCTAGGTTTTTAAAGCTGTACAGACACCCTTTGCAGAGGCGTAATTTAACTATACCAAAAACCTGGTACTGGACCATCGTGATGGTCGCTAGCGTACGTAGGAGCAGGGTTCTCATAGCCGGTCGAAAGCGGTCAAAAACGTGTACGACGTAGGTGTTGACAGTAGCTGCTGTCGAGTCAACGGTCGAGGTGTGAATAAACAAGATCTGTTCTCGCCGGCAATTTGGTTCGGAGATGTGAGCAGCGGCGAGGTGTTGTCTGTGCGGAGGTCGGGACTGAAAGAGGGAAAAGATGGGGAGCGAGGGATAAAAAGTGTAACAGAAAGTGACGTGTGAAGTTGTGATTGGTGGGAATAAGAAGTGATTTTATTGGTGGAAAGGAGCAAATGAAAGTTGTTGATTGGTAAGAATAAGAGAGGTTATGATTGGTGGAAAGAAAAAGGAGTGGGGTATGTTGGAGGTGATGGGAAAGGTAAGTTTTGCTAGCAACAAGATTTGCAAAAGCCTGTCGTGAACTGATCAGCAATTTTTTGAACGTTGGATGGTAGTTTTCTTGAGTGGATAGAGAGATGGGGCGATATGAGATGCGGTGGCGAAAATGGGAACTAAACAAGGTGGTTGAGACAAGAGGTTTAAGGACGAGGAAATTTGGAGGTTAGTGGTGAACATGGCGGTCGCAAGAGGTGGGGGTAAGGAGACGCGGTGGTGAGAATGGGAACTAAAAGAAGATGGCGGTAGCAAGAGGTTAGAAGAGTAGATTTTGAGGTTAAAATAGCGGGAACTAAAAATGGCGGAGGGTCTGCGACAAGGAGATGCGGTGAGAACTAAACAAGATGGCGGACGCAAGAGGTGGGTAAGGAGGTTTGAGGTTACAGTACCAAAACACGAAAGGATATATTCCTACGCCAAGCAGGTCCGAAAAATAATTATGCGTGTGTTACTTACCTGTTACCGGTGTGGATGCGTCACCAAAAGCGCGGCACGCGAGACGGAAGAATAAAAGCAAACTGTTTTTGAAAATGCTTAACCAGCTTTAAGATCAACCAACATCACTACGCACTGATATACCTAGGTTTTTAAAGCGGTACAGACACCCTTTGCAGAGGCGTAATTTAACTATACCAAAAACCTGGTACTGGACCATCGTGATGGTCGCTAGCGTACGTAGGAGCAGGGTTCTCATAGCCGGTCGAAAGCGGTCAAAAACGTGTACGACGTAGGTGTTGGCAGTAGCTGCTGCCGAGGCAACCGTCGAGGTGCGAATGAACGAGATCTGTTGTTGCAGGCAATCTGGTTGAGAGATGAGAGGCGCGGTGGTAAAAATGTGAACTAAATAAGATGGCGGAGGCACGAAGTTGAGGTTAAGGAGCGGCGAGGTGTTGACTGTGCGGCGGCTGGGGTCTGAAAGAGGGGGAAAGATGGCGAACGAGGGATAAAAAGTATAACAGAAAGTGACGTGTTGAAGTTGTCATTGGTGGGAATAAGAAGTGATGTTATTGGTGGAAAGGAACAAATGAAAGTTGCTGATTGGCGAGAATAAGAGAGATTATGATTGGTGGAAAGAAAAAAAGGTGTGGGAGTGGGGTATGTTGGAGGTGATGGAAAAGGCAAGTTTTGCTACCAACAACATTTGCAAAAGCCTATCCAGAACTCATCAGCAATTTTAAATAACTAGTGTTTCGGGGGTTTTCTCTGGTTGGTAGACGAATGCAAGCTGTTTGTACCATACTTATATTATTCGTCTTTTTCCTTTTTTTTTTTTTAAATGACTAGTTTTTTTTTTTTTTTGGGAGTTTTCTGCGGATGGTAAACAAATGCAAGCTCTTTCTGCTTTTTCATAGGTTTTCCCTGGTTGGTAGGCGTTTTCTGTACTGGTTGACGAAGGCGTTTCTAATTTTGGAGGTTTTCTCAGGTTTTTAGCGGTTGTCCCTGCCCGGTAGGCAAATGATGAAGTTTTACCTTGTCGGCGCACGGATACTAGGCACGTACTGGCGCGCACACACACACACACACACACACACAGAGAGAGACAGACAGACACACAGACAGGCACACACACACGGACATGTTTCCAAAAATGCTTATTTTTTTTTTTTTTTTTTGATTCAGGAGGTCTCAAAACGTGTATTTCCGGTGAAATCTCGGTATCGAATTTTTGGGCGGAATGCAATACTTCCCCTACTTACTATACGTAGTAGAGAAAGTAAAAAAGTATTGAAAAATTTAAGGAAATAACAAGCAATACCTCAAAAGTGTACTATCTTGTTTTGACGGGTTTTCCAGATCGGTAAGCGTTAGAATACTCTTAGAGCTTTTTTCAGGTTTTTTAGCGGTTGTCCCTGGCCGGTAGGCAAATGATAAAGTTTTTCTATAACGTCGTCGTTTTGGCTTGTGGCGCACGGATACTAGGCACGTACTGGCGCGCGCGCGCACACACACACACACACACACACACTAAAATAGTAGCGTATAAAAAAAAACTGATGTGTTACACTCACATGACTTTCTCTACTCTTGTACAATCTAATTGGTAGCTTTTAAGCGATAGTCAAATATTTTAACGCTGGTTGCTATGTGGCGAATTCCATTCTGTTTGCATGTTCAGGACATAAAAAAAATGAATAAACGAATTTGAGAAAAAGTATAAGTATTGGAAAATTTAAGGAAATAACAAGCAATATCTCGAAAACGGTTCACTCAACAAAAGAAACGTATATGACATAAGTTGTGTATTTTAACGCGATCTACATTTTTTGTGTAGTAAAATTTTGTCTATCTCTTATGGTTTACCAGTTATGCAAAAAAGTCGTTCACAATGAAGAATATTTTTGGAGACATTCCCAGAAAATTCGAGATATACATTTTATTTGACATGACAATATCTTAAACATATGATGTTTTAATCAAAATCGTTAGAGCCGTTTTTGAGAAAATTAAAATTTTCGAAAAATGTTCCATGTAAAGGGTAGTCTGGGGTGGGGGGATTTTCTTGAAAACCTTCGTGTCGCATCTCTGGAAGATACTGAACCTAAATACCAAGTTTGGTGTTTATCCGACTGTTCGTTTTTGAGTTATGCTGTTCACAGACACACAGACACACAGACACACAGACAGACACACACACGGACATGTTTCCAAAAATGCTTTTTTTTTTTGGATTCAGAGATTCTCAAAACATGTATTTCCAGTGAAATCTCGGTAACGAATTTTTGGGTGGAATGCAATACTTCCCCTACTTACTATACGTAGTAGAGAAAGTAAAAATGAATAACGCATTTGAGAAAAAGTATAAGTATTGGAAAATTTAAGGAAATAACAAGCAATATCTCGAAAATGGTTCACTCAACTAAAAAAAAATGTATAT
This sequence comes from Deroplatys truncata, assembly GCA_030765065.1. NCBI lineage: Eukaryota > Metazoa > Arthropoda > Insecta > Mantodea > Mantidae > Deroplatys > Deroplatys truncata. Next base: position 168,257,536 of record CM060988.1, on the reverse strand, counting down.
GACATAAATTGTGTATTTTAACGCGATCTACATTTTTTGTGTAGTAAAATGTTGGCTATCTCTTATGGTTTACCAGTTATGCATACTGAACCTAAATACCAAGTTTGGTGTTTATCCGACTGTTCGTTTTTGAGTTATGCTGTTCACAGACACACAGACGCACAGACAGACAGACACACAGACACACAGACAGACACACACACGGACATGTTTCCAAAAATGCTTTTTTTTTTTTCTGGATTCAGTGATTCTCAAAACATGTATTTCCAGTGAAATCTCGGTATCGAGTTTTTGGGTGGAATGCAATACTTCCCCTACTTACTATACGTAGTAGAGGAAGTAAAAATGAATAACGCATTTGAGAAAAAGTATAAGTATTGGAAAATTTAAAGGAAATAACAAGCAATATCTCGAAAAACGGTTCACTCAACAAAATAAATGTATATGGCATAAGTTGTGTATTTTAACGCGATCTACATTTTTTGTGTAGCAAACTTTTGTCTATCTCTTACGGTTTATCAGTTAAGAAAAAGTCGTTCACAATGAAGAATTCTTTTGGAGATATTCCCAGAAAAAATTCGAGATATACATTTCATTTCTCTCGACATTATCTTAAATATATGATATTTTCATCAAAATCGTTAGAGCCATTTTTTAATACAAAGAGAACGGGATTTCACAAGTGAAACAGTACTGTGATAACGATACCACTGAAACAAAAAAAAAATCTGATGTGTAACACTCACATGACTTTCTCAACTCTTGTACAAAGTATTTTTACAAACGCTTATTCCCCATCTAGTTCATGTTAATCGAGATAAACATTTGCAAAATCTATTTTATTGCTAATTTTCTTGTATAAAAAAAAAATCTGATGTGTAACACTCACATGACGTTCTCTACTCTTGTACAAAGTATTTTTACAAACGCTTATGCTCCATCTAGTTCATGTTAATCGAGATAAACATTTGCAAACTCTATTTTATTGCTAATTTTCTTGTAGATGTAGGGGAAAATATATTTACAAGGGGAATATAGAAAAACAGTAGCCTTTAAGCACATACATATCTCTTAATAGCTGGTTGCTATGTGCAGCACCATTCTTTTTGCCACAGATTAATACTGTTTGCATATCAAAGACAAAAAAAAATGAATAACGAAGTCCCATTTGAGAAAATAAATATTGGAAAATTAACAAACAATATCTCGAAAACGGTTCACTCAACAACAAAAATGTATATTACATAAGATGTGTATTTTAACGCGATCTACATTTTTTGTGTAGTAAAATTTTGTCTATCTCTTACGGTTTTTCAGTTATGAAAAAGACGTTCACAATGAAGAATACTTTTGGAGACATTCCCAGAAAATTCGAGATATACATTTCATTTCTCACGACATTATATTAAACATACGATATTTTTCATCAAAATCGTTAGAGCCATTTTTTTTAATACAAAGAGAACGGGATTTCACAAGTGAAACAGTACTGTGATAACGATACCAACAAAACTAATTATTATTCACCCACTGAAACACATAAAAAAAATCTGATGTGTAACACTCACATGACTTTTCTCATCTCTTGTACAAAGTATTTTTACAAACGCTTATTCCCCATCTAGTTCATGTTAATCGAGATAAACATTTGCAAACTCTATTTTATTGCTTATTTTCTTGTAGATGTAGGTAAAATATATTTACAAGGGGAATATAGAAAAACAGTAGCCTTTAAGCACATACATATCTCTTAATAGCTGGTTGCTATGTGCAGTACCATTCTTTTTGCCACAGATTAATACTCTTTGCATATCAAAGACAAAAAAAAAATGAATAACGAATTCCCATTTGAGAAAATAACTATTGGAAAATTTAAGTAAATAACAAGCAATATCTCGAAAACGGTTCACTCAACAATAAAGATGTATATGACATAAGTTGTGTATTTTAACGCGATCTACATACTTTCGTACTCACCTATAAGATATAGAGGGTAGAGGTCGTACGAACGTAGCACTTTGAGAATTTATATTCAACAGTTGGTGTTACTCCTTAGAAAGGAAGTATCTGCTGATTTTTATTTAATTCTTTACATTTTACATAACACGTATGCACTGGCACAACACAAAAGCACTACACACGATACTCAGTTTTAATATTTGCACTAATAACATCAGGAATAACTGAAGTCTGCAAACAGTCATTTCCCATGTGCAGCCTTACGTACAGAGAACGTGTGTGGCTGATCTATGTGTAAAAAGAGCCTGAGAGCGGATGTACGTCAGCGGTAAAATCTTTTAAATGCATTTTTATTGGCGATGGTAGAAATCGTGCAGTGGTGGATCGTGAAAATTCATATAAATGGATGTATCACCTCATAATAAGCCTCTATATACCAAGAATATTGAGTTTTTAAAAAGTCAGCAACTGTACCTGTGTTTCTATACGTGAACGTCAGATGGCAGCTTCGATACGTGTCCACGGAGACCTTAGTGCTAGGCAACTGTACCTCTGTTTCTATACGTGAACGGCAGATTGCAGCTTCGATACGTGTCCACGGAGACCTTAGTGCTAGGCAACTGTACCTCTGTTTCTATACGTGAACGGCAGATTGCAGCTTCGATACGTGTCCACGGAGACCTTAGTGCTAGGCAACTGCACCTCTGTTTCTATACGTGAACGGCAGATTGCAGCTTCGATACGTATCCACGAGGACCTTAGTGCTAGGGAACTGCACCTCTGTTTCTATACGTGAACGGCAGATTGCAGCTTCAATACGTGTCCACGGAGACCTTAGTGCTAGGCAGCTGTACCTCTGTTTCTATACGTGAACGGCAGATTGCAGCTTCGATACGTGTCCACGGAGATCTTAGTGCTAGGCAGCTATACCTGTTTCTATACGTCAACGGCAGATTGCAGCTTCGATACGTGTTCACGGAGACCTTAGTGCTAGGCAACTGTACCTGTGTTTCTATACGTGTCCACGGAGACCTTAGTGCTAGACAACTGTACCTCTGTTTCTATACGTGAACGGCAGATTGCAGCTTCAATACGTGTCCACGGAGACCTTAGTGCTAGTGCTAGGCAACTATACCTCTGTTTCTATACGTGAACGGCAGATTGCAGGTTCGATACGTGTCCACGGAGATCTTAGTGCTAGGCAACTATACCTGTTTCTATACGTGAACGGCAGATTGCAGCTTCGATACGTGTCCACGGAGACCTTAGTGCTAGGCAACTGTACCTGTGTTTCTATACGTGAACGTCAGATGGCAGCTTCGATACGTGTCCACGGAGACCTTAGTGTTAGGCAACTGTACCTCTGTTTCTATACGTGAACGGCAGATTGCAGCTTCGATACGTGTCCACGGAGACCTTTCGCTTCAGGTGACAAAATAACACTAGGCACTTGTGTGCCGTGGTGTAAGCCGCAATCACGGTATTGGTAGCGTGGATCTCCTTGGGGCTCTCCTCGGAGTTACCTCAACACCACGTACATGACCTGGTTCGTCACGGGTACGCAGGTCTGCACTACCACTTCCTCGGCGTTGAGCAGGCCCAGGAGGCGATCGTACCGGTACACCAGCTAGCACGTGGACATGTGATCGCGCTGTGGTGTTGCGTGTGCGAGGTATGGAAACTCAAGGACGCAAAACATGCACGACCGAGGGTTAAAAAGCAGAACAAGTAGTGACGTGGAGCGTTGTGATTGGTGTAAATAAGACGATCTCTGATAGGTGGACAAATTGAAATAACGTGATGTGATAGGCGAAAATAAAATCAAAGGTGATTGGATGAAAAATGACGAGAAGGAATTAGCGGTGAATTTGTGAACTAAGATGGCGAAGATTTTTTTTTTTAAAAAAAAGGATAATATAAGTACGGCAACTGTAACGGTTTACGGCAAACGCGCGCCGCGCAATGCGTCACGCCCGGGCAATAAAACAAAAATCATATTGAGCAAGATGCCCGGCGTGACGCATTGCGCGGCGCGCGTTTGCCGTAAACCGTTACAGTTGCCGTACTTATATTATCCTTTTTTTTAAAAAAAAAAATCTTCGCCATCTTAGTTCACAAATTCACCGCTAATTCCTTCTCGTCATTTTTCATCCAATCACCTTTGATTTTATTTTCGCCTATCACATCACGTTATTTCAATTTGTCCACCTATCAGAGATCGTCTTATTTACACCAATCACAACGCTCCACGTCACTACTTGTTCTGCTTTTTAACCCTCGGTCGTGCATGTTTTGCGTCCTTGAGTTTCCATACCTCGCACACGCAACACCACAGCGCGATAACATGTCCACGTGCTAGCTGGTGTACCGGTACGATCGCCTCCTGGGCCTGCTCAACGCCGAGGAAGTGGTAGTGCAGACCTGCGTACCCGTGACGAACCAGGTCATGTACGTGGTGTTGAGGTAACTCCGAGGAGAGCCCCAAGGAGATCCACGCTACCAATACCGTGATTGCGGCTTACACCACGGCACACAAGTGCCTAGTGTTATTTTGTCACCTGAAGCGAAAGGTCTCCGTGGACACGTATCGAAGCTGCAATCTGCCGTTCACGTATAGAAACAGAGGTACAGTTGCCTAACACTAAGGTCTCCGTGGACACGTATCGAAGCTGCCATCTGACGTTCACGTATAGAAACACAGGTACAGTTGCCTAGCACTAAGGTCTCCGTGGACACGTATCGAAGCTGCAATCTGCCGTTCACGTATAGAAACAGGTATAGTTGCCTAGCACTAAGATCTCCGTGGACACGTATCGAACCTGCAATCTGCCGTTCACGTATAGAAACAGAGGTATAGTTGCCTAGCACTAGCACTAAGGTCTCCGTGGACACGTATTGAAGCTGCAATCTGCCGTTCACGTATAGAAACAGAGGTACAGTTGTCTAGCACTAAGGTCTCCGTGGACACGTATAGAAACACAGGTACAGTTGCCTAGCACTAAGGTCTCCGTGAACACGTATCGAAGCTGCAATCTGCCGTTGACGTATAGAAACAGGTATAGCTGCCTAGCACTAAGATCTCCGTGGACACGTATCGAAGCTGCAATCTGCCGTTCACGTATAGAAACAGAGGTACAGCTGCCTAGCACTAAGGTCTCCGTGGACACGTATTGAAGCTGCAATCTGCCGTTCACGTATAGAAACAGAGGTGCAGTTCCCTAGCACTAAGGTCCCCGTGGATACGTATCGAAGCTGCAATCTGCCGTTCACGTATAGAAACAGAGGTGCAGTTGCCTAGCACTAAGGTCTCCGTGGACACGTATCGAAGCTGCAATCTGCCGTTCACGTATAGAAACAGAGGTACAGTTGCCTAGCACTAAGGTCTCCGTGGACACGTATCGAAGCTGCAATCTGCCGTTCACGTATAGAAACAGAGGTACAGTTGCCTAGCACTAAGGTCTCCGTGGACACGTATCGAAGCTGCCATCTGACGTTCACGTATAGAAACACAGGTACAGTTGCTGACTTTTTAAAAACTCAATATTCTTGGTATATAGAGGCTTATTATGAGGTGATACATCCATTTATATGAATTTTCACGATCCACCACTGCACGATTTCTACCATCGCCAATAAAAATGCATTTAAAAGATTTTACCGCTGACGTACATCCGCTCTCAGGCTCTTTTTACACATAGATCAGACACACACGTTCTCTGTACGTAAGGCTGCACATGGGAAATGACTGTTTGCAGACTTCAGTTATTCCTGATGTTATTAGTGCAAATATTAAAACTGAGTATCGTGTGTAGTGCTTTTGTGTTGTGCCAGTGCATACGTGTTATGTAAAATGTAAAGAATTAAATAAAAATCAGCAGATACTTCCTTTCTAAGGAGTAACACCAACTGTTGAATATAAATTCTCAAAGTGCTACGTTCGTACGACCTCTACCCTCTATATCTTATAGGTGAGTACGAAAGTATGTAGATCGCGTTAAAATACACAACTTATGTCATATACATCTTTATTGTTGAGTGAACCGTTTTCGAGATATTGCTTGTTATTTACTTAAATTTTCCAATAGTTATTTTCTCAAATGGGAATTCGTTATTAATTTTTTTTTTGTCTTTGATATGCAAAGAGTATTAATCTGTGGCAAAAAGAATGGTACTGCACATAGCAACCAGCTATTAAGAGATATGTATGTGCTTAAAGGCTACTGTTTTTCTATATTCCCCTTGTAAATATATTTTACCTACGTCTACAAGAAAATTAGCAATAAAATAGAGTTTGCAAATGTTTATCTCGATTAACATGAACTAGATGGGGAATAAGCGTTTGTAAAAATACTTTGTACAAGAGATGAGAAAAGTCATGTGAGTGTTACACATCAGATTTTTTTTATGTGTTTCAGTGGGTGAATAATAATTAGTTTTGTTGGTATCGTTATCACAGTACTGTTTCACTTGTGAAATCCCGTTCTCTTTGTATTAAAAAAAATGGCTCTAACGATTTTGATGAAAAATATCGTATGTTTAATATAATGTCGTGAGAAATGAAATGTATATCTCGAATTTTCTGGGAATGTCTCCAAAAGTATTCTTCATTGTGAACGTCTTTTTCATAACTGAAAAACCGTAAGAGATAGACAAAATTTTACTACACAAAAAATGTAGATCGCGTTAAAATACACATCTTATGTAATATACATTTTTGTTGTTGAGTGAACCGTTTTCGAGATATTGTTTGTTAATTTTCCAATATTTATTTTCTCAAATGGGACTTCGTTATTCATTTTTTTTTTGTCTTTGATATGCAAACAGTATTAATCTGTGGCAAAAAGAATGGTGCTGCACATAGCAACCAGCTATTAAGAGATATGTATGTGCTTAAAGGCTACTGTTTTTCTATATTCCCCTTGTAAATATATTTTCCCCTACATCTACAAGAAAATTAGCAATAAAATAGAGTTTGCAAATGTTTATCTCGATTAACATGAACTAGATGGAGCATAAGCGTTTGTAAAAATACTTTGTACAAGAGTAGAGAACGTCATGTGAGTGTTACACATCAGATTTTTTTTTTATACAAGAAAATTAGCAATAAAATAGATTTTGCAAATGTTTATCTCGATTAACATGAACTAGATGGGGAATAAGCGTTTGTAAAAATACTTTGTACAAGAGTTGAGAAAGTCATGTGAGTGTTACACATCAGATTTTTTTTTTTGTTTCAGTGGTATCGTTATCACAGTACTGTTTCACTTGTGAAATCCCGTTCTCTTTGTATTAAAAAATGGCTCTAACGATTTTGATGAAAATATCATATATTTAAGATAATGTCGAGAGAAATGAAATGTATATCTCGAATTTTTTCTGGGAATGTCTCCAAAAGAATTCTTCATTGTGAACGACTTTTTCATAACTGATAAACCGTAAGAGATAGACAAAAGTTTGCTACACAAAAAATGTAGATCGCGTTAAAATACACAACTTATGCCATATACATTTATTTTGTTGAGTGAACCGTTTTTCGAGATATTGCTTGTTATTTCCTTTAAATTTTCCAATACTTATACTTTTTCTCAAATGCGTTATTCATTTTTACTTTCTCTACTACGTATAGTAAGTAGGGGAAGTATTGCATTCCACCCAAAAATTCGATACCGAGATTTCACTGGAAATACATGTTTTGAGAATCACTGAATCCAGAAAAAAAAAAGCATTTTTGGAAACATGTCCGTGTTTGTGTCTGTCTGTGTGTCTGTGTGTCTGTGTGTCTGTCTGTCTGTGCGTCTGTGTGTCTGTGAACAGCATAACTCAAAAACGAACAGTCGGATAAACACCAAACTTGGTATTTAGGTTCAGTATGCATAACTGGTAAACCATAAGAGATAGCCAAAATTTTACTACACAAAAAATGTAGATCGCGTTAAAATACACAATTTATGTCATATACATTTTTTTTTAGTTGAGTGAACCATTTTCGAGATATTGCTTGTTATTTCCTTAAATTTTCCAATACTTATACTTTTTCTCAAATGCGTTATTAATTTTTACTTTCTCTACTACGTATAGTAAGTAGGGGAAGTATTGCATTCCACCCAAAAATTCGTTACCGAGATTTCACTGGAAATACATGTTTTGAGAATCTCTGAATCCAAAAAAAAAAGCATTTTTGGAAACATGTCCGTGTGTGTGTCTGTCTGTGTGTCTGTGTGTCTGTGTGTCTGTGAACAGCATAACTCAAAAACGAACAGTCGGATAAACACCAAACTTGGTATTTAGGTTCAGTATCTTCCAGAGATGCGACACGAAGGTTTTCAAGAAAATCCCCCCACCCCAGACTACCCTTTACATGGAACATTTTTCGAAAATTTTATTTTTCTCAAAAACGGCTCTAACGATTTTGATTAAAACATCATATGTTTAAGATATTGTCATGTCAAATAAAATGTATATCTCGAATTTTCTGGGAATGTCTCCAAAAATATTCTTCATTGTGAACGACTTTTTTGCATAACTGGTAAACCATAAGAGATAGACAAAATTTTACTACACAAAAAATGTAGATCGCGTTAAAATACACAACTTATGTCATATACGTTTCTTTTGTTGAGTGAACCGTTTTCGAGATATTGCTTGTTATTTCCTTAAATTTTCCAATACTTATACTTTTTCTCAAATTCGTTTATTCATTTTTTTTATGTCCTGAACATGCAAACAGAATGGAATTCGCCACATAGCAACCAGCGTTAAAATATTTGACTATCGCTTAAAAGCTACCAATTAGATTGTACAAGAGTAGAGAAAGTCATGTGAGTGTAACACATCAGTTTTTTTTTATACGCTACTATTTTAGTGTGTGTGTGTGTGTGTGTGTGCGCGCGCGCGCCAGTACGTGCCTAGTATCCGTGCGCCACAAGCCAAAACGACGACGTTATAGAAAAACTTTATCATTTGCCTACCGGCCAGGGACAACCGCTAAAAAACCTGAAAAAAGCTCTAAGAGTATTCTAACGCTTACCGATCTGGAAAACCCGTCAAAACAAGATAGTACACTTTTGAGGTATTGCTTGTTATTTCCTTAAATTTTTCAATACTTTTTTACTTTCTCTACTACGTATAGTAAGTAGGGGAAGTATTGCATTCCGCCCAAAAATTCGATACCGAGATTTCACCGGAAATACACGTTTTGAGACCTCCTGAATCAAAAAAAAAAAAAAAAAAAAAAAAGCATTTTTGCAAACATGTCCGTGTGTGTGTGCCTGTCTGTGTGTCTGTCTGTCTCTCTGTGTGTGTGTGTGTGTGTGTGTGTGCGCGCCAGTACGTGCCTAGTATCCGTGCGCCGACAAGGTAAAACTTCATCATTTGCCTACCGGGCAGGGACAACCGCTAAAAACCTGAGAAAACCTCCAAAATTGGAAACGCCTTCGTCAACCAGTACAGAAAACGCCTACCAACCAGGGAAAACCTATGAAAAAGCAGAAAGAGCTTGCATTTGTTTACCATCCGCAGAAAACTCCCAAAAAAAAAAAAAAAAAAACTAGTCATTTTAAAAAAAAAAAAAGGAAAAAGACGAATAATATAAGTATGGTACAAACAGCTTGCATTCGTCTACCAACCAGAGAAAACCCCCGAAACACTAGTTATTTAAAATTGCTGATGAGTTCTGGATAGGCTTTTGCAAATGTTGTTGGTAGCAAAACTTGCCTTTTCCATCACCTCCAACATACCCCACTCCCACACCTTTTTTTCTTTCCACCAATCATAATCTCTCTTATTCTCGCCAATCAGCAACTTTCATTTGTTCCTTTCCACCAATAACATCACTTCTTATTCCCACCAATGACAACTTCAACACGTCACTTTCTGTTATACTTTTTATCCCTCGTTCGCCATCTTTCCCCCTCTTTCAGACCCCAACCGCCGCACAGTCAACACCTCGCCGCTCCTTAACCTCAACTTCGTGCCTCCGCCATCTTATTTAGTTCACATTTTTACCACCGCGCCTCTCATCTCTCAACCAGATTGCCTGCAACAACAGATCTCGTTCATTCGCACCTCGACGGTTGCCTCGGCAGCAGCTACTGCCAACACCTACGTCGTACACGTTTTTGACCGCTTTCGACCGGCTATGAGAACCCTGCTCCTACGTACGCTAGCGACCATCACGATGGTCCAGTACCAGGTTTTTGGTATAGTTAAATTACGCCTCTGCAAAGGGTGTCTGTACCGCTTTAAAAACCTAGGTATATCAGTGCGTAGTGATGTTGGTTGATCTTAAAGCTGGTTAAGCATTTTCAAAAACAGTTTGCTTTTATTTTTCCGTCTCGCGTGCCGCGCTTTTGGTGACGCATCCACACCGGTAACAGGTAAGTAACACACGCATAATTATTTTTCGGACCTGCTTGGCGTAGGAATATATCCTTTCGTGTTTTGGTACTGTAACCTCAAACCTCCTTACCCACCTCTTGCGTCCGCCATCTTGTTTAGTTCTCACCGCATCTCCTTGTCGCAGACCCTCCGCCATTTTTAGTTCCCGCTATTTTAACCTCAAAATCTACTCTTCTAACCTCTTGCTACCGCCATCTTCTTTTAGTTCCCATTCTCACCACCGCGTCTCCTTACCCCCACCTCTTGCGACCGCCATGTTCACCACTAACCTCCAAATTTCCTCGTCCTTAAACCTCTTGTCTCAACCACCTTGTTTAGTTCCCATTTTCGCCACCGCATCTCATATCGCCCCATCTCTCTATCCACTCAAGAAAACTACCATCCAACGTTCAAAAAATTGCTGATCAGTTCACGACAGGCTTTTGCAAATCTTGTTGCTAGCAAAACTTACCTTTCCCATCACCTCCAACATACCCCACTCCTTTTTCTTTCCACCAATCATAACCTCTCTTATTCTTACCAATCAACAACTTTCATTTGCTCCTTTCCACCAATAAAATCACTTCTTATTCCCACCAATCACAACTTCACACGTCACTTTCTGTTACACTTTTTATCCCTCGCTCCCCATCTTTTCCCTCTTTCAGTCCCGACCTCCGCACAGACAACACCTCGCCGCTGCTCACATCTCCGAACCAAATTGCCGGCGAGAACAGATCTTGTTTATTCACACCTCGACCGTTGACTCGACAGCAGCTACTGTCAACACCTACGTCGTACACGTTTTTGACCGCTTTCGACCGGCTATGAGAACCCTGCTCCTACGTACGCTAGCGACCATCACGATGGTCCAGTACCAGGTTTTTGGTATAGTTAAATTACGCCTCTGCAAAGGGTGTCTGTACCGCTTTAAAAACCTAGGTATATCAGTGCGTAGTGATGTTGGTTGATCTTAAAGCTGGTTAAGCATTTTCAAAAACAGTTTGCTTTTATTTTTCCGCCTCGCGTGCCGCGCTTTTGGTGACGCATCCACACCGGTAACAGGTAAGTACCACACGCATAATTATTTTTCGGACCTGCTTGGCGTAGGAATATATCCTTTCGTGTTTTGGTACTGTAACCTCAAACCTCCTTACCCACCTCTTGCGTCCGCCATCTTGTTTAGTTCTCACCGCATCTCCTTGTCGCAGACCCTCCGCCATTTTTAGTTCCCGCTATTTTAACCTCAAAATCTACTCTTCTAACCTCTTGCTACCGCCATCTTCTTTTAGTTCCCATTCTCACCACCGCGTCTCCTTACCCCCACCTCTTGCGACCGCCATGTTCACCACTAACCTCCAAATTTCCTCGTCCTTAAACCTCTTGTCTCAACCACCTTGTTTAGTTCCCATTTTCGCCACCGCATCTCATATCGCCCCATCTCTCTATCCACTCAAGAAAACTACCATCCAACGTTCAAAAAATTGCTGATCAGTTCACGACAGGCTTTTGCAAATCTTGTTGCTAGCAAAACTTACCTTTCCCATCACCTCCAACATACCCCACTCCTTTTTCTTTCCACCAATCATAACCTCTCTTATTCTTACCAATCAACAACTTTCATTTGCTCCTTTCCACCAATAAAATCACTTCTTATTCCCACCAATCACAACTTCACACGTCACTTTCTGTTACACTTTTTATCCCTCGCTCCCCATCTTTTCCCTCTTTCAGTCCCGACCTCCGCACAGACAACACCTCGCCGCTGCTCACATCTCCGAACCAAATTGCCGGCGAGAACAGATCTTGTTTATTCACACCTCGACCGTTGACTCGACAGCAGCTACTGTCAACACCTACGTCGTACACGTTTTTGACCGCTTTCGACCGGCTATGAGAACCCTGCTCCTACGTACGCTAGCGACCATCACGATGGTCCAGTACCAGGTTTTTGGTATAGTTAAATTACGCCTCTGCAAAGGGTGTCTGTACCGCTTTAAAAACCTAGGTATATCAGTGCGTAGTGATGTTGGTTGATCTTAAAGCTGGTTAAGCATTTTCAAAAACAGTTTGCTTTTATTTTTCCGCCTCGCGTGCCGCGCTTTTGGTGACGCATCCACACCGGTAACAGGTAAGTACCACACGCATAATTATTTTTCGGACCTGCTTGGCGTAGGAATATATCCTTTCGTGTTTTCGTACTGTAACCTCAAATCTCCTTACCCTCCTCTTGCGACCGCCATCTTGTTTAGTTCTCACCGCATCTCCTTGTCGCAGACCCTCCGCCATTTTTAGTTCCCACTATTTTAACCTCAAAATCTACTCTTCTAAAACTCTTGCTACCCCCATCTTCTTTTAGTTCCCATTCTCACCACTGCGTCTCCTTACCCCCACCTCTTGCGACCGCCGTGTTCACCACTAACCTCCAAATTTCCTCGTCCTTAAACCTCTTGTCTCAACAACCTTGTCTAGTTCCCATTTTCGCCACCGCATCTCATATCGCCCCCATCTCTCTATCCACTCAAGAAAACTACCATCCGACGTTCAAAAATTGCTGATCAGTTCAAGACAGGCTTTTGCAAATCTTGCTGCTAGCAAAACTCACCTTTCCCATCACCTCCAACATACCCCACTCCCACACCTTTTTCTTTCCACCAATCATAATCCCTCTTATTCTTACCAATCAACAACTCTCATTTGCTCCTTTCCACCAATAAAATCACTTCTTATTCCCACCAATCACAACTTCACACGTCACTTTCTGTTACACTTTTTATCCCTCGCTACCCATCTTTTCCCCCATTTCAGTACCGACCTCCGCACAGACAACACCTCGCCACCCAGCTCCTCTCCATCACGCCACCTCCATACTCCTCCATCTCCCTTCCTCCATCTCCCACCCCAAATTAACGAACCAATCAAAACACTACACGTCACTTCCTCAATTCTTTCAACTCGTCCCGGATGAGCCAACCGATTTAACGATAATCCTAACGCTCAGGGCGCTTTTCAAACTTACCGCCGCCGCCGTCGCACGCAGCGACACTAGCGACACTAGCGCCCCTAGCGGCAGGATTATCGTTAAAACAATTGGCTCATCCGGGACTATTACTACTCCTGCCTTAGCAGGCTCGGGGACTCTACGTTGCTTCTTCTTCGCCATCTCGGAGCTGAGTGCGTCTTGACCTACTCTTGTCTCCAACCCCTGTTGTCATGTTTTCGGACCTTGGGGAGAGCAGGTAAACAGAGACTAAACACGTCATTAAGTCTTTGCTGTTGCCTTTCTGCCCTTAATGCACAACAAAATAAGGCATGTCTTCCTACAGCAAGAGGTTGGGTAAAATCTATGTAAGTCCACTCTTGATGAGACTTGCACTCGCTCAACCATCCCAGTCTCTACCTGACTTTGCTGCCGCATCATGAGATTTCATAACTGCCTAAGCACGCAGCACTACAATCTGACACTTAGCAGTAGGGGTTGGGACGTTGGTGTAAGCAGCGGTGAAGGTGTGATTGTATTAATTAGCTTCTCATCACTTGTTTGAGGATGTCTATTTATATGTTTAAAAATTTACGTATTTTTTGGCAACTTATTTGAGTAGACTCAGTCTCAAAGTCTACCCTTACGCTACGTCACTGCCAGCGACCGAAACACTACTCAAAGTCTTCATTAAGATCCTCACACAGAGGATAGACATTCGTAGACTGACATTCCAGAAGAACAATTTGGATTCAGAAGAAACCGCTCAACAACTATAAAGGACCTTGAACAACCTAAAGGTAAACTCCACATGGTATATGTTAACTAAGAGAAAGATTTCAAGACCAACAGAATGCAATTCCTAACAATATTTGAAACCTAATAGGAATGGAAAACCCAATGGTACAATTAATAAGGGACAAACTGGCAAGCAACTCACGCAGATCGATGACGCTGTCACCGTCTCAGAACCAATACATCAGACAGCAGGAGTACTCCAAGGAGACAAGCAACCTGTTCAATACAGGAACATATGATATAATGCAATACATACAAACAGAATAAGTGAAGGTGTACAATCACGTTGGTGCTAGCATCGTTGTCGATAAACTCATTGCAAACAGCGTTCAATAGACTATGGTCGAATGGTCTAGGAGCAACGACCTAGCCTGAATGGAACAAAGGCATTACAAATTACCGTAAGGAGAGAAGGCAAACAAGCGAGGGTACACATCATTTATTTAGAAGGCAAACCAAGGACCAAACAAGAAGCATCAAATACCTAGGGGTAACGCTCCAACCCAAGGAAACAACATACATAACCCAAATAAAAGACAAAATGACCGCATCAATAAGAGCAAGGAACGACATCAAATATCTGTCGATGACATTTCTGCAAACAGCAATAAAACTCTTCAAAATAAAGATACAACCAATTTATGGGCTACACCCCGCCTACAAATACCTCACAACAAACAACCTAAAAGATCCGGAAAAAGTAAAAACAACATTCCTGAAGCGTGTACTATATATCATCGAGTACTCATCTTCATGCCTCGTATACGAGATGAGCAGGGAAACTATGCTGCTGGAAGACCGTCCGCAATTACTACACCCATCCACACCTGCGTGCGAAGCGGCTGTTACCAATCACCGGAGGAGGAAGATTTCTGTATCACGGACGCCATTACCAGAGATGGTACGAAGAAAGCGGACTACGAACTGAGGCACATAGTAACCCGGATAGTACTTCAAGATATTTCGCATCAAGAGTTTTCGTGATACCAACGCACACACACCATATTACGCTACTTATATAGGAAATACTGTGGAAAATAGACTGTATTCGAATACAAAAAAATCTGTTGTGTTACATTCACATGACTTTCTCTACTCTTGTACAAAATATTTTTACAAACGCTTATTCTCCATATGCTTCATGTTAATCGAGATGTTAATCTTATTGCTAATTTTCTTGTAGAGGCAAGGGGAATATAGTAGTATTTAAGCGATAGTTAAATATTTTAAGACCTGGCTGCTATGTGGAGTATTCCATTCTCTTTGCATTACCAGGACAAAAAAATGAATAACGAATTTGAGAAAAAGTATAGGAAAATTTAAGGGAATAACAAGCAATATCTCGAAAAGGGTTCACTCAACAAAAAACATGTATATAACATAAATTGTGTATTTTAACGCGATCCACAGTTTTTGTGGAGTAACATTTTGTCTATCTCTTATGGTTTACTAGTTATGCAAAAGTCGTTCACAATGAAGAATACTTTTGGGGGCATTCCCAGGAAATTCGAGATATACATTTTATTTGTCATACAAATATCTTAAACATATGATATTTTAATCAAAATCGTTAGAGCCATTTTTGAGAAAATTAAAATTTTCGAAAAATGTTCCATGTAGAGGGTAATCTGGGGTGGAGGGATTTTCTTGTAAACCTTCGTGTCGCATCTCTGGAAGATACTGAACCTAAATACCATGTTTGGTGTTTATCCGACTGTTCGTTTCTGAGTTATGCTGTTCACAGACACAAACATACACACGCACACAGACACACACAGGGGCATGTTTCCAGAAATGCTTTTTTTGGGTTCAGGGGGTCTCAAAACATGTATTTCCTGTGAAATCTCGGTATCGAATTTTTGGGTGGAATACAATACTTCCCCTACTTACTATACGTAGTAGAGAAAGTAAAAATGTATGTGCCCCATTCACATGGCTTTCTCTACCCTCTATGACTTATTAGTGGGTATACAAATTATTCTTACGCAAGCTTATTTTCTTATCAATTTCAATTTAGAGCTAGACTATTCCGAAAATAGCTGCATTACACATTTCGTTAGAACTCTTCGCTGTATGCAGGTCTTAAAATTCCATACTCTTTCCATGACATTGCAAGAAACCGCTGCAAATCGAAAGGACTTTAAAGAGCGGTTAAGCATTTAACATTTCGAGCCATTAATCACGGATATCTCGGAAATGTGATGCCATGAAAATTTTATTTAAAATAAATTGTGTGTTTTAAAGAGATCTACATTTGTTGCGTAGTACGTTTTCGTCTATTGCTTAGCATTTACCAGTTTTTCAAGCTTATACAAAATTCCTTCCGGATGAAAAGGACTTTACAGGCTATTACCAGAAAATTCAAGACATACATTTTACTTGTCATGTAAATATATTTAATATATATTTTAATCAAAATCGTTAGTCATGTTTTAAAAAATAAAAATTACGTAAATGTCCTATGTAAAGGATATTTTGGGATGGGGGATTTTATACAAAATCTTCTTGTCGCATCCTTAGAAGGTACTCAACCTAAATACTAAGTTTGATATTAATCGACTTTTCGTTTTTGAGTTATGCTGTTCGAGTGTTTAGACCGCTCGACTCTCACCGAGGCGGTCCGGTTTCAATCCCAGGGACGCGCATGTGGGATTTGTGGTGGACAAAGCGGTGTCTGGGCGGGTTTTCTCTGGGTTCTCCGGTTTCCCTCGCCATTCATTCCACCAACTGTTCCATCATCGCCTTTCCTTTCGTTTCATCTACTTCCTTCCTTCCTCCCATACCAGGCATCGGGCTGATCACCCATCCTGGATATTCTGCCTGATCCATAAGTATCTGCTTCTTGAGTGGCCTCTGACCCCAGACACCCACCTGTAAGTCCTAGGGGATGTAAGTCCTACATACGAGGAGGTTAAACAAAGAAAGAAGAAGACGAAAAGGTATGCTGTTCACAGACACATACATAAGGACTTTCTTCTAAAGATGTTTTGGATATAGGGGCCTCAAAACATGTATTTCCGGCGAAATCTCGGTATCAAGTTTTTGAATGGAATACAACACTTCCCCTACTTACTATATGTAGTAGAAAAAGTAAAAATGCGTAGTCATTTATAAGTTTTGTAGTGAGACCTGAACTTGACTACAGAATTGGTCAAATTATTAGATCAAAATATTCTCATCCTAAGAGAATGCTCTTCACGGAGCATGCTACTTATTTATTATAGTAAAAATATTTTAAATGCGAGAATAATTATACAGTCTTAGTGCTTCCTTACATTGCTTTTAGCGTATTAAGGATTTCTAATTTTTACTTTCTGTACTACGTATAAGTAGGGGAAGTATTGTATTCCACCCAAAAATTCGAAAACCGAGATTTCACCGGATATATATGTTTTGAGACACCTGAATCAAAAATAAGCATTTTTGGAAACATTTCTGTGTGTGTCTGTGAACAGCATAACTCAGAAACCAACAGTCGGATAAACACCAAACTTGGTATTTAGGTTCAGTATCTTCCAGAAATGCAACACAAAGGTTTTCAAGAAAATCCCCCCACTCCATATTACCCTTTACATGGAACATTTTTCGAAAATTTTAATTTTCTCAAAAATGGCTCTAACGATTTTGATTAAAATATCATATGTTTAAGATATTTGTATGACAAATAAAATGTATATCTCGAATTTTCTGGGAATGCCCCCAAAAGTATTCTTCATTGTGAACGACTTTTGCATAACTAGTAAACCATAAGAGATAGACAAAATTTTACTACACAAAAAATGTAGATCGCGTTAAAATACACAATTTATGTCATATACATTTTTTGTAGAGTGAACCATTTATTCTCTTAAATTTTCTAATACTTATACTTTTTCTCTAATTCGTTATTCAATATTTTTTGTCCTGGTAATACAAAGAGATTGGAATACGCCACATAGCAACCAGCTCTTAAAATATTTGACTATAGCTTAAAGCCTACCAATTCCCCTTGCATCTACAAGAGAATTAGCAATAAGATTAGCATCTTGATATCTCGATTAACATGAAGCATATGGAGAATAAGCGTTTGTAAAACTAGTTTGTATAAGAGCAGAGAAAGTCATGTGAGTGTAACACATCAGATTCTTGAATTTTTTGGAATAAGTATTTTGAAAAATTACTAAGCTGTCACTGCATCTTTGGTACGCGTTGACTAATGCTTCTATAGCAGCATTGTATGCAGACATGTCACGCAAAAATCTTTAAAAAAAATGTTATAATTTAGAAAATTATAACATGTCCTTCAATACAGAGTTATTTTATTGTTGCTACTGCATTCATGTTACCAAAGCTGTCAAAGATTAAATGTTTAAGGGGACAGGTTACTCTGAAATGGTCAGACATCACATCTTTTTATTTTAGGCACTAATAAAGTCTCTATTTTTTCCAGTTTCAGAAAATATATACCTTCGGGGGGTTAAGGGGTTCTTAAGACATGTACATACCATTTAAATGCTAGCCTACATTTCTTTAAAACTGGCATACAACGTCCCTTTTTAGAACATGTTTGTATCTTTCAACAATGAACGACTATATCATGCCCTTGACCAGGACCAAGAGTACGCAATCAGAAAAGCTGAAGCAATCCAGGAATGGAGATGCAGATAATTATGACCATGGAATGTACTGAAGCGTGTCAAAATTTTAATGTTCAAACTTTAAATTGAGTTTTCTCAAAACAACATTTTTAGATACTTATGTACCTTTTTCTCAGAACGTATGAGAGGTAGAGATATTTTCAGAATATGTATACAACACATAGTTAAACTTCCTGAACCACAATCATAATTTTATAATGTATATTAATGATATTTAAAAAGCAACAACATTGAAAATATTCCACATTTTTACTTCTTGACTTTGCAAATATTGAAATGATATACATATCTAAATAACTGAGGTTTAGAAGATAGCTGATTATACTAAGAACAAGCATGCAAAAGTGTGATTCTGTATTGCAAGTAGTATCAGAGAAAAAGGTACATGAATTCACATGTTTTAAGAGTAAACTTTATTTTTTTTCTGCTGAATGAAATATCTTTTACGGACTCAACTACATAAGCTATCAATGTAAACAACTACTTTAAATAATTTTCATAATTCGTAGAATAATTAATAAACATTTCAGGAAAAAACATTGAGAACTTAAGAGTAGTGGTAATTTAACACACTTAAGGTGTAATTTCCATTTGTTGAGACTACCTTGCACCCTTAAACTAAAACGTGGTAAAAATGGATATATATAATTTTAAAGTATACTAATGAACGAAAGGTGTAGGAATTTACCAGCTTTACTCTAATAATTTGACCAATTCTGTAATTGGCACGTTATGCACTTTTATTTTTCCAAAAATGAGGATCAGGAAAGAATGCAAACATATACCACCTCAATGGTAGTTGTTGAAAATGTTCAATAAGCATTCATGCTTCGATTTAGCCTCTGCATAATACAAATGAACAACATTTTGAACACCTTATGAAATAATTAGAAGTTGCTTTTTTCTCTCTCTTTATTTTATTTTACGTCGCTTTAACTCCCTGGTAATATCGCAATGGATCTGTTGGTGGATAACTCTTAGAACGATATGTGATGGACAGTTAGCCTTCTAGGTCTCATCCCTGTAACCACCCGCTCCGTCACGTTTCACAGAGACCCTAGCGCATACCTACCGAATATTCTGCTTCATGTCGTGCAGATGACATTAGGGTGCAGTCCAGTCCAACCGCCGCCCTCACACAGAAAGGCGGACAGTCAGCCCTCTAGGTCTCATCCCTGGAAATGCCATCTTGCTTCTTCAAGTACCCACAGAGACTCCCAGCACATGGAAGCCGGATCTTCTGCTTTTGTGCCGTGCAGATGGCGTTACGGTCTAACTGTTTACATTGTGTGTAGATAGATGGCATAGCATTCGCTATTACCACTTATTTTTCATTTTACTATTATTTTAGGCTTAAGGTGGAACTTTGGGTCGTGGT
This sequence comes from Deroplatys truncata, assembly GCA_030765065.1. Taxonomy (NCBI): domain Eukaryota; kingdom Metazoa; phylum Arthropoda; class Insecta; order Mantodea; family Mantidae; genus Deroplatys; species Deroplatys truncata. The sequence continues at coordinate 168,237,408 of CM060988.1, read as the reverse complement.
ATTAAATATCCAATCCGATATTTACCTTGGCGACTGAGGAAAACCACAAGAAAACCTGAGACAGATTGGTATTTGAACCCGGGACCATCCGAATGCCAATTACGAGTTAAATGTGTTTCAGTAGTTGTGTAAATTGTGAAGAAAATTGTTGACCAAGCCAACAATTAAACTTTTCGCATAGCAACCAAACCCTTTGAGTGAAACAAATTAAATAGTTGATGCAACTAAGGAAGATAACTGCCTCTCAGAAAAAAAAGAAAAACAATAATATGTATGTAGGCATTTAAAAAGTTTGTCGATGACGTCGTACCCTATACAATAATCGGTGAAAATGTTATTTCTTTTTGTGAAATATTACTTTCAAAACAACAAAATTGCCATGTCCAAGCATTTATTAAATACTTACTTATGAAACACACTGTATGTATATATATATATATATAAACATTTACTCTCTTAATAAAATTAGTATATGTACCTAATACTGTCCACTAAAATATGAATACACAATAGATTTTTGTGGCTGAGATTCCAAGAAAATTATCTGGAGTAATAAAACCACCAGTGCCATCTAGAGGCGCTTCTTTGAGTGATCACTCGTCTTTTTTCTATTCGCTATGGTTGAATGTCCGCACGTAGCGTTTGTATGTGCGGAGGCGAAACTCGTGTTCAACGTGCCGTACTCAAAGAGGAGCGTGGCCCAGAATTTTACTCACAGAGGTGAGGTAAAGTAACGTGAAGGAAAAGGAATCCCAAGAGAAGCAAGTAAATTGGCATTATCGTGCTAACAACGGAAGTATTAACCGGATGTTCCAGCTGCACTGTTCAGCGACCAACTTACCGTAGATGAGCTTGCTGTGTTGCGTCCCTTATAATTATTACTAATAATGCATATTTACTTTCTCTACTACGTATATTAAGTAGGGGAAGTATTGTTTTCCAACCAAAAATTCGATACCGAGATTTTACCGGAAATATATGTTTATTCAGACCCCCTGACTCCAAAAAAGAAGCATTTTTGGAAACATGTCCGTGTGTGTGTCTGTGAACAGCATAACTCAGAAAGGAACAGTAGGATAAACACCAAACTTGGTATTTAGGTTCAGTATCTTCCAGAGATGCAACACAAAGGTTTTCAACAAAATCCCCCCATCCCAGATTACCCTTTACATGGAACATTTTTTGAAAATTTTAATTTTCTCAAAAATGACTCTAACGATTTTGAATAAAATGTCAAATGTTTAAAATATTTTCTTGACAAATAAAATGCATATCTGGAATTTTCTGGGAATGTCTCTAAAAGTATTCTTCATTGTGAACGATTTTTGCATAACTGGTAAGCCATAAGAGATAGACAAAATTTTACTACAAAAAATGTTGATCGCGTTAAAATACACAATTTATGTGATATACATTTTTTTGTTGAGTGAACCGTTTTCGAGATATTGCTTGTTATTCGCATAAATTTTTCATTACTTATTTTCTCAAATGGGAATTCGTTATTCATTTTTTTGTCTTGGATATGCAAAGAGAATGGTGCTGCACCTAGCAACCAGCTATTAAGAGACATGTCTATGCTTAAAGACTACTGTATTTCTATATATTCCCTTGCGAATATAAAACAAGGGGAACATAGTACGCCTTAAGCGATAGTCAAATATTTTTAGAACTGATCGCTATGTGTAAAATGTAATTCTCTTTGCATGTCAAAAGATCGTTTCTGCAAATGCTTATCTCGATTAATATGAAATAGATGGAGAATAAGAGTTTGTAAAAATAGTTTGTACAAGAGTAGATAAACTCATGTGAGTGTAACACGTCAGATTTTTTTACTTTCTATACCAGTAGGTAGAGAAGGTATTGCAGTCCACTCAAAAAAAATCTGATGTGTTACACTCACATGACTTTCTCTACTCTTGTACAATCTAATTTTACAAACGCCTATTCTCCATACGCTTCATGTTAATGGAGATAATCGATATGTCAATCTTATTGGTAATTTTCTTGTAGATGCAAGGGGAATATGGTAGGTTTTAAGCGATAGTCAAATATTTTAACGCTAGTTGCTATGTGGCGCATTCCATTCTCTTTGCATGTCCAGGACATAAAAAAATGAATAACGAATTTGAGAAAAAGTATAAGTATTGGAAAATTTAAGAAAATAACAAGCAATATCTCGAAAACGGTTCACTCAACAAAAGAAATGTATATGACACAAGTTGTGTAGTTTAACGCGATCTACATTTTTGTGTAGTAAAATTTTGTCTATCTCTTATGGTTTACCAGTTATGCAAAAGTCGTTCACAATGAAGAATACTTTTGGAGACATTCCCAGAAAATTCGAGATATACATTTCATTTCTCATGACATTATCTTAAACATATGTTATTTTAATCAAAATCGTTAGAGCCATTTTTGAGAAAATTAAAATTTTCGAAAAATGTTCCATGTAAAGGGTAGTCTGGGGTGGGGGGATTTTCTTGAAAACCTTCGTGTCGCATCTCTGGAAGATACTGAACCTAAATACCAAGTCTGGTGTTTATCCGACTGTTCGTTTTTGAGTTATGCTGTTCACAGACACACACACAGACACACACACACAGACACACACACAGACACACACACAGACACACACACGGACATGTTTCCAAAAATGCTTTTTTTGGATTCAGGAGGTCCCAAAACATGTATTTCCGGTGAAATCTCGGTATCGAATTTTTGGGTGGAATGCAATACTTCCCCTACTTACTATACGTAGTAGAGAAAGTAAATATGAATACCGATATTTCGTACGTAATACTTGTTTTAAGGCCTCCTGAATAAAAAAACCCGGTTACATTTACATGATATTCTCTACCTTCTATAGCTAAACAGCCAGTATACAAATTATTCTAATGGAACTTTATTTTTCTATTTCATTTTAATCGAGATAAAACTTTCTGGAAATAGCTGCATGACACATTTCGTTATAGATACAAAGAGAACAGCGATAGTCAAATGTTTAAGATCTGGGCGCTATATGCTGACCTTAAAATTCCATGCTGTTTCCATGGCATCGCGAGAAACAACTGAAAATCGATAGAACTTCATAAAAATAGTGTTGAACAATTGGAACCATTAATAACGGGTATCTCGGAAACGGCTGATGACATAAGAAAAAGTTACTTGAAATAAGTTGTGTGTTTTAAAGAGATCTATATTCTTGCATGCCCGTACCTAGAAAAAAATTTTGGGGAGGTTTTTCCACAAGTAGATCTAAACTTAACAGCCCCATAAAGTTATCATGTACCTACTCTTTAATATACAGACGTTACATGGATAAGAACATTTCTTGGAGACATTATATAGACAAGAAAAACTCACCAGAATGAGGATATTCCACCTTACAGCACACAACATGGAGACTACTTCGAAAACTGGAATTTATGGTCACCTTATGTAAGGCGATATATTAAGTTTCTCTTTTTCTTGTAAATGTGCTACTAGCAATAGACCTACTGTTATCTAACAACATTTTCCCATATTGGTTTGCTATGAATTTAAATAAATAAAACTGTCAGAAGTATTGGAGGGGGTTGAACCCTAGAAACCACCCCTGTAAATACGGCCCTGCATTCTTGTGTAGTGCGTTTTTGTCTGTCGCTTAACCTTTACTAGTCATACAAGATGATACAAAATTCCTTCCTGTCAAAGAAGACTGAACATCTTAAAAGGACTAGCAGCACAGAATTGGGGAGCTGACTATCATGTGCAGATATAAAGCCTTTATACGCCCTAAAATGAAATATGGTTCCATAATATACAGTAGTGCCAAGTCATCAATTATAAAAAATACTGAATTCAATACAGACTTCAACTATTCGGATTGCAACAGATGCTAATCGCACTAGTCCTATAGATAGCATATTAATAGAAGCCAATGAAACTCCATCACAATGCCGTATTAAACAATTAAAAGTTACCAACGCTCTCAAAATAGCAGCAACACCGAAATCTAGAATGTACCAACTGATTCTCTTAAATCCTTGTGATACTTTCCTCACATAACAATCACATTCATTGCCATTTCAAATCAGAATAAACAGATATCTCAAAGAAATGAACACCACAATTCCTAATATCTCCTCAAGGCAACTACAGTCGGATCATCCACTCTGGAAGTAGAAAATACTTCCCATAGATATAGATTTAAGCAAGCATAATCAGATAAATACCAACAAACTAATCTACCAGCAGTTATTTAAAGAAAAGCTAGAAAAATACACATCCAAACTCTACATCTATACGGATGGTGCTAAACTGAAAAAGGCAATGGATGTGCTGTTATATGTGGAGATATCGTCCTCCAATACAAATTACTATCCTTGCTCTCTATATATAGTTGTGAATTATATGCTATTGAAAAGGCATTAGAATACGCTCTGGAAACTGTACGTAGTGACTCTTACATAATTATCAGTGACTCTCTATCAGCATTAAACGTAATACAAGACAAGTTCTCTACCAATAGTATTGTAAACGAAATACATGATCTTGTTACCATCCTTTATAACTTAGAAAAGTCACTCAATTTCATGTGGATACCGTCTCATAAAAACATACCCGGTAATGAAAGAGCTGATACTGCAGCGAAACAAGCTACAGAACTACCAACACAAGATACTGATATCAAAATACCTCTCCAAGATGCAGTCACACACTTTAAGAAGAAAATACACAAAGAATGGCTGACCAGCTGGATGAACAATTCTACCAGTAAACTTCATGATGTACGTGGAACCTCAACTCAAGAATATCCAATAAGACAGCTACAGCGACGAAACCAAATAGTAATATCCCAACTACGAATTGGGCATACTAAACTGACACACTCTTCTTTGTTAAATAAAAGCTCTCTACCAATTTGTGAAACATGCAAAACATCATTAAGAGTAGTACATATTATACTAACATGTCCAAAATTTTAAAATCAACATAGTCAGGTTGGTATGCCCAGAAATATTTTTGCAGCACACAATGATGCAATTTTCATCCAGAAAGTAATTATTTTTCTTAAATTAATTAATATCCATCAACACATTTAACCAAATTGTAATCTGTATGTACACATAATGTGTAAGTATTATACTGTAATCCAATAATTTAAACAAATGTACACGAAAGGTCGTGATAAAACCTAGGAAGGTTGAAACAACCCTAAACCCATTCCTTCCGTATGAAGTGGACTTCTCAGGCTATTCCCAGAAAATTCAAGATATACATTTATTTTCATGTAAATATATTTTATATATGGTATTTTAATCACAATTGTTAGCCTTTATTTTGGAAACTTTTTGAAAATTGTCCATTTAAAGGGCAGTTTGGGATCGGAAATATATGTTTTCAGGCCGCCTGAATACAAAAAAAAAGGATTTTTGGAAACATGTCAGTGTGTGTTTGTGTGTCTGTCTGTATGTCTGTGAACAGCATAACTCAGAAACGAACAGTCGAATAAACACCAAACTAGGTATTTAGGTTCAGTATCTTCCAGAGATGTGACACGAAGGTTTTCAAGAAAATACCCCACTCCGGATTTTAATTTTCTCAGAAATGGCTCTAACGATTTTGATTAAAATATCATACGTTTAAGATATTTTCATGATAAATAAAATGTATATCTTGAATTTTCTGGGAATGTCTCCAAAAGTATTGTTCATTGTGAACCACTTTTGCATAACTGGTAAACCATAAGAGATAGATAAAATTTTGCTACACAGAAAATGTAGATCGCGTTAAAATACACCATTTATGTCATACACGTTTTTGTTTAGTGAACCATTTTCGAGATATTGCTTGTTATTCCCTTAAATTTTCCAATACTTACGCTTGTTCTCAAATGGGAATTCGTTACTCAGTTTTTTATGTCCTGGACGTGTAAAGAGAATGGAATACTGCACATAGCAACCAGCTCTTAAAATATTTGACTATCGCTTAAAGCCTACCATATTCCCCATGCATCTACAAGAAAATTAGCAATAAGATTAACATCTCGATTAACCTCAAGCATATGGAGAATAAGCGTTTGTAACAATATTTTGTACAAGAATAGAGAAAGTCATGTGAGTGTAACAAATCAGATTTTTTAGTTATGCCGTTTACACACACACACACACACACACACCCACACTTTCGGACCATTTTATAAAAATGCTTTTTTGTATTCAAGGTGCCTCGAATAGTGACACGGCTATCGCGAGGGATCTTGCCGGTAAACATTTTAGCGACTCACGCTTCTAGTTTCATTTATTGCGAAAATAGTTATTTCTAAGTGTAACTTTGATACTGCAGAAGTTGCAGGTATAATAATTCAGTTTTTACGATTTGGAGTGCTACGATTCATAATTAGTGTATTTCTTCATTTCAAACGGTCGGAAACTCACTTCAATATCTCAAATATTTGTTCATAATAAATTTCTCAGTGAATTTAAACTGGTATTGTCCTTCAAATACATCCACGCATACCCTGAGGGAAAGTACTCATACCACTACCATTGGAGCAGCCGGCAGCAGAATCAACAGCAGATATTGGAGACAATGGGAAAAGGTGGCAACTTCAAATGCTCACACCATCGCGACATCTCACATTCTGCTTCATCATATATAGGATAGTTTGGGGTGAAGAATTTTTATAAATCTATTTTTATTCACAAGATATCAAAGGGTGTATTTTCAGTGAAACGTCTTAATAAAGTTTTAAATGAAATATACGAGGGCTGTCCTAGACGTACCCGACCTAACAAAGAAAACACACAAATTTTGGGAAAAAACATCTTTATTTCTCTTCATAGTCTCCTTTCAGCTCGATACACTTTTCCGAGTAATGTTCAATTCGCTTCGATACCCTGTTTATACTGAGAACCGTCAAGTTCTGCAAAATAGACATCAACTGCAGACTCAAGCGCTTCACTGTTGGCAAATCTTTTACCACCAAGCTATTTTTTAACTTTGTAAATAGAAAATAATCAGAGGTGACTAAGTCTGGCGAATATGGTGCATGAGGAAGCAATTCGAACTTTAACTAATTGGTTTTGGCTATGGCAATAATGGATGTGTGAACTGGTGCATTGTCTTGATGAGCAGAACTTTCTTTTTCTTTAAATGCGGCCGTTTTTACTTGATTTCATCATTCAAACGTCGCAATAAGTTTGCATAATACTCGGCATTGATTGCTTTATCTTTTTGAAGGTAATCAATGAAAATTATCCCACGCGCATCCCAAAAACTTGCCTGCAGATGGAACTGCCTTCGCCTTTTTTGGAACCGATTTTCTTCACTGCTTTGGCTGTTCCTTCGTCTCAAATATGAAGTGATGGACCCATGTTTCATCCATACTTATGAATCGACGCAAAACTCGGCTTTATTGCAGCAAAACATCGCCAAACTCTCACGACGTGCATTTTGTTCCATTGTGACTGAACGCGGCACCCATCTTGCGCACAGCTTTCTTATGTCTAAATTTTCAATCAGTATGCGATGTAAAGCACTTTTTGAAATTCCTACAATGTCTGCTAGCTTGCGCACTTTCAGTCGACGGTCATTCAATACCATTTTGTGGATTTTCTTCACAACTTCTGGTGTGTTCAACTCATTTGGTCGACCACTGCGATGTTCGTCTTGGCAGCTAACTCTGCCACCCAATACTTTACTGTTGTAAACGAAGGAGCAGACTCCCGCAGAGTGTAATCTAGCTCAGCTTTAATATTAGTTGGACTAAGACCTTTCAAATGAAAGTATTGTATCACATAACGATGACCAGTTTTATCCATGTCTACAAATTCGCTTAGAGAGTTCACTATTAATGACTGCATAACAATTAATAAACAACGTAGCATCGTCAAACTTCAAACTTAAGCTTTATAAGGTTGGTACTTTCTACCATAGTCATTTGTTTGAAACAACCGCTGTATATACGTCAGGTTGGATACTTCTGGGACTGCCCTAGTAATATATAGCTATATATAATAATATATAGGTAAGTAGTGTTGAATATAATAAAGATCTCCAAAAGTGTCCGTCATTGCCGGGTGTCAAAGTCCCCCGTATAACTACAGGTAGCGTTCGCCATCTTGCTGAACCGGCAAAGATTTTCAATATAGTCAATATTCTTATTTCTGTTTGCTGGACAAACGCTTTCTATGAATATAACATTTGAGCAACAAGTGGAATTCATAAGAAAGCTAAACAGATGGTCAAGGCTATCGTGCAGAACAAGCAGATGTCTTGCTTTGGATTTTCGTGTATACCTCCATAATGACAGGTGTTTTCATGACGTTTTGAAAACACAGAACACTTTAAATAAATTTATAGACAGGGTTGCATAAAGATAGCACTTTTAACACAACACCCACAAGCTAAAGGTTGTTACCAACTTTGGTTTCAAGTCCAATCACATGGCAACTACCCTTTGTATTTGCACATGTTTAATAACTCGACTTGGTTTCATTAGGTTTTAGTTTTCATTATAGCCTTTACATGATAATTTATCATGGAGCTCGCATTTTCTGTTCACAATATAAATTGCCATACTTCAATTTATCGTAATTTGTTGTAGGCTTAACCTATACATTATATTAGCAGCCTTCTGCTTTCTTTGATCTAAAACGTTATTCTTTTATCTAGTATAATTTACATAAAGATTAAATACCGAAAATTATGAGTTCAGAAGAAATTGAAACGGAAGAGTCACGTGATATTACAACAGCAGCAAAGAATAACTGACCCAAAAAATATCCAGAAAGCAATATGACGTAGCACTTAATCGCTTCATTGCCTGGTGTACGGCAAAACATATTGAAAATACTTTCACTGAAAATGACAGCGAATCAACGAAGCATCAAACATTTGACATCTCGTTTTTGACGTCATTTCCCTTGTTTCAGGGACCGCGTTCTAAACATGAATCAATATAATATTATTGATATTTTAAAAATTCAAGCGCTGTTCTAAAAATAATATCTGATGTGTTACACTCACATGACTTTCTCTACTCTTGTACAAACTATTTTTACAAACGCTTTTTCTCCATAAGCTTCGTGTTAATCGAGATATCGAGATGTTAATCTTATTGCTAATTTTCTTGTAGATGCAAGGGGAATATGGTAGGTTTTAAGCGATAGTCAAATCTTTTAAGAGCTGGTTGGTATGTGGCGTATTCCATTCTCTTTGCATGTCCAGGACATAAAAAATGAATAACGAATTCCCATTTGACAAAAACTATAATTATTGAAAAATTCAAACAAATAATTAGGGATATATCGGAAATGGTTCACTCGACAAAAAAAACGTATATAACGTAAATTGAGTGTTTTAGCGAGATCTAAATTTTTTGTATAGTAACATTTTGTCTATTTCTTACGGTTTACCAGTTATGCGAAAGTCATTCAGAATGTAGATAGCTAAACCTAGATAGTTTAATCAAATCCTTAGGGGCATTTTTGAGAAAGTCAAAATTTTCGAAAAATTTTCTATGTAAATGGTATTTTGGGGTGGGGAATTCTCTTGAAAATCTTCGTGTTGCATCCTTGAAAGATACTAAACCCAAATACCAAGTTTGGTATTTATATGACTTTTTGTATTTTAATTATGCTGTTCATAGACAGAAAAACAACCACAAATACTCGGACATGTTTCCAAAAATTCTTTATTTGGATTCAAAACATCTAAAACATGTATTTCCTGTGAAATATTGACATCGAACTTGTGGGTGAGATGCAATACTGCCCCTATTTATTATACATAATAGAGAAAGTAAAAATAACAAATGTGTCATATAAACGATAGCTTGGTGTGGGAAAACTTCGTAAACATTTTTATATGACATCTTTGAAGGATATTGGTCTAAAATACAAAGCTTGATATAGAAGAGTTTTTATAGTTATGCTGCTTACTGAAGCGATACGCTGAAGCAATAAGAATAATATATAAATTCTATTTACGCATCACCTAAATAAATGTAGAAACATGTAATATATTTTTGTAAGACTGTACAGAGTAGGTACGAGGGGCACTATTTATATTTTGAGCCTAATAATTAAAACAAAGTAATTTCTGATTGTAAACTGCTTTATTGTTTTTTAAAATATTCTCCTTTATGATCAATACACTTTTGCATCCGTTTGAACAATTTGTCAAAGCATTTATTCCGGTCTTCTTGAGACACCTCCAAAACATGGTTTTTGAAGGCATCAACGGCTTCTTCTGCCAACGAAAATCGTTGTCCACGCAATTTATTCTTGATGTTCGGGAACAAAAAGAAGTCATTGAGTGCTAAATCAGGACTGTATGGCGGATGACCCATCAATTCTATTTTTGAGCCTTCAAATACTCTGTTAGACGTGATGTGTGCGCGCTCGCATTGTCTTGATGAACGATCCTACGGTTCTTGTTGATTTTCCTTACTTCACCGAAGACTTCTGGCAAACAATTGGTTGTGTACCATTCTGCATTGGCCGTTTTACGTTCCTCTAAAGGCACTGTTGCCATATAGCCAGTTTTGCTGAAAAAGCAGGCGACCATTTGCTTCGAAGTGCTTCGAGTGCGAACAAATTTTGACGGATTTGCTTCATCTTGAAACACCCATACAGTCGACTGCTGTTTACGTTCCGGGTCATACGCATAAATCCATGATTCGTCACCTGTTACAATCTTATATACGTCTTTTGAGGCACCACCATTGTAATTCTCGAGTATTTTTGTACACCAATCGACACGAGCATATTTTTGAGGTTGCGTCAAATTATGTAGGATCCAACGAGAGCAAACCTTTTTCACGGCTAAATAATCATGCAATATTTTATATATGCTGGTGGAACTAATGCCTAGGTTTGCCTTAATCTCGCAATATGTTGCATGAGGATCTTTCATTATTAGTTTTTGCACAGTATCAATGTTTTTTGGAACAACAACTGATTTTGGACGACCTTCACTAACTTCATCATTGAGCGAACGGCGGCCACGATTAAATTCGTTATACCAGCGTTTCACAGTGGCAACGAATTGAGCTACGTTGCCAAATGTGGAAGTTAGTTGTTCGATGCACTCTTGTCTTGATAATCACGTCGAATGTCGTAATAAATCATTGCACGAACATTTTCACGAGTTAATTCCATGCTTTTGTTGACACATAATTTTCAAGTTAGTGTAAACAAAACAAATGACGCTCTATTGACAAAATGTTTGAAGTAGATTCTGGTAAAAAATGTCAAAATTTCCATTGGAAATGTCAGATGGCACCTACAACATTCAGGGTTGCCAAAGTTCAAAATATAAATAGTGCCCCTCGTATACGCCGGGAAGTAAACATACCGTTAGGGGATCGGAATGCCGGCCGAACGTTCCTTTTATCTAACGACACATGTTTGAGTTGGGGAAACAGGGCAGTCAGAAAGTTAGGGTTGAATAACATTGAAATGCGAACCGAAGAGTAAATATACAAGCACTTGTAATCTGGAATCCTAGCGGACAGACGTGTTCAACACCACGGGCTATCATGTGGCTATAAGTTGATTGGTGATGGTGTAGTTAAATATATTTTTGTGGCCGGATGTTAAATATATTTGTGTGGACGGATCGATTGCGGGAATGGTTTTAAGGTCAGAATTAAACGTATAAGAATAATATAAATGTGATCGGTTAACACGACCTGAGATTAAGAGAACCCTACGTATATCCATGCTCTTCCGTTATTTCACCGACCCCCTTTCTTTCCCCTGCAAAACCGATACCGTACAAATATAACATACAACAAAGTCCGTCGCAATAAGGCGCCCAACGAAGTCGTCCCATTACACACGTTTCGTTTCGTGATTGTTTATCCTGAAACGCTTTTACGGCGAAGTTCATGTGACGTCAAAATATGCATTTTACGAAATATTTCCACATGGAATTTTTTTCGGTAGAATGCAATATGTGTTAGTGAATATCTTATTTACGTAACTGTATAGAAAAGTGCGGGTTTTTTAGGATGGAGTAAGATGAATGTAGAAACGAGACCTTGAAAAATCACTTTCCTAGAGTTAAATACACTTTTTTTGTATTTCTTACTGTGTCGAAATACATTTGAGATAGATGGTTTGTTACGTTATTTATTAGCACCATGCTTTGGGCGTCAATTTGAAGTAGTTTGTAATGAAGGAGTTGTACTATAGTTCAATTGTTGGGGAGCCGAACTTGTAGTAGTTGCAACCTCACGTATGGTACCCGGTAGCTTTTGCCCCAATTATTAAAAAATATTAACTTTGTAATTTGACTATTTCTTTAAGTATTAATCTTTATGTTTGCCTCGGCTGCGTCAGTATTTGTTAGAGACATGTTTCTCTTAGCAGGGTTGTGGCACGACTAAGAATGCAGGCTTACACAGATTATAATTTCACTTCACTCCTTTTATCAATACTTGATACGATTTAAATAACACTTCACTTATATAGAGAGCTGTGAGATTCTTTAATTAATTACTTGCACTTTTTAACACGTAAAACTATTTTCGTCTCATACGAATACGTATTAAATTTCTTGAGGACGCATCTTGCATCCGGTTACTAACACTGTCTGCAGGCAACTGAATTGATTTCAACCGCCTAAACTTGTAAATTTCTGTATTTCAAGTCTCTGATTGGCTAATCCTACTCCAATAGAATACCTTCATTTAACTAAAGTTTTTTCTGGTTGTTGATTGGCTATTTTTAAACTGTTTCAAAATTTACATTATTGTTGCTCCAATAATGACTAGTAGCATTTAAACTTTCAAATTCATTATTGCCTCAAGGTTGCCTCATTCTTATGTCATTTTTAGCAACTTTTAACCTATTATTCTCACAGCTCCTACATTATTAAATTACATAATACATTCACATAACATTATTAAACATGTTTACAATAATATAAACATATACAATGATTGTAATATACACTTTTTATATATTGTTACATATACTTATTGCTTTAAGGCGGGCTGTTATTGAATTTACATATTATATAATTAGACTGAAATCATTTAAGTGTTAAAAATACTGCCTCACTTTATATATTGGTTAAATATTGCACTGCGTATTATGTTGCACGTGTACGCAGTCATATGTTTCATATGCTCATATTATAAGTTGAAGTAATGCGTGTTGGTAACCTTGGGGCTTGTCTTGCAGTGAAGTTAAGTAGCATTACGAAAAGGAATATTCTGTAAGTAAATCAAATAAGGCGAGTTATTAAGTAATATTAAAATTTGAAAATAAATACATTGTGACTGTCCAGTTTTTACAAACTGTCATTCCTCCCTGTTCTGACACTTTTCTCAGTTCACGCTATCACTTTTCGCTTTTATGCAGTTCACCTCCACTGGGAGTTCACTTCACTAAGGTGAACTAGTTCAGTTTTGTGCAACTTCACTTCAGTAGCACTCGCTGCACGTCACAACAATCGTCATCAACTCGCTCGGAGAATTGCTGTTGATGTTACACCAGAAACGCACTCGTGACTCGCTCACTGACTGACTCAACAACTCTCCCACACTCGATTTGCCACTCAACTCGCAGTCGACTCGCATTGACTCGACCGCTGCGAGAGCACTCGCTTATATAGTCAGTGGAAGCGTTTCACAATGTTCTCGAAAGTTTTAGAAGTATTTCGACACACTTTCTGGAGGAGGGAGGGAGAAGAAGCTTCCAGAAAGTTTTCGTTATCTGCTGATAACACACCCGATTACGCCCGAGCGGAGTTATTGTTTTGAGAATAAGTAGGTTGTATTGTAGTTCCACTGTTAGGGAGTCAAACTTGATGAAATAACTGCCCCACGTATGGTACAAAGTTTCCGGTGGCCTTCGCCTCAACGTTCACTTTCCGGTGGCCTTCGCCCCAAGTTTAGAAATCAACCTTGTATTTTAATGTTTCTTTAAGTATTATATATATTTATGTTTGCCCCGGCGTCAGTAGTAGTTATTAGAAACATATATCTCTTTGCAGGGGGTGATGCGGCTAAAGAATGTAGGCTTACACAAATTATAATTTTTACTTCACTCCTTTTATTAATCCTTCACACGATTAAATAACACTTCACTGATATAGAGAGCTGAGAGATTATTTATTATTTACTTGTACTTTTTAACACGTAAACTTTATAATATTCTCGCCGTAATGAATTTCCGTCTCACAATGAATACGTATTAAACGGAACGTTGCCGTCTAGCGTCCGGTTGGGAACGCTGTCTACTAGCGACTTACGCGTAACGCTTAAATTTGTAATTTTTTCTATTTCAAGTCTCTGATTGGCTAACTTTACTCCAATAGAATACTTTTATTTAACTTTCAGCTTTTCAGGTTTTTGATTGGTTATTTATAAACTGTTGTAAATATTACGTTATTGTTCCAAGAATTACTAGTAGCAATATTAAACTTTCCAATTCATTATTTCTTCAAGGTTACCCCATTGTTACCTCATTGTTAGCAACTTTCGGCTTCTATTCTCACAGCTCCAACATTATTAAATTAGGTAATACATTCACATAACATACAATACATTCACATACGTGTACACAATAATATACATACAATATAATGGCTGTTACATAATTTTATATATTATATTATATATTGCTTTAAGGCGGACTGTTATTATATTTTATATTATATAATTAGACTGAAATCATTTAAGTGTTAGAAATACTGTCTCAGTTTACACGGACCGCCCGGCGCCGACCTACCGATAACCTTGTGCCATAGCCATTGCGTTCACAATATAAACGTGAAATAATGCAATATGGAAGAAAAATGTTTATGAAAAGTTATTCTCATAGTATTCATATGTTGGTGTTGGAGTATGGAAGTAATTAAACGGAAAAGTTCAATTTGACATATATTCATTTAAATAACGCATTTTCTGTTCACTCGATCATAATAAATATGTCCTGAAAGCATTTCAGATGGTTGAGCGTAATAGATTGCATTTTCTTGGCTGGCATAATATCCAGCGATATTTCGCCATGGTTTCCTTATCTGCCTTATCCTCATAAAGTATTCTTGTCACGAGTTTGCGACGTTTACCAGCGCCCTGTCACGTAGAAACCTCACTTTTGACACACTCCTGACTTTACATCGGCGGCCACAATTTCAACTCTATGCGATTCCATCGCGTTCGTATTGTGAGTCACAAAAGTGCGCGCAATGTCGCTTCTCATTTCAAAAACACTTTGTATTCTGAATTTCCAAACCAATAAAGAACAATTTTCGTTACGAATAAAACGATAATATAATAATATAAAACAGGTTAATACATTTAGTTACTTAGGATATAATAGTAGATTATGATTCAAGGGGTGAAAGTAGGGTTTTAGGCTATCGTTTCGCAATCTACGAGAAAACTAAAACTGCTTTTAACACGTGTAGCATATACTATTTTTACTTTCTCTACTACGTATAGTAAGTAGGGGAAGTATTGTATTCCACCCAAAAATTTGATACCGAGATTTCACCCGAAATACATGTTTTGAGACCCCCTGAATCCAAAAAAAAGCAACAGCATTACTGGTAAATGAGCAGTCGGATAAATCTCCCCACCCCAAATTACCAATTTGATACCGAGATTTCACCCGAAATACATGTTTTAAGACCCCCTGAATAAAAAAAAAAGCAACAGCATTACTGGTAAATGAGCAGTCGGATAAATCTCCCCACCCCAAATTACCCTTTACATGGAAGATTTTTCGAAAATTTTAATTTTCTCAAAAGTGGTTCTAACGATTTTTATTAAAGTATGATATGTTTAAGATATTTTTATGACAAATGAAATGTATATCTCGAATTTTCTGGGAATGTCTGCAAAAGTATTCTTCATTGTGAACGACGTTTGCATAACTGGTAAACCATAAGAGATAGAGAAACTTTTACAACACACAAAAAATGTAGATCGCGTTAAAATACGCAATTTATGTCATATACATTTTTGTTGTTGAGTGAACCATTTTCTAAATATTGCTTGTTATTCCCTTAAATTTTTCAATACTTATACTTTTTATCAAATTTGTTATTCATTTTTTTTGTCCTGGTAATGCAAAGAGAATGGAATGCACCACATAGCAACCAGCTCTTAAACATTTGACTCTAGCTTAAAGCCTACCAATTCCCCTTGCATCTACAAGAAAATTAGCAATAAAGTTAACATCTCGATTAATATGAAGCATATGGAGAATAAGCGTTTGTAAAAATAGTTTGTACAAGAGTAGAGAAAATCATGTGAGTGTAACACATCAGATGTTTTGGGTAAGTACTACTAGTGTTATTCTTTCTGCTGCTTCTGCAATTTCACTTCCATTTCATTTCTTCTGAGTTCATAATTTCCGCCATTTTATCTTTATGTAGCCATAATATTTTAATCATGAAAAAAGACATAATGAAAAGTAAAACCTAACCATACCAAGTCGAGTTATTAAACATGTGCAAATAAAATAGCACACTAGTTATAAAAAGCGTTTTGCCCTTGTGTCCTGTGTTAGAAGTTCTAATTTTAGGTCGTGCTGTCTAAAAAATAAATAACATAAACAATTAATAATGATCTGGAGGGAAACCTAAACAGATATAGACTCCTCTGGGTACAATAATACATGCATTAAAAAATAAAGTTAGGATAGAAACGATATTTCAGTTATATAAAACAATGTTTTTTTCTACCTTGGTATGCCGAAATGTATTGTGGATATTAACCAAAGATCAAATGAGAAGAAAAAGTTCAACATAAACGAAATCTTTAGAACTATAGCTAGATACACGCCTCTAGACCACATTAGAAGTGATGAAATTATTATTAAACGATATAGAGAAAAATTGAAGTCATATATTAACAATGTAGAGGGAAGAATAACCGGAATGATTTTTAATTATAAGCCAAAAGGGAGCCCTTCTCTGTGTCCATCTCACATTCAAAAGGTCCCGAGTTCGATTCTCGGTTACGTTGAGTTACCTGGGTAAGATTTTTTACGGGAATTTCCCGTAACTTTAAGCTTTATGGAGCCCTGGCTCATTTGAACATCATTTTAGCCATTTCATTCATGGTTAAATGGCGCTAAACTTGAAAACAAAAAGGATTTTCAAAAAATTTTACTCCACACTATACTTTGGATGGAAAAACAAGCAGCGCCGTGGTCGAATGGTTAGACCACTCACCTCCCACCGAGTTGGCCCGGGTTCGATCCTAGGGACCATATGTGGGATTTGTAGTGCAAGAAGCACTGTCTGGGCGGGTTTTTTTTCGGGTTCTCCTGTTCCCCCCCCCTCCCCGCCGTTCATTCCAGCAATTGCTCAATCATCACCTTTCCTTTCATCCATGTCGCCTTCATTTCATACCATCGTCTTTCCTTACTCTCATACCTGACTACAGGCGGATCCTCCGTTCCAAGTTCTTCATTCTCTGATTCAACGCTCGTCTGTTCCTCTACAGACCCCTGACCCTAGCCGCGGGTATATGTCCTAGGGGTTGTTGCGAGAAGGGTAAGCCGACTAAGTAAGAAAGTAGCAATGAAAACTCGCTCACATGAATTACCTTGGTATTCTCCTTATGCATTTTGAGGCAATATTTTATATCATAACATGCTGTGAATACCAGAGTTATTGTAGTGCAAATTAATATTATTGTATGTACAGTATTTAAGATATTTGTTAGCTATAAGCATTGTTAGGAAATACCTTTACACGGCCTCACTGAAACTGACAATGGAAGTGGGTAAAAATAAAACGAGGGGGTGAGTTGTTTATCACTAAGAAGAGATAAACAAATGACGTCAGGGTAGCGTGCCTTTCTTTCGAAATGGAGGTAATATCTTCCCTAGAGCATATATCTTAGTAGTAGTGCTTGGCTGACAAAACAGTCACTAATGTTGGCGCGATTTGGTAACCAATAGCAGCTCTATTATAATATTTAGGCATTTCGAGGTGAAGGAGTATATATTCTCGAGCCATAAGCATGTTTCACGCAGTTCTAAGGAATCTCTCGTGAGGTGCACGTCATACAATTTGGAACAATCTCTCGTTGCAGTGTTAGTTACAAAATGTGAAGTACGCGGCAACTAATACGACAGTAATTACATTCGGAAATATAACAGTTTCAGTCAGGCGTGTATAAAGATTAAATATGTGAATTATTAATTGTGACGGCAATAAAAGTGTAGAAACAAATTATTTTATCAGTGTTAACTTTTAGTAACAACTCCTTTCCATTTACACGCCTTGCTCAGAGATACTACTCGACTGAGTAATAATAGCTAGCCGGAGGACAAAGAACCCAGGATTCAAAATAATAAAACAATAATAGGTGCCCAGCAAATAAGATAACACGAGCCGATTACTGCGACAATTTTTCTTAAAATAGTGTACAGTTTGGCTTAAAATACATTATTTAGAAACAGATTAACATAATATGTGCATAAACTTTTGCAAAAACACTTCAAGAAGCATTGAAAAATATGTTAGAAGTATCAAAAGAGCTTTAAATGTATATCACGACCTCCGTGCAGGGTACATAAGTGACATAAGTCCCTTATTTTCACCGAGCGGGATGGCTCAAGTCTGTGGCCCGCATACAGGAGGACCGTGGCTCGATTCCCGGTGACCGACCACTCTAGTCCATGGGTTTTTCGTGGTTTCCCCGTGTCCATAGGTGAATGCTGGGGTGATTCATCTTCTAACACGACTCTCCTAAGTCTCATTTCCTGTACCCATCATTTTCCTTGTCATTCTCTTTCAGGGTTGTAGACCAGGTGACGGCGTTCAGCGAGTCGCGGCTGCGCGGTAGATGTTTCTTCCTAGGTGTCGCTGAGGGGATTGCCCTGTTAGGTTGCTCCTCCTAGTGGGCTCCACCCGGGGATACTGCAGGAGGTTCGGTGGTTTGTGAGCAGGACCGGGCAGCGTCGGATGCGTTAAATCTGGAAACATTAGGGACCCCGCCTGTCGTCATCCGGATTTTCTCGCCCTTCGGGTCTCTCTACTCACCCCTTCCTTCCGGAGGTCA
The DNA here is from genome assembly GCA_030765065.1 of Deroplatys truncata. Classification (NCBI taxonomy): domain Eukaryota; kingdom Metazoa; phylum Arthropoda; class Insecta; order Mantodea; family Mantidae; genus Deroplatys; species Deroplatys truncata. The sequence goes on along the minus strand of CM060988.1, from coordinate 168,218,384 downwards.
CTCGTAGAAGCACAAGGGTCCGACTAGTCATCGTGCGGTGCTCTGCTCTTATACTTTTACTCTCATTTTCACTCCGATATTCAAAATATTTAAACGAGAATTTTTCTAGAAAATTTAACTTTAATAATAAGTTTTTAGAAAAAGTAAATCTTAATTGTTGACATTTTTTGCCCAATTTTCACCGATCGGTTCCCAAAAGTACAACAAATCTTGCGTATACCAGAAAGCCCGAACACGTTAAAATAAAAGTGACGTGCTACCTAGAGTCAATATCATGATGAACGGGTGGACATGTGGATTTGAGTTAATCCCAAGGCCCCCAACTAGTTCAGAAGCTTAGAGTTGAGCTGCGGTTACCAGCGGGTAATCCCCTGTTCTACAACACGACGGGGATCCCCACTTCCTCTCTGCGGTCACTTCAGCACTTCCTTTAACACTGGCTTACGTCCGGAGTTCGAACCTTACCTACACAACTTGTCAATAACTGAAAATACAAACTTGCGTTACAAGAAATAGGATTTTATTCTGTACCCCTTTTGTAAGGTAGAGGATGCATTGCTTTAGGTCAATGCTCACACATTGAGGCGTTCGATTTGAGTTCTAAAAAAGTCTGATGTGTGACTTCACATGATTTTCTGTACCCCATAGTGTTTAGTAATGGCTATACAAATTATTCTTACGAAAGTTTATTTTGGTCAGTAGCTTGTCGAGGAACAAGCAAACTTTGGATCATTCATAGTATATCCAGGATGGGAGATCAGTTCGATGTTGGTATGGCCCTGAAGAAGAAGGAAATGAAATGTAGTGGTAGTGGTGGTATTTATTAAGTATTTAGTATTACATTAATTGCATAACACAGTCACATGGGTCATAAGACCGTACATGCTCTCTAGAAAAATACCTGGTCTGTATACGTGACTTGCAGTATCGACCAGAAAACAACTATTTTTTTTATAATCACCGCACTATATACATACATATAAAATTGAAAAAAAACACTCTGAATCACACACTCAAACGCAAACACACACACAGTCGCGCACAAGTACTCAAGCACGACATATGTTTAAAGAAAATTTACATAAACATCTTATCTCTTAGTACACGTACGTCCATTAAGTATGTGCCCAAGCTTGGCCAGTTTTGGCTGTTTAGAATCAAGTCCCAGCATGCTGTCCTCCGTCTGTTGGAAGCCAAAAATACTTACGGTAATAGTTTTTTTCCTAATACCCTCCGTCTGCACGCATGCTCATTTAGTGACGAAAGGAATGAAAGGAAATTTGGAGGAACAAATTATCAAACCCAATATTCGCTAGCGACCCAGGAAATCCGCGGATAAACTTTCGGTCAGGTAGGTTTGAACCCGAGACCTCCTGAATGCGAGTCGCACACGTTACCACGGCGGCATCAGTCTGGATTCACAGGAAACGCAAGATATATACTACATTTTAATCAAAATTGTTGGTGCTAGTTTCAAGAAAATTAAAAAGAATCTCATGTGTTATATCCAAATAACTTTCTCTACTACGTATATAAGTATTGTATTCCACCTAAAAATTTGATACCGAGATTTCACCGGAAATACATGTTTTGAGACCCCTGAATCCAAAAAAAAATTTGGAAAGATGACCGTGAGTGTGTGTCAGTCTGTGAGCAGCATAACTCAGAAACGAACAGTCGGATAAACATCAAACTTGGTATTTAGGTTCAGTATCTTCCAGAGATGCGACACGAAAGTTTTCAAGAAAATCCCCCCACCACGGATTACCCTTTACATGGAACATTTTTCAAAAATTTTAATTTTCTGAAAAATGGCATTAACGATTTTGATTAAAATATCATATGTTTAAGATATTTTCATGACAAATGAAATGTATATCTCGAATTTTCTGGAAATGTCTCCAAAAGTATTCTTCATTGTGAACGACTTTTGCATAAATAGTAAACCATAAGAGATAGTCAAAATGTTGCTACACAAAAAATGTAGATCACGTTAAAATACACAATTTATGTCATATACATTTTTTTGTTGAGTGAACCATTTTCGAGATATTGCTTGTTATTCCCTTAAATTTTCCAATACTTACACTTTTTCTCAAAGGGGAATTCGTTATTCATATTTTTTATGTCATGGACATTCAAAGAGAATGGAATACTGCACATAGCAACCAGCTCTTAAAATACTTGACTATCGCTTAAAACCTACCAATTCCCTTGTATCTACAAGAAAATTAGCAATAAGATTGACATCTCAATTAACATGAAGCATGTGGAGAATAAGCGTTTGTAAAAATAGTTTGTACAAGTGTAGAGAAAGTCATGTGAGTGTAACACGTCAGGTTTTTTTTTTGTGAAATCTCAATATCGAATTTTTTAATGGAATCCAGTACTTGCTCTGCGTTTGACTTGAGAAAGCTAAATGGTGGGGAGTATTTTATTGCAACTGTTCCATCGATGATAAATTATAGCGGGTAGATGAAGTCCTGCACTGTTTCATATAAGGTTCTTTTACGAAAACTTTACCAGCGTGCTTTGCTGTAACATCTCTGCTTCTGTGCGATCCCCGAGCTCAAGGCCTCCTGGAATCGAGCCACGAACATAAGAGTTAAAGTTTATGGTCGGAAAGTGTGGCACATTTCATAATGCAGAGGTATCTTTACGCAAGACCAAGGGAAGCGGGGGAACCGCTAAATTAAAAACTTACGCGCGAGGTGAAAAAACTTGTAGCAAGAGCGGCTTGGTGGAAAACTAGGGAGAGAAAACCACAGGGGGAATAGAAGGTAAGAGATGAAGAGGTAAAGGGATTCTTTGCTCCATGTGGGGCTTCCTGGAATTTTCTTGTGCTACACTAAAAACTGGACATTACCGGACCATAAGGCTTCATGCGAAAGTAACTTTATACCTACCTCTACGTATAATTATACCCTTGTGGTGCTTTTCCCCTTTGTTAAACCGAGCTCTTTAAGTCGAATAATTATAAAAGCCCTTGTCTACTTATGTATGCGCTTACTCGTAAAATACAATTATTGCAGTTCTGTGGCATTTTTTCTAATAATTTAACAAGATGTTTCTAATTTTGTCGATAAACCTACAACAAACCGTAAAATGGGGGAACAATCAAAACTTGTTACATTTTTCTTTTTCTTTTGCTTATACCTATAATAGAAATATTGCACTTCACTCAAAAATTCCATACTAAAGATTTCCCCAAAAATTCACGTTTTGATGCTCCCTGATTCTAACAGAATCTGTTTAGAAAATCTGATGACATTCTCTACCTTTTATCGTTTATTAGTGTTGTTACATGCTGGAGTGAGAGCCAAATGTTTCCAGCAAATTACTAAATTTTGATCACCCCAACACGCACATGTGGGAGCGTAGCTCACAAACAGCGAGATGACCTGGACGTGATACTTTTTGACAAATATACACAAATCTCACATCACACACATACCTATAATTTATTGATGAAACACTTAGCAAATCCAGCTAGCCAGAGCGGAGATTCAAATAAAGTCTACTCTCTCTGGCGTGGTCGGCGCCAAAGGAGAAGGCTCGTTCAGCCGAAAGAAATAATCAAAATCACCCAATAATTCTGTCGACAATGCGACACAATAATGCGTCTGGTATGACATTGCTTACTGATACGCCACAGTGTGTATATAAGCTATTCTTACGAAAGTTCATTTTCTAATCTACTTCATTTTAATCCAAATAAACCTTTCCTTAAAAGCTGCATTACACATTTCGATATACATACAATGGGAACAGCGATAGTCATATGTTTAAGAACTGGACCCTATATGCTGGCCTTAAAATTCCATACTGTTTCCATGGCATCGCGAGAAACAACTGAAAATCGACAGGACTAGAAAGAAATGGATAAGTATTAGACAATTCGAACCATTAATGATGGATATCTCGGAAATGGTTGATGTCACAAAAAAGGTTATTTGAATTAAACCCTGTGTTTTAAAAAATCTACATTTTCCTTGTAGTCCGTTTTCGTCTATTGCTTAACGTTTACCAGTTATGCAATATTATACAATATTCCTTCCGAATGAAGAGGACTTCAAAGGCTAATTCAGAAAATTCAAGATATACACTCTATTTGTCATGTAATTATCTTTAATGTTTGGTATTTTAAATAAAATTGTTAGAGCTACTTTTTTAGAAAACCAAAAATTTCGGAAAATGTTCTATTAACGTGTTTTTTTGGGTGGAAGATTTTCTTGAAAATCTTCGTGTCGTATGTTTGGGAGGTGCTTAACCTAAATAGCAAGTTTAGTACTAATCCGACTTTTCGTTTTTGAGTTATGCTATTCATAAATACACACAGCATAAAGTAGTCAGAAAAATAGGCTGTTAAGCGAAGAGTTTGTTGACAATCCGAATTTGGATCTAAAGAGAGAGAAATATTTGAGGGGAAGGAATATACCATTGTGATTTTAGGCACCCTATTGTAACACAAAATTCTATTTAGAGACAGTTCTGTGCTGTAGCTTTTTCCTTAATCCCGTACTGTTAAGCTTCACAAATATTTCTCTTTGCCGTTACCCTTATAAACCCTCACAAAGAGCTAATGGCCTCTTTCCCCTTAGAAGTGCGTGTACGAATTTTCTATGTGGTAACATAGAGTGTGCAAAACTCAGACCCATTCTGTCATTATTATGATTAATTACACCCTTTCCACTTAATTTACAGAACAGAAACGACAAGAAGAAAACTTTTCTTTCGGAAAGCTGTAATTTTTTCAAAGAAAAAGTGAGTCAGCGTCTCACACAACCAAGTTACAAAACTGCAAATGTCGACACATTCATCTTTGTTTCTGTTTGGTCGAAGTTTTTAATTTAACGTAGACAAAAAGAAAGAAAATATTGCACCTTTGTCAGCATATTGAAAACATTTCTGAGAAAAACTGCTATATCAATCGGCTTAAATCATCCTAAGGTATTCTTTTTTTTCCAGTGAGGTGCTAAAACTCTTTGACATTTAAATGAAAAATCTAATGTGTTTCATTCAAATGACTTTCTCTACCCACACCCCCACAAACGTTTCTTACAAAGTTTGTTATTTTAACTTGAGTTAAATTATTGTAGCTACAGTGCGTCCCTTATATTGCCGGATCGCGTGTATGCGTACTCCGCGAACTATATATTACACTGCGGGCTTTCGATTCTAAAACTCCCGAACTACTCATGCGTAATAGTAATATGCACTATAACGAGTACTAACCTTGTTATAAGTCGTGCGCATATGCAGTTAGATATTACTGGTATCTTCAGATAAATTACTATTCACACACATAACTTCTTGCATTATTTTCATAATTTCTGTTCTTATATGGTCCTTAAGTTCGTCTATGATGTGGGAATTTTTCCTATAAACTTTACGATTACGGTGTTTACGTAGGTATCATACATAAAACCTCTTTGTACAAGAATAATCTAATGTAATTCACGCCTAACACAGACGTCTTGAATCAATCTTCAATGAACAATGATGCAAAATGAACAAATTCTACTCTATACAGCACGAAAATATGCCCAAAGACAACTTCAGCTTTTCCAGAACAAAAAGAAGGCATCTACTGATAGTTAACATTCACAGACGATCACCCCGGCCGAATCGTTCGCGCTGAGACATACCGAGATCACTGCAGTGCAAGCGAACTACGCATATACGCGATCTATAGCCCGGATGTGAAGGAGCCTGAAGCAAGAGTAATATGTTTATATTATGATAGTTTGGAAATTCCATACCCTTTCCATGACATCGCGATAAACAACTGAATAGCGAACAATTTTAAAAATCTGTCTACCTCTATCCTTTATTACGTTCTCTACTACGTATAGTAAGTAGGGGAAGTATTATTGTATTCCACCCAAAAATTCGATACCGAGATTTCACCGGAAATATACGTTTTGAGGCCACCTGAATCCAAAAAAAGCATTTTTGGAAACATGTCCGTGTGTGTGTGTGTCTGTCTGTGTGTCTGTGAACAGCATAACTCAGAAACGAACAGCTGGATAAACACCAAACTTGGTATTTAGGTTCAGTATCTTCCAGAGATGCGACACGAAGGTTTTCAAGAAAATCCCCCCACCACAGATTAACCTTTACATGGAACATTTTTCGAAAATTTTAATTTTCTCAAAAATGGCTCTAACGATTTTGAATATGTTTAAGATATTTTTATGACAAATGCAATGTATATCTCGAATTTTCTGGGAATTCTGCAAAAGTATTCTTCATTGTGAACGACTTTTGCATAACTGGTAAACCATAAGAGATAGACAAATTTTACTACACAAAAACTGTTGATCGCGTTAAAATACACAATTTATGTCATATACATTTTTCTGTTGAGTGAACCATTTTCGAGATATTGCTTGTTATTCCCTTAAATTGTCCAATACTTACCCTTATTCTCAAATCGAAATTCGTTATTAATTTTTTTTGTCCTGGTATTGCAAAGGGAATGGAATACTGCTACTGCACATAGCAACCAGCTCTTAAAATATTTGACTATCGCTTAAAGCCTACCAATTCCCCTTGCATCTACCAAAATTACCAATAAGATTAACATCTCGATATCTCGATTAACATGAAGCATATGGAGAATAAGCTTTTGTAAAAATAGTTTGTACAAGAGTAGAGAAAGTCATGTGAGTGTAACACATTAGATTTTTTTTATATAGCATCTAAAAACTGTTCATATGAAATTTATTTTTCTATCTATTTAATGTTAATCGAAATAAACCTTTATAGGAATAATTTTATTACACGTTTGCTGTAGGTATAAGGTCGATTGAAGAAACCGAATCGATATTGTTATATGCTGGGTAGATGATCTAAAACTTCACAAGAAAATTAAATTAATTTCTAATGCCCAACACGCACATTGAGGGGGCGTATACTTACTTGGCTGCGGAGGACCGAAACGTGGTGTGGAGGTTAAGAGGAATGTGTGGGTTTTTCACTGCACATAATCCATAGCACAAATCTACTCACACATTCCTAGATTTATTTCCCAACCGTTTGGGGTTCCTACATTATTAAAATGGAAGGTGGGAGGAAATGTCCACCGATCCAAAGCCCGACTTACACACGCGGTCCGTTCCTCACGGAATCCTAACTGAGACAGACGCTATCCCCCACTACTCGTGGCTAGCAAAGCTACCAGCCAGGAGTGACGTAAACAATAATGTGTCTGAAATGACAATGTAGAACAATAATATAACCACCCAAATTATTAATACGCCGCAATATTCAGTTGTTTAAAATCAGGTGTCTATAGGCTGTCTTTGAAGTTTCATATTCTTTTCCAAGACATCGCAAGAAAAAACTGAATAGCCACAGCACTTTTTAAAAAGTTGAAGTGTTACATTCGCGTACTAATCTCTGTTTTACTCTATGGTTTATTTTTAAATAGCATCTACAAACCTTTCTTACGAAAGCTTATCTTTCTATCTACTCATGTTAATCGAGATAAACTTTTCAGTAATGATTCCATTACCAGGACGATAGAGGAAACCGAATCGATACCCAGATGTTTAAAAACGACTTGAACTTGCATAAACCTTCCATTATATCTCGAGAAACAATTGATTAGTGACAGCACTTTATTTATCAGTTATACAAATGAATTCCTTCAGAATAAAGAGGACTTCACAGATTATTCCAAGAATATTCAACACGTACATTTTATTACATGGGTAGAGGAGGTATTGCATTCCACCCAAACATTCGATACCTAGTTTTCACTGGAAATATATTTTTGAGCCCCCTGAAACCAAAAAAGAGTAATTTTTAGAGAAAGGTCCGTGAGTGTGTGTCTATGAACAGCATAACTCAAAAACGAGGAGTCGTATAAACACCAAACTTGATATTTAGGTAGAGTACCTTACAAAGATGCAATACGAAGATTTTAAATAAAATCCTCCACCCTAAAATACCCGTTACCTGGAACATTTTTCGATTTTGTTTTGTTTTGTCTAAAATTGCTGTAACGATTAATAGTAATAATTTACATTAATAATATTTACATGACAAACAAAATGTTTATCTTGAATATTCTGGGAACAGCCTCTGAAGCCCTCTTCATTCGGAAGGAATTTTGTATAACCTTGTATAGCTTGACAATGTTAAGCGATAGACGAAAACGTACCACATAAAAATTTAGATCTCTTTAGAATACACGATTTATTTAAATACGTTTTTTGTGGCATAACCTGTTTCTGAGATATCCGTTATTAATGGTTTAAGTCCCATTGATTTTCAGTTGTTTCTCGCGGTGTCATGAAAACAGCATGGAATTTTAAGGCCAGCTTATAGCGTCCATTTCTTTAACATTTGACTATCGCTGTTCTCTTTGTATCTATAACGAAATTTATAATGCAGTTATTTCTGCAAAGGCTTATTTGGATTAAAATATAGTAAACAGAAAACTAAGCTTCAGTAACAATAGTTTGTGTATCCACTAATAAATGCTAGAGGGTAGAGAAATTCACCTGAATTTATCAAGTCATGCTTTTTTTTTATTCAGGAGTCTCAAATCGAATTTTTCGGTGGAATTCAGTACTTCCTCTACGTACCAGGAACATGGGAGAGAAAGTAAAAACTATACACACATCATAAGGCTAGCATTATAAATGGGTTTTCTTATAAGTGTTACGTAGTTTGATTTATGAGCCAACCTTTGTAACGATTTATTCATGTAGTTACTTCACAGATCATTAATCAATTGTATTACCCATGATGCTCTTTCACCTCGGAGATTTAATGATCCGTGCTATCAATTAACAAAATCATTGACAGCACTTTAAATGAAAAATGTGCTAGGATTTAAACGAGTTACAGTCTATGAACGGAATCATCGAAAGGAACAAATAATCCTAACCTTTGATTGATAAAAATAACGGTTTTGGCAACATTGTGCTGCTGAGGAAGAGATAAGAGCGTTACGTAGCCGTTACCGTGATAGATTAATTGTCGAATTCATAGTCGTCGCTTACTTCAAGGAAGTCCTTAAGCAGCGGTTTTGAATACATAGACGCTACTTTTTCAGGTGAATAAGGAAATGCTTATTCATATAAGAAAGCTCCGACCTGCTTATATGCAATAAGGAGAGATGACGCCATCTTGCATCAACTGCCTTCAACGGAGGTTGATGATAATAGCGATTTCGTGGAGTATATGGAATTTCATAACGAAATTGTACTGCGCATTTGCAGAATTCACTTGAAACGCATAGGGATTCTTAATTTAAGAAGCGATATCGGTTTGCCGCTGTTGTAAAAATCTACTGCCTCTGCTAAACAACGTAACCTTAACAAACAGAGGTCATGAAATCGCAGCGTGAGGCAGGCTGAGGCAGTATTTTTAAAACTTAAATAATTCAGTCTAATTATATAATATGTAAATTTAATAACAGCCCGCCTTAAAGCAATATGTGTATGTAACAATATATAAAAAGTGTATATTACAGTCATTGTAAATGTTTATATTATATATACATGTTCAATAATGTTATGTGAATGCATTACGTAATTTAATAATGTAGGAGCTGTGAGAATAATAGGTTAAAAGTTGCTAAAATAGGTAACCTTGAGGCATTAATGAGTAAGAATGTTTAACAATACTACTTGTAATTCTTGGAAGCAATAATGTAAATTTTATGACAGTTTAAAAATAGCCAATAAACAACCAGAAAAAGCTTTAGTTAAATGAAGGTATTCTATTAGATTAGGAATAGCCAATCAGAGACTTGAAATACAGAAATTTACAAGTTTATGCGGTTGAAATCAGTTCAAACAGCGTTCCTAACCAGACGCAAAAAGTGTCCTCAATAAATTTAATGCGTATTCCTGTGAGACGAAAATAGTTTTACGTGTTAAAAAGTGCAAGTAATTAATTAAATAATCTCACAGCTCACTATATCAGTGAAGTGTTATTTAAATCGTGTCAAGCATTAATAAATGGGGAAGAAAAACTTAAAATCTGTGTAAACTTACATTCTTCAGTCACACCACTCCCCTGCTAAGACATTCATGTCTCTAAAAATAAATACTGACGCACCCGAGCCAAACATAAATATATACTATTTATAGAAACAGTCAAAATTATAAAGTTGATATTTTTAAACTTATGGCGAAGGCTACCGAAAACGTTTTACCATACGTGCGGTAGCAACTACTTCAAGTTCGGCTCCCCAAACAGTCGAAATATAATACAACTCCTTCAATACTCCTACTTCAAATTGAAATTCCATACGTGAGGTAATTAAAACTACTACAAATTGACGCCCAAATCGTGGTGCAAATAACGAAAAGATAATAACTACTTCAAGGCTTACTTAAAAATATATGCATAGAATCTCAGTTCTATAACACTATCCATATGTTATCTGTTCAGACATTTTACCATTGTTATTTTTTTATTTATTTAAATTCACCATTTTATTTCAATACAGAAATATTGGCTTCGTTAACAATGCAATTATTGGTACAAAAAGAACAGGTATCATTAGATGTAATACACAAAGTAGTTACCTAAACTAAATTTTGGAATTTTAAAATATAGTATATTCCAAAAGAAAGCTTATAAACTAAATCATTTATAGACGTTCTTTCAATGAATAAAAACAACCCTATATTAGGTATTAATACAATAATACAAAACATAAACGTAAAGACCAAAAAATAAAATTACAGGAAGAATACAATCGTAATGGTGACTACGACAATGGTGACTAATGGTACAAATACAACTGAAACGTGAAATCTGTAGATATTATTCATATAAATACACGTATAATAACAAGAGTTCAATATAAGTCCGCTTTCTTACTGCTAACAATGATATCCGAAATATTGAAAAAATTCTTGAATACTATAGAAACTATGATTCATTAGTAATCTTTTTGCATCTCTTCTGAATTTCTTTTTATCCTTACATTTTATTTTCTCAGTGATTAAGTTGTACATGTGAATACTTTATGTAAATCCAAAGTCCTTAGGTCCCTAGAAATATAGAATTCGCTGCATTTATTCAAAATCATTTAATAAAGTCATAAAAATAAAATTCGGAAATATTTCTTCAATAAATAAAGTACATTTCTCTAATGCCTTTTTGCCTATTTTGCATTATCACTAAGAGTGCAATGGATCACTTAACAAGTCGCACGTCTTTAACATTAATTCGCAAATTGAAGTAGCTATGTGCCCCACGTATGGGTGCCAACTTGAAGAAGGTGTTTAGTTTACGTAATTTATTTGCGCAATTTATTAGCCTCTCGCTTGGGAAGCCAACTTGAAGAAGTATTGTTCTTTAACTGTTGTAGTTTATTGTTGTTTAAGGTTTGTCTCACGTTTGGGAACCAATTTGTAGTAATGTTATTGGAGTTTATTTCTTTTTATTTATTTGAAGTTGTTGATTACGTAATAGTTACTGTTGTTAAGTAATATGCTGCTACGTATGAGAAGCTGATTTGAAGATGTATTTTTGTTGTTACACTCCAAGTTTAAAAAATATTACTTAACTTTGTTATTAAACTGCTTCTATAGATAGTATTTATGTTTATGTTTGCCTCGGCTGCTTCAGTATTGTTTTAGAGACAAGAATGTAGGCTTACACGGATTTTAAGTTTAAATTCACTTCTTTTTATTAATCCCTGACAAAAAATTATATAGCATGACACTGATATTAAGAGCTGTGAGATTCTTTAATTTAATACTTGCACTTTGTTAACGCGTATACACAATTTACGATTCACACGAATACGTAATATTTCTTTAGAGAACACATCTTCCATCCGGTCACTATCAAGGTCTGCAGGCAACTGAACATATTTCAACCATCAAAACCCGTAAGCTTCTGTATTTCAAGTCTCTGATTGGCTAATCGTAGTCCAATGGAATACCTGCATTTTACTTAAAGCCTTTTCTGGCTGTTGATTTGCTAATTCTTTTTAAATTGTCACAGAATTTACGTTATCGTTGCTCTAATCCTGACTAGTAACATTTATACTCTCAAACTCATTATTGCCTCAAGGTTACCTCATTGTTACCTCATTGTTAGCAACCTTAAACTTATTATTCTCACAGCTCTTACATTATTAAAGTATATAACGTATTCACATAGCACATGCATTTTTCAAATTATTACACACATATTGCTTCAAGGCGAGCTGTTATTAAATTTACATATTATATAATTTAATTGAAATTATTCAAGTATTAAAAATACTGCCTCAAAATATACTTTGGGTTATCAGTGTCTTGAACAGAAGTGTAGCGATTTCACGTGCAAAACCGCCGTTAAAGCCAAACATTGTAAGTTATTGATTACTTTGCTTTTCTGATTACTGCTAGATGGTGTAGTAATTACATATATGGTTTGCTTCCATGCATACACAGTGCGCAGATTGTTGTAAATACTTCTGGCTACTAACACTTCACATTAGAAAGTCAGGTTTTCGGTTTTAAACCAGTCCACGAATGAATACCACATAAAGTCAGTACATCATACAGCGTCCGATTGCCGGCATTCTACGATTCTCAGCACCACGTTTATTTGGTTTCTATTCTGCTCCCTGAAAAGTTTTCCTTTTGGCGTGTTCTCGAACTAATGTAACTGTATAACTAACACTACAAACCCTTTACTAAATTCACAATCTACTTGATTTTAAACGAAAGTTAAGTAATTAACAAATGTATCAATTAAAACTTGCAATCTTCTACCAGTGCTCAACAGCTGTTGTGAACAAAACAACAACGAAAATGAAAATGGCGTGGCTGTGAAACAGCTGAATCATGTTGCCACATGTAGTTTGGAAATAAGGAAGCTCATAGCGCTGGGAATATAAGCACCGTCTATGTATACTAAATGGTAATAAGCGTTTCCTTATAAGAAGCAAATACCTATTGCATAAGCATCTCCTTTTCACATAAGCAACAACTATGAATTCCACCCTAGATATGACGATCGCCATTGAATATATATCGCGTCTCACAAGTTAAATGAAGCGCATTGTAGTCATATGTAGCTCGCACTTTGGCGTCCAGCTACTATCGGTCTGCCAATTTAATGTCATCTTGTGAATGATACATCACCAAATATCTGTACTGCTATTTAAGGGAATTGTAGGATATTTAATTTTTACCTGGAATTTATTCTTCTTTTTCCTTTTTAGCACTTCAAAATACGATTTTGCAGGCACAAAATACATATTATCAAAGAAATATGGAGGTATAAAAAGATAAAAACTATAATTTTGTAGGGCATCATCACTATTTACCCTTGATAAAATTACACTCAACGTGGGTGGAATGTTTTCCACAGCAAATAATGAACGATGCGCCACACTCCGCTTTGCGCTATTTCATTATATTACGTTAACCTGACATGCTTTTGTTTCCCTCATTCGTTCCTTTTTACCTTCTCTACTACGTATAGTAAGTAGGGGAAGTATTGTATTCCACCCAAAAATTCAATACCGAGGTTTCACCGGAAATACATGTTTTAAGACCCCCTGAATCCAAAAAAAAGCATTTTTGGAAACATGTCCGTGTGTGTGTCTGTGTGTGTTAGTCTGTGAACAGCATAACTCAGAAACGAACAGTCGGATAAACATAAAGCTTGATATTTAGGTTCAGTATCTTCCAGAGATGCGACACGAAGGTTTTCAAAAAAAACCCCAGCCCATATTGCCCTTTACATAGAGCATTTTTCGAAAATTTTAATTTTCTCAAAAATTGCTCTAACGATTTTGATTAAAATATCATATGTTTAAAATATTTTCATGACAAATGAAATGTATATCTCGAATTTTCTGGGAATGTCTCCAAAAGTATCCTTCATTGTGAACGACTTTTGCATAACTGGTAAACCATAAGAGATAGACAAAATTTTACTACACAAAAAATGTAGATCGCGTTAAAATACACAATTTATGTCATATACATTCTTTTTTGTTGAGTGAACCATTTTCGAGATATCGCTTGTTATTCCCTTAAATTTTTCAATACTTATTTTCTCAAATGGGAATTCGTTATTCATTTTTTTTGTCTTGGATATGCAAGGAGTATTAATCTGTGGCCAAGAGAATGGTGCTGCACCTAGCAACCAGCTATTAAGAAATATGTCGATGCTTAAAGGCTACTGTATTTCTATATTGCCCTTGCAAATACGAGACAAGGGGAACATAGTACGCCTTAAGCGATAGTCAAATATTTTTAGAACTGGTTGCTATGTGTAAAATGTAATTCTCTTTGCATGTCAAAAGATAGTTTCTGCAAATGTTGATCTCGATTAACATGACGTAGATGTAGAATAAGCGTTTGTAAAAATAGTTTGTAGAAGAGTAGAGAAAGTAATTTGAGTACAACATATCAGCTTTTTTAGTTATAGCTCTTCACAGAAACAACACACACGGGCTTGTTTCTAAAAATGCTCTTTTTGGATTCAGATGGCCTCAAAATATATATTTCCAGTGAAATCTCGATATCTAAGTACGTGGTAAAGAAAGTAATAAACTTTTTACTTTTTCTACTCCTAAAAAATCACTTAGAATTTATATCTCAAAAGACTATTATTCATTTTCGTAGTATGTAGGCTATTGATGAGACAGGAAATCCCTAGTCACAAGGAATGTAAATATATCTCTTAGAGAAATGATGTTTCCAGTACATTAGACGGTATTGGGTTGCGATAAAGGAAGCCGCTACAGACTTCATCTGTCAGGATAGTGTTTGCCAAGTTTACTTGTGATGGATTTGTGGGGTAGAGATGAATCGCCCTACTGTTTGGTTCCCCTGGGTGCCGAACAGTTCCGCACATGGGGTGTGGTCAGTAAACATCCCTTCCCTCGCAGATCCTAAAGAGATGTTAACACTGCCAAGTGTTTAGAGCCAAAATTTTCAGCAAAACAAAAAAAACATTAAATGTGCTGCATGCGCATAACTTTCACTGAAGTATAAGAAATGATTTTTAAAAAGCGGATCGCCGGGTGATGGCTTTGGCATGTTCCTTACATAGCCACAAGAAAAAACAAA
Source organism: Deroplatys truncata (assembly GCA_030765065.1). Taxonomy (NCBI): domain Eukaryota; kingdom Metazoa; phylum Arthropoda; class Insecta; order Mantodea; family Mantidae; genus Deroplatys; species Deroplatys truncata. Next base: position 168,203,328 of record CM060988.1, on the reverse strand, counting down.
TAGTCGTCTACCACTTGAAAGAAGTACAAGGCGTGTTTTTAAAGTAAGTAGCGTTTTTATATTTTGCCTTTGCAGCGCTACATTCTCAATTTTGAGCATTCGCAATCACTTTTCCCATTCATTAGGAAGCCAGACGCAGGTGTGAGAGATCGTCACGTTGTGTTTTCCACTTGTTAGAGCGTTTCAAAATGCTCATACCAATCGAACGACTCGTCGACTTTGAGCTCATATCAGTGATTCTTTTATGAATGTGACAAATGTTAAGCCAGCAAACATTCGTCTCCAATTGTATGTGGTTTATGGGAAAAAATAACGAGTAACAATATCCGGCCACACGCAACCAAATAAACTCAAGATCTGATCGCATCATTTGGTTGGGAACAATTCGACCACCCTTCCCACAGTCCGGTTTTGGCACCAAGCGATTTTCATATGTTCTTCATCTGAAGAAATACTTTGGTGGAAAAAATTTCAACGACTATGATGTCAAGTTTGACCGATGAAACAAGAAGTGCAGACCTGTATTTCTTCACAGGCGGCATCATTCTTTGATGAAGGCATACAAAAATGGTTTCCCATTACAAGTGCATGAATAATGGCGGTGACTATGTGGAGAAGTAGTGTAAGGTAATAATCTTCTGTTATTTTTTTAAAAAAAAGAAACTATTAGTAATTACATTAAAACGTCGTCTCGTGTTTAAAAACTCAAACCACTAACAATAAATATCTCGGAAATGGTTAAGAATTATTTTACATAAATTGTGTACTTTTAACAGGATCATTATTTTTATGTAGAAAGGTTTTGTCTATTCCTTACTATTTATTGTTAAACAAAGATCATTCAGATTGAAGAGGACTTCGTAGGCTATTTGCAGAAAATTCAAGATGTACATATTATTTTGTGCGAAAATATCTTAAGCATGCAGTACTCGCATTTTAATAAAAATTCTTTCAGTCATTTTTGGCAAAATAAAAAACATTGTTTTATTAATTACACTATTTTGATTAAAATGTATCACAAATTATTTTTTACAAAGTATCTAACCATACTACTACCGTCAAAGTAGATTCTCAACCGACCTAGAGTCTTTTACCACGCTAAACTTTAACTAGGCTATTTTCGACAGCTTCTAAGAAAATGGGTCTTTCACGCCAGAAAACGCCATTAAGAGAAAAAGCTGTTCAAAGGAAAAATAGAGAAAAGAAACTCGTATACATTTGTAAAGAAGGAAATTACATGGTTTGAGCACACAGAGCCTGCTTTAGTAAAGACTAGTATCAAACTGTAGAGCAAACGTTCCCCTAAAGAAATGCGTTAGCGTTTACCCCTCTACTCCAAAATGTGTAGGAATTACAACGTTTTTCTTTGAAGTGTTCAAGAATTCACAGTAAAAAATACGATGTGTTACATTTATATGACTTTCTCTACCCTTTATAGCTTATTAGTGGATATATAAATAATTCTTCCGAAATTTTACTTTTATACCCTATTTTAATCAAGATAAACCTTTCAGGAAATATCTGTACCTCACATTTCGTATAGATACAAAGAGAACAGCGATAGTAAAATGTTTAAGAAATGGTCGCTATATACTGGCCTTAATATTCCATACTGTTTCTACGTAATCGCCAGAAACAACTGAAAATAAACGAGAAATAAAAATAATGACAGAAGTATTGGGCAAATCGAAGCATTAATAACGGATATCTAGATATGGCTGATTCCAAATAGAAGGTATTTCAGATAAACTGTGTACCTTAAAGAGATCTACATTTTTGTGTAGTACGAGGGTGGTTTGATAAGTTCTCGGAGCGGAATAGGAAAAAAGGACTTACATCACTGAACCTTTTTTTTATTTTTCAATGAAGTCTCCCTGTAGATTAATGCCCTTGGTCCAGCGATGTTTCAGTCCCTTGATCCCATCTCGAAAATGATTCCTCCAGGCCTGCAAATAGTTGTCAACTCAATTCTTCATTTGAAGTGAATCTTCGTCCACCAAGAAACATTTTCAGTTGTGGGAAGAGATGAAAGTCTGACGGAGCCATATCAAGTGAATAAGGCGGATGTGGCAACAATTCATACCTTAGTTCGTGTAATTTTGCCATGGCGACGGCACATGTGTGTGGGCATGCATTGTCTTGATGGAAGATAACCTTCTTCCTTGCTAAACCTCGGCTTTTTTCGCGTATCTTTTGTTGCAATTTGTTCAGGAGGTTAGCATAGTATTCTCTAGTAATTGTTTGCCCAGTGGGGAAATAATGTACAAACAGAATCCCCTTCACATCCCAGAATACTGATGCCATGACCTTTTCAGCCGAATGAATTGTCTTTGCTTTCTTTGGTGGCGGGGAGTCAGCATGTTTCCACTGCTTTGACTGTTGGTTTGTCTCTAGAGTATAGTAGTGCACCCAAGTTTCATCTGTGGTCACAAACTGACGCAAAAAAAATCTTGTTCGTTTCTCCTAAAACGGGCCAAACATTGTTCCGATATTTCCATTCTCATGCGTTTTTGATCCAGCGTCAAGAGTTGCGGCACCCATCTCGCAGATAATTTTTTCATCTTTAATTCTTCAGTTGAAATGTGATATACCCTTCCAGATGACATTTGGCAAGCATGAGCAATTTCACGCACTTTCAATCGGCGATCCTCCATGTCCATTTTGTGCACTTTCGCAATGCTTTCTGGAGTAGTGACACATATTGGCCGACCACTGCATGGATCATCATCTAAGCTCTCCCGACCAAATTTAAATTCATTTGTCCACGTGGCAACAGTTGCATATGAAGGATCAGAGTCCCCCAGTGTATTCTGGAAGTCGGCATGAATATCCTTTGCTTTCATACCTTTCTTTGAAGTACTTAATCACTGCTCGAACCTCGATTTTTTCCATCTTCGCAAATCACTACGCGGGAACAACAGAGCCACGTCACCACCACAGCTTTCTTGCAAGAGCACTGACGTGGCACGTGTTTACAGGCAATAGTCCAATGAATATCACGTGAACAACTCGTTGCACTAGTGCTGACCTGTCGTGGTGATTCCGAGAACTTATCAAACCACTCTCGTACGTTTACGTTTATCACTTAACGTTTACCAGTTATACAACATTATACAAATTCCTTCTGAATGAAGAGGACTTCAAAGGCTATCCCCATAAAATTCAAGATATACATTGTATTTGTAGTGTAAATACCTTTAATATATGGTATTTTAATCAAAATCTAGAAATCAAGCATTTAGAAAAAACATTTGATGTAAAGGGTATTTATCCCACTTTTCGTTTTTAATTATGCTTTTCATAGACACACACTTACGAGCCTTTTCTAAAACTCCATTTTTTTATTCGGGGGCCTCAAAGCATGTGTTTCTGGTGAAATCTTCATATCTAATTTTGGATGGAATACAATACCTCCACTACTTACTACAGGCAGTAGAGAAAGTAAAAATATACCAGGTGGCCCAATTGCGCCGTATTTGACGTGTGTAGATAACCCTTCGTGCATTAAGAGTTGCTGAACTCAGCAGGGCAATTCCAAGTAAATACAGGTCGGTGAGGAACTGGCACATTAGCGCCCTAATAGACCATTACTATTACTACTACAACTACTACTGCTGTTACACCAGTAATTCTCAGAAACATCTCTATGGATTCACCGAGATGGTTGGAGCATATCAATCAACACGTGCAAAATCTCGAACACCTATTCAATGAGCGAAGTCGGCATAACAGTACCGTTAGATGACAATAGTAACAATAACATTTATAATAGCAAGGGGAAAAATGGTTGTTAAATACTGAGTGCTCTCATGTTTGTTCCTTATAGTCGGTAATGTTAGACAAGAACAGCGTAAACACAATTAAAAGAATAGTTGTGTGCGGATACGGACAGGTAAAAAAACATTTTAATTAGACATTTGTCAGTCTAAAAAGTGAGTTAATTCTAAAGTGAGTGAGTGAAGTGGAGAATATTCTAAAACATTTTCGCTCTATTTTGTCTATCATCACGGACAAGACACTCTAATGCGAGGGTCTGTTTTTGTCTATCATCACGGATGTACACTCTGTTGAAAGCCTAAGAAGTGCCTCTTAATGTGCACGATCCCCTCATCGTCTTGTTGATAGTCAAGAGGATTAGAGCGAAGCTCAGCTGGCCTCATTCGGTAGAGCACTTGCCTACGGTACAAGGGGTCCCGGGTTCGATTCCCGGTTGGTGTGGGAAATTTTCTCTAGCCAAGATTATTCCCTCTCCTCCTCACAGTCTGGAAGTATGAACGAGAGCGTGAATGCGTTTGTGATTAAAGCCCAAAGTTTATTAGAAACCCAAACACAAGAGAATTCGAGTTAACACCATGGCCTAAAGGCAATAATATGTTCCAATGGAAAGCCTCTGATAAGACCATTGTAGTTAATGACAGAATATAAATGGAACTTTCGCTCACACGCACTGATTCGTCAGTTCCCCACGGAGCTGTGTTTACTCGGAATTGCCCCATTGAGTTCTACAACTCTTTTATCGCACGAAGGGATATCTACACGCTTGAAATACGGCGCGGTTGGACCACGTGGTATTTAAAATATTAAGTCTGGTATTTAAAATATTAAGTATCTGCCTTTAGTAATGAATGTATATTAAATTAAATAGGAAATTTCAGTTAATAATACTAAGTATTTTTGCCGTTTAATCTCCTCTTAAATTTTTCTTAGTAAAAAGTAAAATGTAGTTAATTAAAAAGCATGCTGCCTTTATTGAGTTACCTCTTATGATGGCCATTTTGACAAAAGCTGCCCTTTATTGTGACGACATCCGTTTCTACACTTCCGCTCCAACCGTCCGATAAATGCATCTTTTCCTCTTAGAAATGGCTGTCGGATAAATCTAATTAATTTCATTTCAGTGAACCGGCAAAATTGGATAAAAGGAGATTCGCTTCGTAAAGCAAAGTGTGCCCACAACTGGTGCAGTTCCTTAAGGGATGGGATAATGCAGCTGTTCTTTGTTTTTGGATACGAAATCTTTTCTCCTCCACACATGAGTTACTTCAATGAAAATTATGCAGTACAGGTGGCCGTGGAAATCAAAACCAGTCAGCCAGATAAAGGAAAGATCTAATTTAGTTTCATTCATGCGTATAACACGAGAAAAGCTTCATTGTTCTTCTTTATTCCTCAGTTGCATACACTTAGAACAGTGTAAATTTTGACACCGTCTTTATAACGCTAGCTTTCAGACACCTTTACTCTATTTTAAAGGCGTTCGTGCCGCGAGTGGCTTGCTTAACTTTGCTTCAACACAGATAGTCTTTAATGTACAGCCACCTTGAATAGCTTATTACTAGATTGCTCAGTTGCGTAGGCGCCTTATTGTAGCATGAGCCTGTGGTTGCTTGCCTCGAGTTAAGCAGGGCGTGGCTCCACCGCCGGCTGTCGTATAGTTGATTGCACTTGTTTTATCTTAGGTTTAAGTGAAACAAGACAAACCTAAGCATGCACATAAACCGCCAGTCTCTTGCCTGTTTCATATGTAGGAATTGCTCGCATATTGTATGTACGCAATTGTAGAAATTATTTTGGTAATACAGGTGAAATGTAGTGCGATCGCTTTATTGTGATGCCACGGATAGCGCGTATGCGTGCGCCGCACTGTAAACCGGATGTTTTTCGTTCCGTAACTCCCTAGTTGCTTACTCACGAGTGATAGTAACATGCACTATAATGAGTAACTGGCCTTGTTATAAGTGGTGTCCATCTGCGTGAAGACACACCTGAGATATTCTCATGAAATTTATACTCACACCCATAGGTTTTTCTTGCATCATGTTCACATTTTCTGTTTTTATATTGTCTTTAAGTTTGTCTATGGTGTGGGAATTGTTCCTATACACTTTATTTTTTAGGGTTTCCCACATATAGCTGCTCAATTGTTTCCTCCTTTACAACATTTTCCTTTCTACTCTTAGGTTTAGTGTTTAATGATCCCGTTATCTAAACTTATTAACCAGACGTTAATAGATTTTCTACCTGAAAATGAAACACCAGGGAATTTCTTCTGAAATGTTCTACACACCTATTTATATAATTCTTTTTACGTGTGTATCGTACATAAAAATTCGTTGTTCAAACTTGAATTTGTCGGCAGGTATTGCAGTGGACTAATAACAAGACATTAACACACTTAAGTAAATCACACACAGCATATTTGACTTGAATAAACGTTCACCTTTGAGATGTACAATTCTCTTTACGGTACGAACACAAAGTAGCGACTGATAAGGATAATCTTGAACGCATCATGCGCCCCCAGTTGCACTTCAGAAAAGTACCAAGGTCGCTACAGTACAGCATGCTACGCATATAGACGGTCCGTTGGCTCACCTTAAAACAACCGAACTGTATTCGAACAATATTAGCAGAATACTAAATAATACGAATTAGGATTGAAGGAAAGTGAATTCATTCATTCATTCTCTGTTTAACCTCATCTTATGTAGGAATTACATCCCCCAGGACTTACAGGCGGGTGCCTGGGGTCAGAGGCCCGTCGAGGAGCAGACACTCATGAAGCAGACACATGAATTAGGATGGGTGATCAGCCCGATGTCTGGCATGGGATGAAGGAAGTAGATGAACGAAATGTAGGCGAAATGGATGAAAGGAAAGGTGGTGATGGAGCAGTTGGTGGAATGAATGGCGGGGGAAACCGGAGAACCCGGAGAAAACCCGCCCAGACGCCGCTTCAGAAGGTGAATTAACAAAAAAAACTCATGTATTACACTCACGTAGCTTTCTCTACTCTTGTAAAAACTATTTTTACAAACGCTTATTCTCCATTTACTTCATGTTAATCGAGATAAACACTTGCAGAAACTATCTTATTGCTAATTTTCTTATAGGTGCAAGAGGAATATGGTAGGCTTTAAGCGATAGTCAAATGTTTAACCTCTCGTTGATCGCGGGGTGAGCGCAGTGCTTACTTCCACTTTTAAAATATGCTAACATGAGAAAGGAGCGCAGTTGGTAACTATGATTCATGTTAGCTTTCTATCACACTGACTGGATTGCGCGGGAAAGGACTTCAGTGAATAACTGGCATATGTTTATTTGCTTATTAAGTAATTATTGCAGGTGTACGCTGTCTACGAGCGTTGTGCTCACCCGCGACCAACTGTGTTGGCCGTTTTCAATATTTTGTATAAGCCGAATGAATACGTTTAAGGTATCCTACAAATTGATATTGTAAAAAATGAGTAGCAAGCAGGCCGGTTTTGCAAATGAGGCACAAATACGTCAGTGGATAAACGAACATGAACCTCCATCTGTATTCTCCGAAAGGAATGAAGCTTTCACTAACGACCAGGAAGATTCAGATGCGGAAATGTCAAACAATAGTGGCCATGGTACGGAGAGTGAGCAATTAACAAATGAAGAAGATACGTCAGCAATTGGAGCACCCAAGTATGTAGGGCATGAAAACATAACCAAATGGAAAGTTCATGCTCCTCCAAGAAATCGACGGAAAGAGCTAGAAATATTGTTCTGCATCCTCCTGATGTAAAGGGCGTGGCAAAAGAAGCAAAAAGTGTAAATGATTAATGGAAATTATTTTTTCCTGACTCATTCATTGAAACAATTGTGGCATATACCAACATAAAACTTCAAAAAATTCACCCAAAATATAGCCGCCCTCAAGACATGTTGAAGACAAATATGGACGAAATAAGGGCACTTCTTGTACTGTTGTATTTAGCAAGGTTCGTGAAGTCATCACACCACTGTGTTGAGGACCTATGGGCAACTGATACAACCGCTCCTGAACATTTTCGCCTGGTAATGAGGTACAACCGCTTCTATTTGCTACCCCATGCACTTCGGCTTGATGATATTACAACCAGATCTGAAAGAAAGCAGTTTGATAAGCTCGCACCGTTTCCATAGATATTTGATGTGCAGCTATGCAAGTGTCACTACAGTCCTTCTGAATACGTGACATAGAGAACTTTTGGGGGCGCTTCAGTATTAGGCAATATATGCCAAAGCAAGTGTGGTTTGAAAATGTTTGACTCTCGTATGTTCTATTCATCGAACATGCAAACTTATGTTAGCAAGCAACCGGAGGGACCCTACGCTGTAAACAAACAATCAGCCCACCAGTGCTTTTTATATATTTATATTCTTTATTGTTGTTTTAACTTTAAAGTTATATCGCGACTACTTTAGAATACAGAAGATGATTACAATGAAAAGACAATATTTTAAACAGTAATAGTACACACAACATTAAATTCTTTACATAGGTGTGCTTATACATTGTTATACAATTTTTTCGCTTTCATAAAATTTAAAGTTTTTTGTTGTGCTGAATTTAGGGCGCCTGATAGGCTGTTGGGGATGTCACATCTTTCCTTTTGTTGTACATGGAGACGGCAGGCTGTAACGAGATGATGAACTCTGAGGTTGGGCCTACAGAGGTCGCATACAGGAGGAAGGTCACGGTTGAGAAGGTGTTTGTGCGTTATAGAAGTATGTCCAATACGTAATCGAGTTAATACAAGTTGATCTTTGCGGTTGAAGTGATAGTGTTGAATTTTGGACTCGGAAATGTAGACATCAAGTAACTTGCTTCTAGATGTGGCTTTTCATGTTTGTCTCCATTGATTAATGTAAGTCTTTTTGATGAAGTTGATGAAGTCTGTGTGTGGGATCTTGTTGTCCCGAGGGGGATGTTTCGTGGCTTCTTTGGCTGCCTGATCAGCGATTCATTTCCCAGAATGCCGATATGAGACGGAGTCCAGGCGAATGATACTGATTTACCCGAAATTAGTATTTGGTTGTACAGTTTCTGAAGTTCTTTCACCATATTTTGGGGGGTTGAGGTGTTGTAAAAACATTTGTTGAACCTATTGCATATTCTGGAACAAATGTGACAATGGTCAACTGGTTCATATCAATTGATCTAGTGAACGATCCAGTGCGTGAAAAAATCTACCGTTGTTGGAATACTGCGTTAAAACCAGAGGGAGACTCCAGTAATCATGGTGAACACAAGAACGAGGCCAGTGAACAGCAGGTTGCTTGCCTTTGGCGAAGAATCAATGAGTATCTTATGTTCCACGGCGGTACCACAATGTTCTGCTGATATCTAAACACACATGATGGTGATGATACTGACAGCAATATTGGTGAAAAATGAAATCAGAAGTTGTCACGTTCCATAAAGTAACAAAAGGCGGTAGGAATGTTGTCGATGAACTGAAGTCACGATACATTGCTTAAGGTGGCCTCTTCGGATCTTATATACTATGCTGAACATTGCTGGGATTAATTCCCAAACCATTTTTTAAGCAAATGTAGATACTAGAATGACAAGAGCTTTTGTGCTAGCAAAACCTCATCTTGTAGCTGGAGCCTCTACTTCTGGGATACATGAGGACCTTGTGTGTAGATTGAAACTGAAGAAGAGAATAGGCCTTGAGGGGGAGTGAAATTCAGTTCCTTCTGAAGCAGCCATTGCAAATGCAAGAGGTACAATTTGGGTTCTGCCCCAAGAAGAAGAATAGAAAGTCAACTGTAGGATGCAAGAGTATGCCCAATCTATCTGCAGTGAACACATTCACAGTTTGTTGCGCATTTCATACAAATACTAAAGATGATCCAATGGCATTGAATAAAACGGTTATCTAAAACATTTAAACGAAAATTTGGCTTTTTCCGCTCAAACATTACATTATGGTTTTGAATGCAATGAATAAGTAAAAAGTAACAATTTTGAACAATTTTAAATTAACAAACAAAACAATATAAAATGTGATTGGCTTCTATTTCTTTGTAAACATTTCTATCAAATTTTAAGGGCAGCGTATAGCGTCCAGTTCTTAAACATTTGACTATCGCTGATTTCTTTGCATCTATAATGAAATGCGTAATGTAGGTATTTCTGCAAAGGCTTGTTTGGATTGAAATGCAGTAGATAAAAAAATCTGATGCGTTACACTCACATGACTTTCTCTACTCTTATACAAACTATTTTTACAAGCTTTATTCTCCATCTATTTCATATTAATCGAGATAAAAATTTGCAGAAAGAATTTGACATGCAAAGAGTATTAAATTTTACACATAGCGACCAGTTCTAAAAATATTTGACTATCGCATAAGGCGTACTATGTTCTCTTTGTTTTGTTTTGCACGGGCAATATAGAAATACAGTAGCTTTTAAGCATCGACATATATCTTAAAAGCTGGTTGCTAGGTGCAGCACCATTCTCTTTGCCACAGATTAATGCTTTTGCATATCCAAGACAAAAAATCTGATGTGTTACACTCACATGACTTTCTCTACTTTTGTACAAACTATTTTTACAAACGCTTATTCTCCATATGCTTCATGTTAATCGAGATATCGAGATGTTAATCTTATTGCTAATTTTCTTGTAGATGCAAGGGAAATTGGTAGGCTTTAAGCGATAGTCAAATATTTAAAGAGCTGGTTGCTATGTGGAGTATTTCATTCTCTTTGCATTACCAGGACAAAAAAATGAATAACGAAAATGAGAAAAAATATAAGTATTGGAAAATTTAAGGGAATAACAAGGAATATCTCGAAAATGGTTCACTCAACAACAAAAATTTATATGACGTAAATTGTGTATTTTAACACGATGTACATGTTTTGTGTAGTAAAATTTTGTCTACCTCTTATGGTTTACCAGTTATGCAAAAGTCGTTCACAATGAAGAATACTTTTGGATTAAATTCGAGATATACATTTTATTTGTCATAAAAATATCTTAAACACGTGATATTTTAATCAAAATCGTTAGAGTCATTTTTGAGAAAATTACAATTTTCGAAAAATGTTACATGTAAAGGGTAATCTGGGGTGGGGGGATTTTCTTGAAAAGCTTCGTGTCGCATCTCTGGAAGATACTCAACCTAAATACCAAGTTTGTTGTTTATCCGACTGCTCCTGTTTGAGTTATGCTGTTCATAGACACACACATACGCAGACGCACATACACACACAGACACAGTGCGTGTGTGTGTGTGTGTGTGTGTGTCCGGGGGGTAGTGTAACTTAAAAACGGAAATTCAAAAAAACAGAAAACTTAGTGTTCAAGTTCAGTATTTTCCAAAGATACATGAAGATTTTTCACGAATATTCCCCTCTAAGCTACACTTACATGGACAAATTTTGGTTGTTTTTTTTTATTTTCTCAAAATTGTCTCTAACAATTTTAACATGTTATGTTTAAGATGTTTACATAAATACATATTACGAAATTTCTGGGAATAGCCTGCAAAGTGTAACGAAAGCCTACCCGATTAACAAAAAATAGACGGAAGAATAAGATTCTGTAAGAATAATTTGTAAAGGAGTGATTAGAGAAAGGCATGTGAATTTTTGCTATAAACCTCAAATTTTAACTGTTGGCATTGTTTTACAGCTCTATAAAGAGGAAATAAAGCGATGATGCAGTGAATTTCCTGGAGATTGCCAAATCGATATGATACGGCGGGCCTTTTCGCTACATGCAAATTGATATGCTTGGCTGGAGTATAAGGCAGTATATTAAGAAGGGTCCGGACAGCAGATAAAATATGCGGCGGAAAGATAAACAAGGGAGAAACAAAAGAGCGCCACATGCGTATGTTTAGGGAAGTGGAACAGGACGAATCGCCTCAACACGTTTAGAGCAGGAAGTGCGTTCAAGGACTTTCTGAGCATTCCAGAAAGTTCATTTTCTGCAACAACAGTAGAACACAATGGACAGTGCTGACGTAAGCGTAGTGCATGGTCTTAACAATTCACATTTAATAAAAAAAGTATATGTTTCTGATGTGTGGCATTTACATTAGTTTTCTACTCACTCTGCTACAAAATATTGTTCCAGAAGCTTCTTTTTCAATTGTACCTACCTAAACCACTGAGGGGGGTCCAAGTAGACCCCATGAAGAAAACTTGAATTAACATAATATAATTATCTAATGTTCTACTTAAAACAAATAAAATAATATTAAAAGCAAAAATACTGATATCTCAACATTTCTTACCAACAATGTACCTCAAAATTGGCCTTCTCAAACAAACAACCAAATTACAAATCACTATATTATTTTTTATTTTTCAAGATTATCGCATGAAGATAAGTTTATGCTTCACGTATGGAAAGCCAATTTTAAGGAGGTGTTGTATTGTATCTCAACTGTTGGGGAGCCGATCTTGAAGTAGTTGTAACCATGTATGGTACCCAGTGGCCTTCGCCCCAATGTTTAAATATATTGACTTTGTAATTTGACTGTTTCTTTAAATATTATATATTTATGTTTGCCTCGGCTGCGTCAGTATTATTATTAGAGATATGTTTCTCTTTGCAGGGTTATGGTGCGACTGAAAAATGTAGGCTTACACAGATTATAATTTTTACTTCACTCCTTTAATTAATACTTGACACGATTTAAATAACACTTCGCTGATATTGAGTAAGCTGGGAGATTTTTTTTAATTAATTACTTGAACTTTTTAACACGTAAAGTATTTTCATCTCACGCTGAAAACGTATTAAATTTCTCGAGGATGTATCTAGCGTCCGGTTAGAAACACAGTCTACAACCAATAGGTCCAGTTATGAGCGCTGTCTACAAGCAACTGACTTGATTTATACCGCCACATTTGTAAATTGCTGTATTTCAAGTCTCTGATTGGCTATTCCTAATCCAATAGAATACTTTTATTTAACTAAAGCTTTTTCTGGTTGTTGATTGGCTATTTTATAAACTGTCTCAAAATTTACATTATTGTTGCTCCAATAATGACTAGTAGCATTATTAAACATTCTTACTCATTATTGCCTCAAAGTTACCTCATTGTTAGCAACTTTTAACCTATTATTCTCACAGCTCCTACATTATTAAATTATGTAATACATTCAGATAACATTATTGAACATGTATACAATAATATAAACATATATAATGACTGTAATATACACTTTTTATATATTGTTACACACACATATTGCTTTAAGTGTTAAAAATACTGCCTCACGCATTAAATTAAATAATTTGTTTCACTTTTTATATTTCACTAGGATTCACGACTGCATTTTTATAAGTACTACCGGTAGCGTTTAAGTATTTTTACAAGGAGTTTACAATTCATGTTCACCAAGTGTAACATCCAAGACACAGTACGCTCTGCGTTATCGCACAGTGGGTATCGAAAATGAATTTCTTGCAACTCTCACACTTTGTTATAGTTTTTCTAGCATTTTTCCTTGTACATAACTGACATCGGCCTTTTAAAAGTGTCACCTTTCCGTTTCGACATGAATACAACTTACAATGCACACTAGGCGAGTACTGAACTGTGTGCATACAATTTCAAAACAACAATGCATGCTAGAATAACTGAAATTGTTATGAGGGGTTAAAGATGACCCCAAGTTGTATTTTAGTTTGTTACAATTGTATTTATTGAACATTTTACGAAACTATCTTATGGTAATAAAGCTGATTAAATTTATAACAGATTACAAAAATTTCAAAATTCTAAAATAGATATTTCACTCATAAAAACTAAAACACTTAACACTGAGGTCCAGCTGGACCCTGCATAGCAGTCTAAAGGTTAATACAGACTGATCCCGCTCGCCTCCCCAATCCCAGGGACCTGCATGTGGGATTTGTGGTGGAAAAAGCGGCGTCTGGGCGGGTTTTCTCCGGGTTCTCCGGTTTCCCCCGCCATTCATTCCACCAACTGCTCCATCATCACCTTTCCTTTCATCCATTTCACCAGCATTTCGTTTCATCTACTTCCATTCCGATGAGCGTCTGCTCCTCGACGGGCCTCTGACCCCAGGCACCCGCCTGTAAGTCCTACATAAGAGGAGGGTAAACAGATAATGAATGAATGAATGAATGAATATAAGAAGAATACAGTATGCTAAAGCGATAGTCAAACCTTTTCAAAGCCGGTCGGTATGTGATCCCTTTGAAATTCTGTTCTCTTTGCATGAACATGAAAAAGAAAGAAAGAAGAATAGCGATTTGAAGTTGAGAGTGGTGTAAAGTATTTGATAATTCAAAGGAATAACAAAGAATATCTCGGAAATGGTTATGGCCAGAACTATTTTTTACTCTGCCTCTTTATTTTACGTCGCTTTAATTGTTTATATCGCGACGGATCTGTTAAGAGATACCTCGTGGCTCGGTGTATGGCGGAAGTTAGCCTTTAGGTCTCATTCCTGTACCATACCATCTTGCTTAGTCACGTGTCCACAGATCCTATTGTGCCAGGCAACTGTATCTATACTTCTATACGTGACTGTGATGCAGCTTCGTCACGTGTGCACAGATACCTTAGTGCTAGGCAACGTATCTCTGCTTTTATACGTGACGTGCAGATGACAATTTCATCACGTATTCATAGAGACCTTAGTGCTAGGCAAATGCACCTCTGCTTCTACTCATGTCGGGCAGATGACAGCTTCGCCAAGTGTCCATAGATTCTTAGTGTTAGACAACGGTATTTCTGCTTCTATACGAAATGGCAGAGGACAGCTTCGACGCGTGTCCACAGAGACCTTATTGTCAGGCAATTGTATCTATGCTTCTATACATGACCACCAGTTGCCAGCTTGGCGGCATGTCCTCGGAGACTTTAGTGCTAGGCAACTGTACCTTTGCTTCTATATGTTACGGGCAGATTACAGCTCCGTCACTTGTCCACAGAACCCTTAGTGCTAGGCAAAAGTACCTGTGTTTCTCTAGGTGACGGGCAGATGGAAGCTTCCACACGTGCACACGGAGACCTTAGCGCTAGGCAACTGTATAAAACTTCTATACGTGATGGCAAAATGACAGCTTCGACACAGCGAAGATGGCGGCTTCGACAAGTGTCCATAGATTTCTTACCGCCAGACAACTGTACTCCTGCTTCTGTACGTGACGGGCAGATGACAGCTACGTATCCACAGAGGCCTTAGTGCTAGGCAACTGTACCTCTTCTCTTATATGCGATGGGCAGATAGCAGCTTCAACACGTGCTCACATATCCCTTAGTGCTACTGTACAGGCAACTGTACCTGACGGACAGATGGCAGCTTCGACACATGTCAAGAGAGACCTTAGTGCCAAGCAACTGTACTTCTGCTTCTACACGAGACGGAAAGGTGGCATTAAGGTGCCGGCCAGTTTAACTACTTTCTCTATCTGTGGATAGATGGGAAAGCATTCCTATTACCATCCGTTTTCAGTTTTACTATTATTTTAGACCTAAGGTGAAACTGTGTATTAAGAATCCAATTCAATGTTTACCTTGATGACTGAGGCCCGAAGGTTTTTCAGAAAATCGTTCTCCCTAAACTAACCTTTACATGCAAACATGCTCAGTATTTTTTATTTTCTCAAAAAAATTTCTAACGGTTTGAACATATGTTTAAAATGTTTGCATAACAAATAAAATACATATCATTAATTTTCTGGGAACAGCCTGTGAAGACCTCTTCATTCTGAATGATGTTTGCATAATTGGTAAACCGTAAAAGATAGACAGAATATTAGTTCACAAAAATGTAGATCTCGTTAAAGCACACAATTTATGTTCAATAAATTTCTTTGTGACGTTAATCATTTCTGAGATTTTCTTTGCTATTGGTTTGAATTTTCAAATAATTATACTTTTTACTTCCTCTACTACGTGTAGTAAGTAGGGGAAGTATTGTATTCCACCCAAAAATTCGATACCGAGATTTCACCCGAAATACATGTTTTCAGACACCCTGAATCCAAAAAAAGCGTTTTTGGAAACATGTCCGTGTGTGTGTGTCTGTGTGTCTGTGTGTGTCTGTCTGTCTGTGTGTCTGTCTGTGAACAGCATAACTCAGAAACGAACAGTCGGATAATCACCAAACTTGGTATTTGGGTTCAGTATCTTCCAGAGATGCGACACGAAGGTTTTCAAGAAAATCCCCCACCCCAGATTACCCTTTACATGGAACATTTTTCGAAAATTTTAATTTTCTCAAAAATGGCTTTAACGATTTTGATTAAAATATCATATGTTTAAGATATTTTCATGACAAATAAAATGTATAACTTGAATTTTCTCGGAATGTCTCCAAAAGTATTCTTCATTGTGAACGACTTTTGCATAACTGGTAAACCATAAGAGATAGACAAAATTTTACTACACAAAAAATGTAGATTGCGTTAAAATACACAATTTATGTCATATGCATTTTTTTTGTTTAGTGAACCAATTTCGAGATATTGTTTGCTTTTCGCTTAAATTTTTCAATACTTATTTTCTCAAATGGGAATTCGTTATTCATTTTTTTGTCTTGTATATGCAAAGAGTATTAATCTGTGGCAAAGGGAATGGTACTGCACCTAGCATCCAGCTATTAAGAGATATGTATGTGCTTAAAGGCTACTGTATTTCTATATTGCCCTTGTAAATATATATTCTCCTTACAAGAAAATTAGCAATAAGATAGAGTCTGCAAATGTTTATCTCGATTAACATGAAGTAGATGGAGAATAAGCGTTTATAAAAATAGTTTGTACAAGAGTAGAGAAAGTCATGTGAGTGTAACACATCAGATTTTTTCAATTCGTAAATCAATATTCGTTTTATTTTCTTGTGACTAAGCAAAGGGCATAGAATTTCACAGCCATCTCATAACGACTCTCTTTTCAAAAAGTTGACAATCCCCTTAGCCTACTGTCCTTTTACCTCCAAGGAACTGTGTAATTGTGTAATGAAAAAAGTTGACAGAATAAGAATATTTCGTAAGACTAGTCTGTAGAATGGTGCGTAGAGAAAGTTATATGAATGTGTCACAAAGAAATTACCCATAACTACAGCTTTTGTCTTAAGTGTGTTAAAATATAATCTTCTACTTATATTTTGGTAGAAAAGTGCGTCGCTAATGATGACAGTTGAAATTTATCGAAAAGTTTGCATATATTTCTCCATCGCATGTACTTTAAGGAAGGATTTACACGAAAACGGATGAAAATCCCGCACTCAGACATGTAATATAAAAGTTCACAGACAGGAACCTGCCACAAAGTTGGACACAGGAGTCAGTCTCGGTGCAGCAGTTTGTGTTTTCGTAAAAATGCGTGTGCCTTTGGGCGTAAAAGGGATGATTTTCAGATAGCCTTGTTTTGAGCCAAGTCTCAAGTGGGGCTCGTTCTTCCCTTTCATCTATGGTCTTACCCCCCGAGGGAGGGATGGTGGTTTATGCCGTAGTAAACACTACCTTAACTGCTTCCTCTTCCCTCAATGTGCCAAAGTCCGCACCCCTCCCCCACCATGTTCACCTCAACAACTACTCTCTCTGCCACTTTCCTAAGGTATTTGATTTCGTAGTATTTCTAAAAATTTGGTATCGAGACTTCGCTTTAAATACAGGATTTGAGAAACCCTTTACTCAAAATGTATTCTGGCTTTATGTACCATGCACTCAGTAGAAAGGGTAAGTACAGCAGGTAAAAATATGAAATCAAGATTTCAATGGAAATTGAAGGGGTTTAATTGTTTCGGCGGTTGCACCACGTTTAGACAACAATTTGAAGCTGTTTTAGACCACGCACGTGATGGATGCCAATTTGCCGGAGATTGCTTCTCCGGTGGCCTTCGCCCCACGTATAAGTACCAAATTTTCATTTTATTGTTTACATATATGCCTCGGCTGCGTCAGTAATAATTTGCAGAGGACGTACCTCTTAACAGGGCTGGTACGGCTAAAGAACAAGGCTTACACAAATTATAATTGTACTCCACTCTCTTTATTAATCCTTCAAACGATTAACACTTCACTGATATATCTTACTATAGAGCTGTGAGGTTTTTGTTCATTCCTTTTTAACACGTAAACTTTATATTATCTTCGCCACAATAAATTCTCATGTCTGACACTGAACCTGTACCATACCGAACTGCTAGGGTACGCTTTCTTGTAGCGTCTACCGCTTGAATTTGTACATTTTCTCTATTTCTAGTATCTGATTTGTTAAGCCCACTCCAATAAAATATATTTATTTAACTTTAAGCTTTTCTAGTTTTTGATTGGCTATTTATAAACTGTCTTAAATCTTACATTATTATTGTTCCAAGAACTATTAGTAGCCCTTTTAAACTTTCTAATTTATTGTTCCCTCAAGGTTACCTCATTGTTAGCAACTTTCGACTTCTACATTGTAATTCTGTTTGCTACGAAAGGCAGCTTACTTCTATTCTCACAGCTCCTACATTGTTAAACTACGTAATACATTCACATAACATTATTATAAATGTACATAATAATATAAATATAATACAATTATTGTAATATACATTTTATATATTATTATACACATATAGCTTTAAGGCGATCTGTTATTAAATTTTATACTATATAATTAGAGTGATATCATTAAGCTATAAAAATACTGCCTCAAAATATATATTTTAAAACCATCTGAATAAAAAAAATCATTTTTAGAAAATAGATCCATGTATGCGTCAATGAACCTCAAAAAACAAAGATTTTAAGAAAATCTCCGATCACAAATTACTGCTTACGTGGACAGTGTTTTCGATTTCCACTTTTGAGAAAATAAAAAATTTGCAAAATGTTAATGTAAAGAGTAGTTTGGTGTGGGAGATTTTCTTGAAAATCTTCGTGTCGCATCTTTGGAAGATACTGTACTTAAACATCCAAATTTTGGTTTATGCTGTTAAAAGACACAAACACACACATAGACATCTGAATAATTGTTTTTAATTTTAGGAACCTCTAAACACACGTTTTAGTTTTAGAGTTATGCTGTTCACACACATACATTTTACTGAAATGTTTCTTTACTCAAGGAGCCTCAAAATGTGTATTTTAGTCTTTTAGATTAGCTGTTCACGCACAGAACGTTTACTGAAATTGTTTTTTTATTCAAGGAGCCTCAAAACATGCTTTCTAATTTTGAGTTATACCTTTACTACACACATACACACACATTGACACATAGAAATTCGACTAAAAAAAATTTTTTAACTCAAAGAGCCTCAAAACATGCATTTTAGTTTCTGAGTTATACTGTTCTCAAAAACACATTTTACTAAGTGTTTTCTTATTCAAGGAGCTTCATATTTCCGGTGAAATCTCTGCCACAACTGAATTTTTGAGCAGAATATAATACTTTCTCTATTTAATACAGGAAAGTACGGGAGGAGTCGGCTCCTCGGTAATGTGTGAGGGTTGCATTCGGGAGGTCCTGGGTACGATTCCCGTCGGCCGCCCACTCTGAGCTTGAGTTTTTTGTGGTTTTCCCTGGTCGTTAGGCGAATATTAAGATAGTTTCTTTTCTACTACGATGTCCCTTCCTTCTTTTCCCTTTAATTCCGTTCCCTTTTTATCTTTCAGGTTTGATTTTAGGTTTCGTGGCGAGAGGTTTTGCGGACAGATGTTTACTCCAATGAAAGAGTATTCCCCGTGTACACTGGACGAGTCACTCAACCTACTCTCTAGCAGCTCCAGTAGTGGTTCTTCTAGCCAGGAACTGTCAGGTACTTCCGCGCGTCTCTGTGGCCTTTAACGTGTTGTGGTTCCTTAACTATGTCCCTTCCTCTTGGAAGATGGAGCAGCAATTCGCCTTCCGTAGGTCGCAGCGTTGTTACGTTGTTACCCTATACTAATCAAGCGAGGTGGTCAGGTGGCAACGTCAGTGGCCCGCATTCGGGGAGTCCCGGTTTGATTCCCAGCGACCGCGCACTTTGACTCTATGGGGTAGCCAGGCGAATGCTGGGGTGGTTTTTGTTCTACCGCGATTTCTTTCTCCTCGTTTCCCTTTCACCTTTCGGGTTTGCTTCTAAGTTTCGTTATATACAGGATGTTTCAGAAATACTTTTACAAACTTCGGGTATGGGTTCCTTACACCACAAGAAGGAAAAAAGTTCATATGAACATATGTCCCATAATCCTTTGTTTTCTCGTTAGGAGGTGTTCAAGACAGTGGTACACTTATAACACACAAAGCTCATAATAAATGCTCGAAACGTTCTCCTCTTGCTTCTATGCATACCTACACTCGTCGAATCATGGAATGTCGCAACCTGTCAAAAACTCCAGGATGGTGTCGAATGGTTTCGATGACATGTCGATGAAGCGTTTCTGCATCCAGGATGGCTGCTCCATAAACCAATGATTTAAGATGCTCCCAGAGGTATAAATCCACAGGATTGACGTCGGGAGAAAGTGCAGGCCATGGAAGTGGTCCTCCTCTGCCTATTCATCGGTCATGCTAGATACCAGTCAGTGCATCTCGAACAATGCGACTAAAATGTGCCGGAACCAAGTATTTATCACATTTATCAGCAAGGCGACGATAAACAGCGACAAAGGTTGGATGACTCGGTTGTCTTCGGTCTGGAAACTCCATCTGAGAGAGCCGCGCAGCCTTGCGTCCATTACCATCGCGCGACCATACATAAAAATCATGTCTGCCTGTTCACGAAATGAATATCCAGCAACGGTGGAACGAAACACGTGCAGTTAACTCACTACATGTACACAATTGAAACGTTGAATACAGACTGATGACAAATAACAAACGTAAACAAGTCTCCATGGCAACACTTCGCCATCTACCGTATGTAGTACAATGGGTCAACGCCTTCTATGAATGCATAGAGAAATTAAGTTTTGAGGTTGGTCCCCGAAGGCCGTTGAACTCACACTTTCATTGTGACAGGAATAACGCGAAAACCAAGGATTATGGGACATACGTTCATATGAAATTTTTTCCTTCTTTTGGTGTAAGGAACCCATACCCGAAGTTTGTAAAAGTATTTCTGAAACACCCGGTATAGCGGTGCGGACAGATGGCGCGGAGATCGCTATCGCTCTCTCTCTCTCTCTCTCGCGGCGGGACCGTCTGTGATGTTGGAAATGTTAAGGACTACCGCGCGTCTCTGTAGCCTGTCTGCCTACGACTCATAGCCTCCTACGTTTCCTTTACATCATCCCCTCCTCCTGGGGTAGGAAGCCACAATAGATCTCTGTAGGTCGCGGTGCGCGAGTGTTCCCCTCCGTTAAATAATTTATACCTACACTAAATTTATAAAATAGTAGCCGAAGTTAGTAAAAATCTCTATAAGTTCTCATATGTTTAAGAAACTCTGACCCCACCTACACAATTCTATCTGTTTTGGCTTATTCGCTCTTTGCTTTCCTATGGGACTGAATAATTGCGGAACACACCAAAATAAAATCTTCATATTGCAGAAGAAAAGTTATTAGTTATCTTGGCGGTCTAAAGTACAATAAATCATGCAGAAGCACATTCACATTACCAAGTCTGTTCATTTACAGAACAATTTTATACTTACTGAGATACAAATTTCCAATGGAAACTATATCAGATATCCGCACCCTGAAGTAAAATTATTTGTATATGTTTGTATTTGTTAGCCCCACATTTGGAAGCCAATTTGAAGTAGTATACTTGTAATGTTATTTATGTTTAACATTTTTGTAGCCCCACGTTGTGTATGTGTTTACTCAACATGGTGAATCCATCTTGTGACGTGATTCATTTGTTCGGTTTGTTAGGTGCATCTGGTGTTAGCAATTTGCGGCAGTATTAGTGTTAGTTTGAAAGAATTCTACTGTTATTTTATTTAATTTTTGTTCACTGTCCTCCGGCTAGCTATGATCTTTTGGTCAAGCACTTCTCTTTATACAGGTTGTGTAAACGGAAGGGAGTCTCTTATACAAAAATAACACTGATGAAAGAATTTGTTTTACACTTTTATTGTCGAACACATTTACTATCACATTTACACATTGATCTTGACACTCGCCAAACTGTAACTGTTATAATAACTTCATTACTGATCACTCTTAATTCGCGTACTTCAACTTTTTGTATAATTAACTTTACAACACTTTAGATTTTTCAGAATTCTGCTACGCGTAACTTGTGAATCGATAGCCGACGTGTAATATTTCTGCTGGACTGAAGGCGACGTGTATCATACAAATATTTTCGACGAACTGACGGGAATGCGACGTGTAGTGTACAAAGAATTTTGATGAACTGACGGGGTCTATCTCTAACCTAGCTCTTTTATACTCATACACCCCGATATGCCTAAAGATTATAACTGAGCTGCAATTGGCTAATAAAACGCGCCAACATTAGCGTCTATTTTTATATCCAATGAAAATTATGAATACATATGCTCTAGGGAAATGTTCCAGAAGATTCTAAAGGAAAACGCGCCAACATTACGTAACTTCCTCGTTTCCAATAATGATAAACAGCTCACCCCCTCGCTGCATTATTGCACGCTATTGTTGTCAGTTTCAGTAAGGCAGTATAAACTTACTTCCCAACAATAATTACAATCAACAAACATCTCAAATCAATGTCACATAATAATGCATATTCATACTATAATCACTCTTTACATTTAAATAATTTGTGATACAAATTACTGCATCAACCCATAATACTAAACCTCCCTAGAATCATATTACATTTATCAGAAAAGGTGCCTAGTTATTGGGAGCAAAGCCTTGCAATGCATTGCCTCAACATAATATGTAAACCCTACATGATTAACTTAACTTGTTTATGCCTACATGGTAAAATCAATATGTAAATATTACATTTTGTATTATAATATCAGTTTGTACATGACTTGTAATTTATTATGTATATACTCATGAGCTATGCTTCTTCCATAATGCATAACCAAAATTATCTACACTACATTTTAGTTTTAATGTATGACACGGTTTGTTTTTGTGCTACCCCACCCTTGCACTACCTAGATATCATGTCATCAGCTACCACTTCACTGTAAGGACCTAATTCTCAAGTTACCTTTATAATCATAAATCAAGAATAACTTCAGCTTGCTAGACCAACCGGATAATTGGATCGGAGCATCCCAAGAGAAGAGTAGTTTATGAATACGCAATTTGACTAACATTAAACACATTAGCAATTTATACATCCATGGACTGGAGCTATGACTTAGAATGCAGCATGAATGCACGTAAAACAAAAATCTGATGTGTTACACTCACATGACTTTCTCTACTCTTGTACAAATTATTTATACAAACGCTTATTCTCCATCTACTTCATGTTAATCGAGATAAGCATTTGCAGAGTATCTTATTGATAATTTTCTTGTAGATGTAAGGGGAATATATATTTACAAGGACAATATTGAAATACAGTAGTCTTTAAGCACATACATATCTCTTAATAGCTGGTTGCTAGGTGCAGCACTATTCCCTTTGCCACAGATTATAACTCTTTGCATATCCAAGACAAAAAAATGAATAACGAATTCCCATTTGAGAAAATAAGTATTGAAAAATTTAAGGGAATAACAAGTAATATCTCGAAAATGGTTCACTCAACAAAAAACATGTATATGACATAAATTGTGTATTTTAACGCAATCTACATTTTTTGTGTAGTAAAATTTTGTCTATCCCTTATGGTTTACCAGTTATGCAAAAGTCGTTCACAATGAAGAATACTTTTGGAGACATTCCCAGGAAATTCAAGATATACATTTTATTTGTCATAAAAATATCTTAAACATATGATATTTTAATCACAATCGTTAGAGCCATTTTTGAGAAAATTAAAATTTTCGAAAAATCTTCCATGTAAAGGGTAGGGGGATTTTCTTGAAAACCTTCGTGTCGCATCCTTGGAAGATACTGAACCTAAATACGAAGTTTGGTGTTTATCCGACTGTTCGTTTCTGAGTTATGCTGTTCACAGACACACACACGGACACACAGACAGACACACAGACACACACACGGACATGTTTCCAAAAATGCTGTTTTGCGATTCAGGGGATCTCAAAACATGTATTTCCGGTGAAATCTCGGTATCGAATTTTTGGGTGGAATACAATACTTCCCCTACTTACTATACGTAGTAGAGAAAGTAAAAATGTAATATTAGTGCTTTAACAACTTAAATAATAAATACATATAAATATATTTATATTAGAAATATAATATGCTGCACCCACATGAATTTCTCCATTCTTGTACAAACTATTTTTACAAACGCTTATTCTGAATCTACTTCATGCTAATCGAGATGTTAATCTTATTGCTAATTTTCTTGTAGGTGCAAGGGGAATATGGTAGGCTTTAAGCGATAGTCAAATCTTTTATGAGCAGCTTGCTACGTGGAGCATTCCATTCTCTTTGATGTGCAGGACATAAAAAACGAGTAACGAATTCCCATTTTAGAAAAAGTATAAGCATTGGAAAATTCAAATAAACAAAAAGGAATATCTCAACAAAAAAAGAATGACAGATTGTGTGTTTTAACGAGAATTACATTTTTGTGCAGTAAAATTTTGTTTACCAGTTATGAGAAAATCATTCAGAATGAAGAGGACTTTTGGGGATATTCCCAGAAAATTCAAGGCATATATTTCATTTGCCATGAAAATATTTTAAACGTATGATATGTTATTCAAAATCGTTACAGCATTTTTGAGAAAATCAAAATTTTCTAAAAATGTTTCATGTAAAGCGTTATCTTGGTTGGGAGATTTTCTTGAAAATCTTCGTGTCACATCCTGAGAAGATACTAAACTCAAATACCACGTTAGGTATTTATCCAACTTTTCGGTTTTGAGTAATGCTATTCACTTAGAACACAAAGACATGTTTCCAAAAATGCTTTATTTGGATTCAAGGCAACTCAAAACATGCATTTCCAGTGAAATTTCGGTATCAAATTTTTAGTGGAATGCAATACTTTCCCTACTTACAATACGTAGTAGAGAAAGTAATAATAAGTGTGATGATGTTATATTCATTTTATTCCCCTTAAAGGCTCTGTGCGATAAGGCACCCATAATTGTAATTGACGTAACGTGAAGATATTTCTCAATCACTGCCAGTCTTTATGCCACGCAGGTCTGAATTTACTATTCTTATTGTTACAATTTAGTATTAACCTTCCCAACATTAAACCTTTCCACAAACTGGGAATATGCATATAACAAATGAATTATTAATATCTTGAATTCAATTCACAACACAAACTTTTAAAATTACTTAACACTCTTCCTTAAATTTCAGTTTTATTTTACTGTATGGCATGACTTTAGCTTAGACGTTTAATAATGAAGTGAATCTTACCGTTTAATTTGGTAGAGGAGGCGAGTATGGTAGAAACCAAGGATCTTGTCTCTTCCATAAGATTCCACTGGTATTCTGTTGTGTATTATCCTGGATATACTAGAACTCGGAATCCAACCACCTTGCTCTCTTAATTGCTGATCTTGTAGCATACAAAGTTTGTAAACTGGACATCCTCCGTGAAGTAATATCTCTACCCCAAAAGTCCCATTTGCTTTGGAGCTAATCACTTGGTGTAGATGTATGAAGTGCTATAATACTAGCGTATGTTTAAACCTTGATAGCATACTTACTGCATATGAGAACTACTAGTGTGAAATCATTTTAAAGCCGCTGATCGCCATATGAGTGTAGACAATGCGCTTTCTCGATAAAACTGGTAAAGTTGTTTCATAGTAGCTGACTCCTACTAACTGGTCTGCTCAGGACAGCTATGCAGAACCAACTGCTCATGATAACCATGCGAGGCTAACTGCTCGCGACTGCTACGCACAACCAAGTACTCACACGAACCTATTCTGATTTCTTTGTTCGACGTTAGGTGAAGCAATAGGTCAAGCCGATTTCGCTGCAGTTGAAATCACTTGATTTTCCCCGGCCTTTGGAATTTAAGGTGACGCGTTTTTAAAACATCACAGTACACTGCATTAACCAAATGCATAAGAATGCACAGACACACACACACACGGACATGTTTCCAAAAATGCTTTTTTTTTTGGATTCAGGAGGTCTCAAAACATATATTTCCGGTGAAATCTCGGTATCAAATTTTTGGGTGGAATACAATACTTCCCCTACTTACTATACGTAGTAGAGAAGGTAATATGATGTGATGTATTCACATGACTTTCTCTGCCTTCTATCATTTATTAGTGGGTATACAAACTATTCTTAATAAAGCTTTGTTTTTCTATCTACTAAAGTTTTATCCAAATAAACCTTTACAGAAATAGCTATGTTACGCATTTCGTTATAGATACAAAGACAACAGTGATAGTCAAATGTTTAAGAACTGGACGCTATATTCTGGTCTTAAAATTCCATACTGTTTCCGTGAAATCGCGAGAAACAACTGAATATTAAAACAACGTTAAAAATAACCGAGAAATGAACAATTGGCACCACTAATAACGATATTTCAGAAATGGTTTGTGCCACAAAAACCTTATTTGAAATAAGGAGTTCTACACTAGTAGTATTAGACCCGGATGAGCCAATTGGATTAACGATAATCCTGCCGCTAGGGGCGCTAGTGTCGCTAGTGTCGCTGCGTGCGACGTCGGCGGCGGCAAGTTTGAAAAGCCGCCTGAGCGGAAGGATTATCGTTATTGCAATTGGTTCATCCGGGACGAGTTAAAAGAATTGAGGATTAGGGTAAGATGGAGGAAAAACAGGAAGTGACGTGTAGTGTTTTGATTGGTAAAAATAAGACGAAATGTGATTGGTTAATTGGGGTGGAAGATGAAGGAAGGAAGATGAAAGAGTATGGAGGACACGTGATGGAGAGGAGCTGGGTGGCGAGGTGTTGTGTGTGCGGAGGTTGGGACTGAACGAGGGAAAAGATGGGGAGCGAGGGATAAAAAGTATAACAGAAAGTGACGTGAAGTTGTGATTGATGGGAATAAGAAGTGATGTTATTGGTGGAAATGAACAAATGAGAGTTGTTGATTGGTAAGAATAAGAGAGATTATGATTGGTGGAAAGAAAAAGGTGTGGGGAGTGGGGTATGTTGGAGGTGATGGGAAAGGTAAGTTTTGCTAGCAACAAGATTTGCAAAAGCCTGTGGAGAACTCATCAGCAATTTTTGAACGTTGGATGGTGGTTTTGTTGAGTAGATAGAGAGATGGGGCTCTATGAGATGCGGTGGCGAAAATGGGAACTAAACAAGATGGTTGAGACAAGAGGTTTAAGGACGAGGAAATTTGGAGGTTAGTGGTGAACATGGCGGTCGCAAGAGGTGGGGGCAAGGAGACGCGGTGGTGAGAATGGGAACTAAAAGAAGATGGCGGTAGCAAGAGCTTAGAAGAGCAGATTTTGAGGTTAAAATAGTGGGAACTAAAAATGGCGGAGGGTCTGCGACAAGGAGATGCGGTGAGAACTAAACAAGATGGCGGTCGCAAGAGGAGGGTAAGGAGATTTGAGGTTACAGTACCAAAACACGAAAGGATATATTCCTACGCCAAGCAGGCCCGAAAAATAATTATGCGTGTGGTACTTCCCTGATACTGGTGTGGATGCGTCACCAAAGGCGCAGCAGCTTCACGCGACGCGAAAAAATAAAAGCAAACTGTTTTTGAAAATGCTTAACCAGCTTTAAGATCAACCAACATCACTACGCACTGATATACCTAGGTTTTTAAAGCGGTACAGACGCCCTTTGCAGAGACGTAATTTAACTATACCAAAAACCTGGTACTGGACCATCGTGATGGTCGCTAGCGTACGTAGGAGCAGGGTTCTCATAGCCGGTCGAAAGCGGTCAAAAAAGTGTACGACGTAGGTGTTCACAGTAGCTGCTGTCGAGTCAACCGTCGAGGTGTGAATGAACGAGATCTGTTCTTGCCGGCAATCTGGTTGGGAGATGAGAGGCGCGGTGGTAAAAATGGGAACTAAATAAGATGGCGGAGGCATGAAGTTGAGGTTAAGGAGCGGCGAGGTGTTGTCTGTGCGGAGGTTGGGACTGAAAGAGGGAAAAGATGGCGAACGAGGGATAAAAAGTATAACAGAAAGTGACGTGTGAAGTTGTGATTGGTGGGAATAAGAAGTGATGTTATGGTGGAAAGGAACAAATGAAAGTTGTTGATTGGTAAGAATAAGAGAGATTATGATTGGTGGAAAGAAAAAAGGTGTGGGAGTGGGGTATGTTGGAGGTGATGGAAAAGGTAAGTTTTGCTACCAACAAGATTTGCAAAAGCCTATCCAGAACTCATCAGCAATTTTAAATAACTAGGTTTCGGGGTTTTCTCTGGTTGGTAGACGAATGCAAGCTGTTTCTGCTTTTTCATAGGTTTTCCCAAAATTGAAAATGCATATATATTGTAACACAAATGTGTGCAGTGCAAAAGAAAATAAAAATTAAATAGGCACACACACACACACACACACACACACACACACACACACACACCCGTTGCAGTTGCCATACTTATATTATTCGTCTTTTCCTTACTTCTTTTTTTTTAAAAAAATAACTAGTTTTGGGGGGTTTTCTGTGGTTGGTAAACGAATGCAAGCTCTTTCTGCTTTTTCATAGGTTTTCCCTGGTTGGTAGGCGTTTGCTGTAGTGGTTGACGAAGCCCTTTCTAATTTTCGAGGTTTTCTCAGGTTTTTAGCGGTTGTCCCTGCCCGGTAGGCAAATGATGAAGTTTTCCCTTGTCGGCGCACGGATATTAGGCACATACTCGCGCGCACACACACACACACACATTTAATAGTAGCGTGTAGCAAACTGTTTTTGAAAAATGCTTAACCAGCTTTAAGATCAACCAACATCACTACGCGCCGATATACCTAGCTTTTTTAAAGCGGTACAGACGCCCTTTGCACAGACGTAATTTAACTATACCAAAAACCTGGTCGGTAGCGTACGTAGGAGCAGGGTTCTCATTGCCGGTCGAAAGCGGGCAAAAAAGTGTACTATCTTGTTTTCATGGGTTTTCGAGATCGGTAGGCGTTAGAATACTCCTAGAGCTTTTTTCAGGTTTTTCGCGGTTGTCCTTGTCCGGTAGGCAAATGATAAAGTTTTTCTATAATGTCGTCGTTTTGGATTGTGGCGCACGGATACTAGGCACATACTCTCACACACACACACACACTATAATAGTAGCGTATAAAAAAATTTAACAAACCGTAGATTTTCAAGAAAATTCCCACACCGCAAACTACGCGTTTAGTGGAAGAAAGTTCGTTATTTTTATTGTCTTAAGAATGGCTCTAACCCTTTTGATTACGGTACGGTATGTTTAAGATATCTGCATGACAAATAAAATGTATAACTTCAATTTTCTGGGAATAGCTGTGAAGTAGTCTCATTGTGAATGTCTTTTGTACAACTGTTAAACCGTAGGAAACGAAGCCTTACTGTACAAGAACTGTACAAGAACGTTAAAGCACACAATTTATGTGTGTTATTAT
Source organism: Deroplatys truncata (assembly GCA_030765065.1). Classification (NCBI taxonomy): domain Eukaryota; kingdom Metazoa; phylum Arthropoda; class Insecta; order Mantodea; family Mantidae; genus Deroplatys; species Deroplatys truncata. Next base: position 168,174,013 of record CM060988.1, on the reverse strand, counting down.
TGTTATTATTATTATTATTATTATTATTATTATTATTATTACTTTGTGGCGTTGTCTATTTACAAAGCTTCCATGTTGATTTTAATGTTTAAAAGCTTTAGACCTTTCTCACTAAAACTCGTCATTCTTTTTTCTTTTCTTTTTTCATTTTCATACAAAGAGAACGGAATTTCACAAGTGAAACAGTACTGTGATAACGAAACCAAAAAAACTAATTATTATTCACCCACTGAAACAAATAAAAACAATAAGTAATAATCACAGGCCCAGTTTGTGGGTATTTAAATGAAACATCATGCACAATACAAGCCAATTATGTAATGAGTTGAAATGTGCAAATCTATAGATGTATTTCTGGTGAAATCCCGGTATGGAATTTTTGAGTGCAATGCAATTCCTCCTGTATCTGCTATGTACGTGGTAGAGAAAGTAAAAATAGTTACAGTGACTATACAAATGTAACAATGGAGAAACCCACTTGAAGAAACAACGGAATAAAATAACAAGGCGTCAGACTCAACTTTCGCGCCATTCTCCGAATATCTGCGAATATTCTTAATATGAGACAAGCATTTTACCTTAAGCAAGTAGTTTTAATCTTACTTTTATGAAAATCAGAGTTTTCTCTATATCCTTTATTTGTGACAACAACGCTAAGTTTCGAGCTAGCTATACTCACTTTTCTTGCAACTATATACGTTTAAACTAATATTAACAAATTTCTCGTAATCCCAGAATTTATTAATCATAGCTGTAATATTTTTCACAACTGCATGTAATAATATTGATTTAGGGGCTTTTAGTAATTTGCTATTCGTTCTGAAACCTTTTATATTGTCAAGCTGGACAACTGTGGACCTGTGCATCCTATAAACATTCATAACAACATTAGTATAAACTTCCCTACAGAGTTTTATATACAATTTTACAAGTTGTTTTAAGAAATTGTTAAATTTCGGTACAGAAAAAAAAATAAAGATACGGTTTTCCAAAGATTTCGAAAGAACTAAGTTGCTGTATCAAAATTTCCTTGTTACAAATTGTGCATTTATTTCTTAAGGAAACCAGGAATACAGATTTTTTATAAATTTAGCGTGCACCGATCTATATTTTCAACTTTTACGCCTACGTTTCTCGTCAATAAACACCATTGCTGAAGAGGTTGGTATTTCTACTCTCTCTACCACGTAAAATAGTAGGTAGAGGAGGTATGCATTGCATCCAAATATTCAATATTGAGATTTCACTGGAAAACTAAATACTTGTTTTGAGGTCCCCTGAATAAAAAACATTTTTAGAAAATTCTGTGTGTATGTGTCAGAGCAGCATAACTCAAAAACGAAAAGTCGGATAAATACTAAACTTGGTATTTAGGTAAAGTACCTTCCAAAGATACGACACAGAGATTTTGAAGAAAGTCCCTCCACCCCAAACTACCCTTTACATGAACTATTTTCCGAAATGTTTTATTTTCTAAAACTGTCTCTGACGATTTTAATTACAACACCATATATTGAAGACATTTATATGAAAAATAAAATGTATATCTTGAATTTTGTGAAAATAGCCTGTGAAGTCCTCTTGATTCGGAAGAAATTTTCTATGATCTTGTATAACTGCTAAGGTTTGAGGAAAACATACAATACAAAAAATTTAGATCTCTTTAAAAACACACAAAATTTAATTGAAATAACTTTTTTGTGACGTCAGCCATTTCCGAGATATCTGTTATAAATGGTTCGAATTGTACAATGCTTAGCCATTCTTTTTTAAATGCATGTCGCTTTTCAGTTCTTGCTCGCCATGTTGATGGAAAGAATTTAGAATTTTAAGGCCAGTGTATAGCGTCCCTTTGGATGTATAACGGATGTGTAATGCAGCCATTCCCCGAAAAGTTTATCTGGATTAAAATTAAGTGGATACGAAAATAAACTTTCGCACTCACCTATAAGAGATAGAGGGTAGAGGTCATACGAGGTCTACACTTTAGAATTTTTTATTCTGCAGTTGGTGTTACTCCTTAGAAAGGAAGTATCTGTTGATTCTATTTAATGCTTACATTTTACATAACACGTATGCACAGCACAACACAAAAACACTACACGCGACACTGATAGTTTTAAATATTTGACACCGATGTTGAAGTTGGGGCAGGGTACTGTTTTTAACTCCACACGCACTTAATAAATCACATAACCGTGCGGAAATACTTAACCTTCCGCGAAAAGCACTAGTGGGGGTGCAAGCTGAACCACTATTAGCAAGCGTTATAGTTCTGCTCCCGTTAGGCTCGGAGAAAACATAAAAAGAATCATTCTCATGTGCAGCACTGCGTGAAAAGACCGTGTGCTGTTGTGTGTGAAAAAAGAGCGTGAGAAACGGATGTTCGTCAGCGATAAAATCTTTTAAATGCAGTTTTATTGTCGATGGTAGGGATCGTGCAGTGGTGAGTCGTGACAGGAAATGCACTGAAAATGACTGCGTTTACAATTTGACAATTTGTGGCGAAATAAGGCATTTAACTCGACGCGCATGAAAATTAGCAATAAGATTGACATTTCGATATCTCGATTAACATGAAGTAGATGGAGAATAAGCGTTTGTAAAAATCGTTTGTACAAGAGTAGAGAAAGTCATGTGAGTGTAACACATCAGTTTTTCTATAAAATCGTGCTATTTGAAGTGATATAAGTTTTAGAGCAATACGCGCACATGTGCGGGTGTCTAGGTTTAGTATCTTCCAGCGATGCGACACGAAGGTTTTCAAGAAAATCCCCCCACCCCAGACTACCCTTTACATGGAAGATTTTTCGAAAATTTTAATTTTCTCAAAAATGGCTGTAACGACTTTGATTGCAGCTTCGATACGTGTCCACGGAGACCTTAGTGCTAGGCAACTATACCTGTTTCTATACGTGAACGCAGATTGCAGCTTCGATACGTGTCCACGGAGACCTTAATGCTAGGCAACTGTACCTGTGTTTCCATACGTGAACGTCAGATGGCGGCTTCGATACGTCTCCACGGAGACCTTAGTGCTAGGCAACTGTACATTTGTTTCTATACGTGAACGGCAGATTGCAGCTTCGATACGTGTCCACGGAGCCCTTAGTGCTAGGCAACTGCACCTCTGTTTCTATACGTGAACGGCAGATTGCAGCTTCGATACGTGTCCACGGAGACCTTAGTGCTAGGCAACTGCACCTCTGTTTCTATACGTGAACGGCAGTTTGCAGCTTCGATACGTGTCCACGGAGACCTTAGTGCTAGGCAACTGCACCTCTGTTTCTATACCTGAACGGCAGATTGCAGCTTCAATACCTATCCACGGAGACCTTAGTGCTAGGCAACTGCACCTCTGTTTCTATACGTGAACGGCAAATTGCAGCTTCAGTACGTGTCCACGGAGACCTTAGTGCTAGGCAACTGTACCTCTGTTTCTATACGTGAACGGCAGATTGCTGCTTCGATACGTGTCCACGGAGACCTTAGTGCTAGGCAACTGCACCTCTGTTTCTATACGTGAACGGCAGATTGCAGCTTCGATACGTGTCCACGGAGACCTTAGTGACAGGCAACTGCACCTCTGTTTCTATACGTGAACGGCAGATTGCAGCTTCGATACGTATCCACGGAGACCTTAGTGCTAGGCAACTGCACCTTTGTTTCTATACGTGAACGGCAGATTGCAGCTTCCATACGTGTCCACGGAGACCTTAGTGCTAGGCAACTGTACCTCTGTTTCTATACGTGAACGGCAGATTGCAGCTTCGATACGTGTCCACGGAGACCTTAGTCTAGGCAACTGTACCTCTGTTTCTATACGTGAACGGCAGATTTTAGCTTCGATACGTGTCCACGGAGATCTTAGTGCTAGACAACTATACCTGTTTCTATACGTCAACGGCAGATTGCAGCTTCGATACGTGTTCACGGAGACCTTAGTGCTAGGCAACTGTACCTGTGTTTCTATACGTGAACGTCAGATGGCAGCTTCGATACGTGTCCACGGAGACCTTAGTGCTAGGCAACTGTACCTCTGTTTCTATACGTGAACGGCAGATTGCAGCTTCGATACGTGTCCACGGAGACCTTAGTGTTAGGCAACTGCACCTCTGTTTCTATACGTGAACGGCAGATTGCAGCTTCGATACGTGTCCACGGAGACCTTAGTGCTAGGCAACTGCACCTCTGTTTCTATACGTGAACGGCAGATTGCATCTTCGATACGTATCCACGGAGACCTTAGTGCTAGGCAACTGCACCTCTGTTTCTATACGTGAACGGCAGATTGCAGCTTCAATACGTGTCCACGGAGACCTTAGTGCTAGGCAACTGTACCTCTGTTTCTATACGTGAACGGCAGATTGCAGTTTCGATACGTGTCCACGGAGACCTTAGTGCTAGGCAACTATACCTCTGTTTCTATACGTGAACGACAGATTGCAGCTTCGATACGTGTCCACGGAGACCTTAGTGCTAGGCAACTGCACCTCTGTTTCTATACGTGAACGGCAGATTGCAGCTTCGATACGTATCCACGGAGACCTTAGTGCTAGGCAACTGCACCTCTGTTTCTATACGTGAACGGCAGATTGCAGCTTCAATACGTGTCCACGGAGACCTTAGTGCTAGGCAACTGTACCTCTGTTTCTATACGTGAACGGCAGATTGCAGCTTCGATACGTGTCCACGGACACCTTTCGCTTCAGGTGACAAAATAACACTAGGCACTTGTGTGCCGTGGTGTAAGCTGAAATCACGGCATTGGTAGCGTGGATCACCTTGGGGCTCTCCTCGGAGTTACCTCAACACCACGTACATGGCCTGGTTCGTCACGGGTACGCAGGTCTGCACTACCACTTCCTCGGCGTTGAGCAGGCCCAGGAGGCGATCTTACCGGTACACCAGCTAGCACGTGGACATGTTATCGCGCTGTGGTGTTGAGTGTGCGAGGTATGGAAACTCAAGGACGCAAAACATGCATGACCGAGGGTTAAAAAGTAGAACAAGTAGTGACGTGGAACGTTGTGATTGGTGAAAATAAGGCGATCTCTGATAGGTGAACAAATTGAAATAACGTGATGTGATAGGCGAAAATAAAATCAAAGGCGATTGGATGAAAAATGACGAGAAGGAAATAGCGGTGAACTTGTGAACTAAGATGGCGAAGATTTTTTTAAAAAAAAAAAAAAAGAAGACGGATAATATATGTATGGCAACTGTAACGGTTTACGGCAAACGCGCGCCGCGCAATGCATGCATCTTGCTCAGTATGGTTTTTGTTTTATTGCCCGGCGCGACGCATTGCGCGCCGCGCGTTTGCCGTAAACCGTTACAGTTGCTATACTTATATTATCCGTCTTCTTTTTTTTTTTTTTAAAAAAAATCTTTGCCATCTTAGTTCACAAATTCACCGCTAATTCCTTCTCGTCATTTTCCATCCAATCACCTTTGATTTTATTTTCGCCTATCACAGCACGTTATTTCAATTTGTTCACCTATCAGAGATCGCCTTATTTTCACCAATCACAACGTTCCACGTCACTACTTGTTCTACTTTTTAACCCTCGGTCGTGCATGTTTTGCGTCCTTGAGTTTGCATACCTCGCACACGCAACACCACAGCGCGATAACATGTCCACGTGCTAGCTGGTGTACCGGTACGATCGCCTCCTGGGCCTGCTCAACGCCGAGGAAGTGGTAGTGCAGACCTGCGTACCCGTGACGAACCAGGTCATGTACGTGGTGTTGAGGTAACTCCGAGGAGAGCCCCAAGGTGATCCACGCTACCAATGCCGTGATTGCGGCTTACACCACGGAACACAAGTGCCTAGTGTTATTTTGTCACCTGAAGCGAAAGGTGTCCGTGGACACGTATCGAAGCTGCAATCTACCGTTCACGTATAGAAACAGAGGTACAGTTGCCTAGCACTAAGGTCTCCGTTGACACGTATTGAAGCTGCAATCTGCCGTTCACGTATAGAAACAGAGGTGCAGTTGCCTAGCACTAAGGTCTCCGTGGATACGTATCGAAGCTGCAATCTGTCGTTCACGTATAGAAACAGAGGTATAGTTGCCTAGCACTAAGGTCTCCGTGGACACGTATGGAAGCTGCAATCTGCCGTTCACGTATAGAAACAGAGGTACAGTTGCCTAGCACTAAGGTCTCCATGGACACGTATTGAAGCTGCAATCTGCCGTTCACGTATAGAAACAGAGGTGCAGTTGCCTAGCACGAAGGTCTCCGTGGATACGCATCGAAGCTGCAATCTGCCGTTCACGTATAGAAACAGAGGTGCAGTTGCCTAGCACTAAGGTCTCCGTGGACATGTATCGAGGCTGCAATCTGCCGTTCACGTATAGAAACAGAGGTATAGTTGCCTAGCACTAAGGTCTCCGTGGACACGTATCGAAGCTGCAATCTGCCGTTCACGTATAGAAACAGAGGTACAGTTGCCTAGCACTAATGTCTCCGTGGACAGGTATCGAAGCTGCCATCTGACGTTCACGTATAGAAACACACGTACAGTTGCCTAGCACTAAGGTCTCCGTGAACACGTATCGAAGCTGCAATCTGCCGTTGACGTATAGAAACAGGTATATTTGCCTAGCACTAAGATATCCGTGGACACGTATCGAAGCTACAAAATGCCGTTCACGTATAGAAACAGAGGTATAGTTGCCTAGCACTAAGGTCTCCGTGGACACGTATCGAAGCTGCAATCTGCCGTTCACGTATAGAAACAGAGGTACAGTTGCCTAGCACTAAGGTCTCCGGGGACACGTATGGAAGCTGCAATCTGCCGTTCACGTATAGAAACAGAGGTGCAGTTGCCTAACACTAAGGTCTCCGTGGATACGTATCGAAGCTGCAATCTGCCGTTCACGTATAGAAACAGAGGTGCAGTTGCCTAGCACTAAGGTCTCCTTGGACACGCATCGAAGCTGCAATCTGTCGTTCACGTATAGAAACAGAGGTGCAGTTGCCTAGCACTAAGGTCTCCGTGGACACGTATCGAAGCTGCAATCTGCCGTTTACGTATAGAAACAGAGGTATAGTTGCCTAGCACTAAGGTCTCCGTGGACACGTATCGAAGCTGCAATCTGCCGTTCACGTATAGAAACAGAGGTAGAGTTGCCTAGCACTAAGGTCTCCGTGGACACGTATTGAAGCTGCAATCTGCCGTTCACGTATAGAAACAGAGGTGCAGTTGCCTAGCACTAAGGTCTCCGTGGACACGTATCGAAGCTGCATTCTGCCGTTCACGTATAGAAACAGAGGTGCAGTTGCCTAGCACTAAGGTCTCCGTGGACACGTCTCGAAGCTGCAATCTGTCGTTCACGTATAGAAACAGAGGTGCAGTTGCGTAGCACTAAGGTCTCCGTGGACACGTATCGAAGCTGCAATCTGCCGTTCACGTTAAGAAACAGAGATACAGTTGCCTAGCACTAAGGTCTCCGTGGAGACGTATCGAAGCTGCCATCTGACGTTCACGTACGGAAACACAGGTACAGTTGCCTAGCATTAAGGTCTCCGTGGACACGTATCGAAGCTGCAATCTGCGGTTCACGTATAGCAACAGGTATAGTTGCCTAGCACTAAGATCTCCGTGGACACGTATCGAAGCTGCAATCAAAATCGTTACTGCCATTTTTGAGAAAATTGAAATTTTCGAAAAATCTTCCATGTAAAGGGTAGTCTGGGGTGGGGGGATTTTCTTGAAAACCTTCGTGTCGCATCGCTGGAAGATACTAAACCTAGACACCCGCACATGTGCGCGTATTGCTCTAAAACTTATATCACGTCAAATAGCACGATTTTATAGAAAAACTGATGTGTTACACTCACATGACTTTCTCTACTCTTGTACAAACTATTTTTACAAACGCTTATTCTCCATCTCCTTCATGTTAATCGAGATATCGAAATGTCAATCTTATTGCTAATTTTCGTGCGCGTCGAGTTAAATGCCTTATTTCGCCACAAATTGTCAAATTGTAAACGCAGTCATTTTCAGTGCATTTCCTGTCACGATGCACCACTGCACGATTCCTACCATCGACAATAAAACTGCATTTAAAAGATTTTATCGCTGACGAACATCCGTTTCTCACGCTCTTTTTTCACACACATCAGCACACGGTCTTTTCACGCAGTGCTGCACATGAGAATGATTCTTTTTATGTTTTCTCCGAGCCTAGCGGGAGCAGAACTATAATGCTTGCTAATAGTGGTTCAGCTTGCACCCCCCACTAGTGCTTTTCGCGGAAGGTTAAGAATTTCCGCACGGTTATGTGATTTATTAAGTGCGTGTGGAGTTAAAACAGTACCCTGCCCCAACTTCAACATCGGTGTCAAATATTTAAAACTATCAGTGTCGTGAGTAGTGTTTTTGTGTTGTGCTGTGCATACGTGTTATGTAAAATGTAAGCATTAAATAGAATCAACATATACTTCCTTTCTAAGGAGTAACACCAACTGCAGAATAAAAAATTCTAAAGTGTAGACCTCGTATGACCTCTACCCTCTATCTCTTATAGGTGAGTACGAAAGTTTATTTTCATATCCACTTAATTTTAATCCAGATAAACTTTTCGGGGAATGGCTGCATTACACATCCGTTATACATCCAAACGGACGCTATACACTGGCCTTAAAATTCTAAATTCTTTCCATCAACATGGCGAGCAAGAACTGAAAGGCGACATGCATTTAAAAAAGAATGGCTGAGCATTGTACAATTCGAACCATTTATAACAGATACCTCGGAAATGGCTGACGTCACAAAAAAGTTATTTCAAATAAATTTTGTGTGTTTTTAAAGAGATCTAAATTTTTTGTATTGTATGTTTTCCTCAAACCTTAGCAGTTATACAAGATCATAGAAAATTTCTTCCGAATCAAGAGGACTTCACAGGCTATTTCCACAAAATTAAAGATATACATTTCATTTTTCATATAAATGTCTTTAATATATGGTGTTGTAATTAAAATCGTCAGAGACAGTTTTAGAAAATAAAACATTTCGGAAAATAGTTCATGTAAAGGGTAGTTTGGGGTGGAGGGACTTTCTTCAAAATCTCTGTGTCGTATCCCTGGAAGGTACTCAACCTAAATACCAAGTTTAGTATTTATCCGACTTTTCGTTTTTGAGTTATGCTGCTCTGACACATACACACAGAATTTTCTAAAAATGTTTTTTATTCAGGGGACCTCAAAACAAGTATTTAGTTTTCCAGTGAAATCTCAATATTGAATATTTGGATGCAATGCATACCTCCTCTACCTACTATTTTACGTGGTAGAGAGAGTAGAAATACCAACCTCTTCAGCAATGGTGTTTATTGACGAGAAACGTAGGCGTAAAAGTTGAAAATATAGATCGGTGCACGCTAAATTTATAAAAAAATCTGTATTCCTGGTTTCCTTAAGAAATAAATGCACAATTTGTAACAAGGAAATTTTGATACAGCAACTTAGTTCTTTCGAAATCTTTGGAAAACCGTATCTTTATTTTTTTTTTCTGTACCGAAATTTAACAATTTCTTAAAACAACTTGTGAAATTGTATATAAAACTCTGTAGGGAAGTTTATACTAATGTTGTTATGAATGTTTATAGGATGCACAGGTCCACAGTTGTCCAGCTTGACAATATAAAAGGTTTTAGAACGAATAGCAAATTACTAAAAGCCCCTAAATCAATATTATTACATGCAGTTGTGAAAAATTTTACAGCTATGATTAATAAATTCTGGGATTACGAGAAATTTGTTCATATTAGTTTAAACGTAAATAGGTGCAAGAAAGTGAGTATAGCTAGCTCGAAACTTAGCGTTGTTGTCACAAATAAAGGATATAGAGAAAACTCTGATTTTCATAAAAGTAAGATTAAAACTACTTGCTTAAGGTAAAATGCTTCTCTCATATTAAGAATATTCGCAGATATTCGGAGAATGGCGCGAAAGTTGAGTCTGACGCCTTGTTATTTTATTCCGTTTTTTCTTCAAGTGGGTTTCTCCATTGTTACATTTGTATAGTCACTGTAACTATTTTTACTTTCTCTACCACGTACATAGCAGATACAGGAGGAATTGCATTGCACTCAAAAATTCCATACCGGGATTTCACCAGAAATACATCTATAGATTTGCACATTTCAACTCATTACATAATTGGCTTGTATTGTGCATGATGTTTCATTTAAATACCCACAAACTGGGCCTGTGATTATTACTTATTGTTTTATGTGTTTCAGCGGGTGAATAATAATTAGTTTGTTGGTATCGTTATCACAGTACTGTTTCACTTGTGAAATTCCGTTCTCTTTGTATGAAAATGAAAAAAGAAAAGATAAAAGAATGACGAGTTTTAGTGAGAAAGGTCTAAAGCTTTTAAACATTAAAATCAGCATGGAAACTTTGTAAATAGACAACGCCACAAAGTAATAATAATAATAATAATAACAATAATAACACACATAAATTGTGTGCTTTAACGTTCTTGTACAGTTCTTGTACAGTAAGGCTTCGTTTCCTACGGTTTAACAGTTGTACAAAAGACATTCACAATGAGACTACTTCACAGCTATTCCCAGAAAATTGAAGTTATACATTTTATTTGTCATGCAGATATCTTAAACATACCGTACCGTAATCAAAAGGGTTAGAGCCATTCTTAAGACAATAAAAATAACGAACTTTCTTCCACTAAACGGGTAGTTTGCGGTGTGGGAATTTTCTTGAAAATCTACGGTTTGTTAAATTTTTTTTATACGCTACTATTATAGTGTGTGTGTGTGTGCGAGTATGTGCCTAGTATCCGTGCGCCACAATCCAAAACGACGACATTATAGAAAAACTTTATCATTTGCCTACCGGACAGGGACAACCGCGAAAAACCTGAAAAAGCTCTAAGAGTATTCTAACGCCTACCGATCTCGAAAACCCATGAAAACAAGATAGTACACTTTTTTGCCCGCTTTCGACCGGCAATGAGAACCCTGCTCCTACGTACGCTACCGACCAGGTTTTTGGTATAGTTAAATTACGTCTGTGCAAAGGGCGTCTGTACCGCTTTAAAAAACCTAGGTATATCAGTGCGTAGTGATGTTGGTTGATCTTAAAGCTGGTTAAGCATTTTTCAAAAACAGTTTGCTACACGCTACTATTAAATGTGTGTGTGTGTGTGCGCGCGAGTATGTGCCTAATATCCGTGCGCCGAAAAGGGAAAACTTCATCATTTGCCTACCGGGCAGGGACAACCACTAAAAACCTGAGAAAACCTCGAAAATTAGAAAGGGCTTCGTCAACCACTACAGCAAACGCCTACCAACCAGGGAACACCTATGAAAAAGCAGAAAGAGCTTGCATTCGTTTACCAACCACAGAAAACCCCCAAAAACTAGTTATTTTTTAAAAAAAAAAGAAAAAAGGAAAAGACGAATAATATAAGTATGGCAACTGCAACGGGTTGTATGTGTGTGTGTGTGTGTATGTGTGTGTGCCTATTTAATTTTTATTTTTTTTTGCACTGCACACATTTGTGTTACAATATATATGCATTTTCAATTTTGGGAAAACCTATGAAAAAGCAGAAACAGCTTGCATTCGTCTACCAACCAGAGAAAACCCCGAAACACTAGTTATTTAAAATTGCTGATGAGTTCTGGATAGGCTTTTGCAAATCTTGTTGGTAGCAAAACTTACCTTTTCCATCACCTCCAACATACCCCACTCCCACACCTTTTTACTTTTCACCAATCATAATCTCTCTTATTCTTACCAATCAACAACTTACATTTGTTCCTTTCCACCAATAACATCACTTCTTATTACCACCAATCACAACTTCACACGTCACTTTCTGTTATACTTTTTATCCCTCGTTCGCCATCTTTTCCCTCTTTCAGTCCCAACCTCCGCACAGACAACACCTCGCCGCTCCTTAACCTCAACTTCATGCCTCCGCCATCTTATTTAGTTCACATTTTTACCACCCCGCCTCTCATCTCCCAACCAGATTGCCGCCAAGAACAGATCTCATTCATTCACACCTCGACGGTTGACTCGACAGCAGCTACTGTGAACACCTACGTCGTACACTTTTTTGACCGCTTTCGACCGGCTATGAGAACCCTGCTCCTACGTACGCTAGCGACCATCACGATGGTCCAGTACCAGGTTTTTGGTATAGTTAAATTACGTCTCTGTAAAGGGCGTCTGTACCGCTTTAAAAACCTAGGTATATCAGTGCGTAGTGATGTTGGTTGATCTTAAAGCTGGTTAAGCATTTTCAAAAACAGTTTGCTTTTATTTTTTCGCGTCGCGTGAAGCTGCTGCGCTTTTGGTGACGCATCCACACCAGTAACAGGTAAGTACCACACGCATAATTATTTTTCGGGCCTGCTTGGCGTAGGAATATATCCTTTCGTGTTTTGGTACTGTAACCTCAAATCTCCTTACCCTCCTCTTGCGACCGCCATCTTGTTTAGTTCTCACCGCATCTCCTTGTCGTAGACCCTCTGCTATTTTTAGTTCCCACTATTTTAACCTCAAAATCTGCTCTTCTAAGCTCTTGCTACCGCCATCTTCTTTTAGTTCCCATTCTCACCACCGCGTCTCCTTGCCCCCACCTCTTGCGACCGCCATGTTCACCACTAACCTCCAAATTTCCTCGTCCTTAAACCTCTTGTCTCAACCATCTTGTTTAGTTCCCATTTTCGCCACCGCATCTCATATAGCCCCATCTCTCTATCCACTTAACAAAACCACCATCCAACGTTCAAAAATTGCTGATGAGTTCTCCACAGGCTTTTGCAAATCTTGTTGCTAGCAAAACTTACCTTTCCCATCACCTCCAACATACCCCACTCTCCACACCTTTTTCTTTCCACCAATCATAATCTCTCTTATTCTTACCAATCAACAACTCTCATTTGTTCCTTTCCACCAATAACATCACTTCTTATTCCCACCAATCACAACTTCACACGTCACTTTCTGTTACACTTTTTATCCCTCGCTCCCCATCTTTTCCCTCTTTAAGACCCAACCTCCGCACACACAACACCTCGCCACCCAGCTCCTCTCCATCACGTGTCCTCCATACTCTTTCATCTTCCTTCCTTCATCTTCCACCCCAATTAACCAATCACATTTCGTCTTATTTTTACCAATCAAAACACTCCACGTCACTTCCTGTTTTTCCTCCATCTTACCCTAATCCTCAATTCTTTTAACTCGTCCCGGATGAACCAATTGCAATAACGATAATCCTTCCGCTCAGGGCGCTTTTCAAACTTGCCGCCGCCGCCGTCGCACGCAGCGACACTAGCGACACTAGCGCCCCTAGCGGCAGGATTATCGTTAATCCAATTGGCTCATCCGGGACTAATACTACTTACACTTTTTATATAGTACGTTTTCGTCTATCGTTTAACGTTCACAAGTTGTACAAGATTACACAAAATTCCTTCCGAATAAAGAGGGCTTCAAAGGCTATACCCAGAAAATTAAAGATATAAATTTTATTTGTCATATAAATATCTTTAAATTTATGGTCATTTAATCAAAATGTTACAGCCATTATTTAAGAAAATCAAAATTTTCGAAATAGTTTCAAATAAAGTGTGGTTGGTGTGAGGGAATTTTCTTGAAAATCTTTGTGTTGCACCTTTGGAAGATACTAAGCCTAAATACCCAACTTTGGTTTTTTAATTTCTTAGCTATGCTGTTCAAAGAAAGACAGACACAAACACGGACATGTTTCCAAAAATGCTGTATATGGATTCAGGGGTCTCAAAACATGGTGAAATTCGTTGCCGAATATTTGGGAGGAATGCAATATTTCCCCTACTTACCACACGTAGTAGAGAAAGTAACAATTCTGGAATATTATCAACAAGGCCCTTTACGTACAGACAGATGCAAATACAGTCTCGTATACTTACGAAACAGGTTCTAAGATATACTTTGGAGTTTTGGACAGAAGTGCACGTTAGCTGAATTTCAGAGAGGCAAGCTATCTCCTCAGGGAGATTTGAGAAGGGTTTTGTGCTGCAGACGTCTCTTCAATGATATACAGGAGACAGCGTCTTGCAATAGAAGTGCACATGTTGAAGACCTCTCATATCAATTTTTTCTTTACAGCTGCGCAAGTTAATACGGTACAGCACCGAAGAGAAACAAGATTTAAAATGTACAAAAAAGTTAAAGTACACTGGTTAAATATCCACTTGTAGCCGAGGTTTATACGAGGGCGGATCGAAAAGTAACGCAAATAACTTTTTTACAAAAACGTTTAATAGTTAAAACAACAACAAATAAATGAACTTACTACGTTTACCTACTTTTCGACAGTCACCAAGTTTCTCAACACATTTCTCCCATCGTGATACCAGTTTAAATATTCCTGTTCGTAGAAGTCCGTTTCCTTGGAGTAAAGCCATCTGCGGACTGCTGATTTCACTTCCGCATCTCTCGCAAAGTATTGGCCGGCCAGGAATTTCTTCATGGGACGAAACAGATAAAGTCCGACGGTGCAAGTTCCGGACTGTATGGTGGATGTTGGAGCACCTCCCAACGAATTTTGGTGATCTTCTAACGAACAGCAGCAGCAACATGGGGGTGAGCATTGTCATGAAGAATTTTGACATCGTCAGCATTCATATTGTGGCGTTTGTCACGAAGGGCACTACGCAACTTCGCCAAAGCTTTCATGTAGACAGAATTCACAGTGGACACGTGTTTGGCAAAGTCCACCAATACAATACCATGCATATCTCAGAACGCCGTCACAAGGCACTTTCCTAGCAGATTTAGTCGTTTTGCATTTTTGCTTCCCTGGGGAACCAGTATATTTCCACTCCATACTTGCCTGCTTGGTTTCGGGAGTGTAGTGGTATGCCCACGACTCATCACCAGTGACGATTCCTTTCAGAAAGTCATGCCCTTCTGCGGTGTACCGCGTTAGGTGATCCAAGCTCGTCATCATTTGCTGGCCCTTTTGGTTTTTAAGCACCCAGCGAGCACCAACTTTACGAAATTCCAACGTGTCATGAAAAATATCGTACACTGCACGGCAGTTGCACACGCTGGTCGTTCAAAATTGCCGCCTCAATGCCTCTGACATTCTGTGGGGTTGCAGCTGTTACCGGCCTCCCGGAGCGTGGCGAATCACTAAGGTGCACACGGCCCTCTAGGAGGAATGCACACCACCTGGAGACATTGCTACGGTCCATACAATCATCCCCATACACGCCACCCCTGTCTCTGAGAATATCACTCGGTTTATGCCCTTTAGCCCACAAATATCGAACTACACCTCTCTGTTCTTCACACGTGAACGACAGTAACATGCGCGCCATCCTTGTTGCGTACTTCACGCTTCTCTCGCTAGAGCTGTACATTAAACTAAAAATGCCCTCTGTAGTAAAAGCTTCCAACTATATCTTTGTGAAATTTCAACATTGCAGCTGCAATATCAAGGGAAAAAAATTATTGTGTGTTACTTTACGATCCGCCCTCGTATTAACTCTCAGTTTTAGACCACCTCTAAACGTAGGCCCAGGTTCCCATCCCGGATTAACAGAAACATGTTACTCCATTGTTATACAAAATCTCGAATACACATCTATTATTTGGAATCCTAAGACCACAAAGTATGTGAACTTAATAGAAAAAGTACAATCGAAATTTTTAAAATATGCACCATATAAAAGAATTGGATGTTATCCTACGTACACAAATTACGAAACCCTCTTAGATATATTTAAACTTAAGGCTTTAAATTTTAGAACAGACTTTCGGGATCATTACTTCTGTATAAACTAATACACTCTATTGTTGATGATATTGATATTATCCCAAATATATTATTTTATGTACCAAATAAAATAAGTATATTTAAGAAGTTTTTTTCACCCAAGAGCAAACACAGAAATCCATAAAAAAATTCACCATTAAACGGAATTGTATATTTATATAACAAACATCATTATTTGGACGTAGATATTTTCAATACTTATGAACCTCAGTTCAAAAGTGCAGTAGTCAATAATCATGTTTTCGTATATTAATACAAATATTTAAATTAGAAATAGTTGTATAATTACCATACAACCTTCAATTTTCTTTTCTTTTTTATTTGTGTTTATTCGTTATTATTTTTTCTTATTTCGTTCCTCTTCTTCGGAACCTTTATTGTTATTTATAATTTTTGTTTGTTTCTTCTGTATAAGTTAGATTTATAAATGATTGTAAGTTACTATACTTTTTGCAATGAACATTGTAATTGGGCTTATACCTCTTATGTTCAGAACAATAAATACATAAACAAAATCCATAATATGCGTTAACTATAGAGCCTTGGATGACGATAATTTTCTTGGCATCGGGAAACACGCTGATTGCCGGCAGAATCAGAAATTCACAATCCATTAAATGCAAACGCATATATTTCTCGTGAAAGTTACAACTTGTGCCGCTAAATATTTCTCATACCTTTTAATAAAACATGCATTAACACTCATTAATTCTTTATGGCCATCTAAATTAAACCATACCTCTTCCATAATGAAATAAAACATGGGTAAATACAGCGATCATTAAAATTCTCCAGTACCTAAATGCAGAAAAAAATCTGATGTTTTACATTCACCTGACTTTCTCTATTCCTGTACAAACTATTTTTACAAACTCTTATTCTCCATCTATTTCATATTAATCGATATAAACATTTGAAAAACGATATTTTGACATGCAAAGAGAATTACATTTTACAAATAGCCACCAGTTCTATAAATATTTGACTATCGCTTAAGGCGTACTGTGTTCCCCTTGTTTTGTATTTGCAAGGGCAATATAGAAACACAGTAGACTTTAAGCATAGAAATATCTCTTAATAGCTGGTTGCTAGGTGCAGCACCATTCCCTTTACCACATATTAATACCCTTTGCATACCCAAGACAAAAAAAATGAATAACGAATTCCCATTTGAGAAAATACGTATTGAAAAATTTAAGGGAATAACAAGCAATATCTCGAAAATGGTTCACTCAACAACAAAAATGTATATGACTTAAATTGTGTATTTTAACGCGATCTACATTGTTTGTGTAGTAAACTTTTGTCTATCGCTTATGGTTTACCAGTTATGCAAAAGTCGTTCACAACGAAGAATACTTTTGGAGACATTCCCAAAAAATTCAAGATATACATTTTATTTGTCATAAAAATATCTTAAGCATATGGTATTTTAATCAAAATCGTTAGAACCATTTTTGATAAAATTAAAATTTTCGAAAAATGTTCCATGTAAAGGGTAATCTGGGGTGGGGGGATTTTCTTGGAAACCTTCGTGCCGCATCTCTGGAGGATAATGAACCTAAATACCAAGTTTGGTGTTTATCCGACTGTTCGTTTCTGAGTTATGCTGCTCACAGACAGACACACAGACACACACACACACACACACACACACACGGACAGGTTTCCAAAAATGCTTGTTTTGGATTCAGGAGCCTCAAAACATATATTTCCGATGATATCTCGGTATCGAATTTTGGGTGGAATACAATACTTCCCCTACTTACTATACGTAGTGGAGAAAGTAATAAATCTACTCACATTATCGCGTGTTTTCAATTCCTTATCTACACTTATCTTATAAGATTTTAATTTTAAAGTTGAGCGACATTCCAAGCCGAGGTTTACGAAATCCCTGATTCCTGTGCAAACTTTCTCACAGATATCTTTGGACGTCATTCTAAATTAGCTCCGGTGTCATCGATTTTTCTTCTCTGTAAGAACACGGTCATTCAAGATAAACGTGGTAGTTGTTTTGAGGTCCTCTGGAAAGAAGAAGCATTTTTAAAAAGTAAACGTGTGTGTGTGCGTGTGTGAGAGTATGAGAGAGAGAGGAAGAGAGAGAGAGAGTAGAGGAGATTAGAATGAGAGCTTCAACTTTTCAACGCAGCTTTCATATATTACTGCTCTGAGATCAAATGTAGTAAAAATATCTGTGGTGATACATCCACGTTACTTTCTCTACCGTTTATCGCTTATTAGTAAGTATACAAATTATTCTTACGAAAGTTTATTTTCCTACCTACTTCTTTTAATCCAGATAAACCTTTCCGGAAATAGCTACATTACACATTTCGTTATAGATACAAAGAGAACAGCGATAGTCAAATTTCAAGACTGGACGCCCTATGCTGCCTTAAAATTCCATACTGCTTCTATGCAATCGCGAGAAACAACTGAATGTCGACATGACTTTAACAGGAAAATAACCAAGTAATGAAGAATTCGAATGTATAATAACGGATATCTCAGAAACGGCTTATGACATAAAATAACTCATTTTAAATAAATTGTGATTTTTAAGAAGATCTACATTTTTGTGTAGTATCTTTCCTTCTCTCGCTTAGCTTTTACCAGTTACACAAGACTATAAAAGATTGCTTCCGAATAAAGAGAACTTTACAGGCTATTGTCATAAAATTCAAGATAGACATTTTATTTTACCTGTGAATGTCTTTAATAGGGTCAAGTCCTGTAATACGGCCACACTTGTAAAACGGCCAGAAATAGTTATTTAAATTCTGCCGTCCTCCTAGTTGCTGATAGAAACAACAGAATGCTACAGAAGCATCGTAATATTAGTTATGTGTGCGCTGCGCTTTGTTGTGAGAAACAGTTTTGTGTATGCTATAAGGAAATATATCACAATGCGTATTAAAAAATTAAGTCAAACAAAGCCTTTGTTTTCCTGTGTCTGTGAGCCATAATTTATTATAGCATTCCGAGTTTTAAATGACAAAATATAGATAGCGTTAGTAAAAATGTAACCTTCCAGGACTATAAGCGTGTTGCCTCAATCATGATTGGTGCTGCTACCTATTAGCTATGTCTTGAAGCCCATGAACATGTGTTTTCTTGTAATATGGCCATCTGCTTGGCCGTTTTACAAGACTCGTTGGACTTTTACAGAGAGTGAAATTTGTGTAGCATAATACTGAATGTATTAACGATGTCTAGAGTGATTGGAGGATTTATTTAATTTTATTTCTTCTTTTCCTTTATTTTTCTTTTTTTAAAATTCATTTATTTATGCTTAGACTTAACAAGAAGCAGACCTAATTTCTACAATGTTTAAATGCATTACAAATAATTATTTTTAGGAAGTAAGGAAAGTTACTTTATTAGTGCTTGATATTTGTAGGCATTTAAAATGAAAGCCAGGACAACGCAGCGTCACAGCTGGGTATCCAAAGAATGCAGGAACCAGTAGATGCTGTAAAATCAGGTTGACGGTCTCCTTCAGATGCTTTCTCAAGCATGGGGAAAGGCTTTTCCCGTTGAGAATGGGGTGTGTGGATTTCGTGCCTGGAACCAGGAATTATACCTGAATCCTCCTACGCCCAATCCGAGGTGTTCCATAGTCAAGAAAACGAGTAGTTGAGCTCTCAAGAACCAGCCCCAGGCCCGTCAGGTCAAGCAAGCAGATCAGTTGAAAGAGATCCTACTCCAGGAAATTAGGGTCAAATAGGCAAGCAGCCTAGAAGTGGCCAAAGTGAGCGACTTCAAACACCATCAACAGATTCATCGATTAATGAAGAATATGTTGGAAGCTCTAGCAGCAGCGGAGCGACTGTGCCTTCTGCCTTCTGTACCAAGGAAGAAAAAGACAGGGAGAAGTCAGAAAGCCACCATTCTGACTTTACCGGTACATATTAATGAAAGAAGAGCAAAAACAAAAAGGAACAAGAATCTGCATGCAGCACAGGCGATTCGAAGTGTGGATATTGTGATGGACTCTTCAGCGAAGACCACGACAGAGAAGTGTGGGTGTCCTGTGCAGGATGTGCGTCTGGTTGCATGAAGAATGTGTAGATGAAAGAAGTGCTAAGGTTTTTGTATGTGAAACGTGCTCTAAAATATACTTTTTGTAGGTGGCCATATTACAAAACTGCCCTTTAATGGTCAATTGTGCCTTGTTATAAACAAAGTTAAACATAATAAAATAATACTATATTTGAATTACAAAACCACATAATACTTATTTTACAGGCTGTTGGTATAACTTTCGCATGAAATGTTCATTGTCCTTCTATTGGCTTTCAAGTAAATTAAAAAAATAAATTTTGGTGGCCATATTACAATACTTGACCCTGTAGGTTATTTTAATCAAAATTATTAGAGCCATATTTTAGAAAATCAAAACTTTCGATAACTGTTCTATGTAAAGGATAGCTGGGATGGGGGATTTTCTTTAAATTTTGATGTCACTACCTTGGAAGACATTGAACTTAAATACAAATTTTCATATTTGTCTGACGTTTCGTTTTTAGTTATACCGTTTATAGTCACACAGACACACACGGATATGTTACCAAAAATGCTTTATTTGGATTCAGAGGGCCTCAAAAATGTACTTTCCTTGAAATCTCGGTATCAAATTTTTGGGTGGAATGTAACACCTTCTCTTAACTACTACATACGTGGCAAAAAGTAAAATAATTTATAAGTATAAGTGTTTTAATCGGTAATCACAGTTATAAACAGTGAGGTGTTCTACATATCGAATGTTTCACATTATTGATTTGTAAACGATAGTTCGTTAGTGTTTTGTTCCACTTTTGCAATGCGAGTAAATAGACTGTTTTAATTCGGTTTGTACATTGCGTGTGCCTTAAATAGTTGCATGTGTTTCGTATCGCGTGTAAATACACAATCTATTTACTGAATACAGTTACTAAAATTTTGAATAAACAATTACGTTAAAATGGTGCTCAGTGTATCCATTTTCCCACACAATTATTACTGTTTTTGATTGTCTTTACCAATCAATAAATTTCTAATTTGGACCGTTGAACATAAGTACAAAGCGCTGGAAAACTGGGTACTGCGTTTCAAGCTAGTTTCATTTGTTCAGCTTTAATAAATAAGTTATTTAGCGATTGAAATCCCAACTAATCTGACTTTTTTTTTATGATTTCCTCAGTCGCTAAGGTAAATACCGGTTGGATATTTAATGCCATGACCCAAAGTCCAAAACAATGTTAAAACTGAAAATATATTATAATAGCGAATGCTCTGCCAGCTATCCACAGATAATGAAAACAGGTAAACTGGGCGGCAGCCTAGTGCCATCTGTCCAGCACTGCAGAAGCAGGGATGCAGTTTCCTAATACAGTCGGCAGCGATATGAATGCGTGCGATGGAAAAAGGAATTATACAGCCGTAACAAGTGGGCTGGGCATCGTAAGGGCAGTCAGGTAAAGCTGAGTTGCATTTACTAGTGACACTGAGGCCTGCAAAATGTAGTACGGTATTCAGTGTGTGACTGTGCATTCTCCTACAGCTTTCCATTCATTCACCGTGATCCCAAGCCTTGAAGACGTTAAGCAGTTAACAAAACAGTAGCGACCTCCAAGCGCATTTATAACGTGACCGACTAGTACTAAGTTCTCTGTGGACACGCGTCGAAGCTGCCATCGGCCCGCACAGAAGCACAAGTACAGTTGTCTAGCACTAAGGTCTCGGTAGAAAAGCGTCAAAGCTGCCATCGGCCAAAAGCAGAGGTACAGGTACAGTTTTCTAGCACTAAGGTCTCTGCGGATACAAGTCGAAACGCCATAGGCCCGTCACAGAAGCATAGATACAGTTGTCTAGCACTAAGGTCTCTGCGGACACGCTCGAAGCTGCCATCGACCAGTCACAAAAGCACAGGTGAGTTGTGTAGCACTAAGACTCCTTTGGACATAAGACACAAGGGGACTGCCCCCCACGTGACCCAGGGGAGCGGGCGCAGACAAGTGACAATCCCACTCCGAGAGCTTTTCCATGGGTCGGCACCTGGTTGCCTAATCCCACCCCCCCCATTATAGGTGGAAGTGGATACGCCACTTATACGCGTCAACACCCGAAAGGGAGTACTACCAAATACCTCAGTGGGGCCGACATGATCTAGCACCTCTCTACCGGAGGACCTTGAGGCGTCTCACAACCCCGCCAACGGAAAACCGCTCAGACGTACCCATTCTACCAGGGGTATCGGAAACCACTTGCCCGCCGAGTCAAACCCAATCGAAGAAATCCCTATCGGGAGGGGATCGAATGTTTGGCCCGGTGTACTTCTAGTAACCTCGGAAGTATCACGCGTGCTCAGGGTCCGCAGCGCCCGCATCATGTGACGAAGTAAGATACAGGGAAGAGACCTAGAAGGTCTCCTAAAACTTCATTACGAAATTTTACCGACAATACGTGTTTGAAGCGCCTGAATCTCAAAAAAATGAAAAAAGAAACATTTCTAGAAAAACTATGTTCGTGTGTATGCGTGAACAGCAAAACTCAAAAACGAAAAGTTAAATACCAACTCTGTATTTAGGTTCAATGACTTCCAAAGATGCTACAAGATGCTAGGATTTTCAATAAAATTTCCCACGCCAATCCTTAAATGGAACATTTATATTTTTACTTTCTTTACTACGTATAGGGCGGCGCCGTGACCGAGTGGTTAGACCGCTCGCCTCCCACCGAGGCGGCCCGGGTTCAATCCCAGGGACCTGCATGTGGGATTTGTGGTGGACGAACCCGTCTGGGCGGGTTTTCTCTGGGTTCTCCGGTTTTCCCCGCCATTCATTCCAACAACTGCTCCATCATCATCTTTCATCTTTCCTTTCATCCATTTCACGCACATTTCGCTTCATCTACTTCCTTCATCCCATACCAGGCATCGGGCTGATCACCCATCCTGGATGTTCTGTTTCATCCATGACGGGCCTCTGACCCCAGGCACCCGCCTGTAAGTCCGGGGGGTGTAAGTCCTACATAAGAGGAGGGTAAACAGATAATGAATGAATGAATACTACGTATAGTAAGTAGGGGAAGTATTGTATTCCACCCAAAAATTCGATACCGAGATTTCGCCGGAAATACATGTTTTGAGACCGCCTGAATCCAAAAAAAGCATTTTTGGAAACATGTTTACGTGTGTTTGAACAACATAACTCAGAAAGAAACAGTCGGATAGGTTCAGTATCTCTTCCAGAGATGCTACGCGAAGGCTTTCAAGAAAATCCTCCCACCCCAGATTACCCTTTACATGGAACATTTTTCAAAAATTTTAATTTTCTCAAAAATGGCTCTAACGATTTTGATTAAAATATCGTTTGTTTAAGATATTTTCATGACAAATGAAATGTATATTTCGAAGTTTGTTGTTTATCTGATGTTCGTTTCTGAGTTATTGTATTCACAGACACACACAGACACACAAACGGACATATTTCCAAAAATGCTTTTTTTGGATTCTGGGGTCTCAAAACATGTATTTCCGGTGAAATCTCGCTATCGAATTTTTTGGTGGAATACAATACTTCCCCTACTTACTATACGTAGTAGAGAAAGTGAAAAGATTACATAATAGCATGGTGATATGGTGTTGAATATTGTATGGAAGTAACAACATTTTACTGGTACAATATTAAAGTAAAATAAATTTAATTAAGACTAAAGCAATAAATTACACACATAACTGCAGAACTCATAATGAAATATAATAGATGGAATATATTCTTACTAGTTACCACTACGCTTTTTTACCGGATACCGGTAGATAATATTAGATCTAGTATAAATATTTTAGTTAGGGGTAGCACCTGGTTTCCAGTTACTTATTTTTGCAGGATTCCAGCAGCTAGAAATTAGTTGAAATATGGGTACTTATTTAGGTATCAATAATTTTCCTTTTATTTTCTTATAAGTTTTTTTATTTAGTCTTAAGTGAAATCTGTAAAATGATAATGTACATGATTTTCTTTTGGAGGGGGGTAAACGTGGAATAAAGGATAAAGGTGTGCAATGCACGTAGAAGCAGTATTTTTATCGCTTACATTATATCAGATTAATTATATAGTACATAAAAGATAATAGCCCGCCTTGATACGGTAATTTGTATCATAAATTACTTAAATGTAAATAAGGATAGTAATATGAATATGTATTTTTATGTGATATTGATTTCAGAGGTTTATTAATTGTAATTATTATTGGTAAATAATAATATACGGCTTTACTGAAACTGTTAACAATAACGCAATAATGCAATGAAGGGGTTAGTTGTTTATCGTTACCGGGAACCAGGAAGTTACGTAATGTTTCGCGCCTTTTCGGTAAAAGCTTCTAGAATGTTCCTTAAAAGAAATATGTATTAGTGGTTTTCATTGGATATTAAAATAGACGCTAATGTTGGCGCGTTTTATTAGCCAATGGCAGTTCATTTATAATCTTTAGGCGTATCTTAAGGCAAGCCTATAAATAAGCCAGGCCGAGGTAGCGTGTCCCCCAGTTCAACAAGATTCTCAACATATAACACGTCAGCTCCCAGTTCAACAAGATTCTCAATACTATACACGTCAGTCCTTCATTTCGTCAAGTTACGCGCAGCAGAATTACGAGAATCTAAATTATTATAAAGTTAATTCTACACAAAGTTAAAGTATGCGAGTTAAAAGTGATAAGAAGTTATTACAAACAGTTTCAGTATGGCGAGTATCCAGATAAATATGTGAAAGTGTTCGTGAACGTGTTCTGCAATAAAGATTATTAAAACCAATTTCTTCGTCAATATCATTTCTGGATAAAAGATTCCTTTCCGATTCACACCCTGCATGAGAAACATGTTCGACCCCAAATAGCTAGCCGGAGAACATTTAAAGTAAATAAAATTCAAAACTGATGCAAATTGCCACGCCAGAAGGAGCTACGAACCAGATAAAGGAATGACGTCACAAGATGGCAACACGCGTGAAGTAAAAACATATATTTGCTCTCGCAGCCTAAAAGCAATAAACATATTATAATATATAAAGTGTATATTACAGTCATTGTATTATGTTTATTTTATTATGTGTATGTATAAAATGTTATGCGAATGCATTTCGTAGTTTAATAATGTAGAAGCTGTGAGAATAGAAGCAAGCTGCTTTTCGTAGCAAATAGAGTTATAAAGTAGAAGTCGAAGGTTACTATCAATAAGACAACCTTGAGAGAAGAATAAATTAGAAAATTAAAAAAGGCTACTAATAGTCCATGGAACAGTACCAATGTAAAGTTTAAAACAGTTTGTAGGTGGTCATGAGGGTGGAAAAAGCAAACCAAAGTTAAGATAAAGGTATTCTATTGGCGTGGACTTAGCCAATCAGAAACTAGAAATATAAAAAATGTACAAATTTAAACGGTAGACGCTAGGAAGTAGTGTACCCAAGCAGATCGAGTTCGGAGGTTGTATGTTAGAGTATGTAGACGTGAGAATTCAATGCAGTGCAGGTAATATATAAATGTTAACCTTTTAAAAGTGTAATTAAGAATAACATCTTTACATCTTAACTGCCGTGAAGAATAAATAAAGAAGTGAAAACTTACAGTTATAATTTGTGTATCGTTTGTAAACATTATTCTGCAGTCGTACCAGCCCTATTTAGAGATACTTGCTCTACCAGATATTACTGACGCAGCTGAGGCATAATTAATAAATAAATAATCATTAAAAAAATCTGATGTGTTACACCCACATGACTTTCTCTACTCTTGTACAAACTATTCTTACAAACTCTTATTCTCCATCTATTTCATATTAATCGAGATAAGTATTTGCAGAAACGTTCTTTTGACATATAAAGAAAATTACATTTTAAACATAGTGACCAGTTCTAAAGATATTTGACTATCGCTTAAGGCGTACTATGTTCCCCTTGTTTTGTAATTGTAAGAGCAATATAGAAATACAGTAGCCTTTAAGCAACGACATATCTCTTAATAGCTGGTTGCTAGGTGCAGCACCATTCTCTTTGCCACAGATTAATACTCTTTGCATATCCAAGATAAAAAAATGAATAATGAATTCCAATTTCAGAAAATAAGTATTGAAAAATTTAAGGGAATAACAAGCATATCTTGAAAATGGTTCACTCAACAAAAAAAATGTATATGACATAAATTCTGTATTTTAACGCGATCTACATTTTTTGTATAGTAAACGTTTGTCTATCTCTCATGGTTTACCAGTTTACCAAAAGTCGTTCACAATGAAGAATACTTTTGGAGGCATTCCCAGAAAATTAAAGATATACATTTTATTTGTCATGAAAGTATCTTAAACATATGATATTTTAATCAAAATCGTTAGAGCCATTTTTGAGAAGATTAAAATTTTCGAAAAATGTTCCATGTAAAGGGTAGTCTGGGGTGGGGGATTTTCTTGAAAACCTTCGTGTCGCATCTCTGGAAGATACTGAACCTAAATACCAAGTTTGGTGTTTATCCGACTGTTCGTTTCTGAGTTATGCTGTTCACAGACACATAGACACACAGACAGACACACATACGGACATGTTTCCAAAAATGCTTTTTTAGGATTCAGGGGGTCTCAAAACATGTATTTCCCGTGAAATCTCGGTATCGAATTCTTGGGTGGAATACAATACTTCCCCTACTTACTATACGTAGTAGAAAAGTAAAAATGATTACACATAAACCTTAAACTTTACTAACACACGACACTGCCGCAAAAGTTGATTCCTAAACGTGGGACGAAGACCATCGCAAAGCTTGTATCCATAACGTGGGGTAACACCGCCGCAAATTTGGCTCATCAACGTGCAACTTCAACTCCTACAAATTTGGCGACAACACGTGGTGCAGCCGGTGCAAACTAGACAACCGCAACGTCCCGGTGTAGGAAAGCAGTGCCGGGACGGATATTTCAGATTTTTATTTATTTATTTATTTATTTTATTTATTTGTTTCTCACGATTTCATGCAAACATTATAGAATTTTAAGGCCAGATATAGCGTCCAGTTCTTAAACTGCCGTTATTGTGTTCACATCAAAATTGTTTTATTCAGGAGGTCTCAAAATTCATATTTCCAGTGCAAATATTTCCACCAAATTTTTGCGTGGAGTACAATATTTCCCTGCTTAATATACGTAGTAGAGAAAGTAATATGCCCAGAGAACTTCTATCAGCTTTAATCTTCTAAAACTGGGAAGAGCACAGATATTAACATTGAAAATGTCTGTTATTTGCTTCTGCTTACATTTCTGCTCGCATTTTTGTGATCTTGACGTTATTTTGAAGCGATTTGCCCCCTCATTAAAAGGGCATATGAAAAAAAAAGACGACAGCAGTTTCTTTCTACTTCTTGGTAGTTTCTCCAACTTGTCATGACTTTTCAAATATCCTATTGCTCTTCTAACAACTGCAAGAGCAAAAAGAACAGACAGACGAGCAGAAGCAGCAAAAGTCATAAGACGAAGGGAAAGTAAGCACATACATCAACAAACTGGAGAAAATCGAGGTTACGAAGTTATTGTATCAGCAGGTATACATGCAGAGGAAAAGAAAACACACAAGCGAAGTAAGGAAAACGTTCCCAAGAATGAAAATAGTAAATGCACGAAACATACAAACATAGTAAAGAGAAAACATCTCGGAAAGCGCTTTCTTTACATACCGTGTGCATTGTGCAGCAAATGACGTTATCTCAAGCACACCGTTGATACTCTAACGGACAAAAGAACATCGGCTACTATGAAAAAACATAAAGGCTACAGAATAACAGGAGGGAATATATGCTGGCCTTACACTCGTACCGACTTTGAAATTCCACACCCTTTGCATGACCAAGAGGGACAAAAGATTGGTGACCAAGCACTTCAAAATGTGAGAAAGTATTGAAAACTTCAAACCAATAACAACGAATCTTACGGAAATGGTTAATGCCAAAATAAAA
This sequence comes from Deroplatys truncata, assembly GCA_030765065.1. Lineage (NCBI taxonomy): Eukaryota > Metazoa > Arthropoda > Insecta > Mantodea > Mantidae > Deroplatys > Deroplatys truncata. The sequence goes on along the minus strand of CM060988.1, from coordinate 168,146,207 downwards.
GTTTTTGTAATAAATTGTGTGTCTTAAAGGTATATATTTTGTGTTATAAGTTTTTGTCTATCTCTTATGGTTTACAAGTAATTCAAAATTATACAAACTCATTCAGATTGATGTGATTTTAAGACAATTTAAAATCCTTAATAATTTTTCAAAAAATAAAATACAATGAAAAATTTTGAAAGTAAAGTCTAGCTTAGGGTGGAGGTCTCGGATTCAATCTCCGGCGTGCGCCCACTCTGGTTTATAGGTTTTTCGTGGTTTCCCCAGGTCAACAGGTGAATTCTGGAGTGGTTCATCTTCTACCACGACTCTCCTTCCTCTCATTTCCTGTGTCCGTCATCTTCTTTGACATATACTTGAGAGTTCCAGGACCAGGAGACGGTATTTGGGGGCTGCGGTGGCTTATGCGCTTCCAGAGGTTTTTTCCCTGGCGTCGCTGCGAGGACAGCTTAGTTATGCCTCTCCTCCGAGTGGGCTACGTCACGGAGGGCCTGTCAGAGGTTCGGTGGCTTTGGGTAGGACAGGGCGACGTCGGATGCGTTCAATCTGGAAACATTACGGACCCCGTCTGGGATTGCGCCCGTTGTCATCCGGATCTCATCGCCCTCTCCCCTCATTCCTCCCTCCCGGGGGATCACTTGTAGAAGTACAAGGGACCGACTGGCCTGCGTGCAGTGCTCTGCCCGGTTTCGGGGCGCCCTTGTTCGTTCGTATGTTTTACCTTTCAGTGTGGCGGTAATTTTGTGAAAGTCTCCGTGTCGCATCTTCGGAAAAGATGCTGAGCTTAAATACCATTTATCGGACACACATGTGTGTGCTATTTTTTAACTAAAGGACCCCAAATGGTGTAGGTATTCCGGATGAAAATTCGATATCAATTTTTTTTTTTTTTTTTGAGTACAGCACTTCTTCTAGAAGATTCTAGAGAAAATAATGGCCATGTATAGCAGCTTAAATAAGACAAAACGCGAGTCAACAGTAAACCTCATCGTAGTACATCATTGTGTTCTATTTGGTTTACTAAAGAACATTAAAAATAGTTGAGTAAATACCGAATTTTTGTTAATAATGTGACTGCGAATCCAACTCGTAGCAGGTATCAGAATGAATACACTTGATCTGCGGTAGCCTAGCTAACTCGTGTATGGAGGGTGGCGTGTTCGTCATGGTTAATAGAGGAACTAAGGTTATGTGAAGCATCGTGTAGTTAGCTTAACATATAGAGTATGGACCATTTAAGTTGAGGCTGTACAATATCTCCAAAACTAATCGTTGTGGAAACAAATGTATTTAATAAAAGTTACTTGATATTACGGGGGAAGTAAATGCCATTAATCGTGTTTTGTTTGGAAAACGTTATGATGGTCATTTTAGGGTCAATTTGTTTTTTAGATGGGAACCTACATTTTGTATGTTGTTTTCTCATTGTGATGAGGAATAAGGAAAAAAAATATAAAATGTTAGTTCCCAATTACGAAACGTAACTTGACCCTCAAATGGCCATTCAAGGATGGTCCAACCATTCATTGCGCTCTTCGTACACAGCCATTCAGAATTTTCGTTGTTATTTACGTTGGTGTAAGAACAATTGCCAACTGCTTTATTAAGTTTTTTATGAAGAGTGAGAAAACAACATAAAAAAGGTAGGTTTCCATTTTAAAAAAATTAAATTGACATAAAATGAACATCACAGCGTCCTCCAAATAAAACACGACTAATGGCATTTACTTTCCCCCATAATATCAAGCAACTTTTATTAAAAACATTTCTTTTCTACAATGCTTAGTTTTGGAGATATTATACAGTCTCAACATAAACAGTCCACCCTGTATAAAACAGTGTGTTTATTGTACTATGTTTTGCTCGAACGGAAAAATGATTCCAAATGTACTCCTTGATAATAATGTTAAGAAGGGAGGTTTGATGGTACAATAACCCAGTTTTAAAAATTTTAAGCTTCCTCTTCTTAGTACTTTGTTTTGGAAGTGATTAATTTCTGCATGTTTGTAATTGTGATATTCATATAAAAACCCAATTTACAATTTTTTGGAAATATTGTATAGCCTAGTCTGACAAAAAAAGACTTTTCAGTGCATAAAGAATTATCGAAATTCCTTGAGTGATTCTTGAGTTTATCTGTACACACACACACACACACACACACACACGCTACACTCTCTGTCATTACAATATGAAGTAATAATATTTCAGAGTTTATTTTGAAAATAGTGAAAAATTTTGAGAAATACAGATTATTGGAATAATTAATTTTATAAATATTAATAATAATGGATATATAATGGTGCACACACTAAAATCATTAATGTACCAGCCAACACAGGAGTTCACTTAAAATTAATTGTTTTCTTCAACTGTTTTTGTACTCCTTGTATCAGTAATTTTACTTACTTTCGCTATCGTGTTGCTAGTACGTAGAAAAGGTATTGCATTCCACCCAAAACTTGCACACAGAGATTTCACCGGAAATACATGTTTTGAGGCCCCCTAAATCCAAAACGCATTTCTAGAAAATCTCCCGTGCGTGTGTGGGTGTGTTTGAACACCATAATTCAAAAACGAAAAGGCGGATAAACCCCAAACCTGGTATTTAAGTTCAGCATCTTCTAAGGATGCCACATAAAGATTTTCAACAAAATTCCCCTACCCCAAACTACCCCTTACATGGATTTTTTTTCAAATTTCTGGTTTTCTGTAAATGGCTCTAACAATTTTGATTAAAACAGCGTATATTAAAAAATATTTACATTACAAATAAAACGTGTACCTTGAATTTTCTGGGAATAGCCTTTGAAGTCCACTTCATTCGGAAGGAATTTTGTATAACCTTGTATAACCGGTAAACGTTAAGCGATAGACGAAAACGTACTTCACAAGGAATATAGATCTCTTTAAAACACACAATTTTTTTCAAATAAGTTTTTTTTTGCCATCAGTCGTTTCCGAGATATTCTTTATTAATGTTCCGAATTGTTCAATACCTGGTCATTCTCCTGAAGTAGTGTCAACATTCAACTGTTTCTCGTGATGTCATGGAAACAGTATGGAATTTTAAGGTTAGCATATAGCGTCCAGTTCTTAAACATTTGACTATCGCTGTTCTCTTTGTAGCAGTAGTAGTAGTATTTATTAAGTACTTAGTATTTCATTAATTACATAACACAGTGCATGGGTCATAAGACCGCACATGCTCTCTAGGAAAATACCTGGTCTGTATACGTGACTTGTAGAATCGACCAGAAAACAACTAGTTTTATAATCACCATACTATATACATATAAAATAAAAAATACTCTGAATCACACACACAAACACACACACTTACGCACACAATTGTTCAAGCACCACATATATTTAATGATAATTTACATAAACACCTTATCTCCTAGTACACGTACTTCCATTAAGTATGTGCCCAAGCTTGGCCAGTTTTGGCTGTTTAGAATCAAGACCAGCATGCTGTCCTCCGTCTGTTGGAAACCAAAAATAATTCCGGTGATAATTTTTTCTGCACGCATGCTGCCAAAATAAGCGTCCAGTTTTCTTGTTCCCCGCATAATGGGCAAATCCTACTGCCATCATCATCAGCAATCTTGCGAGCTTTCCCACCCTCCCAACCTAAGCCATGCTATTTCCGTCCTCTGTTTTATACCTAATTCCAAAATATATGTTTCCTTACCCCACCATTCTTTATTTCATTTTGTAGCTCCAATGTTCATCTTTGTCTACATTGACATTCTATTTCCTGCCTGTTTATATCAAATAGTCGTCTTTTGAATTTTTTCACGGCACTGTGTGTATTTTCGTTACCCCTTTGCAAGATGTCGTTTAAGCAATTTTTTATAATTCCCCTTGAAACTCCGCCGCCAACCATTTTGGATGCTCTATGTTGTTCATTTGATGACAATAACATATTGCTGTCACAGTTGTTTGATCACCTTTAATTATTCGCAGCCAGTACCTAAGTACATTTAGTTTAGCAAATACAGCATCTTCCCAGCATCCTACCTCACGAAGAACTCCGTAGTTTGAAGTGCCCCTCCCTAACCCTCGAATGCGCTTACAAAATTACTTCGTACTTTACTTACATTATACACCCTCTCCCATCCCCACACTTCACTGCCGTATAGTAATGAGGACCTAAACATTGCTTCATACTTATAACGAAATATGATTAAATTGACCCTAAAATGACCATCACAACGTCCTCCAAACAAAACACGACTAATGACATTTACTTTCCCCCATAATATCAAGCAAATTTTATTGAAGACATTTCTTTCTACAACACTGCGTTTTGAAGATATTGTACAGTCCAAAATTAAATGGTCCAACCTGTACAACCTGTGACATTATCAAGGTAAGAAAATTGGTGCCAATTGAAGAATGACAAACAAGAACAATTTAGGAATCAGTGTACAAAATAAAATTGGTTGCATGCGTTTATACATAGACAACTCTAATAAAAACATATACCACGTGAACAAAAGTATCCGAACAACTGGCTGAAAATGTCGTACAAGTTCGTGGCGCTGGAAGTCAAATGGTGTTGGCCCACCCTTAGTCTTGATGACAGCGTTCACTCTCGCAGGCATACTTTCAATCAGGTGCTGGAAGATTTCTTGGGGAATGGCAACCCATTCTTCACGGAGTGTGGAACTGAGGAGAGGTATCGACGTAGGTCGGTGAGGCCTGGCACGAAGTCGGCGTTCCAAAACATTCCAAAGGTGCTCTATAGGCTCCAAGTCAGAACTCTGTGCAGGCCAGTCCATTACAGGGATGCTATTGTCGTGTAACAACTTCGCCACAGCATGTGCAGTATGAACAGGTGCTCGATCGTGTTGAAAGGTGCAATCGCCATCCCCGAATTGCTCTTAAGAGTGGGAAGCAAGAATGTGCTTAAAATATCAATGTAGGTCTGCGCTGTGCTCGTACCACGTTAAACAACAAGGGGTGCAAGCCCCCTCCAGGAAAAACACGACCACACCATAACACCACCACCTCCGGATTTCACTGCTGGCACTATAGCTGCTGGCAGATGGCGTTCACCGGGCATTCGCCATACCCACATTCTACCATTGGATCGCCACATTGTGTACCGTGATTCGTCACTCCACACAACGTTTTGCCACTGTTCAATGGTGTAATGTTGACGCTCCTTACACCAAACGAGGCGTCGTTTGGCATTTTACTGCGCGATGTTTGGCTTATGAGCAGCCGTTCGACCATGGAATCCAAGGTTTCTTACCTCACGCCTAACTGTCATAGTACTTGGAGTGGATCCTGATGCAGTTTGGAATTCCTGTGTGATGGTCTGGATAGATGTCTGCCTATTACTCTTTACGACCCTCTTCAAATGTCGGCGGTCTCTGTCAGTCAACAGACGAGGTCGGCCTGTACGCTTTTGTGCTGTACATGTCCCTTTATGTTTCCATTTCACTATGACATCAGAAACAGTGGACCTAGGGCTGTTCAGAAGTGTGGAAAGCTCGCGTACAGACTTCTGACACAAGTAATACCTGATCACGTTCCAAGTCCGTGAGTTCCACAGAGTGTCCCATTCTGCTGTTTCACGATGTCTAATGACTACTGAGGTCGCGGATAATGAGTACCAGGCAGTAGGTGGCAGCACAATGCACTTAAGATGAAAAACGTATGTTTGTGGGGATGTCCGGATACTTTTGATCACATAGTGTAATTCAGTGAACAAGTTATCGCCTTTATTATAAAGTGAGTATTGTGTAACGGTGCTCAGTATCGAGTATCGAGAAACAGTGGTGTTGTCCCATCACTGATATTTATATATGTTTATGCTATGTAGTTGTGCTTTCTAGAGTTAACTCCTGTTTGAAATAGTACCGATGAAAAACAAATACAAGCCTTCAAAAACATCAAACCATTGTGTTCCTTTGTCGTGCAGTCGTTTTCAATATATTATGGACTCATAATAGAGTCCCAGTATGATATCCTTACAAAAGCACAAAGAGAGGTACTGAACAGAAAGAATGATATGGACAGTAACCACTGGGGGCGACACCTGCCGACCTTTGTATATGGAAACCCTGGTGAGACTACGCCTCATTGTCCTCGTCTACAATAGAAATTCCGGAATCGTGATGTGAGGAAATCCACTGAATTATATCAGTTGGAGCGTGTCTATACAAAGCCAATTTCACTGTTAATGCCCGGACAGGCAATTGTGCGTAAGAAGCATTCAGTTATTTCAGTAACACAAGGCAGCATAAAATTCCAACTATGTGGGGCCGCAATGTTCCTAGAAAGGGAGGATTCCTAGCTATGGGAAACACAGAGACGCTTGTCTAAGCCTAGAGCTACAATAAAGAAAAATAGTCTGTTGAAAGGTAGGGGAAAGAAGGGCAAGTGGAAATATTAAGGAAATTAGTCTTTAGTTTTAACAGAAAACTCTAATTCAAAAAATAAAGAGCCCAAAACATAAGTAATAACTTCTCTATGAAATAAAAAATCTGTATTGTGATTAACGGATGGAAAATAGGTCAAAAGTAAATTTATATGCAAGTATCTGATAGAGTAAACTGTAACAGCTTAAAATAGATTTAGGTTACAATTTTATTATTGCAATAATTAACGCAAATTATTTTTACAAAGGGTTATTCTCCATCTACTTCATGTTAATCGAGATAAACATTTGCAGAAACTATCCTATTGCTAATTTTCTTGTACATACAAGGGTAATTAAGCGATAGTCAAATCTTTTAAGAGCTGGTTGCTATGTGGAGCATTTTATTCTCTTTACAATATCCAGGGCATAAAAAACGAATAAAATTCACATTTGAGAAAAAGTATAGGTATTGAAAATTCAAATAAATAAGAAGGAATATCTCGGAACTGGTTCACTCCACAAAAAAATGCATACGACATAAATTGTGTGTTTCAACCAGATCTACATTTGTTGTGCAGTAAACTCTTGTCTATCTCCTACGGTTTATTGATTATGCAAATACCATTCGGAATGAAGACGACTTTTGGGGATATTCCCAGAAAATTCAAGATATACATTTCATTTGTCATGAAAATATCTTAAACATATGATATTTTAAACAAATTTTCGAAAAATGTTCCATGTAAAGGGTAATCTGGGGTGGGGGAATTTTCTTGAAAACCTTAGTGTCGCATCTTTGGAAAATACTGAACCTAAATACCAAGTTTGGTGTTTATCCGACTGTTCGTTTTGAAGTTATGCTGTTCACAGACGCACAGACACACACACACACGGACATGTTTCCAAAAATGCTTTTTTTGGATTCAGGGTGTCTCAAAACATGTATTTCCGGTGAAATCTCGTTATCGAATTTTTGGGTGGAATACAATACTTCCCCTACTTACTATACGTAGTAGAGAAACTAAAAATATGTATTGTGATTAAAGGATGGAAAATAGGTCAAAAGTAAGTTTATACGCAAGTATGTATCTTTCCACTTTGTCCTTAAGACCAGGGCAAAGTGAAAAGTAAGATAGGGTGAACTGTAACAGTTTAAAACAGATTTAGGTTACAATTTTTTTATTGCAATAATTAACGCAAACTATTTTTACTAATTTTCTTGTAGATGCAAGGGGAATATGGTAGGCTTTAAGCGATAGTCAAATCTTTTAAGAGCTAGTTGCTATGTGGAGAATTTTATTCTCTTTAGATATCCAGGGATAAAAAACGAATAAAATTTGCATTTGATAAAAAGTATAAGTATTGAAAATTTAAAAAAGTAATGAGAAATATCTCGGAAATGGTTCACTCCACACAAAAATGCATATGACATAAATTGTGTGTTTTAACCAGATCTACATTTGTTGTGCAGTAAACTCTTGTCTATCTCCTACGGTTTATTGATTATGCAAATACCATTCGGAATGAAGAGGACTTTTGGGGACATTCCCAGAAAATTCAAGATATATATTTCATTTGTCATGAAAATATCTTAAATATGTCATATTTTAATCAAATCGTTAGAGCCATTTTTGAGAAAATCAAAATTTTCGAAGCATGTTCCATGTGCAGGATAGTCTCGTGTGGAGGGATTTTCTTGAAAATCTTTTGTCTCATTTTGGAAGATACTAAACCTAAATGCCAAGTTTGCCAAGTTTTTGGTGGAATGCAATACTTCCCCTACCTACTATACGTAGTAGAGAAAGTAAAAATGGAATTTAGTGTTATCGACAACCTAAATATTATCTAGTACCGATGGCTTCAGTAATATCGAATCCTAGAGCATCTTAACATGTACCCAGTTTTTACGCGCACACACACACACACACACACACACACACACACACACACACACACATATCACATTCAATCTACTCCTCCATAGAGGGTTGTTCATATTTCTGGTTTTCAGTTCTGGCAAAATATAGTTGTTTTTATCTCGGTTTTGTGGATATATTAGGAATCATCATTTGAGGCATTATTTATTCGTGCAGGTATGGGATTTGTAGGATCGGGATTCTCAGCTACCTGAAGCAGCTTGTACAGAGTGAGCCAAAAGACTCCGAACCGCCTGCGCGGTGTTTTTCCTATCCGCGTCCTCGGCGCTTGTTGTCTACAGCTATCACAAAAAGAGGCGGATGAAACCATACCACATTTTTAAAACTACTTTTAAAGGCTTTACTTACCAACTTTACGAAAGGAGATGCTGAAACTGGCCACCGTCGCTGTCCATATATTTTTGGCACCTCTTTAGGAAACTATCCATTACTCGCCGTAGTTTACGTTGACAAATTTCCTGCCGGATATTTTGTTTTAATTCTTCCAGGATGTGTGGGTTTGTTTTGTACACTTTATGTATAAAGTTACCCCAGAGGGGTATTTTATGAACAATATTACCGACTGCGTGGTGTTTTTCCACTGGGCGTGTGGAAATATGACAAAAACGCGATAACACACTGCTGCTATAAACAAAGTCACGCTGTTGTGGTTTTGCTGCGCAGTGTGAAGTGCAGTTTTGAGTTGACGGTGATGTGATGTAGTTCAGTTATTACGAGTTAGTTATTATTTTGTCCTGTACTTAGTCACATAGTATATTATGGCTCAGTATATGTTTTCTACTGCATAGCGTGTATTTATTTATGATTCGTATGTGTTAATTCGGTCAGCTCTCCAAGTAAAAGTACGATTTGCAAAAAGATTTCCAGGTGTAAAAGTTCCAGGTCGTACAACAATTCATGAAACTTACAGTAAATTTCAGGCTACAGGAAGTGTTCAGTCTAAGAAATCTAAAAGACGGGCGTTCGGTTCTTACCGAAGAAACATTAGACGACATCAGTCATCGTTTGCAAAATTTCCCCCAAAAATTCCATGATGGATAGTTTCCTGAAGAGGTGCCAAAAATGTATGGACGACGGTGGCCAGTTTCAGCATTTCCTTTCATTAAGTTGGTAAGTAAAGGAATTAATTGTTCTTCCACACAAGCCGGTGTTGGACAGGGTTGGAAATGTAGAATCAGACGGCTGAAAAATTCAATGCCATAGCCGGGATTTGAACCACGGATCTCCCGGTCTCCGTCCGCTTGCTCTAACCACTGAGCTACCATGGCAACATGCCGGCATTGCGAATCAGTTGGAGAATTTAATAGCCATGGTAGCTTAGTGGTTAGAGCAAACGGATTGGTAAGTAAAGCCTTTAAAAGTAGTTTTAAAAATGTTGTATGGTTTCATCTGCGCCTTTCTATGTAAGCAGCAGTCGGTAACGAGCGCCGAGGACGCGGACAGGAAAAACACCACGCAAGCGGTTCGGAGTCTTTTGGCTCACCAGGTATAATGCCGCGACGATGCGACAATTTTGAAGCCGTTTACTTAACCTACTTTTGATGTTGTCGTTATCTCGCAGCTCGTTCTGTTGTCTCGTACGCCAGCTGCTGAAGTGGTAGAGCTATGAGTACTCTCCCAGTGTATGAGTGTAATGTGAAGGGTAACACAGTTTAAATTAACTGAGAAATTTAATGTGATCTAATACTTGAGCTACTTGGAACTATAGTTGACTTATTATATTTGCTAACTTCTGCAGTATCAATTTTACTGTTCGAAATAACTATTTCCGCAATACAAGAAACTAGAGGCGTAATTGCCGTGAGTCGTTAAAATGCTTACCCGCAAACCCCCTCGCGATGGCCGCTAAATCTTTCACTCTCAAGCGCGTCACTGAGCGCTTACAATAACACACGTGTAATCACCAGTTAAGTACGAATGTATGCACGAATCTGTGTACGAACGGATGTGGATGGTAGCTATCTGATTTTTATTGCAAATATTTTTAACTCAAGTTTCACCTACCTATGACACCTCCCACCAAAGTTACTTCATAAAGTTACTTCATCTTTAAATTATGTATGCATATCTGAACTGTTGCTATGGGGACCTGGCTGAACTCTTGGAATTTTATTACCTTTCTCTTTTTCAGAATTTCTGCCTACGTAACTTCCAAACGTTATGGACTTAACTGTAACTGCCTTCCAAGAATCTTTATGCCTAATGCGTTTGATCCTTGCTGTTGCTAATAAGTTTATTTAACATGATTTGCTAATTATCTTCTTTCCGGACAAACCTTTCAACTTAAGCTTATTATATTATACATTTGTTTAATATATGGAATTTATTTACTGCAATTATTTCCTTATCTTACTATCATTCCTATATTTAATTATTTATATCTTCAATAATTACGGTATCATACCTAAGCTGATATCCTTGCTCATCACTTCCAGAAGTACTATTGCCCAGCGCAGTTCTCCTGAAGCAAAATCTCCTTACGCAAATACATCCCGATCAAAATTAAATATGAAAATGTTGAGGGATAGGGTTTCCATTTTACCATAGGGCACTTTCGATTTAATATTGAAGGTTATGTATAATCCAATAAAAATTGCAAAACAGGGACTTAAAATGGTTGATACTCTAAAGATTATAACTGTTATATAAAACAATTGTAAATCGCCTACATTTGTAGTAATTGATATAATGTTTCCGCATCAAATTGTATAAAGAGATTCACTAAAGGAAACACCCACACATCGTCAATGAACAACCTTCAGTCTGTTAAGTGGAAGTGTCGATACTTCAACATAATTATGTTGGTCCGTGTTGACCTCCTTCGACCCTGGAAAAAAGTACTATTTTCCGCTTCGCCCAGTGTTTCCACTTTGCATTCCTATGGAATGTTGCATTATAATTCTACGGGACACACTCATTTACGCATTAAAAATATATCGGTATTTTAAAGTGAATATCACCTGAACCATCAAAGCATAACCACGCATAATTTTTTCACCGCACGTTTTACACTAATTGGGGCAAAGAATGTAGTAGGTGCAAAGAGATGCATGTGACAATCATGTAAGTTAGTATATAGAAATACAAATTTTAGATTGCCAAATTTCATTCATTATTTAAGGAACCTTCCGTCCTAATGATTGTAAACGTATGTTGCATTCAGATAATAGTATCTCGTACAAAGTTAGTGGTTTATTTTTTCAAAATCTAATTTTGGTAAAAAAAGTCACAGCTAATATATAATTTTAAAGGTTTAGCTAATTTTTTTCAATGTATAAAATTATCGATTTTAAATTATTTGAAAATTATGGCAAAACCGATCAAGAATCTTAGCCCTCCTTTGTCTTATAATGCTACTCATAATTTTACAGGGCAAAATATTGTGACCGCACACGCGAGGTTACCTGCGGGCCGCCGGTAAGTGCCTCTCAGCCCAACACTTGGGCGGGGCCTTCAACAGGCCGTCGAAACAATAAGCAGTATGAGACATAAGCTAGCACGGAACAATAGCCATTGTGTGCCTATTACCTGTTCGATAACATTCCTTCCGGCATGTTCTAGTAGGTTCCTTTTCTAGAAAGTTGTGCGCTGCACAGGCAGCTCTGTTAGAAGTGACGAAGTGTAAAGTAGACAGCGCAGTTGTGGTTCAGCAGTTTAGTTGTGTTGTGTTCTGAGTGTATGACAACAGTGACTCAAGTGTAACATTTGTGTTACTCTGAGTGCCTAAGTGATAAACACAATGTATTTCGCAGTAACTAGTGCTCCCAACTGTTACAGTATTTTTGAGAACCTTAAATAAGAATGGCTTTGATCTGAACTTGAGTACGGTGAGTTTTTCTATCACTTACCTATACCAAGTAGAGGAAGTATTGTATTTCCCCATAAAATTAGTAGTGCCCGTACTGCAGAAAATGATGTAGCGGCCCTGCGTGGATGTCGAACACCACGACTGGGAATTGCATCAGGTTGCGTTAAATTTAAAAAAGCGTTGTAATGAAGGAAGCGCTAGCAATGAGGACGACAGGTTGCTGATCTGTCTCCCTGAAACGTATTTATTGCCCACATAAGTAGGTCAACTATCTCAACTGTCAACTGTTTTGGGTTTCGTACTCCAGCCTAATTAGTAAATCATTAAAACTGTGTTACAAGTCCTGTCAGAGTTCTACAGGTTATTCATGTGTCTGTAGAGTTAAGGTTTTGGGCGATACATGTAAATTCAAGCCAATAAAAGATCTCTGAAACGGTTAACGTCACATAAACTTACATTTTACGTAAATTGTGCCTTTTAACGAGATCTACATTTTTCTGCAGTAAGATTTTTACTACCTCTTACAGTTTACGAATTATATCACAGTTATTCAGAATGAAGAGGTCTTCACAGGCTATTCCCATAAAATCCAAGGTGTACATTTAATGTAAGATATGCCAATATCTTAACCGTATGGTATTTTAGTCAAAAAATTCAGAGGAAATTTTTGAAGTATTCAAAAACAGTGAACAGTTTTCAATGTAAAGGTTAGTTTCGGATTTGAAAACTTTCTTGAAAATTTTCATGTCACTTTCTTGGAAAATGCTGAAGTTCAGTATCAGTTTAGTATTTAAATGAACTTTTCTTGGCTTATACTGTTCACACACACACACACACACACACACATGCACCACACACATACACGGATCTTTTTCTAAAAGTGACTTTTTGGTTCTGGATGTCTCAAATTTGGTGAAATCTTGATATTGAATTTTTGGGTGGAATGCAAGTAGGTAATAAGCGTAAAACGGCAGATTTTTTTTATTTAGTTGACTTCAAAATGAGTATTTCCAGTGAAATCCCGGTATAAAATTCTTTGGTGGAATACAATATTGCCAGTACTAACTATAGGCAAGTCTATGGAAAATAATAAGAGTAACGCATTAGGATTTTTATACAGGGGAATTCAAAACTTGTATTTTTAGGGAAATCTCGGTATTGAATGTTTTGTTGGAATGCAATAGATACTTCCTCTTCTTACTTTAGGTAAGTAGTAAAAAAAGTTATATGCGTAACGTATATCAATATTTTAATCATTGATCTTTCAGTGAAATCTCCATAAAACTTGGATTTTTCGGTGAAATCTTGGCATTGAATCTTCTAGATGAAATACAATATCTCCTCTACTTACTATAGATAAACAGTAGAGAAAGTTATAGGTGTAACATATCAGATATTTTAATTCAAACTACCTCAAAACTTGCATTTTTCGATGAAATCTTGGCATTGAACCCTTTAGATTGAATACAATACCTCCTCTACTTACTATAGATAAGCAGTAGAGAAACTTATAGGTGTAACGTATCAGATATTTTAATTCAAGGAACCTCAAAACTTGCATTTTTCGGTAAAATCTTGGCATTGAACCTTTTAGATGGAATACAATACTTCCTCTACTTACTATAGGAAAGCTGTGGAGAAAGTTATAGGTGAAACAAATCAGATATTTTAATTTAAGGGACCTCAAAACTTGCATTTTTCGGTGGAATCTTGGCATTGAACCTTTTAGAAGGAATTCAATACTCCCTCTGCTTACTATAGGAAAGCTGTATAGAAAGATGCATGCGTAGTAATCAAATACTTTAGTTCAAGGGACCTCAAAATTCGCATTTTACAGTGAAATCTCGGTATTGAATTTTTTGGATTAAATACAATGCTTTCTCTACTTACTGTAGGCAAGCAGTAGAGAAAACACAAATGCCAATTTGGGGGCAATTTTGCCATTTAACCTGCCCTTAATTCAGCAATGAGCTTAACGATATCCCCAATGGAATGCTTCACTCTTGTACTCCGTAACATGTAACGCTGGTTAGGGAATGCCCACATTAGAGTACGACCGAGAGAATATTTGCTCGGACGGAAGGCAAGACAAAAGAATAGCGTGAGTTTAGGAAGGAAGCCTGAGAACAGTTGTACCAACTGCTTGGTTTATTCCCCAGTTGTTCCTTCCACACAATAGAGGACAGACTTTAGGCAGCCAAAAGCCAGGCCATTGTCAAACTTTGCTACATTTAAAGTCCTACAGCTTTTAGTTAATCAAGGTTTGGCAAGTGTCAGCAAAAATGTTGGAGAAGTTTTTGTACCTCCTTTTCGCTGTCGCTTTCTTACGTTCTCTCTCTCGTACATCATTCTCTGTGCGATTTTATTTTCTCGCTAATGGAATCTGCTCCAACACACTTTCCTCGGGTCTTAGCTCTATATCTTAGGGAAACCTAAGGGAGCATTTCTCCAGTTATCGCTTCTTTTGATCCCAGTTTTACTTTCCATACAACCTGCCTATAGTAAAACGTAGCATTTCGTTCAAAAATTCGATACCAGATTTCACTGCAAATACGCGTTTCGAGAGCACTCAATTCAAAAGAAAACCATTCTTACTTTCTCTGTCAAGTGCACAGTAGATAAAAATTCTGATGTGTTACACTCACATGACATTTTCTACTCTTGTACAAACTATTTTTACAGACGTTTATTCTCCATATGTTTCATGTCAATCGAGATCTTAATGTTATTGCTTATTTTCTTGTAGGTGCAAGGGGAATTGGTAGGCTTTAAGCGATAGTCAAATATTTTAAGAGCTGGTTGCTATGTGGAGTATTCCATTCTGTTTGTATGTCCTGGACATAAAAAATGAATAACGAATTCCCATTTGAGAAAAAGTATTGGAACATTTAAGGGAATAACAAGCAATATCTCGAAAATGGTTCACTCAACAAAAAAATGTATATAATAAATTGTGTATTTTAACGCAATCTACATTTTTTGTGCAGTAAAATTTTGTCTATCTCTTATGGTTTACCAGTTATACAAAATTCGTTCACAATGAAGAATACTTTTGGAGACATTCCCAGAAAATTCAAGATATACATTTCATTTGTCATAAAAATATCTTAAACATATGATATTTTAATCAATATCGTTAGAGCAATTTTTGAGAAAATTAAAGTTATCGGAAAATGTTCCATGTAAAGGGCAATCTGGGGTGGAGGGATTTTCTTGAAAACCTTCGTGTCCCGTCTCTGGAAGATACTGAACCTAAATACCAAGTTTGGTGTTTATCCGACTGTTCATTTCTGAGTTATGCTATTTAAGTCACACAGACAGACACACACACGGACATGTTTCCAAAAATGCTTTTTTTGTATTCAGGATTCCTCAAAACATATATTTCCGGTGAAATCTTGGTATCGCATTTTTGGGCGGAATACAATACTTCCCCTACTTACTATATGTAGTAGAGAAAGTAAAAATCTGTTAAACACCAAACTTAGTATTGAGTTCAATATTTTCCAACCCCAAACTACCCTTTGGCGGAACATATTTCGTTATTTTCTATCTTCTCGAAAATGGTTCCAACAATTTAGATTAAACTATCATGCATTTAGCATTTTTGCATAACAAATAAAATATACTCTTAAACTTTTTGCCTATAGTTAATAAAGTCCTATTCATTCTGAATTACTTTTGTATAAATGGTAAACCGTAAGAGATAGACAAAATGTTACTGCAATAAAAAATTCAGATCTCGTTAAAGCACGCAATTTATGTCACATATAGTGTTTTGCGGCGTTAACCAGACTCGAGATATTCTTTGCCATTGGTATGAATTTGCAAATAGGTTTACTTCTTTCAAGTGGTATGTCGCCATCATTTTTACTTTCACTACCACGTACATAGTAGGTAGAGAACCACTGCATTCCACACAAAAATTCGATACCAAGATTTCACCGCAAATACATTTTTGAGGCCCCTTTAATAAAAAGAAACACTTTTACATAAAAGTCGTTGTGAGTGTGTGTATGTGTGTGTGTGTGTGTGTGTGTGTGTCTGTGAAGCATAACTCAAAAACGAAAAGTCGAATGATTACTAAACGTGTTATTTCAGTGCAGCATTCTTCAAAAATGAACACAAAAAGTTTAGGAAATTTCCCACACTGAACTACCCTTTATATGGAACATTTTTCGAAATGTTTGATTTTCTAAAAAGAACCACTCTAACAGTTTTGGTTAAAATACCATATATTAAAGATATTTACATGAAAAATGCAATATATATCTTGAATTTTCTGAGAATAGCCTGTGAAGTCCTCTCCATTCGAAAGGAATTTTGTATAATCTTGTACAACTGGTAAACGTTAAGCGATAGACGAAAACATACTACACAACAAATGTAGATATCTTTAAAATACACAAAATTTATTTCAAATAACTTTTTTCTGTTATTAATGGTATGAGTTGTCTAATACTTAGCCATTCTTTTCAAGCCCTGCTGATTTTCAGTTGTTTCTTGCGCTGTTATGGAAAGAGTTTTAAGGCCAGCAAATAGCGTCCAGTTCTAAAACATTTTACTATCGCTGTTCCCTTTGCATCTATAATCATATATGTAATGCAGCTATTTCCGGAAACGTTTATCTGGATTAAAATGAAGTATACAGGAAGGTAAACATTTGTAAGAATAAGTTGTGTACCCAATAATAGGATATAGAGGGTAGAGAAAGTCAAAGTTAAGATTTTTTGAAGTATTAATAGTCGGTATGCTGATGTATGATTTCCCAGAGAGTCCCAGAGAAGAGTCGTAAGATAACTATATACTAGACCATAGGAAACCACAACTACACATACGGTTGATAGTGTACTTTTAAGAATTCTTAACTTAAATATTGCACTGTTTCATTTATTAATCGTGAGTATTCCATCCAAACCCTCCCTAAAGACGAATGCCAGGAAACTTTGTTGTAGTTCAGTTATTTCATACTCTTACAAGAAAAAGTAATTTCGACTTTCTTTTGTTGTTAGTGATGCTAAGATGTGTGAATATCAAAGAAGTTTTTACTCGTTATTAGAAATAACAGAATCTGTACGAAATGTCAATTATAAAATATTATAGATATTGTGCAATAGTTTAATAAAAAATCTGATGTGTTACACTCACATGACATTCTCTACTCTTGTACAAACTATTTTTACAAACGCTTCTTCTCCATATGCTTCATGTTAATCGAGATGTTAATCTTATTGCTAATTTTCTTGTAGATGCAAGGGGAATTGCTAGCTTTTAAGCGATAGTCAAATATTTTAAGAGCTGGTTGCTATGTGGAGTATTCTATTCTCTTTGCATTACCAGGACAAAAGAAATGAATAACGAATTTGAGAAAAAGTATAAGTATTCGAAAATTTAAGGGAATAACAAGCAATATCTAGAAAATAGTTCACTAAACAAAAAATGTATATGACATAAATTGTGTATTTTAACGCGATCTACATTTTTATGTAGTAAAATTTTGTCTATCTCTTATGGTTTACCAGTTATGCAAAAGTCGTTCACAATGAAGAATATTTTTGGAGACATTCGCAGAAAATTCGAGATCTACACTTCAGTTGTGATGAAAGCATCTTTTACATGTGATATTTTAATCAAAATCGTTAGAGCCATTTTTGAGAAAATTAAAATTTTCGAAAAATGTTCCATGTAAAGGGTAATCTGAGTGGGAGGATTTTCTTGAAAACCTTTGTTACGCATCCCTGGAAGATACTGAACCTAAATACCGAGTTTGGCGTTAATCCGACTGTTCGTTTCTGAATTATGCTGTTTACAGACACACATAAACACACACACAGACATGTTTCCAAAAATGCTTTTGTTGGATTCAGGGGGTCTCAAAACATATATTTCCGGTGAAATATCGGTATCGATTTTTTGGGTGGAATACAATACTTTCCCTACTTACTATACGTAGTAGAGAAAGTAAAAATGGTGAGAGATACAAAAATTAATTGGTCAATTTAGTTTCAAAAGCAGCCCTTGCAAAGTCGGGCAGCCAACTGATTTATTGGTATTTTCTGAGAAATTTAAGGTTAGATATCACGAAATTAGCATTTTTGAAATATAAGCTAATCCCCTGGACTTAAACCAAGCCACAAAGTTGTGTTTACAGACCCTATTAAGTATTCCGGAACATGTTCGTGACAACAGCTTTGTGAAATCGGGAAATGAAAAAAAAAATCGTGGTAAAGATTCCCTTTTACTGGATAATAAACCGCCCCTGGGGGATACAGGACGAGCTAAGTGGGAGTCAGTCACCTTCAAGGTTCATCCTGCTCTCATTTGTATGCATTACAGACTTCGATCTTTGTTCTTCCTTCTCTTTTATTATTTCTTTTCCTTTTATCCTGCCTTTGTTCACTCAGATTTTGTTTGTCTCTCATAAGCGCCCCGTGGGCGGTGGAGTGTGCAGTTTAATGCGTGAATTAATAATGGCCACTTTCCCCTTAAGGAGGGGCCCCAGTATCGCTTTAAAGGGCCCCATATTTACTTAGCACTCACATGAGGCACTCCAGCCTTCCACTTGAGGCAGTCGCTTTTCATTTTTAATACATTACGGTTCCCCCACTCACTTTCGATTTTACATGTCAAAGAACTCTGTGACGTGGACATTATATAGCCTGTCGTTTCATAAATTCTCTGCCGTGATAACGAACAGACAGAACTATTACAAAATAAAAACCAAATAAAAAAATCTGATGTGCTATATTCACTTTCTCTTGTCTTTATCATTTACGTATTAGTGGGTAAACAAACTATTATTATGAAAGTTTGTTCCTCTATATACTTAGTTTTAATTTAGTAAACCTTTGCATAAATAGCTACAATGCACATGTCGTTATAGATACAAAAGGAACAGCGATAGTCAAATGTTTAAGAACTGCCATGCAGTCGCGAGAACCAATTGAAAGGTGATGAGACTTAAAAGAAAGACAAAGTATTGAACAATTCGAACCATTAAAAATGGATACTTAGAAATGGTTTGACTTACGTCACAAAAATGGTTATTAGAAATAAATTGTGCATTTTAAAGAGATCTGCGTTTTTTTAGTAAAACATTTTCGTCTATCGCTTAACGTTTACCAGTTATAAAAAATTATACAAAATTCCCTCCGATGAAGATGATTTCAAAGGCAATTTTAAGAAAATTCAAGATAACCATTTCATTTGTATGTAAATATCTTTAATGTATGGGTATTGTAATCAAAATCGCTAAAGTCATTTTTTAAAAAATCAAAATTTTCGAAAAAATATTCCATGTAAAGTGTAGTTGGGGCGGGGAATTTTCCTAAAAATGTCGTGTCCACCTTTGGAAAACACACACACACGGACTATTTTTCTAGAAATGTTTATGCTTTAATTCAGGGAGCCTCAATATTGGTATCGAATTTTTGTGTGGAAAGCAATACTTTCTTTACCTATTATATACGTGGCAAAGAAAGTAAAAATGCGAATATCGGTTTAATCTATTGTTTCTTCTTATACCTATATTGAAATGTGTAAATGTGTAATGAAAGGTTATTTGGCTTAATAAGAATTAGGAAGAATTGCACCTCAAAAAATATTAAATGCAACATATCAGATTTTTTGTATTTATTCCTGGTGAAATCTCGATACCAAACTTTTGGATGGAATGCAATACATCCTCTACTTACCTATTATAGAAAGTACTAGAGAAAGTTACAAATAAACGATCATGGATAGAGACATTGATGTGAATGTAACGCACCGAGCAAATGGCTCGTTCTAGAAGAACCATGCTAACCTCTACTTCACTAGGTCGTGGATTCAAACCGGCTGAAGGGCGATGGATTTTTTCGAGCGTAAAAATACTTCGTATGGCTTTCTTTGGAAGTGAAGTAAAGCAAGTGGTCCCTTGTCGTAGATTTACGGCACGTAAAAGAACCTCAAGCTTGATAAAGAGGCCTCTGAGCAAAATTACCAGTCTTTCACGTCCAATACAGAATGGGACGCTAAGGACCACAGCAGTTAAAGAGCGTCCATAAATTAAAACATGGACACTAGAGGGCAACTTGGTCGACGGATTCTTCATTACCTTTAGGCAGCTCCACCAGTGAGACGGGTAATCGAGACTGGAACTATTAGGGATTTGTGCACCTTTCTGTGGTCTGTCTACGGACTATAGGTTCTTCACTTCATGCCTCTCCACTAGAGGGTGGTAGCCACAATAGATCTATGTAGATCGCAGATCCCGAAAGGTCTTCCTCCGTAGAATAACCTATACTATACCCACCAGATGGCCCAACCGCGCCGTAATTGATGTGTGTAGGCAAACCTTCATAGGTTATAAGAGTTGCAGAGCTCAACGGGGCAATTTCCATACAAGTCAGTGAGGAATTGGCGCATTAGCTGCATAAAAACGAACCCCACCATCACCACCATCACTACAGCTGCTGCTACTACTACTACTACTACTACTACTACTACTACTACTACTACTACTACTACTACTACTACTACTACTACTACTACTACTACTACTACTACTACTACAGTGGTTCCCAGAAACGTCCGTGTGGACACACGCAAACGGTTGGAATATCCTATCAATCAAAAGGAGCAAAATTTCCAACACCTATTAAATGAGCGAAGTCAACATAATACTACCGTTAGTTGATTTTGATAATAGTAACAATAACATTTATAATAGCAAACGAAAAAAATGGTGATGAAACATTGCGTGTTTTCATGTTTGTTGTTAATAGTCCGTAATGTTAGACAAGAACAGCGTAAATGCAATGTAAAATTGCTATGGGCAGATAATGATAGGTCAAATAAAGACATTCTAAATATTTGTCAGTCTAAAAAGTGAGTTTATTCCCGCGAAAATAAAGCCTGTGTAATTGAAACTGAAATCAGTCTGTTTTTGTCTACCATCACTGACTGTACACTGTATTACAAGCCGGGGAAGTGCTTCTCAATGAGTGTGATCTGCTCATCTCTTCTTTGCTGATAAGCAAGAGGAGTAGACAGAAACTCGGCTGGTGCTATAGCTCTGTCGGTAGAGCACTTGCATGCTGTGCGAGGGGTCACAGGTATCATTCGCGGCTGGGGGTGGGAATTTTTCTCTAGCCAAGATTATTCCCTATTCTCCCCCGCGTCTGGAAGTATGAATGAGAGTGTGAAAGTGCGTGTGTGATCCAATTGTAGTTAAATGTGGAGTATTGATCTAAAAAAATGTGATGTATTGCACTCACATGACTTTCCTTACTCTTCTATAAACTATTTTAAAATCGCTTATTCTCCATCTGCTTCATGTTAATCCAGATGATCGTTTGCAAAAACTTATTGCTAATTTTCATGTAGATGCAAGAGGAATTGGTAGTATTTAAACGATAGTTAAATATTTTAAGAGCTGGTTGCTATGTGGCGTATTCCATTCTCTTTGTATGTCCAGGACATAAAAAAAACAAATAACCAATTCCCATTTGAGAAAAAGCATATGTATTTGAATATCTCGGAGATTGTTCAGTGGACAAAAAAAATGTGTATGCAATTGATGTGTGTTTTAATGACATCTACATCTTTCGTGTAGTAAAATTCAGTCTATCTCTTACGGTTTACCAGTAATGGAAAAGCCATTCTAAATGAAGAGGGCTTTTGGAGACATTCCCAGAATACTCAAGATATACATTTCGTTAGCATGAAAATATCTTAAGCATATGGTATTTTAATCATAATCCTAGAGCCATTTTTGGGAAAATCAATTTTTTTTAAAAATGTTCTATGTAAAGGGTAATCTGCAGTGGGGGGGATTTTCTTGAAAATCCTCGTGGCACATCCTTGAAATATACTAAACTGAAATGCCAAGTTTGGTATTTAACCGACGTTTTGTTTTTGAGCTTTGTTGTTCAAAGACTGACAGGCATACACACGGACATACAATACGTGATCAAAAGTATCCGGGCCCTTGGCCGAAAATGACGTACAAGTTCGTGGCGCCCACCATGGGTAATCCTGGAAGTCAACGTGGTGTTGGCCCACCCTTGGCCTTGATGATAGCGTTCATTCTCGCAGGCATACTTTCAATCAGGTGCTGGAAGGCTTCTTGGGGAATGGCAGCCCATTCTTCAAGGAGTGCGGAACTGAGGAGAGGTATCGATGTAGGTCGGTGAGGCCTGGCACGAAGTTGACGTTCCAAAACATCCCAAAGGGGTTCTATAGGATTCAAGTCAGGACTCTGTGCAGGCCAGTCCATTAAAGGGATGTTATTGTTGTGTAACCACTCCGCCACAGCCCGTGCAGTATGAACAGGTGCTCAATCGTGTTGAAAGATGCAATCGCCATCCCCGAATTGCTCTTCAACAGTGGGAAACAAGAAGGTGTATGTCTGCGCTGTAATCGTGCCACGCAAAACAACAAAGGGTGCAAGCCCTTCCAGGAAAAACACGACCGCACATAACACCACCACCTCCGAATTTCACTGTTGGCAATACACGCGCTGGCAGATGACGTTCACCGGGCATTCGCCATACCCACAGCCTGTCATCGGATCGCCACATTGTGTACCGTGATTCCTCACTCCACACAACGTTTTGCCACTGTTCAATCTTGTAATGTTGACGCTCCTTACACCAAGCGAGGCGTCCTTTGAAATTTTCCTGCGTGATGTGTGGCTTATGAGCAGCCGCTCAATCATGGAATCCAAGGTTTCTCACCTGTCATAGTACTTGGAGTGGATCCTGATGCAGTTTAGGATTACTGTGTGATGGTCTAGATAGATGTCTGCCTATTACTCTTTACCACCCTCTTCAAATGTCGGCGGTCTCTGTAAGTCAACAGACGAGGTCGACCTGTACGCTTTTGTGCTGTACATGTCCCTTCACGTTTCCACTTCACTTTCACATTAGAAACAGTGGACCTAGGGATGTTTAGGAGTGTGGAAATCTCGCGTAGAGACTTCTGACACAAGTGATACCCAATCACTTGACCACTTTCGAAGTCCGTGAGTTCCACGGAGCGTCCCATTCTGCTGTTTCACGATGTCTAATGATTTCTGAGGTCGCGGATAATGAGTACCAGGCAGTAGGTGGCAGCACAACGCACCTAATATGAAAAACGTATGTTTGTGCGGGTGTCCGGATACTTTTGATCACATATGTATTTCCAAAAGTGCTTTATTTAGATTCAGGGCCCCTAAAACCATGTACTTCTGGTGAAATCTCGGTATCGAATTTTTGGGTGGAATGGAATACTTCCCCCACTTACTATACGTAGTAGAAAAAGTAAAAAAGAAAACAAGATCGCTCACACTAATTCGCCAGTCCCCCTCTTGTTTACTTGGAATTGTCCCGTTGAGTTTTAACGCACGAAGGGATATCTACACACTTGGAATACGGCGCGGTTGGGCCACCTGGTATATGCTGTTAACGCACATCGAGTTCGGAACTTTTAATTATTCCTGTATATTAGCTTAACTAATATTATCAGTGAGATTCAAACAGCTAATTAAGAACAGTTGTGACAGTTCATAGCCAGGGGCAGTTGAAGCAAGCGGACCTCTTTTGTTTACGTTAAACATGAGCGTTATTAAGTTCCCGCTGTCATATGGCAGGAAAGGCTTCAGGATATCTTCGCTACGTCACTTTATCAAAGTTTACGCGCGGTATTTACGCTGAATGTAGTGTCCCGGCTTAATGAAACTCTGCTACAGAAATTTGGGGCGTGGAATGAGCTCAGAAATGCTGTGATGAAACACAATACTACCAACGCAACGCAAATAACTGTCAAGGATAAAACGTGCCTCTATGCTGCAGTCCGAGTTTCACTCTACTAGCTTTTAATTTAACATCCCATGCCACATGCACTGGTTTCTACCACGATGTACTGGCGAAGAATGACGTTTGCAGCGCTATATAAGCATTTAAAAGTTAGTTCCGACTTGTTGTGCTTTCACTGTTAACGTGAAACGCGACCATTTTAGCTAACACACAATTGGTGGTTGGCATTCTGCATGCTTGGTTTAATTTAAAATGTAAAATCTATTCAAAACTAATTTTATATGTGTTCGCTATTACGTAGAGCCTCTTAACAGGAACTGTATGAAGTTGAAATTTCATAAGTGTAAAAATATTGCTACTTTCATCACATTCTCTACTCATAATTCTACAAAATAATCTTACAAGCGCTTATTCTTCTATCTACTTCAGGTTAATACAGATAAACCTCCATTACTCAGTTATTAATTTCGTTGTAGATATGAGAAGAATACATAAGCTAAAACAATAGTAAAAATATTTTAGCTGATTGCTATGTGAAGGCTTTAAAATTCCCTTCTCTTTACATGAACACGAAAAAGAATTAAATAATGGCGATTTCCAATTGGGAAAACTATTGTGACGTAAGCCCGGTCACGTCGCCATCATCGCCTTCACTAGAGTTACGTAAAGGATGAGGGAACGCAACACAGGATAGCCTGAGAGGCTTACAGATTGCGGTAGCTGGAACAGGGTGAATGTGTGCCATTATAAAACATGTAATTTCTGTTTCCAATCTTTCTAATCTTTAATTTGTCTAATATAACCTAAATTACAGAAAGAAAGCATTAAACAGCTGGTGGATTTACTTGTGTGGCAGAGGAGGTTTGGCTGCCCAATGTCGGCAAGCCTAACACTTACGTCGAGATTGCAAATTAACCTAAATATATTTAAGGAACGGGCCAGCAAAGACTCCGGCTAGGCACGTGCATGGTTGAAAGAGAGCTATAAAAAAACCTAAGTTTAAATAGCCAACAAAATGCTGATTAGTGCCTAGCTAGTAACTGACGTATGCGTATGTCAGCAGAAATTACTTAATTCACCCACCTGTCAGACATGTAGTGATCTTTTACCTTAAACCGCGTGTAACCGAATATCTACTTACCTCAATGTCCGGAAAATGACTCGCAAGAAAGCTTATGCCAATTTCCTGCTGTTACTTAAACAAAGTTTATCTTGAATATCTCAATCTTTATAAAAATCATATTTATCACAATATGTTAAAATCAAATTATAATCGTCACAGTATAAAGTATCTGAAAATTCAAATTAATAACAAAGAATAACTCGGAAATGGTTAACACCACATAAAATTTTATTTGACCTGAATTGTATGCTTCACGAGATCTACATTTTTTGGGCAGTAAGGATTTTCTATCTCTTACGGTTTACCAATTATATAAAAGTGGTTCAGAATAAAAGAACATTAGAGGGTATTCCCATAAAATATAAGATATAGCATTTATTTGTAATGAAAATATCATACATATGGTATTTCAATCAAAACCGTTAGAGCTATTTTTAGTAAACCAAAATTATAGAAATGTTTTCCATTTTGTAGCGAACATGAAGGTTCTCATAGCTCTTAAGGTATACATTTTAGAGTCCCTGTTTACTGGACCTCTTTTGTCCCACACTACCGCCTCTCAAAATATGGAATACTTTTTAACACCTGTATAGAGCGGGAGGTACAGATAGATAGACAGACAGATAGATCGATAGACAGATGGACGGACGGAGGGAGGGATGGACGGACGGGCTGACGGAGGGAGGGATGGATGGAGGGAGGGACGGACGGAGGGAGGGAGGGACGGACAGACGGAGGGAGGGAAGTGTGGATGGATGTATGGAAGGGGGAGGGAGGGAGGGATTGTGGGATGGAGGGAGAGAGGGATAATTAAAACAAAGTAATTTCTGATTGAAAACTGCTTTATAGTTTTTCAAAATATTCTCCTTTATGATCAATACACTTTTGCATCTGCTTGAACCATTTGTCAAAACATTTATTCCAGTCTTCTTGAGACACCTCCAAAACATGGTTTTTGAAGGCATCAACGGCCTCTGCTGCCAACGAAAATCGTCGTCCACACAATTTATTCTTGATGTTCGGGAACAAACAGAAGTCATTGGGTGACAAATCAGGACTGTATGGCGGGTGATCCATCAATTCGATTTTTTAAGCCTTCAAATACTCTGTTGTTAAACGAGATGTGTGTGCGCTCGCATTGTCTTGATGAAGAACGATCCTACGGTTCTTATTGGTTTTCCTTACTTCACCGAAGACTTCCGGAAACAAATGGTGTGTACCATTCGGCATTGACCGTTTTACGTTCCTCTAAAGGCACTGTTGTCACATGGCCAGTTTTGCTGAAAAAGCAGGCGACCATTTGCTTCGAAGTGCTTCGAGTGCGAACAACTTTTGTTGGATTTGCTTC
Organism: Deroplatys truncata; assembly: GCA_030765065.1. Lineage (NCBI taxonomy): Eukaryota > Metazoa > Arthropoda > Insecta > Mantodea > Mantidae > Deroplatys > Deroplatys truncata. Next base: position 168,119,832 of record CM060988.1, on the reverse strand, counting down.
ATCTTGAAACACCCATACAGTTAACTGCTGTTTACGTTCCGGCTCATTCGCATAGATCCACGATTCGTCACCTGTTACAATCTTATATACGTCTTTTGAGGCACCGCCATTGTATTTCTTGAGCATTTTTGTACACCATTCGACACGAGCGTCTTTTTGAGATTGCGCCAAATTATGTGGGATCCAACGAGAGCAAACCTCTTTCACGGCTAAATAATCATGCAATATTTTATATATGCTGGTGGAACTAATGCCTAGGGTTGCTTCAATCTCACAATATATCGCATGACGATCTTTCATTATTATTTTTTGCACAGCATCAATGTTTTCTGGCACAACAACTGACTTCGGACGACCTTCACGAACTTCATCATTGAGCGAACGACGGCCACGATTAAATTCGTTATACCAGCGTTTGACATTTGCAAAAGATGGAGATTTGTCGCCAAATGTGGAAGTTAGTTGATCGATGCACTCTTGTCTTGATAATTCACGTCGAAAGTCGTAATAAATCATTGCACGAACATTTTTACGAGTTAATTCCATGTTTTTGTTGACACACAGTTTTCAAGTTAGTGTAAACAAAACAAGGACGCTGTATTGACAAAATGTTTGAAGTAGATTATGGTCAAAAATGTCAAACTTTCCATTGGAAATGTCAGATGGTACCTACAACATTCAGGGTTGCCAAGACTCAAAATATAAATAGTGCCTCTCGTAGATAGATAAGCAGACAGACAGGCAGGCAGACCCCATAATCCAGTCATGTAATTGTGAGATAGAGGTCACGGCTAGCTGCGAACAAGTGTGAATAAGTTACAGTTAAAACGAACTTAAATTTTTTATTTCGTCTCCTGTTAGCATGCCCTAGAGTACAGTTAAGAGCGTCCGCCAACACAAAAGTGTTGTAGGGACATTCTCCTACAGCACGTCAACACACCCACACCAGGAAGGAAGACGATAAGCAGCTGGAGAGGTCCGTTGAACTTAGTGGATTCAGGGAGCCTCAAAACGTGTATTTCCGGCGAAATCTCGGAATCGAACAATTTGGTTGGAATGCAATACTTCCTAGATAACGTAAAAAGCTGTTGAGTCTTTCTATGTTAGTTGAAATAATCAAAACTGGAAATAGGCTCGTGTTTGCAGTGAGATTCGTATAAAATATCCTCTTAGTTCAGGCACCGTTTAGAGAATTCGATGCCGTAACTACATCCTTTCCCAACGCCGCTTATAGAGCTAGCATCCTTTTGAAAGGATATTTAGTTTCCTTCCTTTTTTCAGAAAAGCGACACTATACACAATAGGATAGCGGGATAAAAGGAATGAGCAGTTCAAGACGCCATATTACCACCTCCATTTACATCTCAGCGCTTTCGGTTTCTTACCAGAAGCGAATAATCCAATTTTCTCGGAGAGGTTTTTTTTTCTTTAGTTTCCTTTTGTTTTCTGAGAAAACCTCGCTTCACCATTAAGTACCTCAACACATGCACAGATTTCAGAAAAGTTTTTCAATCCGACTGTAAAATTTCCACTTCGTTTAGTTGGAAAGCTTCCGAGGAAAATTCAATCTGGGCGGAAGAAACCAATATTTGCGTAATAAAACTGATAGCCACTTAGGAATCGATAACAAAATTAGTTCCTTTCAGCACGAGAATATTGGTAGAACTGCATTAGGATTTCTTTTATAATCATGCAAATTTGTATTCCTGCTTATACACCTCAGGTTATAGAAAGAAACCAAACACTTTATGTTTGTACACTGACATTCAACCTACCTTCAACTTTTCCGATCGTTTAAATTCTTAACCAAACTTCAAATAAGAGCCAAAATACTTGCCTAACCTACGTTATACCAAACGTGGGGACCAAATTCTCTTACACACATGACGTTCTCTACCCACTATCGTTTACATTTATGTAGCTTCTGAAGACTATTCTTAATAAAACTTATTTTTCTATCGATTTTATATAAATCTAAATAAACCTTTACAGTTATAGTTGCATGGTACGAGGGGAGAGAGGAAACCGAATTTATATTCAGAAGTTTAAAAGCTACTCTGGATATGCTGGCCTTGAAATTCTATACTCTCTACGTGGTATTGCGCGAAATAACTGAACAGCGACAGTACTTTAAGAACATGATAAAAGTGTATAAAAATTCATACCAATAACAACGAATAACTCGGAAATGGCTGCTGACACAAAAAAGTTATTTGAAATAAATTGGGTTTTTAAACTGCTCTACATTTTTTTTACCCGTTGTAACCCTGGTTTGCAGTAGACCTGGTAGAGAAAGTAATCTGAATGCAACATATCAGATTCTTTTATTTATGGTGTACTCCCCATTTCTCTCTCTCTCTCTCTCTCACACACACACACACATATAGCTCTTCTTCTAAAAATCCTTTTTTTATTCAGGGAACCTCAAAACATGTATTTCCGGTGAAATCTCTACATCGAACATTTTGGTGGACGCAATACTTCCTCTACCTACTGCGTAAACGAAGTAAACAAAATCTGATGTGTTAAATTCACATGACTTCTCCTACCCTATATATCTTATTAGGGATATACAAATTATTCTTACGAAAGTTTATCTCCCTATATACGAAGTCAAGATAAAAGTTTCCGGAAATAGCTGCATTACATATTTTTTTATAGATACAAAGGAATAGCAACAGTAAAATGCTTTAGTTTTGGATGCTACACACTAACCTTAAAACTCTTTCCATACATTCGTAAGAAACAACTGAAAATCGACAGGACTTGAAAATAATGAACCATTCAAAGCATTAATAACGGATATTTCGGAAATGGCTGATGCCACAAAAAATCTTTCGAAATAAATTTTGTTTTAAAGAGATCTACATTTATTGTGTAGTACGTTTTCGTCTATCGCTTAACGTTTACCAGTTATACAAGATTATACAACGTTCCTTCAAGAAGAAGAGGACTTCAAAGATTATTCCCAGAAGATTCAAATTATTTTTCATGTAAATAAATTTTGATATACGCTATTTTAATCCAAATCGTCACAACCATTTTTTAGAATCAAGATTTCAAAAAATCCTCCATATCAAGTTGGTTTGATATGGGTGAATTTTCTTGAAAATCTTCGTGTCGCATCTTTGGAAGGTACTAAACCTAATGCCAAGTTTGGTGTTTTTCGTTTTTGAGTTATGCTGTTCACAAACACACACACACACAGATACCGCGTGGACCTTTTTCTGAAAATGCTTTTTGTATTTCAGGTGAAATCTCAGTATCGAATCTTCGGGTGGAATGCAATCGCTTCTCTACTTACTATGTACGTGGTAGAAAAAGTAAAAAGTGGATCGCTAGTAAAGTTGGTATTTAATTCAAAGAAGAGATACTAAGTTTTTAAGACCATCTCCCATCCCAAACTTCCCTTTTCGTGAAACATTTTTCTTTATTACTTTCTCTACTACGTATAGTAAGTAGGGGAAGTATTGTATTCCACCAAAAAATTCGATACCAAGATTTCACCGGAAATACATGTTTTGAGACTCCCTGAATCCAAAAAAAAGCAGTTTTGGAAACATGTCCGTGTGTGTCTGTCTGTGTGCGTGTCTGTCTGTGAACAGGATAACTCAGAAACGAACAGTCGGATAAACACCAAACTTGGTATTTAGGTTCAGTATCTTCCAGAGGTGCGACACGAAGGTTTTCAAGAAAATCCCCCACCCCAGATTACCCTTTACATGGAAGATTTTTCGAAAATTTTAATTTTCTCAAAAATGGCTCTAACGATTTTGATTAAAATATCATATGTTTAAGATATTTTCATGACAAATAAAATATATATCTCGAATTTTCTGGGAATGTCTCCAAAAGTATTCTTCATTGTGAACGACTTTTGCATAACTGGTAAACCATAAGAGATAGACAAAATGTTACTGCACAAACACTGTAGATCGCATTAAAATACACAATTTATATCATATACATTTTTTTTGTTGAGGGACCCATTTTCGAGATATTGCTTGTTATTCCCTTAAATTTTCCAGTACTTATACTTTTTCTCAAATGGGAATTCGTTATTCATTTTTTTGTCTTGGATATGCAAAGAGTATTAATCTGAGGCAAAGAGAATGGTGCTGCACCTAGCAACCAGCTATTAAGAGATATGTATATGCTTAAAGGCTACTGTATTTCTATATTGCCCTTGTAAATATATATTCCCCTTACATCTAAAAGAAAATTAGCAATAAAATAGAGTCTGCAAATGTTTATCTCGATTAACATGAAGTAGATGGAGAATAAGCGTTTGTAAAAATAGTTTGTACAAGAGTAGAGTAAGTCATGTGAGTATAACACATCATATTTTTTTTTATTTTCCCAAACTAGTAAACTACAATAGATAAACAACATCTAAAGTACACAATTTATGTCAAATAACTTTTTTTATCGAGTTAACATTTTTTAGGTATTCCTTGTTATTGATTTAAATTTTCAAAATGCACAGTCACTTCCTGTTTTTCCCCTGGTTATTCAATGAGACTGGAATTTCGAAGCCACCACATAGCGACCCGTCCTTAAAGGAATTCTGATTTAGTCCAATTGCGCACACCGACCGGTGCGCACACAATTATAGATGAAGTGTTTCACCAAAGCGCCGTTAAGATAGGACGGGAGTGCATCGATCGCCAGAAGAGCCATACATGTATACATTTTAACATTGTTTCCGTTATATTTGTTGATGCTGATTTATGATGATTGGTTGTCTATCAGTTGCGTCCATAATTGGAAACCTGGGAGGCAAATAAAGGATATTTCTATGGTAATTAAATTGCTACACGTAAACAATAGTAATAAAAGCTCCGTCTATACCCGTCTTTCATTTTATGTTCGGCTTAAAAAAGCAAATATTTGATATCGCATCCAAACAAGATAGATACTTTTAATTACATCTAGACTAACTTGAAAGGAATTCATCTAGTTCGTCATATAGATGTAACAGTCTGAGATGTAATGGACATTTCGTGAGTTACGGAAGCGAAATCCATTATAGTGTGACTCTGTCCAGGTTTTACTCTCATTTCACTGTGTTCTCACTTCATTAATTTTATTTAGTTCAATTTTTTCTGTCACTTCACTTTTCTTCATGAAGTCTCTCTTCTTCGGCCTACTTCCTCGCTGGGGAATCGAACACAATAAGTCTCTAATCTCTCGCTAAAGCAGCACTCGTTTTACGTCACAACTATCATTAGAAACTCACTTGTATAGCCACCGTTGATATCGCATCAGAAACGACTCGCTTCCTAACTCTCGAGATCGCTCGTTTATATAGTCACTGGAATTTTGTAAGGAGCTCTAGAATGTTCGAGAGTCGGGGAGAAGGGAAGCTTTCAAAAGATTCTGGTTATATTTCGATAGTGTTTCTAGTGTTTATGCTGGGTGAGAACGCCGGGCCAATTGGTGATAGCTGGGTCACAATACAGTGAATAATGCTTTTGATTATGGTATGATACAATATTTATGCCCAGTTACATCAACCTCGTTTAGAATATTCTAACCATATTAATGTTGTTACCATGTTAAGGTAAACAAAACCAGTCAACATTAACAAAAATATCTAACCTTCACATAGTTTTTTCTACCACTATCCCTTATTTTGATATAACTTGCAAAAGCTGTTTTTACGAAAGCTTATTTTTCTATGTACTTCAGATTAATCAAGATAAATCTCATTACACCTAGACACAAGGGCGTTAGAAAAAACTGAATCGATAGTCATGTTTTAAATCTAGTCGCGTATGCTGGCATACTCCTTCCATGATATGTTAGAAACAACTAAGTAGCGACACTACTTTAATAAAATGACAGAGTATGAAAAATTCAAAGCAATAATAATAGTTGATGCCACAAAAACCGTAATTTTTAATAAATTAAGCGTTTTAAAGAGAACTGCATTTTTTGTGGAGTTCGTCTTCAGGTTGCAGTTAAACAAAATGAATAAAAATTTGAACGAAATGAAAAGGGTTTCACAGATTACTCACAGAAGATTCAAGATATGCATGTTATTTTTCGAGTAAACATCTTAAGTATATGGTATTTTAATCAAAATTTTAGACCATTTTTGAAAAAAAAAAAACTAAAGAACTCCAAAAATGTTCTACATAAAAGTAGTTTGAGGGAGTTTTTTTTTTGCTTTATTAGATAATTTTATTGTATAACACGCATACATTATAGTTTTGCAAACAATGATATTCAAAGTCATGCCACGTGTGTTCAGGTGTTTGTGCATGACAAGCATGAAGTGATCTTAGAAGTGGGTTGCAGACACAGGTCGGAGTGGTGTTTTCTTTTTAGTCCTCTGTGTGGCGTATCAGGAGGATAATGATCGGAATTTGACGGATAAGATATTTTTATTATGAGGAAAACTGTTGCATAGTGCATACAGCAGATACGGAGGATTGTAGCTCTACCTTTGGAACGTGTATTCGTCGTGCAGCGTATTATTCCATACATACCATGGTGACGCTGTTATCATTCGGAGGTATCTGGAGTGGGAGAGAGAGAGCCCCATGTGGACCAACCATATTGCCAGGTGCTATGATAGATACAGATGTATATCAGAGGTTTGTATTTTAATGCAAGAAGTTAATTTACATTTGACTAATTCTATGTCCACATCTTGTAACTATGGAGGATATGTGGGAATTCCAATTGAGTTATGTATCCGGTGTTAAACCAAGATATTTCATAGTTTTATTTATGAAGATATTGGCTAGTAATTAACGTTACGTTTGTGGGTGAGTGCAAGAATTTTGAATTTAGAAGCATTCGCTATAATTTTCCATTTGTTGCATCAGTTTTTAATTTTGTAGCAAAATTGTTGAAGTATAGTTGTAGCAGTCTCTATATTACCTTTAGACAGCTATATTAACAGATAATTGTGCCATTGTGAAATGTGGATGTTCAGGAAAGTCTGTGGTGTAGATAACATACAATAATGGGTCTAGCACACAGCCTTGTGGAACGCCAGAAAAAATTTCACAAGACTTGGAATATGTTGAATCACATTTGAGATAAAAGTTGCGAGTGCATATATATTATTTTATTAATCGAAAATGTGTGTTACAGACTTAATTTTTTATTTTATGAAGTGGACCATTTTTCCATACTTTGTCGAATGCTTTCTATGTGTCTAGAAGTAATCCTAGACAGGCGATTTTTTCTGCGTATAACATCAGTAACTCCGTTTAGCTGCTGAGAACATGAGTGATCAGAGAGAAGCGAAACATTGTTAGAGTTATTGCTGATTTTACTTGTTTTAATACCTACGGCAGCAGTAGGCGTCCAAATAATGAAAAACAGAGGCATTAGGCTGTTTGGTATCTATAATCCTTGGGATCATATTTATTTTTATTTTTTTTTTTTTGCGTTTAAGAATCATAGTTATTACAACATGCTTCCATTTATAGGAAAAGTAGCTCAGAGGAGGATTTCCATTATATATACTCCTATCTCTTAAGGATAAGCATATTTGTAGAATTTTTAAAATCGAAAAACTCATTTAGATTCATTTGAAACTATAATATGTACACCAAAATTCATGCATATTTTTAAATTAGTTACTAAGGTATTGCATTCCACCCAAAAATTCGATATCAATATTTCAACGAAATACCTGTTTTGCGGGCATGAATCCGAAAAAACAGCATTTTAGAAAAAGGCCCATGTGTATGTCTGTGAACAGCATAACTCAAAAACGAAAAGTTGGATAAAAACCAAAATTGGTGTTTAGGTTCAGTACCTCCAAAAATGCGACAAAAAGATTTTCCAGGAAATCCCCCACCCAAACTACCCTTTACACGGCTCACTTTTCGACATTTTTTATTCTCTAAAAAATAGCTCTAACGATTTTGGTTAAAATGCCGTATATTAAATATATTTACATTAAAAACAAAATGTATATCTTAAATAGCCTGTGAAGTCCATTTCATTTGAGAGAAATTTTATATAATCTTGTATAAATTGTAAACGTAAAGCGGTAGACGAAAACGTACCACACAAAAATTGTAGATCTCTTTAAAACACACAATCTATTTCAAATAAGTTTTTGTGGCATAAGCCATTTCTGAGATATCCGTTATTAAAGGTTCGAATTCTTCATTTCTTGATCATTCTTTTAAAGTACTTTCAACATTCAGTTGTTTCTCGCGATGTTATAGAAAGTATGGAATATTAAGTCCAGCGTATAGCGTCCAGTTCTTAAAATTTGACTATCCCTGTTCCCTTTATATCTGTAACGAAATGTGCAATGTAGCTTTTTCTGCAAAGGTTTATTTGAATTAAAATGTAGTAGATAGAAAAATAAACTTTAGTAACAATAGTTTGTATGGTCACTAACAAAGATAGAGAGCAGAGAAAGTCGTGAGAATGTTATACATCAGATTTTTCGGTTTCTCTGCAGCTAATTTCTATTTAAAAATTTCTGAGGTCATCTCTTAATGGTTTGTTCCCTTCAATGTTGGCAAAACTTATCGTTCTTTACCACAATTTTACAGGAAGCTAGGTATATAGTCAGTATGATATACATTAAAAGGTCGTACAGTTATAAAAGCTATAATTAGGGTTTGTAGTCTTTTATAACACTAAAATCAATGTTTATGAGCTTTAGCAATTCTTTTTCACTGAATCTTTTCCATAATATTACGATTCTTTGCTAGTTCTCGCTAATATACACAGTGTTTTCTCATGTATTACAACACAGGACAGTAGCATCACGGCTTGTATTATTAGGAACTCCTGTGTAGGTATCGTATGTTTTCCAAAGGCTTCTACTAACTTCTTCGACGTTGCTACGAAAAAGGAGAGAAAAAAATGCCTGTAGCACGGTAATTACCTTCATCACGGCGGCAGAGCTGTCGTTAAAATTCACACTGCTAACCTGGCTAGGTGTAAATCACGATATCGAGCAGGCCATTATTGCGATCCTCGCTAACAAGCCCCTCCTGAATCTTTATACAGTCAGCGCTAAGACCCCAACAGTGTTGCCAAATCGTGAATAACTAGCCCACGGAGGGCAATAAAACATTTATGGTACTACATGCACTGAGTAATTTTTAAAGATAAATGACAAATGAATACAATATTTGTGCTCAAGATGATAAAATTTAAGTTAGGTATATAAACATTTGCTGTAATTTCAGTTTTTATTGAACAATTTTTATCACTTCTTTCCTCAGTTTTCATGCTAAAAGATTTTGATAGGTACTTTTTTAAAGTACCCATCTAAAAAAATTTTTTTTAGAAAAATTTCCGCGCGCTCGTGTAGAAAAAACACTTATGGAGAAGCTTTCGTTACTTTTTATTATCAAAAAATCCTCTACCATATTCTGATGCAATTGCTATGGTGCGAGCTAATCGCATGGATGATAGTGTGCTTTAGCGCTGGCAGAATGATTCGTTGGAGAGATAAGCAGGGCGACGCTCTCTGCGACGAAAATACCAGGAATGCCTTTGAGACGCAACGAGATAATTCCAGATGGTTCTCTAACCGCCTCCCGTGAACTCTCGAAACCCCTTAGACTATATATCAGCAAGAGTTGATAATTACAGTGAGTGCTTCTCAACGTGCAATAACAGAGAAGTCCTGTGTTCGATACTCCAGAGCGACTGGAAGGTGGTGGAAGCTGCCTTGTGTGTGTTTCATTACACCTATGTGCGTAAGCAAGAGTGAAGTGCCTTCCAAGGATGTGACACGAGATTTTAAAGAAATTACCCAACCCAAACTACCCTTTACATGCAACATTTTTTAGAATATTTATATTTTCTAAAAAAATGGTTTTAACGATTATGATTAAACTACCATATATTAAAAAAATTTACATCACAAATTTATAAAATCTATAGCTTAAATTTTCTGGGAAAGGCTTGTGAACTCCTCTTCATTCACAAGAAATTTTATATAATCTTGTATAATTGGTAAACGTTAAGCGATCTAGGGACGTAAAAATCCTTAACACAGTTTCCTTCGGAATGGGAAGTAAAGCCTATGGTTCCCTGTCGTAAATTTACGGCACATAAAAGAACCTCACGTCTGATAAAGAGGCCTCTGAGCAAAATGACCTGCCGTTCACGCCAGTACGGAATGCGACACTAAAGTTAAGTTAAAGAGCGTCCATAAAGAAACTCCAATTAATTTTTATAGATGAATAACATACTAGACAAAGATGTAGATCTCTTTAAAACACACAATTTAAACTAATTTGTTGTGGCATAAGCCATTTACGAAATATCCTTTATTAATCATTAAACAAATGATGTGTTTATTATATGCTCAGTAACAAACACATAAACAATAAACATAATACACTATTTGGAGTGCTTGATAGGCATAGTAGTATTGTTGCTCATATTTCAAAATAAAAAAATCTGATGTGTTACACTCACGTGACTTTCTCTACTCTTGTACAAACTATTTTTACAAACGCTTACTCTCCATATGTTTCATGTTAATCGAGATGTTAATCTTATTGCTAATTTTCTTGTAGGTGCAAGGGGAATTGCTAGGCTTTAAGCGATAGTCAAATCTTTTAAGAGCTGGTTGCTATGTGGAGTATTCCATTCTCTTTGCATTATCAGGACAAAAAAATGAATAACGAATTCCAATTTGGGAAAAAGTATAATTATTGAAAAATTTAAGGGAATAACAATCAATATCTCGAAAATGGTTCACTCAACAAAAAAAATGTATATGACATAAATTGTGTATTTTAACGTGATCTACATTTATTGTGTAGTAACATTTTGTCTATCTCTTATGGTTTACCAGTTATGCAAAAGTCCTTCACAATAAAGAATACTTTTGGAGACATTCCCAGAAAATTCGATATATACATTTTATTTGTTATGAAAATACCTTAAACATGTGATGTTTTAATCAAAATCGTTAGAGCCATTTTTGAGAAAATTAAAATTTTCGAAAAATGTTCCATCTAAAGGGTATTCTGGGATGGGGGAATTTTCTTGAAAACCTTCGTGTCGCATCTCTGGAAGATACTGAACCTAAATACCAAGTTTGGTGTTTATCCGACTGTTCGTTTCTGAATTATGCTGTTCACAGACACACACATGGACATGTTTCCAAAAATGCTTTTTTTGGATTCAGGGAACCTCAAAACATACATTTCCGGTGAAATCTCGGTATCGAATTTTTTGTTGGAATACAATGCTTCCTTTACTTTACGTAGTAGAGAAAGTAACAAACAGAGCAGGCTGCTTTAACCGAGCGAGATATTTCCGCAATAATGTGTGAGGCTGACTCGGGAGGTCATGGGTTCAATTCCCGCTGATCGCCTACACAAACTTTGGGTTTTTCGTGGTATGTAGGCGAATGCTGGGGTAGTTTCTCATCTGCCACGATTTCCTTTCCATCATTTCCCTTTCATTCCGTTTCCCTCTCATTTTCAGGTAGGTTTTATGGTATGTGGCGGTGCCAGATAGATGGCTCGATGCTTGCTCAAAGGAAATCGTACTCCCTGGACACTAGAGTGCTGCTTGGTCGACAGTTCGTTTATCGACTTCTCAAGGCAGCTTCAGCCGTGGGAAGGGTCTTCGATCCTGGCACTGCTAGAGACTTCCACGCGTCTTAGTGCCCTGTAGGCTTCTGTGGTTCCTTCACTTCATCCCCTCCTTCAGGGGAGTATTAGAAACAATAGATCTATGTGAGTCGCCTTCCGCAAGGTGTCCCCCTCCGTTGTATAGCCTATGCCTATACCTACACCGGTGCTTCACACTGGTTTAAAAATGTCATCAACTTTACTTTCTCTACTACGTATAGTAAGTAGGGGAAGTACTGTATTCCACCCAAAAATCCGATACCGAGATTTCACCGAAAATACATGTTTTGAGGTACCCTGGATCCAAAAAAGGATTTTTAGAAAAATATCGGTGCGCGCGTGTGTGTGTGTGTATGTGTGTGTATGTGTGTCTGTGAACAGCATACCTCAGAAACGAAAAGACGAATAACACCAAACTTGGCATTTAGGTTCAGTATGTCCCAAAGATGCGACATGAAAATTTTTAAGGAAATCTCTTCATACGAAACCATCCTTTACATGGAAGATTTTTCGAAAATGTTGATTTTCTAAAAAATGACTATTTTGATTAAATGACCATAAGTTAAAGATATTTACATGACAAATGAATTTTTTTGGAGTAGCCTATGAAGTCCACTTCATATGGAAGAAATTCTGTATAATATTGTATAACTGGTAAAAGTTAAGCGACAGACGAAAACGTACTACACCAAAAATGTAGATCTCTTTAAAACCTACAATTTATTTCAAACACGTTTTTTGTGGCATAAGCCGTTTCTGAGATATCCGTTATTAAAGGTTCGAATTGTTTATTCCTTTATCATTCTTTTAAAGTCCTTCTATAAATTTAATTCCATTTTATTTCTTTTTTGAAAGTAGTTTAATTCCAACTTTATTTCTAATTTTTGGCTGAGGATATCAACCATAACACAAATATTAAAACCAAAAAAATAAATCGATTTAATGATAAGTCTCCGTCCATATAGTCTAACAGTCAGTTGTTTCTCGCGATGTCATGGAAACAGTATGGAATTTTAAGCTCAGCATATAGCGTCCAGTTCTTAAACATTTGACTATCGCTGCTCTCTTTGTATCTACAACAAAATGGTAATGTAGCTATTTTTGCAAAGGTTTATTTGGATGGAAATTAGTAGATAGAAAAATAAGCTTGATTGAGAATAGTTTGCAAACCCACTAATAAAAGGTAGAGAATGTCATGTGACTGTAGCACATTAGGTTTTTCTTTGCTTCTTATTTTTTTCACGCAGGCATACACTAGTTGACTGTACGCACTAATTATAAAATTGCTATCATTATATATTAGGATTTGGAATAATATCGTTGTATAATTTTTAGAGCTTGAATTGGGTCATGCACACTGGGAACACTTTCATTGTTTAGGCCTATTTCTTCATCAAAGTTATCAACAGATACAACCTGGGGAAGAATGACCTTAATGTTAGTACGTGCGTTCTGAAAATATTGATGCCTCACCCAACATGCCTACTGTTTTGTGTTGCGACAGTATGCATAGCGAGCTTGTCTACACGATACGACATCTCCCATCTACGTTTCCATCTTTTCCTGTCACTCCAATCATCATCTGTCATTTGCCTATCTGCCATTGCTTGTCTCACACAACCCCTCCACAACAATCGTGGTCTTCCGATCTTCTTACGCCGAAGAGGTAATTATATAATTTTAATGGTCATTTCTCAGGTGACATTCTTCTAAGGTGTCCATACCATCTTAACCGTCTTCCTTCTATAAAAATGATTATCTTTACTCCTATCACTTGCATCTGCTCTCGTATAGATTCATTTTTACTTTCTCTACTACGTAGGGGGAAGTAGGGGAAGTATTGTATTCCACCAAAAATTCAATACCGAGATTTCACCGGCAATACATGTTCTGAGACCCCCTGAATCCAAAAAAGCATTTTTGGAAACTTGTCCAAACTTGGTATTTAGATTCAGTGTCTTCCAGAGATGCGACACGAAGGTTTTCAAGAAAATCCCCCCCACCCCAGATTACCCTTTACATGGTACATTTTTCGAAAATCTTAATTTTCTCAAAAATGGCACTAACGATTTTGATTAAAATATCATATATTTAAGATACTTTCATTACAAATAAAATGTATATCTTGAATTCTCTGGGAATGTCTCCAAAAGTATTCTTCATTGTGAACGACTTTTGCATAACTGGTAAATCATAAGAGATAGGCAAAATTTTACTACACAAAAAATGTAGATCGCGTTAAAATACACAATTTATGTCATATACATTTTTTTTGTTGAGTGAACCATTTTCGAGATATGACTTGTTATCCCCATAAATTTTCCAATACTTATACTTTTTCTCAAATGGGAATTCCTTATTCATTTTTATTGTCCTGGTAATACAAAGAGAATGGAATACTCCACATAGCAACCAGCTCTTAAAATATCTGTCTATAGCTTAAAGCCTACCAATTCCCCTTGAATCTACAAGAAAATTAGCAATAAGATTGACATCTCCATTAACATGAAGCATATGGAGAATAAGCGTTTGTAAAAATAGTTTGCACAGAAGTACAGAAAGTCATGTGAGTGTAACACATCAGATTTTTTATTTTGTGAAGTCTAGAGACACAACAGCTTCTTCCTCAATAATCCATTTCTATAGGTTTTAAATTATTTTCATTCCTTTTCGAGACCTCCCATAACTCGCGCCATACAATGCAATACTTTCGTCTATTTTTTATAAATTCTTTTCTTTATATTCTTATGTATGTTATTGTTCCAAATTATGGAATGTAATTGTCTTATGGCAACTTTTCTATTTGTAATCTGCGCCTGATTTTAATCTATTTCCTTTGTTTTACATCATTGTTCCTAAATATTAATAAGTTTTACAGCCCATGGTGTTACATTAATCGTTCAACACTGTCACATCCAACAGCACAACCATTTATTCAATTTTAGATAAATTTATTTGTAGGCCTCAATTTTTGTATTCTTCTTGTAATTTTCTAAGCATATATTTTATGTCACTTTCATCTTCAGAGAAATAATTTGATCACCTTGACGATGAATCCCCGGTGTCTCCTTTTGACGTTTTCAATAACTGCTGTTGATTCTACTGCCGGCTGCTACAGTGTTTGGTTGTAAGTAGTTTCTCTCAGGGTATTCGTGGGCGTAGCGCAAAAGGATAGCACCAGTTTAAATTGACTGAGAAATTTAATGTGCTCTAATACTTGAGCTACTGAAGTGAGCTGTTGACCTTGAAAATATAGAATGAAACTGATTATAAATTGTAGCACTCAAAACTATAAAAATTGAGTTATATCTGCTAACTACTGCAGTATCAATTTTACTATTTGAAATAATTTCAGTAATAAAGAAACTAGAAACGTAGGTTGCCGTGAGTCGCTAAAATGCTTAACGGCAATAACCCTCGTGGTTACCGCTAGATAAGTGATGAACCAGCGCGGTCTTACACGCTACGAACTGCCAATCACCGTAAAAGACTATAAGCCCCTAAGGCTGTACACGAAAGAAAAGAAAGAAAAGATACTAATTTTAGCAATACAGGTTCTTTTATTAAGTCCCGCCTACTTTAGAACTACCCCACCAAAGTTCCTACATTATACGTTGCCAAATCTTACGTATCAGAAACACAGCTTTTACCCTTTGATTATCAAATTCTAAGAATTCTTTCACTCTCTCTCTCTCTCTCTCTCATTTTTTCCGAACTGACTTACATGCAGTTTCACATATCGTATTCCTTGACGTCTTGAATTCGAGTACCTGAACATTGATTTAATGAGTTTCTTGCTGACTTAAGTTCGCCGGAACTCTTAACTGCCTTAGCTGCTCTACACTTTAAGTAATTACTTTTCCTGAATCCGTAATCTGTTTGCTACTGACTTCCTTATTCACTTACAAAGTTTTAACCCTTTCTTCTTCCATTATGTATTGATTCAACATATGGAAATTATTTATTGCAATTGCTTGTCTATTTTACTATTGTTTGTTTATTCGATTATTTATATCATCCTGTCAATAATTGCAGTATCAATCTGCAAAACTTAATGAATACAATACGTCATCATTTGCTCTCCAATTTTTAGAGCCTTGATTAGGAAGATTTTAAACAATGTGGGCGCAAGGTAACAGGCTAGACGGAGGCCTTTATCAACGATAAATTATTGGGGAGCTTATTTCTAATCATCTTAACATAGTATAAACATAATGTATAAATGAGTAAGTAAATAAATATATCTCGTATATGGGACCAAAAAAATGTGACATATTAATGAGTAAGGATATGATCGAAAAACGTATAACGTGGCCTAAAGTCGTAAAGTATATCTGGGAGAATGTAGAAGTGAATAACTTACAAGCAAGGCTTAGCTGTATTATTTTATAGCAGTGTACCGCGTTTATCCGTTTGTTGACCGAAGTAAAGTTTTTATGAGGACATTTCCAATGTTCCTCCAAGGATTAATGTTACCCATTCTACAGTGCCATACTTTTGCCGAACTTCAGCACCTCCCTCCCTCCCCCTCTCCATAACTGACGCGTTTAATCTCGCGGCATGTCCGCATCACATGCATTTTCCCACGAGACTACAGGGTGCCTCAAATTAGAAGTCCTACTGTGTCGGATCTTAAACTTTATTAGAGTAGATTTTCTTTATTGCAATACAGGGATGGACAAAGAGGTATAATTTGATTACTTATTGCGCTATTGTGTACTACTGTCACTCTCTTATGGTAGATGACGCTAATCAACACTACCGGAAATGACGCAGCACTTATTATCCTCGTTTTTACTTTCTCTACCACGTACATAAAAAGGAAGAGAAGTATTACATTCCACCAAAAACTTCGATGCTGAGATTTCACCGCAAATACATGTTTTGAGGCACCCTGAATTAAAAAAAATGCATTTTTAGAAAAAGGTCCGTGTTTGTGTTGTGTCAGTGAACAGCAACACTCAAAAGGAAACATTGGATCAACACCAAAATTGAAATTTAAGTCAGTGCCTTCCAAAATGCTACAGGAAGATTTTTAAGAAAATGCCCCTAAACCAAACTACCCTATACATGGAACATTTTTCGAGATTTTTTTATTTTTTAAAAGATGGCTGTAACGATTTTTATTAAAATGCCACATATTAAACATATTTACCTGACAAATAAAATGCATATCTTGAATTTTTGGGGAAAAGCCTATAAAGTCCTCTTCTTTTGGAAGAGTTTTGTGTAATCTTGTATAAGTGATAAATGTTAAGCGATAAACGAAAAAGTACTACATAAAAATGTATATCTCCTTAAAACATATAATTTATTTCAAATAAGTTTTTTGTGGCATAAGCCATTTCTGAGATATCTGCTATTAAGGTTCGAATTGTTCAATACTTAGCCTTTCTTTAAAGTCTTGTCAACATTCAGTTGTTTCTCGCGATTGCGTGGAAACTATGGAATTTTAAGGCCAGCACATAGCGTCTAGTTCTATTGCTGTTCCCTTTGTATCTATAATGAAATGTGTAATTTAGCTATTTCTGCAAAAGTTTATTTGGATTAAAATGAATTAGATATAAAAAATAAGCTTTAATATAACCAGTTTGTATACAACTAATAAACGGTACAGGGTAGAGAAAGTCATGTGAATGAATCACAAAAGAGTTTGTTTTGGGGAGGCATTGAAGTTTAACATTCCTTAACTGAGTATGTCATATCGGACAGTTAATGAAGGAAATTTATGGTATGATTCTCAATGGATCCGGGGTCACTAGAACTCTTCAGGACAAGGGAAAACCACATAAAAGCTTATCCTGGTAACTCGCCTCAAACGAGATTCAACTCGGGACCTCTTGAAGATGAGGCAGTCATTTACGGTTACACCACAGTGGTCGACCTGTTTGATTATCACCTATCCATCTAAGTGTACGAGCTAAATATATACGTATAGCTGGCGCAAAACTTCTGGAATCGTGACCTTGACTGCCACCCCAGCTGCCGAGCCTAGGAATGGTTTATGTTTAGCTTTATCAACGAAAGCGATATAATACCTTTGCTTACTCACAGTGCGTAACACATACAGTCTGCATAGAAAGTGTCCGCATCTTGTAATTTCAAAGAGAACAGCACCTAAATAGAGCTTATTTTATATTTGTTATATTTATAACCATGGCCTCCTACGTTTTCAAAGTTAAGTGGTAAGGTGTTACACAGTCAAAGTAGGGAAATAATTACAAATGTCCTCGACTTCATGAAGCAAGAAGCAGAGATGAAGGAAGAAAATATATGTTCACCCGAGTTCCACAAAAGCCATAAGAGAGTGAAAGAAAGAGTAGCCAAAGCAACTGGTGCTTCACCGAGTTCCGTTTCCAGAGTTCTCAAAGATAAGAAAAATCACGTGGATGAAGGAGTACCATTTGACACACCTGGGAAGAAACATAAAGTCACTAAACGTATTACAGAAATAGATGATTTCGACAAATGCTCTATTCGGCGCACGATTAACAATTCCTATGTGGAAGAAAAAACTGTGCCAACACTAAGCAGATTACTCATAAACCTGAAATACAGCATAAATGTTCATGGTGGTGCTACAAATCTCAGAAAAATTTATAAAATATTTAGGGTTCAAGTGGAAGAAAACGAAATCAAATAGAAGAGTTCTAATAGAAAACCACGACATACGATCTCAGCTGTAAGAGTACCTTACAAATTAGAGGGTCAAACTATAGTGTATGCAGATGAGCCATACATACACAGCAGTCATGCAACATCTAAAAGTTGGAGTGATAATAGCGAATTAGGTTTGCAGACACCTGTTGCCAAAGGGCAAATACTTATTATCGTTCATGCTGTTGGAAAGATCGGCTTCGTTCCAAATACCCTTCTTTTACAAGTCGCAACAAAAAACAGGAGATTTTCATCAAGAAATGAATACAGAAAACTACATGAAATGGATCAACACCATGTTGATACCCAATATGCCTCCTGGGTCCGTTCTGGTTATCGACAATGCTTCTTACCATAACACTCAAATTGACAAACCTCAAATTCCTTGAAAGAAGAAATGAGAGCTTGGCTACTTAGGCATAATATAGCTTTAGATGAAAACATGTATAAAACAGAGCTATATAACTTAATTAAAGCCAACAAACCACTTCAAAAGTCATACATGCTTGACCCGATATTAATACATGGTCATAATGTACTTAGACTGCCACCATATCACCCACATTTAAACCCAATAGAATTAATCTGGGCTGATATCAAAAAATGGGTGACCTGCACAAATATCGCTTTTAAATTAAAAGATGTGGAGCAGTTATGTCGCCAATGATTTGCAGAAATTGGAAGGCCAGAATGGGAAAATGTATGTGGACATGTTGAATAAATTGAGAATCATTATTTCGGAAAAGATGGAATTGCAGAAAATCAAATAGAAACAATTCTCATCCAGGATAATGGTGCAGAAAGTAGTGACAGCGGTGATTATGGCAATGATGTGAGTGATTTCGCAGAAGAGGAAGGTCTTTCAGGTGTGGAAGAGTTGGAGGCAGATGATTGACAGGTTTTTACATTAAGCGCTTTTTACAACGGTGGATTTAAATATACTATATGTAACTATAAGTATATCAGTGCAGCGCAGTGTAGTGCATAACCAGTGTGCGGATATTTGACAATGACTGTCCCACGCACTCCTGCAGCATCAGACGACCGGTCACCTCCTGATCTGGTAAGTAACTCGCTTCATAGCTGTCATTAATATTTTCACATGTTGCGCCAAGTATACAAGAGAGTTACATGAAGCTTAAGTCACTTCGGGCAAGTGTCTTGCAGTCATATTCAATTATTCCTCAAATCAAGGATCTTGATATGACCACAGAACTTATAGAAGGCTATAGAAATGAAAGAATCAAAATTTCTGGGACTTCCGTGACAATACAAAATTCCAAATATTGGACAGTGTATATAAACGAACAATTAGATTTAGGTTTAATCATTGGAATTAATCTTATCAAAGCTTACTTGTCGATATTTTGTTTCGTTGGTCTCCTGAAAAGAATAAACTTTTTCACTTTCCTACTACATACTTAAGAAGGATGTGTTTATCGTATTGGGACACCTCGCCACTGCGACAGCTTTAATTATTGTGGCTACACTCTCCGGAAGGCAGGGATGAGTTGAAGGAGCCGAAGGAGGTCCAAGGTTGGCAAGCAGACAGCCTCCAGAGGCGAGCAGAAGTACGTAATATTTCCAGCTTGAACCTGCGCACTAGAGAGGGAGGATCCACAAGAGAGCGGAACAGCGACCCTAGCTGGCGGGATAACTCACTCTGGCGTAGACGGAGAGAAATCTTTCCAATGCGCATGCATCCACTCCATCTACCTGGCATCGTAAAACCGCAGGACCTGAAATTACATCTGAAAGTGAAATGGGGGATCGTAGTACAATATACCACCCCGGCATTTGTCTTGGCCACCAGGGGAAAGCCACAAAAAAAACATGTTCAGAGTGGGCTGCCAACGGGAATGGAACCCGCGACGTCCTGAATGCGGACCATAGACGCCTAAGCCATCCCGTTCGGTCGTATTGAATTCCACGCATAATTTGATGTCGAGATTTTACCGGAAATACATGTTTTGAGGTCCATAAACACAAAGAAAGTGTTTTAGATAACGGTCTAGTGTGTGCGTGTGTGTTAGCATGTCTCTGTAAACAGCATAACTGCAAAACTGAAAGTCCGATAAATGCCAAACTTGGTATTTAAATTCAGCATCTTCCAAATATGTGACAGAAAAATTCTCAAAAATATCTTCCACCCTAAACTACCCTATACATGGAAACTTTTCCGTTTATTTAATGGCTCTAACGACTTTGATAAAAAGTCCATATATTTAAGGTATTTACCTGACAAATGAATTGTGACTTTGCCCAGCATTCACTCTCACCTATGTTCTCACTGTCACTTTACTAATGTGATGAGTTAAATTTTCTCTGTCGCTTCACTTTTCTTCGCGACATGCCACGTGATTAAATAAGTAGAAGAAGCCTCTTCTTCGGAAGATTCACTCTCGAACACAGGACATCTCTAATCCCTCACGGAAGCATCACTCTCTTTGCGTCAAATGTTGTCCAGAGAGTGCCAGAAAGTTGGAGAGTCGGAGAGAAAGGAAACTTCCACAAGATTCTGGTTATCTCTCGACAGCGTTTCTGGTGTTACTCGAGCGAGCGCGCTACTTATCTCTACGTATGTCTTACTGACAGGTCGGTCGAGCCAGCTGATTGCTCGGCACGCAACTGCGTCACAAAATGAATATCTTGAGTTGTCTGGGAATAGCCTGTGAAGTCATCTCCATTCGGAAGAAATTTTTATAACAGCTTAACTATATGGCATAAACAAAAAGTCTAGACCTCTTTAAAACATACAGCTTAGTTCAAATTCTTATGGCATCAGCCATTTCCGAGATGTCCATTTAAATTGGTTTGAATTTTTTATTACCTACTTTAGTCACATTCTTATTGTGCTGTCGCTATTCCATTATTTCTTCATTGTAACGGAAAGTGTGTAGTTCTTCAAAGTCAGCCAGCATACACCGGTTAACTTTAAAACATTTGACAATCGATTCGGTTTTCTCTATCCCCCACAAAGGAAATGTGAAATGCAAATACCTCTGCATTGGTTTATTCTGAGTAACATGAATTTTATAGGAAAAAATCCGATCTGTTACGTTTACGTGACCTTCTCTACCCCCCCCCCTCGTTAATTAGTGAGTACACAGATTATACTTACGAAAGCTTATTTTCCTATCCACTTCATTTTAATCCAAATAAACGTTTGCAGAAATAGCTACATTACACATTTCGTTATAGATACAAAGAGAACAGCGATAGTCAAATATTTTAAAACTGGACGCTATATGCTGCCCATAAAATTTAATGCTCTGTCCATAACCTTGCGGGAAATTTTGAAAATCGACAGGACTTTAAAAGAATGGCTATCTATTGAAAATTAAAATCATTACCAACGGATATCTTGTAAATGGCTAATGCTATAAAAATGTATTTAAAATGAATTATGTGCTTTAAAGATATCTACTTTTTTATGTAGTACGCTTTCGTCACTTAACGTTCACCAGTTATACAAGATTAGTAGTATTAGTCCCGGATGAGCCAATTGGATTAACGATAATCCTGCCGCTAGGGGCGCTAGTGTCGCTAGTGTCGCTGCGTGCGACGGCGGCGGCGGGAAGTTTGAAAAGCGCCCTGAGCGGAAGGATTATCGTTATTGCAATTGGTTCATCCGGGAGACGAGTTAAAAGAATTGAGGATTAGGGTAAGGTGAAGGAAAAAGAGGAAGTGACGTGGAGTGTTTTGATTGGTTCGTTAATTCGGGTGGAAGATGAAGGAAGGAAGATGAAAGAGTATGGAGGTCGCGTGATGGAGAGGAGCGGGGTGGCGAGGTGTTGTCTGTGCGGAGGTCGGGACTGAAAGAGGGAAAAGATGGGGAGCGAGGGATAAAAAGTATAACAGAAAGTGACGTGTGAAGTTGTGATTGGTGGGAATAAGAAGTGATGTTATTGGTGGAAAGGAACAAATGAAAGTTGTTGATTGGTAAGAATAAGAGAGATTATGATTGGTGGAAAGAAAAAGGTGTGGGAGTGGGGTATGTTGGAGGTGATGGGAAAGGTAAGTTTTGCTAGCAACAAGATTTGCAAAAGCCTGTCGAGAACTGATCAGCAATTTTTGAACGTTGGATGGTGGTTTTCTTGAGTGGATAGAGAGATGGGACGATATGAGATGCGGTGGCGAAAATGGGAACTAAACAAGATGGTTGAGACAAGAGGTTTAAGGACGAGGAAATTTGGAGGTTAGTGGTGAACATGGCGGTTGGAAGAGGTGGGGGCAAGGAGACGCGGTGGTGAGAATGGGAACTAAAAGAAGATGGCGGTAGCAAGAGCTTAGAAGAGCAGATTTTGAGGTTAAAATAGTGGGAACTAAAAATGGCGGAGGGTCTGCGACAAGGAGATGTGGTGAGAACTAAACAAGATGGCGGACGCAAGAGGAGGGTAAGGAGATTTGAGGTTAAAGTACCAAAACACGAAAGGATATATTCCTACGCCAAGAAGGCCCGAAAAATAATTATGCGTGTGGTACTTACCTGTTACTGGTGTGGATGCGTCACCAAAAGCGCAGCAGCTTCACGCGACGCGAAAAAATAAAAGCAAACTGTTTTTGAAAATGCTTAACCAGCTTTAAGATCAACCAACATCACTACGCACTGATATACCTAGGTTTTTTAAAGCGGTACAGACGCCCTTTGCAGAGACGTAATTTAACTATACCAAAAACCTGGTACTGGACCATCGTGATGGTCGCTAGCGTACGTAGGAGCAGGGTTCTCATAGCCGGTCGAAAGCGGTCAAAAAAGTGTACGACGTAGGTGTTCACAGTAGCTGCTGTCAAGTCAACCGTCGAGGTGTGAATGAACGAGATCTGTTCTTGCCGGCAATCTGGTTGGGAGATGAGAGGCGCGGTGGTAAAAATGGGAACTAAATAAGATGGCGGAGGCATGAAGTTGAGGTTAAGGAGCGGTGAGGTGTTGTCTGTGCGGAGGTTGGGACTGAAAGAGGGGAAAGATGGCGAACGAGGGATAAAAAGTATAACAGAAAGTGACGTGTGAAGTTGTGATTGGTGGGAATAAGAAGTGATGTTATTGGTGGAAAGGAACAAATGAAAGTTGTTGATTGGTAAGAATAAGAGAGATTATGATTGGTGGAAAGAAAAGGGTGTGGGAGTGGGGTATGTTGGAGGTGATGGAAAAGGTAAGTTTTGCTACCAACAACATTTGCAAAAGCCTATCCAGAACTCATCAGCAATTTTAAATAACTAGTGATTCGGGGTTTTCTCTGGTTGGTAGACGAACGCAAGCTGTTTCTGCTTTTTCATAGGTTTTCCCAAAATTGAAAATGCATATATATTGTAACACAAATGTGTGCAGTGCAAAAGAAAATAACAATTAAATAGGCACACACACACGCACACACACACCCGTTGCAGTTGCCATACTTATATTATTCGTCTTTTCCTTTTTTTGTTTTTTTTCTTTTTGTTTTTTCGTTTTTTTAAAAAATAACTAGCTTTTGGGGGTTTTCTGCGGATGGTAAACGAATGCAAGCTCTTTCTGCTTTTTCATAGGTTTTCCCTGGTTGGTAGGCGTTTGCTGTAGTGGTTGACGAAGCCGTTTCTAATTTTCGAGGTTTTTCAGGTTTTTAGTGGTTGTCCCTGCCCGGTAGGCAAATGATGAAGTTTTACCTTGTCGGCGCACGGATACTAGGCACATACTCGCAGACACACACACATTTAATAGTAGCGTGTAGCAAACTGTTTTTGAAAAATGCTTAACCAGCTTTAAGATCAACCAACATCACTACGCACTGATATACCTAGGTTTTTTAAAGCGGTACAGACGCCCTTTGCACAGACGTAATTTAACTATACCAAAAACCTGGTACTGGGCCATCGTAATGGTCGCTAGCGTACGTAGGAGCAGGGTTCTCATTGCCGGTCGAAAGCGGTCAAAAAAGTGTACTATCTTGTTTTCATGGGTTTTCCAGATCGGTAGGCGTTAGAATACTCTTAGAGCTTTTTTTCAGGTTTTTCGCGGTTGTCCCTGTCCGGTAGGCAAATGATGAAGTTTTTCTATAATGTCGTCGTTTTGGCTTGTGGCGCACGGATACTAGGCACATACTCGCACACACACACACTATAATAGTAGCGTATAAAAATTTAACAAACAAAATCTACACAATGACAAAATTGAAAATGTATATATATTTTAACACAAAAGTGTGCAGTGCAAACGATTTTCTAGCCCCTAGTGAGTGTAAAATTGCGTTTACTTCACTTCTTTCAAACTGCTTAAAAATCATATAAATGGTTGTTACACTTCATAATAAGCCTATATATACCAAGAATACTCAGTTTTTAAAAAGTCAGGAAATTGGATTTTCTAGCTCCTAGTGAGTGTAAAATCGCGTTTACTTCACTTCTTTCAAACTGCTTAAAATTCATATAAATGGATGTATCACCTCATAATAAGCCTCTATACACCAAAAATATTGAATTTTTAACAAGTAAAGAAAATCGATTTTCTAGCCCCTAGTGAGTGTTAAATCGCGTTTACTTCACTTCTTTCAAACTTCGAAAAAATCATATAAATGGTTGTTTCACGTCATAAGCCTTTATATACCAAAAATACTGAGTTTTTAAAAAGTCAAGAAAATGGATTTTCTAGCACCTAGTGAGTGCTTCTTTCAAATTTCGAAAAAATCATATAAATGGTTGTTTCACGTCATAATAAGCCTATATATACCAAGAATACTCAGTTTTTAAAAAGTCAGGAAATTGGATTTTCTAGCTCCTAGTGAGTGTAAAATCGCGTTTACTTCACTTCTTTCAAACTGCTTAAAATTCATATAAATGGATGTATCACCTCATACTAAGCCTCTATATCAAGAAAATCGATTTTCTAGCCCCTAGCGAGTGTAAAATCGCGTTTACTTCACTTCTTTCAAACTGCTTAAAAATCATATAAACGAATGTTACACCTCATAATAGGCCTCTATATACCAAAAATTCTGAGTATTCAAAAAGTCAAGAAAATCGATTTTCTAGCCCCTAGTGAGTGTAAAATCGCGTTTACTTCACTTCTTTCAAACTTCGAAAAAATCATATAAATGGTTGTTTCACGTTATAATAAGCCTATATATACCAAGAATACTGAGTTTTTAAAAAGTCAAGAAATTCGATTTTCTAGCTGCTAGTGAGTGTAAAATCGCGTTTACTTCACTTCTTTCAAACTGCTTAAAATTCATATAAATGGATGTATCACCTCATAATAAGCCTCTATATACCAAGAATATTGAATTTTTAACAAGTAAAGAAAATCGATTTTCTAGTCCCTAGTGAGTGTTAAATCGCGTTTACTTCACTTCTTTCAAACTTCGAGAAAATCATATAAATGGTTGTTTCACGTCATAATAAGCCCATATATACCAAAAATACTGAGTTTTTAAAAAGTCAAGAAAATGGATTTTCTAGCACCTAGTGAGTGTAAAATCGCGTTTACTTCACTTCTTTCAAACTTCGAAAAAATCATATAAATGGTTGTTTCACGTCATAATAAGCCTATATATACCAAGAATACTCAGTTTTTAAAAAGTTAAAACATTGGATTTTCTAGCTCCTAGTGAGTGTAAAATTGCGTTTACTTCACTTCTTTCAAACTGCTTAAAATTCATATAAATGGATGTATCACCTCATAATAAGCCTCTATATACCAAGAAAAACGCTTTTCTAGCCCCTAGCGAGTGTAAAATCGCGTTTTCTTCACTTCTTTCAAACTGCTTAAAAATCATATAAATGAATGTATCACCTCATAATAAGCCTCTATATACCAATAATACCGAGTATTCAAAAAGTCAAGAAAATCGATTTTCTAGCCCCTAGTGAGTGTAAAATCGCGTTTACTTCACTTCTTTCAAACTTCGAAAAAATCATATAAATGGTTGTTTCACGTTATAATAAGCCTATATATACCAAGAATACTGAGTTTTTAAAAAGGCAAGAAATTCGATTTTCTAGCTGCTAGTGAGTGTAAAATCGCGTTTACTTCACTTCTTTCAAACTGCTTAAAATTCATATAAATGGATGTATCACCTCATAATAAGCCTCTATATACCAAAAATATTGAGTTTTTAAAAAGTCAAGAAAATCGATTTTCTAGCCCCTAGCGAGTGTAAAATCGCGTTTACTTCACTTCTTTCAAACTGCTTAAAATTCATATAAATGGATGTATCACCTCATAATAAGCCTCTATATACCAAGAATATTGAATTTTTAACAAGAAAAGAAAATAGATTTTCTAGCCCCTAGTGAGTGTTAAATCGCGTTTACTTCACTTCTTTCAAACTTCGAAAAAATCATATAAATGGTTGTTTCACGTTATAATAAGCGTATATATACCAAGAATACTGAGTTCTTAAAAAGTCAAGAAATTCGATTTTCTAGCTGCTAGTGAGTGTAAAATCGGGTTTACTTCACTTCTTTCAAACTTCTTAAAATTCATATAAATGGATGTATCGCCTCATAATAAGCCCCTATATACCAAGAATATTGAATTTTTAACAGGTAAAGAAAATCGATTTTCTAGCCCCTAGTGAGTGTTAAATCGCGTTTACTTCACTTCTTTCAAACTGCTTAAAAATCATATAAATGGTTGTTTCACGTTATAATAAGCCTATATATACCAAGAATACTGAGTTCTTAAAAAGTCAAGAAATTCGATTTTCTAGCTGCTAGTGAGTGTAAAATCGGGTTTACTTCACTTCTTTCAAACTGCTTAAAATTCATATAAATGGATGTATCACCTCATAATAAGCCTCTATATACCAAGAATACTGAGTTTCTAAAAAGTCAAGAAAATCGATTTTCTAGCCCCTAGCGAGTGTAAAATCGCGTTTACTTCACTTCTTTCAAACTGCTTAAAAATCATATAAATGGTTGTTACACGTCATAATAAGCCTATATATACCAAGAATACTCAGTTTTTAAAAAGTCAGGAAATTGGATTTTCTAGCTCCTAGTGAGTGTAAAATCGCGTTTACTTCACTTCTTTCAAACTTCGAAAAAATCATATAAATGGTTGTTTCACGTTATAATAAGCCTATATATACCAAGAATACTGAGTTTTTAAAAAGTCAGGAAATTCGATTTTCTAGCTGCTAGTGAGTGTAAAATCGCGTTTACTTCACTTCTTTCAAACTTCGAAAAAATCATATAAATGGTTGTTTCACGTCATAATAAGCCTTCATATACCAAAAATGCTGAGTTTTTTTCGTACTCACCTATAAGAGATAGAGGGTAGAGGTCATACGAACGTATCACTTGAGAATTTTTATTCTGCAGTTGGTGTTACTCCTTAGAAAGGAAGTATCTGCTGATTCTATTTATTTCTTACATTTTACATAACACGTATGCACTGCACAACACAAAAACACTACACACGACACTCATAGTTTTAAATATTGCACTAGTGGGGGTGCAAGCTGACCCACTATTAACAACAGGTAGCAAGCGTTACAGTTCTGCTCACTTTAGTATCGGAGATAACAGTAAAAAAGAATCATTCTCATGTACAGCACTACGAGCAAAGACCGTGTGCTGATGTGTGTGTAAAATGATCGTGAGAAACGGATGTTCGTCAGCGATAATATCTTTTAAATGCAGTTTTATTGTCGATGGTAGGGATCGTGCAGTGGTGGATCGTGACAGGAAATGCACTGCAAATGACTGCGTTTACAATTTGACAATTTGTGGCGAAATAAGGCATTTAACTCGAGGCGTATGCTGAAACTGCTGTTGCGATAAGCGAGCTTATAAAAACCCGGCAATAAAACAAAAACCATTATTGGCAAGATGCCCGGCGTGACGCATTGCGCGGCGCGCGTTTAACGTAAACCGTTACAGTTGCCATACTTATATTATCCGTTTTTTTAAAAAAAAATCTTTGCCATCTTAGTTCACAAATTCACCGCTAATTCCTTCTCGTCATTTTTCATCCAATCACCTTTGATTTTATTTTCGCCTATCACATCACGTTATTTCAATTTGTCCACCTATTAGAGATAGCCTTATTTTCACCAATCACAACGTTCCACGTCACTACTTGTTCTGCTTTTTAACCCTCGGTCGTGCATGTTTTGCGTCCTTGAGTTTCCATACCTCGCACACGCAACACCACAGCGCGATAACATGTCCACGTGCTAGCTGGTGTACCGGTACGATCGCCTCTTGGGCCTGCTCAACGCCGAGGAAGTGGTAGTGCAGACCTGCGTACCCGTGACGAACCAGGTCATGTACGTGGTGTTGAGGTAACTCCGAGGAGAGCCCCAATGTGATCCACCTACCAATGCCGTGATTGCGGCTTACACCACGGCACACAAGTGCCTAGTGTTATTTTGTCACCTGAAGCGAAAGGTCTCCGTGGACACGTATCGAAGCTGCAATCTACCGTTCACGTATAGAAACATAGGTACAGTTGCCTAGCACTAAGGTCTCCGTGGACACGTATCGAAGCTGCCATCTGACGTTCACGTATAGAAACACAGGTACAGTTGCCTAGCACTAAGGTCTCCGTGGACACGTATCGAAGCTGCAATCTGCCGTTCACGTATAGAAACAGAGTTGCAGTTGCCTACCACTAAGGTCTCCGTGAACACGTATCGAAGCTGCAATCTGCCGTTCACGTATAGAAACAGAGGTACAGGTGCCTAGCACTAAGGTTTCCGTGGACACGTATCGAAGCTGCCATCTGACGTTCACGTATAGAAACACAGGTACAGTTGCCTAGCACTAAGGTCTCCGTGGACACGTATCGAAGCTGCAATCTGCCGTTCACGTATACAAACAGGTATAGTTGCCTAGCACTAAGATCTCCGTGGACACGTATCCAACTTGCAATCTGCCGTTGACGTATAGAAACAGAGGTATAGTTGCCTAGCACTAAGGTCTCCGTGGACACGTATCGAAGCTGCAATCTGCCGTTCACGTATAGAAACAGAGGTACAGTTGCCTAGCACTAAGCTCTCCGTGGACAAGTATCGAAGCTGCAATCTGCCGTTCACGTATAGAAACAGAGGTGCAGTTGCCTAGCACTAAGGTCTCCGTGAACACGTATCGAAGCTGCAATCCGCCGTTCACGTATACAAACAGAGGTACAGTTGCCTAGCGCTAAGTTCTCCGTGGACACGTATCGAAGCTGCCATCTGACGTTCACGTATAGAAACACAGGTACAGTTGCCTAGCACTAAGGTCTCCGTGGACACGTATCGAAGCTGTAATCTGCCGTTCACGTATACAAACAGGTATAGTTGCCTAGCACTAAGATCTCCGTGGACACGTATCCAACCTGCAATCTGCCGTTCACGTATAGAAACAGAGGTATAGTTGCCTAGCACTAAGGTCTCCGTGGACACGTATCGAAGCTGCAATCTGTCGTTCACGTATAGAAACAGAGGTACAGTTGCCTAGCACTAAGGTCTCCGTGGTCACTTATCGAAGCTGCAATTTGCATTGGCACCGGGTTTTTATAAGCTCGCTTATCGCAACCGCAGTTTCAGCATACGCGTCGAGTTAAATGCCCTATTTCGCCACAAATTGCCAAATTGTAAACGCAGTCATTTGCAGTGCATTTCCTGTCACGATCCACCACTGCACGATCCCTACCATCGACAATAAAACTGCATTTAAAAGATTTTATCGCTGACGTACATCCGTTTCTCACGCTCATTTTACACACACATCAGCACACGGTCTTTGCACGTAGTGCTGTACATGAGAATGATTCTTTTTTACTGTTTTCTCCGATACTAAAGTGAGCAGAACTGT
Source organism: Deroplatys truncata (assembly GCA_030765065.1). Classification (NCBI taxonomy): domain Eukaryota; kingdom Metazoa; phylum Arthropoda; class Insecta; order Mantodea; family Mantidae; genus Deroplatys; species Deroplatys truncata. The sequence goes on along the minus strand of CM060988.1, from coordinate 168,089,806 downwards.
AACGCTTGCTACCTGTTGTTAATAGTGGTTCAGCTTGCAACCGCACTAGTGCAATATTTAAAACTATGAGTGTCGTGTGTAGTGTTTTTGTGTTGTGCCGTGCATACGTGTTATGTAAAATGTAAGAATTAAATAGAATCAGCAGATACTTCCTTTCTAAGGAGTAACACCAACTGCAGAATAAAAATTCTCAAGTGTTACGTTCGTATGACCTCTACCCTCTATCTCTTATATGTGAGTAAGAAAAAAAACTCAGTATTTTTGGTATATGAAGGCTTATTATGACGTGAAACAACCATTTATATGATTTTTTCGAAGTTTGAAAGAAGTGAAGTAAACGCGATTTTACACTCACTAGCAGCTAGAAAATCGAATTTCTTGACTTTTTAAAAACTCAGTATTCTTGGTATATATAGGCTTATTATAACGTGAAACAACCATTTTATGATTCTTTCGAAGTTTGAAAGAAGTGAAGTAAACGCGATTTTACACTCACTAGGGGCTAGAAAATCGATTTTCTTGACTTTTTGAATACTCAGTATTTTTGGTATATAGAGGCTTATTATGAGGTGATACATTCATTTATATGATTTTTAAGCAGTTTGAAAGAAGTGAAGTAAACGCGATTTTACACTCGCTAGGGGCTAGAAAATCGATTTTCTTGACATTTTAAAAACTCAGTATTCTTGGTATATAGAGGCTTATTATGAGGTGATACATCCATTTATATGAATTTTAAGCAGTTTGAAAGAGGTGAAGTAAACGCGATTTTACACTCACTAGCAGCTAGAAAATCGAATTTCTTGACTTTTTAAGAACTCAGTATTCTTGGTATATATAGGCTTATTATAACGTGAAACAACCATTTATATGATTTTTAAGCAGTTTGAAAGAAGTGAAGTAAACGCGATTTTACACTCGCTAGGGGCTAGAAAATCGATTTTCTTGACTTTTTGAATACTCAGTATTTTGGTATATATAGGCATATTATGAGGTGATACATTCATTTATATGATTTTTAAGCAGTTTGAAAGAAGTGAAGTAAACGCGATTTTACACTAGCTAGGGGCTAGAAAATCGATTTTCTTGACTGTTTAAAAACTCAATATTTTTGGTATATAGAGGCTTATTATGAGGTGATACATCCATTTATATGAATTTTAAGCAGTTTGAAAGAAGTGAAGTAAACGCGATTTTACACTCACTAGCAGCTAGAAAATCGTATTTCTTGACTTTTTAAAAACTCAGTATTCTTGGTATATATAGGCTTATTATAACGTGAAACAACCATTTATATGATTTTTTCGAAGTTTGAAAGAAGTGAAGTAAACGCGATTTTGTTTTCACTAGGGGCTAGAAAATCGATTTTCTTGACTTTTTGAATACTCAGTATTCTTGGTATATATAGGCTTACTATAACGTGAAACAACCATTTTTATGATTTTTAAGCAGTTTGAAAGAAGTGAAGTAAACACGATTTAACACTCGCTAGGGGCTAGAAAATCGACTTTCTTGACTTTTTGAATACTCATTTTTTTTGGTATATAGAGGATTATTATGAGGTGATACATTCATTTATATGATTTTTAAGCAGTTTGAAAGAAGTGAAGTAAACGCGATTTTACACTCGCTAGGGGTAGAAAACGTTTTTCTTGGTATATAGAGGCTTATTATGAGGTGATACATCCATTTATATGAATTTTAAGCAGTTTGAAACAAGTGAAGTAAACGCGATTTTACACTCACTAGGAGCTAGAAAATCCAATTTCTTAACTTTTTAAAAACTGAGTATTCTTGGTATATATAGGCTTATTATGACGTGAAACAACCATTTATATGATTTTTAAGCTGTTTGAAAGAAGTGAAGTAAACGCGATTTTACACTCACTAGGTGCTAGAAAATCCATTTTCTTGACTTTTTAAAAACTCAGTATTTTTGGTATATATAGGCTTATTATGACGTGAAACAACCATTTATATGATTTTTTCGTAGTTTGAAAGAAGTGAAGTAAACGTGATTTAACACTCACTAGGGGCTAGAAAATCGATTTTCTTTACTTGTTAAAAATTCAATATTCTTGGTATATAGAGGCTTATTATGAGGTGATACATCCATTTATATGAATTTTAAGCAGTTTTTAAGAAGTGAAGTAAACGCGATTTTACACTCACTAGGAGCTAGAAAATCCAATTTCTTGACTTTTTGAATACTCAGTATTTTTGGTATATAGAGGCTTATTATGAGGTGATACATTCATTTATATGATTTTTAAGCAGTTTGAAAGAAGTGAAGTAAACGCGATTTTACACTCGCTAGGGGCTAGAAAATCGATTTTCTTGACTTTTTAAAAACTCAATATTTTGGTATATAGAGGCTTATTATGAGGTGATACATCCATTTATATGAATTTTAAGCAGTTTGAAAGAAGTGAAGTAAACGCGATTTTACACTCACTAGCAGCTAGAAAATCGAATTTCTTGACTTTTTAAAAACTCAGTATTTTTGGTATATATAGGCTTATTATAACGTGAAACAACCATTTATATGATTTTTTCGAAGTTTGTAAGAAGTGAAGTAAACGCGATTTTACACTCACTAGGGGCTAGAAAATCGATTTTCTTGACTTTTTGAATACTCAGTATTTTTGGTATATAGAGGCTTATTATGAGGTGATACATTCATTTATATGATTTTTAAGCGGTTTCAAAGAAGTGAAGTAAACGCGATTTTACGCTCGCTAGGGGCTAGAAAATCGATTTTCTTGGTATATAGAGGCTTAGTATGAGGTGATACATCCATTTATATGAATTTTAAGCAGTTTGAAAGAAGTGAAGTAAACGCGATTTTACACTCACTTGGAGCTAGAAAATCCAATTTCTTGACTTTTTAAAAACTGAGTATTCTTGGTATATGTAGGCTTATTATGACGTGAAACAACCATTTATATGATTTTTAAGCAGTTTGAAAGAAGTGAAGTAAACTATTTTACACTCACTAGGTGCTAGAAAATCCATTTTCTTGACTTTTTAAAAACTCAGTATTTTTTGTATATATAGGCTTATTATGACGTGAAACAACCATTTATATGATTTTTTCGAAGTTTGAAAGAAGTGAAGTAAACGCGATTTAACACTCACTAGGGGCTAGAAAATCGATTTTCTTCACTTGTTAAAAATTCAATATTCTTGGTATATAGAGGCTTATTATGAGGTGATACATCCATTTATATGAATTTTAAGCAGTTTGAAAGAATTGAAGTAAACGCGATTTTACACTCACTAGGAGCTAGAAATCCATTTTCTTGACTTTTTAAAAACTCAGTATTCTTGGAATATATAGGCTTATTATGACGTGAAACAACCATTTATATGATTTTTAAGCAGTTTGAAAGAAGTGAAGTAAACGCAATTTTACACTCACTAGGGGCTAGAAAATCGTTTGCACTGCACACTTTTGTGTTAAAATATATATACATTTTCAATTTTGTCATTGTGTAGATTTTGTTTGTTAAATTTTTTATACGCTACTATTATAGTGTGTGTGTGTCTGTGTGTGTGTGTGCGAGTATGTGCCTAGTATCCGTGCGCCACAAGCCAAAACGACGACATTATAGAAAAACTTCATCATTTGCCTACCGGACAGGGACAACCGCGAAAAACTTGAAAAAAGCTCTAAGAGTATTCTAACGCCTACCGGTCTGGAAAACCCATGAAAACAAGATAGTACACTTTTTTGACCGCTTTCGAGCGGCAATGAGAACCCTGCTCCTACGTACGCTAGCGACCATTACGATGGCCCAGTACCAGGTTTTTGGTATAGTTAAATTACGTCTGTGCAAAGGGCGTCTGTACCGCTTTAAAAAACCTAGGTATATCAGTGCGTAGTGATGTTGGTTGATCTTAAAGCTGGTTAAGCATTTTTCGAAAACAGTTTGCTACACGCTACTATTAAATGTGTGTGTGTGTGTGCGAGTATGTGCCTAGTATCCGTGCGCCGACAAGGTAAAACTTCATCATTTGCCTACCGGGCAGGGACAACCACTAAAAACCTGAAGAACCTCGAAAATTAGAAACGGCTTCGTCAACCACTACAGCAAACGCCTACCAACCAGGGAAAACCTATGAAAAAGCAGAAAGAGCTTGCATTCGTTTACCATCCGCAGAAAACCCCCAAAAACTAGTTATTTTTTAAAAAAACAAAAAGAAAAAAAGAAAAAAAAAGGAAAAGACGAATAATATAAGTATGGCAACTTCAACGGGTGTGTGTGTGTGTGTGTGTGGGTGCCTATTTAATTTTTATTTTCTTTTGCACTGCACAAATTTGTGTTACAATATATATGCTTTTTCAATTTTGGGAAAACCTATGAAAAAGCAGAAACAGCTTGCATTCGTCTACCAACCAGAGAAAACCCCGAAACACTAGTTATTTAAAATTGCTGATGAGTTCTGGATAGGCTTTTGCAAATGTTGTTGGTAGCAAAACTTACCTTTTCCATCACCTCCAACATACCCCACTCCCACACCTTTTTTCTTTCCACCAATCATAATCTCTCTTATTCTTACCAATCAACAACTTTCATTTGTTCCTTTCCACCAATAACATCACTTCTTATTCCCACCAATCACAACTTCACACGTCACTTTCTGTTATACTTTTTATCCCTCGTTCGCCATCTTTCCCCTCTTTCAGTCCCAACCTCCGCACAGACAACACCTCACCGATCCTTAACCTCAACTTCATGCCTCCGCCATCTTATTTAGTTCCCATTTTTACCACCGCGCCTCTCATCTCCCAACCAGATTGCCGGCAAGAACAGATCTCGTTCATTCACACCTCGACGGTTGACTCGACAGCAGCTACTGTGAACACCTACGTCGTACACTTTTTTGACCGCTTTCGACCGGCTATGAGAACCCTGCTCCTACGTACGCTAGCGACCATCACGATGGTCCAGTACCAGGTTTTTGGTATAGTTAAATTACGTCTCTGCAAAGGGCGTCTGTACCGCTTTAAAAAACCTAGGTATATCAGTGCGTAGTGATGATGGTTGATCTTAAAGCTGGTTAAGCATTTTCTAAAACAGTTTGCTTTTATTTTTTCGCGTCGCGTGAAGCTGCTGCGCTTTTGGTGACGCATCCACACCAGTAACAGATAAGTACCACACGCATAATTATTTTTCGGGACTGCTTGGCGTAGGAATATATCCTTTCGTGTTTTGGTACTGTAACCTCAAATCTCCTTACCCTCCTCTTGCGTCCGCCGTCTTGTTTATTTCTCACCACATCTCCTTGTCGCAGACACTCCGCCATTTTTAGTTCCCACTATTTTAACCTCAAAATCTGCTCTTCTAAGCTCTTGCTACCGCCATCTTCCTTTAGTTCCCATTCTCACCACCGCGTCTCCTTGCACCCACCTCTTCCGACCGCCATGTTCACCACTAACCTCCAAATTTCCTCGTCCTTAAACCTCTTGTCTCAACCATCTTGTTTAGTTCCCATTTTCGCCACCGCATCTCATATCGCCCCATCTCTCTATCCACTCAAGAAAACCACCATCCAACGTTCGAAAATTGCTGATCAGTTCTCGACAGGCTTTTGCAAATCTTGTTGCTAGCAAAACTTACCTTTCCCATCACCTCCAACATACCCCATTCCCACACATTTTTCTTTCCACCAATCATAATCTCTCTTATTCTTACCAATCAACAACTTTCATTTGTTCCTTTCCACCAATAACATCACTTCTTATTCCCACCAATCACAACTTCACACGTCACTTTCTGTTATACTTTTTATCCCTCGCTCCCCATCTTTTCCCTCTTGCAGTCCCGACCTCCGCACAGACAACACCTCGCCACCCCGCTCCTCTCCATCACGCGACCTCCATGCTCTTTCATCTTCCTTTTTTTCATCTTCCACCCGAATTAACGAACCAATCAAAACACTCCACGTCACTTCCTCTTTTTCCTTCACCTTACCCTAATCCTCAATTCTTTTAACTCGTCTCCCGGATGAACCAATTGCAATAACGATAATCCTTCCGCTCAGGGCGCTTTTCAAACTTCCCGCCGCCGCCGTCGCACGCAGCGACACTAGCGCCCCTAGCGGCAGGATTATCGTTAATCCAATTGGCTCATCCGGGACTAATACTACAACATTACAAATACAATATTTCTTTCGAATAAAGTCTTCTTCACAGGCTATTCACATAACATTCAAGATATACATTTTATTTGTCCTGTAAATATCCATAATACGTGGCATTTTAATCAAAATCGTTACCGCCCTTAACAGAAACTCAAAAATGTTCCATGTAAAGGGTAGTTTGAGATGGAGAAATTCTTCAAAATCTTTTTGTCGCATGTTTGGTGGATACAGAACTTAAATACCAAATTTTGTGTTTATCCGACGTTTCGTTTTGAGTTATGATGTTCACACGCACACTCAATGGTTTTCTAAAAATGTTTTTTTGTATTCAGAGGGCCTCAAAACATGTATTTACGGCCAAATCTCGTGTGAACGCAATGTGTTTTCTCCCTACTAGGTATGTGGTAGAGAAAATAATAGCTTTCGCAAGAATAGTCTATAAGGCTATATAAAAGGAACGATGGTGGGTAAAGGGTCATGTGAATGTAATACACAGAACTTTTTTACAATTTGTTCTTATTACTTCCTGAACAATTTTAATGAATAGATGCATATCACAAAATTCAGATCCAAATACAGATCTAGCTCGGATCTAGTATTTTATTATACTAATTTATAAATTAGTGGGAAAAATTGTAACACTAACTACCATAGAAGCTACCTTATTGGATTTTTACTTTCTCTACTATGTATAGTAAGTAGGGGAGGTATTGTGTTCCACTCAAAAGTTCGATATCGAGATTTTAACGGAAATATATGTTTTGATACCCCTGAATCCAAAAAAAGCATTTTTGGAAACATGTCCGTGTGTGTGTCTGTCTGTCTATGAACAGCATAACTCAGAAACGAACAGTCGGATAAACACCAAACCTGGTATTCAGGTTCAGTATCTTCCGAGATGCGACACAAATGTTTTCAAGAAAATCCCCTCCCAGATTACCCTTTACATGGAACATTTTTCGAAAATTTTAATTTTCTCAAAAATGGCTCTAACGATTTTGATTAAAATATAATATATTTAAGATACTTCCATGACAAATAAAATGTATATCTTGAATTTTCCGCGAATGTCTCCAAAAGTATTCTTCATTGTGAACGACTTTTGTATAACTGAACAAACCATAAGAGATAGACAAAATTTTACTACACCAAAAATGTAGATCCGTCAAAACACACAAATTATGTCATATACATTTTTTTGCTGGGTGAACTATTTTCGAGATATTACTTGTTATTCCCTTAAACTTTCCAATACTTAATCGTTTTCTCAAATTCGTTATTCATTTTTTTGTCCTGGTAATGCAAAGAAAATGGAATACTCCACATAGCAACCAGCTCTTAAAATATTTGCCTATAGCATAAAGCCTACCAATTCCCCTTGCATCTACAAGAAAATTAGCAATAAGATTAACATCTCGATATCTCGATTAACATGAAGCAGATGGAGAATAAGCGTTTGTAAAAATAGTTTGTACAAATGTAGAGAAAGTCATGTGAGTGTAACACATTAGATTTTTAATATATATCATTGTAACTACTATGGTGAAACGTTAGTTTCCGGATTAGTTACCTATGATAATTAAAAACATATGTCGCAACCTTGTACTAGAGTAACCTGCTTCCGCAACTAGCGATTCTGCACTATCACTGAAACCGTGTTGATATACGCAACAATGGATTCAATTCGATCTAAATCCATCAGTCTGCGAGTGACGCAGTGCACCATCACCTTTTTCTCTGCCAGCGCTTTAAGAGACAATTTCATGGCCCTCTGAGAACCTCATAGACATAGATAATGTTATACCTAGACTCAAGAAGGATGTATTTCGTGTACTTGCTAACTTACAAAATCTGATGTGTTGTACCCACATGACCTTCTCTACTCTTATACGAACTATTTTTACAAACGCTTATTCTCCATCTAGTTCATGTTAATCGAGATAAACATTTGCAGAAAGGATCTTATTCCTAAGTTTCTTGTGCCGGCCCTGGTAGCCGTGGTCGCTGAAGTGTGTAGCTCCGGCGCTCCGCCAAACTGAGGGTCGCGGGTTCGAGTCCCGCCATAGGCATGGGTGTTTTTGTGTACGTGTGTTGAGTAATTGCGGTTATAAGCGGTAACGTAAACAGCAAAACACAGTATCATAAACTTAGTAAAACAAGAGAACTTTAAAACAAAAAATCTTATAGGTGCAAGGGGAATATGGTAGGCTCTAAGAGATAGTCAAATATTTTAAGAGCTGGTTGCTATGTGGAGCTCTCCATTTTCTTTGCATGTCCAGGACATAAAAAAGATAAAAATAATAACGAATTCCCATTTGAGAAAAAGAAGGTATTCGAAAATTCAAACAAATAACAAGCAATAACTCGGAAATGGTTCTACTCGGCAAAAAAAATGCTTATGACATGAATTGTGTTTTAATGCCAACTACAGTTTTTGTGAAGTAAACTTTTGTCTATCTCTTACGGTTTAACAGTTATGCGTAAATGATTCAGAATGAAGAGGACTTTAAGGGTCATTCCCAGAAAATTCAAGATATACATTTCATTTATCATGTAAGTAGCTTTAACATATGGTATTTTAATCAAAATCGTTAGAGCCATTTTTGAGAAAATCATAATTTTGAAAAAATATTCCATGTAAAGGGTAGTCTAGCGGATTTTCTTTAAAGTCTGTGTGTCACATCTTTGGAAGATACTAACTCAAATACGGACATGTTTCCAAAAATGCTTTTTTTTAATTCTGGGGTCTCAAAACATGTATTTCCGGTGAAATCACGGTATCGAATTTTTGGGTGGAATACAATACTTCCGCTACTTACTATACGTAGTAGAGAAAGTAAAAATCAGTAAATTATTCAGGCAATTGTAACTGTAGGTTATATTTTGTTTTAAAATTCATTCTATTATACTCATTATTCACTTATTTATTTAGAAAGAACATCATATAATTTTACACATTTGTTTAAAATTATCATCAAATGAAACACATTGAATTTGAGTACAAATTCTCCTTATTACACTATTTAATAAGTACATTTCAATGAATTTTGAGAACCTGTAAGGTTAAAGTGACTTTTAAACTTGCTTTTCTTCATCAAATCCTCAATATTATATATAATTTTTATGTAGAGAGAATAAGTATATTAGCAACATTTTCATCTATAGTATTTGAGCGTAATTTATTCTTAATAACATTCATGCCAAAAGAGATTTGTTCACAAATGTATGTTTAGACAATCTGCATACGAGATTTGGAGCATGTTCGTGAATTTCAGGAAACCGATTTGAAGGGAGATATTTCCAAACCTCAGACAAATCAGAAGGAGTGGGTCAACCACAATGCTCTTTAAGTTTAACACAATTCTTGGGTGGTTTTGAATTAGTATAGGATAGGACTAGTTAATGTAAGGGACACATACCACCTCGGACACAATGGATCTTTTGTGTGTTCACCCCCGGGAAGAACGGATGAAGTGAGAGAACCGCAGGAGACGTGTGGATTGCAGAGCGAGGCCGGGGCATGTCAACAGTTTTTTTTTGGGGGGGGGGGGCAAATAGGAATAAAGGTCTGAGGAAAAACAAGAATATGAATATAGGTATTAAAAGGAAAAAGAAAGAGGAAAAGAAGGATTTGGTGCTGTTTTGGCGCTAACGGTGATCATGGTGGCTGGTACCGCCGAAGCAAACCCGCTGATTGTGGGTGAATGCGTTGATGAGGCGGAGTTCTCCGCTGTGGAGGTCAGGGACCTGTGAACGGTGGTGACTTAACAGGAGATACATGCTCCAATCCCGGGCCTGTTACCTACGGGAGTTGGCTCGTTGATTACGATGATGATGATGATGATGTACTTGGATGAGGTGACTGGTGTAGTCTGTCGATCTGTGCTAAGGTTTCAAGTTTAGTCTCATTGATGCGTGTGTTCAGGTCTTCGAAGTGTATCTCCATGGCGCTGAGAACCTCTTCATACTCATGTTGAAGTCGGGCGTCCATGTCTGAGCAGCGTCTGTCTATTCGTCCCAAGCATTCTTGGCGTTCGTTGAAGTGACTTCATGTGATTGATGAGACGCTTCTTAGTAACGTCGTGGGATTCATCTATGATGTCGGTGACACCAGTAAACTGCGCGTTGAGCTGCTCCTCCAGCGTGTTGAGCCTGCTGGCAAGGTTTAGCACCTCAGCATGTAGGTCCTGGATGGCATCGATGATGATTGTGTTGCCTGTGATGTGCTGTTGTAGGAGTTTGTTGGTAGCTGCTATCTGTTCCTGGATCTGTGATGAGCTGTTGGGTGAAGTGAAGTTCTGCGGTGTAGATGTGAAGTTCTGCGCAGGAGCGGCGGTGGTGTAACAAGTCGTGTGCCCTGCAGTCTGAGGTGAAGGTCCCGTTACCACAGTAGTGGCAGCGGGGTGCGGGTCACATGACGCGGCGGTATGCCCGTATAGGCAGCAGCGTCGAAGTGGAGTTGGACGCACACTGCGACTGGCCCCGAGCGACAGAGTTTGCCCTAACAAGGGTAGTCCTGCGCCGAGGGCCGCCGGGTATTCGCCCTCGTCCAAAAATGTGAGACGGACTAGCGGTGTTGGCACCTGTGTCGTTTCGAATCCTCGTCGCTTTGGCCACAGACGGCCAAAAGCGCTGGGCGGCGGTGCGTAAGAGCGTGTCAGAGAGCTGACGATGTACTCCCCGGACCACAGCGGAGTAGCGTGCAGGCACGCTGTTCAGTGACGAGTGACTGGCTGTGCTGGCTGGAGAGATGGTGCTGGTTGCTTCGGCTGGCGGCGGCGGTGAAGAGGCGGGAGCCTGATCTTCTTCGGCGGCGCTGGTCGTGGCTACCTCACGAGAAGGAAGCTTGGAGGCTGCGACGTTCTTCTTCCTTCCCATGTTCTTCGCAGGAGATGTTACTTTCAGGAGAGCTCGAAGCGAAAGCCCCCGTCGACAAAGACGCGCAGAAATAACTTTTAGTTCGAGGCTTGATCACTCGGCTACGGGAGAGTCGCTCGTAGACTACTAGGACCGGCGAAATACGACCCAGCAGTGGATGCTCGACAGGTTTTTCTCTAGTAGAGAGAAGTTCCAAATCGCAAGCCTCTGTAGGATCTGCCCGACACCGACCAAACCACAGCCTCAGAGTCAACATGAAAGGGAAATAAATGAGAGGAAATGGAGGAGAGGGGAAATCCGTGGTAGAATACACCACTTCAGCATTCGCCTATGTCAATCAGGTTAGGGGCAACTAAAAATTGAACCCGGTACCTTCCGAACTCGAGCCTTACACGTTACCACGGAACCATCTCGCTCGGTGTTTGGATTTCTACTTACATTTTCAAAGATGGGGAGTGTTTATGAGTCTCAAACTCCGAAATCCGAAATGGTTGCATAATAAATCTGTGATTCTTAACAGATTCGAAAGAAGAAGAGTTTATAATATAAATGTTCACATCGGATCTTGAGGTGCTATCGTTCAAAATGTCTAGAGTTTCCTTAAACAATTAAAAAAAACAAAAAAAATATTCCCTTTTCTTGTCACCAGAAAATTAATCTTTAGATTGTCCTACACCACCGAGTAAACTTTGCTGTCTTTTTTGCGATTATCGGAGGGGATTCGGCAGTGGGGGTGCCCCCGGCAGGAAGGAAAAGTTTAGAGGAGACACCGGGCAGGCCGGAACCTTCAGTGACGTCCCAGCAATGACAGGGTCCCTATAGTTTCCAGATTGAAACGCCCCAACAGTTAGGCAGACCAGGAACCTCCGCCTCACACAGAGTCTCCAACAACCCGCTCCAAAGGGGGCAGTCAATATACCACGGCAACCTTTTTTTTAGGAGCGGCCCCACGCCCGCCGCCCCCGGTGACGATCATCCTCAGAGGCTACATCGTCTCCCCATGCTGTTAGTATCCAACATGCAACTAAGGGAGGTGCTTTGTTAGTAGTGACGTGCTGGTGCGTGTTGGATGAAGTGAGTTAGATGATCGGGTTCCGCGGAAGCACCCCGGTTAGTAACGTTAAGCTACGCATGCGAGCATGCAGAACATGCAAGCGTGCCAGGTGGGGTTTATCGGCGCAAGCCATGGCAAGCCCTGACTGGCGCTCGGTGATTAGTACTGGTTAGGTTAGGGTGGTAATGTTAGGGATGCGTTAGAGAGCTTCGGTTTAAAAACTAAATGGGATGGCGCGAGTGTTAACATCATGCAGGTGATCAAAGTGAGAGGTGTGGCGGGATTTTATCATTGGGTACCGAGATGCTGCTGCAGTGTTGCTGTCGTGGTGGATGGCTTATAGGCGGTTCCTTTATGGGCTGACGCAGTGGCAGGGGCAGACTGTTGGTTTGAAGTTCCTGTTCGGTATGGTTTACCTTAACTGAAGACGTATTAATAGTGTGGGAGAATGTGACAAGGTTACAAATTTATGGAGGTATAAGACGGTACTTCATCGGACAGGTTGCGGTCAAACAGGGCTAATGGTCGTTTGTATTTGTTGATGGTGGTTTCATAGGTGCCTAGTGTTTGGATGAGGGGGTTTTTGCTTTTGGTGCAGTTGGTGTACAAATCGGCTGCTAGTTTTCTGATGAATTGTTCAATGTTGTGCATCTTGAGTTCTTGGTGTAGCAGTTTGGATGGTGCAAGTTTGGGTACTCTGGCTATAATACGGAGGATTTTGTTTTGGAGGGATTGGAGTGTGCTGATTTGGCTTTTAGCTGCGTACCCCCAGATGGGGGCCGCGAAGGTGAGTATGGGTTAGTGTAGCGTCTTGTAGAGGGTGAGGCCTAGTCGCATCTGAAGGGTACTGTTGTAGTTGATAAGAGGGTACAGTTTGCATAGTTGCGCATTGCATTTTCTGCGGACGTTAAGTACGTGGTCTTTCCAGGTGAGGCCCTGGTCCATTGTGAGCCTAAGTACGTGACGGTGGTGGTCCATCGGCAACCAACCCAAAGTCGAGGGACGGAGTAAATACAATAGATAGCATCCTTTTTCCCTGCCACGCTATACTAAAACCAACCGCCGACATTTCCAACCCTGAAACAGACCTAAGGGATGAAGGATGTATCACTCACGAATGGAACGAAATGGAGGGACAGGAAATTCGGGGGCTGGAAGAAACCCCTCCAGCATTCACCTATTGACCCGGGAAAACCCATGTCAGATTGAGCAATCGCTGAGAATGGAAGCGCCAGCTCGCTCGATAATTGGCTGTCTTACCACAAAGGTATTTCCATCTTTCGTTGGTCCTCATCAGGGTATTCGAACGCCGAACGTATTCTTTGGCATCAGATCATCGCTAATGAACCCTGTTACTCGATAGTACATTTAATTAAGTTAGTTCTGTGGTCGCAAATCTCCGAAATAGCACAATGTTCCTCTACGTTGGATTAATTTCCTTCCTTCTGCAATCCTTGTTTAATTTCCTACAGGAAGAGGTACACACGTCAACAGCGTGAGATTGCGCATTATGCTCGTTTTGCATTTCAGCACCCATTGCAGTTAAACTTGGACTGTAATGGGCTCTCGCTTTTAGGGAAACAAAATCTGATATACAGCAATATTAATTTCTCTCCCTACTAACCGTTCACAGGCATCCTTTATGTAACAAACTATATTCATCACAATAAATGTTTTCCCAGATAGGATGATACCACTCTTTTCTGGACACTCGATTCTCCGTTTGTTAAAATCTACGTGACTTGAACTTCTCAACTCAATTTCTAAAAAATATTCTTGTAAAAGCTTGTTTTTCACTCTACTACTTTTTAATCGAGATAAACTTTCATTAAGAGCACTGTAGTCAACCAGTTCAAAACAATTGACTTCTTCTTATCACTATTGAAATCTCCATTCTTTTCTGAATCAACTAATATATAATCTATAAGTTGTGGAACATTTTATAGCTGTCACATTTGCAATTAAATACATGTCATATTTTAATACTAAACGTGCATTGTTTGTAGTTTCTTTTTTTTTCTTTTTTTTTAATTCTTCTGTAACTTAAATTTTTCTACACTTAGGTGCCCAGGAAGCTGAAATTTTCTGACAAGCCAAAACATCATATGGCATTTAAAATGAGTGGAACAGTTTTGTCATAACTTTCAAATAATTTAGAAACAATAATTTTATGCATTGTAATAACTGAGATAAAATTTTTAAATTATATATTAGCTGTTATTTTTAATAAAAACTAGAATATGGAAAACCTAACCTGCTCAGTTTGTAAGAAGTACTATCTTATGGGTTCCACATAAGTTTAGACTCATTAGAACTGAAGGTTCCTTAAATAATTGCACCTAAATGAACTATAGCAATCTAAAATTTGTATTTCTATGTATTAGCTTAAATGGTTGTCACACGCATCTCTGTGCATCTCTACTAATATTCATTTTAACATATTTTCTGTCCCAAGTAACCTAGAATGTGCAGTAAAAATAACGTCTGTAGGGGCCCTTAAACATTTGCACATCTGGTTGTAAGATACAGTAGCTAAAGCGATACTCAGACTTTTAAAGAGCCTATCGCTAGGTGGTGGCTTTGGAATTCCATACTCTTTACACGACCGCGAGAACACTATTTGTGACTGACCAATGGACAGAAGTATAACTAATTTTAAAATTCATACAAATAACAAGGAATATCTCAGAAATGCTTAATGTTTAATTTATACAAGTTGTATGCTTAACAGATCTACATTTCTGTGTAGTAAGATTTTGTCTATCTCTTATGATTTACCAATTATAAAAAAATCTTTATATATGGTGTGGACCATTTAAGTTGAGGCTGTACAATATCCCCAAAACTAAGCGTTGTAGAAAGAAATGTCTTGAATAAAAGCTGCTTGATATTATGTTGGAAAGCAAATGTCATTAGTCGTGTTTTGTTTGTAGAACATTGTGATGGTCATTTTAGGATCAATTTAATTTTTACTTTCTCTACTACGTATAGTAAGTAGGGGAAGTAATGCATTCCACCCAAAAATTCTATACCGAGATTTCATGTTTTGAGACCCCCTAATTCAAAAAAAACATTTTTGGAAACATGTCCGTGTGTGCGTCTGTGAACAGCATAACTCAGAAACGAACAGTCGGATAAAACCAAACTTGGTATTTAGGTTCAGTATCTTCCAGTGATGCGACACGAAAGTTACCCTTTACATGGAACATTTTTCGAAAATTTTAATTTTCTCAAAAATGGCTCTAACGATTTTGATTAAAATATCACACGTTTAAGATATTTTCATGACAAATGAAATGTATATCTCGAGTTTTCTGGAATGTCTCCAAAAGTATTCTTCATCGTGAACGGCTTTTGCATAACTGGTAAACCATAAGAGATAGACAAAATATTACTACACAAAAAATGTAGATTGCGTTAAAATACACAATTTATGTCACATACATTTTTTTGTTGAGTGAACCATTTTCGAGATATTGCTTGTTATTCCCTTAAATTTTCCAATAGTTATACTTTTTCTCAAAACCGCTATTCATTTTACTTTATGTCCGGGACATGTAAAGAGAATGGAATGCGCCACATAGCAACCAGCGTTAAAATATTTGACTATCGCTTAAAACCTACCATATTCCCCTTGCATCTACATGAAAATTACCAATAAGATTGACATCTCCATATCTCGATTAACATGAAGCATATGGAGAACAAGCGTTTGTAAAAATGGTTTAAACAAGAGTAGAGAAAGTAGAGATTTTTTTAATTGGGAACCTACAGTAAGGCCAATTTAAATTGACCCTGAAATGACCATCACAATGTCCTCCAAACTAAACACCACTAATGGCATTTAGTTTCCCCCATAATATCAAGCAAATTTTATTCAAGACATTTCTTTCTACAACGCTTAGTTTTGGAGATATAGTACAGTCTCAACTTAAGTGACCCACGCTGTATATATTTAGTATTATCATACACAGAGTGTAGGGACAGGAAAAGCATGTACGGCAATGAAATCCATGCTATTGTTGTATTTTTTTACAAGAGTAGACTGAAGCTGTTCACAATAAAAGCGGTACTACTACTACTACAACTACTACCACCACTACTACCACCACTACTACCACCACTACTACTACCACTACTACTACCACTACTACTACTACCACCACTACTACTACCACTACTACCACTACTACTACTACTACCACCACTACTACTACCACTACTACTACCACTACTACTACCACTACTACTACTACTACCACTACTACCACCACTACTACTACCACTACTACCACCACTTCTACTACTACTACCATCACCACTACTACTACCACCACTACTACTACCACCACTACTACTACCACTACTACCACCACTTCTACTACTACTACCATCACCACTACTACTACCGCCACTACTACCACCACTACTACTACTACTACCACCACTACTACCACCGCTACTACCACTACTACCACCACTACTACCACCACTACTACCACTACTACTACCACTACTACTACTACCACCACTACTACTACCACTACTACTACCACTACCACTACTACTACCACTACTAATACTACTACCACCACTACTAGTACCACTACTACTACCACTACTACTACTACCACCACTTCTACCACCACTACTACTACCACTACTACTACTACCACAACTACTAGTACCACTACTTCTACCACTACTACCACTACTACTACCACTACTACTACCACCACTTCTACCACCACTACTACTACCACTACTACTACTACCACTACTACTACCATCACTACTACTACCACTACTACCACCACTACTACCACCATTACTACCACCACTACTACCACTACTACCACTACTACTACCACCACTACTACCACTACTACCACTACTACCACCACTACTACCATATTACTACCACCACTACTACCACCACTACTACCACTACTACTACCACCGCTACTACCACTACTACCACTACTACTACTACCACCACTACTACCACCACTATTACCACCACTACTACCACCACTACTACCACTACTAATACTACTACCACCATTACTACTACCACTACTACCACCACTACTACCACTACTACTACCACTACTACCACCAGTACTACCACCACTACTACTACCACTACTACCACTACTACTACCACTACTACTACCACTACTACTACCAATACTGCTACTACCACTACTACTACCACTACTACCATCACTACTACCACCACTACTACTACCACCACTACTACCACCACTACTACCAATACTACTACCACCACTACTACCACCACTACTACTTCCACTACTACCACCACTACTACCACTACTACTACTACTACCACCACTACTACCACCACTACTACCAATACTACTACCACCACTACTACCACCACCACTACTACCACTAGTACTACCACTACTACTACCAGTACTACTACTACCACTACTACCACCACTACTACCACCACTGCTACTACTACCACCACTACTACCACCGCTACTGCCACCACTACTACTACCAATACTACTACCATCACTACTACCACCACTACTACCCCTACTACCACCACTACTACTACTACTACTGTTACTGTTATTGCTACTGCTGCTGCTACAAACGCCGATGAGGATATAGAGGAATTCAGAGAATACTTGCAGAAAATTCAAGATATACTTTTATTTGTCAAAAAACATCATAAACATATGATATTTTAATCAAAATTCTTACAGCTATTTCTGAGGAAATAAAAAATTAGGAAATAATTTCCATGTAAAGGGTAATTTCGGGTGGGAGGTTCTTCTTAAAAATCTTCGTGTCCCATCCTTAAAATATGTTTGGACATAAATACTCAGCTTGTATTTTTGTATTTATCGAACACAAGACATACATGCACAGACACTCACAAGCACGCGCGCGAGCTATCTTATAGAAATGTTTTTTTCTAGTTTCTCTATCACATACCTAGTAGAGAATGTATTGCATTCCACACAAAACTTCGAATTCGAGATTTCACCAGAAATACATATTTTGAGGCACCTTGATTAAAAATATGTTTACAAACAGTCCGTGTGCGTGTGTGTGTGCTTTTTTTCTGTGAACAGCATAACTCAAAAACGAACATTCTAAACTAAACTTAGTGTTTAGATTTAGTGACTTCCAAAGATCCACACGAAGATTTTCATGAAAATAACCCCACCCCACAATCCCTCACATGCAACACGAAATGTTTGATTTTATAAAAAATTGCTCTAACGACTTTCATCAAAACATCATGTATTAAACATATACACATAACAAACAAAATTTATACCATCAATTTTCTGTGAAGTCTACCTCAGTCGGATGGAATTTGTATAATCCTGTATAACTGGTAAATGTTACAGACGAAAACGAATTGCACAAAAAAATGTAGATCTCTTTAAAATACACCATTTATTTCAAATAACTTTTTGTGGCATTGGTCATTTCCGAAATATCGTCATTAGCGATTCGAGTTGCTCATTACTTCATCATTCTTTTAAGTCCCGTCCGTATATTTTAGCTGTTTTTCGCGTCCGCATAGAAACATTGTGCAATGTTAAGGCATCGCATAGCGTCCAGTTCTAAAAAATTTGTAATGTGTAATGTAGCTATTTCTGCTAAGGTTTATTTGGATTAAATATAGTAGATAGAAAAATAAGCTTGAATAAGAATAGTTTATATACCCTGAGGCAGTATTTGTAACACTTAAATGATTTCAGTCTAATTATATAATATGTAAATTCAATAATAGCCCGCCTTGAAGCAATATGTGTATGTAATAATTTGTAAAATGTATGTAACAGTCATTGCATATGCTTATATTATTGTAAACATGTGTAATAATGTTATGTGAATATGTTACTTAATTTAATAATGTAGGAGCTGTGAGAAATAGGTCAAAAGTTGCTAACAATGAGGTAACAATGAGGTAACCTTGAGGCAACAATGAGTTTGAGAGTTTAAATGTTTCTTGTGATTCTTGGAAGCAATATCGTAATTTTAGTGACAGTTTATAAAATAGCCAATCAACAACCAGAAAAAGCTTTAGTTAAATGAAGGTATTCTATTGGAGTAGGATTATCTAATCAGAAACTGAAGTATAGCAAAATTCACAAATCTAGAAGTCAGTTGCCTGCAGAAAGCGTTACTAACCAGATGCAAAAAGTGTCCTCAAGAAATATAATATGTGTTCGTGTGAGACGAAAAATAGGTTTACGTAATAAAAAAGTGTAATTAATAAATAAAAAATCTGATGTGTTACACTCACATGACTTTCTCTACTCTTGTACAATCTATTTTTACAAACGCCTATTCTCCATATGCTTTATGTTAATCGAGATATCGAGATGTCAATCTTATTGCTAATTTTCTTGTAGATGCAACGGGAATATGGTAGCTTTTAAGCGATGGTCAAATATTTTAACGCTGGTTGCTATGTGGCGCATTCCATTCTCTTTGCAAGTCCAGGACATAAAAAAATGAATAACGAATTTGAGAAAAAGTATAAGTATTGGAAAATTTAAGGGAATAACAAGCAATATCTCGAAAACGGTTCACTCAACAAAAGAAATGTATATGACATAAGTTGTGTATTTTAACGAGATCTACATTTTTTGTGTAGTAAAATTTTGTCTATCTCTTATGGTTTACCAGTTATGCAAAAGTCGTTCACAATGAAGAATACTTTTGGAGACATTCCCAGAAAATTCGAGATATACATTTCATTTCTCATGACATTATCTTAAACATATGATATTTTAATCAAAATCGTTAGAGCCATTTTTGAGAAAACTAAAATTTTCGAAAAATCTTCCATGTAAAGGGTAGTCTGGGGTGGGGGGATTTTCTTGAAAACCTTCGTGTCGCATCTCTGGAAGATACTGAACCTAAATACCAAGTTTGGTGCTTATCCGACTGTTCGTTTTTGAATTATGCTGTTCACAGACACACAGACACACACACACAGACACACACACAGACACACACACACACACACACAGACACACACACGGACATGTTTCCAAAAATGCTTTTTTTGGATTCAGGAGGTCTCAAAACATGTATTTCCGGTGAAATCTCGGTATCGAATTTTTGGGTGGAATGCAATACTTCCCCTACTTACTATACGTAGTAGAGAAAGTAAAAATAATCTCACAGCTCTCTATATCAGTGAAGTGTTATTTAAATCGTATCAAGTATTAATAAAAGGAGTGAAGTAAAATTATAATCTGTGTAAGCCTACATTCCTATCGCATCACAACCCTGTGAAGATGTACGTGTCTCTAACAATAATACTGACGCAGCCGAGGCAAACATAAATATTAAATATTTAAAGAAACAGTTTAATTACAAAGTTAATTTTTTTTAAACTTGGGGCAAAGGACACCTGAAAGTACAATTGGGGCGAAGGCTACCGGAAATTGTTTACTATACGTGTGGTTGCAACTACTACAAGTTCGGCTCCCCAACAGTTGAAATACGATACATCTTCTAAAATTAACTTAATAAACAATAGAGGGTAGAGAAAGTCCTATGCCTTTCCAATGAAATCCCGATGTCGAATTTTTGGGTGGAATAAAATATTCCCCTACTTATTATAAGTAAATAGTAGGAAAAGCAAACATATTCATAATCTTTTGAAGTTATTAAAACGTTCCTAAAAGCGGGAAGGCTTGGAAGGTGACGTGAAGCTATATTTAACCTTTTGAAGAGAGTAGAGGGTCTCTTTAAATCCTGAAAAGTGCTTTTTGATGACCAATAAAACCGCGAAAATTAGGTTAAGAAATGTTTTTATGATTGTGCACTGTTTTGAAGGAAATATAAATAAAACGCAACCGGCATGGTCGCCTTCATGGAAATTGCTTCTCTCTTGTGAACATATTTAAGGAAAGCAAAGCAGGAGAGGGTGGATGTAAGACGGAAAATCCTTAGGACATCTTCCAATTATGGTAATGAAGGGAGGCTTGGTTTGCAATGATGTTACAAATTACGTTAAGTGCAGCAGGTATACACATCTTAACGTCAGGATTGTGGTGGATCCGTCTTGGTACTTCGCAATTAACTTAATTACTTCTGACATCCGTGTATGTCCCCCACAACTGCACGTAACACAGTCACGGGGAACCAAATGAGATAATTAATTTAATTATATATTAAAAGTTATATATTTAAGTGTTTAGAAACGTTGAAAATGCTTCAATGTAACTGTAGAATTTTAAACACATGCGCAAAGTTACGTCTAGTTGCGTCTTTCCAGTACGGGCGCCATAACTTGCTTACGTAATAAATATGTTGAAACGTATGCGTTTAAAATCGATTCCTTTCTATTTCCCCTTTAGGATATCATCCATAAAACTTTTAAAATACCAATTTCAGTTCGATTTACTTGAAATTTTAACACACATTCAGGGTTTAATGTGTAAAATTGTCGATGATTCCTATGGTGTTTTTCTTTATTTAATGTTGACAAAATTTCCTTATCATCTGTGTTACATACCCCCAGATGGGACAATCTCTTATTGGTTTGAACACACACACACACAGTAGCATATGAACAAAGGTCAGGCCTAGGTGACCGGCGAAAGGGGAGGAGTACGCAAAAATTTTGCCTGAGTGGCTGGAAGACATGCTTCGCAATAACCGTCTCGTATTGATTTAATGTCAAACGTCTGGCACTCCAAAGTTAAACTATGAACACAAGTCGATTTCAGGCTCAGGAGCGAAGGAAAAGGGAGGAGTAAGACAATCATTAAGTGGAGTTCTAAAACGGGTAAGGAGCAAGGAGTGGGAGTTGCACATGAGGTTTACAATTTCCTTACCCACATAAATCACTTTACATTATATCAACACTGATGGCAGTGTCCACTGAGGTCTTAGTGCTAGGCAATTGTACCTCTGCTTCTACACGTGGCGGGCAGGTCGTAACTTTAACACGTATCCACAGAGGCCTTAGTGTCAGGCAACTGACCGCTGCTATACACTGCCAGACAGATGGCTTAGGCTGCTGGCCAGTCTACTATTCCCATTAACTGTGGATAGATGGCAGAGCATTTGCTATTATCATCTATTTTGATTTTTAATATTTTTAGATATAAGGTGAAACTTTGGGTCTTGATATTAAATGTCCAGACCTGTATTTGCCTGGCGACTGGGAGAAACCACGATAAAAACACCAGGCAGATCGGTCGGCCCACAGGATTTTAACCAGGGATCTTCCGAATGGGGGGCCACAGGCGTTACTCCCTGAGCCATCCCGCTTGGTTTCACTAATCTGGTTAGAGATGTCAGAGTATGTCATATGCGAGGATGAAAAGATGCGCATCTTTACTCATTTTCACAGATAAGGCCTCCCAGGATGCATATTTACATGGCTTCATTGAGGCAGTAGACATTAAAAAGCGTCGTCCTACATACGAGGGCGACATTGAAAGTTTTAGGAAAATCAAACAAGAATTACCTTTAAAAATGTTAAGTCATTTTATTGTTTTTCAAAATATTCCCCTTTAACATCAATCAGTTTTGCATTCGATGAAACCAGTCCTTAAAGCAAATATGTCAACCTACCTGAGATACTTCAAAAACCAGGTTTTTATAATGTTCCACTGCTTCATCTACTGATAAAAAAGTGATTCCACGCCTTTTATCTGTAATTTTTGGAGACAAAAAGAAATAACAAGGTTAGAGGTGTATGTGTATGGTCCATGGAGCTGACCTTTAGAGTATCCAGATACTCAGTTGTTAGTTTTGCTTTATGCGACGAGGGTTGTTCATGATATAACATTATTTTTCCTTTTGGGCGTTTTTCACGAACTTTTTCAAAACTTTCCGGTAAGTAGACATTATTGTACCAATCGGTAGTAAAGGTACATCTATCTTCTAATGCTACAGTAGTAATATTGTCCGTTTTAGCAGCAAAAACAGCTAGCAACCATATTCTTATAAGCATTGCAAATTTGTCGGACTTTGGTAGGTTTGGTCAAATTTGGTGGACTTTTCTTTTC
Source organism: Deroplatys truncata (assembly GCA_030765065.1). NCBI lineage: Eukaryota > Metazoa > Arthropoda > Insecta > Mantodea > Mantidae > Deroplatys > Deroplatys truncata. Next base: position 168,066,691 of record CM060988.1, on the reverse strand, counting down.
AGGATCATAACAATAAATCTAAGATTCATCACCAGTAACAATATTTCAAACCAAATTTGAAGTGCTACCTTGAAATTTTTCCAGAGATTTTCTGCACCAATCAATGCGTTGTTGTTTTTGATAGGGCGTCAGTTTAAATGGAATTCATCGACAACAAACTTTTCTCATGTCTAAATGTTGATGTTGAATGTTTTGGATTTGACTCATACCAATGGCCAATGTCGCCCGAATAAATTCATTAGATGTCCGTCGATCTTCTTCAAGCATTGCTCGAACAGCGGAAATATGTTCATCACTAAGAGCGGTTCCGGGGCGTCCTTAACGAAATTCATTACTAAGAAGAAAATCTTGAATTGGCTGTAGCAATAATAAATTGTTGCCTTGCATGGGACTTCTTCGCCAAATGCATTTGTAAGCTGATATTCACATTGGAACGATAGAATCAGACAACTGAAAAATCTGATGTGTTACACTCACATGACTTTCTCCACTCTTGTACAAAATATTCTTACAAACGCTTACTCTCCATATGCTTCATGTTAATCAAGATGTTAATCTTATTGCTATTTTCCTTGTAGATGCAAGGGGAATATGGTAGGCTTTAAGCGACAGTCAAATCTTTTAAGCGCTGGTTGCTATGTGGCGTATTCCATTCTCTTTGCATGTCCAGGACATAAAAAAAATCTGATGTGTTACACTCACATGACTTTCTCTACTCTTGTACAAACTATTTTTATAAACGCTTATTCTCCATCTACTTCATGTTACTCAAGATAAACATTTGCAGAAACCATCTTATTGCTAATTTTCTTGTAGATGTGAGGGGAATATATATTTACAACGGCAATATAGAAATACTGTAGCCTTTAAGCACATACATATCTCTTAATAGCTGGTTGCTAGGTGCAGCACCATTCTCTTTGCCACAGATTAATACTCTTTGCATATCCAAGACAAAAAAATAAATAACGAATTCCCATTTGAGAAAATAAGTACTGAAAAATTTGAGTGAATAACAAGCAATATCTCGAAAATGCTTCACTCAACAAAAAACATGTATATGACATAAATTGTGTATTTTAATGCGATCTACATTTTTGTGTAGTAAACTTTTGTCTATCTCTTATGGTTTACCAGTTATACACAAGTCGTTCACAATGAAGAATACTTTTGGAGACATTCCCAGAAAATTCAAGATATACATTTTATTTGTCATGAAAATATCTTAAACATACGATATTTTAATCAAAATCGTTAGAGCCATTTTTGAGAAAATTAAAATTTTCGAAAAATTTTCCATGTAAAGGGTAATCTGGGGTGGGGGATTTTCTTGAAAACCTTCGTGTCGCATCTCGGAAGATACTGAACCTAAATACCAAGTTTGGTGTTTATCCGACTGTTCGTTTCTGAGTTATGCTGTTCACAGACACACACACACGGACATATTTCCAAAAATGCTTTTTTTTGGATTCAGGGGGCCTCAAAACATATATTTCCGGTGAAATCGCGGTATGGAATTTTTGTTGCCTCCGTCGTTGCTCTAAGTCAGCTACCATGACAACATACCGTGTGCCATTAAATTCCCCAACTGGCTCGCATTTTTCCCGGAGATCTTAAATTATTTTGAGATGACATGCGCTAATGGCGACTTACAACAACTTCATGTTTACTCAACCAATCAGGTCACTCAATGAAATTAATGTTCTTCCACACAAGCCATGTGTAGGAAAGGTAGAATCAGACGACTGAAACATTCAATCCGGTTAGAGGAACCGGACGGAAACCGGAAGCTGGCACTGAATTTTTTCAGCCGTCTGATTCTACCTTTCTAGACAAATCTGTAGTTTAATTTTGTTTGAAGGGGAAAGAAGGAAGTAAGGAGGGTTTTAAATGAAGCGTGCTGCTTTTATATCATTACTATGTAAACTAGTTTTAAAAAAATGTTATACATGTTAAATTATTGTAAAAATAGAATCACGACTGAAATGTTCAACGCCACAGCCGGTATTTGAACCCTGGCATGTTGCCATGGTAGCTCAGTGATTAGAGCATCCGGACGGAAATCGATAGATTCGTGGTTCAAATACCCGCTATGACATTGAATTTTTCAGTCGTGTGATTTTATTTTTACAACCTTGTCCTACACACATGGTCAGTGTGGAAGAGCAAAACACCGGGAGACTATGCCCCCATGCAACTCTGGGAGAAAGGGGTCATTCGAGTGACTCTCCCTTCCCGATAGCATTTCCAGTAGGCCCATACCTGAAAATTAAATCCGCCCCCATTTACGCGCGTCAACCCTAAAAAGCAGAAGACTAGCGAGACATCGGTGCGGACGACAGCAACCTAGCATACTGTCTACCGGCTCTCTAGGACGGTACCGGAGGCTCTTGAGGCGTCTCACAACCTAGCCTGGACGGAAAACCGCACAGACGCAGCCAATCTGCCATGGGTATCGGAAACCACTGACCCGCCGAGTCCAACCCAATCCAAACGACGCTCTTGGGGCTCGGACGTTTGACCCAGCGTACTTCTAGTAACGTCAGAAGTACCCCGAGTGTTCAGGGTCCGCAGTGCCCGCACCACGGCAGCTGAAGGAGTCGGAATCCCCCCTCATTATGGAGCGTGTAAGAGAATAATTAATTCATGTTAAATTAGTCTCTGATGACTGCCCTGGCCAAACACAAACCACACAATGATCAGAATGTGCATAGCTTTGGCATACATTGGTAAATTCCAATCGATAGCCCATCGATTTCCTGAACGATGGCACTCATATTTACCACGCGACAGGAGTTTTGAAGTCTTCAAAAAGAAGCTAAAAAAGATCGGTCGCATTTACACTCGCATGCAGTTTGTTGAAATACTGGCCAACAGTAAGAAAGGCGCTAAACTTCATTTAGTCAAAACAGATGAAATTTTAATTTTAATGAATGATGAACGAACTTTTTCAAAAAGACTGTGGTATCTGAAGAAAGTAAAGATTTTTTGAGGAGCAACCTTTCAAACTTGTTCATACCGTAATGATAGAAAGGAGTGGTTGAAGTATCAACAAATAGGTTCTGCAGTAAAACACACACTTCACTCCTTAAATGGTTTACAGTGCCACAAAACAGGATTTAAAAGTGTCCCTACAGACAGTGTAAAAGGTTTGTAAAATATGTACACTCTTGTGCATAAAAAGTCTCCATTCCCCCAGATTACCATAGTGTTTTTCTCTCCGTGAGGTTTACATCTTCAGGTAACCATCTTTGCCTCGCCCGGCCGGTGTCAGCTCTCTATGTTACTGGCCTAAAAACAATTCATGGCCATAAATGAATGAGTTTATAATCTATGTGAAATGAAACCCCTCTATGAAAACATTCCTCTACTATTGGCACACAAGGAAAGGCTAAACCAGTTTCAAATAATTCGGTTCTAAAGGAAGGGATGAAAAACTAATCTACATGTGTGTTAAACTGAATGACAGCTACGACTTTTACATATATGAGAGCTTTCATCAGCGACATGGAGACAAAGGTTAAGTTTTTGCTGCTACTAAACGGCAATAAGAAAACCGGTATTAAGAAAACAGTAGTGTAGCATGAAAATATACGGTTTAAGTTTCAATGTAACGCTTCGGTAGTTCGGCAATAATTTGCGGGAGGCAAAGTAGGCTGCCAATGCAGTTGCTAGCTCCATTCCCCTAAACGCCACAGTTTATGCACGTCAGTATGTCATAGACAGATTCTTCTATGATGAGATTTTAAAATGATCCCATCTGTCTTCAAAAAAGTGCATTTCCAAAATGATGATCATATTATGTTCTAATATGTTTTATATATACAGAATGTTTCAGAAATACTTTTAAAAACTTCGGGTATGGGTTCCTTACACCACAAGAAGGAAAAAGTTCATATGAACATACGTCCCATAATCCTTTGTTTTCTCGATAGGAGGTGTTCAACACAGAGGTACACTTATAACACACAAAACTCATAATGAATGCTCGAAATGTCCTCCTCTTGCTTCTATGCATGCCTGTACTCGTCTAATCATGGAATGTTAGAAACTCCGGGATGGTGTCGAATGGTTTCAAAGACTTCCATGACACGTCGATGAAGCATTTCTGCATCTGGGATTGCTGCTCCATAAACCAATTATTTAAGATGCCCCAGAGGTAAAAATCCACAGGATTGAGGTCGGGAGAACGTGCAAGCCATGGAACTGGTCCTCTGCCTATCCATCGGTCATGGTAAATACCAGTGCATCTTAAACAGTGCGGCCAAAGTGTGCCGGAGCCAGGCATTTCTCACATTTATCAGCAAGGCGACGATAAACAGTACAAAGGTTGGATGACTCGGTTGTCTTCGGTCTGGAAACTCCATCTGATAGAGCCGTACAGCCTCGCGTCCATTACCATTCGCGCGACCATGCATAAAAATCATTTCTGCCTGTTCACGAAATGAATATCCAGCAATGGTGGAACAAAACACGTGCAGTTAACTCACTACATGTACACAATTGAAACGTTGAAGACAGAATAATGACAAACATAAACAAGTCTCCATGGCAACACTTCGCCATCTACCGGATGTAGTACAACGGGTCAATGCCTTCTATGAATGCATAGAGAAGTGAAGTTTTGAGATTGGACCCCGAAGGCCGTTGAACTCACACTTTCATTGTGACAGGAATAACGCGAAAACCAAGGATTATGGGGCATATGTTCAGATGAACTTTTTTCCTTCTTTTGGTGTGAGGAACCTATACCCGATGTTTGTAAAAGTATTTCTGAAACATATATATATGACATAATATATATTATATACATATATAATATATACATACATACTGTTAAAATAACCTTAATGTTAATATTCCTCTCTATCATAAACCTATGGAATGACCCAGTATGACGTAAGCAGAAATTTACAAAATGTGATTTTCAAAACTTGTAAACAAGGATGAAAGACACTTTAACAGAAAACCAACAATAATTATATTTAAATAACATGTATCAATTTAGAGTCTCTTATTAGAAAAATTCTGATGTGAACCATTCACATGACATTCTCTGCCCTCTATCTCTATTAGTGGGTATACAAACTATACTTCTTAAAACTTATTTTTCTGTCTACTGCATTTTAATCCAAATACGCCTTTGCAGTAATAGCTACATTTCATATTTCGTTATAGATACAAAGGGAACAGCGATAGTCAAATGTTTAAGAACTGGACGTTATACTGGCCTTAAAATTCCACACTTTTTCCATGACATCGCGAGAAAGAACTGAATGTTGACTGAATGGCCAAGTATTGAACAATACGAACCATTAATAAAGCATATCGCGTAGATGACTGATGCCACAAAAAAAAATCTGATGTGTTACACTCACATGACTTTCTCTACTCTAGTACAAACTATTTTTACAAACGCTTATTCTCCATATGCTTCATGTTAATCGAGATATCGAGATGTCAATCTTATTGCTAATTTTCTTGTGGATGCAAGGGGAATATGGTAGATTTTAAGCGATAGTCAACCATTTTAAGCTCTGGTTGCTATGTGGCGCATTCCATTCTCTTTGCATGTCCAGGACATAAAAAATCTGATGTGTTACACTCACATGACTTTCTCTACTCTTGTACAATCTAATTTTACAAACGCCTATTCTCCATATGCTTCATGTTAATCGAGATATCGAGATGTCAATCTTATTGGTAATTTTCTTGTAGATGCAAGGGGAATATGGTAGCTTTTAAGCGATAGTCAAATATTTTAACGCTGGTTGCTATGTGGCGAATTCCATTCTCTTTGCATGTTCAGGACATAAAAAAATCTGATGTGTTACACTCACATGACTTTCTTTACTCCTGTACAATCTAATTTTACAAACGCTTATTCTCCATATGCTTCATGTTAATCGAGATATCGAGATGTCAATTTTATTGGTAATATATGGTAGCTTTTAAGCGATAGTCAAATATTTTAACGCTGGTTGCTATGTGGCGCATTCCATTCTCTTTGCATGTCCAGGACATAAAAAAAAAATCTGATGTGTTACACTCACATGACTTTCTCTACTCTTGTACACACTATTTTTAAAAAACGCCTATTCTCCATATGCTTCATGTTAATCGAGATATCGATATGTCAATCTTATTGGTAATTTTCTTGTAGATGCAAGGGGAATATGGTAGCTTTTAAGCGATAGTCAAATATTTTAACGCTGGTTGCTATGTGGTGCATTCCATTCTCTTTGCATGTCCAGGACATAAAAAAAATGAATAACGAATTTGAGAAAAAGTATAAGTATTGGAAAATTTAAGGAAATAACAAGCAATATCTCCAAAACGGTTCACTCAACAAAAGAAATGTATATGACATAAGTTGTGTATTTTAACGCGATCTACACTTTTTGTGTAGTAACATTTTGTGTATCTCTTATGGTTTACCAGTTATGCAAAAGTTGTTCACAATAAAGAATACTTTTGGAGACATTCCCAGAAAATTCGAGATATACATTTCATTTCCCATGACATTATCTTAAACATATGATATTTTCATCAAAATCGTTAGAGCCATTTTTGAGAAAATTAAAATTTTCGAAAAATCTTCCATGTAAAGGGTAGTTTGGGGTGGGGGGATTTTCTTGAAAACCTTCGTGTCGCATCTCTGGAAGATACTGAACCTAAATACCAAGTTTGGTGCTTATCCGACTGTTCGTTTTTGAGTTATGCTGTTCAAACACACACAGACACACACACAGACACACACACACAGACACACAGACACACACACGGACATGTTTCCAAAAATTCTTTTTTTGGATTCAGGAGGTCTCAAAACATGTATTTCCGGTGAAATCTCGGTATCGAATTTTTGGGTGGAATGCAATACTTCCCCTACTTACTATACGTAGTAGAGAAAGTAAAAAATGAATAACGAATTTGAGAAAAAGTATAAGTATTGGAAAATTTAAGGAAATAACAAGCAATATCTCGAAAACGGTTCACTCAACAAAAGAAATGTATATGACATAAGTTGTGTATTTTAACGCGATCTACATTTTTTGTGTAGTAAAATTTTGTCTATCTCTTATGGTTTACCCGTTATGCAAAAGTCGTTCACAATGAAGAATATTTTGGAGACATTCCCAGAAAATTCGAGATATACATTTTATTTGTCATGACAATATCTTAAACATATGATATTTTAATCAAAATCGTTAGAGCCGTTTTTGAGAAAATTAAAATTTTCGAAAAATGTTCCATGTAAAGGGTAGTCTGGGGTGGGGGGATTTTCTTGAAAACCTTCGTGTCGCATCTCTGGAAGATACTGAACCTAAATACCAAGTTTGGTGTTTATCCGACTGTTCGTTTTTGAGTTATGCTGTTCACAGACACACAGACACACAGACAGACAGACACACAGACACACAGACACACAGACAGACACACACACGGACATGTTTCCAAAAATGCTTTTTTTGGATTCAGTGATTCTCAAAACATGTATTTCCGGTGAAATCTCGGTATCGAATTTTTGGATGGAATGCAATACTTCCCCTACTTACTATACGTAGTAGAGAAAGTAAAAATGAATAACGAATTTGAGTAAAAGTATGTAAGTATTGGAAAATTTAAGGGATTAACAAGCCATATCTCGAAAACTGTTCACTCAACAAAAAAAATGTATGTGACATAAATTGTGTATTTTAACGCAACCTACATTTTTTGTGTAGTAAACGTTTGTCCATCTCTTATGGTTTACCAGTTATGCAAAAGTCGTCCACAATGAAGAATACTTTTGGAGACATTCCCAGAAAATTCGAGATATACATTTCATTTGTCATGACAATATCTTAAATATATGATATTTTAATCAAAATCGTTAGAGCCATTTTTGAGAAAATTAAAATTTTCGAAAAATCTTCCATGTAAAGGGTAGTCTGGGGTGGAGGGATTTTCTTGAAAACCTTCGTGTCGCATCTCTGAAAGATACTGAACCTAAATACCAAGTTTGGTGTTTATTTGACTGTTCGTTTCTGAGTTATGCTGTTCACAGACACACAGACACACACACAGACACACACACGGACATGTTTCCAAAAATGCTTTTTTTGGATTCAGGAGGTCTCAAAACATGTATTTCCGGTGAAATCTCGGTATCGAATTTTTGGGTGGAATGCAATACTTCCCCTACTTACTATACGTAGTAGAGAAAGTAATTATTTGAAATCAATTTTGTATTTTAAAGAGACCTACATTTCTTGTGGAGTAACCTTTCGTCTATCTTTTAACGTTTACCAGTTATACAAGATTATACATAATTCCCTCCAAATGAAAAAGACTTCACAAGCTATTTCCAGAAAATTCAAGGTGTATATTTCATTTATCATGTAAATTGTTTAATATATGGTACTTTAACCAAAATCTTTAGAGCCATTTGTTAGAAGATCAAACATTTCTAAAAATGTTTCATGTAAAGGGTAGTTTTGGGTGAATGTGCTTTCTTGAAAATCTTCGTGTCGCATTTTTGGAAGATACTGAACTTAAATACCAAGTTTGGTATTTATCCGACTTTTCGTTTCTGAGTTATGCTGTTCACACATATACACGCACATACGCACATTTTTCTAATAATGCATTTTTATGTTTAGGGAGCCATAAAATGTATATTTCCGGTGAAATCTCGAAATCGAATTTTTAGTGGAATATTTACAGTACTTCCCCTACTTATCATACGTAGTAGAGAAAGTAAAGTGTCCCTTGGTCATTTATAATATACAAGTTGTATCATATAAACGTACTCATTTCTCTAAATGTTGGAATATCTTTTTCCTTCTCCTGAAAGTTTGAGAAAAGTGACTTAGTTTGTTTTACCACCGTCCCTCTATTGTTTGTAGGTATATGACAAAGAAAATGGTAACATACGATACATTGCACAATCTCGAAAACAGAAAACCCTCAACTTCGACTCGTCTTTTCAGACATTTCCTGGTTTGAGTAAAACCGTTTTACCGCACTCGTATCGAGAGATAAGTGCATTTCTTTAGAGGCAGTCCTTTTTCATCTTTTGACCAGGAGGTGTGTTTGTGCTGTAAATATTTCCTCTCAGACGATGCACCTATTGGGGTTTGAAGCGGATACAGAGACAATATTTGACCCAAGAGCACATCACTATCGCATCGTTAGTGTTTGTTGTCTGGGCATCAGCCATTCTACATCGCTGATTTCACTGAGAGAGCAAGCGGGGAAAGTTCCCTTAAAGAGGACCTCCCACTGCAGCGCCTCGCTTAAATGAAAATGCAATTACACTGATAAGGAAACCTTTTGTCAGACACTCGTTAGTCAATTTTGCGTTCCTTACTACTTATCTATAAATACATAAAAGTGTTGCATTCCACCTAAAAATTCGGTACTTAGATTTGACTTAAAATACACGTTTTGAAGGTCTATAAAAAACATTTCTCAAGAATGCTCCGCTCGTGGTGTGCGTATGCTGAACAGTGAGGCAGTATTTTTATTACTTAAATGATATCAGTCTAATTATATAATTTAAAAATCTGGTGTGTTACACTTACATGAATTTCTCTCCTCTTGTACAAACGATTTTTACAAACTCTTAATCTCAATCTATTTCATATTAATCGAGATAAACATTTGCAGAAACGATCTTTTGACATGCAAAAAGAATTACATTTTACACATAGCGACCAGTTCTAAAAATATTTGACTATCGCTTAAGGCGTACTGTGTTCCCCTTGTTTTGTAATTGCAAGGGCAATATAATCAAAGACATATCTCTTAATAGCTGGGTGCTATGTGCAGCACCATTCTCTTTGCCACAGATTAATACTCTTTGCATCTCCAAGACAATAAATGAATAACGAATTCCCATTTGAGAAAATAAGTATTGAAAAATTTAAGAGAATAACAAGCAATATCTCGAAAATGGTTCACTCAACAACAAAAAATGTATATGACATAAATTGTGTATTTTAACGCGATCTGCATTTTTGTGTACTAAAATTTTGTGTATCTCTTATGGTTTACCAGTTATGCAAAAGTCGTTCACAATGAAGAATACTTTTAGAGACATTCCCAGAAAATTGAAGATATACATTTTATTTGTCATGAAAATATCTTAAACATATGATATTTTAATCAAAATCGTTAGAGCCATTTTTGATAAAATTAAGATTTTCGAAAAATGTTCCATCTAAAGGGTAATCTGGAGTGGGGGATTTTCTTGAAAACGTTCGTGTCGCATCTCTGGAAGATACTGAACCTAAATACCAAGTTTGGTGTTTATCCGACTGTTCATTTCTGAGTTATGCTGTTCAAAGGCAGACACACACACACACACGCATAGACACACATACACACAGACACACACACGGACATGTTTCCAAAAATGCTTTTTTTTGGATTCAGGGGGTCCCAAAACATATATTTCCGGTGAAATCTCGGTATCGAACTTTTGGGTGGAATACAATACTTCCCCTACTTACTATACGTAGTAGAGAACGTAAAAATATAATAACAGCCTGCCTTAAAGCAATATGTGTATAATGCAACATATAAAGTGTATATTACAGTCATTGTATTATGTTTATTTTATTATGTACATATATAAAAAATTTATGTGAGTGTATTACCTAGTTTAACAATGTAGGAGCTGTGAGAATAGAAGCAAGCTGTTTTCCGTAGCAAACAGAATCACAAAGTAAAAGCCGAAATTTGTTAACAATAAGGTAACATCGAGACAACAATAAATTAGAAAGCTTAAAAAAAGGCTACTAATAGTACTTGGAACAATAATAATGTAATATTTAAAACAGTTTGTAAACAGCCAATCAAAAACTAGAAAAGCTAAAAGTTAAGTAAAGGTATTCTATTGGAGTAGGCTTAGCCGATCAGAGACTTGAAATAGAGAAAATGTACAAATTCAAACGGAAGACGCTACAAGAAAGCGTACCCAAGCAGTTCGATTCGATAGGGGTTCAGTATAAGACATGACAATTCATTGCGGTGAGGATAATATATAAAGTTTAACTGTTAAAAGTGCAATTAAAAATAATCTCACAGCTCTATAGTAGGAAACATCAGTAAACTGTTATTTATTCGTGTGAAAAATTAATAAAAAAAGTAACATACAATTATAATTTGTGTAAGCCTTGTTCTTTAGCCGTACCACCCTGTTAAGAGATACATGTTCTGCAAATTACTACTGGCAAAGCCGAGGCACATACATATATACATAAATAAATAAACAAACATTAAAATAAAAAGTTGATTCCTAAACGTGGGGCGAAGGCCACCGAAAAGTTTGTACCGTAGTGGGGCGAGCACTCCTAGAAACATATCTCCCGCAAATTTGTATCCATACATGGTGCAAACGCTACAACAATTAAACTCCTTCAACAGCATAACTCAAAACAAAAAAATCGGTTAAATATACTTAATATTTAATGTCAGCGTATTCTGAGGATAGCCAGCGAATTGCTGGCACGACTCGCATTCAGGAGTTCCCGGGTTAAAATCCCCGGGGCCAGCCTACCTGACCGTAGATTTTTTCGCGGTTTTTCTTTGTCTCTAGGCGAATCCTGGGTTGGTAGTTTCTTCTTCTTCTCCTTTCAATCAGACGCTATCACCTGTTCCGGTCTTTAGCCAACTCTTGTGTAGTCTTTCTAAACTTCTTTTACCTGTCGGTTGGTAATTCATTACCTTTTTTGGTATTCTATCATCTGCCGTTCTATCAACATGTTCTTTCCAGTTTCTTTTATGTTCATCAATCTTATCGTTTACTGATACAATATTAAAATGTGATCTTATTGATTCATTTCTATTTTGTCTGCTCTAGCGCATCCCCTTACATACCTCAAAGATTTCATTTCGGCGGATTGAATACGTGATCTCCCTCTTTTTGTTATTGTCCACGACTCGGAACCATATAATTCAGTAGCTAAAGCCATAATATTATAGATCTTAATGTGTGTTTCTTTTCTAGTTTTTCTTCCTAGAGCTCTTCTGATCGTTCCACAAATGGTTTGAAACCTATTAACTTTCATCAATTTCTTTGTCAGATTTAAAACTAATGTCATATCCTAGATAATTGAAATGGGAATACCTGTTCTAATATTTTACCATTTATTAGTATCTTTGATCTAACGGGATTCTTGCCTTTAAAAGACATTGTTTTTGTTTTATTTATTTATGTATATATATATATAGCTAAGTTGTAATACATTTCATTTTGGCTTAGTCTATATACTGCTCTTTCTAGATTATCTTCTGCTTCTTGTATAACTATTGTTACATACCGGGATGAGGCCAAAAGGTTTTGTAGCTAAAGTATTAAATTTAGTTACCCCGGCATAAACATTGGGGGACGTAACTCTTAGACGGCGAAAGATACCAAGAACTTGCTGCACAAAGCTAAAGTGGACGAGGGATAGTTAGAACACAAACATACATAAATTAATATTACTCTGATTTATTATAATTAACAAGGTGCCCTACACTATACACAAAAGGTTACAGACGAACACTAGGGGAGATTCCCCACGCACACGCAACCAAATAAGAGACCTATACCAGACTGACGCTACCACAGGACGCTACTGATTAGACCCACGCTATCAGACAATGTTCTTCACTCAATTACTTCACCCCCCCCGATTAGGAATTGGAGGGAATTGCCACGCTGGACAAGAATTCAAAGTTACAAACGAAATAATTAGTTCAACAATATCATTATACACAGCAATAATGTGTCCGACGCGACAATGCACACACATACGCTACACTATTTGGTCATCAACATATAGTAAAGTACTTAAAGGCGTGTCTAATTCTATTTTGATCCCGAACTGTATTTCATCTTTTCACTCCAAAACTAGATCGTCAGTATATAAGTTAAATGAAGTGGGCGATAGTAGTGGGGTTGGTAGTTTGATCCGCGAATTTTCTTATCATCCCTTTCATCACTACATTTCATTTCCTCTTCCTTCACCGCCATACCAGGCATTGGGCTGATCACCAGGAAGAGGGGTTTTAGTAAGTAAACAGAACAATTCTATTACCACACGGAGTATGGGTGACGTCAGATATGCTGTGATGGATACTTTCGTCCCATCAGATGTAACAGAGTGCTCAAAAGATGTTTAAACACCTTGAACAATATTGCATTTCACTGAAACATAAGGAACATGGGATATTATTAGAAAGGAACAATAAAAAGGTAGATCTTCAACTTCCTAAGCTTCAAATTACAGATCAAAATTTATCAAGGATCTGTGTCATACACTAATAAGAGTGGATATTGGTTTAAAAAATCGTGCAGTTTTGAAATGCTTGTTTAGTAGATTTCATTAACTAATTGCACGCTATCAATTTGCATGCATTTCTTTCCTTCTTCTAATACTCCTCCTTAATCCTCATTTACCTACTTTCGAAGCAGGGTGTGGTGCTTTCAACTGTCCACCTTCCCTCGCCACCAATCCTGGATGCGTTCCTGACTTGATGACTTACTTAAACCTCTCTTCCTGCTCACCTCTCATCCTGGATATGTCATGATCCAGAGTTTGCTTGCTCCTCGATAGGACTACTGACCCAGGGTATTGGCTTGTAAGTCCTTGGTGATGTAAGTTCTACAAAGAGGAGGGTAATCTGTTGAAGAAGAAGAATTTCTGAGGATGGTACACCATGATTTTCAACAACAAAAATTCCCTTCACTAAATTACTGTTTACATGCAAAATTTTAATTTTTTATTTTCTCAAAAATGGCTCTAACGAGTTTGGCTCATATATCATATCCTTAAGATATTTGCATGACAAATAAAATAGACAGTATGTCCATAAAAATACTGTATACTTTGAACTGGTACTGCGTCGCTTTGGACAGTCATATGTGGGTGAAGTTGGTGACATTCGAAAGAAAAACTCAAATATATTTACTATACCTCATAGACATTGAATGTGTCCTCCACTAGCGACGCTGCAGACATCAAGGCGATATTTCCATTCGTGCCACACACGCTCCAAATGTCTGATGAAATGGACTGGATGGCAGCAGTGATACGAAGTTGCACTTCTTGCAGGTTTTGAGGCAATGGGGGACAAAGACACAATCCTTTATGTAACCCCATAAAAAGAGGTCACAGACCGTCAAGTCAGGCGACCGCGACGATCACTTGTAGGACACATCATCATTTCCGGCACGTCCAATCCAACTTCCTGGAAGCCGATCATCCAGATGTTCCCGAACTGTAAATGCCAGTGAGAAGGTGTTCCATCTTGTTGGAAAATAAATTTTTCTCCCTCTTCAAATTGTGAAAATAACCATTCAGTGAACATGCGAGGCAGTATTTTTAACACTGTCTGTTCTGTCTGGTTATATAATATGTAAATTCAATGACGGCCTACCTTGAAGCAATATGTGTATGTAATAATTTGTAAAATGTATGTAATAGTCATTTCATACGCTTATATTATTGTATCCATGTGTAATAATGTTATGTGGATATATTACGTAATTTAATAATGTAGGAGCTGTGAGAATAATAAGTTACACGTTGCTAACAATGAGGTAACAATGAGGTAACCTTGAACAATAATGAGTTTAAATATTATTTGCGACTCTTGGAAGCAATAATGTAATTTTAGTGACAGTTTATAAAAATAGCCAATCAACAACCACAAAAAGCTTTAGTTAAATGAAGGTATTCTCTTGGAGCAGGATTAGCCAATCATAGACTTGAAATATAGAAATTTACAAGTTTATAGGATTGAAATATATTCAGTTGCCTGCAGACAGTGATAGTAACGGGATGCAAGATGCGTCCTCGAGAGATTTAATATATATTCGTTTGAGACGAAAAATAGTTTCACGTGGTAAAAAGTGTAATTAATTAATAAAAAGAATCTCACAGCTCTCTATATCAGTGAAGTGCTATTTAATTTGTGTCAAGCATTAATAAAAGGGAGTGAATTAAAACTTAAAATCTGCGTAAGCCTACATTCTTGTCGCATCACGCCTTGCCAAGACTTTCATGTCTCTAACAATAATACTGATGCAGCCGAGGCAAACATAAATATATAATACTTAAAGAACCAGTCAAATTACAAAGTTAATATTTTTAAAAATTGGGGCAAAGGTTACCGGGTTCTATATGTGCGGTTATTGCTACTACAAGTTCGGCTCCCCAACAATTGAAATATAATACAACTCCTTCAATACAAACTACTTAAAATTGACGCCCAAAGCGTGGTGCAAATAACGTAAAGAAAACAAACTTCTCAAATTGACGTCCATACGTGGAGCTAAATAAATAAACAACACCAACAAACCATCTTCTCACATGTCAAGATAAGTTGGACAGTTGACAGTGACCTGTCGAAAGAAAAATGGGCCATAGACTTGACGTTTCGATAAGGCACAAAAGACATTCACTTTAAGGGAGTCTTTTTCAACTTCAAAACTGGCATGTGAATTCTGGCTCCCCCAAATCCTAACATAATACCTGTTCACTTTCCCACTAAGGTGGAATGTTACCTCATCACTGAAAATTATTTTTTCTGACAGATTTTCATTATCCTCCATTAATGCAAATAAATATTCAGAGTAATCTAATCGTTTTGTAGGGTCATCAGGTTTCAACTTATGCAGTAATTGCAGTTGGTAGGGGTGAAACTTCAGTCGCGTACGCAAGATCTTAGATACAGTGGAATTAGGGATGTTTAACTGCTGACTAGCTCTGCGGACAGGCTTCTTAAGACTATGAACAAATGCCTCCCGCATTGACAGATGCTCTCCCTGAATGGTTTTTCCTTTGATTACATATGCAGCCACGGCCCACAAAATCACGTATCACTTCAAAATTGACGTGTGTGTAGGAGCTTGATGTTGAAACCTTCACCTAAAAGCACGCTGAACCTGCATCAGATCCTGCGTGCTATGGTATTACAAAACACACCAACTAACTACGTTCTTGTGGGTTCGCCATAACTCCTTAAACCTTCTCTAATAACAACACAATTTTAAAAGCAAACATTCACATGTAACCTGCCTGCTAAATATTCAACAATGTACCAATATCGACTAATCACAAACGTGAGTAAATTTAGCCTCTGTGTTTGATTCCCATCCCATGCACAAAAATATTTGTGCTTTTCTTTCGAAAGTCACCAATTTCATTTAAATACGATTATCCAAAGCGACATGATGCCATTTTGGAGTATGACAGTATTTTTATGGACACGCTGTATCCAACTTGAATTTTCCGGGAATAGCTTGTGAAGTCCTCTTCATTCTGAATGACCTTTTATAATTGGTAAATCATAAGAAAGAGAAAATCTCACAGTACAAAAATATAGATTTCGTTAAATAACACAATTTATGTCAAATAATTACTTTCTCTACTACGTATAGTAAGTAGGGGAAGTATTGTATTCCACCCAAAAATTTTATACAGAGATTTCACCGGAAATACATGTTTTGAGATCCCCTGAATCCCAAAAAGCATTTTTGGAAACATGTCCGTGTCTGTGTGTCTGTAAACAGCATAACTCAAAAACAACAGTCCGATAAACACCAAATTTGGTATTTAGGTTCAGTATCTTCCACAAATGCGACACGAAGGTTTTCAAGAAAATCCCCTACCCCAGATTGCCCTTTACATGGAACAATTTTTGAAAATTTTCTCAAAAATGGCTCTAACGATTTTGATTAAAATATCATATGTTTAAGATATTTTTGACAAATGAAATGTATATCTCGAATTTTCTGGGAATGTCTCCAAAAGTATTCTTCACTGTGAACGACTTTTGCATAACTAGTAAACCATAAGAGATATACAAAGTTTTACTAGACAAAAAATGTAGATTGCGTTAAAATACACAATTTATGTCATATACATTTTTTTAGTGAACCATTTTCGACATATTGCTTGTTATTCCCTTAAATTTTTCAATACTGTTTCTTAAATTTATTATTCATTTTTTTTTGTTCTGGTAATGCAAACAGAATGGAATACTCCACATAGCAAACAGCTCTTAAAATATTTGACTATCGCTTAAAGCCTACCAATTCCCCTTGCATCAACAAGAAAATTAGCAATAAGATTAGCATCTCGATATCTCGATTAACATGAAGCATATGCAGAATAAGTGTTTGTAAAAGTAGTTTGTACAAGAGTAGAGAAAGTCATGTGAGTGTAACACATCAGATTTTTTTTCTCGTGGCCATGCACAAAGGATGTAATTTTAAAGCCATCATATAGCGACACGTTATTTACAAATCACTTTACCTGTTGTATCGTATAGAGAAATGTGGAAATGCGAAATGGAAGTTTATCTTGAGTAACAAGAAGTAGATAGAATACTAACCTTTAAAAGAATATTTTTTAAAGAACTGAGTAGTGAAAGTCATGGAATACTACGTATGATATTTTAAAGCGTTCTCGCTATTCAGTTGTATTCGTCATGTCACGGAAAGTGTATAATATTTCACTGCCAACATGATATATCGACCAAATTTTAAACATTTTTTTTGGCTATTCCTGTTTTACCTATAACGAAATGTGCGGTGCAATTATTTAAGCACACATTTGTCTCGATCAAAGTTTACTCGCAAACGCTACATAAAATTAAACCACAGCAGAGAAGGTCATGCGAACGTAACACGTCATATTTTTTGTTACACTCTCACAACACAAGTACATTTTTCTAAAAAGTGTTTTTTTACATTCTCTTCTACGTATAGTAAGTAGGGGAAGTATTGTATTCCACCCAAAAATTCGATACCGAGATTTCACTGTAAATACATGTTTTGAGAACCCCTGAATCCAAAAAAGCATTTTTGGAAACATGTCCGTGTGTCTGTGTGTGTGTCGGTCTGTGAACAGCATAACTCAAAAACGAACAGTCGGATAAACACCAAGCTTAGTATTTAGGTTAAGTATCTTCCAGAGATGCGACACGTAGGTTTTCAAGAAAATCCCCCCACCACAGATTACCCTTTACATGGAACATTTTTCGAAAAATTTAATTTTCTCAAAATTGGCTCCAACGATTTTGATTAAAATATCATATGTTTAAGATATTTTTATGACAAGTAAAATATATATCTTGAATTTTCTGGGAATGTCTCCAAAAGTATTCTTCATTGTGAATGACTTTTGGATAACTGGTAAACCATAAGAGATAGACAAAATATTACTACACAAAAATGTAGATCGCGTTAAAATACACAATTTATATCATATACATTTTTTTTGTTGAGTGAACCATTTTCGAGATATTGCTTGTTATTCCCTTAAATTTTTCAATACTTATTTTCTAAAATGGGAATTCGTTATTCATTTTTTACTTTCTCTACTACGTATAGTAAGTAGGGGAAGTATTGTATTCCACCCAAAAATTTGATACCGAGATTACACCGGAAATACATGTTTTGAGACACCCTGAATCCAAAAAAAAGCATTTTTGGAAACATGTCCGTGTGTGTGTCTGTGTGTCTGTAAACAGCATAACTCAGAAACGAACAGTCGGATAAACACCAAATTTGGATTTAGGTTCAGTATCTTCCAGAGATACTACACGAAGGTTTTCAAGAAAATCCCCGCACCCCAGACTACCCTTTACATAGAACATTTTTCGAATATTTTAATTTTCTCAAAAATGGCTCTAACGATTTTGATTAAAATATCATATGTTTAAGATATTGTCATGAAAAATGAAATGTATATCTCGAATTTTCTGGGAATGTCTGCAAAAGTATTCTTCATTGTGAACGACTTTTGCATAACTGGTAAACCATAAGAGATAGACAAAATTTTACTATACGAAAACTGTAGATCGCGTTAAAATACACAATTTATGTCATATACATTTCTTTGTGAACCGTTTTCGAGATATTGCTTATTATTCCCTTAAATTTTCCAATACTTGTACTTTTTCTGAAATTCGTTATTCATTTTTTTTATGTCCTGGACATGCAAAGAGAATGGAATGCGCCACATAGCAACCAGCGTTAAAACATTTGACTATCGCTTAAAACCTACCATATCCCCTTGCATCTACAAGAAAATTACCAATAAGATTGACAGCTCGATTAACATGAAGCATATGGAGAATAAGCGTTTGTAAATATAGTTTGTACAAGAGTAGAGAAAGTCATGTGAGTGTAACACATCAGATTTTTTTATCTTGGATATGTAAAGAGTATTAATCTGTGGCAAAGGGAATGATGCTGCACCTAACAACCAGCTATTAAGAGATATGTATGTGCTTAAAGGCTACTGTATTTCTATATTGCCCTTGTAAATATATATTCCTCTTACATCTACAAGAAAATTAGCAATAAGATAGAGTCTGCAAATGTTTATCTCGATTAACATGAAGTAGATGGAGAATAAGCGTTTGTAAAAATTGTTTGTACAAGAGTAGAGAAAGTTATGTGAGTGTAACACATCAGATTTGTTTTTACCCGGGGAGCGTCAATTGCAGTAAAATCTTGGTATAGAATTGTTGGATGGAATAATACTCCCTCTACATGCATAGGTAAGCGGTAGGGATAGTAATAGTCTTTCTTTAATTATATAAAAATGTTTATGCTCGACCATGTCTAAATGTTGTAACTATACGTCTCGTAGCTGCACTTTAATGGACCTCATTAAAGTGCACTCTTCATTAAAGTGCAGATTTCCACTAATCAGAAGATCCGCATATAACAATCAATACGTTCGTGTCTTTGCACATACCACAACCCTGCCAGCTGTTTCACTGCGTAAGGTGAAAGGCGCTTATTGATTCAGGTAAAGCGTAGAATATTACAAATAATTTACAAATATTGAGTATAATAGCAATTAAGATTCTTGTATAAAAATTATGAAAATCACTCTGCTCGTTTCGTAAACATACTCGCATCTTAACTGCCACCATTACACTATCATTACATAATATGGATGCTCTTAAATAACTTTTAGTACACGGTCTCTAAATCAACTGCTTGTCGGACTGTTAACGCAGTCGTCAAGGAAACCTTTGGCGGCGTAATTAACAAAATCGTAATGGCAGTTACCAGTCATGCCAACTTTAACAGGATTTTACTCGCAGGTAATGCAACTCTTCTCTTCTACAAGCTCCAGATATGCCAAAAAGTACAACTACTTTTATCATAAGATACACATCATTATCCGCTTTGCTTGTAAACTTATTGACCTCTGCCCTAGAAAAAAAACTTCTATTTTTACTTTCTCTACGTATAGTATGTAGAGGAAGTGCTGTATTCCACCCAAAAATTTGATGTCGATATTTCATCGGTAGTATATGTTTTGACGCCCCTTGAACCCAAAAAAGCATCTCTAGAAAAAGCTCCACGTGTGTGTCTGTGTGTCTCTGTATAGGTTTGTAGACAGCATAACAAAAAACGTATGTCGGATAAATACCAGTATTGGTATTACACTACCTTTCAAGGATACGACACGAGGAGTTTCAAGAAAATCATCAAACCCAAACTACCCTTTACATGCAACATTTCTCGAAAAATGTTATCTTCTGAAAAATTACTTTAAAATTTTGATTAAAATACCATATATTACAGATATTTGCATGGCAAATAAAATGTATATCTCTGGGAATAGCTTGCAATGTCCTCTTTATTCGGGAGGAAATTTACATAATCTTGTATAATTGCTAAACGTTATGCGAAACCAAAGCGTATTACAAAAAAAGATATAGATCTCTTTAAAACACACAATTTATTTCAAATAACTTTTTTGTGGCGTAAGCCATTTCCGAGATATTAATGGTTCGAATTGTTCAATACCTAGTCATTCTTTAAAAGTCCTGTTGATTTTCAGTTGTTTCTAGTGATCTCATGGAAAGAGTGTGGCATTTTAAGGCCAGCATATAGCGTCCAGTTCTTAAACATTTGACTATCGCTGATCTCTTTGTATCTATAATGAAATGCGTAATATAGCTATTTCAAGAAAGGTTTATCACAAATAAACTTTCGCAGAATAATTTGTATGCCTATTAATAAGCGAGAAAGTGCAGAGAAAGCCGTGTGAATGTAACCTATGCTATTTTTCTTTATTTTCACATTTTGACAAAACAGTTTCGTATTTCGGTAGATTTGACTTCATATTTTGCCTGTCTCTACTCATGACATTAAAACAGCAAATCCCCAGAATATATAAGAAAGAAATTGTTTGAAGTACTAGGCATATTGAATGCATACTATGTTTAGAAAACATCTTACGTTGCATTCACATGGCTTTCCTTACTCACTCTTCTACAAACTATTATTACGAAATCTTATTCAAATCTTTCCGAAGTTGGTCGCTATGTAATGACATTGAAATTCTGTTTAGTTTGCATGAACACAAACAGAAGGGAAAAAGAATAGGGATTTGGAGTTGAACGTCACAAAAATTTGTATCTGGCATATACTTACGATTCGACGTACTCTACTACTTTTGCGAAGTAAGATTTATGTCTTACGGTTTACCAATTATACAAAAGTGGTTGAAAATAAAGAGGAATTCAGAGACTATTCCTATAAAATACAATATATATATATTTTATTTGTCATGAAAATAATTTAAACCTGTGTTGTTTTAATAAGAATAAAAATTACAAAAAAGATTCCATATAGAGGGTAGTTTGGGGTCGGGGGATCTTCTTCAAATCTTCGGGTCGCATCCTCGGAAGATCCTGAACTTAAATACAGGCAGACACACACACTCGCATATGGACCTTTTTCTAAACATGCTTTTGGTTCAGGGGACCTCACAACATGATTTTCTGGTGGAATCTTGACAAATAATGTGGTAGACTACAATACTTCCTCTACTTCAAGTGAGGAGGTCCCGCAGTAAGAGGCGCCAGTCGCCTTTTGGAGGTCCCTGGTTCGATCATCGGCCAACGCTCACTCTGAGCTATGCGTTTTTCGTGGTTTCCCTGGTCGACAGGTGAATGAAGGGTGGGTTCCTCTTCTACCACGACTTTCCGGTCCCTCATTTCATGTATCCTTCATTGTCATCTGCTCAGGGTTGCAGAACCCGGCGACGGCGTTCGGCGCGTTGCGGCTGGGCGGTGTATGCGCACTTTGTAGAGATTTCTTCCCTAGCGTCGTTGCGGGACTGCTCAGTTAGGTTCCGCCTGCAAATGGAGCCCACCCCGGAGGTTAGGAGGCTTGTGAGTTGGCCCGGGAGGCGGCGGATGCGTTCGATCAGGAAACGTTATGGACCCGTCGTACTTTGGATCTGGTCGCCCTTTTGATCTCTCCCCTCCTCCCTCCCAGAGGTTATGGTAGAAGCAACAACAGCCTACTTGAGATGCTCTGCTCCAGTTGCGTGGCGCCTCCGTTCGTCCGTACCTTTGCCTTTTAAGTACGCAGAAATAATAGACCTGAAATTAGGGAAATAAGAGATCAAAGTTGGTGCTAACACAATTTTTCCAAAGTGTGATTCCTTGAGCGTATGTGTTTTCTTTTACAGAATGGGATCTGTCAGCGTGACGTCATTCTCGATATATAATCTGATACCACTTCGTCAGCAAAAGGAGTGACAACGATCCGAAAGCAATAAATAACTCGGGGAGACAGAAGACTTGTATCGCCTGTGACAAGGAAATGGAAATCGTGACTTGCCAACTTGCAAATGTTCAGGTAAAGCAGTCACTTGTGAATGCAGGAACAGTCCGCGTTAAATCCTCCTTCATAACTGCCACTTGAGCAAGTTGCGGGTAAACGTGTGTCCTAAATTGTCCGAGACAAGTTACGACGGTTTGTACCTCCGTAAACTTCAGCTAAACTTGTATAATGTACAACATATTCATAATCTCTGTCGAGAGCTTTCCTCCTAAATATCTCAAGAGATAGGACAAAGTAGTAGTCGATTTTTTGTTTTGTTTACTTAGTAAATTGCTCTGTTTACTTTCTCTTCTACTTACACGTAGAAGAAGTACGTTTTTTTATTTATTTTACGTCGCTTCAACTAAATGTGAGGAGATACCTCGTGGCACGGTGTGTGGAGTACAGTTAACCTTCTATGTCTCATCCCTGTATCATACCATCTTACTTCGTGACGCATCCACAGAGACCTTAGTGCTAGGCAATTGTATATCTGCTTCTATGCCTGACGGGCAGATGGCAACTTCGTCATGCGTCCACAGACCTTAGTAATAGGCAACTGTATATCTGCTTCTGTACTTGAGAGGCAGATGGCAGCTTCATCACGTGCTCACAGAACCTTAGTGCTAGGTAACTGTACCTCTGCTTCTATACCTGACTGGCAGATGGCAGTTCGTCATTTATCCAGAGAGACCTTAGTGCTAGCAAACTGTAACTCTGTTTCCATAACTCATGGGCAGAGGGCAGCTTCGTCACGTGTCCACAGAGACCTTAGTGCTAGGCAACTGTACCTCTGCTTCTATAGCTGACTGGCAGATGGCAGTTCGTCATGTATCCAGAGAGACCTTAGTGCTAGACAACTGTAACTCTGTCTCCAAAACTCATGGGCAGAGGGCAGCTTCGTCACGCGTCCAGAGAGACCTTAGTGCACAGCACCTGTAACTCTGCTTCTTTGACGAGCAGACGGCAGCTTCGACATGTGTCCACAGATAGCTTATGCCTTTTTCACTATAAGCTGAAAGGAGAAGTAAACAAAACCACGTGAAAAGACAGCACCTCATTGGTTGGTGGGCAAACTACAACCTCCCCGCTTAGCATGTCGTCTCTTCCTCTACAAAAAATAGTTCGGTTCAGATCATAAGATTTTGTGGTTATTCTCGTGTAGAGAAATTAAAAAAAAACATTATTGTAACAGTTCAATTTATGAAACTAAATGTGTTTGTTCAGATTCACTTATAACCGAATGAACCGTTATAGCAAAGGGTTTAAGAGGCTATGCGCAGGCGCTGCAGTTTGTTTCCGGTTTCCGGCTGAGAATCTTCTGCCACTGTGAAAAACATAAACGAGGGAAAAGGAAAGAAGACAATTGTGTTAAATGCTTTTAACAAATTCTGTGAAAAGTACGCACCTTTAATCGACAATGAATTTGGTTGGGCATTGTTTAGCAATAATTGAACTTCTTTGTTAGTGATGCAGAATTGTTGCTCGGATAGCTTGGGTCGAGTTTGTTTTCTGTCTGTTTCAGCCTTTACTGCTAATCTTTATTTAACTTGTTGACTCGTAAAAGCCTGAAGTTAAGAACAGTTTAATCCAGTACCTTTAATCACAGATGCCGAACTGTTTGGGTACAACTTTTATTTGTCTACTCTTAGTATAACGTATATAAGTTTAGGATGTAAGGCAAAATATAGCAATAAGAGATACAATGTTTAAAAGCTAATGATCCCCAAGCTGCGTAATATACTGTATTCGTATTCTGTATGAAGCAATTTCCTCTCATGGGTCTTAGTTCCTGTCATCCTCCACGTGGTGCTGCCATGTGCTCGGCAGAGTGATACATTTAACTCTTGTTTACTTCTCCTTTCAACTTATAGTGAAAAAGGTATAAGCAGCTGTAACTCTGCTTCTGGGATGGGCATGTGGGAGCTTAGACATTTGTTCACAGAAACCTTAGTGCTAGGCAACTGCAACTCTGCTTCTGGGATGGGCATGCGGGAGCTTAGACATTTGTTCACGGAAACCTTAGTGCTAGGCAACTGCAACTCTGCTTCTGGGATGGGCATGTGGGAGCTTAGACATTTGTTCACAGAAACCTTAGTGCTAGGCAACTGCAACTCTGCTTCTGGGATGGGCATGCGGGAGCTTAGACATTTGTTCACAGAAACCTTAGTGTTAGGCAACTGCAACTCTGCTTCTAGGATGGGCATGTGGGGGCTTAGACATTTGTTCACAGAAACCTTAGTGCTAGGCAACTGCAACTCTGCTTCTGGGATGGGCATGCGGGAGCTTAGATATTTGTTCACGGAAACCTTAGTGTTAGGCAACTGCAACTCTGCTTCTGGGATGGGCATGTGGGAGCTTAGATATTTGTTCACGGAAACCTTAGTGCTAGGCAACTGCAACTCTGCTTCTGGGATGGACATGTGGGAGCTTAGATATTTGTTCACGGAAACCTTAGTGCTAGGCAACTGCAACTCTGCTTCTGGGATGGGCATGCGGGAGCTTAGATATTTGTTCACGGAAACCTTAGTGCTAGGCAACTGCAACTCTGCTTCTGGAATGGGCATGTGGGAGCTTAGACATTTGTTCACGGAAACCTTAGTGCTAGGCAACTGCAACTCTGCTTCTGGGATGGACATGTGGGAGCTTAGATATTTGTTCACGGAAACCTTAGTGCTAGGCAACTGCAACTCTGCTTCTGGAATGGGCATGTGGGAGCTTAGACATTTGTTCACGGAAACCTTAGTGCTAGGCAACTGCAACTCTGCTTCTGGGATGGACATGTGGGAGCTTAGATATTTGTTCACGGAAACCTTAGTGCTAGGCAACTGCAACTCTGCTTCTGGAATGGGCATGTGGGAGCTTAGATATTTGTTCACGGAAACCTTAGTGCTAGGCAACTGCAACTCTGCTTCTGGGATGGACATGTGGGAGCTTAGATATTTGTTCACGGAAACCTTAGTGCTAGGCAACTGCAACTCTGCTTCTGTGATGGGCAGATGGCAGATTCGACATGCGTACACAGAAACCTTAGTGCTAGGCAACTGTACCCTGCTTCTGTGATGGACAGATGGGATTCGAGACTTTAGTTTTAGGCGACTGTATCTCTACTTCATTAGGGTGTCGTCCAGTCTACTGGCTTTCATTATCTGTGTAGATGGCAGAGCGTTCGCTAGTACAATCGATTTTCATTTTTACTATTGTTTTAAACTTAAGGTGGAACTTTGGATCCTGGTATTAATATCCAGTCCGGTTTTTACCTTGGCGACTGAAGCAAACCACGAAAACACCCAGTCAGATTGAATCCGATATCACCCGAATGCGGGCCACAGACACTACTGCCTGATTTCACCGAAAACACGTGTTTTGAAGCCTTCTATATCGAAACTGAACAATAATTTCAGTCGTCTGGTACTACCTTCAAGTAATATTTAAGTTCAGCATCTTCCATGTAGATTTAAAAGCGTATATCCCTACTACATATTATAGGATAGGAGAGGAGGGCCACCTCAACCTACGGAGACCTTTTGTATCTATACCCCGGATGGGGCGCCTCCGGAAGGGAGAGATGAGGTGAGAGGAGACAGAGGGCGGTCGGACCAGAAAGCACGACAGGGACATTGCAGGGTCCGTACCGTTTACATCTTTAAACTCCCCAGATGCCACCTGGCACAGCGGCTGACCTCCCCTGGGGGCCCGGGACCCGTAGACCACCCCCATTCCGGGAGACGAAGGTTTATTCAGAACATCCTCTTCCCTTGCCATGCACACGCCAGGACCCCCGCCGACACTTGCAACCCTGAAAGAAACCAAGCAGATAAAAAGTGAAGTAAAATGAGAATGGAGATGAAATAGAGGAACAGAAAATTCGGGGGATGTAATGAACTTTCCCAGCATTCCCATAGCGACCCGGGGAACCCCCTAAACATCCCATGCGTCAGGAATTCCGGCCGCGGATATCGAACCCGCAACCTCCCGAATTCAGGCCACAAACGTTACTGCCTGAGCCATCACGCACTGTTTATTACATATTATACTTTACGTGGAAAACTTCTTATTTTTTCCAAATGTTTCTAGCGACGTTGATTAAAATATACATATTTACAACAATTAATAAAAAGTTCATCCTGCATTTCCTTCCAATGATACGTGAAGTAAATTTCGTATTGAATGATAAAACATAGATAAGAGATAGAACGTTCTTCTACTTCTCGTTTGTCTGCCCTTCATGGAACAGGCAGTACTGCTTCTTCCTGCTTCAGACATTACTACATGAAAAACCTGATTTGTTGCATTCACATGACTTTCTCTCCTCACTCCTCAACAAATGATTCTTCCATATCTTAGTATTCCATTTACTTCTTGATAACCGATGTAAACTTGCATTTACACGTTTCCTTGCAGGTGTAAGAAGGATACATTAGGTCAAAGCGATAGTCAGATTTTTAAAAAGCGGATCCCTATGTGATAACTTTGAAATTTCTTCTTGACATGACCACGAGAAAAACGAGCAGCAAAAGTATTTGAAAATTCAAACAAACAATACACAAAACTCTCGCAAATGCCACAAAAAATTTTATTTCACATAAATGTTGTGCTTTAACGAGATTTACATGTCTTGTGTTGCAAGATTTTGTTCATTTCTTACGGTTTACTATTTGTACAAAATGCATTCAGAATCAATGGGACTTTTATTTGTCATGTAAATAGCTTTAATATATGGTATTTTAATCAAAATCGTTACATTCATTTTAAGGATATCAAAATTAACTAAATGTTGAAGTAGGTATTGTATTGTAGTTCTTACGTTATTTGCCCCACGCTTTGGGAGCCAATTTTTAACACGTAAACTATTTTCGTCTCACACGAATACGTATTAAATTTCTCGAGGACACATCCTACGTCCGGTTAGGAACACTGTCTACAACCAACGCGTTCAGTTATGAGCGCTGTCTACAAGCAGATGACTTGATTTCTGCCACCTAAACTTGTAAATTTCTGTATTTCAATTTCTGATTGACTAATCCTACTCCAATAGAATACCTTCATTTAACTAAAGCTTTTTCTGGCTGTTGATTGGCTATTTTATAAACTGTCACTAAAATTACATTATTGCTTCCAAGAATCACAAGTAGTATTGTTAAACTTTCAAATTCATTATTGCCTCAAGGCTATCTCATTGTTACTTCATTGTTAGCAACTTTTAACCTATTATTCTCACAGCTCCTACATTATTAAATTTCGTAATACATTCACATAACATCATTAACTTATACAATAATATAAACATATACAATCACTGTAATATACACTTTTCATATATTGTCACATACACATATTGCTTTACGGCGGCTGTTATTATATTTGTTATTATGTGATTAGACTGAAATTATTTAAGTGTTAAAAATACTACCTCAACGTCTTCTATGTAAAGGGTAGTTTGGGGTAGGGTTTACTTGTTGAAAATTTTCATGTCACATTCTTGAAAGACGCTGAACTTAAATACCAATTTTCGTGTTTATCCGAATTTTCGTTTTTGAGTTATGCTGTTTAAAGACACACACATAACACGGAACTTTTTATAAAAATGATTTTTAGTTATTCAAGAGCCCTCAAAATATATATTTACGATGAAATATTGGTGAAATGAAATCTCTTTTCTACCTACTATATACGTGATAGACAAAATAATGACCATTACAACGTCCTCCAAATAAAACACGACTAATGGCATTTACTTTACCCCATAATATCAAGCAACTTTTATTAACGACATTTCTTTCTACGACGCTTAGTTTTTGGAGATATTGTACAGTCTCAATTTAAATGGTACACCCTGTATAATACTTTAGTTCAGATTCAAAATATTTATTAATATAAATTTAGATACACGGCCCCTCAAAGGAATCCATAATTCCATAATAAAGTCATTTTACTAGCCCAAACTCAAGATAATTGGCCATCCCACATTTAGACTGTAACTCATCTGATGGGGTTCTCTTGAACAACGTGACTGGCGGCCCGTTGCTCCCAAGGCAATACTCTAGCACGTTTGTGCAGTTGCGATGGAGCGACCCGTAGTATCCACTAGATAATACTAACAATGAGAAACAATATGAATATATTATCCCACTCTGCGTCTATATACGTTTGGCACCTGTTGAATACATTATTGCGTACTCTGCAGACGAAATATTAGAAAACGCACACAAGCCGAATACTGTGTTCTAATTCGTCGAGAGTGTGGCAGTTTGTTACATAAACTTACCCACAGATAATAATCAAAGTATTTAGAACTAGAGATCGAGCCAATTATTCTGTTTACAAAAACACATTGTTCAAGTATTTTTACTTTCTCTACTACGTATAGTAAGTAGGAGAAGTATTATATTCCATCCAAAAATTCGATACCGAGATTCCACCGGAAATACATGTTTTGAGACCCCCTGAATCCAAAAAAAAAGCATTTTTGGAAACATGTCCGTGTGTGTGTCTCTGCGTCTGTGTGCTTGTGTCTGTGGGTCTGTCTGTGTGTGTGTGTGTGTCGTGTGTGTGTGTGTGTGTGTGTGTGTGTGTGTGTGTGTGTGTCTGTCTGTGAACAGCATAACTCAGAAACGAACAGTCGGATAAACACCAAACTTGATATTTAGGTTCAGCATCTTACACGGATGCGACACGAAGGTTTTCAAGAAACTCCCCCCACCCCAGATTACCCTTTACATGGAAGATGTTTTGAAAATTTTAATTTTCTCAAAAATGGCTCTAACGATTTTGATTAAAATATCATATGTTTAAGATACTTTCATGACAAATAAAATGTATATCTTGAATTTTCTGGGAATGTCTCCAAAAGTATTCTTCATTGTGAACGACTTTTGCATAACTGGTAAACCATAAGAGATAGACAAAATTTTACTACACAAAAAATGTAGATCGCGTTAAAATACACAATTTATGTCATATACATTTTTTTTTGTTGAGTGAACCATTTTCGAGATATTGCTTGTTATTCCCTTAAACTTTTCAATACTTATTTTCTCAAATGGGAATTCGTTATTCATTTTTTTATCTTGGATATCAAAGAGTATTAATCTGTGGCAAAGGGAATAGTGCTGCACCTAGCCACCAGCTATTAAGAGATATGTATGTGCTTAAAGGCGGCTGTATTTCTATATTGCCCTTGTAAATATATATTCCCCTTACATCTAAAAGAAAATTAGCAATAAGATAGGCTCTGCAAATGTTTATCTCGATTAACATGAAGTAGATGGAGAATAAGCGTTTGTAAAAATAGTTTGTACAAGAGTAGAGAAGGTCATGTGAGTGTAACACATAAGATTTTTTACACTTCTTTCCTCGACAGCCCCTATCTGATATTTCCTCGGTTAGAACTGTTGCCTGTCGGTGTTCCTTTTTGTCTAACACAGGCCCAATCTGTTTAATTCTTTGTAACAGAATTGTTTATTTATTAGGAACGGTGGCACCAGGGAATTTCCGTATAAATTCATGCTGACAGTCCACATGTCACGCCGTTTGAGCAAAATCTAATACAATAAACACATACTGTTCTGTAGTATACATCATTGATAACTACACACAGCTTCTTGTTCCACTATATACTAAACAACGTTAGACTGAACTGCAAGTGTCATAGGCGCGTGAGCTAGGCTACTGCAGAGCGATTTGACCCTATACATGCTACGAGTAAAACCCAGGTATTCTGAGATGTATCTCTTACCGTATAAATTTGTTTATTCATTTACAAATTAATTACATCAAAACATTTCCTAAAATATCATGTCATTTTATTTTACCGCCCTATTAAATTACTTCTCTTACCTGGGCAATGAAATGAAAGAGAAGGTTTACAACACACGGCAATAAAAATAAATGCATTACAAAAAGGTTTTGCTGAGAGAGAACTTGTGCGTGAGGGGAAGAAGGCGGCGTTGACTGGAAAAAGGGAGAAGGGAAGGGGGTTCGGTTCAAAAAAATGCAAAGTTTGCAGAATAAAATAGAATACGAAACAATTAGCGGAGTTAGTGGAGCTGCAGAGATGAAATATTTCGCACCGAGCAAGTGTTTTGTTTTAATCGCATGGGTGAAGTAAATTATGGAATGAAAAAACACGATAATAAAAAGATATGTTGAAGAGAATAACTTTTCTATTCAATTAGCCTTTCTTATTCATCTTACAAAGTTTCACAAAAAAACAAATTCCTTTCAGGTAGATATAGCTTATATTTGCGTTATATTAAGCTCACATATTAATTGAAGGATATTTTGTCAATAAAAACATACTATATCTTTAATTGTATATTACAATTACCCTTACTTTTCTTTAGTAACAAAACTTTGTT
The DNA here is from genome assembly GCA_030765065.1 of Deroplatys truncata. Taxonomy (NCBI): domain Eukaryota; kingdom Metazoa; phylum Arthropoda; class Insecta; order Mantodea; family Mantidae; genus Deroplatys; species Deroplatys truncata. Next base: position 168,035,704 of record CM060988.1, on the reverse strand, counting down.
ATAATTTACCAACATTATATTTTAAACGTTTTTTCAAAATAAGTAGTTTTTGCTTAATCTTAGTGAGATTTGTTTTCTATTCCATCTACCTTTGGTAAACTGAATTAATTGCTAAACACCGCCAAACTTCGATTTTGAAATCCATTGCAAATTCATGTTTTGAAGTCCCCTAAATCCTAACCTAAGTTGTGTTACCGTTCAAGAAAATATGGTAGAAAATTAAGAACAGTTTATAAAGTAGCCTAATATTTACGATATTCGGTAATTTCTAAAATTTCCGTATTAAAATTTACCATTTCACCACATAAGCCTCTCATAAATGATAAAATACAACACAACATCAATCTTTGTTACCCCTTATTTTATTTTTCAACCCTTATGAAGCCGTTCGTGAAGCGACACATTTGAAGCCATACCGTTTGCTTCAAAAAATGTATGCTACTATTTCAAATTGCATCCATTTAGAGAACGTTTAATCTTTTCTGCTTTGTTGTTGAGTTCTACGATATCATCTCCTAGTTCGTTCTATGTTATCTGGTCCGCCAGCTGCTTCAGTGGTATAGCTATGAGTTCTTTATCTCAGGGTATGCGTGAGTGTAAGGTAAAAGGATAGCACCAGTTTAGTTAGCTGATAAATTGTAATGTTGAGTAAAATATTCCGTTTGAAGAGAGTCGCTGACTCCTGAATTAAAGAATTAAATTATTTTTAGAATAATTGCGAAGCGTCAGTCGCAGAAATTCTACTCGGAAAGATTCCTGGTAGTAGCCCCTAAATCTTTCTAACTCGATGCGTCCCTAAACGCTACACAATATAAAATCTAACTAATATCACACGAGTGATCACAAGAGCCATCGCACGAATAAGTAACATGATTAAATAAAAACTAAGTTCTGATTTAGAATGCACGGCCTTTTCTTAACATAAGCTCCGCCTATCGCTACCTCTACCAACGTTCCTACTCACGCGGTCCAATCTTAAAACTCTACACATGCGTATCTGAAGCCGTTGCTCGAATCTAAGAATTTCATTCCCTTTTTAATTTACAGAATTCCTCCCTATGTGACTATGCAAACGTATTGAACTCACCCATTAACTGCATTCCTGGAAACTTTGTGTTAACGCGTTCGCTACTCGGCTGTTACTAATGTATTTCCTTAACATGACATGCTAATGACCTTTTTCTCCAAACAAATTTTTCAACTCAGGTTTTATTACATTATACATTTTTTAGTATACAAAAACTATTTATTGCAATTATTACCCTATCTTACTTTATTTAATTATTTATATCTTCCTGTCAATACTTACGGTATATCTTATTAGAAAAAACGAGGCTGTACGAACTGAGCGAAGTGGCGCCGTGGTAACACGTGCGACTTGCATTCGGGAGGTCCCAGGTTCGATTACCGGCGAACGTCCACTTTGACCCACGGGTTTTTCAGGGATTTTTCCGGATCGTCAGGTGAATACTGGAGTGGTTCGTTACAGCCCCCGAAATTCCTGTCTCCCCATTTTGTTCTATTCATCATTTCATTCATCCTTCACAGCGCTAGGTCTGTTTTAGGGTTGAAAGTGTCGGTGATTGTATTTCGGTGAGGTCTGGTAGGGGAAAAGGATGCTCTTTATGGAAATTTCTCCGTCCCTCGGCCTTCGGCTAGTTATCCCTCTGTGTGGGGCGGGGGTCTCCGGTCTGTCTGTCGGGGCGTCTCAATCTGGAAACTATAGGAACCCTGCCATTGCAATGCCGCCACTCCTGGTTCCGGCCGCCCGGTTTCGCCTATCACCTCCTCCCTCCTGAGGGCGCCCCCTTGTGGGGCATAGGTAGCATATCCTCCCTGGATCGGTGCCGAGTCCTCTCAGGAAATAAGAGTAATACGAGTAAGGGCTGTACAAAGTTAGAGTAAAGGATAAAGATAAAAGTTAAAGGACTCAATGTCGGGTATACCAGCTAGTGGAATAGTCTACCTACGAAAAAGCAAGCTTTAAGTGTATCTACTTTTGTGTTCATAATATGGTTGGCGACTTTACACGCAAAATTATAAGTTCTAATCAAAATATGACAATTAGAAATAATTGTATCTTCCTTAATAAATAAATTTATTGTACAAAAGCAGATGAGTGAAATTAAAAACCATGCATCTACAGCCTGTAACAACTTCAGTATCATATCTATAATTGAATGGATGCTGTAAAAAGTAGACAACCATCAATTTAAATCCATGCTTCGATTTCCTGCACAAACTACAATATTGCCTCTCTGAGTTTGGCTATCCTTAAGAAAATCTGTTGATGATATATTTAATTTTATGACAGCTTATTGAAAACATGTCACTTTGTTTTGTTATAGCAAAGTTACACTCACTTGGTACTGCAAACAAGAGGCCATGCAGATGACGTACTGTGTAAGATGATTGCATTGTTATTATACCAGCGGGTGGCTCCGTGGAAACGTGTGAGTCTCGCATTCGGGTGGTCCCAGGCTCGAACACCCACGCTGACCTTGGTTTTTCGTGGCTTTCCCTGTCTGCAATCCAGCAACAGTTAGGGACTTCCGCGCGTATCTGTCTGCCAGCGACCTGTGCCCTCTTGTGGTTACTTCATTTTATCCCTTCCTTCTGGAGGTTGGAAGCCACAATAGGTCAAAGTGCGCGAGGTGTTCCCCTCCATTGTATTTCCTATATGTTACTTATGCCCTATTCCTATGTGTTCTAGAATCTATGGATGATTTAATTGGAAATTGCAAAGACTGAGTTTTATCTGTTGTGATAAAATGTACATTAGCCCGTTTTTAAGAGCACCGATTCAATTGATCATGAATAATTAGCATAAGAGGACTTTTAATCCCACCTTAATTCATTTAAGTGTAAACAAATAAATATTTGGAAAATTCCTACCAAGGTGAGTGTCTACGTCGTTGCCTATCGATCTTGGAGTTAAGCAGCTTTGAGCTGGGTTGAGTTATGCCACAACCTGTATGGGCATAACTTAACCCACGGTAATTCGGATTCTGCGTTAAGCTTTAGGTCCTCAATGCCCATTTGGATGCACCTTCCCCTAATGAAATACTAAATATAATTGTTTGGTCTACCACACAATTCCATGTGACGTAAGTGAATGTTACGCCATCCATATTACTTCTGCAATTCATTGAAATCTTACTCCTCGGCGCGCGCAGCTGTCCATACCTTTTAATACCTCCAGAGCAAGCAGTCCATTCCCCAGATAAACAATGGAATATGTGTATTTAAGATAAAATAACCTCTGTCTAATGTAATTTTAATATTCTAATTAGTGGAGTTCATTTACTTTGCTTCAACATGTGTTGCTTTCACGTTACCTGCAAGAAATTAATAAATGCTGCGTGAACTCAATAGTATTGCCACCTTTGCACTACTTGCAAACACGCTCAAGATCCTGCTATAAGTGCTGCCATCTGATCAGCGTTTAATTGCACACAATAAGCAAGGATAGATCTTTTTGTAAAAACTCAAGGTTTTAAAATAATAGTGTGGTCGATCAAAAACATCTATGTGACTTGACTATAATTATAGTCTTCTTGCATAATATACTACTATGTTTTTATTTAAAGTGACTGAGCATTTTACTTCGAGCGTTGCTGTGTTTGATGATCAAGAATCTTTGCAGATACGTATTCAGTGCAAGCCTGGCCAGTTACAGAACCACTGAAGATTCAGTAAGTGACTTTGAAAACAACTACAGGTACTTTTGAATTTTTAAAGTGAACCATTTAAGTGCAGGAAGGAGCGCAGTTGCCAAATAATGCAACACACAGTTTGCGGCACAAAGGCACAAGACACAAGAGGAGGAATTCACCAATACCTCTGATCACAGAGAATATTTATGCTGTCTCCGTTTTTATCAAAAGACACTATTCCGGGAACATCAGACTTTACATTTGCGAATTCTCGTATTTATTTTAATGAACTGCGTACTTCATCTGTGCAGATGAAGGGAAACTATGTTAACCACAGAGAAAATTAATTAAACGTTGGTATATGAACCTCAATAACATCGTGCACACATCAAATTTTAATTATTTGAGGTGCAAAAACTTCCAGACAGCAAAATACACTGGCTCCACTAACCATTCCTCTTTTTAAGCATCTCCTTGTCACATTCACGTGACCTTTTCTGACCCACTCTTTCACAAACCATCCTTACAAGAGGTCAGTATTTTCTAAACTAGTAAGCTAAAGTAGGGAAGTAGTGCGTTCCAATCAAATATTCATTGTCGGGATTGGGATTTCACCTAAAATACACGTTTTAAAGTCCATGAATAAAAAAATGCGCATGTAGAAAAATTCTCAGCCTGTCTCAAAAACGAACTGTTAAATAAACACCTGGTATTTGTTTATACACCTGACATGGAAAATTTATCGAAATGTTTTATTTTCTCAAAAATGAATAACAACTTTGTTTATAATACATATATCATATTTAAAATGCGTATTTTGAATTTTCTGGGATTAGTCTTGAAGTCCTCTTCATTCTGAAAGACTTTTGTATAACTGATAAACCTTAAGAGATAGACAAAACCTTACTATATAAAAAATGTTCATCTTCTTAAAATATTTATGTTACATTTCTGATATATTCTTTTTCATTGGTTTAAATTTTCAAATACTTACTTTTTGCTTTCTCTACTGCGTATAGTAAGTAGGGAAGGTCCACTCAAAAATTCGATACCGAGATTTCAACGGAAATATATGTTTTGAGGCCTCTGAATCCAAAAAAGCACTTTTGAAAACATGTCCGTGTGTGTGTCTGTCTGTGAACAGTGTAACTCAGAAACGAACAGTCGGATAAACACCAAACTTGGTATTTAGGTTCAGTATCTTCCAGAGATGCGACACAAAGGTTTTCAAGAAAATGCCCCACCCCAGATTACCCTTTACATGGATAATTTTCGAAAATTTTAATTTTCTCAAAAACTGCTGTAACGATTTTGATTAAAATATCATATTTTTAAGATATTTTCATGACAAACAAAATGTATATCTTGAATTTTCGGGGAATGTCTCCAAAAGTATTCTTCATTGTGAACGACTTTTGCCTAAATGGTAAACCATAAGAGATATACAAAATGTTACTACACAAAAAATGTAGATCGCGTTAACATACACAATTTATGTGATATACATTTTTTGTTGAGTGAACCATTTTCAAGATATTGCTTGTTATTTCCTTAAATTTTCCAAAACTTATACTTTTTCTCAAATTCGTTATTCATTTTTTTGTCCTGGTAATGCAAAGAGAATGGAATGCTCCACTTAGCAACCAGCTCTTAAAATATTTAACTATCGCTTAAAGCCTAGCAATTCCGCTTGCATCTACAAGAAAATTAGCAATAAGATTAACATATCGATATCTCGATTAACATGAATTAGATGGAGAATAAGCGTTTGTAAAAATAGTTTGTACAAGAGTAGAGATAGTCATGTGAGTGTAACACATCGGATTTTTTTCTCGTGGTCATGCAAAGAGCATGCAATTTCAAAGGCATCAGATACGCCCACCTCTGTGGTGTGGCGGTAATGTATCTGCCTCACATTTACGAGGTCCCGAGTTTGAATCTCGGTTAGCGGAAGTTACCTGGGTAACCTACCCGGTTAAAGAACGTCAATTAATAATCAAAGCAAGCAATAAATATAACATCTTGATGGCTAACTGGTCCTGGACAACCGAGAGTAATGAAAATCACATAAAAAGTATGACTATCGTTTTACTGCTGTATACTACAACGAAATTCATAAAGTGTATTTAAAGTTTATCAAGAAGTAACTAAAATAATACACTTTTTGCAAGAATGTTTTCTATAAGATTGAGTAGAGAAATTCATATGAATGTAATGCATCATCCATTTTTTAAGTGCCGTCGTTTATTTCTCGTGATATTCTTGAAAAAACTGGAATTTCTAAGCCAGTGTATAGCGACCCGGTATTTTAAACATCTATCAATTCGGCTTCCTCCACCCATCTTGTACATTCAACGAAATGTGTACCTAATTAATCTACTTCTACAAATGTTTATATCGATTAACGTGAAGTAGGCAGAGAAGCAAGCTTTCGTTAGAACTGTTTGTAGAATTAGGTAAATAAACTAAATGTAACACATCGGATTTTTATAAAAAGGTGGCGTTAATAATTTCCAAGATATTCTTTGTTAGTGGTTTGAATTTTCAAATACTTTGCACTTTTTTCAGTTAGTAACTCGTATTCATTTTTACTTTCTCTACTACGTGTTTACAGTAAGTAGGGAAAGTATTGCATTTCACCCAAAAATTCTATATAGAGATCTCACAGAAAATACATGTTTTGAGACCCTGAACCCCAAAAATACTGTTATTAACAGGTCCGTGTGTGTGTCTAAAAGCATAACTCAAAAACTAAAATTCAGTTAAATACCAAAATTGGTATGTAATTTCGGCATCTTTCAGAGATACGACACAAAGACTTTCAATAAAACGCCCAACCCAAACTAACATTAATTTATTGTTTTCTTAATTTAAATACGCAAGATTTAAGATATGTAAAATAAAACGCATATCTCGAATTTTCTCAAAATCCTCTTCATTAGAATGACATTTTATGTAATTTCGTACAACCGATAATCCTAAGAAATAACAAAATCTTACTATACAAAAAATGTAGACCTCTCTAAAACGCAAATTTACTTCAAACAACTTTTTCCGTGGCATCATCCATATCCGAGATATCTGTTATTAAAAAACTAACTACAAGGCGGGAACAGCCTAACGTAAGGACATATGATAACACCTAGGGCAGACACCTGACGGGGTGCAGAGGGCCTACGGATCAGACAGTGAGAGACCAGGATAGTGACCAGCCACATGCCCGGGATGAGAGCGAGGAAGTGAGTGATAAATGCAGATGAGAGATGAATGATAAGAAAGGTGATGATGGAGCATCGGTGGAATGAAACATGGCTGGGGAAACCGGACAACACGAAGAAAACCCGCCCAGATGCCGCTTTGTCCTCACAAATCCCACATGTGGGTCCCTGGGATTGAACTCGGACCGCTTTGCTGAGACGTGAGCGCTCTAACCACTCGGCCACAGCGCCGCCACGATATCCGTTATTAATGTTAGAATTGTTCACTACTTTCATTCTTTTAAAGTTCTGTCGCTGTTCATTTGTTTCCTTGCGGTTGCATGGAAAGAGTGTGGAATTTTAGGGCCAGGTATAGCGCTTAGTTCTAAAACATTTAGCTATCGCTATTCCCTTTGCATCTATAATGAAATGTGTAAGGCAGCTATTTCTGTAAAGGTTTATCTAGATTAAATGCAGTAGAATAATAAACTTTCGTAAGAGGTGCTGACGCTATTCAGTTGTTCCTCACCTTTCCTTTTTTTTTTTTTGAATATCTTAAAAATTAACATTCATTAAATATTTTATTTAACAAAAGTATACAAAAAAGCAATGAATAATAACTTAAAATAAAATATAAATGAGCTAAAATTATAACCAAGAAAAATACAATGTCATGGAAATACTGCGAAATTTCTAGACTAGCATACAGCGAGCTGTTTTTTAAAGATATGAGTATCGTTTCAATTTTCTCATTACCCCTTATACTTTCACCGAAATCTGCAATGTAACTATTTTTGCAGAGGTTTATCTCAATTAACATGAAGTAGATTGAAAAAGAAGGTTTCATAACAAGAGTTTGTAGAAGATACATAAAAATAATCTATTGTAGGTAGAGAAAGTCATGCGAATTTAACACATCTGACCCTTTACACACTCTAGCAAGTACATAGTAAGTACAGAAGGTGCTGCATTCCAGCTAAACATTTGATACCGAGATTTCATCGGAAATGCATATTTTGAGGATCCTAAATCCCAATAAAGCATTTTTGGAAACGGGATTAAAATGCTATATATGAAGATATTTACATGTCAAATAATACGTATATTTTGAATTTTCTGGGAATAGTCTACGAAGTCCTCTTCTTACGGAAGGAATTTTGTATAATCTCCTATAAACGTTAAGCGATAGACGAAACCGCACTGCACAAAAATTGTAGATCTCTTTAAAACACAGAATTTATTTACAATGAGTTATCTTCTGGCACAAGCCTTTTCTGAGCTATCGATTATTAAAGGTTGGAATTGTTCAATACTTGTTTTCAAGTCCCATCGATTTTCAACTGTTCCTCGCGATGTCATGGAAACAGTATGGAATTTTAAGGTCAGCATATAGCGTCCAGTTCTAAAACATTTGACTATCACTACTCTCTTTGTGTCTATAACGAAATGCATAATGTAGGTATTTCTGTAAAGGTTTATTTGAACTAAAGTATGGTAGAAGGAAAACAAATCTGATATGTTGCACCCACATGACGTTCTCTACTCTTGTACAAGCTATTTTTACAAACGCTTATTCTCCATATGCTTCATGTTAATCGAGATGTTAATCTTATTGCTAATTTTCTTGTAGATGCAAGGGGAATATGGTAGTATTTAAGCGATAGAAAAATCTTTTAAGAGCTGATTGCTATGTGGTGTATTCCTTTTCTTTGCATTACCAGGACATAAAAAATGAATAACGAATTCCTATTTGAGAAACAGTATTGGAAAATTTAAGGGAAGAACAAGCAATATCTTGAAAATGGTTCACTCAACAACAAAAATGTATGACATAATTTGTGTATTTTAACGCGATCTACATTTTTGTGTAGTAAAAGTTTGTTTATCTCTTATGGTTTACCAGTTATGCAAAAGTCGTTCACAATGAAGAATACTTTTGGAGACATTCTTAAACATGTAATATTTTAATCAAAATCCTTAGAGTTATTTTTGAGAAAATTAAAAATTTTCGAAAAATGTTCCATGTGAGAGGTAATCTGGTGTGTGAGATTTTCTTGAAAACCTTCGTGTCGCATCTCTGGAAGATACTGAACCTAAACACCAATATTGGTGCTTATCCGACTGTTCGTTTCTCAGTTATGCTGTTCACAGACGCACACACGAACATGATTCCAAAAATGTTTTTTTTGGATTCAGCGTGTCTCAAAACATGTATCTCCGGTGAAATCTCGGTTCGAATTTTTGGGTGGAACACAATACTTCCCCTACTTACTATACGTAGTAGAGAAAGTAATAACCTTTAGTAAAATTAGCTTGTATACCCACTAACAAAGACAGAGGAAATGTTACGCATCGGACTTCTTTTGCTTGTTTCTTGAGGGGGAGTTTTAACTGTAGAATATTATCATAATGAGAGAAACAGCGGTGGTGGAGCTGGCCACAAAATTAGCTTCTCTCACCCATCTAATTGCAAAAGCTAGCACACATGTTGAGTGTGTATCCGGCCGGAATAAAACACGCACAATGTACTGCTGGGTCATGTTGTTCCATGTCCCGTCTAGTCATATTAAACAGATTACCACCACACGACATTAAAATATACCGCAATGACTTTCGCTGCACCCCCTGTCCTGTTTATGGTGTTATATGACCAACCCACGAGGATAATAATGTGTATCACAAATGCCGAGAATCGGCGAAAGCTACAAAATAAGTATAAAATAACGCCATGAACAAGATAGCGCAGGAATGTCTTAAACTTATAGTGAATTAGCTATTAAGAAAAAATCTGATGTGTTACACTCACATGACTCTCTCTACTCTTATACAAACTGTTTTTACAAACGCTTATTCTCCATATACTTAACGTTAATCGAGATAAACATTTGTAGACTCTATCTCATTGCTAATTTTCTTGTAGATGTAAGGGGAATATATATTTACAAGGGCAATATAGAAATACACTACCCTGTAAGCACATACATATCTCTTAACAGCTGGTTTTTAGGTGCAGCACCATTCTCTTTGCCACAGATTAATACTCTTTGCATATCCAAGACAAAAAATGAATAACGAATTCCCATTTAAAAAAATAAGTATTGAAAAATTTAAGGGAATAAAAAGCAAATTTTCGAAAATGGTTCACTCAACAACAAAAATGTATATGACACAAATTGTGTATTTTAACGCGATCTACATTTTTGGGTAGTAAAATATTGTCTATCTCTTATGGTTGTTACCAGTTATGCAAAAGTCGTTCACAATGAAGAATACTTTTGGAGACATTCCCAGGAAATTCAAGATATACATTTTATTTGTCATGAAAATATCTTAAGCATATGATATTTTAATCAAAATCGTTAGAGCCATTTTTGAGAAAATTAAAATTTTCGAAAAATCGTCCATGTAAAGGGTAATCTGGGGTGGGGGGATTTTCTTGAAAACCTTCGTGTCGCATCCTTGGAAGATACTGAACCTAAATACCAAGTTTGGTGTTTATCCGACTGTTCATTTCTGAGTTATGCTGTTCACAGACAGACACACACACACACACACACACACACACACACACACACACACACACAGACGCACACACGGACATGTTTCCAAAAATTCTTTTTTTGGATTCAAGGGGTCTCAAAACATGTATTTCCGGTGAAATCTCGGTGTCGAATTTTTGGGTGGAATACAACACATCCCCTACTTACTATACGTAGTAGAGAAAGTAAAAAATCTGATGTGTTACACTCACATGACTTTCTCTACTCTTGTACAAAGTATTTTTACAAACGCTTATTCTCCATCTAGTTCATGTTAATCGAGATAAACATTTGCAGACTCTATCTTATTGCTAATTTTCTTGTAGATGTAAGGGGAATATATATTTACAAGGGCAATACAGAAAAACAGTAGCCTTTAAGCACATACATATCTCTTAATAGCTGGTTGCTAGGTGCAGCACCATTCCCTTTGCCACAGATTATAACTCTTTGCATATCCAAGACAAAAAAATCTGATGTGTTACACTCACATGACTTTCTCTACTCTTGTACAATCTAATTTTACAAACGCCTATTCTCCATATGCTTCATGCTAATCGAGATATCGAGATGTAATCTTATTGGTAATTTTCTTGTAGATACAAGGGAAATATGGCAGCTTTTAAGCGATAGTCAAATATTTTAACGCTGGTTGCTATATGGCGCATTCAATTCTCTTTGCATGTCCAGGACATAAAAAAATGAATCACGAATTTGAGAAAAAGTATAAGTATTGGAACATTTAAGGAAATAACAAGCAATATCTCGAAAACGGTTCACTCAACAAAAGAAATGTATATGACATAAGTTGTGTATTGTAACGCGATCTACATTTTTTGTGTAGTAAAATTTTGTCTATCTCTTATGGTTTACCAGTTATGCAAAAGTCGTTCACAATGAAGAATACTTTTGGAGACATTCCCAGAAAATTCGAAATATACATTTAATTTCTCATGACATTATCTTAAACATATGATATTTTCATCAAAATCGTTAGAGCCATTTTTGAGAAAATTAAAATTTTCGAAAAATCTTCTATGTAAAGGGTAGTCTGGGGTGGGGGGATTTTCTTGAAAACCTTCGTGTCGCATCTCTGGAAGATACGGAACCTAAATACCAAGTTTGGTGTTTATCCGACTGTTCGTTTCTATGCTATGCTGTTCATAGACACACAGACACACAGACACACACACGATATGTTTCCAAAAATGCTTTTTTTGGATTCAGGGGTCTCAAAACATATATTTCCTGTGAAATCTTGGTATCGAATTTTTGGGTGGAATACAATACTTCCCCTACTTACTATACGTAGTAGAGAAAGTAAACAGTACAGCTCTTATAAGCTTTTACTTTTTGTATACCCACCCCCTATTCTAACTGGGGTTTGTGTAAATTCAAACTAACTAAGTGAGGCGACGCCGCGGTAACGCGTGGGACTCACATTCGGGAGGTCCCAGGTTTGATTCCGGGCGATCGCCCACTCTGACCAATGAAAATGCTGGAGTGGTTTCTTTCAGCCCCCGAATTTTCTGCCCCTCGATTTCGTTACGTTCATCATTTCGTTCATCCATCACCCCGTTAGGTCTGTTTCGGGATTGGAAGTATCGGCGATGGTGTTTCGGTGTGGCGTGGCAAGGAAAAAGGATGTTCTCTGTAGAGCTTCCTCCGTGTTTTGGATTTCTCCTGGTTGCTGGGGTATACGAACCGCCCCTTTTGAACAGTGTTGGTCCCTGTGTATGGGGTGGGGGAGGTCTCTGGTGTACCTGTCCGACTGCCGGGGCGTCTCGATCTGGAAACTGTAAGGTTCCTATCATTGCTGTGTCCTCACTACTTTTTCGGGCCTCCCGGTATCTCCTCTCACCTCCTCCTCCCTCTCTCCTGGGGGCGCTCCCTTGTGGGGCACAGACACAATATCCTCATTGGAGCAGTGCCGAGCCCTCTCCGATCATCTGGTTAAAAAAATCACTCTAAGTGAATTACCAATAAAATGTTTTACAAAACCTTCTCTACTCACTCTTCTAATACTATTCTTACAAAAACTTATTATTCTAGCTACTTCTGTTTAATCCAGATAAACTTTCAACACACATTTCGTTGTATGATACAGTAGGTAAAGCGATAGTCACATTTTTAAAGAGCATGTCGCTATGTGATGGATATGAAATTGCATACTCTTTGCTTGATCACGAGAAAAAAATCTGATGTAATTACAGATGAGATGTTTAGAAAGTTCACATGACTTTCTGTACCCTTCATCTTTATTATTGTGTGCACAAACTATTTTATTAAAGCTTATATTTCTATCTTACTTTATTTTAATCCAAATAAACCTTTGCAAAGCTAGCTACATTACACTATAGACAGAAAGAGAACAGCGACATTCAAGTGTTTAAGAATATGTTTGCCTTAAATTCCATAATGTTTCCATGCAATCGCAAGAAACAACTGAAAATCGATGAGAAAAAATGTTGTGTATTGAACAATTAGAACTTATAATAACGGATATCTCCGAAACGGCTTATGCCACAGAAAAGCTTATCTGAAGTAAATTGCGTGTTTTAAAGAGATCTACATTCTTTGTGTAGTACGTTTTAGTCTATCGCTTAACGTTTACCAGTTATAGAAGATTATACAAAATTCCTTCCGAATGAAGAGGACTTCATAGGCTATACAGGTTATAATATATCCGCTTTGTTAGGCAAGGCTATTATTATTATTTATTTGCTTCCCTATATATGTAAATATATTTTGTGCTGAAAGCTTTCTTTTAAAGGATTTTCTTTCCATCCCATGAAAATTAATTGTACGGTGTACTTGTAGGCTACGCTCGTAACCCGAGTTTGACTTGCAACAACACAAACTAACACATGGAAGAAAGAACAAATATTTCCATGCATTGTATTATCTCATGTCTTATGTTCTGATTTGTTTATGTTGGATTCACAGATTTTGGTCACCGGAGTAGGTAAATATAACGGTTGAGAGTGAGTCACCAAACCAGGCTATTGCAGAAATGTGTTTTAGTGCGTCAGCAAAATCAGCTTCATTTACAACTCAGTTAACGCTGCATGTTACATGAGTACCTCTATTCCGTCACCCGTTGTTTTGCATGTTTTCATTTAGATACAGGAATCTATGGAATGTTGTATTCATTCACCAACAGGAATTTTGTCGTCCTCCGTGGACTAATGGTACCGTGCTAGCCTCTAGTTCCCAAGGTCGCGGGTTCAAACCCGGCGGAGGGTGATGGATTTCTTCGGGCGTAAAAATCCTTAGCATGGCTTCCTTCGGAAGGGAAGTAAAGCCGGTCGTTCCGTGTCGTAGATTTACGGCACGTAAAATGCGACGGTATTATTAATGTTATTTGTGTGTTTGTGTTTACTCCATGTGGTGAAGCCATTTTGTGACATGATTCTTTGTTAGGTTTGTTAGCTCCATCTGGTGTTAGCAATTTGCGGCAGTATTAGTGTTTGTTTTAAAGAATGCTACTGTTATTTTATTTAATTTTGGTTCACTGTCCTCCGGCTAGCTATGATCTTTATGGTCGAGCACTTCTCTTTATACATGTTGTTTAAACGGAAAGGAATCATTTATCCAAATATAACACTGATGAAAAAATTTGTTTTACACTTTTATTGTCGAACACATTCACTATCACATTTACACATTGATCTTGACACTCGCCAAACTGAAACCGTTATAATAACTTCATTACTGATCATTCTTAATTCGCGTACTTCAACTTTTTGTATAATTAACTTTACAACACTTTAGATTTTTCATAATTCTGCTACGCGTAACTTGTGAATCGATAGCCGACGTGTAATATTTCTGCTGGACTGAAGGCGACGTGTATCATACAAATATTTTCGAAGAACTGACTGACTGAAGGCGATGTGTAGTGTACAAAGATTTTCGATGAACTGACGGGGTCTACCTCTAACCTAGCCCTTTTTATACTCCTACACCCCGATATGCCTAAAGATTATAACTGAACTGCTATTGGCTAATAAAACGCGCCAACATTAGCGTCTATTTTTATATCCAATGAAAATTATGAATACATATGCTCCAGGGAAAATATTCCAGCAAATTCTAAAGAAAAACGCGCCACTATTACGTAACTTCCTCGTTTCCAATAATGATAAACAGCTCACCCCCTCGCTGCATTATTGTACGCTATTATTGTCAGTTTCAGTAAGGCAGTATAAACTTACTCCTCAACAATAATTACAATCAACAAATATCTCAAATCAATGTCACATAAAAATGCTAATTCATACTATAATCACTCTTTACATTTAAATAATTTATGATACAAATTACTGCATCAAAAGGAACCTCAAGCCTGATAAAGAGGCCTCTGAGCAAAATTACCGGTGTTTCACGCCCAATATAGAATGGGACGCTAAGGACCATAGTAGCTAAAGAGCGTCCATAAATAAAAAAATCTCAATTTTTCACCAACAGGAAACGCAGTCAAGGTCTATCAGGAACTATAGTCCAGCAACTGTTTGGAGACTCGTGCGAGGCTCGACTGCTTTCATTCCTTATCTAGCATAAAGTTAAACGCAACAGTTTTCAAAACCTAAAAGTATCGAAAAAGTATCGAAGATTTATCGAGATCCCATTCCTACTAAGAACCATAGTAGTTATAAGAGCGTCCATAAACAAAACTCAATTTAATTTAAGAGAAAGTAAAATTATGTCGTCAATAACGTAATGTTGCCAGTAAAATCAAAATTACCGTAAGCGAAAAAGAAATAACGGAAACAAAATGTTAAATACTTCTTTTTGAAGGAATTTTAGACGATAACTAATGATCTTTGACATCTTTAGAACTTACTGTATTCACCACAAGCCTTCAAGTGCAAGCCCTTTCTGTTGAAGTATAAAACAGACATTAAATCGTTTGCCCCAATGCTGTTGAGAGCAAATAATTTGTTTGCATTGTCGCCCAAGAGAAGAAAACAAAGGATGGCGTTAAAGGTTAAAAAATCGAAAACACTGCCTATACTTCAGTATCACAATAGGCACCGTTTTGAGGATCTGAAAACGACGTTAATTACAGAAATAAATTAACAACACAGAGGTCTTGGTAAAGTGGCCAGCTTGCACCTGTTTTTTTCCAATTGGTCTCGAAACCGCAGGAAACAATACCTACTATGTTCGATGCAATGCATTTCAGCGGAAGTGATCCATGGACAAAGCACGAAATAGCTGGAGTTTGTAAATTCACTTTGCCAACAAAAGGCAATTAATCCGACAAAACGGGGCGCGAAGAGGTGGCCATTGTTGACGCTGGACATTCCTCTGGTTGAGCCTTAATTAATGTTTAAATCGGCGACCGCTGCACAACGCCTTTTCCAAAACAGAAAATAAAAAAAAAATATGCGGCAACAAACAAAAGCGAGCGAACGAGCGACCGCGTCGCTCGCAAATGAAACTTTAATAATGCCATCATGAATTAAACATCATACACGCCAGCCACTCAGCTCACATCTGGGCATCCCTCTCTCCAAAATGGATTGTTGCACATAATTTCATCAACATGACAGCCCTGAAATCTGCTCCCCATGCAGATGGAGCAAACGTATGCCAGAAAACTGCCCGTGCCTTTCAACAGGGATGCACAAATTGGGGTCCAGGCAAACGGTTGTCTTGTATGTTTCGATACAGCTTTGCATTGTTTACTCTGGACGCACTTCAGACTATGGCGTATGACCAGGAGCGGGTGCTACTTAACACCGCGACCTAAGGAGATCTTTTGTCTCTAGACCCCTAACGGGTGCCGCGGTGGAAAGGAATGACGTGAGAGGAGACCGAGGGCGGCCGGATCAGAGCAGAGGGCTTCGTCCCCACATTTTCTAGGTTAAAACTCCCCGGTGGCATCTGGTACAACGTGCTTCCCTCTCCTTTGTAGTCTTTAGCATCAGGGGACGAAGTGTTACAGAAAGCATCCTTTTCCCCTGTCATGCAACGACGAGACTCCCGCCGACACTTCTAACCTTTAAACAAGGCAGATAAAGGTGAATGAAATGAGAAATAAGGTGAAATGAAGAAACAGAAAACTCGGGGGATGTAATTATCCTTCGCCTATCGACCTGGGGAAACCGCCGAGAAAAGCATGGCTCAGGAAGGTCGGCCAAGGGAATCGAACCCACAATCCCCCGAATGCAAGTCACACGCGCTATGGCCTGCACCACCTTACTCAGTACTTCATTCTATAGGCTTACTGTATCTTTTAATAACAATTTATTAGGCCTGTATCATTTATCAAGTTATACAGTCTTATGACAGATAATGATCCCAAATCTTCTGGTGATAAAAGCATTTTCTGGAAAGCAATATACTGTGACGCTGCGGCTATGGCTCAAGGTTATCGGGAGACCGTCGAAGATAAACAAAGATAAGTCGCGCTCGCGCCCGCGTAAACACCAAAAGCGTATTCTGCAGATATACAGAATTTTCGAGAAGTTTCATTCTCCCCACCTTCAAAACGTGTATCGGGATAGTCTAGAATGTTCCGTGGAAAATTCATTTGGCTATAAGTAGGCGTTCTCACGATAGGGCTCAGTGATAGTGAGCAATGCGTTTCTGGTGTGACATAAAAAACGGTTCTACAAGTGAGTTTGTGACAACTGTGACGTGCAGTGAGTGCTGCTGCAGCTAAATAGAGGATTCGACTCTCCGGCGAGTGAACCGTTAGGAAGAATTGGTGACGCCGTGCGCATTTCATTACCCCACTACTTCATTAAGGAAAGGAAGTGACTGGGAAAATGAACTGGTTTACTGGAGTGAAGAGTCAATTAAGTGAAGTCCCGATGAAGTTGAACTAGGTGAAAACAGGAAGCGACATTGAGAACTTAGAGAAGCAACAGCTGAAAAACTGAACAAAGTCACAGTATTTTCTGGACCCAGCGAAATGGTTACGTGATAACGTATAAGCCTATCGAGGTCCTGAATTCGATTTTTTCGGACCGGCCACTCTGTTATTGACGGTTTTTTTTTGTGGTTTTCCCGGTAGGCCAATTCTGGGGAGGGGTTCTTCCTCTACGACGAATTTTCTGTCCATAATTTCCTTTCATCTGTATCATCTTAATCTGTTTCAGGTGTGCAGGACCAGGGGACGGCGGTTGGTGCATTGCGGTGACACGGTGTAGTTTCCGCTATATAAAAATTTCTTCCTGGCGCTTGGATGAGGGACTCCTACGTGTCGGGGTCCCCAGGTTGAAGATGGCTTTCGCCGGTGTCAGGATTGATGTCATTCTGGAATCGTCGTCCGGATCTCGTCGCGCATCGTCTCTACCCTTCCTCCAGAGGTCACGTAAGTCAAAAAGGGCCTACATGTGATGCTGAGGTCTAGTAAATATCGTCTGTTAGCTAAGGTCTCACAGGAGTCAGTTCCTTTCTTATATTGGATTGGGAAGTGGAGGGGATGAGGCACCGATCCAGAAATGAGGATATTGCACCGACGTCTCATGAGGGGTCCTCTAGGGAGGGAGTGATTAGGTGAAGGGAGACACCGGGTAGCCGGAACGAGGAATGACGCCACAGCAATGACATGATCCCTACAGTTTCCAGATATAGACGCCCCAGTAGTCGGACCCCGCCCCACACAAGGTCCAACGCCCCTCCCTCAGTGATCGGTCCTTATACTCTGGCAGTCATCTGAAGCTCGAGGGACGGAGAAAGTTCACACAGAGCATCCTTTTCCCCTGCGACACTGCATCGAAACACTATCGCCGACATTTCCAACCCTGAAATAGACCAAATGGGATGGAGGATGAAGAAATGACTGGAATGAAATGGAGGTACAGGAAATTTGGGGGATGAAAGAAATCACTGTGGATCACAGACGTTACTACCTGAGTCATCTCGCTTACTTGCTTTCTTACATAATCTACAATCTAAATCACCCTGAGTAAGATTTTTTGCCGGAGCATGTCAAGCAGTAACTGTTTTCAGGTGGAATCCGTAGCTTTTAAGCAAGTTTTTGCGTTTTACTTGCCTGGTGTGCTAATAAATGGTTTACCATGTTTATTTTTTGAGGTTTTAAGTCCGATTTCATAATGCTTTACCTTGAATAAATAATTAGCAGGCTAAGGATCCGGGACAAGTTAGCAACCAATGTATGTACAACCTTACTATAGAGTTCCGTAAACACAGTACTGCTGACGTAAACGAAGACACCATTGCGCTGTTTTTGCCACTGTAAATAGTACAGTCTAGTGATGATGGAAAATGAAATAGGACGCATACATCAGAATGAGAAATATCAGGCGTATTCCAAAACTCAGGTCCGTTTGGTTATAATAACAACATCGCTCATGAGACAAGCTTTTTATTGACAGTAATATGTGCCTACATCATGCTTTACTTTTCCACATAATCACCGTTCACATCTATACACTTGCTTAACGCTGCATCAGGTTCTTTAACCCCTCGGCATAGAAGTCTGCCGTCTGGGACTTGAACCAGTTGGTAACGCTCGTCTTGAGTTCATCGTCGATTTGAAATCGTTGTCCACCCAGCCACCGTTGCAAATGCAAGAAGAGGAAATAGTCGCTTGGTGCTAGGTCGGGACTGTAAGGAGGGTAGTCAAAGAGTTCGCAACGAAAGTCTTGAATCTTCTCTTTGGTTTGGCAGCAGGGCGTGCATTGTCGTGCAGGAGGATGATGCCAGACGGCAGTTTCCAGCGGCCTCGATTTTGGACCGCACTTCTCAGTCCGGTAAGCGTTGCACAGTGCACGTCAGCTGTAATTTTGACCCACGGTCCATAAAAACCATTCAAAAGATCGCCATTTTCGTCCAAATAACACGGTAGCCAACATTTTGCGAATTGTGTACGGCGATTGCTTACACCCTTTTGGTTTGGTTGAGTCGGAACGGCGCCACTGCATTGACTGTTGTTTCGATTCTGTTGATGTACGCTATCCATGTCTCGTCTCCTGTAACAATGTGGGAAAACAAACCAACTTCATCTTGTCTATAGCGCTCCAAAAACTGTCGTGCACTACGCATTCGTTGCTCTTTGTGCTGACCGGTGAGCAGTTTTAGCACCCACTTCGCACAGTTTCCGATATCCAAGCTGCTCAGTGACAATCCTGTAAAGTTAGGTTCGAGCAACATTTTGGAATTCATCAGCCACACCACTAATCGTCAAACGCCGAACACTTCGAAGCTTTTGGTTCACTTCCTCAATGATATCGTCGGACCGAATACTGGGCATACCACTCTGCTGTTCATCGTGCACATTTATGCGGCCATTTCGGAAATTCTCGACACCAGTATCGAACCTGTTTGTCACTCATTATGTCCGGTCCATACATGAGGCATAACTCATGAGGGATGTTCGCAGCTGACGATCCTTTGCCAGCAAATATCTAATCACACCGCGCACTTCACACTTGCGAGATCTACGATTACCGCGGCCATTAAGATCTGCTATCACAGACTGGAAACACCTACTGTGACACACCAACACCGCGGTAGGTTCCTCAGGAGTTGGTAGACAGCACTGCAGGCGTGAAACGTCATTCAGACCTACCATCTGTTAAATATTGTTCACCTTAGTTTTGGAATACTCTTCATACAAGTGCATTGTACACGGTCTCACAGGTAAACCTTACCCCAATTTGCCATCTCACTCCACCCTACTCGATGCACAGTAAACTTCACTTCATTCTTAAGTTGTCCTGGATCCTTAGCCTGGCTATTAGCCTCTCTTTATCAAACACTGAGGTATTCCTCTGGTCCAATAAACTGGGAGGCTGCTCCATGTCGTGCTAATTCTAAAGCTTTTTTTCATTTCCCTCAATGCCACAGTAACCTGTGACCAACGCAAACAGCTAACACCTCTTAGTTATACCTCGAATTCATATAGACGTAGTCTCATACCTAAAGTCGGTTTTTGAACAAAACTTTATTTGCAACGTTTTCTGACAAGAAATTAAACTACTCTTCAAAGTAGAAACCATCAGATTCTATAGTCTTTAGCCTTTTCTCAGCGAAGTTTATTCTCCAGGATCTCTGGTTTTTGATGCGAAAACTAAGTGAGCCCACTTCCACAGTTTTAATATTTTCGAGATTTCTTCCTTCATTTTCAATCATTACCTCCTTTTCTCTCCCCATTTTATCTACTTGGAATTCTCCACAGCTACCTCCTTCAATTAGTTTAAATTTTATTTCCTTCTTTTTCATCATTTTATACTCGTATTTCTAAAATATGTTTATCGGCATCAGATGTTTGTATGTTTTTCTCTGCTGCACGAAGAACTTGAATTCTCTCCGATCTAATTATTTCTCCATTAATTGGAGGTACTAATATAACAATTTCCTCTTGTTCAATATATCGTCCCCAAGCTATTTTGCAATATTTATGTGAACTGTATATGTAAATCTTTATTTCTTAAAATATCTATCTGATATCCATTTAAACCTTGTTTTTCTTGTAGATATTGTCTCATTATAATAATATATAGCTACATTCAAAACAATTATGCTCCAGGGCTCCTTGCTGATTGCAATATTGTTCTGTGTTTTATTAATTTTCTTCTAATTGCTTTTATAGGCGCCGTGTTCTGTTAAATAATTTATTAATCCCTTTGTTGGCTGGATATGTTCTAATTTTAACCGTTCCGAAATGCTGTTAAATACACTGCCGTGTGTGAAAATTGCAACACCAAGAAAGAATTTCCCGAATAACTCAGAACTTGGTAGAAGTGTAGAAGAGTATGCAAGCAATAGGTGATTAGGTTTTCGGACAGATGGGGTACACGTAGGCCGAGCAGAGCCCTCTCGTGTCGGTCCGACAAGGTCAGTGTTGCGCCCAGTGTAGTCAGTGCAGAGCTGTCAAGGAAGGTGGAAACAATAAAGTGAGTGCCAGTATGCCTCGTCGACGTCAAAGGGAGCCATATCGGCCTGTGGGTGAGTTGGAGACGGGCAGAATGATCGGTCTCCGGGAAGCAGGTTTGTCATACCGTGACATTTCTGCTCGTACAGGGCATACTGCTACGACAGTGATGCGTGTGTGGAAGCAGTGGATAGATGAAGGTCGCACGCAGCGAAGAGCGTACCACGGAACATGACCACAGTACGGGATGGCCATCATCTTGTCCGCATGTCCATAACGGACCGTACAGCTTCATCCACAGTGTTGGCTCGACGCTGGAGCACTCAACAGGTGTGAACTTATCTGCATCAACGGTTTGTCGTCGTCCGCTGTAGTTGGACTGGTTGTATGCATGCCATTACGTCGGCTTCCATTGTCCAGAAACCACAAGCCCTTCCGACTGCAATGGGTATTTGAACACCGTCACTGGGGTGCTGAGTGACAAAATGTAATCTTTTCGGAAGAGTCCCCTTCAACGTGACCTACAATGATGGCCGCATATGTGTCCGGCGGTACCGTGGTGAACACAACCTGGAGGGCTGCATTGTTGAGCGGCATAGCGGACAAACACCAGGTGTGATTATTTGGGGCGCCATTGGTTACAACAACCGATCTCGCCTCCTACAATTGAGGGCACTTTGAGCAGCAACCGGTACCTAACGGTGGTTGTAGAGTCTGAAGTATTCCACATGCGTCAGGCATCTCCACAGGCCACATTTCAACAGGACAATGCCCGGCCACATATTGCGAGGAATGTACAAACCTTCTTCGAAGAGCGACGGGTCTAATTGTTTACCTGGCCTGCACGTTCGCCTGACATGTTGTCAATCGAACATGCCTGTGATATGGTTGGTCGGCATCTGGTGCGTCACGGTCCTCCAGTAACTAGTGTCATGGATTTGTGTGCTCGAATGCAAACTGCTTGGAGGGAAATGGAGTTATGAGGATATCCTTGGGTGATCAACGATACCGTTCATTCCTTTGATGCGTACTTTCATTTCATACAGTAATTTTTACTTTCTCTATTATGTACAGTAAGTAGGTGAAGTATTGCATTCGACCCAAAAATTTGACACCGAGATTTCACCGGAAATACACGTTTTGAGGCCTCCTGAATCCAAAAGGGCCGTCTGTGCGTATGTGTGTACGTGAACAGCATAGCTCAAAAACGAAAAGCGGGATAAATACCAAACTTGGTGTTTAGGTTCCATATCTTTCAAAAATGCGACATAACCCTGTTCAAGAAAATCCCCACCCCAGACTACCCTTTAAACGGAACATTTTTCTAAAATGTTAATAATTTTAAAATGGCTCTAACGATTTTGATTAAAAATATCATGTGTTTAAGATATTTTCATGGCAAATATATGATGAATTTTCTGGCAATGCTCCCAAAAGTCCTCTTCATTCTGAATGACATTCGCATAACTGGTAAACGTAAGAGATACACAAAATTTCATACCCAAAAAATCTATATATCGTTAAAATACACAATTTATGTTATATACTTCTTTTTTGTCGAGTGAACCATTTCCATTTATTTCTTTAAATTTTCCAATACTTATACCTTTCCTCAAATGGGAATTCGTTATATATCCTGGACATGCAAAGAGAATGGAATGCTCCACATAGCAACCAGCTCTTAAAATATTTGACTATCGCTTAAAACCTACCATATTCCGCTTGCACCTACAAGAAAATTAGCAATAAGTTAGTTTCTGCAAACGTTTATCTCGATTAACATGAAGTAGATGCAGAATGAGCGTTTGTAAAAATAACTTGTATAAGAGTAGAGAAAGTCGTGTGAGTGCAACTCATCAGATTTTTAATATCGCATATAGACAGTTAGGGTAATTCTTTTGCCTTAACCCCTCAAAAACATTAGGCTGCCACAACTTGTCAGAGGCACCAGAAATGCCCACTTCAACTCCAATAATATACTTAGCTTTTTTGGATTTAACTGCATTTATCAGTTGATTATGACGTCCTCGGTTGAAATGCGCTTTCTAAAGTCAACTATGTTGTCATTTAAACCTAGCATAATTCTATATTTTCTTATTCTGTTACATATCAATTGATTCAAATATTTTTCCCAAGGTATTTAACAAACATACTGGTCCATATGATTTAGATTTTTAGAATCTTTGTTTACGCTTTTCTTCAAAATACTAACTTTGGCCTCTTTCCAGAAGAGTGGAAAGCGACCTTGCCATATACAGTCATTGAGTAATTTAAATAATGATGGTCTTATTTTGTCTTCTAAATGCACTAATACTTCATTGGCAATGCCATCTGGACCACCTACCTTCTTCTTCTTCTTTAAGCTTTTAATGACGATTTTAATTTCAGTCATGTCCAAAGTATAAGGGTCATTCAAATGAAACCCGGTCACTTGTGTAAAGTAACGGTAACGACTTTATTAACTCAAGAAATGTCGCCAAAACGGTTGGCACATTTATCCCATTGCGACACTAGCCGGTTGATTCCATCTTTGAAGAGGCTAGTAGGCTACTGTCGGACCCATTCACACACTTCGTGTCTGCGAATAGCTTGTTTTAGAGGCCCATAAACATGAAAGTCACACGGTGAAAGGTCTGGACTGTACGGTGGATGTTCCAGCGTTTCCCATCGAAACTGCTGCAATGTCGTCTTCACCGCATTGGCAGTGTGTGGGCGGGCATTATCATGCAGGAGAATAACGCCATTGGACAACATGCCTGGGCGTTTCGACTTGATGGTTCGTCTAAGGTTCTGTAAAGTGGCTTGATATCGCTGGGCAGTGATAGTGGTTCCCCGTTCCAGGAACTCGACAAGCAGTGAGCCCTTGTGGTCAAAAAAGAAGGGCATCATGACCTTACAGAACTGGTGTGCACGGCCTTTGATTTCTTTGGAGGTGGTGAAGACGTATGTTTCCATTGCTTGCTCTGACTCACTCCTCGTTGTTCCTGCTTACTCGCCTTCATGTTCAGTAGAGGACGCTAACTTGTGTGACCACTTTCTCTTCGGCGTGAAACCACACTGTCGCTATGCAACGTCAAACGTTGCACACGCTGTAGTCGCTCTACCAATAGATGGTGTCACCATACACGCAGTTACGTGGTGCCACCTTACGTGTAGTGCAAAGTTAGACGCACTGACCAGGTTTCATTTGAATGCCCCTCATATAAACTACTCTTGAACTGCAAAAAGGAATGCTTATGATAATTTTCTTTAAAGTGCGTGTTTCTTTATCTGCTGAATAGTAATTTATTTAACAGAAGAGTTATGCAATCTTTCTAATTTGTCAATTCGGCGTCTGCTTTATTTAACGCTATTAAAATTTCTGGTTTCTTTACCTTTCCCAAATTATTCTATAGAACATTCCTATATATTTATGCCAGGAGCTTTTTCTAAAAGATGTTGCCATGAGTATTTTTTAGTTTCTTCTAAGACGTTTTTGTTTATCGATAGTTATTCAAGCTTATTTCCCTCTCTTGTATAATTATAATATTTTATATTCATTTATTATTCTCATTCGTTTTCTAGTCTTTTGTAAACTACCGGTCCAAAATTTATCAGAATATTTCATTATTTTAATGTTAGTACTCTGCTAGATATTGCAGTTTCAATTACTCTTGTTAACTTAGAAGCTTCTTGCTCCACTGAAGAACCAATATACTCCAAATGAATATTATTAAATTGCTGTTGCATTTGAAATCAATTTGATTCTGCAAAATTGTAACAATAGTTTGAAGCTATATGCACAAGTATGCCGAAAATCTACCTGAAGCCGAAGTTACACTTCTAAATCTAGGGGAAGGCGTCAACCGAGTGACCCACCCTCCCGTTGGGTTTCCCATGAGGCCAATACCTAGAGTCTAAAAAGCCCCCCTCCCACTTACGCGACGATGAAAGTGGATACGTCACTTCGCGTGTCAACCCCGAAGGGAAGACTACCGAAAACCTCGGTAGAGTCAGCAGCAATGTAGCACGCCGTCTACCAGCTCTCCAGGTTGGTGCCGGAGGACACTGAGGCGTCTAACAACCCCGACTGGGCATCACCGCCCAGGCGTGCCCAATCTCCCATGGGTATCGGGGACCGCCGAGTCCAACCCAATACAAACAGCACCCTAATGGTTGCGGCTCAGATGGTTGGCCCAGCGTCCTTCTAGTAACGTCAGAAGTACCACGAGTGCTCAGAATCCGTAGCGCCTGCATCACGGCAGCTGAAGGGATTGGAACCCCCCCTTACAGGGAAGCTAGAAGCACATCTGAAAGAGGAGAAGCAAACGAAATGATAGGGGAATTATGGGAAGGAAATTGTGGTAGTTGACAAACCACCACAGCATTCGCCTGCCGACCAGAGAAAACCATGAAAACGCAAGGACAGGTTGAGCGCTCGACGGGAATCGAACTCGGGACCTCCAAGAGTAAATAACAAAGAGTATCTCGAAAATTGACGCCACAAAAAACGTATCTGACATAAATCGCGTGCTTTAACGAGATCTACATTTTTTGTACTTTAGACTTTCTCTACTACGTATAGTAAGTAGGGGAAGTAATGCATTCCACCCAAAAATTCGATACCGAGATTTCACCGGAAATACATGTTTTGAGGTCCCCTGAATCCAAATAAAGCATTTATAGAAACATGTCAGTGCCTGTCTGTATATCTGTCTGTGAACAGCACAACTCAAAACCGAAAAGTTAGATAAATACCAAGCTGGGTATTTGTGTTTAGTATCTTCAAAGGATGTCAAACAGGATTTTTAAGAAAATCCCACACCCCAGATTACCCTTTACATGGAACATTTTTCGACAATTTTGGTTTCCTCAAAAATATTATATGTTTAGTTATATGTATGGCGAATGAACCGTATATCATGACTTTTCTTATATGTCCCCAAAAGTTCTCTTCATTCTGAATGTCTTTCGCATAACTACTAAACCGTAAGGGGTAGACAAAATTTTACTACAAAAAAATTTAGATCTCGTTAAAACACACAATTTATATCATATAGACTTTTTTTTGCCGAGTGAACCATCTCCGAGATTCCTTGTTATTTGTTTGAATTTTCCAATACTTTACTTTTTCTCAAGTGCGAATTCGTATTCGTTTTTTTAAGTCCTGGACATTCCAAGAGAATGGAATACTCCACATAGCAACCAGCTCTTAAAATATTTGACTATCACTTAAAGCCTACCATATTCCCCTTGCACCTACAAGAAAAATTAGCAATAACTTTCTGCAAGAGTTTATCTCGATTAACATGAAGTAGGTGGAGAATAAGCGTTTATAAAATAGTTTGTACAAGGCAAGGGAAAGGCATGTGAGTGCAAAACATCAGGTTTTTATTTAGGGATCCTCGGCATTGAACGTTTACATGGGATGCAATATTCATCTACCTACTCTGGGAAATTAGAAAGAAATAAGCCCTTACTTTATCGCTACAGATGCTACAAATTTCTTCCCTCTGTCAGCTTTTTAGGAAACCATCCTTCACTTGCTACATTTCAACTTCCAAAAAGGGCCAATTTCTGTGCTAATATTCTGCTCCAGTTGTTCTAACGTCTGGGGTTTCACCATAAACAGAAAGATCATTGTATAAATTCCTGGAACTGTGCTTATCGAAACCCATTAAGTACCCTGTATTCAAAAATCTCCTCAGTAACTCTGATACTGTATGCGCGGTTGCAGAATCTTGGTAAAAATATACATACCGATATTCAATGTCGGTCTGTTGTTCAAAAATTGGTATGAGAATCTCATTCCTGTAACGTTATGCATTTATGGTACCTGAAAACAACATTGACCTCATTATCCCGGTCTATTTACCCGAGATTCTACACTAAACTGAGAATCTCTGAGCTCTAATGCCAGGTATTCTGTGTCGAAATACAGCCGTTTAAATGAAACCATACCCCTAAGAGAATGTTATTAAATTTAGATTAAATTATTCCATCACAAGCATTCCTCCAGATCTATTTACAAAAACGTACATGACGCACGTTATCATATGGTAGCAGTCCGTGGGCAATAGTAATCTTGTATCGTTTCAACATTAAGCATGCAGCAGTTCGCCACACTGAGTTCATTAAAATTGTTGTTCCCTATAAAAAACTATGAGGAGAATTTGAAATCGGATAGGTAGAATAAGAAAAGTGCAAAGCCATACCCAGGATTTGAACCATATATCTACTGGTTTCCGTCTGGTTGCTCTAACCAACTGAGTTGCCATGGCAACATGTCGGCATGACATTAAATCCCACAACTGACTCATATTTTTTCAGTAAGCCACAAGGAGATGAAATGGATTCATGTAGCAGTGCCGTGGAAGCAGCGGGCTGCAAGCTAGATTATTCGAGAGAAATCCGGTTCTTTTCTTTGATTTAATTTATTTACCGGCTGGTAAGAAATGAATATAGGGAGCGATAAGTTGATAGAAACCCGGTAATATTGTAATATATAATATTGCAATATTGTAGCTAAGGTTTGCTTGAGGAATTAATAAAATACTTCATGCCTGATACGATCCCTGCGTGAGCTACAACAAGGTTCTAGCTGTCTTGTTGAGATGGGGGGAGGGTAGTGAGACAACGAACTCATTGTTAGCATTACATACATCTGCTACCACATTTTAACGGCTCTTGTGTGTGTTTGTTCACAACAACAAACAAATTGTTTAATCGACTGTTAGTTTAGTGGTTGTGCTTTGTTTATGTTACGGGGTGCAGCCCTTCAGAATTACTGCCTGTGATCACGCCGCGCAAGATCAGGGGTGTACGTCACTTTCAAGCCATTCTTTTCGCTTGTGTTTAAAGGAACAAAATACTCAAGTTTTATGCGCTGCCACGTCATCGATTATCTCGTACATACACTGTAAAATTAATGTAATTAAAATATCCGGTGCGTAACAATCGCACCAGTTTTGCTATTACTGTCTTTAGCACCTACTTATAGCTTAAAGTAAATAAAGTAAGTTGTGTGTGTGTCTTAATTCATATTCATCGCGATAATAATTTACAATAAAAAAATAATTCATGACACATTTTGGTATGGTACAAGTGCGATACAGGAAACTCAAGCGATAGTCAATGTTTAAAAGCGGGTCTCGATATGATGGCCTTGAGATTATATACTCCTTCCACGACATTAAGAGAAATTATGGTAAATTTAATCCACTAACAACGAATATCTCGGAATTGGCTGATGACACAAAAAGGTTATTTGAAATAAATTTTATGTTTAAAGGATATCCAGATATTTACTTTCTCTACCACGTGCATACTAGGCATTACACCCAAAAACGATACTCAGTTCTCAACGCAAATACATGTTTTGAGGCACCCTGAATCCATAAGGGAAGCATTTTTAGACAAAGCTCTGTGTGTTCGGTATGTGTGTCTGTGAACAATAAACACCAGGGCCTCCCGAATGCGAGCCACAGAAGTTGCCTACCGCCCGAGGTAGTAATTATGTAAAACGTATTGCCCATGTTTCGAAATTTTCAACTCCATAACCCATGCACTTTCTTTTTCACAAACGCTTAAATGAATCTACAAAAAGCTAGAATTTATAAATGAATCATCAAACAAAGTATAAATTGTTCACAAGTAAATATTTCAGAATTAAGTTATTGTATGGTAATGTTATACAGAACGATGTAGACGGATAATTTAATTTAATTAAATGATAATATGAAGCAACATACAGTACTAGCCACGACAAAACTAATACAATAACTCATTAATGTAATAAGCTTCTCAGCATCAACAGATTAATAATTTCCTTCTTTAATACTTTTTTCTAAGTTTTACGTGTTATGTATTTTATTTTATAATATTGTACGTATAATAATCAAGAGGATGTTAAAAACACATATATTCATAATATACACATGGTACAGAACAAGTATACAACGTTATAACATATAAAATATAATATAAGAGGGAAAGGCCATTGTATAAAATTACGAGAAATGCAGTAGCATCTACGTAAGCATGTAGCAAACTTTGGATACATAATTAAGACAATGGAAGTTTATAAACATTTATATGTAACATAAACTGTTATTGGATAGTAGCACCAATCAGGTACATTGATACACGCCTATAATTCAAATACATACGTTAATAAGAACGGTTGGAAGGAACGCTAACAGAAGCTTGTCAGTCCTCGAGCAGGAAGGTATTGTATAAACTCGTCTCTAAATGGACGCTAAAACTACGTATTTAAAGCCTATCAGTTATGCATATTTTATCATAACAAAGGTGATAGTGAATTGTAAATACTATATGTGGTTTATCTAAAATACAAGTGAAATAATAACAGAATGCTTGTGTGTAAAATATTTAAACACTCTCCATACGCAACCCTGACAAGACACAAGTGCTCTCCGACACAAATACAGTAGCCGTGACACAATTATAAATAATTACAACATACTAACACACACAAGAATGCAGATATACAATCACCAGATTCCAGTCTAGAGACATCACGAGAGTACGGGCATCAAGACGACCTACAGATACATAACACAGCATTCATTATCATCTATAGGGCTAGGATTTTTATGATAGGGCATATATGTTTTGGTAGGACTGACATGCTCCTTAAATACATATAAATGCTTCTTATGAAACAGAGAAATGAATTAACCTAATTTGTTAAGTCATATTTTTGCATATATGGCCATTTCTCTCTGATAGACCATATTTTAGTAAGTAAATGGTCATATTCGTCATATTTTCACTCTTTCAAGAAGAAAAGAACTTTCTCATGCAATTTATTTCTTCCGTGTTACATTTCCCATAATTGCGCACCTCATTTTGTTTCCTGGAAAATGGCAAGTATCTACATTCCTTCCCTGTTTTCTTTGAATTCACAATATGGACTTCACCCTTACGCATCGGTGAGTTTGTGTAAGTTATTGTTACTCTATAAGCAGTTAGCTGATTAAGTCGTAAGTCTGGACCCTGGACTGCAGACAAGTGGGAAGCAGCCTAAAGGGAAGCAAAATGTTCAAGTAAAACTAAAAAACTTGTGTCTCAATATGGTGAGAAAGTATTTTCAAGTGATGGTAAAATACTCTATTGTAAACTGTGCGACGTAAGAGTAACTGCGGAGAAGTCATTTAATGTTCAGCAGCATGTGGCAACAGATAAACACAAACATGGAATACAACGGATTGAAAATGAAAAAACACTACAGCAAATGCTCCTAGGGGAATCCTACCAGTCTTATTCACCATTCTGCGAAGAACTTTGTACAGCTTTCCTTTGTGCTGATATTCCCTTAAGTAAACTAAACCATCCAAAATTTCGTGAATTCTTAGAAAAATACACAGGTAAATCTCTTCCTGATTCTTCCACATTAAGAAAGAACTTTGTCAGCCGAAGCTACGAAAAAACAACACAACAAATCAGACAACAGCTTGTAAATGAAAACGTTTGGGTATCAATTTATGAAACTACAGACTCTATGGGAAGATATATTGTAAATGCCATTGTGGGAACTTTGGAAGAAGATGGTCTAGGCGAAAAGTTTCTAATAAACTGTGAACGTTTAGAAAAAGTAAATTTTTCCACCATTTCTAAGTTGTTCGACAGATCTATGAGTGTCATACGGCTCGAAGGTGTTAAGCATGAAAATGTACTTCTCTTCGTAATGGATGCTGCACCTTATATGGTGAAAGCTGCCGATTCTCTAAAAGCATTGTACAGTAAACTGGTGCATGTGACTTGTTTAGCTCACGCCTTGCACCGAGTTGCAGAGGAGATTTGTAGTAAATTCAGTGACGTTGACAAATTCATTGAGTGTGTCAAAAAGGTATTTTTGAAATCCCCTTCACGTGTTGCAGCATTTAAGTTGTTAGCTCCAGACATTCCCTTGCCACCACCTCCAATTTTGACAAGATGGGGGTCCTGGATTGATGCCTGCAACTATTACTACCAGAACTTCAACATTGTGAAAAGCATCATTGATTCATTCGATGGCAGTGAAGCTACTTCAATTGGACTAACTGAAGAATTAATGTCTAATGGTGAAATTTCATGCAAACTTTCATACATAAAAACAAATTTTGGATTTATTCCTGCTGTCATAATTGCTTTGGAGCAATCATAAGTGTCACTAGTGAAGCAGATAGAACAAGTGAAAAATGTTGTGAATAAATTAGAGGGTGTTTGTGGTAAAGTGGGAAAACAAGTGTCAAAGAAAATGGAACAGGTGTTAGAAAAAAAGGAAGGGTATCATACACTGTGTTCCATTTCAATGATTTTGTTGAAAAGTTCTCTCTTAATCATTCAGATTTAGATTTAAATGATATTGTTCATTTTAAATATGCTCCTCTTGAGTCAGCTGAAGTAGAAAGGAGCTTTTCGAAGTACAAAGCTTTGTTGGCTAACAATAAGAAGTCTTTTTTTTTGAAAATTTGCACAAGGTATTCAGTGTGTAGTGTAACTCAGAGCTTATATGAAGTAGAATGAGGATGTAAAAAGCACATAGGTTAACTATGTTCCTATAATGTTAATAAAAATCATACTGGAATGTTAAATTGCATAGTTTAGCTTGCTTCTCATGAGCATTTTATTCTCAAATAAATAGTTCATTATCAAAACTGACTTACTAATTTATTTTACAATAGAAATTTTACCTCATTTTAATATTGTTAGGTCATATTTATTATGTTATTGTGCATATTTTGGTAAATGTTTGGTCATAACAGCATATTTGTTTGTGCATATTATGGTGCATATTATGGTGATTTTAGGTCATAAATATCCTAGCCCTAATCATCAATGTAGTGGAGTTTAACAAAGGGAATCGCTACAAATATTTAAAAAGTCAGTCATTGAACTCCGGATAAGCCAGGTAGTGCTACTGAGCAGGGACTATAGTTGTTTTATATATCTAAGGTAACTCATCTGTGAAATTTGGAAAATCCATAGTATGCTATATACACTATGTGATCAAAAGTATCTGGACACTCCAAAAACATAGTTTTTCATATTGGGTGTTTGTGCTGCCACCTACTGCATGGTACTCATCATCTGCGACCTCAGTAGTCATTAGACATCGTGAAACCGCTCCGTAGAACTCACGGACTTCGAACGTGGTCAGGTGATTTGGGTGTCACTTGTGTCAGAAGTCTGTACGCGAGATTTCCACACTCCTAAACATCCCTAGGCCCACTGTTTCTGATGTGATAGTGAAGTGGAAACGTCTGTTGAATGACAGAGACCGCCGACATTTGAAGAGGGTCGTAAAGAGTAATAGGCAGACATCTAACCAGACCATCACACAGGAATTCCAAACTCCATACCAAGTACTATAACAGGCGTGAGGTGAGAAACCTTGGATTCCATGGTAGAGCGGCTGCTCATAAGCCACAAACACGCAGGAAAATGCCGAACGACGCCTCGCTTGGTGTAAGGAGCGTCAACATTACACGACTGAACAGTGGCAAAACGTTATGTGGAGTTACGAATCACGGTACACAATGTGGCGATCCAATGACAGGGTGTGGGTATGGCGAATGCCCGGTGAACGTCATCTGCCAGCGTGTATAGTGCCAACAGTGAAATTTGGAGGTGGTAGTGTTATGGTGTGGTCGCGTTTTTCCTGAAGGGGGCTTGTTCATTTTATTGTTTTGCGTGGCACGATCACAGCGTAGACCTACATTAATATTTTAAGCACCTTCTTGCTCCCCACTGTGAAGAGCAATTCGGGAATGGCGATTGCATCTTTCAACACAATCGAGCACCTGTTCATACTGCACGGGCTGTGGCGGAATGGTTACACGACAATAACATCCCTGTAATGTACTGGCCTGCACAGAGTCCTGACTTGAATCCTATAGAACACCTTTGGGATGTTTTGGAACGGCGACTTTGTGCCAGGCCTCGCCGACCTACATCGATACCTCTCCTCAGTTCCGCACTCCGTGAAGAATGGGCTGCTATTCCCCAAGAAACCTGATTGAAAGTATGCTTGCGAGAGTGAACGCTGTCATTAAGGCTAAGGGTGGTCCAACACCATATTAACTTCCAGCATTACCGACGGAGGACGCCACGAACTTGTACGTCATTTTCAGCCAGGTGTCTGGATACTTTTGATCACGTAGTGTATATGTTGTTGAAAGTTTTGCCATTTAATACACACAATATCAGTAATCTTTCTGCCATTTAAATTCTAACTTTCATGGTTATTTTAATATTAATCTTTTTCCTTCTCTGCCATGTACATAGTAGGTAAAGAAAGTATTGTATTCCACCCAAAAATGAGATACCGAGATTTCACCTGAAATACATGCTTTGAGACCCCTGGTACGAAAAAAGCATTTTCAGAAAATGGTTCCCGTGTGTTTGTGTGTTGTCTGTGAACAGCATTACTCAAAAACGAAAAGTCGACTAAATACCGGACTTGGTATTTGGGTTTAGCGTATTCCAGGGATGCGACACGAGGATTTTGAAGAAAATGCCCCACCCCAAGCCACCCTTTACATGAAATATTATTCGAAAATGTTGGTTTCCTAAAAAATGGCTCTAACAATTTTGATTAAAATACCATATATGAAAGATACTTGCATGATAAATAAAATGCATAATCTTGAATTTTCTGAGAATAACCTAGGAAGTCCTCTTCATTCGGAAGGAATTTTCTATAATCTTGTATAACTTGTAAACGTTAAGCGATAGACGAAAATGTACCACACAAAAATCTCTAGATCTCTTTAAAACACACAATTGAAAATGAGCTTTTGTGTGGCACAAGCCGTTTCTGAGATATCCGTTATTAAATGTCCCATCGATTTTCAGTTGTTTCTTGAGATTGTATGGAAACAGTATACAATTTTACGGCCAGTATATAGCGTCCATTTCTATACTTTTGACTATCCTGTTCTCTTTGTATTTATAACAAAATTTGTAATTTAGCTATTTTTGCAAAGGTTTATTTGGATTAAATGTAGTAGATAGAAAAATAAGCCATAGTAGGAATAGTTTGTATACCCACTAATAAAGATAGAGGGTAGAGAATGTCATATGAATGTATCACATCAGATTTGTATTCTGTAAATTCATTGCTCTAAGAAAAACTCTCCACACGATACATTTTTAGAAATATCCACATGAAAATTAAAGTTTTAAAGAAAATTAGTTTTAAAAAATCTGATACGATACATTCACATGACCTTTTCTACCCTCTATCTTTATTAGTGGGTATACATAGCGTTCTTAGTAAAATTTATTTTTCTATCTACTATATTTTAATCCAAATAAACCTTTGCAGAAATAACTAACTGAACCTAGATACCAGGTTTGGTATTTATCGGAATTTTCGTTTTTCGGTTATCGTGTTCACATATGAGGCAGTATCTTTAACACTTAAATGTTCAGTCAAATTATATAATAAAAAAATCTGATGTGTTACACTCACATGACTTTCTCTATTCTTGTAAAACTATTTTTACAAACGCTTATTCTCCAAATGCTTCATGTTAATCGAGATATCGAGATGTCAATCTTATTGGTAATTATCTTGTAGGTGCAAGGGGAATATGGTAGATTTTAAGCGATAGTCAAATATTTTAAGAGTTGGTTGCTATGTGGCGCATTCCATTCTCTTTGCATGTCCAGGACATAAAAAAAACCTGATGTGTTACACTCACATGACTTTCTCTACTCTTGTACAAACTACTTTTACAAACGCTTATTCTCCATATGCTTCATGTTAATCGAGATATCGAGATGTCAATCTTATTGGTAATTATCTTGTAGGTGCAAGGGCAATATGGTAGGTTTTAAGCAATAGTCAAATCTTTTAAGCGCTGGTTGCTATGTGGCGCATTCCATTCTCTTTGCATGTCCAGGACATAAAAAAAATCTGATGTGTTACACTCACATGACTTTCTCTACTCTTGTACAAACTACTTTTACAAACGCTTATTCTCCATATGCTTCATGTTAATTGAGATATCGAGATGTCAATATTATTGCTAATTTTCTTGTAGATGCAAGGGGAATATGGTAGATTATAAGCGATAGTCAAATATTTAACGCTGGTTGCTATGTGGCGCATTCCATTCTCTTTGCATGTCCAGGACATAAAAAAATGAGTAACGAATTTGAGAAAAAGTATAAGTATTGGAAAATTTAAGGGAATAACAAGCAATATCTCGGAAACGGTTCACTCAACAAAACAAATGTATATGACATAAATTGTGTATTGTAACGCGAACTACATTTTTTGTGCAGTAAAATTTTGTCTATCTCTTATGGTTTACCAGTTATGCAAAAGTCGTTCAGAATGAAGAACACTTTTGGAGACATTCCCAGAAAATTCGAGATATACATTTCATTTGTCATGAAAATACCTTAAACATATGATATTTTAATCAAAATCGTTAGAGCCATTTTTGAGAAAATTAAAATTTTCGAAAAATGTTCCATGTAAAGGGTAGTCTGGGGTGGGGGGATTTTCTTGAAAACCTTCGTGTCGCATCTCTGGAAGATACTGAACCTAAATACCAAGTTTGGTGCTTATCCGACTGTTCGTTTCTGAGTTATGCTGTTCACAGACACACAGACACACAGACACACACACACACACACAGACACACACACAGACACACACACGGACATGTTTCCAAAAATGCTTTTTTTGGATTCAGGGAGTCTCAAAACATGTATTTCAGGTGAAATCTCGGTATCGAATTTTTGGGTCGAATGCAATACTTCCCCTACTTACTATACGTAGTAGAGAAAGTAAAAATATAATAACAGCCCGCCTTAAGGCAATATTTAAAAATTGTATATTACAGTCATTGTATATGTTTATATTATTGTATACATGTGTAATAATGATATGTGAATGTATTACGTAATTTAATAATGTAGGAGCTGTGAGAATAATAGGTTAAAGGTTTCTAACAATGAGGTAACCATGAGGTAACCTTGAGGCAATGATGAATTTGAAAGTTTAACAATACTACTTGTAATTCTTGGAAGCAATAATGTAATTTTTGTGGCAGTTTATAAAATAGCCAATCAGCAACCAGAAAAAAGCTTAAGTTAAATGAAAGTATTCTATTGGATTAGGAATAACCAATCAGAGACTTCAAATACAAAAATTTACAAATTTAGGCGGTAGAAATCAAGTCAGTTGCTGGCAGACAGCGCTCATAAACGCTAGTAAATAGTGTTCCTAACCGGACGCGAGATCTCTACTCGAGAAGTTTAATATGTATTCAGTGTGAGATGAAAATAGTTTACGTGTTAAAAGTGCAAGTAATTAATTAAAAAAATCTCACAGCTCTCTCTCGCTATATCAGTGAAGTGTTATTTAAATCGTGTTAAGCATTAATAAATGGAGTGAAGTAAAATTATAATCTGTGTAAGCCTACATTCTTCAGTCACACCGCAACCCTGCAAAGAGAAACATGTCTCTAACAATAATACAGACGCAGCCGAGGTAAACATAAATATTTAATTCTTAACGAAACAGTCAAATTACAAAGTCGATATTTTTAAAATGGAGCGAAGGCTACCGGGTACCATACGTGCGGTTGCAAATACTTCAAGTTCGACTCCCAAAACAGTTGAACTACAATACAACCCCTACAACAAAATAACTTCTTTACAGACACACACACACGCACATGTTTCCAAAAATTCTTTATTTGGATTCAATAGGCCTCAAAATATGTTTCCGGTGAAATCTCGGTATCGAATTTTTGAGTGGAATGCAATGCTTACCCTACTTACTATATGTAGTTGAGAAGGAAAAAAGATATATTATATCATATTTTGTATATTAACTCCTAATTATTCTAGGAAAATAATGAATTTTTGCACCTTGCAGAATTCTTGATTTTTCAAAATTTTATAATTTATATATCGAATTTGAATCATTATTTTAAACAAGTATATGTTCGTTTTATTTAATGAGTTTTTATTAGAACAATTACAAATTATAGAAAATTTGATCTTGTGGAACATTTTGAGTAGGGTAAAATGCTGAAAAAACAAGGTTTAGAAATGGTTAGCCTTACTCACGCCTGTCCTTTTTAGCTTCACGTAATTGATAGTTTAAATGTCAAGTGGGAAAAAGGTATGTTTTGTGAAAGTTTAGGAGTCATATTATTTTATTATGACAAATTTTTGTTTTCTAGTTTTTCATAAGCTGTGATCAAATGTTACAGATGTATTATCTTCAAACCCTTAATCCGAGCCTGTGTATTCCAAATGACCGCTAGAAGTTGGGAGTAGGTAAACGTAAGGGCCTCCAGTAACGAAGCATAGCACCGCAAGTAGGCCATTGAACTGGACTGGATTGAATTGGATTGGATTGAATTGTGAAGCGGAGGAGATTCGGTACCGATCCAGGAATGCAAATATTACACCGACGCCCCACGAGAGGGCTCCCCCGGGAGGGAGGGTGAGGTGAAAGGAGACACCGGGCGGCCGGAACCAGGAATAACGGCACAGCAATCACAGCGTTCCCACAATTTCCAGATTAAGATGTCCCGGCGGTCGGACAAATAGACGGGGGACCCCGCCCCATACAAGGTCCAACGCCCCCCCCCCTTAAGGAGCGCTCCTTATACCCCGGGAAGCAGCTGAAGGAGAAAAGTAACAGAAAACATCCATTTTCCCTGTCACGCTGCACCGAAACACCATCGCCTACACTTCCAACCCTCAAACAGACCAAATGGGGAGAAGGATGCATAAAATGGTTAACGGAAGGAAAATCGGGGGATGAAAGAAACCACTCCAAAATCCGCGAAAACCCCTGTAAACCTCAGGGGTCAGACTGGGCGGTCGCCGGTAATCAAACCCGAGACCTTCTGAATGCGTGCCACAGACGCTACCGCCTGAGCCATCCTGTTCGGTAAGTAGGCCATAGTGGGTCCTTTGTGTGATGAAGGGTCATCCCTGTGATGAAGGAAGAGACACGAAATGCCATCAGATCCGGTCGACGATGTGCGCTGCCAAGGACGGGGTCCCTAACGATTCCAACATGACACCAATCCTGACGCGACTAGCCCTGCCTTAGCATCCGCCTACTGGGGGTCCCGGGTGTAGACGAGGTATTTCCCAGAAATGAAGGAGGCCCCAGCAGTCTCACCAAGCTCCAGAGAGCTGAAACTAATGAGGTGAAGCTAATGACGGTAAATGATGGGGTCAGGAACTAATGGCTGGCATTCTCCTATCGATCCGGGAAAACCACGAAAAACACTCAAAGACAGAGTGGCCAGCCCGACTAGAACCGAAATCGGAAACTTCTGAATGCGAATTGCCGCTGAGCCATCTCGTTCGGTCTTGAGACCTTTAGTTACAGCGTTCTACTGAAACACATAACACACTTTAGTATTACTTTGAATGTGTTTGTGTTCTAGATTGTTAGCTGCCAAATGGCATTAATTAAGCTATTAAAACTGGATATACAGTCCGTAATTTATCAACAGCCGAGTGTTTCCAGAGCGAAGCAGCCTAATGCTTCCGAAACGCTTGCAGCGTTAAAATTAAAATGCAGTGCGATCCAATATATCAGCTGTTTCATTTCATGTTTATTGTCATTAGAGGTAAAATTCAGCACAATGAATTCTTTGCATTAATTGTAATGGCACAGATTCTTTATAGATCATTTGAAGAAGATATTTTGTTGTAACTTGTTTGCAACATGCTTTGGGCGTCAATTTGAAGTAGGTCGTATTGAAGGAGTTGTATTATTGTTCAGCTGTTGGGGAGCCGAACTTGTAGTAGTTGCAACCGCACGTATAGTAAACAGTTTCCGTTAGCCTTCGCCCATGTATTTTCAGGTGGTCTTTGCCCCAAATTTAAAAAAATATTAAAAAATATGTAATTTAACTGTTTCTTTAAATTCATATTTATGTTTGCCTCGGCTGCGTCAATATTATTGTTAGAGACATCTTTCTCTTAGCAGGGTTGTGGTGTGACTAAAGAATGTAGGCTTACACAGATTATAATTTTACTTCACTCCTTTTATTAATACTTGATACGATTAAAATAACACTTCACTGATATAGAGAGCTGTGAGATTCTTTTTATTAATTACTTGCACCTTTTAACACGTAAAACTATTTTCGTCTCACACGAATACGTATTAAATCTCTCGAGGACACTTTTTGCGTCTGGTTACAATCACTGTCTGCATGTAACTGAATAGATTTCAACCGTCTAAACTTGTAAATTTCTGTATTTCAAGTCTCTGATTGGCTATTCCTAATCCAATAGAATACCTTCTTTTAACTAAAGCTTTTTCTGATTCTTGATTGGCTATTTTTAAACTGTCACAAAATTTACATTATTGTTGCTCCAATAATGACTAGTAGCATTTAAACTTTCAAATTCATTATTGCCTCAAGGTTACCTCATTGTTACGTCATTATTAGCAACTTTTGATCTATTTCTCACAGCTACTACATTATTAAATTATAGTACATTCACATAACATTATCAAACATGTATACAATAATATAAACATATACAATGACTGTAATATACACTTTTTATATCTTGTTACATACACATATTGCTTCAAGGCGGGCTGTTATTGAATTTACAAATTATATAATTAGACTGAATCATTTAAGTGTTAAAAATACTGCCTCATATTATAAAACATTACTTCCATGGTGTAATGGTCAAAATAGGCGCCTGCTGCGTGTTTTACTAGGGTTCGTTACCACGCAATAAATTTCTCTTTTTTTCTTCTTGATTAGTACTTATGGTTAATGTTATCATTCATCTGCTATATTAAGGACTACTATAATTCTATTTTTACTTTCTATACGATGTACACAATAGGTAAAGAAGGTATTGCATTCCCCCAAAAATTCGATACCGAACTTTCACTGGAAATACATGCTTTGAGGCCCACTGAATCCAAAAAAGGCACTTTTAGAAAAACGTCCGTGTGTGTTTGTGTGTGTGTGTGTGTGTGTGTGTGTGTGTGTGTGTGTGTGTGTGTCTGTGAACAGCACAACTCAAAACGAAAAGTCGGATAAATACCAAACTTGGTATTTGAGCTCAGTATCTTCCAAAAATAAAATGTATATCTTGAATTTTCTGAGAATAACCTTGGAGATCTCTTCATAAGGAAAGAATTTTGTATAATCTAATATAACTGGTAAACATTAAGTGATAGACGAAAACATACAGTACAAAAAATTTAGATCTCTTTAAAACATACAATTTACTAGAATAAGTTTTACGTGGCATAAGCCATTTCTGAGATATCCACTATTAAAGGTTCCGCTTCTTCAATACTTGACATTCTTTTAGTCTTATCGAGTTTCAGTTGTTTCTCGCGATTACATGGAAACAGTATGGAAGGCTAGCATATAGCGTGCAGTTCTTAAAACATTTGACTATCGCTGTTCTCTTTGTATCTATATCGAAATGTGTAATGTAGTTGTTTCTGCAAAGGTTTATTTGGATTAAAATGTAGTAGAAGGAAAAATAAGCTTTAGTAAGAGTAGTTTGTATACTACTAGTAAACAATAGAGGGTAGAGAAAGTAATGTGAATTTATCACATCAGATTTTTCATTCATTGCGCGCAGATATGTTAGAAGAGCTCGCACGCCGTGAAATAATTAATGCAATGGATAATGCATTATACAGGCGACGGTGGTTGGTGGGTTCCGGCTGAGCATTGAAAGTGCGCTTTGTAGAGGTTTTTCTTCCCTGGCGTCGGTCGGGACTGTTCCAGCCTTTGAAGTGAAGGAAGTAGGGTCTCTCTGATGAGGTTGACTGTGTTGAATGCTTTATATCTGGAAACGTTAGGGACGCCGCCCATGCTTGCGCCCATCGTCATCCGGATTTGGTCACCTGTCGGGTCTCTCACTTCATCCGCCCTCTCAGGGATCACGTTAGAAGCAACAAGGGTCGTTGCGGCGGTCTGCTTCGGTTTCTGGAGGCCCTCCGTAATATATACTTTTACCTTGACGTTTACAAGGGCTGTGTAAATACTTTTTGTAGTAATTCGTAACATGAAATAGATTATGTTTTATAGCCCAAAGACCTGGGCTTTTCAATGATAAAAGATCAAAATCATACACACACATACATTTTCCTTCGTTATATTATTAATATAGATGCTACAATTGGCGCTTGTCTCTCTTGCCTTGTTTTCTTGAGAGAACCTTTGGAAGACCCTGAGCTCTTCAGTTCCGTCGATGCCGTCGCGAAGGGAAATGTGGCGCATTTTATGCTGTTGGGTAACACCAGCGGAGTAGAAACTATGAGAAGGGTAGGCCATAAACTACACGAGGGGTGGTTCTTACCGAAAAGGGTGAATACGGATGCCGTGAGAAAAACAACCTAAAAATGGGCGTGTGAAGTTGGGAGTAAAAACGCGTTTGTAGCTGTAACAATTAACATGCACGTCGTCGTGAATAAATGATGTACGTTACGGGCGCGCTCTCCTTCAAACACCGCCCGTTTAACTAAATACTGCTTTTTACTTAAATGCCAACCGTGGGAGATGGTTCCGCGAGGCTCGCATTTAGGGCGTCATGGGGTTCGATTTCCGTCTGCCATCCACTCCAACCTTGGGTTTTTCGTGGTTTTACCCGGTTGGTAGACGACTGATGGGGTAGATTCTCATCCACCACGATTTCCTTTCCATTATTTAGCTTTCATTCCGTTTCTAATGGTGTGCCTTTAGGTTTCGTGGCGTATGGTGGTGCCGGACAGATGGCGCGGATGCTGCTCAAAGGAAAGAGGAGTACTCCCTTTGGATACTAGAGGGCTGCTTTGTCTCCAGGCAGCTCCATGACGTGTCTTCGAGCCTCGAACAGTTAGGGACTTCCGCGCGACTCTGTGGCATGTTCTGCCTGCGGCCTGTAGCCTCCTGTGGTTTCTTCACTTTATCCTTTCCTCCTATAAAGTGGGAGCCACTCAATTTAGGTTGCAATGCGAGGTAACCGCATTCGTTATATAACCTATATACATAATTACTCTCAATTTATTATTTATTACCTCTCTTAAACTATTTAGCACGTCTAAATGTTTGAAAAAGCATTACATTTCAGCAATCAATGGATGAAATTTTCAAAATCTTTAATTCTTTAAGAATGTCATGCTCTTTAAGGTAGATGAAGTATTATATTCTACGCAACATTTCGATTCCAACAATCCGGAAATAAGACTAAGGTGTGAATAAAAAAATAATTATCTGATGTGATTATCTGTGACACAGCAGCTATGACTCAAGGTTATCGGGAAGTCGGCACCGGGCAGTCGGTGGTAAACAAGTAGAGCTCGACAGCGTAAACACCGGGAGCGCTATCGGCAGATAACCATACATAAATATATATACACATACATACATACACACACATACTGTGTTCCTCTCACGAGAATGTGTCTGTAAGGAATGTGTTGACATCAACAATTGTAGTGCTATCCAGAAAGATTACGCCTCTGCCAACAAGGTTTAAAGCCTCTTAGAAAACATACGCTCTTCTGCTAGCAATGCTGGATGACCTGTTGCTTTTGTTTGCTTTCTCGTTCACAGATTATAACAACGTTAGTAACTATTTCTCGGGTTTGACTGTGTAGAGTTCTTACTTTCTTACTGGGCATTGTAAATAACGTTATAAATCACTAACAAACACTTACACACTGCTCCAAGTGAAACACGTTGGAATACTAACGTTGCACGATGTTTTTAATGTAGATAGATCTTTATGACATCATCATGAGCTGTCAGTGATACTATACCCCTCACTCCTCCGGAGAGCAGAACACCCCGCAAACGTTTTCTCGTTAGAGGTCTACAGTTTACACTTACATACATATTCCCATCAACTAGAAGGACGAAGAAACTCAGGATGACCCAGAAAAAAGGACTAAAACAGCAAAACTTTGAAGCCGGAATATTGTTATACACCGAGGTCAAGCCAAAAGGTTTGCAGCTAAAATATTAAATTTAGTTACCCCGGCATAAACAATGGGGGACGTTGCAACAGTGGCAACCAAGAGATACCAGGAACTTGCTGCACAAAACTAAAGCGGGCGTGCGATATTTGTAAATAATACATATAAATTCATATATAACTCTGGTTTATTATAAAGTTACCTTGGTGCTGCTACATAATTTCCAAAAGGTTACAGAGAAACACTGGGGGAGATGCCTCACGCACACACACAGCAACACGCACTCCTACATATATCCACACACTCTGAATAAACACACTAAAACTGACGCTATTGGCGACGCCACGCTCTCAGACAAAGAGGCTCTTCTCTCAACTTGCCTTCACCCCCCTAGACTAGGAAGTGGGTGGAAGTATGCCGTGTCGGACAAGAATTCAAAGTTACAAACGAAATAGTTAGTTCAAAAATACCATTCACACATACGCTACAATATGCTAAACGGCCTAAACCGTGTTGAAGAAGATTTTGTCTATGTCCTACGACTTCATAAAATCAAAAGTAACAAACAATATTCCTTGTAAAGGGTAGTTTGGGATGGGAGATTTCCTTGAAATCTTCGTGTGCCCACTTTGGGAGACTCTTTACTTAAATACCAAGTTTGGTACACAACTGAGTCACGAGATAGACAAACTAATAGCATGTTAATTACTAAAGATTACATTTTTAGGCCTAGTGGGGTTGATGGTGATGCTTGTTTGTTTGTCACGAGACCGGCAGCCCCACAAACGCTCGGTGACAGTTGCCTCATGAATGCAGTAGGCGTTAGCGGGATAGGAAGTCGAAGCTGGTACACAAACGCAATTGTGCCGCTATCGACAAGGACTTCTCAACA
Organism: Deroplatys truncata; assembly: GCA_030765065.1. Classification (NCBI taxonomy): domain Eukaryota; kingdom Metazoa; phylum Arthropoda; class Insecta; order Mantodea; family Mantidae; genus Deroplatys; species Deroplatys truncata. The sequence continues at coordinate 167,991,637 of CM060988.1, read as the reverse complement.
AAGGGAGGGGGAGAGGGAGGTGTTGACAGTTTGAGATGTTCTCCCTGGGGAAGTGTGCACTGAGCACTAATTTACTGACGATTGGGTACCGCATTATCTCTGAACATCTCCCGGCCTTGTAGCTCCTAAATAGACCATCATCAATCACCACTGTTACATATGGTGCTCAATTAAATTCAATTCAATTGTAATTGTAATTCAAAAATCCAGACCGTGTGTAACAGTTGCGGGACATTCGCTACCCATTGCTATCTCTTGGAGAGGAACTATTCAATTCCATCCCAAAGATTTGATTTTGAAAAACCCTAAGTAAAAGAATATCTACATTCACATGACTACATTTACCCCCTATCTTTATTAGTGGGTATACAAATTATTCTTACTAAAGCTTATTTTTACTTTCTCTACTACATATAGTAAGTAGGGGAAGTATTGCCTTCCACCCAAAAATTCAATACCGAGATTTCACCGGAAATACATGTTTTGAGATCCCCTGAATCCAAAAAAAAGCATTTTTGGAAACATGTCCATGTGTGTGTCTGTGTGTCTGTCTGTGTGTCTGTCTGTGAACAGCATAACTCAGAAACGAACAGTCGGATAAACACCAAACTTGGTATTTAGGTTTAGTATCTTCCAAGGATACGACACGAAGGTTTTCGAGAAAATCCCCCCACCCCATATTACCCTTTACATGGAACATTTATCGAAAATTTTAATTTTCTCAAAAATGGCTCTAACGATTTTGATTAAAATATCATATGTTTAAGATATTGTTATGACAAATAAAATGTATATCTTGAATTTTCTGGGAATGTCTCCAAAAGTATTCTTCATTGTGAACGACTTTTCCATAACTGGTAAACCATAAAAGATAGACAAAATTTTACTACACAAAAAATGTAGATCGCGTTAAAATACACAATTTATGTCATATACATTTTTTTTGTTGAGTGAACCATTTTCGAGGTATTGCTTGTTATTCCCTTAAATTTTTCAATACTTATTTTCTCAAATTGGAATTCGTTATTCATTTTTTGTCTTGGATATGCAAAGATTATTAATCTGTGGGAAAGGGAATGGTGCTGCACCTCGCAACCAGCTATTAAGAGATATTTATGTGCTTAAAGGCTACTGTATTTCCAAATTGCCCTTGTAAATATATATTCCCCTTACATCTACAAGAAAATTAGCAATAAAATAGAGTCTGCAAATGTTTATCTGGATTAAGATGAAGTAGATGGAGAATAAGATTTTGTAAAAATAGTTTGTACAAGAGTAGAGAAAGTCATGTAAGTGTATCACATCAGATTTTTCTATCTACTACATTCAATCCAAATAAAACTTAGCAAAAATAGCTACATTAAACATTTCGTTTTAAAAACAAAGAGAACATCGATAGTCAAATGCTTAAGAACTGATCGCTATATGCTGGCCTTAAAATTCGTAATGTTTCCATGACATCGCGAGAAAAAACTGAAAATCAATGCGACATGTAAAAGCATGACATGTATCTATTGAACAATTCCAACAAATTAACCGAGCGCGATGGCTCAGGCGGCAAAGTCTGTGGCCCGCATTCGGCAGGTCCCGGGTTCAGATCCTGATCTTTCACTGTCGCCAAGGTAAATACCGATTTGGATATTTAATACCACGACCCAAAGTTCCATCTTAAGTCTAAAACAGTAGTAAAATGAAAAATAGGTGGTAATAGCGAATGCTATGCCATCTATCTGCAGACAATGTAAGCCGTTAGGCTGGACGGCACCCCAATGCCATCTGTACAGCATGAAGCAGGGGCTACAGGAATGAGACCTAGAAGACTAACTGTCCATCCCATATCGTTCTAAGAGATATCCACCAACAGATCCGTCGCGATACGACCAAGGAGTTAAAGCGACGTAAAATAAAATAGAATAATAATAATAATAATAATAATAATAACAATTCGAAACTTTAATAACGAATATCTCAGAAACGGCTTATACCACAAAAAATATTATTTGAAATAAATTGTAAAGAGATCTATCTATATATCTTGTGTGGTACGCTTTCGTCTATCGCTTAACGTATACAAGTTATACAAGGTTATACAAAATTTCTTCTGAATGAAGAGCACTGCAAAGGCTATTCCCATGAAATTCAAGATATACATTTTATTTGTCTTTATTTTGTCTTTAATACATAGTATTTTAATCAAAATTGTTATAGCCATTTTTTAAAAAATAAAAAATTCTCGAAAAATGTTCCATGTAAAGGGTAGATGAGGATGGGGAGATTTTCTTGAAAATCTTCGTATCGTATCCTTGGAAGATATTGAACCTAAATACCAAATTTCGTATGTTATGTCGAGTTATGTTGTTCATAGATACACACATGGACATGTTTCAAAAAAAAAATATTTATCTGGATTCAGGGGACCTCAAAACATGTATTTCCGGTGAAATCTTGGTATCCAATTTTTGGGTGGAATGCAATACTTCTTCTTACTATAAATCGTGGACGGGTGTGTGTCTGTGAATAGCATAACCCAAAAGGAAAAGTCGATTTAGATCAAACTTGTTATTTAAATTAGGTGTCTTCCCAGGATACGACACAAGGTTTTCAAGAAATATCCCCCCCATCCTAAACAGCGTAAAACTTTCTGGCATGACTTCCTTCGGGAGGTAAGTAAAGCCGGTGCTCCCGTGTCATCGGTTGACGGCACGTAAAAGAACCTCAAGCCTGATAAAGAGACCCCTGGAAAAAATTTCCTGTCTTTCACGCCCAATACAAAATGGGACGCTAAGAAACATAGCAGTTAAGAGAAAACCTGTCTCCTAAGTTTCGGTCAGCTGATTTGGAAGGGGTTTGAGGAGAATAGGCATGGGGTCAGTATGGCAAAGAGCTGAAACAAATGACAGAAACATATGGAAAGGTGTCAAAAGAAGACTAAGAGACATCAATTAACAGGAAATAGAATCGGATATTTAAATTAAACCTTCTCCAAGTCTAGCAAAGGAAATAAAATTGAACTGGGGTTAAGAGGCGTATATATAATTAATTTAGGAAGAAAGGAAAGATCAGGAATGGTATAGTTTAAACTGGGGGGCTGGAGGGCACAGAAAATGACTGACGATTCTGGCAGGAGAATCTGCCATTCTGCGATTGGCATGTTGGGAGCTACTGGCGACCAGAAGAACTGGCAAAACATGGGCAATTTTTGGCTAAAGTGCGCGAAGCTAGGTTAAATTTATTCAGTTAGACAAAATAATTTATATTTTTCTTGTTCCTTTTTGTTTTGCTTTCTTTTTCTGTTGTTTATTTAGTCACCCTACTTGTATCTTATACATGTACGTACAATGACCTATGCACTAAATACTTGTGTAATAACTTGAATGATTTGAAACCAATAAAGATAGCTTATCTATCTAATAAATAAATAAATAACATTTTAAAAAAAGTTGAAGTTTCTGGAAATAACCTGTGAAGTCGCCTTCATTCTGAAAGACTTTTGTATAATTGGTAAATCTAAGAGTTAGAGAGACTATGTAGATCTCCTTTGAGCATAAAATTTATGCGAAATAAAATTTTTCATGGAATCGACCATTATTATTGATTATAATTTTCAATTACTTCATCTTTCTCAACTGATAAGTCTTTATTCTTTTGTTCTTATTTTTTTCATCACAAAGAGCATGAAATTTCAAAACCATCACATAGCCAAACGTTCTTTAAAAATCTGACTATCGCTTTGTCTACTGTGTCGTATAACGAAATGTGTAAATGTGAATTGAAAGGTGTTCTGGGTTAACAATGAGGTGTTTTGTTTACGTAATGTATTAGCATCACGCTTGGGAAGCCAACTTGAAGTATTGTTCTTGGAGTTTACGATGTTTAAGAAGTTTGCATCGCGTTTTAGTAAGCCAATTTGAAGTTGTTGTTACATAATATACTGCTACGTATGAGAAGCTGATTTGAAGATTAATTTTTGTTGTTACACTCCAAGTTTAAAAAAATATTACTTAACTTTGTAATTAAACTGCTTCTATAATTTATGTTTATGTTTGCCTCGGCTGCGTTAGTAATGTTTGTAGAGGCACGTTTCTCTTAGGCAGGGTGTGGTGCGACAAGAATGTAGGCTTACACAGATTTTAAGTTTAAATTCACTTCTTTTTATTAATCCTTGACACAAATTAAGTAGCACTACACTGATTTTAAGAGCTGTGAGATTCTTTAATGCTTGCAATTAGTTAACCCGTATACTTAATTTACGATTCACACGAATACGTAATATTTCTTTAGAGAACACATCTTCCATCCGGTCACTACCAAGGTCTGCAGGCAACTTAACATATTTCAACCGTCCAAACCCGTAAGCTTCTGTATTCCAAGTCTCTGATTCGCTAATTCTAGTCCAATAGAATACCTGCATTTTATTAAAGCTTTTTCTTGTTGTTGATTGGCTAATTTTAAACTGCCACAAAAATTTACATTATCGTTGCCCTAATAATGACTAGTAGCATTCAAACTCATTATTGCCTCAAGGTTACCTCATTGTTACCTCATTGTTAACAACTTTAAACGTATTATTCTCACACTCTTACATTATTAAAGTACGCAATGTGTTCACATAACATTATTAAACATGCTTACAATAAAGATAAGTATATGCAATGACTGTTACATGTATTTTTAAAAAATTATTGCACACATATTACTTCAAGGCGGGCTGTTATTGAATTTACATATATAATTTAATTGAAATTATAAAAGTATTAAAAATACTGCCTCAACAAGAAGTGGATAGAATAATCAGCTTTTAAAATAGTTTTAGAGAGAGTGGAGAAAGTCACGTGAGTGCAAAACCTGAGATTCTTTCATCACAGGCGGGAAAATTTGAAAAACATCTTCGTGTTGTATCCTTTAAAGGTATTACATATAACTACAAAGATAGACTTTTCGCTAATTAGTTATGCTGTCGAAAGACACACACACAGAGACCTCTCACACCCTTTTGACGCTGTTTCAGGACAAACTTGATTGTTTATTCCAATTGTTTTTAGCTTTTTGTTTCTGTCACATGTATTATACTCGTCGTTCTTTGTCTTCTGAAGCTACCTTGATTCAAAGTGTGGTATTTTCTCGACTCTCGCCTCGTTTCTTAAACGAAACTAATCTCGTTTCGTTATATTAAGAATTAGTTTTATTTTCCCGATGTTCCAAAAGATACAAACTGACTTATAATTAAATTTTGTTATTCCTAATAATTGGAACAAGTCGTAGTGAAACTGCAATTATTGTTGACTGTCTTTTCCCGCGTGTTGAATTACACTCCCAGCAAGGTTCGGGCAATCGTTAGATAAACAAACAACCTTGTACACTGGCTATCAGCAATGCCTTTACTTCTGCACACAGTCTGTAGTCCTTAGGTGAAGATTGTTAAAGCATCTAATTATATCAAAATAAATAATCACCAATCTACGTCTTTTATAATTCAAGACCCAACCGAGTGGAATGGCTCAGGCGGTAAAGTCTGTGGCCCGCATTCGGGAGGTCCCGGGTTCATATCGCTGTCTGAGGCTTTTTCGTGGTTTTCCTCAGTCGCCAAGGTAAATACGGATTGGATATATAATACCACGGCCCAAAGTTCCACCTTAAGTCTAAAAAAATAGTAAAATGAAAAATAAGTGGTAATAGCGAATGCTATGCCATCTATTCGCAGACAATGTAAGCAGTTAGACTGGACGGCACCCTAACGCCATCTACACGGCACGAAGCAGAAGATTCGACTGCCATATGCTGGCGGTCTCTGTGGGCATGTGACGAAGCAAGACGGCATTTTCCAGGGATGAGACCTAAAAGGTTAACTGTCCGCCTTTCTGTGCGGGGGTGGCGGTTGGACTACCATCTGCACGGCATGAAGCGGGTGGTTACAGGGATGAGTCCTAGAAGGCTAATTGTCCGCCTTTCTGTGTGAGGGCAGCGGTTAGACTGGATGGCACCCTAACGCCATCTGCACGGCATGAAGCGGGTAGTTATGGCGATGAGACCTAGAAGGCTAACTGTCCGCCTTTACATGGTGGCGGCGGTTGGACTGGACGGCACCCTAATGCCGTCTGCACGGCACGAAGCAGAAGATTCGGTAGCTATGCGCTAGAGCCTCTGTGACACGTGACGGAGCGGGTGGTTACAGGGATGAGACCTAGAAGGCTAACTGTCCATCACATATCGTTCTAAGAGTTATCCACCAACAGATCGGTCGCAATATGACCAGGGAGTTAAAGCAACGTAAAATAAAATAGAGTAAATAAATATGATTCAAGTTTTAAAAACGGTATTTTACATACCTCGTCGCTTCAAAGTGATTTTTTGTTTTAAGAGTAGCTCATATGATATTACTTTTTCTGCGTATTATTGATATAATATTTCTTATGACTTTTTATTACTATCAAACTAATTCACTGAAGGGAAAACTGGTGCACAGAACTGCACTAAACTACAACCGAGCAAGGCGGCGCCCCGGTAACATATGCGACTTGCATTCGGGAAGTTCCGAGTTCGATCTTCAGCGACCGCTCACTCTGATCCATAGATTGTCAGTCGCAAGACGAATGCTGGGGTAGTTCATTATCTACCATAACTCTGCTGCCCCTCACTTCGTGTACCCATCATCTTCGTCGTCTGTTTCGGGGTTGTAGGACCAGGCGACGGTTTCTTCCCTGGCCTCGTTGCGGGACTGTTCAGTTAGGTCTTGCTTCCGAAAGGACCCCACCCCGGGGGCTGCTGAGGGTTCGCTGGCTTGTGGATGGTCCTAGGCGGCGTCAGATGCGTTTGATCTGGAAATGCTAGCGACCCCGACCATGCTTGCACCCTCATCATCCGGATCTGGTCGTCCTTCGGGTGTCTCCCCTCCTCCCTCCCTCCCTCCCTCCCAGGGGTCATGGTAGAAATAAAACAGGCCATTGCTACCTACTTGGGCTCTGCCTTGGTTGTGGGAGCCCCTTTGTTCGTTCTTACCTTTACCTTTTACTCTAAACTCCATGGCACAGATGAAACCCCAGATGGGCCAATGTCTATCGCACGACCGCTGCACCTTCTTCCTACCTTCACATAAAATATCATGAACAGAGAACAATGGAAAGGTAAATCTATTTTATCCACTATTTTTACCAAAGTGCACGTGTCCAGACAACAAAAGCTAACGACTATATCCCTTATCCTCAAAGCGTGTTAAGAATATAACAATTAGCCTTCGTTCACGGAAAAAAAGAACAAACAGACTGAAATAAAGTTTCCAAGATTTTTCGGGCACTATATCCAAAGTTATATCGCAGTATATCACTTCCCTTTTCACTTTTTAAAGGGATTTCTGAAGTGGAGGCTACAGCAATAACCTTTGCTGAATTCCTCCTGTTACTAAAAACTCATTCCTCAATCATATAAATGTAAATCATTAAGTAGCCCTTGACCGAGTGGAATAAACTCCAATTTATAATAAACTTCTTTCCTGAATTTTTAAAATAAATTTCGTTAAATATACGGAACGTAAATAAACAAGCTTCGGTAACTTGTGGGCCTTTGGAAGTATTGCATTCCACCCAAAAATTCGATACCGAGATTTCACCGGAAATACATGTTTTGAGGCCTCCTGAATCCAAGAAAAGTATTTTTGGAAACATGTCCGTGTTTGTGTCTGTGAACAGCATAGCTCAGAAACGAACAGTCGGATAGACACCAAACTTGGTATTTAGGTTCAGTATCTTCCAGAGATGCGACACGAAGGTTTTCAAGAAAATCCCTCCACCTCAGACCACCCTTTACATGGAACATTTTTAGAAAATTTTAATTTTCTCAAAAATGCCTCTAACGATTTTGATTAAAATATCATATATTTAAGATACCTTTAAAATACTTTCATGACAAATAAAATGTATATCTTGAATTTTCTGGGAATGTATCAAAAAGTATCCTTTATTGTGAACAACTTTTGCATAACTGTTAAACCATAAGAGATAGACAAAATTTCACTACACAAAAAAATGTATATCGCGTAAAATACACAATTTATGTCATTTAAATTTTTTGTTGAGTGAACCATTTTCGAGATATTGCTTGTTCTTCCGTTAAACTTCCCAATAGTTATACTTTTTATCAAATGGAAATGCGTTATTCATTATTGTTTGTCCTGATAATGCAAAGAGAATGGAATACTCCACATAACAACCAGCTCTTAAAATACTTGACTATCGCTTAAAGCCTACCAATTCCCCTTGCATATACAAGAAAATTAGCAATAAGATTAACATCTCGATATCTTGATTAACATGAAGCATATGGAGAATAAGCGTTTGTAAAAATAGTTTGTACAAGAGTAGAGAAAGTCATGTGAGTGTAACACATCAAATTGTTTAATTCCTAACCTAAATAACTATTTTAGGTAAAATGCAGTAAACTCATTCGTAACCTTGATTAGTAGCCATCTGGTGGGACTCTCTGATAAAGGAAATAACTAGATAACGCAATGTGTTCATTCAAATGACTTTGTAGCGGGGTATGTGCTCGCATGAGGGTACCGCGTGTTATGTTACGTAGATGTTGTCTCGGATCTTCGAATTCCTTGAAGTTCTCTGCCGGGCTGCTTGTCGTAGAGCTGAGGATAAACTCCTATCCTAACATAATATTTCTGAGGATTTTATGTAGCTGAAGGCAAATAATAAACTAACTTCCCCTTAAACAGCTTAATTTATTCAAAATATAAAGCCCATTTAAGCGGCTAGCAACTTTCCCTTCCTTAACACAAAATTTGCATATGTAACCTTCCCGCTACTATGAATTCTTTACGTGGACCTATCTGTGTCACACGATATTTTCTCACACATATACGCGCACAAAATCGTCCGCCTGAGTCACGTGAAAGTAAAATCAGAGAGTGTGTAACTTGGGGCCTCCTCCCTTTTTATGCCTTCCTACTATGACGCTAGAATTTGTCCCTTTATATGTAACAACTATTCTCATTGGTTATCTACTTAGCGTGCTATGAAACTAAAATGTTCCACACTTTCCTTTGACTTCTCTGTTAAAACCCACTATCTCCGTCTCACTTTACAACTCTAGTTTCTCTTTCTGTTTTTCCAACTCCCTTGTCCTCTAAGAATTGGACCACATCTGTGTCTCACTCTAATCTCGAACCTCTCTCTCTCTCTATCTGCTGTGATTTTATCTAAGCTCTGTGTGCATTAGCGTGTATGTGCCTGTGGACTTTACTCCTGTTGCTCGCTCGCCTGGTAGTTACTAATTGCCCTGTTCCTTACATGCTTGCTCTCATTAATTACATTCTGAGGTACAAGTTATTTTACAGTACAGCTATTTCTCATTATCATTTTATATTATTAGTTTTTCCTATTGCAGTACTCTATTCTATTGGGTATATGTCCCTTACAACCTTCTCTGCCCACTAGCGTTTATTCTTATACATATTTTACAAAGTATCCTCACAAAAGCTTATTATTCTTCTACTTATGTTAAACGAGATAAAACTTTCTGAAATGGTTTCATTACACATTTCGTTCTAGGCACAAGGAAGACTTATACACTATGTGATCAAAAATATCCTGACAGCCCCACAAACATACGATTTTCATCCTAGGTGCATTGTGCTGCCACCTACTGCCTGGTACTCATTATCCGTGACATCAGTAGTCATTAGACATCGTGAAACAGCAGAACGGGACGCTCCGTGGAACTCACGGACTTCGAACGTGGTCAGGTGATTGGGTGTCACTTGTGTCAGAAGTCTGTACACGAGATTTCCGCACTCCTAAACATCCCTAGGTCCACTGTTTCTGATGTGATAGTGATGTGGAAAACGTAAAGGGACATATACAGCACAAAAGCGTACAGGCCGACCTCGTCTGTTGACTGACAGAGACCGCCGTCATTTGAAGAGGGTCGTAAAGAGTAAAAGGTAAACATCTATCCAGACCATCACACAGGAATTTCAAACTGCATCAGGATCCACTCCAAGTACTACAACAGTTGGGCGTGAGGTGAGAAATCGTGGATTCCATGGTCGAGCGGCTGCTCATAAGCCACACATCACGCAAGAAAATGCCAAACGACGCCTCGCTTGGTGTAAGGAGCGTCAACATTACACGATTGAACAGTGGCAAAACGTTGTGTGGAGTGACGAATCACAGTACAATGTGGCGATCCGATGGCAGGGTGTGCGTATGGCGAATGTCCGGTGAACGTTATCTGCCAGCGTGTGTAGTGCCAACAGTGAAATTCGGAGGTGGTGGTGTTATGGTGTGGTCGTGTTTCTCCTGGAGGGAGCTTGCACCCCTTGTTGTTTTGCGTGACACAATCACAGCGCAGACCTATATTGATATTTTAAGCACCTTCTTGCTTCCCACTGTTGAAGAGCAATTCGGGGATGGCAATTGCATCTTTCAACACGATCGAGCAACTTTTCCTACTGCACGGGCTGTGGCGGAGTGGTTACACGACAATAACATCCCAGTAATGGACTGGCCTGTACAGAGTCCTGACTTGAATCCTATAGAACACCTTTGGGATGTTTTGGAACGCCGACTTCATGCCAGGCCTCACCGACCTACATCGATACCTTTCCTCAGTCCCGCACTCCGTGAAGAATGGGCTGCCATTCCCCAAGAAACCTTCCAGCACCTGATTGAAAGTATGCCTGCGAGAGTGAACGCTTTCATCAGGGCTAAGGGTAGGCCAACACTATATTGACTTCCAGCATTGCCGATGGAGGGCGCCACGAGCTTATACGTCATTTTCAGCCAGGTGTCCGGATACTTTTGATCACGTAGTGTACCAAAACATAAGTATTTAAAATTTCAAAACAAGTGCGAATATCTGTTATTACCACAGAAAAATTTACTTGGCATAAATTGCATGTTAGAACCAGATTTACATGTTTTGTGTCCTAATTTTTTGTCCATTTCTTATACTTAACCAGTTAATAAAAGTCATTTCGAATGAAAAGAACTTAAAAAAGTATTCTCAAAAATTCAAGATATGCGTTTTATTTGTAATGTATCTTATGTAGTGCTCAATTTAATTGAATGGATTTGGAATTAATGAATCCCGCATGTAATACTTGCACAATATTCGCCTCCGATTGCTATTTCTTAGAAAGGATGTATTTAATTCCACCCAAAGATCGATTTTTAGGATCCCTGAATCCAGAAAGAAACTTTAGGAAAAGTTCCGTGTGTCCAAATATCTGAGAACATCATAATTCATAAACGAAAAGTCGGTTAAACCTCATACTTGGTATTTAAGTTCGGTGTCTTCCAAGGTTGGGACACGAGGATTTTTAAGGAAATCCCCCACCCTAGGGTAAAGAGAAAGGAACCGGGGCAGTGTACCGCAAGTAAGCCGTAACGCTCCTTTTTGTCCCCAATGTATCCCCTGGGAGGGAGAGATGAGAGGAGAGAACCAAAGAGCGAACAGATCTGAGTTCCGAAGGACGGAGTCCCTAACCTTTCCAGATTGAACGCATCTGACACCGCCCGGTCCTACCCACAAGCCACCAAATCCCCGACAGTCCCCAATCGGATGGAGCCCTGAATAGTCCCCGCAGTGACGTTAGCAAGAAATCTCTAAGAGCGCAAGCCGCCGTCCATTGGCCTGCCGACCCAGGGAAACCACGGAATACCCATGGATCAGAGTGCGTTCGCTGGAGATCGAACCCGGAACCTCCTGGATGAGGGCAAAAAACGTTGCCACCTGAGTCATCGCTCGGTCCTAGGTCCGAGATTTTTATAAAGTACTATACATGGCAAATAAAATCTATATCTTGAACCTTCTGGCAATCGCTTTTGAAGTCCTCTTCATTCTGGATGACTATTCTATATCTGGTAAACGTAAGGGATAGACAAATCTTTTACTGCATGACAATGTATATCTTCCTAAAGCAAACAATTTATGTTACATAAAAATGTTTGTAGCCTTAACCATTTTCGAGGGATCCTTTGTTATTGGTTTTAATTTTCGAACACTGTTTTCAAGTTTTGAGTCGTCATTCGTCTTTTTCTCGTGGTTGTGTAAGAGGCGTGGAATTTTAAAGACGTCGCATAGCGACACACATTTTAAAAATCTGACAGTCGCTTTAGCCTGCTGTATCCTTCTTATACCCACAATGAAATTTGTAAATGTGTAATGAAAGGCTTGTTTTCGTAAACAATTAGAAGAAAAATAACATTACTTTTTAGAAAAGTGAGTAGAAAAAGTGTTGTGAGTGCAACAAACAAGATCTTTTACCTTTACCTTGATTATGTATAACCTATTTCTTAAAGTACTCATAGAATCCAAATGTAAAATAAATCCTTAAGAATTATGTAATACTAGAATTGCTAACATAAAAACATTTTAGCAGTAAAATCCTTTATTCAGTTCTCTGTTTGAAAAATATGGCGCCGCTTCATACGAGTTAAGCGTTACACCTAGGTGATAATAGTTTGCCAAATGGCTCAGTGATTCATGCATGATGTATGAAAATTCAATAACCACTCCCTCGTGGTAAATACAACGTGCAGGGAACACATTTTTATTCTGAAAGAAATGGTAAAGTGCCAACACACAGTAGGAGACTAGAACGGAAATTTCAAGGGAAAATGTGCCTTCAAAAAATTGTGATGTGTTGCATTCACATGACTTTTTCCACTCTCTACCGTTTATTAATGGGTATACAAACTATTCTAGCTATACAAACTAAGATTATTTTTCTATCTACTAGGTTTTAATCCAAATAAACCTTTGCAGAAATAGCTACATTACACATTTCGTTATAGATACAAAGGGAATAGCGATAGTCAAGTGTTTAAGAAATCCGGATAAGAACCTATATGCTGACCTTAAAATTCCATACTCTTTCCATGACATCAGGAGAAACAACCGAAAATCGTCAAGACATTAGAAGAACGCCAAAATATTAAAGAATTCGAACCATTAATAGCGGATACCTCGGAACTGGCAGATGCCTAAAAATTTTATTTGAAATAAATTGTGCGCTTTAAATAGATCTACATTTTTGTGTAGTACGGTTTTGTCGATCACTTATCGTTTACCAGTTGTACAAGATTATATAAAATTCCTTCCGAATGAGGACTTTACAGGCTATTGCTATAAATTTCAAGGCATAAGTTTTATTTGTCATGTAAATACACTAGTGTGCAAAACCTAAGGACGAAGGTAATCTTTGCATGCTGTGACACTGCCAAGTAACGTAGCTCGATGAAACTTGAATCATACATAGAGGGAACTGCTACAGGCAACTAAACGCACTCCTGAAAAGACGCACATGGGGACGCAGTACAGTATCACAATAACGTTGACCAGTGAGCGTAATGTGTTCAAAGATTTGGAGGTCGGTGCACCCATGAAACATTATGCCTCCCCAAATCATAACACCCGGACCACCAAAACGATCATGTTCAAAGATGTTCCTGGTGTTCATTATGTGTTCCCACCTCTCGCCAGATGAGGATACGTCGAGAATCACTGCTTATACTGAATCTGCTCTCATCCGAGAAGAGCACGCAACCCCATTCCTCGTTGGTCCAATTCTGATGCTTTTGGGACAATCGCAAACGGTGCCGCCGATGTGCGGATATCAATGGAACACATCGTACTGGCCATTGGGCAAAGAGATCACCTCTGTGTAGTCGCCGTGCCACTGTGTATCCTGAGAGCGCGTGCCTAGTTGTCCTGTTAAGTGTGGTTGCAAGTGCACCCGCTGTTTGGCGTGGATCCCTTCTTGCCTGTTGCACAATGTAGCGGTCAGCTGCTGCTGTAGTTTAGCGTAGGTCGACCACCACCTCCCCTTGGGACAGCAGTGCCTGTGGTTTGAAGATTCTCCATGCACGTGAAACAATGCTGAGAGCAATTCCAAATTCCTGAGCAACACTCGTCACACTTTGCCCTTCTTCCAGTTTCCCGATGATTCTTCTCCGTGTGAAGTCATCCAAATGATATCTACGGGCCATGTTGTAATGAAGAACACCGCTACAGTGCACCGTAACAGCTCGCTAATTGCCACACACCGCCTTGTCCTGTTTCGTCAACTGCCCCGTGTTGCGGGACCAGAATTGGCACTATAGGATCGCTACACTCACGCCATATGACGTCCAGCTTTCTGTGTACGTGTGAAAGACCCCTGGCAACATGCTCCCGCACCTTCATCTACTTCAACCAAGTAGTCCATTTGTTATGTTACTTTACCCATCTCGTTCTTAGGTTTTGCACACCAGTGTATATTTAATATGGTATTTTAATCAAAGTTGCTAAAGTGATATTTAAGAAACATTTCAAAAATTTCTTATGTAAAGGATAGTTCGGAGTAGAGGGATTTCTTAAGAATCTTTGTGTCAGATTGGAAGGTACTGAACCTACATACCAAGTTTGGTATTGTCCGATGTTTATTTTTGAGTTATGCTGTTCACAGACGCACAGGCGCACAGACACAGGTGATTCGAAACTTTTATTTCCGGTGAAATCTCTATATCTGACATTTGGGTGGAATGCAATGCCTTCTCCACTACCATGTATGTGGTGGAGAAAGTAAAAATAACTCCTATTTACGTAATGTACTTGAATACAAGATGTAATTTTTGCTTTTCTTCTACATACTTACAGAAAGAATCGGAAGTATTGAACAGCACAACTCAAAAACAAAACGCTGAGTATATGCCAAACCTAGTATTTAAGTTCAGAACCTTCCAAAGATGCGACACTATTTTGAAGATAATCCCCCCACTCCAAACTATCCTTTAAATGGTAAACATTTCGTTTCTCTCTCTCTCTTTCTCTCTCTCTCTCTCTCTCTCTCAAGAATGGCCAATTCGAGTTTTATTAAAACAACATATACTTAAGATCTCTGCATCACAAATAAAATGTAATCTGAAATTTTTGGGAATATTTGTGAAGCCTTCTTTATTCTGAATGAGTTTTGCATTATTGCAAAACCGTAGGAGATACGCAAGATCTTCTTATACAAACATGTAAATCTTGTTAAAACACATTATTTATGTAAAATCATTTTTGTGGTGATAACCGTTTCGGAGATATTCTTTGTTATTATTTTGAACTTTCAAATACTTTATACTTTTCTCAACTGCATAGCTATTCTTTTTGTTTTTCTTTCTTTATCATATTCATGTAAAGAGAACAGAATCTCAAAGCCATCACATAGTGACTGGCTTGAAAAAAGGTTATTTTTATTGTTCTATTTATATCCCTCCAGCAATGGTCATATCAGCGGTCTTTTACCTTTTACACATTGTCTGTCGGCAATGGTGTGAACTTGTATACAGTTGGTATTGGATTTATGATTTTTCTTTGGGTTTTTTACTTTTCTACTAGATATAGTAAGTAGGGTAAGTATTGTATTCCATCCAAAAATTCTATACCGAGATTTCACCGGAAATACATGTTTTGAGACCCCCTGAATCGAAAAAAAGCATTTTTGGAAACATGTCCGTGTGTGTGTCTGTATGTGTGTGCGTGTGTGTCTGTGAACAGCATAACTCAGAAACGAACAGTGGGATTAACACCAAACTTGGTATTTAGGTTCAGTATCTTCCACAGATGCGACACGAAGGTTTTTAAGAAAATCCACCCACCCCAGATTACCCTTTACATGTAACATTTTTCGAAAATTTTAATTTTCTCAAAAATGGCTCTAACGATTTTGATTAAAATATCATATGTTTAAGATATTTTCATGACAAATTAAATGTATATCTTGAATTTTCTGGGAATGTTTCCAAAAGTGTTCTTCATTCTGAAGGACATTTGTATAACTGGTAAACCATAAGAGATAGACAAAATTTTACTACACAAAAAATGTAGATCGCGCTAAAATACACAATTTATGTCATATACATTTTTTGTTGAGTGAACCATTTCCGAGATATTGCTTGTTATTCCCTTAAATTTTCCAATGCTTTTAATTTTCCTCAAATTCGTTATTCATTTTTTTTGTCCTGGTAATGCAAAGAGAATGGAAGTAATCAGCTCTTAAAATATTTGACCATCGCTTAAAGCCTACCAATTCCCCTTTTATCTGCAAGAAAATTAGCAATAAGATTAACATCTCGATATCTCGATTAACATGAAGCATATGGAGAATAAGCGTTTGTAAAAATAGTTTGTACAAGAGTAGAGAAAGTCATGTGAGTGTAACACATCAGATTTTTTATTTAGAAGCTATTCATTATTGGAATCTTAATCCAACATCGAGGTCACAATCTCCTTTGGTATCTCAAAACTTGTATTTCCGCTTGAATTTCTTTATAGAATTTTTGGTGGAATGTATTAGTTTCTCTACTTACTGTAGATAAGAGCAGAGAATATAAAAGGAACAAAAAATCTTTCTTTTAAAGCTTTTTAGCCAATTTTACAAATGCATTTGACTTGAAACAAGATTTCTGCGCATACATGAGAGCTGTGAAATAAGAGGAGAGAGGAAGGAAGGTATTTCTGCACGTGAGTGTACAAAGCCGGCTTGTCTAGTGACAACCAATGGGTCTATGCCGTGCTGACAATCGTTATTTCTTGTCACGTCAGTCCCACCCTCCAGCACGGTAAACACAGCTTCTCCCGGATGTCCGCACGCAGTTCTGGTCAAGTGGCGAGCAACGACGATGATTCCCGCTGTTCCTGGCTATCCCACAGGAAGAAACATGCAGGATCCAGGTCATACAGCAAGTATTATAAGTATATTAATGGTAGATGCTTCGCCTTGCACGGCGCAAATGGAATACTAAAGCAGGGTACGCTTGCGGAGATAGGGTACAGGGTGATCAAGTTGCGTTTCATGCTCGGAGCTTGCCGGTATCAAACTGTTCAAATTTTATTATAAATAATGTTGAACTGGGTGTTTGGAATTTACTTTAAAAGCGTTTAGGAAACGAATTGGAGTAGCGTTTCCTGTGTTTCGCTATAATATTAACAATACGTACAAAATCGCTGCGTCATCTCTGCTTAAACGTGTGCGGTAGAGAAATTACGTTTTGCTAAATTTTTATGTTTTTACTTTATTATCACCGTCAACTGTGAGGCAGTATTTTTAACACTTAAATAATTTCAGTCTAATTATATAATATATGAATTCAATACCAGCCCGCCTTAAAGCAATATGTGTATGGAACAATATATAAAAAGTGTATATTACAGTCATTGTATATGTTTATATTATTGTAAACATGTAATAATGTTATCTGAATGTATTACGTAATTTAATAATGTAGGAGCTGTGAGAATAATAGGTTAAAAGTTGCTAACAATGAGGTAACAATCCGGTAACCTTGAGTCAATAATGAGTAAAAACGTTTAACAATACTACTTGTGATTTTTGGAGTAACAATAATGCAATTTTTGTGACAGGTTATAAAATAGTCAATCAACAACCAGAAAAAGCTTTAGTTAAATAAAAATATACTATTGGATAAGGAATAGCCAATCAGAGACTTGAAATACAGAAATTTACAAATTTAGGCGGTGGAATTCAAGTCTGTTGCTTGTAGACAGCGCTCATAACTGGACGCGTTGGCTGAAGACAGTGTTCCTGACGCGAGATGTGTCCTCAAAAAATGTAATATGCATTTTTTGTGAGACAAAAATAACGTGTTAAAAAGCGCAAGTAATTAATTAAAGCATCTCACAGCACTCTATAGTGAAGTGTTATTTAAATTGTGTCAAGAATTAATAAAAAAATAGTGAATTAAAAATTATAATCTGTGTAAGCCTACATTCTTCAGCCGCAATGTCTGTAACAATAATACTGACGCAGCCGAGGCAAACATAAGTATATAATATTTAAAGAAACAGTCAAATTACAAAGTTAATATTTTTAAACTTGGGGCAAAGGCCACCGGAAAGTACATTTGGGGCGAAGGCTACCGGAAACTTTTTACCATACGTGCGGTTGCAACTACTTCAAGTTCGGTTCCCCAACAGTTGACTCAATATAACTCCTACTTCAAATTGACTTTACATAGAGTGAAGCAACAACTTCTTTAAATTGCCTCCCAAAACGTGCGGCAAATAAATAATACAACTCTTTCAACACAACCTACTTCAAATTGGCTCCCAAAGCGCGGTGCTAAAAATAACAATACAACAAAATACCTACTTCAAATTGAAGCCCAAAACTTGGGGCAAATAACGTAAAGATACTATTTACTTCAACTGTAACTAACATTATTGCCTAGTAGCTACATTTGGAAGAATGTTTTCTGTTTTCTAAAAACATCTTGCTCGGTCTGGTATCGTTCTTGTTTTGCTAACTTTTATACATTTTCCAGTGCTTTTCCTTCACACAGCAGCTCGCGCGCCGGGCGCTACAGCTTGGACTACCGCTAAAACATTTATAATATCCGCGCAACCATTTCACGTGCTCATATTGAAAATTATAGTTATAATAATAATAATAATAATAATAATAATCACATCTTGTCCTAAGAGATGTTAGAATTGTTTTGCTCTGCCCACACATTTCTGGCATCTTCTCAGAAAGTTTTCATTTACACTGAAAAGTTCAATAATTGAAATTCCTTGAATTTCTGTTTGATGTTCTCTTTTAGTTCTTCTAATGTATGGGGTTTGTTGCGCACACCTTATTTTTCACGTGATCATCAGAGCCGGATAAGTAGGTTTCATTTACATGGTTATGTTCCATCGTAAAGTAATAGATATTAAAGCACAGAGAAACCCGATTTTACACACGACATTCCCTTGCATGACGCGAAAATTTGTTTGTGGTGTGCAGTAAATGCATACAGAATAACGTGACATATTTTCTGAACAAACTATAATGCAGAGAAGTATATGAATGACTCAAACCATTTTTGAATAACTGACCGACGTTGAATGCCAATCTGGGTTGTTGCAGTTCTCAGTGGCTTGTGTTATCTTATTTGTTGGGCGCTTATTGTTTAATTGTTTTTTAAATTTGGGTTCTTTATCCTACGGCTAGCTATTATAACTCAGTGGAGCAAGTGTCTCTAAGCAGGGTGTGTAAACGGAAAGGAGTTGTGGCTAAAGGACAACACTGATTAAAAAAATTGAATCTAGACTTTTATTGTCGTCCACTTAATTAATAATTGACATATTTAACCTTTATACACGCCTGACTGAAACTGTGATATTTACGAATGTAACTACAGTCGTTTTAGTTGCCGCGCACCATTTACTTCGCGTACTTTACATGTTTGTAACTAACTCTGCGACGTGCACCTCGTGAGAGATTCTTCAGAACTGAGCAACACTTGCGTATGGCTCGAGAATATATACTCCTTCACCTCGAATTGCCTAAACATTATAATAGAGCTGCTATTGGTTACCAAATCGCGCCCACTTTAGCGTCTGTTTTGTCAGTCAATCACTACTACTAACATATATGCTCTAGGGAAGATATTCCCTCCATTTCTAAAAAAAGGCACGCTATCCTGACGTCATTTGTTTATCCCTTCTTAGTGATAAACAACTCACCCCCCCGTTTATTGTTACCCACGTCTATTGTCAGTTTCATTTAGGCCGTGTAAACGTATTTCCTAACAATACTTATGGCTAACAAATATCTAAAATCCTGTATATACAATAATATTAACTTACACTACAATCACTCTGGCATTCACAGCATGTTATGATATAAAATGTTGCCTCAGGGTATGTTCAACAAGACTTTTCCACCCGCATACAGCTGATTGGTCAGTAATTTTTTGAAGATAGAGTAATTAGTAAAAGATTATGGCCCTCAAGATTCCCTGATTTAACTGTATGATATTTTTATCTATGGGGGAAGTTGAAAAGTAAAGTATATGCAAAAACACTGAATACATTGTAAGAAGTAAAAGAAAAATCAGATCAGAAATTCACTCAGTTTCACATACTGAATACTCAAGAGTGGATAAAAATTTCCTGAGCAGACGCCAGAAATATGTTGATAGAGAAGGCAAACATTTCTAACGTCATTCATAATACGGTACGTGCTTATTATCATTGTAATTGTAACTATGGGAACGCGAGGCGGTTGCGGGAGTCCGAGCTGCGGCGGCAGGCGCATGAAGAGCAGTGCGGCGGCCGCAATGTGAAGGAAAAGCACTGTATTAGAAATACCTGGGTTCACTGGACGTTAATTTCTTCCCAGCGAACCAACCTTCCCGTTGCATATCCTATATACTCGAAAGAGTGTAGAAGCTATTTTTGTATGAAATATTGTGTTTACAGTGTTAAATATATATCAAATTAAAGCGAAAATTCCAAATAATAATACCACATTAAAAATGTAAAATGTCTCCCCTTAAGGAATTAAATCGAACTAAAAGTGTGCATTCTTCATGTGAAATACATCACAATTTAAGTAGTATTATCCAACACCGAATATATTCTAATCCAGAATAAAGGCTTTAAAATGTTGCTAGCTAAAAGGAAACAAGAATAATTTTTTTAATTTGCTTATAGCGAGTATTTTAAAAATCTTTTTTATTATAATTGTTAAATTTCATGAACAGCTGTTAGAAAAGCGACCCCGCCATCTATCGCAATGAATCCAAAACTTGTATAACACAAATGCCGCAATTATTAAGAACTTACGTGAGGTTGAAATATTTAAACTCAGTACACCCAGATAATAATACAGACTGTGTAATGCTGCCTGGCTAAACCTTTAATTAGAGGGCTTCCCTTAACCCTTAGTGCTTTCCTGGTTGCAGCATCCCGTCTGAAGACAATAAATATTGTACTTAGCGACTATGAACCAAGGTTATCGGGAGGTCGGCGCCGGGCAGTGTAGAGGTGAGAGATAAGTAGCGCGCTCGTCCAGTGTAAACACCGAAAGCGCTATCGCCAGATAACCAGAATCTTCTGGAAGTTTGCCCTTCTCGAATGTTATAGAACTCTAGCCAGCTGCTATATAAGCGAGCACTCTCGCGAATCAGTTAGCGAGTGCGATGAAAAGTGCTGTTCTCCTAGTAAGTTTGTGACGACCGCTGAGACATGCAGATAGTAACTGTTTTCATGCATGACTTCCCTGTAATTGCACAATCCTAACCTCATCTACTAACCCACTTATCCATTTTCACCATCTCACACCATTTAATACCCTGAGTGCTGCACAAGATCCGGTATGTGCTGTTTCCTAGGCCGCAACGCACGCGCTCGCATGCACTGTATGCCAGTTAGCATTAACTTATACTAACCGGGGTGCTTACGCGGAACCCGATCACTGACAGCGTTTACCTCTTACTAACATAGCAACCCCATCTCCTTTGCCTTGCATGCTTACATTACTAACAGCCTGTGTATGGGGAGGCGATGTAGCCTTTGAGGATGATCGTCACCGGGGGCGGCGGGTGTGGGACCGCTTCCATCAAAAAGAAGTGACTGCTGCTACTGCAGGGGAGATTGGAGAAGTCTTGTGTTAGATTCCCCAGCGAGTGAACCGTCCCGCAAAAGAGACTACGTCGTGTGTACTTCGTTGTGCCACTACGTTACGAAGAAAGTGAAATAATAGTGAAAACCAAGTGAAGTTATGGTAAAAAGATGAACTAGATCACATTAGCGAAGTGACAGTGGGAATTTAAAAAAGTGACGGTGGTTACAAAAACCGGTCACTTACAATATAAAAAATTCTGATGTTTCGCACTCACATGAATTTCTCTACTCTTGTACAAACTATTTTTACAAACGCTTATTCTCCATCTGCTTCATGTTAATCGAGATAAACATTTGCAGGAACTATCTTTTAGATAATTTTCTTGTAGGTACAAGGGAAATATGGAATATATACACCTTTTTACCTTCTCTACTACGTATAATAAGTAGGGGAAGTATTGTATTCTATACCGAGATTTCACCGGAAATATATGTTTTGAGGTGCCTTGAATCCAAATAAAACATTTTTCAAATCATGCCCGTGTGTGTGTCTGTTTGTCTGTTTGTCCGTCTGTCTCTCTGTCTATCTGTGAACAATATAACTCAAAAAACTAAAAGTCGGATAAACACCAAAGTTGGTATTTGAGTTTCGTATCTTCCAAGGATGCGACGATACGAATATTTTCAAGAAAATATCCCCACACCAACTACCCTTTACATGGAACATTTTACGAAAGTTTTGATTTTCTCAAAAATACCTCTAACAATTTTGATTAAAGTATTATATATTTAAGATATTTTCATGCCAAATGAAATGTATATCTTGAATTTTCCAGGAATGTCCCAAAAATCCTCTTCATTCTGAATGACTTTCGCATAATTGGTAAGTCGTACGAGATAGACAACGTTTTACTACACAAAAAATGTAGATCTCGTTTAAACACACAGTTTATGTCATATGCATTTTTTGTCGAGTGAACTGTTACCGAGGTATATCTTGTTACTTTTTTGAATTTTCCAATATTTATACTTTATCTCAAATGTTAATCCATTGCCCTTTTTTATATCCTGGACATACAAAGAGAATGGAATACTCCACATAGCGACAGGTGTGGAACCGCTTCCATCAAAAAGAAGTGACTGCTGCTACTGCAGGAGAGATTGGGGAAGTCTTGTGTTAAATTCCCCAGTGAGTGAACCGTCCCGCAAAAGAAACTACGCCGTGTGTACTTCGTTGTGTCACTACGTTACGAAGAAATTGAAATAATAGTGAAAACCAAGTGAAGTTATGCTAAAAAGATGAACCAGCTCTTAAAAGATTTGACTATCGCTTAAAGCCTATCATATTCCCCTGGCACCTACCTGAAGATTCGCAATAAGATTTTTAATAGTAAAATTTTGTTTATCTGCTACGGTTTGCCACTTATACAAATATCATTCAGAATGACTCGTATTGCTGACCACATGACAATTTTTTATAGCTTAAATATTAAATACTGTCTTCTAATTCGTCGAGCTTATGGAGATTTGTTACATAAACATATTTAAGCATTCCCCACAAATAATAGTCACACGGATTTACATCTGGATAGCGAGCCAATTATTCTGCCATCAGAAACGCGTTATAATTATATCATAAACTGATTTGCTATCTGTGTAGTTGCATTATTCCGAATAAAATAACCCTGCGCACCAATGACGTCCCGTGCCAAAGGGAACAAAGACACGTGTCCTCTCTTTAATTTTGAACCATAAATACCTACCTACCTTTAAAGAATTTCTGCATAAATTGTCAACTCAAAAAAAGATTATAGAATTTTAGATGCAAACCCTGGATGTTTCTGCACCTATATTGTAATATACAAGAGAAGCGCATTCTCAGGCGAATGCAGACAGCTTGGTGTGTGTATGTGTGTCAGCGCATATTCTCCATGTACCTAGCCATAGCAGGGCACAATGGGGGACCTTCCAAGCAAGTAGGAGTTTAGCTCTTGAAGGAAGTAGTATTTATTTGATCTAGGCAAGTTAGGGGTAGGACTATGGGCGGAGGGCGACTTAACGCCTCGATCTATAAAGATCTTTTGTGTTTAAGTCCCTGACGGAATGCCCCGGAATGCGGTACGGTGACAGGAGACAGAGGGCGGTCGACCAGGGGGCACGACCGGGCAGAGAGCAGGGTCCCTACCTTTCCATACCCCGCTGCAGGTGGGCACATATCACTGGGCGTCTGGGAGTCGGAGACCACCACCATTCCGGGGTATGAAGTGTTTATAGAGTATCATTTTCCCCTTCCATGCAATGCCGAGACTCCCGTCGACACCTTCAACACTGAAACAGCCAAGCAGATGAAAGGTGAAGTAAAATGAGAATGGAGGTGAAATGGAGCGACAGGAAATTCGGGGGATATGATGAACCTCCCAGCATTCGTTTAACGACCGAGAAAACTCCGGAAAAAAACCCATAGGTCAGGAAGGTTGGCCGCGGAAATCGAATCCATGACCTCCAGGCGCACCACGAGTTCAGCATACCATGTACCCCACTACCAGCTGAAGCCTTACCATCACATTAATTAAGACGTCGCTGAACAGGCAGCAAAAGGAGTTGTTATGAAGGGCAAGGGAATGACAGGGGTGTCGTAGAGAGGGTTTACTAAGGGCTTGCAGAATCGTGGATTTTCCTCGCACATGCGCACTGAGCGTATCCTCCTTATCGGAGCGCCTACAAGAGGAGCTTCCCTAAGCGATTAGTCCTGAGATCAACGTTAATACTTCCCATCAGGTGTTTGCTCTTTCGCACCCATGCTCAACTAACGTATCCATGAATAATAAGAATAATAATAGGTTTTCAAAATATTATTACAAGAATAACTTCACCTCATGCCGTCCTCGAGGGGGCCTAGGTACAATATTCAGATTCACTGGATCGATGCACTGGTCTTGTTGAAAGACCCTATATAAACCATGATAACTATACACAGCTTCACTTAACGCTATTATATGATACCAAACAGCGTTAATCTGAACTGCTAATACAAGAGGCGCGTGTGTTAGGCTACCGATGAGCGACATCATTCATTCCCATATCAACTACGAACTTGGGGGTTGAAGTATAGGAAAATTCGTATTAGTATAGAAATCTCGCTGGAATTCGCCTACCGATCTGGACAAACCATCTGATGACCGATCCAACGGGATCAAAACCGGCATACTATCGTCTGAGTCACCCCGATGAGGTATTGTTAGCATAAGTCTTTTAAAACAATATAATACTTCAGTAAAGAAAAATCCGATGTACCCATTCACATGACTTTCTCTACCCCTATCGTTTATTACTGGGTATACAAACTATTCTTACTAAAACTTATTTGTCTGTCTTCTACATTTTAATCCAAATAAACCTTTGCAGAAATATCTACATTACATATTTTGTTATAGATACATAGAACAGCGATAGTCAAACGTTAAACAACTGGTCGCTATATGCTGACCTTAAAATTCTGTACCTGTTTCCATGCAATCGAGAGAAACAAGTGAATGTTGAAGGAACTAAGAAAATTACCAAGAAATGAAGAATTCGAACCTTTAATAACGGATATCTCAGAAATGGCTTATGCCACAAAAAAATTATTTAAAATAAATTGTATATTTTAATGAGATCTACATTTTTGTGCAGTACGTTTTCGTTTCTCTCTTAACGTTTAAGAGTTATGTAAGATAATACAAAAATCCTTCCGAATGAAGAAGACTTCAAAATTCAAGATATACATTCAAGAAAATTCAAGATATACATTCTATTTGCATTGTAAATATCTTTCATGTAGGGTATTTTAATCAAACTCGTTGCAGTCATTTTTTAGAAAATCAAAAATTCCGAAAAATCTTCCGTGTAAAGGGTACTTATGTATAGGAAACTTTTCTTGAAAATCTTCGTGTCGTAATTTTGAAATATACTTAACCTAAATAACAATTTTGGTGTTTATCCAATGTTTCGTTTTTCAAATATGCTACTCACACACAAACACACACAAAGAGAGAGAGAGAGTATATATTTTTACTTTCTCTACTACGTATAGTAAGTAGGGGAAGTATTGTATTCCACCCAAAAATTCGATACCGAGATTTCACCGGAAATACATATTTTGAGATCCCCTGAATCCAAAAAAAGCAATTTTGGAAACATGTCCGTGTGTCTGTGTGTCTGTGTGTCTGTCTGTGAACAGCATAGCTCAGAAACGAACAGTTGGATAAACACCAAACTTGGTATTTAGGTTCAGTATCTTCCATGGATGCGACACGTAGGTTTTCAAGAAAATCCTCGTACCCCAGAGTACCCTTTACCTGGAAAATTTTTCGAAAAGTTTAATTTTCTCAAAAATGGCTCTAACGATTTTGATTAAAATATCATATGTTTAAGATATTTTTATGGCAAATAAAATGTATATCTTGAATTTCCTGGGAATGTCTTCAAAAGTATTCTTTATTGTGAACGACTTTTGCATAACTGGTAAACCATAAGAGATAGACAAACTTTTACTACAAAAAATGTAGATCGCGTTAAAATACACAATTTATGTCATATACATTTTTTTGTTGAGTGAACCATTTTCGAGATACTGCTTGTTATTCCCTTAAATTTTTCAATACTTATTTTCTCAAATGGGAGTTCGTTATTCATTTTTTTTGTCTTGGATATGCAAAGAGTATTAATCTGTGGGAAAGGGAATGGTGCTGCACCTAGCAACCAGCTATTAAGAGATATGTATGTGCTTAAAGGCTACTGTATTTCTATATTGCCCTTGTAAATATATATTCCCCTTACATCTACAAGAAAATTAGCAATAAGATAGAGTCTGCAAATGTTTATATTGATTAACATGAAGCATATGGAGAATAAGCGTTTGTATAAATAGTTTGTACAAGAGTAGAGAAAGTCATGTGAGTGTAACACATCAGATGTTTTAAATTAGCTTTCTTAGATTCAGGGGCTCTCAAAGCATGTATTTCCGGCGAAATCTCGGTATCGAATTTTTGGGTGGAATACAATACTTCCCCTACTTACTATACGTAGTAGAGAAAGTAAAAATATGATGCTACACAGTACAAGTATATGACAGTCGATCTGGTTTTTCTACGTCGAGATTAGAATTGTCTCACAAAAAGCAACCGATATTGAAGTTTGTAGAATGCATTTCCTCTTGTGTTCCATTTTCATTAATGCTATTGACAGTCCGAGAGTAGCAGAGTGACAGCTGAATTACTCAACACGTGTTATTGATGTTCGGAATATATTGAAGCAGAGTTAGCATTCTGTCAGAGGAACCAGATACAATATCTAGAGTTATTAAAAGATAACTGCATAACTTCCGAATTAATACCTTACATTTGACGAGACACTTCTCATTTTAAAACAGCATTGATATATTTATTTATATCATTTCAATCGTATTATTCATCCACACTAATATAATGAAGAGAGAACATGTTGTGTATGTATGTGCTTTATATATGAAAATCTCAAAAACCAATAAACCGATTTTGACAATCATTTTACCATTGAAAGTTCCTATCCTTTCCGACTGGCATGGGCTATAAAACATCTTCTAATTTCAATTCATAAATTACAAAAATATTAAAAAGGTGTTACAAAGCCTTCGTTGAGAATATAATGGAATAGAAAATATTCGCTGTACTCCACAGAGAATGCGTGTGAAAACAAAAGTCGGTTGCATTTTATTCCAACCAATATACATAGATGGCCATGATATAACACTGAGAGAACAGAGTTTAAAACGCAATAATCGATCCTGTTTATAACAGCACGGATATATATGACATCAGTAACTTAAAGCAACTTTATAACCAGTGCCTGTGGCAGAGGACTAGCGAAAGATGAGTGGAAGGGATGAATTTCAACAGTTTCGAGGTCACTTTATCGAAATGGGACTTGTATCGCACCTTTCCAGTATTTACATTTGGAACTTCTTTCGCTTGCATCTCCTGCAGAGTTGCGCCGTAGAAAGCAATGCCTTTAATAAACGTTGCTTGTTATTGTGGGGGAAATTAAATGCCATTAGGCGTGTTTTATTTGGAGGATGTTATGATGGTCATTTTTGGGTTAGTTTAAATTGACCGTAATTGTAAGTTCTCATTTAAAGCAATTATGTTGACCCTAAAATGACCATCATAACGTCCTCCAAACAAAACACGACTAATATCATTTATTTCCCCATAAGATCAAGCAACTTTTATTAAAGACATTTCTGTCTACAATGCTTAGTTTTGGCGATATTGTACAGTCTCAACTTAAATGGTGCACCCTATATAAGCGTTTTCTATAATTTTGTTCCTTTGACTGTGTCGAATCTAAAAACGCCAGGTAAGTTGGAATATTATATTCTGTGTGCTTTTCAACAAGCTGAGTTAAGGGGGATACAGAGTCAATACACGATCTATTTTTCCTAAAGCCACTATGTGTTTCTAAAAGTATACTTATGCCATTTTAATCAATTTATTCGTTATCGTTTTTAATATACTTTAAGGCCTGTATTCAATAAACTTATTCCGCTATAATTTATACAGCGTCTTCTACCTCATTGTTTGTAGATCGGGGCAATCACAGCTTCTTGCCACTCTTCTGGTATATACCCATACCTCCAACAAATATTTAGAAAATTCAGAAGCCTATTTTTAAGAATTTAAATTCAAAGATGTGTTTATAAAACTTAGTTATGAAACAAAATCAATAAGGCCTTATTTTAATTACAGATGTTATACTAGATGCAATAATAGCTTAGTCAAGTTGTCTATGATTATGGTTGTGATGATGATGATGCTACTAGCAGTTTACTGTCGAGATATTACAACGGTAATTTGGTTCCACATTGTTCATGCCCAGTAATTTACGTTTGACCTCAAATCTTAGCTGTCCTATTCCATTGTTATCAGTAAGATAGGACCTTGATGTTTAGCTTCAACCTTGCCAAACCTACACGGTATTGGTGAAGGTACCTTGTAGTCAAAAAGATTTAATTTCTACCCAGGATACTTAGTCAGGAAGGAATAGTAATATAAAAAATCTGATGTGTTACACTCACACGACTATCTCTACCCTTGTACAAACTATTTTTACAAACTCCTATTCTCCATCTATTTCATATTAATCGAGAAACGATCTTTGCAGAAACGATCTTTTGACATACAAAGAGAATTACATTTTACACATAGCAACCAGTTCTAAAAATATTTGACTATCGCTTAAGGCGTACTATGTTCCCCTTGTTTTGTATTTGCAAGGACAATATAGAAATACAGTAGCCTTTAAGCATATGGATATCTTTTAATAGCTGGTTGCTAGGTGCAGCACCATTCTCTTTGCCACAGATTAATACTCTTTGCATATACAAGACAAAAAAATGAATAAGGAATTCCCATTTGAGAAAATAAGTATTGAAAAATTTAAGGGAATAACAAGCAATATCTCGAAAATGGTTCACTCAACAAAAAATGTATGTGACATAAATTGTGTAATTTAACTCGATCTACAGTTTTTTTGTAGTAAAATTTTGTCTATCTCTTATGGTTTACCAGTTATGCAGAATGAATAATACTTTTGGAGACATTCCCAGGAAATTCAGGATATACATTTTATTTGTCATAAAAATATCTTAAACATATGATATTTTAATCAAAATCGTTAGAGCCATTTTTGAGAAAATTAAAATTTTCGAAAAATGTTCCATGTAAAGGGTTATCTGGGGTGGGGGGATTTTCTTGAAAACCTTCGTGTCGCATCTCTGGAAGATACTGAACCTAAATACCAAGTTTGGTGTTTATCCGAATTTTTGTTTCTGAGTTATGCTGTTTCACAGACACACACACACAGAAACACAGACACACACGGACATGTTTCCAAAAATGCTTTTTTTGGATTCAGGGGGTCTCAAAACATGTATTTCCGGTGAAATCTCGGTATCAAATTTTTGGCTGGAATACAATACTTCCCCTACTTACTATACGTAGTAGAGAAAGTAAAAATATGTTGTATTACACTTACATAACTCTCTACTCTCTATAATTCTGATATTCATCCTCTTTTGAATCATGTTTTTCATATATGTACATAAAACACAAGCATCTTTCTGAAAATACAATTCTTTTAATACATGTATTTGCGGTGAAATCTCGATAACGACTCCTTACCCATATACTACTGAACGAGATAGCTCCGCAGTAACTGTAAGGCTCGCATTCGAGAGGTCCCGTCTTTGATTCCCGTCGGATCGACTACCCTAACTATGACTTTTTCGTGGTTTCCCGAGTTGGTAGGTGAATTATGAGATGGTTCCACTTCTATTACAAATTTCCTGCTCATCGTTTCCTGTCCCCATCATTTTATCTGTTTCAGAGTTTAAGGACCAGGTGACTGTGTTCGTTTGTTGCGGCAGGAAAGGTTCTCCCTGGTTGGCTCCCTCCTTGGAGCTTGTCTCGGACCATGGGGACCTCCAGGGGCACAGAGCTAAGACGGGGGTAGCCGGTGCTAGGATGTGCTCCTACTGCAATCGTTAGGGACCCCTCCTTGCTCGCACATCATTGTCTAGATCTGATCGCCCTTCAGGTCTCCCCCACATCTCTGTCTCTCTCTCTCTTTCTCTCTCAGCGGTCACACTGGAAGCAAAAAGGGTCATTGTGGCTTACTTGTGGTGCTGTGCTACAGTTTCTAGCAGCTCGTCAGTCTGTATTCTCCTTCTTCTATCCATATATGGTGTTGAATCGACTGCTAACATTTAATACAATAGTTACCCTTGTTTCTCTAGGTTTGTGAGCCATTTCTTGTCTACACACAGACAATATGATATTAATAGATGCTCAGTGATGCTAAAACAAAACTAAAATACTGAAATCTTGTATATGTTGTAACAGATAGAAGAATTACGTACGTGAACACCTCCATGCCGCCTGTGGAAGTCACCAGGAGGATTGTAGGGAAGATGAAGTCGGAGACTGCTCGACGACCACTGTATGTTCGGCCCATAACCGAGGTCACAGAAGACGATGCGGAAAATAAGGATTCAATGCACCGTGTGATGTATCCAGTACTCGTAGTGGCGCAGTGCTTCGCACTCTGTCCAGTCCAAGGTATCACAGCGCGTGAGGCGGAGCAACTCAGGTAAATTCTGGGAGTTTTGTTCTGTACCTAAGTTTAAATAATCAAGCATCGTGAACATAATATTGGGTTTATCTTGAATTACCTCGCTCTGCGAGACCCTAGCCCACGTGGCTACAGAGTTTAGGTTTGTTTGGTGTTGTCACAGAAGCCCCGGCGGCTCCATTAGATGTGATTAGGACAGGACGTAGCTCAGGGTTGTCATCGAGAGGGTTATAGGTTGCGGGAGCTGAAAAGTTTTGTGAAAGAGTGACACTATTAGACGTGTAATTTTGATTAAAAGAGAGACTTTGATCTTTCTAATAACCAATCTAAACTACATCGCAAGAGGGAGAGAGTTAGAGAGCTTTTTGGTTTGATTAGCGGAAGAAGTCTGGCGTTCTATCATCATCCTGCCAAGGGTGCACGTCGAAGTTGTAAGCTAGCACATAATACATTTAAACAGTAATCGTCACAGAATCCTGCTAGCCAGGGGACAGACGGAGCTTCAAAATACTCTAAGTCTAAACACCCGCGGAATGTGCTGACTAGAGAGTCAATGAACTAAAAACCGGCTGCACGGAGTTTTTTTTCACATGATTCAGAACTGCTACTGCTGCAATTAACGTCACGCTACTGACGCGGCTTTGCTCTGCTGTGGCTCTGCAGTATTGAGTTGACAGTGATATGGTACAGTTCAGTTATAACGAGTTATTTATTATTTGTCCTGTACATAGTCACAACGTATATTGTGACTCAGTATATGATTTCTACTGCGTAGCGTATATTTGTTTTTGATCCGTATGTATTAACTCAGTTCGTCAAGTGAAAACGATTTGTAGAAAGATTTCTGGGTTCAAAAGTTCCAGGTCGCACAACAATCCACACACTTTATAATAAATTTCAGGCCACAGGAAGTGTTCAATCTAAGAAACCTAGAAGACAGCCTAGGGTTCTTACCGAAGAAATATTAAACGACATCGGTCATCGTTTGAAGACTTCCCCCCCCCCAAAAAAAATCGAATCAACATTGACGCCTCTACATACGTGAATACAATTTTGCCCCCTTGGAATTAAAATACAGGGAAACTGGTTGTACATTTTCTCTACAAGACTGCCACAATGCACAAGCCCAATATTCGATTAGAACAATTGAATGTGTGTTTGAGGATACAGTTATTGGTAGAGATTTGTGGTCCCTGGATGCAGCGACCTAACCTACTGCAATTTCTATCTCTGGGATAAATTAAAATATAAAAGTGCGAACAAACGCACTCTGGAAGAATTAAAACAAAATATCCTCCAGAAAATTGTCAGAATTTTTCAATGTGAACCACTGTGAGTGATACATAGTTACCTAAAGAGACAACAAAGATGGTGGCCAGTTTCAGCACCTCCTTTCATAAAGTTGGTAAATAAAGCCTTTAAAATTAGTTTTAAAAACGTTGTATTGTTGTATCCGCGTCATTCTATAATAGCCACAGACGGAAATGAGCGCCGATAACGCGAACAGGAAAACCACCCCGCAGCCGTTCTTAGTCCATTGGCTCTCCAGTACTTTAATCAGCACTGACGTAAGCGGGTGTCAATGTGAATTGCATAATCCACCCACGTGTCGAACATGAGATGATCATTCCCCTAAAAATCATACCACCAAACCCCTTAATACTTAAGCATCCGGGAAATGACTCGCGAGAATTCTAAAGCCAATTTTATTATGGATTTACTTAAACAAAGTTTGTCCCGAATACCTCCAACTTTATCGAATTATATTTATCATATTATAACTGTCACAGCATGGTGGAGTGATATTATGTGAAGCCGTGGGTGCACACTACAGAACCGCGTGTGTTTAGTATACGAGGGTTGGAACTTAAATAGTGGCAACTATTTATTTACAGCCGATACGAAAGAGTTACATGTTAGCAACCTTAACTGCCCTTCAATGTAGTCATCAGCATTGTGCATAACCCGTTGCCAGCGATGTGGAAGCCGTAGTATACCTTTAGCAGAGCCTGTTCTTTGATAGTGAGAATTGAGCGGTCTACTGCCTGACGAATCTCTGGAACAATTTTGAAGCGAATACCACGAAGTGGTTCCTTCATCCTTGGAATCAAATCAAAGTCACAAGGACTTAAGTCCGGGGAGTATGGTGGATGGTACAGCACTTCCCAATCCCATCGACCGAACAAATCAGCCACAGCTTGCGCTGTATGCACCCGAGCATTTTCGTGCAAAATGATCGGTGGTTTCTGCAGAAAGTGTTGCCGCCTCTTTCTCACAGCTGGTCGCAGATAGTGCTCCAAAAACGAACGGTAATACTGTGCATTGACGGTCTGCCGTGGAGGAATGTAATGCGTTAGAGTAACACCATCACAGTCGTACACGAGAATCGCCATAACTTTCACATTGTTGGGGCTCTGACGAGCTTTCGATTTCCTTGGCGACCCATGACTCCATTCGTTCGATTGGCGTTTCAGTGTTGGCTCATACGATTTGGCCCATGTCTTATCCAGCGTTATGATATGGCGTAATAACGCCTCTCCTTCGCGCTCATACCGCTCCAAGTGCGTCCTAGCAGCGTGTAACGCAACCATTTCTGCATTTCCGTCAAATCATGCGGAACCCATCGTGATGCAACTTTTCGTTCCTTTAGGATGTGAAGCACAGTTGTATGCGCTAATCCGGTTTCTTGGGTGAGCTCACGAATCGTCTGGCGTTGATCACTGTCCAGCAACACGGCAAAAGCATGCACTTCTTCACTGACGCTAGAACGACTTGCCCGATGCATGACTGCCACAGTTTGCCGACCACCGTTGAAGGCTTTTATCCAAAGTGCCACTGTTCTGTAAGGCAATGCAGATTCCCCGCAAGCCTCTTGAAGACCTTTATGACACTGTCGTGCTGTATGACCTCTGGTACATTCAATCTTGATCCAACTCCGTTGTTCCTGTTTCGAAAACATCGTGGCAACACTACGTTAGACCGCTAGCTCACAAGTGACTCTGTATCTCTCAACTGTGCGCACACAAGAAAAGTGGGAAGGGAGAGTCCATTTGCTCTGGTAAGGTAGGTATGTAGCTAACGTGTGCTATCAGCGACAATATTAGATCCCATTGCATACCGTCCCTACAGCAGTGTTGCCACTATTTAAGTTCCAATCCTCGTATTACGTTTTGCTCGAACCGAGTTACGTGTGGATTGTCGGCTTGAATTTATACAGAAATTCTCTGGTGTCGTCGTTCCTAACAAATACACAACTTATAGCTCCTTAGAAACGTTTGAACAGCCGGGGTCCGTATTAGACAAAAACAAACATATACAGCCAATAGCTCTAACCAAGGAGAAATTAGACTAGATAAGGACTATCGTAGAAAGAAGTCCAATAAGATTTCTGTATCCTCGCATTACATGTTTTAATGATAGAATAGTTGGCTCGTTTCCAGATCTAAATTCATGTGATTACTATCAGTAAGGAATGCTTAACGATAATTTACACAACAAATCCCTCGACGACATAGAAGATACTATCCGGCCTGCGTGCCTTTTCTGATATTTCGGCAGCATCAGCGTTCAGTAACATGTTCAACAGATGCCAGCTTTGCTTTGACGGAGAGGGGCATTATTTCGCACCTCTTTTATAACTATCGCAACGTATTCATATAGTTTCGCATATTTAGCATTATGTAGTGGTGAAAGTGCGGGCCGGTCCGCCGTTACTGCATAAATGGATTCATGTAGCAGTGACGCAGGAGCTGCGGGCTACTACTGGCGTTATTAATGGGAAACCCGAGATACCATGTACTTCTTAAGTAGAGCATTAAAATACAGTCACCTTGGGTGTATAAACACTCCTTTCTGTTGCGCCACTACTGAATAATCGGGTCATTAGTACGCTGTTTTCTAGACTCTTAGGGCAGTATTCATAGATTTCACATCGGTCTGGACTATCTCCAGACTCATTTGGTCCGGAACAAAGGCCAAACAAGTTTTTTATATTCATAGACGATAAAAGGTCTCGGACCAAGAAAGGCCGTGGATCAGCAACGAGAAAATGTTACACGACGAAGAAGGGTAGTTCTGCGCATGCGTGACTTCCATAGAGAAATAAACTATCCACTGTTACTCCGTAGTTTTTAACTTCCTATGGTCGTTTCACAGCTGTTTTTTCATCGGTTTAGTGCTCATTCATTCCTCGCCCTCAGCAAAAATCTGATTTGTTACACTCACATGACTTTCTCTACTCTTATACAAACTATTTTTACAAACGCTTATTCTCCATATGCTTCATGTTAATCGAGATGTTAATCTTATTGCTAATTTTCTTGTAGATGCAAGGGGAATACGGTAGACTTTAAGCGACAGTCAAATATTTTAAGAGGTGGTTGCTATGTGCAGTATTCCATTCTCTTTGCATGTCCAGGACATAAACAAATGAATAACGAATTTCCATTTGAGAAAAAGTATAAGTATTGGAAAATTTAAGGGAATAACAAGCAATATCTCGAAAATAGTTCACTCAACAAAAAAATGTATATGACATGAATTGTGGATTTTAACGCGATCTACATTTTTTGTGTAGTAAAATTTTGTCTATCTCTTATGGTTTACCAGTTATGCAAAAGTCGTTCACAATGAACAATACTTTTGGAGACATTCCCAGAAAGTTCAAGATATACATTTTATTTGTCATAAAAATATCTTAAACATATGATATTTTAATTAAAATCGTTTGAGCCATTTTTGAGGAAATTAAGATTTTCGAAAAATGTTGCACGTAAAAGGTAATCTGGGGTGGGGGATTTTCTTGAAAACCTTCGTGTCGCATCTCAGGAAGATACTGAACGTAAATACCAAGTTCGATGTTTATCCAACTGTTCGTTTCTGAGTTATGCTGTCCACAGACACAGACAGACACCCACACACACACACACACACACACACACACACACACACACACACAGACACACTCACGGACATGTTTCCAAAAATGCTTTTTTTGGATTCAGGGGTCTCGAAACATGTATTTCCGGTGAAATCTCGGTATCGAATTTTTGGGTGGAATACAATACTTCCCCTACTTATTATACGTAGTGGAGAAAGTAAAAATGGAAATAATCAAGAAGCGTGCATTGAAACGCTCGGAGGTAAATGCTTGTTTTCCTTAATATAAAAAACTATGGATATTATTGAAAAAAATCGGTTTCAACAAATGCAAACGCAAAACAACGAGGAGGCTGGAGGGAGATAATACATATATAGGCAGTTTTGTGCATCATTCTAATCTATTGCCACCCCTACCTTTTTCGAAACGTTTTTATCCACCAGATACACAGTTTCATTGCATTGTTAATCATTTCAATAAGAATTTAACATGCTTGAATATTAACTTATAACCTTAAAAATTACAGAATTAAATCGTATTTAAATAGGAAGAAACATTTGCTGTTATTAAAAGCTCACCCTGAATCATAACCAAAATAATTAAATATTGTGTGATAGTAGTAGTAGTGGTGGTATTTATTAGGTATTTAGTATTACATTAATTGCATAACACAGTCGCATGGGTCATAAGACCGTACATGCTCTCTAGATAAATACCTGGTCTGTATACGTGACTTGCAGTATCAACCAGAAAACAACTATTTTTTTACAATCACCGCACTATATACATACATACATATAAAATTGAAAAACAAACACACTGAATCACACACTCCAACACACACACACACAAACACACACACACACAGTCGCGCACATGTACTCAAGCACCACATATGTTTAAAGAAAAATTACATAAACACCCTATCTCTTAGTACACGTACTTCCATTAAGTATGTGCCCAAGCTTGGCCAGTTTTGGCTGTTTAGAATCATGTCCCAGCATGCTGTCCTCCGTCTGTTGGAAGCCAAAAATACTTCCGGTAATAGTTTTTTCCTAATACCCTCCGTCTGCACGCATGCTGCCAAAATATGCGTCCAGTCTTCTTGTTCCCCGCATAATGGGCAAATCCTCCTGCCATCGTTATCAACAATCTTGCGAGCTTTCCACCCTCCCAACCTAAGCCATGCTATTCCAGTCCTCTGTTTTATACTCAATTCCAAAATATATGTTTCCTTACCCCACCTAGTTTTTATTTCATTTTGTAGCTCCAATGTTGATCTTTGTCTACATTCAGATTCGATTTTCTGCCTGTTTATATCGCATAGTCGTCTTTTGACCTTTCTTACAGCACTGTGTGTATTTTCATTACCCCTTTGCCAGATATCATTTAAGCCAATTTTTGATAATTCGCGTTGCAACCCCGCTGCCCACCATTTTGGTTGCCCTATGTTGTTTATTTGATGACGATAACATATTGCTCTCAGAGTTGTTTGATCGCCTTTAATTATTCGCAGCCAGTACCTAACTACGTTTAGTTTAGCAAATACAGCATCTTCCCAGCATCCTACCTCCCGAAGAACTCCGTAGTTTGAAGTACCCCTCCCCAACCCTAGAATGCGCTTCCAGAAATTGCATTGTATTTTATTTACATTATCCACCCTCTCCCATCCCCACACTTCACTGCCGTATAGTAATGAGGACCTAACCATTGCTTCATACATGGTCTGTAATGTTTTTACTGGCATATCTGGTACCCGTGTCAATATCCTTAATACTTCAGAAAGTTGTCCAATCCCTTTGTGTTTTATAAACTCCATGTTCTAGTTCCATTTTCCGCCCATATCAAACCTTACTCCTAAGTAATCGAAGTGTTTAACATTTTGAATTTCTTCCTCCCCATAAGTCCACTTTTCATGTTGGCCGTACACATATCCATTTTTAAAGGTGACTGTTTTAGTTTTAAGAATATTTACCTCCATACCCCATTGCCTACAGTATTGTCGAAGAGCGTTTAAACCAGACTGCAAACCTTTTATCGTTTTAGAAAGAACTACAATGTCATCCGCGTACAAAAGAATTGGTATTTTTTGGTCTGCGATTGTCGGTGCATCTATGTCTTCCTCCGTCATCACGCTAACAACATCATCAATAAACAAGTTAAAAAGTAACGGAGATAGTATACAACCCTGTTTAACCCCCCTCTGCGCTATGTTACATTCTGATGTATTGTGCTGATCGGTCTTGATAACAAACTTAACTTCTTTATACATTGCCCTAAGTGCTCTAATCATTTTCCCCGAAAGTCCTTTACGTGTTAATTTCTCCCAGAGAGCACTGCGTTCTACAGTATCAAATGCCATTTTAAAATCTACAAATACAGTATATACCTTACCACCTTTATTTCTCAAATTGTCATCAATTATTGTTTTCAGAACAAAGACATTGTCAATAGTCGAGAAACCTTCCCTAAATCCTGCCTGAAATTTAGAAATCCTATGATGTGTCTTGGCCCAACACTTAATTCTTTCATATAAGATTCTACTATAAATTTTTCCAAATATAGAGAGCAGCGAGATACCCCTGTAATTTCCTGGAATGCTGTAACTCCCTTTGCCCTTGTAAAGAGG
This sequence comes from Deroplatys truncata, assembly GCA_030765065.1. Taxonomy (NCBI): domain Eukaryota; kingdom Metazoa; phylum Arthropoda; class Insecta; order Mantodea; family Mantidae; genus Deroplatys; species Deroplatys truncata. The sequence continues at coordinate 167,953,598 of CM060988.1, read as the reverse complement.
TTGGATAATGGCGGTTTTCCATGCTTCCGGATATTCTCCGCCTTCAAATATTTTATTGAAGCTTTTTCTATAGAAATCTACCATTTTATTAACTTCTAGCGAGATCTTGAAAAACTCAGCTGACAAGCCCTCTATACCAGCTACCTTCCCGTTTTTTAAACATTTTATTGCACGAACAACCTCTGCTGTGCTAATTTCATAATCAAGCATTTGCACAATTGGAGCCCCAGTCATCCCTTCAGCGGCCAAAGTATTTAATTGTATTCTAAACTCCCCTCCTTCATAGACTGTTTTAAAGTGCTTTATCCATTCTCCAGCCGGGATAGTTACCTGAATGGACCTTCGCCTTCGAATCTGTCTAATAACTTTCCACATGTCACCAATTTCCCCATTTTCGACTACTTGACGTACCTCTTCTGCCTTTGCGTCCTGCCAAGCTGTTTTGCTCTGCTTTAGGACTTCCCTATATGACTTTCTTAGATTTGCAAAAGAAATTCTACGTTCTTCACCCCCCTCTCTTCTGTATTTGATAAGTGCAGATTCCGCTACTTTCTTCGCTGTTTTACACTGATCGTTATACCAACTATTTAATGTTAAGCTGTTTGATGCATTACCCCTTCCTGTTAGCATGTGCGCACTTGCTTTCTGTATAATATTAGTTATGTTCTGTATACTTTCAGTTCCTTTGTGTTGATCTACGTCAAAAGATATAATTTCGTTTTCTAAAGTGTTAATAAAAATCTCCTTTCCTGCCTCCCTCCATCTATATTTAAACAATGGCGTCAATGTTTCGCATGCGCTTTCATCCCTTGTATAAGATACTAGCCGAGATACTTTTAAAGTCATTATCAGTGGAAAATGATGAGAGTCAATGCTGTTTTCAACTTTAAAATTTTGAACTAACGGCAATACGTCCTGTGAACACAGAATGTAGTCAATGACACTACTCCCATTCGTATGCACAAATGTTACTTCCCCTGACAGGTCCGAACCGTATTTTCCGTTCATTATTTCTAACTCGTAGGCGTCACAAAAGAACAATAACTCTTTTCCTCTTGCATTCAGGATTGAGTCCTTGCTGTTTCTGCCGGGTTTTCTGTTATCTAAGTCCCCTTTTTTAATTGTAATATTTTCTTGCCCTATTCTAGCATTCAGATCACCCATTATTATTAGCTTTACATCCTGATATTCGTCCCTGATTTCTACAATTGTTTCCCCTAAATCTGTAAAGAATTCTGGCTCAGCATACTGGGACGTAACCGGCTGGCGATATACAGTTATAACAACAATATTAATATCAGCTATATTACAATATATACAGGTTGCTCCCCTGAGATGACTCTGTATTTCCTTAATAGACTGTACATAATTACTCTTAAAGAAAGTAGCAACGCCCCCAGGATATCTCCCCCTTCTACCTCTCACTTCTGAACCACTAAAGACACCTTGGAATTCACTTATGTCCACAGTTTCATTGTTTTTTAGCCAAGTCTCTGCTAACCCAATTATGTCCAAGTTATTTACAAAGTTCAAAAATTGACCACTAGCCAGTTTTCCCCTCAAACCTTCCACATTCCAAAACCCCACTGACAGCTGGGCATCTTCATTCTATCTGTTTGTTGTTATCTTACCTAGTGTGCTGGTTCTCCCTGTCCTTTGTGACCTGCGGGCTGGTTGCACTGACACCCTCCCCCCTGCTGACGTTGCCATTGTTTTTGTCATCTGGCCGTCTTGGACCCTGCTACCTGCTGTCCCTTCCGGTAGAGGTGTAACCATACTGCCTTCTGGGGCTCGATGCTCTGCAGAAATGCCAACCTCCTCTCCTTGAATTTCTGCTATCTTCTTGTCGATTTCTTCCAGCTCTGCTTTGGTTCTTATTCGCCCGTTTATTAAAAGTTTGTCAAATTTGATTACTGCATGACAACCCTGTAATTTTGCATTTATCATATGGCGATGAAGAAATTCTCGTTCTCGCCGGATCTTTTCACTGAAATCCTCTCTTATAAACACACCTGTACCTTTAAGATACTTACTATCTCGGAGAATGGCGGATTTGCACTTATATGACAGGAGCTTACATACAATTGGCCGCCTGTTGCCTGCTTTACCGACACGGTGCGCTCTTTCAATGTCGTCAGGCCTGAGATGAACTCCAATCTGGGCCACAACTTCTAGCACCTTGTTCTCCGTGATGTCCCAGCTTTCATTCTCTTCTTCCGTTAATCCATGTATAACAATATTATTTCTTCTTGACTGATTTTCTAAATAGTCCACCTTGCCCTCCAACCACTCACATCTTGCCTCCAACTCCTTCACCCGTGTCTCAGACTTGTCCGGGGATTCCATCATGGAGTTAATAATTCCTAATAGCTCGCTGTGACGAACTTTACTTTCCGCGAAACCACTTTTCACTTCACTCCTCAACTTGTCCAACAGACCTTCAATATTCGCCATATTTGCACAACACTTCTTGAGATTACTACTACTCACAGAGCGGACCGGAAACGCGTCTACACCCGACCGCTGCTCGAACAAGACTCGTGTGATAGTAATTATACAGAAATAATTACCTGAGGAAATTCTAATATATCATAAACCTTTCGGAGTGGTAATCCTCTGCTCGCGGGGAAAACGCAAGTAAAGCCTGAATTACTTCGAACTTAACCCAAGTGACAACTCAACGCGACATAACGTGAAGGTCTTATACATTGTATTAAATTAATATATTTAGGGTTGTCTTAGCGTAGCTTACTTTAACGACGTAACTTAAGAATTTGGAAGAATCAAACTTTTCTTTCCTGTTATAAGTTTAATGTGGCATGGCAATTAGAAACATTAGGCGTGAAGCAGTAGCACGAAGTAATAAAAGATCAATCAATCAAGATTCATTCCCGTTACGTTAAGTGCACCCTAATTAGACCTTTACTGTATCAGAATTTCTTAACTTCGCGTTACATCCCGTCATATCACGTAAAGTACATCGTAATCCCGATTTAACGAAGGTAAATCTAACAATGGCACATGAGACATTAGTTATAATGCGGCTTAGGTCAATGGTTTTTCTTGATACCCTTCTCTTGCATAATATGGAAGTGCTATTGAGGCAGTATTTTTAACACTTAAATAATTTCAGTGTAATAATATCATATATATAATTCAATAACAGCCCGCCTTAAAGCAATATGTGTATGTAACAATATATAAAAAGTTTATATTACAGTCATTATATATGTTTATATTACTGTACATATGTGTAATAATGTTGTGTGATTATATTACGTAATTTAATAATGTAGGAGCTCTGAGAATAATAGGTTAAAAGTTGCCAACAATGAGGTAACAATGAGGTAACCTTGAGGCAATAATGAGTAAGAAAGTGTAATAATGCTACTAGTCATTTTTGAACCAACAATAATGTAATTTTTGTGACAGTTTATAAAATAGCAAATCAACAACCAGAAAAAGCTGTAGATAAATGAAGGTATTCTATTGCATTAGGATTAGCCAATCAGAAACTGAAATATAGCAAAATTTACAAATCTGGAAGTCAGCTGCTTGTAGACAACGCTCATAACTGGACGCATTGCTTGCAGACAGTGTTCCTAACCGGACGCTAGATGTGTCCTCGAGAAATTTAATACGTATTTTGTGTGAGAAAATAGTTTACGTGTTTAAAAAGTGCAAGTATTTAATAAAAGAATCTTAGAGCTCTCTATATTAGTGAAATGTTATTTAAATCGTGTCAAGAATTAATAAAAAGGAGTGAATATAAAATTAAAATCTGTGTAAGTCTACATTCTTCAGTCGCACCAACTCCCTGCTAAGATATTCATGTCTCTAAAAAAAATATAAATACTGACGCAGCCCAGGCAAACATAAATCCCTAATTAGACCTTCACTTTAGCAGAATTTCTTAACTTCACGTTACATCCCATCATATCATGTAAAGTGCATTGTAATCCCGATTTAAGAAGGTAAATCTAGCAATGGCAAATGAGACATTAGTTATAATGCGGCTTAGGTCAGTAGTGTTTTCTTGATACCCTTCTCTTGCATAATATGGAAGTGCTATTAGCATCGTATCAATTGAGATACTCAAACCTCGCTTATCGTCTCTGTCATACAGGTTAGGATGAATCCGGTTTATCAGCCTTCTAACCTTTGCTTTACTAAACCTGTATTTGTTTTGAAGTTTAGGTTGTCATACGTTCCAGTTATATCTAATTTTGGTAGATAGTTTTACTCCGCCGTCTCATTTCGCGAATTCTCCGCAAGCAGCCACGGCCACCACTCCAAAGTTATCCATTTTGTAAAGATAGTCTGCCCTTAATCTACCTCTCTGAGGTGGACCAAAATTTGGTACCGACCAAGGCATTTGATCCCCCGACCAACGCAAGTCCCGGTCTATGAATAAGAAAATCGATGGTCCGCTGTAAGTCCACCGGAAGTAGCAAGTTAGTCCGGACCAAAATCGACTATGAATACCGGCCTTAAATGTTTGAATAAGTGTATTGCTGCATGCTGGTGCTAATATAAAAGAAATGTCATCTCTAAGTAACTATTGTGCAATTGTTTACAGATTTACATGGTGCAGTCTAAGAGCCTTGTATTCCATTGTGGTAATATTGGCATTATTTGTAGCCAATTGTTTCGTTATTGTTTGGTTCACGCACAAAGGACTAACCTTCAGTTCATCAGGTATGTACTGTGTGGCAGTATTTTGCTCACAAATAAACAATGCTTCACACCACAATCCTAATCAATAATAAGTGGTAATTATATTCATATGAATTCATATGTTTGCTTTTCTATTCTTTATGGTAGCGTTTATACAGGAATTTAGATGAAGGTTGTAATTGTATATTGTAAAGACATGCATACCGAGGTAGTGTTGTGCAGGCCAAGAAGAGAAGCAGTTCTGTCTCAGATAGACAGACAGACAGAACCCATTAAATTTTATTGTTCTACCACGTGACATTCTCTACTCTGGTACAAACTATTTTTACAATCGCTTATTTTCCATCTACTTCGTGTTAATAGAGATAAACATTTGCAGAAACTTGAATATCTTGAATTTTCTGGCAACGTCTCCAAAAGTATTCTTTATTGTGAACGATTTTTGCATAACTGGTAAACCGTAAGAGATAGACAAAATTTTACTACACAAACAATGTAGATCCCGTTAAAATACACAATTTATGTCATACACATTCTTTTTGTTGAGTGAAGCATTTTCGAGATATTGCTTGTCATTCCCTTAAATTTTTCAATACTTATTTTCTCAAATGGGAATTCCTTAATCATTTTTTGTCTTGTATATGTAAAGAGTATTAATCTGTGGCAAAGAAATGGTGCTGCACCTAGCAACCAGCTATTAAGAGATATGTATATGCTTAAAGGCTACTGTATTTCTATATTTCCCTTGTAAATATCTATTCACCTTACATCTACAAGAAACTTAGCAATAAGGTAGAGTCCGCAAATGTTTATCTCGATTAACATGAAGTGGATGGAGAATAAGCGTTTGTAAAAATAGTTTGTACAAGAGTAGAGAAAGTCATGTAAGTGTAACACATCAGATTTTCACTTTCTCTACCACATATAGTAAGTAGGGGAAGTATTGTATTCCACCCAAAAATTCGATACCGAGATTTTACCGGAAATAAATTTTTTGAGACCCCTGAATCCAAAATAGCATTTTTGGAAACACGTCCGTGTGTGTGTCTGTCTGTCTGTCTGCCTGTGAACAGCATAACTCAGAAACGAACAGTCGGATAAACACCAAACTTGGTATATAGGTTCAGCATCTTCCAGAGATGCGACACAAAGGTTTTCAAGAAAATCCCCCCAACCCAGACTACCCTTTACATTGAAACTTTTTCGAAAATTTTAATTTTCTCAAAAATGGCTCTAACGATTTTGATTAAAATATCATCTGTTCAAGATATTTTCATGACAAATGAACTGTATATCTCGAATTTTCTGGGAATGTCTCCAAAAGTAATGTTCATTGTGAACGACTTTTGCATAACTGGTAAATCATAAGAGATAAACAGAATTTTACTACACAAAAAATTTAGATCGCATTAAAATACATAATTTATGTCATATACATTTTTTTTGTTGAGTGAACCATTTTCGAGATATTGCTTGTTATTCTCTTAAACTTTTCAATACTTATTTTCTCAAATGGAATTCGTTATTCATTTTTTTGTATTGTATATGCAAAGATTATTAATCTGAGGCAAAGAGAATGGTGCTGCACATAGCAACCAGCTATTAAGTGATATGTATATGCTTAAAGGCCACTGCAAATACAAAAGAAGGGGAACATAGTACGCCTTAAGCGATAGTCAAATATTTTAAGAACTGGTCGTTATGTGTAAAATGTAATTCTCTTTGCATGTCAAAAGATTGTTTCTGCAAATATTTATCTCGATTAATATGAAATAGATTGAGAATAAGAGTTTGGAAAAATAGTTTGCACAAGAGCAGAGAAAGTCATGTGAGTGTAACCCATCAGATTTTTTAAGAACGGTTGCTAATTACTTTCTCTACTACGTATGGTAAGTATGGCAAGTATGGTATTCCACCCAAAAATTTGATACCTAGATTTCACCGGAATCCAAAAAAATCGTTTTTATACAAAGGTCCGTGTGTATGTCTGTTAACCGCATAACTCAAAAACGAAAAGTCGGTTAAATACCAAACTTGGTATTTAGGTTGAGTATCTTTCAGAGATGCGGCACGAAATTTTTCAATAAAATCTCCTCATCCCAGACAACACTTTACATGGAACATTTTTTCGAAAATTTTAATTTCCTCAAAAATGGCTCCAACGATTTTTATTAAAATACCACATGTTTAAGATACATTCCTGGTAAATATAATGTATATCTTGAATTTTCTGGAAATGTTCGCAAAAGTCCTCTTCATTCTGAATGAATTTTGCATAACTGGTAAACCGAAAGATACATAAAAGGTTTTACTTTACAAAAAATGTAAATCTCGCTAAATATACAATTTATACTATATATACTTTCTTTCGCGAACCATTTCCATATATTCCTTGTTATTTGTTTGAATTTCCAAATACTTTACGTTTTCTCAAATGGGAATTCGTTATTCGTTTTTCTTATATCCTGGACATACAAAGAGAATGGAATGCTCCGCATAGCAACCAGCTCTTAAAAGATTTGACTATCGCTTAAAGCCTACCATATTCCCCTTGCACCTACAAGAAAATTAGCAATAAGATAGTTTCTGCAAATTTTTATCTCGATTGACATGAAGTAGATGGAGATTAAGCGTTTGTAAAAATAGTTTGTACAAGAGTAGTGAAAGTCATGTGAGTGTAACACATCCCACATTTTCTGCAGTAATCCAGGAACTTTGTATTAGAAGCAACAAATTAATGTTTTGCAACTAAACATTTTGAGACCTTTTTCAATAAATAATTTCTTTCATCGCTTTATGTTATCGAGATTTGATCAGAGAGGAGCTATGCTGCAAGATGACGTACGCACAGCTCCACCAATCAATACAACTTCAGCACTCGCTTTCCTCAGCTCTTCATAAATACATTAGCAAAATTTCCATTTTTATCTCTCATCACGCACTCGGTAAATCACTGATATAGGATTAAACCGCGCCTATCTCCCCATCCAGTTCCTTGGCAACGGCGTGTAGTCTTTAAGGTAGGTCACGGGCATCAGAAATAACATTACAGGAGGCTGTGGAAACGTGCAAGTCGAAACGTTATGATTTGAAAGGATTTAAAGAGATCGTAACAGCGTTTGTAAGACAATAAACTGGTTAAGCCGCTTTCGAAAATCTGATGCAACCGATTTTAACATTTAATTCTTGCTTTCCAACTATAGTTTATGATTGGAAAGTGAAAGCATTATAATAATTTTCATGAGAGACTATGAGATACATACTTATTATGCAATCCTAATATTATACAGGCTGTATCATAATTAATAGCGCAAACTAAGAGGGTTAAAAGTATACGATAATAGAAGCAAAAACATGCCAGTAAACTGGGTGCGCAAACAAGCCATTTGCGATATTTATTATTGGAAATATGTGATTATGAGCCGCCAATGAAGTCAATTGCTTGAGGATGTTCCCCTTGAGTCGGATTATGTGGTACATACATGATGGAGCACCGGCACATTTGTTGCTACTGTAATAAGACATCTAACGTGAAGATATGGTCTAAGATGGATAGTGAGGCAGTATTTTTAACACTTAAATAATATTAGTCTAATTATACAATATAAAATGTAATAACAGATCACCTTAAAGCAATATGTGTATGTAAAAATAATATATAAAGTGTATATTACAGTCATAGTATTATGTCTATTTCATTATCTACATGTATAATAATGTTATGTGAATGTATTACGTAACTTAACAATGTAGGAGCTGTGAGAATAGAAGAAAGATACTTTTCGTAGCAAAAAGAATTATAAAGTAGAAGCCGAAAGTTACTAACAATGACGTAACCTTGAGACAACAATAAATTAGAAAGTTTAATAAAGGCTACTAATAATTCTTGGGACAATGTAATATTTAAAACAGTTTATAAATAGCTAATCAACAACAACAACAAAAGTTGTTCAGTGTGAGACATAAAAATTCATAGCGGTGAGAATAATATAAACTTTACGTGTTAAAACGTACAATTAATAATAATCTCACAGTTCTATAGTAGAATATATCAGTGAAGTGTTATTTAATTGTGTGAAGGATTACTAAACAAACATTGAAATTATAGTTTATGTAAGTCTTCATTATTTAGCCGTACCAGTCCTGCTAAGAGATACGTGTCAGCCGAGGCATACATATATAATATTTAAATAAACATTAAAATTACAAAGTTGGTTTTTAAATGTGGGACAAATAAACACCTGTAATAGGTGGAAGGGACCTGTACCTTAAACTTCACGATTACCTGATCTCAATCCTTTGGATTTTTCTGTATGGGATCACCTGAAAAGTACAATGTACAACACTGTGTTGATACCGTTGAAGTACTGGAGCAAAGAATTGTACGTTATTTTCAAGAATTCCGAGATGATCCAGGGGTGTTTGGAAGAATTCGAAACTCCCTGCAGCGATGAGTGCAGTATTGCATACAGGTGCAAGGACGACACTTTGAACACCTCCTTTAACAGGAAGAGTGTACAGTATCAATAACATTTAACATACTAAAAGTAGAATTGTATTCCTTGTTAAGTTAAGCTATGACACAGTGGTACACATGGAGGGTTATGAGTATTTTGGAAAACACGGAGTGAAAAATAAAATGAAAGCCAGGGTACCAGGGGGAATACGAGTGTTTAATAGAAGGAACAGGAACTTAGAACAAAGGAAATAAAGGATATAGGATTTGAGAGAGTAAGAAAGGACATGATAAATGATATAGAATAGTGTGTATAAGGTCCAAAGGAACAAACAAACAAATCGTAAGGATAGAAATTAGTTGAAGGTGTCTAACAAAAAAAATTCTGATGTGTTACACTCACATGATTTCTCTACAAACTATTTTTACAAAAGCTTATTCTCCATATGCTTCATGTTAATCGAGATATCTAAATGTTAACTTTATTGCTAATTTTCTTGTAGGTGCAAGGGGAATATGGTAGGCTTTAAGTGATAGTCAAATATTTTAAGAGCTGGTTGCTATGTGGAGTATTCCATTCTCTTTGCATTACCAGGACATAAAAATGAATAACGAATTCGCATTTGAGAAAAAGTATAACTATTGGAAAATTTAAGGGAATAACAAGCAATATCTCGAAAATGGTTCACTAACAAAAAAATGTATATGACATAAATTGTGTATTTTAACCCGATCTACATTTTTGTGCAGTAAAATTTTGTCTATCTCTTATGGTTTACCAGTTATGCAAAAGTCGTTCACAATGAAGAATACTTTTGGAGACATTCCCAGAAAATTCTAGATATACATTTTATTTGTGATAAACGTATCTTAAACATATGATATTTTAATCAAAATCGTTAGAGCCATTTTTGAGAAAATTAAAATTTTCGAAAAATGTTTCATGTAAAGGGTAATCTGGGGTGGGGGGATTTTCTTGAAAACCTACGTGTCGCATCTCTGGAAGATACTGAACCTAAATACCAAGTTTGGTGTTTATCCGACTGTTCGTTTCTGAGTTATGCTGTTCACAGACACACAGGCACACACACACGGTCTTGTTTCCAAAAATGTTTTGGGGGGATTCAGGGGCCCTCAAAACATATATTTCCGGTGAAATCTCGGTATTGAATTTTTGGGTGGGATACAATACTTCCCCTACTTACTATACGCAGTAGAGAAATAAAAGAGGAAGGAAAGTTTGTATTGTATAAATGTAACCAGATATTGTATGTGATTAATGACAAATAAATTTCATTCATTCAAGTTAAGCTATGAGTGAATTTTGAGGAATTTGGAATAGTAATCGTTAAATAAAAAGTATAGTTTTCAAATTAATTTTTACTAATTAGGACATTTATCTTAATGAAGTAGTGGCGACTTGTAATCACACATTTGCAATTATCTCGCACATGGCTCGTTTGCGGACCCATGTTTACTGCAGTGTTTTTGCTTCTACTATCGTATGCTTTCAACCGTTTTAATTATGATACATCCTGTACATACAGTGCATTTCCTGCACGCTGTGGCCGCTGCAACCGCCTCGCGTTCTCCTAGTTACAATGACAATGATAATAAGCATATAACTTATCATAAGAGATGTTGGAAATGTTGCCCTTCTCTATTCACATATTTCTGGCATCTTCTCAGGAACTTTTCATTCACAATGGAGAGTTGTTTCCGAAATTAAGTGAATTTCTTGCCTGATGTTTTCTTTCTTTGATATATTCATGCTGAACGAGTTTTGCATAACTGCATGAGGTAACCTTGAGACAACAATAAATTAGAAAGTTTAATACAGGCCACTAATAATTCTTAGAACAATAATGTAATATTTAAAACAGCTTATTAATAGCCAATCAACAACTAGAAAAAGCTTAAGTTAAATAAAGGTATTCTATTGGAATAGGATTAGCCAGAGACTTGAAATAGAGAAAATGTGCAAATTGAAGCGCCAGGCGCTACAAGATTTCGTACCCGATCGGTACGACACGTGGTCAATGTTAGACATAAAAATTCATTATAAAATTTAGTGTTAAAAAGGTGTAATTAACAAACCTCTCACAGCTCTACAGTAGGATATATCAGTGAAGTGTTATTTAATCGTGTGCATGATTAATAAAAAGAAAGTACAATACAATTATTATTTGTATAAGCCTTGTTCTTTAGCCACACTACCCCTGCTAAGAAATACATGTTCTAAAAATTACTACTGACGCAGCCGAGGCATACATATATAATATTAAAATAAACATTAAAATACAAACTTGATTTTTAAACGTTGGCGCGAAGGCCACCGGAAACTTTGTACCGCACGTGGGGTGAACACTCCAAGAAAAAATTCTCCCGCAATACACGGTGCAACTGCATTAAATTATCTCCCATAAGTGGGGCTGCAACTATTTCAAGTTTGGCTCTCCAACAGTGGGGCAATAACCCTCACACGAGATATTCCTTGTTATTACCTTAAATTTTCATACCTTTCTAAACTGGGAAGTCGCTGTTCGGTTTTTTTTTCGCTCGTGGTGATGCTAAGAATATGGAATTTCAATAGTGGCCCGTTCTTTAAAAATCTGATTATCCCTTTAGCCCACTGTTTCCTACAAGGAAATGTGTAAATGTCAATTGAAGGTTTTTCTAAATTAATAAGTAGAAAGAATAATAAGCTTTTGTAGTAATAATTTATACTAGAGTGAGTAGAGAAAGTTATGTAAATGCAACACATCATATTTTTAACAAAAAATTTAACTTTTGTCACAACCTTATATTCCGGATATGATTTACATTATGGTTTCTCTTATCATCCAACAGCTGCGCTAGTGTTCCACTTCACCGGAATGCTGTGCTGTATCCTGTTTCTGCGCCTCGCCTGGAAATGGCCTCAACTCGTTCTGTTGTGGCAACAAGTTGAACGTAACCAAGCGCACTACGGCTACCCGAAGAAACTCAACCTTAAAATAAAGCTTATGATGACAACAGTGCTGCTCGTCGCGCTGGGTAAGGCAGTAATGGTAATTTACGACACTCGTAACATCTTAACTTAAAAGTTGCCCATCTGGAAAATAGGCCAAACACTTCCAGAACTCGTAACTATGGGTTTTAGTGTTATTAAACACTACAGACTGCTTTAGTTCTATGTAGTTCCTATAATATACATCGAGTGTATGGAATCGTGCAGATATAATGTGCAGAGGTTTATGTTGGTAATAAAATGCGAAAGCGCCCTGCCACGCCCCTGCTGAGCGCGGTGACGTCGCGGTAACATGTGCGAGTCGCATTCGGTAGGTCCCAGGTTGGAACCCTAGCGACCACACTCTGACCCATGGGTTTTAATGGTTTCTCCGGGTCGGCAGGCGAATGCTTCAGTAGTTCATCTTCTGACACGACCCTCCTGCCGCATTTCCTGTATCCATTATCTTCCTTCTCATCTATTTAGGGTAGTAGAACCAAGCGACGGTATTCGGCGGGATGTGACTGGGCGATGGATGTGCGCTCTGTGGAAGTTTCATCTTCACATCGTCCAGGGACCGCTCGGCAGGAACCGCAGGACGCTCAAAGGCTCTGGGCTCAATAGAGTGGGCTCAGGCGGTGTTGGAGGTCTTTAATCTGAAAACATTATGGGCCCCGTCTATGCTTGCGGCCATCGTTATCCGGATCTGGTCCCCTCCCTCCCGGGAGTCAAGGTAGAATCATAAGCGGCCGGCTGGTCTATGTGCGGTGCTCTGCCCCGTGTCCGTAACTTAACTTTTACCTGCTACACCCCTTACCTGGCCCTAGCACTCCACTTAATGTTTGTTTAACTCCTTCCTTTTCCTTCGCTTCTGGGTGCTGTCGGGCGGGAGCTCCTTCGGGGTACACCCGAAGGCTCTGGGCTCAATAGAGTGGACTCAGGGGGCGTTGGAGGTCTTCAATCTGAAAACAGTAGGGTCCAAGTCTGTGCTTGTGGCCATCGTTATCCGGATTTAGTCCCTCTTGGGGTCTATCTCCTGATTCCTTCCTCCCAGTAGTCACGGTAGAATTACAAGGGGTCGGCTGGTCTGTGTGCGGTGCTCTGCCTCGCTTCAGGAGGCCCCTCTGCTCGTGTCCGTAACTTTACTTTTACCTGCCACACCCCTTACCTGGCCCTGGTACTCCACTTAATGTTTGTTTAACTCCTCCCTTTTCTTTCGCTCCTGAGGCTGAGACCGACCTGTGTTCATAGGTTAATGTATGAGTGACTTTTAACATCAAATCAATACGAGATGGACTAGTCCATGAGCTAGTCTGCGAAGCATGCCTTCCAGCCACTCAGCTAAAATCTTTCCATACTTGTCACTCACCTAGTCCTGCCCTTTGTTCATAGGATAATGCGTGTGTGTCGCATTTGAATTCAAAACAATATATTTCTCTCAGGGCCGATGCGCAATACAAATAATAAGGAGATCCTACCAACATTAAATATAGAAAAACATAAGAAACCAGAAGCAACGGCACGTTTCAGTGCAATCGGCTGTACGATCTTTTAAAGCATGTAATATAAAGATTAAAACTCTGCCTGTAAGCCTAACTTTCTATAAAATTGTAGCAAAATGTTTTGCCTACATTAAAGTGAACGAACCGTTGAAGAGAGACCTCAGAAATTTTCAAATACTACACTAGTTGCAGAGGAGTAGAAACAAATGGAGGACCTGAATTGTACTAAATACTTTCTAAGCAGCATAAAGTTATAATTTTTAAACTCTCTTTTCTATGGTGTTCAGTTGTCGGTACATATTTATTTTAAATTATTCTACATGATGTAATTTCTGTATAAATTAACGAAATTTTTATACATCCTCGTAAATATCAAGATAAGAATGAGGAGAATATTGTTTGTTAACATGCTTAGTCGTGATGTTATAAAACAGTAACCTTCAGATTATGTAAACCTTTAAACAAAAACTTTTAAACATATACTTTCTCCCAATATATATTCAATAATTTCTCAGCACTTTATTAATATGGGTGGTATTAAAGTTTAATTATAAAATATTAGTTATTTTCGGAAAGCAATTTCATTGTGAGAAGCAGTTATCGAAAGAGTCAAAAATCAATAAAAGATTAGTGGAACTAATTTTAAAATATTAATGAAATTTAGTCTACATTAAACCCTGATTGCTGCATTAAAATCTCAAGTGAATTGACATGGAAAGATATGTGTCCTTAAATAAATAAGACACAAATCTTTATTTTAAATTAAGTACTTCTTATTTCATTTAGATCCGTCCGAATAACTCTTGGAAGATTTGTAGCCATTTTAAAGGTTCAAGTGACGGGAGTTGTTCCGTTGTCTGGAGGCTTGATTTTAGGGTATCCTCCACCTAAACAGATTACCTTCACCACGGTTTGGAGTCCTGTCAACCCCTGGATTTGATTTTGGAGCGTCCTTCCCCTATACACAGGCTACCTTCAATACGGTTTGGAATCCTACCAACTCCCGAATTTGATTTTGGGATGTCCTTCCCCTAGCAGGCTACCTTCACCACGGTTTATTCCTGTTAACTTCTGGATTTGATGTCCTTCCCCTAGCAGTCTACCTTCACCACGGCTTATTCCTGTTAATCCTGGATTTGATTTTGGGGTGTCCTTCCCCTATAGATAGGCTACCTTCAACACGGTTTGCAATCCTACCAACTCCCGAATTTGATTTTGTGATGCCCTTCCCCTAGCAGGCTACCTTCACCACGGTTTACTCCGTTAACTCCTCGATTTTATTTTGGGGTGACCTTCCCCTAGCAGGCTTCTTTCACCACGATTTATTCCTGTTAACTCCAGAATTTGATTTTGTGATGCCCTTCCCCTAGCAGGCTACCTTCACCACGGCTTATTCCTGTTAACTCCTGGAATTGATTTTCGGGTGTCCTTCCCCTATACATAGGCTACCTTCAACACGGTTTGGAATCCTACCAACTCCCGAATTTGATTTTGGGATGTCTTCCCCTAGACAGGCTACCTTCACCACGGTTTATTCCTGTTAACTCCTGGATTTGATTTTGGGGTATCCTTCTCCTATATATAGGCTACCTTCAACACGGTTTGGAATCCTACCAACTCCCGAATTTGATTTTGGGATGTCTTCCCCTAGACAGGCTACCTTCACCACGGTTTATTCCTGTTAACTCCTGGATTTGATTTTGGGGTGTCCTTCCCCTATATATAGGCTACCTTCAACACTGTTTGGAATCCTACCAACTCTCGAATTTGATTTTGGGATGTCTTCCCCTAGACAGGCTACCTTCAGCACGGTTTGGAGTCCTGTCCATTCCTCACGTAGTCCTGTGAAAGATTTCCTTAAGATGGTGTTATCTCCCAGCTAAGAGAATCTGGAGCTCATATGAGCAGGGATACTACTCTCATAAGTGAAGCTCTCTCGTTAGGAGAGTCCCCGTCCACTAACTTGAGTGTGAACCCTCAAAATGCAGATGAAAGAAGACTCCAAACAGCAGAAATGAGGTTTAGAATGAGACTAAGAATTTTAAAAGGCCTTGTAAGGTAAAAATCCACAAATAAAGTATTTTTGTTAAAGTATATGATTTAACGAAACCAACATTTCTTCATACGTATTCACAAAATGAATTATTTTCCTTAAATTCTATGTTTTAACAAAACCAAAAATAGCATAAATCCGGCGTCTTTATTGCCATTCTTCATATCTTTACTTATGTTGTCACTAGTTGTCTCTTGTAACGGAACCTCAGCACCACGAAATGTATAGTTCCTTGGTAATAAACTGAAACAGTTGCTTACAAATGTTTATCATAACTGACAAGAAGTAGGTAGAAAAATAAGCTTTTGCATGAGTACTATCTGATGTGCTATGAAATAGTACTGGTACTAAGCACATACGTTAAGTCTTTTTTCACAGATATTAAGTCTTTTTCCCTCTTGTTACTACAGTGGAATATCTACTCGGCCATGCGCACTCAGCGTTGATGGCATGGAGCTGTGCCTCAGAGGGTCAAGATGTCTTGAAGATGTATTTCTGTGTGGCTCACCCCCAAATATTCGAGGTCATGCGCTTCAACCCCTGGGTCGCCGCCTTCTCGGCCACCGTTAACCTGGTGGGTGGTTTCTACTGGAGCTTTGTGGATCTCTTCATCATGATTATAAGTGTGATCCTGGTTAGCCGGTTTCGACTCCTTAACAGTCATCTGAGACTCTTCACGGGAAAGGTAACCTGCATAATATATTCTAGTTAAGCTTGTGATTATAAGAAGCTCAAAATGACAAAATATATGAGATAAGCTCAATTAATTATAATAAATAAACTGTTTTAAAGTAATCCTTTAAATTACTGCTTATGTAGTCTGGTGGTTATAATACCACCTTTCGAATCCCGAAGTGCTAGCTGGAGGCCGAGGAATGTTTTTTTATTTTTCACTTCCCATTAGTAATTATTCTAAATTATTCTATTATTTTCATTACACATTTCGTTGTAGGCACAAGAAGCGGATTGCAATGTATTGACTGTGAAATTCCACTCTTTTCATAACCAAGAGAAACAAAAGAATGGTGAGCAAGCACTTTAAAGAAACAAGTATTGAAAAATTCCAAGGGCAATACAAATGCCTAGTTCATGCTACAAAAATGGCGTAAAATGTGTATTTTAACAAGAGTAAGAGTAAGCTTTGTCAATCTGTTATGAATAACCTGCCCCGCCTGTTTGCAGAAAATTCAAGATACTTATTTATACTGATTTAAAGAAAATACTGCAATTATAATTCTGAAAGCTGTTATATAGGCCAGGGACTATAGGTAACTAAATGGTATGGACGATTTAGGCATTTTTATGAAAATAAAAAATAATATCATTAATTCATATTGTCACGCCCTTAATTTGAAAGTGTTCATTTGAGAGCGTAGCAGGATTAAGGATTGGTGACCCTCTCTAAGCACCAAGACCTGGTTAACGAAAATGATAACATAGATTTAATATAGTGAGCAAATAAAGACAACGTAAATGAGCAAGCCATTCTGAAAATAAGTGTCTAAGAGAGTTCAGTGTTTAGTTATGCATTACCTGGAACAGATGTAACGTTGGATTTCATGGCCATAGGTGGGCGTTGATCTGGGCAGCGCCTCCGGCCTCACTTGAGGTTGGTTCTATTAAGACTGCCCTGCACATTAATTTATGGAGGGATTTTTATATTATAGCTACACGCCTCCACACAGGACATGGTCATATATAGAGATAACCTCTATTCTATGAGTTGGCATCAACAACCTAAATAGTACCATATGACTGGCACTGAATGACCAGTTCATGCATCCTAGTCTGCACCATGTGAAGTAAGAATGCAAGAAATAAGCTTCACATGAACCAAATTCTAAAGAAAAGTAACTTTTAGGGAAATAATTTAACTGAACTTGGCCCATACGATACAATATAAAGGGTAGTTTGGGGTGGAAGAGACCGAGCGTAGTGGCTCCGATGGCTACGTCCGTGGTCCACGATCGGGAGTCCCAGGTTCGATCACCGCGGCCGTCCATTCTGGCCCATGGGTTCTTTGTGGTTTCCGCGCGTAGACAGATTAATGCTGTGGTGGCTCATCTTCCACCACGACTCTCCTCCCTCTCAGTACCTGTACCCATCATCTTCCTTGTCATCTGTTTCAGTGTTGCAGGACCAACTAACGTATTCGACGGGTTACGGCTGGACGGTGGCTCGAGCAATCTAGAAGTTCGGTCTCTCCTCCATTTGGACACCGCCCCGGGGACGTGTTGCTTCTTTGTGAGTAGGACCGACCGTACGGCGTCGAATGCGTTCTATCTGGAAACTTTAAGAAACGTCCATACTTGCGGCGTTGTCATGCGGATCTGATCGCCCTTCTGGGTCTCTCCCCTCATTCCTCCCTCCTATGGGTTACTTTGGAAGCAAAACGTGTCACTATGGCCTACTTCCAGTGTTCTGCTCCGGTTTCGTGAGTCCGTCCGTGATGTGTTCCTTAACCTTTTGGGGTGGAGGATTTTCTTTAAAATCTTCGCTTTGCATGTTTCGTACTTATTTAACTTCTCGTTTTGATGCTGTTCAGTTGAGTTGAGGAGGTCTCAAAACATGTATATCTGTTTAAATTTATACACCTAATGTATGAGTTAAATACAGTATATCATCTACCGACTATATGTAGGCGGCAGAGAATGTAAAAACGTGGTAGATGTAAATTCATTGAAGATTCAGCGAAAGTTGCATTAAATATAATGAACAGCCAATTCTGACTGCTTCCGTGATGGAGTAGTTGGCACCAGAGGTTCCGGGTTAGATTTTGGGCTAAGCAATGGAGTTCCTCTTTAATTAGAACCAGTGCTAACCTCTCGCAAAGTCTGGAATTATAAATGTAGTAGTAAATGAGAGCGAGTTCCCGTCAAGAATGATTTAAAACCAACGTTTAGAAAACCTATAATTCAAAGACTTACTAACATCACATTATTTGTGTATATGTATATAAATCACATCCGATATATTTGCTACGTTACTCGCGTTAACGTTAAACCTAGGAATCTAAAATTTCAAGCATGTCCGTTTGATCTTAAGAGTTATCCAAAAGTTGCAACATGGAATAATTCGAAAACGGCTAACGTTAGAAAAAAGTTGACAAATTTTAATGAGCTCTATATATTTGGGTACATATCTCTAATTTTATAACAATGATCTGTTTTCCTTATTATAAAATTATACATAATACAATCCGAAAAAGAGATGTTCTCATAATATTCACAATAAATATATTAAACATATAAATTTATTCCTCGTGACGGTACTATGACTTTGCCCTGTTTTTAAACTGTCACTCCTCTAAGTTCTCGCTGTCTGTTTTGTCCTGGTTCAATATTTACTGAGACTTCACTTAGTTCACACTGTCACTTCACTAAGGTGAACTGTTCAATTCTCTATCACATCACTTCCTTCGTGATGTAGCCTCTTCTTCTGGATGATTCGTTCGCTAAAGAATCGAACACAAGACCTACACAATCTCTCGATCCATAGCAGCCCCCGTTGTACCACAGCAGTCGCCACAAAGGCGCTCGGAAAGCAGCACGCCTCGTCTCACCGGAAACTCACCCGCCAACTAGCTCGCTGACTGACACCTCTCGCGAAAACTCTCGCTTATATACGCAATGAAATCATCCACAGAACACTCGGCCAGTTAGAGGCGGAGCCCCTGAAGGCTCTGTTCTATCCCCCACGCTTTTCAGCGTCTTCATGGCAGAACTTCCAACGCAGCAGCAAATCGAAATGGCCCAGTATGCTGACGACGTGCTGCTGTACTGCTCAAACAAAAACTTAATCAGAGCCTTCAACCCAATACAGAGACACCTCCGTCTCATCCAGCAGTGGTGCCGGCGTTGGCGCATGTCCGGTAACGCGGACAAGAGCCACGCCATGCTTCTAACGAAGCGCCACATCCCCGCAGACTGCTCCACATTTCAATTTCGAGGCCGAAGGATTGAATGGAGAAATTCTATAACCTACCTGGGAGTGAAGTTGGATAAGGGTCTAACTTTTCGCGAGCACATCTGGACGCAGGGGGCGATTGCCTCCTTGTACCCGATGCTGAGATCCAGGATGCCTGTTCGTCTAAAGATACACCTTTTCCGAGCCCTGATAGTCCCCCTCATGCTTTACGTCTGCGAGGTCTGGGGCATGGCCGCAGACAGCTGGCTGCTACGGCTACAACGGGCGCAGAATAGGGGACTTCTGTCCATTTATTCTGTCGGCCGCGCCTTCCCCGTGAGCCTAATACATGAAGCCTCATCTCTTCCATATGTGGAAGATGAAATTAGGAGCCGGGCTACAAATTTTGCGCCAGTTTTACCAAACCATCAGAGTATCCTGGTCAGATCACTTGGGGATTACAACCCTAGAACTCGCCGTCTTCGGCGTCATCGGGTTCCCCGCATGGCATACGGGCACAACAGATGATCAAGGAGTTACACCAACAGCAGCTAAAGTAATCCTAACCAAGAGATGATTGGTCTCAAAATTCAATCCCAACCAAATAAATTGATAAACACACACACACACACCAGGGTGCAGAAAGGCCGCTGCATCCTAACAGGCAGCTCGAGGAGCTACATGCTTCCTACTTTCTATCATTACTACCTAAACCGTAAACCGTCATCCTTAACCATCATTTCCTACTAAAAATAGTCATCCTGCGATAAAACCCTGATGAGGGTGGGCACGCAGCAAAAATTCACTCGGGCTAAAACTTGCCTGCCAGCAGCCAGTCGGAGTCAGAACACTCTAGAACTATTTAGACATACGGAGGAGAGGGGAAAAAACTTGCATGGTTATCTGTCGATAGCGCCCCTAATGTTTACGTTGGCGAGCACTACTTATTGTTGTTTATATCTGACTGCCTGGCGCCTAATTCCCGATAATCTTGATCCATACCCGCTGCATCAACGTATATTAAGCACATGATACTTTGATCAAAATCATTATAGTCATTTGTCAGAAATAAAAAGTAAGGAAACATTTTACATGAAAAGAGTAGTTTCAGGTGGGAGGATTTTTTTGAAAATGTTCTTATCATATCTTTGGAAGGTGCCATGTCTTGTAGTTAACCTTTCGTTTTTGAGTCCGCTGTTCACGTACACGAGCACAAACCGTTTAAAGTTGCTTTTTTATTTTGGGGACCTCAAAATAAGTATTTACTATTGTGCCTATTATAGGTAAGTAGTATAGAAAGTAATAAGAATAAAAAACTGTTTACTGCCCAGAAGAAAACCGGTATTCCGTAATGTTAGTTTATAGTAGATCACTGTGGTTTCTCACGTTTCTCTCTTTGCACCATATAAGGACGTAATAATTACAAAATCAGCAAAGAATTATTGTACCCTTTTACTATATCTAATAATGAATAACTTCTAATCAAAAAAATAAAGGATAATAAGATTAATGCCAATCCAATAAGTGTTAAAGTAAGGTGATACAGAATGTAACTACAATAGTTTATTTCGCATAACCTTTAAAACAGCACTTTGAATTATATTTTTCGATATGAATGTTAGTGTTTTATACTTTATAGCAGTACATCCATAAATCTGCAAGATTTTAAAAACCAGTCCTTTCTTCAAATCGTTTTCGCGTTTCACTTAATTTAGTGGCTATACATGCTAATCACTTAGCTCTAAATGCCTTATTTAGCATCCATATGCATCTTTTTCTACTCTTTATACTACAATACAAATCTGTTGGAGAATTGCCGCGTTTCAAGGGAGTTTCATCCTAGCGATTATGCCAGGATGCAATACTAATCTCTTGGAGAAGTTGCCGCATTTGAAGGGAGTTCCATCCTAGGTTCGCTAACCTGAATACGAATCTGTCGGAGAAGTTGCCGCATTTCAAGGGAGTTTCATCCTAGTCGTTATACCAGCCTGCAATACGAATCTGTCGGAGAATACGCCATATCTCAAGCGGATTCCACCCTAGTGGCTATTCAAGCTGCAAAAAAAAATCTATCAGAGAAGTTCCCGCAATTAAAGAGAGTTATATCCTAGTGGTTAATACCAGGGTGAATACGAATCTGTCGAAGAAGTAGCCGCATATCGAGGGATTTCCACCCTGGTCGTTAAACCAAGCTGAAATATGAATCTGTCGCAGAAATTGCAGCATTTCAAGGGGATACTACCCTAGTGCTTATAGCAAACTGCAGTATGAACATGTCGGAGAAGTTGCCGCATCGCAAGGGATTCCGACCTACTGGGTTATACTAAGTTGCAATACGAATATGTCGGAGAAGTTGTCGCATTTCCAGGGATTCCGTCCTAGTGGGTTATACTAAGTTACAATACGAATATGTCGGAGAAGTTGTCGCATTTTGAAGCAATTCCACCTTAGTCATTATACCAAGTGAGCCACATTGGCTCCCGCTTCATAGACATTATTACGCTGCCCAGATTCCAGAATGTCTCTGTCGGGCTGAGCATCATGTGTATTCGATCCATTGCGCCTGCCTTGGAGGAATTGTTATCAGCGGTAACAGCTCGCTGTTTTATTGGCTACGTTCCTGTAGAAAGCTCTCAGCAGATGTCAGTGTAGAGAATTACGAGCGTGGCGCTGTGTGACCTCATGACGTCAGGATCACGTGAGGGGAAGGCTTGAGTCACCCCCATATTGAAGAGGACGAGTGGTGCTCACCGGCTGTTAGAAAGTGAAGCTTTAAAGTCGGATCTATGGAAGCGATATCGTGCTTTATCGTGCTTTTCGGCATTTCAAAATTTCGACTTGAAACAGTTTTATAAATACTTTTTTTCAAACTTTAAGATCAGAGTGTGTGCTGATATAAACTTGGGACTGAGAAATACCGCGTGAATAATTATTTCTTGTATATAATTGTAAAACTATCAACGGACGGAAATATGGCAAGAGGAACTAATGCCTGTAGGGTGAATTTGTAAAAGTGTTTCATTTGAACTGTAATGTTGAAACGTGTTACAATTCTTTGAGAATGAATGCATTTCATTGTATGTCTATAACAAACTTGTTGAGTTTGTTATGACAGCCTTAAATTTTGTCTTTTCCTGCTTTACCAATAAGTTAAAAATGTGTATCCTCTAGAGAACTTCAAGTTTGAAGTGTAGAAAATAGGCCTAGCATTTTTATATTACGTATTCTGTCAGCATAGTATGAACTTATCTTTGATATCTTTATTACATAACATATAAAATAAAATTAGAATCCCTAATTACAATATGGTAGCAGAATCCTGATAGAGCATCCCAGTAAAAAGTAAACTTATAAAACTATCGTGCTAATCAAGTTGCAATACGAATGTGTCAGAGAACTTGTCGTATTTCAAGGGGATTCCATCCTAGTCCTATACCAAACTGCAATACGAACTTGTCGGAGAAGTTACCACATTCCTGGTGGATTCCCGCCTAGTGCTTATACCACATTGCAATACGAATGTGTCGGAGAAGTTGCCGCATTTCAAGGAGATTCCTTCCTAGTGCTTATACCAAACTGGAATACGAATGTGTCGGAGAAGCTGCCACATTTCAAGGGGATTCCATCCTAGTGCTTATACCAAACAACAATACGAATGTGTCGGAACAGTTGCCGCATTTCAAGGGGATTCCATCCTAGTCCTTATACCAATCTGCAATACAAATTTGTCGGAGAATTTGCCACATTCTTAGTGGATTTCCGCCTAGTGCTTATACCAAACAGCAATACGAAAGTGTCGGAGAAGTTGCCGCATCTTAGTCCTTATACCAAACTGCAATACACATTTGTCGGAGAAGTTGGCACATTATTAGTGGATTCCCGCCTAGTGCTTATACCAAACAGCAACACGAATGTGTCGAGAAGTTGCCGTATTTCCAGGGGATTCCATTCTAGTCCATATACCAAACTGCAATAAGAACCTGTCGGGAAAGTTGCCACATTCCTGGTTGATTCCCGCCTAGTGCTTATTCCAAGCTGCAATACCAACCTGTCGGAGAAGTTGCCGCATTTCCAGGGGATTCCATGCTAGTGATTACACCAAACTGCAACACGAACTTGTCGGAGAAGGGGCCGCATTTCCAGGGAATTCTTTCCTAATGATTACAGCAAACTGCAATACGAACATCTCGGAGAATTTGCCGCATTTCCAGGGAATTCTATCCTAGTGATTACACCAAACTGCAATACGAACTTGTCGGAGAAGGGGCCGCCTTTCCTAATGATTACAGCAAACTGCAATACGAACATGTCGGAGAAGTTGCCACATTTCCAGGGAATTCTATCCTTGTGATTGCACCAAACTGCAATACGAACATGTCGGAGAAGTGGCCGCATTTCCAGGGAATTCTATCCTTGTGATTGCACCAAACTGCAATACGAACATGTCGGAGAAGTGGCCGCATTTCCAGGGAATTCTATCCTAGTGATTACACCAAACTGCAATACAAACATGTCGGAGAAGTTGCCGCATTTCAAGGGAATTCTATCCTTGTGATTACACCAAACTGCAATACGAACATGTCGGAGAAGTTGCCGCATTTCAAGGGAATTCTATCCTTGTGATTACACCAAACTGCAATACAAACATGTCGGAGAAGTTGCCGCATTTCAAGGGAATTCTATCCTTGTGCTTACACCAAACTGCAATACGAACATGTCGGAGAAGTGGCCACATTTCAAAGGAATTCTATCCTAGTGATTACACCAAACTGCAATACGAACATGTCGGAGAAGTGGCCACATTTCAAGGGAATTCTATCCTTGTGATTACACCAAACTGCAATACAAACATGTCGGAGAAGTGGCCGCATTTCCAGGGAATTCTATCCTAGTGATTACACCAAACTGCAATATGAACATGTCGGAGAAGGGGCCGCCTTTCCTAATGATTACAGCAAACTGCAATACGAACATGTCGGAGAAGTTGCCACATTTCAAAGGAATTCTATCCTAGTGATTACACCAAACTGCAATATGAACATGTCGGAGAAGTTGCCGCATTTCAAGGGAATTCTATCCTTGTGATTACACCAAACTGCAATATGAACATGTCGGAGAAGGGGCCGCCTTTCCTAATGATTACAGGAAACTGCAATACGAACATGTCGGAGAAGTGGCCGCATTTCCAGGGAATTCTATCCTAGTGATTACACCAAACTGCAATACAAACATGTCGGAGAAGTGGCCGCATTTCCAGGGAATTCTATCCTTGTGATTACACCAAACTGCAATACAAACATGTCGGAGAAGTGGCCGCATTTCCAGGGAATTCTATCCTAGTGATTACACCAAACTGCAATACAAACATGTCGGAGAAGTTGCCGCATTTCAAGGGAATTCTATCCTTGTGCTTACACCAAACTGCAATACGAACATGTCGGAGAAGTTGCCGCATTTCAAGGGAATTCTATCCTAGTGATTACACCAAACTGCAATACGAACATGTCGGAGAATTTGCCGCATTTCCAGGGAATTCTATCCTAGTGATTACACCAAACTGCAATATGAACATGTCGGAGAAGGGGCCGCCTTTCCTAATGATTACAGCAAACTGCAATACAAACATGTCGGAGAAGTTGCCACATTTCCAGGGAATTCTATCCTTGTGCTTACACCAAACTGCAATATGAACATGTCGGAGAAGTTGCCACATTTCCAGGGAATTCTATCCTTGTGCTTACACCAAACTGCAATACAAACATGTCGGAGAAGTTGCCGCATTTCAAGGGAATTCTATCCTTGTGCTTACACCAAACTGCAATACGAACATGTCGGAGAAGTTGCCGCATTTCCAGGGAATTCTATCCTTGTGCTTACACCAAACTGCAATACGAACATGTCGGAGAAGTTGCCACATTTCAAAGGAATTCTATCCTAGTGATTACACCAAACTGCAATATGAACATGTCGGAGAAGGGGCCGCCTTTCCTAATGATTACAGCAAACTGCAATACGAACATCTCGGAGAATTTGCCGCATTTCCAGGGAATTCTATCCTAGTGATTACACCAAACTGCAATACGAACTTGTCGGAGAAGGGGCCGCCTTTCCTAATGATTACAGCAAACTGCAATACGAACATGTCGGAGAAGTTGCCACATTTCCAGGGAATTCTATCCTTGTGATTACACCAAACTGCAATACGAACATGTCGGAGAAGTTGCCACATTTCCAGGGAATTCTATCCTTGTGATTACACCAAACTGCAATACGAACATGTCGGAGAAGTGGCCGCATTTCCAGGGAATTCTATCCTTGTGATTACACCAAACTGCAATACGAACATGTCGGAGAAGTGGCCGCATTTCCAGGGAATTCTATCCTTGTGATTACACCAAACTGCAATACGAACATGTCGGAGAAGGGGCCGCCTTTCCTAATGATTACAGCAAACTGCAATACGAACATGTCGGAGAAGTTGCCACATTTCCAGGGAATTCTATCCTTGTGATTACACCAAACTGCAATACGAACATGTCGGAGAAGTTGCCGCATTTCAAAGGAATTCTATCCTAGTGATTACACCAAACTGCAATATGAACATGTCGGAGAAGTTGCCGCATTTCAAAGGAATTCTATCCTAGTGATTACACCAAACTGCAATACGAACATGTCGGAGAAGTTGCCGCATTTCAAAGGAATTCTATCCTTGTGATTACACCAAACTGCAATACGAACATGTCGGAGAAGTTGCCGCATTTCAAAGGAATTCTATCCTAGTGATTACACCAAACTGCAATACGAACATGTCGGAGAAGTTGCCGCATTTCAAAGGAATTCTATCCTTGTGATTACACCAAACTGCAATATGAACATGTCGGAGAAGTTGCCGCATTTCAAAGGAATTCTATCCTAGTGATTACACCAAACTGCAATATGAACATGTCGGAGAAGTTGCCGCATTTCCAGGGAATTCTATCCTTGTGATTACACCAAACTGCAATACGAACATGTCGGAGAAGTTGCCGCATTTCCAGGGAATTCTATCCTTGTGATTACACCAAACTGCAATACGAACATGTCGGAGAAGTTGCCGCATTTCAAGGGAATTCTATCCTTGTGATTACACCAAACTGCAATATGAACATGTCGGAGAAGTTGCCGCATTTCAAAGGAATTCTATCCTAGTGATTACACCAAACTGCAATATGAACATGTCGGAGACGTTGCCGCATTTCCAGGGAATTCTATCCTTGTGATTACACCAAACTGCAATATGAACATGTCGGAGAAGGGGCCGCCTTTCCAGGGAATTCTATCCTTGTGATTACACCAAACTGCAATATGAACATGTCGGAGAAGTTGCCGCATTTCCAGGGAATTCTATCCTTGTGATTACACCAAACTGCAATACGAACATGTCGGAGAAGGGGCTGCATTTCCAGGGAATTCTATCCTTGTGATTACACCAAACTGCAATATGAACATGTCGGAGAAGTTGCCGCATTTCAAAGGAATTCTATCCTAGTGATTACACCAAACTGCAATATGAACATGTCGGAGAAGTTGCCGCATTTCCAGGGAATTCTATCCTTGTGATTACACCAAACTGCAATACGAACATGTCGGAGAAGTTGCCGCATTTCCAGGGAATTCTATCCTTGTGATTACACCAAACTGCAATACGAACATGTCGGAGAAGGGGCTGGATTTCCAGGGAATTCTATCCTTGTGCTTACACCAAACTGCAATACGAACATGTCGGAGAAGTTGCCACATTTCAAAGGAATTCTATCCTAGTGATTACACCAAACTGCAATACGAACATGTCGGAGAAGTTGCCACATTTCCAGGGAATTCTATCCTTGTGCTTACACCAAACTGCAATACGAACATGTCGGAGAAGTTGCCACATTTCCAGGGAATTCTATCCTTGTGATTGCACCAAACTGCAATACGAACATGTCGGAGAAGTGGCCGCATTTCCAGGGAATTCTATCCTTGTGATTACACCAAACTGCAATATGAACATGTCGGAGAAGTTGCCACATTTCCAGGGAATTCTATCCTTGTGATTGCACCAAACTGCAATACGAACATGTCGGAGAAGTGGCCGCATTTCCAGGGAATTCTATCCTTGTGCTTACACCAAACTGCAATACGAACATGTCGGAGAAGTTGCCACATTTCCAGGGAATTCTATCCTTGTGATTACACCAAACTGCAATACGAACATGTCGGAGAAGTTGCCACATTTCCAGGGAATTCTATCCTTGTGATTGCACCAAACTGCAATACGAACATGTCGGAGAAGTTGCCACATTTCCAGGGAATTCTATCCTTGTGATTGCACCAAACTGCAATACGAACATGTCGGAGAAGTTGCCACATTTCCAGGGAATTCTATCCTTGTGATTACACCAAACTGCAATACGAACATGTCGGAGAAGTTGCCGCATTTCAAGGGAATTCTATCCTTGTGCTTACACCAAACTGCAATATGAATATGTCGGAGAATTTGCCGCATTTCCAGGGGATTCAATCCTAGTGCTTACATCAAACTGCAATACGTATGTGCCGGATAAGTTGCCGCATTTCAAGGAGTCCTTATGCTAGTGTTTTTACCAAACAGCAATACGAATTTGTCGGAAAAGTTGCCGCGTTTCTAGGGGATTTAATCCTAGTCTTATTCCAAACTACAATACGAATATGTCGGGGAAGTTGCCGCAGTTCTAGGGTATTCCATCCTAGTACATACAACAAACTGCAATACGAATGTGTCG
Source organism: Deroplatys truncata (assembly GCA_030765065.1). NCBI lineage: Eukaryota > Metazoa > Arthropoda > Insecta > Mantodea > Mantidae > Deroplatys > Deroplatys truncata. The sequence goes on along the minus strand of CM060988.1, from coordinate 167,925,232 downwards.
GAGAAGTTGCCGCATGTCAAGGGAATTTCATCCTAGTATAGGTTCTTTCAACAAGAGTGTCCTATCTTTGAATTTAAATAAAGCATAAATATATATAAATGTTAGAGATTTTATTTTTTTTATTTTGGAACATAATTAATGTCATTACGTGTGGAAGAGAACATCAGTTAAGTGACCGCCGCGACTTTGTTGGGTTGTGCGTATACGCTTGACTCAATTTTCAGTGACAGAAGAACGTAAATTAGGTCCAACTTTACGAATAACACTGTGATGTTATTCATAAGATCATTTACTGTTTCTGGCTTGTTGACTTAAACTCGAGGTTTAACATTACCCCACAAGAAGTAATCCAACAGCATTAAATCACATGACCTCGGGGGTCAGTTAACTTCACCACCACGGGAAATGATGAAACCTCCTAACTTCCCCTTCAAAAGATCGATTGTTTCGAGAGAAGTATGACTTGTGGCACCGTCTTGCTGGAACCAGATGTTTCCGAGATCCATACCATCCAATTGAGGCCATACCATCCCTTATAAGAGCACGGTATCTTTCTCCATTGCCAGAGCTTCTCCATCTTCATCTTGGAAAAAATCTGGACCAATGATTCCACCATACCAAAATCCACACCACACAGTAACCTTTTGGGCATGACGTGGTCATTCTTGAATCTGAATTGGATTGCGGTTGCTCCAAAGCGGCAATTTTGTTTGTTAACACAACCATTCTTCCAAACGTCGGCTTCGTCGCTGAAGATGATTATTGGAATAAAATCCGAGTCAGCTTCCAATTGCTCCATAGCCCAGTCAGCGAGTACACGGTGCAACCCATGGTCGTTGGGCTTTAGTTCTTGAGTTAAAACCACTTTGTAAGCGTGAAACGTCAAGTCCAGATGCAGAATTCGCCAAGTTGTGGTCGGCGAGAGCCCCAATTCTTGCGCTCGAGGAGCAATTGATTTGTTTCCGTTCTCGCGTACATGCTCACGAACGGCGCCTATGTTTTGGTAGGAGCGCTTTCGTCGATTACATACAGGCGTTCTTTGACCGCTGACAGAACCACTTCTTTCAAATTTATCGATCAAACGCCGAATCATTCTCTCGCAGGGACGATTATGCACACCGTAAACTTCACGCAATACACGGAAGGTTTGGCGAACAGATGATCCATTTTGATACTAAATTTTCACAATTTCTACGCGTTGCTGAATGTTGTAACTTTCCATGGCTAATTGTCAATAACAACTGTAACCACATGAAAAAATGGCTGCTGTAACTCAATAACAACGGCAGCTATCACATGTTAAAGGTAGGATACTCTTGTTGAAAGACCCTTTACTTACACCAATCTGCAATACGAATATGTTGGAGAAGTAGCCGCACTTTGAGGGGGTTCTACCCAAGTCGTTATTACAGGCTGCAATATAAAATATCTTTCGCAGATCTTGCCGCCCCTCAGGGGGGTTCCGTCCTAGTGGTTATACTGTACTGCAATACAAACCTGTCTTCCTTACTTATTATGCTTTTACATTCTTACTTTCTGCCTATAGTAAGAAGATGAAGTATTGTATTCCAACCCAAAATTTGATATCGAGATTTTATTAGAAATACACGTTTTGAGGCTACCAGAAATCCAAAAATCAGTTTTAGAAAGCTATTCTTGTGTCTGTCTACTTTCCTACTTGCCTGTCTGTCTTTAGCATAACTCAAAAACGAAATCTTGCTTAAATGTAAAATTGCTTTTCATCGCTCTTATAAGGAATGCCATACTAAGTCTTTCAGAAATATTCATTACTATCCTTTACAAGGAAACTGCTTCCTTATTTATTTAATTTTTAAAAGAAGGCAATAATAAGTTTGATAAACGTCCATATGTTTAGGATATTGCATGAGAAATTAAATCTACTTTGAATGCTTTGGAATATTCTGTGAAGTTCTCTTCATTCAGAATGGCCTTTTTATAACTGATAAACTGTAATAAATTGCTGCACAAAAAATGTAGATCTCATTAAAGCAACAATTTAGGTCATATACAAACCTTTGAGGCGTTAAATGTTTCCGAGATATTTGTTGTTAGTATAGATTTACAAATTCTTATACTCTTTCTAAGTGATAAGCTGCTATTAGCTTTTACTCCTGCTCGTATAAAAAATGTGGAACTTCAGTAAAGCCAGAAAATAGCAATCGTATTCTTAAATATCTGACTATCGCTTTAACGTACTGTATTTTTCTTATGCTTACGAGGTTTGTGAATGTGTAATGAAATTTTATCTCGTTTAAGAGTACCCAGTGTGAAGAATCCTAGAAACGCCACGCCATCTGTCGGGAATTGAGCTAAGCTTACTCGAGCATTATATTTGTATGATTGTAACGTTGGCTAGACCAAGAGCGAAAGATGTTAGCCGCGAATATATATGCAATACGTTAGTGTCAATAAATGTGTAAAAGTTAGTTATTTACGGTGTACTTCATTTGCGGCTATCACCAGACAGAAGATCCTTTCATAGACGTCAGCTAGCTGTTCCCCCACACCCAGTAGAATTGCTAAATATTCCGCTTTTTCTAAATGGTTTTAAATTTTCAACATATGCTGCTCTAACACAATTATAAGTGTGTTTTAAATTTTATGTTATATATTTAATACATTTCTGAGAAAAAAAATTTACTTTGAATATCTAATTAATCACGTGTTGCCACAATGTAGAAATCCTAATCCTTAAAACTAAAAATATTACCTATTTATTTAAACATAATACACAAAACTGGCACATAGAAGCATTTCATTCTTCAGTTCGTTTCAGAATAAAACTAAAACTTTAAATATAATTTTGGCAACAATTTATTCTAAGTTGTCGAATTAATTTGGTCATATATTGCGCAATTTAAAGGTATAGCAAACCCCATATGCCAGTTTCTTTCTAGTTCATTCTGTATGATTTTCTTGTGAAATCTTGAACAAGATTTGTTGAAACCTACGTCTTATTGAACAGTTTTAATCCACAAAAGTGTAGGAAAAGTCAAAGTCGAGTAAATGGCGTTGGAAATAATTACAGGCCATTAAGTCGTGTGCTCTTGGGCATGTAAATGGTCACGTGTTGAAGGTTTAAAAGCCTTGCGATGAAACACCATTGTGCCTATTTAAAGATAATGGTTCAATGCATTTTTTGCCACAAAAAAATTAATTTTTTAATGTTGTGAAAATGTTTACCAAATTTCAGCTACAGGTAGCCTTAAATAGAAGTATTTAGAATCCAATAATCCTCTTATTGTACAAACAGCTCCAAGCCAAGATACAGCACATGGCACATCTTCATGTAGCCGTTCAATATTGCAGGAAATGCCAGAGGGCTTCTGGCGAGAATCCAGAGAAGATTATAACAGTTTATCTTATCTCACCAAAACATTGGATCAAAGCATCTCCGGAATTGTGCTGCTTAGCTTCGCCACGAACCTCTTCTACATCTGCCAGCAGCTGTTCAATAGCATGAAGTAAGTTAAAACAGATTTGTAATGCTTTATAGACTGTCACACGCTATGTACTGATTGTGCTATAACCATCAGGGGAATTTCTTAAATGTGCAACCACCCTGCAGCACTTGTAATCTCGGCCAGCGCTTGCCTTCGCGTTCTTGGTCGGTTGTTAGATTATGAAAAAATGACTTTAAAATCAAGGTTAAACGATGGTTGTATTTGCCACATAAAATATAAATCTGTATACCCTATAGTGAGCTAGACCAGCTTAAAGAAAGCTACTCTAGGATGTGGATTACGTCATAAATACATACTTACATTGTGTAATTGTATGAAAATAAATTTGTCGTTCTTATGTAGAGCACGTTAGAGCTAAAACATTTTAAAACAGTTTTATTTATACTTAATGTATTTATACAATTCAGTAACATTTTATATTCAGTTATTTTTTTAAATGAAAGAAATCCTCCTCTGTATAGAAGGTGTGGGTAATGATATATCTTTACAATGCTAACTTGAATTTATTTTTATTAGTTTTCGGTTCCTTAATATATGATCAAAGTGAATTAAATAATAGTATACCATTGTAGTAAGCCCCTTTTTGAAACACTTGTAGGTTATTGCTTGACCTGTGTAAGTCCTGCCCATTTCTGGTTTGTTTGCTCTATATGTCTGAATTTTTATGAACACTTCTGGGTTCCACTATAATCAATAAATAATGCAAGCTAATAAAGTGTGAAAAAGCAGCATTTAAATATACATAGTATTTGTTTAGACGTGTGGCCGTATTACATGGAATTGTTTGTCTTGCACTGCGCTGTTCTACAGTTCCCTCTACACTTTCTCTTCTATGGTAATCAGTTGATGCAATTTCTGTACTGTATAAGATCGATTAGTCGTGAGATCGCGTGATTTTTGTGTTATACTGCGTTAGTGTTGTTATAATGGCAAAGTCTCCGTATACTTAGCACAATAAACTTCATGTATGTTTCCTATGTGACAAAAACACTTGTAGGTAAGTAAGACGGTCATTTATGTACTGACTCTCTGCTTAAAAGATAGAATCAGATTGAAAAACTTAATACCACAGCAGGGATTTCAACCAGGCTCTTCCGCTTTCCCTGCTGTTCGTGCGCGTCACAGAGAAACCATTCATAATCTTGTAAATAGATTTAGGGATACGGTACATATCTTTGATAAAACCCGAAAATACACCGTTGTGTTCTTACAGAGGAAAAACTAGATGACATCGGAGGAAACTATAACAAAGTCCAAAGAAATCTCTGAGATAGCTTGCACTAGAATCGCAAACCTCGGCTTAGAATGCCACTCAACTTTAAAAACTAAAACCCTAAAATTAACTGCAATTATTGCACTAGGGCTGAGCCCCTTGAAATGCGGCAACTTCTCCGACACATTTTATTACAGATAGTATAAAAACTAGGATCTTACTACCTTGAAATGCGGTAACTTAGAAAATCTTGCATTGCAGCATAGTATAGGGTAGTTAAATTATATTCGAACCCACTCGTAGCCTCTCCCTACTGCGCGAGACAGCCGGCAGAGGCGGACTAAAATCCTTACCTTATAATAGATGCTAAAAATGTTTACCTTCTCCTCTCAAACAGGCAGTATATCTCGTACAAATGTTCTCGCTCACTCTCCGAAGCTCAGCAGCCGGAATTCTTGTGATGAAACGCTTCCTACGCTCAGAAAATTGGAATGTGGTGTGCGATAAGTGCTAGAAGAATAATAGGGCCCATATTCTTTGATGAAACAATAAATGCAGTGTGATATAAAGGGTTAATTCTGAGGCCATTTTGCAATCGTTTGACAGAAGAAGAGGAATCGTATGGTTGATTCCAGCAAAATTCTGCAACAGCACATACGGCTGCCGAATCATTACGCCCAATAAGAAAGGTATTTGATGACAGAATAATTAGTGTTGATTTGTTGCCCTCTCGTTCTCTTGACCCAATTAGTTGTGATTTTTATTTATGGGGTTCTTTAAAAGACAAAGTGTATCGTTCCAATCTTCGCACACTACAAGAACTTAGAGAAAACATTGTGCAAGAAATAACAATAATTCCTGCTGCTGAGCTCCGGAGAGTGAGCGAGAATGTTTACACGAGATATGATGCCTGTTTGAGAGCAGAAGATTAATATTTCCAGCATCTATTATAAGGTAAGGATTTTAGTCCGCCTCTGCCGACGTAATTACCCGGCGACTGCCGGCTGTCTCGCGCAGTAGAGAGAGACCGCGAGTGGGTTCGAATGTAACTTAACTACCCTATATAAGGACTAAGGTTCAACCTCCTTGAAATGTGGCAAGTTGCCCGACAAATTTGTATTTAAGTGTAGCATAAGAAAAATGGCTAAAATCCAAAAACTGCGGCAGCTTCTCCGACAGGCTTTTATTGAATATAGTGTAACCACTAGCTTTTAACTGGGGTCTAGTTCCCCTAGAAATGCGGTAACGTTTTCGACAGATTTGTATTGCAGTATGGTATAAGCTGAGACGTTTATAACCAGTAATCTTTCTACGTGAATGAACTACCAACCCTAATTCACAACCCCCACCAGCAGGAGCAGGATTTTCTTTCACGATAGCCTTCCCTTAGGAGGGTTGACTTTACTATATTTTTTAAAGTTCCCTGATTATGATTCTGTGTTTTTACTATTTTCTTTACCGCTTATAAGCTCAATTACGCAACACGCATACACATACAAATACCCATATCCATGGCGTGACTCGAACCCGCGACCTTCAGCTTGGAGGAGCGCCGGAGCTGTACACTTTAGCGACCACGGCTACGAGGGCCGGCTGCTATGGCTAAATGTGCCTCCTACAGCATCAGAGCCTCTTCGTCCAGTTTTCAGGGTTCTTGATGGGCCTTTACGGCTACCGTAACGGTACCGGGGCACACAAAGGCCCTACCCTATCTCATCCTATCAAGCTGTCCCCTACTTCTCCTTGCCCACCCCTCGGAAGTAGGCCACAGAGATTGGATCTAGACGGACATATTCAGGCAGCAGAGATGAGGTTTTTAAGAGCCGTCAAGTCTAAGGATTAATACCACAGGATAAATTATTGAAAATCTAAATACAAAATGACTATCTTAACAGAATGGATACAAGCAGACTACCAAGGAATGTGTTGAATTATAAACCAAAAGAGTGAAGATCGATAGGAAGACCTATGCTGAAATGGGAGTGAGCCCGGAACAGGTCAATAGCCTAAACCTTGAAAGGAAGAAGAAACATAAATATAGTATAACCACTAGAGTTGAACGCCCTTGAGATTAGGTACTATCTTTGATAGATTTGTATTCAGTATAGCATAAGCACACCCTTATGTTTATGCGTCTCCTTAAAATGCGGCAACTTCTCCGACACGTCTGTACTGCAGTATGGTACAAACACTGGGGTCCTATTGCCTTGAAATGCGACAACTTCTCGGACTGCTTTGTATTGCAGCATAGTATCAGCACTAGGATTGAACCCCTTTGAGATGCGGCAACTTCTCCGACAAGCTTGTATTGCTGTGTACTATAAGCACTAGGTTCTAACCGCCTTGAAATGCGGTAATTTCTCTGAAGGATTTGTAGTAGTACAGTATAACCACTAGGGCTGAACCCCTTGAAACGTGGCGATTTCTCCGACACGTTTTGTATTGCAGTGTAGAATAAACACTAGGGTCTAACCGCCTTGAAATCCGGCAGCTTCTCCACTGCAGTACTAAATAATTAAATTGAGTTTTATTTATGGACGCTCTTTAACTACTATGGTCATTAGCGTCCCATTATATATAGGGCGTGAAAAATTGGAATTTTGCTCAGAGGCCTCTTATCAGCCTTAAGGTTCATTTACATGCCGTACATCTACGACACGGGACCACCGGCTTTACTTCCCTTCCGAAGAAAGCCATGCTAAGGATTTTTACGCCCGAAAAGAATCCATCGCTCTCCGCGGGTTTTGAACCCGTGACTTTGGAAACTAGCGGCCCTCATGGTACCCCTAGACCACGGAAGATGATACCACTGCAGTACAGATTGTATTCACTTGTAGAAAAACATTTTCCCATCTGTACTCTATCAAGTCTCGCCAGCAACTGAGCAACCTTAACGGAACCCGAAAGCCCGGCATTGCAAGTCTCCGATTGGCCAATTCCAGTCCAATAGAATATCTGCGTTTAACCCAAAACTCTTCTTTGCTGTTGATTGGCTAATTTTAAAACTGTTACAGAATTTACGTCATCGTGGCTCTAATCATGACCAGTAAATTTCAAACTCTAAACACATTATTGCCACAATTACCTCATTATTACTCATTGTTAGCAACCTAAAACTTATTATTCTCACAGTTCTTGTATTATTAATGTATATAAAGTATTCACATAATATTATTAAAATATATTTACAATAAAAATATGCATTTGCAATGATTGTTACATACAATTTAAATGATTATATACATATTGTTTCAAGGCGGGCTGTTATTGAATTTGCTTTTATAAAAATACAATTGAAATTATTCAGGTATTAAAATAATGCCTCAAAATATGCACTATTCGACTATATAGTTTCGTTGTCCGTGTGGTATCGTGTTTTTTGGAACGGTTTGTGTCCTGTGCTAGTGGAGTAGGTTTTTCATGCTTTGCTGCATTTGCTTCTATTCCATCAATAGCCTTGTAAAACTTCTCAGCAAATCAAGCAAAAAGAAGATTTTTTTTCGGATTGGAGTCATTACTCGTGAAGTACTGGATGGAGATTCATTCAACTCTGATTGTTTCTAGAGTCCAAGCATATTTACTATGTAACAGTTTTCTTATAAACATATAGGTGAATGAATATTAAAGTTAAACAGTTTATATATTGTAACAGATGAGGAAACCAGTTATTGCGAAAGACATCCTTATTTATCACTTAGACACTCGGCGTAGCACAAACATTGCATTTGAGTCACTTATGGCACACACTCGGAACACAACACAACTAATCCGTCAAATCACAACTCAGAACTGAATTTCACTGGCATTGTCCATTTTTCACTTCGTTACTTTGCAGTATGTTATTTGTGTTATTAGCACCAAGCTTTGGGCGCCAAACTTGCAGTAGTTGTAGCTCCATGTATGGGAGCCAAATTTGAAGTGGTTTAATTGTCGTTGTTGTGATTACACCACGTTTAGGCACAAATTTGCGGGAGATTGTTTCTTGGAGTGTTCGCCCCACGTACGATACAAACTTTCCGGTGGCTTCGCCCCACGTTTACTTTTCCCATGGCCTTCGCCCGCGTTTAGAAATCAACTTCGTATTTTAATGTTTATTTAAATATTGTATACGTTTGACTCGGCTTCGTCAGTAGTAATTTGCAGAACACGTATCTCTTAGCAGGACTGGTACGGCTAAAGAACAAAGCTTACAGAAATTATAATTGTATTTTACTTTGTTTATTAATCCTTCACACGATTAAATAACACTTCACTGATATATCCTTCTGTAGAGCTGTGAGATTATTGTTATTTGCACTTTTAAGAGGTAAACTTTATATTATTCTCACCGCAATGAATTGTTTATGTCTCACACTGAACCTGTACCGTACCGATCGGGTACGCAATCTTTTTAGCGTCTCCCGCCTGAATCTCTACATATCCTCTATTTCAAGTCTCTGATTGGCTAAGCCTACTCCAATGGAATACTTTTATTTAACTTAAGCTTTTTCTGGTTTTTGATTCGCTATTTATAAACTGTTTTATATATTACATTATTATTGTTCCACGAATTATTAGTAGCCTTTTTAAATTTTTAATTTATTGTTGTCTCAAGGCTACCTCATTATTAGCAACTTTCGGCTTTTACTTTGTAATTCTGTTTGCTACGTAAAGCAACTTGCTTCTATTCTCACAGCTTCTATATTGTTAAACTACGTAATACATTCACATAACATTATTATACATGTACATAATAATATGAACATAATACAATGACTGTTACATATACTTTATATATCATTATACACATATTGCTTTAAAGCGGTCTGTTATTATATTTTATATTGTATAACTAGATTGATATCGTTTAAATAATAAAAACACTGCCTCAACTTCTTAATTGGCTGAACTGCTCATGCACAAGAGCACCCTTATGTAGACCTCGCATATAAAATGGAATGTTCCAGAAGGGGGAGGCTACTAGAACATGCCGAAAAGAATATTCTGGAACAGCTAGCTTCGCGCGCGTGGTCACAATACTTTATGTAAGATGGGTGTTTGCGTATGTTCTACTCCGCTTCCATTACTTGAGTATATATTGAAAATTAAGTAAGTACTCTAAAGGCATAGTGTATTTACCTGAAAAAGTGAAGCGTACTTATTCACAGACAGTTGCCGTGTGACAGTTGCTGTGAGATAGGAGTAGAGAACACGTGGTGATTTGGTACGAACCGGAGCAACACGTTATCTTATTCTTCGTCCCTGGATTCCCCTTCAGAGTCCAAATCCTAAGGGATTCCGCGCCATAGAGTCAGTTTGTAGCTCAATTATAAAATTAAACAGCAAGCAAGTTCACACAGATTCATTCTGCTAATGTGCAATCGTCGTCGTTTGTGACGGAGACTAGGTTTACTGTACTGTAATTCACAACTAAGGCGTCGTAGATATTGCCGCATTTTGCGGGGTTCGTTACCACTAGCTTAGTTGATGAAGGGAAAATTATCATAATTAAGTCATATGGTTATATTCATCACCAGTGACACTTGCATTTTATCGTTACAGATCCCCTATTAATGATATAGCGATGGCATACTTCTACGTTTCATTTGGATACCTGTTGATGCGAACCATTGCTGTGTCGCTTTGTGCAGCCAGCGTACATGATGAGAGTAAGAAAGTCAAGTATGTGCTCTATTCAGTACCACCACGTGATTACAAAGTAGAGGTAAGTGGCAGTATAGCCCCACTTTTTAATTTCAATAAATTTACTATCGTGGGCAAAACTGGCGAACGAAATCTCCACAATAACTCAATTTTAAAAGATTTTAAGCCCCTTTATTTACTCTTTTGGGCTAGATGTGACCAAAATGTGCCATATTTGGAATAAAGTGCCGAAATTTATTTTCTTATATTCATATTCAATCAAACAGAATTGAAATTATGTGACATTAATATTTTTAGTAGTGTTCAAGGTTCGAATTAGGAAAGGAGGCTTGGGAAAGAAACGTTCCAGACATTGGTTTTAGGGTACCTCCCCGGCATTTGCAGTTATGAGGATTGAGGAAAATGTGGAAAACACCTCAGTCAGGGAGAACGGTCCTGGCGGGGTTTGAAGCGCAGACCTCCCGTTCGCAAGTTTCTGCCTTAAAGATCTCAGCTAATCCTGTCGGTAATATGAATATGAAAGTCCCCGATTCCCCCTATTTTTAAATTTAGAAAGATTTTACAGCTTCATAAATATATTTTGTTTAGGATAGTAAAAGTAATTAACTTTTTTTCTGTTTCTCTTTCTGACAGGTACATCGATTTTTGGTACAGATATTCACAGATGATATTGCCCTTACTGGATTGAACTTTTTTCCTGTTACAAGAACTCTTTTATTGACGGTTTGTAGCGTTCAGAAATTTTCTAGTTTAGTTGGCATTTTTACATTATTTATATTGATTATAAAAACATTTAAATTGCTATTAAAACCTTCACACATTTATAACTTGCCACAAATTTCTTATGCTTGTTACAGTTGGCGGGAACTGTAGTGACGTATGAGGTTGTACTGGTGCAGTTTGGTAGTATAGATGATTCTGCCATCATTAATATGACAGTTGTATGCAAAACGATAACTGGACGTTAGAAATTTATTACACAGTAATGTTTTGTTTCCAGAAGAATCTATGATAATGAAGAGGTGAGTCACTTTTGATAATAATCTTTACATACAACTGCCAATAGTAATAGTAATAATAACAATATCACAATTGTATTTTGTCTTGATAAGCAAGATAAAAACACGATTGGTATAAACTAAGATTATTTACAGAATGAAATGTTTAATACTTAGGGTCACTCTGAAAGTCTTGAGAATGGACAACAATGAGCTGTGTAAGCCGAAGTAGTTCTTCCTATCTTTAGATTGAAGTTCGTATAGTGACCTGTGCGAGCCGGGGTGCGCCCCAACAATGTGCAACGTCAACACTTTTGTGTGTGTATGCAGGTGTTGCTACGCCATATGCTAGGATGGATCTCAATCGAGAACATTACGTGCTATGATTTTCTAATCCGTTTAGGGAAGAAAGAATGCCTTAAAGAACTGAATCGGGTATTTGGAGATATTTTTCCTTCACAATCTATGATTTATCAATGGTTTGCAGAGTTTAGAAGAGGAATGGCCGGCCACAACAATGGAAAAAATGTTAAGCAGAGCGCATGTTGTGGTAAGATCATCGTTGCACATATTATCAGATTCAAGAATCTGGCAACACTGAACACCTCCTTAAAGAAAAACTTCACGTCAGGAAGCTCTTCAGTCTTTGGACCCCCACCACCTCACAAATGAGCAGAAACAGACAGGTTTGCAATGGTGCCAGGAAATTATATACGAGGGCTGATCAATAAAGACTGAGACAGATTTTTTTTCACAGATATTTATTACTCCATTTCAATGATGACATGATATTTTTCAAAGTAGTCCCCTCCTAACTGAATGCACTTTTATAGCGTCTCCGCCAGTCCTCGAACACATGGTGCAGGCATTCTTTGTCAGGTCTTTGAGAATCGCCTCACTTTTCTTTAGCACTGCTTCAGTGCTCTCAAATCGAATGCCCCGGAGCTTTGCCTTTAGTGATGGGAATAAAAAGAAATCACAGGTGACAAGATCTGAGCTATAAGGCGGATGCGTACACAGGTAATGCTGAATTTAGCCAAAAATGCCTGGATTTGATTGGCGACGTGAGGCCGCGCGTTGTTGGGATGAAGTCGCCACCCATTACTATGAAATTCTGGACGTTTCCTTGCAATGTGCTTCCTCAGTGTAGCCAATACTGACGTGTAATCCGCTGCTGTAATAGTAGCAAAAGGAGGGACAACAATCACAGCAGCTGTGTTGATGTTGACTTCAGTCATAACGGAAGCCGAAACACCAGGCCCACCATGTTTAGCCCATAAGACTCGCCCTTCTTTGAAGTCCTTGAACCACCTAATCACTGTTGCACGATGTATGCATCTTCACCGTATGCTTGCTTCAGCTTTTCGAAAGTTTCAGAGGCTGTATGATTTAAACGAAAGCAGGATTTTATTGCGCTGTATTGCTCCTCTCGTGTCACCTCCATTTTGTGGTATACGAAATTCAAGTAGGGTCAACAATATACAGCATTACTACCAACCTACCAATAGGAGAGTGCTGCCGTCTATGGACATTATACATGAAACCCCGTTCTTTTCAATATTTATAGTAGAAACAGGAAACTATCAAGAACGCATCAGGAAAAATTCAGTCTCAGTCTTTATTGATCAGCCCTCGTAAAAATTTGATGGGGGAAGATCCAAAAACATATTTTACCTCGTAACAGGTGACGAAAGTTGTGCATACCAGTATGATCCAGAACTAAGCGACGGTCATCGATCTGGGTCTTCCTAGAGAGGATCCCCCAACAAAAGTTAGGCAAGCAAGAAGTGTTGGAAAGATGATCTGTTCGTTCTTTTCAGCAAATGGTCATATTGTAACAATTCCGCTTGAGGGAAAAAGATTGCACTGCCAGATGGTAGACCACAAAATGTCTACAAGTCTTCAATGAACTCAGAACAGGCGTCCTAAGACCGGTCTGCATGGAATTTCTTGCACCACGATAACGCCTCTGCCTACGCTGCACTAGAAACAACTCAATTTATGCAAGAGTCAGCAGTCAAATATTTGTCCCATCCTCTCTTCAGTCCAGATCTGGCTCCATGCTACTTTTTTCTTTTCCCCAAAATAAAGAAAAAATTCTAGGTCAACGATTTGAATCGCCTGAAGCTGCAGGAGCTGTTTATGAAGAATGGTATTTGCACTCTCTTCAAATAAGAATGGCGTTCGGCATTTGAAAACTCGTTTGAAGGGATGAGATATCGCGAAGAATGCATTACAGAGTGCTTTGAATAATACAGTGATCAGATCTTAATTTTTAAAATGTTATTGCGTTATTCTCAAAACTTTTAGAGTGACCCTCGTAAACAGAATTAATAAAATGAAAATAATTATATTAATATTACTGAAATTATACCATAGAAGAGCGTTCTATAAGTAGACTACGCTAGTAATTAATATTCAGTAATAAATGAATTTGGTAAATATTTAATATTAATAATGATATTAATATGACTGCAGCAATTTAAATATTTGGTAATAATTCTTCTCTAAAACTTCATGTAGTATTTGTGTAAGAATTGGAGCTAAAAAGGTAACATTAACTTTTGGTAGACGAGATGTAATAAATGGCTAAGGCCCCTCAGTTATTAACAAAATCCAAGTAAGGGTTCTCTATAACGCAGTTGTGTAGGTCAATTCCAGGTAGATGCATTTAGAATCTAGGTTCCCAGAATAAGCAGCCATTGCAGGTAGTTGTAGCAACATTAATGTGTCAGCATTAAGAGAGAAACTACTAAACCAAGTTGCGGAGCTTAATTGAAATAAAAAGGCGCATGTCGACGGGCCTCATTCATAAGTCAGTCCGCGCATCTCACTTAGTCAACTCACTTGAAGTGCTCATTCTCCTTGTTAGCGCTCAGGTTTATATTTGAGCTCAAATAACTAGTTTGGCAATGTATAAATATTCTTGGATCATCTAGTAAGCGATATTAATTACTTGAAAGTGACATCGGCAATAGGTAATATAACGCGCTATTAGCTTCACTTAGAGTAACCTAACTTAATACTTTGTTAAACAGGAGTAGGAGCTGCTATTGTTGCTGGTAATCAAGCTGTAAAAAGGAATTTGTGTACTTTTTGCTATTCCCTGGATTTCGCGAATAAATACAAATCTGGTGAGTTACATGCGTAGGCTTTCTCTGCTCCTTATCGTTTATTAGTGGGCATACAATTATTCTTACGAACGTTTATTTTCCTATATCTACTTCATTTTAGTTGAGATAAACCTTAATAGCTACATTACATATTTCGTTATAGATACAAAGCGAACAGCGATAGTCAAATATTTAAGAACAGGACGCAATACGCTGGCCTTAAAATTCCACACTGTTTACATGACATGGCGAGAAACAGCTGAAAATAGACAGAACCTGAAAAGAATGACTAAGTATTGAACAATTTGAACCATTAATAAAGGATATCTCGGAAATGGCTGATGCTACAAAAAAGTTAATTGGAATAAGTAGTGTCTTTTAAACAGAACTGCATTTTTTTGTGTAGGACATTTTCGTCTATCGCTTAACATCTAGCACTTATACACGATTTCCTTCTGAATAAAGAGGACTTCAAAAGCTATTTCCAGAAAGTTCAAGATATAAATTTTATTTTTCATGTAAATATCTTTAATGTATGGTATTTTAATTAAAATTATTAGAGCTACTTTTCAGAAGATAAAAAATTTCGGAAAATGTTCCATGTGGGGTAATTTGGGGTAAGGGATATTCTTTAAAATCTTCGAGTCGCATCTTTGGAAGGTGCTTAACTTAAATAAGTTAGGTATTTATCCGACATTTCGTTTATTTATTTTTTTACTTTCTCTACTACGTATAGTAAGTAGGGGAAGTACTGTATTCCACCCAAAAATTCGATACCGAGACTTCACCGAAAATACATGTTTTGAGACCCCTTTAATCCAAAAAAAAACATTTTTTGTAACATGTCCGTGTGAGTGTCTGTGTGTCTTTGAATAGCATCACTCAGAAACGAACAGTCGGATAAACACCAAACTTGGTATTTAGGTTCAGTATCTTCCAGAGATGCGACACGAAGGTTTTCAAGAAAATCCCCCTCCCCAGATTACCCTTTACATGGAGCATTTTTCGAAAATTTTAATTCTCTCAAAAATGGTTCTAACGATTTTGATTAAAATATCATATGTTTAAGACATTTTCATGACAAATGAAATGTATATCTCGAATTTTCTGGGAATGTCTCCAAAAGTATTCTTCATTGTGAACGACTTTTGCATAACTGGTAAACCATAAGAGATAGACAAAGTTTTACTACACAAAAAATGTAAATCTCGTTTTTTGTCCTGGTAATGCAAAGAGATTGGAATACTCCACATAGCAACCAGCTCTTAAAATATTTGACTATCGCTTAAAGCCTACGAATTCCCCTTGCATCTACAAGAAAATTAGCAATAAGATTAACATCTCGATATCTCGATTAACACGAAGCATATGGAAATAAGCGTTTGTAAAAATAGTTTGTACAAGAGTAGAGAAAGTCATGTGTGTGTAACACATCAGATTGTTTAGTTATGCTGTTCACAGACACACACGCACACCGACATTTTTTAAAACTTCTTTTTTTTGGATTCAGGGGGACTCAAAATATATATTTCTGGTGAAATCCTGTGATAGAGTTTTTGGGTAGAATGTAATATTTTCTCTACTTACTTTGTACATGGTAGAGAAAGTAAAAATTGTAGCAGTAAAGGACAATGAAAATGCTATTATTTCAAAATCACTGTATTATACACGCCCATGAGACGAGTTAGTCCAAGATTAACAACACGAACAGTAATGCAAGTAACATACACCGCCATCGAGCTACAAACATAGAACAGATACGAGACACCTAACGTTCTGTAACAACCATTGAAGTCCTTTAAGAAACCTTTCTTCGCTTCTTTAGCTTACAAATTGGAAACAATTGCGAATCAAATTCCACAATCATGTTAATATTTCTTGAGTCGACGTGTTAACACAATTTCAATCGCGTCAAGTTCTAAAATTTAAAACGGACAATTGTTTCAGATAGCGTCCTACCTATCCTCAGCAGTTGAGTCGACTAAGCTGTTCTTCTCTTGGTTTTTCCCATCTCTTGCCATGGACTCCTTACGAACCTCATCTGGTGATTGTAAAAGGAACTGCATGACGTCATCTATGGAAGGGATCTCGAAATTCAGATGTTTCTGTTTATTCATTATAATGTGAAGCAAGCACCCAAATCTGTATGTTAATTAGCATTTTTAGGAGTTTCATTTCTCCCAAAAATGAAGCACTACAGCTGAACGGTCACATAGTTTTAGTTTGAAGTAGCCTAATATCAAACCCGGACATCCGTCCCCTCATACAAAATTGAGTTAGTAATGTATTCCGATTGGATTTTTACTTTCTCTACTACGTATAGTAAGTAGGGGAAGTATTGTATTCCATCCAAAAATTCGATACCGAGATTTCACCGGAAATATATGTTTTGAGACGCCCTGAATCCAAAAAAAGCATTTTTGGAAACACGTCCGTGTGTGTGTGTCTGTGAACAGCATAACTCAGAAACGAACAGTCGGATAAACACCAAACTTGATATTTAGGTTCAGTATCTTCCAGAGATGCGACACGAATGCTTTCAGGAAAATCCCCCCACCCCAAATTAACCTTTACATGGAACATTTTTCGAAAATGTTAATGTTCTCAAAAATGGCTTTAACGATTTTGATTAAAATATATATTTAAGATACTTTCATGGCAAATAAACTGTATATCTTGAATTTTCTGAGAATGTCTAAAAAAAGTATTCTTCATTGTGAACGACTTTTGCATAACTGGTAAACCATAAGAGATAGACAAAATTTTACTACACAAAAAATGTAGATCGCGTTAAAATACAGAATTTATGTCATATACATTTTTTTTGAGTGAACCATTTTCGAGATATTGCTTGTTATTCCCTTAAATTTTCCAATACTTATACTTTTTCTCAAATCCGTTATTTTTTTCCTGCTAATGCAAAGAGAATGGAATACTCCACATAGCAACCAGCTCTTAAAATATTTGTCATTAGCTTAAAGCCCTCCAATTCCCCTTGCATCTAAAAGAAAATTAGCAATAAGATTAACATCTCGATTAACATGAAGCATATGGAGAATAAGTGTGTGTAAAAATAGTTTGCACAAGAGTAGAGAAAGTCATGTGAGTGTAACACATCAGATTTTTTTCCGTTCTTTTCATTGATGAAGTCCTTGACTTTCAAAAGTGGACACCTACACAAGAGCTTGGTTTCAAACTCGGACATTTGCTTAAAGAACCAATGGTAATACTGAATAAGGTCACGTGATCTTCAAAACAGAAATGGCGCCGTCTTGTGCCGGGTGTTAACTTGGTGGTTGAGATTTTATGAATTTTTCAACTGTTACTACGAATAAGTGAAAAGCTACATGAGTAAAATGGAGCAAAACATTTCACCAGTTACTGAAGGAAATGCCAGGAAGGGATTACGGCATCCGGAAAAGTGGAAAAGGAATATAGAAAAGAGACTAATGTAAGAATAGCTGGCAAACTACCCTGCTCTCGTTTCATTACACGAAGTTATAGATTATTGGTATGAATTTACATATCACAAGTGATACAAAGAGTATAGTAAAAAATCTGACGACAGTTTTAACTGATCATATGTTGAGACATTTTGAAGATATCAAGGCCTGAAAATTTAGTATATGCCCATCATACTGGCCGAGAAAGAGACGAAATACTGAATGCCTCCGCCGTTTAAAAAACTTCGAGATGTTGACAGGTTGCTCGTCAAACATTTTGGAGAAAACTGAAGAGACCTGCTCACTATTGAGTGGTACAAAAATGTACTACAGAGACAACCTTGTCTGCCAGATTTCCCGATAATCAATGTGAATGTGAAACACAGCAAGATGATTTGGACATTGGTCTCGTTTTAATGTATATTTCAGATTAAATTTACATCTACTTGGACTTTAAATACACAAATATGAGTAAAAGCTTTAATTTCCTCTGGAAATTTTTTGCACGATATAGAAACTGAAGAAAGTTTTGTTACTATACCTGTGAATTAACATGAAATTTCATGAGGTATTTAAAGTTACATCTTATTTTATTTCTAGCACTGAAAATAGACTAGATTGTTGTAGTTGCTTTTACATTTATTCAATAATATAAGAAACTTACAAAGTATTAAAATGCAATGTAAAACTTTTTTTAAATTCACAAACGTCATCTTCTCAAAATTCCTACAATTTCCCATGAATGAATGAGATGGGGCTTAAGGGCGCTCAACAGCTAAGGTTATTAGCGTCCTTACAAGGTATAAAATATAAAACTTAAAAGTCAAAAAACTAAAAAACCACACACAAACCCGCTTGGTCAAAAACACTAAAATACACAACAGATCAAATACTAAAATCTACATACTAAAATCATGGTCAATAAGACTAAAACGTGTCAAGGACAGTAGAACGCAAGGGACATGAGCGCCATATGTCCGTCGGGGAGAAGAGCCCCATTAAAATCGACAATATAAAACCAAAAGACGCTCAGCGCATCAAATTGCGCAGATTAAAATTGCTGTCACTGATAAAACGTAAAAGACATTCTACAGCATGCGCGTCGTCTGCCAAAACGTTGGCTATGCCAACAAGCAGACCCACAGGACCGCGCAATGGAGCTAAAACTTGACACTCTGTTAAAATGTGACGCACCGTTAAGGGCGCATCACATTGCTCGCATACTGGTGCGGGGTCACCACTAAGCAGGTATGTATGACTAAAAAGGCAATGTCCGATTCGTAGACGGGCTAAAAGTACCTCTTCCCGACGAGAAGAACGAGAAGAGGTACCCCAGACTAACGGAAGAGGTTTAACCTCCCGCAACTTGTTCCCCCGGAGGGCCGTCCACTCATCACGCCAAAGCGAGAGGATGCGGCGACGTAAAAGAACACACAAATCCGACGAGAGAACAACAGAGGTAAAAAATCTGGGTAATAAAATCGCCGATTTGGCAGCGGCGTCGGCAGACTCATTCCCTGAGATGCCCACATGACCTGGAGTCCACAGGAGGGAGACGCTGATGCCAGAGGCACCAAGCGAATGGAGCAGGTCATGTATGTGCTGTACGAGAGGATGGTAACTGTACAGCTCGTTAATACTCTGAAGGGCACTCAGAGAGTCCGTACAAACAACATACTGCCGTAAGTTGCGCCGCTGAGCGTATAAAACCGATTGATAAATACTAAAAAGTTCGGAGGTAAAAATCGAACATTGACCCGGTAAACGAAAGGTAAAACTATGATGGTCAAATACAAAGGCACACCCTACTCCATCTCAGTCTCAGATCCATCAGTAAACATAAACGGCAAGTCCCCGAATTGCGCCTGCAGTTCTAAAAATGCTGATCTAAAGACTGAAGAAGGGGTCTCATTCTTCGGCATCGACAATAACCCAAGGTGACAGTGGGCCTCACGCGCAACCATGGAGGAAAACGCGTTTCCCCCCTTGGAAGGGCCGGCGCTGGCGTAACGTCCAAATGCTGAAGAAGTTGACGAAATCGAACCCCTGGAGGGAGCAATGCAGAGGAGCTAACTAAATATTGCCGATCAAGTGAATCCTCGTAAAATATCGCGAAGGACGGGTGGCTGGCAAGCTTGAGAGTCGACAGGCATAGCTGCACAAAAGCATCTCACGCCTGAAGGACAGCGGAGGATCTGCAGCTTCAGCATATAGGCTAGGTACAGGGTTGGTTGTAAAGGCCCCTGTAGCGACTCTTATGCCACGATGGTGAATGGCATTCAATCGACGTAATACAGATGGACGCGCCGACGAATAGACAATGCACCCGTAATCAAGCTTGGATCGGACCAAAGAGCGATAAAGATGTAGAAGGACGGTCCGATCAGCTCCCCAGGATGTGCCACTTAAAACACGTAAAAGATTAAGAGAACGGTCACACTTTGCTTTTAAAAAGGAAACGTGCGAAATCAAGCTCAGCTTCCTATCAAAGATCAACCCCAAAATTTTCGCCTCGTCTGCAAACGGAAGTATCCCTGGCCCAAGATGGAGAGAGGGTGGAGGGAAAGCCTTCCGGCGCCAGAAATTGATACAGACGGATTTTTCGGCGGAGAAATTAAAGCCATTGGCGTTACTCCAGGCGTAGAGACGGTCGATACAGCTCTGGAGACGGCGTTCGAGTAGACAGGTCCGCCGTGAACTGCAATAAATGGCAAAATCGTCAACAAAAAGGGACGATGAAATGCCAGGTGGAATACAATCAACAATGGGGTTGATAGCAATTGCAAAAAGTGTGACACTGAGTACAGAGCCCTGCGGTACTCCGTTCTCTTGAATAAAACGACTAGATAAAACCGAACCCACACGTACACGAAAGACGCGGTCCGTCATAAACTCCCGAAGAAATATGGGAAGACGACTGCGGATATTCCATGCGTGAAGTGCGTAAAATGCCGCCCCTCCAACGAGTGTCATAAGCTTTCTCCAGGTCAAAATACACAGCCACGGTTTGACACTTTCTCAGAAATCCATTCATAATATGCGTCGACAGGGACACCAGATGGTCGACGGTAGAGCGATGGCGACGAAACCCGCACTGAGCGTTTGCTAGAAGTTTCTGAGACTCAAACCACCATGTCAAACGCGCGTTGATCATGCGCTCCATTACCTTGCAAATGCAACTTGTGAGGGAGATAGGGCGGTAGCTGGAAGGTAGTTGGCGATCCTTCCCAGGATTAATTATAGGGACAATGGTGGCTTCGCGCCAAACCGAAGGAAAAAAGCCGTCTTGCCAAATACGGTTATAGACCTGTAAGAGAAAGAGTTTACTGTCGGCTGAAAGGTTCTTTAACATCAGGACATGAATGCCGTCCGGCCCAGGAGCGGAGTGCCTAGAGAAATGAAGAGCGTGCTCCAGCTCCCTCATTGTGAAAAGTTCATTATAATACTCCTTATTAGCAGACCGAAAATTATAGGTTGCGGAATCCAGCCGGTCTTTGCTAGAGCGAAAGCCGGTGGAATAATGGTCTGAACTGGAAACCGCCTCAAAGGCAGCACCCAGAGTGCTAGCGATGGCAGCCGGATCCTCTATGGTGACACTGGGAACTGAAGGTCAGAAACAGTGCAATGCGACACATTACCTGAGAAGCGAAGAAGTTTATCCCAAGCAACAGATGAAGGCGTAAAGCGATTAAAAGACTTGGTAAAATGAGTCCAAGAAGCCTTCTTGCTATCCTGAATAATGCGACGAGCCCTGGCGCGCGATTGTATAAAAGTAACCAAATTATCAAGTGTAGGGTGTCGCTGAAACACCCTAAGCGCAGTTCTACGGGCACGAACGGCGTCCCGACAATCCTCGTTCCACCACGGAACAGGCAGACACCGAGGTTGAGAGGATGAACGGGGAATTGCGCGTTCGGCGGCAGATAGAATCGTAGACGTAAGGTGCTGCACCATTTGGTTAATGTCGCTGAAGGGCTTGTCGTCAAAATACACGACTGGAATACAATCTCCAGTCGGCTTTTGTGAATATCCAGGTAGGTACTCTGGAATGCTGGACGTGAAACAGAAGACAAACGATGCAGGGGTAATGGTCGCTGGAGTAGCGACGACGTTCCACTGCAGACGACTAGCAAGCTGGAGTGAGCAAACGGCAAGGTCCAGGTGAGAGAATGTACCAGAAGAATCAGAAATAAAAGTAGGTTCACCTGTATTGATGATGGAGAGATTGAACTGGTAAAAAATGTCGGAAAGAAGAGTTCCCCTCGCACAAGCCCTTGGCGAACCCCACAGGAGGTGATGGGCATTAAAATCTTCCAATAGAAGAAATGGTGTTGGGAGAGCGGACAGGAGAGCTCGAATGTCCGCGGGAGCGAGGGGAGACGATGGAGGAGAATAGACAGAGCGAACAGAAAAGAAAAAACCGGGTAATTGAACAGTTACGGCAACAGCTTGCAAGTCGGACGTAAGAGTGAGAGTTTGAAAATGAGCGTCGCTACGCACTAACAACATGACACCTCCATGAGCAGGAGTACCCTCCTCCGGTTCAAGATCGTAGCGAAACGGAGTATACCCTCGGAGATCAAAAGGATCGTGAGGGTGAAGCTTAGTCTCCTACAAACACACAACCATAGGTTAATGGGAACGCAATAAAAGTTGCAGTTCCGCCCTATGCGATCTACACCACGTAAATTCCAGGTCAGGATAGCCATAAAGAAAACGGATAAACTTCTTACTTAGAAGGGCGGCTCAAAATTAATTCTGTTTAACCTTTGGGCTCCGGCTTTTGGTATGGAGTTGGTCAGACTCCATAGCCTCCTCGAAGGGAGGGCCCACGCGCTCAGAGCCAGAAACCGATTCAAGCACCGAGAATCGGTTCTGGGTGGCGATGGGTGAGGGGTGCCGCTGAGCGTCCTGGGAGCGTCCTGGGACTGCGACCTCCGAGGAGGAGAAGGTGAACTTTTCTTACCGCGCGCACGCGGAGGGTCCTTCAGAAAATCTTCCCTACGAAGTTTCTGCTTTGGTTTCTTTTCAGCGGCTTGCGACTTCAGTACCTTAGGACCAGCTTTAGATGGCTTGCTAACTATAGCAGAAATGGACGGCCGGATGGTAGTGGCAGTTAATGCAGTCATGGTCTAGGTCTGAATTTCGGCATCTACTCGTGGTACTGGCGAGGCAACAACAGAACTAAATGTACCAGATCGCAGGAGAGAAGGTTGACGCGCATGGTAACGCCTCCGGGCTTCGGCGAAGGAGAGTTTCTCCTTTGCCCGGATCTCCTGGATCGCCTTCTCGTCCAAGTACCGCGGACAGTCGGCAAACGACGCAGAATGAGACCCTTTGCAGTTAACGCAGACGGGGACTGTGGAACAGGTACCTTCGTGTGACGGCTGGCTACATGAGGCACAGATGGTAATGGCACTCTTACAGGAGACTTACATATGCCCAAACGATGGCATTTAAAACAACGCAGAGGTCTAGGAACATAAGGCCTTACCGCAATGCGTTGGTACCCTGCTGAAATGCTCGTGGGCAGATCGATGTCATCAAATGTTATAAACAGGGTACGAGTGGGTACCAATACTCCGTCGCGTTTGGCCTGCACTCGATGCACTCCTGTCACCTTCTGAAAGATAGTCTACGAGTTCATCGTCCGACATCCATCGAGGCTATGGGTGGTAATGACGCCTCGACAGGAATTCAATGTGCGGTGCTTCTCGACACGGATGGGATAACCGTGGATAAGCGTAGCGCGCAACAAGATCTTACTTTGCTGATCGGACTTCGTTTGTGCTAATAAGGAACCATTCCATAGACGAGTGCAGGACTGAACCGCACCAGCAATAGCATCAATGCCCTTCTGAATAATGAAAGGGGACCTTCTCAAAACTTTGCCCTTCTTCGGTTCATGAAATGACCAAGTAACAACCAGTTGTCGGTGGTATTACTTCTGTTACATAAACTTTTCGGCGCTTGTTGGTATTAATGGAGAAAGGGTGCTCCATAGCGAAATAAATCCTCCGCCATTGCAACCGTCTCCGACCTCGGGCTCTGACTTCCCGGGCGTTACCACGGCTTGGGTGAGTGGCCTATCTATACCTATCTCACCCCAGGGTCACACCTCCCAGAACATAGACAGAGGGACCCAATCGCCGTCAGAAGTCAGCAGCTCATGCAATGGCCCCCCCCGCGGGACTGCAGTTGAACAGCGGATACGAACACATACCCTACATGACGACCCCGGGTTTTGGGGATGACGCCATTACCCACTCACCCAGCTGCGCACCCAGTGTGCGGGTATCCATCAGGCTGTGTCCACGGAGGATTAAATAAAATGATAAAAGAAACTAAAAGTGAGTGGGCGATTCGCACGCAAGGTAGGCCGGCGAAGAAGTAAAAGAGATGTGTAAATGAATGGACGTGGGGCGAAATGTGCGTAAATAGAAGAGAGAAGTAAGAAACGATGGCGAGGGGCGGCATGTAATGAAATGCACAGAACGCTCGAGAGCCTACCTTGAGTCCCCTGGTCACGAGGACGAACCCACCCCGACCGGACGGGGATGAACGGATGAAAATGGCGACGAATGGCTCGGGCACCCCGGGTACGCCTAACCCGTACTCACATAAGGTGAGCCCCTGGGGGGGGGGTACAATTTCCCAGCTGATACTCTTTGGAATAGACCGATATCACTACTAAATGAATTTTACAACTACATTTGCATCAAAGACTGTCACCTACAAGTCCGTTCACGTCAAAAATGGACATCTACACATATTTGTTTCAAAGACGGACATCTATATTTTTAAAGCTAATTTTAACTCATTTATTTGTATAAACTGATATTGGTTATTTGGCAGTACCATTCCTGCATTACTAAGGTTAATGATGCAAAAAGTAGTATGTAAATATGTGAATCCTACATTTTGTAATAAAAAATCTGATGTGTTACACTCACATGACTTTCTCTACTCTTGTACAAACTATTTTTACAAATACTTCATGTTAATCGAGATGTTAAACTTATTCCTAATTTTCTTGTAGATGCAAGGGGAATTGGTAGGCTTTAAGCTATAGTCAAATATTTTAAGAACTGGTTGCTATGTGGAGTATTCCATTTTCTTTGCATTAGCAGGACAAAAAAAAATTGAATAACGAATTTGAGAAAAAGTATTGGAAAATTAAGGGAATAACAAGCAATATCTCGAAAATGGTTCACTCAACAAAAAAAAAGTATATGACATAAATTGTGTATTTTAACGCGATCTACATTTTTGTGTAGTAAAATTTTGTCTATCTCTTATGGTTTACCAGTTATGCAAAAGTCGTTCACAATGAAGAATACTTTTGGAGACATTCCCAGAAAATTCGAGATATACATTTCATTTGTCATGAAAATATCTTAAACATATATTTTAATCAAAATCGTTAGAGCCATTTTTGAGAAAATTAAAATTTTCAATAATGTTCCATGTAAAGGGTAATCTGGGGTAAAGGGATTTTCTTGAAAACCTTCATGTCGCATCTCTGGAGGATACTGAACCTAAATATTAAGTTTGGTGTTTATCCGACTGTTCGTTTCTGAGTTATGCTGTTCACACACACACACACACGGACATGTTTCCAAAACTGCTTTTTTTGGATTCAGTGGGTCTCAAAACATGTATTTCCGATGAAATCACGGTATCGAATTTTTGGGTGGAATGCAATAATTCCCCTACTTACTGTACGTAGTTGAGAAAGTAAAAAGCTTTTGTAAGAATAGTCTGTAGAACAGTGGGTAAAGAAAGTCATGTGAATGTAACACAGCAGAAGTTTTTACTTATTTATTATAGTACAGAGGGCAAGGTAGGTTATCTTGGGAAGTGTTACAGATATGTGGCTTTTCAAATTCACTCACAAAATAGTATTGCTTTAATATAATTTTATTGCAATAAAGATCAGCACCATTAGAATATAATTATTTGCATAATAATCTAAGCTTCTGAAATATAAGTTATTATACATTTGAATATTTTAAAAACCATTTTAACACCTTACAGTACAAATTACTAGTTTTTATAATACTTATGAAGAAAATCTTGATATATTATTTGTAATACTGATATTGAACAGAAAGATGCTTGAACCTTTTAGACCTCTCAGTCAAATATGATTAAGATTTCTAAACAAAAAATGTAAAATTATTGTTATTGAAGCAGGAAAAAGTTGTGTTTTATCTGAACATACATTTTATTAAATATTAATAATTTTTGCGTTTATCAAACTAACGATTTTGTAGGAGGATGAATAGGAAAATTCATTTCAAGATAACTCTATTTATTACAGTAATATTTATTATATTCTTCATTTCTTCTTCCTGATTTTTCTTTCTTTTTCACAATTATCGATGTTTGAAAAACCTAAGTGCAAAAAGTTTTGCTGATACAACAATTTGGCAGCTTCCATTGTTATTAAAATAATAGCCTTCTGCCAACTTTCAGAAATTTTCCATGTTGATCATCTTCTACCCTAATAACAATTTGTTGTTTCATAGTAGTCAAGTATAGGCAGTAAACTGAAAATTTTTGAGTTCCAATCATGGTTTTGAATTTTCCATCTGATTCAGCTTTCCTAGAAAAAAATGTAATAACGCCTCATGCAAGCTCTTTACGTATAGTTTTACTATCTAGGTAAGTCTACTCAAATGAACGTGGGGTCAAATGTTAGTTTTAAACAAGTTCATAACTTCAGGGAGGTTAAACCTCTGATGCAAGGGGACTAACAAAACTTATGCACATAAGTGTACATGCTTAAGTCTTATAATTTTAATTTTGTGTTTTACAAAAAAAAATTCTAAATAGAGAAATACAAGAATAATGCATAATAAAATACATACTTGAAGTTTAATTATCCCATCTTTGGTTCAATACTTCTTCCTTGCTTCAATAATTTAATAATATCAAAATTATATTATTCTATTCATATATTATATAATGAGTTTATTCCTGCAGTAACCGTAACTCATGTCCTTTTTCCTCATATATATGTATACAGAGCTTTCATTTGGATGCATGGCTAGTCTAATGGGAATGTTCTTAGTACTAGGAATCATGCTGCTTGCTAGCAGAGTTAGATATACACAGATCCTTAAATTCAAGCTCATAGATTTCTCATGCAAATTATAACAATAATTACCACATACCATCACCATATATGATGTAAATGGTGTCTTTGCACCATTACATATCTCAATTTGCATTAACACTCCTTAATTCTTCAAGGTCATGTAAATAAAACCATACCAAGTAAGATGGCTCTGCAGTAGCATGTAGGTTCGATTCCTGTTGACCATCCATTCTGACCTTGGTTTTTTTGTAGCCAGTAGGCAAATGCTGGGGTGGTTTCTCATCTACCACAATTTCCATTCCATTATTTCCCTTTCATACCACTTCTTTCTCATCTTTCAAGTGTGCTTCTAGGTTTCCTGGTGTATGGTGTGCCAGACAGACAGTGCAGATGCTTCCTCAAAGTAAAACGTACTCCCCGAGGACACTAGAAGGCTGCTCCACAATGGAACAGGTCTTCAAGCCTAGAACTGTTAGGAATTTCTATGCTTCTCTGTGGTCTGTCTGCCTGTACCCTTTAGCCTCCTGTGGTTCCTTCACTTCATCCCTTCCTGCTGGGGGATGGAAGCCATAATAGATCTATGTAGGTTGCAGTTTGTGGAGTGTCCCCCTCTGTTGTATAATCTAAAACCTAAAAATCTAAAATAAAACCATGTTTCACCCATAAAAAAAATTAAATCCATGTCAAGAGAGTGATCATTAACATTATCCAGTGCCCTATTGCAGAAATTAACTCTACTCGCATTAGAATTTTTGAACTACAGTTATCTCACAGAGTTATAATTTTGAACTTTTAATGGCATTCTAAGTCAAGGTTTGCAAAATTGCTGATTCCTGTGCAAGCTTTCCTACAGATCTCTTTGAATTTCATTCTAAGTTTTCTCCAATGTCATTAATTTCATTTTCTTATCAAGAATAGATTCCGTTTGCTTAAATCTGTTCACCATTTACAAACAATTTTTCTGTAAGGCGCACAAACAACAGGGAGTCTGTCTATAAATCGCCATCTCACTTCTCTACAAGAGTTTGTTTTCACATAGGAATCATACATGAAGATTCTGTGTGCTAATGTATATGCACGTTTTACTTTCTCTACTATGTATAGTAAGTAGGGGAAGTATTGTATTCCACCCAAAAATTCGATACCGAGATTTCACCGGAAATATATGTTTTGAGGCCCCCTGAATCCAAAAAAAGCATTTTCGGAAACAAACATGTCTGTGTGTGCGTCTGTGAACAGCATAACTCAGAAACAAAGTCGGATAAACACCAAACTTGGTAATTAGGTTTAGTATCTTCCAGAGATGCAACACGAAGGTTTTCAAGAAAATCCCCCCACCCCACATTACCCTTTACATGGAACATTTTTCGAAAATTTTAATTTTCTCAAAAATGGCTCTAACGATTTTGATTAAAATATCATATGTTTAAGATATTGTGATGACAAATAAAATGTTTATCTCAAATTTTCTGGGAATGTCTCCAAAAGTATTCTTCATTATAAACGACTTTTGCATAACTGGTAAACCATAAGAGATGGACAAAATTTTACTACACAAAAAATGTAGATCGCGTTAAAATACACAATTTATGTCATATACTTTTTTTTTGTTGAGTGAATCATTTTTGAGATATTGCTTGTTATTCCCTTAATTTTCCAATACTTATACTTTTTCTCAAATTCGTTATTCATCTTTTTTTGTCCTGGTAATGCAAAGAGAATTGGATACTCCACATAGTAACCAGCTCTTAAAATATTTGACTATCGCTTAAAGCCTAGCAATTCCCCTTGCATCTACAAGAAAATTAGCAATAAGATTAACATCTCGATATCTCGATTAACATGAAGCATATGGGGAATAAACATTTGTAAAAAAAGTTTGTGCAAGAGTAGAAAAAGTCATGTGAGTGTAACACATCAGATTTTTTTATGTCCTGGACATGCAAAAAGCGCTTGAAATATTTGACTATCGCTTAAAACCTATCGATTCCCCTTGCACCTACAAGAAAATTAGCAATAGGATTAACATCTTGATTAACATGAAGCATATGTAGAATAAGCGTTTGTAAAAATAGTTTGTACAAGAGTAGAGAAAGAAATGTGAGTGTAATACTTCAGATTTTTGGTATTATAATAGCGCTAATACACTATAACACTGAAGTACATTGTTTCACAACAAATCAATCTCTATACAGCACAGACTTCATGTCAAATGATTAACCAGCACATAGAGAGAAGAGAAAATGTAGGGGGAACAGAACCAGTTGGAAACAGTGCAGAGCAAGTAATTCCCTATAATATAGCCATGCATCCAAATAAAAGTTCTGTATATTTTTGCAATAATGACTTTATTCTGCAGTAATTTATGACTTTTTTCCCCAGATATAAATGCTAGAAGAGTGATTTCCAACCAGCTGAGGTATAACATAGGAGCACACTTCTCGTCTTTGAGCAGTGAAACAGCTAGAATCAAGGACAGACAACGGTGGTAGTAGTGATTGTGCATAGTGCGTTCTTGGCTTAAGTTAGCAGCGTACCTGAATAATTATTTTTTTCTCTTTAGGTCGAGTTGTTCCTGCAGATTGTGGGACTGTGGAAAAAGGGTAAAAGCAAACTTCCTTTCTGGCATTTCCCAGTTTGTGAAATATGCTATAACCTCAGTTATGCGTTTTCAAAGGGGGACAGCTAAAACAATATGTGAATAAGAAAATGTAAAAGTGAATTTTCTTAGGAAACTGAATTTGTTTTAGTATTCAAACTAAATATGTATTATCCAATATGAGAAATCAATAAATTAAACACACATAATTAATAAATATAGTGCAATATTTAGAATACTTACATGCATACCAGTACTGTTATTTATAATTCAAACTAAAAAAAATCATTCAGAATATGTATGCTTTATACTGGTTCAAAAAAGCTGTCAAATTTTCTTTGCAGTTGTTAACATGTGTGCAGTAATAATTCATTTCCAGAATAATGATACCTCATCCAACATACCTACTGGTTTTTGCTGCAGCAGCAAGGATGCAGTATACACCATGCATAATACATCTTAACATAGCATAAACATTACCTATAAATGAGTAAATAAATTACGAGGGCTGATCAACAAAGACTGAGACTGATTTTTTTCACAGATGTTTATTACTCAAATTCAATTTTTACATGATCTTTTTCAAAGTAGTCCCCTCCTACTTCAATGCACTTTCTATAGCGTCTCTGCCAGTCCTTGAACACGTGCTGCAGACCATTCTTTGTCAGGTCCTTGAGAATCGCACTCACTTTTCTTGAGCACTGCTTCAGAGTTCTCATATTGAATAGCTCTAAGCTTTGCCTTTAATGATGGGAATAAAAAAAGTCACAGGGTGCAAGATCGGGGCTATAAGGTGGATGTGGTACACAGGCAATTTTGAATCGAGCCAGAAGCTGCATGACTTGATTTGCGACATGAGGCCATGCATTGTCATGATGAAGTCGCCACCCAGTCCGAGAAAGCTCTGGTCATTTCTTTGCAATGTGCTTCCTCAGTGTAACCAATACTGACGTGTAGTATGCTGCTGTAACAGTAGTGTGAGGGGGAACTGCATGCTGGTAAATCATTTCATTACAGTCAAAAAATGTGATCACCATCACTTTCCCTGCAGATGGAACAACTTTTGCCTTTTTTGTTGTTGGAGAACCTGGCGATTTCCACATTGTGCTGGCTTGTTTTCCTTCAGGATCATAATGATGCAGCCATGACTCATCACTGGTGATAATCGATTTAAAAAATGCATCACCTCCATTGTCTGGTATGCGAAATGCACATAGGGTCTACAAAATAGAGCATTACTACCAACCTACCAATACGAGAGTGCTGACGCCTACCAACATTATACATAAAAACCCGCTCTTTTCAAATACTTATGTTACAGATACGAAACTATCACGAAAGCTACAGGAAAAAATCAGTCTCAGTCTTTGTTGATGAGCCCTCATAATATATTTTGTACATGGGAACCACAAAAATGTGATGTATTAATAAAAAAACATATACTGAGCTAAGTATTAATGAACAAAGTTTGGAGACTAAAAATTTAATATATGACTGCAAAAAACATAAATGTGAATAACGTACAAGTAGGTTCAATTGTACTTATAATAGTGTTCACCTTTTCCAGAAATATAATTTTTAAAGTTGGTTGGAATGACACGTTTGTAATGTACATTCTGCTCAGGAAATTATGATCCCTTGACATGGATGAAGTGACAGTCCGTTATCTGCTAGCCAGTCACTTGGCCACATGCAATTGAGCACATGCTGCATGGAGTAATACGAATTCTTATAGTGAATCCAGCACAGAACATCAGTTGTGAAATAAGTATGGAGGCATTCAAACTTTTAACAGACTCTAACAGGACTGAAAAATCTAAGACACTGGTAATTGTGGTGTATTCTTCATGTTTTTGAAAGAAGAGTAAAGAAGGCTTTCCAAAGAAATAACTGAGTATATGCATCAATAAGTTATACTAATGTATTTAACTTTATAGTAAATGTATGCATAACATAAATTTAAGGTATGTTCATTTTCAGGTGGAAATAAGTGGCAGCATTTATTATTATTATTATTATTATATTTTGGAAAATAATCCTAAAACTGGTACATATTCTGGAGACTCTCCATATCAATCATCCTCAATTCTGCTGCACCAATTTCAAATGTGTGGATGAATGTTTAACCTTATGTACAGCATTTCAATTTGGTATGTACATAAGGTGCTTCCTTTCATTCCTATTTCTTTAATCAGAAAGAAATGGGTAAACTAATTTTGTCGACGCAGAGCCCAAAGTTAACCAGTGGCATTCTGCAGAGCAGTATGCAATTGACAGATGTAACTTTTGAAAAAACAGTGGAACTGCTAACCTTTACATGCACTGGGAGATACTTAGAGGCTAACTACTTCACACATTCAGTGCCTAATAGTTTATTTCTCTTGAATAGTGCAACTGGCAGCCCATCTCTTCCACAGCACTGACTGCTATGTAAATTTGTTCATGCAGTAAGGGTGGACTGGTCCACGTTTCACCCCTAGATAATGCTAATGGCTTACTTTTCATTTTAAAAGGTGCTCAAAATGATGCCCCTCTGCATCTATATAAGCCTGGTATCTGTTGAACACCTTATTGAACACTTAACAAATTCTGCAGTCTAAATATTGAATTAACTTCTAATTCAAGCATATGAGAGTTGTTGAGCATTACCCACAGATAATATTCACATGGATTTAGATCTGGAGAATGAAACAATTATTCTGCCATAAAAAAAATGACTTGTAATGCAAGGAGGCAGAAATTTCTATGGACTTCCTTCCTTCCTTAAGGACACTTGGTAGAGATCGCAGGGTATTTTTACGCTTTGTTGCACTTAAAAGAAAGCTAGTTTTCTTTAGAATTACACCATCTAGGACAATGAACTTTTTACTGCTTATTAAAGGTTTTCTGATTTTACTGTTATCAATATTTTAGCTAGCTTTAAATCTTTTAATTATAAACATATTTAAGTGTTACAAAATACTTTCTAAAAACATTTTACTTTCACTTATAGGTACACTTTTCTCTGAAAATAAACATAAGAACTCTGCCAATACTTTCATTATAAGTCTTTATAAGTAGCTTAAGATACCCGGTTAACTATTTGTCCATTTGAGGGACTAATTTAATTTTTAAAAATCTGATGTGTTACACTCACATGACTTTCTCTACTCTTGTACAAATTATATTTACAAGCTCTTATTCTCCATCTATTTCATATTAATCGAGACAAACATTTGCAGAAATGATCTTTTGACATGCAAAGAGATTTACATTTTACACATAGCAACCAGTTCTAAAAATATTTGACTATCGCTTAAGGCATACTATGTATCCCTTGTTTTGTATTTGCAAGGGCAATATAGAAATACAGTAGCCTTTAAGCATATACATATCTCTTAATAGCTGGTTGCTAGGTGCAGCACCATTCTCTTTGCCTCAGATTAATACTCTTTGCATATACAAGACAAAAAAATGAATAACGAATTCCCATTTGAGAAATAAGTATTCAAAAATTTAAGGGAATAATAAGTAATATCTCGAAAATGGTTCACTCAACAAAAAAAATGAATATGACATAAGTTGTGTATTTTAACGCGATCTACATTTTTTGTGTAGTAAAATTTTGTCTATCTCTTATGGTTTACCAGTTATGCAAAAGTCGTTCACAATGAAGAATACTTTTGGAGACATTCCCAGGAAATTCAAGATATACATTTTATTTGTCATGAAAATATCTTAAATACATGATACTTTAATCAAAATCATTAAAACTATTTTTGAGAAAATTAAAATTTTCGAAAAATGTTCCATGTAAAGAGTAATCTGGGGTGGGGGGATTTTCTTGAAAACCTTCGTGTCGCATCTCTGGAAGACACTGAACCTAAATACCAAGTTCGTTTCTGAGTTATGCTGTTCACAGACACACACACACACAGACACACACATGGACATGTTTTCAAAAATGCTTTTTTTGGATTCAGGGGTCTCAAAACATATATTACCGGTGAAATCTCTGTATCAAATTTTTGGGTGGAATACAATACTTCCCCTACTTACTATACGTAGTAGAGAAAGTAAAAAATAGTCACAAGAATATAATTTTTTGGTGTAACTTGCTTTTATATTTATAAATCTTTAACCTACTAAATGCAGCTAAACATTCCGTACAATCACAAACAATTTCAAATTTTTAAGTTAAATAAATTTTGAGAAAAGTGTACCTAAGGTTTAAAAAAGAAAACTTACAGGAAATGGCAAAAAACAAGGTGAGCACATTGTTACATACCAGTATACTATAACATCTCCAGACCATAAAAGCCCTTTAAAGGCCCAAATAACAAAAAAAAATTACATAGGTATGCTCAAAATTAATTTTTTGAACCCAAATCTGTACCAAGTGTCCTTAACATCTTCATATATCACCAAACACTTCCTTGGTGGGTTCGGTTGGCTATTTACCTTTTTGTCCAACCTAGATCCCTGATATTTAAATCTAACAACCCAAAATTGTGAATTTGTTAAGAATGGCGAGAACAGGAAATTTCTTTATAAATTCAAGCTGACAGTTCACAGCAAAGCTTAACACAATAAACACACTATTCTGCAGTATACACAATGATAACTACACACAGCTTCACATAACATAATTACCAATATATTCCATGCCAAATAGTGTTAGAGTGAACTGCTGCTTAGGTGCATGAGCTAGGCTACAGTAGAGCAAGGTCATTTGGCTGACAGTCGTGTCATTCAAGATAAACACTATATATATTACCTGATTTAGTTGGTCAGTATTAAACTTTTAAACACAAAATGAAATTACACGAGAGTCTTTCTTAAGGGTATTTAACTCCATTCTGATCTCTACATGAAAAATTCCCATTAATTAGTAGATATGTACATCTCAATTGCACAATATGTATATAAGCTATGAACATTATGCCTTGAATACCCAGTCACCAATATCTTCAATTATACATATCAAGCATCCCTGGTTTTGTTTAACATTTTTTTTATTTTCATAGTTCAGCACCATGTTCTTCAATTTGTTCCCATACATGATCCATATCTTCGTGGGTAGGTGGAGGATGACATGTGGTCACAAGCCGAAAGAAATTACATAGCTTTTTATGAGGTAAAGGTTGGTAGCTGATCATCATGTTACCTGAGAGGATAAGTCGCTCTTTTATCTTTGGTGCTACCTAGAAACAAAGGAAATACAATTATACTTAACTTTGACCAGTAATATTTTTCTTACATAGTATTGCTTTAATGTTTAAATCATTTATGATACGTCCAGTTTTTCCTGAACATGTCCTCTTTTTAGGATCTGAAAGCTATGTCCAGGCAGATTTTTAAAATGTTTAAAAAGTCTGAGATTTTGGCTTGTTTCTTTCTTTTACCTTTGTTAAAAATACACAAGAATCTCATTTATCTGGTCCTCATTAATCTGGATTTCTAATTTATCCAGAATGATTTTTGCTTACTTTTTCACCATGAAAATATGTGCCTCCTTTCATAAATGCATATGAATGGCACCACAGATAGCATAGGCATTGCCATTTGTCACATGCTTCAAGCTAATAATAAGTATCATTATCACACAGAACAACAAAACTGAAATGTGTGAGGTTATGTTTGATTTGTTTTCATAGCAGTCCTAATAGCGATTGTAGAAGTCTCATCTGGACAACTTTCAATTCTTTTCTCTTCTGCTTTTGCAGTGGTCCAAATTTCACTATGGTGCATCAAAGTTTATATTCATTTAATGGTTTGCTTCTGGATTACCCAGATTTTTGTTAATCTGGATTATCTCCAATCCCACCTATTCCAGATAAACGAAGTTCTTCTGTATATTTCATTAAAAATAAAAGAATGGTGTGACATCAACAAACTTAATCTCAATAAAGATAAGACAATAAGTGTCATATTTTCATTCAGCCATATTGCTTATGTTTCATCAACCAAATTTCTGGGCATTCATCTTGAAACTGGGTAAGGCTGGAAATCTCATATGGTAACATAGCAAATAAATTAAGTAGAGGTATTTTTATGCTAAGAGATTTAAATTTTATTATTGATAAATAATCGTTAAATGTATATTATAGCCATATATATAGTCACTTAAATTAAGAACCCTTCTATTCGGAAACCACCCTGACACAAGCACACTTTTATCCTACAAAAACAAAAAATTAGGTTAATCTGTGGAGTGTCACCAAAAGAACATGATAAACCACTTTTTATATAGCTCATTATCCTTACATTACCACACATTTAAATTTTAAATTCTCTTTGTGACATTACAAAGAATTTAGATAGCTACATCAGATGTGATTCTATTCCCAATTATCCCACAAGGAGCAACAATAATAATATCTATTTTTAAAAATTGTAAACATGCTAAAACCCAAAATAGTTATGAGGTGCAGTCATTAAATATATTTAGCAGTTTACCTGATGTCAAGAACCTTATAATGAATAATTTTAAAAGACAAATGGCTCTATCAGCAAATCCTCTTTATAAGAATATGGTTGGTTACCTTGATGTCCAATGGTAATTTTGGATATTTTGATGATTGCTATACATCTAAAATGTCTACTACAATAAAGTTATCTATTATTTAATTTTCTCTGCAAATTTCAGTTCTTACAGCATTATCATAGAAGTTTTGTAAAATTCTAGTAGGTGGACATATCACTTCAAATAAATGTGTAGAGAACAAGTGGATGCAACCTAAGGAAGAATTTTCTTGTTTCTTATGGATCTGTTTGCATGAAATACCTAAACAGAAGACCAACAAACTGTTAACTGAAAAAGGTGTGTCCATTTCATGTCAAATCCTTGACCAGGCCTGCAATGTAAGGAAATTCATGTAGCTGAGCAAGAAAATGCAGAACTTCAAAAGTTTACAAGCACACCAGAAGTGGACAATATATTTTCAGAACTCAAAAAGTATTGAGTATTTTTCTGGATTTTTGAAGATGGTGCAATATTTCTCTTTAGTAACCCCCTGCAACACAAATGTGGTATGCAGTCATTGTGTCAAGGAAAGAAACAGTTTGGCTGTGGAAATTATCAGAAGCATACTTCTTGTCCAACATAATTTCAGACACATTTTGTGCAAAGATTTTCATTCTTACCTGAGAAACCATCAACACTTGCTAAAGAAAATGTGATTCTACAGTGAAACATGCATGGAAAAATCAGAATATGACAGAAAGTGTAACAAAAGGTGATTAGCTACTGAAAGTACTCATTTTCGCAAGTTCCTAATAAATTGTTATCATTATCTGTTAGTGGCATCTTCCTTAATGCATAATAATCTCTTTTTTACTTTCTCTACTATGTATAGTAGGTAGGGGAAGTATTGTATTCCACC
Source organism: Deroplatys truncata (assembly GCA_030765065.1). NCBI lineage: Eukaryota > Metazoa > Arthropoda > Insecta > Mantodea > Mantidae > Deroplatys > Deroplatys truncata. The sequence goes on along the minus strand of CM060988.1, from coordinate 167,888,271 downwards.
CAAAAATTCAATACCGAGATTTCACCGGAAATATATGTTTTGAGACCCCCCTGAATCCAAAAAAAAGCATTTTTAGAAACATGGCCATGTGTGTGTGTCTGTGTGTCTGTGAAAAGCACATCACGAAGATTTTCAAGAAAATCCCCACACCCCAGATTACCGTTTACATGTAACATTTTTCGAAAATTTTAATTTTCTCAAAAATGGCTTTAACAATTTTGATTAAAATATCACATGTTTAAGATATTTTTATGACAAATGAAATGTATATCTCGAATTTTCTGGAAATGTCTCCAAAAGTATTCTTCATTGTGAACACTTTTGCATAACTGGTAAACCATAAGAGATAGACAAAATGTTACTACACAAAAAATGTAAATCGGTTAAAATACACAATTTATGTCATATACAATTTTTTTGTTGAGTGAACCATTTTCGAGATATTGCTTGTTATTCCCTTAAATTTTCCATTACTTATACTTTTTCTCAAACTCGTTACTCACTTTTTTACTTTCTCTACTACGTAGAGTAAGTAGGGGAAGTATTGTATTCTACCCAAAAATTCGATACTGAGATTTCAATGCAAATACATGTTTTGAAACCCCTGAATCCAAAAAAAAAGCAATTTTGATTAAAATATCATATGCTTAAGATATTTTCATGACAAATGAAATATATATCTAGAATTTTCTGGGAATGTCTCCAAAAGTATTCTTCATTGTGAACGACTTTTGCATAACTGGTAAACCATAAGAGATAGACAAAATTTTACTACACAAAAAATGTAGATCGCATTAAAATACAAAACTTATGTCATATACATTTTTTTTTTTTTTTTTGAGTGAACCATTTTCGAGATATTGCTTGTTATTCCCTTAAATTTTGCAAAACTTATACTTTTTCTCAAATTCGTTATTCACTACTTTCTCTACTACGTATAGTAAGTAGGGGAAGTATTGTATTCCACCCAAAAATTCGATACAGAGATTTCACCGGAAATACATGTTTTGAGACCCCCTGAATCCAAAAAAAGCATTTTTGGAAACATGTCCGTGTGTGTGTGTCTGTGTGCCTGTCTGTGTGTGTCTGTCTGTGAACAACATAACTCAGAAATGAAGTTGGATAAACACCAAACTTGGTATTTAGGTTCAGTATCTTCCAAGGATGCGACACGAAGGTTTTCAAGAAAATCCCCCCACCCCAGATTACCCTTTACATGGAAGATTTTTCGAAAATTTTAATTTTCTCAAAAATGGCTCTAACGATTTTGATTAAAATATCATATGTTTAAGAAATTTCCATGGCAAATAAAATGTATATCTTGAATTTCCTGGGAATGTCTCCAAAATTATTCTTCATTGTGAACGACTTTTGCATAACTGGTAAACCATAAGAGATAGACAAAATTTTACTACACAATAAATGTAGATCGCATTAAAATACACAATTTATGTCATATACATTTTTTTTTGTTGAGTGAACCATTTTCAAGATATTACTTGTTATTCCCTTAAATTTTTCAATACTTATTTTCTCGAATGGGAATTCGTTATTCATTTTTTTGTCTTGGATATGCAAAGAGTATTAATCTGTGGGAAAGGGAATGGTGCTGCACCTAGCAACCAGCTATTAAGATATATGTATGTGCTTAAAGGCTACTGCATTTCCAAATTGCCCTTGTAAATATATATTCCCCTTACATCTACAAGAAAATTAGCAATAAGATAGACTCTGCAAATGTTTATCTCGATTAACATGAAGTAGATGGAGAACAAGCATTTGTATAAATAGTTTGTATAAGAGTAGAGAAAGTCATGTGAGTGTAACACATCAGATATTTTTGTTTTTTACTTTCTCTACTACGTATAGTAAGTAGGGGAAGTATTGTATTCCACCCAAAAAATCGATACCGAGATTTCACCGGAAATATATGTTTTGAGACCCCCTGAATCCAAAAAAAGCTTTTTTGGAAACATGACCGTGTGTGTGCCTGTCTGTGAACAGCATAACTCAGAAACGAACAGTGAGATAAACACCAAACTTGATATTTACGTTCAGTATCTTCCAGAGATGCGACACGAAGGTTTTCAAGAAAATCCCCCTACCCCAGATTACCCTTTACATGGAACATTTTTCGAAAATGTTAATTTTCTCAAAAACGGCTCTAACGATTTTGATTAAAATATCATATGTTTAAGATATTTTCATGACAAATGAAATGTATATATCGAATTTTCTGGGAATGTCTCCAAAAGTATTCTTCATTGTGAACGACTTTTGCATAACTGGTAAACCATAAGAGATAGACAAAATGTTACTACACAAAAAACGTAGATTGCGTTAAAATACACAATTTATGTCATATACATTTTTTTTGTTGAGTGAACCATTTTTGAAATATTGCTTGTTATTCCCTTAAATTCTTCAATACTTATTTTCTCAAATGGGAATTTGTTATTCATTTTTTTGTCTTGTATATGCAAAGAGTATTAATCTTGACAAAGAGAATAGTGCTGCACCTAGCAACCAGCTATTAAGAGATATGTATATGCTTAAAGGCTACTGTATTTCTATATTGCCATTGTAAATATATATTCCCCTTACATCTACAAGAAACTTAGCAATAAGATAGAGTCTGCAAATGTTTATCTCGATTAACATGAAGTAGATGGAGAATAATTGTTTGTAAAAATAGTTTGTACAAGAGTAGAGAAAGTCATGTGAGTGTAACACATCAGATTTTTTATGTCCTGGGCATGCAAAGAGAATGGAATGCGTCACATAGTAACCAGCGCTTAAAAGATTTGACTATCGCTTAAAACCTACCATATTCCCCCTGCATCTACAAGAAAATTAGCAATAAGATTGACATCTCGATACTTCGATTAGCATGAAGCACACGGAGAATAAGCGTTTGTAAAAATAGTTTGTACAAGAGTAGAGAAAGTCATGTGAGTGTAACACATCAGCTTTTTCTTAAAGTAATGCCTATAAAGCCTGTGTGCTTTTCTTTTGTTAATGTCATGAAATTATAGACATAAATACCTCAGTTATGTGTAACAAAGATTGGAACCTTGCACAAATATATTTTATATTTTTTCAAAATATTATATTTTTTGCATAAAAACCAAAGCATACCTACCAAGTTTGAATTAAAAAATAAAATATCTATCTTTTAACTTTAGCACTACTAATTAGGCAGATAAAATAAAAACCAAATAAGTGTAGTGCTTTAGAACTATAAGGTCAAAAATATAGGGGCTGCAGCATAACTCAGGTTACTAAAAACAAAGATGCCTGATGCTGCATGTCAGGTGGCCAACTTTCTAATTTGAGTCACAGATGTATGACCAGCGAAATCACAACACAACCTAATTACAAAAGACGCACTATTTCGGTCTTCTGCTAGTAGGAACATTGTCATATCATATATACTAATCTGTAATATTCTTTTCTTCAGTGCAAAGGTATGGTCATTACCATCGTCTGCTATAATCGCTGATTACCTATAACCTATAATTTGGATTCATCTTAAGTATTAAATTAAGCACTGAACCATGTTATGGACTTCATTTGTATAACATGCACGTGTTATTAAATGCTATAAACTACTGTATACTGTAATCATGTGAAGAACAACTTATAGTTATGTTTTAATATGATTTTGGCATATTTACCTAAACCAAACAATTAAATTGCTTAGTTTTCTTCTACACAAATCTTCCTCTAAAAGTAAAATCTCGCACAGACAATGCTCACACCAAAAATTCCAAAAACAATAAATTTCTATTGCAAAGCTAAGATCTAATAATTAATAACCTAACCTAAAATTAAATGCTCATATAATTAGCCTTATTAATATAATTATAATCTTATATACGAGGGCAGATTGATAAGTCCATGACTTTGATGAGAGATAGTGTTCTAATCACAGGTTTCTTGTTTGCACCCAAGTCTTACATCTGTTCTGTGTATAATCGCAGAAATTCTTTGTCATTTATTTCTTAGAACATTGTTGAGAGCGTCTAAAATAAGCAGATGTGTGTTCCTTTGTAGAAAATCGAGAAAAGTGAATTTCGTGTTCTGATAAAGCCCTACTTTTTGCTTGGTAAGATGGTGAAGGAAACGGAACAAAAGCTGAACAAGTATTATGGGAACTCTGCTCCATCAAATGGCATGGTTCACAAGTGGTTCACAGAATTTCGATGTGGCCATTTGAGCACAAGAGATGCCGTGCACACAGGACGGCCGGTTGAGGTCACAACAGAAGAAATGGTGAACAAAGTTCACGATACTGTGTTGGAAGACCGCCAAGTGATAATCTGTGAGATAGCCAAGACCATAAACATCTCTAGTGAACGGGTGTATAACATTCTGCACGTATTATTGGGTATGAGAAAGCTGTCAGCAAGATGGGTGCCGCGACTGCTCACAGTAGAGAAAAGTGGAATCATGCGACCATTTCACAGGGATGTTTGAACATGTTCCAGCGCAACCCAAATGAGTTTTTGTGGCGTTATATCACGGAACTTGGATCCATTACTAACAACAATCAAAGCAGTGGATTTCCTTCGGCGAACCTGCTCCAAAGAAAACGACATCCACTACCGGGAAAAGGGTAAAACAATCACAGGTTCATATTATGCCGCAATGCTGGAATAGTTTCACAAGGAATTGTTAAAGAAAGGACCCCATTTGGTGAAGTAAAAGGTTCTCTTTCACCAGGATAATGCACTTGAACACAAGTCAGCCATCGCAATTGCAACATTTGTGGAATTGGGCTACAAACTGCTACCTCACCCACCATACTTTCCAGATGTGGCTCCGAGGGACTTCTTCCTCTTTGCAAACCTGAAAAATTGGCTCGCTGGAAAGAAATTCATGTCCAGTGAACACATCATGGCAGAAACAACCTCACATTTTGCAGACTTTGAAAAATTATATTTTTTGGAAGGGTTAAAACAAATTGGAGAAACATTGAACAACGTGTACTGAATTGAAAGGAGACTATGTTGAGAGGTAAAATTGATTTTTGTAAAAAATTATTATTTTCTTTAAAAATTCAAACTGCCCTCGTAAATAGTAATATAATTAATATATCAGTATATTAATTTTAACCCAAATTCTACTTTTAACTTTAGAATCAGCTGTATCTTGTATATCAAAGTATATCAAAATTGATAATAAATTGTTTTCTTCCTGAATTTGAAAGATTTAATTAATAATTTTAGTTATTGTACCATAAATATTAAGAATTTTTAATTAGTAATGAAATGTTAATCGTTTTCAATGATAGTACATCAGTTGGTGATTAAATGGTTGGCATACAAAGTTTGAACACCTATGAATACAAAAACCACTAACCTTCCTGTAACAGGTGCATATTTGCAGAAGAGTTGCTATTATGAATAACTCAATTATTACCAGATACCTTATACCTTATAATGTTGAAAAAATGTCATAGTTGCACTTTAGTAACCTTTAGTATATTATAACTGTATAGCTCAGGTGTTTATTGCAGCACTGAATGAGAAAAACTAAATTAAAATGGATATTTCTGTTCAAGGACACCTGATGCTGAGTTTTTGACAAAAGTTTGATCACTAATTTAAATTATTCTTGGAAAAAGCTTTTAAAACATTGTAGAAAATCCAGTTGCAGTTTTGTCTTTCTGGCCATTTAATTGACGAAAAATAAAGTTTCAATAGGTATGTGTAGGTATCTGCAAATACCAACTCAAAAAGCTTATTTTCTCAAAATCCTATTTTTGTCACTTTCATCAGTTTAAAAGATGCAATAATTGTTTTTAAGTTTCTTTCAAATTTTTAGTATATATGCTTTAATGGTGGATGAACGGATATACAGAGTATAATTTTCTATTTAGAGTTTTAATAATTAAATACCTAAATAATTATTTTTAAAAAAAATTAAAAATGTCCCGGAAATAGTTTTAGTGTTACACAAAATTCAATATTTCATCACAAGTAACTATATTCAAGTATGTAAGATTTAAAAGTTAAAAATTTACAATACTTGGGGCATTTCATTCATTTTTAATTGATTTTCTGCAGAAGCTAATAATGTTGAACAAATATGTGATAATTAATTCAACCAAGTTGGTTTAAATTTGGCAAAATTAGCAATTTAGGTATGTAGTACCCTTAATAAACAAGATTAGTAACTGAAGTATTTAATTTTTATTTAAAAATTCAATAAGGATACATAATGTTGGCAATGATATTTATACTGAAGATAGGATTGCATGATGAGTAAGCGCATGTGGCCAGTTATTCTGCTGTTATGCAACGATCATAACCTCAGAGTAAATTGTGATTTACAAAACAAAAACTTGCACATACCTGGTTTAGTTTTTGCCACCATAAAACATTCTCTTCCTTGTCTCGTAAACTTGGAGGTATGTACCAAAAGCAAATATTTGAGCACTCAAAACTCTCTAGTACCAAACGAAAACCTGGTCTGTTTTCAATTTGCTCTTTGAAATAGCTGTAGATAAAAAAGAAAAGAAACTGAGTAACAAAATTATTTTCAAAATAAGATTACAAGCACTGTATGTGACTCAACAAATGGAATGAACGGTACTCATAAACACTACTTTTTAGTTTCTCTACTGTGTACATAGAAGGTAGAGAAAGTATTGCATTCACCCAAAAATTCCATACCAATTTTACCATAGATACATGTTTCGAGGATCCCTGAATCCAAAAAAAATCATTTTTAAAGAAAGGTCTATGTGTGTACATAAATAAAAAATGAAGGTTAGAATAAATACCAAACTTAGCATTTGAGTTCTTTCTTGGTACTTTCCAAAGATGCAACACAAAGATTTTAAAGAAAATCCCACCACCCCAAACTACCCTTTACATGGAACGTTCATCAAAATATTTGATTTTCTAAAAAATGACTAACAATTTTGATTGAAATTGGATATATTAAAGATATTTACATGACAGGTAAAATGCACATTTTGAATTTCTTGGGAATATCCCGTGAAATCCTTTATGATTATACAAAATTCCTACATTCAGAATGACTTTTGTATAATCTTGTACATCTGGTAAACATTAAGTAATTGTCAAAAAGTGCTACACAAAAAATGTAAATCCCTTTAAGAGACACAGTTTATTTCAAATAACTTTTTATGTGGCATTAGCCATTTCTGAGATATTCACATTATCTATGGTTCCATTTGTTCAATAATTTGTCATTCTTTTTAAGTCCCATTGATTTTCAGTTGTTTCTCGCGATTGCATAGAAACAGTATGGAATTTTAAGGCCAGCGTATAACGTCCAGTTCTTAAACATTTGAAAAATGCTTTGTATCTATAACAAAATGTATAATGCAGCTATTTCTGCAAAGGTTTATTTGGACTAAAATGAAATGGACAGGAAAATAAACTTTCATAAGAATTAATGTATACCTACTGATAAATGGTAGAGGGTAGAGAAAGTTAATGTAACACATCAGATTTTTACTTTATCTACTATGTACTTACAGTAAGTAGAGAGGTACAGTATTTCGTTCCAAACATTTGCTGTTGAGATATCACCAGAAATACATGTTTTGAGGCACCCTAAACCCAAAAAGGATTTTTAGAAAACAGCCCTTTGTCTGTGTCTGTGCGTGTGTGCGTGTGCGTGCCAATAAATACCAAACTTGGTATTTAAGTTCCTTATCTTCCAAGGGTGTGACACAAAGGTTTCAAGAAAATCTCCCCAACTTAAACTATACTTTACATGATAATTGTTTGTTATTTTTTATTTTCTGAAAAATGGTTCCAACGATTGTGATTAAAATACTATATGTTTAAGATATTTTTATGGCAAATAAAATATACATCTTGAATTTTCTGGGTATAAAATGTGTAGTCCTCTTCATTCTGAGTTGACTTTTGTATAATTGGTAAAGCATAACAGATAGACAAAGTCTTACAACACAAAAATGTAGATCTTGTTAAAGCACACAATTTATGTCAAATAAATTTCTAGTGGCATTAAGCCTTTCCACTAAACTCTTGTTGTTTGGTTTGAATTTTCAAACACTTATACTTTTCTCAGAGCAAGCACTTAGCAGCCCATTCTTAAAAGATTTGACTATTACTTAAGCCTATAGTATTCTCACAATTTCCTTGTACCTACAAGGAAATATGTTAAAAAACCATTTCTGCAAATGTTTATCTTGATTAACATGAAGTAGACTTCTAAGCTTTTATAATAATAGCTTGTTGACACAATAGTGTTTAACACCTGTTCTTACTACATATGTCACCACAGTGAACACTGGTGATACATAAAATGAAGTGTTAATTGAGAGAGGAAATTTGGGAAGGAAACGTTAAAAGCCTAAGTTTTAGAGTACCTCCATGACATTTGCCAGTTATGAGGACTGAGAAAAAACCCTGGAAAAAACCTCAGTTACAGAAGACAGTCCTGGAAGGAGTTCATTTCTTTATTTCATCCATAATTAACAAATACATGTTGTCGGATACGTCAAAACAAATTGAAAAAACAAACCTAAAATACATGTCAGATATAAAATTCAATATAAAATTAGAATGCATAAGATTACTATGTACAATTTTACAGCATTACAAATGTTAACAATTAACCTAAAAGTACAGAAATTCTCAACTGAATAGTAACAATTTGTCATAAGGAAGTCTTGTAAGCATTTCTTGAAACATTGAAAAGATTTCATGTTCTTTAATTTAGTAGGTAATTTATTATATAAGTGCATGCCTTTATAGTAAAAACTATTCTCAAACAATTTAGAGTTATGAGGTGTAATATATAATTATGACTTATTCCTTGTATCATACTTGAAGTCTAAATTAACAGCAAGTGTTTTGATGCGCATTTGCATTTGTACCTTGAAATGTGGCAAAATTTTAATTCCTTGAAGTATGGTTTTCGGCTAGTGGTATGGAGTAAATTAAGCATGATTCTAATTACTTTTTTTGTAATTTAAATACTTTTATTAACTCCCTACTAGATCCGCATAGAACTATCCCATATGACAAAAGTGAATGAAAATTTGAGTAATACACTATCTTAAGTGTGTGCTTATTTATTGACTGGCTGAGCATTTTAATTTGGAAACATATCTGACTAAGTCGCTTTACTAATTCATTGACATGAGCATTCCAGCTTAAAATCTTATCAACCCAAACTCCAAGAATTTTTGTTTTATCAGCATATTCTATAGCTTCACCCTCAAATGGTATAGTTGGGCAATGTAATTCTTTTTTTTTTTATGGAAACCAACAGCTATGCATTGAACCGCAGTCTCTGTTAACAAGTCCATGTCTTAATGAACTAGTTTGTTGAAGCATATGTAGAGTGTGTAATGATTGCACAATAGTTTTTCGTACTGGTGCAAGCAGTTCCAATTAAGTTCACTAGTTGCCATTGGGTGGCATTTTTGACACTACATTTTCATTATTCATTGTATGTGGCATGTCGGTATATTTTACCATGCAGGATCTTCATATATGACTCCATTGTGACAACAAACTTCTGTAGAGGACTGAGATGGTGATTTATAGACACATTCCCGGATGCTTGTATGCTTCAAAAAAACTGTTTGTAATCTTGTGAGTAGATTTAGTAAAATGGGATCTATTCTTGATAAGAAACAAAGTAAAATGCCACGTTCTTAAAGAGGAAAAACTCAATGACATCAGAGAACAGTTGAAAATGAAGTCCAAAGAAATTTCTGAGAATGCTTGCACAGGAATCAACAATTTTGCAAACCTTGGCTTGAAATGTCATTAAACCTTTAAAATTAAAACCATATAAGAACTGTAGTTCAGAAATTTCAACCACACTATAATGTGAATAGAGTTAATTTCTACAGTTGCATGTTGGATACGTTAATGACTGCTCTGTTGACCTGTGCTTAATTCTTTTTACTTTCTTTACTACATATAGTAAGTAGGGGAAGTATTGCATTCCACCCAAAAATTTGATATTGGGATTTCACTGGAAATACATGCTTTAAGGTGCCCCAAATCCAAATAAAGCATTTTTGGAAACGTGCCTGTCTGTCTGTCGGTCTGTGTCTGTCTGTGTGTGTCTGTCTGTCTGTGTGTGCGTGTGCGTGTGTGTGTGTGTGTGTGTGTGTGCCAGACTGTGAATAGCATGCCTCAAAAATGAAAAGTCGGATAAATACCAAACTTGGTACTTGAGTTTACTATCTTCCAAGGATGCAACATAAAGATCTTTATGAAAATACCCCCACCCCAGACTACCCTTTAGATGGAACATTTTTTTAAAATTTTGAGTTTCTCAAAAATGGCTCTAACGGTTTTCATTAAAATATCATATGTTTAAGACATTTTCATGGCAAATAAAATGTATATCTTGAATTTTCTGGGAATGTCCCCAAAAGTCCTCTTCACATAACTGGTAAACAGTAAGAGAGAGACAAAATTTTACTATGCAAAAAATGTAGATCTCATTAAAACACACAATTTATATCATATACATTTTTTTTTGTGGAGTGAACCATTTCCAAGATAATTCTTGTTATTTGTTTGAATTTCCAATGCTTATACTTCTTCTCAAATGGGAATTCGTTATTTATCTTTTTATGTCCTGGACATAGAAAAAGAATGCAATGCGCCACATAGCAACCAGCTATTAAAAGATTTGACTATCGCTTAAAGCCACCAACCCTTGCACCTACAAGAAAGTTAGCAATAAGTTTTTGCGAATGTTTATCTCAATTAGCATGAAGTAGATGGAGAATAAGCATTTATAACAATAGTTTGTACAAGAGTAGAGAAAATCATGCGAGTGCAATAGATCAGATTTTTTTTCAAAGTTGTCAAGAGATATGGCAGAACAAGGAGAACATGTCCAACACCGTCTATGATGAAGGTATGTGCTTATTGTAGTTATAATTTGCATGAGAAATCTGAATGCTTGATTATAAGGGACTATGAATATCCAACTCAGCCAGCAAACAGCATGCTTTCCCAATGCCAAGAAAATACATGTTAGACTAGCCATGCATCCAGATGAAGGCTCTAATAAGTAACACATCACTTGTTGGATGTACTTGTAAAAAGAAAAGAAAATAATATAAAGTTTGGTATTTACAGAAAACCTACACATGTGGATAACTATATAAAAAAATCGGATGTGTTACACTCACATGACTTTCTCTACTCTTGTACAAACTATTTTTACAAACTCTTATTCTCCATCTATTTCATATTAATCAAGATAAATATTTGCAGAAACAATCTTTTGAAATGCAAAAAAAACTACATTTTACACATAATGACTAGTTCTAAAAATATTAGACTATTGCTTAAGGCGTACTATGTTCCCCTCGTTTTGTATTTGCAAGGGCAATATAGAAGTACAGTAGCCTTTAAGCACATACATATCTCTTAATAGCTGGTTGATAGGTTCAGCACCATTCTCTTTGCCACAGATTAATACTCTTTGCATATCCAAGATAAAAAAATGAATAACAAATTCCCATTTGAGAAAATAAGTATTGAAAAATTTAAGGGAATAACAAGGAATATCTCAAAATGGTTCACTCAACAAAAAAAATGTATATGACATAATCTATGTATTTTAATGCATTCTACATTTTTTGTGCAATTTTGTCAATCTCTTATGGTTTACCAGTTATGCAAAAGTCGTTCACAATGAAGAATACTTTTGGAGACATTCCCAGAAAATTTGAGATATACATTTCATTTGTCATGAAAATATCTTAAACATATGATATTTTAATCAAAATCATTAGAGCCATTTTTGAGAAAATTAAAATTTTCGAAAAATGTTCCATGTAAAGGGTAATCTGAGGTGGGGGGACTTTCTCGAAAACCTTCGTGTCGCATCTCTGGAAGATACTGAACCTAAATACCAAGTTTGATGTTTATCCAACTGTTCGTTTCTGAGTTATGCTGTTCACAGACACACACACGGACACGTTTCCAAAAATGCTTTTTTTTTTATTCAGGGGGCCTCAAAACATGTATTTCCGGTATAGAATTTTTGGGTGGAATACAATACTTCCCCTACTTACTATACATAGTAGAGAAAGTAAAAATAATTTCTATAACCCTACTTCACACCAACATGCTGTTTTTAGAAGTTTGGTTTACAGATTGATTAAGTACCATTGGGAAAAGAAGACTAATTGATATTAAGAATGTAGCTATTGAAAATGCTTTTAAACCTCAACTTATTAATAACTTAATTACCAGATATAAAAAGAAACATAGCTTACATATAACTAGTACCCTACAAAATCTGAATAAAAAGGATTTAATATACAAGAAGTTTACATACCATCCAGTAATGTTCAAAGTTTTCGAAAAATTATTTAGAAAATATCAGATCCAATTGGCACCTCAGAATATCTACAGTTTAAGAAATATGCTGACACACCTTTGACTAATACAACTGATAATTTAAAAAGTCAGGAATTTACCAGATTTCATGTCATGATTGCCAAGGCTCATATATAGATAGAACAAAAAGGAACTTAAAAATAAGACTAAGTGAACACCAAAGAAATATAAAACTGAAACCAACCATTTTTTGAACAGTAATCATGAAATAGGACAAGAGATAAAACTATTAAAACCTATACAGATTCCTTCACACTTGGAAATTTGGGAAAAGATTTTCATTCATCTTAACATCAAGAATGCTTTGAATTTTGAAATACCGCCTACAGACTTCCTAATGCAGCTGATCCAATCAGATTACAAGAGAGAAGAAAGAAGACAGATGAGTTCCCAAATTTCACTACAGACGGCAACAAATCCAACATCACAAGTTTCCAATTCTTCACAACAGAGGGCAGAAGAATCGTCTAATGAAATATTTCTTGGGGTTAGGGGAGAGAGCGTCCAAGCTGATGATGGGAGAAACATGTCTCTCGAAAGCGCTTCTTAGTTAACATCTTGCGCTACTGTGATGTGAATTAACACATAACGACTCATTTTAAATTATCATATAAATAACATCACAATAAAAAGTACTTCTGTTCATTATAACACATCACTGTTTATAAGCTTCTACTTAATTATTAATTGAATACTTACTTTGCTGCTTCAAGAGCATTATCAATCAAATGCTCAAACCCAGTGTCACCACGAGCCTTCCACATCAACCAGAGCTTAAATGCATCGACTTTTCTTCCACACTGTATGCTTTTATCTCCTGTGTCATGCAGTACATCATAAAACTTGTCCTGTTGGAAAAGGTATGAAGCTGATGCAGAATTGCATCCATGCATGAGACCCTATGGACAAAAGAATCAATTAAGAACTAAGTAAGCTGGTATTGTATTTTCCCAAAAGGAATATCTGGCCACATTTTCAGCTGATCCAAGGATTCAGAATATACAGAGTGGACCATTTAAGTTGAGACTGTACAATATTTCCAAAACTAAGCGTTGTAGAAAGAAATGTCTTGAATAAAAGTTGCTTGATATTATGGGGGAAAGTAAATGCCATTAGACGTGTTTTGTTTGGAGGGAGTTATGATAGTCACTTTAGGGTCAATTTAATTTTTTTAAATGGGAACCTACAATTAGAGTCAATTTAAATTGACCCTGAAATGACCATCACAACGTCCTCCAAATAAAACATGATTAATGGCATTTACTTTCCCCATAATATCAAGCAACTTTTATTCAAGACATTTCTTTCTAAACGCTTAGTTTTGGAGATTTTGTATAGTCTCAACTTAAATGGTCCATCCTGTATAACACTTTATAGAAGAAAATTACAAAAGATAAGAGCAAGATCACAAAAGATTAAGAATAGTATCACAAAAGTCATTGAACAAATTATTAATTATAATTTATACTGACAATTGTTTTTGCATTAGTATTGAAATATATAAACAGTTATGCAAAATGAATAAATAATCTTTCACAATCATTAAACAAATCTTTTTATATCTTAACTTGTAAATTTTAGGGCAAGAAGTATGGATTTTGTGAATTTAAATTATGTTTTTCTTCCACTTTACATAATTTGCCCGGTTTCAATATGATGGCAGTAGTGTAACATTTTAAAAAATTGCATGTGTTACATCAATGACTTTGCTATCCAATATCGTTTATTTTTACATAAATTCTATAAACTATTCTTATGAAAGCTTTTTTTTTCTATCTACTTCATGTTAAATGAGATAAAGCTTTGAAGTAATAATTTAATTACACATTTTGTTGAGTTACAAGGGCGATATAAAATACTAAATGGATAGTCAGGTGTTTAAAAGCTAGTTATTATATGCTTGTCTTGAAATTCCATACTCTTTCCATGAAGAGATAATGAATGATGACCACTTCAAAAAATTAGTCAAAAATTCAAACCAATAAAAACAGATATCTCAGAAGTGGTTGATGCCACAAAAAAGTTATTGGAAATAAATTCTGTGTTTTAAAAAGATCTACATTTTCTGTGTAGTAAGTTTTTGTCTATCTCTTCTACAAAATTACACAAAACTCCTTCAAAATGAAAATGACTTCATAGGTTATTCCCAGACAATTTAAGAGATGTATTTTATTTGTTCATGTAAATGTCTTAAATATATAGTAGTAATGAGAGTTAACAGCTGAAAGAATGAATGTGAGAAATTTTAGAAGAAATTGGGATGGGGAAGTCATGCAAATTTGGACATCAAAGCAGAGTAGCGTTTTGGAAGGAAGTTAGCACAGAGTTAAAGATATAGATAGGCAAGAAATTTGAGCTAGTTTTAAAGATAAACTCATAATACAGTAATTAAAAAGGATTTGAGAAGAGAGAAACATGTGGATTGTTGTGATAAATTTGGGAGGGAAGGATTTGCATGATGGAATCAGGAGCAATGTTGTTAAAGGTTTTGAGAGGAGAAAATGGGGAAGGATGCATTTTGTGTGGGGGCTTGAAAGAATATTTCATTGTTTATTAGAATGTGATGGGGTGAAGTGATGGAGGGAGAGTGTATGGGAGATGAAATAGAGCGAATTACTGAAATAAATTATAGTACTTAAAATGCTGACTAACATAAGAATAAACAGGAAGAAAATAATAGAAACACATGGGAAAATAAGAGAGAAATGGATTAGAGCAGTTAAACAAGTTGAAATAGCATAAATAGTGGAATATAAAGAGTGGGAGTCCTATTATATAGATAACTCTGGGGTTATGTGTAAGAAAATCTTGTACAGATGGATGTTAGACTTATTAGGTTTAAATTTAGGTTATTAGTTGACATAAATGTAAAAAATGTTTTTGTTGTTTTGTTTGAATTTATACAGTCATGAAACTGCATTAAGGGTGTAAATAAGTATACTATTCTATTCTACAAAGGCCTAAACAGGGAGCTATATTTTGCCACAAAAATCCTAAATCCTAAGCATTAAAATAAAGCTTTTGCTAAGAATCATATATAAGGTTATTAACAAAATTACTAAATTAAACTTTAATATTAAACTAAATACTGAATCCATAATCATAACACAAGGCAGTAAAACAACATTCATTAGATACTACCAAACTCTATAAAATACATACATTCAATCAGTCTTACACACAGCTTCAAAATATTATAATTTACTATCCAATTAAACAAAAATAAATCTGATATGATACATTCATTCCACTTCCTGTACCAATAGCATTTTCACATATATCTGTTATATATTGTAATACTGACATAAAAAGTGATTATTCTGTCCTCGTTATGTTATTTGTTATATATTTTTGCCTAGGAATGAGCAATATGGTTACACAAAACATGAAGGAATAGCATTCAAATGTTTATTAATGGTAACAAGCTCTTACAGTGGAAAGAAATGAGAAAAAAGAAAAATTGCAAGCAAATGGGAAGGGTGTACAACTTGCTTCACAGAGTGTTTTGAAAATGGCTAATGCCATGAAAAAAATCTGACAGTTACACTCACATGACTTTCTCCGCTCTTGTATAAACTATGTTTACAAACGTTTATTCTCCATCTACTTCATGTTAATCAAGATATCAAGATGTTAATCTTATTGCTAATCTTCTTGTAGGTGCAAGAGGAATTAAGCGATAGTCAAATCCTTTAAGAGCTGGTTGCTATGTGGAGCATTCCATTCTCTTTGCATGTCTAGGACAATAAAAGAAAAAAAACTGAATAACGAATTCCCATTTGAGTAAAAGTATAAGTATTGGAAAATTGAAACAAATAACAAGGAATATCTCAGAAATTGTTTACTCGACAAAAACAATGTATATAACATAAATTGTGTGTTTTAACAAGACCTACAATTTTTCTGTAGTAAAATTTTGTCTATCTTTTATGGTTTTCCAGCTATGCAAAAGTCATTAAAAATGAAGAGGGCTTTTGGGGACATTCCCAGAAAATTCATCATACACATTTCATTTGCCTTAAAAATATCTAACATATGATGTTTTAATCAATATCGTTAGAACCATTTTTGAAAACCAACATTTTCAAAAAATCTGGGATGGGGGAATTTTCTTGAAAATCTTTGTGTCACATCTTTTAAAGATACTAAACTTAAATACCAAGTTTGATATTAATCTGATTTTTCGTTTTTGACACACACACACACACGCACGCGCACCCGCACACAACTTTTACTAAAAGTGTTTTTTTATTCAGGGGGCCTCAAAACATGTATTTCCGGTGAAATTTCGCTATCGAATTTATGGGTGGAATGAAATACTTCCCCTACTTACTATACGTAGTAGAGTAAAAGTAAAAATTACTTTACACAAATTGTACCTTTTAACCAGATTTAAACTTTGTTGCAGTAAGCTTTTGTCTATCTCTTATTGTTTCCTAGTTATAAAAAATTTATGCAACATTCAATCAAAGAAAGGGGACTTAACAGGCTATTCATAGATAATTCAAGATATACCTACATTTTACTTCTCCTGTAAGCATGTGTGTCAAGCATTCATAAAAATCGTTAAAGCCTATTTGAGAAAATAAAAAATAACATCTTATTCCATGTAAAGTATTTGATGGTGGGGGTATTTTCTTCAAAATTGTTGTCCGTGTCCTTGGAGGACATTGCACTTAAATACCAAGTTTGGTTTAATAACACTATTGTGAGTCACTTTATTGACACTACATCACTTATTTTATCATAAAATGGGACACATTTCAAGAGCTCAGTTGCTCCCATCATCAACTGATGCTGAGATGGAGCATGATGTTCTTTTGCTGCAGATTACTGCACTGTTGTCATCCTCTGTTGGCTTTTTGAGGAATTTCTGCTGAGGTTGTTGCTTGGCAGTAACCTAAAATTTAAGTCTCAATCTTTGTTTTTAAAAATGAATATGTTATCCCAGACTGTTAGTTATTTTTTAAAAGTACCAGTTCTGGAGCAATTTCATGGTTTTCTATCCAAAAGTGAGCTGCTACTGCAGATTTCTCTTCTTGTTTATACTTCAGATTTCTGAGATGTTTCTTTGGTCTTGTTTGATATTTCTATTGTTGGTCGGGTATCCTTTAGTTCTGATTGTAGTAGATTTTGGATAGAGTATGCATTTTTGGATGCTAGGATGATGTTGTGTTCTTTGAATGTTTTCTGGAACTGGCCATGGTCTTTGGGATGGTATGTGAACTTCTTGTATGTGTATTTTTCTTTTTCTGTTGACAGTTCGGTGTTTCTAGCATTGTTTTCAATTTTTTGCTTTCTGGAATTTTTTATACTTGTTTTCTATTGAATCTATTGTTTTTTGCTATTCTGTAGATTGTCTCTTTTTCTTTGTTGAATTCTTCAATATTGAGAGGTAGACGAAAAAGCCTGTGTATCAAACTGTTGAAGACTGCATACTGGTGTGAGTTTGGATATTTGTCTGTGTGTGTAGGTTTTCTATATATGCCAAATGTAAGATTTTCATACATTTCTGGATTTTAAGGTCTAGGAATTGCAGTTATTTATCAATTTCTGTTGCAATGATATTTCAAGTTTGGTATTTCTCTGAAATTTTGCTTTTGAGTTATACTGTTCACACACATACATACACACATATGGACCTTTTTCTATAAATGTTTTCTTTGGACTCAGGGAGCCTCAAAACGTGCATTACTTAGTATTAAACTTTTGGGTGGAATGCAATACCTCCTCTGTTTCTTAAGGGTCTACCACAAACCTCCACAACTCTAATAAAAGCAAGCACAAAGAAACTTTGTTTTTTAATGTGGTCCAGCTTGAGTATAAAAAGAGATTGACAAATATTTATTCCAAGTTATGTGATCTCATAATAGAAACTGTTGTTTCTGTTGTGATGAAGTAAGAAAAAGGCACCAAAACCAGATAAGTTTATAAATCATTTTCACACAGTAGACTAAAATCTTTAGTAAGAAATCATATAACACTTAAACTCTGACAATAATCATCACTGAATTTAATGCTCTAGATCTATTTTTTTTTTTTTTTTACTTTCTCTACTATGTACTTTCAGTAAATAAATTAAAGGTTGAGATTTCACCCTGTCTGTCTGTCTGCGTGGCTTTGTGTCTTTGAATAGCATAACTCATAAATGAAAAGGGAGTTAAATAAAAACTTGGTATTTAAGTTCAAGACCTTCCAAGGATGAACACAAAGATTTTGAGGAACATCACCCCACCCCAAACTATGCTTTACATGCAAAAGATTTAATTATTTTTTATTTTCTCAAAAACTGCTTCAATGATTTTGATTAAAATGTCATATATTTAAGATGTTTTCATTAAAAAATAAAATAAAATGTATATCTTGAATTTTCTGGTAATAACCTCTGAAGGCCTCCTCAGTCAGAATGACTTTTGTATGACTGATAAACCGTAAGAGATAGATAAAATCTTACTACACAAAAAATGTAGATCTCATTAAAGCACACAATTTATGCTCAATAAATTTTTTGTGGTGTTAACCATTTTCAATACATTCTTTGTTATTTGTTTGAATGTTTAAATATTTTCTCAACTGCAAAATGATATTCTTTTTTTACTTTCTCTACCACCTGCCTAGTAAGTAGAGAAGGTATTGCATTCCATCCAAAAATTTGATACCGAGATTTCACCAGAAATATACGAGGTACGTCCAGAAAGTAAGTTCCATTTGGTAATAAAATTAAATTGTGTACAGATACAGAAAAATTATTTATTGCACAAACTTCTACAACTCTTAAACTACTTTTCCACATAACTGCCGAAATTTTGCAGGCATTTATCATAGCATGGCACAAGTTTTTGTATACCTTCTTCATAGAAGTTTGCCGCCTGTGTCTTCAACCAGTTGGAAACATTTTCTTTCAGCTCTTCGTCATTGTTGAAGTGTTGACCGCCAAGGAAAGACTTGAGATGTAAGAACAGATGAAAGTCGCTGGGAGCGATGTCAGGGCTGTACGGAGGATGGTCAAACACGTCCTAGCCAAATCCCTGTAGGAGGTTTTGCGTCACATTTGCAGTGTGTGGTCGTGCGTTGTCGTGAAGAAAAACGTCTTTTGACAGCAATCCTCGGCGCTTATTCTGTATTGCGCGGCGCAATTTCCTAAGTGTCTCGCAATAAACATCTGCTTTGATTGTTTGACCAAGCGGTAAGAAATCAATAAGTAAGATGCCTTTCTAGTCCAGAACACTGTGCACATCATTTTTTCGAGGTGTCAAGATTTGTTTCGGCTTAACCTTTGCTGGGGATGAAGTGTGCCTCCATTCCATTGATTGCCGCTTACTTTCAGGGGTGTCGTAAGAAACCCAAGTTTCATCTCCTGTGACTATCTGTGTCAGAAATTTTTCGCCGCCTTCATCATAACAAAAAAACTGAAGTGCACTACCCATCCGGTTTGTTTTGTGTTGCTCTGTAAGAATCTTTGGTACCCAACGAGAGCAAAGTTTACGAAATTTCAGTTTTTCGGTAACAATTGCATGAATTAGTGATCGTGAGATTTGGGGAAATTCCATAGCGAGAGCACTAATTGTAAACTTGCGGTTTTCCTGGATCTTGTCATCAACCACGTGAACCAGTTCTTCTGTAACCAAAGATGGATGCTCACTTCGTTCTTCATCGTGCACTTCACTACGTCCTTCATTGAACTGTCGGACCCATCTTCTCACCATTGAATCACTCTTCGCATTTTGTCCGTAAACTTCGCAAATTTGCCGATAAATTTCAATTGGTTTCACTTTCCTATCATTCAGAAAACGAATCACAGATCTGATTTCATAAGTGGTGGGATTTTCAATCAACACCGACATTGTAAACAAGCACAACAAAGCGTACGTGGCTGACAGCGATCTCAAAATGGCGCACGTTTCTTCTCCTTGATACAGAGCGTCTACCGTGGATGTGTGGAACTGCGATCGCAGCGCTGCAGCGGAGAGAAATTGAACTGAACTTACTTTCTGGACGTACCTCGTCTGTGCGTGCGTGCGTGCGTGTGTGTGTGTGTGTCAATTTAAAAACAAAATGTCGAAAAAATACCAAACTTGGTATTAAGTTTAGAATCTTCCAAAGATGTGATACAAAGATTTTTATGAAAATCCCCCCATCCCAAACTACCCCTTACATGGAACATTTTAAGAAATTTTTTATTTTCTAAAAAACGGCTGTAACGATTTTGATTAAAATACCATATATTAAAGATATTTACATGAAAAATAAAATGTACATCTTGGATTTTCTGGGAACAGCCTTTAAAGTCTTCTTCATTCAGAAGGAATGTTGTATAATCTTGTATAATTGGTAAATGTTAAGCAATAGATGAAAACATACTATTGAGACGGTAATTTGTATCACAAATTACTTTAATGTAAATAATTATTGTAATATGAATATGTATTTTTATGTGACATTGATTTCAGATGTTTGTTAATTGTAATTATTATTGGGAAATAAGTTTAAAAGGCTTTACTGAAACTGTTAGTAGTGGTGCAATAAGGCAGTAATGGGGTGAGTTGTTTATCAGTACCGGGAACAAGGAAGTTACGTAATGTTTCGCGCGGTTTCGATGGAAGCTTCTAGAACATTTCCTAAAGCATATGTATTCGTGGTTTTTATTGGGTATTAAAATAGACGCTAATGTTGGCGCGTTTTATTAGCCAATGGTAACTCATATATAATCCTTAGGCGTATCTTGAGGTAAGCGCATAAATAGCCAGGCTCGAAGTCGGTCGCCCCGCAGTTCAACAAGATTCTCAGTACACTACACGTCAACCCCCAGTTCAACGGAATTCTCAGTACACTACATGTCGCCAATCAGTCCTTCATTTCGTCATAAGTTACACGCAGCAGAATTACGAGAATCTAAAATATTATACCGTTAAATACACACAAAGTCGAAGTACGTGATTTAAAAGTGAGAAGTTATTACAAACAGTTTCAGTTTGGCAAGTATCCAGATAAATATGTAAAAAGTGTTAGTGAATGTGTTCTGCAATAAATGTTATAAAACCAATTTCTTCGTCAGTATAATTTCTGGATAAAAGATTCCTTTCCGATTCACACCCTGCAAGAGAAACATATTCGACCACAAACAGCTAGCCGGTGGACATTTAAAACTGATACAAATTGCTACGCCAGAGGGAGCTACAAACAGAACAAATGAACCAACCAACGTATGACGTCACAAGAATGGCTTCCACAAACACTGAGGTAAACAAACATGGTAACTAATTCCGTCGCATATTGGCTTCCACAACGTGGGGCTACAAATACACAAATACAACATTAATTCTACTTCATAATGGCTTCCACAACGTGGTGCTATAAACATATATACAAATTTGCTATTGCAAATTGGCTCCCAAACGTGGAGCTAAAATAATGTTACAATAAATACAACATTAATACAGTCGCACTATACAAGAAATGTAGGCTTCCTTAAAATACATAATTTGAAGCCATCAAGTGCAAAACTTGTCTTATCCAAAAATTAAAAAAATTGAGTTACACATTGGATTCAATACTTCTTGCAGTTCTCTATGAACTGGTGACTTTAGGTTTGAACAAAACTCATCTAATACACCTTCAAGAGAGCCAGAAAGCTGCTGTTCAATGTAAAACTCTTCAAATCCATGGTGGAAGTTGATGCAGAACTCGTGTAATCCATTTTACAATTCAGAGCAAAACTTGCCTTATCCAATACTTGTTCCACTACAATTGTGTTGTGTGAAGAGCAAAACTCGCCTTATCCAGCACTAAGAAATATAGCAGTTTTGCTACTCTGTTTCCCTGCATTGGCAGTCCTGCGTGATTCAAACTATTTTTAGTTTAGTTTTGACTAGTCTAAGGTGCAGACGTGTTATTATGGAGTCCTCTGATATCCCAAAGTTTGTGGAAAGGGTAGAACTAGGAAACGGCCATCCCATGAATCAAAACACGAAAGAGAGAAGAGGGAAAGGTATACATGATCGAACTACAATTAAGTAGTATTCTTCTATTATTGACAGATATGACTTATATAGGAATAAGCAGATGTGTTTACAATACACTCTCCATGTTAAAGGCATTCAGCAATCCTCGGCCCCCACTTGCCTGCCTGCAATCACAACAGCAAGTCGTTTCAATACAGTAACTTGACACAGAAGGACATAAAGAAATTCCAGCTGCAGCTCTAAAATTAAACAAGACTGCATTATACTGACTTACTGTTCAACTGATATACCAAAATGGCAGCGTGCAGTCAAAGGCATTCTTGGAAGGGTTTTACAACAACATGAAACGTGTACTAGGTCTGCCAATTCAGGTGTATCAGAAAACTTTTCTGGACATTTTGCAAATATCAAAAGCCAGAGTACAAAAGATAACTTGAAACTGGAGTGGCACCAAAGGAATTCCGAGGTGGAGACAGGGTGTCACAAAAAAAATAGTAATAACAGAGAATCTGTAATTAAATTCATACAGAAGTTTAAAGTACTTGATGTCTATTATTGTAAGAGAAAAACATCAACATGGCAATACTTAACAAGGGAATTAAGCATTAATAAAATGAGACATATGTATAATGCAGAAGCATCTAATTCATTGAAAGTGTCTAAGAGTTTCTTTCATAATATTTTTAATGCAAAATTTAATATAGGCTTCAAAAGCCCTATTTCTGATGTATGCTCACTTTGTCTTTCTTATGACAAGAAAATAAAATTGGAAACAGATAAAACTAAATGTTCTGATTTGCTGATAGCTAAACGAATACATATTTTAATCTCCTGAAAGAAGATGATAAAGTAGCAACATTTTCATTTGACTGTCAGAAAAATATGGCACTGCAGCATACTAGCAGCATACTACAGCAGGCAATTATTCATGTATAACTCCTCCATTGTGCAAGGTTCACCCAAGAGAACACTGACAAAACAGCATGTTTGTAATTTTGTTTGGACAGAAAATGAAGGTCCCAAAGGTTCAAACGGAATTGTGTCTGCTGTATCCAGTCATTTGTGCAAATCCAATTTTTCTGGAGTTAAGAAAGTTAGGCTATTTGAAGATGACCACTGTGGGCAAAATAAAAACACCACTGGCATGTATAATAAATGGCTTGCTATTCAAGCACTGCAGAACGTGTAGGTGATAGAAATGATCTTTTCTATTCCTGGCCATTCATTCATCCCTCCCAATCAAGTTTTCGGACTAATAGAGAAAAAAATAAGAATGAGAAACACTATCAGTAGGCCTGAAGAATATTTTGAAATCTATAAAAATCATGGAAAGGTAATCAGGCTATGGATAGATGAACCTGTACAAATTTGAAAGTATGCTGCAAAGAAAACATTGAAGTCACCAGAATCCTGGCATTTTAAATTAAAGGCATCTAAACATATTATTTTACGTTTTACCTCAGGCAAAGTTCTAGTGAAAGGTGAGGCAAATTACCGGTCTGATTTGTGTGTAGGCAAGATCATTCTGAAGCGCGGCAAAACCTTAGAAATGCTTATTGCAAGGAATTTAGATGTAGGTGTAAAGGTAAATGAGGAAAAAGTTACAGATATGAAAAATGTATTAAGAAAACATTTGGTGATAACTGGGAGGAAAATGAAAGTCTATTTTACAAGAATTTAATATAATATCTAAAAACAATATTGCCAATGATGATAAAGAAGTAGATGCTGTTTGTGAGAGTTTCTTGGATAGTGAGGAAGGAGAACTTAGAATTTGATATGTTTGTTTTTGAACATTAGTTATTAGTATTACATTTTAAACATAATATGTAAATTTTACAAGTCATAAGATGTATGTGATATGAAAACTGGTCAATTTTAGTGAGCAAACTATGAATGGAGTGATTCATTGATATCCTTATGCGAAATTGGAGAAAAAATTGTGAAAATTTAGTTTTTTTTTAACTAAAATGAAATCAGAAATGGTTATAATTATACAAACATTGCAAGAAGTGATTTATTAACATTGTCAATCACAAATACTGAGAAGTAATTCAAAAATGTTTGCATTTAATTGTAATTTAGTATTGTGTTTCCACCAAAACTTGCCAAATCCACTACCGTTGTGTGCAAAACTCGCCTTATCCAAAATCAAATTTTGATTTACCGCCATATTATTTGAGATTGATTTTCAAGAGAATACATGCATCTTTAAGGGTCTAGTCTGGACATTATTGCATTGAAAGAATTTTCAAATGTTCTGCTGTTTGCCTAATTTTAGTTTTTCATGTTTTCTGAAAATCTGTTTCACCTGGATAAGGCAAGTTTTGCACTTGACAGTCTCATTTATTTCAGATAGTTTTATTGTGATATCAGCTGTTTCTGATATATCCATTATTAATGGTTTGAATTCTTCAATACTTAACCAGTCCTGTCAATTTTCAGTTGTTTCTCGCAAGTCAATGAAAGAGTATGGGATTTTAAGGCCAGCATATACCGTCCAGTTCTTAAACAATTGACTATTGCTGTTCCCTTCATATTGTAATGGATTATTAATTGAGTGTTAGGTTCTTTTTAATTTGAGCTATGAGATCTCTTTTATATCTGCAGGGTGATGGTAGCAGGTGAAATTCTTTAATGTAGAACTGAAGTATAGTTGTTTACTTTCCTAACTTAATTTTATATTTATTCAAACATATTCAATTTTAACATTTATAGTTTTCCAATTTCTGGTTAATTTAATAAATCCATGTACGTATATATCCAAAGGATATTACTACTGTATAAAAATACAAATAATTTTGATTATTAATTCATAAGGTAAGTATGCAGTAATTAAGTATTCAAGGCAAACTTGATATGCGCTAGTTGAGTACTGAATGAAAATCAATGTGCTCTGGATAAATGATGAATGAGAATGATTAGTAACTACATAGAAGAAAACGTTCTTTATTTCTCCTTGACAATTTCTTATTTGTTTTGTTTAGTTTTCTTTGTAGAAATACACAATTTTGTTTATTCCATGGTCATATAAGTAATGTATATATATTTTCTTCATTTATAAATTTTATTATAGTTGGCCATGATATCCTTCTTAGTACTATTTTATTAATAAATAATTTTAATTTCTGGCTATATATGCATAAATAAACAATATATTCACAATTAAACCAATAAATACAGTAACCATAATGATAATTTCAAAGATATGTGAATAATAAACATATAAATGCACATAACATTATAACCATAACATTATTTACACATATGTAAGTCAAATATTCTCAATAAATATTTCTGCCACAGTATCTATAACGAAATATATAATGCAGCTATTTCCGGAAAGGTTTAGCTCAATTAAAATGAAGTAGATAGGAAAATAAATTTTCGTAAGAATAATTTGCATACCCACTAATAAGCAGTAGAGGCTAGAGAAAGTCATTTGAATGTAACACATCAGAATTTTAGTAGATGGAAGAATAAGCTTTGACAAAAATATTTTGAGGAAGAGTGAGTAGAAAAAGTCATGTTAATGCAACATATTTGTTTTTTTCTTCTTTCTTTCTTTTTTAAATAGAGGTACTATTTTCTTTAGAACTACATCCCTATAAGTATTCCCTACTGAAATTAACTCTGTAACTCACAATTACCTTTTCCTTCACAAGGAACACAGAACACTGCAATGGAGCACCAAGCATCTTGTGAGGATTCCAGGAAACTGAATCTGCTCTGCAAACAACATCATTATAATCATTAAAAGATGTATTTATTTGTTTTTTAAATAACTTGTTTGTTCAAAAATATTCTCAACAAGTGCAGTTTCACATGTGTATGGTCATAATTATATTGTTTTACATGTATACAGGTTTTACAGGTTTACTTATTGAAAATATGATCATAATTGTTTTATTTGATGCAGTAATATAATATATTACTGATGCTACTTTGCATAATATTTATTGTTCTGGGAAACAAAGGAATAGGGTTCCAAAGGAGCCTTTGGAACAGGGTGTAAAACAATAGAGCGAGAGGGAAGAAGAATATAGTGCTGGCTCAAATTCACTTACATCAACTACAAGGCCATAGCTAAACTCCTGAGTCAAACACAGTAGGTGCTATTGAAGTTTTGCTGAATCACATTATAACTACATTGGTAATGTCCAACCAACCTGGGTCTGACATCAGTCACAATAGAGCTAAAGATGCAAATGAGGGTTTGCAAAAAATTTCTTAATATGGTACAAAAAAGTAAAGTAGCTGAATGATAATGCAATTCACCAAACCTTTAAAACCACAAACCTAGAGAGAAAGTTATCGGTTATGGTCCATTAATATTTTTGTTTTCTCTCTTAGCTTTCTACTGTGTCCATCCAAAATTCAAAGTTACAAAACATTAATTGCTTTTAATAATTTAACACATGTAAAAGTACCTAATGATCTTTCATTCCATAATGCATCAAAATTTATAAATAAAATTACTTAAGGTAGTACCAGTAGCTGACATGACTGAATTTTCCTATCAGAAACAGAAAGTGGAGTTTAAAATACTGTTTTAGTGGTTACTTAACATCAGTATTGCAAAATAAGTAATTATTTGAATGAATATTAAATATAAAAATAATATTTTTTTATTTGGTGAAGCGCTAAGAAAAAAATTGAAATTGGTTTGTCTACTGAAATTTGGCCTGGCTACTCATTTAATACATAACTACTGTAATCCATGCAAATTTAATACCTAAATATTATTACTCACAATTAAACTGTCTTTCTCTCTCTTCACAATCCAATTTCACCTATAATTTTATTTTCTCTGCTGCGTATAGTAAGTAGGGGAAGTATTGCACTCCACCGAAAAATTTTATACCAAGATTTCACCGCAAATACATGTTTGAGGTGCCCTGAATCCAAATACAGCATCTTTGGAAACATCTGTCTGTCTGTCAGTCTGTGAACAGCATAACTCAAAAACATAAAGTCTGATAAATAGCAAACATGGTATTTGAGTTTATTTTCCAAGGATGCGACAAGAAGATTTTCAAGAACATCCCCCCCACCCCAGGCTACCCTTTTCATGGAAGATGTTTAAAAAATTTTGATTTTCTCAAAAATGGCTGTAATGATTCTGATTAAAATATCATATGTTTAAGATATTTTCATGTAAATTAAATGTATATCTTGAATTTTCTGGGACTGTCCCCAAAAGTCCTCTTCATTCTGAATGACTTTTGTATAAGTGGTAAGCCATAAGATATAGACAAAATGTTACTACACAAAAAGTGTAGATCTCGTTAAAACACACAATTTATGTCATGTACACTTTTTTTCCAAGATATTCCATGTTATTTGTTTGAATTTTCCAATACTTATACTTTTTCTCAAATGGGAATTTGTTATTCATTTTTTCATGTCCTGTACTTCAAAGAGAATGGAATGCTACACATAGCAACCAGCTCTTAAAAGATTTGACTATCACTTAAAGCCGACCATATTCCCCTTGCACTACAAAAAAATTATCAATAAGATAGTTTCTGCAAATGTTCATCTCAACTAACATGAAGTAGATGGAGAATAAACGTTTGTAAAAATAGTTTGTATAAGAGTAGAGAAAGTCATGTGAGTGCAACTCATTAGATTTTATACATTATATAAATATTGACCCAAACTGTTGTTTTCTACTCTAAATATTCTGTTTAAAACTCATGTTTTCTCTTTTTTTTTTTTTAATTACTTGTGATTAATAAGTTTTCTTTTCCTCCAGTTTTTAGTTGCTTTACAATCAAACATTATGTGCTCTAAGTCTTCCTGTCCTCCATATAATGGACACTATCCCTATATAAAACCATTTCTCTGACCTTTTAGCTTCCACGCTCCAGTTCTTAGTCATGCTATGCTTTCTCTTTTCTCCTTATTTACTTTATCAATACATATATTTTTCTCATCCCAAGACCATTTCTACACAAGATACCAATGATCTCTTCCATCAAAATAGCATCTTTTAAGGCGAGATTAAAAGCCATATCCTGCCAATGTCAAATCTGCTAAATTCATGACCCATTATCTCAAACTATTTAGGTAAGATATCAGACTGAGGTTTTTACAGGATGTAGATGCATGCCTCCTAAATTCTCTGATCTATTTTTATCGAATTGTTATATACCTGTAAGTTCGTTTATTACAAAAGATAGAATTATTTTCTTAATTATACCATATTTTGTTTAAAATGTATCAGCAATTATTTAACAAAAAAAAACAAAAAAAATCCTTTTATTAACTTCAAAGCAGATTCATAACAGCATTAGATGTTATTTTTATCATCCTAAAATTTAATTTAGCTATATTGAATAGTGTCCCTGAGAAAATGGGTAATTTATACCAAACAATATCATTCACAGAAAAAGCTGTTCAAAGCAAAGCTGGAGAAAACAAAACTTGCATATATTTGCAAAGCTAGAAACTACAATGGCTTGAATACACAGAAGCTGCCATATTTAATAGTAATACTAATTTGTAGAATAAAATTTCCCTTAAAGGTGAGCTAAAGTTTACCTCTCTACCCCAAAGTGTGTAGGAGTATGGTTTTGTTTTTTTCTCCTGTGAAGTGCTGCAGAATTCAAGTTCAAAATGGCTGATGCAATAGCATTTTTAAAAAATATACTTAATATATAAGTACTGTGCCTACAATGAAAATATTATAACAGATTAAAGAGAAAATTCCAGTTTATAATACTTTACTAAATAATCTGATGTGTTACATTCACATGACTTTCTCTACCCATGTTATTAGTGGGTATAGTACAAATTATCCTTATGATAGTTTATTTTCCTGTCTAATTCATTTTAATCAAGATAAACCTTTCCAGAAATAGCTACATTAGACACTTCGTTATAGATACAAAGGGAACAGTGATAGTCAAATGTTTTAGAATTGGATGCTATACATTCGCCTTAAAATTACATACTCTTTCTATGACATTGTGAGAAAACTGACAGATCTTTAAAAGACACTCAGTATTGAACAATTTTAACCATTAATAACAGAATATATCTCGGAATGGCCAATGCTACAAAAAATAAATTGTGTGTTTTAACACATCTACATTTTTTATGTAATACATTTTCGTTTATCACTTAACATTTAATAGTTATACAAGATTATACAAAATTCCTTCCAAATGAAGAGGACTTCACAGGCTATTCCCAGAAAACTCAAGATATACATTTTATTTGTCATATAAATATCTTTATGGTATTTTAATCAAAATCGTTAGAGCTATTTTTGGAAAATAAGAGATTTCAAAAAATGTTCCATGTAAAGGTTAGTAAGGGCAGAGAATTTTCTTGAAAATCTTTGTGTCACCTCTTTGGAAGGTACTGAACCTAAATACCAAGTTAGGTATTTATCGAGCTTTCCATTTTGCTGTTCACAGATATGCATACACCAAACCTTTTTCTAAACATTTTTACTTTCTCTACTACGTATAGTAAGTAGGGGAAGTATTGCATTCCACCCAAAAATTCGATACCGAGATTTCACCGGAAATACATGTTTTGAGACCTCCTGAATCCAAAAAAAGCATTTTTGGAAACATGTCCGTGTGTGTG
Organism: Deroplatys truncata; assembly: GCA_030765065.1. Lineage (NCBI taxonomy): Eukaryota > Metazoa > Arthropoda > Insecta > Mantodea > Mantidae > Deroplatys > Deroplatys truncata. Next base: position 167,858,312 of record CM060988.1, on the reverse strand, counting down.
TGTGTGTGTCTGTGTGTGTGTGTGTCTGTGAACAGCATAACTCAAAAACGAACAGTCGGATAAGCACCAAACTTAGTATTTAGGTTCAGTATCTTCCAGAGATGCGACACGAAGGTTTTCAAGAAAATCCCCCCACCCCAGACTACCCTTTACATGGAAGATTTTTCGAAAATTTTAATTTTCTCAAAAATGGCTCTAACGATTTTGATGAAAATATCATATGTTTAAGATAATGTCATGAGAAATGAAATGTATATCTCAAATTTTCTGGGAATGTCTCCAAAAGTATTCTTCATTGTGAACGACTTTTGCATAACTGGTAAACCATAAGAGATAGACAAAATTTTACTACACAAAAAATGTAGATCGCGTTAAAATACACAATTTATGTCATATACATTTCTTTTGTTGAGTGAACCGTTTTCGAGATATTGCTTGTTATTTCCTTAAATTTTACAATACTTTCATTTTTTTTATGTCCAGGACATGCAAAGAGAACGGAATGCGCCACATAGCAACCAGCGTTAAAATATTTGACTATCGCTTAAAAGCTACCATATTTCCCTTGCATCTACAAGAAAATTACCAATAAGATTGACATCTCGATATCGCGATTAACATGAACCATATGGAGAATAAGCGTTTGTAAAATTAGATTGTACAAGAGTAGAGAAAGTCATGTGAGTGTAACACATCAGATTTTTTATTCAAGGAACCTCAAAACATATATTTCTGGTGAAATTCGGTATCAAATTTTTGGATGGAATGCAATACTTCTCTACCTACTATGTACGTAGTAGAGTAAGTAAAACTAAAGATGTTATTTTTTGGTCTTCCCATAAACCAGTAAGCAACTTTTGTTACATACTGCTTTTCTTTATATATTTGTATACAATCAGGCATGCCAATCATTGGCATACGTGTAGGGAGATTTTCAAAACATTAGAATATTAACAGTTCCTTGTATATATGTATATGAAAGTATAAAATATGTGGTAGCTAGCAAAAAAGTAGCCAAAAACAGCCATATAATATTTTGATTTATAGTAATAACTGTAATACTTTTAACATGAATTGGAGCTCATCCAGTTGAAGATCCTTATATTTTAACAGGGAAAGTTTTTTACTATTTTATATTTTCTTTATTGTATCTTAAATATTTTAATAATTAAAATATGATATGGATACTCATAAAGTAAGAACCAGGCATGATTTCCACAGAACGGCGCTCACAGGAACACTAAACAATCGTTCAATAGAAAGCAAGGTGAAAGAGAACTACAATGCACTACCTAAAGAAATAAAAGACTTAGAGCAACAAGAAGTGCGTCTAAAACCCATAAAAAAATATTTAGTAGAAAATACATTTTATAGCATAGATGGATTTAAATTAAACACTGTATATATCCATAATAATTAATGTATAAGATATATAAATATTGTTTCAAAAGATGTATAAATAATGTTTAGCAATGCAAAGAAATCTTGTTATTTTGGATGATATACTTTAAATCTTAGGGTAGTTTTTTATAAATGTAGGTAACTCTGATGATTCCTATGTAACATGAACATTTGGATGAAATAAAATTGAATTGAATTAAATTGAATTAATGATAATTTCTCTTGAGTAAGGTATAGCAAGAACTTAGTAGATTGTCACCATCTGGGACTTTCATCTCTCTGTCACTTTACTTCCACCCTGTTTCTGCCAACACATATGCAGCCAAGAAAAGACTAGCATAGAAGAGATACTGAACAAATACTTTGTAAAACTATTATGAACTTTTAATGGAGTTTTATTTATCAAAACTGGTTAGTTTTTACATTCTGTATTATAGCATAGAATGTGATAAGTACCTGCTTAAGCCTTTCAAACGATGACTGTGTGTCTTAGAGAGCATCAGCGTGCCACCCCAACAAGCCTGAAACAAAAGTATGATAACATTTAGGATTAGGGAAATCTTTTCTAGAAGTGTGAGAGTATAAAATCAAAATACATACTTAATGAAAATTTGAACAGTATTATTAATTAAGGAATCAATACAGTCAAGCGCTTCAATAAATTCATAAAAGTTTGAGTAAAACTTTTTCACACATTTTTGTTTCTGGCAGGGGTAGTTCATTCTTAACAGCTGCAGGGCTAAACCACTCCCACTTTAGACTTTTTCCTGTTTTTTAAATTCTTAGAGGATTGTTACCACCTTTATTTGATATATTTCACTATTTTCTTATAGGACTTGGAGAATATCCATTTGCGGGAACAGTATTACTGTCTCTGGCATCTCCATACTACAGCAGTGGGCAGATCCTTGTATGCACCTTTGTGACAGTGAGAGGGGGGAAAGAGTTGAGGGGTAGGGTTAGTACAGGTACAGTTAAAATAGCCCAAGTGACTGCAGGACTTTGCTGATTGGACAGAAAACGAAAGCTTTTCTCATTCCTTGGTTGCACCCTCAGCCCATTCTTAATGACTGTAATGCTACAGCAAATGGACTTTTTACTTTCTTAAAGCTAAATGGCAGATATTTGTTCAGAGTTTCAATATTTTAAAGCATTGTAGAATATAATAACCAATTTACAGTAGCCAAATTCTGACGTATTATATTTCTAGCTAGAATGTCATCTATTTACTGAAAATTACTGCACTAACAGAATCCTATTAATATAGCACACCAAGGGCAAGGGAACTATTTCCAGATTTATGAAATGTCTCAGCTTTACCACACTTTTTTTGGTGCGACAGCTTATAGTAACTTGATAAATGTATGGTGTTTCTGAACTTCAGAACAGAAGAATGGACTTCATCTACAGGAAATAATACAAAGAAAGGTACCAGGCATGTACATATTAAAGCAGGAATATGATGTGTAAATGTATTGAAATATTGTAAATTGTAGCTGGAATATGTACAATAAACTAAAATACAGGAAAATAAATTTTCACGGGTAGTTTTCATTTATTGTTACTACTACATGGTGCAAAATTTAAGTACAAAACCCTCAGTTAAAAAAGCTACACATGACTTTCATACAGCGTGAATGCTAAGTATTTTTATTGTGCTTCTTGAAGCAATGACTAATTGCTCCCTCCCTTTTGATTGTTATTGCAGTATAGATGGAACCAAAGGAAGAGGTAACCATGCTCACAGATATTAACAAACCTCATATGGATTACTGTACATATATTGAGTTTATTTTTGTGCTGCACTTAATAATTGTCATTTTTATAGCAAAACTTTCACATAACCAAATGCACTGTAACATCAAGATTCATAAGTTTACAAGCTGCCACTGCTTTCTGGACACAAAAAAAAAGAAATCTAATGTGTTACATTCACTGACATTTCCTGGCCATTATCATCTATCATTAGCAGAGAATTCTTACAAAAGCTTATTTTTCTATCTACTTCATATTAATCAGGATAAATGTTTGCAGAAATGATTTTGTTGTAGGTATAAGGAGATACAGGAGTCTAAAATTGTAGTCAAATCTTTAAAAAAAGATCTGTGTTACACTCACATGACTTTCTCTACTCTTGTACAAACTATTTTTACAAAAGCTTATTCTCCATATGCTTCATGTTAATTGAGATATCGAGATGTCAATCGTATTGCTAATTTTCTTGTAGGTGCAAGGGGAATATGGTAGGTTTTAAGCGATAGTCAAATATTTTAAGCGCTGGTTGCTATGTGGCGCATTCCATTCTCTTTGCATGTCCAGGACTAAAAAAAAATGAATAACAAATTTGAGTAAAAGTATAAGTATTGGAAAATTTAAGGGAATAACAAGCAATATCTCGAAAATGGTTCACTCAACAAAAAGAATGTATATGACATAAATTGACTAATTTTGAAGGTTTAGAAGCTGGTAACAGTGATGTGTCATAATTTAAAATAGAGAGTTGAGGGTTGTTACACTACATCACTATGATATTCTTACTTGAACGCGTTTCGGGAGACGGCTTGTTCCCATCGTCAGCATTTTCTCTCAACATGCTGACAATGGGAACAAGCCGTCTCCCGAAACGCGTTCAAGTAAGAATATAATAGTGATGTAGTGTGACATAAATTGTGTATTTTAACGCAATCTACATTTTTTGTGTAGTAACATTTTGTCTATCTCTTATGGTTTACCAGTTATGCAAAAGTCAAGATATGCATTTTATTTGTCATGAAAATATCTTAAACATATGATATTTTAATCAAAATCGTTAGAGCCATTTTTGAGAAAATTAAAATTTTCGAAAAATGTTCCATGTAAAGGGTAATCTGGGGTGAGGGGATTTTCTTAAAAACCTTTGTGTCACATCTCTGGAAGATATTGAACCTAAATACCAAGTTTGGTGTTTATCCAACTGTTCGTTTCTGAGTTATGCTGTTCACAGACACACACACAGACACACACACATGGACATGTTTCTAAAAATGCTTTTTTTTTGGATTCAGGGGGTCTCAAAACACATATTTCTGGTGAAATCTCGGTATTGAATTTTTGGGTGGAATACAATACTTCCCCTACTTACTATATGTAGTAGAGAAAGTAAAAACAGGACACTGAATGCTAGCTTTGAATTTCCATATTGTTTCCATGACATCACAAAAAACAAATGACTGATGACAGTACTTCAAAAAATGTACTATTAGAAATCAATAACAGTGAATATCTCAGTAATGCTTACTGACACAAAAGAAATTATTTCACATCAATTGTCTATTTTAACCAGACCTACATTTCTACAGTAGGTTTCTTTTAACTCTCTCTTACAGTTTACCAGTTACTCAAAATTATGCAAAATTCATTCAGAGTCAAGAGGACTCCATGGGCTATACACAGAAAATTCAAGACATACATTTCATTTATCATGGAAATATCTTACACATATGGTATTTTAATGAAAATTGTTAAAAGACATTTTTGAGAAAATCAAAAATAACAAAACTTTATCCATGTAAAGGAGAGTTCCAGTGGTCGGTTTTTATTAAGAATCTTCATGTCACATCTTTGGAACATACTGAAGTTAAACACGAAATTTGGTATTTAATGACCTTTCATTTTTGAGTTATATATATATATATATTTTTCTTAAAATGCTTTTTTTGGGTTTAGGGGGCCTCAAAACATATTTCTTCTGAAATCTCGATATAAAATTTTTGGGTTGAATACAATACTTCCTCTATCTACTATAGGGTACTAGTAGAGAAAATAAAGAGAAATGGGGGGGGGGGTTCTATTTGACTTACTCCAAAACCGATTCCTCTACTTGGTCCTAATCCTTTTTAACATTCTTAAACTTTGGTAACCCTAGTCACATAATTAACATTTCAAAGTAATGCATTCAAGGCCTGTCTGTGAAAATGAAACTTAGCCTGTAAATTAATAGAATAAATTAATAAAATATTGCTTACATCAACATGAAGCCAGAGCTCATACTGTTCGCAAATTTCTGACAGCTGTTCGAGAGGATCAAATGCACCAAGTACCGTTGTACCAGCCGTGGCAGATACTAACAGCGGCTCCTTCCCATCAGTCAAGGCTTGTTCAATACGACCTATCAGGTCATTTGGGAGCATGCGTCCATTCTCATCTGTCTTCACAGGTATCACGTTATCTGTACCCATACCCAGCCAGTGAGCACCTTTCAGCACCGAGTAGTGGCCCTGCAACAATCAAAACGAGTTCCAAGTCAACACCTTGATCAGATACAGAGCCTTCGTTTGTACACATGGCTGTAATACAGGTGTTACCGGATATCTTATGATGTGGCACATTTAGTATTTATCATAAACTTGGGTCACTAGGCACCAAGGATAGATCACTACCAACTGGTTACCTTATAGTCCTAAAGTGTTAAGGATGTGAAATGAGGTGATACAAGAAAAATCTTTGTTTCCAAATGACTGTGCAAAGAAAGCTTCAACTAAATTTATTGCTTTCGTATAACAATTCAAGTTCAATTTTTTCAACTGCATAATATTAACCAAATTCATTTTAAATATTGCTTTTGTCTTACACACATTAATAGCATTAAATCTTTAATATAGAAACTGTATATGAGCTCCTCAATACATTTACATAAAACTCAACTTACAATAAAAATTCTTAACACTTAGAATGTTCTTTAAACATTACAGAGTTATTGACAAATTTGCATAAGAAAATATTTTACTCGTTCCCTCTCTATTCCATTCAATCTGCTAATAACTTACAAACCTGTTCAAAAATTACAACTGTAATAAACTGCAATCCAAATTCAAATTTTCTCCATTCAAATGTTCTTCACTAAATTTTTACAAGATGAGCTTCTGAAAACATACATATGTACACCTTGAATCGAATCTAAATTTAGAAAATTATTGCTTACAAATGATGTTGAAGCTGAATTTAGAATAAGGCCGAAAGAATTGGCAAATGACATAATTTACTGCAAAAAAAAAAAAACTAAGTCTGTCAATGACTGGGTCTCGCTAGACTCTCCTTGTCTTCCCTTAACTGTCAGTGTAGCTGCTCACTTCAAGCCGGGGAGGGGAGGCACTTAATGACTTCACTGCCCTTCTTCTGGTGGTGGCAAAACAGTGAATTTCTCCCTGCTTATCCAATGGCATCCTTCTAGGTGCGTAGTAGTACGTCACCCAATTTGTAATTCTGGGAAAACATTTGTGATGACTAATGTTGTCTCGTAAGAGTAATGCACCACTTTTGATAACAGCACACAGGGAGTTGCTTGCCCTGCACTGCGCTGTTTCATACTAGCCCTGTTCCCTCTTTGTGTACCAACTAATCAACTAACATGAAGTTTTCATACAGAGGTGTGACCACGTGTTCAGAGGCATACACAGAAAGTGCATTTGCAGGGGGCTGAAACAGGAAGAACTGAAACACATGGTTACTTCATGGTAACTTCATTCCATGGTTACTTTTATAGATTTATCCATTTGAATAGGATATCATCCAGATAATTTATCAGGGTATATTGACTAAACAGAGGATTTGATGGGTCAACATGAACAATCAATTTATAGGACTAAAAGGCAAACAGAAATACATAGAAACTAAACAGGATTCATACTCAGGTTAGGTTAACTCATACAAATATTGTGAAGAGTTAAATTTTTAAGTCAATCAGTGATGTGAGTTAGCCATTAGACTACAGTGAGATGCACTCATTTCATTACAACTATAGGAGGGGAGTGAGCCATTTAATCAATGTTGCCAACCAAAATATAAATAATAATTTTACAAAATTGCCAATAGACAATAAGTTCCAAAGGAAAGGTTGCCGATAAGACCAATGTAGTTAAAGGTGAGGTATAAATGGAACTAAAACAAAAAACAAGAACAACCCCATTGTTTTGTATGTTTTCATTTAAACACAACAGCCTATGAAATATTGCATGATTCGCTCACAGAAAACGCAGTCAAGGTCTATATAGTCCACCCACTCTTTGGGGGCACGTGTGAGGCAACAACATGGTCTCAATTCCCTTCAATCCTTATCTAGCATAAATTTAAATGCAACAACTTTCAATAATGCAAAACTTAAACATTTAAAAGTTTCGAAATACTTTATCTAAAGTATTAGACGTACTTCAATATCCCAAGTATTGAGGTATCGATGCTATCAAGGTCCCATTCCTACTTTATAACATGTTGCTAAGTCAAATAACATAGTAATATGTTTTGCATTTTATTTAACAATAAAGTCAAACTTTGCAGCACAAAAGTGTCAAATAATTGCTTACCTTTCCAACCAAAGTAGATACAAATATTAGAGTTAGACAGCAAATTATTTTACTTTAATTTGTATTTAAGACAAATGACTTCATTCTAAATTCTAATTATTCATAATAAATGTTTTAAAATAAAACTGAGAGCTTCATTGCTTGAGTTACCTCTTCCGAGGTGAAGATTGCCAGTGGTGGTAGGTCCCAGAGTCCTTTCTGTTTTGTTTCTGGATGTAACTTGTATCTGGCAAGTACTATCCCATACATGTTGGCCATACTGCCACCTACACTGCCAACACATAAGCCACAAGTAGATTTAACAAAAACATGTTTCACTAATTTGTAATCACTAACACAAATACAAACCTTTCTGTAAAAAATTAGTATTCATCTTTAGGAAACATCTGATGTGCTGTATTCACATGACCTTTTTCTACTCACACTTCCACAAACTTTTCATACAAAAGCTTATTCTTCTACTTACTTCTTATCAATCGAGATAACCTTGCATTACACATATACCTGTTTAGGTATAAGAAGGATACAGAAGGCAAAGTGATAGTCCGATTTTCAAAAAGTGGGTCATTATGTAATGGCTTTGAAATTCCATGCTCTTTGCATGACCACAGGGGAAAACAAGTAGCAACTTACCACTTGAAACAATTGTAAATATTTTAAAATTCAAACCAATAAGAAAGAATATCTCGGAAATGGTTAAGGCCTCAAAAAATGCTATTTAACATAAATTATATGCTTTAATGAGATGTACTTTTTTGTGTGGCAAGATTTTGTCTATCTCTTACAGTTTACCAATTATACAAAAGTGATTCAGAGTGAAGAGCACTTCACAGGCTATTGTCAAAAAATTCAAGATATACATTTTATTTGTCATACAAATATCTTAAACATAATGATATTTTAATCAAAATCATTAGAACCATTTTTGAGAAAATCTAAAATAAGGAAAATTCTTTCCTGTAAAGGGTAGTTGGGGGTATGGAGATTTTCTTGAAAACCGTTATGTCACATCCAAGGAAGACACCACATCTGATATTTAACTGACTTTTCATTTTTGAGTTACACTGTTAATAGACACACACAGAGCTTCTTAACTGCTTATTTTTGGATTCAGAGGGCCTCACATACGTTTGTGGTAAAATTTTGATTGGAATACAATACTTCCTCTACTTCCTATAGGTAAGTTGTAAAGAATGTAAAATATATAAATTCGGTGGGGTATGAGAAAAGTCTACTTTAATATAGTTCAAAGAAATCGTAAAAAAGAATCTCATTTCTCAGCACTGTGAGATAAATGCTGCATCATATACTGAATTTATGATTAAATAAATATGTACCTGCAGTAAATATTCCATCGCCATTGTTGAAGCCCACTATGTTAAGTAGATGCTCCAATAAGACACTCTCCGCAAGCACAAACACTGGGCCCACTTCATAAGTGTGGCTGAAATACAGAGACAAGCATACTGTGCATTAAAAATAATATTCTTTATGGATGCAGACAATGCTGCTAAAACATGTAGATAAAAGGATGGCACCCTGGAAATAACAACAACAACAATAACAACAACAATAATAATAATAATAATAATAATAATAATAATAATAATAATAATAATAATAATAATAAAATTCTATTCTATTTCTTTTATTTGCTGAAAATAATCTTATGCATGTCTCTCACTCTCCCCATCTCCATCATTCTCCCTCTTGCATTCACTCTGAATAAGTACTGACACAAAATGTCTCATACTCATGATATTTGTTGTTTTTTGTGTTCTTTCTTTATTAAAAAGATAAAATAATTAAATATATTTAAATACCTTGCAACTTGAGTGACAGCTGAAACCAAACTGTCACTAATAATTTCAGTTTTCGACATACATATAAACACTGTTAATGTATTATATAATGAGCTATTCAAAAGTTAACAAACCATTATTTTTAACACACTGGGTTTTTTTTCTTTCTTTTTCTTTGGAAGCGTTTACCTCCCATTTTATCAATCCAGGGCTGCAGAGACAGTCAATGAAAATATGTGAAATTATGCTTAAATGAGCCCAAAGTGCACTGAGCTCAGAGTTATTCATCACTTTGTTATGATCCTAATTATCATTAGATCTCCATAAAAATCCTTAGTCATACACTCGCCCTAACGATTCGAACTTGGAACTTCCAGGTTTGAAGGCAGACTTGCTAGCTCTACACCATGGAGGTGGGCAGTATATGGCATCTTGATTTCTTTCCCCACAAGGGGAGTTTTCTAATGGGTCACAAAATCAAAAAACAAACAAAAAGGAAATATATGCTTACTATCCAGCGCTTTGAAAAATGTTGCGTAGAAGAGCTTATAAACATAGAGCGGATTTCTGAGAGAAAGTCAAATCGTGGTTTTAAACTTCAATTTGTGTTGCAAATATGGATTTTATAATCTATTTCATTCAACCTGGCTTCAGAAAACTGAGGTTTGAATCAAGGATTTTGTTCAAATAAAGGTTTTTGACAAGTTTTGTTTACAACATTTCGGTGTTAATGTTTTAGAAAGTTACACCAATATTTCGTTACTGTTATTTGTGTCCAACACAAGATTCCGGGTCATTTTATTGTTAAATTCTGCACAAGGGTAATTGTTCTTTCATAAATGCTGTGTGTAGGCTAAAGTTGGAGAGGTAGAATCAGCCTGAAAAATTCAAGGGCATATACATGATTTGAAACACGGATCTTCGACTCACCGCGCTAATGCTCCAATCAATTGAGCTACCAGGAAAATGTAAGTCACTTGTGGAATTTAATGCCGTGCCGGTTGTCACGATAGCTCTAGCTCAGTTGGTTAGAGCAGCAGCACGGTAAGCCAAAGATTCTTGGTTTAAACCCCAGCTATGGCAGAGTCGCTTTCCAATTCCACACAAGGGGTTGAAAATGTCATGAGGGCAGCTTTGAAAGTTGTAAGGTAGGCTTAAGTTTTCTCTGGGTTCTATAGTGTAGGTGTGCAAGATTTTGTCTGTTTAGGTCAAAAAGTGTTGATTTGAATGACACGAGTTGAAATGTAATTAGCGGAAACCATTTTAAAGTCATGCAGTAGGTTATCATTTTTTGCCATATTCTAAAACCCAAATGAACAAAATTTTGTCAAAATCATACCAAAATACTGCCTGACAATAATGTTCCATGAAATCAGAACGGGATTCGGTGACATAAACACTATACACAACTCCCCCTCAAATGACTCAATTTAAAAAAATGGCTAGATGGTATCTTTAGATAAGCATTATTTAACAAACGAAGGCTAGATATAATTTGCGTCTAAAACTACCCATATTTTGATTTTAGAAGTTAAACCTCATTAAGACATTCTAAGTATCATAATTGATTAGATAATTCCATAATACTTAAATAATGTAAAAGAATAGTTTAATATAAAATTGTAACCGAATAAGGTATATTTTTGTTAAGCACAGACACCGCAGGTTAAATATATTTGATACTGAAATATAAAATTTACAGAAATTCTTTAGGTAAAATATGTAAAAACTGACCAATTCTATGTGTCAAAAATCATACATTTTGAGCGCATACTCCAGAAAGTCGACCTTATGTTTAGTACACATTCTGATGACATGGCAGGACTCATGACAGGGACTCGATAGAATCCTTAGCACGGCTTCCTTCGGAAGGGAAGTAAAGCCGGTGGTCCCGTGTCAAGGTAACTAGGTACCGTGTCGTAGATTTACGGCACGTAAAAGAACCTCAAGCCTGATAAAGAGGCCTCTGAGCAAAATTACCGATCTTTCACGCCCAATATAGAATGGGACGCTAAGGACCATAGTAGTTAAAGAGCCTCCATAAATAAAACTCAATTTAAAAAAAAAACTCATGATAGGAACATAATACAGCTACACAGTTTCACCCTAACCATCCCTTTGCGTAACTAAAGCGCAGAAGAAATTATGCTATTTAGGCCAGATTTTGGCTAAGGTGTTTGTTAAATAGCTATATTTCAGGCTATAAGTATTTTACGATTTTATATGGCTAAATGCTACTGTAAAAATGCTAGACTTAGCCATAAAATAGCTAAGTTGGCAACACTGGGCATGAATGAGTGTGAATGTGTGTATGAATGGGTATGAACGGCTTCCGGTTCGCCAAGCGGTAACGTGTTTAAACTTCCTTTTCCTGATTACTTATTGCGCAATACCGCCACAGAGAAGACGTTACTACAGACGCAGAACTAATGTAGACACAACAACCCATACGTTTGAGAATAATTTACAATCAGACAGACACCATTGCATTAAGCTGTAGCAAGCTACATTGCGACTTTAGATCTACAATGGCTGGAGCAATAATTGGAACAATCTACATCACTCTTACAACAAGAGATCTATAAGAAGATGAATTGCATCATGTTCAAAATTTTCAAGACAACATTATTGACAGTGTGTGTGAGAATTTAATGTATATACACAACCCAACGTAAACAAACCCAAACATACACAATAGTGAACAAATCTGACTATCGCTTTAGCTTACTGTATCCTTGTTTTTACTTTCTCTACTACGTATAGTATGTAGGGGAAGTATTGTATTCCAATCAAAATTCGATACCGAGATTTCACCGAAAATAGATGTTTGAAGCCCCCTAAATAAAAAAGCATTTTTAGAAATACATCCGGGTTGTGTGTGTCTGTGAACAGCATAACTCAAAAGCGAAAAGTCGGATGAACAGCAAAGCTCAATATCTTCCAAAGATGCGACACAAAGGTTTTCAAGAAAATCCTCCCGTCCCAAATTACCCTTTACATGGAAGATTTTTCGAAATGTTTTATTTTCTAAAAAAATGGCTTTAACGATTTTGAATAAAATACCATATATTAAAGACATTTACATGACAAACAAAATGTAAATCTTGAATTTTCTGGAAATTTTCTGTATAATCTTGTATAACTAGTAAACGTTCAGCGACAGACGAAAACGTACTACTCAAGAAATGTAGACCTCCTTAAAACACACAATTTATTTTAAATAACTTTTTTGTGGCATTAGCCATTTCCGAGATATCGTTATTAATGGTTCGAAATGTTCAATACTTAGCCATTTTTATAAGTCCTGCCAACATTCAGTTGTTTCTCGCGATTGCATGGAAACATTAAGGCCAGCATATAGCGTTCAGTTCATAAACATTTGACTATCGCTGTTCTCTTTGTATGTATAACGAAATGTGTAATGTAGCTATTTCTGTAAAGGTTTATTTGGATTAAAATGTAGTAAACAATAGAGAGCAGAGAAAGTCATGTGAATATATCACATCAGATTTTGTGTGTGTGTGTGTGCGTGTGTGTGTGTGTGTTCATTTATATATCCCCTGTAACTGATATGGTCATGAAACTCTTTGAAATTCTAGGTTAGGTTCAGCAGATTTTCGTCGTTTCTTTTAACTTATTTTCACAAGCACATTCACTCTCACATCCAGACTCTATGGAGGGTAGAAAATAATCCCAATTAAAGACAAAATCCCATTCCCGGCCGGAATCGAAACCGGGACCTTAGGGTGAAAAATCAATTTGCTGACCACTCGACCACTGAGGCAGTACTTCTGATAAGTGCAACGAAATGTGTAAATGCATAATGAGAGCTTGACTCGATCAACAAGAAGTAGATGAATAAGCGTTAGCAAGAATGGTTTGCAAAAGAGTGAGTAGAGAAAGTCTTGTGAACGCAAGCTTCTGATTTGTTTTATGTATTTTATCCTTTTTTCCCTCAAGAGTCGTAATATCGATTTTCAGCGGTGGCCCACGCCACCCTAGGCTCGTTTCTGCATAGGAATTAGGATATTCCTTTATTATAATTTTACAAATAGGTTGTCAGCCAAGGTAGGGCAAAAGGTACAAGAAACTTGTGCTGTAATATTTTTGATCGCGTGACTTCTTGATGTGAAAAACGGCTGCGTCAATCTTGGGTTTAGGTATGCATCATAATCTTTTACAATCTCTTATCTGATTTAATAACCCGGATAGTTTCCGAGCATTAAATAACGTCGAATGGAAACCGAAACTTTACACAGCATGTTGTAGAGAAATGCAGGAGAATTATGTTTTAACTTACAGTTAAGTCAATTATAAGTTGAAACGTCTCTTCCAGAATATGAACATGGAATACATTTAAAACTGCATCTTAATGAGGGCAATAAGCGTAACTTAGGGCGGACCGTAAATGGAAGCATTTGCCCTCCAAAATATTCTCAACTTCTTAAATATACTATTGAAATTTATTATGTAACTTTCTTCTTATAAAAAGTCTGATGTGTATTCACATGAATTTATCACCCACTCTTCTACAAATTATTCTACAAACACTTTCTATTCCATATAAATCCAGAGAAATATTTGCAGAAATATTTTCATTACATATTTCGCTGTAGGTACAAAAAGGAAAAAGGAATACAAGAAGCTGAAGTTATGCTCGAATATTTAAAAACACGGTCGCTATATGAGTCTTAAAACTCCGTACTCTCCGCTTGACCACGAGAAAATGCGGAAATTTAGCAATTCAAAAAATATATAAGGTACTGGAAAATTACAAACACATAACGAATATCTCTGAAACAATCAAGTTTCAAATATATTTACATTTTTGTGCAGTAGAGATTAGATTAAATTAGATAACGTTGTCGTCCTTCGTGGTGTAGGGGTACCATGCTAGCCTCTAGTTCCCGAGATCACGGGTTCAAAACAGGCTCAGGGTATTAGATTTTTTCGGGCATAAAAATCCTTAGCATGGCTTCCTTAGGAAGGGAAGTATAAGGGCAGTGCCAGAAGTAACGACCTGACGTATATACAGCGGTTGTTGTTTCAAACAAACGACTATGGTAGAAAGTACCTCCCTTATAAAGCTTAAGTTTGAAATTTGATGATGCTACGTCGTTTAGTAATTGTTTGGTAGCCAATGATGCTGAACTCTCTCAGCGAATTTGTAAACATGGATAAAACTGCCCATCGTTATGTCATACAATACTTTCATTTGAAAGGTCTTAGTCCAACTAATATTAAACCTGAACTAGATTCTACTCTGGGGGAGTCTGCTCCTTCGTTTACAACAGTAAAATATTGGGTGGCAGAGTTTAAGCGAGGCCATACGAGCTGCCAAGACGAACATCGCAGTGGTCGACCAAATGAGGTGGCCACGCCATAAATTGTGAAGAAAACCCACAAAATGGCATTGGATGACCGTCGACTGAAAGTGTGGAGCTAGCAGACATCGTAGGCATTTCAAAAAGTGCTGTACATCGCATACTAACTGAAAATTTAGACATGAAAAATCTGTGCGCAAGATGGTGCCGCGTTTACTCACAACGGAACAAAAGCAGCGTCGTGAGGATGCTTCAGTCGAGTGTTTGGCGATGTTTCGCTGCAATAAAGCCGAGTTTTTGCGTCGATTCATAACCAAGGATGAAACATGGGTCCATCACTTCACACCTGAGACGAAGGAACAGTGAAAACAGTGGATTGAAAGGGGAGAATCGGCTCCAAAGAAGGCGAAGATAGTTCCATCTGCAGGCAAGGTCATGGCGTCAGCTTTTTGGGATGCGCGTGGGATAATTTTCATTGATTATCTTAAAAAAAACAATCAATGGCGAGTATTATGCAAACTTATTGCGACGTTTGAATGATGAAATCAAGCAAAAACGGCCGCATTTAGCGAAAAAGAAATTTTTGTTTCATCAAGACAATGCACCAGTTCGCCATGGCCAAAATCAATGAGTTAAAGTTCGAATTGCTTCCTAATTCACCCTATTCGCCAGACTTAGCCCCCCCCTCTGTTTATTTTCTGTTTCCAAAGTTAGAAATGGCTTGGTGGTAAAAGATTTGCTAACAGTGAAGAGGTGGAGTTTGCAGTTGATGGCTATTTTGCACAACTCGACGGTTCTCACTATAAGCAGGGTATCGAAGCGATTGAACATCACTGGAAAAATTGTATCGAGCTGAAAGGAGACTATGTAGAGAAATAAAGATGTTTTTTTCCAAAATTTTTGTGTTTTCTTTGTTAGGTTGGGTACTTCTGGGACAGCCCTCGTAAAGCCGGCGTTCCGTGTCGTAGTTTTACGGCACGTAAAAGAACCTCAAGCCTGATAAAGAGCCCTCTGAACAAAATTATCGATCTTTCACGCCCAATATAGAATGGGACGCTAAGAACCATAGCAGTTAAAGAGCGTCCATAAATAAAATAACTAAAAGACGGGGGTTTTTGCTGAAGTTTGTGACCTCCTCGCACGTCAATTGTTTCCCTGAACAAGTTGCAGTATCTTGATTCCAATGTCATCATCCTTTCTTGGCTATGAAAGAGGATGAGCCAGGTAATTTCCTCATCCTCTTTGCCAGGAATGGGCAGTGAAAGAGGATGTGAGAGGTTATTTCCTCATCCTCTTTGCACATTCTACAAATGGGTTCCTCCTTGTGGAGGCCTCCTTTACGTAGACGTTTCCTAAAGTGACCATGCAGAAATTAATGCAACTATTTTCCTTATTCCTGTTCTATACAATCTCAGAAGAGGTGAGGAAAGAGTGTTGTATGGAACTAAGACCAGTTTCCTAGCTTGTCTTTGTCAAGGATAGGTTTACCACCTGAGTTGGTGCTTTTCCCTAATTGATACCTTTACCGAGGCCTTGGCAGTAAGTGTACTGATTCCAACCACAGGTTAGGGCCAACATAGATTATCTCAGTACTCCTTTTATCATGCTGATCAGCTTTTTCATTTCCATAGATGCCCTGATGGCCCGACACCCACCGCATTTCAAGCCTGTTGCGAGATAATAGGGCAATCGGGGCATTTAGACATTCACAAACTAGTTTTGATTTTACCTGGTTTGAGGAGAGTGCTTTTAAAGCACTTAGATTCTATAAGGATCCCGCATTCGGGAGGTCCCAGGATCGATCCCCGGCGACCGCCTATTCTGATCCATGTTTTTTTCGGGAGATTTCCCGGGTCGTCAGGGGAATGCTGGAGTGGTTTCTTTCGTCCCCCGAATTTCCTGTCCCTCCATTTCGTCCCATCCTCCATTTCATTTATTTTCTTCCCGATGGTCTCTTTCAGGGTTGGAAGTGTCGGCGATGGTGTTTCGGTGTAGCGTGTTAGGGAAAAAGGGATGCTTTTAGTGACTTTCTCCGTCCCTCGGCTTTCGGCTAACTGCCGGGGTATCCGAACCCCTTGAGGAGCATTGGACCCCCTCTGTGTGGGGTGGAATCCCGGTCTGTCTGTCCGTCTGCCAGGGTGTTTCTATCTGGAAACTTAGGGACGCTGTCGTTCCTGGTTCCGGCCGCCCGGTGTCTCCTCTCGCCTCATCCTTCTTCCCGGGGATGCCCCTTCGTGGGGCGTAGGTACAATATCCACTCTGGATCGGTCCCGAGTCCCCTTCGTAGTCAGTCCTATCCTATCCTTTGTGAGGATGAGAATTCGTTTACGATGATAATCTTTCTCAAGACCTCTTAGAGCATAGCTTAGGATAGCATATATTTCTACCTGAAAGACTGCAATGTTTGTGTAGTAAGTTTTCGTCTATCCCTTTTGTCTATAAAAATAGACAAAATTCATTCACCATGAAGAGGGCTTTACAGACCATTTTCGGAAAAATTAAAATATACGTTTCATTTGTCATCCAAATATTTTAAGCGTACATTATTCTAATAAAAAAAATACCAAGTCATTTTTTAAAAAAGGACAAAAACATATTATGTGTTACATTCACATGACTTTTTCTACCCTATATCATTTATTAATGGGTATAAAACTTATTTTCCGACAGCTTATTTTTCTGCCTACTTAATTTTAATCGAGATGAACTTGTGGAAATAGGTAAATTACACATTTCGTTATAGATACAAAGGGAATAGCGATAGTCAAATGTTTCAGAACTGGACGCCATATGCTAGCGTTAAAATTCCATACTCTCCACGCAGTCACCAGAAACAACTGAATGTCGACAGGATTTTAATATAATGGTTTAGTTATTGAATATTCGAGCATTAATGATGGATATCTCGGAAATTTCTGGTCACAAAAGAGGTTATTTGAAATAAATTGTGTGTTTTAAAGAGATCTACATTTTTTGTGTAGTACATTTTCGTCTATCGCTTAGCGTTTACCAGTTATACAGATTCAACAAAATTCCTCTCGAATGAAGAGGACTTCACAGGCTATTCCCAGAAAATTCGGATATACATTTTATTTGTCATGTAAATATCTTTAATATATATAGTATTTTAATCGAAATTGTTAAGTCATTTTTTTTAGAAAATCGAAAATGTTGAAAACTGTTCCATTTAAAGAGTAATTAGGAATGTGGGAATTTTCTTACAAATTTTAAGTGTCACATTTTTGTAAGGCACGAAGTTGTGTATTTATCCGACTTTTCGTTTTTGAATTATGCTGTTCACAGATAGACTGAGCACACACACATATACACAAGGACCTTTTTCTAAAAATGCTTTTTTATTCAGTGGGCCTCAAAACGTGTATTTCCAGTGAAATCTCGGTATTGAATTTTTGGCTGGAATGCAATACCTCGCCTACTTACTGTACGTAGCAGATAAAGTAATAACAAAAGTATTTCAAATTAAGCATGGCAAAGGGGTGGAAGGATTTTCTTGAAAATGTTTGCCTTGCATCCTTGTAAGACGCTGAACTTTCATACCAAGTTTGGTATTTGTCGACTTTTTGTTTCTAAATTACGGTGTTTACAGACACAGGCACACACAGGCGCGCGCGTATCTTTTTCTCAAACTTTTTATTCAGGGGGCCTCAAAACGTGGTTTCCAGCAATACAATATTGTGGCATAATAATTTAATTGTCATTACCAGACGCGCTGTCGTGCTGTATTGTTGCTACCAGACGTAGTATAGTATTATTGCGTCTCCTCAGTTATATTTTGGTTTAACGGTCTCTCCTTTCGGTGAGGATCACGCAAAAGGGAGAGATCTGTTTGAAACTGTCTGGTGTAACGTCAGCTCTGTCTGGCTTTGTCTAGATACGGTTGGTGGGGGAAAAGATAGCGTCATTTGAGTGGAAGTGATCGCTGGGACCAGATGTGTGTGGCCGGTCTACGGTCTGTGGCATCTCCCTCCACCCTGTTTCCTTTGTTAACTATGTAGAGAACTATGTTTTTGTGAATAAATCCCAGGTAATGTGTGTAATGTAATGTTTCAATGTAATATAAAACCCACGCCTTCCGCTTAAATCTACACACCAAGGTCCCGGAGATTTTGCTGCCAGCGAGTTGCGACCCCCCATGTGCGTGTTAGGGTGACATAAATTAATCATTTTCTGGTAATCTTTTGGCCTTCACCCCAACATGTAACAATATTTCCTCTTCTATAGTTAAGTGGTAGAGAAAGTAATAAAAAAAATCTGATGTGTTACACTCACATGACTTTCTCTACTCTGTACAAACTATTTTTACAAACGCTTATTCTCCATATGCTTCATGTTAATCGAGATGTTACTCTTATTGCTAATTTTCTTGTAGGTACAAGGGGAATTGGTAGCCTTTAAGCGATAGTCAAATGTTTTAAGAGCTGGTTGCTATGTGGCGCATTCCATTCTCTTTGCATGTCCAGTACAAAAAAAAATTCTGATGTGTTACACTCACATGACTTTCTCTACTCTCTACTCTCCATATGCTTAATGTTAATCGAGATATCGAGATGTTAATCTTATTGCTAATTTTCTTGTAGATGCAAGGGGAATTGGTAGGCTTTAAGCGATAGTCAAATATTTTAAGAGCTGGTTGCTATGTGGAGTATTCCATTCTCTTTGCATTACCAGGACAAAAAAAATTGAATAACGAATTTGAGAAAAAGTATAAGTATTGGAAAATTTAAGGGAATAACAAGCAATATCTCGAAAATGGTTCACTCAACAAAACAAATGTATATGACATCAATTGTGTATTTTAATGCGATCTACATTTTTGTGCAGTAAAATTTTGTCTATCTCTTATGGTTTACCAGTTATGCAAAAGTCGTTCATAATTAAGAATACTTTTGGGGACATTCCTAGAAAATTCGAGATATACATTTCATTTGTCATGAAAATATCTTAAACATATGATATTTTAATCAAAATCGTTAGAGCAATTTTTGAGAAAATTAAAATTTTCGAAAAATGTTTCATGTAAAGGGTAATCTGGGGTGCGGGGGACTTTCTTGAAAACCTTCGTGTCACATCTCTGGAAGATACTGAACCTAAATACCAAGTTTGGTGTTTATCCAACTATTCGTTTCTGAGTTATGCTGTTCACAGACAGACACACACACGGCCATGTTTCCGAAAATGCTTTTTTTGGATTCAGGAGGTCTCAAAACATATATTTCCGGTGAAATCTCGGTATCGAATTTTTGGGTGGAATACAATACTTCCTGTACTTACTATACGTAGTAGAGAAAGTAATAAGGTTTCATATGAATAACTTGTAAACTATCCGTGAAAATAAATGGATATGAATTTTTCTATTAAGGGTGCTAATTGATAGAAATTTGGAAATCGAACTAATGTTAGATTATGATACAAGAGGTAAAACCATATGGCATATACTCTTTTGGAGTGGCATATACTCTTTTAGACAGCGTTCGAATTTGTAAAATATCAATAATATTACATTAATTCCCGAAACATATAAATTAGTTTAGAAACAAGAGAAATGCAAAGAGTAATTGCCATGTGATTGGACTAGAAAACAAAGTTTGTCACAATGAACCTTTTAGTTCGTGTGCACTGTGTTGGAAGTTCTGCTTTTAGGTCTTGCTGTCTAAAAAGATCTTTTAATGTATTTTAGATGTATTATAATAAAATCAATATCAGTTAATGTTTTAAAAAATGTTTCATTTCCTAAAAAGCGAATGAAAACTACTTTTAAACGAGCTTTATTTTGCGTCGTTATGTTTGACGCCCCCCAAGTTACACTTACGATTAGAACGGGGCAAGGAATGTTCAGCTGACGGCTACGGCATCGACGGATGGTATGAATATTTCATGTTTTGGGAAGGAAGAACTTGAATCTATGAGCAAAAATAACACAGAGGGACACTCCTAGTATTTTTATCAATTTTTCAATTCCCAAGTGGGAAGATAGCACTCTGAGGTACAACAGAAATGGGAGATGACGCCTGCCACAACACTACTTACTGCCACCTGCATTAGTTATGAGCCCAACCTGCTTTTATGATTCTACTCGGTCTTGACGTGAAGCCACAGCGACTGCCTGCTGCACATAAATCGCTGCTATGATGCGTGAGGTGATACAGCCAATCCGGCGCCGCTGCCTAAAAGATTTGCCTGGCGCTGCGTCATAACAAAGAACTGCGGAGTGCGGGCAGGGAAGACGGGTCGGAAGAGAGCTGGCCGAAAAAGAATGTGTCAAAGGAAGCGAGTATCCCAAAAATTACTATTTTCACATTCTGCAACTCTTACCTAAAACCTCAATAATGCCAATGTAACGGAAACGCAACTACTGGCGTCCCCGAGAACAAAAACTCTTAACGTGAACTCGTACGACTTCCTCTGCTGATGACAAATGCCGGACGAGGTAGCGCCGCAGTAACGTGTGTGACTCGCATTCGGTAGAACCCGGGTTCGCTCTGACTCATTGATTTTTCGTGGTTTCCTCGGGTCGCCAGGTGAACCTTAGGGTGGTTCCTCTTCTGCCATGACTTTCCTGTCCTTTATTTGCTGTACCCATCATCTCCCTCATCATCTGTTTCAAGGTTATAAGACCAAGCGACGGTTTTCTACTGGGCTGTGGAAAAGCGCTTTGTAGAAGTTTCTTCCCTGGCGTCGGTCGGGACCCGCTTCTGAAGTCGACCCCAGTAGGGAGATCGGGAGATAAAGGCTGGTTCACAAACAACGAGAACGGTAACCAGAACGAGAACGAGAAAGTTGAAATACATGTATTCAAATGGGAGTGTTCACAACCGACGGGAAGCCTTCCCGGGCCCCGTGAACGGGAAAGAAGAGTTGCCCAACTTTTAACTTTCTCGTTCTCGTTCCCGGGCACGGCATATTAAATCCCTATTGTGCATATTAGACTCTTTACTCTAGAGGTTGTTTTAGGCGGCCGTGACATGAAACAGCCACTAGTGCTCTCTATAGTCGCAAGCTGGAAACATGAAAGTGGAAAAATGTGCTTGTAAACCTCATCCCGACACCCGCAAATCTAATCAGCGTTGCTTCCTATGGTGAAGGGGTCATTTTTAGTTTGTTTATATGCAACTCAAAACTGGCTATTACCTAACAAAAAACAATGGCAAAAGCTACAAAGAACAGCTAAAACCTGTGGAAATGAAAAAGAACAATAAACAATTTTAATGTATGCCATTAAATAAAGGAATGAAAGCTTGGCATAAGTAGAGGAATCGGAAATGTAATGGTTATATATTTAGATAATGTTTACTCTATCGAATTTTGACGTTGGCTTGGCTAAATTGGAAGTAGGTGAAAAAAATGTCATTGGTCAGTTAAAAACAAATGAAATCCCAATGCGCAAAATCGACTTTCACTTTGTGATCGATATGCATTCCCGTTCTTGTTACCGGGCTGTTGTGAACCAATATCTTGTATGGTGCATTGCTTCCCGTTCTGGTTACCGTTCTCGGGCGGTTGTGAACCAGCCTTAAGGGGTCGAGGATGGGGTCGTTCGGCGGATGCACTCTATCTGGAAACGTTAAGTACCTGTCCGTGCCCGTCGTCCTTCGGGTCTCTCACCTCATCCCTCCCAAGAGTCGCATTAGAAGCAAAAAAGGGCTGTTGCAGCTTAACTGCAATGCTCTACTCCTAAACCAAGGCCCTTCTGTAATACTACCTTTAACACTACCTTTACTGGTGAAAAATCCACATATATCCATATTCATATAAAAAGTGATTCTTATATCTACTATTTACTGGATGCGGAAAAACAATGTGCAAAAAATTGTACAGGTGGGGCACAAAGTCCTGTCAACCCCCATAACTGTATGAAGGAATTGCAATTTTTCAGATCTAAACAATGGCTGATACCATTGAAGAACTGATTCTCACAAGCACGGGTTCACGAGAGGCCAAGAACAGGCAAAACGTTGGAGCAGATGCATACTGACTTCCAGCTATGATTCGGACAGAACCACCTCCAAAGAGCACACTTTTGCGTTGGGAACAGAAACTGTTTTCTACCGGCGGTGTTAAGTTTAAACCACGAAGTGGTAGAACCATAAACAAGAGGGGAACAATGCAGCGACGTCGCGGAGTCAGTTGAAAGATCAACAATGAAGTCAATTTGTAAACGATCCGTGGAACGGCGTATACCCCGGTCAACTCTGCGCAGGCACATTGACTTAAAATTACGCCCATATCGACCGAATCATGTTCAAGAATCAAGTGACAATGATTTAAATCGAAGGAAGATGGCATGTGATGCACATCTTCAGGTGTTTGACGATGATAATGATGATGATGAGATGGGGTTTAAGGCCGCTCAACATCTAAGGTTATCAGCGCCCTTACAATGTATAAAATTTAAAATACAAAAACTAAAAAACGGGACACAAACCCGCTTAGTCAAGAACGCTAAAAACAAATCACCACATTCTAAAATATACCACACTAAAATCATGGTCAATAAAAGAGTAAAACGACGTGTCAAGAACTATAGAACGCAAGGGACATGAGCGCCATATGTCCGTTGGGGAGAAGAGCCCCATTAAAACAGACAATATAAAATCACAAATCTAAAAGACGCTCAGCGCAAGGTGTTTGACACCATCCCGAAACGTGGCAAAGTGATTGTCAGTGATGAATGTGCGAGATATGCGATCAAGAAATGTTGTCTTCTAGTCGAAGGATAACCCTTATTTTTATGAGGAGATTGAGAATAACCCTCCTCATGTCATGATATGGGCTGGTATGGACAGTAAACAAATTTACGGTCCGTATTTTTTTGAACGATCTGTTGACTAACATGATTATCTTGAGATGCTAAAAACATGGTTCATACCCCTTTTGGAAACCTCCTCATTCTGGCGTTTCGGTTCGAGAATATCTCAAAGAGGTGTTTCCAGAACGCTGGATTGGCCGAGGATCGACTTCATTGCTCCACTTGACTGGGCACCTCGAAGCTCTGACCTAAAGACATGTGACAATGCGCTTGAGGATTCATCAAAGACACTGCTGCAGCACAACATTATAATATGATTGATGAATTGAAAGTAGCCGTGAGACTTGCTTTCAGACAGATTACTTCAGCAGTGTTGAAAAGTATGTCCCATAGAACCTGGCGACAGATTATTTTGTGTTCTGAGCATGATGGTTCCATACTGATGTTTTAGACATGAAAGACATGTACATTAAAGCAAACATGTGTACATTAAGACATAAAACACCATCCACAGTGTGTATTTATAATTAAAGGTTGAATAGTTATTTTAAATTTAATTGGGGTGATGGGACTTTGTGCCCACCTGTAGAGCAGAAAGGCATTTTGAGGTTAGGAACCAAAGACGGTTTCGCTACGCTACATGCGTCAACATTAAATCAGAGTCTCCAATTGTGAAAACTGTCTGTAGCGTGTCAAATGTAAACAAAACCACTCTTGTACAGTGCTAGTCACTGTCTCTAGGTGTGTGTGGTAGTACAGCACGCGGTTAGTTTCTCGTTGTGTACCAGTACTCATTAGTTGAGACATCACGTACACACTTGTCGTGCGAGTTAAGTTTCATTTTGATGTTTCATAAAGTCAGATTTAAATTATGTTCATGCAGCGATCCTGTTATTATACTGCATCTGCGACCCCATGCTTTTAACCTCAAAATCCTTAGTTTGATACTGCCTTTAGACTCTACAATTTTCTGCACATTGTTTTTTCTCATTCTATATGTCTACGTATGTATGTGAGTGTGTTCCCTGTAGGCTCCTACACCCTTGCAGGGATTTAGACAAAACTTGGCACATAGTCTTTTTGGACAAGAGTAAAAATATCGTGGGGTGCTATCATAAGAAACACCCCAACAGAAGAGGGGGTGGAAAATGTTCGGTGGGAGGCAACTTTGAGGATTCCCAGCACACGAATGGGCCTGTTTTCTCAACACTTTTGCTAAGTAAAAGTTTAAATGTTGTTCCCTTCATTCTTTAAGGGCGGGAATGCGGAAACTACTCTAATAGGAGATGGTGTAGAAACATTTTTGATGGGAGGTACTTTGGTGGATTTTCAGTACGAACGATTTGACATAGATATTTTTAGGACAAAAGTAAAAATACTGTGGGGGTGCTATAACAAAAAGCCACCCCTAGAGGAAGAGGAGGTGAAAAGTGTTCGACGAGAGGTAATATTAAGTATTTTTAGCACGATTGACCTGTTTTCTCAACCTTTACTGAAATAAAAATATAACACGTGTTATTTTCGTTCTTTAACGGGTGGTTTAACCAAAATCACACCATAACGGGAGATAGAGTGGAAAATATTCGGCGGGGGAGGCAATTTTGACGACAATCAGCATGAATGGACGTGTTTTCTCGATACTTTGTGAAATAAAAATATAAATCGTATTGTATCATTCTTTAACATAAATAGATAGATGGAAGGCAATTTTGAAGACAGGAATGGACCTGTTTTCTCAGCAATAAAAGATAAATGTTACTTTCTTCATTCTTCTAGGAATGACAATATGATGGGAGGCAGTACGAATGGAAAATTTGACACTGAAGACTCACATCGGTGTCATTCTAGATTTGTTAGGGACCCCGTCCTTACTGGCGCGCACCGTAGTCCGTGCGGTGCTCAGCTCCAGTGGCTGAGACCCCTCCAGTTCGAGTGCAGACATTATATTTCGAATGGTTGTCGCAGCACCGCAACGGTTTAAATAGAGTTTTGGACACAAACAATACAAAAGGACTAGACAACAGCAATTCCTTTGTATCTCCTTCCTTTTATCTCAAAAGTGTTATGGCTTTGCAGTGTGCATTAGAAGTTCCTCGTAAAATGTAGAACATTTAATTACTTTTGACTATTCTCTTATGATATATCGAGGTCTTACGGAATTGCATGCATGTGTGCTTCTCTAACACTTAACTCTGTCCTTGATAGACATGTGACGTCATAGTAATGCGTTCTTAGGGATTAAAATTCTAGTTACGCCCTTTATCACTCACCTGATCTGAGGTTAACGTACAGCTGCGCAGATGGATTAAGATAAACAGATATACTCGCCTCGACATGGTACCCTCAAACAATAAAAACATTCCAATAGGTATTCATAGTCTAAAGTAATAGCGAGTGAGATGGCGCCGCGGTGACATGTGAGGCTCGCACTCGGGAGATCCCAGGTTCGACTCCCGTCGACCGCCTACTCTGGCCTTGGGTTTGGTTGGTAGGCAAATGCTGGAGTGGTTTCTCGTCTACCACGATTTCCTTTCCATAACTTCCCTTTCATTCCGTTTCCTTCTCATCTTTCAGGTGTGCCTCTAAGTTTCCTGACGTTTCTGCCGAACAGATGGCGCGGATGCTTGCTCAAAGGAAAGAGTAGGTACTCCCCGTAGATTCTAGAGGGCTGCTTGTTTCATCGCTCTTTCTAGACAGCTCTTCAAGCCTGGAATTGTTAGGGACTTGCGCGTATCTCTGTGGCCTGTCTGCCTGCGACCTGTAAGCTCCTGTAGTTCCTTCACTTCATTCCTTCCTCCTGTGGGGTGTTAGCCATAAAAGATCTATGTAGGTCGCAGTGCGGTAAGTGTCCCCCTCCGTTGTATAGCCTATATCTATACCTAAGTTGAGAAAATACTCGTAGTACATGGCACAACACTTCAGGCTACACACGGCCAGAGCATTCATTGTTTTCTACATACATTTAAATTATTTCTGTAAAACTGGCTACCATTTCATATTATACTGCACTATCAAATGCTATGCAGAGTTACGTACAGGGCACGCGATCAGCTTGGCAGCACTGACATGGCTGTTCCATCAGCTGTGCTGGGTGCACTACATTTTAAAAGAAAGTCTGTTGTTATTATTAGAACGAATTACAACTTGGGTTGTACACAGGGTGGAACATTTAATTTGAGACTATACAACATCTCCAAAACTAAGAGTTGTAAAAAGAAATGTCTGTAATAAAAGTTGCTTGACATTATGGCGGAAAGTAAATGACATTAGTCGTGTTTTGTTTGGAGGACGTTATGATGGTCATTTTAGGGTCAATTTATTTGTTTTAAACGGGAACCTACATTTTGTATGTTTTTTCTCGTTACTCATAAACAAACTAAACAAATTTTGTAATAAAGCACCTTGTAACTGTCCTTATACCAACGTAAATAACAACGAAAATTCTGAATGGCAGTGTATGAAGAGCGCAATGAATGGTTGGACCATCCATGGATGGTCATTTGAAATCCAAGTTACAATTACAGCAACAATAATTGCAAAGTGCTTTATACTAACGTTGTTTAGTTTTTTATGAAGAGTGAGAAAACAATATAAAATAGGTAGGTTCCCATTTAAAAAAATTAAATTCACCTTAAAATGACCCTCACAACGTCCTCCAAAAAAAAACACGACTAATAGCATTTACTTTCCTCTATAATATCAAGCAACTTTTATTAAAGATATTTCTTTCTACAACGCTTAGTTTTGGAGATACTGTACAGTCTCAACTTAGATAGTCCACCCTGTATAATACATATTACCAACAGGTACAGGATAACATTTGTGACTATCAGGTAAAATCTCAAATTAAATTTAAATCTGCGTGCAAAAGAGTGTGTACAGTAAAAGTTAAAGCTCTAAGCCCTGTTTATTTTCTCAAGGTTGGCCGCACTATATCCGAGTGAGATAACAGAACCAAATATTACTTCTCTTCCTCCTCATTCTTCTTCGCATTTTAATTTTTATTAATACCCCAGAAAAAGTAATTTTATTACCAGTTGTCAAAGCATGGAGATGTAGGGAGAAGGAGGGGGAGGAGACAAAGGAAGTGAGAGTGATAGATAGTGAGAAAGTAACAAATGGAAAGAGAAAGAATATTATGTATATTTAACGCATTAACGCGAGTAGACCTGCGGGTTCTCTTTATGCTTGAAAAAACCTAAATTAATAATTTGAAAGTGACAATAATGAAATAACTTCATATTATACAGAGCTTTCACGTAAAAACTCTTCCGCAAGTGCGGTGTTTTGATTCTCGGCGGCTGCGAGCGGCGCTCCCCACTCTTTCTTTTATAAGCCGCGCAAGGCATATTGTCGGTCTGATTTTTTGCAAACAGTATATGCAGAAAGATACAGAAGAGACATTTTGATCATCAGAGGCTTATAGAGGAAGAGAAAGTATAGGGGTGATTTAAACATTGCTGAAAATGTTCATACAGCAGCGGAGTCAATGAATAAAATTAAGATAATTTATCTGTGAAATTTGAAAAATATACAGCATATGAGGTATCTTACTGAAATTTGCGCCAGGTATTACACACAATAACAGCAATGTTTTTGCCAAATATCAAAATTTTAACTTGCATGGTTACTTAAATATTAACTTTTATTGTGTAAATTCACTGCTCTAATCCGAATGCTCCACAAGATGCTTGTTTCAAAATACTCAAATAAAAACGCAGGTTTTGCAGTTAATCTTCTTCTTCTTCTTTAACTGATTACCCTCCTCTTTGTAAGACTTGCATCCCCAAGGACTTACAAGCCAGTGCCTTGGGTCAGTAGCCTGTCGAGGAGGAAGCAAACTCTGGATCATAGCATATCCAGGATGGGTGTACAGCCCAATGCCTGGTATGGTGGTGAAGAAGAAGAAGAAGAAGAAGAAGAAGAAGAAGAAGAAGAAGAAGAAGAAGAAGAAGAAGAAAATTAAATGTAGTGATGAAAGGGATGATAGGAGATTTTGCGGATGAAAATTATCCAACCCAGCATTCGCCCAGCGACCGAGAAAAGCGGCGAAAAATCCTTCGGTCAGATTGTCGGCCCTCGGGGTTTGAACCCGAGACCTCCCAATTGTGGCCAACAGACGTTACCGCCTGAGCCATCGTGCTCAATTTTTCCAGTTAATAAGTTTACACAAAATCTATCATATTCGATTTTTTGTATTCTTTCTTATTACTGTAAAAAGAAATTTTACTTCTTGTTTTTTCAAATTTCAATATTTTTTCACGAAATTGGAACACTATTTCAAAAAAGTATATGCCATTTTATTTAATGTACTTCTGATATCCAGTGCATATTTTTTGAAAGAAATAAATAAAAACTCGTATTGCGTGGAGCATTTTCAGTATGGAAAAATACTAAAAAGTCTACGAGAAAACCAGGTATAAAGTTGGACGTGTCTCTAAGTCAGCATGCGCTTGACCACTTGAAACTCAACTTTATTGGTAGTTAAAATGCGTCAAATGAAAAAAAGTGTATGTATATAAATGTGTGTGTGAAACAAATTAGTAAAAATGTTGCATCGTGTGGAGCGTTTTGACTATGGAAAAATGCTGAAAAATGTTTGCGAGAAAACAAGGTTTAAAGTTGAGGGCATCTATTAATAAGCATGCGTCTGTGCATTTATCCCTTTATTTAATTTGTAGTTTAAATGCGTCAAGAGGAAAAAGCTATGTTTTCTTAAAGTTAAGCATTCATATTAATTTCTTACAAAAAAACATTTTTTTTTTTATTTTTTCACAATTATTGGTCAAATTTTACACATGCATTACCTTAAACGAGCCAGAATGTGTTTTTCCGATATAATGCCTGTTTAGCCAAAGGTGGACGAAATTCCTAGCAGGTAAGATTTTATACGCAATATTAGAAGCGAATTTAAATACGTTCTCTGAAGGGGCCGCGACTCTCTCAGGCACCGAGAATCAAAACACGGCGCGTGCGGGATAGTTTTTACGTGAAAGCGATGTCATAATCACTTTTTTCTATTCGGTAAAGAAGTTGAAATATACTCACATATTTGTGTTGAGGGCCTCAGCAAGCCAGGAGCCTGCGAGTCCATACGGATCCGTGCCTCCATACAACTGATTATGGAAGTAGGGATGTGCCGTCCGGACAGAGTACTGTACAGCATCTTTACAAAGACGTAACACCTCGTCTTCAGTGACACCTCGTGCACCCAGGCCTAAACTCAGTTTCTCCTGCAATCACCATTCAGAAAACAAACATGCAATAGTTAGTTACTGCTATATCTGCCCTTTCCTACAGCACGGAGGGGCCACCAAAACCGAGGCATAGCATCGCACGAGGCCAGTCGGGCCCTTGTGCTTCTACAATGACCCCCGGGAGGGATGAGGGGAGAGACCCGAAGGGAACCAGATCCGGATCACGACAGGCGCAAGCCCAGAGGGGGTTTCTAATGTTTCCAGATTGAACGCCCCCAACGCCGCCTGAGGTCACTCAGGTCCTCCGAAGAGCTCCCGCGCAAAGCACTCAGAGGCGGGTTCCAGCCGAGCAGTCCCTGGACGACGTCAGAATGAAACTTTCACAGACCGCACATCCACCGTCCAGCCGCAACCCGCCGAACACCGTCACCTGTTCCTACAACCCGAAACAGATAGTAAGGAAGAGGATGGGTACAGAAAATGGGGGGGCAGGAAAGTCGAAGTAGTGGATTAACTACCAAGCATTCGTCTGCCCACCCGGGGAAACCACGAAAAACCCATGGGTCGGAAAGGACAGTCGCCGGGGATCGAACCCGGGACTTCCGAATACGAGTCGCACACGTTACCCCGGCACCACCTCGGTAGAGGAAGAACTGTATTCCACCCAAAAATTGAATATGGGGACTTCATTAGAAATACGCGTTTTGAGATACCTGGATAGAAACGTATCTTTAGAAAATGTTCCAAGTGGACTTCTCCGTGCATATGTATAACTGTGAAACAGATAAATAAAAAATGTAACGTCGGTTAACTACCAAACTCGGGATTTAACTCCAGCACCTTCCAAGGATTTCAGCGAAAGTTCCCTAAATCAAACTGCCCTTTACAAGGAAAAGACCTTTATATTTTATATTTTCTCAAAGAAGTTTGCAACGATTATTATTATTAAAATATCAAGTGTTTTACATATTAATTTGAGAAATAAAATTTTTATCCTGATATATAACTGGGAAACCATGAGATAAATAAAAACTTACTTCAGAAAAAAACATAAAGCTCGTTAAAATATAAAATTTGTGCATTTATGTTGTTTCGTAGCACTAACCGTTTTCTAAATCTTCAATTCTTATGATTACATTTTCCCAAATTTTCAGATGCTTCAAATTTTCTATCTGCCCCTTACACTTTCTCCACATCTTACGTAAGGTAGGTAGTGGAAGTATTGTATTCCAAGCAACATTTCGAACTAAGATTGAATATGGGTGTTTTGAGGTCCACTGAAACCATATTTAGAAAAATATCCGTGTTATATCTATACAACATGTGGAATAAACTTTCAAATGTTTATGGGAAGTAGCAAACAATAAATTCAGAAGTCGTAGTGTGAGGAATAGATTACTCCTCAGTACTCAAAGTTGCAAGCCCTTGCGTAGGAAGAGAAAGATAAAACTTTAGGATGTGCTACATTCCTATGGATTTCTCTAACCACTCTTCTAAACTGATTCTTACAAAAGTTTATTATTCTACCTACTTCTTGTTAATCCAGAGATGATCATATTTTTAAAGATCGTGTTGTTAATGGCTTTGATATTCCATGCTCTATGCATGACCACAAGAAAAAAATTCCGATGTGTTACACTCACATGACTTCCTCTACTCTTGTACAAACTATTTTTACAAACGCTTATTCTCCATATGCTTCATGTTAATCGAGATGTTAATCTTATGGCTAATTTTCTTGTAGATGCAAGGGGAATTGCTAGGCTTTAAGCGATAGTTAAATATTTTAAGAGCTGGTTGCTATGTGGAGTATTCCATTCTCTTTGCAATACCAGGACAAAAAGAAAATGAATAACGAATTTGAGAATAAGTATAAGTATTGGACAATTTAAGGGAATAACAAGCAATATCTCGAAAATGGTTCACTCAACAACAAAAATGTATATGACATAAATTGTGTACTTTAACGCGATCTACATTTTTTGTGTAGTAAAATTTTGTCTATCTCTTATGGTTTACCAGTTATGCAAAATTCGTTCACAAGGAAGAATACTTTTGGAGACATTCCCAGAAAATTCGAGATATACATTTCATTTGTCATGAAAATATCTTAAACATATGATATTTTAATCAAAATCGTTAGAGCCATTTTTGAGAAAATTAAACTTTTCGAAAAATGTTCCATGTAAAGGGTAATCTGGGGTGGGGGATTTTCTTAAAAACCTTCGTGTCGCATCTCTGGAAGATACTGAATCTAAATACCAAGTTTGATGTTTATCCGACTGTTCGTTTCTGAGTTATATGTTCACAGACACACACACACACACACACACACGGACATGTTTCCAAAATTTTTTTTTGGATTCTGGGGGTCTCAAAACATATATTTTCGGTGAAATCTCGTTATGGAATTTTTGGGTGGAATATAATACTTCCCCTACTTACTATACGTAGTAGAGAAAGTAGAAAAGCATTTTTGGAAAAAGGCCCACGTGTATGTGTACGTATGTGCGCGCGCGCGAATGTGCCTGTAAACAACATAACTCAAAAACGAAAAGTCGGATAAACACCAAACTTGGTATTTAAGTTCAGTATCTTCCAAGGATAAGACACGAAAATTTTCAAGAAAATCCCCCAAATATCCTTTACATGGAACATTCTTCGAAAATTTTGATTTTCTAAAACATGGCTCTAACGATTTTGATTAAAATACCACATATGAAAGATATTTACATGACAAATAAAATGTATATCTTGAATTTTCTGGGAACAGCCTTTGAAGTCCTCTTCATTCTCCGACGACCGCCCACTCTGACCCATGAGTTTTTTCGTGGTTTCCCCGGGTCGGGAGGCGAATGCTGAGGAGATTCTTCTACCACGACTTTCCTGCCCCTCATTTCCTGTACGCATCATCTCCTTCATTGTCATCTGTTTCAGGGTTTTAGGACCAGGCGACGGTGTCCGAAGGGTTGCGGCTGGGCGGTGGAGTGCGCTATGTAGAGGTTTCTTCCTTGGCGTCGTCGCAAGTCTGCTCAGTTAGGACCTGCTCCCGAGTGGGCCCCACCGGGGAGGACCGCTGGGGATTATGGGCTCGTCGGTGAGGTCAGGCGGAGTCGGATGCGTTCCATCTGTGAGCCCGTTCATGCTTGCGCCCGTCGTCATCTGGATCTGTTCACCCTTCAGGTCTCTCCCCTCATCCCTCCCTTTCAGGCGTCACATTGGAAGCAAAAAGGGCCGTAACTGCCTACTTGCGGTGCTCTGTCCCGGCTTGGGAGCACCTCCGTAATATGTGCCTTTACCTTTAACACCGTGGAAGGGGTCTAGATTTATAGATTAGAAGTCATAATTGACACTCGCTTCCTGACGCTTGTTTCGTAAATCAACCTTTTTTCGTTTCTGTTGCCGCTAAACTTAATGGCGGGTGAATCGATTTAAATTAAAACAGACAAGCAATTTTAAATCTGACAGAAAACTGACTAGAGACGTAATTGCATTGTTTTAACAAGACAGTAGCAATGTCATGGTACGAAATGCAGAACTAGGAATATCTATGGTCAGACTCTAAGGAAATAAAATAAACACGAGGCACTGTTCATAAAAAAAGATTCATATATCGACAGCAAAGAGAACATACACAACCAGGATTTACCAAAATAATAGTTTGCAAGAATTCCACATTGGGGCTTACTATAACGTAGAGTATTATTTCAGGTAGTCTAAATATCTTTACTTTCTCTACTACGTATAGTAAGTAGGGGAAGTATTGTATTCCACCCAAAAATTCGATACCGAGATTTCACCGGAAATACATGTTTTGAGACCCCCTGAATCTAAAAAAAACATTTTTGGAAACATGTCCATGTGTGTGTGTGTGTGTGTGTGTGTGTGTGTGTGTGTGTGTGTGTGTGTGTGTGTGTCTGAACAGCATGTCAGAAACGAACAGTCAGATAAACGCCAAAGTTGATATTTAGGTTCAGTATCTTCCAGAGATGCGACACGAAGGTTTTTAAGAAAATCCCCCACCCCAGATTACCCTTTACATGGAACATTTTTCGAAAATTTTAATTTTCTCAAAAATGCCTCTAACGATTTTGATTAAAATATCATATGTTTAAGATATTTTCATGACAAATGAAATGTATATCTCGAATTTTCTGGGAATGTCTCCAAAAGTATTCTTCCTTGTGAACGACTTTTGCATAACTGGTAAACCATAAGAGATAGACAAAATTTTACTACACAAAAAATGTAGATCGCGTTAAAATACACAATTTATGTCATATACATTTTTTTTGTTGAGTGAACCATTCTCGAGATATTGCTTGTTATTCCCTTAAATTGTCCAATACTTATACTTATTCTCAAATTCGTTATTCATTTTCCTTTTGTCCTGGTATTGCAAAGAGAATGGAATACTCCACATAGCAACCAGCTCTTAAAATATTTGACTCTCGCTTAAAGCCTACCATATTCCCCTTGCACCTACAAGAAAATTAGCAATAAGATTAACAGCTCGATTAACATGAAGCATATGGAGAATAAGCGTTTGTAAAAATAGTTTGCACAAGAGTAGAGAAAGTCATGTGAGTGTAACACATCAGATTTTTTTTATTTTCAAAATTTGATTGCCTATGAATATTTCAAATCTGTCGCTTATTTTGGTGAAATTTGTAAATGTTACTGAAAATAATGCTGCGAAGTCCTTTTTTTTAGAACTGCCAGGCTCATTCATATTCTTAAAACATCAACAATTTAGTAAATAAAGATGCTAGAGAGGACGTCTGCTATCGAAAAGTTTTACTGCAATTATTATTGGCAGAACCAAGCAGATGACACAGAGTACTACGAGTCTGGAGGATTCTAGGGCATTCTCTTCGGCATAGCTTTCTTTAAATTTTACATCTAACAGCAATTTCTAAAGAGCTGTAGTTTTCTGTACAACTGTCCCTTACCTTAGAAACCAATTGAAACAAAATGCTGAAATTGTTACCATTCATTTGTAGGTAAGAAATCCTTATTTTGATGAAAAAGAAAATTTTAGACAGCATGGCCTAGAAGTAAAACTTCTAGCATAGAGTGCGATAATCTTCAGTGTGACCAACTTTGGTTTCAAGTCCAATCACATGGCAATTACCCTTTGTTTTTGCACCTGTTTAGTAACTCGACTTGGTTTGATTAGGTTTTACTTTTACTTGCGTCTTTTTGCATGATTAATTTCTCTTGGCGCTCGTATTATCTGTTCACAATTCAAATCACCGTACTTCAGTTTATCGCGATTCGTTGTAGAGTTAACCTGTACGTTATATTGGCAGCTTTCTTTGATCTAAGACGTTGCTCTTTTATCTAACTTACATAAATATTAAATGGTGGGAATTATGAATTCAGAAGAAACTGAAATGGAAGTGAAATTGCAGAAGCAACACAGAGAATAACACTAGAAGTAGTTACCCAAGAAATCCACAAAGCAATGTGATATAGCATTTGAAGAAGCAATTTATTAGCTACACGCCAATTTTAGAAGATGGTTTGTTACGTTATTTTTCTTTTTTTTACCACGCTTTGGGCGTCAATTTAAAGAAGTTTGTATTGAAGGAGTTGTATTATATTTCAACTGTTGGGGAGCCGAACTTGAAATTCGTTGCAACCACGCGTATAGTAAACAGTTTCCGATAGCCTTCGCCCCAAATGTACTTTCAGGTGGCCTTTGCCCCAAGTTTAAAAAATATTAACTTTGTAATTTGACTGTTTCTTTAAATATTATATATTTATGTTTGCCCCGGCTGCGTCAGTATTATTGTTAGAGACACGTTTCTCTTAGCAGGGTTGTGATGTGACAAGAATGTAGGCTTACACAGATTATAATTTTACTTCACTCCTTTTATTAATGTTTGATACGATTTTAAATAACACTTCACTGATATAGAGAGCTGTGAGATTCTTTTTATTAATTAATTACACTTTTTAACACGTAAACTTATTTTTCGTCTCACACGAATGCATATTAAATCTCTCGAGGACATTTTTGCGTCTGGTTAGTAACGCTGTTTGCAGGCAAATGACTTCCAAATTTGTAAATCTTGCTATATTTCAGTTTCTGATTGGCCAATTCTAGTCCAAAAGAATGCCTTCATTTAACTAAAGCTTTTTCTGATTGTTGATTGGCTATTTTATAAACTGTCACTAAAATTACATTATTGTTGCTCCAATAACGACTAGTAGCATTATTAAACATTCTTACTCATTATTGCCTCAAGGTTATCTCATTGTTAGCAACCTTTAACTTATTATTCTCACAGCTCCTACCTTATTAAATTACGTAATATATTCACATAACATTATTGAACATGTTTACAATAATATAAGCATATGCAATGACTTTTACATGCATTTTACAAATTATTACATTGAATTCCATTTTACAAGTTATTGAATTTATATATTATATAATTTGACTGAAATCATTTAAGTGTTAAAAATACTGCCTCACATTTAATTGCTTCATTGCCTGGTGAAAGGCAAAACATTTTGAAAATAATTTACTGAAAATGACTGCTAGCGATTCAACGAAACATCAAAACCTCTGACATCTCGTTTTTGTAACATTTCTCTTGTTTCAAGAACTCGTTATAAAAGTGATCTCGGTTAGTTTCAGAAAATTAAATTGAGTTTGATTTATGGACGCTCTTTAACTGTTGTGGTTCTTAGCATCCCATTCTATATTGGGCGTGAAAGACCGATAATTTTGCTCAGAGGCCACTTTATCAGGCTTGAGGTTCTTTTACGTGCCGACACGAATTTATTTCCCTTCCAACGAAGCCATGCTAAGAATTTTTATGCCCGAAAAAATCCACCGCCCTCTGCCGGGTTTGAACCCGCGACCTCGGGAACTAGAGGTACAGCTAGACCACGGAGGACGACTGTTGGTTTCAGGAATCAATATAATATTACTGATATTTTACAAATTCGAGCGCTGTCTAAAAATAGTATATGCCACACGTGTTTAAAGTGGTTTTACCCCTTGTATCGTAACCTGTTATGTACAATGGATTTGTTTTTTTTTAAATTTTGAAACATTATTCTTAATAAAAGCGTAGGCATTTTATTAATAAGCATAATTTTCATTTTGGTAAACAAAAATGTACAGCTTTACTTCACTCAAGAGTAAAACTGTTGCAGAAATTGCCCTGAAACAAATCAACTAATTATCTTAAATAGCTTTTTACCTTCTCTACTACGTACTTACATCAAGTAATTAAATATTGTATTCCACCAAAAAATTCTATGTCAAGGTTTCACCGGAAATTTATGTTTTGAGGCCCCTTGATCCCAAGAAAAAACATTTTTACTTTCTCAGTCACTTGCATAGTAGGTAAGGAAGGTATTGCATTCCAACCAAAAATTCGATATCGAAATTTCACCGGAAACGTATGTTCCGAGACCCCCTGAATCCCCCCCCCAAAGTATTTTTAGAAAAAGGTCCGCGCGCGGACGCGTGTTTGTTTCTGTGAACAGCATAACTCGAAAACAAAAACTCGGATAGATGCTACATGAAAACTTCTGCAAAATCCCCCACCCCAAGCTGTTCTTTACGTGGAAAAATTTTCGATATCTTTTGTTTTCTCAAAAATTGCTCTAACGATTTTGATTCAAATATCATACGTTAAAGATACTTGCATGACTAATAAAATGTATATCTTGAATTTAATGGAAATAGCCTGAGTAGCGCTCTTCATTCGGAAGGAGTTGTATATAATCTTGTATAACAGATAAGAGATAGAAAAACATACTTCAAAAAATGTATCTCTCTTTAAAACACACAGTTTATTTCAAATAAGTTTTTTTCTGTGGCATCAGCCATTTCTGAGATACCCTTATTATTGGTTTGAAGCTCGTTAAAGCACGGATCGGGAGGCCCAGGGTTCAAATTCCGCCAGCACCATCCTTCCTGAGAGTTTTTCCCAGGTTTTACAGGTTTTTGGGGAGATACCCTAAGCTTGGGCCTGGAAACTTTCCTTCCGAAATTTATTTTCTCAATTGTATTATCATTTCATTTTGTGTATCTCCACTATCACCGCCTGTGGTGTCATAGGTATGTAATAAGAGCGAGCGTTACACACTATTCCCCTAAAAACCCTCTCATTTTCTTAAAGTGCTGCATCTACTCAGTTGTTTTCGCAATGTCATGGAAAGAGTATGGTATTTCAAGGGCATCATATATCGACTAGCTTTAAAACATCTGATTATCGATTAGGTTTCCTCTATCCCTCTTCTATCTGCAAAAAAAAAAATGAAACTACGTAAACGTTAATTTCGATAAAAAAAAAGTTTTCATAAGAATAGTCTGTACATACTTATAAACTAAACGATAGTGGTATAGAAAGCCATGTGAATGTAACACATTCAGATTTTTCATATTAAAAGGAAACATTTATGTTCAACTGCCATTAAGATTAAAAAGAAAAAGCTGTTTGTAAGTGGTATGTAGTTATAGAGTTTTGGAAATTGGTTTATACAGTGAAGGTTCTGGAATTTTGAAGACCTTATTATCATTCATTACTTTACACTACTTTTCCACAGCATCGTCGTTGAAATGTTTTCCACCAGGGAATTTCTTCCGATGAAGAAACAAAATAAAATCGCTTGGTGCCAAATCCAGACTGTTGTGAAACAAGAAGTGCAGACTTGGCTTTCATCGTAAGCGGCATCATTCTTTGATGAAGGCATAAAAAAACTGGTTTCCTGTTTGGAAAAGTGCCTGAATAACGTGATGACTATGTGGAGAAGTAGTGTAAGGCAATGAATGATGATAAAGAATTTGGAAAATAACGTTCTGTTATTTTTTAAAACAATTGCGATACTTATTTTAAAAACACGCCTCGTATGTTTGTAGTTTTACACACGGTATAAAGTTACATATACTTGACATCATATGGAGAAACTAAGTTGTAGAGGAATCTAATCAAATTTCCTATAACATTATTCTTTAGATTAGACAAACGTTCTCAGCGTTTCGTTTTAAACCCACCAATACTTTTAATGAAATTCGTGAATAACTAAACGAAATTTTGATATAGTGGTCATCACAGAGAACGTGTCTACCATTAATGTTTTGAAAAATACTAGTGTATAACAGTTTAGCATGCTGCATTACTGCTCTAACATGCCCTCAGATATTGCATCAGAAAGTTTAATAACATATGAATACAAAGTAAGCAACCATCCAATTTCTTTTTCTCATTTTACCTTTACTTCCTATTCTAGTTGTTCATTTATTATTTATTACAATTATTACTTATTTAAACACATTTGTCAAAAAGTAAAAGGAAATAAATAGAAATCATCATATCATTAAGACCCAGATTTTGATGACCTAAACATGTTTGAAAAATGGCCTATAAGATTACTACTTCTTTTAAAAGCTTATACAATTATTTATTAAAACTGGGAACAGAAAGTTGTACATTAATTTTACACATGGATATCCCTGCTATACAGCAGAAAAGGTATGTAAAGAATTATAAGATAATGTAAAACTTAATTAAAAATATATATTTGTTCCATATTCTTGTTTGAATAATCTGAAAAGAAAATCAAGAAAAACATCAAGAGAAGCAGGTCTTACAAAACTGTTGCATTAACTCTTAATGAGTTCTCAGATTATACAAAATACATTGCTAATGAAGAGGATTCACAGCCTATGACACAAAAGGATAATAAAAATAGCAACTTGTGCGCACTCATTAACTTAAAAATCTGATGTGTTACACTCACATGACTTTCTCTACTCTTGTACAATCTATTTTTACAAACGCCTATTCTCCATATGCTTCATATTAATCGAGATATCGAGATGTCAATCTTATTTGTCATTTTCTTGTAGATGCAAGGGGAATATGGTAGCTTTTAAGCGATAGTCAAATATTTTATCGCTGGTTGCTATATGGCGCATTCCATTCTCTTTGCATGTCCAGGACATAAAAAAATGAATAACGAATTTGAGAAAAAGTATAAGTATTGGAATATTTAAGGAAATAACAAGCAATATCTCGAAAACGGTTCACTCAACAAAAAACATGTATATGATATAAGTTGTGTATTTTAACGCGATCTACATTTTTTGTGTAGTAAAATTTTGTCTATCTCTTACGGTTTACCAGTTATGCAAAAGTCGTTCATAATGAAGAATACTTTTGGAGACATTCCCAGAAATTTCGAGATATACATTTCATTTCTCATGACATTATCTTAAACATATGATATTTTCATCAAAATCGTTAAGAGCCATTTTTGAGAAAATTAAAATTTTCGAAAAATGTTCCATGTAAAGGGTAGTCTGGGGTGGGGGGATTTTCTTGAAAATCTTCGTGTCGCATCTCTGGAAGATACTGAACGTAAATACCAAGTTTGGTGTATATCCGACTGTTAGTTTTTGAGTTATGCTGTTCACAGACACACACACACAGACACACACACAGACACACACACACAGACACACACACGGACATGTTTCCAAAAATGCTTTTTTTGGATTCAGGAGGTCTCAAAACATGTATTTCCGGTGAAATCTCGGTATCGAATTTTTGGGTGGAATGCAATACTTCCCCTACTTACTATACGTAGTAGAGAAAGTAAAAAAGGAAAATCTGACTTGTCTCATCCCCAGTTTGCGATAAGAATTCATAACTGTAATGATACCCTGAAAATAGCCACCCCTCCACCCACATGCAAACGTTTCTAGACTAACATTAAACGGTGATGTATCAAATTTGAAAAATTATCGTCCTGTGACATTAGTTCCCATAATGTCTAAGGTTTTTGAATATATATTGCACAAGCAGTTGGTATTGTTTTTTGAAAATAATAATTTATTAGCATCAACACAATTTGGTTTTAGGAAAAAGAAGTCAAACATTTTGGCATCAGAAGATGTAGTATCTACATTATATTTTAGAGGCATTTGAGAATGAAGCATACGTGTTACTTATATTATGTGATCTTACAAAAGCTTTTGATAGTGTAATTCCAGAATTACTTATATGTAAGATAAGATATTATGGTTTGAGATAATGGTTTTAAAATAATACAATCTTATTTGTCAGGAAGAAGACAATATGTTTCTATAAACAATAGAAATTCACATACTATCGATTTAACCCATGGGGTACCTCAGGGCTCGATATTAGGTCCACTATTGTTTTTAATTATGATTAATGATCTTGTTTATACTCTACCAGATGTAACAATTTTGTATGCAGATGACACTACTTTGAGGACTAGAAATGAATGTTGATGAATTGAATAATTTAACTTAGGCTAATTTTACAGCTGCTAAGGACTGGTTTCATGTAAATAGTTTTATGTTGTATCAAGAGAAAACCCAAATAATGAAGTTGGGATTGAATACTACAGGTGATGAGATTAAAACTGTAAATTGGTTACGATTTGTACTTGACTCGAAGCTTTCATGGAAAGCGCATGTACATAATGTATATGGGATATTGGGATACATTGATGGGGGAATAGCCCCATGTTAAAGAAATATTGTTGTGTCAAAAAAGAGTTAATAGAATTATGTTAAGTAAAAAGCCAGATGAACATTGTAAACCATTATTTTTTCATTTGAAGATACTTACTGTTTTAATTTATTTATATTTTGGTATATGTACATTCCCATTTGCATCTGTATAATTTAAGACTAGATACTCATAATATTGATACTAGAAACAAACATAAATTAAATATACTTAATTGTAGACTCGCTATGACGAAGGGGACTTATTATGTTAAGGGTGTAGAATTCTATAATAAGTTAGATACTATCTATATTTAGATATTTGAGCATGAGGGTTTTTAAAAGAATGCTTTTTAATTGGCTAGTGGAAAGGCGATTTTATTCGATTAGTGATTTTAATTATTATTCTGTAATTGAATATTAAGTTATGTATGATTATGTTCTTTGACAATTGTCCTTTTCTTATATAACTATGATCTTGGACAAATAAACTGATTGATTGATTGATTATACAGGAATGTGAATTTTTCCTAAGAATGAGAGTAAAGAATGTACAAATTACTGCTATTTATCAGTTGAATAGTAAACTTTCTCATGTTTAAAAGGTTATTCTTACGCAATAGGTCAATTCTGTGAAACTCTTTATATACTCAATGTAAATGCAAGAAAATGACTAAATGAAGACGTATACGGCAATAAAATGAAAAGATAATGAGATAAAATCGAAAAAAATGGCTTAACGGCATAAAATAACCAAAACATGACCTAATAAAGATGCATTTTCATAATTTGGAACCTATGATAACGAACAATGGCTATGAGCAAAAATTAAAAGATTACACGTCATCAGAATCCGGACCCTGGTTATTATACCTACACTCTGGGTAAAATAAGCTTCATGTGTTATATTGAGAAAGTAATCAGCATTATGACACTTAAAATTACGTAAATTAAGTACGTACCGAATTAGGTTGTGGATGAAAGTGTAAGTGGGCCTCCTAAATCAATCTTTGAATGTGATAAAGGAATAGGTTAAACTGAGAGACATACACGTGCAGTACTTCGATGAAAGGATATAAACACTGTCTAGGAATCTTTACCAGCATCTCCGTATGGCGTGCGAGATGAGGCGACTGTTTGCGAGGTAAATAAACCCACTCCACGTGTTTAGGTAAGGTTTACTGACCTCTAGTTTGTCCGGATGAAGAAACCGTACCACAGGACTTTGTCTCTCTGGTTCAAGAACGCCTTCTTCACACAGCAGCCTCAGTATCCTCGCCAATATCACGGCCGGCGAAGACGTCCTCGCCTCTTGCTCCATGTTCACTGCAAGCACACCTTCCGCTATCGATCTCGTCGCCTATCTTCTGCTATTGCACTGCGCAGCGGTTCCTGCGTCGAAAATACAGACAGCAGACTCCGAAAGGACCGATATTCAGATTTTTGGGAGTTCGGTTTTTGTTTCAACGCCAACATTACGTTAACAAATATTACTGCTCATATATAGCATGAGAAAAAATCTGATGTGTTACATTCACGCGACTTTCTTTACCTGTTCTTCAACAAACTAGTCTTACAAAAGCTTATTTACTTTATGTTAATCGTGATAGACGTTTACAGAAACAGTTTTATTATACTTCCTTGTAGTACAAGGAGAATAAGGGAAAATAGTAGACTTAAGCGATAGTGCGGGTCGCTATATAATCGCTTTGAAATTGAGATCTCTTTGCATGATCATGAGAAATAAACGAATCGCGATTTTACAGCTGATAAAGGCACTTGAAAATTAAAACCAATAATAAAGAATATATCGGAAATGGTTAATGCCACAACAATTTTTATTTAACATAAATTGTTTGACTTAACAAGATCTAAACTTTTGTGTACTAAGTGTTGGTCTATCTTACGGTTTACAAGTTATATAAATCTATTTAGAATCTAGAGGACCTCACAGACTATTTCCAAAAAATGAAGCTCTACATTTTATTTGTCATGTAAATATCTTTTAACATATGGTATTTTAATCAAACCCGTTAGAGCCATGTTTTAGAAAATAAAAACTTTCGAAAGATCTATGTAAAAGGTAGTATGGAGTGAGGGGATTTTCTCGTAAATCTTTGGAAGGTACCGAACCTAAATACCAAGTTTGGTATTTATCCGACATTACGCTTTTGAGTTATGCTGTTCATACACACACGGACCTTTTTCTAAAAAGGTTTTTGGAGGGGATTCACGGGTCCTCAAAATATGTATTTCCGGTGAAATCTCGGTGTAGAATTTTGGGTGGAATGTAATACCTTCTCTACCTACCATGTACGTGGTAGATGAAGTAAAATGCTTTTTTAGGGGTTCAGGGTCTGAACCTATTGGTCTATCATAGATTATATCTCCATTTACTTATTGAAATGCAGCATTGTGCCCTTAACCCTATCGTATCAAAACATATATCCGGTGAAATCTCGACATCAAATTTGTGGGTGCAATACAATATTTCCCCTACTCACTATTCATAGTAGAGAAAGTAAAAACGCTTCAACACACCACTAGTCTCTTACCTAAATCGGCACATCATCTGCTTAATGTTCTCAGAGTCCTGTGTTTGATTGCCGACTAGGCCAGAGAAAATTTAGCAGGTTCCTTGACAGGTCCAAAGCTTGGTGCGTAATTGCATGTGTGTTCTGGTATATAAATCAGGACTGCCGTGGACGGATGCCTCAATGCATTGCACGGATGCGGCTAATGATCCCAAAATGAAGCCCTTAGATATGTGCTCCAAAGTTAGCTGATAGAGGCTAAGAAAATAAGACTCCAAACTGTCTATCGTAGCCTATTTCACCACTACTGCTTCAAAAGACAGTGGACACATAGGCTAGAATAGGTTGATGCAAGCAATGGCAAAAGAGGCATTTGAAGGAGTAGGTACGGCATATAGCCTGAGGTATGCAATACTCTGTCTTTAAACCTCGTGGTCTATCCTTGAT
Source organism: Deroplatys truncata (assembly GCA_030765065.1). Taxonomy (NCBI): domain Eukaryota; kingdom Metazoa; phylum Arthropoda; class Insecta; order Mantodea; family Mantidae; genus Deroplatys; species Deroplatys truncata. The sequence goes on along the minus strand of CM060988.1, from coordinate 167,813,990 downwards.
TGTATCTTCATTTACTTATGAAATGCAGTACTCTCTCTTTAGCCCTCTCAGTGTATCCTAGATTATAACTCCATTTACTTATTGAAATGCAGTACTCTGTCCTTAACTCTATCGGTTTATCCCAGATTATACCTTCATTTACTTATTGAAATGCAGTACTCTATCTTTAACGCTATTGGTTTATCCTAGTATATATCTCCATTTACTTACTGAAACGCAGTGCCCCGTCTTTAGCCTTATCGGTCTATCCTAGACCATATCTCCATTTACTTATTCAAACGCAGTATTCTGTCTTTAACTCTATCGGTCTATCTAGATTATATCTCCATTTATTTTTTGAAATGCATTACTCTGTCTTTAACCCTCTCGGTCTGCCTAGATTATATCTCCATTTACATATTGAAATGCAGTATTCTGACTTAAACGCTCTCAGTCTATCCTAGATTATATCTCCATTTACTTATTGAAATGCATTACTCTGTCTTTAACCCTCTCGGTCTGTCCTAGATTATATCTCCATTTACATATTGAACTGCAGTATTCTGACTTTAACGCTCTCAGTCTATCCTAGAATATATCTCCATTTACTTATTGAAATCCATTACCCTGTCTTTAACCCTCTCGGTCTGCCCTAGATTATATCTGCATTTACATATTGAAATGCAGTATTCTGACTTTAATCATCGCAGTCTATCCTAGATTATATCTCCATTTACATATTGAAATGCAGTATTCTGAATTTAATCCTCGCAGTCTATCCTAGATTATATCTCCATTTACACACTGAAATGCAGTATTCTGACTTTAATCTTCGCAGTCTATCCTAGATTATATCTCCATTTACATATTGAAATGCAGTATTCTGACTTTAATCCTCGCAGTCTATCCTAGATTATATCTCGATTTACTTATTGAAATGCAGTATTCTGACTTTAATCCTCGCAGTCTATCCTAGATTATATCTCCATTTACACACTGAAATGCAGTATTCTGACTTTAATCTTCGCAGTGTATCCTAGATTATATCTCCATTTACATATTGAAATGCAGTATTCTAACTTTAACGCTCTCAGTCTATCCTAGATTATATCTCCATTTACTTATTGAAATACAGTATTCTGACTGTAATTCTCGCAGTCTATCCTAGATTATATCTCCATTTACATATTGAAATGCAGTATTCTAACTTTAACGCTCTCAGTCTATCCTAGATTATATCTCCATTTACATATTGAAATGCAATATTCTGACTTTAATTCTCGCAGTCTATCCTAGATTATATCTCGATTTACACACTGAAATGCAGTATTCTGACTTTAATCTTCGCAGTCTATTCTAGATTATATCTCCATTTACATATTGAAATGCAGTATTCTAACTTTAACACTCTCAGTCTATCCTAGATTATATCTCCATTTACTTATTGAAATGCAGTATTCTGACTTTAATCCTCGCAGTCTTTCCTAGATTATATCTCCATTTACTTATTAAAATGCAGTATTCTGTCTTTAACCCTATCGGTTTATCCTAGTTTATATCTCCATTTACTTACTGAAACGCAGTGCCCCGTCCTTAGCCTTATCGCTCTATCCTAGACCACATCTCCATTTACTTATTCAAATGCAGTATTCTGTCTTTAACTCTATCGGTCTATCTAGATTATATCTCCATTTACTTATTGAAATGCATTACTCTGTCTTTAACCCTCTCGGTCTGCCTAGATTATATCTCCATTTACATATTGAAATGCAGTATTCTGACTTTAACGCTCTAAGTCTATCCTAGATTATATCTCCATTTACTTATTGAAATGTATTACCCTGTCTTTAACCCTCTCGGTCTGACCTAGATTATATCTGCATTTACATATTGAAGTGCAGTATTCTGACTTTAATCTTCGCAGTCTATCCTAGATTATATCTCCATTTACATATTGAAATGCAGTATTCTAACTTTAACGCTCTCAGTCTATCCTAGATTATATCTCCATTTACTTATTGAAATGCAGTATTCTGACTGTAATCCTCGCAGTCTATCCTAGATTATATCTCCATTTACACATTGAAATGCAGTATTCTGATTTTAATCCTCGCAGTCTATCCTAGATTATAATTCCATTTACATATTGAAATGCAGTATTCTGACTTTAATCCTCGCAGTCTATCCTAGATTATATCTCCATTTACATATTGAAATGCAGTATTCTAACTTTAACGCTCTCAGTCTATCCTAGATTATATCTCCATTTACTTATTGAAATGCAGTATTCTGACTGTAATCCTCGCAGTCTATCCTAGATTATATCTCCATTTACACACTGAAATGCAGCATTCTGACTTTAATCCTCGCAGTCTATCCTAGATTATATCTCCATTTACATATTGAAATGCAGTATTCTGACTTTAATCCTCGCAGTCTATCCTAGATTATATCTCCATTTACATATTGAAATGCAGTATTCTAACTTTAACGCTCTCAGTCTATCCTAGATTATATCTCCATTTACTTATTGAAATGCAGTATTCTGACTGTAATCCTCGCAGTCTATCCTAGATTATATCTCCATTTACACACTGAAATGCAGCATTCTGACTTTAATCCTCGCAGTCTATCCTAGATTATATCTCCATTTACTTATTGAAATGCAGTATTCTGACTTTAATCCTCGCAGTCTATCCTAGATTATATCTCCATTTACACACTGAAATGCAGTATTCTGTCTTTAATCCTCGCAGTCTATCCTAGATTATATCTCCATTTACACACGGAAATGCAGTATTCTGTCTTTAATCCTCGCAGTCTATCCTAGATTATACCTTCATTTACTTATTGGAATACAAAATTCTGTCTTTAAACCTCTCAGTCTATCTTAGCCTCTTTCCTCCTTCCCATTCATTTATTGCTTACAAAACGAAGTCTCTGCTTTTGCCTTCATCAGTTAATACTGCATATTAGTTTGTGTGTGTGTCTGTCTGTGAACAGTATAACTCAAAAACGAAAAGTCGGATAAGTACCAAACTTTATATTTAAGTTAAGTGTCTTCTAAGAATGAGTCACGAAGATTTTCAAGAAAATTCTGTCATCCCTACTATCCTTTACATGGGACATTTTTCGAAATTCTTTATTTTCTAAAAAAATGGCTCAAAGGATTATGATTAAAATAGGACATATTAAAAATATATAGTGTATTATGTACATGGCAAATAAAATGTATATTCATGCATTTTCTTTGAAGTCCTCTTCATTCAAGGAATTTTGTATAATATTGTATAACTGGTAAACGTTAAGACATAGGGGAAGACGCACTACACACAAAATGTAGATCTCTTCAAAACATACAATTTATTTTGAATAAAATTTTTGTGACATAAGCCATTTCTGAGATATCCGTCATTGATGGTTCGAGTTGTTGATTTCTTGGTCATTCTTTAAAGTTCTTTCAAGGTTCAGTTGTTTCTCGCGATTGTATGGAAACAGTATGGACTTCTAAGGCTAGCTCTCGTTAAGTATTCGACTATCGCTGCTTTCTTTGTATCTATAACGAAATGTGTAACATAGCTATTTTTGCAAAGGTTTATTTAGATGAAATGTAGTAGATATAAAAATAAGAATAGTTTGTATACTCAGTAGTAAGCGATAGAGGATTGAGAAAGTCACGTGAATGTATCACATCAGATTTTTATATAAGATGTGCCTCCAATCTAGACTATCAACTGCTTCCAAATGTAGTTTATGTTTCAGATATACAGATAAACGGCTAGAAAAGAGCTAGTTAAGAAATATTTTAGTTTATTCCAGCCTTTAAATAAATAGTTTTGAGGAATATCCATTAATTTATTCAATAGCTTACCCGACAATATTAAGAAACTACATACTGTATATTTAAAAGAGAGATTTTAATAATATTGGGGGGGAAAGCCTCTCTATAAGATTTAGGAATGCTGTAGAATTGAATTTATGTAGTAAATCTTGACATTGACGTGCTCTACGTGTACAAATTCCTTTAGCAATATCCGCCCGTCCATCCATTCATCGTTTTAGTAGTGTTTAACACCCGTTTTTACTGCATACGGTACCACAGGTAGTGGACACTCATGATACATAAAATGAAATGATAATTGGGAAAGGACATTTGGGAAGGAAACCTTCCAGGAGGTGCAAAGAGAGATTTAGCCAAAGACAGGTCTACCATTGTTTTCTGCAGTAAGAGAACGAAGTCACTTCCGTGACTGAAAAATCCTCCTTCCCGACCAAGAATTGAACCGGGTCTCTTTGCTCTGATCAACATATTACAGGAATAGAAATTCTCTATAGAAAAAACACTAACATCATTCAGAAAGTTGCTCTAAACACTGCAAAAACATAAAATGCTGATAATCAGCTTTACCTTATATGTAGAATCATATTTTTTCTCACAATAAACTTTCTTGAGCTGTATTTATCTTGCACTGGAGGTCCGATAAAATCACTAATATTACCTACATATTTGTTTTATGAGAAGCGTGTAAAATTCTCTTTTAATGTGAACGCATACATTATTTTCTTATACATCGCTTATAGTGATTATACACAAGCTTATAAATCGTTTTACTAATTAAGGTAAATTTACCTAATTTCATTATATTTCGTCTGAATGGTCTACAATGAAACTTTACAAATTTAAAATTAGTTGGTGCAAGACCACGTGATGAAATGAGAATGGCATTGACCTTTGCGTTCCCGCCTGCGCGTGATTTAAAAATGGCGGCTTATTGCAGCTGATAGTTAAGTTACTAAAGTTAGCTATCAAGTTTCTCGATATTGCCAAGGTGGACAGGATGGGGCTGCAACAAGTTTTCAGGTACAGATATTTTCCGAAATGTTAGCATTTGATAGTAATTCAAAGGCCAGGCTTAGCGAAAATAACAAAATGCACAAACCATACCCACCTACATGATGCAATCATTTCTCATATGGATACATCTAAAAAATACATTCTTGGAAGTATTCATGTCGAGAATTTGTTTCTCTCTTGTGAGTTATGTGTTGAGAAGGACATTGATAGCGAAAATAACAAAATGCACAAACCATACCTACATGATGCAATAATTTCCCACATGGGAAATACATTCCTTGAGATACCTGAAAAATGCATTCTTTGAAACATCAATGTCGAGAATTTGCTTCTTTCTTGTGAGTTATGTGTCGTGAAAGACAAAGTTTAATTGTTAAAAGGAGTACAATTTATACTAATTAGACGGAAAGTGGAATAGTTTTTGCTTGGTCATCTGCGTCAAAACCGTATGAAGGGGAAATGGAGGGGGCTCTGAGCATCCTTAACCAGCTTGAAGAGTTATTGATGGGTTTCTAGCTGGCTGTCTGCCTGTGATCCGAGCTCGGAAACGACTGTGGGCAAGAATACGTAACCAGGTGAGGTTAAGTTATCCTAGAATATCGTGAGTTTATATGAATTTCGCGAACGAAGAGCACTTATGTGGCGAATTATAAGTGTACGTTTACTATCCGGTGTGTATTTGGAAAATAATAAAAGGTCTAAATGCGAAAACGAAAGGGATATACTTTAAGAGGTTAAGCTTATTTTCCAGTTAAGCACTTGTTAATTAACATTGTTTTTTGGTTATGTTGGTGACAATACCGTGGATAAGGCATACTAACATTTAAATGATAAAGAATTTAAAAATAACAATTAGATGCCACCATGTGACTTGTTAGAAATATATAGACAGAGGTTCGTTACATCGGAATTTCGGAAGCGCACGGGGTTCAACATAACGACTTCAAAACTTATATTTCTATTGTATTGTAATGTATACCTAAATATTTGAATATAAGTAGGACTATTGTGATTCCAATCTATAAAAGGGCACAAAGGAAGTGTTATGCCTTATATGCATAATATGTAACAAATGTACAAAACCTAGTCTTGTCAATGTTGGTAATAGTACCTGATTACTTTACCACCAGAGTGCTCTGAAGAGCGTGGGGGTACTTTTGAATTTTGACAGAGTTCGAAAGTTCAAGATGCGCAGATTTGTCTATTCACGAAGAGACAAAAATAGAAATGAAATGGTGACTCATAATAAACCCCAGTTCATCAATGTGAAATACTCTCAGGGGAAATAACAAAAGGTACAAGAGTCCGTGTACTGGAATCGATACCAGCTTCTGCCCGATTGAAATGCGATGATAGTCTACTTTTTGCCTCTATCGCGGCAAACTGGTTCCACTTTAATTAATTCCGATCTGTCCATTGAACCTCCCCTTTTTAGTCAGCAACTTTCTTCGTGACCAATTGCAAAAACATACGGTAGTTATCACTTCGCGACCAGATAGCAACTCCGAGTTAATTATTTCCATTTTAAAAAATCTGATCATTACCTACTTGGTAGAATATATAGAGTCAGAAAGTGGAAACAGGCGATTCACATGTCTATCTCTAACCTGTATATTTATTAATGGTATAAAAACTATTCTTACGAAAGCTTATTTTTCAATCTACTTCATTTTAATCAGATAAACATTTGCGGAAATAGCTTCATTACACATTTTATTTTAAATGCAAAACGAATAGTGATTGTCAAATGTTTAAGAACTGGACGCTAACGTGGTGTCCCTACTCTTTCCGTTCAATCGCGAGAAACAACTAAATGTTGACAGGAATTTAAAAGAATAGCATTGAACAATTTGAACCATTAATATCGGATATCTCGTAAACGGCTTATTGCACAAAAAAAAATATTTGAAGCAAATTGTGTGTTAAAGAGATCTACATTTTTTGCTTAGTGCCTTTTCGTCTATCGCTTAACGTTATACAAGATTATATAATACAACAGTTATAAAAGATTATATAAACTTCCTTCTGAATGAAGTGGACTTCACAGGCTATTCCTAGAAAATTCAAAATATACATTTTATTTGTCATGTAAATATCTTTAATATATGTTATTTTAATAAAAATCATCGAGCTATTTTTTAGAAAATCAAAACTTTCAAAAAATGTTCTATGTAAAGGGTAATTTGGGTGGAGGATTTTCTTGAATATCCTTGAGTCACATCTTTCGAAGATACCTACTGAACTTAAATACCAAGCTTGGTATTTATCTGCCTTTTTGTTTTTGAGTTACGCTGTTCACAGACACAGATGCACACAGATACGTACATGGACATTTTTCTAAAAAAAAAACCAAAATCTATTTGCAAGGTCACAAAACATATGTTTCCAATGAAATCTCATAATTGAATTTTTGGGTGGAATACAATACTTCCCCTACTTACTATACATACTAGAGGAAATAAAAATTGGTGTGTAGCAGTCATATGATGTTCTTTACCTAATTCTAATTTATAGATATCCCTTACACGTTATACTTTATATAAACCTATTCTTCTAATAATTTTGGTTAATCACAATAAATATTTGTAATTAGACATGCAGACTTTGTTACAAAAAGACTCAAAAACAATACCCATTTGTTTATATCAGATTAGATTAGATTGGATTGCATTCTGTGAGTTCACTAGCAGCCATAAAGGCTTGTGAACATAGAACATGTCAAGGAAATGTACAAAAATTATGTATAAGCATAAATATTACACAGAATATAGAACATTTGAAATAAAATAGACACATACTATATACGTGTCATGGAAATGTACAACATAGTTACATATATATATATATATATATATATAAATATTACATAGAATACAGAACATTTAAAATAAAATAAAGACATATTATATACAAAATGAAACAAATCAGGTGTAATTTTGTACAATACCTCCCTATTGTTATAAGGTTAACATATTTATAGACAAGAACAGTTATTTTAACTTTCGTTACGCTTGTACCTTTGTTCGTCTCATCATTTTGTTCTATTTGATTTGTAATGCATAGCATTTACTGTCTGTTCTTAATACATACACTTAAATAGCTTCATTAATTCTAGAGGAGGCATCAAATATAACTAGCAATTCTCATTAATATTTACTAATACTACTTAGAGAGCTATATATGTATTGTCATCAGGATAATTTGTCATTCAGATAATCTTGTACAGAATAATACGCTTTTGGGCATAGGTACTCTTTAACAGCAGTTTTAAAGACATTGAAATTGTCAACTTTTCTCTTAAGATCATTAGGGAGAGTATTAAATATTTTTATGGTCTCATAATATACACCTTTCTGGAAGCAAGAAAGCTTTGCACTGGGATGATGGATGTTATGCTTTTGTCTAGTGTTTATCTCATGAATTTCCATGTTTGTAATAAATGTGGTTCGATTGCATACATAGAATTTTAAGATTGAAAATATGTACATGTAAGTTAGGGTTTATATCTTCAGTCTTCTAAAAAGATGCTTGCAAGAGTGTCTGCTATGGGTGCTGGAAATGATTCTTATAACCTTCTTTTGCATGAGGAATATTCGTTTATTTTCTACCAAGTTTCCCCAAAATAATATTCAATGATAGAGTTAAAATATGCATAGTATAATAATTTAAGTGTATCTACAGAACTGATATACCAGTGCTCGGATAGCATAGCAGGCAGAACTGAGTTTGGGTAAGATATAGTAATGTGAACTTTCCAAATCTAAATATCTGTCTATTTGGAGGCCCAGAAATTTAATGTTGTCTATTTGTTCTAGTAATATGTCATTAATCCCAATTTCTATTGGAGTGTGTAGTGATCAATGGGTTATAAATTTAACAACTTTTGTTTTATCTAGATTTACAGATAATTTGTTAGCTTTAAACCAGTGTGACATACAGTTCAAAACATAATTCAATTTAAATACACACTCATTCAAGTTTTTACTAGTCACCAGAACACTCTGTCATCAGCAAACAGAATAATATTTGCAATATCCTTTATATAACATGATAGGTCATTTATATAGATCAAGAATAATAAAGGTCCTAGGACTGAACCTTGGGGCACTCCATGTGTTATTGTTTTCCATTATGATGTATGTTTTCCAAATTCAATGTCATTGACTACTTCAACACTTTGTTTTCTCTCATTTAGATATGATATAAACCAACTTAGAGTTTAATTTTTTTAGTCCATAGAATTTCAATTTTGCTATCAGAATATCATGATTAACACAGTCAAATGCCTTTGCTAAGTCACAGGAAATCCCACCTACATGCATTTTTTTGTTTAATGCAGTTAACACTTCGTGAGTAAGTTTATAAGTTGCATTATTGGTTGACATTTCTTTTCTGAACCCGAACTAATCCCTGACAAGTATGTTGTTATATTCAAGGTATTTATACAGTCTATTAAACATCGCCTTTTCAAGAACTTTTGAAAAAAATTGGCAAGAGAGATATTGGTCTATAATTTGAAACATTATTGTGTTCGCCTTTTTTGAAAAGTGGTTTAACAATGGAAAATTTCATTCTGTCAGGGAAAATTCCTGACCTTAGTGAGTCGTTGCACAAATAACTAAGGGGAGTGGAAATTTGAGATGAGCATGATTTTAAGATTTTTATTGTTATTTCATCATAACCAGAAGAATTTTTTGTTTTGAAGGAGTTAATAATTTTGTTTATTTCAGAAGGCGTCAGGTTAACTTTAAATTCAGGCACTTCATTAATGAAATTGGATCTTAGATATTCCAAAGCTGCCTCTTTACTTCCAAAATTAATACTCAGTTTGTTTGTTAAAAATTTCTGCAACTTCATGAGGTTTACTAATTTCTTGATTAGCAATGTTTAGTGTTATTAAGTCATTTTGTAATGAGAATTTACCAGCTTATCTTTTTATTATATTCCAAGTAGTTTTTATTTTATTGTTCGAGAATTGAATCTGTTTATTATAATGCAATATTCTAGCCACTTTTATTACCTTCTTTAGAAGCTTACAATATTTTTTGAAGTAGTGTTTTAAATCTATGTTATTACTAATTCTTACTTGCTCATATAATTCTCTTTTACGTCTGCATGACGTCCTAATTCCTAAAGTGATCCAGGCATTCTGTCTTTTGAAGTTAGATATTTTGTTTAACTTGACCGGGAAGCAAGCGTCAAAGTGGGTTTTGAAACATTGAAGAAAGGTGTTATATTTATTATTGGTTCCATTCGTTTGGTAAGTTTGATTCCATGATTCAAGTTTAAGTTTTTTACTAAACTCACTCAGAGTATTTTCATTTATTTCCCTAGATTTCTGATAAGTATATTTAGGTTTGGATTTTAAATTTAACTTTTTAATGTGTAGAACTTGTGCATCATGATCCTACAGGCCATTAGTTTTTGATGAGACGCAAAAATTAATGCTATCTGAATTTACAAATATATTATCTATAGCTTTAGAAGAGCTGTTTTGGATTCTTGTTGGAAAGTTTACTGTTTGTCATGTGGTATGTTGTAAGTAAAGAACTGAGTTGTTCCCTTGGAAGACTACGTTTCAAATAATCAACAATTATATCATCACATATGATTAATTCTCTTTTTGATTTGAACAAAAATTTTAGAAGATGTTCAAGTTGCTTTCTGAATATTTAAAAATTGCCTAAAATATGATGGTTCTTTTCATCCCCCCAAAAAAGAAAGACAAATAAGAGCAGAATGGTACATTTAAAAATATTGGAAGTGGCTAATGCTACAAAGAGGTTATTTGATAGAGATTCTGTATTTTAACAAGATCCACATTTTTCCTGCTGTAACTTTTTGTATATTTCTTATAATTTTCCAGCTTTATAAAATTCAGTGATAAAGAACACTTCACTAGCTATTTAAAAATAATCAGCATATAGAAGCTATTTACACCTAATGCAGTTTCAAACATATATGGTATTTTAATCAAAATTGTCAGAACCATTTAAACATTTTAAAGGAAATAATAAGCAGTGAAAACTTTTTTGAAATTGTTATTCTGAATGGAAGACATTTCCTGAAAAGTCAGCATTTGCTTCAAAACCTGCCAAATTTAGTGCACAAGGGTTTTCTTTTTTTCTCTCTTTGAGTTATGCTGTTCTCTCCCTCTCTCTTTCTTTTTTGTGTGCACACACTCTCTCTATGTAGTGTCTCCTAAATATTTATTTTTTTGGTGGGGGCCAGTTCAGAACACTGATAAATTTTGATAGAATCCTTATATAAAATTTTGGATGGAATACAATATTCCTCTTGCTACCGTGAGTAGATGAAGAACCAAAAATTTGATACCGAGATTTCACCGGAATTACACGTTTTGAGACTCCCTGAATCAAAAAAAAAATTGTAAAAAAGGTCCACGTGTGCGCTTCTGTGAGCAGCATAGTTCAAAAAGTAAAATTTAGTAAATACCAAACTTGGTATTTGAATTCAGCATCTTCAAGGATGCGACAAAAAAGTTTTCAAGAAAATCCCCCCACCCCACCACAAACTACCCTTTACATGGAAAAGTTTTCAAAAAATTTTATTTTTTAAAAATGGCTCCAATGATTTTGATTAAAATACTGTATGTTTAAGATATTTTTCATAATGATTGAAATGCACATCTTGTTTTATCTGGGAATAGCCCATGAAGCCCTCTTTTCTGAACGACTTTTGCATAACTGGTATACCATAACAAAAATGTAAATATTGTTAAAGCACACAATTTATATAACTTTTTTTTTGTTGGAGTTAACCATTTCCAAGATATTTCTTGTTATAGGTTTGAATTTTCAAATACTCATACTTTTCTCTCCTAGTCATGCAGAGAGAAGTGAATTTTGAAGCAAATCACATAGCAACCAGCTCTTAAAACATTTGACTATCACTTAGTGCCTACTGTATTCCTCTAATCTATTTGTACTTACCTTGAAATATGCAATAAGGCAATTTCTGCAAATGTTTATCTCCATTAGCATGAAGTTGATAGAAGAAAAAGCTTTTTTAATAATGGTTTGTTGAAGAATGGGTAGAGAAAGTTATGTGAATGAAATGCATAAGAATTTTTTTATATAATCTTACGAGGGCTGATCAACAAAGACTGGGACTGATTTTTTTTCACAGATGTTTATTACTCCAATTCAATGTTTACATGATCTTTTTCAAAGTAGTCCCCTCCTACTTCAGTGCACTTTAACAAACCGGCTGCACAGTGTTTTTCCTGTCCGTGTCCTCGGCGCTCATTTATGTCCGCCGCTATCATAGAAAGGTGCAGATGACGCCGCACAACATTTTTAAATCTACTTTTAAAGGCCTTACTTAACAACTGTATAAAAGTGTGTTTGAGGACAGAATTATTAGTACAGATTTCTGGCCCCCCTCGGTCCACCGACCTAACCCCTGCGATTTCTATCTCTGGGGTAACTTAAAACAAAGTGTACAAGACAAATCCACACACCCTGGAAGAATTAAAACAAAATATCTGCCAGGAAATGACCAGCATTTTTCAACGTGAACTACGGCAAGTGATGGATAGTTTCCTAAAGAGGTGCTAAAAATGTATGGACAACGACAGTGGCCAGTTTAGCATCTCCTTTCATAAAGTTGATAAGCAAAGCCTTTAAAAATAGTTTTAAAAATGTTGTATCGTTTCATCCGTGCCTTTCTATGATAGCGGCAGACGGCAATAAGCGCCAAGGATGTGGACAGGAAAAACACTGCACATCCGGTTCGTAGCTTTTTGGCTCTCTCTGTAGAAAAACATTTACTTATGACATAAACAGCTGATTGTGATCTTCTCATCTTACAATTTGCAACAACTGTAAATAAATCCATACAGTTAAGTTGAAATCACTTCTAGGCAGCCATTTTTATCATGACTAAGGGAACGTTTTTGTATGAATAGTATTATAAGAGGTTTATTTAAAGGTGAGTCGGAATTGTTACACTAACATCACTTAAGTTTACTCACTTAACATGTTTCGGGAAACGGTTGTTCCCATCCTCAGAAGTTAATTCGACTGGCCCGTGTTGTTGGTGTTTCCGTTTTTTGGACTGGATCCTGTGGTGGCATCTTGTGGTGGAGAAATGTACTTCCAGAGAGGATTTGGTGGCGGCAAATCAAAATTCATTAGATGTGTGTTGTGTTTTAGAATGGTGATCTTCTCCCATGCATCTAATTCGGCTGCAAATTTGGCTGGTTTGACTAATGTAATATTGGGTTTGATGTTGTGATTAGTGATCCAAAAATGGTGTGAAACTGCAGATTTGTCCATTTGTTTGTATTTAATACATCTCATGTGCTCCTTTAGCCTAGTTTCTAAGTTTCTTTTTGTCTTACCTATGTATACTTTATTGCAATCTGAACAATTGATTTTATAGATTCCAGCTTTTTTGTCTTGTGGAATGGGGTCTTTTAACTTGTTACAAAGTAATTTCTCTATGTTAAATTTGTTCTGTGGAGCTAGGCTGATGTTATGTTTCATGAAAATCTTCTTAAATTTGTGAAATGTTCCTGGGTGGTATGTGAATTTCTTGAACTTTAGCTCTTTATCTTGTTGGCTGAGATTTTTTGTGTTTCTGATGTGCATCTGTCGTTTGAATTTTGCAATTTTTTTGTCAATAGTTGCTTTGTTGTACCCATTATGTATTGCTGTGTCTACTATATGCTGGTATTCTAACTGGTATTCTTTTTTATTTAAGGGGGTATATACCAGTCTATGTGTTAGGCTGTTTAGTACTGCAAAAAAATTGCAAAATTCAAACGACAGATGCACATCAGAAACACAACAAATCTCAGCCAGCAAGATAAAGAGCTAAAGTTCAAGAAATTCACATACCACCCAGGAACATTTCACAGATTTAAGAAGATTTTCATGAAACATAACATCAGCCTAGCTCCACAGAACAAATTTAACATAGAGAAATTACTTTGTAACAAGTTAAAAGACCCCATTCCACAAGACAAAAAAGCTGGAATCTATAAAATCAATTGTTCAGATTGCAATAAAGTATACATAGGTAAGACAAAAAGAAACTTAGAAACTAGGCTAAAGGAGCACATGAGATGTATTAAATACAAACAAATGAACAAATCTGCAGTTTCACACCATTTTTGGATCACTAATCACAACATCAAACCCAATATTACATTAGTCAAACCAGCCAAATTTGCAGCCGAATTAGATGCATGGGAGAAGATCACCATTCTAAAACACAACACACATCTAATGAATTTTGATTTGCCGCCACCAAATCCTCTCTGGAAGTACATTTCTCCACCACAAGATGCCACCACAGGATCCAGTCCAAAAAACGGAAACACCAACAACACGGGCCAGTCGAATTAACCTTCTGAGGATGGGAACAACCGTTTCCCGAAACATGTTAAGTGAGTAAACTTAAGTGATGTTAGTGTAACAATCCCGACTCACCTTTAAATAAATTCAATACACATCACTGTTTCTAGCTTCTTTTCATTACAATATCAACGTATTATAAGAGGTACCTGCGAAATGGTAATGGATAAAGAAAGGTGTGTGAGTGTACCATATTAGACTTTTTACTAAGAGGAAGTGTTGCATTCTACCCATAATTTGATACCGATATTTCCAGAAATACATGTTATGGGGCTCCCAGAATTAAAAAAAAATCTGATGTTTTACACTCCATAACTTTCTCTACTCTTGTACAAACTATTTTTACAAATGCTTATTCTCCATATGCTTCATGTTAATCGTGATATCAAGATGGTAATCTTATTGCTAATTTTCTTGTAGATGCAAGGGGAATTGGTAGGTTTTAAGCGATAGTCAAATATTTTAAGAGCTGGTTGCTATATGGAGTATTCCATTCTCTTTGCATTACCAGGACAAAAAAAAATGAATAACGAATTTCAGAAAAAGTATAAGTATGGGAAAATTTAAGGGAATAACAAGCAATATCTGGAAAATAGTTCATTCAACAACAAAAATGTATATGACATAAATTGTGTATTTTAATGCGATCTACATTTTTTGTGCAGTAAAATTTTGTCTATCTCTTATGGTTTACCAGTTATGCAAAAGTTGTTCACAATGAAGAATGCTTTTGGAGACATTCCGAGAAAATTAGACATACATTTCATTTGTCATGAAAATATCTTAAACATATGATATTTTAATCAAAATCGTGGAGCCATTTTTGATAAAATTAAAATTTTCGAAAAATGTTCCATGTAAAGGGTAATCTGGGGTGGGGGGATTTTCATGAAAACCTTCGTGTCGCATCTCTGGAAGATACTGAACCTAAATACCAAGTTTGGCGTTTATCCGAATGTTCGTTTCTGAGTTATGCGTTCACAGACACACACACGGACATGTTTCCAAAAATGCTTTCTTTGGATTCAGGGGGTCTCAAAACATATATTTCTGGTGAAATCTCGGTATCAAATCTTTGGCTGGAATACAATACTTCCCCTACTTACTATACATAGTAGAGAAAGTAAAAAAAAGAAGTTTTAGAAAAACAGTCAGTATGTGTGTGTATGTGACCAAACAGCATAAATCAAAAATGAAAAGTCAGTTAAACAAAAACAGTTAAAAAACACATGTGCAATGGTGCCAGGAAATTATTGAAAAATTCAATGGATGAAGATTCAAAAATATATTTAACATTGTAACAGGTGACGAAAGCTGGATTTACTAGTATGATCAGAAAACTAAACAACAGCCATCAGTCTGGGTCTTCGCCAAGAGAAGATTCCCCAACAAAAGTGAAGCGAACGAGAAGTGTTGGCAACAAGATGACCTGTTCCTTCTTCTCAGCAAGTGGCCACATTGTGACAATTCCACTTGAGGGACAAAAGACTATTACCACCAGATGGTACACCACAAAATGTCTGCTACAAGTGTTCAATGAACTGAGAAAAAAGTGTCCTAAGACTGGTCTGCGTGGAATTTTGTTGCACCATGATAATCCCTACACTACACAAGAAACAACCCAATTTCTGCAGGAGTTAGGAGTCAGATATTTGTCCCATCATCACTACAGTCCAGATCTGGCACCAATCACCTTTTTCTTATTCCCCAAAATGAAAGAAGAAATTTAAGGTCAATGATTTGACTCACCTGAAGCTGCAGTAGCTGCTTACGAAGAACATATTTGCACTCTCTCCACAGAAGAATGGCATTCAGCATTTGAAAAATGGTTTGAAAGGATGAGACGGTGTATAGAATGCAATGGAGAATATTTTGAAAAGATGTAATGATCAGATCTAAACTTTTAATATTTTATTGTGTCCATTCTCAAAACTTTTGTAGTGACCTGACCCTATATGTTACATTCACATGACTTTCTCTACTCATCTTCTACAAATTGTCACTACTCTTACACATTTATTCTTCTCTCTACTACTCATTAATTGAGACAAACTTTCATTACACCTCTATTTCATTGTAGATATAAGGATACCATTGGCTAAAGCAATAGTCAGATCTGCTATGTGATAGCTTTGAAATTCTATGCTCTTTACATGACCATGAGAAAAAACGAATAATGTCGTACCACTTGAGAAAAGTATAAGTATTTAAAAGTTCAAATCATTAACAAAGAATATCTTGGAAATGGTTAATGTGGCAAAAGAGTGACATATTTTGTGTCCTTTAACGACATATACATTTTTTGTTTAATAAGATTTTGTCTATCTCTTATGTTTACCAATTATGCAAAAGTCATTCAGATGGCCACCCACCACTTGGCACCAACTCCAGCCTCTACAAGGTTTCTAGAAGAAATAAATCCAGAATTGTAATCAAATCCCAGTCATGAACAACAAGGAATCGAAAGCAGCAAATTTTGAGTTATGTCACATCTACACAAGGGGTGCAATACACAGGTTTCACTATTGTATTAGTAATAATAGCAAAGGCTTTCATGAAAAATCCAGTAACTGTGCATGTGAAATCTGTGGTCTACATTGTTCATTGTATCACTTGTTTGAGTGCATGCTAAGAGAACTCACTCTGCAATAGAAAAACAGTTTGTACCTATTCAATCAGTCTGCACACATTGTGTTTAATAAAAGTATTCAGAATGAAGAGGACTTAAGGCTATTCAAGATACACGTTTTATTTGCCATGTAATTACAGGGTGATTTATGAAGAACTGACATTTTTCTTTCTTTAATTATTCTGTTCGAAATTCACTCAATGCCCCAATTTTAGCACCAAATTAAGCGGAATGTTCTGGAGTTTCGATTGCCTGTCACTAGATGCACAGATGTTAATGTTTTATTCATAATTGTCAGTTTTATTGTCTGCAACTTTTTTGAGATTTTTTTCTAGTCAACATGAAAATGGAGTACACATTAAATGAACGACTTCCTTGTAAAGCAATACTGGATTACGAATTCAATTACACTACTCAAAGGGCATACCAGAGAGAATTTGGTGTTCAGAATCTTCCCCAAAGAAACACAATACTTGGATGGTAAACAAATTGGAAACAAATGGATCTCTGGTGAGTGAAAAAGGCAAACCTCGTTCATCTATGCTTCCAGCGGTTATTATTGACATAAGAGCATGACTGGATCAGTCACCCAAAAAATCATTAAGACTTTGTCACAGGAAACAGGGTACAGCTACTCAATGTGTCAGAGAGCTGTGAAAAGTGCAGGCCTAAAGCCGTATAGGATTATGGTTGACCAACAGTTACAGGAACCAGATAAGGACAAACGACTGAATTATTGTCATTGGTTTCAGGCATTCATTGTTCAAAATCCTGCCATATTGTCCATCACATGGTTCACAGATGAAGAATGGTTCCATTTATCCGGCTATATGAACTCAAATAACTCATGCTATTGGTCCAGTGAAAATCCACATATTATTCATAAAGCACCTATGCACCCAGTTAAAATTGGAGTTTGGTGCACAATATCAGCACAAATAATAGTGGGACCAATTTTTGTTTTTAAACAATGTGAACACTGCAGTGTACACAGATTTTAATGGAGTTTGCTGAGCAACTAGACGATGTAGAGCTGAGTCAAGGATATCTTCAGCAGGACGGTGCTACATACCATACATCATATGAATCCATGGCACTAATTACAAGTTTCTTTGACAACCAAATACTTTTCAAGAACCTGTGGCCCCAAGATCTCCGGATTTGACATCGCTGGACTTCTTTCTATGGGGTTACTTAAAAGACAGGGTTTATGCCGCACGTCCCCAGACATTGGACGATCTGAAGCACAACATTACACAGGAGATTCAAGCTATTGACAACAGAGTCCTCCGAGTGGCCAGTAACATGGAACGACATGTTGAGTTGTGCCTTATGCAGGCTGGAGACATTTTCAACATTTGCTATAGAGGTAAATAATCTCCCAAAATTCCTCTGCATTTCAGGTATAATAAGTTGCTGCTAGCATAACTTGTTTTGAAACAATTAAAGAAATAAATGTGTCAGTTCTTCATAAATCACCCTGTATATTTAATATGTGGTATTTTAATCAAAATAATTAGAGCTGTTTTTGAGAAATTCAAAATGATTGAACATTTTTCATATAAGGGCTATTTTGGGGTGGGGGGTTTTCTTGAAAATTGTGTCATGTCATTGGATGATTAACTGACTTTTCATTTTTGAGTTATGCTATTCTCCCCCTCCCTCCCTCTCTCTCTCTCACACACATACACACACACACACACAAAGTGCAGACCTTTTTATACAAATGCTTTTTTGGTATTTAGGGAGCCTCAAAAATGTGTATTTCTATTGAAATCTTGGTAGTGAATTTTTGGGTGGAATACCCTTGCTCTACTTGCTATAGGTAAGTAGTGTAGAAAGTAAAAATACATCTGGATGTTTGCCACAACTTGCAGTTGAGTTGGAAGGAGAGAGAGATTGACAGAATAATGGCTCTCTGCGTATAACTCTACTGTTTGCATATTTTCTCAGCATTGCAGTGATTATGCTGAACAAAGACTATTATCTGTCATTGATAATAACGTTCCCATCATAAACTTAAGTGCCATGACCTTCTCTAACATTGTGTGTTATCTATCCCATTTATCTGTTAATGTATTGTTGTCGCACAGGTGCTGAGTGGTTACCATGTGCTTTAAGATACAAAGGGTAAACTTATTTAATGAGGGATTTTCAGGAAGATCTGTAAGTGTGTCTACAAACCACATTTGGTTTAGTGCACAGTTATAATGGAAAAATTATAATTCTGAGTTATTAAACCTACAGGTAAGCTCTCATAATTTTATACATTTAATATTATAAAGAGAGAAAATTTGTATATTGATAGTAGGCAATGAAAACCTTGTAATTCCATCTATAAATTTTATACGAGAAGCAAATAACTGATTTAAAAATCTGATATGTTACATTCACATGACTTTCTCTACCCTTCATCGTTTAATAGTTGTATACAAATTATTCTTACAAAATTTTTTGTTTTCCTAAATACTTCATTTTAATCGAGATAAACCTTTCCAAAAGTAGCTGTGCTATGCATTTTGTTATAGATTCAAAGGGAGTAATGATAGTCAAATGTTTTAGAACTGGACATAAAATTTCCATGACATCATGAGCAACAGTTACAAATTGACAGGACTTTGAAAGAATGGCTAATTACACAGGCCTGCAAAGATTTTGCGGCACAGAATATTTTACATCGTAATAGTCAAATTGGAGGCTCTGATTTAAAAAAATAATGGTTTTTGTGTATCACTTACAGATTTTGAACAATTCTGTTTCAACACAAAATTGAAATCAGTACGCTAGTATTAACATCCCTGCACATTCGACTTACAGCATGGTTGATTAGAATATGTAAACATACTAAATCATACAACATGTTGTACCATTGTCTATCTCTGTTCACAGGTAATGTTGAACCTATCCCATAAACATTTATTGCCTAAGATATCAACACGAACCTATCTTATAATCCTCAGTACAGTTTTAAACTTCTTCTCAGTGGGTCTCTTTTAAGCCATATTGTGTTGTGAATTTTATTTATGGAAAAAAATGGCAAGTTCGAGTGGTATAACTAGGAGGGGCTGAGTGAACAATCCTAACGATTTCTGTTATGTCTGTGGGTGTTATGCGATAAAGCAGCAAAAGTGAAACATTATCACATTTATCAAGAGTTTGTGTCTGGCCTATTTTATAATTAAATTAAGACATCAAGACAAGAATTTTGCTCCTCATATTGTGTGTAAAAGTTGTGTAGAAAATCTAAGACAGTGGTACAAGGGAGTTTGTTCATCTATGCCCTTTGGTGTTTCTATGATATGGCACGAACAGCAAAATCATTTTGTCTGTCTAATATATCTGGATTCAATCGGAATAACAAGGTGAGCATTATATATCCAAACTTGCCATCAGTAATTAGGCCTGTGCCTCATGGACCTGATGTACCTGTTCTATCACCACCTATGGTATTATCAAAGAGTAGTACTAATACTTCGAGTGTAGATGATTTAAATTGGTCTCCAGGCTTAGAAGATGACATTCCAAATCCATTGAATCAGTCAAAATTAAATGATTTGGAAAGTGATTTGGGTCTTACAAAGAGAAAAGTAAACTTTTAGGTTCAAGGCTGAAAGAAAACAATCTTTTAGGACCTGAAACAACTTTTTACTGAAACAGACATTGAGAAGAAGAGTTCCAGAAGTATTTTGTTGAAACAGATATTTATTAGCCCCACGTATGGACGCCAATTTGAAGTAGTTGTTTTGCTTCACATATAGAAAAGCCAATTTGAAGTAGGAGTTGTACTGTATTTCAACTGTTGGGGAGCCGAACTTGTAGTAGTTGCAACCGCACGTATAGTAAACAGTTTCCGGTAGCCTTCGCCCCAAATGTACTTTCAGGTGGCCTTTGCCCTAGTTTAAAAAAAATATTAACTTTGTTATTTAACTGTTTCTTTAAATATTATATATTTATGTTTGCTCGGCTGCGTCAGTATTATTGTTAGAGATATGGATGTCTTGGCAGGGTTGTGGTACGACTAAGAATGTAGGCTTACACAGATTATAATTTTACTTCACTCCTTTTATTAATACTTGATATGATTTAAATAACACTTCACTGATATAGATAGCTGTGAGATTCTTTAATTAATTATTTGTAGTTTTTAACACATAGAACTATTTTCGTCTCACATGAATACGTATTAAATTTCTTGAGGACACTTTTTGCGTCTGGTTAGTAACGCTGTCTGCAGGCAACTGAACTGATTTCAACCGCCTAAACTTGTAAATTTCTGTATTTCAAGTCTCTGATTGGCTATTCCTAATTGGCTGTTTTTATAAACTGTCACTAAAATTACATTATTGCTTCCAAGAATCACAAGTAACATTTAAACTTTCTAATTCATTATTGCCTCAAGGTTACCTCATTGTTACCTCATTGTTAGAAACTTTTAACCTATTTCTTACAGCTCCTACATTATTAAATTACGTAATATATTCACATAACATTATTAAACATGCATACAATAATACAAACATATACAATGACTGTTATACACACTTTTTATATACTGTTACATACACATATTGCTTCAAGGTCGTTATTGAATTTATATATTATATAATTAGACTGAAATCATTTAAGTGTTAAAAATACTGCCTCAAATTGCCCCCTTTTAGAAATATTTAAAAATTGTTCTTTTATTTAACACTCGCTGGTTTTTCACTACATTCATGTATAGCAGAATACTTCATTTTGTTCTTTCACTTGTTCGACACTTTGAGGTCAATAGTTTCAGGTCCAATAGCTCACTCTACATCCCTTAAAGAAACGTACCAAAATTTGTATACTGTCCTAGAAAAAATTAAATATAATCAACACAAGTGGTCTGTGTGTGGTGATCTTAAAGTATGCAGTATTTTATTGGGCCAACAAGCAGGGTACAAGAAATTATCGTGCCTTTTGTGTGAATGGGACTCTAGAGCCAGAGAAAGAGACTGGTGCGAAACAAAATGGCCAAAAAGAAAAGATTTAGTGCCAGGGACAGAAAAATGTAATAAATCGACCGCTGATGACTCACAAAAGGTTTTGCTACCCTATTTACATATCAAATTAGGAATAATGAAGCAATTTGTCAAAGCTTTGGACAAACTTGGTCTATGTTTCCAATATCTTGTTCAGAAATTTCCAATGTTGTCTGAATGAAAAGTGAAAGAAGGCATTTTTAACGGCCCACAGATTTGCAAACTCATGAAGGACGTTCATTTTAGAAACTTCATGACAGATATAGAGCTTCAAGCTTGGGACTAATCAATGAAGTCATAAACAAGTTTTTGTGTAATGTTAAAGATGACCAATATGAGCATATTGTTAATACCATGCTCGAAAAGTTGAAGGCACTTGGATGCAATATGCGCCTAAAATTGCATTTTCTGCATTTGCAACTTGAATTTTTTCCTGGAAACTTGGGTGCATTAAGTGAAGAACAGGGAGAGAGACATAAAGAAGATGGAAACAAGCTACCAGGATCGATGGGACATCTCCATGATGGCCGACTACTGGTAGTGTTTAAGGGAGGTGATGGGTGAAATTTCTATTTTGCACAATTTTAAAGCTTACTTAATTTTTGTATACATATTTGGGATGTTGTATGGAACGATTTGGCAAAGTTTCATTTTTGTATGTCAATTAGTTTTTGAATGATTGAAAATTTTCTTTCAAAACATTTGCAAATTTCGAAATGAAATTCACTCCATATGTTTTTTGAAAAAAGTTTACCAGAAACTCATTTAGAAAAACTTGACACATGGGTTTTGTAATATCTTAACTGTAAGAGAAATTTAAAAAAAAAATATGATCTGCAAAAATTTCAAAACTTTTGTAATCACTACACACATTTTATTTTTTAACTCAAAAAGTACCAAGTTAATCCTGAATTCCATGTGCCAGATTCTTTGTTATGTTTTATAGAGTGTACAGTAAAAATTTCAGCCCTCTAACACGTAATTTGTTGATGTAATTTGTTTTAAATGAATAAAAGTGTAGCAAAAATTAAGTGAGGAAAAATGAGTGATGTTAGTGATGTTAGTGTAACAATTCCGACTCACCTTTAAATAAATTCAATACACATCACTGTTTCTAGCTTCTTTTCATTACAATATATACGTAATTTAAGAGGAAAAATGAGTTTAAAATTTTGTGTGCAGTTAACCAGAAATAATGACTTGCAGAACTTCCTAGAAGTGTCCAGCTTAGATGTGTAGTTTACTCTTTTTTTACTTTCTCTACTACGTATAGTAAATAGGGAAAGTATTGTATTCCACCCAAAAATTCAATACCAAGATTTCACCGAAAATATGTGTTTTGAGACCCCCTGAATCCAAAAAAAACATTTTTGGAAACATGTCCGTGTGTGTGTGTGTGTGTGTGTGTGTGTGTGTGTGTGTGTGTGTGTGTGTGTGTGTGTGTGTGTGTCTGTGAACAACATAACTCAGAAACGAACAATCGGATAAACACCAAACTTGGTATTTAGGTTCAGTATCTTCCAGAGATGTGACACAAAGGTTTTCAAGAAAATCCCCCCACCCCCTGATTACCCTTTACATGGAACATTTTTCGAAAATTTTAACTTTCTCAAAAATGGCTCTAACGATTTTGATTAAAATATTGTATGTTTAAGATATTTTCATGACAAATGAAATGTATATCTCAAATTTTCTGGGAAAGTCTCCCAAAAGTATTCTTCATTGTGAACGACTTTTGCATAACTGGTAAACCATAAGAGATAGACAAAATTTTACTACACAAAAAATGTAGATCGCCTTAAAATACACAATTTATGTCATATACATTTTTTTTGTTGAGTGAACCATTTTCAAGATATTGCTTGTTATTCCCTTAAATTTTCCAATACTTAATACTTTTTCTCAAATTTGTTATTAATTTTTTTTTTGTCCTGGTAATGCAAAGAGAATGGAATACTCCACATAGCAACCAGCTCTTAAAATATTTGACTATCGCTTAAAGCCTAGCAATTACCCTTGCATGTACAAGAAAATTAGCAATAAGCTTAACATCTTGATGTCTCGATTAACATGAAGCATATGCAGAATAAGTGTTTGTTAAAATATTTTGTGCAAGAGTAGAGAAAGTCATGTGAGTGTAACACATCAGATTTTTTTCATTATAAGCACTGCAAATCATCTCTAATTTATGGCATAAGCCAAGCCTTTCAGTGCCAAGTCCTATGTAAAAACGCTTCTGATTGTGGTCATCACTTCAGGTCCTTCACCAATGATGACAGTAAAACTGGGGTCCACTGATATATATTACAGTCTTCATTACTTACTACAGCAGATATATGTTCACAATTATCCTCCAGCTGTTTCTGGCTTAAATGTTTCTTTTCTACGCCACATTCTTGCTCATCTAACCTTTCATCATGGTATTATTTATGTTATTTATACTTGTTTTGGCTCATGTCTATGAAACAACATAAAATTTGATGTTACATGACATCTACTGGCAGAGCTGCTGTTACTATGCCATATTGATCATGGTGGTTTTCCGTGACAAATCAGAAACTAACCTTTATGGAAAAAATCCCACAACAATCGGTAAAAAAAAAAGCAGATGTTTTACTTCATGCAGTGATTTCATCACCTGCCGTGCCTTCTCAGGAACATTTGAGGAGCACAGACCTTTAAATATGATGTAATTAGAGGAACTTCTAGGCATCGTAGTGCTTTAAAACTTTGCATATGTGCACTTCAAACCACCTAGTATTTTTTGGTACAAAAAACACAAAATATGAAATTTTGTCATTTTTGTCCACATTTTCGCTCATTTCCCCCCTTAATTAGAGACAACCCTCATCAGGACCACAAATGCAATTCAATTCAGC
Organism: Deroplatys truncata; assembly: GCA_030765065.1. NCBI lineage: Eukaryota > Metazoa > Arthropoda > Insecta > Mantodea > Mantidae > Deroplatys > Deroplatys truncata. The sequence goes on along the minus strand of CM060988.1, from coordinate 167,789,259 downwards.
GTTTGTTTTCAACAAAGCGGAGGAGAAAATAAAGTCATAAGGCATGTTTGAAATTTCCTAGTTCAATGTAAACCGTTGCATCTGTAGAATTGAGATTGTTTCTTAGTTTATATGATTTCACACATTTTAAATTGTACTTAAAAACTAGAAATAAACTGAAATATTATATATTTCCTTTCTGCCAAAACAATGCTACGTATTATGACAAAATGGATTGCAGATTTGAATTCAGCATACCAAAGTTAAGTTTAAAGACCTGTTTAACCCCGTGCCACAGAAAAAATTTTTTACATTGCATGAATAATTGAAAATGAATACCTAATTCGAACCATTAAAAATGGATATTTTGGAAATGGCTGATGCCTCAAAAAAGGTTATTCGAAATAAATTGTGTATTTTAACGAGATCTACATTTTTTGTATAGTGCATTTTCATCTATTGCTTAATTTTACCAGTTATATAAAATTATAGAAAACTCCTTCCGAATGAAGAGAACTTTACGCTCTATTTGTCATGTAAAAATCTTTTAAAATACAGTATTTTAATCAAAATTGTTACAGCCTTTTTTAGAAGATTAAAAATGTTGAAAAATCTTCCACATAAAGGGTAATAGGGGATGGGGGGATTTTTCTTTGTGTCGCTTCTTTGGAAGGTACTGAGCCTAAATATCCGACTTTTTGTTTTTGAGTATTCACAAGTCTCCCTTTTTTCTAAAAATGCTTTTTTTGAATTCAGGGGGCCTCAAAACATGTATTTCTGTTGAAATCTCTGTATCAAATTTTTGGGTGGAATGCAACACCGTCTGTACCTACTATTTATGAGGTCGAGAAAGTAAAAATATGCATAAGAGGTTAGAGAGAGACAGTTGCTGCAGTTTTTGGTTGATAGCGCAAGCTTAATCATTAAGTGTGGCTTACTGCTATAAGGACTTTTTTACTTTCTCTACTACGTAGAGTAAGTAAGGGAAGTATTGTATTCCACCCAAAAATTCGATACCGAGATTTCACCGGAAATATATGTTTTGAGACCTCCTGAATCCAGAAAAAGCATTTTTGGAAACATGTCCGTGTGTGTGTCTGTGTGTGTGTCTGTGAACAGCATAACTCAGAAACGAACAGTTGGATAAACACCAAACTTGGTATTTAGGTTCAGTATCTTCCAGAGATGTGACACGAAGGTTTTCAAGAAAGTCACCCCACCCCAGATTACCCTTTACATGGAACATTTTTCGAAAATTTTAATTTTCTCAAAAATGGCTCTAACGATTTTGATTAAAATATCATATGTTTAAGATACCTTCATAACAAATAAAATGTATATCTTGAATTTTCTGGGAATATCTCCAAAAGTATTCTTCATTGTGAACAACTTTTGCATAACTGGTAAACCATAAGAGATAGACAAAAGTTTACTACACTAAAAATGTAGATCGCATTAAAATACACAATTTATGTCATATGCATTTTTTTTGTTGAGTGAACCATTTTCGAGATATTGCTTGTTAATTCCCTTAAATGTTTCAATACTTTCTCAAATGGGAATTTGTTATTCATTTTTTTGTCTTGGATATGCAAAGAGATATGTGTATCTTAGAGGCCACGTTAGTTTTGTATTGCCGTTGCAAATACAAAACAAGGGGAACATAGTAGGCCTTAAGCGGTAGTCAAATATTTTAGAACTGGTTGCTATGTGTAAAATGTAATTCTCTTTGCATGTCAAAAGACCCTTTCTGCAAATGTTTATCTCGATTAATATGAAATAGATGGAGAATAAAACGTCATGTGAGTGTAGCACATCAGATTATTTTTTATTATAAAAATATTCACATTCATAGTTCCAGACTCTGTGGAGGATGGAGAATAATTATGGTTAAAGAAAAATTCCCTGTCCCAGCTGGGAATTGAACCCAGAACCTTGGGTTGAGAAGCCAGAACACTGACTAAAGAGGCACTCAATAATAGTTTTGTTGTGCAAGAAAAAGATGTAATATTTAATAATATTATTAGGTTATTTTACCTTCAATTTTGTTAACCCCATACTGAGTTCTGATGTATCACAGGTATGAATTGGACTAGAATACAGTTCTAGCAGCTAAAAGAAAACCACACATGCATGCACACGCACTCACACACTTTTTCTAAAAAGGTTTTTTTTTTAAATTGAGGCACATCAAAACAGTATTTTCTGGTGAAATCTCAGTATCAAATTTTTGGGTGAATACAATACCTTCTCTACCTACGAGAGAGAGAGAGTATTATCCGTATTAACAACTTGAAAAAAAGGAATCTTTCTCTAACTTTCACTCAAATCTTCAAGTCTGTTGACAATACTTGGCCTGCACTGACAGAATTAAAAAGTTTACCAATCTCTTGGGAGAAAAACAAAGCATTGTTGCTTTTCATTTATATCACATTTTAGTATAATTTTCACTTTTATCACATGTTCAAAACATATTAAATATTGGTTTATAGGTCCTGAAAAATTAAAATACAAAAATACAGCCTTTATGAGCATTTTGTGTTATACTGCATTTGCGAAAAATCACCATCACTTATGATAGTATGTACAGAAAGTCATGTTGATTGTAACACTTCAGCTAATTACTGCTTAATGATGTTTTTTTTAAAGGTTTTTAATTGTGCTTTGATGAGATATATGTTCATAAGTAAATTATAAATCTGTAGAATACATATTCAAACCCAGTCAAATTTATGTCAGCATTGTTAAGAGTAGCAAACATAAAGGACAGTTTCACAGCCCTGCAGTTGGAAGTGATTAACATCTGAGCAGCATCTGTGACTTATAATTTAAGAAGAAGGTTAACACATAGTTAACTTTTATTGCATGCCATGGATCAAGGCTACTATGTCTGTGTGTAGCTTGTGTTAAGAGTGTAATCTAAATGCCAGGAGATTAAAGTGTTGTGTATTTATGAGTTTAATTGTTGACATCAGCCCAGCTTTTGTGTATCAAGATTTACTAGCTCAGCAGCTGAAAGAAACTTTGCAATTATTTCTTTCATTTTGTTACTGATATTCATCCTGTCAGGTATTTACCTAAAAGAATTTACTTGTTTTGTATTATTACTGTTTTAAAGGGAAATGTATACTCCAAAAAATAGTAAAAAAATTTACACTTTTACATTCTCTAGTGCCTAACTATAGTAGAAAGAGAAAGTCTTGTATTTCACTAAAACATCTGATATCAATATTGAACTAGAAATGAGTCTCCTGAACTGAAGTGTGCATATGTGTGAACTTGAAAAAGAGAGAGCAGAAAAAGGTGGGAAAATATAAAACTTCATATTTAAGTTCATTTTCCAAGAATGTCACAAGAAGATTTTCAAGAAAATCCCCCCCACCCCAAACTACACTTTACGTGGAAAAACTTCTAATAATTTTGATTAAATTGCCATATGTTTAGGATATATACATGACATATAAAAGATATCCTGAATCTTACGGAAATAACCTGTGGATGAATTTTGTGTAGTTTTATATCATTGGTAAACCACAAAAAGCATAATTGCTTACCTACAATTATAAAAAGGACATTTTTTTTGGGGGGGGGGGGAGGTTACCTTTGGAACAATTGCTCATCGGCAATGATGTTTACTCATTTTACAAAGGTATTCATCTTTGGAATGGTATTACTTTTAGTTGTTACTTTAAATTTACACACACATTCACATTCCCATTCATACTTCCAGACTCTAAGGAATGTGGGAATAATCCTTGCTAAAGAAAAGCTCCCACTCTCCAGCCGGGGATCGAACCCGGGACCACTGGACTTCGAGATTAACATGCTAGCCATCAGACCACAGAGGCAGTCTGAGGAAGTATTGTATACAACCCAAAAATCTATATAGAGATTTCATTGAAAATACATGTCTTGAGGTTCTTGAATAGATAAATAAAAACTATTTTTACAAACAGGTGCGTGCGTGTGAGGGAACAGCATAACTCAAAAACAAAAACTTGAAAACACCAAACTTGGTATATCACTTCAGTGTCTTCTAAGGATGCAACACAAAGACTTCAAGAAACCCCACCCCAAACTATCCTTTAAATGGAACAATTTTGATTATTTTTTATTTAAATGGCTCTAATGATTTTATTAAAATACCATGTATTTGAAAATTTACATGACAAATAAACTGTATATCTTAAATTTTCTGGAAATAGGCTGTGAAGTCCTCTTCATTCAGAATGAGTTTTGTATACTTTGGATAACTTATAAACTGTAGATATACAAAAACTTAAAACAAAAAAAATGGAAGATCTCGTTAAAACACAAATTGTATATTTTAATTAGTTTTATACTTTATCTGGAGTAAGTTTTGTGTGACTGTTATGGATTCACAGTTATACAAAATTATGGAAAATAAGGCCAGAATGATGGGCTTTTCACAGGCTATTCACAGAATATTTAAACTATACACTTTGTTCCTAATGGCAATATCTCAAACATATGAGATTTTAATCACAATTACTAAAGGTATTTATAAAAATCTGATGTGATACTTCCACATGACTTTCTCTATGCTCTATTGCTTATTAGTGGGTATACAAATTATTCTTTTGAAAGTTTATTTTCATTTTAATCGAGATAAACCTTTCCAGAAAAGTTACATTGCACATTTTGTTATATATACAAAGTGAATAGCAATAGTCAAATGTTTAAGAACTGGACGCTATGTACTGTTCTTAAAATTCCATGCTCACATGCAATCACCATAAATAACTGAATACTGAAAGGGCTTGAAATTATGACAAAGTATTGAACAATTTGAACCATTAATAACAGATATCTCAGAAATGGCTGATGCCACAAAGAAAGTTATTTGAAATAAATTGGTGTATTAAAGAGATCTACATTTTTTATGTAATATGTTTTCGTCTATCACTTAACGTTTACCAGTTATATAAGATTATACAAAACTCCTTCGGAATGAAGAGGACTTCACAGGCTATTCCCAGAAAATTAAAGGTATACATTTTATTTGCAATGTAAATATCTTTAATATATAGTATTTTAATCAAAATCATTAGAACCATCTTTGAGAAAATAAAAAATTACAAAAAAGTTCCATGTAAAGGGTAGTTTAGGGTGGGGGGATTTTCCTGAAAGTCTTCATGTCACATCTTTGGGAGGTATTGGACCTAAATACCAAGTTTGGTATTTGTCTTACTTTTCGTTTTTGAATTATGCTGTTTACAGGCATGTGCACGCACGCACACACACACACACACACACACATATGCGTGTGCGTGCGCAGACCTATTTCTAAAAATGCTTTTTTTTTTTTTTTTATTTATTCAGAGGGCATCAAAACATGTATTTCCAGTGAAATCTCAGATCAAATTTTTTAGTGAAATGCAATACTTTTTGTATACTATATATGTTAGAGAGAGTAAAAATAACAAGATTAGTTTGGTGTAGGGTAATTTTATAAAAATCTTTGTTTGGGATATACCCAACTTTTCATTTCCGAGTCTCTCTCTCTCCCCCTCTCCTTCTCCCCTCCCTCTCTCCCTCTCCCTCTCTCTCTCCCACCACACACACACACTCTCTCTCTCTCTTCATGTTTTTGCGTCTGGGTGACCTCAAAACATTATTTCTAGTGAAATCTCAATGTTCTAATTTTGTGTGCAATCCTTCACCTACATAGATAAGCAGTAGAGAAGGCAAGATGTAGGTATTCTAAGCACAGCATGGGCTGTTAATAGACAATTGCCAGTCATATTAGTATGCTGCTGTCAATTTTTGCTCAGACAAAGGGCACCATATAATTAGGAGCTCTTGCTAATTCATCACTTGAGATTGATAGTGGCTTTCTATTTTTGCAATATTGCATATTTATTTGTCAGTATTTAAGCATCATCTGTCAGTGCATTTTCATACAGCAGCTGTAATAAAATCTGCAGTGGATAATTTAGTGAAGATATACAATTTTTATCTCACAGCAACTAGAAAGGTACTGAAATAGTTCTGATAGCTTATTTTATACCTTTAGAAAACATGTGAATATTGAAACAAAAACTCACATGACTTTCTCTACCCATTAATAACCTCACGTAAACCTTTATAGATACAAAAAGTGATTCTTCTATTCACATTGCATTACTAACGATAAATTTTTGAATAGAAATAATCTTAAACTAAGAAATATGCATGCATGCATGATACACAAAACAAAACTACTAACATATTATCATAAGTAAGTTTGTTACTAATGAATCCATGCAGGAAAATATAAGCATCATGTACGACACATGAGACAGTTCAACCTGAAAAAAACTAAAGGTCTAACAATGAATATTTAAAAAAATGGCTAAAATTACAGAAAAGGTTATTTTGGCATAAATTATATATTTCAATGAGCTCTACATTTCTTGTACAGACAGATTTTGTCCATCTCACAAGGTTTGCCAGTTATATAAAATCCATTCCGAATGTAAAGGATTTCACAGGCTATAGTTTATGCTTGAAGGAAGAAACCAAAATTCAGATAATGAATTTAGTATGAACTTAATTTGGACATATTTTAACAGTCCCTCAATTTACATATATGAAACGCTGGTAATAACATGTCATATAAGCAGTTAAATAGTTTTAACATAAATACGGACATTGATGATCACAATACTAGAAGTAAATTTCAGTTACATATTTCAAGGCATAAAAGAACTCTTTACAAAAATGGCAATGAATTGTACAATAAATTCCCTCATTTTTTTAAGAAATCAATAACCTTAGGAATATTTAAAAAAAAAAAAAAATTGAAGAAATTTGTAATGCAGGATTGTTTTTATTCTGTGGACAAATATTTTGAAAGGATATAGTTTTTAAGTTTTATTATGTAATGTGTGCTATGTATTATGTTTGTATTTGTCAGTATTCATATTTTTGTTATTTCATCTGAAACCTTGTAATTAGTTACGACACGTTGTTAAAATAACGCTTGTTTAAATTTGACAAAGCCAGTATTTTTGTATTGGAAATCACAATCCATAAAACTGAATTGAGTTGAATACAATACCAGACATAAGAAATCTCACACCTGTTTGATGGTTAGATTATTATACATCATAACGTTAATTTGTTTGTTTAACTATTTGATGTCTTAGAGCTTATTTTATTTAATACTGAAAGTGAATGACAAACTCCATATGTTAGGTAAATGATGGACTACAGGTTTTGTCAGATCCCATCCAGTACAATTTCATTTTTAGTTCTATGTTACTACTTACAGAAAATCTATCCCTCTCTTTTCATGCTCTACACTTTCTTGCCTACAGAGACTTTCTGTAGTTCAGGATTTGGATTTGTTCTATCGGCAATTAAGGGGACTCCAAGGTGGTGGTGTTTACTAATGCTGAGTATTTGGCAATGCAGCCATTAGCTCTCTTTCTCTCCAGTATTTTACAGGTACCAGAGCGACACCGAGAATTTTTGGAGAATCATACAAGGATTACTTTTAAAAAATTTAAATCATTTTATTGTTTCTCAAAATATTCCCCTTTAACATCAATACATTTTTGCATTCGGCGAAACCAGTCCTTAAAGCAATAATGCCACTCTTCCCGAGGCACTTCAGAAACCGATTTTTATAATGTCCCACTGCTTCATCTGATGCTGAAAAAGTGCTTCCACGCATTTTATCTTTAATTTTTGTAAACATAAAGAAATAACAAGGTGGTAGGTCAGGGCTGTATGGTGGAGGGTCCATAGTGCTGACCTTTAGGGCATCCAGATACTCAGTTGTTAGTTTTGCTATATATGATGTAACAATATTTTTCCTTTTGGGTGTTTTTTATGAACTTTTTAAAAGTTTGCGGTAAACAGACATTTCTGTAGCAATCAGCAGTAAGCATATGTCTATCTTCTAATGCTATAGTACCAATATGGCCCATTTTAGAAAAAATCTGATGTGTTACACTCACATGACTTTCTCTACTCTTGTACAAACTATTTTTACAAACTCTTATTCTCCATCTATTTCATATTAATCGAGATAAACATTTGCAAAAACGTTCTTTTAACATGCAAAGAGAATTACATTTTACACCTAGCGACCAGTTCTAAAAATATTTGACTATTGCTTAAGGCATACTATGTTCCCCTTGTTTTGTATAGAATATAGAAATACAGTAGCCTTTAAGCCTAGACGAATCTCTTAATAGCTGTGTGCTAGGTGCAGCACCATTCTCTTTGCCACAGATTAATACTCTTTGCATATCCAAGACAAAAAAATGAATAACGAATTCCCATTTGAGAAAATAAGTGTTGAACAATTTAAGGGAATAACAAGCAATATCTCGAAAATGGTTCACTCACCAAAAAAAAATGTATATGACAAAAATTGTGTATTTTAACACGATCTACATTTTTTTGTGTAGTAAAATTTTGTCTATCTCTTATGGTTTACCAGTTATGCAAAAGTCGTTCACAATGAAGAATACTTTTGGAGACATTCCCAGAAAATCCAAGATATACATTTTATTTGTCATGAAAATATCTTAAATATATGATATTTTAATCAAAATCGTTAGAGCCATTTTTGAGAAAATAAAAATTTTCGAAAAATGTTCCATGTAAAGGGTAATCTGGGGTGGGGGGATTTTCTTGAAAACCTTTGTGTCGCATCTCTGGAAGATACCTAAACCTAAATACCAAGTTTGATGTTTATCTGATTGTTCATTTCCGAGTTATGCTGTTCACAGACACACACACGGACATGTTTCCAAAAATACTTTTTTTTGGATTCAGGGGGCCTCAAAACATATATATCTGGTGAAATCTCGGTATCGAATTTTTGGGTGGAATACAATACTTCCCCTACTTACTATACATAGTAGAGAAAGTAAAAAACTAGCACCATCTTCTTACCAGCACTGTGAATTCGTCGGATGTTTGTAGGCTTAGGTTCTGTTTGAAAGACCCATTGAGCCAAGTGAGTTTTCTTTTCAGGGTCATAACCAGTAACAATATTCCAAACCAAATTTGAAGTGCTGCCTAGGAATTTTTCCATAGTCTTTTTGCACCAATCAATTCATTGTTTTTTTTTTTTTTTGTTTGTTTTTTTTATCAGGAGTCAGTTTATATGGAACATGGACAACAAAGTTTACTCACATGTAACTGTTGATGTAAAATTGTTTAGATTTGACTCGTATCAATGCTAATGTTACCTGAATAAATTCATAAGATGTCTGTCGATCTTCTTCAAGTGATATTCAAACAGCGGCAATATTTTCATCAGTAACAATAGTTCTTGGATGGCCTTCATGAAATTCATCACTAAGAAAAAACTGATCTCTTTTGAATTTACACCAATTATAAATTGTTACCTTAGATGGGACTTCTTCCCTAAATGCATTTCTAATCTGATCTTCACATTGTTTAGGCATTAATGATGATTAAAATTGTAAAAAAATCATAGCTCAAAAATGTTCTCTAGTCAAATTCATTTTTGGTTGAACACAAAATCTTTAAATGATAATAATTAACAAATTATTGGAGCAAATCAAACAAAACTTAAGGTAATCAACTTACAAAACTTTAGAAAGTAGGTGTCAAATATAAAGAAATTTCATTTGTTTTTAGAAACATGGGATTCTAAAAATTTTCAGTATCGCCCTTGTATTGTAACTTGAATGAAAGATCTGGACAATTTTGAAGAAGCGCAAGGGGTGGGAATCATTTTCTATAGCCTCTCCTACCCAAATCTCAAATGAGGCTCTGGGGACTGAGTTACAACAGTATAACTGTTTCATCTAAAATGGAGGAAATGCCATTATCTACCTGCTGAACCTGTCAGAGCATGTATAAGTATCCCCTAAGTGGTGAAGACAGGATATGGTTAGTGGGCTTGTCTAACGACCCTCCTGGCTAGGTGCAGTTGGACTCACTATCCAACGACAGATATGGTCCTCCAAACATTTTGGGGGTTGTGAGTAGGTGAAGTAACTGCCAAAATATAAAAATATGGTGCCTACATCAAAATAGTTACACTCAATGCTTCATCTATTCTGCAGATACAGATCTTATAGTAATTTTTTATTCAGAAAGAAAACTTTCAACTTTTCCAAAACTAGGGACTGCCAAATAGACAAAGCTTAAATAATTACATTAATGTCAAGAGGAGTAAACTTTTCCAGAGGTAAATTAGTCCCTCAATCATATCTCCAGGTGGGGACTATTCATCCTGACTTCAAGCAGAATAAGTAAAAACTCTAAAGTGTATACACTTCCATAATGAAATTAAACCTGCATGATGCAACTTCAATACATTAGGCATTACAGGGTTAATCAAATCCACTAAAGCTCTTTTTGAGATAATAAAACACTTTTCATGGGAAAGGTAGCTTGGGGTGCACTTTTTGTGTTGAATCCTTGGCTTAAAATGTGTATTTCTAGTGAAATCAGTGGAATGCAACACTTCCTCGACCTGCCATAAGTGGTAGAAAAAGTAATAAAATGTAGTAATATTTTATATTGCAATCAAAATATGGAAAAACTGAGATACCATGCTGACATTCTTTTAGTTTATGTTCCTAATATACAAAATAGTTGCAAGGAATTATTAAGTTTGGAGATAAATGAACAAAAACATATGATGTAAAATCAGTCAGTGACTAGTATTGTTCAATTCAATTATGTCGTCCTCCGTGGACTAGTGGTACCGTGCTAGCCTCTAGTTCCCAAGGTCGCGGGTTCAAACCCGGCGGAGGGCGATGGATTTTTTCGGGCGTAAAAATCGTTAGCACGGCTTCCTTCGGAAGGGAAGTAAAGCCGGTGGTCCCGTGTCGTAGATTTACGGCACGTAAAAGAACCTCAAGCCTGATAAAGAGGCCTCTGAGCAAAATTACAGGTGTTTCACGCCCAATATAGAATGGGACGCTAAGAACTGTTCCAGGGATTCATCAGGCAGTAGACCGCTCCATTCGCACTATCAACAGAACAGGCTCTGTTAAAGGTATACTACGATTTCCACATCGCTGGCAATGGGTTATATATAATGCTGGTGACTACATTGAAGGGTAGTAAAGGTTGCTAACACGTAACTGTTTTGTATCGGCTGTAAATAAATAGTTGCCACTATTTAAGTTCCAACCCTCGTATATGCTAGAACTGTTTAGTGCATAAAAATAGCAGTACAATTTGACTGCAGTTAAACGTTATTTAGATTGAACTCATTGTAATAAGAGTAAGTTGTATTAGTTGTTCACTCCAGAATAAACATTTATTAAGAATTGCCTTCTCTTATTCATTTATAATAATATGAGGGTCATTTCAAAAGTCTTGCACATGGCGCATGCACAACTGTTACAATGGCATGTCAATTTGAACTTTATGTCAGTTGTGAGTCAGACTTTAGGCTTGACACCTGTATATGTGTTTGCTGGTTCATATGGCTGTGTCATGAGTAATTTAGTTTTAAAATGGAAGCTAAAACCAAGTCAGGTCAGATTACACATTAGTGACCAGTGTTCCTACATCACATTCGAATCCTATGTGGAAAGAACCCAACTAAATTTGCAACACTTTGAGAGAGATGTATGGGAATAGTGTAGTGGATTGTAGCACAGTATCATAATGGTCTGCTTGTTCCGTGAAGTTCAAGTAAGCATTGAGGACAACTGAAGAAGTGGAAGACCATCAACTGCAATAGACTACACCTCTCAGATTATTGTTATGACAGTTTGAGACAGTATCGATGAAAAACATGTGAGAAAAATGCATATGAGGCCAGAATGTTCTATCATTTCAGTATACAGAATCATTACTGAAAAGTTAAAGATGAGAAAAGTTGCTGCCTGATGGGTTCTGCATGATCTGAGTGAAGAACAGAAAGCAGGTCGCAAACAAATCGCAGAAGAATTGTTTCAATGTTACCAAACAGAAGGAGAACAGCTCCTGAAAAGGATTGTTGCACTTGATGAAACCTGGATACAAGATTTTGAGATAAAACTGAAGTCTCAGTCATCACAATAGAAAAGTTCCGACTCTCCAAATCCAAAAAAATTCTGCCGCCAACAATCAAAGATGAAACTGATGATGATCTTTGCATATGACATGAATGGAGTCATAGCTACAAATAGAGTGCCCCAGGGACTTCTGTAACAGGCACGAACTATAAGCTGTTTCTGCAAAATGTTTTGCCCGAAAATTCATCAAAGAAGGCCTGACATGCTTGCAGCTGGTGTCCCCATTTTGCACAATAATGCAAGACCGCATATTGTCCTATCTCGACAAATATGGCTGAGAAATACTTCCCCACCAACCATGCAGCCCTGATATAAGCCCACCAGACTTTGGTTTGTTTCCCAAATTGAAGAAACCACTTCATGGAAAATGTTTTGGTACAATCGATGAAGCTTCCAATGAGATGACCCGAGAATCAGATAGCTCAACAATGAAGGTGCCCTATCCAGAATACAGAATTTGTCAAAACGTTGGGAAGCTGTTTTAAGCCAGAATGGAGATTATATGGAAGCCCTGTAAAGATATTTTGTAAAATAAATTATTTTCTTTACTTCTATCTTACAGTGTGCAGAATTTTTTAAATGACCGCCATATTTATGTTTCATTAAAATATTTTTTATTTTCTTTCTAAGTTTGTATGCACTGAGATCCACCAGTCTTCCGGTTAATCTGTTATATAATTTTAAACCTTGATGGCCAATAGATTTAACATTTTTTGAAGCACTTTGAGTAAACAGATGGATGGATTTTGTTGTTCTTGTGAAGTAAGCATAATATTCCCTATTTATAATCCCTTATGTTATTATGTATAAAGCAAACAGTTTCTAAGAGATGGTTGAGGTAAAATGTTTAATTTTTCAAAAAGTGGCCTACTGGAAGTATAGTGTGGTACTTTAAGTATAATTCATATTATTTTATTTTGCAGTTTAAATACAAGGTCTTTCAAACAGAATGAAATGATTTCAAAACTTTATTTTGTAGTATGCAAGCAACGCAGCATAATGAGTCGCATGCCATAACAAGGAGCATATTTTCAAGTTTGGAATAGTTGGCGGTAGAATACTCTGTCATGTCCCCTCCTCCCGACCCAACTTGAACCTGCTGCATGGATCCATAGCATGCTAGGCTTTCAGTCTAGACTCTTATCAGGGATTAGAGGGGAAAGAGGATAGCCCATATTCGTGCCAGTTAGTACCTGTCATGACTTATCTTGGCAGCACATGCGAATCATAAATAGCAACTTTATTGTACACCTAAGACAAAGTGTGCTATGCTGAGAAGTGAGAAATAAGGTACCAATCACTTGCAATGTAAAAGTTAGTGGAAAATCGTTCTTTATTATATCATATTCATCATTAATTTTCGATCTTTTATACTTAAAATTAAATTAATTATTTTTTACAACGCCTGCCTGCAATGCCAGCAGATGATTGAAAGAGAAGTAAAGACTACAGCACCCGATCAGCTGTGAGTTTGCGTGCAGGATTTGAACAGGAATCGTGGTGTTTGGCTTAGTTTCATTAGTGGAGTACTTGCGCTCTATAATAGTGCCTCTACTATTTAAGGGCCTGTATTACAATCTCCAGTTAGATATTAACTGGGAGTGAGGGCAAATTTTCATATTACAACCTTCGGTTAACAGCTAACCAGGAGTTATTCTTAGCAATGAACTAGTCACCACCTCGGGTAGCGGTTAGGGTACTTGAAGCTAACCATACAAAAATGGTGTGGTGGTTACGGTATATTTATTGCATCATATAAGAATTCCGGGAGGTATTTCTGGCAGTACCACTGCACTCATGCTTCAGCTGCCACTGATTATATAAATAGTAATGAAATATATTAATAAACATATAGAAGTTTGCTTACATTTTTAATTCAGGGATTTTAGTTTTAAATTTTTCTATGAATTTTTGCTTTCAGTTCATAATGGAAACCTGGCTGCATATTTCACTGTTACTGTGCTGTTTTGGTGCTATCAAGGAATTCCGTCCATCCGAGCCATTCGTTACACATTATCTTGTGGGTCCATGGAAAAACTTAACAGCCGAGCAGGTACGTGACATTTAAATGATAAGCTAACAATAAGCATTTGAGTAACTGGAATATTTCATAAGATAATGCATTACTGTCATTCATAGACTGATATTGAGAATCAGCAATAGAACAATAAGTTAAATCTAATCAATTTACATTGATCTTAAGAAGCAAGATAGCAAGCTATCTTTAGCCAGCTTTCAACATGCATACTGCATATTATCTTTCCATCTCATGCACTAAAAACCTGACACATGACTTCCTCTACCCATTATCATTTATTTTTATACCTCGCCCACAAACTATTCTTAAAATAGTTTATTTTTCTATCTCCTTTATGTAACTTGAGAGAAGCATCTGCACAAATGTTTCATTACATGTTTCACTTTAGGTACAATGGAGATTGGGGACGCTGAAACAATAGTCATATCTTTAAAAAGCAGTCACTATATGCTGACTTTGAAATCCCATACTCTTTGCTTTAGACCATGAGAAACAAAAGAATAGTGACTAAATGTGGCAAAAAATGTATGATAGTAGGAATGGAAAATACAAATCAACAGTAACAATATCTTGGAAATGGTTAATGCCACAAAAAATAATACATACATAAATAAATAAAAGAAATAAAAACATTATCAGGATCATTAAAGCCATTTTTATAAAATAAAAAACAAGAAAAGTCTTGTATGCATAGTGTAGCTTTCTTTTTTGTTTTTTTAGTTCCATTTATACCCCGCCTTTAACTACATTGGTCTTATCGGCGGCCTTTCCTTTGGGACTTATTGCCCATTGGCAATGGTGTTAACTCGCATTCTCTTGTCATTGGGTTTCTTGCACTGTTTGCGTTTTAATCATTAGATCAAACACATATTCACACTCTCATTCATACTTCCAGACTCTGGGGAGGATAGGAAATAATCTTGGCTAGGGAAAAATTTGCACCCTCAGCTGCAAATTGAACCCGGGACCCGTCGTACAGCAGGCAGGTGCTCTACCGACTAAGCTAGGGGCCGGCTGTGTATCTTTGTGTGGAGGGATTTCTTGAAAATTTTCGTGTCTCATCCTTGGAAGATGCTGAACTTAAATACCAAGTTTAGTAACTTATGCTGGAATGAGAAATTAATGAAAGAACAACTTTTTTAAAAGATTTTTTCCTCCTCTTACGTTCTATTTATTTATTAAAGCAAGTTTCTGTAATTATCTTCCCCATCATTACTTGGCCACAAAACTGATGATGGGGAAGGTGTTCCCAGAAAATAGTGTTAATAAATAAGACATAGGTGAATAAAAAAGCATTTAAAAAAAATCTCATGTGTTACACTCACATGAGTTTCTCTACTCTTGTATGAACTATTTTTACAAACGCTTATTCTCCATAAGCTTCATGTTAATCGAGATATTGAGATGTTAATCTTATTGCTAATTTTCTTGTAGATGCAAAGGGAATTGCTAGGCTTTAAGCGATAGTCAAATATTTTAAGAGTGGTTGCTATGTGGAGTATTCCATTCTCTTTGCATTACCAGGATAAAAAAAATGAATAACGAATTTGAGAAAAAGTATTAAGTATTGGAAAATTTAAGGGAATAACAAGCAATATCTCGAAAAAGGTTCACTCAACAAAAAAAATGTATATGACATAAATTGTGTATTTTAACGCGATCTACATTTTTTGTGTAGTAAAAGCTTGTCTATCTCTTATGGTTTACCAGTTATGCAAAAGTCGTTCACAATGAAGAATACTTTTGGAGACATTCCCAGAACATTTGAGATATACATTTCATTTGTCATGAAAATATCTTAAACATATGATATTTTAATCAAAATCGTTAGAGCCATTTTTGAGAAAATTAAAATTTTCGAAAAATGTTCCATGTAAAGGGTAATCTGGGGTGGGGGGATTTTCTTGAAAACCTTCGTGTCACATCTCTGGAAGATACTGAACCTAAATACCAAGTTTGGTGTTTATCCGACGGTTCCTTTCTGAGTTATGCTGTTCACAGAACACACACACACACACACATGGACGTGTTTCCAAAAATGCTTTTTTAGGATTCAGGGGGTCTCAAAACATGTATTTCCAGTGAAATCTCGGTATCAAATTTTTGGGTGGAATACAATACTTCCCCTACTTAATCTACATAGAAGATAAATTAAAAATCTGATGTGTTACACTCACATGACTTTCTCTACTCTTGTACAAACTATTTTTACAAACGCTTACTCTCCATATGCTTCATGTTAATTGAGATATCGAGATGTCAATCTTATTGCTAATTTTCTTGTAGATGCAAGGGGAATATGGTAGGTTTTAAGCGATAGTCAAATATTTTAAGCGCTGGTTGTTATGTGGTGCATTTTATTCTCTTTGCATGTCCAGGACATAAAAAAAAGAAATAACGAATTTGAGAAAATGTATAAGTATCGGAAAATTTAAGGGAATAACAAGCAATATCTCGAAAACGGTTCACTCAACAACAAAAAATGTATATGACATAAATTGTGTATTTTAATGCGATCTACATTTTTTGTGTAGTAAAATTTTGTCTATCTCCTGTGGTTTACCAGTTATGCAAAAGTCTTTCATAATGAAGAATACTTTTGGAGACATTCCCAGGAAATTCGAGATAAACATTCATTTCTCATGACAATATCTTAAACATATGATATTTTAATCAAAATCGTTAGAGCCATTTTTGAGAAAATTAAAATTTTCGAAAAATGTTCCATGTAAAGGGTAGTCTGGGGTGGGGGGATTTTCTTGAAAACCTTCGTGTCACATCCCTGGAAGATACTGAAACTAAATACCAAGTTTGGTGTTTATCCGACTGTTCGTTTCTGAGTTATGCTGTTCACAGACACACACACGGACATGTTTCTAAAAATGCTTTTTTTGGATTCAGGGGATCTGAAAACATGTATTTCCGGTGAAATCTCGGTATCAAATTTTTGGGTGGAAAAATTGTCGACACTAATTTATGAATCTCCACTATATACAATATTTCTTGTATATTTACATAACCAAGTTTAGTATTTATCTGACATTTCATTTTTTTTATTTTGCTACTGCTTCTCTCTCTCTCTCTTTCACTCACTCACTTTCTCACGTGTGCCCACACATACCACACACAGAGGAACCCTTTTATGAAAAGCTTTTTTTGAATTCAGGGTACC
The DNA here is from genome assembly GCA_030765065.1 of Deroplatys truncata. Taxonomy (NCBI): domain Eukaryota; kingdom Metazoa; phylum Arthropoda; class Insecta; order Mantodea; family Mantidae; genus Deroplatys; species Deroplatys truncata. The sequence continues at coordinate 167,772,059 of CM060988.1, read as the reverse complement.
TCAGAGCATGTATTTCCAGTGAAATCTCGATATTGAATGTTTAGGGTAAAATACAGTATGTCCCCTTTGTGCATATGAGTGCGTGTGTGTGTGAAGCATTCTGGCTTCCTGGCTAAGACAGAGCATTTCATTGACCAGAATTAAGGATCTTCCAAAGATACAAAATTAAATTTTCAAGAAAATCCCCCCATCACCCCAAACTACCCTTTACATGAAACATTTTTCCAAATGTATATTTTCTCAAAAATATGACTCCAATGATTTTGATTAAAATACTATATATCTAAGATTTTTACATGACAAATAAAATGTATGTCTTGAAATTTCTGGGAATAGCCTTGATAAGCCTTAGATGACAAAAACATATTGCACAAAAAATGTTAAAATACACAATTGTTTCATATAACCTTTTTTGTGGCATTAGCCAATTTTGAGATATCCGTTATTATTGGTTTGAATTTTTCAATACTTCATCATATTTTAAAGTGCTGTTGTCATTCAATTGTTTCTCACCATGTCATGGAAAGAGTATGGAATTTCAAGGCCACCATAAAGTGGCCAATTTTTAAACATCTGACTATCAATTCAATTTCCTCTATAGTTATTGTACTTGGAATACTTGAAGTAAAATGTATAATTAATTTCTGATAAGGTTTATTTTGATTAACATGAAGTAGATAGAAAATACGCTTTTGTAATAATAATCTATAGAAATTATATAAATGATAGTGGGTAGAGAAACTCATGTGAATGTAACAGATAAGATGTTTTTATAAATAATTTTCAGAGTATATTTGAAAGTAAATTACAGTGAGTAGAGAAACCCACATGATTATAACATATCAGATTTCTCTTATTCACAATTAATACCTGGTTTATGTTTGTTTACCTTTTATTATTGCAATTTTACAATAAAATGCTTTTACTGAAATTAACTACACTTATGTGCTTTAAGTATTTATGACATGTACACTATTATGTCTGATATAACCAATATAAGTAGAATAAATAAGTAAATAAATACATGACCTGTATTTGTACATACAGCAAATAGCTGCGAATGTTTGCATATAATACTCAAGCCCTTAATGTGGAACAAGACATTACACTGAAAACGTCTTCGCTATTGCGCCATTTCCCTCACATTTATACATCAAAGTCCACTAAATGATCCTAAGGTCGGTGTTTGGTATGCTGTGAGCACAGCTAGAATAATTGACCGTTTTCTTTCACAAAACCATTAATGCTGCACGATACCAAGCCTTAATTTTGGAGCAGTTTTACCCTCAGTTGACAGATGAATGCATGGCATATTTCAACAAGATGGAGCTACAACTCATACAGCTCGGATTTCTTTGGATACAATTGCTGACGTCTTTGCTGACGGAGTGATCAGTGTAGGGGGTGTGACCTGCTCGATCCCTAGATCACATGACCTGCAATATTTTACTTGTGGGGCAGTTTAAAAGACAAAATGTATAACCAAAATCCCCAAACATTACAAGAATTGCAAAATAGAGTACAGGAAGAAATAACCAACATTTTCCAAGAGCTGCCATGTGTGAATCATAATCTGTTAAGATGCTGCAATGCTTGTATTTGAGCTCAGGGAGAACATTTCCAATGCCATACTTGTAAAGTTAAGCAATATAAGGGACATTCAATATTGTAATTTGCAAAATATAAGTGGTACTATTTGGCGTTCTCTGTTCAACCTATTTGTTTTAATGCATATGACGGTTCGCACAGGGATGAAGTGCCAGCAGGCGAATGGCATGCGCCCGCGATCCAGGTGCTGCTTAATCTGATGACCCTGTATTACTAACTAGACAAAAGTAAAGTGCAAGCCAATACAAAACATATCACTGTGATACCAGAAACAATGGTGACTATTATAGAAACAGAGTAAATAAATGCCACTGTGAGAAAAATCCATATGCATAGGTATAAAATTCTACATTGCCTTCATTTTATGCCAAGGCCACAGATCACAGTCTACTATACTGCAGGGTTTTCTGTTCAGTAACTCCCATGTTACTTACTCACAAGTGTTAGTGGCATATATGTAATGAGTACTAACCTTATTATAAGTGTTGTGTGTGTTGTTCATCTATGGTGTGGGGGTTGTTCCTATAAACTTTGTTTTTTAGCGTTTAGCGATCCCAATGTTCTAAATTTATTGACCAAACATCTCACAGTGTCTCTACCCGGAACTGGATAATCAGGAAATTGCTGCTGAAATTATCTACACACCTCTCTACATGATTCAGTTTTCACGTATGTATCACACATATAAATACGCTTTTGAAGCGTAAATTTGTTGACAGGCATTTCTGTGGACTAATAACAGAATAATATTCCTAAGGAAACCACACACAACACATGTATTGTCGAAACACTTCACAACACGAAGACAAAGCAACAACTGAGACAGCTCACAGTTGATAAACATACCCTTGACAGGTCCTGCGCCGCTGCTGCACTGTGGTGTAATACCAAGGTCACTGCTATCTCAGCTGATACGCATATAAGGCAGTTGTGGCCTTTGCATAAAATGAAGGCGCTGTACAATAAGTTACCAAAAGATATAAAGGGATTATCAGGAGAAACTTTCAATAGAGCTGTAAAATCTATACTTGTAAATAAAGCATTGCATTCCATACAGGATTTTTGATAACAAAGATTGTTCTAACTTTAATGTGATTAGTATTATGAGTAGTGTAATATTTTGTAAACATTTTTGTAATTTTATAATTATGCAGTATATATAAAAACAATTATTACAACTGAGAAGGGTACTGTAGCTTATTAATCTTGTGCATGTTTTTAGGTGAATCAAGACATTTTTCCTATTGGGACTTACGCATGTCTAGCAGAACTGATTGTGGTGTTCCTGGTGACAGATCTACTACGTTACAAACCAGTCATCATCTTAGAAGGGCTTGCTGGTGTAACAACATGGTGCCTTCTAATTTGGGGAAAAGGTGTTTTAACCATGCAGGTAATATAATGTTTCATATAATTTCTCAGTATTATTAAAAAAAAAAATCTGATGTATTACACTCACATGACTTTCTCTACTCTTGTACAATCTATTTTTAGAAACGCCTATTCTCCATATGCTTCATGTTAATCGAGATATCGAGATGTCAATCTTATTGGTAATTTTCTTGTAGATGCTAGGGGGATATGGTAGCTTTTAAGCGATAGTCAAATATTTTAATGCTGGTTGCTATGTGGCGCATTCCATTCTCTTTGCATGTCCAGGACATAAAAAAATGAATAACGAATTTGAGAAAAAGTATAAGTATTGGGAAATTTAAGGAAATAACAAGCAATATCTCGAAAACGGTTCACTCAACAAAAGAAATGTATATGACATAAGTTGTGTATTTTAACGCGATCTACATTTTTTGTGTAGTAAAATTTTGTCTATCTCTTATGGTTCACCAGTTATGCAAAAGTCGTTCACAATGAAGAATACTTTTGGAGACATTCCCAGAAAATTCGAGATATACATTTCATTTCTCATGACATTATCTTAAACATATGATATTTTCATCAAAATCGTTAGAGCCATTTTTGAGAAAATTAAAATTTTCGAAAAACGTTCCATGTAAAGGGTAGTCTGGGGTGGGGGGATTTTCTTGAAAACCTTCGTGTCGCATCTCTGGAAGATACTGAACCTAAATACCAAGTTTGGTGTTTATCCGACTGTTCGTTTTTGAGTTATGCTGTTCACAGACACACACACACACACACACACACACACAGAGACACACACACACACACACACACAGACACACACACACGGACATGTTTCCAAAAATGCTTTTTTTGGATTCAGGAGGTCTCAAAACATGTATTTCCGGTGAAATCTCGGTATCGAATTTTTAGGTGGAATGCAATACTTCCCCTACTTACTATACGTAGTAGAGAAAGTAAAAATGAATAACGAATTTGAGAAAAAGTATAAGTATTGGAAAATTTAAGGTAATAACAAGCAATATCTCGCAAACGGTTCACTCAACAAAAGAAATGTATATGACATAAATTGTGTATTTTAACGCGATCTACATTTTTCGTGTAGTAAACTTTTGTCTATCTCTTATGGTTTACCAGTTATGAAAAAGTCGTTCATAATGAAGAACACTTTTGGAGACATTGCCAGAAAATTCGAGATATACATTTTATTTGTCATGACAATATCTTAAACATATGATAGTTTAATCAAAATCGTTAGAGCCGTTTTTGAGAAAATTAAAATTTTCGAAAAATGTTCCATGTAAAGGGTAGTCTGGGGTGGGGGGATTTTCTTGAAAACCTTCGTGTCGCATCTCTGGAAGATACTGAACCTAAATACCAAGTTTGGTGTTTATCCGACTGTTCGTTTTTGAGTTATGCTGTTCACAGACACACACACACACAGAGACACACACACACACAGAGACACACACACACACACACACACAGACACACACACACGGACATGTTTCCAAAAATGCTTTTTTTGGATTCAGGAGGTCTCAAAACATGTATTTCCGGTGAAATCTCGGTATCGAATTTTTAGGTGGAATGCAATACTTCCCCTACTTACTATACGTAGTAGAGAAAGTAAAAATGAATAACGAATTTGAGAAAAAGTATAAGTATTGGAAAATTTAAGGTAATAACAAGCAATATCTCGCAAACGGTTCACTCAACAAAAGAAATGTATATGACATAAATTGTGTATTTTAACGCGATCTACATTTTTCGTGTAGTAAACTTTTGTCTATCTCTTATGGTTTACCAGTTATGAAAAAGTCGTTCATAATGAAGAACACTTTTGGAGACATTGCCAGAAAATTCGAGATATACATTTTATTTGTCATGACAATATCTTAAACATATGATAGTTTAATCAAAATCGTTAGAGCCGTTTTTGAGAAAATTAAAATTTTCGAAAAATGTTCCATGTAAAGGGTAGTCTGGGGTGGGGGGATTTTCTTGAAAACCTTCGTGTCGCATCTCTGGAAGATACTGAACCTAAATACCAAGTTTGGTGTTTATCCCACTGTTCGTTTCTGAGTTATGCTGTTCACAGACACACACACAGACACACACACGGACATGTTTCCAAAAATGCTCTTTTTGGATTCAGGGGGTCTCAAAACATATATTTCCGGTGAAATCTCGGTATCGAATTTTTGGGTGGAATACAATACTTCCCCTACTTACTATACGTAGTAGAGAAAGTAATTATACTGACTGATCAAATTTATTTTAACTTCCTGTTAGTCATTTTTACTTTCTCTACTACTTATAGTAAGTAGGGGAAGTATTGTATTCCACCCAAAAATTTGATACCAAGATTTCACCGGAAATACATGTTTTGAGACCCCTGAATCCAAAAAAAACATTTTTGGAAACATGTCCATGTGTGTGTGTCTGTGAACAGCATAACTCAGAAACGAACAGTCGGATAAACACCAAACTTGGTATTTAGGTTCACTATCTTCCAGAGATGTGATACAAAGGTTTTCAAGAAAATCCCCCCACCCCAGATTAACCTTTACATGGAACATTTTTAGAAAATTTTAATTTTCTCAAAAATGGCTCCAACGATTTTTATTAAAATATCATATGTTTAAGATATTTTCATGACAAATGAAATGTATATCTCGAATTTTCTGGGAATGTCTCCAAAAGTATTCTTCATTGTGAACGACTTTTGCATAACTGGTAAACCATAAGAGATAGACAACATTTTACTACACCAAAAATGTAGACCGCGTTAAAATACACAATTTATGTCATATACATTTTTTTTGTTGAGTGAACCATTTTCGAGATATTGCTTGTTATTCCCTTAAATTTTCCAATACTTTTTCTCAAATGGGAATTCCTTATTCATTTTTTTATGTCCTGGACATGCAAAGAGAATGGAATGTGCCACATAGCAACCTGCTCTTAAAGGATTTGACTATCACTTAAATACTACCATATTCCTCTTGCATCTACAAGAAAATTAGCAATAAGATTAACATCTCGATTAGCATGAAGCATATGGAGAATAAGCATTTCTAAAAATAGTTTGTACAAGAGTAGAGAAAGACATGTGAGTGTAACACATCAGATTTTTCATTACTTAACCCTAGACTTCATATGTAGGTCTTCAGAGGTCTTGTGGTTTAACTTTTCATGAACCGTACTTTGAGTTTTAGTTTGGTTACCTCACTTGAGTTAGTCTAGGCTGATAATGCAGACAACAGTCTCTAAAATATGCTCATGTAAATTTTTGTTAGAGTGATTAAAAATTCATTTTGAGTATTTAATATTAAAATATACTAATTCTTACTTTCTCTTCCGCCTACCTATAATAAATAGAGGAAGTATATGAAAACTAGAAGAATTGGAAAATTAGTAAGCAGCAGAATAGAAAACATAGAAAGACAAGAGATATGAGGAAGAAATTGGGGAAGTAAAGGGTATGTTGACCACTGTAACAGGCTGGAAAAAGAGGAATTGGCATGGATGAGAAAGGGATCAATGTTCTTAAGAGGGATAAGAGGCAGTGAAAAAGAATCTGTTAATTGTGCAGTAGAGGGGAAAACATAGGACATTATCTGATAGAATGTAAAAAATTAACACTATGGAGGCAAAAAAAGTGGAAGAAAAAGCAGGACAAATTGGATGATAAAATTGTAGCTATAAAAATGTTAACAGGGAAAGAGGAAGAGAGAATCAGAAACTTGGGGGAGTTTTTAAGGAAAGCAAAAGAAAAGTGGGCCAGGAAAGTAAAGGATATAAGAAAAGAAGACAAAGGGAGAGGGGGAGAAACAATATAAAAGTTTAAGACTGGACAAAGGGCTACCTAGAAGAGCTAACAGGTCTGGGTGTCGTGCAAGCTGAGGTACCACATAAAGAACAACCAGACAATTTGTACATAAACAAATTTTGTGTAAAAAGTTATGTAAATTTAGATGTGCAAATAATTCTATTCTCATCATCATCATCACCATCATAAGTAAAGGAAGTATTGTGTTCCACCCAAAAATTCTATGTTAAGATTTCACCAGAAATACATGTTTTGAGGAATCCCATATATAAAGAAACATTTTAGAACAAGGTCCATGTGTCTGTATGTGAACAGCATAACTCAAAAACAAAAATCTGATAAATACCAAACTTGGTTAACTCTGGAATCAAACACAGTGAAGCAGATATAATTTATAACCAAATTACTGAGAAGTCAACTCTACACTCATTCTTGCTTCACTTACCAAATTTTAACTTAGGACGTGTTTCTCAGACCAAGTGGCAGCCCTAAATAAAAACATATAGATCTTGTTAAAACATATAATGTATGTTAGTTTTTTTAATTCTTGTGAATATTTTTGGTATGTGGAAACAGGCCAGTTCCAACACGCACACATGCACACATACCTCTCTCTATATGCCTGATCTTTACTGCTTTTATAGCATTACAGTACATTATGAACACAAATGGATGTGGTTTACACATTTCTTTATATTTTTGCAAAATATTGCCTGTTTTGTTCCATATTAATCACTTACACGCATAACTCACATTGCATGCATCTCATCCAAGGCATCATGGGAGCATTGCAAACATTGAGGGCCAAGCTGCAAGGCATAATCCAACATTGAGGGCCATAAGCCACAAAGCGTAACCAAGGGATATTTTTTTTAGAAGTAGAGGCCAAAGGCAAAAACTGTGGAGTGACAACAGATCACAGCTGTAGAATCTGGATGACTAAACTCAAATGATCCACGTCAATGCATATTCTTATGTTTCATATGTTGGCAACAATAATTTAGCCACATTTTGTTAGGTTGGCAAAAGCTCAGCACGAAATGTCACTGGTTTCCATATATAAGGACAGGCACTAGAAGGGGTGATTCAAGCAGCAACCACTCCATAAAAACAACTATAAGTCCAAGGCTGAAATGCATCTGGAGCACTGATAGAGATCTGTATCGTATAAGATAAGACATAAGTAAACTCCACACACTCAAAGGAACACTCTGGATATTAAAAACCCTCAATGTTGTATGCATTTTCCATGCATTTTAGCCATTTCCCGATACCAATTCAGTACCATTTTTGTGGCATTAACCATTTCTGAGATATTTGTCATTCTTGATTTAAATTTTCCAATACTTTAAACACTGAAGTGCTAAGTCACCATTAATTTGTTTCTCATTATGCCATGCAGAATATCGAATTTCAAAGCCAACATATAGTGACCTACCTTTTAAAGATTTGACTATTGCTTCAGCCTCCTGTATCCCTCTTGTGCCTAGTAAATGTATAATGAAACTATTTCTGCAAATGCATTTCTCAATTAAAATTAAATAGCAAAATAAGCTATTATAAGAATAAGTTGCAGAAAATATGTAAAACTAAATGATACCAGGAAGATAAAGTATTGTGAATGTAACACATTGATTATTTTGTAATTCTAATATCATAGCAGTAAGTGATTCCAATAAAAATTAAAAGTATAGGACTACTCGGTGGATAGGGTGGCTAAAAGGGTGATGTAGAGGCCAGTATTAAAAAAATAAATTATGTAATGCATTACTTTTCAACTTTTTTACTATGTCTACGACATATAGTAAGCAGAGGAAGTATTATATTCCACCCAAAAATTTGATGTCAAGATTTGGCCGGAAATATATACTTTGAGGCTCCCTGAACCCATAAAAGCATTTTTAGAAAAAAGTGTGTGTGCATGTGTCCTTGCTTGCTACTTGATATTTAAGCCTCCATTTTCCAAGGATGCAACATGAAGATTTTTAAGAAAATCCCCCCACCCAAACTACTCTTTACACGGAAAATTTTTCAAAAATGTTGATATTCTCAAAAATGGCCTTAACAATTTTTATTAAAATACCATATGTTTAAGATATTTTCATGACAAATGAAATGTACATCTTGAATTTTCTGGGAATAGCCTCTGAAGTCTTCATTCTGGATTACTTTTGCATAAATGTAAACTGTAGGAGATAAACAAAAGCTTACTACACAAAAATAAAAATAGTTGGTGGACAGGGGTAGAAAAAATTATGGGGAAGATAGGAATGGGAGATATCTGGAGAACAGGAGAAAGAAATAGCAATGGTTTCTGAATAGCAGTAAGAAACAGAGTGGAGGACACAAGAGATTTGGGGAAGCTTAGAAAATAAAAAGTCACTAGGGTTCTATAGATTAGTAAAAAGTAAATGGGGAAGAGAAGGGTATGTGGATTATTGTAATAGAGCAGGAAAAGAAGTGTTTCCATGGATGAGAACAGGTTTGAGAGGGCCAAGAGGTGAAAAAATGGAATTTGTGAATTATGCAGAGGCAGTGAAAGCACAGAGCATTATATGACAGAATGCAAAGAATTAGCAGAATGGAGACAAGACGTATGGGAAGAAAAATGGGAAAAAATGGATAGGAAAATAGTAACAATTAAAATGCTAACAAGAAAAGAAGAAAAGCAAATTAAGAATATGGGGGAGTTCTTAAAGAAAGTAAAAGAGAAATGGATTAGAAAAGTAAGAGAGATAAAAAAGGTAGAAAGGCAAACGGAGGAAGGAGAAGATGGGCAATAGGGATTAAAGGTAGTAAGGGATGCTCAGAGAAGCTAGAAGGCCAGGGTGCCAGGTAAAAAGAGCAGCATAGCTGGCAAGGAAATTTGTACATAGGTTAAGTTAGTTTATAAGTGGCACATTGTAAAAATAATTATGTAGAAAAATGTACAAATAAAGTATCTATCAACTAAAAAAAAAAATCTACTACTACACAAAAAATGTAGATCTCGTTAAAGCATACAAGTTGTGCATGCGTGCGTGCGTGCGTGCATGCGTGTGTGTGTAGAGTTAACCATTTCCAGGAAGATATTTCTTGTTATTGGTTTGAATTTTCCAATACCTCAAATGCCAAATTGTTATTCTTTCTTTTTTAAAGCCATCACTTAAAGTCTACTGTGTTCCCCTATTCAGATTCTACCTACAAGGAAATATGTAATAAAACCATTTCTATAAATGTTTATTTTGATTAACATAAAGTAGTTAAAGGAATAAGTTGTTGTAAGCATAGTTTGTTGAAGAATGGGTAGAGAAAGTCATGCAAATGTAACACATCAGATGTTTAGTTGTTTATACTGAGTGGCAAACCTGTTGGCTCATAATATATTTTATAAGTTTTCACATACATAATCTGCTTGTAAAATAAAGAATGAGAAAAAAAAAATGAATACTGAAAAAACATATTTTGGTTTAACTCTTTCAAGAACTCTTACAAAAGGATGCAGTTTGAAAACCTAGAGACTCTATAACTGTGTATGTATGTTTTGCAGATAATGGAAGTGTGTTATGGGCTCTTCATTGCAACAGAAGTGGCCTACTACACGTACATCTATGCTCAAGTAGATCGGGAGCATTACCAGAAGGTAACCAGCCACACGAGGGCAGCATATTTGTGTGGTCGTTTCATGTCTGGTGTGGTGTCCCAGCTCCTGGTTTCTTATGATATTATGGACTACTATCAGCTAAATTTCATTTCATTTGGAGGTATGGAAATCTTTTTTTACAGCTGATTCACAGTAACCAAGAACAGAAATGAGAACAAGAATGACAAAATTAAATTACATGTATTATAATCTGAGCATTCACAATTAACAGGAAGGTTTTCTGGGTCACAAGATTGGGAAAAAAGACTAGGTAAGATTTTAACTTTTTCTTTCCCATTCCTAGGGATGATATATTAGACTCTCACTGTAGAAATTGTCCTCTGTGGTTGTGGGTTCAAACCCAGCAGAGGGCGATGGATTTTTTTGGGCGTGTAAATTCTTTGCATGGTTACCTTCGGAAGGTAAGTAAAGTTGGTGGTCCTGTGTAATAGGTTTAAGGCACATAAAAGAACCTCAAGCTTGATAAAGAGGCCATTAATAATAGGCATCTCGGAAATGGCTGATGCCACAAAAAAATGTATTTGGAAAAACTTGTGTTTTAAAGAGATCTACATTATTTGTGTAGTACATTTTCATCTATCACTTAACATTTACCAGTTATACAAAATTATACAAAATTCCTTCCGAACACAGGCTGTTCTCAGAAAATTTAAGATATACATTTTATTTGTCATATAAATATCTTTAATCTATAGTATTTTAATCAAAATCATGAGGGCCATGTTTTAGAAAATCAAAAGTGTTTAGAAAGATCCACGTAAAGGATAGTTTCGGGTGGGAGGATTTTCTTTAAAATCTTTGCGTCACATCTTGGGAAGATACTTAACTTAAATACCAAGTTTGGTATTTAAACAACTTTTCATTTTTTAAGTTATGCTGTTCTCTCTCTCTCTTTCTCTCATACGCACGCACGCATGAACTTTTTTCTAAAAATCCTTTTTTTGGGGATTCAGAGGTTCTCAAAACATGTATTTCCTGCGAACTCTCAGTATTGAATTTTTGGGTAGAATGTAATACCTTCTCTACCTACTGTGTACATATTAGAGAAAGTAAAAAGGCCTTCATAAGAATAGTTTGTAGAAGCTATATAAAAATAAATAATGGATAGATAAAGTCATATGAATGTAATGCATCAGATGCTTGGCAAGTTATTACTCATTTTTTCTGGTGGTCATGCAAAGCACATAGAATTTGAAAGCCATCATATAGCATCCCACTTTTCTAAAATCTGACCATCGCTTTAATGTAGTGTATTCTTATATCGACAACGAAATGTGTAATTATGTAATGAAGTTTATCTCAATTAACAGCAAGTGTAGAAGATAAGCTCTTTTTTAAAGAATAGTTTGTAGAAGAGTGAGTAGAAAAGTCATGTGAATGCAACACATCAGATGTTTTCTCTTTCTTAAAATTGGTTTTAGTGGAGGTACATAATCTAACATGAGCATGTTTGTAATTGCAGCATTGATAATAGCAACATTTTGGGCCATATGTCTTCCTTCTGCAAAACACAGTATATACTTCCACCGAGAAGAACAAGTTGAAAACAACACTGATGGCATTGATAACATTGCAGGTAAGTCTTTCTTATCTTTTCTGATATAAAGGGAAAATTTGTATGCTTGCATGTATGTGTGTATGTATACAGGATAGCCTCAAAAACATTCATTTTGATCCTCAAAAACCACTTTGACCAATTTTGATAATTCTTTCACCATTGAAAAGTGTTATTCTTTCTAGCTGACATGGGCCATAAAACACCTAATTTAAATTCATAAATTACTAAAAGACTGCACAATATTAAAACTGTATTAAGTAATGTCAGTGCCAAAATTGTATGGGAGTGAAGCATGGATTATGACGGAGAAAAACAAAAGGAGACTCAAAATAAATGAAATGAAGCTTTTAGGAACAGTGGCAGGATGAACAGGATGTATTTATAAAGGAAATGAAGACATAAAAAAAGAAACAATTACATTGAGTTTTATTTATGGATGCTCTTTAACTGCTATGATTTTTAGCATCCCATTCTATATTGGGCATGAAAGACCAGAAAGTTTGCCCAGAGGCCTCTTTATGAGGCTTGAGGTTCTTTTATGTGCTGTAAATCTATGACACGGGACCACCAACTTTACTTCCCTTATGAAGGAAGCCATGCTAAGGATGTTTAAGCTGAAAAAATCCATTGCCCTGTGCCGGGTTTGTACCCGTGACCTCAGAAACTATAAGCTAGCATGATACCACTAGACCACAGAGGATGGCATAATGAGAAAATAATTAGATATATACAATCTGAATGAAGAAATTAAAGAATATAAAACTAAGTGGATAAATCATCTTCAAAGAATGAATACAGAGAGATTACCATTCAATTTTACAATTGTAAACCAATAAGGAAAAGAAATATTGGAAGACGAAATAAAAGGTGACACGACAGGATATGTAAATTGCTACAGACAGAAATCTAAAGCATAAAGGAAGGAGAAGAAGATTGAAATAATAAAGAAGATATAAAAAGCCTATGTATTAGAATACGAACACGGAGTTATGAAAGAACATACTGGCCAAGAATGCTTGACTTTTGGTTGAGAATGCCATGGAGTAGGAAATAGTTGTTGTTACTCAATAAGAAAATGGATGCAAAATAAAACAAATGCTGCCAATCAATATTCATTCAAAACTGCACGCACGCACGCATGCACGCACACACGCACTGGTGTGGAAAACCTAAGGACAAAAGTAATCTTCGCATGCTGTGACACTTGAGGCGGTACATTCGTCGTCTCACAGTTAATGGTTGTTAATGATACGCGGGAGGTGTAGGAGGTTACGACAGGTTCATTGGTGTGGTAGGTTTTCTGGGTTTTGCATGAGGTTCTCTTCGTTGGTCTCAGGAGTGGGTACCCTGGCTATGGTTGGCTGCTCAGTTACATGAATGCACTGTAGGTACTTTATATCATAAGATTTATTCAATGTCTGCCGTAACACTCGCCACCGCGGAATGTGATAAAAATGGTTTGGCTATGGTAATGAGCTCCCCTGATGCAACGTCTTAGTTCGCGAAAGTATTTTAGTAGAGTCCCTTGGTGCGATGTCTTAGCTCGCGAATGTTATTTCTGTGCATTTCGTTGGCTCTTCAAAATTATTATTTATATTTTATTTTACACACACAGATGTTTAGGTTTCCCACGCTGGTGTCGGAGATGTAAGATAAGGCACGCAAGCTTCGGACCCGAGCTAAACCATGTACTCATTGTTATGGGCACGTAGGGGTATGCTATAAAGGAGACGACCGACCAGTTAATGGAATAGGGACAGGCTACCTGTTTGTTTAGGAAGGACTGACCAGATGATATTTATGATATTTTAAGGTGCGGACAGAATGTACGGTTACATATATGCCCTCATGGGAAATCTATCGGCGGGTCTAAGGGGCCGACGATAAATTTCTCATGAAATCCCATCGAGTTATTCAACCTACGAATCATTTTTTTTAAATGTATCTCTTAACCTTTCGAACTTGCATACATGGTACCCTGACTTAATTCCCTCTTTTTTTTTTTTTTTTTTTTTTTTTTTTTTTTTTTTTTTTGATCGTCGCAATTCGGGATGATTTGTGATGTTTATGACGGTGTAAGTGGCGAGTGCATTAATACAGGTACAGTTATTACAACACATATGGGTATGATTAGCATAATAATTACCTTTTCTTTCTTTTTTTTACCCTAATTAATACATAACACATAAACTTTCAAACACACAGCTTAAAATACAGCAATTCAATCATGTTATTACACTGATACCTTCTTTGAAATTGCTGTTATGCTAATTAATACACAATACATGAAATTTTATACCCACAACTTATAATACAATAATTCTGCCATATTATCACACTGATATTTTCTTTGAAACCACTGTTATGCTAATTAATACACAATACATGAAATTTTATACATACAGCTTATAACACAATAATTCTGCCATATTATCACACTGATATTTTCTTTGAAACCACTGTTATGCTAATTAATACATAATACATGAACTTTTATACATACAGCTTATAACACAATAATTCTGCCATATTATCACACTGATATTTTCTTTGAAACCACTGTTATGCTAATTAAGACATAATACATAAACTTTTATACATACAGCTTATAACACAATAATTCTGCCATATTATCACACTGGTATTTTCTTTGAAACCACTGTTATGCTAATTAAGACATAATACATGAACTTTTATACATACAGCTTATAACACAATAATTCTGCCATATTATCACACTGATATTTTCTTTGAAACCACTGTTATGCTAATTAAGACATAATACATGAACTTTTATACATACAGCTTATAACACAATAATTCTGCCATATTATCACAGTGATATTTTCTTTGAAACCACTGTTATGCTAATTAATACACAATGCATGAAATTTTATACACACAGCTTGTAATATAACCATTCTATCATGTTATGACACTGGTGTCTCTGAGTTCACTTCTATAGTTATCACGCGTCCTTTTTTTTTTTCTAGGGGAACCCCGTCTTGAAATATAATATTACTACTACGTTGTTTAGTCAGACAGGGGAGGGTTCGATGGTTAGCAGTCAAGGCGTAACATTTGTGTCGGAACTTCTAGGTCTCACTGCCTCTTTAAATGGGCGTAATAACATTATGTTGTAGTTTCCTAATATTTTCCCTGTCCTTATGTCCTGGAGCTTGTACGTTCGATCCCCAAACTGGGCCATGATTCTGAAGGGACCTTTCCACAGAAGGTTCATTCCTCTATATTCTCGTTTTACCAACGAAGACTTGTTAAAGTTCCTTACTAGTACCTTATCGTTTATCTGTGGATTCCAGGTGTGTAGATGTCTTTTCTGCTTTGCGTTCCTCTTCTCGGCTTTGTGTTTAAGTTTCAAAAACGCTCTTTGTATCCTCTCCGAGTCTGTTTCACTTATTATAGGTAACGCAGTAGGAATTCCGTCGATTATGTGGTCGTGTGGTTTTCCTGTCAACAGTTGAGTTGGGGAGTAGCCATGATTGGGATTGATGGCGTGATTCATGACCCACTGTATATAAGATAAGTATTCGGGCCATTTTGTGTGCTTTACGTGCGTAAGGATCCGGAGATATGAATTCAGGTCTCGCATAGTTCTTTCGCATGGGTTTCCCTGTGGATGGTAATTGCTAGTGTGATATAGTTTTACCCCTGCCTCTCGGAGCTTATCAACAAACTTTCGGCCGTGATGGATAGAAGCATTATCAACGAGCAGTGCTGTGATTTGGCCATATTTTGGTATATATTCTGCAACGATCTTGTTTGCACACGAGGCGCTGGTAAGCTTTTTAAGTGGATATAGGGTTATAAATTTAGACATTACGTCAACCATTACGAAAATGTATTGTAGGCCTGTTCGTGCCCTTGGGAGAGGACCATGGCTGTCGGCTACAACCAGTTGTAAGGGCGCTTCTCTTAATATAGCCAGTGGTGGTCGATCAAAGCGAAAATGTAGGGGCTTTGCCTTCTGGCATATTTCGCATGTGGCCACGAACGTTCTCACTTTTCGTCCAAGCTTCGGGATATACAAATGTTCTGATATAACTAGGCTCGTTCTTTCTACACCTGCGTGTATGAGTGCGGTATGATAGGCCTGAATAATCAATTCCTCGAGTGTTGCGGGTATGTATACTTTCCAGGCTGGGGCGTGCTTGCCGTCCAGTTTATACAATATGCCGTCCATTTTGCCATACTTTCCCTTATTTTCGGAGCTAATCGGCGGTGCATTTCCCAGTATTTCGGCCAATTTGGTATCTTCTCGTTGATACTTTTGCAGTTGTTTCATTTTGCTAGCCATGTGGCTGTTTAGGCTTAAATCCAGTTTTAATACGCTAATTTCTCTCTGCGTGTTCCCTATCGTCTCAGGAATGTTTTCTCCTACCTTTACTCTCGATAATAGGTCACTAAAAATGTTACTGCTGCCCGGGATGTGCTTGATCTCTGCGTTATATGCCATTATTTCGTGAATGTATCTGGACAGCTTGGCACTCGTCAGCTTGCAATTTTTTATAAAGGCCAAGCTCACATGATCAGTAAAGATTATTATTTGCTTATTGTATATAAAATGCCTGAACTTCTGTACTGCGAAGAAGATTGCTCCAATTTCCTGCTCTGTTACATTAGAGATGCGCTCCGCTTTATTAAGTGATCTTGACGCGGTCGCTATGATGCGCAGTTCGCCATCTTGGAATTTTTGCGCCAGTACGCATCCGTAGGCTACCATTGATGCGTCTGTGTAAATTAGAAATGGCAATTCCATTCTTGGACATGTCAACAGTATGGAGTTGCTAAACAGCTGTTTTAGATGCTGGAAGGCGTGCTCCTCAACTTCCGACCATCGCCATCTTGTGTTTTTGACTAACAAAGCCCTTAGCGGTGCAGTTTCTTTAGCGTAGTTTAACAAAAAACGGCTTTGGTAACCCAGTACGCCTAAAAATTTCTTCACCTGTTTAGTATTCTTGGGACGCGGGATCCGCAGTACTGCTTCAATGCGTTCATCATCTGGTGAGATATTTTCACCTGAAATTACGTATCCTAAAAATTTGACCGAGTTTGCAAAAAATGTACATTTATCCCAGTTTAGGGTCATGCCGCATTCCCGTAATCGTCCTAAAACTGTGTCGATATGGTCTAGGTGTTCATCTACTTCAAGGTCGTGAATCAATAGATCGTCGACATATTGAGAAACGTATCCATTTGTTTGAGTGCCTAACACGGCATGCATTGCGCGTAAAAATCCACTGTTTGACACGCTGACGCCAAAGGGACAACGGCGAAAGGTATATACTTGACCCGAGTGAACAAAACCCATGTATTTGCGTAGGCGTGGGTCTAATTCCACCTGGAGGTATGAGTTTGTCAAATCTAGTGACGTGAACCATCGCTGTCTGCCAATCCCAGCGAGAATTTGTTCAATATTCTCCGTACGCATATTATCCGGAGTTATATACTGATTTAGTTTACGTGCATCAATTGTCAATCTTACGGTTCCATTTTTCTTTCGCACGATACAGAGGGGCTGAATGTAAGGGGTATCGGATGTCTCTATTATTCCGTCTGAAAGCAATTCTTGGATTTTATGGGTTACCGCATCGTTTAAGTCTAACGGTATCATACGACATTTATGACGTATTATCGGCACATCTGTTATTTGAAAGGTGTATTGGAATACATTGCATCTTCCCGTTCTTCTTGTGAATACTTCCCTGTGTTTTACTAATATTTGAAACATCCTTTCCTTTTGTGGATCGCTCAGGTGCGTCAGCTGTGAGATATTTTCCCTCACCCCATTAATGAATGACCCACATTTTCCTTCAGGTAGGCTGTGGTACACCGGTTTGGCATTTTCTGTCTCTGTCTCTCTTTCTATACAAATGCCGTGGCTGGTGACAATGTTTACCTTCGTATATGCATCATCTGGCTCGTCATAGGGGTCATTGTACTCGCCTGTGCTTAGTGGGTGTTGTGACATAAGTCTAACTACTGCAGCGCAATCTTTCATATTCAAAATTTCAACAAAGAATTCCTCATCCTATAATCTCATTTCAGCTTCTGATAGTTTTATACTCTGAGTCGGCACCACGTAATTGAAGGGAACAACTGTAATTGAACCAGATGTATTGAAGGTTACCTGTGATTTTTCATAATCAATCACTGCCCCTAGGGCGTTCAATAAGTCACTACCTATAATGAGATCTGTAACGAGATTTTTCACAACAAAACACACAAATTCCAGTTCGCAGCCATGTACATTCGCCGTAATTAGTACCTGTTGAGAAATTTTCTGCTTTGTTTTCCCAATCGCGCCACTGCAGACGGCATTTCTCACGGGGAGAATCTGCAGTTGCAAGCTCATGTGTTGTAGTCTGTTCAGTAGGCTTTCGCTACAAACCGTTAGCATCGATCCGGTATCTAAAATCATATTAACGTTTTTTCTTCCAATTTTGCCAGTTATCTTAGGAGCTTCCATCATCTCCTGCGTTAACGTTCTATCGTTGAACCTGATAATATTGCTACTCGATGCCGCGCTATGTATCTGGTGGTCGTTTTCTTGTGCGTCCCCGGAGGATTGTGAGGTATGACACGCGTCTTTCCGGAAGGCATGCGGGAACGTCATCCTTCCTGGGTCTAGTTTCCCGTTCGTGGCTGTTGTGCAGTTTGGTTAACGTTGTGACCGGGGCTCTCACGTCCTTGTTCTGTATTTGCGTTATTAGCCGAAGGGGACCGTGCGTATTCACGCGCATGTGGTATGGGACTCCTAGCGCCATTTTGTCTGTCAGACCGTTCGCTATAGTGTACATTACCTCGTGGAGGGCTTCGATGTCTGTTGTCGGATCTACCCCACGAATTTTGGCTATTTCTGCGCAGGTTATTTCTACCTGTGTTGCCTCGTCTGTCAAAGTTCATTAGTTGTATGGGTGTTGCCTCGTCTGTCAAAGTTCATTAGTTGTATGGGATATTCCCGATACATCCGACTAGGATTCTGAACGTTTCGTTCGTGTCTATGACCATATGTCGTTTCCGAATTTCGGTCGTATGGTCGGTTATACCTCGGTCGGCTCGCGACTCCGTGCCTGTTTTGAGGTCCTTGTGCCCTCATCCCATCATTTCTGTGTTGTGTCTGGGTATGGTTATCTGCCCTCTCCCACGCGGTTTGTTCGGCAGCTTGTGGTCCGTGACCCTGCAGGGCTGCAAGCAACTCTATTGCCTCGCTCAGGGTTTGTGGTCGAGCTACCACCAAGTGATGGCGTATTACGTCTGGGTAATGTCGTACCATTGACGCTATGAACTCCTGCTCCGGCATAGGTGGTTCCAGTAATTTGCTTAGCTGGCCTAGGCGTAAGAAATAGTCGGTCATTGACTCGCGGTTTCCCTTCTGATATCTCCCATTATTGATTTGGCTTCGGACATTGTATTGAGCGCTTCCACTCCAATACTTTTGCAGGAAGGCCGCCCGAAAATGTTCGTACTGTGCCAAGTCACCTAATGTTAGTCTGAACCAGCTTAAGGCAGAACCTACAAGACTCCTTTGAATTATGACCATTTTATAGGTGTTGGGTATTCCTCTTAAACTAAAATAAGACTCTATATCATTTATAAATTGCTTCGCATTGTCACGCTCACTGTCGAACCTTGGTATAGGGAGTTCATTCAAAAATTGTGTCGGAACTGACAATCGCGGCTGTGTCTCAGGTTCACTCAGTGAATTATAGTTTATGTGAGGAGACGACGAGGGAGCGCTCACGCGGTCACTCGCCCTTCCCTCCATGCTTACTCCACTACCTGAGGCAACGGGAAGTGTGGAAGCGTGGCCTTGTGTATTGCCTATGTGGATGTGCTCAATCGCTTCCCGTACCTCGGCAATTGCAATCTCTCTTGCCTTTGCTTGGAGCTTGTCACTTTGGACGGCAACCACTTGTGTCAGTTCATCCCTTAATCTACTAACTTCGCATGTTTGCGAGATTCGTGCTTCCCCCATCATTTTATTTAAATTATCGAGCTTGGCGCTCGTACCTGCCTCAAATGAGCGCTGTTTTGCTTCGAGTGTGACACGCGGATCTCGTCTCCTCTCTTATCTTATCGGCTACATTATTTATTGTTTCAGATAATGTGCATCTTATACTACCAATTTCTTGATTGCATGCCTGCCTAATCTGCCCTACTTCTGCCTGAGTGGATCTAAGTTCATTCTGCACTGTGCGTATGTCATTTTGCAGAGCACTTTGAGTCTGCTTGACCTCGCTCATGACACTATTGAGCTGTGTTTCGAGCTGCTGGCATAACTCATACTGTTTCTCAGCAAATACTCGCTCCTGCTGGTTGAGTTGCTGGCTCAATCTCTCCTCCTGTGAGGATAATTTAGCCTCTAATTGGGTCATTACCTCAGCGACCATTGTTTCCCCTTGGTATGAGATTTTTGCTTCTAATTGTGCGGTTTGAGCCGCCATTGTTTCCCCTTGAGATAGAATCTTTGCTTCTAAGTGTGCGGTGTGAGCCGCCATTGCTTCCCCTTGAGATAGAAACTTTGCTTCTAATTGTGCGGTTTGAGCCGCCATTGCTTCCCCTTGGGATGAAATCTTTACTTCTAATTGTGCGGTTATTTGAGCAGCCATATCAACGGTTTGTTGCCGTAGCTGGGTCATCTGTCCCAATAATTGTTGCATAATGTGTGTCGCGCCCGCCAGTTCTGAGTTTTCAGTTGGAGGTGATTGCTCGGACTGCCTAATCTCACCTACTGGCAGAGATGGTTCAATGTTTTCACCCATCTCCCTATCTACATTTATATTATTTGCCATGGTTCCACTCACGCCTATTACTTTATTGTTTCTAAGTAACATTCACCGATTTGGTTTATCTCCCCCTTTTTTTTTAAGTTACTGTTTAAGGAGTCGGCAGCACCTGTCTAGTCATGCATGTTTACAATTCTATACAATAGGTTATCTACATATACATCTAAGCAGAGGTTCGGGCACTTACTCATTGCTGTGGTCCGGATTGCTGTGGTATGTTTAATCCAGGATAGGGTTTGCACTTCACTAACACAGGGGGGCTAATGTTGTCTTGTGGAGGTCGCAGTGGTAGTCCCCGTTGTCGTGGATCTTCGTTGGTGGTGATGATTTGGGTCGTTGCTCGGTTGCGTTGCTCGTGGTCGTATCTCATTCATGCAGTGGCATCCAGAAACTCGTCGGAGAACATACCAGTCGTCCTGCTGTGGCGTCCAGGAAGTCGTTGCTGCGACATCCGTCGGTTGTATATTTGTGATGTCCAGGAGTTGGTAGAAGTCCGTCCTTCAGGCGTTGTTGCGTGCCATTTTAAGAGGCAGCCACCAGGTATTCGTGACCAACCACGTTGGGTGCCATTTTATGAGGCGGTACATTCGTCGTCTCACAGTTGATGGTTGTTAATGATACGCGGGAGGTGTAGGAGGTTACGACAGGTTCATTGGTGTGGTAGGTTTTCTGGGTTTTGCATGAGGTTCTCTTCGTTGGTCTCAGGAGTGGGTACCCTGGCTATGGTTGGCTGCTCAGTTACATGAATGCACTGTAGGTCCTTTATATCATAAGATTTATTCAATGTCTGCCGTAACACTCGCCACCGCGGAATGTGATAAAAATGGTTTGGCTATGGTAATGAGCTCCCCTGATGCAACGTCTTAGTTCGCGAAAGTATTTTAGTAGAGTCCCTTGGTGCGATGTCTTAGCTCGCAAAAGTGTTTTCGCAGGCTCGGTGCGACGTCCTGGTTCGCGAAGGTACTTTGGTGGAGTGTCTCTTAACAAGACAACCCTGACATCGCCATTGCACCATTTTCCCCTTCTCTCGTTCCTGATTTTGGTTTCTCACGTCACGTGATGTTATTTCTGTGCATTTCGTTGGCTCTTCAAAATTATTATTTATATTTTATTTTACACACACAGATGTTTAGGTTTCCCACGCTGGTGTCGGAGATGTAAGATAAGGCACGCAAGCTTCGGACCCGAGCTAAACCATGTACTCATTGTTATGGGCACGTAGGGGTATGCTATAAAGGAGACGACCGACCAGTTAATGGAATAGGGACAGGTTACCTGTTTGTTTAGGAAGGACTGACCAGATGATATTTATGATATTTTAAGGTGCGGACAGAATGTACGGTTACACACTGCCAAGTAACATAGCTTGTACATAGAGGGAACTGCTACGGTATGCTACAGTAGGCAACTAAACAAAATATGCAATGAGACAAACCGAAATGCCACTTTTATTCATAGACCATAAGCTACAATAAAGTCAATATGACATATGATGGCTCTCTAGATTTACAGAAACAGATACATGGTGCTTAAAAGGGTGTATGATCATTGCGGACAGCAATGCATGCTCTGCATCGTGCTCTCATGCTGGCCATAAGGTTGGTATGTAGTTCTTGTGGTAGGGCGTTCCATTCCTCTACCAGCGCTGTCGTCGGTATGTACTGCAATGCATCTTCCCAAAGCATCCCACACGTGTTCGATGAGATTTAAATTGGGGGAACGGGCAGGCCAGTCCATTCACCAAATATCCTCTCGTTTCAAGAGATCCTCCACCTGCGCTGTTCAATGCGGTCACGCATTGTCATCCATAAAAATTAAGTCAGGGCCAACTGCACCCCTGAAAAGACGCATGTGGGGAAGGGGTACAGTATCACAATAACGTTGACCAGTGAGCATGCCATGTTCAAAGATTTGGAGGTCGGTGCGCCCATGCAACATTATGCCTCCCCAACCATAACACCCAGACCACCAAAACGATCATGTTCAAGGATGTTCCTGGGTTCATTACGTGTTCCCACCTCTTGTCAGATGAGGGTACGTCAAGAATCACTACTTAGACTGTATCTGCTCTCATCTAAGAAGAGCACGCGACCCCATTCCTCGGCCCAATTTTGATGCTCTTGGGGCCATCACAAATGGTGCCGCTGATGTGCAGATTGCAATGGAACACAACGTACTGGCCGTCGGGCAAAAAGACCACCTCTGCGTGGTTGCCATGCCACTGTGTATCGTGAGATTGTGTACCTAGCTGTCCTGTTAAATGTGGTTGCAATTGCACCCGCTGTTTGGCGTGGATCCCTTCTTGCCTGTTACACAATGTAGCGGTCATCTGCTGCTGTAGTTGAGCACCTCTCCTTGGGAAAGCAGTGCCTGTGGTTTGGAAGGTTCCCCCTGCACGTGAAACAATGCTGTGAGCAATTCCAAACTCCTGAGCAACACTCGTTATACTTCCCCCTTCTTCCAGTTCCCCAATGATTCTTCCCCGTGTGAAGTCATCCAAATGGTGTCTATGGGCCATGTTGCAATGAAGAACACCACTATAGTGCACCCTAATAGCTCGTTAATTGCCACACACTTCTTGTCCTGTTTCGTCAACTGCCCCGTGTTGCAGGACCAGACCCATTTGACACTATAGGCTCGCTACACTCATGCCATGTGACGTCCAACTTTCTGTGTACGTGTGAGAGACCTTTGGCAACATGCTCCTGCACCTTCATCTACTTCCACCAAGTAGTTCATTTGTTATATTACTTTACCCATCTCGTCCTTAGCTTTTGCACACCAGTGTATATATAGATGGCCATGATATAGCAACTAAGAAAACAGCCGTGGTAACGTGTGCAACCCACATTCGGGAGGTCCCAGGTTCAATTCCCACTGCCCACTCTGCAGGTTTTTTTCAGGTAGTCAGGTGAAAGTTGGAGTGGTTTCTTTCAGCCCCAAATTCCCTGTCCCTCCATTTTGTTCCATACATCCTTCATCCCATTAGTTCTGTTTCAGGGTTAGGAGTGCTGGCGATGATGTTTTGGTATGGCGAGGCAGGGGAAAAGGATGCGCTCTGGAAATTTCCCCATCTTTCAGCTTTTGGCTGGTTTCTGGGGTAAACAGACCTCCGTTTCAGAGCAGAGTGCTGGCCCCTCAGGGGACACTGTCCCTCCCTCCTGGGGGCACAGCCTTGTTGGGATAGATACAATATCCTCAGGAGCAGTACCATGTTCCCTCCGATCATCAGAAAAAAAGAAAAGACAGTTTATAATATCCCAAAAACTTTCATATCAAAAGCAGCTTCAGATAGCATTGTTTGTATATTTTAAAGTTGCACCAAATTTATTTTATTCCTTTCACTTATATAGAATTTCACCAAAAATTAGAAAATCTGATATCTTTATGCAACACACAGCATTTACCAAAACCAAATTAGTATTTCTGTTTCTCTTTCTTGACTCTTGACAATAATAATAAATTAAATAATAATCGAAAATAAAGAGAGTTGAACGCATTCTTACTTGAACGCATTTCGGGAGACGGTTTGTTCCCATCGTCAGCATGTTCTCAACTGATTTTGCCAGTCATTGTCTGGGGAATGTGTGTGGCTAGTGGTGTTCTCTGGTGCTGGGCTGATGAACCTCCAAAGGCTGCTGGGTGGCGGCAGTTCGAAATTCATTAGGTGATTCCTGTGTTTGACGATATGTATTTTTTCCCAAATGTCCAATTCATTGCTGCTGTTGATCGGTTTTAAGAGTTTTATGTTCGCAGTGATATCATGGTTTGAAGACCAGAAATGGTGTGCTACTGTTGATTTATCTGGCTGCTTTTGGTAAATGCATCTCATATGGTCTTTAAGTCTTATTTCAAGATTTCGTTTGGTTCTTCCTATGTATACCAGGTTACAGTCATTACAAACAATTTGATATATACCAGCTGATTTATCGTTAGGGATAGGATCTTTTGTTCTATTGCATAGTAGTTTCTGTATACTGTGGTTATTCTGTGGAGACAGGGTGATGTATTTCTTGAAAATCCTTTGAAATTTATGATGTGTCCAAGGGTGATAAGTGACTAATTTTGAAGATTTAGAAGCTAGTAACAGTGATGTGTCATAATTTAAAATAGAGAGTTGAGGGTTGTTACACTACATCACTATAATATTATATTATAGTGATGTAGTGTAACAACCCTCAACTCTCTATTTTAAAAGGTGATAAGTGAATTTCCTATATGCTTGTGGTATTTGTTGTCTGAGTAAAGTAGTTGTTTGTTGGATGTATTTCTGTCTTTCAAACTTTTTTATCTTCTTATCTATTGTTTTTTTCTGGTATCCATTCATAGTGGCTATGTTGATAATGTGTTGGTATTCTTTCTGGTATTCCTCTTTCTCCATTGGTATATGTACTAACCTGTTTGTAATACTATTTAAAATTGCATGTTTGTGGCTTGTAGGATTGTATCTATTGTTTTTAATGTAATTTTCTGTGTGAGTTGGTTTTCTGTAAATGCTGAACGTTAGTTTGTTGTGTGCATAATAATAATCCACTTCCTTTTTGACGTATGGTGCAACAATTCATTAAAATTCAATCATACACGAGAGTTGCTAATAATGCCTTTTTAAATGAATATTTACATCTTTTCTAACTGATTTATTTTATTCACTTTAAATTAATTGACAGTGTCCTTAATAATCACTAAGTGATTTATTTATTTAAACGTCTTTGAACTAATAGGTGTATTCAGTTTAACATCTGCAATTGAATATCAGTACAGCATATTGTTTGGGATCCGAAAACATGCGTGCTGTTTGAAGTCTAAAGACAGAGTATTTTATATTTGCATTTGCCATTACATACATTAAATATGTGACCTTGGTCATTATAAGTCTTCAGATTTATTCAGCCTTTACTACCAATTGGTTTAAATAAATTGCATCATTATTAGTTCAGCGAGACCCTTGTCTCAAAGGAAAGGTGCAGAATTGAACCTCAGACTGCATGCATTTCCGACTTTGTAAACAGGTTGATATACTGTGGCAGAGCAGAACTGTTTTTCACTAGGTCATTTTGTGTATTCTTTGCACATGAGATAGAAGTGACCACTGGTCACAGAATTTGCATGGTTGAGTTCTTCTTTCAAACGAAAGGATACGAGGGGAAGTCTATCATTAAATATTGGCCACATGTGAATGATTTTCTCCATTCTTGCCTGCCCAGAATTTCATCAAGTCCTGAGACAAAACATGATAAAAAACAAACAAGCAAAAAAAGAAAACAATTATTTTTTTATTAACATAAAAAGGAGGAACAACTAAAATATTTAAAAATATTTATAAACGTTACTTCAGTTGTTTTTTATTAAAAAAGTTAACGTTGTGCCATTAAAGCCGAGATCCTCTACACTACAAAAATCCATTCAATTATTTAAGTTACCTATCAGCATATGTGCTGAGATTGTGAGTTTACAAGATGCAAGTGAAAGAAGTTCCAAATGTAAATACTGAAAGGTACAATATGAGTCCCATTTCACTAAGGTGACCTCAAAACTGTTGACATCTACTCCTTTCACTCATCTTTCGCGTCCTCTGCCAGAGGCACTGGTGATAAACTAACTTCAAAGCACTGACATTGCATGCAGACAACCGAACGGCAGCTATGGCTGAATAAATCTGAAGACCCTGCATAAGCACATAAACAAGAATTGGAATATTACCTTAAAAGCAACATGATTCATTTTATACTTACAAGTTTTCTGTCATCAATTAAAGATAAGACTAGAAGAGCTAGACTAAGAAATGCATTTATCAGGGAGCATCTAAATACAGAAATTGCAGTGGAGAGGATAGAGAATAGAAATTTGAAATGGTATGGAATATGATTTGAGGCAGTATTTTTAACACTTAAATGATTTCAGTCAAATTATATAATATAAATTCAATAACAGCCCGCCTTAAAGCAATATGTGTATGTAACGATATATAAAAAGTATATATTACAGTCATTATATTATTGTATATTATTGAATACATGTCCAATAATGTTATGTGAATGCATTACATAATTTAATAATGTAGGAGCTGTGAGAATAAAAGGTTAAAAGTTGCTAACAATGAGGTAACAATGAGGTAACCTTGAGGCAATAATGAGTAAGAATGTTTAATAATGCTACTAGTCATTATTGGAGCAACAATAATGTAATTTTAGTGACAGTTTATAAAAATAGCCAATCAACAACCAGAAAAAGCTTTAGTTAAATGAAGGTATTCTATTGGAGTAGGATTAACCAATCAGAAACTGAAAAGGAGAAACATTTACAAATTCAGAAGTCAATTGCCTGTAAACAGTGTTCCTAACCAGACAAGAGACACGTCGTCAAGAAACTTAATACACATTCGTGTGAGACGAAAATAGTTTACGTATTAAAAAGTGCAAGTATTTAATAAAAGAATCTCACAGCTCTCTATATCAGTGAAGTGTTATTTAAATTGTGTCAAGGATTAATACATGTAGTGAAGTAAAATTATAATCTGTGTAAGCCTACATTCTTGTTGCACCACAACCCTGTCAAAACATCCATTTCTCTAAAATTAATACTGACGCAGCCGAGGCAAACATAAATATATAATATCTAAAGAAACAGTCAAATTACAAAGCTAATATTTTTTAAACTTGGGGCGAAGGCTACCAGAAACTGTTTACCATATGTGCGGTTGCAAACAAACTTGAAGATCGGCTCCCAACAGTTGAACTATATTACAACTCCTTCAATACAACCTACTTCAAATTGACACCCAAAGTGTGGTGCAAAATGACGTAACAATACCATCTTCTTCAAACTGTTTTCCATACGTAACAATACAACAAAAATAGCTTCTTCAGATTACAATGAATGAACAATATAAGACAAAACAAGCTTTTGAAACAAGAAAAGAAGGAAGTAATATGAAAGAAAGAATGGGAGTAATATGTCAGTGAGGTTGCAAGAAAAAGATGAATAGAACTGTAGATAGTAAAGAAATTGGCTTAGAACAATATCAGTTCAAAAAATGGATAGATGGCCTAATGTCAAAAAAATCTGGTGTGTTACACTCATATGACTTTCTCTTCTCTTGTACAAACTATTTTTACAAACGCTTATTCACCATATGCTTCATGTTAATCGAGATGTCAATCTTATTGCTAATTTTCTTGTAGATGCAAGGGGAATATGGTAGGTTTTAAGCGATAGTCAAATATTTTAAGCGCTGGTTGCTATGTGGCACATTCCATTCTCTTTGCATGTCCAGGACATAAAAAAATGAATAACGAATTTGAGAAAAAGTATAAGTATTGGAAAATTTAAGGGAATAACAAGCAATATCTCGAAAATGGTTCACTCAACAAAAAAAATGTATATGACATAGATTGTGTATTTTAACGCGATCTACATTTTTTGTGCAGTAAAATTTTGTCTATCTCTTATGGTTTCCCAGTTATGCAAAAGTCGTTCACAATGAAGAATACTTTTGGAGATATTCCCAGAAAATTCAAGATATACATTTTATTTGTCATGAAAATATCTTAAACATATGATATTTTAATCAAAATCGTTAGAGCCATTTTTGAGAAAGTTAAAATTTTCGAAAAATGTTCCATGTAAAGGGTAATCTGGGGTGGGGGGATTTTCTTGAAAACCTTTGTGTCGCATCTCTGGAAGATACTGAACCCAAATACCAAGTTTGGTGTTTATCCGACTGTTCGTTTCTGAGTTTAGCTGTTCACAGACACACACACACAGACGCACACACGGACATGTTTCCAAAAATGCTTTTTTTGGAATCAGGGAGTCTCAAAACATGTATTTCCGGTGAAATCTCGGTATCGAATTTTTGGGGGTGGAATACAATACTTCCCCTACTTACTATACGTAGTAGAGAAAGTAAAAAGTAGGAGAAGTAGTTTTTTGTCATCAAGCCTGGTTATAATATCTCTGGCCTCATATATTGTTTATTAGAAATTATGCAAGCTTCTGGTCAAAACTAATTGGAACATTTAACTTGGGATAACATTGTTGTTTACATATTATGTAAACTTATACCTCCTATATAAAACTAATAGCGGCGAACGAAGTAAATTAACACCAGTGGCAGCCAGCGGAAGTACAAAGTCCAGAACAGAGCTGAGAAAAGGAAAGAAGATAGATCCAACACGAAAGGAAAATGACGTAAATATAACAGGTGAAGGTACGTCACAACATATGTATGAAGCAATAACACCAAGCCAGAGGGGAAGGAGAACCCCAGTAATGTTACGGCATACGTCATCGCCAAAGAAGATAGTGTCACTGGGGAGAGAGGAGAGGGAAGCCTCACATGTCCTTGCAGAGAAGGGGAAAGAGGCATGGCCACAGTGTGTAGTGAGTAATGGTAAAACACATGTGGCGCAGAAGGGAAGTGGTGTGTATGTGTCCTTGCAGAGAAGAGGAAAGAGGCGTGGCAACAGTGTGCAGTGAGCAGTGCAAAAAAGCATACATCGGGGAAGGGAAGGGGAGAGAATCGTTGGAAAAGTGGGGAGTATTTAGAGGAAGAAGGGGAAGAAAACATTATATCATCACCGCATGGAAGTATATTGGTGCTCCAGAAAGAAATGCAAAAATCAGTGGAGGGACTCAAACTGAGAAGTAAAAAAACTTTAGAGAGGTTTACACCTTTCCGTAATAGAATGGGATCGCAATAGCGGCCAACAAGGAGATTGGGATTTTGGAATTGTGAAGGCCAAACTGGCTGCTTCACAATTCCACAATCTTGGATTGTACCATCTTCTAGAGAAAGATTAAATGTTAAAGGATAAATATATGAACATAGAAATCATAATAATGGGGACTTTAACATAGGAACAGGTGAAAGAGATAAGCAGAGAAAGTAATTAAAATTATTAGAGAAAATAATGTGAGTAAAATATGGAAGGGTATAAAAAGAATGGAAGGGTATGTAAAGAAAAAGAGATTAGGAGAAAAGAAAGTTTATGGTATGGAATGAATAAGAATAAATGGATATGGATGGTTAAAAGAAGAAAATAATGTAAATATAAATAAATATAAGAATTACTAATTGTATTAACATGTAATAGTAATCTGAGAAGGCATCTAATATGTAATAACTTAATGCTAAATAGATTAGTATATTACTATTATAATCAAAGGAGGGGAGATGACTATAAAATGGCCAGGGCCAGAAGCAGTCACTCCCAATATGATTGTAATTATTTTGGCACTCAATAAATATTACATTACATATAAAACTAATAATTAAAATGAAGTGTTTAAAACAGTGGAGCATGTCAATAAGATGTTAAAACACTGTTCAGCAGATTAAAAACACTTTTTGCTCCACTTACTTAAAATTCTATTCGAACATGTTTGAAAGAGACGTGCTCTTCATCGTCATCATAAATTATCAGGAGTTTACTGCATCAATTGTGAAGATTGTCATAAAATATATGTTGGGAAGACAAAGAGAAATTTGGAAACCAGATAAAAGAACATTTCAGAAATATAAAATATAAACAGACAGATAAATCAGCTGTAGCCCATCATTTTTGGTCACATAATCATAATATTAGTCAGGAAATCAAACTTTTAAAACCAGCCAAGAACCATAGTGAATTAATGGTATGGGAAAATATATACATCATTAAAATCATAAATCGAACCATGAATTTTGAAACACCAATGATGGACGATGTCTTACAACTGACCAATAGAAAGAGAGGCATACCGAGCAACAAGGAAGTGGAAGAAGTTACCTGACGTGTACATCAGTCGGCCGGCTCGCTGAGGATGAAGGGCATGTCTCTTCGAAACATGTTCGAATAGAATTTTAAGTAAGTGGAGCAACAAGTGATTTTAATCTGCTGACCAGTGTTTTAACATCTTATTATACCTCCTATTTTCTTTATGTCATAATAAGTCACAATATTTTCAATTAAAAGCTTATAAAATGTTTTAAAGCATTCTTTGAGGCTGAAGGTTGGCAATTACACATATTCATAATAATTTTGATTTATTAACAATGGCAACTCCTTTGAACAAATTAGCATACTACTATTCCATTAATAAATTGCTGCTTCAGATGTCAAGACTCTCAAATGAACAACATGATTGGGCGGTTTTAAGTAATTCAATAATATTCATTTTGTCAACAGCAGAGCCATTGGCCTTCAAGGAAAATGTATTGGATGCAGGGGAACCCAAAATAGAGAATGTAATGGGAAGTAGACAATTATCATCTACTGATCGCTGGAAAAGAGCATACTACTATCTCTGGAAAGACTTCACAATGGCATATACTAACTTGTATGTTGTAAAGTGGTCCTTCTGGTGGGCCCTTGCTACATGTGGATATCTACAAGTAAGTGTCAACATCTTTTGTCTTACTAGTGCTTTAAGTATCATTATTGCTTACGTAATATGTTTTTACGTAAATTATTAGAACTTGAAGATCTTATATTGTGCTGCTTTTGTTTTGTTTGGTTACATAATTTTAACTGCCCCACGTATGGGAGCCAATTTGCGATTGTATTTATGTTCTATTTATTTAACATTATTGTAGCCCCACGTTGTGGTAGCCAATTTGTAACGGTATTACTTACAAATGTTTGTTTACATCACGTGTGTTGAAGCCATCTTGTGACGTCATTCATTTGTTCGGTTTGTAGCTCCATCTAGTGTTAGCAATTTGTGGTACCTAGTATCAGTGTTTGAAAGAATTTTAAGTTTTGTTAACTGTCCTCCGGCTAGCTATTATCTTATCTTGGGTCGAACATGTGTCTTGATCAGGGTTGTGTAAACGGAAAGGAATCTTTTATCCAAAAAGAACACTGATTAAGAAATTTGTTTTATAATTTTTATTGTCGAACACGTTCACTATCACTTTTACATATTGATCTGGATACTCGCCAAACTGAAACTGTTATAATAACTTCTTACTGATCACTTTTAATCAACGTACTTCAACCTTTTGTATAATTAACTTTACCATATTTTAGATCTTTCATAATTCTGCTGCGCGTAACTTGTGAATCTATATCCGATGTATGACGAACTGACTGACTGAAGACGACGTGTAGTGTACACAGATTTTTGATGAACTGAGCATGAAGCTACCTCTAACCTACCCTATTTATAATCCTGCATCCAGATACGCCTAAAGATTATAACTGAACTGCAATTGGCTAATAAAACGCGCCAACATTAGCGTCTATTTAAATATCCAATGAAAATTATGAATACATATGCTTTAGGGAGGAAACATTCCAGAAGTTTCTACCGAAAACGCGCCAACATTACGTAACTTCCTCGTTTCCAATAATGATAAACAGCTCACCCCCTCGCTGCATTATTGCGCGCTATTATTGACAGTTTCAGTAAGGCATTATAAATTTACTTCCCAACAATATTTACAATTAATAAACATCTGAAATCAATGTCACATAAAATGCATATTCATATTACAATCATTATTTACATTTAAGTAATTTGTGATACAAATTACTGCATCATATGCCCCACTAGAAACATAATTATGAATATTTACAACTTGTTTGGAAATTTTATAATTGGGTTTTTAGTCTCCTAAATCTTGGAACACACGCTATCACTTTCACTTAACACTTCACACGTATTTAACACACGACATATTTTTTTTATTTATTTTTTTTTTTTTATCTCGCCACTACTTACTGGCTCTGGTTTAATTTGTTTAGATATTAATCTGACATTACAATTTTTTTTATAGCAAATACTGTACCCTGAATTATTTAATTACTGTTACCAAATTGTTTACTTTCTTAAGTTGTTGACAAAAATTTATACATTTAAGATTTTTGTAATTATTAAACATTTTTACCAAAACATATTCACCCTCTACACAAATATATTTTATATCTTTTAAATCTAGACACTGTTTCACATTTTCTGTTTGCTACATAAGTATTTGTTTTTAATTATTTTTACCCATTTTTATTATTTTGTACTTTATTTTAACAATGCTCTTGGAAATGTATTTACGTACTTTTACTTTAATATCATACTAAGTTTCAATTATTACCTTCTTTTTTTTAAATACTGTTACAGTTACTAAAAATAGTTATTTTTTTTTTTTTTAAATATTTATTTCTCCCTTTTTTTTTTTTTTTTTATTAAATTTCTGTTTTCTCATGACATATACATTTAGTTAACCCTCTTACGTTCCAATACATTTCTCTGCAAGTCATCTTTACCTATCCAGCATTTACTTTACATCTCATTGCTATTTACCCTCCTGGATCAAATTGTGTGTGGCTAAACATTACTCGTAGCCGTATCCTAACCTTCAAAAATTTGTTCATGAATAACCTCTTGTATTCATATGAAATTTCGTCCCATGATAACATCTGAAAACAATCTAAAGTTTCTTGAACAACAAATCTTTTAACAACTGTCATTTTCAATTCTTCTACTATCTCTTTAATTTGAGAGTACTCTGACAAATCTGTACTAAACTGTACTGGACTGGAGTTTTCATTCTGAAAAGCTTGGTACTTGTTAATTTCAGAAGTTAGCTTTTGATTATTTATAGGCAAAACTTTAACTTCTTTGTACAATTTATTTCTTTGCATTACTGACTCCTCCTGTATTTCTGATATTTCCCCTCTGAAATGAACTTGCGCCTGATTCACATCTACATTCATAACCTCTTTCATCTCTCTTATCTCACTTGAAATGCTACTCATTCTACTACCTGACTCTATACATTCTACATCAACATGTTCATTTTTAGTATTAACCTCACTTTCTTTGTTACCTATTTCCCTGCTCATATCTGACATTTTCCTTGAAATTTCTCCTATCTCACTTGCTATTATTTCCTCATTTTCATCTCTCATTTTTGGCATACTACTATCTAGCTTCATAACTTTCTTTTCAATTTCTTCACTGCTTTGATCTACTTTTTGCTCTAATATCTCATTTTTCCTACCAATATCTGTTTTGTTCAAAGCTCCTATGAATATGTTCCCTTAATTCCCTATAATTTTTTTCCATATTCTCATTAATCTTTATCATATTCTCATTCAAATTTTTCAGCATTTCCATAATTTCCTTCATCATACCAGCATCAATAGTAATATTTCCTGCTATTCTATTCTTACTTTCTGCACTAACATCCTCCCTCCTATACTACATCGTTTGAGCTTTTTTTTGTAACCTGTATTGACTTACAGCTAACTGTTACACTATCCCCTTCCATCATCGTTTCTTCAATATTATTAGTAGCCATTGTTTTTGTTTTCTAAAAAAAAATTACGATACTCTGACCTTTGTGATGCTGTCTGTTGCTGTTACATTGATGTCCAGCTTCCTGCCCCTCTCTCCTAGGTTTGTATGTCACTTCGATGAATCTTCGTCGTTTTGTTGTCCTGTAGTTTGAATTTCCCTCTTGCCTTGTAATCTCGGAATTACGATCGTAGTCTGTCGTCCCTGTTGTTTCTGGAATCTGCGTCTTGTAGATCATTTCACTGCTGCATTCGTTCCACGTCCTGGTTCCTTTCCTGGTCACTCTGCTCCTTCCTGGTTATGCTGATCCTTTCCTGGTCATCGTGTTCCTTTCCTGGTCACTATGCCCCACGTTCTGGGTGCCACTTTATAGTAACATTATTTGTTATTTGTTTGTATTTGTTAGCCCCACGTTGTGGCGCCAATTTGAAGTATCATTATTGCTTACGTAATATGTTTTTACGTAAATTATTAGAACTTGAAGATCTTATATTGTGCTGCTTTTGTTTTGTTTGGTTACATAATTTTAACTGCCCCACGTATGGGAGCCAATTTGCGATTGTATTTATGTTCTATTTATTTAACATTATTGTAGCCCCACGTTGTGGTAGCCAATTTGTAACGGTATTACTTACAAATGTTTGTTTACATCACGTGTGTTGAAGCCATCTTGTGACGTCATTCATTTGTTCGGTTTGTAGCTCCATCTAATGTTAGCAATTTGTGGTACCTAGTATCAGTGTTTGAAAGAATTTTAAGTTTTGTTAACTGTCCTCCGGCTAGCTATTATCTTATCTTGGGTCGAACATGTGTCTTGATCAGGGTTGTGTAAACGGAAAGGAATCTTTTATCCAAAAAGAACACTGATGAAGAAATTTGTTTTATAATTTTTATTGTCGAACACGTTCACCATCACTTTTACATATTGATCTAGATACTCGCCAAACTGAAACTGTTATAATAACTTCTTACTGATCACTTTTAATCAACGTACTTCAACCTTTTGTATAATTAACTTTACCATATTTTAGATCTTTCATAATTCTGCTGCGCGTAACTTGTGAATCTATATCCGATGTATGACGAACTGACTGACTGAAGACGACGTGTAGTGTACACAGATTTTTGATGAACTGAGCATGAAGCTACCTCTAACCTACCCTATTTATAATCCTGCATCCAGATACGCCTAAAGATTATAACTGAACTGCAATTGGCTAATAAAACGCGCCAACATTAGCGTCTATTTAAATATCCAATGAAAATTATGAATAAATATGCTTTAGGGAGGAAACATTCCAGAAGTTTCTACCGAAAACGCGCCAACATTACGTAACTTCCTCGTTTCCAATAATGATAAACAGCTCACCCCCTCGCTGCATTATTGCGCGCTATTATTGACAGTTTCAGTAAGGCATTATAAATTTACTTCCCAACAATATTTACAATTAATAAACATCTGAAATCAATGTGACATAAAAATGCATGTTCATATTACAATCATTATTTACATTTAAGTAATTTGTGATACAAATTACTGCATCATTTCATAGTTAAGTTTGTTGCCTTAATTTGATTTGGCAGACCACATTTTCCTGCTACATAAACTACAAACAATGGGAATAAGGGGGAATATCACTAAATTGGATTGAACCGTACTTAAGTGATTGGAGACAGACAGTGCAAATAGTATATAAAGATTATGAAACTAGGTCGATAAATTGCAACTAATGCAAGGAAAAGAATGTAAAATTAGGGGTGCCACAAGGCTCTATCCTGGGGCCAATTTTATTCTCAGTATATATCCATGATTGATCAAATGAATTAAATAATGCCAGTACAATACTATATGGTGATGACACAAGTCTGTTATTAAAGATAAAAATGCAAACAGCCTACATAACAATATTACTAAATCATTTAATCCACTCTTAGGGTGTTTTGAAAATAACAAGCTCATAGTAAATGAGGACAAAACATTGGCAATGATGAACACAATTATTTCCTGGGCTTGTAGGCCATGATCTAATGGGTTTTGAAGTTCTGATGTTTCACCAAGGACTGCGCTTGGCATATTCATGGTGATCTGTTTACTGGCCAGAGCTCGAATGAATGTCAGCAGAACATGAGCTGGTTATATATGGGCGATGGGTGGTGAGCAGAGCCTAACCTGGAGCTGTGCCCTGATTGACCAGTGTCCCTCGATGGGCGGACTTGCGAGTAGCATTTATTCCTACAGTTCTGCGGATTCTTTTCTAATACTGGTATCCATGCTTTGTTTAAGCATAGGGCTTCTTCTTTCCAGTTGAGGTTGTTTTTATGTTTATAAATTTCTATGGCCTCCTGTAATCGAGCATGATAGCTGACTGCTGAAGACAGAATCTGAGTTCCTTATAGCTGATATCATGTCCAAATAATAAGAGTGTTCTGCCATGGCAGATTTTTCCGTTTGTTCCAGTCTACTATATCGTTTGAAAGACATATCTCAAAGAAAAATCTCAATTTAATAACTCAACTCAAATAAAAACTCAATTTAATTTTCAAGAAGAAATGGAGAAAAAACACCTATTCCACTGTCCGACTTTTGATGAACATATCAGCCTCTCATCAAAATACTGGAGTACAAGGGAGCGAATGGCTTCATTGCCAACTGAGCAACACTAGATACCAACCAACCAACCACATTTTCTAAATGCAGTTCCATTACTACCTCCAGTTCCTCTAGTTATACCAAGTGTCATTCCATTATTAATAGTGTACATTAAAGTTATTTGTAGTTCTTTATTGCTCTCTGTTAATTTCTACTGGTGTTTGCTGTTCTTTGTAGTTTTTGCTACTATTTTTTGAGGCAATAAGCAGCTTTGAGTTATATATAAACAGATTTATAAGTGATGCTTTCACTAGAAGAACTAACAGATCTGAGAGACTCAGGACACACATTTGTTGGAATTTCTTCTGGTTTCATTTTCCCAGCTTGCAACTATAGATAGTTCTAACAGCTGTTTCATATCAT
This sequence comes from Deroplatys truncata, assembly GCA_030765065.1. NCBI lineage: Eukaryota > Metazoa > Arthropoda > Insecta > Mantodea > Mantidae > Deroplatys > Deroplatys truncata. Next base: position 167,734,940 of record CM060988.1, on the reverse strand, counting down.
GGCTGCCTTGAATAATTTCTGCAGTGAAGAGTCTAATATGCCATCCCCAGGGTGAGAACAAGAAAGTTAAAACTTGACCAAATCTTCTTTCCAGTTCCCAGAACTCGGTAAAGCTTCCTGTTTGCGAACATTCACTTTATAATAAATTAATTTAATTATTGAGCCAATTTGTAACACTACATCACTTTGATGGCAGATTGAGTCACACTTTTTTTACACTCACCTTTACTAATTAAAAGTTATATAAAACAGAAACGTTTTTGAGGGCATTTGTCCTCATCGTCAGCGACTGGGTGACTAAAGGTCGCTTTCTCCTGTGTCCTCTTCTTCCTCTTCCTGCAGATTCTGAACCTGTTGCCATCTGGTGTTGGGGGCACAAAATTTAACGCATTGCTCACAGGCAGGATTTCAAGATTAATGACGTTGCCGTTTTGATGATGTGTATTTTTTCCCAGATGTTCAATTCTATTGGTGTGGTGAGGGGTTTTAACAACTTTATACTTTGGCCAATGTTGTGGTTTTCTGTCCAAAAGTGGTGTGATACAGCAGATTTCTCTATTTGTTTTAGTTTTATGTTCCTTTGGTGTTCCTTAAGTTTGGTTTCTAAGTTTCTTTTAGTTTTTCCTATGTAGTATTTCTCACATTCATCACAACTAATCTGGTAAATTCTGGATTTTAATGTGTTTGGGATGGTATTTTTGAGAGGTGTGTTTAGCAAGTTCTTCAAGCTGAATTTGTTCTGTGGAGCTAGTCTTATGTTAAATTTGTTGAAGATTCGTTCATATTTTCTAAAGGCCCAAGGGTGGTATGTGAATTTCTTGTATTTCTAATTTGTGTTTGAGAGAGGTTTTAAGAGTGAGGGAATGTGAAATTGCCTTGAGTTTTTTCTTCTTGTTTATCATGTTCCTAATGAGATCTGAGTTGAATCCATTAGTTACTGCTATTTTTTCTATATGTTCTTCTTTGCTCAAGGGGACGCTATGCAGCCGATGGATCAAACTTCTAAAGGTGGCTAGTTGGTGTGAAGTTGGGTGCTTATATAACGTTTAATTAGTGAAGGTGGGTGTGATGATGAATACTTCACTGTTAATAGTGCTTCTGTTCTTAATCTTTAACTAGATCACTTACTTGTAAGAAAGCGAAAACATGTTTCAGGAGCTAATTGCTCCCAGCCTCAGTTCCTTGGCGACTGCCTCTATCATTCGTCCTAGCTGTTAGCTTGATCTCTGGTGGCGGTTGGAAGAACTTCTTCAAAAGTAATTCTCCTGGCGGGATTTCAAAATTATAAATGTGTTTCTGTTTTTCCATATATAAATGTTTTCCCAAATTGTAAGCTCAGTTTTCCCTGAAATGTTTTTTAGTATTTTAGGGTTTCTGCATATAGTGTGCTTGCATCTCCAAAAGTGCCAAGCTACTGCCGATTTTTCTTGCTCTTTTTGCTTTATGTAACTGAAGTGTGCTTTTGCTCTTGTTTTTGTTTCTTTTGGTTTTCCCAATGTAGATTTTTTCGCAGTCATTGCAGCTGATCTGGTATATTCCTGGTTTGTTCTCCTGTGGGATGTCATCTTTTAATTTGGAGTTTAACAAGTTCTTGATGGTGTAATTGTTTTGGGGGGCCAAAGAGATGTGCTGTTGAAGATTCTCTGGAATTTGTAGAAAGCTGTTGGGTGGTTGTGAATTTTTTGAAGATCTTCTTTTCTTTTTCAGCATGGATGAGTGTAGTAGCTTCTTTTATTCTCTTTCTGCTCATGACTCTGTTTATTTTCTTATGTATTGTTTCTGGTCTAAATCCATTTTCTGTAGCTATGTCCAATATGTTGTTTAATTCAAATGCATATTCCTCTTTGTTTATGGGGACGTTGACGAGTCGGTGTGTCAGACTATTGAGTGCTGCATGCTGGTGGGGGACCGGATTGAAACTGTTTTGTTTTATGTAGCTATTTGTGAGTGCGGGTTTCCTGTAGATGCCGAATGTTAGGTGGTTTTCTTTCTTGATGATTTTAAGGTCAAGGAAAGGGAGTTGTCCATTCCATTCTTTTTCCATTGTGAAATTTATGAATTTTTGTTGAAGGTTCAGTAAGTTTAGTGCATCTTCCAAGTGTTTTTCCGGGAGTATTGCAAGAATATTGTCAACATAACGGTACCAATGTTTGAATATCTAGGAGAAAGCCTTCGTGACCCTTGTTTCTATATTGCTCATGAAGAGTTCTGCCAGTAGTGGTGAAAGTGGACTGCCCATAGCTAATTATAGACACATCATTATCACAAAGTCCACCAGAAGCAATTTTATATTAATTTTAACTTTGTTGTTCTCGTTCTGGTTTCCATTCTCAGTTATATGAACCATCCTGTATTCCCTATTTTTTTACAAAGTCCGGAAAGTATGAATGTGTGAAGTAATGGTCCAATATGATTGGAGTAGCTAAATGAAATTGTAAAAACTATGTTACCTATGATAGAGAAGTAAAATCTGTTGTGTATGAAATTAATTGTGTATGTCTATCTTTTCTCTTTAGACACTGAATTACATTCAGTTAATATGGGAAGAAATCATCAAAGACAACCACCAAACCAGTGCACAGTATAAACTTCAAAATGGGGCTGTAGAGGCAGCTTATACAATAATTGGTAGGTATGTGTCTATACATCATTGTTTAGTTTTTTTCAGTGACCTGATTTTATTATACGAGGGCTGATCAACAAAGACTGAGACTGATTTTTTTTCACAGATGTTTATTACTCCAATTCAATGTTTACATGATCTTTTTCAAAATAGTCCCCTCCTACTTCAATGCACTTTTTATAGCGTCTCTGCCAGTCCTTGAACACGTGCTGCAGACCATTCTTTGTCAGGTCCTTGAGAGTCGCCTCACTTTTCTTGAGCACTGCTTCAGAGTTCTCAAACCGAATACCCCTAAGCTTTGCCTTTAGTGATGGGAATAAAAAAAAGTCACAGGGTGCAAGATCGGGGCAATAAGGTGGATGTGGTACACAGGTAATGTTGAATCGAGCCAGAAACTGCATGACTTGATTTGCAACGCGAGGCCGTGCATTGTCATGATGAAGTTGCCACCCAGTCCGAGAAAGCTCTGGTCGTTTCTTTGCAATGTGCTTCCTCAGTGTAGCCAATACTGATGTGTAGTATGCTGCTGTAACAGTAGTGTGAGGGGGAACTGCATGCTGGTAAATCATTCCACTACAGTCAAAAAATGTGATCATCACTTTCCCTGCAGATGGAACAACTTTTGCCTTTTTTGGTGTTGGGAGAACCTGGCGATTTCCACACTGTGCTGGCTTGTTTTCCTTCAGGATCATAATGATGCAGCCATGACTCATCACTGGTGATAATCGATTTAAAAAATGCAGAATTTGATTGTGCTGTACTGCTCCTCTAATGTCACCTCCATTGTCTGGTATGCGAAATGCACATAGGGTCTACAAAATAGAGCATTACTACCAACCTACCAATATGAGAGTGCTGCCGCCTACCAACATTATACATAAAAACCCGCTCTTTTCAAATATTTATGTTACAGATACGAAACTATCACGGAAGCTACAGGAAAAAATAAGTCTCAGTCTTTGTTGATCAGCCCTCGTATGTGTGTTGTTCGCAGCTACTAACATTTCTACATTTAGTTCAATTGAATGGATGCTCACAAAAACAGACTACAATTAAAAAAAATATATATAGCTACATGCTTCAATCTACTGCAGAAATTGCAATACATCCTCTCTGAGTTTGGCTAACCTTAAGGAAATTTATGTGATATAAGATACATAGCTTGTAGTTTCATGAGTTTATTGAAAACATGCCGTTTTGTTTTGTTATAACAAAATTAGGCTCACTTGGTGCTTTAGCAGCAGGCCACACAGATGGCATAACTGTGCAAGATGGCTATATTGCTATTTTATTCCAATGTATACTAGAATTTATGGGCAATTTGTTTTATTAACATTTGCAAAGGCTGACTTTTCTCTATTCTGATAAAATGGTTAGCCTGTTTTTTCAAGCACCCATATAATTAGATTAATTTAACTAATTTAAAGCTTGGATATCTAAAATATTATGAAGGGTTGCCCCACTTAAGCTCGGATGACTTTGAATCGCCCTCCTACTCCTGTCATTGGTCAAACTGCTTATGTTTATTATTGCATCAGCTCACTGCGAGTGCAAGCTGTCTGCTGGGCCAGTCTGAGGCAAAGTTTACGCGGAATGGCTTCAACAATCGCCGACTTGTGGCAGGGGTACATTGTTAGGCTTTCTGATGCCGATTACAGCCTTTCAATGATAGTGGAAAGGCGCAAACAAAAATGTCTTACCATAAGTAAGTCTCGTGTGGGGCATATAAGATGCATAAAAATGGATTCCCACCTGAGGTTCATTGAGCAAAAAAACTAGCAAGAAAAAGGCCACAACCAACATGACCTAAAGCAGTAGTAGCCAAGGTGAGTGTAACAGTGACTCACGAAAACCCGCCAACCCAAAGAAACATTTCCAGCCGCATTGGAATATCCAAAGGGACCGTCTACCAGATAACGGCGCCTTAAAGCATGTGGACATGCCTTGAAAGAGCGGCACATCAGAGAATGCTTCACCAACGCAAGAAAACTCTATGAATACCACCTGGCAGGTAAAAAGTGGCAATGGACGGTTTCTTTAGATGAACCATGGGTTTATCTAGGCGACACAAAAATACCCAGAGCCATGATTACCATCAAATGGGCCAAATGGGGCACTCCAACTTTATTTGGCAGAACAGAAAAAAGTTTCCAAGAGTTTCATGGTGGTTGCAGGTTATTGCTCTCGGGGGAAACTCGGCATTCATAGAGTTGCCAACAATGTAAAAATTAATGCAGCCTACTATCAAAGGAATGTTATGGACCCAATTTTTTATAAAGAGATTCCTCGGTTGTATGGTGAGGATGCCCCAAATGTTTGTATGCACATGGATAAAGCATCCAGTCACACTTCTCGGTCTTCCCAGCATTACTACCACCAGAAAGCTATGGAAACGGGGTCAATGTGATACCATTTAAAAGGATTTTTTACAGATTTGGTCTGCTGAAACAGTGCCTCTCAGCGTCCCACCACAATTGAAGGACTCTGGAAAGCCTGCCAGGAGGAGCAGGCTAACATCCCCCTTCCTGTTCTTAGACGCAGCCTTCTTCAGTGGAAATTGCACCGCAGAGCCATAATTAAAGCCCGTGAAAATCACACCGAACACAATACATGGTGGCGAAAGGGAATCTTGCCATGAAAAAACATAAGCAAAAACGTCCGAGCTTAAGTGGGGCAACCCTCCATAATCAGCTATTGGCAGAGGCTTTACATGTATTTTTAAAAAATCTTATGTGTTACATTCACATGAATTTCTGTACCCTCTTTTGTTTATTAGTGGCTATACAAATTACTCTTACAAAAGTTTATTTTCCTCTGTACTTCATTTTAATTGAGATAAAGCTTTCTGGAAATAGCTGCATTACACATTTCTTATAGATACAAAGGGAATAGCGATAGTCTGATCTTAAAATCCCTTACTCTTTCCATGACATCATGAGAAACAATTGAAAATCGACAGGACTTTAAAAGTACGGCTAAGTATTGAACAGTTCGAATCATTAATATCTCAGAAATGCCTGATGCACAAAAAAAATTTATTTGAAATAAAGTGTATGTTTTAAAGTGATCTACATTTCTTGTGTAGTACGCTTTCATCTATCACTTAATGTTTACCAGTTGTACAAGATTATACAAAATTCCTTCCGAATGAAGAGGACTAAGGTTATTCCCAGAAAATTCAAAATATAAATTTAATTTTCATGTAAACATCTTATGGTATTTTAATTAAAATTGTTAGAGCCATTTTTTAAAAAATAAAGAATTGAAAATCTTTCATGTAAAGGGTAGTTTCGGTTGGAGGAATTTTCTTGAAAATTTTTGTGTTGTATCTTTGGAAGCTAATGAACCTAAATACTAAGATTGGTTTTTAATATAGTCAACTGAAAAATTCAACGCCACAGCCGGGATTTGAACACGGATGCCTTGGTAGGTATGTCTGGGAAAACAACTTGAGTCGATTGGGGAATTCAATGCCCCACCGGCATGTTGTCACAGTAGCTCAATGGTTAGAGCAACCGCACGGAGAGCGGGAGAACCGTGTTCAAATCCCGGCTGTGGCGTTGAATTTTTCAGTTAACTCTATATTAAAAACTTGCCTAAGACCGGGCTAAGGTCTATTAAAAGTATAATTAATTTATATAATAACAACAAAAATAATTAAAACTAAGATTGGTGTTTACACGACTTTTTGTTTTTGAGCTATGTTATTCGCAGACACACACACACACACATGGACTTTTTTTTAAATGCTTTTTTGGATTCAGGGGGCCTCAAAATATGTATTTCCTGTGAAATCTCAGTATCAAATTTTTGAGTGGAATGCAACAATCTCTACCTACTAAATACATGGTAGAGAAAGAAAGGAAAAAAAAAGCTCAAGTGACACATTCACACGACTTTCTCTAGCAACTACAAATTCACATATATCCATTATACAGGGTGAAGATGAAATCACTGAAAATAGGGATTTAAATGAGAAATCAGTTTTTCTCTAACAGTCTTTCCCAATAAATCTCAAAGGAAAATTTTACAAGTCTGTTGCTATAAGAGTTAGAAAGTGAATCAGAATACAGTATTAATTTTTTACTTTCTCTACTACGTATAGTAAGTAGGGGAAGTATTGCATTCCACCCAAAAATTCGATACCGAGATTTCACTGGAAATACATGTTTTGAGACCCACTGAATCCAAAAAAAGCATTTTTGGAAACATGTCCGTGTGTGTGTCTGTGTGTGTGTGTGTCTGTGTGTGTGTCTGTGTGTCTGTGAACAGCATAACTCAAAAACGAACAGTCGGATAAACACCAAACTTGGTATTTAGGTTCAGTATCTTCCAGAGATGCGACACGAAGGTTTTCAAGAAAATCCCCCCACCCCAGACTACCCTTTACATGGAACATTTTTCGAAAATTTTAATTTTCTCAAAAATGGCTCTAACGATTTTGATGAAAATATCATATGTTTAAGATAATGTCATGAGAAATGAAATGTATATCTCGAATTTTCTGGGAATGTCTCCAAAAGTATTCTTTATTGTGAACGACTTTTGCATAACTGGTAAACCGTAAGAGATAGACAGAATTTTACTTCACAAAAAATGTAGATCACGTTAAAATACACAATTTATGTCATATACATTTTTTTGTTGAGTGAACCGTTTTCGAGATATTGCTTGTGATTTTCTTAAATTTTTCAATACTTATACTTTTTCTCAAATTCGTTATTCATTTTTTTTATGTCCTGGACATGCAAAGAGAATGAAATGCGCCACATAGCAACCAGCGTTAAAATATTTGACTATCACTTAAAAGCTACCATATTCCCCTTGCATCTACAAGAAAATTACCAATAAGATTGACATCTCGATATCTCGATTAACATGAAGCATATGGAGAATAGGCGTTTGTAAAATTAGATTGTACAAGAGTAGAGAAAGTCATGTGAGTGTAACACATCAGATTTTTCATTTTTTCTATGTCCTGGACATGCAAAGAGAATGGAATGCGCCACATAGCAACCAGCGTTAAAATATTTGACTATCGCTTAAAAGCTACCATATTTCCCTTGCATCTACAAGAAAATTACCAATAAGATTGACATCTCAAAATCTCGATTAACATGAAGCATATGGAGAATAGGCGTTTGTAAAATTAGATTGTACAAGAGTAGAGAAAGTCATGTGAGTGTAACACATCAGATTTTTTTATTTTTATTTACTAATCATTTCTTTCTATGTGAGTAATCTAAGCTTCCATAATGTGTTTTTCATATCATGATTCTCATTTGTTACAAACTTGTATGTAATGAGTCCTGGCCCACGATAATGAAACAAAATTAATGATGTTAAGAATTAATAAAAGTTGTCATATTATTATTTTATCTAAAATAAACAAATAAACGTACTGCTTTTGGATTCTATTTCTTTTTTAATGCTTTTAAAATATTCTTATAAAATGTATTTTTTAAATTAAGAGTGGAGAAAATTCCTATTTTCAGTGATTTGATTTCCATACTGAATATGCATAATATTACTCATACAGAAAGTACTTCTTCTATTTACGTTACATTACTCATGATATACATATTTTTACATAGGAATGATTTCAAATTAAGAAGTGCTTAGTTATAACATTGGAGGTAGCAGAATTAATTGTTCTTCGACACAAGCCATGTGTTGGGCAGGGTTGGAAAGGTAGCATTCAAATGTCTGTTCATGGCAACATCCATGGTTCAAATCCCGGCTAAAGCATTGAATTTTTTCAATCGCCTGGTTCTACCTTTCCATTGGAGCTAGCATTCAAATGTCTGTTCATGGTAAGAAGTTCTTGGATTGGAACGAAAGAAAGGTGGAAAAAAAGGAATTGTGAACATTAGATGACACATTTAAACTTGAAAAAATTGTAAACATGCAATATGGAATGTTCTGAAAATATCTGATACAATGAAAAAGTTAATTTGACACAAATTAAGCACTTTTATGAGCTCTAAATTTTTTTCTGTGATAAATTTTGGTCTGTTTCTTAAGGTCTCTTAGTTATACAAAATTAATTTAGATAAAACTTATGTTACGCTTGTCATACAATATTTTAATAAATAAAAATAAGCTAGTAAAAGCAAAATAAATTACTTGTATATTATATTTTGTGATACCCAGTAGCAGTAACCTTAACAATGCAAATAATCGAGTAAACAAAGAAAAAGAAGCTACTTGTGGTCAAATGATTGCAAAATATATTCTTCTGAATTTCTATTTAAAAAAGATAAGTGAAGCATTATCCCAAAATATATGATATATAATTTATGAGAAAATAAAAAAAATCTGATGTGTTACACTCACATGACTTTCTCTACTCTTGTACAACTATTTTTACAAACGCTTATTCTCCATATTCTTCATGTTAATCGAGATATCGAGATATTAATCTTATTGCTAATTTTCTTGTAGATGCAAGGGGAATTGGTAGGCTTTAAGCGATAGTCAAATATTTAAAGAGGTGGTTGCTATGTGGAGTATTCCATTCTTTTTGTATGTCCAGGACATAAAAATCTGATGTGTTACACTCACATGACTTTTTCTACTCTTGTACAAACTATTTTTACAAACTTTTATTCTCCATCTATTTCATATTAATCGAGATAAACATTTGCAGAAACGATCTTTTGACATGCAAAGAGAATTACATTTTGCACATAGTGACCAGTTCTAAAAATACTTAAGACGTACTATGTTCCCCTTGTTTTGTGATTGCAAGGGCAATATAGAAATACAGCAGCCTTTAAGCATCGACATGTCTTAATAGTTGGTTGCTAGGTGCAGCACCATTGCCTTTTCCACAGATTAATACTCCTTGCATATCCAAGACAAAAAAATGAATAACGAATTCCCATTTGAGAAAGCAGTATTGAAAAATTTAAGGGAATAACAAGCAATATCTCACAAAATGGTTCACTCAACAAAAAAAATGTATATGAGATAAATTGTGTATTTTAACGCGATCTACATTTTTTGTTTAGTAACATTTTGTCTATCTCTTATGGTTTACCAGTTATGCAAAAGTCATTCACAATGAAGAATACTTTTGGAGACATTCTCAGAAAATTCAAGATGTACATTTTATTTGTCATGAAAATATCTTAAACATATCATATTTTAATCAAAATCGTTATAGCCATTTTTGAGAAAATTAAAATTTTTGAAAAATGTTCCATGTAAAGGGTAGTCTAGGGTGGGGGGATTTTCTTGAAAACCTTTGTGTCACATCTCTGGAAGATACTGAACCTAAATACCAAGTTTGGTGTTTATCCGACTGTTCGTTTCTGAGTTATGCTGTTCACAGACAGACACACAAACACACACACGGACATGTTTCCAAAAATGCTTCTTTTGGATTCAGGGGGTCTCAATTTCCGGTGAAATCTCGGTATCGAATTTTTGGGTGGAATATAATACTTCCCCTACTTACTATACGTAGTAGAGAAAGTAAAAATAGCAAAACATTTTTCATGTAAATAGTAGTTTATTTATCTGACTTTTCATTGTTTAATTATGCTGATATCTCTCTACCTTGCTTTCACCCAAACACACATATAAATGCACACCTTCAGGGTTTTATTTTTGTTCAGGGAACTCAAAACATGCAATGCTGGTGAAATCTTGATATCCAATTTTCAGCTGGAATACAGTATTTACTCTGCCTACTATAGCTAGGTGATAGAGAAAGATAGACATGGGTAACCGAGGTTATTAAGGCATGGACTCCTCTTATGAATGGGAGGTCTGCGGTTCCAATCCTACCAGAACCATCCTCGGTGACTTAAGGTTTTATCCAGGTTTTTCTCAGTTGTCATAACTGACAAATACTGGAAAGGTACCTTAAACTTAGGACTGGAATGTTTCCTCTCCCAATTTATTACCATTTCATTTCATGCATCATTAGAGTCCATCACCTGTTTAAAAAAAAATAGAGGAAGTAAAAATATTCACAGTAATATCACATATAGTTCCTGAGATAATAGGCATAAACCTGAGAAATTTAAATTGGCATTACTGTCTTTTTATCTCCCCCTACAGCACACATTTGTAACTAGAAAACTGCCCTATATTTGTTTTGCTGCAGGTGCAGGCACCTCTCTGGCTTGTGGATGGTTACGACTAAATTGGCAACTGGTGGGTGAAGCATCATTGGCCATCTGTTCTGTTATTGAAGGTGCACTTCTGGTGGTGTCAACAGTTACAAGATCCATGCCATTAGCTTATGTGTGCTATGTGCTCTTTGGTATCATATATCACACAATGATCACAGTTGCTAAGTAAGTTTATAGTAAGTTAGAAACCACTGTTGTTCCTGACAGACACAGGGCAGCATGCATCAACCTAGTAGTAAATTACTATTAAAGTCAACACTCAGTGACTTCCATACGAGAGTAGGCTACTTTCAAAGTATTTTACTCCTTTCAGATACTCCCAAAGTAATTTACTACAGAAGTAAATGTTGAAGAGCACCACCATGTAGTATGTTACTATAGAAGTAAATAGTATACAAATATAGGTTAGAATTTACTCTCATGACTTGGTCGGAGTAACTCACTCAGTGCAATACTGCATTGCATTTGGAGGAAGATATTTTGACGTGTTCGTGGGTTCTTAGATTAAATTAATGATCTTGAAAAGACAACAATGGGAATGCAATAGTGCATATAGTATGGGTAATGTATGTTTAATATTAGGAAAGAATCTTTTACACCCCGTTTGATCCTATTTGGAGAGCATTTACAACAAAACTCGCAACATGAATTGAACTGTATTCACCCAAACTGCAATTGTTATGTGTGTGTGAATGTTTTGTACTGGAACATTTCCGATCTTATAAACATTCATTGTATGCCTGCTGGTTGTATCTTTCATTGCGTTAGAGCACTTTTAAGATTAAGAGCAAGGTACATAAATATATGTACATGAGGTTTGGAAAATAAAAGGCAATTCTTTATTTTCGCAGGTTTTCTACACATTGTGGGTACAATTGACTGCACGCATGTTAATATTTTGTACTATGGTGAACTTTTCCAAAATCGGAAATGGTATTTCTCTACCAACACGCAAGTGATCTGTGATGCAAATATGAAAATTAGGAACATTGTTTCTAAAAAGAATTTTAAGCTGCTCTTCAGTATGTTCCCTGTCACTCGAAGCATTAAACTCATCCTTCATGACTTTCTAGGCATTTATCTTCCAGCATCTTTACATCATGTTTCTTGCACTCTTATATTGTTTAAATTGATTTTCATTATCTCTCCCAACAAGCATTTCTCTGTTTTTCTGACATTCCCCCCCCTTTTCCTATTGCACATAAGCTTATCCATGATCGCTGAAGTAAATCATGCATACAAAATAACACTCCAGAAGTAATAGGCCCTTATTTCCGTAGTCATAACTAAGTAAATTGTAATTGGGCTCTCCAATTTTACTTCCAGAGGAAATTGCTCCCGTAGTAACTTGGAAAGATTCTTTTACATGCCTTTTTAACCTGCTTGGAGACATTTACAACAAAACTCAGACAGGAATTCAGCTCTATAACTCAAACTGCAATTATTGTTGTGCATCCTATGAATGTTTCGTACCAGTACATTTCAGATACTTAAACCGGCATTACAATAAATTTAACGTAATGCGACAGTTTAACACTGTATTAAATGATATTTAGGATTGACTTAACGCGACGTAACTTAAGAGTTTGGCAATGTCAAACTTTTCCTTGCCGTTACGTCAAGCTTGATGTCACATGGTAATTAAAACCAATCAGTGTGAAGCAATAGCTCGAAGTAATAAAAGAACTATCACTCAAGAGTCATTCCCATTACATTAAGTGCATGTCAATTAGACCTTTATTTTATATTACAGCATTTCTTAATTTCATGTCACATTAAGCAAAGTTCATCGTAATCCCGGCATAACAGGCAATCTTATAAATAAACATTCACAATGCATCTACTGGTCATGTATTTCACCGCGTTGTTAGAACACTTTTGAGGTTAAGAGCAAGGTACATGTCTACACATATAAATATACATGAGTGTTCAGAAAATAAAAGGCAATTCTTCTCTACTTTTGCAGATTTCCCACACAGTGTGGGTGGAATTGACTGCACGCATGTTACTATTTTTTGCCCATCCGTGAATATGGTGAACTTTTGAAATCGAAAGGAGTTTTTCTCCATCAACACACAAATGATCTGCGATGCAAAATAAAGATTAGAAACATTGTTTCCAGAATTTTAAGCTGCTCTTCATTATGTTTCCTGTCGCTCGTCCATCACTACTTTCCAGCATCTTTATAACATGTTTTACACTCATATAGCTTAAATGGATTTTCTTTATCTTTACCAACAAACATTTATCTCTTTCACTGACGTTTCCCTCACTTTTTCCTATTGAACATAATCTTATCCATGATTACGTCAAGTAAATCGCGCAAGCAAAAAAATACCTCTGGGAGTAATGAGCTCTTACTTCCGTAGTCATAACTAAAAGAATAAATTGCATTGGAGCTCTCCATTACTTCTGGAGTAAATTGGTCCCATAGTAACCTACTTCCTTAGTATGGACTTCTTTAGTAAACGTTACTTCTGAAGCAATTTACTCCAACATGGTGCATGCTGCCCTAACAGAGAATATGTTGGAAATGGTTAAAACCACAAAAATATTTGACATAAATTGTATGCTTTAACCAGATTTACATTTTTTGTGTAGTAAGATTTTGTCTAGTAAGATTTACTAATAAAATTATACGAAAGTCATTCAGAAGGAAGAGGACCTCACAGGCTATCGTAAAGAATTCAACATATATATATATATATATTGTTTGTGATACAAATATCTTAAACATATGGTATTTTAATCAAAATTGTTAGAGCCATTTTTGAGAAAATAAAAAAAATAATAAAAATTTTCCATGCAAAGCATAGGTGGGGAAATTTTCTTGAAAATCATGTCGCATCCTTTTAAGACCTTGAATTTAAATACTAAGTCTGGTATTTAACCAACTTTTCGTTTTTGCATTATGCTGTTCATGCATAAAACTTTTTCTAAAAATTGATGCATCACATTCAAATGACTTTCTCTACATACTATCATTTATTTTTGTATAGCTTCTGCCAACTGCTTATTTTTCTATCTAATTCATGTTAAATGAGATAAACGTTTGTAGAAATAGTTGCATTACACATTTCACTGTAGGTAATAGGGGAAACTGAATCAATAAATGTTTAAAAGCTAGTCGCTAAATGCTCTTTCCATGACATTGTCAGAAACACCTGAATAGCAACAGCATTTTAAAAAATGACAATTTGTTGAAAATTTTGAACCTATAATAACAGATTTCTTGGAAATGGCTAATGCCACAAAAAAAGTTATTTGAAATAAATTTAAGAGTTCTAATTTTTTATATAGTAAGTTTTTATCTATCTCTTATGGTTTCCCTGTTATACAAAACTCCTAAAGGAAGATATTTGTATACATATGTTTTAAAATACTTGTATGTTAGTGTAATTTTGTACCTTATGATAACTCATTGCAGTTCTGAGGTGGCTAAACACTTGACAGATGACAGCTATGGCCTCATATTTGGGGTAAACACATTTATTGCTCTGGCACTGCAGTCATTGTTAACAGCTATCGCAGTAACTGCCATGGATCTGGAAATTCGTGCACAGGTAAGTTTCTTCTTTAAAATTTCAATAATGTTTTACTTCATGTATCCAATATTGTAATTTAAGTTTAATTATTCTGGTTCTAAAAGTAATTAAACCTGGAAGTAGTACACAGTGAAGCGAAAGTATCATTTTGTAACGTGCCTTCGTTTTATGCCAAGGACACAATCGGCTTATATATGTATCAGCAAAGATGACAGTGGCCTCGGTATTGCACCACAGTGCAGAAGCAGCACAGGATGTGTCACGGGTACATTTATCAGCTGTGAGCTGTCTCAATCGTTGCTTTGTCTTTGTGTTGTAAAGTGCTTCGACATTACTGTATTGTGTGTGATTTCCTTAGGAATGTTATAATCTTATTAATCCATGGAAATGCCTGCCAACAAATTCACACTTGAACAGCGTACTTTTATGTATGATACATATGTGAAAACTGAATCATGTAGACAGGCGTGTAGACAATTTCAGCAGCAATTTCCTGCTTATCCAGTTCTGGGTAGAGACACTGTGAGATGTTTGCTCAATAAATTTAGAACAATGGATCCCTAAATGCTAAAAAATAAAGCTTATAGGAACAATCCTCATACCATAGATGAACTTAAGGACAATATAAAACCAGAAATTATGAACAGTACACAAGAAGAACTTATACGTATGAATGTAATTTCATCCGACGATGTCAAGAATGTCTTCGTACAGATGGACACCACTTTCAACAACACTTATAACAAGATTAGTACTCATTATACATATGTTACTAACACTTGTGAGTAAGTAACACGGGAGTTACAGAACAGAAAACCCCACAGTATAGTAGACTGTGTATGGAGCATGCATTCGCGCGATCCACAGCCTTGGCATAAAATGAAGGCACTGTACAACGTGTTTGCATCCTCAACTATGGTCAACTGCTCAAAACATTTGATTCCTGAACTTAGATCTTGGGAATTCTGCTGGACCACTGGTGAACTTGTAGAGCATATTGTCCTCAGAGAGAGTTTCAAAACTCATTAAATCTGCTTTGTGTTTCCTTTTGAATATCTCCTCCTATGTATCTAGTTCTTTTTGACGTTGAAAATGTTTTAAAAGATAAACAATATTTTCTATGTTGTGATTGTGATACTAAAAGTATGTGAATATTGCTGATTTACTGATAATCACCAACCCCCCTCCTGCCAAAAAAAACTGGAATATACACAATCAAATGTGAAGACTGCAACAAAAACCTGTGTATGTAAGACAAAATGAAACATTGACCAGTTTTGAAGAACACTTCAGGTATACTAAATATAAACAAATTGAAAAAACAGCAGTATCTGCACATTTTTGAAACCATAGCCACAACATAGAAAATAGTAAAATACACTGGATGAAAGTGGAGTCAACCTAAACACTCTTACTAGCTTCACTCACCTATTTATTTTGCAGAACATGTAGCATGAACATCATCAAGGGTATTTTATTAATTGCTTCGCTGTGTGTGATTCCACCACTTTTTGGATAGAAAATAGTGCCTATCTTTAAAAATTGAAATGTAAATTTGATTCAAACTGCATTCTATAAAATGATTATGGTTCCATTTTTAGCTTACATGGAATATTTATTCCCAGTATGCAGAGTTACCGCAATCTTGTATAAAATTCGTGTGGATAAATATCATGTTTCTCTTGAATGATGCAATTGGCAGCCCACCACTTCTACGGCACTGCTATACAAATCTGTTTATGCAGCATGAAGAATTAATAATGTTACGTAATATATGTTTACATACACTTGAAAAATTGTTTTATGTAGTTTGTAACACCCTTTGGGCGTCGGTTTGAATTTTTATGCTTACGTAATATTACTGTTTGAATTGCCTCGGCTGCGTCAGTCTTACTTTAAAGTCATGTATCTTGGGTAGGGCACGGTATGAGAATTATTGTAGACATCACAGAATTAAACTTTTAAATTAACTTCTTTTATTAATTTATTGCATATATTTATAGAGCACTACACTTTTAAAGAACTGTGAGAAACTTTTATGTATTCACTTAACGCGTATATCTGTTTTTACTAATCACCCGTAGAGAACACATTTTTCCATCTGTACTCTACCAAGTCTCGCCAGCAACTGAGTAACCTCAACGGTCAAAATCCTTAAGCTTCGGTATTGCAAGTCTCTGATTGGCTAATTCTAGTCCAATGGAATTTCTGCAGTAAACTTAAAACTTTTCTTTGTTGTTGATTGGCTAATTTAAAACTGTTATAGAATTTATGTCATCTTCGCTCTAATCATCACCAGTACATTTTCAAACTCTAAACACATTATTGCTACAATTATCTCATTATTACTCATTGTTAGCGACTTAAAACTTATTATTCTCACAGCTCTTGCATTATTAGTGTGTGTAATGTATTCATATAACATTAATAAAATATGTTTACAATAAAAATAAGCATTTGCAATGACTGTTACATACAATTAAAATAATTATTGCATACATATGTTTCAAGGCGGGCTGTTGTTGAATTTAATTATAATAAAATACAATTGAAATTATTCAGGTATTAAAATACTGCCTCAGGCATCTGTGGACCAACCCACAGATACTGCTAATGATTGCAAAATAATGCAAAGTGTTGGGCTTATACCTCTCATTATAAAAGGTGTTTGAAATGAAGCCCCTCTGCATGCATGCAAGCTTGACACCAGTTGAACACATTATTGAACATGCGATGAATATATCGGCCAAAATATTGAAAAACACACTTTGAATACTGTCCTCTAATTCGTCGAACTCATGGGGATTTGTTGCCTAAATTTTATCTCTAAACATCCCCTGCAAATAATCATATAGATTTAGATCTGGAGAGAGTGTGGCCAGTTAATTATTCATCAAAATCTGTATGTTGTAATGTGAGGCAGCAATTTTTTTGGACTTTTCTCCATGATGCGAGGGCTGTCCCAGAAGTACGCAACCTAACAAAGAAAACATAAACATTTTGGGAAAAAACATCTTTATTTCTCTACATAGTTTCCTTTCAGCTCGATATACTTTTCCAGCGGTGTTCAATAGCTTCGATACCCTGTTTATGCTGAGAACCATGGAGTTCTGCAACTGCAGACTCCAGCTCTTCACTGTTGGCAAATCTTTTAGCACCAAGCTATTTCTTCAACTTTGGAAATATAAAATAATCGGAGGAGGCTAAATCTGTCAAATAGAGTGCATGAGGAAGCAATTCGAACTTTAACTCATTGATTTTGACCATGACGATAATGGATGTGTGAACTGGTGCATTGTCTTGATGAAACAAGTTTCTTTTCCACTAAATGCAGCTGTTTTTGCTTGATTTTATCATTCAAATGCTGCAATAAGTTGCATAATACTCGCCAATGATTGCTTTTTCTTTTTTAAGTTAATCAATGAAAATTATTCCACACACATTCCAAAAAACTAACGCCGTGACCTTACCTACAAATGGAACTATCTCACCTTCTTTGGAGCTGATTCTCCCTTTCAATCCACTGTTTTGACTATTCCTTCGTCTGAGATGTGAAATGATGCACCCATGTTTCATCCGTGGTTATGAATTGACAAAAGAACTCGGCTTTATTGCAACAAAACATTGCCAAACACTCAACTGAAACATCTTCACGATGCTCCTGGATCCATTGTGAGTAAACATGGCACCCATCTTGCGCATAGCTTTCTCATGTCTAAATTTTCAGTCAGTATGCGATGTACAGCACTTTTTGAAATGCTACGATGTCTACTAGCTTGCGCACTCAGAGTAGAATCTAACTCAACTTTAATATTAGTTGGACTAAGACCTTTCAAATGAAAGTATTGTATCACATAACGATGACATGTTTTATCCATGTTTACAAATTTGTTGAGAGAGCTCTTTATTGATGGCTGCCAAACAATTACTAAGCGACATAGCATCATCATACTTCAGACTTAAGTTATATCAGGTTGGTACTTTCTACCACAGTCATTTAACATAACATAACATCTCAATCTGTAGACCCTATAGTGAGCTAGACCAGCTTAAAGAGAGCTAGTCTACTCTAGGATGTAGATTATGTCATAAATACATAATTACATTGTGTACTTGTATGTAAATAAATTGTAGTTCTTATGTAGAGTACGTTAGAGTTAAAAAAATTTCAAACAATATTATTCATACTTAATGTATTTCTAAAATTCAGTAACGTTTTATAGCCAGCTATTTTTTTTGAATGAAAGAAATCCTCCTCTGTACAGAAGGTGTGAGTGATAAGATATCTTTTCAATGCCAACTTGAATTTATTTTTATTAGTTTTCAGTTCCTTAATCTATGATGGAAGTGAATTAAATAATACTATACCATTGTAGTAAGCATCTTTTTAGAATACTTGTAGGTTATTGCTTGGCCTTGATAGCGGTTGTTGCTTGAAACAACAACCACTATGTATACGTCAAGTTGGGTACTTCTGGGACTGCCCTCGTAACTCCTATCTTTACTTATTTCTCAGTGAAAACTGTTGGCTATGTTTCTTTTTCTTTAATATGGATCCACTTACCAACTTTTATGGTTTGCCCATAAAATGTATTGGAGCAGGGGCCTTCTTCGGATTTTACAGCAAAGGAGGCGTTTTTATGGTTTTGTAAACAGATTCAAAGTGTTACAGATTTTCAGCACGGACAAGATAAAGCATTATGTTGTAACTTAAGATTACAGACTGAATGCACTGCGCTAATTAGTATAAAGTGCTATGATAGACCAGACCTTATCTTTTGTCTGTTCTTCATGATCGTGGTCCCTTCACTGGGCTGCAACAAAATGCATAGCACAGAGATTTAAAATTTGATTGTACTGCTAGTGACTTCTAGTATCCAGCAGTAGGCATGAACATTCAATAATGATTGACGACAATTGTAAAGTCAACTGCATCATGTAAATTGTTTATTTTATTCACATTCTTTTGCTGCAGGAAACCAGTTTCCCATTGTTTGTTTCAGTTTATGTTAAGAAGCATTAAGTATGGATTAGAAATCTGTGTATAGCCTAGGATGTGCCTTAATACATGTTATTGTGGTATCAGGAGGAATTTCCAGTACTACCAGGTCTTCAAGGATTCTTATAAAACAATATTCCCATTTATTTGGGAATTAATTTTTGTACATTTATTGCACTGAACATTTTACACATTCTAAATTTCATGTCATTGTAAAATTATTATGCTTTGCTAGATGAGGGAAAGTTTTACTGCTTACAATTTCAGGAAGTTGGCAAATATGCCCACAGATAATAATCAGATCTGGAGAGTAAGCAGGACAACCGAATTTGTCATCAAAAAGTAATGTGAAGCAATAAACTTCTTTCCACAATAGCTCCTGTATAAATTAATCTTTTCTCAGAAATGTTGTCTATGTTTCTTTTCATCTAGCATGGATCCAGACAATTTAAATACTTCTAACAACTTATAGATTATGGGTTTGTTAGAAACAGGGACACCAAGGAATTTCTCTACAGATTCAAGCTGACACATTGACCCCATTTAAGCAAAATTTAATAAACACGCAGTTCTGTAGTACACACCATGATAACCATACACAGTTGTTGCCACTATATGCCATGCCAAACTATGCTGAACTGAATTGAAAATGCCATTACCCTCCAT
Source organism: Deroplatys truncata (assembly GCA_030765065.1). Classification (NCBI taxonomy): domain Eukaryota; kingdom Metazoa; phylum Arthropoda; class Insecta; order Mantodea; family Mantidae; genus Deroplatys; species Deroplatys truncata. Next base: position 167,714,963 of record CM060988.1, on the reverse strand, counting down.
AAACCTGTTTAAGATTTTGACAACCCAACATATATTTGCAAATTAATGATAAAAACGTGTGACTTGTTAAGTGATCCATTGCAGTGGTGGTAATTATGCAAAATAGGCAATTTGATCGAAAAAAGCACTGTAAGATGTACTTTGTGTATTGCAGAAATATTTCCGCATTATATTTTTAGAATTTTATTAAATGATTCTGAATAAGTGCAGCAGAATCTTGTTTTCTAGGGACCTAAGGACTTTAGGACAACATAGATGGGAAAACGTCTGAACAGAAAACATATGGATAGTGTTATAGCACTGAGATTCTATACATTATCTTTTAAAGTAAGCCTGTCTCACGTTGCATCTTCATAACCTGTGTTTGTTAAGGTTACGTTGTTTAGCAGAGGCATTAGATTATTACAACAGGGCTTTGGTAAACCGATATTGCTTCTTAAATTCAGCATCCCTGTGCGTTTTGAGTGAATACTGCAAATCATGCAAATTTGTTTATTAATGCGCAGTACAATTTCGTTATGAAATTCCATATACTTCATGAAGTTACTTTTATCGTTACTCCGTTATAGGCAGTTGATGCAAGATGGCGTCGGCTCTCCTTATTGCATATAAGCAGAGGTTGGAGCTTCCTTATATGAATAAGCATTTCCTTATTCACCTGAAAGATTAGCATCTGTGTATTGAAAATTACTGCTTAAGGACTTCCTTGAAATAAGTGACGACTATGAATTCAACCCTAAGAAACTTTAAGTAAAGTTTAACGAAAATTTGGGGCAAATGCTCTACTATGAGGAACAATTTTGAAAGTCCCAAATTGTGGGATTGTCCAGCAAAATTCAGGATTGGTGATCACCCTAGATGTATGGCAGAAAAGGAGTAAAATGTCATTAAACTTAGAGTGTTATAATATGTCAAATAAGGTATGCTTTAGAAGTACAGAAGCTGGATTAATTTTGACATTGTGTTAATTTCAGTTCCACGTGTATGGAGGTTACTTTGCTGTGCTCGGATTCATATTTGCAAGTATGGCTGTCTATACACTCTGCACAAAAGGAATCAGCAAACAGCAACTCTGGTTACCCAGAGAACTGCAACCATCACAGAAGGACAACTTATCTTAGTCTCAAGAACTGTAGAAATGGTGCTTTTAAAACACTGATGTGCTTTCAGTATTGTTTTGTTGAGATTTTTATTTATATGTTGAACATAGATTTTATTTTTGATGCAAAACCTTACCAACAGTATTTTTATAGTGTATAGCATAAGGTTTGTAGAGTAAAGTTGAATAGTGTGTAAGTTAGCATAAGTAATCAGAAAACACTGTTAAACAAACAACGTGCAGTTATGCATCAAAACATTAATGTATGTGAAATTTTTGCAGCTATTGTTATTAAGTAATGTTAGAAAAGCTTGAGCCAGTTAAGTCTGCAAAGAAATAATTAAGTTTTAACACAGACAACTTATATAGACTTGCGACGTGGAAAAAAAGAGGGAATGCAATGAGCACTGCTTTGGACCAGCTGACACAACCTGGTGGTGGAGTGCAGAAGCTCATGTCTGTCAATAATGCAGTACTCTTCCTATGTATTTCACCCTCCCTCTAATGTTTTTTTTTTTTTTTTCCCCCTTCATCTCATATGCTCTTTAAGACTTAAAGAGCATATGAGATGCATTTACCAAAAGCAGCCAGATAAATCAGCAGTAGCACATCATTTCTGGTCTTCAAACCATGATATCACTCCAAACATAAAACTCTTAAAACCGATCAACGGCAGCAATGAATTGGACATCTGGGAAAAAATACAAATCGTCAAACACAGAAATCACCTAATGAATTTTGAACTGCCGCCTTTGGAGGTTCATCAGCCCAGCACCAGAGAACACCACTAGCCACACACATTCCCCAGACAATAACCGGCAAAAGGAAAGTTAACATGCTGACGATGGGAGCAAACCATCTCCCGAAATGCGTTCCAGTAAGAACATTTTAGTGATGTAGTATAACAACCTTCAATTCTCTTTATTTTAAATTATGACACATCACAGTTACTAGCTTCTAAATCTTCAAAATTAATTAACATAATGCTGGTTAGCCAACGTCAAAATCCGATGGAGTAAACATTTTATAAATACAGATCCATAACTATTTCCAATTCTTCTAGTAATTCCTTTATTAATAGCATATATTAAAATTATTTGTTGAATTAATTGTTCCTCCAGACTAGTCATGTGTGTAGGACAAGGTTGGAAAGGTAGAATCAGTCGACTGAAAAATTCAGTGCCATAGCCAGGATTTGAACCACGGATCTCCTGGCTATGGCATTGAATTTTTCAGTCGCTGATTCTACCTTTCCAACCGGTCCTACACACCTGGCTAGTGTGGAAAAACAATTACCGTATTTACGCAAATCTAATGCGCATCCCGTATTTGAAACTTTAAATTATGAAAAAAAGGGTTTGTATCGAATGTAAAGCACATCAATGACAGAAAATAGGTAATAGGTATTTTATTTAAATTTATTTAATACGAAAATGGATTTATCGTATATATAAACCATCAGATTAAAGAATTGAAAGTGTCCTATTGTTAGGTGACATTGTTAAAGAACAAAATTAATGTTACACGCTGTTTTTGTACCCTGTTGTTTTGATAACTTCCTTTGTCCCTTTCTCAGTAATAGTGTAGTTCCATGAAATTGGCGTCTCATAAGCGTTGCCTATTTGCCCCATTGAAATATTTTTTTTCTTCCGAAGTGAAATGAAATACCGCTGAAATGTTTGTAGTTGGTCCTCAAAATCCGCAGGAAGTTTCTGGCACATTGTTTTACGGCGTCTTAGAGATAAACCCGTCCACTGCATGAAAAGATCTACCCATCCACGGCTAGCCTTAAACTCTTGTTTCGGAATATCAAGAACTTCAGCCTCCTCTTTAGCTTTCTTTCGTATAGCGTCACTAGTCACAGGTTGCCTATTCTTCCTCCTTTCACGCACAAATTCCAACACTTTTTCTTCAACTTCAGGATGTCTTCCTTTGCGAGGACCAGTAAATTTCTTCCTACTAGCTTTAGTAGCAAATAATGACAATTTCTGTTTTCGCCACAAGCGAACGTTGCTCTCTGATACATTGAACTTTCTTCTTGCTGTTCTATTACCATTTTTTTCAGCATAAAGGATTACTTTATGCTTTAAAGAAGCATCATAAGACTTCTTCTCTGTTTGCCCTTGCCCTCCATATCGTAACTCAATAATAGGCCAATGATAAATGAGTGGTTAGTTTGTCGCGAGTTTCCAGATGCATGTGAACTCCAGCAATCCATTGTGACTTAATAAACAAAAAATTTGAATGAAGTTACTGGCATTCTACACAACGAATTTGCACTCAAATCTAATGCGCACCAGGATTTTGAATACTACATTTGGTCAAAAAAGGTGCGCATTAGATTCACGTAAATACTGTAATTCATTAAAGTCCTAATGGAGGCTAAACTAGGAAGACCGAGACTTAATGTACTTACGGCATTGTAAGTTGCCATTGGGGCATGTCATCTCAAAACAATTTGAGGTCTACTTGTGTTTACCGGGAAAAAATGTGAGTCAGCTGGGGAATTTAATGTCCTATCAGCACAGTGTCATGGTAGCTCAGTTAGGTAGAGCAACCGGATGGAAACTGGAAGGTCCATAGATCAAATCCCAGCTATGGCATTGAATTTTTCTGTCATCTGATTAATCTTTCCAAAATTATTTGTTGTTTTTTGTTAATTTCTGCTTTTTTGAGGTAGTAGTCAGTTTTGAGTTGCATATAAACAAACTACAAATGATGCTTTAGCTAGAAAACCAATGCACAGTGAATCTGAGGTAGTCAGGAGCTGTGGTCAGGATGCAGATTTGCTAGAATTTTTTCCAGTTTCATTTTCCCAGTTTACATCTAGAGAGAGCTGTAGCGACTGTTTCATATTACAGCTGCCTTGAATAATCTCTACAGTGAAGAGTCTAATACGAGGATCTGCTCAAAAAATTGCAGAACATTGTAATTTCATGCCAATGGAGTGTTGGCATCCCTATACACCCTGTGTTTAATGTGTAACTGCCGGAAGTTTCATTATTCTATGTCTGTCAGTTATTCAGTGTTGCATTGAGTAGAACGTTGTGTCACACAGTTTGCGAATTTTGAGATGGCAGAGTTAGAGGAGCAACACGTCTGCATTAAACTGTGTGTGAGACTCAAGAAAACCTTTATAGAGACACACCAAATGATGCAGGAAGCCTACAGTGATAAGTGCTTAAGCCATACTCAGTGTTACAAATGGTTCACGCGGTTTAAAAATGGCTGGATGGAAGTTAAAGGTGACCCTTGTTCAGGACGTCCCTCAACGTCTACCAACGACGCTCATGTCAGGAACGTCAACAAAATTGTGCGTGCCAATCGAAGACTGATGTGTTGCAAGGCCTGCAAGAAAATGTGAGAAGAAAACAACCTCAAATGTGGTGAGACAGTTCATGGCTCTTGCATCACGATAACGCACCTGCACATTCATCCCTGTTGGTGCATTACTATTGCACAAAAAACATTATCACTGTGCTGCCTCATCCTCCATACTCTCCAGACCTGGTCCCTGTGGACGTTTTTTTTATTTTCAAAGTTGAAAACCCTGTTGAAGGGACGAAGATTTGCAACGATACACGAGATAAAAGATAATTCGCAGACGGTGCTTCGCGTGATCCAAAAAGAGATTTACCAAGACTACTTCCGGAAGTGGAAACAGCATTGGGCGGTGTATCAATTGTGGAGGAGAGTATTTTGAAGGAGACCATGCACAATAAGTAAAAGCTAAGCATAGAAGAATGTTGTGGACAAAGTTCCGTAATTTTTTTGAACAGACCTTGACGTCGCAGGAATGAGAACAAGAAAGTTAAGATTTTACCAATTCTTCTTTCCCCTTCCTGGGACCTTGGAAAACTTCCTGTTAATTGTGAACCCTTGCTTTATAGTACATATATTTTAACTTTGTCATTCTCTTGTGAACCAGCCTTAACGCAATCCACAAAGTTAACTTTATACATCCTAAACTTTATTGTTTTTATAACACTCTACTAAATTTTATATATAAAATCGGAATAAATTCTTGTTATATTGCCTTAAATATAAAAATAAAATATCTGACTTTGCATGCTTGTCTGAAGTCTAACAAATGCAGCTTTCAGTCACAATAGCAACAAGGTTGTACAATGTAATGATAAAGCCATCTCCAGACCTGCAGCACTACAGTATTTTTAAATTAAAAAAAACAATTAAACGCATTATCAGAAAGGAATTTTCAATATGATAATTATTTTTGTATACTTTAAATTAATTGTATTAGCATTATATATTTTTTATTATTATAAGTATTACTTTAGTAAAATATTCTTTCATCTCTTTTAAAGTTGAGGTTATGTTACTAAAGAATTTGTATAATATAAGTAGCTTTTATGACCTAAAATTAATGTTACACAGTTTTGCCTTTATCGACACAAATACTTAGTTCATTGCTCTTAAATAATGATACCTTTAGTCTGTAGTTTGTACTGAATATGAGATTTTCTCATTCATGCTAGAAATTAACCATTATTGTTTATTTTACGTAGTATTTCTTTAGTAATAAATTAAATTAGATTTGTAGATTTAACTAATTCAGATTTTTCTAAACTATGTGTTACTTGTCATACCCCAATTCACAATGTAGTGACACTGGTAATGCAACATGCAACACAATAATGCTCCTCAAAATCTAGTGTTTAGAACGAGGCCACACAATTAACGTTGCTGCATGAATCTAAGGCAAAAGTGCTCATGTTTTTGTTGTATTACTTTCTCTACTACGTATAGTAAGAGAAGAAGATCTGCGTGACTCAAAAATGAAAAGTCGGATAAATACCAAACTTGGTACTTAGGTTCAGTATCTTTCAAAGATGCGACACAAAGATTTTTCAAGAAAATCCCCCCCACCCCAGCCTACCCTTCATGTGGAAGATTTTTCGAAAAGTTTGATTTTCTGAAAAATGGCTCTAACAATTTTGATTAGAATATCCTATGTTTAAGATATTTTCATGGCAAATTAAATGTATATCATGAATTTTATAGGAATGTCCCCATAAGTCCTCTTCATTCTAAATAACTTTTGCATAACTGGTAAACCGTAAGAGATAGACAAAGTTTTACTGCACAAAAAGTGTAGATCTCATTAAAACACAAAATTTACATCACATACATTTTTTTTTTGTGGAGTGAACCATTTCTGCGATATTCCTTGTTATTTGTTTGAATTTTTCAATGCGTATACTTTTTCTCAAATGGGAATTCGTTATTCGTTTTTTTTACGTCCTGGACATGCAAAGAGAATGGAATGCTCCACATAGCAACCAGCTCTTAAAAGATTTGACTATCGCTTAAAGCCTACCATATTCTCCTTGCACATACAAGAAAATTAGCAGTAAGATAATTTCTGCAAATGTTTATCTCGATTAACATGAAGTAGATGGAGAATAAACATTTGTAAAAATAGTTTATACAAGAGTAGAGAAAGTCATGTGAGTGGAACATATCAGAATTTTTTTGTATACATTTTACAGGGTGTCTACTGATATTGGATATACTGGAAATATACTTGAATTATTTTTATATACTGGATATACTGAAATTATGCTGGAATTGCTGATTACATACTGGAAAAGTTGGAGGAAATATTCATATAGCATTGATTTATTTAAGATTACATTTTCAGGTGTTTGGTTCTTGGAAGATCTTGTTAATCAAACAAGTATTTTTTTTAATGTTATTGTTTCGCATGGTATCTATTGTTTAATAATTTTTTATCTCTGTGTAAAAATTGGTCAAACATTTAGTTAGTCTTGCACTCCTAACATTTTTGCTTTCTCTACTACGTATAGTAAGTAGGGGAAGTATTGCATTCCACCCAAAAATTCGATACCGAGATTTCACTGGAAATACATGTTTTGAGACCCCTTGAATCCAAAAAAAGCATTTTTGGAAACATGTCCGTCTGTGTGTCTGCATGTGTGTCTGTCTGTCTGTCTGTCTGTGAACAGCATAACTCAGAAACGAACAGTCGGATAAACACCAAACTTGGCATTTAAGTTCAGTATCTTCCAGAGATGCGACAGGAAGCTTTTCAAGAAAATCCCCCCACCCCAGAGTACCCTTTACATGGAACATTTTTCGAAAATTTTAATTTTCTCAAAAATGGCTCTAACGATTTTGATTAAAATATCATATGTTTAAGATATTTTCATGACAAATAAAATGTATATCTTGAATTTTCTGGGAATGTCTCCAAAATTATTCTTCATTGTGAACGACTTTTGCATAACTGGTAAACCATAAGAGATAGACAAAATTTTACTACACAAAAAATGTAGTTCGCATTAAAATACACAATTTATGTCATATACATTTTTGTTGTTGAGTGAACCATTTTCGAGATATTGCTTGTTATTTCCTTAAATTTTTCTATACTTATTTTCTCAAATGGGAATTCGTTATTCATTTTTTTGTCTTGGATATGCAAAGAGTATTAATCTGTGGCAAAGGGAATGGTGCTGCACCTAGCAACCAGCTATTAAGAGATATGTATATGCTTAAAGGCTACTGTATTTCCATATTGCCCTTGTAAATATATATTCCCCTTACATCTACAAGAAAATTAGCAATAAGATAGAGTCTGCAAATGTTTATCTCGATTAACTTGAAGTATATGGAGAGTAAGCGTTTGTAAAAATAGTTTGTACAAGAGTAGAGAAAGTCATTTGAGTGTAACACATCAGATTTTTTTACAGGGTATGCAACATTTCCAGCATTTTGAAGACTGTTACAGGAAAGGCTAAGATAAGAAATACAAAATTTACTGATATTTCATTCCCATTTCTGTGAATATCAGAGAACTTTTAGTCCATTATTATGAAATTACATTTCTAAGAACTAATGGAGGAGAAATCAGCATAAAAAAATATTCTAGATAGTTGTACAATAACTTCATAAAGAGTACAGAGAGTAAATTTAATTAAATCATCATTCAAAATTTAACAAGCCACCTGCTTCATATTAGGATGTAGAAACAAATAAAACAGTACAGACGCTAAGCTAGCCATAACACGCATTTGAATACTGCTGCATTTTTGCTGAATTATAAGTTGATGTAGTATTGGAATTTTGTCAAAACTTACACCAGAAATACTAGAAATATACTGAAATTTTAAACCTTCAAGACAGTAGACACCCTGTTTGAATTCAATTCACTCGGGTAATTTAATATTTCTTCGAAAAAAGAATGCATTTCCCTGGATGATGCCATCTTAACAAGAATATATTCACCATTTCTGTCGATGCCACCATGCTGCGCGGTAAAAGCTAACTCCAATTCAGCTTCCATTGCACAGATTTTGTCGCATTCGTGCTGAATCCCTATTGGTCAATCATCTTGTTGCCACTGTCACTCCATTGCGAATTGGGCATTACAGCTGATTAGTTTAAACAGGTGGAATGGTTTAATGGAAGTTGTGAAGGACAGTCAAATGAAAACAGATCTGACATCAAAGAGTTGCAGAAAATGTTTTTACTTGAAAAGTAACACACCTTGCCTTCACGTTGGCTGCAGTGCCATCATGGCAAAACTTGAAAATTGATGTCAAAGACCAGACCAGAGATGTTTTGGCATAATGCAGCATTCTAGAAACTATTTTCTGGTTAATCTGAAAGTTTTGTTGTCTGAACAGGCTCTGTTCCCAATTAGTTTAAATTAATGGGCCGTGTGAGTCTTCTCATCCTGCAGATTGGTAACTAGGCAGCTCGCTGATTAGGGCTACGGTAGTGTTCGTTGTTAACATGCTCTAGTAGCACAATGGTTAACATGCTGGAAACTCATGGTGAAGGTCGGAAGTTCAAACCACATCTGCGAGTAAGTGCGTTTTTTATTCATTTCTTGCATTTATTTATGATGTTCATTAAAGCATATTCTGACAAGTAACAATTTGTGTTTTAATGAAATTCACATAATTAAGTGAAACGACACTTCCATGCCAAACTATCAGTTCTCATTAAATTTATTAAACATAAAAAAGTACCTTCAAGTGGGTATTTGAACTTGCAACCTTCACCGTGAAGGCCATTATGCACACTATTGCACTACCAGTGCAAGTCTGCACGCAAAGCAGTCATTTTGACCAAAATTGATACGACGTGATGCAATGAACAGTGTTTACAACATAGCCTGTACAATGCCAGGACTGCATAACTTCTCAATCCGTAGATTGAACAGACTCACCTGGTATGTATATATAAAGCTATAAATGTTATAATTATTTGTCACTTAGGATACGAAATTTATATTCAAATTCCATCAAGAAAGTAGTACATTGATGGTAAATCCTATACATCACACTGATAAATATTATAATATTAATTCTAATGTATAATCACTAATTACATTCTATATTTGATTTTGCTGTATCGAACAGTCATGGTAATAAATTACTTATGTACTTAAAGCTGCTGATATGAACCAGAGTAGTTAAAGTAGCTTTATAAAGAAAACAACTTTAAATAAAATTATTCATTGGAAATGTGAATTTGTAGTTTTAAGTTCAGCAGGTAACAAATAAGGAACATAACTTGTTTCTTATGGATTTTTACTGGCCATAAAAGGTACTTAAATATTTTGAGTGAAATAAAACACTGGCATCTGGTGGGTCCTGGTAATAATAACCAGCAAAGATTGTAAAGTGTCTTCAGATGCTGCAGACTATTAGCTCCATTGTATCATCATCATATTCATTGCATTTGTTGTCTCAAAGATGTACAATAGCTATGAAGACATATGGATATTAAAAAAGTTTTTTTAATTATAATATAAATAATAAAATACTGAAAATTGATTGTTCTTCCATTTTTACTTTCTAGTGCTTTCTTTGTAGTAGGTAATGCAAACATTGCATTCCATCCAAAAATTCAATATTAAGATTTCACAGATTTTATTGAGGTACCCAAAATAAAAAACAAACAAATGTTTAGATTTAAGGTCCATGTTGTGAGTGCAATGAGAGAGAGCAACATAACTCAAACAAAAAGTTGGATAAATACCAAACTTAAGTATTTGAGTTCAGCTCTTTCCAAGGATGCAACAAAACATGAAGATTTTCAAAAAAATCTTCCACCTCAAACTATCATTACATGGAAAAATGTTCATTATGTTTGATTCTGTCAAAAATGACTAACAATTTTGATTAAAATACAATATATTTAAAATATTTCTTCTTCTTAATTGTCTATCTCCTAAGCCAAATTTAGCGTAACTTTTTTTCACACTACCGCACCAACTTATGGCAATGCATCAGTGAAATTTGGTAAACAATGTTAGTTTTTTTTATTATACTTAAAACTTGTACTTTCATGCTTCAAAATTGTCTTTTTTATATCCAATAATGGCTATTTAATTGGTTCTGCACCATATAGATAAAGCACTGCACTGAACTTCTTTTTCTCAGGTCCTTTTTTTCAGCATTTTTCACTTTTCAATATACTCCTTGCACCACAGTTATCAACTTGAAATTTTCAGGAGAGCATTAAGAATTATGGATTTAAAAATTGTTGTGTACTGGTTAAAAAAATATGAAATACTGCAGCTGAAATTATTTTCCATAACTCAATGGGTGCAAAGAGCATTTCATGCCATATTAAAAAATGATTAATTATGAATAAAAATTAATATCTTAACAATGGTTTACAGAGCGTAATAAAATTTTGTGTGCACTATATGTTTTATGTTCTAAGCATATGGTAAAAAGGCCAGAGCCATCAGAAGAAAACTGTGGATTTTTTTTATTTTCACCAATGCATTGTCTTAAACAGCTCCTTCCTTTTTTCCTTCTTCCTGTGGGAGACTAATGAATTATCATCTCTTCTCCAAACTTCTGCTTTCATCTCTGTCCTAATAACATCATTCCTTATATGCTGTAATCGAGATACTCTTACACAGAGAGAGCCAAAAAACTACAAACGGCTGCGTGGTGTTTTTCCTCTCCGCGTCCTTGGCGCTCATTGCCATCTGCCGCTATCATAGAAAGGCGCAGGTGAAACCATACAACATTTTTAGAACTACTTTTAAAGGCTTTACTTATCTGCTTTATGAAAGGAGATGCTGAAACTGGTCATCGTCATCCATACAATTTTGGCACCTCTTTAGGAAACTATCCATCACTCGTAGTTCACACTGAGAAATGCTCGCAATTTCTTTGTGGATATTTTGTTCTAATTCTTCCAGCATGTGTAGGTTTGTCTTGTACACTTTATGTTTTAAGTTACCCCAGAGATAGAAATCACAGGGGGTTAGGTCAGGGGCCACAAATCTCTACTAATAATTCTGTCAAGCACACTTTCAATTGTTCTCATCGAAATATTGGCCGTATGAGCTATTGCAGAATCTTGTTGGAAAACGGCAAAATCACGCTCCATATCTGTTAATTCTCTAAAAAAAAAAGGAGGCAAAATTGTATCGCATATGTACGAGCATCAACTGTTAACTCAAAAAAAAATTTGTCCTATAACTCTTTCTCCACTCATGGCACACTGTACCAATTTTTTCATCATGAAGGGGTACTTCATGAACAATATTAGGTTTGTCAGAGCTCCAATAACGATTATTTTGTGTACACACATATCCATGAAGGTGGAACCAAGCCTTGTCCATGAAAACTATTAAATATGGGTCTATTTTGCTATTGTGTTCACTATTGAGACTCCACTCACAAAATGTGCGCCTAATTAAAGGATCACCTGGTTGAAGAGCATGTGCCACAGTTATTTTATATGGTCTTAACTTCAGCAATTTGGTAGCTCTTTGCACAGAGCCATAAGAAATGCCTGCCTGTTGTGAAAGATGCCTAAGTGATTTTTGGGGGGAATTCTCCAAACGATGACCAATGTCGTCTAATGTTTCTTTGGTAAGAACTGTATGCTGTATTTTAGATTTCTTAGCCTGAACACTTCCTGTGGCCTGAAATTTATTGAAAAGTTCACGGTGTGTTGTACGACTGGAACTTTTACATCTGCAAATCGTACTTTCACTTGGCGAGCTGACTGAGTTAACACATACGAATCATAAACGAATACACGCTGTGCAGTAGAAAACATATACTGAGCCATAATATGCTTTGTGACTAAGTACAGGACAAAATAATAAATAATTGTAATAACTGAACTACTCACATCACCATGAACTGAATAGTGCACTTCACACTGCAGAGCAAAAGCATGTCAACAGTGTGACCTTGTTCATAGGAGCAGTACATTATCATGTTTCCACATGCCCAGTGGAAAAACATCGCAAAGCCAGTTAGTAGTTTCTTGGCTCTCCCGTTACTTCTACATAACCCATCCATTTCAGTACCTTGCAACTTTTTCTTCCATCTGTTATTTAGTCTATTACATAACTAATTAAAAATATATTCTGAATTTTCAGGGAATAACCAGTTCATTCTGTGTGAATTTTGAATAACCATCTGAGATTGACAATTTACTACACAAAAAATGCAGATCTCTTTAAAACACACAGCTTATTTCAAATAACCTTTTATGTGACATCAGCCATTTCTAAGATTATTTGAATTAGTTATTCATAGCAACTCTGCTTAAGTTTACATACCGCTGTGCAAATACTATATGAAATTAAGTTATACAGTTTTATCTGTTATTGTTTCTGCAGAAATTGGTGGAAATTATTGGCTGCATTGTGAATGTTACTGAAATACCATATTCCAAGTGTATGCTGCTTCCCTAAAACATAGTACAAAGTAATAAAATCCAACACCAACCGTGCAATGTTTCATACATATATATACACACACACACACACACATGGTAACTTCAGATCTATTTGGCCATTGCCACCAGTCAGTTGTCTGCACATGACATCACTACTTTTTGAAGTGAGTTTATCACTAGTGCCTTTGGCAGAGGACTAGTGAAAGGTGAGTGGGACGGGTGGATGTCAACAGTTCACAGGTCACCTTAGTGAAATGGGACTTGCATCATACCTTTCCAGTATTTACATTTGGAACTTCTTTTGCTTGTGTCTAAACTCACAATCAGCATGTATACTGAAAGGTAACAATTAAATAATTGCACAGTTTTTGTAGCGTAGAGTGTCTTGGCTTGAATGACACAAGTTTAACTTTTGTAATAAAAAACAACTGAAGTAACCTTTATAAATATTTTAGTTGTTTTTCCTTCTTTTGTTAATAAAAAACAACTGTTTTTTGTTTATCATGTTTTGTCTCAGGACTTCTGAGCAAGTATGGAGAAAATCATTCACACAGCAGCCAATATTGTAACAATAGACTCCCTCTTGTATTCTTCCAGTTTGGAAGTAGTATTCCACCATGCAAATTCTGTGATCGATGGTCACTTCCATCTTGCATGCAAGAACGCACAAGATGTCCTAATGAAAAATAGTTCTGTACTGCCACATATCTAGCTGCTTACAAAGCCAGAAGTAGCCCAAGGTTCAATTCTACACTTCTCCTTTCAGACAAGGGGCTCACTGAATGACATTCATTTAAACTAACTGGTGGTAAAGGCCAAATAAATCTGAAAACTCATTTTATATACGAGGGCGAATCAAAAAGTAAGTTACACTCGCTCGTCGCGACAGCACGCTGCGTGTCGTGACCGTGGTCAATATGTAGCAAGCTACAGTAATTGCTGACACGTCCGATAGGAACGGTAACGTGGTATCCTGTCAAGTTGTGTGTGCAGAGCGGGCTAGGCTAGTGGCGCGTCAATTGGATGTTCACTCCATATTGGAGGTGCGTGCAACGATCACATTTCTATGGGCTAAATGGCTCAATTGCACGACATCCATCGTGAAATCACTGCTGTATATGGTGAGCCTGCAATTTCTTGCCCAGGTATTATAAAGTGGTGTACGCAATTTGACACCGGACGCACGGATCTCACTGACGAATATCGCGAAGGTAGGCCCGGAACATCCAGTACCGTTGCAAATGTTGACCGTGTGGATGTGATCATTAGAGAGAATCGGCGCATAACACTGCAGGAAATTGCCAACATGCTGAACATTTCGTATGGCAGTGTGTTCCCCATTGTTCACCATGGCCTTGGATTTCGTAAACTGTGTTCCAGGTGGGTCCCACGGCTGCTCACCGATGTTCACAAGGGACAACGTTTCCAATCGTCACTGGCATTTTTGCAACGGTATTCTGTGGAGGGCAACGAGTTTCTGCGGCGAATCATCTGACGGGATGAAACGTGGGTCCACCACTTCACCCCCGACACAAAGAGAACATCGATGGAATGGGTACACACCACATCACCACAACGAAAGAAGGCCAAGGTCCAACCTTCAGCAGGAAAGATGATGGCGACAGTGTGATTTTGTTGCACGATAACGCAACACCTCACACGGTCCGCCAAATGTCAGAATTGCTGCAGCGGTTCAAGGCAACATCATCCATGCAGTCCAGACTTAGTGCCATGCGATTAGCATGTGTTCGGTAAGATGAATAAGGATCTCGGTGGACGATGATTCCGAAACGATGAGGAAGGGAAAGCAGCTGTATCCAGGTGGTTACATAGCACTGGAGGTGGTTTCTACGCATCTGGAATCGAAAAGTTGGTTGCCCGATCCGATAAAGTTTACAGTCTCTTGGGGACTATGTGGAAAAGTGAACTTACATTGTATGTTGTCATAGCCGTGTTGCCTGTGTATGTGTTTAATAAATGGCTATAACTTGGCAGTGTAACTTACTTTTTAATTCGCCCTCGTATATGGTGTTACAGAATTCAACCAACAAACTTTCAGGGGTTATAAAGAGATGGTGTAGGAACACTTTGATGTAGTACACCTATGTTTGTGATGACAAACTTTATTTCATTTGAATATTCATACTGATAAATGCAAATAAATAAAGACGTAATATGAATGCAATACTAATTTCCAATCTGAAACAGCAACTTCTCCTCACAAGTACAAAAATAGATACCAATGCATGTTTATAAAGTTACAAGCTTTGTTTTTTCTGGAAAAATGCTCTATCAGCAAGGGCCAGTGCACCACTGGTCCCTCCAATTTAACATGGAGAATCACAAATATCAGAGAGAGGCAAACAATGGTTTGCTGTAGTACTAGTGCAGTCATTAGCATGCTCGTCTATCAGTCTGGTGGTGCTGGGTTCAAACCGTTATTTTTTTTTTTTTTTCCAAACAGATTGAATTTTGTACATTTGGAATTAACCCAATTTCACTTTCTTTCAAAGTTTAAGTACATGTTACAAAGGTATTCACATGGAATGTTTGAACATGCATGGCCATGATTATCTGCAAGTAGTAGCAACTCATGGAAGTTTTATTAGTTGCATACCGGCTTGTTATCGAACTTAATCTATTGCAAACAATCATGAAAACTCAAAGACCATAAGTGTCCTATATACCATTACTCTGTAATCCCTGAATGTTTGAATTCTGTAACACCTGTACACATATATTTTATCTTCACAGTCAATCTGGAATATTTAGAGAGTTAATTAAATGATTACAGAAAAAGGAATTAGGCAAAGTTCTTCAAAGATAAGCAAGCAGCTTTAGTTTGGTATGTTGGTTGTACTGTATCAAAAACTCCTATGCATAAAAGGGATTCCTTGAGGTATTCATCACTTATTAAGTAATTGGTTTCTTAGTGTAATTTTGTTTATTGAAATATTCCAGTAAAACAAAAAGATTAAAATTTTGATGAGCCACACTATCGCTCAAATGCTTCACTTTTTGTAGCATATTAGGACATTTTTTGCAAATCCTCATTTACATTTTCAGCTTCTTTGCAACTGACATCAGATCCAGATGCTTGGGCTGCTGACTTTTAATGAACTTTGAATGTTTGGTTTTCTTCAATTGGGATGTTCTTTTACATTGACAGCAAACAATAAGGATGTGTTGAAAGATGTTGAATCAATGACTGAATCAAATTTGAACAAATCATTATTAACAGCTAGACTTGAACCATGAAACTTTGGCTTTCTGTAATAATGCTCCACCACTGAACCACCATTGAACACCCAATATGTATTGATCCCAGTGAACCTCCAAGGTGATCTCCATTATTTTCAGATATACCTTAAAGATGACGTGTAGTGTTGCAAGTACTTTTAATTTCCAGGATATTGTTTAAATAAGGGTTAATTTATGCCTAAAAATTGTTTTTAGTTTGATTATCTTTGGGCTAACGTAAAAAATTCTTGTCTCATAACAGTAATTCAATGGTAAGGCCCTGGCACAAAGGTTCAAGCTTCAAGTGTCAAAGAGTGGATTTTAATCTGTAACTCTCCAGCATCCTTTTTAAAATACTTGTTATATTGTCTCTCGGTACTGGTACATAAACTAGAAATGACAATATAAGACTGTGATGATAAATAGCATAGTATTTTGTATCAGATTTTGTGTGAAGAGAATGCTTTATTTGTGATACAGTCTAAAATAAAATGTTAACAGAAACTGAAAGGATTGAAATAATTATTATTATTATTAATATGAAATATACGTATATTATTTTCAATGAAAATTGTCTAAATCAACAACCTTTTTATGGACAATGTGAGCAGAATAGAAACAAAATTCAGTGAATCCAAACTTGTAAGAAGCATAAAAAAGACCAGAAGATCAAACTATTAAATTTGATATGTCCAAGCATTCTTTTTTTTAAAAAAAAAAATTCATTTTAATTTTACTGATATTACATGTTACTTATGGAAAAATCTGTATAACTGATAAAGCTTGGATAGAAAAAAGCTTAGAAACATGCAGCTCTTGATAAAATATCCAACTATATCAAATAAGTGTTTTTGAAGATAGTTTTTTTTTTGGGGGGGGGGAGTTTCATTCAACGGCTTATTGTGCAACCCCATTAGAAAGGATGCCTTGTTTCCCAAATTCTGTTCTCTGAACAAGTAGCATTATTTTGGTTCCAATGTCAGCATCCTTTCCTAGATCTTCCCTGCTTGTAGAAAGAGTAAATCTCTTTCTTGCCAGGAAAAGACAATCAAACAGGATATGTGAGGCAGTTTTCTTGTCCTCTTTACACACCCTATAGGTTATTTCATCTTAGTAGAGTCCTACTTTACGTAGATGTTTCCTGAAGTGACCATGGACAGAAATTACTGCAACTACTTTCCTTATTCCTCTTCTGTCCATTGTCAAAAGAGATGAGGAAAGAGTGTTGCATGGACCTAAGACCAGTTTCCTAGTTTGTTTTTGATAGATTTGCCAACTGAGTTGGTGTGTTTCCCTAATCCATGTTTTTAGCGAAGTTTTGGCAGTTGATGTACTGATTCCAACCAGGTGTTCAGGGTCAACATAGGGCATCCCAGTACCCTTTTTAGCCAGCTGATCAGCTTTTTCATTTCCACAGATGCCCTGGCACCCACCGCACTTCGAACTTGTTGTAGGATGCCAAGGCAAACACTATATTTAGGCATTCCCATACCAGTTTTGATTTTACTTGGTCTGAAGAGTGTTTTTAAAGCACTTTGACTGTCTGCGAGGATGAGATTTCATTTACCATGGTAACTTTTCTCAAGCCCTCTTAGAGCAAAGCTCAGGATAGGAAATACTTTTACTTGAAAAACTGTGCACTGTTTTTCCAAGGTTTATACTCATATTTGTCTGTGTAGATAGGCCATATATGCCTGCATCTGATTGGATCACTATATAGGATCCATCTGTGAACCACACAAGCATTCTTTATCAGGCATAATTCCTTGCATACAGTCTTCTCGAGACCCAAGAGTTACCTTAAATGGAGGCAAAGAACAATACTGAGCATTCATTAGGTCAGACCACATATTCGATACTGAGATATCTAGGAAACTTAGAACAGAGGTGTGTCCAATTGTTGAACAGCTACCTCTTCAGTTCCCTGTTTGCACAATATGCCTAGCCTCGCTTGTATTATTTTGTAGATTAGCCACTTCTGAAATATTTGTTATTCTACTATTACATTTTTCCAGACCCAGCTGTTAAGTCCTATTCTTTTGTTTCCTATGAACTTGTGGCTGCCATGTATCAATTTTTTGTACTAATAGTTGGCTGCTTGCACACTTCAAAATTTACCACGATATCTAATTCACATCATTTCCACATGATTAGTCTACAGTGGGTGATCCTACAAATTATCATTTGTAGGAACAAAGAAAATCATGTGACCATTGCATATTAAATGTGGGAATTTTCTGCTATAATTTAATTAGCTCTAAATGGCAAAGCTTTTTCAATGCTGCTTTTACTTACAACCTCCTAGTTTCGGTATTTAGCTTTACAGTATAATTTAGTTTTATACTCCAGTTTTCTTTCTTTAGTTTTTAGCTAAACATTAAAACAAGATAAAGTGGAGAATATAACTCCACAAACTTAAGAAAAATTTTAAGCACAAATCTCATTTTTGATACTCATGTGTGAAATATTGCTCAAAGTTACCTTATCTCTTCTGAGGATATGGGAAAACCCCAGAAAAACTCAATCATTTAAGTACCTCATCACAAAAGAGACTCAAAATTGGGACCTCTTGACTGTTAGGTAGACATGTTTTGTTACCTTCACAAAAATTAAGGTGAACTTTGTTTAATAGGTATTTCTGTTGATCTGAACAAACCTAAGCCCAAATTAGACCACATTAATGAGGTATTATTGTTTCAGCAATTGAAAACCTCACAGTGTGCCTGTAACTTCAAAGTGAGCTTCAGGAATTTTATACAACCTTATGGTACTAAACATGATCTAAAATGAGTCATCTCAGAAGATTAGTTCACTGAGAGAGAAAGTGTAAATATATTTGTATGTTAATAAAAAGACATTTCTGATGTACATTGTACCTCAATGAAACATTGTTTAGCCATCAATTGAATAGGATGGAATGTTGTAGTATCAAATTTCTGCAAGTCGAAGCAGAGGAATTTAAAAAAACAAAATCTTAGCATTGGACTTGGTGATGTAAAGGAATAGTCAATGAAGGTAAACGGTAGTTGACATTTTGACCTTTTGGATGGGGATTTTTTCGTGGGGGCTGTCTGTTTATTTTTGGATAGCTTTAAGGACCTGACATTTTTGGAGGAAGACAATGTAGTGTTTCTGCTCTCTCTGTCTCTTATATCCAATTTCTCGGGGTTTTTTTTATGACTGCCCGTTTGATTGGCATTCTCCATATTAAAAGGATTTTTTTTTTCGTAATCAGTGCAAATGTTCCATGGCACTCCTAGTCCTAACCTCAAACGTTGGAGTACCAAGGTCTTTCACGGTCGAAAGCACCATGACCTGATGTTTTATGCTGTGCAAAATTATACATTCGGCATAACAGTTTACATTGTGTATGTTAAACACAAAGGAATGCAAACACGTATTGTATATACCAAGCCAACCAGTCACGAAGGGGAATCGAACCGTAACAAAGCACTCCGTCCTGTGACGCTATTTTCAGGTAAGTATCGTTCGTCGAGGAGATTCAAAATACATCAGTGAAACGTACAGCATACTCTTTATTCAACTATTGAATTTTGCTTAGATTTTTAAGTACTGGTTGTAATACAACGTACATAGTGTTTTCTAGTAACTTTTTATCTTAGATCTAGTGAATTTAACGCTTGCATTTGCAGAAAAAGGTGCCGAAAAGATAACTCGATACGAAGAGAAATTCTGCAGATTTAGATGACACAACTGAAATAAATATCACTATCTAATATTTTACCTAGTTTTAGTATATTTAAATAGGTATTTACAGTTTCCATCAGGTTAGAAAGGTCACTACATACTGCAAGCCAAGCGCTCGGCCTTCAAATAAAACCAGGAGCAAGACCACGTGGGTTTGTATGAGCCAGATAAGCATTTAAAACTAAATATTTTGTTTATCGACTAAGTGACCGCAAGGCTGCGGTCTACAGTAGTATTTGCCGCTTATGTTCAAATGAATTCAAATAAGGCTGACGTAATCCATAAATGGTTGCATCATCTGTTTGAATGCATGCTTTAAATAAATGACCTACAAAATAATTATATGTATACACTATTTTTTGCCTATGCCCCTCGGCTGTCCATAGTATGTAAAGTTAAGTGTTTCTCTCTCAAGTGTTATTTAAAGCAAGTCTTTCACAAGTAATTTAATTGCAATAATTTGTAGCAAGTGAAAATAGGAACATGAAAACCCTGGAATTTCCAAAATTACATGTTTGCATAGTAATAGAGGGTGGTTTTTCTTTCAAGCTTCAATAAAATAAATCATAGGCCCCTGCTTTAAATTATTTCCGATGCTGTTGATTACAGCTGTTAGTTAATTTTATAATAAGCAAGTTTTTGGGGATCATTTACATGTGTTAAGAATTTTGTATTCTTCACTAATGCAATATTTTCTATCTGTTGTTGTACTTAAGGTTTCATAAATGTAAAATTTTATATATTCTCAGTCATAAGCAGTAAAGGTAGCTGACCCTTTTTAGGATGTGATTGGCAAATATAATCACTTTTAATAATTGGCCTGTTTCAGATACCGTTTAAAATAACAATTATTCTAAAATGTATGCCTTAGAAAGTAAATTAAATGAAAACAAGCTATGTTAGCTGTAAATAAAGCACTTCTGGATTATTCTGGTTTTTTTTGGCAGGGATTTTTATATTGGGGTGCAAACTGGCAGCAAATCAACATGTCGACCACTCCAATGTTGAGTTCACCTACATCAGTAACAACTGTAGATCAGGTTTTTAGTGTAGCTGAGAAAGAAGATAACGAAAGGGTTCGAATGAAGAAGCAACTTGGCCTTTTAGAAGGTGTAGCCATAATTCTCGGAATTATCTTTGGCTCAGGTATGTTGCTTATTATATAGATAACTCATGTTATTTTAGTTCTATGAACTTTTTTCCCCTCCAAAATACACTATCATATGGCAAGTTTCTTCAACAATTGATTGTTAATATTGTAGGAACAATGGAAGGTGAATAATGCATGCCTTCTATGTCTCTAGCATTTTTTGTATTGCTATATAACTATTAGGTACTTGAGAGCAAAATATACTGCAAAATATACAGTGTTAAAGTTGTCAAAAGCAATATTTAAAGGATGCTTACATAGAAATATTATTTTTTCATAATTTCTAGACTCACAAAGGGTGATTAGCATTTATGTGTCTCCACTCAGTTATGTTCTAAGCTGCAAATGCTATTTTAAATATCTTGTATCATTTACTAATTTAATACAGAGTGATTCAATGAAACCTAATGTTTAAAACTGTATAGTAAATAGGCACTTGTTATATTATTTGTGCATATTAACAAATATATGAGATTAATGTCAATAATGAGCTGTTTTTTGCAACACAGGAAAACATTTCATTTCTTGAAAATCATTTCCTGCAAATGGCCACCACTTCTGCAGCAAAATCTTTTAATCTGCGATGCATATCATCAAATTACTTTTGTAACATTTCTACTGGAATAATATTAATTTCTTTTGAATATTGTCTTTAAGGTTTACCCTGGTTTGAGGACGATTTGAATAAACCTTGCTCTTCAAATAGTCCCCTAAAAAATGGTCACAACCAGAGAAATCTCTTGGAGGTATACAGTGCCTTCATTTTTCAAGATGACTTGATTTCCAAAGAGCCAACACACAGCTGCTATTGAAATTCTAAGTGTGCGCTTTGGCACCACCTTGCTGGAATTATTTTGGCTGCTTCCATGTAGACCATAAGTACAATATCTACAGAGAAATTAATGCTAATCCAGATAGAATTAACAAAAATTGTTTGACGATACGCATTGCATGCTGGCAAATTGCTGTTGCAGAAAAGGAGACCATTTGTGGTATGTAATTTTCAAGAAATAAAATTGTATGTCATAAAATGGCACATTATTGGCATGAATCTCATATTTGTTAATTTACGTAAATTATGTAATTCATATTTACCATATAATTCTAAAAATTTTGTTTGAATCACTGTATTTACAAAATTACAAAAAATTTACTGAGGTTATATAATTTTGATGTACTTTTCCCTTTCCTTCCAAAAAATTAAAAAAAAAAAAGAAAATCCAGATTTTAAAAGACTTAAACACTTGGAAACAATGCTCAAAACAGAAAAATCTCATATGCAAGAAATTTACCCTCTGATAGCTATGCACAAATCTAAAAAAAAAAAAAAATTAAAAAACACCTCAGAATAGACTTATCTTTAAACCTCCGTCACGTGCTTTGGTAGAACACTGTTAGTCGCAAGGGGCCTAGTAGACCTGCACTATATTTTTGTTGTTATTGTTAGTATTTATTTTTTCTTTCGCTTATTTTCCTTTTTTTTTCCCCCCTATGTTTACCTTTATTTCATTAGTAGGTATTATCTTACAACATGAAAAGGCAAGCTAAAATATGAGAACATATACATTATAAATTGTATTACAATAAGTAAGGAAATACGTGGCCGTTTTCAGGTGTACATATAACTTGTAATTTGAAATGTTCAGTTACTCAGAATCATCTACTCCTCTCCCGTGTTTTCCCTGACTAAACAACTATTGGAAATAATTTTAGCATGTTTGCTCAAACAGAAGGGAGTGTTGCATTTTCCACATGCATATTTAGTTTTGCAGTTCTTTTTGTCTTTGTTGCAGGGTTCACATCGATGCGTTTTCAATGTGGATAGCAGCATATTTGGCAATTCATCTACGGTGGATTCTTGAGGTTTATATTTTGTCATTCAAATCACCGGGTAGATTTGATACTGTTGCTCTCCTTTGTAGCTGTTGCTACAGTAAAGCTAAAGACAGTGCTTTCAAATACTCCTGCCTTATGGAATATTTATTTCGGTTTCCAAGGAAGATAACCCTAGAATTAATATCTGCAATGTTCAAGATATGGTAAAAAATTACTATGGGCCACCTTCTCGTTATTCTGGCCACATTGTATGCAGCACACAATTTATCTACTACATCAGCTCCAGATTTAGTGTTGTTGTAATGCAGGATTATTTCAGGCTTTTTCTCAACACCTTCTGATAACTGTTTGGATGAAACATGTAGACTTGAGAACAAAACTACTGTTTTACCCTTTTTTTTGGAACATATAAAACAAGTGTTTCATTTTTTGTGAAGCCATATATGCTTTTGTACTGACTGCAACCTTTTGGAAAAGTGAAATTAGTGGGTAATTCTTTTTTGTTCTTTCATACTGTACCAACAAAGAAAGTTGTCTTTTGCGCAATTCATTCACCAGCAATACACCGGTAAACTAATTATCTGCAGTAACGTTTCGTCCAGTGCCACAGATTGGTTCAGTCAGTCTCAGCACTACAGTCTCTGCCAAATTAGCTTGCAAATATGGTTCGTCCGGCTGCTGTCCTCAATAAATCTCCATATTAGTGCTATAAAACAGTTTTGCATCACTCAAACATAATACTTTTATGACATACTTGTTTGGCTTGGATGGTATATATTGTCTAAAACCACATCGACCACGAAATGCAGGCAACCATTCGTCGACAGTGACATTTTGTCTAAGAAAATAATACTTCAAACAGTTGTTCAGAAACAATGTAAACATTTCTCTAACAGCAGCCAACTATATCTTTGGTAACATAAAGCTTCCAATATCAATTTCCATTTTCGCATTTTTGGCAGCCCCTACTACATCCGGAAGTTTGGTCAATATGTTGGAGCCCTGGTGTGTGTTATTTTCCAAGGTGTTTTTTTTTCCATTTTGTTCCATCTCTTCCTGTAAATAATAACAGAACTAGAATAAAAAATTTACAGGATATTCGTTTTGAAAAATAATTCAATTTAATATCCCACCCCCAATAATTGCAAATAATATTAAACCTAATATTCTATACACTATTATTCAATTTTCAAATAATAATTATAATTATTATTACTATGATAAGCATATGATGTTACCTTCAAAATACATGTTATCACACAAGTTGCTTTCATCGTCTTCATCTTCATGATCAGTTTCTGAATCTAAGGATCTCGTTTCTAGTTTATCTTCAGAATCAGAATCATCTGATTCATATAAGTTGTCATCCATGGACAAGGCATCATGATCGCAAAGTAGGTGTTGTAGTTCTTCCAAATCATTCAGATTTTGTAATTCGTACCTTTTACTCGTGTTCATGACAAAGCAGTTACAGCTCCTTGCAATGGCAAAGCAATATTCCACAACTAATGAGGAACAAATCTGTCAGCAATATGTAATGAGAGCAGGCGTGGGGGGTCTGGTTGACATGTGCGACACATAACTGCTGATTAGTCATTCTTCCAGCCAAACAAATAAACAGATAAGGTTGTCGCTCCAGCAAACAATCGAGCAAGGTGTAATGTTAGATGCCCTAGTCAGGCAATTGCATAGGTGCGTTCGTTCGAAAATTATAAAATTTAAATAATGCCAGGAGTCTCTCAGGCCTCTAGCGACCAACGGAGGGCTAAGGAACTTAATTAAATCAAACAAATTGGACAATCCTGAAACAAATGAAAAACTTAAGTATATCAGATTAGCTGTTGGGATTGCGATAACATTTATATAGGAAAAGCAAAGAGAAGCTTAAAGCTGAGGAAAAAAGAACATTTCAGAAACATCAGATATAACAGATAGACCAATCATTTCTTGAAAACTAGCTACAACATTAATGCAGAAATTAAACTCTTAAAGACCACCAGAAACACTAAAAGAAATGGATATCTAGGAGAAGATCTTTATTAGAAAACACAAGGGACATATGATGAACTTTGACATTCCTAATGACATAAATACCTATGCAAAATTGTTTTAACTTAAGCCACCAGAGGATACACTTTCAACTACCTTTGATCCAGTCGTTCAAACCAGTCAATAGCAGCTGATGATGTAAACAAGGCGCTATGAAAACATGCTCCTGCATTAATTATGTGTAAGTGAAACCCATGAGAGTTAACTCGAGCAATTCAAAACCTTAAATGTTTAAGGTTAGTGAAGCTACAGTCCAATCATTATATCTCTGACCCTGACATTTCTTTGACCAAGAGCAACAGCATTGCCATTTTGTACCGCTGTTGTGAATATGTGTTAAGCACTAATGCCATTAAGCAGTGCATCCTTTGTTAATAACATGTTATTATACAAATAATAATAGCTATAAGTCTAATGATAACAATAATAACAGTAAATCACTCGCATAAAAAACTAATTTTATTTGCAACACGAATAACAAAGCCAGATGCTTTGCATAGAAGAGAGTTGGTAATATGGTGTAGGAAGCAGAAAATGCACATGTAAAGAAGACTGGTGATTGGTGCTAGCAGACAATTTTCACCTTGATTAATGGATCTCTCCTAATACTGCAAACTGTGGCCTGAATTCTTCTGTAACACAGCTTTAATCTGGTGGCAGCAAGTCATTGTTATTAAAAAAGTTGCTACAAAATGAATAGTCATGCTGAATGTTAGTATTAACAGTAAAAATGTAGCAGAATGGCTTCGTTAAGTACAGAATTAAAAGTGCTATTCAGTTATAGGTTGGTAATATTGATGTTACCCTCTCTCTCTCTTTATCTTCATGAAACGTCAGGGCCAGAGATAGAGTGACAAAACTATAGCTAAGTGTTAAAATTTGATTACAATGTTAGTTGAATTTATCATTCTGCTTCATTGTGTACCACTTCCAGATTGGATTCTCATGCTAACTTTTAACATGTGTATGAACTTAGGGTAAACTCAAAATATTTATTTTAAAAACATGTTCTACATACTGGGATTACTTTTGCTAACTTTTTCAAGATGTACCCCTTATTATTTTAAATACAGCTGCTCACATTCATAACTTTGTGTTAAAATACTGAAGAATTGTGTAATGATTATGTTATTTTTCTTTCTTTATCCAGGAATTTTTGTGTCTCCGAAAGGTGTAATAAAGGAAGTTGGATCAGTGGGTTTCTCCATTGTGGTGTGGGTGCTATGTGGTTTACTCTCCATGATAGGAGCACTATGTTACGCTGAACTTGGTACATCAATACCCAAATCTGGTGGAGATTACGCTTACATCTTTGAGGCTTTTGGTGCACTTCCAGCATTTCTGTATCTTTGGGATGCAATGCTCATATTTGTGTAAGAAAGATTTCGTAATATGGATTACAATTTATTACTAGTTAGAAATTTTGCTCTGTATTTGACAAAGGGAGGGAAAAAACTATTCTGACTGCTTTCTTATCATAAGTAGTACAGGAGTGAGTTGATAGTGTTGATAATTTTTTTATTTATTTATGCTAAGCTATATACAGGTGAATATGTTTGGTGTTCAGCCCTGGCTCTTTACCGGTCATACTCATATTTTACAATAGTTTATTAATTCTAGTTTATTACTCCATTAGCCTATTTACTGTCCATATCCATTTATTTCTCACTTTGTATAAAAATTGTCCCATCTTCTTACTGTGTTTTTAAACACGTCAACTACTGCTACATTTCTATCTATTTTAAACCATTTCTTATTGATATACTCTTTTCTCCACACTTCAGTTCCCCTACATTCAAATACAATGTGTTCCACATCCTTCTTTTCGCCACATATAGGACATTGGTTTTGTGAAATACCTTTCCTTAAGCCTTTTAATCTCCATACACCTGCTTTCAACCATGCAATACCTTCCCGCTCCTCTTTATTTGTCACTTCTATATACTTTTCCCTTCCCCATGAGTCTTTCATTGGTATATAGAAGACTAAAGATCTTATGTCAGTTATCTCACTGAATATTTTTTGTATTTCTATGTCCTCAAATATTTTTCTTGCCAACTTCCAGAAATTATTCACATTATTTTCTCTTCTTCTCCACATTTCCCCTAATCCACTGCTTTCCAAGTTATTTCTGAGACAGTCTATCCATCCCTTATTCTTTAAACTTTTCTATTGATATACTAAACACAATTTTAACAAATTCCTTTCTTCCAATTTCAATGCTCTTTCCATGATCTTTCCCTTGCTTGGCACTCTGCCCAGCTCTATTTGTGCTACCTGTCTAGCGGTTGCATTTGGTAGCCCAAGTATTTCTTTGCAAAATTTCCTATACACCTCATCTATGTCTTCCCATCCTCCTAATCCCCATACTTCTATCCCATATAGCATTTTTGCCTCAAGCACCATATCGTATACTTTTTCTAACCATCTAATATTTATATTAGGTACTTTGTATTTGCACCTTCTTATAGCAGATAGAGCTCCTTTTCCTTTTGCCAGTACATATTTCTTTTGTTTATCCCAATTGCCCCCACTGTCTATTTTAACTCCTAGATAAATACATTCTCTCAGTACCCTGTACTCTTTTTTATTCTCATTCATTGATAATTATAATTACATGCAAGGGCCTTTCACATAATGTACGGTCTCATTGATGCCTTATTACCCAATCAGAGTCAAACTTAATTGATAATTTTAAAGCATGGTGTTCAAAAACTAATAACTGATAATGTTTTTTCCTATATTCATTTGTTTATTGCTATAATCTCTGCTGTGATTCGACTAGGGATCTAGGAGGCGTATTTTTCTGCATTTTCCTGTTCACTATTGGTGGTTGGTACAAATTGTAAAAATTGCAAGATTTGATGATATGCAAATTCAAAATATAAAAGAAACAGTACAAGATCTAGTGCCACATAAAACAAAAAGGTGATATGGAATTAATGTTTTGCATCAAATGAAATTATGAGATTGTTCTCGCATTGTAACTACTTCAGCCAGCAGCTGTTGAGGAGCAATCTTGCTACCTCCTGTCAATCTTATTTTCACCCATATTCTACAACCCTCAATCCCGTCCACTAATTAAGTGGTCAAACTCATCAAGGTTAGGTACTCTACATTAACACTCTCTTGGGCTGACTCAGCCCACCAATGCGA
The DNA here is from genome assembly GCA_030765065.1 of Deroplatys truncata. Classification (NCBI taxonomy): domain Eukaryota; kingdom Metazoa; phylum Arthropoda; class Insecta; order Mantodea; family Mantidae; genus Deroplatys; species Deroplatys truncata. The sequence continues at coordinate 167,687,013 of CM060988.1, read as the reverse complement.
TTGATCAGTGTTCATATTTACCAGTAATTGCTCACAACAAACAGTGTTTTCTGCTTTGATCATAAAAAAGCATACATACACTTATAGGATGTACAACAATTGAACATACTATGGAAACAAATTCCTCTCAGCAAACAAGAAAAAACAATGCAAATATGTGGCCTAAAATCAGTATTTTCTAAGAAAAAATTGCTTTGAAATTGGTGTTTAAAATAAGGATATACTCAGTAGATATCTGCACTGACCTAAATTCTTTGATTCGCCATGGCCTGAACTGAGCCTGAGAATAGGTTATACTGTACCACCTGGCTCAGGCCCAATTATCTAGTTTTGTTTTAAATAAAATTGTTTTGTAGCTGTTGTTGTTATTATTATTATGATTATTATCATCATCATCATCATCATCATCATCATCATCATTATCATCAGTCTACAAGTACTGCTGCCTGTGATGGGAATGGACACGGGTTTGATTTCCAGTGCTGGCACAGGGATTTCTTTCCCCTGCTGGTGGGCCTGGTAAGGGAAGTACTCAAGTTCTTGGTCCAAATTGAAGATCACTTTACAGAAATAGTGGTGGCTGAGGTACTGGGATCCACATGTAGTTGATAGCATGTTGATGGCATACTGCCTAATTGACCACATTCTGCCAGGATGTCCTGGATATGGGTGAATGGCGGGAGGCAGTTTGCAGCAGTTTTAATGATATCTGTAAGTGGCCAAAGTGGGCATTTATTTATTATTACTGCTATTACTACATGATGGATGTGTGTATTCTTCCGTGGTTACCATGCTAGCTTCTAGTTCCCGAGGTTGCAGGTTCAAACCCGGCGGAGGACGGTGGATTTTTTCAGGTGTAAAAATCCTTAGCATGGCTTCGGAAGGGAAGTAAAGCTGGTGGTCCCGTGTCGTAGATTTATGGCACGTAAAAGAACCTCAAGCCTGATAAAGAGGCCTCTGAGCAAAATTACCAGTCTTTCACGCCCAATATAGAATGGGACACTAAGGACCACAGTATTAAAGAGCGTCCATAAATGAAACTCAATTTTTTTTTGCAATAATATAATTGTGCTATTCCAGACATCTCAGCACGCTGACCAAAAAATGTGATAAGTTTATTTTTTTCATTTTTGTTTTCCCCGTACATGGAAAAAAGTTTTTGTTATTTTTTATTTTCTCAAAAATGTATTTATGTTTTTGAATAAAATACCATATGTTTAAGATATTTACACGACTAATAAAATGCATATGTTGAATGTGATAAATACATTTTTTTTTCTTTTCTTTATTTTCAAGCCCGAGCCCAACAAACATTTTCAAATTAAGGCCAAGCCTGTACAGTCCTCTAATGCTCAAGACTTCCCTCAATACTTCTTGCATTTACACATTAAAATTCAAAATAATGTTAACTGAGGTAATAGTTTCATATATTGCAATATCTGTTAAGGCTGGTTCACAACCAACGAGAACGAGAAAGTTGAAATACATGTATTCAAATGGGAATGTTCACAACCAACGGGAAGCCTTCCCAGGGCCCGGGAACGGCAAAGAAGAGTTGCCCAACTTTTAACTTTCTCGTTCTCGTTCCTGGGCACGGATATTAGATCCATATTGTGCATATTAGACTCTTCACTGTAGAGATTATTCTAGGCGGTTGTGACATGAAACAGCCACTAGTGCTCTCTATAGTCGCAAGCTGGAACCATGAAACTGGAAGGAATTAGTAGTAAATGTGCTTCCTAACCTCATCCCGACAACCGCAAATCTAATCAGCGTTGCTTTCTCTGGTGAAGGGGTCATTTGTAGTTTGTTTATATGCAACTCAAAACTGGCTATTACCTAAAAAACAATAACAAAAGCTACAAAGAACAGCTAAAACCGGTGGAAATGAAAAAAGAACAACAAACAATTTTAATGTATGCCATTAAATAAAGGAATGAAAGCTTGGCATAAGTAGAGGGATCGGAAATGTAATGGATATGCATTTAGATAATGTTTACTCTATCAAATTTTGACGTTGGCTTGGCTAAATTAGAAGTAGGTGAAAAAATATCATTGGTAGTTAAAAACAAATGAAATCCCAATGCGCAAAATCGACTTTCACTTTGTGATTGATATGCATTCCTGTTCTCGTTACCGGGCTGTTGTGAACCAATATCTTGCATGGTGCATTGCTTCCCGTTCTGGTTACCGTTCTCGGGTGGTTGTGAACCAGCCTTTACAGTCAAGTTTGCAATTGTAGGATTTTGTTCTTTACACTCAAACTGCTGAATAAATAAGTGATTTTTGATGACCAGAATCTTTAATCAGTGCTAAATTATAATAAATATCCTATATTTCATGAATGTTTTTACATTTATTACAAATAGAATGGCATAATAGCTCTATAGCTTTGATGTGAACTATTATTATATACTTGTTCAATAGTGCCTTACAGTGCTGAAATCTCTTTTCAGGTTTTTTTAATTTAAGTCACTATTTATCAAGGCATATTTGTTGTTCACATTTTCATATACTCTTATTATTAGGGCTAGGACTTTTATGACCACAATATGCAAATAAAATATGGTATTACGACCTAAAATTCACAAAAATATGCAAAGTAAGATAAAAATTATGACCTAATAATATTATAATGAGGTAAAATTTCAGCTGTAAAATAAATAGTGAGTTTATGGCAATGAACTATTTATTTAAGAATATGCACATGAGAAGTAAGCTAAACTATGGAATTAGATATTGTAGTATGCTTTTTATTTTATTAAAATTATTCAGTATATAGTTAATATATGCTGTTATTTTTTTACGTGCTTCTTTTTACTTCAGCTTATGAGCCCTGAGTTGCAATATGCAATGAATACCTTGTGAAAATTTTCAAATAAAAAGATTTCCTATTGTCAGATGATAAAATCTTGAACTTCGAAAAACTTCTTTTCACTTCAGCTGACACAAGAGGAGTATATTCAAAATTGACAGTATTATTTGAATCCAATTTTAAATGTTTAAGAGAAAACTTTTCACCTAACAAAATCATTGAAATGAAACGCAGTGTATGATACCCTTAATTTTTTTTCTTCTAATATTTACATCATGCAGTTTACATTTTACCATCACCAAAAACACTTTCTCACCATATTAGGACAGGAACTGTTGTAATTTTACTCAAATGCTTTGCTTCACTTTAAGCATTTTTTCTGAACTAAACACACACACTTTCAACTTTAACAAGATTCAGTAACGGAATCAGATAATGAGATGCATGTGTGCAGTCCAGTGCCCAAATTATAAAGGTCAGGCTTAAATACCTTTCTGTTTGTAGTGAACAATAGGCTACACAAAGTCACTGATACTTAACAAATGAGAACACCAGCTACTGTGCTTATACACTCAGTGTAGCATAAACGATACACTTTAGTTGTGTTGACTCACACTTAGAACACAACACAATGATCTGTCGATCACAACTCACAGTTGAACTGCACTGGCATGTCCACTTTCCACTTCATAACTAATAGAATTACCCTGTCCAAGCAAAAAGCCCCTTATAAGGACTTGCATACAAAGCAGAATGTTCTAGAAAGGCGGCTTACTAGAACTGGCTCAAAGGAATCTTCTGGAACAGTAATTACCTAAACTGCATGGAACTGGCACATAATGAGTTTGTTGTGCAACTATTACTCTAAAAGGACTAGTCATTAGCCATACCCAGGTGGCCAGGTGGGTGAGTTAGGGTGCGCCCACACTGTTGGCCTTCAGGTAACTTGTGAGTGCAGTCACACTATGTTAGGGTGAATTCAAATGAAATGTGGGAAGTAGGTAGATTTTTACAATTTTCCAGGAAACAAAGTATGTTAATATTCTGAGAAATTTAAGAGCCCAAATGAACATAGAAGAAAGAAATTGCATGAGAAAACTTATTTACTCCATGAAAGAGCAAAAATATGATCAATACGGCCATTTAGTTACTAAAATATGCTCTATTAGAAAGAAATTGTCTTATGTGCATAAATGTTGACTTAACAAATCACTCTAATTTGATTAGTTTTTTCATATTAAGTATTTATATGTATATACATTAAACTCTTGTTAATCCTGCACTCAGTATTTTGGCCTCTTAGTAATCCAGACCACACTCCCCTCTGAAGCAGAAATGCTGCATGCAACATTGTTAGTTAATCATAATGCTATATTTGAAATTGTGGCTTCTAAAAGGAAACACGTTACTGTAAACCTCAATGAAATTCAACATTTTAGATAAGTTGAACTGAGGTTCTTCGCAGAAAGTCATTGCTGCTCAGTACAATGTTGGCCGAGCAACTATTTATGATATCAAATAGAAAGATGTTCAACAGCACGCAAGCCAAATGGAGAGGAAACAAAAAAAATTGAGCTTTATTTATGGATGTGCTTTAACTTAGCATCCCATTCTAGAAAAAACAGAAATTTTGCTCAGAGGCCTCTTTATCAGGCTTGAGGTTCTTTTACATGCCATAAATCTATGACACGGGACCACCGGCTTTACTTCCCTTCCGAAGGAAGCTATGCTAAGGATTTTTATGCCCAAAAAATTCCATTGCCCTCTGTCAGGTTTGAACCTGCAACCTTGGGAACCAGAGGCCAGCATGGTACCCCTAGACCAAGGAGGACAACAAAATGAAAAAATGTAGAGTAAGTTGGGAAAATGGAAGGTTATACAAAAGAGTGAGAACGAAGAACTGGATGCAACTGTTTATAGATGTTTCATACAACAACGCAGTAAAGGAATTCCAATCAGCAGCCCAATAAGGAAAAGGCAGTTGCATTTAACAAACAGCTTGGCGGCAATAACTTGTTTGCAGCAAGTGAGAGTTGACTATCAAACTAGAAAAAACAAAATGGCATGTGCAGCTAAGTCCCAGGGAAAGTCACTCAGCTAATGAAAAAGATGCAGAAGAGTTTGTAAAGAACACTGCCACCATTGCGTATCATCACTGCAACAACTAAAAATTTGGGGCATGTTTCATAGTGAGTGATGCTGCTGTGTATGTACATACTCAATACTAAGTTTTCTATGAAAAATGAACATATCTTTGGATTTAATAAAGTATATAGTCCCTATGTGTTTTATATTTCAGACACGCTCAGTAATCTGGCACTTCGGCAGATTCGGCATCCATATATGCAAGGAATGGCTGGATTAGTGAGAGTCTAGTGATAGTGTATATGTATATATATTTAAGGAACATATCAGTCTTACCAAAAAGTATATGCTCCATCATGAAAATGCTAGCCCAGCTTATTACATACTGTATAGTTGTTTCTTTGAAATAAATGCAATGCACTTTTGAATTCTGTCTTCACTAGGCCAACAACAAATGCCATAATGGGGCTGACATTTGCGAGTTATGTGATACAGCCATTCTTCCCAAGTTGTGACCTGCCGGACAATGCTGTTAGAATGCTTGCAGCAGCAACTATTTGTAAGTTTCATATAAAAAGTAATGTATACATTAAGAAATTTAATGAACAAATGATAACTAAAATTTGATTGTATATGTTAAAGGTTTCTTAACGTTTATGAACTGCTATGACGTGAAGCTCACAACTCGGATGCAGAATCTCTTCATGTTCACCAAAATCACTGCCCTTATGATTATAGTCATTGCTGGATTAACGTACTTGGGTTTGGGTAAGCAAAAATACTTATGCCTTAGCTATTAAGAAAACAGAACACAGCTGTGAAACATTTAATCTCTTAACTCTGGTTCACAACAATCGAGAATGGTAACCAGAACAAGAACAACAAAGTTGAAATGCCTACATTAATTCTAACGGGAGCATTTGCAATCAACAGGAAGCTTTCCTGGGCCCTGGGAACAGGAAAGAAGACTTGGCCAAGTTTTAACTTTCTTGTTCTCATTCTGGAGATTAGATCCATATTGGGCACATTAGAGTCTTCACTGTAGAGGTTATTCTAGGCGGCCGTAACATGAAACAGCCACTAGTGCTCTCTAGTCATAAATTGGAAACATGAAACTGGAAGAAATTCTAGCATAGATCCTGACACCTGCATATCCATTGAGCATTGGTTCTTCTAGTGAAAGAGTCATCTGTAGTTTGTTTATATGCAGCCAAACTGCTTATTGTCTCAAAAACAATAGGAAAACTGGTATAAATTAACAAAGAACAATAAACTACTTTAATGTATGCCATTAAATAAAGGAATGAAAGCTTGGTACAACTAGAGGAATCGGAAATATAATGGATTTAAATAATGTTTATTCTATCAGATTTTGATGTTGACTAACTTGCATTTTATTGGTTGAATTGGAAGTAGGCGAGAAAAATATCAATGGCCAGTTAAAAAACAAATGAAATCCCAATGCACAAAATTGACTTTCCACTTTGTGATCAGTATGACCATTGATATGCATTCCATTTCTCATTACCAGGCTATTGTGAATCAAAATATTATATGCTGTATTGCTTTCCATTCTCCTTTCTATTTTGGTACCGTTCTTGGGTTATTGTGAACCACCTTTAATCTGAACGTCTGCTATATTCCTTTATATTTAATACTAATAAACTTAAAAATGATTGCCTAATTCATATTTTGTAGAATTAATGTATTAATTAACTAGTTGGCGTACTTGATGTTACAAGGGTGGCTTTATAGACCTTGAATGACAATTTAATTAATATAATTTATCTTCTTTCCACTCTATTCTTTATGAAATTATTGTACATTGATCTAAGGGATTTTTATGCTAAATTTTTCTCTTATAACTAATTTCTTAAGGCCCCCCATGATACTCATAATAACAGATGAAAAATACCCTGATATTCAATGAAATGGGCCTGAAATATCGCAGATGTTGTATTTCTGATTTTCTTAACCTTCCCTGACAGTCTTCCAAGTCCTGGAAGCAATTATTGAAATGGTCAAGTAATTCTTTAAACAATCATTGTAGATAAAATTTAAACCTTTGTACCTTGTACCTTCCCTTTGATCCATTACTTATTTAATAGTATAAATACTCACATATACAGAATCCCCTAACATCAATATTATAATGAAGTAAAGATAGTACTGGTGACAATACTCCCCACTCTCACTTTACCCATTTTGCACCCAAATTACACATAATCTCTAAAGCCGCTTGTACACGATCAAATTTTTGTCAAATTCAATACTTTACAAGACTTTTCAAGAGTTGTCACAACTTCACAACTTTTCTTGTCAAATTGCTTCCAATACTTTTAAAGTCTTTGAAAGTGTGACATGCTCTAAACGGTCAAAGATTTCACAATGATTTGATGGCTTTGGCCAATGAAATGTGAGTATTCACAGTGCGTCACGAAATCTGCAACATGGCTGAAAGCGAAAAGTAAACAAAAATGGCCACCCGGCCAAGGTATGTCGCATACGAACTGATTAGGTTATACACAAGCTGACCATGTCTGTACGTTGAGGGATCTGTGGATTACCACAAGATGGAGCAGATGAAGACGATTATGAAGAAATATTTGCCAGGCAGTTTTCCGAACTAAGTATATAATGCAATGTATTGTAATGAAAAGAAGCTAGAAACAGTGATGTGTATTGATATTATTTAAAGGGAGTCGAAATTGTAACACTAACATCACTTAAGTTTACTCCCTTAACATGTTTCGGGAAACCGTTGTTCCCATCCTCAGAAGGTTAACTCGACTGGCCCGTGTTGTTGGTGTTTCCGTTTTTTGGACTGGATCCTGTGGTGGCATCTTGTGGTGGAGAAATGTACTTCCAGAGAGGATTTGGTGGCGGCAAATCAAAATTCATTAGATGTGTGTTGTGTTTTAGAATGGTGATCTTCTCCCATGCATCTAATTCGGCTGCAAATTTGGCTGGTTTGACTAATGTAATATTGGGTTTGATGTTGTGATTAGTGATCCAAAAATGGTGTGAAACTGCAGATTTGTCCATTTGTTTGTATTTAATACATCTCATGTGCTCCTTTAGCCTAGTCTCTAGGTTTCTTTTTGTCTTACCTATGTATACTTTATTGCAATCTGAACAATTGATTTTATAGATTCCAGCTTTTTTGTCTTGTGGAATGGGGTCTTTTAACTTGTTACAAAGTAATTTCTCTATGTTAAATTTGTTCTGTGGAGCTAGGCTGATGTTATGTTTCATGAAAATCTTCTTAAATTTGTGAAATGTTCCTGGGTGGTATGTGAATTTCTTGAACTTTAGCTCTTTATCTTGCTGGCTGAGATTTGTTGTGTTTCTGATGTGCATCTGTCGTTTGAATTTTGCAATTTTTTTGTCAATAGTTGCTTTGTTGTACCCATTATGTATTGCTGTGTCTACTATATGCTGGTATTCTAACTGGTATTCTTTTTTATTTAAGGGGGTATATACCAGTCTATGTGTTAGGCTGTTTAGTACTGCATGTTTGTGTGTGGTTGGATTGAAACTCTTATTTTTTATGTAATTAGTAGAGTGTGTTGGTTTCCTGTATATGCCAAAGGTTAGGTTCTTTTGTTCTCTGATGATTTTTAGGTCTAAAAATGGTAGCATGCCTTCTTTTTCTATTTCTATGGTGAAACATGTTAAGTGAAACACGAAACATGTTAAGTGAGTAAACTTAAGTGATGTTAGTGTTACAATTTCGACTCACCTTTAAATAATATAATGCAATGTTATATAGTGTGGTTAACCTATCGGTTGGCGTTATTTCCATTGTATTCCATAACCGTAAGTGATTTCATTGGATATAATTCATGAAAGTACTACATAGTATTAGTAAAGAACAGTATTTCATTGCGAATTGTTATACTGTGACGCCAAAACTAAATTGCTTTGCGCGTGATAAATTATCAATGTGTTCTGAAGGATTTCAGCTTGGCGAAGAGGCAGCTTGTAAATACACGTTTTTGACATTGTCAAGTCTTGCCAGGTCTTGCCAAGTCTTTTCCAGTCTTGTCACATATTGAAAAACATTTCACAATTTTTCTTGTAAACTATTGAATTGAAAAAAAAGTTTGATCGTGTACAAGAGGCTTAACCATCAGTAAAAATAATCTTCCAAGTTGTTAATTGATATTGATATTTTTTATTGAGTGTTGTGGTATTATAATTCATTTGGGCATGATCAGTATCGAGCCCTGGCTCCTATTGTGATCATACCCAAGTTTACAGTATTTAACAATCATGTGCATTGGGCTTGCTTTATGTTAACAGTTTCTATCATTGCCCACCTTATCATCTTGTTACCTTCCGTATTATTGAATATTAACAATCATAAGCATTGGGCTTATTTTATGTTAACAGTTCTTATCATTGTCCACCTTATCATACTGCTACCTTCCGTATATATTCACTGAATACGATTCAGATTCTGTCTCTAAACTCTCTTACTCCCGTATACTATTATTCTCCCTAGGTTATGTCCGCTTTGCTACATTCCAGCATTTCCGTACTCAGTTTTCTCTGATTTACTTATCGATTTCCTTATTCTCTCCTCGCAGTACCTACTACCATCTAGGCACTTACATAATTTATTTCCCTATTACCCGATTACTTACATTACTTTCATTTCTTTCTTCAAGATATTTTTTGACCAGAGTACATGTCGATTTACACTTTGACGTTCCATTATCTCAATATGTGTGTACTATTCCCTTAGCCTCTCCATATCTTTTTCTTTACTTTCTGCCATTACAATCCTCTTCTACCCCTGAATGCTTTAAACTTTTCTAGGTTTTGTTTACTTCTCAGTCTATAACCTTCCATTGATTTTTGGTTTTCTTTCTGTAACACCAGAATGCTTCCATACGGGGATGACATAATAGTTCCATCTTCTTCCGAGCCGAGACACTGCTGCTGCTCCCCTCTTTCTTTCCCTGCTTCATTTTCCTTACTGCTCACTTCACTGCACTGGTGCCATACCTCCTTCCCGTTTTGAGTTGTTTATTATAAAATATTGGGTGATTATCTTTTGTATACAATTTTCTCTCTTTATATAATTATTAAACATATATTGGCAATAAATGTAATAACAAAATATAGAGGAAATATAATCTCGAGAATTAGTGTCTTTCATGAATGAAGGCAGTTATGCAATGCTTAATGCCCATTCTTACTTCATATGGCATCAGGTGGTGGAATTGGTGATAAATAAAATTATAATTAGGAAAGAAAATTTGGGAAGGAAATATTGCACCAAAAAATTAATATCATTCTTATAATGTAGCTCCAATTGCTTTTGGAATCTCATTGCAGCTTTTGTTGTGAGACAGACATGACAACTCCTCTAGTGTGAATTCTCAACCACTTGCAAGGTGAAGTGCAATATTGTCAAATGTTTCTACCTTCAGAAGCATTTTGTTAAAAGTCTAAGAAAGATAGGTATAAAATGATCATAAACTTTTTCACTGTACTCTGGTGACATATATATGTTCACTCACAATAGAAATTTGCAATTTAACATGATAATGATATGTTCTTTTGATTTGCTTAGGAAATACACAAAATATGAAGGACCCATTCCAAGGCACAGTAACAGATCCTGGAAAAATAGCTGTATCTTTCTACTCTGGTATTTTTTCATATTCTGGTTGGAACTATTTGAATTTCATGACAGAAGAGCTCAAGAATCCTTACGTGTAAGAGATATAAATGTGTAATTTTCCTAAAAGTAGAATTAAAAAACACTTATACTGCCTTGTAAGCATTTTTACTTTCTCTACTTCTTACCATAATTCTATCCATAATTTGATACTGAGCTTTCATCAAAATACACATTTTGAGACTCCCTGAATCCAAAAATGAAAAGCACTTTTGGAAAAAGGTCTGCATAGATATGCTGTGTCATAACTGAAAAACAAAACATTGATTACATATCAAACTTGGTATTTAAGTTCAGTATTTTCCAAGGATTCAGTATAAAGATTTTCAAGAAAATCCCCCCAGTTGCAAATTAGCCTTTACTTGGATAAATTTTTATATATTTTTTTTCTTCTTAAGAATGACTCAAACAATTTTGATTAAAATACCACATGTGTAAAATACCCTGCATACCTTTAAATTCCCTGAGAATAGTTGTGAAATCCTCTTCATTCTAAATTATTTTTGTATAGCTGGTAAACTGTACACACAAAATCTTACTAAACAAAAAATGTAGACCTTAATAAGGCACACAATTCATGTCAAACTTGTTTATAACATTAGCCATTTCAGATATATTCTTTGTTATTGGTTAGAATTTTTCAGTTTCTTACACTTTTTTTCAAGTAGTAAGTCACTATTTGTTTTCACTCGTCATCATACCGGGAACATAAAGTTTCCAAGTTATCACATGGTGATCTGCTTTCTAAAAATCTGACTTGCTCTAGCCCTATGAGTGTCCATCTTAAACCTACAACAAAATGTGTAAATGTAATAAAAGTCTATAGACAGAAGAATAAACTTTTGTAAGAATATATTGTTCTTCCACACAAGCTGTGCTGGACAAGGTTGGAAAGGTAGAATCAGATGGTTCAAATCCTAGCTATGGCATTGAATTTTTCAATCATCTGATTCTACCTTTCCAATTTTGTAAGAATAGTTTGTAGAAGAGCGAGTAGAGAAAGGCATGTGAATGCAACACATCAGACCTTTTATACAGGTGTGTCTAAATTCTCTTTACAGACTTTGAGGACTTGTAATGGGGACCAAGATGGTTAACTTTAGCACAGGAACTCGTGTCCAGAAACGTATCGTTTTCCATGGGGGGTCTCATAAATCAAGAATTGCATGTGACCCCCACAGGTAGTATAGTCAAGCGGGGGTCAAGTTGGGAGAACGTGCAGGCCAAGCCAATTGAGCCACCACGACCTATCTATTGTTGCCCAAATCGTTGGTCCAGATGACGTCGGACCACAAGTGCAAAATGAGCTGGTGCACCATCATGCTGGAATCACATGTTTTGACACACATGCAATGGCACACCCTCCAAGAACCCACGTAGTACGTCTTCAAGGAATCGCAAGTATACTCATCTGTGAGATTGGTGGAAGAAGGTATGGCCAAATTACACACCCATCAAGAAACCCTGCCCAAATGTTCAGACTGTATTGTTGCTGAAACCCATCGCAAACGCAACTGAATGGCATGTAAACAAACGTGTACTGGACTCAGGACATCAGGTGATCAGTGAATGACGTTTGAAAATTAAATTGAGTTTTATTTATGGACGCTCTTTAACTGCTGTGGTCCTTAAAGTCCCATTCTATATTGGGCGTGAAAGACCAGTAATTTTTGCTCAGAGGCCTCTTTATCAGGCTTGAGGTTCTTTTATGTGCTGTAAATCCATGACACAGGACCACCAGCTTTACTTCCTTTCTGAAGGAAGCCATGCTGAGGATTTTTACACCCGAAAAAAATTCATCACCCTCTGCCGGGTTTGAACCAGTGACCCCAGGAACTAGAAGCTAGCATAGTAACCACAAAGGACTACTGAATGGCTTATGGACTACCCTAATCAAGACCATCCTAGTGAGTGGCACCGAAAAAGCATGTATGGTGATTTTGCATGTAGCAGAAAAACGATATGTTTCGTTTGCTAAACTTAATCATCTTGGTCTCTACTAGAAGTCCTCAAAGTCTGTAAAGGGAATTTAGACACATCCTGTTGCACGCACGAGTGCGCATGCGTGCATGTATGTGTGTGAGAGAATTTATTTATTTACATATTTATTACAGGAATCTGCAACATATTTGTATCATGTTTAACGATTTTGCCTTACTCTGTTAGCTTGAGAAATGACATTGATTCTTTGAACTATTTTATGCTATGCCATAGGGCACTTAACAAGCATTTCTTTCTTTTAAGATTAGAAATTAATAAAATCCAAGATGAATTTTTGGTATAGTATGTAATGTTTAATATTACAGGAATCTGCCTCGTGCAATATACATCTCTCTGCCATTGGTCACATTGATTTATGTACTGGCGAATGTTGCCTATCTTGCTGTTCTCTCGCCAACAGCTATGATAGCCAGTAAGGCTATTGCTGTGGTAAGCATTGTTTTCTGTTGATGCTAATGCACTATTAAATTCTACAATGTTTTATTTTTAACTAAAATTAATTACTTTTAATTCAGTGAATGCTAGTTATAGTGCAATATACATAAATTGCTATAATGCCTTGTTTATTTAATTTGTTGTGTGTTTCCACAGACTTTTGGAGATCATGTTTTGGGTGTCATGTCTTGGGTGATGCCCGTAATGGTAGCACTGTCAGCATTTGGTGGCCTGAGTGTTCATATTATGACTTCTTCCAGGTAATCTCGCCTACCATTATAGCTCAGAACAAAATATGGTTATTCATTTTAGCTGACAGAAGCTTGAAACAGTGAACCAGGGGTATAATTTGAAAGTTGAGTTCAATGCTGTAATGCAAATACTTCACACACTGTTTTTAATCATAGAACATGCTTTAGATACATAGATAATAGATAATTTAAAGGTGGTTCTCAATAACAGAATGGAAACGAGAATGACAAGGCTAAAATACATGTATTACAATATGAGCATTCACAATTAATGAGAAGATTTCTTGAGTCGCAGGAACAGGAAGAAAGACTTAGTCAAGTTTTAATGTTCTCGTTCCTGGACACAGCATAATAGATCCATATTGTGCATATTCGGCTCTTCACTGTAGAAATGACATGAAGCAGCTGCTAGAACTTTCTCTAATCGCAAGCTGGGAAAACTAGCTGGAAGAAGTTCTAGCAAATGTGTGTGTCCTTACCACAATTCCTGACTCTCTCAGATCCATTTAGCATTGTTTCTTTTAGTGAAAGTGTCATCTGTAGTTTGTTTATATGCAACTTAAAACTGGCTATTGCCTAAAAAACAATACTGAAATTACAAAGAATAGCAAAGATCGGTAGGAATCAATAAAAAACACGCAACTTTAATGTACAATATCAATAAAGGAATGAAGCTTGGTATGAGGGAGGAATTCAATGTTGGCTAACCTGCAATATGTTGGCTGAATTGGAAGCAGGTGAAGAAATATCATTGGTCAGTTTACAAACAAATGACATTCCAATGCGTAAAATTTACTATTTTGCTATCGATCATTTGTTTCTGGTCTGGTTTCCATTCTGAGGTTATTGAGAACCAGCCTTTCAATAATGGTTTGCAATGCTGGGGGAGACACGCACACCAAGGGTGAAAACTGTCTGGCAGCACCAATCACCAGTTCTCTCCCCATGTGTGTCTTCTGCTTCTTGCAGTTTATTCTATGCAAAGCACATGGTCTCAGTTGTGTCATTTCAGATGAAAGTGCTTTCTTTGGTATGTGAGCTAATTGTATGTTGTTATTGCTGCAATAACATGTACATTAACAAAGGGTGCATATTTTATGGGCATTAATGCTTAGCACACACTTGCAACAGTGGTACAGATGGACAAAGCTGCTGCTCTCAGTTGTAAGAAACATCAGGGTCTGGTAGAGAAGGCTGGACTGTGAAAACAGTAATTTATTATTGTTTTGGAGATATATATAAGAGGTCTTCAGATTTATTCATCCATTGCCGCCAGTTGGTTGTCTGCGCATGATGTCAACACTTTAAAGTGAGTTTATCATCAGTTCCATTGACAGAAGACTAGTGAAAGATGAGTGGAAGTCAACGTAGGTCACCTTAGTGAAATGGGACTGGTATTGCACCTTTCCAGTATTTACATTTGGAACTTCTTTCACTTGTATTTCCTAAATTCACAATCTCAGCATGTATGCCAAAACTGAAATAATTGAATGGTTTTTGAAGTGTGGCATCTCAGCTTTAATAATAAAACACAACTGAAGTAACCTTTATAAATATTTTAGTTGTTTCACCTTTTTTTGTTAATAAAAAACAACAAATTTTTTGTTTTTTATCATGTTTTGTCTCAGGACTTGATGAAGTTCTTGGCAGGAATGGAGAAAATCATTCACACAGCGGCCAATATCACAACGATAGTCTCCCCTTCATATCCTTCCAGTTCGGAAGTAGCACTCAACCATGCAAATTCTGTGTTCAGTAGTCACTTCCATCTTGTGTGCAAAGAACGTACAAAATGTTCTAGTGAAAAGCATTCTGCACCGCCATAGTACATCAACCTGTTTACGAAGTCAGAAATGCAGTCCAAGGTTCAGTTCCACACCTCCCCTTTGAGACAAGGGGCTCTTTGAACCAATAATGATGTCATTCATTTAAACCAACTGGTGGTAAAGGCCAAATAAATCTGGAGACCCGCTATATCTATATAGGTATGTTTAAGAAGACCTTTTATACACAAGTTCTTGGAGCACCTATCAGAATCATTTATTCATCTGTATGCTTGAACAACGGCTGCATATATGAGCTAAAATGTTATATAAGAGCTTGAAGAATACTGTATTTACTCTGCTATAGGACTCCATTGTCTATAGCACCCCCTTAATTTTTTAGAGTCAAAATAAAAAATTCATGTAAATTGACGAATTCCTTATTACCACAAATTTACAAAACTTTCTCCCTAAAGGAGACTTTTTGAAAGGAATTCATTCCCACATGTAGGAGAAAGGGTGAATGAATACTGAGTAAGAGGTGTATTGCGACATCCTGGAGCTCTCCCTAATAAAAAGAAACTAAGCATGTACTCAACAGCTTTTGTGGTCACTTAGCTGATGGCATTAAAACACAATTGGCACTAACAAAACATATCTAGTGATTATCCCAGAAGTTACATCCATTTTGCAGCCATTAGACCTCTCCATGAACAAGCCTTTTAAGGATCACCTGAGATGTTTTATACAAACTGGAGGGTGGAACAGTATGTATGAGGCAACAAAAACCGGGAAAATCTAGCAACCATCACTACAATGTATTTGCGAGTGGATTTTGCATGCTTGGAGACTGATAACTCCTGAAATTCTTGAAAGCAGTTTTAAAAAGAGTGAAATAGCATGCACATAAGATGGCTCCAAAGGCAATCTTCTATAGAAAGAACGTGAAGAACATGAAGTTCCAAATTCTAGCAACAATGACGGTAGAAAAGACAGCAGTGAAGAAAGCCTGTGATTCCAACAACTGTAGGAACTGTATTATTTTTCCCTTTTTAGATAGTGATCCTCCATGGTCTAGGGATACCATGCTAGCCTCTAGTTCCTGAGGTAATGCATTCAAACTTGGCGGAGTGCAATGGATTTTATTGGATGTAAAAATCCTTAGCATGGCTTCCTTCGAAAGGAAGTAAAGCCGGTGATCCTGTGTTGTAGATTTATGCCATATAAAAGAACTTCAAGTCTGATAAAGAGGTGTCTGAGCAAAATTTCCGGTCTTTTACATCCATTATAGAATGGGATGCTAAGAACCATAGTTTAAAAAGCGTCCATAAATAAGACTCAATTTAGTTTCTCTTTCTTAAATATTTTTGTGAATCATGAAGATAATTGTAATAGTATTAAAAAGAAGGATTTTCATGTTACAGGTAGCCATTTTGTATTCAAGTTTCAACCTGTATGATCTGTTCATTGAACTACAGGCCATGCAGTTCCACCACATTACACATCTTTGCAGAAGTTATCGCTGTGTAAGATGTTACCAGACTTACTAGGAGAACTGAATTGTCGATTACATATGTAAACTTTGTTTATTTTAATCAATCTTCTTATATTATGTAGCATTAAAATAAAATCGCTTATTACTTTCTCAACTATGTATAGAAGTAGGGGAACTATTGCATTCCGCCCAAAAATTGGTTTGAGATTTCACCAGAAATACATGTTTTGAGGTGCTCTGAATCCAAATAAAGCATTTTTAGAAACCTGTCTGTCCATCCATCTGTGAACACCATAACTCAAAAACAAAAGGTCGGATAAATACCAAACTTGGTACTTGAGTTTAGTATTTTCAAGAAATTCCTCCACTCCAGAACTACCCTTTACATGGAAGATTTTTCGAAAATTTTGAGTTTTTCAAAAATGGCTCTAACGATTTTAATTAAAATATCATATGTTTAAGATAATTTCATGGCAAATGAAATGTGTATCTTGAATTTTCTGGGAATGTCCCCAAAAGCCCTATTCAATCTGGATGACTTTCACATAATTAATAAACCATACGAGAAGGACAAAATTTTACTACACAAAAAATGTAGATCTTGTTAAAACACACAATTTATGTCATACACATTCTTGTAGAGTGACCCATTTCCAAGATATTTCTTGTTATTTGTTTGAATTTTCCAGTAGGTACTTATACTTTTTCTCAAATGGGAATTCGTTATTTTTATGTCCTGGACATGCAAAGAGAATGGAATGCTCCACATAGCAACCAGCTCTTAAAACATCACTTAAGCCTACCATATTCCCCTTGCACCTACAAGAAAATTAACAATAAGATAGCTTCTGCAAATGCTTATCTCGATTAACATGAAGTAGATGGAGAATAAGCATTTCTAAAAATAGTTTGTACAAGAATAGAGAAAGTCATCAACAACACAAGTGCAACACATCAGATTTTTGTAATCCCCCATCCAAACCAATTAATTTTACAAAGTATGTGCCAATAGGAGTCTCCTCCAATTTCAGAAGTAAAAATAGAGAAAAACAAAGGGACTTATAGCTGAATAAATACAGTGTTTTATTCACACATTTGGTTGAAATTCATGCATAATTAGGGTAATTTATATGGAGAGTCAAAAAATGTATAATTTTTAGGTGAGTTGTGCACATGTGGAAATTAAATTTCATATATAAGAGTTTCAAGAAGACTGTTTGCATATTTCAGATGTGGTTGATATTGGTACAAAATTAAAAGTAGCTTATAAGAAAAGCATTCTAGAATGTATAACTTTTAAACAAACTGTTGTGTGTGAAGTTTGGATTTTATATGTAGAAGTTGAAAGAGCATGAAATGCTATTTGTATGTTTACAATCCTTTTTTTTTTTTTATTGTTTTATTGTCTCTTTCATATAATTAAACTTTAAATGAAAATTTTTAGTTAGAATATTGATTTCTGTGTAACAAATTGTTTTATGCTCTTTAGAATGTGCTTTGTTGGTGCGCGGTATGGTCATTTCCCTGCTATGCTATCACATATCAACATCAAGAGATTCACACCAACACCATCACTTGTTTTCCTGGTATGTGTAGAACTCAGTACATTAAAAAAACCAAATGGATGTTAAAATAGCACTAGATTGTAATCCTTTATAGGTGTTCAACTTTATCCATGATTTCCCCCACAAGAAATGTCATTGATACCATCAATGATGAAGCAAGTTTATGCACTGTCCAAGAATAGAGAATTAAAAGGAAAATGGCTGCTTGGGCACTGGACACAATTTTTTCGAGCATAAATCATAAATTTCTTTGTAATATTCTGTTGAGAACCAGAAAGCTTAACATAACACATTGTAGAAGTATGAATATGATAGCAATGGGATTCAAGTTGAAAAAAGATATTGTGTTGAGATTATTTGATCGTTATGACAGGCAAATAGATAAAATAAAGTTATTATTTAGAACAGTATAATGTACCTAGAATATTATCAGCAAAATGCATCTAATTTTATGGAAACAGTGTAGTTAAATACTATCCAAGATAAACATAAAATAGAGCAGCAATTCAATAGTATGACACATAGTGATGTAAAAAGTGAGGTTAAGTTATTATCAACAAAACACATAGGACTAGTTACTTCATAAGGTACACAAACTCATCATTCAAAATGTAATATAGCTACAAGTGTCAACATCGATGACTTTCTGTGGATATTCAGTATTTGGAGATTATGTCTAAGTTTAACAATGGTGAAGCTAATGACACCACAAGCTTCGCAATGTGGGGAGGAGGTGCCAGTGATGACCAGATTAGTAGAAGCCTTCAGAGCTCCATATCTAATCTAAAATTAAGCTTAAATTATTTGAGAACAAATTCATAATTTGTGCATATTTACAATGTGGGTTTACTCCAATGCTGAGATAAACTCACTTTTATCACTGTCACTGGTCTACATACAATGCAAAGCAGCTGCATGACATTACAAACAATTTTTGATCGAATAGAGAACACAGCCAGTAAAAAATAATGCTCTCGATATCATTGCTTTGATTGAGCATTTCTAGCTGTTGCTTTTAAGCATTGTTATCAGCAAAATTCGAGCTGTAATGGGAATGATTTCATAATATTACTTATATGAAGCATTCTAATATTTCTGTTACTTAATAATACAGTTTACAAGTTTTTTTAGGTAGCTGATTCAAATATATCTAAGTTGACAGAGACGTTGGCAACAGTTAAAAAGTATTTTAAGGAGTACAAAGAGAGAAGTCAGGTTAAGTGCATTAGTTGTTTTGAGCATAGAAAATGAAAGACACCATAAACTCGTATAATATCAGCACAGGTTACAACTTTGCACAAAAGGTGAGGTTATACACTCCCATAACCTCTATTGCAACAAGTCACAGCGTTTGTGGCATTATTTGGTATAAAGTAGTTGTAAAATCATAATTTTGCATTTGAACATACTTGTGAGCATTCATAATTATTTCACAATGCCGTAAACAGTTCAGATAATAAATTAATAATAGCTTAGAAGCAACTGATTGTTAAAACAATGCAAAATTCTATATATGTTTCAGCAAAGCAAAGCACTGATTGTGTATCAAGCTGACCATGAATGACTCAATGTAGGCTCACCAGTCAACTATGATATCATTTTTGCTCTTATTGGCGTGCAAGAAATCATGAATAAAAATGAGCACAGAGTACAACACTGGAGTTACATGTGTGCCACTATTTGTGAATAAATAAATATGTGTAAGAATTCTTTCTCTAGATTGCATATAAATACTTAACATTTACATAACAGCATTGTTTCCTTCTCTTTTTCAGAATGCACTCTCATTAGTAATGCTGTGTACAAGCGATGTTTATGTCCTTATCAATTACTCTAGTTTTGTGGAGTCAGTTTTCATCACATTGTCCGTTGCGGGCATCCTTTGGCTCAGGTGGAAGCAACCAGACATGGTGAGGCCAATCAAGGTGAGTAAACATGCCTTAATGTTCATTTTCATAGTGTCTATTAATGTCAGTACTCACATTGTCATGACCTCCACCATGGCAAGGATGGGAGGGGAGCATAGATTAAGAACTTTATGGTAAGCCTCATACACGAGCCATAAATCATGACCTAGCTTTATTAAAACATGAACAAATGCCCCTCTGGGAAAGGATCTTATCTTTGGGCAGGTGATTGGAGCTGAGAGAAGGCTCAACATAGGTTCCTCAGTGGAATGCCCTAGTATGATGCTGACCTGGATTCGTCCCTACACACCAGATTCTACTGTCCAATTAGAAGGACTGTCTACCCTTTAAATACTGGTTCTATATCTGGTTTATTCCATGAACATAGCCTTATTGTTTAAAATATAAATAAGACTAAAAGAGCATATGAGATGCATTTACCAAAAACAGATGGATAAATCAGCAGTAGCACATAATTTCTGGTCTTCAAACCATGAAATCATTCCAAACATAAAACTCTTAAAACCGATCAACAGCAGCAATGAATTGGACATCTGGGAAAAAATACATATCGTCAAACACAGGAATCACCAAATGAATTTCGAACTACCGCCACCCATCAGCCTTTAGAGGTTCATCAGCCCAGCACCAGAGAACACCACTAACCACACACATTCCGCAGACAGTAACCGGCAAAATCAGTTGGAAACAAACTGACAATGGGAGCAAACCATTCTCCTGAAACGCATTCAAAGTAAGAACCTTTTAGTGATGTAGTGTAACAACCTCCAACTGTCTTTATTTTA
Organism: Deroplatys truncata; assembly: GCA_030765065.1. Lineage (NCBI taxonomy): Eukaryota > Metazoa > Arthropoda > Insecta > Mantodea > Mantidae > Deroplatys > Deroplatys truncata. Next base: position 167,666,198 of record CM060988.1, on the reverse strand, counting down.
AATTATGACACATCACTGTTACTAGCTTCTCAATCTTCAAAATTAATAGTCTTATTGTGTTTGATTATGTGCTTCATCAAGGCTTTCCAGAGATCCATGAACTTATGTAACCATGTCTGGGTTTATTACTGGATATGGTTTACCACTAGGAATTCTCGCTGACATATGTGTTTGCATGAACACTGGACATTGTGGCCTAAAGCCGAATGTTAAGCATGGTTTCGTAAATCCTGAGAAATATGTAATAGTGTTGTGACAATCACGAGTAACCAAAAGAATAATTTATGATAAGAAAGATGTATAAAAATTTAAAAGCCACAGCAATATTTCTCAGCCCTTCACAATATCAGGGTTTTGACTTGAGAAACAATTGCAAGTAACAGTAATTATTTGCATATGAAATTATTTTCTTCTTCTTTAACCGATACACTCCTTTTGTAGGGCTTACACCCTTAAGGACTTATACAAGCCAGTGCCTTGAAATTATCATGGGGTTTAATTGATTTTATTTTGTAACACACATTCATTCCAGCATTCATACTTTTCAGACAGGGTAGGGAATGATCCTAATTAAAGGTAAGTTACTATCCCAATGTTATTACCCCAAACAATAATGCCATAATATATGATAGTATGGAAATATGCAAAATATGCATTTTTCATATACTGAGCTAGTAAATCAGGTTCAAAACATTTTAGAAGATTCTAAAATGTACTTTGCTAACCCCAGTACATGAATATGATACATGGCTGGCCTATGATAACTTAAATCAAGAAAAATTCCTAGAAATTTTGCATTTGCAACAGTATGTAACTGAAACTCAAAGCGTCATTAACCCAACTTAAATATTCTTTTGTTTAATATGAAACTTTCACAATGTTTATATCACTTCTCATATACATAACACGTGTTGGTTGGGAGTATTTGAATCATGTATCACATTGCCAAATTTTGCTTTACTTTTCAGGTTTCTAAGTGGATTCCCATAGTGTTTGTGGTGATCTGTCTGTTCCTGGTTATAATTCCATGTTACACTGTACCATATGAAGTTGGAATGGGTGTCTTAATCACATTAACAGGGGTGCCTGCATACTTTGCTGGTGTGGTGTGGCAACAGAAACCAGAATGGTTCCAAAGATGGTTTTGTAAGTTGTATTTCACTAATTAAATTTACACATTAAAAAAAACTAATCTTGTACAAAGCATTAAAAGATATGATTGAGTGGGATGGCTAAGATGGTTTCATCTGTGGCCCACATTTGGGGGGTATGGGTTCAATTCCAGTGGCTGACCTTCCTGACCTATTGGTTTTTTCAGGAGTTTTCCCATGTCGCCAGGTGAATGCTGGGAAGGATTCTCACATCCCCAAATTTCCTGTCCCTCCACTTCATCTCCATTCTCATTTCACTTCATCTTTCATCCGTTGGTCTCTTTCAGGGTTGGAAGTGTTGGCGATGGTGTTTTGGTGCAGTGTGGCAGGGGAAAAGGATGCTCTTTGTAACTCACTCCATCCCTCGGCTTTTGGCTGGCTGCCGGGGGTATCTGAACCCCCTTGGACCCCCCTCTGTGTAGGGGCATAGGTAGAATATCCCCTATGTGGATAGTGCCAGTCCCCTCCGTAGCCAATCCAATCAAATTAAAAGATATATATAAAATATTTACTAAAAACATACCTAATGAAATAAGTGGTAGAAGAATTTTAAATTTAATATCAAAGGAAAACATAAAGAAACTTGGAAAGTACATTGGTAAGGCAAGACAAAAATGGTTATGGAAGATGAGCAATGACAATTACAACTTAGTGTTAATTATAATGGGATATGGAAAAAATGCAACCCATAAATCAAGGGTTATACTTTGGGAAATATAAATGTTGTTATAATATGCCTCAAACAAGAATTATCCTTTTGTAAACATATGGGACGGAAGAAAGAGAGAGATAGACAGTGAGATGGAATGCTCTTAGACTGCTGATTGGTTTTTTGTTTTGTTTTGTTTTTTCTTTTTTTTCCTAAGGGGGCAAAGGACGGGCCCCACACCCGCCCGTCCCGGTGGCGATCGTCCGGCATGTGTTCCCGTGCAAACTACATCGCCTCCCTTGTGCAGTTAGTGTCATGCAGGGAGATTTGGTTATGTGTTAGTGAGTAGGTTAGTTGGGTCCCGCATAAGCACCCGGGTTAATTACGTGATGTGTGTTGCTGGCATGCTTTGCATGCGAGCGCATCAAAGGATGAATTCCCAGGCTGCAGCCACGAACAAGTCCTGAGTACAGCCTGAGGGATTGATGGTGTATGTGAGGGAAGGTTTGGTGGCTTTCTGGTGATTTGGTTAATAGTGCTTTGTACATGCATTTTTAGTAAATACATGAGGTTAGCATGCAGTTGCATGATGGAATGGGGGATTGGTGATGAGTTTTGTTCTGCGTGGTCTCCTGAATCGGAGCCATGTCAGTACTTCCGTGAACGGCCTGAGGGCGTCGTCAGTGATTTCCAATCTTGGGTCTAGCGTTTGTGCAGGGTTGTCTAGAGTGCACACTTGGCTGGCTGCCTGCCTGATGGTGCAGGTGCGGACCAGTGCCACTCGTGGGGAGGCCCTCATCTCTCGGGTCCGCCTTTGCTGGGTAGCAGAAGGACTTCAAGGGCAGCTGTGAAGTGGATGGTGTGATGTCTGTAAAGAAATACTAGAAGCAGAAAGAATGTGGATTATTGCAAAAGGTTGTCTAGAAATTCTGTTATCTCATCGTCATAGTCTGTGTTAGAAAGATTTCTGTCAAAGAGAGATAGAGGTCGTTTGTGTTTATCTATCGTTGTGTCATATTGGCCAAGTGAAGAAATTTGTGTGTTATGGTATGCAGGGAGTTTGTTATACATATCGAAGGTTAATTGCTTAGTAAATTCTTCTATCATATGCATTTTTAGGTCATCATGCAGTTCTTTTGATAGTGCTATCAACTATCTACTATTTGGCTACTATTCTGAGTATCTTGTTTTGAAGAGTTTGTAGGCGTTGGATATGGGGTTTTGCTGCATAGCCCCAGACCGGCACTGCATAAGTTAATATTGGGCAAATGAGAGATTTGTAGAGCATTAAGCCCGTGTTTAGTTTAAGTGTATTGTTGTAGTTTATTAATGGGTATAATTTGCATAATTGCATGTAGGCTTTTTTGCGTAATTCGTTGCTCATAGCTGTTTTCTTTTATTTGTTTTTGCACAATAATTGCCTCTAAAAAGTACACCACTGTAAATACAAGGGTAAATACAGTCTGCTGAAGTAAAACACAGCTGAGGCAAACCTTAAGAAGTGGTGAGAGGCAAATATCGCGCATTGTTTTCAAGATGCTTAAAAAAGAAACCCTAAAGCACAACCTTATACTACTACACGATAATATTAATTCTCTAACACATAGATTTAATAAGTTACTGGCAATGTCTTACTTGATTTATTGCCAAGAAGTTAGCGGTGTTACAGCGAGTGTTGCAAAACTTATGTGCACACATGTACGTCAAAAACATGGTGGGTAGAGTCTGCTCTGCTTTGTTTACAACAGGATCATTCTTGTCTGGATAAAGTACAACAGTTTTATCCTCACACTATGTTGTAATCAGAAAACTTATGTATGAAAAAGTTGATGAATAAATCATTCATTTATACTAAAAACAACCAATATATAAAAGGCTTCGTAGCTGAAGCTTTTACACTGCACTCTCTTGGATAGTTTCACCTTTCTGAAAAGTTATCTGTTGGAACTCCAAACCCAAGCAATGTGAGGCAAGATGGGATCAAGTTGTGAATAACAAGTACTTCTATAAATGTAGTACACTATGAAAATTATGATTTGAAGAAACTTCAATGACCAGTTGTGTAAGATCTGTTGGTTCAGAAAAAACAAATTCAGTTTCACCCGAAATGTCCATTGCATAAATGTGCTTTTACACTAAAAGACATCACATAATAATGATATGTTAAAAGCTGGTTCACAATAACCAAGAATGGAAACCAAAATAGGAATGACAAAGTTGAATATAATGCAAGCGTTCACAATTAACAGCAGGCTTTCCTGGATCCTGGGAATGGAAAAGAAGACTTGGTCAAAATTTAACTTTCTTGTTCTCATTCCTGGGGATGCCATATTAGAATTGTGAAATTATTCACAATTAATTATATTGTGAATTCTCTTCCTGTAGAAATTATTCAAGGCAGCCTTGACATGAAACAGTTGCCAGCTGGGGAAATGAAACCAGAAGAAATTCTAGCAAAGATGCATCCTGACATCCTCAAACCATTGAGCATTGGTTCTTCTACCATAAATGTCATCTGTAGTTTATATGTAACTCAAAACTGGCTATTGCCTAAAATAAAATCAACAAAATTAAATAATCTATGTACTTTAATTATGTGATTATGGAAAATATGGTTCATTTAATTAGTCATTTATGTGCAAATATTGCCTTTTTAGAAGTAGCTTTCTTAGTTTACCTTTAAAAGATTCTTTAAGTTTTTTATTGAAGTATCTAGTTATACATTAAGATACCCATATGTGAAATGCTTGCTAGGCTTATAGTAAGCCTGTGGCTATCCAAATGTAAGTTATTGAGATTTCCTGTGTTGCGGTTATGATATTCTGAGTTCTTTTGAAATATAGTTATATTATTATGAATGAAGTTTAAGGTTTCAAGAATATAAACGCATGGGATAGGCAAAACTTTAAGTTCATTGAATATGTATCTACTTGGTGTTCTTATGGGTATCTTCAGAATTGCCTTTAAAATCCTTTTTTTGGATTGTGAGAATATGTGTTGCGTTTGGAGAGGAACCCCAAAAAGGGATGCCATAGCTAATTTGGGACTCAGCGCAGCTGTGATACACTATCTTTAATATTTCTTTGGAGCACACATTAGCCAATTTATGAACAGCATAACATAATTTGTTCATTTTGACACTTAGTTGTAGTATATGGGTTTCCCATGAGAATTCATTATCAATCCAGATTCCCAGGAATTTTGTTGTGCATTTTTTAACTATGGGAGTTTGATTTGTATGTAAGTCTATATATTGTTTTTTGATTGGTTATGAAATACAGATATATTGTTTTTTCTACATTCAATAAAGTTTGTTCTCTGTTAGCCAACATTATAAGCTATTATTGCTTCATTTACTACATTCTGGAGGGAAAATGAGTTTTCACTGCTGAAGACTAGGTTTGTATCGTCTACAAACATTATTGTATGTGCTTTTGGAATGTTCAATGGAAGATCGTTTATGAAAATAAGGAACAATAGTGGTCCAAGGATTGAACCCTCTAGCATTTATTAGTGAGTATACAAACTATTTACTAAAGCTTATTTTTCTATCTATTACATTTTAATGTAAATAAACCTTTGTAGAAATATCTATGTTACATATTTTTTTATAGATACAGAGAACATGGATAGTCAGATGTTTAAGAACAGGACACTATATGCTGGCCTTAAAATTCCATACTGTTTCCATGACATCGCGAGAAACAACTGAATGTTGAAAGGACTTTAAGAGAATGACCAAGAAATGAACAATTTGAACCTTTAATAATGGATATCTCAGAAATGGCATATCCCATAAAAAAAAACTTATTTTAAATAAATTGTGTGTTTTAAAGAATACTTTTTTTTTGTGTAGTACATTTTCATCTGTTGCTTAATGTTTACCAGTTACACAAGATTATACAAAATTTCTTCTAAATGAAGTGGATTTCACAGTCTATTCGCAAAAAATTCAAGATATGCGTTTTATTTGTCATGTAAATATCTTTTATATATATATAGTATTTTAATCAAAATCATTAGAGCCAGTTTTTAGAAAATAAACATTTTTGAAAAATCTTCCATGTAAAGGGTAGTCTGGGGTGGGATGAAAATCTTCGTGTGGCATCTTTGGAAGGTACTGAACCTAAATACCAAGTTTAGTATTTATCCAACTTTTCGTTTTTGAGTTATGCCACACACACACGCACGCATGCACGTGCGCCTGTTTCCAAAAATGCTTTATTTGGATTCAGGGTGCCTCAAAACATATATTTATGGTGAAATCTTGGTATCAAATTCTATTCAGCTATGCGTAGCAGAGAAAGTAACAATAGCAAAAGCTACTAAGAACTGCATAAGCACAATAAATAACTATTGAGCGCTATTAATAAAGGAGTTGTGCCAAGCTTCATTTGGTACAGCTAGAAGAATCGGAAGTACAGAGCAGTCATTTTATGATGAGGCAATGGATCCTGTGTATGTGTGCTCAGGGAGTTTTTTGTTCCATAACTCCTGCATTACTTACTCCCAAGTGTTAGTAACATGCATTATAATGTGTACTAACCTTGTTATAAGTGGTGTCCATCTGCGTGAAAACATTCCTGGTATTTTTAATGGAATTTCCATTCACATGCATAAGTTCTTCTTGCATAATGTTCATAATTTCTCTTTTTATATTGTCTTTAAGTTTGTTGTTATGGTGTGGGGATTGTTCCGATAAACTTTATTTTTTAGGGTTCCCCAAAAATATATGCACCAATTGCTTCAATTTTTTCCTGCATTAGAACATTTTATGGTAATGTTGCTCCAGAGGTCAACATGTCATGGTCGACAATGCAAATGTGCAATGTCAGATACCAACTGTTAAACGGAAAAAATACTGTCAAGTTAGTAAAACTGGAAACAGTTTGGTAGTGTTTCAAACTGTTATATGCTGTCGTAATAGAAAAGCGCAAAATAGGGAATAAATGCAATAAAATTGAATATTAACCGCAAAACGGTAAATAGATACAATAAAATTGAATGATAACCACAAAGCAGTAAATAATATTATTGTTATTGTCTAATGCGTGGCGTTTACTAATGACCATTAGCGCTCGTGCACTACTAAACAAATGTAAAGAACCTCAAGCCTGATAAACAGGCCTCTGAGTAAAATTACTGGTCTTTCCCGCCCAATATACAATGGGACGCTAAGGGCCACAGCAGTTAAAGAGCGTCCATAAATAAAATTAACTTAATGTTTCAACTGAATGATTACTGTGCAACAGTAAGCAAATGTAATATAACTAAATAATTACTGCATAGCAGTAAACAAATGTAACAGAACTAAATAATTCCCGCAACGCAGTAAACAAATGTAACAGAACTAAATAATTACTGCAATGCAATAACAAATCTAATACAACTAAATAATAATGAATGCTACTATAATTATGTTCAAGGACACTCTGCTCTTTCACGATGCAATTGTTCGCCTTAATAAAGGCTGTTTTGCATCGATGCATATAAGGAAGATAGACGTAGAAGAAAGATGAAGTTCTGGAGTATAGACAATGAAGAAATATAAAATTTTGGAAGAAAAGAAAGATGAAAAGGAAGTTCTGAGGGAGAAGACGAACCAAAAGAGAGCTGCAAAGATGTTATGTTGCAGGATAATTCTCAGAGAGTGTCACAAGGAAATTTTGAAACTCCCCGATTGGGACAGCTGTTCCTGTATATGAACTTGTGCAAGTATGAGTTGAAGAACTCCTGAGAAGTGCCGAACCACCTCCTAAGCTTGCTAGCTCTTCTGCAAGTTGTTTTATGTCCCAATTTTCCATTAGGATAGCGTCATTATTTAAGATCCCATTCTCCACAACGATGCGTAAGTTGTCCATGTTGTTGACTGCTGACAAAATCATGCCAGAATACATAACCGGAAGTGCTTAAACAACTTTGGGGCATTTAAAAAGCCAAATGCCACATATTCATGGAATTTTAGCGATGTTTTTTCTACAGGGTAGCCTGCCTGATGTTGCGTGGCATCCGCCATGACACATCAACCTCTGGAGCAACATTACCCATTTTATTTACACTTCTTAGGTTTAGCATTTAGTGATCCCATTGTTCTAAACTTGTTGGCGAAGTTGCCTTTCTTGGACCCACCTAGAAAATGCTGAAGGAAGTGAGAAATAAAGGAATAAATTACTTTAGGAGCGAATGCAGAAGTAGATGTGAACTGTTCAATATCTGATGCCCACTTGCCTGCCCTTTTTTGGTGTCTTACTTATATAGGTGAATTGCGATACGAACATGAAAAAACGTGGCCATCTTCACGGTAATACTGATGCTCATTCGGAAGTGCCAACTTAAGGAAGAAATTGAGGAATCCGCTAACCTTGTGTGAATTCAGAAACCTAAGTTTATATAAAATAAAACTTAACTTAAGGCTATCCTTGCGTGAATTCAGAAACCTAAGCTTATGTAAAAAAAAAAACCGAAACTGAGAGAGTTGGGGATGTATCTCCGCCTTTGGCAGCATTACTTATTCATATGTTGCCAGCATTGCGTTACAGCCAGAGAATGACATACAGTGACATCTGTTAGACATATAAGACATCACTTCCGTCACTAATGTGGGCCCAAGAAAGGCAACATACCCAACTTGTTAACCAGATGTTTCTCTACTTGGAACTAGGATATGTTTCCTGAAATTGACTACACCCTGTCAATATGATTCGGTTTTTGTGTATGGATTTTACATAAAAATGTATAGTTTGCGACGGTATTAATGTTGTAGATCATTAATTGTAGCTCCGCATTTGGAAGCCAATATGCAACGGTTGCTGCTTTACGTAATGTTGTTTACATCACGTGTGTTGAAGCCATCTTGTGACGTCACTCCTTGTTTGGTTCATAGCTCCCTCTGGCGTAGCAATTTGTATCAGTTAGGGTTCGAAAGAATTTAAAGTTTTGTATGTTGTCCTCCGGCTAGCTATCATCTTATCTTGGTAGAACTTGTATCTCTTGCAGGGTGTGAATCGGAAAGGAATCTTTTATCCAGAAATTATACTGACGAAGAAATTGGTTTTATAACTTTTATTGTCGAACACGTTCACAAACACTTTTACAAATTAATCTGGATACTCGCCAAACTGAAACTGTTTTTAATAACTTCTTACTTATCACTTTTAACTTGCATACTTCAACTTTGTGTAGAATTAACTTTATAATAATTTAGATTCTCGTAATTCTGCTGCGCGTAACTTGGCGAAATAAATGAACTGAGAGACCGACGTGGAGAGTACTGAGAATTTTGTAGAACTGGGGAGAACGCTCCCTTGAACCTGGCTTATTTATAGGCCTGCCTCAAGATACGCCTAAAGATTATAAATGAACTGCTATTGGCTAATAAAACGCGCCAACATTAGCGTCTATTTTAATATCCAATGAAAACCACGAATACATATGCTTTAGGAAATGTTCCAGAAGCTTCTATCGAAACCGCGCGAAATATTACGCAACTTCCTTGTTCCCGGTAATGATAAACAACTCACCCCCTCTCTGCATTATTGCGTTATTGTTGACAGTTTCAGTAAAGCCGTATATTATTATTTACCAATAATAATTACAATTAATAAACCTCTGAAATCAATGTCACATAAAAATACATATTCATATTACAATCATTAATTATATTTAAGTAATTTGTGATACAAATTACCGTATCATATGCCCCACTAGAAACATAATTATAAATATTTATAACTTGTTTAGAAATTTTAAAATTGTGTTTTTAGTCTCCTAAATCTTGGAACACACGCTATCACTTTCACTTAACACTTCACACGCATTTAACACACGACATATGTTTTCTTTATTATCTCGCCACTACTTACTGGCTTTGGTTTAATTAATTTAGATATTAATCAGACATCACAAAATTTTTTTTTTTTTTTTTTTATAGCAAATACTTTACCCTAAATTATTTAATCACTGTTTCAAAATTGTTTACTCTCTTACATTGTTGACAAAAATTTATACATTTAAGATTTTTGTAATTATTACACATATTTACCAAAAAGTATTCAACCTCTACTCAAATATTTACATCTCTTAAATCTAGACAATGTTTCACCTTTTCTGTTTACTACATAAATATTTGTTTTTAATTAGTTTTACCAATTTTTGTTATTTTGTGCTTTATCTTAACAATGTTCTTGGAATTGTATTTACGTACTTTTAATTTAATATCATATTAAGTTTAAATCTTTACATTCTTAATTTTCAAATACTGTTACAGTTAATAAAAATGTTATTTATTATTTTTTTTTTTTTATATAATTTAAACATTTCTCTCTTTTTTTTTTTTTTTATTTCTCTTTTCAAATGACATATATATATAGTTAACCCTCTTACGTTCCAATACATTTCTCTGCAAGTCATCTTTACCTATCCAGCATTTAGTTTACATCTCGTTGCTATTTACCCTCCTGGATCAAATTGTGTGTGGCTAAACATTACTCGTAGCCATAACCTAACCTTCAAATTTTTATTCATGAATAACCTCTTGTATTCATATGACATTTCGTTCCCTGATAACATTTGAAAACAATCTACAGTTTCTTGAATAACACATCTTTTAACAACTTTCATTTTCAACTCCTCAACTATCTCTTTAATTTAAGAATACTCTGACAAATCTGTACTAAACTGTACTGGACTGGAGTTTTCAATTTGAACATCTTGGTACAATTTCTTTCTTTGCATTTCTGACTCATTCTGTATTTCTAATATCTCCCCTCTGAAATTAACTTGCGCCTCATTTACATCTACATTCCTAACCTCATTTATCTCTCTTAGCTCACTTGAAATATTACTCATTCTACTTCCTAACTCTGTACATTCTACATTAACCTCACTTTCTTTGTTATCTCTTTCCCTACTCATGTCTAACATTTTCTTTGAAATTTCTCCTATCTCACTTGCTATTACTTCCTCATTTTCATCTCTCATTTTTGGCATGCTACTATCTAGCTTCATAACTTTCTTTTCAATTTCTCCACTGCTTTGATCTACTTTTTGCTCTAATACCTCATTACTCCTACCAATGTTTTCAATTAATTCCCTATTATTCTTTTCCATACTCTGAGTTAGTTTTTGTTCTAATTTCTCATAACTCTGATCTACTTTTTGTTCTACACTCTTAATAATATCTTCTCTTAATTCCCTATGACTCTTTTGCATATCTTCCCTGTTTTTATCTATTTTCTCATTAGTCTTTTTCATATCTGCTCTCATATTTCTCAGCATTTCCATAATCATAATAGTATCAAGATTAACATTTCCTGCTATTCTATTCTCACTTTCTACACTAACATTTTCATCTTCAAATCCTAAAAATTCTGGGCTATTTCCTGTAACCTGTATTGAATTACAACTAACTGTTACATTATCTCCCTCCATAATTATTTCTTCTGTATTATTGGTAGCCATTGTTTTTTTTATCCTACCACTCCTAAGGTACATTTATTTACCCTTTTTTTTTTTTTTTTTTTCTAAAAAAAATTAAGATACTCTAACCTTATTGATGCTGTCCGTTGCTGTTACTTTGATGTCCAGCGTTCTGCCCCATTCTCCTAGATTTGTATGTCGCTTCTGTGTTGTGTTGTGATGAATCTACGTCGTCTCAATGTTTTTGTTGTTGAATTACCCTGTTGCCTTGTAGTCTCGGAATTACGATGTCCAATCATCCGTATAGTCTGTCGTTCCTTTTGTTTCTGGAATCTGCGTCTTGTAGATCATTTTACTGCTGCTTTCGTCCCTTCCTGGTTATGTTGATTCATTCCTGGTCATCGTTTTCCTTTCCTGGTCACTTCGCCCTCCTTTCCTGGTTATCGCGCCCCACGTTCTGGGTGCCAATTATGCGACGGTATTACAAATAATGTTGATGCTTGTGATGTTTATGTATGTGTGTTTACTTTACGCGTTGCCATCCTGTGACGTCACTCCTTGTTTGGTTCATAGCTCCCTCTGGCGTAGCAATTTGTATCAGTTAGGGTTCGAAAGAATTTAAAGTTTTGTATGTTGTCCTCCGGCTAGCTATCATCTTATCTTGGTAGAACTTGTATCTCTTGCAGGGTGTGAATCGGAAAGGAATCTTTTATCCAGAAGTTATACTGACGAAGAAATTGGTTTTATAACTTTTATTGTCGAACACGTTCACAAACACTTTTACAAATTAATCTGGATACTCGCCAAACTGAAACTGTTTTTAATAACTTCTTACTTATCACTTTTAACTTGCATACTTCAACTTTGTGTAGAATTAACTTTATAATAATTTAGATTCTCGTAATTCTGCTGCGCGTAACTTGGCGAAATAAATGAACTGAGAGACCGACGTGGAGAGTACTGAGAATTTTGTAGAACTGGGGAGAACGCTCCCTTGAACCTGGCTTATTTATAGGCCTGCCTCAAGATACGCCTAAAGATTATAAATGAACTGCTATTGGCTAATAAAACGCGCCAACATTAGCGTCTATTTTAATATCCAATGAAAACCACGAATACATATGCTTTAGGAAATGTTCCAGAAGCTTCTATCGAAACCGCGCGAAATATTACGCAACTTCCTTGTTCCCGGTAATGATAAACAACTCACCCCCTCTCTGCATTATTGCGTTATTGTTGACAGTTTCAGTAAAGCCGTATATTATTATTTACCAATAATAATTACAATTAATAAACCTCTGAAATCAATGTCACATAAAAATACATATTCATATTACAATCATTAATTATATTTAAGTAATTTGTGATACAAATTACCATATCAAGTTCAAGTGTGAATTTGTCAGCAGGCATTGCAGCAGACTAATAACAAGACATTAACACTCTTAAACAAATCACACAAAACACATATGTCCTGGATATGTCCTGCACAACTCTCTTTACAGCACAAACACAAAGCAGCAACTGAAGCACAGCTGATAAAGATAAAAGTACTAAGGTCACTGCAGCACAGCAAGCCACACATATAGCTGATCTGTGGCTTTATCTTAAAACAATGCACTGTAGTAATGGGCATATATTTAGAAAATGTTTACTCTATAGAATTTTGACATGGCTGACCCACATTATGTTGGCTGAATTGGAAGCAGGTGAAACAATATCATTGGTCATTTACAAACAAATGATGTCTCAATGCACAAAATCGACTTTCCACTTTGCTATCAATATGGTATTAATATGCATTTCCGTTCTCATTCCCGGGTTATTGTAAAGCATAATGTTGTATGCTGTTGTGCTTCCCTTCTCGTTTCCATCCTGGTTTCCATTCTCAGGTTATTGTGAACCAGTCTTAATTGTAGAACTAATTATGTAATATCTTCACTGTCAATAGCCTCAAAATGTTCATTCAGTAAGTAAGTAATTTTATTGTTAACCCAGTTAATCGTAGAAATTTGCAACAACAATTTTATAAATTTATTCTTAACCCAATTTCTAAAAATAACAATAATATAAAATAAAAACTAACCTCTTAACTACTGTTATCCAGCAGTATGGAATACTGGTAGCCAGCATTCCTCCTAATCTAAAAGTACAATTATCAATTTATTTAATCCAATACTAACTGTAACTCTACCTTGAGTTGCTTTACCTTGGACCCCAACAAACTCAAACCTTGAGGTTGTCGAGTTGTTGGGTCCTACTTGCAACATATCAAATAAAACCTACTGTAATTTAATACTCATTTAGCTCTTCCTTGTTAATTTTCCTCATCCATTTTGCTCTTACTCTGCCCAAAAAGTTCCCTACTTCTATTATATTTTTCCTAGATTTTACATTTACTAACTTTTTAGCTTGAATTTCTATTGGTAAATTTAACCATTCTCTCTTCTCTATACTCTTTCCAAGCAGCTTTGTTTCTTCACACTCTAAAACTATATGCCGCTCTTTAACTTTCCGGTGGCATAGGGGCATTTCTCCAAATCAATCTCTTTTCTCAAACTTTTCAAATTCACCATCCCTGTCCTAGCCCATGCAAATCCAGCTCTTGCTGTTTTATCACATATCAACATACTGTTCCCTGCTCTATACTACTTTCATTTCTCTGTATAATCTCAGTGATCTCTTAAAAATAAAACTCGCTAATAAATCTTGTTTTTCCATATCCTCTATTCTTGTCCTAATTTCATTCCAGAAACCTATTTGTAATAATTCTTTAGCGCTCCAAATCTCCCCAAAACCTATCTTCATCAAGGTTTCCTTTATCTTACCTAGCCAAGACTCTTTATGATTAAGTCTTTCCTGCACTATCAAACATTGATGTAAAATGCTCTGATCATCGAAATTTATGTTATTAAACTTAACTTTGTTTTTCAGATAAGCTGACCTGTAATGTTCAAAAGCTGTTCTTATCTGCAAAGGAAGAATAGTAAAAACTATGAGAATAGACATCTTTGGTCATGTGGTGCAACTGGATCTGAAATGATATAATAGATGGTGCATTGGAAGATGGCGGCGTTTTTATATTAGGAGCTGGAATCCCACCGTTAAATGTGAATTGGTTATCACTGATGTTGTGCATGAAGAAATTTTAGGCAAGTTTATCAAGTTTGGAAAATTATATATTACAATATGTTGGAATCTCTTTTTTTGTATTGTACTTAGAATATTTTAGTTAATTTTACATGTGACTAAATATTATAATATGTGTTTAGCATTTTTGCAGCTATTTTAAATCCTATGTTCCAGATGAACATACTGTAAAGTATTTTATTTGAGAAGTGTAAGTATTTTGCTTTTTGAAAAATTTTTAATTTATTTGAGACAAATTTTTAGGCATCTATTTTGTTTTAATGAATGACTATGGAAGACATTATTGCCTTTCTTATTGCCAATGTATGATATCAACTGTGATAATATGTATTTAAATAAAATTGCTTAAAATTGAGAGGTACATGTTTAGACTTCATGGTGCGGTATCTGGAAGTAAAAGAGGATGCATGCAGTGTCTCCAAGACAAGTTTTTATTATTACTTTGAGTGCACTAAATGAAATATATGTCAATTAATGAAGAACCTTTTTAATCCTGTTGCAGAAACAGTATTTAGACAATGATTAAAATTAAACAATGTATAAGTGTTGCAGCTACTTACGTTGCAAGAACCAAATCCCGGGTATGGCATTGAATTTTTCAGTCGCCTAATTCTACCTTTCCAACCCTGTCCAACACACGACTTGTGTGGAAGAACAATTAATCCCATAATGTTTAGTGTTAAACATTGTCTAAAGGCAGTGCTTAAACACAATAACAGCATTGTTTAATCTCAAATCCAACTCATTTATCTTTGTGAGTGGCATTTTTGGAAGAATAATGACAAATTCACAAACACAGGAGGTGATAGAAATACAAAGTACACATCACAACTTCTGCATGAAATAGTAAAAGGAAAAGAAACATTTCTTAACAGTGAAAACTGCACATTGCAAGAAGAATAAGTCATTCATAATACCAACAAAATTAATTTTGTCTGTGGTTTTCTATAACTTTTATCAAAGAGCAGTTAAAAATTGTTGCATAATTTTATTACTTTTACTTCATAAAAGTTCTAATAATAGCATATGTTATGCAGAAAATTGTTGTTTAAAGCTTTTGTTATTCTCTGCCATATCACCTCCCTTCTCCTCCTACCCTACTATTGTTGTTCTCCTTTCTCTTCTTCTTTTTAACATACTGCTATTGCAGTGTTTACACCCTATCACTCTGCAATCCTTGATATTGTCATATAACACAGTCTTCTTTAGTTTAAATGGTTACTACATACTTAGCTATAAATTCTGTAGAAACCTAACCTCACAAAGAGATGTATGGCCAAATTTGGTATTGTTTGTGTTAATGATATATTTTGATTGGTGGAAATCATCTAAGAGTCTAATAAAAAATACTCTGCACTTAATTTTGCTACACAAAACAGCTGAACACTGTTCAAGCAATGAAAATTCATGTCTAACTTTTAACTAGACAATGTTTAAAGCTTAAAACACCTATTTGTTTCTGCAATACACTCTTTATAGCAGAGAAAGAAATTTAATACATGACATTTCTGACCCTGATTATGCTTACCAAGAGTGCACTAGGCAAGCTTGTACTGGGATGCGTTCTAAATAGGGTTCTTGTACATGGTCAGCATTTGCATAATCAACATTGCAATGTTGTTTAATCACACAACACTGTGATCTCATCCTTTCCAATATGAGCATGAAGTGTTTATTGTCTCTTAACAACTCAAGTCTGCAGATTTAGGTAATGAAATAAATAGAATTATGCTCAAATGACTCCATGGTCCATTGAGCTAAGTGTTACTTGAACTTATTTGATGCTTGATATGAGGATAAGGGTATATCCCAGAAAAAACCTCACTTACCCAGGCACTTCTACTGAGGTATGAGCCTTGGGCCCTCTGGCCATGGATGTTGGTTGTACTGGTTTGCCATTGCCTTTTACAGTATAAGAATGAAGTGACATGTTGAACCAGGACAGAAGTTTTCCCACAATTTCCTTTGTATACTGCAACGAAAACATGCCAGGGATAAATTTACTGTAGTTTAGTAAGTACTAGAGTCCCAGTTATCCGACTTAAACTGGCTGTAGCCTGGTCAGATGATCAAGAAGGTCAGATGATGCAGAATATAAAAAATGACATTTAAAACTGACAAAATAGATGTATTATTTCAAAAATTACATATGTACTGTACTGTAAACTGAAAAATGTTACACTGTTTCATTTTTGTGACAGTTGTGTCTGTTGTGCTAGCCAGTTGTGTCTAATAATGACCTGGCAGGCAGCACTGTACAATCATTTTGCAGTCCCAGAAACGCGTGTGCGTGTATACTCAACAATTTGTGATTTTTTTACGGATTTTTTTTCGGCTAACCAGGTTGGATTAAATGGAAGGTTAGATCAGCAAAGGTCAGATAATTGGGACTATTCTGTACTAATTGTTTTAAATAAAAGCAAACATTGAGTTAACTTCATGTACTGTTATATGCAGAGTAATGATATTTCAGACAGTATTATATCCAAAATAGTAATCTAAATTTATTAGAATAGAAGTTTACAGTGTTTTCATTCTTTACATTTCCCCATTTAAGATACTTGCACATCTTTTATCAATCCATTGCAGTTTAGGAGCATTCCATTGTTTTAAAGGCTAGTTCACAATAACCACAAATGGAAAGCAGACAGAAATAACAAAGTTAAAATACATGTATTAATTATAATGTGAGAGCTCACTGTTAATGGAAGGTTTACCAGAGTCCATGAGTGGGAATACGAGAAGGGAGATTTGGTTAAGTTTCAGCTTTACTGTTTCCACTCCAGAACAGCGTATTGAATTCATATTATGCATAGGTGTCTACATGGTAGAAATTATTCAAGGAGGCCATGAACTGTAACAACAACAAAAAAATGGAAGAGATAGCACAAACTTACTTTAATAAATGTAATTTATTATTAACATATTAAAATGATGCCTTTGCAAGACAAATCAGAAAAGCTGTTTACACTATCAAATTTTGAAGTTGGTCAAACTAAATCATATTGGCTGAATCGCAAAGAAATGAAAAAAATCTAATGCGTTACATTCACATGACTTTCTCTACTCTCTATCACTTATTAGTGGGTATACACATTTTTCTTATGAAAGTTTATTTTCTTATCTACATCATTGAGATAAGCCTTCCCAGAAATAGCTTCATTATACATGTCATTGTAGATACAAAAGGAATGGCTATAGTAAAATGTTTTAGAACTGGACACTATACACTGTCTTAAAATTCCATACTCTTTCCATAACATTGCAAGAAACAACTGAAACTCAACAGGACTAAAATTATTTAAAGTTTGAGTTGGAAAATATTGATTCACATCACATACATGCACTAGTTGTTATCACAGGAGCGCTTTCGAGAGATTTGTTTCTCCCATCTTCAGCTGAGACCCAACTGCTCCTAGCTCCTACGATAACAACTAGCGCATATATGTGATGTGAATCAATATTTTCCAACTCAAACTTTAAATACTATACAACATCATAATAAACAATACTTCTGGTTTATTATAAAAGGATTAAAAGTATTGAACAATTTGAACCATTAATAACGGATGTCTCAGAAATGGCTGATGCCACGAAAAAACTTATTTGAAATAAATTGTGTGTTTTAAAGAAATCTACATTTTTTGTGTAAGACGTTTTCATCTACCACTTAACGTTTACCAGTTATACAAGATTATACAAAACTATTTCCAAATGAAATGGACCTCACAAGCTATTTCCATAACATTCAAAATATACATTCTATTTATCTTGTAAATATCTTTAATATGTGGTATTTTAATCAAAATTGTTACAGGCATTGTTTAGAAAATCAGAAATTCCTAAAAATGTTCAATATAAAGGGTAGTTTGGAATGGGGGGATTTTCTTGAAAATTTTGTGTCACATCTTTGGAAGGTACTGAACCTAAATACGAGGTGAGGTATTTATCCAACTTTTTGTTTTTGAGTTATACTGTTCACAGACACACATGGATATTTTTCTAAAAATGCAACTTTTTTGGATTGAGAGGGCTTCAAAACATGTATTTCTGGTCAAATCTTGATATCAAATTTTTGGTCCGAATGTAATACCTTCTCTCTCTACTATGTATGTCGTAGAGAAAGTAAAAATATCACTGGTAACATAAAAAACATTGAAATTCCAGTGTGTAAAATTGACTTTCCACATTATCAATATTTTAGTGAAATTCTAATATGAAATTTTTGGGGGTGAAATATACTTCCTCTACCTGCTATAAATAGGTGGTAAAGAAAGTACAAATTGGAAGTTCTAACATGTAAGTCAGAAATCTTTGTCCTTAGGTTCATTGTCTCAGACTGCTTGAGCCCTCTTATAAACAGTACAGATATGTAGTCATGGAGTATGTATTTCGTTAGGAGCAACAGAAAATCAAAGCATTTAATAAATACCTTTCTGGTGGCATTTACATCTTTATAAAGCACTGCATGCCTGTTGTACTTCCAGAATACCCTACATATTTTATACTAACAAAAGTAACAATATGTTTTTGTATGCTTTTATCTAAATAAATTTGTCTGTCTTTGAAGCATTCAGCAACAGATATCAGAGTCTTAGAATATCAAAGGTGCAGCTAAACAAAATAGAGAAATTAAGAACAGTGAAACGTTACCAAGTGGCAACTATAGGATGATTTGGAGTGCTCTCAAACTTTACTTACTTATTCAAACAAACTATTTTTGAGAGCTTTTGTTCATCCTCAGCTGGAGTCTCACAATATTTTCTGTAAGACTTTATCTTTATGTTTTGTGATTTTGATTTTGTTTGTATTTAGTGTTATGAAATAAGGCAGCTGGCAAATTAGGCAAGGATATAGCTGTAGTTACTGTACAATTTTTGTATTGTTTGCACATAGTATTTTTGTTGCTTTTTTATGCCTTAATTGTTTATCAAAGTAAATACAAAAGATCACAGGGACTGTGGAAGAAACAAATGTAGGGATCATACATCACAAATACACTAGCTGTTTATAAGCAAGGTTGAAAGTTAGGTAAATGTGATTCTTTTTGGAGTCAATATCAATGAGTGTTTATGAGCTGTCCATTTCCATAACTCATTAGGCCTGATAAAGTTGTTCAGAAAATTGGAAAAACAATATACAGTTATGCAGAAAATTCAATCAGACCTGAAAAATCCTATGTCACAGACGGGACTTGAACCACAGATCTTTGACTCTCCATGATATCTCAAGATAATCATACCTCAAAGGCAACTTTCAGTGTTAAAATCCTTTCATATGTTGGCCTCTATAGTTAACCTGTACGAATGTTAATTTATATTCAATAATTTTTCTTTCACACTGGCATACACACAGCTATTGTGAAGGAACAATTATCAAATATGTATATGGTTATGTTTCAGAGTGATAAACAGTTTTATGACTACTGTTGTTTACTTCTGTACAAAAGTATTGCGATTCATTTCATTTGTACACATTTGTTTTAAGAAGTTCTGGAATGTTTCTATCTCAGCAGCATTGAAAGATGCTTATAAAATGCATGTTTTCCTCAAAATTATTTAAAGTTATAAACTGGCATTTTTATAGGCTTCCTGTTTAAGGGATGTATAAATATCATTTGGGGGTCAAATTTCAGATTTTTTTCCATGAATAATGCACTTTATACGTGCAGAATATAGTGATAGTAAGCCTATTTTCTTTTTCTTTTTTTTTCCCTTTGTTCATATACCAAAGTTTTAAAGGTATTAAATTCATAATTGTTTAAATGTCCGCACCCCTGTTGCCCCCTATATTGCCAGACTTAAAGCCTGTTTTTCTCAGTTACATATTTTTTTACATTTCAAATACACTTACCTTAAAAACTACTTCAGATAAATTTACCAGTGTTTGTAAGCTAATTAAAATTTATTTAGCATATGCATTAAATTTTAGTGGAAATTTAAAAATAAATCTGGTTTGTTACATTCACATGACTTTCTGTACCCTCTATTGCTTTGGTATACAAATCATTCTTACAAAAGTTTATTTTCCTATCTACTGCATTTTAATCGAGATAGACCTTCCGGAAATAGCTGCATTACACACTTTGTTATAGATACAAAGGGAACAGTGTTAGCCAAGTGTTTTAGAACTGGATGCTATATACTGGCCATAAAATTCCATGACATCGCGAGAAACAGCTGAAAATCGACAGGACTTCAAAAAGTATTGAAGAACCCAAAACAATAATAACAGATATCTTGGAAATGGCTGATGCCACAAAAAAACTTTTTTTAAGTAAATTGTGTGCTGTAAAAAGATCTACATTTTTTGTGTAGTGTGTTTTCATCTATCACTTAACATTTACCAGTTATACAAGATTATAAAAAAATTCCTTCCGAATGAAGAGGACTTCATAAGCCATTGCCAGAAAATTCAAGATATATATTTTGTTTGTCATGTAAATTTCCTTAAGGTATGGTATTTTAATCAAAATCATCAAAGCCATTTTTTAGAAAATAAAAAGTTTCGAAAATGTTCCATATAAAGGGTAGTTGGGGACTGGGGGATTTTCTTGAAAATTTTTGTATCACATTTTTGGAAGCTACTGAACTCAAATATCATATTTAGTATTCATCCAACTTTTTACTTTCTCTACTACGTATAGTAAGTAGGGGAAGTATTGCATTCCACCCAAAAATTCAATACCGAGATTTCACCGGAAATACATGTTTTGAGACCTCCTGAATCCAAAAAAAGCATTTTTGGAAACATGTCCATGTGTGTGTCTGTGAACAGCATAACTCAAAAACGAACAATCGGATAAACACCAAACTTGGTATTTAGGTTCAGTATCTTCCAAGGATGCGACACGAAGGTTTTCAAGAAAATCCCCCCACCCCAGAGTACCCTTTACATGGAAGATTTTTCGAAAATTTTAATTTTCTCAAAAATGGCTCTAACGATTTTGATTAAAATATCATATGTTTAAGGTATTTTTATGACAAATAAAATGTATATCTTGAATTTCCTGGGAATGTCTCCAAAAGTATTCTTTATTGTGAACGACTTTCGCATAACTGGTAAACCATAAGAGATAGACA
Source organism: Deroplatys truncata (assembly GCA_030765065.1). Classification (NCBI taxonomy): domain Eukaryota; kingdom Metazoa; phylum Arthropoda; class Insecta; order Mantodea; family Mantidae; genus Deroplatys; species Deroplatys truncata. The sequence goes on along the minus strand of CM060988.1, from coordinate 167,644,749 downwards.
AAATTTTACTACACAAAAAATGTAGATCGCATTAAAATACACAATTTATGTCATATACATTTTTTTAGTTGAGTGAACCATTTTCGAGATATTGCTTGTTATTTCCTTAAATTTTCCAATACTTATACTTTTTCTCAAATTCGTTATTCAACTTTTTATGCCCTGGATATGCAAACAGAATAGAATGCGCCACATAGCAACCAGCGTTAAAATATTTGACTAGCGCTTAAAACCTACCATATTTCCCTTGCATCCACATGAACATTACCAATAAGATTCACATCTCGATATCTCGATTAACATGAAGCATATGGAGAATAAGCGTTTGTAAAAATAGCTTGTACAAGAGTAGAAAAAGTCATGTGAGTGTAACACATCAGATTTTTGTTTTTGTGTTATGCTGTTTACAGACACACACAGACTTTTTCTAATAGTGCTTTTTTGGTTCAGGGGACCTCAAAATATATATTTCCAGTGAAATCTCGACATCAAATTTTTGGATGGATAATTACAATACTTTCCCTACTTACTATATCTAGTAGAGAAAATGAAAATTGTAAAATTTTTACCTCTTCCAGAGCCCCTTAAATCATAACATTACTTGATGATAGAGATTTTTAAAACTCGAATCTGATTTTGAATGCCTTTTTATGTAGTAATTGAGGAGAATTAATGAAGCTTCTACAGTTTGGCATTCTACGACATCAAACTTAATAAGTTTTGGAAATGGGTGACTCTCATACGTTTTTTTACTGCAGTTGATTAGGTAAACATGTTTAATGCAAACATGGAAGAAGGTAGGATATCTCATATATGTACAATGATTAAATTATTCATTGTTGAATGTTTTTAAAATTCTATCTGTTAACATTGTAACAAAATGAAATGTTTCCATGTTTGTGTTGCAACAAAGTGAATTTTAAAACTGTGTGCCCTCTGGACAAATCCTTTCAGTATACTTTGAGTCCAAACTACTTGTTTTATGATGGTGCTGTTGTCAAAAGTTGTATCTCATATTCTATGGAATGAATGTCAAAGTGACTATGACTGATTTGGAAATGGATTAAAGATCTGTTTTTCTTTCCCATGATTTACTAAGGAGATTTTGTATACCAGAATTATACACATCATTCACTGGCAATGGTAACTGTTCTTAGCATGTTAATTTATGGCAGGCATTCCATAAAATTATATTGGAAGTAATTATGTCCTTAAATTATTACATTATAGTGAAGATCAAGTCATATTATGAACACTACAATAATTATTAAAGAAACAACTCATATTAGCAACAGTAAAATTTTAAATCTTAAGGCAATGAATCTGTGAAAAACTAAAGATCCATAATTTTCTTTGGATTCATTTGAAATGTTTACCATATATATGCAAAAATTAAATATATAGAATATCAAGTCATTTTTGAGATATTAATCCTTCTAATCCTTTTGATGCGCTAATGTTCTTTGTATAAAATGCCTTATTATATCTTTCATATAAAAAAGAACCGCCGCTATAACGTTGCACTTGACAGCTAGCGTTAAAGTTGGTACACTCGCGAAAAAACAGATGAAAAGCTTCAACCGTTTGACTTCCTAAGCCAATCACAAGGCAGCATTCCGGATGGTCGATGACAAAGCGGAACCGGATCTAGAATCGGCTCTGTTGCCGGATGTAACTATTCCCAACCACGTGCTTCAGTTTGTGAATCTCTAGCAGAGCGTCGAGTTGTTCTTTGCAAGCTACATATTGTTCATTGTTATTTAGATTTGTGGTTATTGTTTGATAGTTTTGTTATTGTTCGTTTATACATTTATTTATTTATATTTATCTATTTTATATATATTTCATTCATATTATTTATTTAAACAAAACTTAAGTGCGACAATGTCGGAAAAACGACGCCGATCGCCGAGTGATGATTCACGAAGTAAAAATCCTTTGCGCCGAGGTGTGCCACTTAATAGTCAGGCATTGGAACTATTAAGGAGAACCCGGGAGTTCTTTGAACAGGAAAAGGAGTACGTGAAGCTTCACGGAAATCCCTCTATTCCTGCTGATAAAGCCGTACAACGAACTGCAGCAGCTCTTGGTTTAAGCACGAGAACTGTTGTTCACAAAGGAGTGAAACTACAAGAGAAAGAGGACAAAATTCCTGAACCATCTGGAACACAACAGGTATTTCTATCAACTCCAGGGAAGAAAAAAAAGAAGCCTCGTCCAGTCACAAATATTGATGCGTTCCAATTAGACGCCATATGTAGACACATTTATGCCTATTATCATAGAAAGGAGTATCCGACCATACCAAAGCTGCTTATATCGCTTATTTTCAATTAACAATAATAATACGAAATAGTTATTATTCAGTGACGTTCGCTACTTACGTACACTTTTTGTATGCGTCTTAGACACGATAGAAATGAGAACAATCAGCTGTTGTTGTTTACTAGCCACTCTGGCAACGTCGCAACCACGATGTAGCCAACCTTACGCGAAGCCACACGAACTGTCAAGTGCAACGTTATAGCGGCGGGGGTATATATATATATATATATATATATACACAGAGAGAGCCAAAAAACTACAAACCGGCTGCACGGTGGTTTTCCTGTCTGCTCCTCGGCGCTCTTTGCAATCTGCCGCTATCATAGAAAGGAGCGGATGAAACCATACAACATATTTAAAACTACTTTTAAAGGCTTTACTTACCAACTTTATGAAAGGAGATGCTGAAACTGGCCACCGTCGTTATTCATACATTTTTGGCACCAATTTTATTCGAGTCAATAGTTGAAGCCCTTGCATACGTGAATACAATTTTGCCCCCCCCCCCTTTTTAGAGAATTAACAGACAGGGAACGTGATTTTGCCTTTTTCAACAAGACTGTGCAACAGCTCATATGGCCAATATTTCGATGAGAACAATTGAAAGTGTGTTTGAGGACAGAATTATTAGTAGATATTTGTGGCCCCCTCGGTCCCCTGACCTAACCCCTGCAATTTGTATTTCTGGGGTAACTTAAAACATAAAGTGTACAGACAAGCCCACACACCCTGGAAGAATTAAAACAAAATATCCGCCAGGAAATTGCCAGCTTTTCTCAATGTGAACTACAGCGAGTGATGGATAGCTTCCTAAAGAGGTGCCAAAAATGTATGGATGACAGTGGCCAGTTTCAGCATCTCCTTTCATAAAGTTTGTAAGTAAAGCCTTTAAAAGTAGTTTTAAAAACGTTGTATGGTTTCATCTGTGCCTTTCTATGATAGCGGCAGACAGCAGTAAGTGCTGAGGGCGCAGGCAGGAACAACACTGTGCAGCCGGTTCGTAGTTTTTTGGCTCTCTCTGTATATAGGGTGTATCATAATTAATAGTGCAAATTGAAATGGTTGAAAGTATACGATAATAGATGCAAAAAAGTTCCAGTAAACATGGGTCTGCAAACAAGCCTTAAGATTTACTATTGTGAGTGTGTGTTGGATATGAGCCGCCATTGACTTGAATAGTTTGAGGATGTTCTATTGAGCATCGTTGGAGTATGGTTACATGCATAATGGTGCACCTGCACATTTTGCTGCTACTGTAGAAGATATCTAACGTTGGATAGGTTGAGGAGGGCCTGTATCTTGGCCTCCACAATCACCTGATCTCAATCCTTTGGGTTTTTCTATATGGGGTCACCTCAAAAGTGTAGTGTGCAGTGCTCCGTTGATACCGTTGAAGTATTCGAGCAGAGAATTGTACGTACTTGTCAAGAATTCCAAGATGATCCAGGGTGCTTGAAAGAATTTGAAACTCACTGCAGAGACCAAGTTCTGTATTGTATCCAGATGCAAGGACAACACTTTGAACACCTCCTTTAACAGGGAAGAGTGTACAGTATTAATAACATTTAACATACTAACGTTGAATTGTATTCCTTGTTAAGTTAAGCTATGAGTGAATTTTGAGGCAACTTAGAATGGCGATTATGAGACAAAAAGTGTACTTTTCAAATTCACCAATTAGGACGATGTTTAATTAAGTCAGTGGCTGCTTATAATCACACATTTGCAATTATCTCGCACTGGCTTGCTTTGGACACATGTTTACTGGGCATATATATATATATATATATATATATATATATATATATATATATATATATATAAAAATGATTATTAGTTAATTTTATTAATGCACTGGAAAAAATGGTTTTGTATTTTATTCAATATTTTAGCATGGTAAATATTTATGTGCAAATTAACTACCTTAATACAAGGGGCATTCATAAATGATTTACAGTAGTAGTGTTTTTGTATGTTATTATTAATGAACATGATTCAATGCACATGGAATCTCTCAATATACTCCCCTCTGACATCAGTACACTGTTCCACCTTCCTGGCAACTTCATTATTGCATCATGGAACCATGGAACAGCTGCCTGCAATTCCTCTTTGTTGCCGAACCTTTTACCTCAGCACTTCCTTCATATTGTAGAATAAAGCATAGTCAGATGGAGCGAGATCCAGTGAATATGGTGGGTGTGGCACAACAATGAACCCCAGTGATGTCAGCTTTGCAGTCATGGTATTGCTGGTCTGGAGTTGCTGTAGGAGCACTTTTTTGATCACTTTCCCTGTCACCATTGCTGAATCCTATATCTTAGTCGCATAAGGGTGTCACAGTACACCCTGCTGTTTACAGTTACTCCTTGTGGAAACCAGTCCATTAGCAGTATGCCACAAGTGTACCAAAAGATGGAGACGTTCTGCTTACCTGCAGATTGAAAAGTATGAAATTTTTTGGTTTGGGGACTTCCAGGATGTTTCCATTGCATGGATTGGTGTCTCTCTGAAGTGTATGGTAGTGACACCATGATTCGTTTCCAGTTTCTCCAAAAAATCTGGATCTTCATTTCCAATAGTCGACAGACTTCAACTCTGTTCTCCTTCTGGGCCTGTGTCAAGTCCCATGGAACCCAACCTTTTTCATATCCAAATCGTCGTGAATAATGGTGTGCAGGGTTGCATGGCTGAGGTCTGTCTGCCATTCCAGTTCAACAAAAGTTATATGCCTATCAATTCAGACATAACCTCAAAGTTCCTCAGAGATCATGATGTTGATGGATGACCAGTACTCTTGACTAAATACCACAGTTAAACATTTATGAATATCTGCTGTTTTGACTCTTTCTTTCCACAAAAACCATGCAGTCACTTTTTGTCCATGATAGTTGCCTTCCGTCTTCTCCATGGCTTTCTCCACTTAACACAAACAAGCACTGTCCTTTCACTGTATACTCTGTTCACAATTGCCATCTATGTCTGTGTGGTGTACTACAGAGAGAGCCAAAAAACTACGAACCAGCTGCGTTGTGTTTTTCCTGTCTGCATTCTTGGCGCTCGTTGCCATCTGCCGCTATCATAGAAAGGCGTGGATGAAATCACACAACATTTTTAAAACTATTTTCAAAGGCTTTGCTTACCCACTTTATAAAAGGAGATGTTGAAACTGGCCACCGTCGTTGTCCATACAATTTTTGACACCTGTTTAGGAAACTATCCATCACTCGCCATAGTTCACGTTGAGAAATGCTGGCAATTTCCTGGCAGATATTTTGTTTTAATTCTTCCAGGGTGTGTGGATTTGTCTTGTACACTTTATATTCTAAATTACCCCAGAGATAGAAATCGCAGGGGGTTAGGTCGGGGCACCGAGGGGGCCACAAATCTCTACTAATAATTCTGTCCTCAAACACACTTTCAATTGTTCTCACCGAAATATTGCCCTATGAGCTGTTGCAGAGTCTTGTTAAAAAAAGTCAAAACCATGCCCCCTTTCTGTTAATTCTCTAAAAAAGGGGGAAAAATAGTATTCACGTATGTATGGGCATCAACTGTTGACTCGAAAAGAGATTGGCCCCATAACTCTTTGTCTGCTCATAGCACACCAAACACCAATTTTTTCGTCATGAAGGGGTACTTCATGAACAATATTAGGTTTGTCAGAGCTCCAATAACAATTATTTTGTGTACACACATATCCATGAAGGTGGAACCAAGCCTCGTTCTGAAAAATATTAAATATGGGTCTATGTTGCCATTGTGTACGGTATTCAGACTCCATTCACAAAATGTGCACCTAAATACAGGATCACCTGGTTGAAGAGCATGTGCCACAGTTACTTTATATGGTTTTAACTTCAGCAATTTGGTAGTTCTTCGCGCAGAGTCATAAGAAATGCCTGCCTGTTGTGAAAGACACCTAAGTGATCTTTGGGGGGAATTCTCCAAATGATGACCGATGTCGTCTAATGTTTCTTCGGTAAGAACCATACGCTGTCTTTAGATTTCTTAGCCTGAACACTTCCTGTGGCCTGAAATTTATTGTAAAGTTCATGGATTTTTGTACGGCCTGGGACTTTTACACCTGGAAATCTTTCTGCAAGTCACACTTTCACTTGGCAAGCTGTCTGAGTTAACACATACGAATCATAAATAAATACACGCTGTGCAGTAGAAAACATATGCTGAGCCATAATGTAGTTTGTGACTAAGTACAGGACAAAATAATAAATAACTCATAACAGAACTACATTAAATTAAATTAAATTGAGTTTTATTTATGGATGCTCTCTAACTGCTATGGTCCTTAGCGTCCCATTCCATGTTGACCTGTAATTTTGCTCAGAGGCCTTTTTATAAGGCTTGAGGTTCTTTTACGTGCTGTAAATCTATGACACGGGACCACCAGCTTTACTCCCCTTCCGAAGGAAGACTGAACTACATTACATCACCGTGAACTCAATACTGCACTTCACGCTGCAGAACAAAACCACGTCAACCTTGTTTATAGCAGCAGTGCATTATCATGTTTCCACACACCCAGTGGAAGAACACCGCGCAGCCGGTTCGTAGTTTCTTGGCTCTGCCATTAGTATCGTTCATCATCTCACAAAAGGATGTGCTGGTAGATTGAGCAGTATTTTTAAAACATTTCTGAATGCCCCTCATATTTCTAAACAATTGCACAACATTTTTTTAACTTTAGAATACAAAGCTCTCCTGAAAATTATAAGCATTTAAATTAAACACTGGTGCATAGAGCATTTGAATATTAAAAAATGCCCAAAAAAATCTAATTTTTTGTTTTTGTAAAAATATCACCATCACATTGCCTTAATCACATAATGCATAAAGGTCGTGTTATTCAATGAATATTATATTGGCATTAAAAATGCTATATCTTATCGAAAACAGTAATATTAATAAACAAACAAAGTAATAACTCCATTTTACTAATCTACATTATTAAAAGAAGACATTGATTTCAGATTAATTCATTAGAAAATCAACATTAATGTGAATTAATTAATGCGCTTATATAATTCTGTTATACAAATAGTATATCATATGAATTTATAAATTTATGCAATATTAATGTTCTTTTAAAATTTAAGAAACCTGCTTCTTTTATTTTCTAAAGATTTACTTGAATAAAAAAGCGAAACATTATAAACCAATTTTGTAATATGCCATTTTATTCATTAGTTCAAATTTGGGTTAGTTGAACCTGATCTATACTTGCTTTTGGATTACTGGTTATTTCTGAATATCCGGTGATCCTTTGCTTATCTATACCTTTGTGACTATATTAAGTGTAGCTTTTAGCTGTTTTAATGAGTAAATGCTCCATTTGCATTAAACTTCAGATTGTACACACTGACACCATGGCTATGTGTCCTGCTTAAGTTACATAGTTACAATTACATAATTATAATTATACATATACATAATTATGTGTGCATACACAGGCATAACTGAAAGTTCCCCCTCCCCAATATTTCAATTTGATATTTTATTTTGAGTGACTATAAGTAAAAATATCTGATGTGTTACATTCACATGACTTTCTCTAGCCATTCTACAACAAACTATTATAACAAAAGTTTATTCTTCTATCTACTTCATGTTATTCAAGATGAACATTGCAGAAATGCTTTTATTACATACTTCCTTGTGGTTACAAAAGGATTAGAGGAATACAGTAGGCTTAAGCCAGTCACATCTTTTAAAAGCAAGTTGCTGTATCATGGCTGAGTGCTAAGCCAGCAGTGAAAGAGGAAGGTTATGTGTATGAGGAGCTCGTGAATGTGAAGGAAGAAGGGGTTAATTGACAATTATAAAAACGCTAGTAGATAAATATTTAAAAGAAAAAAAGAGACAAATTGTACATGGTGTTTATGGGCTTAAAGAAAGCTTATGACCGAATAGACTACAATTTTTGTGGTACAAATTATTGAGTAAGGGGGTAAGTAGCCATTTGGTAAATATTCTTAAAGCATTGTATAATGAGAATATCTTTTGTGTTAGGCTAGAGGAAGGGGCAGTAACTAGGGAAATCCAGCAAAAGAAAGGCCTCAGGCAAGGGTGTAAGTTAAGCCCAATCCTTTATAACGTATATATAGATGATATATTACTAGAAATTGCGAGACATAATAATTGTGCATCAGCTATCAATAAAACCCAAATTGCAGGATTGGTGTTTGCAGATGACCTGGTGGTAGGATCAATCACAGTAAGTGGCTTAAAGCAATCATTGCAAGGAATTGAAAAATATTGTAAAGAATGGAGATTAAATGTAAACCAAGAGTAGGCACAGATTGTGGTATTTAAAAAGGGAGAAAAATTAAGCAAATGCAAGAAATGGAAGAGAGAAAGCGAAGACTATAGGGTAGTACGAGATTGTATTTATTTAGGAGTAAAAATAGATGGAGGCACTAAATGGAAGAAACGAAAGAAGTTTGCACTGGCTAAAGGTCAAGGGACTATGTCAGCAATTAGAAGGTGCATATATAGAGCACCTGGCATCAATATTAAATGGATGGAGAAAGTATACAGTTTGGTGGTAGAGGCAAATATGATGTACAGTATTGAAATATGGGGATTAGATGGAGGATGGGAAAGTATAGATGAGCTGCATAGGATGTTTTTTAGAGAAATGCTAGGGCTACCAAAAGCAATTGCAAGACAGGTAGCTCAAATAGAAATGGGCAGGGTGGCAAGCAAGGGAAAGATAATGGAAAGAGCATTGAAATATTGGTTTAGGATCTTAAATTTAGATAAAGGAAATGTGTTAAGACAATGCTTAGAATACCAAGAAAAAAATTCAAGGAATAGCAGATGGATAAATAGTATGAGGTACAATTTGGAGAGCAACAGATTAGGAGAGATATGGGGAAGTAGGGAAAATAATGTGAATAATTTTTAGAAAATGGTAAGAAAGAGATTAGATGATATAGAAATACAAAACATTTAGCATGATAGCCGAAAAGAGATCCTTAGTTTTTTACATACCTATAAAAAGCACATGGGGAAGAGAAAATATGTAGATAATGCAAATAAGGATGAGCGAGAAAGCATTGCATGGGTAAGAACAGGAGTATGGAGGCTAAGAGGTTTAAGGAAGGGTATACCTCAAAACCAATATCCCATATGTGATGGAAATGAAGATGTGGAACATATAATATTTAAGTACAACGGTACAGAAATTTGGAAAAAAGAGTTTATTAAAAAGAAATGGTTTAAGGTGGATAGAAATACTGTTATAATTGAAATGATTCAAAAAGATAGTAAGAATATAGGGTAATAAATGAGTCGAGTTAAAAACAAATGGATTTGGTCAGTGAACAAATCAGCAAATAAATAGGATTAAAAAAATGGGAAGTAAAGTAAGTAGATAAAAGGAAGTACTGTAATATAAATATGATTGGTAAAGAGCCAGGGCTGAATGCCAGTCATATTACTTATATTTTACTTGTACATAGCTTAGTAAAATAAATAAATAAATTATTATTATTAATATTATATAATGGCTTTGTATGACCGCCAGTAAAAAATGAATAGAGATTTTCCACTTGAAAAAACATAAGTATTGGAAAATTCAAACCAATAAAAACATTATCTTGGAAATAATTAACTCAAAAAAAAAATTGATCTAAACTGAGGTGCATTTTTGCAAAAGTCAATAGATGCAGAAATAAAAATTTTACAGGAATCGCATATTTATTTTAAACACACAGGCATATACTTTGTAATAAAAGTTTTTGTCATAAAGCATTATTTGTTCAGAGACAATGAAAGTGGGCTAAAGGAAAATATGTGCACTTTTTAAATATTGGTTTATTTTACTCCCAAAAAACTGATGTTTCTTCAAAACTTGATAGATGCAGTCTTTATTCATATGAGTCTCATTAGAGCACTGATAAAATTGAACAAAATTAATAATTTTAGCACAAAAATATAATTATACAAAAGTCTAATGCTAGAACAATTGTGTAGAAGTCCTTTGCCTCTTCTGTTATTTCATAATACTGCATGAGTTTCTTAATGTCATTCTTTCTTTCCTTAAACACCATGTTAACTTCTGGAAGAGCACAGGGACTTAACATAGGGTTGCATGTTTTAACTCTTGGCTTTAGCACACATACTACCATTAGACACCCTGTATGTGTGTTCTGCCTTCAATAGATACAGTTTGATGCGTGGTTGATTTTTTTTTTGGTAAGTGATCACTCTCTGCAGAGCCATCTTGAAAAGCAATGTCGATCGTAACACCTTTTGAGCACTGGCCTTTAAGTTCAATATTTTCCAGTTCTTGTTAAGGATCTTCACTGTGCCATGATTCTTCACCATCTTGTAGTAACCACTGGGTGTCAAGATGTCTTCCATTCTTTGTAATTTTTCTCTATTCTTCCGAAAACATGATCTGGAGTCATATAACTATGACCGTGTATTGTAAAAAATGAAGAATGCTATTGAAACATCTGCTTTGCCACGAAAAAGCCATGAGCATTAAATATTTGAACCATTTCTTGCAAATTTATTATGATGCATAAGAGGAAGCAGATAGAAAAATTAAAATAATGGTTCATATGAATAACATCTAGACTATCCATGAAAATAAATTTCAAGAAAATTGTATGAATGTTACACATTAGATTTTTTTTATTAAGGGTGCTAAAAGACAGAAATGAGGAGATAAATTGGTTTGGTAATTAAACTAAACATGCTAACATGTTGTTGGTAAATATTATTACAGTGAAACCTGTCCAAGTAGGACCTGAATGAGCTAGAATCTGTCTTTTTCAGAAAAAGGATACTGTCCCCATGTAAATCATATAGTTTATGTGTAATGTTTCCTGAATTTTCACTCAATAAGGAAAGAGAAATTGAAAATGCTTAAAATGGAAATATGTACTACAAAATGCATTTGTTTGGGATATGCTGTGCTTCCAAGAAAACTGCAAATGTTTTATGTATTTTATTTTGGGACATACTGTACTTCTGAGGAAACTACAAGTGCGAATCATTAAGATAAGTATTTCTTTTTAAACATATAGGTATACCTGAGTGGAGACCATGTCAAGGACAAAAGAATGGAGTTAGTTGCAATGTGTGTTTTACCTTTAGTGTTGTCTGTTACTTGGAAAGGTGCATTGTGAGTAAAGCTTTGCATTTTGTGATAAAAGATGTCATATAACAATGTTGCACTTTCATTAAGGAATAAAGTGAAAATGTTCAAATTAAAGGAGAAAAAGGAATTGACTGAGAAAAAACTAATGCTACAGTTCAAATGTGGCAAATTAATAAAATGCATAATGGTGAAAATATTGGCATTGGTTTGCGATTAGTCTTAAAAGTATGCACAGGAAAAAATCTGAATAATACAGAAATCTTGCCAAAATGGAAATAGATTTAGGATCAGGTTTCACTGTATTATTTTAAGATGATGTTTTATTTTCATAAAAGCACTTTAAACGTATTTTATACTGCATTTCGTTATGCAGCTTTCATATACTTTGCTCCCAAAGCTGAATCCTAAGTTATGCCTATGTGTGCATCCCAGCTTAAGAAATATTTTATGTACCTAAAAGTAGTTACCAGTTTTGTTGGGCCCACACTGTAGTTTTTTCTCTTGAGGGCTCTGAAAGACTATTTTTGTGATTTATTTCCAATCTAGCTTTTAGTTTGTACTGTGGTTACCTTTGATTGCTAGCTTTAGACCTAATGAAAATACATGTTTTGGTTATTTATTTTATCTTGGTACATATTCTAATTGTGGAAATTGACGTGAGTGATATAGTATTAAACCTTTATTTATTTGGCAATTGATCAAGTATATACTTTTGTATACTGTATACATTTTTATTTTTTGTTAATGATAATTTCATTGGTATTTCAGCATTAGTTTATGATCTTATTAATTTTGATGCAGTGTTGAAATGTTTACTGTGTTGTAACAAATAAGTGCAGGAAATGATGCTATTTTTAACTGTGCCTCAAGTGATCACTGTATTAGCTATGTTGGTGGAGGTTCTGATATAAAGATTATACAGAAATTTTAATAAACTCTTTAAGAGAATAAAACCATCCTTGTCAATTTCTTTGCTTATATAATGTACAATTCAGCCCAAATTAATTATCCCACCATCTCCCTCGTTTTGACCCCCTACCACCTACCTAGAGAAAATATTGTTTCACCTAAAAAATCAATATTGAGACCAAAAATAAAACTTTTTAGAAGTCTTTGTGTGTGCATGTGTGTGTGAGAGAGAAAAAGAGCATAATTCAAAAACAAAATATTGCATAAGTCCCAAACTTGGTATTTAAAATCAACATCTTCCAAGAATGCTACACCAAGCTTTACAAGAAAATATTTCCATTCCAAACTACTCTTTGCATGGACAAGTTTTTGTTATCTTTTACAATGATTCTTAATGATTTTTACTAACATATGTGCATGTTCAGAATATTTGCATAACAAATGAAAGTATATCTCAAAATGCATTCCATTCCGTAAACCATAAGAGTTAGACAAGAATTTATTTAATGAAAAATGTATTTTTTTTTAATTAGTTTAGCAAATTGTAGGTAGCGATGAGGAATGTGGGTAGAACAAGAGAAATAGAGGGCGACCAAGATGGTCAGAAAGCAACATCCTTTAACTGGGTAGGTTATAGATGAATGTATGAGATGGGTGAAATGATGCTCAGATGACTTTGGGTTCTTAGAACTTGGAGATACCTGACATTTATCTTTTTTGGATAAGAAAAAACCTCCAGAAAAAAAACCTTATCTAGTAATTCACCCTAACCAAGATTTGAACTTGGGACCTCTTGAATGTAAGGCAGACATGCTAACCACTACACATTAATTAAATCACATACAATTTATGTCATAATTTGTTGTGTTCCATTAATCATTTCTTAAACATTTGTTGTTATTGGTTTGAATTTTTTAATAGCTACTTCATACATTTTTGTGTTTAGTCACCACTCATTTGTTTCTCTCAATGCCATAGAAAGTGTGGAATTTCAAAACCAACATATAACTACCCACTTTTTAAAGATCTGACTATCTCCTCAGTCTACTGCATAAAAAATTAGAGATGGGACAATACCCCTATTTCTCGATACTGATTTTTGAGCACCAATGCTCGATACTCACTTTATAAAAAACTGTAAAGGCGATGACTGAATTATGTTCTTATTAGTAGTTTTTTGTGTAAAAACACATGTAACCAATAATTGTATTCGTATGCTAATACCAAAATTATTCGCTTGACATTCTCCAATTCTCGGCAGCTTTTTTTATCTTGACAATGCCACAGGTAATATGTTCCCTATTGTTACTCAAGGCTAACAATAACAACAATAATAATAATAATAAATTTCTTTGCTTCCCTATTTATGTAAGTATATTTTAGGTTGAAAACTTTCTATTATAGGATTTTCTATCCATATTATGTAAATTAGTAATATGGTATACCTGTAAGCTAGGCTTGTGACCCAAGTTTGACTTATGTAAACACAAACTAAGAGATGGAAGGAAAGAACAAATTATTTCACATGTGAAGTTCTGATTTGTTTCTGCAGATTTTGATCCCCAGAGTAGGTAAACGTAATGGCTGAGAGTGAGTCATCAGGCTAGACCATTCCAGAAATGTGATTTAGTGCATCAGCTAAATCAATTTCATTCATACCTCAGTTAACGCTGCATGTTACATGACTACTTCTACTCCTTTCCCCACTGTTTTGCATGTTTTCATTTAGACATAAGAGTTGATGGAATAATGTATTGATTCACCCACAGAAAATGCAGTCAAGGTCTATCAAGAACTATAGTCAAGCAACTCTTTGAGGACATGTGCGAAGCAATAACATAAGTCTTGACTCCTTATCTAGTTTAAAATTAAATGCAACAACTTCCAGCAATACAAACCTTGAACATTTCAAAATATCAAAAAAAATCAAAGGTTTATCTCAAAGTATTAGACATACTTTAATACTATTGAGTATAGGCCCCATCCCAAATAAAAATAAAACATAGTGGGTAAAAAAATAATCTAAATGTAACGCTTCAGATTTTTATCATTATTTATGTGAGTTTAGTAGCCTTTAAACAGGTAGGTCATATGAGATTGTGTGAAATGAGGTTGGAGTCCATAGGGTTTAGAGTTACCGTCATTCATCTTCTGATGATAAGAGGAAACCTCAGAAAAAACATTAAGGTAGCAGCCCAATTAAGTTTTGAGCCCTTGCCGTTTTGATTAAGAGTTTCCTACTGCACTGTTCATTTTGATTTCATGCTTATTACTTCTTAGATCCATTAAACAATAATAATAACAACGTTTGATAATTTGTTCTTTCACACCACTGTGTATAGGTGATATGACTATGACTTGATAACGTAGATGGACACTTCACTTACCTCGAGGCTGGTGAGTTGTGGCTACCTCCCCCCAGGAGGAACAGATAAAGTGCAGGAACCGCAGGGGGCTAGAGGTCACAGAGGTCCCTAACGATCTGATCACACTGTCAGACTGCTCAGAGAAGGCTTCCCTCTGATGGAGTCGAGGAGAACTCGACCTACCAGAGGCAGCTATCTGGCAGGGCTGAGAAGAATTTTCCAGCAAGCAAGCATCTAAATTAAATTGAGTTTTGTTTATGGGCACTCTTTAACTACTATGGTCCTTAGTGTCCCATTCCATATTGGGCGTGAAATACCAGTAATTTTGCTGAGGCCTCTCTATCAGGCTTGAGGTTCTTTTACGTGCCGTAAATCTACGACACAGAACCAGCGGCTTTACTTCCCTTCTGAAGGAAGCCATGCCAAGGATTTTTATGCCCGAAAAAATTCATCACCCTCCGCCGGGTTTGAACCCGCGACATTGGGAACTAGAGGCTATTACGTACCACTAGTCCATGGAGGAGAGCAAGCATCTGTGCCATCTGTCCAACAGCAACTAAAATAAATAAATAAAATGTGCTATACTATCATCCGATACCTGGTTGCCTATATCAGGATGTATTACCACAGATTTTTCATTTATTTTCTCAATTAAAATTATTGTACATTTTTTTTCCAGATATAAAACTATAACTAACCTAAAATAACTATCAATTATAAGTTGATAAATTTATAAAATTCTCAAAAACGAATACTGTAATCAGCAGTAAAACCTTACTTCTATTATTATTACAAACTTCTGGAGACCAAAAGTAAACTATTAACCTAAACTTACATTCTAACAAACAATATTATATGAAATAATTAAAACTTCACTCTACAATTCTACTCTTCTCCTATCTAAAGCAATTCACATTATTTAATTTTAAAATAAAAATTAAGAACTTTTTTTTAACTATTATATAACTATATGAGGCATGTTTTTAAAGTAAGTACCAATATTTTTTTAAAAAATAACCGAACATGGTTTTCCAAATACTTTATTATCATTCATTACTTTACACCTTACACTACTACTTCTTGTTTCACATAATCAACATTGAAATGTTTTTCATCAAGGAATTTCTTCAGATGAAGAAACTGATGAAAATCGCTTGGTGATCCAGACTGATGTGAAACAAGAAGTGCGAACTTGGCTTTCATCACAGGCAGTATCATTCTTTGATGAAGGCATATAAAAACTGGTTTTCCATTAAGACAAGTGTCTGAATATGGTGGTGACTATGTGGATAAGTAGTGTAAGGTAATGAATGATAATAAAGTATTTGGAAAATAATGTTCTGTTATTGTGTACAAAATTATCGGTACTTACTTTAAAAACATGCCTTGTACTTAATTAAATTTCACTCTGTAATACATTCTCTTCTTCTTTTCTTTATAAATCAATTAATCATCTTTCAGGGTTATATCAGCCTTGCCGGTGTGCTGGAATTTTGTTCTGCAGAAGCTCTTCTCATGGCAGTGACATGATGAAACTGTCGTGTCTTTAATGCCAACGCGCATTAGAGCTTGTTTACAGAAAGCCAGGCCTCAACCAACTGTGCCACTCAGTGTGCCTTGGGCCCATTAGAAACCTTTTTGGGGACAATAGCTAAGATAAAATATAGCCTGTTCCCTAAGTGGCACTTAAGGGGTGTTCCATATTTCATAGCAATTAGTTTGGGTGAAAAGGTAAGCTACAAACAAAAAATTTTAAAATGCTATGTTTGGCTTCATTGTAGTCATTATACATGTTAGCAGTAACTATTTATAGAAACAGGAAATTGCCTGGACATTTTATTATATGTATAGACAGCTCCGTATTTACACATGGGTCACGGCCCAGGGTGGCAAATTCTTAGCGATGGCAACATTGAGAAAATAATTAAATATATACGTGCTGAAAATAAATTTTCACATGTGCTAAAAAAAGAGCAGCGATAGTAACAGGAATTCTTATTAGTAAGAGGGAAATTGTAGGTAGATGAATGGACATCTAACATGCATGGTGTAACTGGCAACACTGCCTTCCTGCATGCTGCCTGCACTGTTTTTGAGTGGTGTCACACAAACGGTATGAGGAAAAATTGTTGGGCCCATGGGTGTAGAATTACCTAAATACGGGGCTGTATATACATTATTATGTATGCAATATCTAAAGCCTAAATTTTGCAAATTGAAATTAGGGTTGCCATATGTCACAAAAAATTGGAATTGCCCCAATTTTGTGCGCCGAATAAAGGTGTCCCATCAGAATTCTGTAAAAATGATAATAAGTCCAATTTTATAGTTTATGAGTAATTATGAATACTCAACACAAACATGTTATTGCATTTTGTGATTTAATGTTTATTACCATATGACAAAAAGATACATATCGGATAATAGATGATTTTGCTTCTTTTTGAGCAAGTTATGAAAATACTGTTCGAGTCTTTCCATACATTGTTATAAATGAGATCCCTCAATTTAAAAACATTGGAAAGTCTGTTGAATTTATGTTTGTAACACAGGACATAAGATTAACAATTCTTTGTTGTTGACCAGTTTCAGAACTACTGAAAACAGCTGACTTTTATTTTAGCATTGCTAGCCATAATATCAATGTTGAGGGGATATTTTTGTGATGAACACTTAGTGATCTAGTGAGCGTAGTAGATTAAAGATATTGTTGATTAAAGCAATCTTATTTGCAGAACAACATGAAAAATAGGAGCCTGCTAATATATGTAAGACACTCAGAAAAATATGCTGTACCATGCTTTTGTTTATATTTGCTTGTGGTATTATGTATTACTCCCAAACAGTGACCAACATCATCCCCAAAAAGATTATCCAGATTCCACTTGTATATATGGAACCCTACATTAAAGTAAAAATAATTACCTAATACTTTTTTAAAATTTTTAAATGTAGTATTTGTAGCTTACTTTAATTTGAATAATTTACAGTATTTTATTTAAAGGGAGGTAAAAAACCCTTTCCTGCCAATGTTAAATCTGCTAAATTCATGAACCATTACCTCAGAAACTATCAGACTGATATTTTTCCAGGATGTATATGCATGGCTTCTAAGTTCAGTGATCTACTGTTATCCAAAAAGTTTGTTATTAATGAGGATAGGATTACATTCTTAATGATACCAACATTTGATTAAAATTTATCAACAATTATTGCTTTTAAAGCCTAAACAATCATGTTAAAACCAAGTAGATTCACACCACCACCTAAAAATATTTTTATTATCCTAAAATTCAATTAATTTTTGTTCAATAGCTTCTGAGAAAACAAGTCATTTATATCAGAAAATGTCAATCAGAGATAAAGCTGTTTAAAGCAAAAACTAGAGGAAACAAAATCTAATATTGTATACGCAAAGAAAGAAACCATATGCCCAGCACACCTAAGCTTCCATATTTAACAACAGTATGATTTGTAGAGTAAAACTTCCCCTAAAAGATGGGCTAAAGTTTACCTCTCTACTCCAAAGTGTATAGGAGTTATGGCTTATTTTTTTCCCCCCTGTGAAGTGGTACAGAATTCACAGTATAAAATAGCAGATACGTACCATTTTCAAAAAATTTGATGAGTTACATTCACATGACTTTCTAGCCATTCTTAAACAAACTATTCTTCTATCTACTTCATATTAATAAAGATAAACATTTGTAGAAATTGTTTTCTTACATAATTCCTTTTAGGTACAAAGGGATTAGGGGAGTACAATTGACTTAAGCAATAGTCAAATCTTTTAAGAGCGAATGTGATGACTGAAATTCCATTCACTTTGCATGACCAGGAGAGAAAAAAAAATTAATAAAAACTTCCCATTTCAGAAAAGTACACCTAAGTGTTTGAAAAACCAAACCAATAACAACAAATGTCTTGGAAATGGTTAACTTCACAAAACAAAAAAAAATTCTGATACATTCACATGACTTTCTCTACCCCTATCATTAATGTGTATACAAACTATTCTTATTAAATCTTGTTTTTCCATTTACTGCATTTTTAACAAAATAAACCTTTGCAAAATTAGCTACATTACACATTTCGTTATAGATACAAAGAGAACAGCGATAGTCAAATGTTTAAGAACTGGATGCTATATGCTAGCCTTAAATTCCATTTTAGCAGTTGTACAAGGTTGTACAAAATTCCTTCCGAATGAAGAGGACTTCACATGCCAAGATATTCAAGATATATATTTTATTTCTTATATAAATATCTTTAATTTATGATATTTTAATCAAAATCGTTAAAATAATTTTTTAAAAAATTAAACTTTTCAAAAACTGTTCCATGTATAGAGTTGTTGGGGGTGCGGAGATTTTCTTGAAAATCTTCATATCATATCTTTGTAAGGTACTGAACCTAAATACCAAGTGTGGTATTTATCTGACTTTTTGTTTTTGAGTTATGCTGCGCGCACACGTGCACACCCACACACGCACGCACGCACACACACAACTTTTTCTAAAAATGATCTTTTGGATTCAGGGGGCCTTAAAACACATATTTCCGCTGAAATCTCGCTGTCGAATTTATGGGTGGAATGCAGTACCTTCTCTACCTACTATGTATGTGGTAGAAAAACTAAAAAAAAACATTTTACATAAATTGTGTGCTTTAATGAGGTCTACAGTTTTTTGTGTTTACAAATTATACAAAAGTCATTCAGAATGCAGAGGACTTTAGTTTATTTCCAGAAAAACCAAAATATACGAGTCATTTGTTGTGAAAATATCTTAAAAACATACAGTATTTTAATCAAAATCATGAGAGACAGTTTTTGAGAAAATCAAAATGCTGAACTTAAATGCTAAGTTTCATATTTATCCTACTTTTCGTTTCTGAGTTAGGCTGTTCACAGACACACAAAACACAGACCTTTTTCTAAAAATTGTTTTTTGAGTTCAGAGAGCCTCAAAACATGTATTTTCGTGAAATCTCTCTATCAACTTTTTGGTTGGAATACAATACTTACTCTACTTACTGTATGTAGTAGAGAAAGTAAAAATGTATTTAAAATATAAGTATTTTACTTAAAATGATTATAATATAATCATATATAAAATTTAAGAGGAAATAACAATTAATAAAACTACACAAAACTAAATACCTATGTAATTTTTTGCAATTTTTGCCATTTAGTCTCCCCTTAAGGGATTTCATTTTCAAAATTGAAAACTGCAGGTTTTAAGCGTCCCCATCTTTTTACTTTTTCATCGTGATACTGTTATTAACATTCTTCTTCCTGATGTTCTTCTTCTTCTTCATATTATCTTATTGCTGTTATTATTATTTTAATCATTATTATGATTATACTTGTTATATATTATAAAAGAATCATGAGCAATTTTTATAAATAGTGTATATAGTATTAACAGCACATCATGTTTTAACTTATTGATTTTAATGATCTCATATGTAAAATCATCTATTGTTTTTCTTCTTATATATTAATTTTAATGGCATTGCCTAATTATAGTATGACATTGTTCTGTATTCACCATAGCTATTTTATATTGATATTATTTTCTTTCCATATTTTATGTTATGTCCATTATTCTGTGTCAGGTTACTACATTTTGTTATTATTGATATTATTATTTCAATTGTAAGGTTTTAGCTAAAATTGCTTTAATCCCCAAGTATGATATGTCTGTGGCAGGTAACTTAATATAACCACAGTTACCTCCTGTTTACAAGCGAGGAAGCTACCACAGGAAGCTGATTAACCTGACAAAGTAAAAACCAGAAGGTTTTCCACGAGATGGTGTTGTTATCTACGGGAAGCAATTTTTCTGTACATGCCGGATGAAAGATGAGATTTGGTTTTTGTACCAGATAATGGCTGGAAATCCCAACCTTACTTGTTCGTCTACCGAAAAAATAAAACGAACTTTAAAGTACTATCCTGTTGTGAAATTATTACAAGCAGCTGTTAGGAATTCATCAAAGATAAACACCAAAACCTACTGGGTGTAATAATTTCACATTTCACACGACTTCTACTCACTCTTCTATAATGCTTTTACAAGAGCTTTTTCTACCTACTTCTTGTTGATCGATGTAAACGTTTGCAGAAATGCCTTCGGTACCACTTCGTTGCAAGTATAAGAAAATATAGTAGGTCAAGGTTTAACAAAATACGGTCCCCCGAGCTCTTTTGTTTCGCCCGCCTACAAACTAAAATTGTAAATAAAAGGAAACGATACGTACGAGCTACTGACGCACAAATACAAGGAAGTTAATTTGGTTGATTTTTACAACTGTCAGCCGGACACATTTCCTCGTTTGAAATACTTTGCACGAGGAAAAATATCGGTGTTCGCATCAACTTATATCTGTGAAGACATTTTATGAAATATGTCAAACCTAAATATACGTCTGCTATGACTGATGAACTTAGTCCGTTTTGATGATAGGCAGCGCAAAAAAAGAACCACAAATGTCTGCAATTATAGCACAGAAAAATGAATTTCATTTTCTCATTGAATGTGAAAATGTGAACTGATATTAACGTAAAAATACTTCATGTAACGGGTGTTAATATATTACCTATTAATTACACTGTCATAAATGAAACACTTATCATTTTAAGCATATAATTACATAAGTTATTAATATGTAAGTATGAATGTTTCTTCAATAAAACACTGTGATTGAAAAACTAAACTTACCTGTGACTTTAGTGTTTCTATCTTAAAACTTGTGTGGCTTCGCCCGCGATTCATTCTCTGACGGTTAATGTGACCCCGTTTTGAAAAGCTTGGGAACCCCTGCAGAAAGCTACTGAAATAGATTTATAAAAAGTGGATAACTATGTGATGGCTTTGAAATCCCATGCTCTTTGCATGATCAGGAGAAAAAACTAATAGAGACTCACCATTTGAAAGCAAATCTCATGTGTTACATTCACATGACTTTCTCTACTCTCTATCTTTATTAGTGGGTATACAAACTATTCTTACTAAAGCTTATTTTTCTATCTACTACATTTTAATCCAAATATACCTTTGCAGAAATAGCTGCATTATACATTTCGTTATAGATAAAGAAAACAGCGATAATAAAATGTTTAAGAACTGAACGCTATATGCTGGCTTTAAAATTCCATACTGTTTCCATGACATCGCGAGAAACAACTGAATGCTTTAAAAGAATGACCAAGTAATGAACAATACAAGCCATTAGTAACGGACATCTCAGAAATGGCTTATCCACACACACAAATTTAATTGAAACAAATTGTGTGTTTTGAAGAGATCTATATTTTTTGTGTAGTGCGTTTCTGTTTATGCTTAACGCTTACCAGTTATACAAAGTTCCTTTCGTATGAAGAGGACTTCATAGGCTATTCCCAGAAAATCCAATATGTACATTTTATTTGCCATGTAAATATCTTTAGTATATGATATTTTAATCAAAATCTTCGTGTCGCATCCTTGGAAAATGCCGCACTTAAATACCAAGTGTGTTACTTATCCAATTTTTCGTTTTTGAGTTATGCTGTTTACAGACACACACACACGGACATTTTTCTAAAAATCTTATGGTTAAATTCACATGGCTTTCTCTATTCTCTGTCTATTATTAGCGCGTGTACTGTCTTACTAAAGCTTACTTTTCTACTTCATTTTAATCCAAATAAACTTTTGAGAAATATCTGTATTACATATTTCGTTATATATTTATACAAAGAAAACAGCAATAGTCAAGTGTTTAAGAATTGGACGCTATATGCTGCCCTTAAAATTCCACTCCATACTGTTTCCATGCAAGCGCGAGGAAGAACCGAATGTTGAAAGGACTTTAAAGAAGGACCAAGTAATGAACAATTCCAATCATTAATAACGGATATCTCAGAAATGGCTTATGCCACAAAAAACTTATTTTAAATAAACTGTGTGTTTTAAAGAGTATACATTTCTTGTGCAGTACGTTTTCGTCTACCGCTTAATGTTTACGAGTTATGCAAGATTATACAAAATTCCTTCCGAATGAAGAGACTTCGCAGGCCATTTCCAAAAATTCCAGATACACATTTTGTTTGTTATGAAAATGTCTGTAATATATGGTATTATAATCAAAATCGTCAGAGACTTTTTTATAAAATAACATATTTTTAAAAGTTCCATGTAAAGGGTAGTTTGGGATGGGATTTTTTTGAAAATCTTCGTGTCGCATGTTAGGAAGATATTGAACTGAAATACCAAGTTTGGTGTTTATCAAACTTTTCGTTTTTGAGTTATGCTGTCCAGACACACACACACACACACACACACACACACACACACACACACACACACACACACACACACAGGCCATTTTCTAAATTATTTTTTTATTCAGGGTGTCTCAAAACATGTATTTCTGATGGAATCTTACTATATTTCTTACTGTATTTCACCGGAAGTGCGTGTTTTGAGGCCCCTGAATCCAAATAAAGCATTTTTGAAACGTCCGTGTGTGTGTGTCTGTGAACAGCTTACTTAAAAACGAAAAGTCGTAACTTGGTATTTATATTCAGCATCTTTCAAAGATGCGACATGAAGATCTTAAAGAGACTCCCCCACCCCAGACTACCTTTTACAATTAACATTTTTCAAAAATTTGTATTTTCACAAAAATGACTCTAACGATTTTTATTAAAATGCCATATGTTTAAGATATTTTCATGGCAAATGAAATGTATATCTTGAATTTTATGGGAATGCCCCCAAAAGTCCTCTTAATTCTGGATTGCTTTTGCATAACTGGTAAATCCTAAGAGACAAACAAAATTTTACTACAGAAAAAATATAAATCCCGTTAAAACACACAATTTGTTATATATATTGGAGTGAACCATTTCCGAAATATTCCTTGTTATTTGTTTGAATTTTCAAATACTTATAGTTTTTCTCAAATGGGAATTCGTTATTGTTTTTTTTTATGTCCTGGACATGCAAAGAGAATGAAATACTCCACATAGCAACCCGCTCTTAAAACATTTGACTGTCGCTTAAAGCCTACCATATTCTAGCACCTACAAGAAAGTAGTAATAAGATAGTTTCTGCAAAGGTTTATCTCGATTAACATGAAGTAGATGAAGAATAAGGTTTGTAAAAATAGTTTGTACAAGAGTAGAGAAAATCATACGGTGCAATGCATCAGATTTTGTTATTCAGGGGGACTTAAAACTTGTATTTCTGGTGAAATCTCGTATCGAATTTTTGGGTGGAATGCAATGCCTTCTCTACCTACTATGTACGTGCTAGAGAAAGTAAAAATCTGAAGTGTTACATTCGTATGACTTTCTCTGCCCACTATCGTTTATTCTTATATTGCTTCTACAAACTATTCTTACTCAAGCTTATTTTTCTATCTGCTTCATGTTGATAGAAATAAACATTTGCAGATATAGTATCATTATACATTTCGTTGTGGGTACAAAAGGGATAGAGGAAATCGAAGCGATAAAGGGCTCGCCATGCCTTCACAATTCCATACTCTTTCCATGTTATCGCGAGAAGCAAGTGAATAGCGACAGAACTTAAAATAATCCGATGTGTTACATTCACATGACTTTCTTTATCCTCTATTGCTTATTAGTGGGTATACAAATTATTCTTATGAAAGTGTATGTCATATTTACTTCATTTTAATGGAGGTAAACCGTTGCAGAAATAGCTACGTTACGCATTTCGTTAGGATACAAAGGGAACAGCGATAGTCAAATGTTTAATGCTGGCCTTAAAATTCCATACTCCTTCCATACAGTCGCGAGAAACAGCTGGAAATGGACGGGACTTTAAAAAAATGACAAGCTTAGAACAAATCAAACCATTAATAACGGATATCTCGTAAATATCTGATGCCACAAAAGGCTTATTTGAAATAAATAGCGTATTTTAAAGAGGTCTAAGTTTATTGTGAAGTACGTTTTTATCTATAGCTTAAACTTATCAAAAGATGCAAAATCCCTTCCGAATAAAGTGAACTTCATAGGGTATTTCAGAAAATTCAAGATATACCTACATTTTATTTGTCATGTAAATATCTTTCATCTTGTATGGTATTTTAATCAAAATCTTTAGAGGTCATTTTTTCAGAAAATCAAAACGTTCGGTAAGTGTTCCATGTAAAGGCTAGTTGGAGTGGAGGAGTTTTCTTGAAAATATTCGTGTTGCATCTTTGAAAGATACTAAACATTAATATCAAGTTTGGTAACTACCCGACTTTACGTTTTTTACTTATGCTGTTCACAGTCACACACATACGGACCTTTTGTTTTAAATTTTTACTTTCTCTACCACACACCTAATAGGTAGAAAAGGTATTGCATTCCACCCAAAAATTTGATATCAAGATTTAACCAGAAATACATGTTTTGAGGTCCGCTGAATGCAAATAAAGCATTTTTTTTTAAAAAAAAGTCCGCACGCGCGCGCGTGAGAAAGTCCTATAAATACCAAACTCGCTATTTAGGTTCAGTATCTTCCAAAGATGCGACGCAAATATTTTTAAGAAAATCTCCCCACGCGAAACTATCTTTTACATGGGACTTTTTTCGAAATTTTTTATTTTCTAAAAGATGCCTCTAACGATTTTGATTAAAATACCATATATGAATGAAAGATATTTACATGACAAAATAAAATGTATATCTTGAATTTTCTGGGAATAGCCTATGAAGTCCTCTTCATTCGGAAGGAATTTTGTGCAATCTTTTATAACTGGTAAATGTTAAGTGATAGACGAAAACGAACTACACAAAAATGTGGGTCTCTTTTAAACAACATTTTATTTCAAATAAGTTTTTGTGGCACAAGCCATTTCTGAGATATCTATTATTAAAGGTTCGAATTGTTCATTTTTTGGTCATTCTCTTAAACCCCTGTCAACATTCAGTTGTTTCCCGCGATTGCATGGAAACAGAATAGAATTTTAAGGCCAGCATACAGCGCCCAGTTCTTAAACATCTGACTATCACTGTTCCCTTTGTATCTATAACGAAAAGTGTAATGTAGCTATTTCTGCAAAGGTTTATTTGGATTAAAATGTAGTAGATAGAAAAATAAGCTTTCATAAGACTAATTTATATGCCCATTAATAAACGATAGAGGGCAAAGAAAGTTGTGATTGTATCAGATCGGATTTTTTTATTCGGGGGATCTCAAAACATGTATTTCCGGTGAAATTTGGATGTCGATTTTTGAGTGGAATGCACATTTTTACTTTCTCTACTACGCATAGTAAGTAGGGGAAGTATTGCATTCCACCCAGAAATACGATACTGAGATTTCACCGGAAATACATGTTTTGAGACCCCTGAATCCAAAAAAAAGCATTTTTGGAAACATGTCCGTGTGTGTGTCTGTGTGTCTGTCTGTGTGTGTGTGTCTGTGTGTGTCTGTGAACAGCATAACTCAGAAACGAACAGTCGGATAAACACCAAACTTGGTATTTAGGTTCAGTATCTTCCAGAGATGCGACACCTCAGATTACCCTTTACATGGAACATTTTTCGAAAAGTTTAATTCTCTCAAAAATGGCTCTAACGATTTTGATTAAAATATCATATATTTAACATACTTTCATGACAAATAAAATGTATATCTTCAATTTTCTGGGAATGTCTCCAAAAGTATTCTTCATTGTGAACGACTTTTGCATAACTGGTAAACCATAAGAGATAGACAAACGTTTACTACACAAAAATGTAGATCGCGATAAAATACACAATTTATGTCATATACATTTTTTTCGCCGAGTGAACCATTTTCGAGATATTGCTTGTTATTCCCTTAACTTTTTCAATACTTATTTTCTCAAATGGGAATTCGTTATTCATTTTCTTTTTGTCTTGGATATGCAAAGAGTATTAATCTGTGGCAAAGAGAATGGTGCTGCACATAGCAACCAGCTATTAGGAGATATATCTGTCCTTATATTGCCCTTGCAAATACAAAACAAGGGAAACATAGTAGGCCTTAAGCAATAGTCAATTATATTTAGAACTGTGTAAAATGTAATTCTCTTTGCATGTCAAAAGATCGTTTCCGCAAATGTTTATCTCGATTAATATGAAATAGATGGAGAATAAGAGTTTGTAAAAATAGTTTGTACAAGAGTAGAGAAAGTCATGTGAGTGTAACACACAAGATTTTTTCTACCTACTATGTACGTTGTACAGAAAGTTAAAATTAACTTTTTAAAGGAATTCGTTCCATTTTCACCAATATGTAGTAGCTTTAAAAACGAAGGAACGATGCATGAACAGGAATTTATTTTTTCTTGTTGATTCTGTTATCATACATGAGGATTCCCAACATAGGTGCAAAGCCGGACATCCGCTTCTTTGCAGGAACATTATACATAACTTGATTCCTGTACTACAGTTCATACCTTGCTCATCCAGCTGGAGTGTGAATATCAACTGCAGACATCATGGAGACTGTCAAGATTCTCATCACCGTATCGTGCTGTAAGTATGAGAATATAGTCTGTTCTTTCCGTTGGAAATTATTTTAGACACATAGAGGGATGCTTTTAAAACAAGGTCCGTTATGCAACAATAACAACTGAATATTTTGGCTAACCATTTTTACTTTCTCTACTACGTATAGTAAGTAGAAGTATTGCATTCCACCCAAAAATTCGATGTCGAGATTTCATCGGAAATACACGCTTGAGGCTCCCTGAATCCAAAAAAGCATGTTTAGAAAAAGGTCCATGTTTGCCTGTGAACAGCACAACTCAAAACTTAGTATTTAAGTTCAGTATCTTTCAAAGATGAGACTTGAAGATTTTCAAGGAAATTCCTCCAACCCAAACTACACTTTACATGGAGCATTTTTCGAAAATTTTGATTTACTCAAAAATGGCTAACGATTTTGATTAAAATATCATACGTTTAAGATATTTTCATGACAAATGAAATGCATATCTTGAATTTTCTGGTAATTTCCCCCAAAGTCCTCTGCATTCTGAATTACTTTTGCATAACTGGTAAACTATAAGAGATAGCAACATTTTACTACACAAAAAATGTAAATGTCGTTAAAACATACAATTTATGTCATATTCTTTTTTCAGTGAAACATTTCGGAGATATTCCTTGTTATTTGTTTGAATTTTCTAGTACTTATACTTTTTCTCAAATGGGAATTCGTTATTCGTTTTTTTTATTTTATTTATTCATTTTTTTTGTTCTGGACATGAAAGAGAATGGGATGCTCCACATAGCAACCTGCAAATGTTTATCTCGATTAACATGAAGTAGATGGAGAAAAAAGTTTGTAAAAAATAGTTTGTACAAAAGTAGAGAAATTCATGTGAGTGCAACGCATAAAATATTTTTATTCCATTCCATTAATTTAAACTTTCTTTCCATACAGTTTTCACAATAAATTAAATTCTCATTCTGGCGTAGTAGAATAAATTTTAGTGGCCCCTCCTAATAGAATTTCGCCGCCAATCCATGAAACAATCATGCAGTTTTTATGAAGCATTTTTCTGTGTCTAAGATTCCATGGCAGAAGAAATGGCGTTACTGGTATCGTTGGTTTCAGTGGATGGGGATTGCAACTAGTGATCCGGAAGTCAAATCTTTATCACAGAGTAGCTGAAAGGAAACAATAGTAAATCTGCAAGTTAATGTGATGTTAACCAAAATAGAAAACTCATTATTCATGTCCTTCAAGAAGCTTTCGTACATGTGCCTCTACCTAAGAAATATTACCACAACTCATTTTCAGCACAGAAAATGTTAATTCTAGAAACAGCTATACGTTTCCTAAATGAACTGTCGGTGGGAGTCTGTGTCGAGGTTCTAAAAAACTTGCTACGCAAAGACTAATGTTCGAAAAAACATTGTAAGCATGGAAAACCAGTGTAAGGTTTGAAGACTTGGGTAAAACATAAACCAGCAAAAGATATTTAGTAGTTCGTACTTTACTGCAAAATGGAGTTTATTTTTAAAATAACCTTCGTAACACTTGAACTTTTAAGTTTGGTTTTACAAAGAGTAATTAAACACCAGCATTTAAGAATAATTATTTTTTTCAAAGAATAAACTTAACTTACATGTAAGATAAAATCTGGAGCAGCTTTTACTAGAGGTTTGAAAGTAATAGAATTATTCAGAATTAAAAACTGATGATAAATAAGAAAGAATCGAACTTTAACAGGGTTTACATTATAAATACCAGTTAATTTGTCATGTGTTTCCAATACCTACCTCCGTGGTGTGGGGATAGCGTGTCTGCCTCACTTTTAAGAGGTCCCGAGTTCGAATCTAGTTAGACGTGTTACCCTAAATGGTATTCCCTTATCCTGAAAAGATGAATGTCAGGAACTCTACGCTCCATGGAATCCAGGCTCATTTGAACATCATTTCACCCGTTTCATCATCGTCCTATATTTGTAAAACTCAGAAAATGTATACTCTGAATTTTTTTTAACAGCCTGTGAAGTAGGTAGTTGTCATTCTGAATGAATTTTGTGTAACTTGTCAACTTTAAGAGATAAACAAAAGCGTTACTAAATCTGGTTTAAACACACAGCTTATGTCAAATATTTTTTTCTTTTTTGTGGCATTACTATTACCTTGATATTCCTTTGTTGGTTTAAGCTCTGAAATATTTCTTTTAAGTGCTAAGTAAATATTCGATTTTTCCTCGTGCTCATGTAAACAGTGGCATTTTGAAGCCATCACACAGCGACCCGCTGTTTAAACTCCTTACGTACAATATAAGGTGCCATGAAACAATTTCTACAAACGTTTATCTCGATTAACAAGAAGTAGATAGAAAAATAAACTTTTGTAAGAGTTTAAACTCCATTCTCTTTACATGACCATAAGGATCTGATGTGATACATTCACATGACTTTCTCTACCCTCTATTTATAAACTATTCTTATTAAAGCTTATTTTTCTGTCTACTACATTTAATCCAAATAAACAATTGCAGAAATAGCTGCATTACACATTTCGTTATAGATACAAAGAGAACAGCGATAGTCAAATGTTTAAGAATTGGACGCTATATGCTGGCCTTAAAATTCCATATTGTTTCCATGCAATCGCGAAAAACAACTGAATGTTGCCAGGACAGAATGACCAAGAAATGAACAATTCAAACCTTTAATATCTGATATCTCAGAAGTCACTTGTGCAACAGAAAAACTTATTTGAAATAAATTGTATGTTTTAAAGATGTCTACATTTCTTTATGTGGCACGTTTTCGTCTATCGCTTAAGGTTTACCAGTTACCTATACAAGATTATACAAAATTCCTTCCAAATAAAGTGGACTTCACAGGCTATTTACAGAAAATTCAAGATATACATTTTACTTGTAATGAAAATATATTTAATATATGATGTTTTAAACAAACTCGTTAGAACATTTTTTAGAAAATAAAAAAATTAGATTTTTTTTTTAAATTTATGGACACTTTTAACTATTGTGGTCCTTAACGTCTCATTGTATATTGGGCGTGAAAGACCGGTGATTTTGTTCAGATGCCTCTTTATCAGGCTTCAGGTTCAATCTTCCTTGTAAAGGGTAGTCTGGGGCGAGGGGATTTCCTTGAAAATCTTTATGTCGGTATTTATCTGACTTTTTGTTTTGAGTTATGCTGTTCACAGACACACACGGACCTTTTTCCAAAAATCTGAAGTGTTACACTCACATGACTTTCTCTTGCACAGACTACTTCTACAAACTGTTATTCTCCATCTACTTTATGTTAATCGAGATGAACCTTATCATATATAGAATTATAATATATTCTATAGATATATAAAACCACTTTATTGCTAATTTTCTTGTAGGTGCAAGGGAAATAGGGTAGACTTTAAGCGATAGTCAAATCTTTTAAGAGCTGGTTGCTTTGTGGAACATTCCATTCTCTTTGCATGTCCAGGACATAAAAACACGAATAAGAAACAGTATAAGTATTGGAAAACTTAAACAAATAACAAGGAATATCTGGGAATTGGTTCTCTCGACCAAAAAAAAAAAAAAAAAAAAAAAAGAATGTATGACATAAATTGTGTATTTTAACAAAATCTACTTTTTTGGATAGTAAAGTTTTGTGCATCTTTCACGGTTTACCAATTATGCAAAAGTCATTCAGAATGAAGAGGACTTTTGGCGACATTCTCACAAAAATTCATCATATACATTTCACTTGCCATGAAAATATCTTAAACATAGGTATATCGTTAGAGCCATTTTTGATAAAATCAAAATTTTCGAAAAATGTTCCATGTAAAGTGTAGTTTGGGGTGGGGAATGGAATGCAATACTTCCCCTACTTGCTATACGTAATAAAGAATGTAAAAATGTTTTTGGGGGGATTTAGGGGGTCTTAAAACATGAATTGCCGGTGAAATCTCGGTATCGAATTCTTGGGTGGAATGCAATTTTTCCTCTACTTACTATACACAGTAGGGAAAGTAAAAGACGAGTAGCGACTTACTATGTACTTGAAAAAAGTATAACTATTTCAAAATTCAAATAATTATAAAGAATGTCTTGGAAAGAAAATATTTATTTAACATAAATTGTGCAGTAAGATTTTGTCTATTGCTTACGGTTTACCAATTATACAAAAGTCATCCAAAATGAAGAGGACTTCGTAAACTATTCCCAGAAAATTCAAGATATATATTTTATTTGTCATATAAATATTTTTAATATGTGGTAAAATCGTTAGAGCCATTTTTGAGGAAATAGAAAAGTTCAACAAAACACAAAAATTCCATGTAAAGGGTAGTTCAGGGTGAGGGGATTTTTCTTGAAAGTCTTTATGTCGCATCTTTAGAGGATACTTGTTTGGTGTTTATCGGACTTTTCGTTTCTTGAGATGCTGTTCACATACACACACATGGATCTTTTTCTAAAAATGATTTTCAGTTTAATTAGGGGTCTCAAAACATGTATTTCCGGTAAATTTCGTTAACGAATTTTTAGTGAAATGCAATATCTGTCTTCGCTACCTACCAGGTACGTGGTACAAAAATAAAATAAAGGTGCTTTTAAACTCAATTGGTTCTAAATGCTGTAATGGATCACGGGTGAATGGAACAAAGCAAAGGTAACCAAGCCCTTCCCTCTCGACCGAAGAAAAAATCGATCGAGATAGCTTGGTCCAGCAGGGGATAAGGTTGAAAACGCTGCAGAAGTAAGAAATGCTACGGTCTTAAAACAGAGACAGAAGAGCCAGAAAAGAGTAATAATGTAAAAATAATGACTGGCCATTTTGTTGCTGTGATAACAAATGAGCGGGCGGTGAAGCGCACGCCAGCCATTACCAGCGTAGAGCACACTAGGGAAGATTCAAAGCGGTGTAACACACTTGCATGTACCCACGTACAACGCTAATACTACCCATCAGTTATCTTGAATTGCACATATTTGGGGACGCAGATTTAAATACAAACTATTTCCATTCATTGTATGAGCGCCCGGATAGCTCAGTCGGTAGAGCATTAGGCTTTTAACCTAAGGGTCCAGGGTTCGAGTCCCTGTTCGGGCGGTACTTTTTATTCTAGTATAATACACAAAATAACTTTCATAGATATGAGAAAAAACAAAATTACTAGTCTAAAGTCGTTTTAATTGCAAATACAAAAAAACCTTAAGAGATGATAATCAGTTGCCTTGGACGCTACGTTTTTATATTTTTTTTTCTTTTAGCAAATAATTTATGTTTTTGTATACCGACCTATAAACATCTATTGTTTGTCAAAAATCGTTAATAATTTGCTAAATTATGGCATTACAGTTTAATGAAGTAAGATATCAATATCATAGTAACAATTGTCATAAAATAGTTACGTTACATTTCTAATAAACGCTGTAACCTTGGGTAAAACAGCAATCCTTTCTTTACTTAGATCATGCATTTTAGTTGCCAGTGCAAACACTGTAAGAATGACGCTTTGTAATACGAGATCATAGCAACATTAGTATAATTAAAGTTAAATATTGGGTAATTACCAAAATGAATTCGTAGAATATATCAACCAGTTCTGAAATATTATGTCAATACTAATGTTTCCGAAATATCCATAGTATTTTTACGCTCCATCTAATTAAAAAACAAATAATTTGGTTTCTTTCTGAGAACTCGCATGATTTCCTTGAAATTAGGGATAATTCTAATTTTCCAGCTTACTAAAATGTCTTCTGTTTCTGCTTCCAATGTCAACAAACAAATGAACTACAATAAACTTCTTAGATATAATGACATAAACAAAGGAGACACACACACACACACATACTTCACAGTAATTCCTTAACGATATTAATTTTATTTAAGTTTTATAATTTTGTTTTACAAAAAAAAAAAAAAACATAAGAAATTCGTTTATAATGTTTAGCAAATAATTTTAAAGCACCTACACTTATTATAATTATCTATTTTACTATCCAAATGTCTCCATTTCTCATTTTAACACCTGTTTATACCCCATTACTCAAGAATGTTGGCTACAAAGGAAGAAATGAAACAAAGAAGACTTGCTAAAATGAAATGATACAACCAACAAGCATTTTTATTGCTTTGGTCTTCACTAGTTCAATATTTGGTTGATATTAACAAAACTAGAATTTAAATGGTCAAGGTAGAAAACTGCGTAGTGGAAAGCGAGTATATTTCGTCCCTTTTGCTGCCAACATAATTTTTATTCCATTCATTTCATGATGAATGAATGTGCAATGCCATTGGACAAGAGAAGCTAGTTTTACTCCCGAGTTTTGGTAAAAACTTAAAGAAAATGTTTGGTTAGGAATAAATATTTAGGGTTACTAGAACGTAACTAATTTTTTACTAAAAAGAGTACTTAAAAGAAAAGTTAACAAAATGTATCACATAGTGCATTCAAACCGCTTTCTTTACTCATTACGTATTCATATATGTACCTTATGTACTACAGTTCTCATATACAAAACTATTCTTCTATCCACGTTACGTTATTCATTTTACAATTTTGTCTAAAGTATTTTCAAATTAAACTTAAATGATTAG
This sequence comes from Deroplatys truncata, assembly GCA_030765065.1. Lineage (NCBI taxonomy): Eukaryota > Metazoa > Arthropoda > Insecta > Mantodea > Mantidae > Deroplatys > Deroplatys truncata. The sequence continues at coordinate 167,610,944 of CM060988.1, read as the reverse complement.
TTACACTCCACTTGCGGAAGCAACGTTCATATGTTTAATCAGAAGCACGGGAATCAATTCTGAAGTTGTAATAAACGAGCTCTTACAAAAGAAAACAAAGACCACATGATTTTTTACCTTGTATCATTTATTAATGGGTATAAAATCTTATCTTACGAAAGCTTATTTTCTGTCCACTTCATTTTAATCGAGATAAGCCTTTGCACTACACATTTCGTAATCAATCCGAAGGGAATAATCTTTAAGAACTGGACGCTATATGCTGGTCTTAAAACTCCACTCTTTCCGTGACATCACGATAAACAGCTGAATGTCGACAGGACTTTGAAAGAATGACAAAGTATTGAACAATTTAAATCATTAATAATGGATATCTCGAAAATGACTGATGCCACAAAAAGTTACTTATTTGAAATAAATTGAGTGTTTAAAAGAGATGTGCATTTGTTTGTGTCTAGTACGTTTTCGTCTATCGGTTAACGTTTTAAGTTATACAAGATCATACAACATTCTTTACGAATGAAGAGGACTTCGCGGGTTATTCCCAGAAAATTCAAGATATACATTTTGTCTTGCAAATATCTTTTTTGTTTGCTTGTTCCATTTATACCCCGCCTTTAACTACAATGAAAAATAACGGCGGCCTTTTACCTTTGGAACATATTGCCTAATCGACAATGGATTTCTGCATTTCTTTGGGTTCTTTGGGTTTTTCGCATTAGATCACACACATATTCACACTCCCATTCATACTTCCAGAATCTTGGCTAGAGAAAAATTTCCATCTCAGCCGGGAAACGAACGCAGGACCCCTCGCACAGCAGGCAGGTGCTCTACCGACTGAGCTACCGGGCGTAAAAATCCTTAACATGCTTCCTATGGAAGGGAAGTAAAGCTGGTGGTCCAGTGTCGTAGATTTACGGCACGTTAAAGAACCTCAAGCCTGATAGAGGCCTCTGAGCAAAATTACTGGTCTTTTACGCCCAATATTGAGTGGGACGCTAAGGAACACAGGAGTTAAAGAGCGTCTATAAATAAAACCAGATTATTATTATTATTATTATTATTATTATTATTATTATTTAAATATCCTTAATATGTGGTATTTTAATTAGAATCTTTAGAGGCATTTTGAGATAACTGAAAGTTGAACTGAATGTTCAACGTAAAGGGTAGTTGGGGTGAGGGAGTTGCATCTTTTGAAGATATTGAATTTAAATACCAGGTTTGGTATTTATTCTAATTTTCGCTTTTGTTATACCATTCACAGACACACGCACACACTGATACACCAACAGACAGGCAAATAGCCAGGTACATACGCAGATACACAGACACACACACACACACACACACACACACACACACACACACACACACACACACACACACGGATCTTTTTCTAAAAACGCTAAGGAAAATTTCGTCTGACTCCGCTATTATTTAATATCTATATGGACGGTATTCTCTCAAAATTAAAAGAAGAAATGCTATTTCGAACAAAATAAAATGAAAACGATATACTAAATATGCTACTCTTTGCACATGATGTGGTGTTATTTCAAGATAGTGAAAACAAGCTTCAAATAAGTATTATGTAAGTATGTATAAGCTACAGACTTGTGAACAATATAGTTAAATATTTCATCGGAGATATCAAACATTATGGCATTCAGAGGAAAATAAGTAAAAAGACTGAAGATAGTTTTAAACAACAAAGTGCTAGAACACGTTGGATATTTTAACTATTCGGGCTGCAATGTGAAGAACTAAGCAATAACGTAAGTATATTTCAACATATTTGCGGAATAATAGCCACACTTTGGGGGAGAAAAAAAAAATGAGAAACAAATTTAAAATTTTAGAAGACACTGGCAGGTGTTATTTTACCAAGTTTCGGAGACTGGAGTAGGTATAAAAAAAGAGAAAAGATGCAGAAACGAAATATCTCCGAACAGCAAAAGGTTGTACAAGATTAGATCGAATTAGAAATGAAGATATAAAGAAAAGAATTAGGTATATTTCGCTAAACGAAAACACAGAAACAAACAGATAAAAATGGAAAAGCCATTTACAAAGAATGGACAATAACCGAATTCCAATTCAAATATATAGATTTAAACCTTCAGGCTATAGAAATATAAAGACCTCAAAACGACGGAAAGAAACACGAGGCCGGAACAAGACATGTCTTATAAACTATGAAGCGTTGATGACGATTTTCTTCAGAACTACAGATTTTATAAATTATTTTGTCATAGTTAATCCCAAGAGAGGTTACGAATTTATCTGATAGGTAACACTAGTAACCTCGAATGGGGTTTATTAAGGCTATTTCATGAATAAAATGTAACATTATATAAATAATAGCTTTCTTACTGGCGTTGTTTAAAATCAAATTCACATTGTGTCAGCTGTCAGATCACGGCATACTAAATGAATGAACAATCGAATGTGTTACGAAATACTAAGCAATGCTACCAACAGTACGCATGAGAAAATAGTTAGCTTCAGAATTAAGATAAACTAAAGTCAAAACACGATAAACACACATTGGTTTTCAGTAGCATAATTTATTTGAAAATTGATAGTATTTGAATGTGCACTGTTTAAAGACACAGTTTTGAAAATTGAAACTGAAGTGGATATTGAGGTAGTAGGATGTTGCAATTTGTCTAGTATTGAAGAATGATGCTGTTTGATATGTACAGATAATATGTTTTCAGTGAAGATGCGTTGACAGGACCTATTAGTTTTATTAATTCTTGCTCATGTATTCCAATCTGAATCATGCTTGATACTGTTGTCGAGATGGATGAAATAGTTTATTAACCGAAACCTCACCTGGGATTTACTATGACAAAAAAGTTATAAAGTTTGTAGTCTTTCAGAAAATATAGTACAATTCGTGCTTTCTTTGAGTGAAAAACTTTGTTACAGTCATCATTAACACTTCATATTTTAGAAGGCATCTCTTGTTCCGGCCTCGTGTTTGTTTCCATTGTTTTCGAGGTCTTTATACAAGGCCTTCAGATTTATTCGACCGTTGCCGCCAGTAGGTTCTCTGCGCATGACGTCAATACTTTGAAGCGAGTTTATCACCAGTGCCACTCGCAGGGGACTAGCGAAAGATGAGTGGAGGGGATGGATGTCAATTTCTAGGTCATCTTAGTGAAATGGACTTGTATCGTACCTTTCCAATATTTACATTTGGAACTTCTTTCACTTGCGTCTCATAAATTCGCAATCTCAGCATGTATGCTGATAGGTAACACAAATAGCTGGACGGTGTTTGTAGTGTAGAGTATCTCGGTTTTAGTGGAACAACTTTAACTTTTTAAATAAAAAAGCAACCCAAGTAACTTTTTTCAAATATGTTAAATATTTTCTCTTTTTTGTTAATAAAACACTTTTTTTTATCAAGTTTTGTCTCGGGAGTTGATGAAATTCTGGGCAAGAAGGGACAAAATCATTCACACAGCGGCCAATATAGTAACGATAGACGCCCCTCGTAACTTTCCAGTTCAGAAGTAGCACTCAACCATGCAAATTCTTTGATCGGTGGTCACTTCTATCTTGCGTGCAAATAACGCACAAAATGTCGAAGTGAAAAGCAGTTCTACACCGCCGCAGTACATCAAAACTTCTCAGAAATGGACTATGCCACAAAAAATTTAAATAAATTATGTGTTTTAAAGAGATCTATATTTTTTTGTACTGCGTTTTTGTCTATCGCTTAAAGTTACCAGTTATACAAGATATAGAAAATGCCTTCGAATGAAGAGGAATTCACAGAAAAAAATATTCCATGTAAAGGGTAGTTGTGGTGTGGAGATTTTCTTGAAGATATTTGTGTTGCATCCCTGGAAGATACTAAACTTAAATACCAAGTTTGCTACTTATCCGAGTTTGCTTTTTGAGTTATGATGTTTACAAACACACAGACATACACAAGGACCCTTTTCTAAAAACGTTTATTTGGATTCAGGGATCTTCAAAACATGCATTTTGGTGAAATCTCGGTATACAATTTTTGGATGTAATGCAATACCTTCTCTATCTACTACGCGCGCGGTAGAGAAAGTAAAATGCATTTTTAGAAAAAGGTGTGTCCATGAATACGACACGAAGATTTCCAAGAAAATCCCACCACCCCAAACCACCCTTTACGCGGAGCATTTTTCGATTTTTTTTTTTTTACTTTCTAAAGCCTGGCTCTAACGATTTTTATTAAACTACCACACATTAAAGATATTTATATGAAAAATAAAATGTGTATCTTGAATTTTCTGGGAATAGCCTTTGAAGTCCTCTTCGTTAAGAAGGAATTTTATGTAATCTTATATAAATGATAAATGCTAAGCAGCAGACGAAAATGTATATCCCTTTAAAGCACACAATTTATTTCAAATAATTTTTTTGTGGCATCAGCCATTTCCGAGATATCCGTTATTAATAGTTCGGATTGTTCAATACTTAGCTATTCTTTCAAAGTCCTGTGAATTTTCAGTTGTTTCTTGAGAGTCATGGAAAGAATATGGAACTTTAAGGCCAGCTTATAGCGTCCGGTTCTTAAAATTTGAGTATCGCTATTCCCTTTGTATCTATAACGAAATGAATAATGCAGCTCCGGAAAGGTTTATCTCGATTAAAATGAAGCAGATAAGAAAATAAACTTTCGTAAGAATAATTTGTATTCCCGCCAATAAAGGATAGAGGGTAGAGGAAGTCATGTGAAGGTAACACAGATTTTTAGACTGCAATCTTGAGTCAATTTCTATAGTTTATGCATACTTATTTTGAAGTTGTTTTCACTATCTTGACATAACATCATGTCTGCAAAGAGCAGCATATTTGGGTATCGTTTTTGTTTAATCTAATTCCAAATGGCGCTTTTTTAATTTTCGGAGAATATCTTCCATATAGATATGAAATAAAAGCGAGACGCTGCTTTCTTGGCTTAGGCCATCTTAATTATAATTTCTTGTAATTGAACTATGTTGATGATTATTTTATGGACAATCAGTAGTAACAAAATTTGTGTTGTAGTGTTGACAGTGATGTATGGCGTCCAGGCAAGATCATGGCGTGTAGTTCGGCAGATATTTGAGGATCGGCCCGAGCTAACAGTCACAGAGGGTACCCAGGTGTTCACGGCGCCCGTTGTGGACGGTGCTGGTGCCCTCCGCAACTGTCCTTGCCCTGCACCTCCCCAGTTCAACCCAGTGTGTGGCACAGACCGTGTCACTTATGGCAACCAGCAGAAACTGGAATGTGCAAGAATGTGTGGAAGAAGTAAGCAATCCTACGAATATATTTCTTCTTCTTCTCCTTTCAAGGATCAGGTAATATCACCTGTCTCTTGCGTGCTCTTCCTCTCCTCCCTGTCGGTTGGTAATCCATTATCGTTTTTGGTATTCCATCATCTGCTATTGTATCAACATGTTCTTTCCAATTTCTTTTATTTTCATCATCAATCTTATCGTTTACTGATACAATATTCAAATATAATCTTATTAATTCATTTCTTATTTTGTCAGCTCTAATGCATCCTCTTACATATCTCAAAAATTTCATTTCGGCGGACTGAATACGTGATCTCTTTCTTTTTGTTATTGTCCACGACCACAGTAGGTAAAGCTACAATCTTATAGAACTTAATTTGTGTTTATTTTCTAGTTTTTCTTCCTAGAGTTCTTCTGATCGTTCCACCTTCATCTCAATGTCTTTGTCAAATTTAAAACTAATGTCGCATCCTAGATAATTGAAGTGGGATACCTAACTAATCTATTTAAAACTCAAAAGCCACTCCTGTGTAATTCTAAATGGGGATTTTAGTTGCAATATCCTACTGAAGCAGACACTAGCATTTTATTTGGAAACCTAGTGAGTTGGCTCTACACTAAAGTATAAGACTTGCATTCAGGAGGTTCCGGCCACTCTGACCTTGGATTTTCTTGTGGTTTTCCCAGGTCGGTAGGCGAATGCTGGGGTGGTTCCTCTTCTACCACGAATTTCCTTCCCCCATAATTTCTTCATATGTTTCAGTGTTGTAGGACCAGGCTACGGTGAAGTTTGCGCTGTGTAAAGATTTCTCTCTGGCTCTTCCTGGGAGGGCTCGTTTCTGCGACCCCTGGGTTGGTGGCGCAGGCAGTCCCGCGCCAGTTTTTGAATTGGTGTAATTCTGGAGCCGTTAGGGGCCCCGTCCTTACTTGTGCATCCGGTTCTGGTGGCCCTTCGTGTCTCTCCTTCCTTCCAGGAGTCACGTAAAACACAAAGGGCCCACTACTGAGCTCCAGTGGCTAGGGTTCCCTCCGCGTGACTATAGCTACCACTAATTCTGATTGGTGGAAAATTCAGCAGATGTAACTTCGGACACCAAATTACCAAAGCTTCGCTTTGTATCTAATAATTTTCACGCTAACACTTTAAAAATTAATAATCCAAAACCTGTCATTTATTTGGAAAATCATCTTAATATGAATGTATGATTTATTGTCTTCTTTAAATTTTACATACAATTTATACAATGTGTTACTCCTTCTTGGAGATGTTTATTATTTTCCTTCCCCTTATGTTTAACATTCTGTTGCATATATCATGGGAAGTATAATGTATCCACTATTTACTTTTTTGCCTTGTTATTCCTTTTCCATATTTTCTCCAATTTACTTCACAATTCCTTATTTTTTCTAAATATTTTCCTGCTTTGTACATATATTCATTTGATCTTGAATTAAAAATCTTCCTAACCTTTAGTTCAAGTGGTACATTTTTCCATATCTCTAATATTAAATTCTCTCTTCTTTATCTGTAACATCGTATTATAGAATATAATGCCAATTATCATGCAGTCTATTACATTTAGTACATTTCTGCCCCCGTCTCCCCATTAAACCATTTAAATCATTACACCTGTCATCTGCATACTCCATTCTGGGCCTCTCTGTTGCATACTTCGATGTATTTTTGTTTGCCCCGTTCCGTTTTTAAATATCTATAATCTTTTGATGACATTTTTTCTTTGAAACTATTTAAAATTTCTTGTTTTTCAATATTTTCCACTCCTGTTCTAATTTATTTCCAGAAATCCCTACTTTTGTTATTGTTTTCTACCCATGTTTCCCCCATTCCTATTTCTGCTAATGTTGTCTTTATCTTGTGCATCCAAGTTTCTTTTTTCTCCATTTTCTCCTGTACAACATTGATATTGCTTTAGTATATCATTTTCCTCTAGTAGCTTTAATCTGAACCAGTATTTGACTACCCTTTCTACCATTTTGTCTTTCGCTCCTACTCTCGCTAGTTCTGCTTTTGCCTACCCCTTTCGGTGAACTATTTCCATAAACAAATAAAAAATATCTGATGTGTTACACTCATATGACTTTCCCTACTCTTGTACAAACTATTTTTACAAACGCTTATTCTCCATATGCTTCATGTTAATCGAGGTGTTAATCTTATTGCTAATTTTCTTGTAGACGCAAGAGGAATATGGTAGCTTTTAAGCTATAGTCAAATATTTTAATAGCTGGTTGCTGTGTGGAGTATTCCACTCATTTTGCATTACCAGGACAAAAAAATGAACAACGAATTTCCATTTGAGAAAAAGTATAAGAATTGGAAAATTTAAAGGAATAACAAGCAATATCTCGAAAATGGTTCACACAACATAAAAAAATCTGATGTGTTACACTCACATGACTTTCTCTACTCTTGTACAATCTATTTTTACAAACGCCTATTCTCCATATGCTTTATGTTAATCGAGATATCGAGATGTCAACCTTATTGCTAATTTTCTTGTAGATGCAAGGGGAATATGGTAGCTTTTAAGCGATGGTCAAATATTTTAACGCTGGTTGCTATGCGGCGCATTCCATTCTCTTTGCAAGTCCAGGACATAAAAAAATGAATAACGAATTTGAGAAAAAGTATAAGTATTGGAAAATTTAAGGGAATAACAAGCAATATCTCGAAAACGGTTCACTCAACAAAAGAAATGTATATGACATAAGTTGTGTATTTTAACGAGATCTACATTTTTTGTGTAGTAAAATTTTGTCTATCTCTTATGGTTTACCAGTTATGAAAAAGTCGTTCATAATGAAGAATACTTTTGGAGACATTCCCAGAAAATTCGAGATATACATTTTATTTGTCATGACAATATCTTAAACATATGATATTGTAATCAAAATCGTTAGAGCCGCTTTTGAGAAAATTAAAATTTTCGAAAAATGTTCCATGTAAAGGGTAGTCTGGGGTGGGGGGATTTTCTTGAAAACCTTCGTGTCGCATCTCTGAAAGATACTGAACCTAAATACCAAGTTTGGTGTTTATCCGACTCTTCGTTTTTGAGTTTGCTGTTCACAGACACACAGACAGACACACAGACACACAGACACACAGACACACAGACAGACACACACGGACATGTTTCCAAAAATGCTTTTTTTGGATTCAGTGAGTCTCAAAACATGTATTTCCGGTGAAATCTCGGTATCGAAATTTTGGGTGGAATACAATACTTCCCCTACTTACTATACGTAGTAGAGAAAGTAAAAAATGTATGTGACATAAATAGTGTATTTTAACGTGATACACATTTTTTGTGTAGTAAAGTTTGTCTATCTCTTATGGTTTACCAGGTATGCAAAAGTCGTTCACAATGAAGAATACTTTTGGAGACATTCCCAGAAAATTCGAGATATAAATATCATTTGCCATAAAAATGTCTTAAAATTGTATTTTATTCAAAATCGTTAAGGCGATTTTTGAGAAAATAAAAATTTTCGAAAAATGTTCCATGTAAAGGATAATCTGGGATGGGAGGATTTTCTTGAAAACCTTCGTGTCGCATCTCTGGAAGATACTGAACCTAAATACCAAGTTTGGTGTTTATCCGACTGTTCGTTTCTGAGTTATGCTGTTCACAGACAGATAGACAGACAGACACACACACACACACAAACACGTACATGTTTCCAAAAATGCTTTATATGCATTCAGTGCACCTCAAAACATATATTTCCGTTTGAAATCTCGGTATCGAATTTTCGGATGGAATGCAATACTTCCTCTACTTACTATATGTAGTAGAGAAAATAAAAAAACAATTTTAGAAAAATGCCAGCGTGCGTGCGTGTGTGTGTGTGTGTGTGTGTGTGTGTCTGTGAAAAGTATAACACAGAAACGAAAAGTCGGATAAATGCCAAACTTGGTATTTAGGTTCAGTATCTCTCAAAGATGCGATACGAAGATTTTCAAGAAAATCCCTCCACCCCAGACTACCCTTTAAATGGGACATTTTTCGAACATTTTGATTTTCTGGAAAATGGCTCAAACGATTTTGATTAAAATATCATATGTTTTATGTATTTTCATGACAAACATAATGTATATCTTGAATTTTCCTGGAATGTCCCCAAAAGTCCTCTTCTTTCTGAATGGATTTTCCATAACTGGTAAACCGTTAGAGATAAGACAACATTTTTCTGCACAGAAAATGTAGATATTGTTAAAACACATAATTTATGTCATATACATGTGTTTTTTTGTCGAGTGACCCATTTTCGAAATATTCCTTGTTATTTGTTTAATTTTCCAATAATACTTTTTTCTCAAATGAGAATTCCTTATTCGTTTTTTATGTCCTGGACATGCAAAGATAATGGAATGCTCCACATAGCAACCAGCTCTTAAAAGATTTGACTATCGCTTAAAGCCTACCACAAGAAAGTTAGCAATAAGATTAACATCTCGATATCTCGATTAACATGAAGTACTCGTAGATGGAGAATAAGCGTTTGTAAAAATAGTTTGTACAAGAGTAGAGAAAGTAAAGTTAGTGTAACACCTCAGATTGTTTTTATTCAGGGGGCCTCAAAACATGTATTTCCGGTGAAATCTCGGTATCGAATTTTTTGGTGGAATACAATACTTCCCCTGCTTACTATACGTAGCAGAGAATGTAAAATGTGTTCTACGCAATGCATGAAAGATAATTTTGAAAACAAAAAGTTGAAATTTTGACATATTTTTCAAAAACGTATAAAACTGATAAGATGAACATTCTGAAAAACCACCAAAACACGTAAACTGCATTACGATTTGATCTTTATCTAAAAAAATAAATTATTCATTCCTTTAATTTGACTGCTAGAATTTTTTAAGGTGCAGACAGATACTTTCTTGAGGCAGTGTATGTGAAATATACAATTCATCTACTGCAATAGGCATTTAGAAAAAGTGCATTGAAAATACGAAATTTAACATAGTGAAGAGAGAAGTTACCTTCTCTCTTTAAATATCCTCTGACTACAAAGCTTTGTTTACCAGCATTGATAAGGAATTTGTCTCATGTTTTACCACTAATATATTTTTTCTTGTATGGCATGAGTGTGTAAGACAATATTGTCTGACTCTTTGATTAACCTCTCCACTTCCCTGCTGATTGCCGTTCAACTCTGTCGCTCGCTTTCTGTCTGTCTCTCTCTCTCTCTCTCTCTCTCTCTCTCTCTCTGAATTTGCTTATATTGCAGAGGGATGTACGTAGGGTCATTTGAAAAGTACGCGAATGAAGCACATATATAGGTTTATTAAAAAAGAAAGAGTAGAATTTAAATATTTATTTCTAATGAACGACAATAGATGGTGACACATGCATACATAACTGAATAGAGGAAACTTCAAAGTTTTCTTTTATGTGTTCAAAATAAGCACCATTTGTTATGCGAGGACGACCAGTGCTTTTCCGTTTGCATATGCAACCATCTTCTAAGAATGTGTTGTATTAATTGTAAACTTTTATGACGAGGCGGCTGTTTGTTAAACTTACAACGAAATGCACGCTCCAATGAAACAATGGATTACTCTTTGCATAATGCAGCACACAAAACGACTTTTCCTGTGACGTCGCCATTTTCTCGTAAACAAACACAGCGCCGCTATAAGCACAGAATGGAAATAGTTAAAGGCTTAAAACTTTGATCTTTCCTCTATTGAATGATGTGTCGTATGCATTCACTACCTATTGTCGTTCATTAAAAATGAATATTTAAAATCTGTTCCTTCTGTTTGAATATCCCTGTATTTTCAAAACTATTGTTCTTATTTTTCAGCTCAGTCTCCCTTGATATAAATGCAATTCGTCGATTAGCGGACGGTCCGTCAACAGACATTTCATCAATGAAAACGTTTGCCTTGTTGTGAAATGGTCATCATGATGCGTTTGACAGCTGAGAAGCTGGACAAGAGGAATGTCGACAATAAATATTTTATCAACGAAATATTTTGATTATTTGTGAAATCCGTATATGGGGATTATAAATATGGGCATGTCAAAGGAAAACTTTAACAGAAATGCTGCTGCAAGCTGTTGATCATTCCGAGAACTTTACAAATGACCCTCGTAGTTTGAAACCAATTGTTGTTTTCAGTAATACTGTTAATATTCTATATCCTGTTCCATATAGCTTTGCCCAACAGGACACAATTCACGCGCTTGCATGCATTGCATGCCAGCTAGGAACTAACATATACTAACCGGGGTGCTAACGCGGAACCCGACCACTAACTGCATGTAATCCCTCTTACTAACATAGCACCCTGTCTCCCTAGACACGCATGATTAGTTTACTAACAGCATGTGCATAGGGAGACGATATAGCCTCTGAGGATGATCGTCCCACCGCCCCCACAAAAAAATAAAAAAAAAAAAAAACGTGCGTTAGACATCTCTGATTGGCTGCTGTTGTTGCATGATACAAACTAGTTTCTTATTTAATATGATCATTTACTTTAATATTTATTGTAATCATATATATTGTCAAATAAATTGTCAAATTTACATTCTCATAACTGTATGAATCAAATATATTGATGCATCTGGTATGCATGTAAATTCTTATCAGGTTTAAACCTGCCACACAGAATGACCAAAGCGGGTGCATCTATCAGGACACTGTTTTTATCGCTTTTATCGCCTGACCTTGCGTTGCATAAGGTTTGTTTAGCATATATACATAGCCATTCAAAGGCGTACATTAGCCAATCAGCGAAAAAGAGAAGGAAGGGGAGCGCGGAAGAATACATGTGAGAGGGGCAAGGCCATAAGAAACAGGGTTTAGCATGTATGTATTTATGGTTATCAAATAATTTGTATTTATTTTACAGGTGTGGAACTGGCGTTCGTTGGCGTTTGCGGCTGAGCTACAAGCGACCTGGGCTATTCCAAATTTTAAGACTTACTGTTGTACTGTTGTACAAGTTATGTTACACGACAAAATTGTAAACACTCTCTGTTAACAGTAATATAATAAAATATCTAGCACAAAAGTGTTTGTACGTTTACTGTTTTCACTACCTGTTATTCCCATTCTTTGAAGGCTGAAAAAGTTTACTCTAAATAAATTTTAAAATCTGATGCGATACATTCACATAAATCCCTATCCATTATTCAATAAAATACTCTTATAAAAGCTTATTCCTCCATCTACTTCATGTTAATTAAGGTTAACATGTGTAGAAATGGTTTTATTATAAATTTCCTTGTAGGTGCAATTGGAATAGGGAAATACAGTGGACATAAGCGATAGTCAAATATTTAAAGACCGAGTTGCAATGTGATGGCTTTAAAATCCCATAATCTTTGCATGGCCAAGAGGAGAAAGAAGTTTTGGAAAATTCAAACCAATAACAAGGAATATCTCGGAAATCGTTAACTCCACAAAACAATGTATTTGTCATAAATTGCGCGCTTTGACGAGATATAAAGCTTTTGTGTGGGACTCTCTCTTACGGTTTACAAATTATGCAAAAGTAATCTAGAATAAAGAGGACACATGCTATTCCCAGAAAATTCAAAATATACATTTCATTTGTCATGAAAATATCTTAAAAATATGTTTTAATACAAAAAAAATAGATAGAATATTTTTGAGAAACTCAACTTCTTTTTAAATTTTCTATATAAAGTAGTTTAGGGTGGGGGATTTTCTATAAAAACTTTGTGTTGTATCCTTGTAAGATGGAGAATTTCAATGACAAGTTCGGTATTTAACCGACTTTTCGTTTTTGAGTGTGTCGTTCACACACACGGACTTTTTTCTAAAGATGCTTTTTTGGGTTCAGGGGGTCTTAAAACATGCATTTCCTGCGAAAGTTTGACATCGAATTGGGTGGAATGCAATATTTCCCCTGCTTACCATACGTAGCAGGGAAAGTAAAAATCTGACGTGGAACATACCACGACTTTCTCTATCCATTATCATTTTAACCTGCGCGTGGGTAGAGGGGGTACTGCATTCCACGGAAAAAATTGATACCTAGAATCCAAAAAATAAATAAAATAAAATAAATATCTGGTTTGCGCGCGCGTGTATGTGTGTAAGCCTGTCTGTCCATTAACACTCATATGATTTTGTCTACTCTTGTACAAACTATTTTTACAAACGCTTTAATCTCCATCTACTTCATGTTAATCGAGATAAACACTTGCAGAAACTATTATTGCTACTTTTCTTGTAGGTGCAAGGGGAATATGGTAGGCTTTAAGCGATAGTCAAATGTTTTAAGAGCTGGTTGCCATGTGGAGCACTCCATTCTCTTTGCATGTACAGCGCATAACAAAAAAACGATTCACGAATTCTTCTTATTACTAAATTTTCTTGTAGTTGCAAAGGAAAGTATTGGAAAATTAAAAAAATAACAAGGAATATCTCGGAAATGATTCACTACACAAAAAAGCATATGACATAAATTGTGTTTTAACGAGATCTACATTTTTTTTGTAGTAAAATTTTGTCTATCTCTTATGGTTTACCAGTTATGCAAAAGTCGTTCACAATGAAGAATACTTTTGATTCCCAGAAAATTCGAGATATACATTTCATTTCTCATGACATTATCTTAAACATATGATATTTTCAGCAAAATCGTTAGAGCCATTTTTGAGAAAATTAAAATTTTCGAAAAATGTTCCATGTAAAGGGTAATCTGGGGTGGGGGATTTTCTTGAAAACCTTCGTGTCTCATCTCTGGAAGATACTGAACCTAAATACCAAGTTTGGTGTTTATCCGACTGTTCGTTTCTGAGTTATGCTGTTCACAGACAGACACACACACAGACAGACACACACACAGACAGACACACAGACACACACACGGACATGTTTCCAAAAATGCTTTTTTTGGATTCAGGGGGTCTCAAAACATATATTTCCGGTGAAATCTCGGTATCGAATTTTTGGGTGGAATGCAATACTTCCCCTACTTACTATACGTAGTAGAGAAAGTAATGAATAACGAATTTGATAAAAACTATAAGTATTGGAAAATTTAAGGAAATAACAAGCAATATCTCGAAAACGGTTCACTCAACAAAAGAAATGTATATGACATAAGTTGTGTATTTTAACGCGATCTACATTTTTTGTGTAGTAAAATTTTGTCTATCTCTTATGGTTTACCAGTTATGCAAAAGTCGTTCACAATGAAGAATACTTTTGATTCCCAGAAAATTTGAGATATACATTTCATTTCTCATGACATTATCTTAAACATATGATATTTTCATCAAAATCGTTAGAGCCATTTTTGAGAAAATTAAAATTTTCGAAAAATGTTCCATGTAAAGGGTAGTCTGGGGTGGGGGGATTTTCTTGAAAACCTTCGTGTCGCAGCTCTGGAAGATACTGAACCTAAATACCTAGTTTGGTGTTTATCCGACTGTTCGTTTTTGAGTTATGCTGTTCACAGACACACAGACACACAGACATACACACAGACACGCACACGGACATGTTTCCAAAAATGCTTTTCTTGGATTCAGGAGGTCTCAAAACATGTATTTCAGGTGAAATCTCGGTATAGAATTTTTGGGTGGAATACAATACTTCCCCTACTTACTATACGTATTAGAGAAAGTAAAAATTGATTATTAGTTATTAATTAAAGTGCCACATATTTGAGATATTCACATGACAAATTAAATATTTATCTTGAATTTTATCTGTCAATAGTTTAAGCCTCCTTTTATAATTTGGTACAAATAGGAAACCATAAGAGACAGACAAGAGCTTCTTCAGAAATAATATGTGTTGCATTCAGATGACTTTCCCTACCCAGTCTTCTATAAACTATTCTTACAAATGCTTATTCTTCTATCCTATATGTTAATAGAGATAACCCTTCACAGAAATGGTTGTATTAGCTTTCCTTACAGCTACAAGGGGAATACAATAGACTTAAGCGATAATCAAATTAATCGCAATGTGATGGCTTTGAAATTCCAATCTATTTGCATGATCACCAGAAAAGAATTCTGTTGTTATACTTTCATATGACTTTCTCTACCCTCTATCTTTATTAGTGGGTATACAAACTTACCTTATCAAAGCATATTTTTCTATCAACTAAATTGTAATTCAAATAAACACATTGCATATTTCGTTATAGATACAAAGAGAACAGCGACAGTCAAATGTTTAAGAACTGGACGCTATACGCTGGCCTTAAAATTCCATACTGTTTCCATGACATCGCGAGAAACAACTGAAAATTATGGGATTTAAAAAGGATAACAGGTATTGAACAATTCGAAACATTAATAACGGATATCCCAGAAACCGCTTATGCCACAAAAACTTATTTCAAAAAATTGTGGGTTTTAAAGAGATCTACATTTTTGTGTGTTAGCTTTTCGTCTATCGCTTAACGTTTACCAGTTATACAAGAATACACAAAATTCCTTCCGAATGAAATAGACTTCACAAGCTATTCCCAGAAAACTCAAGATAAACAGTTTATTTTACCTGTAAATATCTTTAATATGTGGTGTTTTGAACAAAATTGTTAGAACCAAGTTTCAGGAAATAAATGATTTCGTAAAATGTTCCATGTAAAGGGTAGTTTCGGGTGAGGGGATTTTGTTTAAAATATTTGTGTCACATCTTTGGAAGATACTGAACACAAATACCAGGTTTGGTATTTATCATACTTTTCGTTTTTGAGTTATGCTGTTCACAGACACACACGGACCGTTCACAAAATATATGATGTGTTGCACTCACATGACTTTCTCTACTTGTGTACAAACTAGCTTTTTTATTCTCCATCTACTTCATGTTAATCGAGATGTTAATCTTATTGCTAATGTTCTTGTAGGTGCAAGGGGAATGTGGTAGATTTTAAGCGATAGTCAAATATTTTAAGAGGTGGTTGCTATGTGGAGCATTACATTAACGAATTCCCATTTGAGAAAAAGTATAAATATTGGAAAATAACAAGGAATATATCGGAATTGGTTCACTCCCCCCCAAACAACTATACGTCTTAGATTCTTTGTTTTAACGAGGTCTACATTTTTTATGTAGCAAAATTTTGTCTATCTCTTACAGTTTACCAATTATGATAAAGTCATTTAGAATGAAGAGGACTTTTGGGGACATTCCCAGAAAATTCAAGATATACATTTCATTTGTCTTGAAAGTATCTTAAACATTTGATATTTTAATCAAAGTCGTTAGAGCCAATTCTAAGAAAATCGAAATTTTCAAAAAATATTGCATGTAAAGGGTAGTCCGGGGTGCGGGATTTTCTTTTAAATTAGCTATTTTTCATGTAAATGGCATTTTAATTAAAATCGTTAAGAATTGTTTTTGAGGGAATCAAAAATAACTAGCATTTTTCCATGTAAATGGTAAATTGGGTTGGGAGAATTTTCTTCAAAACCTTCGTTTCGCATATTTTGAAGGTAATGAACTCAAATACCAAATTGGGTATTCCTACGATGTTTCGTTTTTAGTTATGCTGCTCTCTCTCTCATACACACGGATGCTTTCCTAAAATGCTTTCCTTTTTTGTTTTTTATTTAGGGGTTTTAAAACATGTATTTCCATTAAATCGTGACATCAAATTTTTGGGTTGAGTTCAATACTTCCTATTATCTACTATAATCACGAGGCAGCGAAAGTAAAAGGTTCAAATCAGACTTTTAGTTTACACTTAGTAAACTAGGATTGAAAATCTTAGAAAAGTGCAACAAATTTGCATCGCTAAAGCTATTTCCCTGATTAAGGTTGCGGGTTCACTGTATCTCCGAAAACAACCAAATATATTTTTACAATCTATTTGGCAAAATGTGTATATTTATAGTTTTCTTCACAAGGCTATTCAACCACTTCTATGGTCCCTGGTTAAGAGTTCCAGTTTCATAATCCCAGGATTACCAAGAAGTTCACTTAATGGAGTAGCACAAGCAGAACTAGGGAGGGACCTAAAAACAAAATAGTGGAAAGAGCAATCAAATACTGGTTCAGATTAAAGCTACTGGAAGAAACTGAGACACTAAAGCAATGCTTGGTTGTACAGGAGAAAATCGGGGAAAAAGAAACTTGGATGCACAATATACAGACAACATTGGAAGAAATAGGAATGGGGGAAGCATGGGCAGAAAGAAACAACAAAAGTAAGGGTTTCTGGAATTCAAATAGAGCCAGAATGGAGGATATAGAAAAGCAAGAAATTATGAGTAGTTTCAAGGGGAAAAAGGTCATTAATAGATTATAGATATTTAAAAACGGAATGGGGAAAGAAAGATACATTGAAGTATGCCACAAAATGGCCAGATGGTGTATGCATGGGCGATGACAGGTGTAATGAATTTAAGTGGTCTAACAAGAAGGGGGGAGAGATGTACTAAATGTAAGTGATTACATGACAATTGGCTTTATATTCTGGAATGCCGGGACACGAATAGAGGAAGAGAGAATTTAATACTAGAGAAATGGAAAAGTTAGGAAGATTTTTAATACAAGTTCAAATAAATATATGGAGAAAGCAGGAAAGCATTTAGGAAAAATCTGATGTTACACTCACATGACTTTCTCTACTCTTGTACAAACTATTTTTACAAACGCTTATTCTCCATCTACTTCATGTTAATCGAGATAAACATTTGCAGACTCTATCTTATTGCTAATTTTCTTGTAGATGCAAGGGGAATATATATTTACAAGGACAATATAGAAATACAGTAGCCCTTAAGCACATACATATCTCTTAATAGCTGGTTGCTAGGTGCAGCACCATTCTCTTTGCCACAGATTAATACTCTTCGCATATCCAAGACAAAAAAATGAATAACGAATTCCCATTTTAGAAAATAAGTATTGAAACATTTATGCGAATAACAAGCAATATCTCGAAAATGGTTCACTCAACAACAAAAATGTATATGACATAAATTTTGTATTTTAACGCGATCTACATCTTTTGTGTAGTAAAATTTTGTCTATCTCTTATGGTTTACCAGTTATGCAAAAGTCGTTCACAATGAAGAATACTTTTGGAGACATTCCCAGAAAATTCAAGATATACATTTTATTTGTCATGAAAATATCTTAAACATATGGTATTTTAATCAAAATCGTTAGAGCCATTTTTGAGAAAATTAAAAATTTCGAAAAATGTTCCATGTAAAGGGTACTCTGGGGTGGGGGAATTTTCTTGAAAACCTTCGTGTCGCATCTTTGGAAGATACTGAACCTAAATACCAAGTTTGGTGTTCATCCGACTGTTCATTTCTGAGTCATGCTGTTCACATACAGACACACAGACATACAGACACACACACGGACATGTTTTCAAAAATGCTTTTTTTGGATTCAGGGGATCTCAAAAGATGTTTCCGGTGAAATCTCGGTATCGAATTTTTGGGTGGAATACAATACTTCCCCTACTTACTATACGTAGTAGAGAAAGTAAAAATTAGGTTAAAGTGATTAAAAGAGATGTGAAGCAAATTGGAGAAGATACGGAAAAGCGTAACAAGGCAAAAAAGTAAATAGTGGAAAATTATATTTCCCCCATCATATACACAACAGAATATTAAATATAAGGGGAAGAGAAATAATAATCAACTCCATTGTATTGGACACATTGCATGTAAGTTCAAATAGACAGTAAATCATTCATTCATACTAAAGTGTTAAAAGGAAGTTTACAGCAAACTTTCTTTCTTCTTTTATACAGATTTTCATAATATGAATCGATGTTAGCTAATCACCACAGAGGCTGAAGGTATTATTGCCATACATTAGCGTAGATTGTGTTAAAAGAGAATATAGGTTATACAACGGAGGGGCTCGCCTCAACCTTCGACCTACATAGAACTATACCACCCCCTAGGAGGAGAGATGAAGTGAAGAAACCAGAGGAGGCCACAGGCAGATAAGCCACAGAGACGCGTGGAAGTCACAGCAGTTCTAGGTTCGAAGCCCCGTCCCACTACTGGAGCTGCCTGCAGAGGGCGATGAACGACCCGTCGGGCAAACAGCCCTCTGGTATACAGGGTACTATTTCCTTTGAGCAAGCATCCGCGCCAATCTGTCTGACACCGCCATACGCCACAAAACCTAGAAACACACCTGAAAGATGAGAAGGAAACGTAATGAAAGGGAAATGATGTTAAGGAAATCGTGGCAGATAAGAAACCACCCGAGCATTCATCTATCGACCAGGGAAAACCATGAAAAATCCAAAGTCAGAGTGGTCAGTCGAAAGAAAAAAAACTGAGTTTTATTTATGGACGCTCTTCAACTGCTGTGGTCCTTAGCGTCCATTCTATATTGGGCGTGAAAGGTCGGTAATTTTGCTCAGAGGCCTCTTTCTTTAGGTCCTTTTATGTGCCGTAAATCTACGACACGGGACCACCGCCTTTACTTCCCTTCCGAAGGAAGCCATGTTAAGGATTTTACGCCCGAAAAAAATCCATTACCCTCCCCAGGTTTGAACCCACGACCGCGGGATCTAGAAGCTAGCATGGAGTCAAAGGGAATCGAACCCGGGAGCTTCCAAATGCGAGCTCCACACGTTACCGCTGAGCAATATTGCTCGGTAAGATAGAATACAATTGGACAATTAAAATCTAATATTAAAAATTTTGATGTGTTGCACTCAGATGACATTCTCTACCAGTTCTTCTACAAACATTGTTGCAAAATCTTATTCTTCTATCTGCTTCTTGTTAATCGAGATAAGCATTTGCAGAAATGGTTTTACTCCACATTTAGGAGCAATGTAAGCTTAATGGATGTCACATCTTTTTAAAGTGAGTCGAACCAATAACAAAGAATATCTCGGAAATGGTTAACGCTACAAAATACTTTTTGACATAAATTGTGAACTTTAAAGAGATCTACATTTTTGTGTAGTAAGATTTTGTGTATCGCTAACCATTTACCTGTTATACAAATGTCATTATGAGTGAACGGGACTTCGCAGGCTATTCGCAGAAAATTCAAGATATACTTTTTATTTGTCATGAAAATATGTTAAATCATAAAATATTGTAGTCAAAATCGTTAGAGCCATTTTCTGAAAATTAAAAATTACGAACATATTTTCCTTATAGAGGATAGTTTGGTAGGGGGTGATTTTCTTGAAAATATTTATGTTAACTCCTTAGAAAACACTGAACTTAAATACAGATTTAGTATTTAAAGACTTTCTATTTTTGAGTTTCTAAGTGCAACATATCAGTTTGGATTCACGGTCTCAAATCGCGTGTTTTCGGTGACCTCTCGGTATCGCATTTTTGTGTGGTGAGCAATACTTCCTCTACTTACTCTAGATAAGTAGTAGAACAGTAAAAACTATAGGTGTTTGAAAATTCAAACCAATAACAAAGAATATCTAGGAGATACTTAATGCCATAGAAATTCTTTGACGTAACTTGTGCGCTTTAACGAGATCTACATTTTTTGTGCAGTAAGAATTTGTCTATCTCTTAGGGTTTACCAGTTATACGAAAGCAATCCAGAAAATTCAACATATTCATTTTATTTGTCATGAAAATATGTTAAAACATATGGTAAAAAGGTAAAGGTAAAGGTACGAACGGAGGAGGTCCTTGAAACCAAAGCAGAGCACCGCACGCAGAACTGTCTGCCTATCGTGCTTCTACTAGTGACCCCCGGAAGGGAGGGATAAGGGGAGAGAGAGCCGAAGGGCGACCAGATCCGGATAACAATGGGTGCAAGCACAGGCGGGGTACCTAATGTTTTTAGATTGAATGCATTCGAAGTCGCCCGATACTGTCCACAAGCCACCGAACCTTCGGTAGTCCCCCCGGGGTAGAGGCCTAACTGAACAATCCCCGTAGCGATGCCAGGGAAGATATCTCTACGGTGCGCAAGTCACCGCCCAGCCGCAACCCGCCGAACACCCACGCCTGGTCCTACGACCCTGAATCAGATGACAAGGAAGATGATGGATATAGGAAATGAAAGCAAGGAGAGTCGTGGCAGAAGATGAACCACTCCAGCATTCGCCTGTCGAACCGGGGAACCATGAAAAATCCTTGGGACAGAGTGGTGATTCTTGGTGATCGAACCCAGGAGCTCCCGAATGCGGGCCACAAACATTGCCTCCTGAGCCATCCCGCTCGGGTAAAACGTATAGTATTGTAATAATAATAATAATAATAATAATAATAATAATAATAATAATAATAATAATCGTAGGAGCCATTTTTGAGATAATGAAAATTTAAGAAAATGTTTGACCATGTAAAGGTTAGTTTGGGGTGAGGGGATTTCCTTGAAAATCTTTGTGCCACGTCCTTGGAAGACGCCTGAACTTAAGTATCAAATTGGTGTTCAACCGACTTTTTGTTTTGAATCTTTCTTTCTAAAAACGTCTTTTTTGGAATCTCAAAACGTATTATTCGATAAAATCTCGGTATCGGCTAATTTTACTTTCTCTACTACGTATAGTAAGTAGGGGAAGTATTGCATTCCATCCAAAAATTCGATACCGAGATTTCACCGGAAATAAATGTTTTGGGCCTCCTGAATCCAAAAAAATCTGATGTGATACATACACATGACTTTCTCTGCTCTTGTAGAAATTATTTTTAAAAACGCTTATTCTCCATATGCTTCATGTTAATCGAGATATCGAGATGTTAATCTTATTGCTAATTTTCTTGTAGATGCAAGGGGAATTGGTAGGCTTTAAGCGATAGTCAAATATTTTAAGAGCTGGTTGCTATGTGGAGTATTCCATTCTCTTTGCATGTCCATGACATAAAAAAATGAATAATGAATTCCCGTTTGAGAAAAAGTATTGGAAAATTTAAGGGAATAACAAGCTATATCTCGAAAATGGTTCACTCAACAAATATATATAATGACCTAAATTGCGTATTTAAACGCGATCTACAATTTTTGTGTAGTAAAATTTTGTCTATCTCTTATGATTTACCAGTTATCAAAAAGCCGTTGACAATAAAGAATACTTTTGGAGGCATTCCCAGAAAATTCGAGATATTTGTCATAAAAATATCTTAAACGTATAATATATTAATCAAAATCGTTAGAGCCATTTTTGAGAAAATTAAAATTTTCGAAAAATGTTCCACGTAAAGGGTAATCTTGGGAGGGGGATTTTCTTGAAAACCTTCGTGTCGCATATTGAACCTAAATATCAGGTTTGGTGTTTATCCGACTGTTCGTTTCTGAGTTATGATGTTCACACACACACACACACACAAACACACACGGACATGTTTCCAAAAATGCTTTTTTTGGATTCAGGGGGTCTCAATACATATTTCCAGTGAAATCTCGGTATCGAATTTTTGAGTGGAATACA
Source organism: Deroplatys truncata (assembly GCA_030765065.1). Lineage (NCBI taxonomy): Eukaryota > Metazoa > Arthropoda > Insecta > Mantodea > Mantidae > Deroplatys > Deroplatys truncata. The sequence goes on along the minus strand of CM060988.1, from coordinate 167,588,285 downwards.
ATATTTCCCGTACTTACTATACGTAGTAGAGAAAGTAAAAAACATTTTTGGAAACATGTCCGTGTGTGTGTCTGTGTGTATGTCTGTCTGTGAACCGCATAACTCAGAAACGAAAAGTCGGATAAACACCAAACTTGGTATTTAGGTTCAGTATCTTCCAGAGATGCGACACGAAGGTTTCCAAGAAAATCCCCCCACGCCGGATTACGCTTTACATGGAACATTTTTCGAAAATTCTAATTTTATCAAAAATGTCTCAACGATTTTGATTAAAATATCATATATTTAAGATACTTTCATGACAAATAAAATGTATATCTTGAATATTCTGGGAATGTCTCCAAAAGTATTCTTTATTGTGAACGACTTTTGCACAAGTGGTAAATCATAAGAGGTAGCCAAAATTTTACTACACAAAAAATGTAGATCGCGTTAAAATACAAAATTTATGTCATATACATTTTTTGTTGGATGAACCATTTTCAAGATATTGCTTGTTATTCCCTTAAATTTTCCAATATTTATACTTTTTCTCAGATGGGAATTCGTTATTCATTTTGTTTTGTCCTGGTAATTCAATGAGAATGGAATACTGCACATAGCAACCAGCTCTTAAAATATTTGACTATCGCTTAAAGCCTACCAATTCCCCTTGCATCTACAAGAAAATTTGCAATAAGATTAACATCTCGATATCTCGATTAACATGAAGCATATGGAGAATAAGCGTTTGTAAAAATAGTTTGTACAAGAGTAGAGAAAGTCATGTAACAAATCAGAATTTTTTGGATTGAATGAAATTCTTCCTCTTCTTACTATAGGTATGTAGAGAAAATAAAACTAGGGACAAGTACAGAACCTTGGGGAACACCAAGCTTAACAAATTTGAAATGGGACATTGAATTATTACTAAATACAGTTTGGTATCCTCCTGCTAAAATGTTTATATAATTCCTTTGCACAATTGCAAAATGACCTACAATTTGTAACCTTTACTGTCTTTTGACCCAACATGGAAACTAGGAAAATTCTGGGCGTAAAACCACAGGAACCGGCAGCAACGGATGTTCCAAGCCTAAACCACATCCGCCAGAAACCTTCGCGAGCATTCGGAGACACCGGATGTGCGGTTTCTTTCAAAAGGCGCGACACTTCCTTATAATACACTCAATGTGGAAACAGAAAGCGTTATTATTATTATTATTATTATTATTATTATTATTATTATTGCTAAACCTTATGCAGGGCGAGGAAGAACAATATGCAGAAAACTCTAGATTAGATATGCAGTATTACCAAAATAAGCATTTTGCGGTTGGGAACCTGTAGATTTTTTGCTGCACAACATGCCAATGGTCTAGAATTGCTATAAGTCCGTTTCTTTTAGAATATCAGTTATGAAGCTTAGCAAGTGTTCTATGTCCTGAGCTATGATGTGAATATAACAGAGAGTAAATAGCTACATGTAAATGATGATGATGATGATGATGAGATGGGGCTTAAGGGCACTCAACTGCTAAGGTTATTAGCGCCCTTACAATGTGTAAAATATAAAATGTAAAAGTCAAAAAAGTAAAAAACCTCACACAAACCGCTTGCTCAAAAACACTAAAAAACACAACAGACCAAATACTAAGATCTACACACTAAAATCATGGTCAACAAGAGAATAAAACAACGTGTCAAGAACTGTAGAATGCGAGGGACACGAGCGCCAGATGTCCACTGGGGAGGAGTGTCCCCAGTAAAAGATAATGTAAAATCAAACAGCTAAAAGGCGCTCAGCGCATCAAATGCAACGGCTAAAACCAATGTCAGTGATAAAACGTAAAAGACATTCTACAGCATGCGCGTCGTCTGCCAAAACGTTGGCTAGGCCAACAGGCAGACCAACACGAACGCGCAACGAAGCTAAAACTTGACACTCTGCTAAAATGTGACGCACCGTTAACGGCGCATCACACTGCTCACACAGTGGTGCGGGGTCACCACTGAGCAGGTATCTGTGACTAAAAAGACAATGTCCGATTCGTAAACGAGCTAAAAGTACCTCTTCCCGACGAGAAGAACGAGAAGAGGTACCCCAGACTAACGGAAGAGGTTTAACCTCCCACAACTTGTTCCCCCTAAGAGCCGCCCACTCATCGCGCCAGCGCGAGAGGATGCGGTAACGTAAAATAACATAAAAATCTGAGGAAGGAACAACACAGGTAAAACATCTGGGTGATAAAATGGCCGATTTGGCAGCGGCGTCGGCAGACTCGTTGCCTGAGATGCCCACATGACCTGGAATCCACACGAAGGAGACGCTGATGCCAGATGCACCAAGCGAGTGGAGCAGGTCATGAATGCGCTGTACGAGCGGGTGGTAACTATACAGCGCGTTAATACTCTGAAGGGTACTCACAGAGTCCGAACAAACAACACAGCGCCGCTGAATGTATAAAACACATTGATAGATACTAAAAAGTTCGGCGGTATAAATCGAACATTGTCCAGGTAAACGAAAAGTAAAACTCTGCGCACCACTACATGTAAAACACCCAATATCAACAGAACAAATTTGTTTCATGTCCATATTCCATTTTAATTTCTGAACCAAGCTGTTCCATGTCCAAGTATCAAAGCACCAGCGTACATGATGTGTTTGATTTTATTCTTATAACTTGGCCTCCATATGACTAAACTAACGTTAGTGATAAACCAAGAAAGCTGTTTTCGGTCAATTTGTAATAGTGATGAAAATCCTTTATTTATACGGATTTATTTGCCTATACATCGTGAAAAAAATCTGATGTGTTGCACTCGCATGACCTTCTCTACTCTTGTACAAACTATTTTTATTAAAGCTTATTCTGCATCTCGAGATTAATATTTGAGAGAAACATATGCAGAAACTACCTTATTGCTAATTTTCTTGCAGGTGCCAAGGGAATATGGTAGGCTTTAAGCTACAGTCAAATCTTTTAAGAGCTGGTTGCTATGTGGAGCATTCCATTCTCTTTGCATGTCCAGGATATAAAAAAATGAATAACGAATTCCCATTTGAGAAAAAGTATGATAATTGCAAAGTTCAAACAATTAACAAGAAAATCTCGAAAATGGTACACTCGATAAAAAAAGTATGTGACATAAATTAAGTGTTTTAAGGAGATTTACATTTTTTGTGTAGTAAAATGTTGTATATCTCTTACGGTTTACCAGTTATACCAAAGTCATTCAGAATGAAGAGGACTTTTGGTTACATGTCCATAAAATTCAAGATATCATTTCATTTGTCTTGAAAATATCTTAAACATATAACATTTAAATCCAAATCCTTAAAGCCATTTTTGAGAAAATAAAAATTTTCTAAAACTGTTCCATGTAAAGGGTAGTCTGAGGTGGAGGATTTTCTTAACATCTTTATGTTGGATTTTTGGAAGATACTGAACATAAATACCAAGGTTGCTATTTATTTGACTGTTCGTTTTTGAATTATGCTGTTCACAGACACACACACGGTCATGTTTCCAAAAATGCTTTATTTGGATTTAGGGGTCCTCAAAATATCCATTTCCGGTGAAACCTCAGTATCGAATTTTTAAGTGGAATGCAATACTTCCCCTACTTACTATATGTGGTGGAGAAAGTAAAAATGTAGATCACTTTAAAGCACACAACTCATTTCAAAATAGTTTTTAGGGGATGTAAGCCGTTGCTGAGATATTCTTGTTAAAGATTCGTATTGTTCATTTCTTGGTCATTCTCTTTTCAACGTTCAGTTGTTTCTCGCGATGTTATGGAAACAGCATGGAATTTTAAGTCCAGCATATAGCGTTTAGTTGTTAAACATTTGACTATCTCTGTTCCCTTTGTATCTATAACGAAATGCGTAATGTAGCTATTTCTGAGAGGTTTATTTGGATCAAAATATAGTAGATAGAAATAGCTTGAGTAAGAATAATTCATGTACCCACTAATAAGCGATAGGGTATAGAGAAAGTCATTGAATGTAATATCAGATTTTCTTACTTTCTCTGCTACGTATACTAAGTAGGGGAAGTAATGCATTCCACTCAAAATTTCCATACCGAGATTTCACCGGAAATCACGGTTTAAGGTTCCTGAATCCAAATAAAGCATTTTTGGAAAATGCCCGTGTGTGTCTGTGTATCTGTCTATGTGTCTGTCTGTGAACAGCATAAATCAAGAACGAAAGTCGGATAACTCAGTATTTGTGTTTAGTATCTTCCAAGCATGCGACGATTTACAAGAAAATCCCCCGACCAATAACTACCCTTTATATGGAACATTTTTCGAAAATTTTGATTTTCCCAAAAATAGCTCTAAATATTTTCATTGTAATAACATAAGTTTAAGATATTTTTATGGCAAATGAAATGTATATCTTGCATTTTCTGGTAATATCCCCAAAAGTTCTCTTCATTCTGAATAATTTTTGTAACTGGTAAACCGTAAGAGATAGATAACAATTTACTACACAAAAAATGTAAATCTACTTAGAGCACGTAATTTGTGATATACATTTTTTTTTGGTTGAGTGAACTATTTCCGAGATATTCCTTGTGTTTTGTTTCAATTTTCCAATACCTATCTTTTTTGCTTAAATGGGAATTATTCGGTTTTTTTATATCCTGGACATACAAAGAGAATGGAATGCTCCACATAGCAACCAGCTCTTAAAATATTTGACTATCGCTTAAAGCCTACCATATTCCCCTTGCACCTACAAAGAATTCGCAATAAGATTAACATCTCGATTAACATGAAGCATATGGAGAATAAGCGTTTGAAAAAATAGTTTGTACAAGAGTAGAGAAATACATGTAAGTGCAACACATCAGAGTTTTTCTGCCTACTACATTTTAATACAAATAAACATTTTCAGAAATGGTAACATTACACATTTCATTAAAAATACAAAAATAACAGCGACAGACTAATATTTAAGAACTGAATGCTATATATTGGCCTTAAAATTCCACACTGTTTCCAGAATGACCAAGAAATGCACAATTCGAACCTTTAATAATGCATGTCTCAGAAACGGATTATGCCACAAGATAATTGTGAGTTTTAAAGAGGTTCACATTTTTGGTGTAGTACATTTTCGTCTACTTAACGTTTACCAGTTACACAAGATTATACAATATTCCTTCCGAATGAAGAGGACTTCATAGGCTCCTCCCAGAAAATTCAAGATATACAATTTATTTTTCATGTAAATAACTTTTAAAACTGGTATTATAATCAAAACAGTTAGAACCATTTTTTTAGAAAATAAAAAAATTCAAAAAATTTTAAATCTAAAAGGTAGTCTGGGGTGGGGAATTTTCTTATAAATCTTTGTGTGCATCTTTTGAAGATATTGAACCTAAGTAACAAGTTTGATATTTATCCGACTTTTCGTTTCTGAATTATGGTGTTTACAGACACACAGACGGGCATGTTTCCAAAAATGCTTTATATGGATCCAGGGGGTCTCAAAAGATGTATTTCCGGTGAAATCTCGGTATCGTATTTTTGGGTGGAATACAATACTTCCCCTACTTACTATACGTAGTAGAGAAAGTAAAAGGTTTAAACCTTTACTTAGAAAATTCATTGGTGTAACTTCGGGTAATACAGACAGTATTAAATAAATTCCTTAAATTAAGCTTAAAGCTACATAAAGATTTCAGTGAATTAAAGCTGTTCTTCTTACTTTATCTACCACCTAAGTAGTAGGTAGAGAAGGTATTCCAATCCAACCAAAACTTCTATATCTAGATTTCACAGAAATACAGTTTTGAGGTCTCCTGAATAAGAAAATCACTTTAACTTTCTCTATTACGTTAGTAATTAGGGGAAGTATTGTATTCAACCCAAAAAACTCGATACTCAGATTGCACCGGAAATATACGTATATATAAAAAAATCTGATGTGTTGCACTCACATAACTTTCCCTACTCTTGTACAAACTATTTTTACAAACGCTTATTCTCCATATGCTTCATGTTAATCGAGATATCGAGATGTTAATCTTATTGCTAATTTTCTTGTAGATGCAAGGGGGATTGGTAGGCTTTAAGCTATAGTCAAATATCTTAAGAGCTGGTTCCTATGTGGCGCATTCCATTCCTTTGCATGTACAGGACATAACAAATGAATAACGAATTTGAGAAAAAGTATAAGTATTGGAAAATTTAGGGGAATAAGAAGCAATATCTCGAAAATGGTTCACTCAACAAAAAAATGTATATGACATAAATTGTGTATTCTAACGCGATCTACATTTTTTGTGTAGTAAGATTTTGGCTATCTCTTATGGTTTACCAGTTATGCAAAAGTTGTTCACAATGAAGAATACTTTTGGAGACATTCCCAGAAAATTCGAGATATACATTTCATTTGTCATGAAAATATCTTAAATATATGATATTTTAATCAAAATCGTTAGAGCTATTTTTGAGAAAATTAAAATTTCGAAAAATGTTCCATGTAAAGGGTAATCTAGGGTGGGAGGATTTTCTTGAAAACCTTCATGTCGTATCTCTGGAAGATACTGAACCTAAATACCAAGTTTGAAGTTTATCCGACTGTTCATTTCTGAGTTATGCTGTTCACAGACAGACACACACATACACACACAGACACACACGGATATGTTTCCAAAAATGCTTTTTTTGGATTCAGGGGGTCTCAAAATATTTATTTCCGGTGAAATCTCGGTATCGAATTTTTGGGTGGAATACAATACTTCCCCTACTTAGTATACGTAGAAGAGAAAGTAAAAAGTTCTGCGTGTGGGTCTGTGTGCCTGTAAAGCATAACTCAAAAACTAAAAATCGAATAAATACCACTCTTGGTATTTAGGTACAGTATCTTTCAAAGATGCGACACGAAGATTCTCAAGAAAATTTCCCCAATCCAGATTATCCTTTACATGGAACATTATTCAAAAATTTTTATTTTCTCAAAAATGATTCTAATGATTTTCATTAAAATATCGCATATTTAAAATATTTTCATAACAAATTAAACGATATCCTAAATTAAGCCCAAAAGTCCTCTTCATTCTGAATAACATTTGCATAACTGGTAAACCTTAAGCGATAGACAAAATTGTACTACACAAAAAATGTAGATCGTGTTGAAACACAGAATTTATTTCATATACATTTTTGTGGAGTAAACCATTTCCGAGATATTCCTTGTTATTTATTTGAATTATCCAATATTTATACTTTTTCTCAAAAAGGAATTCATTATTCGTTTTTCTATCCTGAACATGCAAAGAGAATGGAATGCGCGACATAGCAATCAGCTCTTAAAATATTTGATTATCGCTTAAAGCCTACCATATTCCCCTTGCATCTACAAGAAAATTAGCAATAAGATAGTTTCTTCAAACGTTTTTCTCGATTAAACATGAAGCAGACGGTGAATAAGCGTTTGTAAAAATAGTTTGTACAAAAGTAGAGAAAGCCATGTGAGTGTAACACAGCAGATTTTCGGAAAAATGTCCTTATGTGTGTCTGTGTATGGCATAACTCAAAAAGGAAAAGTCTAATAAATACCGACTTGGTATTTAGGTTCAGTACCTTCCAAAGATGCGACACGAAGTTTTTTTAAGAAAATTCCTCCACCCCTAATTACCTTTTGCATGGAACATTTTTCAAAATTTGTAATATTCCTAAAAATAGCTAATGATTTTGATTAAAACACCACATATTAAAGAAATTTACATGTCAAATAATTTGTATGTCTTTCACTTTCTGTGAATAGCTTATGAAGTCCGATTTATTCAGAAGGAATTTTGTATAATTGGTGAACGTTAAGCGGCGGAGGAAAATGTACTACACAAAAAATGTATATCTGTTTAAAACACACAATTTATTTGAAATAAACTTTTTTTTCATTAGCCATTTCTGAGATATCCGTTATTAATGGTTCGAATGATTCATTTCTTGATCATTCTTTTAAAGTTCTGTCAACATTCAGCTGTTCTGGCAATTGCAGGAAAACAGTAGGAATTTTAAGGCCAGCATATAGCCTCCAATTTTTAAACATTTGACTATCGTTGTTCCCTTTGTAACTATAACCTAATATGTAATGTAGCTATTTATGCAAAGGTTTTTTGGATTAAAATATAGTAGAAGGAAAAATAAGCTTTAGTAATAATTGTTTGTACAACCACTAATAGATATAGAGGGTAGAGAAAGTCATGTTAATGTATAACATCAGATTTTTTTTAGCTTCTCTACTACGTGTGAAGTAAGTTGGGGAAGTATTGAATTCTATCAAAAAATTCGATACCGAGATTTCACCAAAATATATATTTTTGGAAACATATCCGCGCGTGTGTGTGTGTCTGTGAACACCATAATTCAAAAATGAAAATGAGGATAAATACCAAACTTGTTGTTTAACTTCAAAATCTTTCAAAGATGCGACACGGACATTTTCAATAAAATCTCCCCATCCAAAATTACCCTTTAACAAGGAAATGTTTTATTTTATAAAAATGGCTAACGATTTTGATTAAAATACCACATTAAGGATATTTACATGACAAATAAAATTATATCTTGAATTTCCCTTGGAATAGTCTTTGAAGTCCGCAGCATTTGAAACGAATTTTGTATAATCTTATGTAACTGGTAAATCGTTAAGCGATAGACGAAAATGTACTTCACAAGAAATGCATATATCTTCAAAACACAATTTATTTGAAATAACTTTCTTGTGTCATAAGCTATTTTCGAGATATCCGTTACTACTGGTTCGAATTTTCAATACTTAGCCATTCTTTTAAAGTCCTGTTAACATTCAGTTGTTTCTCGCGATGTCATGGAAACAGTATGGAATTTTAAGGCCAGCATATAGCGTCTAGTTCTTAAACATTTGACTATCGCTGTACTGTTTGTATCCATAGTTCTGTAAAAGTTCATTTGGTTTAAAATGAAATTCGTATCTAGATATAAAAGTAAGCTTTAGTACGAATCGTTTTTATACTAATAAACTATATAATAGGGAAAGTCGTGTGAATGTGTCATATAAGATTTTTTGTCTCAATTTACAGGAAATAGAGAGAGGAATAAATTATGTAAGAATAGTTTAAATGTTTTCTTTTGCAATCTGAAGTCTTTTGTGGCCCCACTTGAGTCAAAGTTTTCATTTTGGGTTCTCTCTCCGTCCTGAGGTGAAATGTTTAAGACTGAACGCTATACATCGGCCTTAAAATTTGAGGCAGTATTTTATATCACAACACTGTGAGTGATTGTAGTGTAAATTAACATTATTGTATGGCAATGATTTTAGATGTTTGTTAGCCATAAGCATTGTTAGGAAATAAGTATACACGGCCTCACTGAAACTGACAATAGAGTGGGTAACAATGAAGCGAGGGGGTGAGTTGTTTATTAATTAGAAGAGACAAACAAATGACGTCAGGGTAGCCTGCCTTTCTTCAGAAATGGAGGGAATATCTTCCCTAGAGCATATGTGTTAGTAATTATGATTAGCTTACAAAACAGACGCTAATGTTGGCGCGATTTAGTAACCAGTAGTAGCTCTATTATAATCTTTAGGCATTTCGGGGTGAGGGAGTATAAATACTTGAGCCAAAAGCACAAACATCAAAAGCTTGTGAATATTCTTTTAACCTCCTTTATCGCACAGGTAAAGCCGCGCACGCGGCTAGGTACTGTGGCGATTATATTCCGCCCAGGTAAACCTTGGCGACCTGTTCTCGATTGCTGGATTGCTGGATTGCTGGAGTATCGCGCAGTTCTACAGAATCATTCACAAGGTACACATCACGCAGTTCTCAGCAATCTCTCGCGAGGTACACATTACGTAGTTCTAAAGAATCATTCACGAGGTACACGTCGCGCAGTCTTGAGGAATCTCTCCTGAGGTGAATGTCATACAGTTTGGATGAATCTCTCGCGTCGTAAAGTTAGTTATAAAATGTGAAGTACCCGACAACTATTACGACAGTAATTACATTCGGAAATATAACAGTTTCAGTCAGGCGTGTATCAAGATTAAAGATGTGAAATTAATTAAGTGTGACGGCAATAAAAGTGTAAAAACAAATTCTTTTATCCGTGTTATCTTTTAGTAACAACTCCTTTCGGTTTACACCCCCTGCTCAGAGATATTTGCTCGATTGAGTAATAATAGCTAGCCGGAGGACAAAGAACTCAAATTTTAAAAAAATAATAAAAAAATAACAGGCTCTCAGCAAATAAGATAACACGAACAGATTACCGCGACAAATTCCACACTGTTTCCATGCAGTCACGAAAAACAACTGAATGTTGACAGGACTTGAAGAGAATGACAAGAAATGAACAATTTCGAACCATTAATAACGAACATCTCAGAAATGGCTTATGCCAAAAAAAACTTATCTGAAATAAATTGTGTGTTTTAAAGAGATCTACATTTTTTGTGTAGTAAGATTTTATATATCGCTTAAGATTTACCAGTTATACATGATAATATGGGGGATAAAGTAGCCTGCCTCCTCGTGGTGTCCCCTGGGTAACGCTAAATAGGCTGCAACACCATGCAGAAGTCACACAGCAGACTTTCTGGCCAAAAAGAGTGCAGTGTTATATTCAAAATATATAAAGTCTTGTGGACTAGATATGAAATTAAAAAATGTCAAAATTAATATAGAATAAAAATACCAACATAATATTCAAAAGGAAATTACTCCAATATAAAATAAATAGTACAAAAAAAATGTCCCAAGGAAAGAAGCCGTTGCTCACCTCACATTAGCCACTGGACATGACTGTCTGCGGAACATCTATATAGATTTGGTTTTATGAATGACAAAGTATGCAAAATTTGCAATGCTGACAAGATTTTAAATGCTCAGAATTGAGGAAAGCTGTACCAGATGGGAAGATACACAATTTATATTGGCTAGCAAGGTACAAATTGATGGATCAAACTCCTGCATCATAATACAAAAATCATAGGTTATTCGGCGAAAATACAACAAATGTTTTATTCATTATGTAAATATATTTCATATATGGCATTTTAATCAAAATTGTTTGAGCGATGTTTTAGAAAATCGAAAATTTTTGAAAAATGTTCCTGTAAAGGGTGGTTGGGTTGGGGTTATTTTGTTGAAAATCTTTGTGTTGCTTCTTTGGAAGATATTGAACCTAAATACCACGTTTGGTATTTATATCCGACTTGTCGTTTTTGAGTTATGCTGCTTACAGACACACATGCGGAAATTTTTTTAAAAAATCTTCTCTTTTTTTGTACTCTGGGGTTTCAAACATGTATTTGCGGTGAAATCCCGGTATTGAATTTTTGGTTGGAATGTAATACCTTTTCTACGTACTATGTACGTGGTATAGAAAGTAAAATAAGTATGTTCTTTTGTAACTCAAATGTGTTAGTGTTCTAGTAAAAATTCTTTTTAGTCTTTTAGTAATTTCAGAATTGAAATTAAAAAGTTATTTTTAGCCCATGTCTGGCAATGGTGAAATAATTATCAAAACCGAATGGGTGTTTTTTTTGTGATTTCCCCATGTACACACCCATACATACACATACGAGGGGCGTCCAATAAGTAAGTTTCCCTATTTTATAAAAAAAACATTACACAAAATTGATCATGTTAAATTAATTTTATTTATATTTTACAATCCTTCTGTTACATTTCTACATAGTCAACATGTTTTTCCAAGCATTTTTGCGGACGCGACACAAGTTTTTCCAAGCTAGGTTGTACCAGGTCGGGTCCTGTCCTCGCAACCAGCTGTTCACTGATTTGACTTCATCATTGGTGTTAAAAGTGCTTACCTTTGAGTTGGAGGAACATGTGAAAATCACTTGGGGCAAGCTCTGATGAATACGGAGGATACGAGAAAACTTCCAAGTTGAATCTTGACCCGGGCGGAGCTCAGAAGATTCAACTGGGAAGTTTTCTCGCATCCTCCATATTCACCAGATTTTTCCCAAGTGATTTTCACATGTTTCCCTGACTCAAAGGACATCATGAAGGTAAGCACTTTAACACCGTGACGAAGATCAATCAGAAGTGAACAGCTGGTTGCGAGCACAGGACCCGACCTGGTACAACACTGGCTTTGAAAAATTTATGTCAGGTCCCCAAAAATGCTTGGAAAAACATGTTGACTATGTAGAAAAGTAATTGAAGGATTGCACAATATAAATGAAATTAATTTAACATGATCAATTGTGTGTAATGTTTTAGTTCCTCTGCTACGTATAGTAAGTAGGGGAAGTATTGTATTCCACTCAAAAATTCGATACCGAGATTTCACCGGAAATACATGTTTTGAGATCCCCTGAATCCAAAAACAGCATATTTGGAAACATGTCCGTGTGTGTCTGTGTGTCTGTCTGTGAACAGCATAACTCAGAAACGAACAGTCGGATAAACACCAAACTTGATATTTAGGTTCAGTATCTTCCAAGGATGCGACACGAAGGTTTTCAAGAAAATCCCCCCCACCCCAGATTACCCTTTACATGGAACATTTTTCGAAAAGTTTAATTTTCTCAAAAATGGCTCTAACGATTTTGATTAAAATATCATATGTTTAAATAATTTTTATGACAAATAAAATGTATATCTTGAATTTCCTGGGAATGTCTCCAAAAGTATTCTTCATTTGAACGACTTTTGCATAACTGGTAAACCGTAAGAGATAGACAAAATGTTACTACTCAAAAAATGTAGATACACAATTTATGTCATATACATTTTTTTGTTAAGTGAACCATTTTCGAGATATTCCTTGTTATTCCCTTAAATTTTTCAATACTTATTTTCTAAAATGGGAATTCGTTATTCGTTTTTTTGTCTTGGATATGCAAAGAGTATTAATCTGTGGGAAAGGGAATGGTGCTGCACCTAGCAACCAGCTATTAAGAGATATGTACGTGCTTAAAGGCTACTGTATTTCTATATTGCCCTTGTAAATATATATTCCCCTTACATCTACAAGAAAATTAGCAATAAGATAGAGTCTGCAAATGTTTATCTCGATTAACATGAAGTAGATGGAGAATAATCGTTTGTAAGAATAGTTTGTACAAGAGTAGAGAAAGTCATGTGAGTGTAACACATAAGGATTTTTATAAAATAGGGAAGCTTACTTATTGGACGACCCTCGTACATACATGCATACATATATACCATTTTCTCTCTTTATGGTATTGGTATGGATGTTAAACCAGACAACGATTTTAAAATATTGTGACATTATGATAAGTGAGTTAGGGTTTCCTTGCGAGACCGGAATAAAATTTGATATCAGAACAAAAACAATTTCCTGCTTCCTTTTACAGGAAACTAGACAAGAGGAGGATGTGTCATTTTTACCATACTTTCCTATGAATATTTTACAAAGGCTTCACAAAGTGTTCGGCAGTCAAAAGCAACGCTAGACGCCATGAAGTCTTGGGTAATAGCTGCCGTGGCCTGCTATGGTAAGTGCCCGTTATCATGTTTCAGTTAAAGCTCGTTTAAAATTCGGTTTAAGGGGAAACGTCTCTTCTTTTACTTCTCTTCTACCAATAGCAGGTATTGTATTCCATCCAAAATTCTTTAGAAGATGTCATATACGTTTTGAGGTTCCGCAATCCAAAAAAGTTTAGAAAAAATCCCGTGCGTTTTTGATCAGCATGATTTTAAAAAATCTGACATGTTACACACACATGACTTTCTCTACTCTTGTAAAAACTATTTTTACAAACGCTTATTCTCCATCTACTTCATGTTAATCGAAATAAACATTTGCAGAAATCATCTTATTGCTAATTTTCTTGTAGGTGCAAGGGAAATATGGTAGAGTTTAAGCGATAGTCAAATGTTTTAAGAGCTGGTTGCTATGTGGAGCATTCCATTCTCTTTGCATGTCCAGGACATAAAAAATAAGCATTTTTGGAAACATGTCCGAATGTATATCTTGTATGTCTGTCTGTGAACAGCATAATTCAAAAACGAAAAGTCGGATAAACACCATACTTGGTATTTAAGTTCAATATGTTTCAGGGATGCGACATGAAAGTTTTCAAGGAAATCCCCACCCCAAACCACCCCTTACATGGAACATTTTTCGAAAACTTTTATTTTCTCAAAAACAGCTCTATCGATTTTGTTTAAAGTATCATGTGTTTAAGGCATTTTTATGGCAAATAAAATGTATATCTTGAATTTTCTGGGGATGTCCCCAAAAGTCCTCTTCATTTTGAACGACTTTTGCATAGACAGAATTTTACTACATAAAAAATGTAGATCGCGTTAAAACACACAATATATTATGTAAAACATTTTTTTGTAAAGTGAACAATTTTCGAGATATTCCTTGTTATTTCTTTTAATTTTGCAATACTTACACTTTTTCTCAATTGAGAATTCGTTGTTCTTTTTTTATGTTCTTCAAATGCAAAGAGAATTACATTTTACACATAGCGACCAGTTTTATAAATATTTGACTATCGCTTAAGGCGTACTATGTTCCGTTTGTTTTGTATTTGCAAGGACAATATAGAAATACAGTAACCTTTAAGCATAGACATATCTCTTAATAGCTGGTTGCTATGTGCAGCACAATTCTCTTTGCCACAGATTAATACTCTTTGCATATCCAAGACAAAAAAATGAATAACGAATTCCCATTTGAGAATATAAGTATTGGAAAATATAAGGGAATAACAAGCATTATCTCGAAAATGGTTCACTCAACAGCAAAAAAATGTATATGACATAAATTGTGTATTTTAACGCGATCTCATTTTTTGTGTAGTAAAATTTTATCTACCTCTTATGGTTTACCATTTATGCAAAAGTCGTTCACAATGAAGAATACTTTTGGGGACATTCCCAGAAAATTCAAGATATACAATTCATTTTCCATAAAAATGTCTTAAACTTATGGTATTTTACTCAAAATGTTAGAGCCATTTTTGAGAAAATTAAAACTTTCGGGAAATGTTCCATGTAAAGCGTGATCTGGGGTGGGGAGATTTTCTTGAAAACCTTCGTGTCGCATCTGTGAAAGATACTGAACCTGAATACCTAGTTTGGTGTTTATCCGACTGTTCGTTTCTGAGTTAGAGTTATGCTGTTCACACACACACACACACACACACACACACACACACACACACACACACACACACAGACACACGGACATGTTTCTAAAAATACTTTTTTTGGATTCAGGGGATCTCAAAACATATATTTCCGGTGAAATCTCGGTATCGAATTTTTGAGTGGAATACAGTACTTCCCCTACTTACTCTACGTAGTAGAGAAAGTAAAAATCTGACGTGTTACACTCACATCACGAATGACTCTTAAGAAAGTTTATTTACCTAGCTATTTCATTTTAATCGAGATAAACCCTTCCGAAATATCTGCATTACACATTTCGTTATAGATACAAAGGTAACGGCTGTAGACAAATGTTTTAGAACTGATTCATATATGCTGACCTTAAAATGCCACACTATTTCCATGACATCGCGAGAAACAATTTAAACTCAACAGGACTTCAAAAGATGCGACACCAAGGTTTTTAAGAGAATCCCCACCCCAAACTACCCTTTACATGACACTTTTTCAAAAGTTTTTAGTTTCTAAAAATGGCTGCAGCGATTTTGATTAAAATACAATATATTAACAATATTTACATGACAAATATAATGTACATCCTGAGTTTTCTGGGAAGAGCCTGTGAAATTTTGTGTAAACTTGTATAACTAATAAACGTTAAACGATAGACGAAAACGTACGGCACACAAAATGTAGATCTCTTTAAAACACTCAATTTATTTCAAATAAGCTTTTTTATGATACAAGCCATTTCTAAGATATGCGTTATTAGTAGTTCGACTTGTTCATTTCTTGGATTCTCTTGAAATCCTGTCAACATTCAGTTGTTTCTCGCGATTGCACGGAAACAGTATGGAATCTTAAGACCAGCATATAGCGTCCCAATTTTTTTAGTATTAAGGCGAGTAAATATGGTATTCCATCCAAAAATTCGATACAGAAATTTCTTCGGAAATACATGTTTGAGACCTGAATAAAAAAAGAAACAACATTAAAAAATATGATGTGCTACATTCACAGGACTTTCTCTACTCTTGTACAAACTATTTTTACAAACTTTTATTCTCCATATGCTTCATGTTAATCGAGATATCGAGATATCAATTTTATTGCTAATTTTCTTGTAGGTGCAAGGGGAACATTGTAGGTTATAAGCGATAGTCAAATCTTTTAAGCGCTGATTGCTATGTGGCGCATTCCAATCTCTTTGCATGTCCAGAACACAAAACAAATGAATAATGAATTTGAGAAAAAGTATAAGTATTGGAAAATTTAAGGGAATAACAAACAATACCTCGAAAATGGTTCACTCTACAAAAAAACAATGTATACGACATAAATTGTGTATTTTAACGCGATCTACATTTTTTGTGCAGTAAAAGTTTGTCTATCTCTTATGGTTTACCAGTTATGCAAAAGGTGTTCATAATGAAGAACACTTTTGGAGACATTCCCAGAAAATTCGAGATATATATTTCATTTGTCATGAAAATATCTTAAACATATGATATTTTAATCAAAATCGTTAGAGCCATGTTTGTGAAAATTAAAATTTTCGAAAAATGTTCCATGTAAAGGGTGGTCTGGGGTGGGGGATTTTCTTGAAAACCTTCGTGTTACATCTCTGGAAGACACTGAACCTAAATACCAAGTTTGGTGTTTATCCGACTGTTCGTTTCTGAGTTATGCTGTTCACAAACACACAGACACATAGACACACACACAGACACACACATGTTTCCAAAAATGCTTTTTTTGGATTCGGGGGGTCTCAAAACATGTATTACCGGTGAAATCTCGGTATTGAAATTTTGGGTGGAATACAATACTTTCCCTACTTACTATACGTAGTAGAGAAAGTAAAAAAGGTCCGTGTGTATATGTGTGTGTGTGTGTGTGTGTGTGTGTGTGTGTGTGTGTGTGTGTGAACAGTGCTGCTCAAAACTAAAATCGGATAACTGACCAAATTTGAAATATAAGAACAGCATCCTCCAAATTACGCTTTACATACTTTTTGTTGTTGTTATTTTGTATTTTCTTAAAAATGTTTCTAGTGATTATGGTTATAATATGAAGTAGATAGTTGCTTTAGTTTATTATTTTTTTAGCGTAATTTATTGTTACGTATGTTATTAGTGTCACGCTTGGGAAGCCAACTTGAAGTAGTATTGTTCTTCAACTGTTGAAGTTTGTTGATGTTAGCTCCACGTTTGGGCGCCTACTTGAAGTAGGTTATTTCTGGAGTTTAACTGTCCCACGTATGGGAGCCAACTTGAAGCTGTTTTGTTCTGCATCTGTTGTAGTTTATTGTTTAAGTAGTTTTACTTTTGTTGGAGTTTTACACCAGGCTTTGGGCGTTAATTTGAAGTAGTATTGTTTATTACGTAATATGCTGCTACGTATGAGAAGCCGATTTTTGAAGATGTATTACTTTCTCTACTACGTATAGTAAGTAGGGGAAGTATTGCATTCCACCCAAAAATTCGATACCGAGATTTCACCGGAAATACATGTTTTGAGACCTCCTGAATCCAAAAAAAGCATTTTTGGAAACATGTCCGTGTGTGTGTCTGTGTGTGTGTCTGTGTGTCTGTGTGTGTGTGTGTCTGTGTGTGTGTCTGTGAACAGCATAACTCAAAAACGAACAGTCGGATAAGCACCAAACTTGGTATTTAGGTTCAGTATCTTCCAGAGATGCGACACGAAGGTTTTCAAGAAAATCCCCCCACCCCAGACTACCCTTTACATGGAAGATTTTTCGAAAATTTTAATTTTCTCAAAAATGGCTCTAACGATTTTGATGAAAATATCACATGTTTAAGACAATGTCATGAGAAATGAAATGTATATCTCGAATTTTCTGGGAATGTCTCCAAAAGTATTCTTCATTGTGAACGACTTTTGCATAACTGGTAAACCATAAGAGATAGACAAAATTTTACTACACAAAAAATGTAGATCGCGTTAAAATACACAACTTATGTCATATACATTTCTTTTGTTGAGTGAACCGTTTTCGAGATATTGCTTGTTATTCCCTTAAATTTTCCAATACTTATACTTTTTCTCACATTCGTTATTCATTTTTTTTATGCCCTGGACATGCAAAGAGAATGGAATGCGCCACATAGCAACCAGCGTTAAAATATTTGACTATCGCTTAAAAGCTACCATATTTCCCTTGCATCTACAAGAAAATTACAAATAAGATTGACATCTTGATATCTCGATTAATATGAAGCATATGGAGAATAGGCGTTTGTAAAAATAGATTGTACAAGAGTAGAGAAAGTCATGTGAGTGTAACACATCAGATTTTTTTTGTTGTTACGCTCCAAGTTTAAAAATATTATATTAACTTTGTTGCTAAACTGGTTCTATAGGTAGTATTTAGGTTTATGTTTGCCTCGGCTGCGTCAGTCTTACTTTAGAGACATGTTTCCCTTAATCAGGGCGTGGTACGACAAGAATGTAGGCTTACACAGATTTTAAGTTTTAAATTCACTTTTTTTTATTAATCCTTGGCACAAATTAAATAGCACTACACTGATATCGCGTATACACGAATACGTAATATTTCTTTAGAGAACACATCTTCCATCCGGTCACTACCAAGGTCTGCAGACAACTGAACATATTTCAACCGTATAAACTTTTAACTTTTTGTATTTCAGGTCTCTGATTGGCTAATCCTAGCTCAATAGAATACCTGCATTTAATTAAAACTTTTTCTGGCTGTTGATTGGCTATTTTTAAAGTGTCACAAAATTTACATTATCGTTGCTCTAATCATGACTAGTAACATTTAAACTCTCAAGCTCAAAGTTACCTCATTGTTACGTCATTGTTAGCAACGTTAAACTTATTATTCTCACAGCTTTTAAACTATTAAACTACGTAATGCATTCACATTACACTATTAAATATGTTTTACAATAATATAAGCATTTGCAATGACTGTTACATACATTTTTTACTTTCTCTACTACGTATAGTAAGTAGGGGAAGTATTGTATTCCACCCAAAAATTCGATACCGAGATTTCACCGGAAATACATGTTTTGAGACTCCCTGAATCAAAAAAAAGCATTTTTGGAAACATGTCCGTGTGTGTGTCTGTGTGTGTGTGTGTGTGTGTCTGTGAACAGCATAACTCAGAAACGAACAGTCGGATAAACACCAAACTTGGTATTTAGGTTCAGTATCTTTCAGGGATGCGACACGAAGGTTTTCAAGAAAATCCCCCCACCCCAGGATACCCTTTACATGGAACATTTTTCGAAAATTTTAATTTTCTCAAAAATGGCTCTAACGATTTTGATTAAAATATCATATGTTTAAGATGTTTTCATGACAAATGAAATGTATATCTCGAATTTTCTGGGAATGTCTCCAAAAGTGTTCTTCATTCTGAACGACGTTTGCATAACTGGTAAACCATAAGAGATAGACAAAATTTTACTACACAAAAAATGTAGATCGCGTTAAAATACACAGTTTATGTTATATGCATATTTTTTGTTGAGTGAACCGTTTTCGAGGTATTACTTGTTGTTCCCTTAAATTTTCCAATACTTATACTTTTTCTCAAATTAGTTATTCATTTTTTTATGTCCTGGACATGCAAAGAGAATGGAATGCGCCACATAGCAACCAGCGCTTAAAAATTTGACTATCGCTTAAAACCTACCATATTTCCCTTGCATCTACAAGAAAATTAGCAATAAGATTCACATCTCGATTAACATGAAGCATATGGAGAATAAGCGTTTGTAGAAATAGTTTGTACAAGAGTAGAGAAAGTCATGTGAGTGTAACACATCAGATTTTTTTACAAATTATTACATACATCTTCTTTCAAGGCGGGCTGTTATTGAATTTATATATTATATAATTCAATTGAAACTATTCCAGTATTAAAATACTGCCTCAAATACCATAAGTTAATATTTTGCCTGGCTAGTAAAATTTATATATTCGATTTACTACTAATAGCCTATTAAGTTCTCTTCATTTAAACTGAGTTGTGTACACTTTTATATACCCTAGACAAAAACCTTCTACTGAAAATATGTGGATCTCTTTAAGATATTTATTGCAACCAAATAGCCATAAGTGGGAGATAGATTACATGGATGTTTACATATTTACATATTCATATATTGTCTTTGTCCTTTTTGTACAGAGTTTAATGTGGTAACGATCGGATGTCTTTTACGTAACATACATTGAAGCCTATGTTTGGTTCATGGAAGCGTGTGTTTTTGCATATCAGGTAGTGGAATCCTGGACTGCCAGGCTAGTGATGACGCCTCCCATTTCATGAACGGTCAATCATGGCTCCTGTGCTGTAGAAACCTGATTGTATTTCTTCTCTTTTCCTAGTCAGTGTTGCCAGTATTTTTACTTTCTCTACTACGTATAGTAAGTAGGGGAAGTATTGTATTCCACCCAAAAATTCGATACCGAGATTTCACCGGAAACATATGTTTTGAGACTCCCTGAATCCAAAACAAGCATTTTTGGAAACATGTCCGTGTGTTTGTCTGTGTGTCTGTGAACAGCATAACTCAGAAACGAACAGTCGGATAAATACTATACTTGGTATTTAGGTTCAGTATCTTCCAGAGATGCTACACGAAGGTTTTCAAGAAAATCCCCCCACCCCCGATTACCCTTTACATGGAAGATTTTTGAAAAGTTTAATTTTCTCAAAAATGGCTCTAACGATTTTGATCAAAATATCATATGTTTAAGATATTTTCATGACAAATAAAATCTATATCTTGAATTTTCTGAGAATGTCTCCAAAAGTATTCTCCATTGTGAACGACTTTTGCATAACTGGTAAACCATAAGAGATAGACAAAAGTTTACTACACAAAAAATGTCGATCGCGTTAAAATACACAGTTTATGTCATATACATTTTTTTGTTGAGTGAACCATTTTCGAGATATTGCTTGTTATTCCCTTAAATTTTTCAATACTTATGGGAATTCGTTTATCATTTTTACTTTCTCTACTACGTATAGTAAGTAGGGGAAGTATTGCATTCCACCCAAAAATTCGATACCGAGATTTCACCGGAAATACATGTTTTGAGAATCACTGAATCCAAAAAAAGCATTTTTGGAAACATGTCCGTGTGTGTGTCTGTCTGTGTGTCTGTGTGTCTGTGTGTCTGTGTGTCTGTGTGTCTGTGAACAGCATAACTCAAAAACGAACAGTCGGATAAACACCAAACTTGGTATTTAGGTTCAGTAACTTCCAGAGATGCGACACGAAGGTTTTCAAGAAAATCCCCCCACCCCAGACTACCCTTTACATGGAACATTTTTCGAAAATTTTAATTTTCTCAAAAACGGCTCTAACGATTTTGATTAAAATATCATATGTTTAAGATATTGTCATGACAAATAAAATGTATATCTCGAATTTTCTGGGAATGTCTCCAAAAATATTCTTCATTGTGAACGACTTTTGCATAACTGGTAAACCATAAGAGATAGACAAAATTTTACTACACAAAAAATGTAGATCGCGTTAAAATACACAACTTATGTCATATACGTTTCTTTTGTTGAGTGAACCGTTTTCGAGATATTGCTTGTTATTTCCTTAAATTTTCCAATACTTATACTTTTTCTCAAATTCGTTATTCATTTTTACTTTCTCTACTACGTATAGTAAGTAGGGGAAGTATTGCATTCCACCCAAAAATTCGATACCGAGATTTCACCGGAAATACATGTTTTGAGACCTCCTGAATCCAAAAAAAGCATTTTTGGAAACATGTCCGTGTGTGTGTCTGTGTGTGTGTGTGTCTGTGTGTGTGTCTGTGTGTGTGTGTGTCTGTGTGTGTGTCTGTGAACAGCATAACTCAAAAACGAACAGTCGGATAAACACCAAACTTGGTATTTAGGTTCAGTATCTTCCAGAGATGCGACAGGAAGGTTTTCAAGGAAATCCCCCCACCCCAGACTACCCTTTACATAGAACATTTTTCGAAAATTTTAATTTTCTCAAAAATGGCTCTAACGATTTTGATTAAAATATCATATGTTTAAGATAATGTCATGAGAAATGAAATGTATATCTCGAATTTTCTGGGAATGTCTCCAAAAGTATTCTTCATTGTGAACGACTTTTGCATAAGTGGTAAACCATAAGAGATAGACAAAATTTTACTACATAAAAAATGTAGATCTCGTTAAAATACACAACTTATGTCATATACATTTCTTTTGTTGAGTGAACCGTTTTCGAGATATTGCTTGTTATTCCCTTAAATTTTCCAATACTTATACTTTTTCTCAAATTGGTTATTCATTTTTTTATGTCCTGGACTTGCAAAGAGAATGGAATGCGCGCATAGCAACCAGCGTTAAAATATTTGACCATCGCTTAAAAGCTACTATATTCCCCTTGCATCTACAAGAAAATTAGCAATAAGATTGGCATCTCGATATCTCGATTAACATAAAGCATATGGAGAATAGGCGTTTGTAAAAATAGATTGTACAAGAGTAGAGAAAGTCATGTGAGTGTAACACATCAGATTTTTTTTATGTCCTGAACATGCAAAGAGAATGGAATTCGCCACATAGCAACCAGCGTTAAAATATTTGACTATCGCTTAAAAGCTACCATATTCCCCTTGCATCTACAAGAAAATTACCAATAAGATTGACATCTCGATATCTCGATTAACATGAAGCATATGGAGAATAGGCGTTTGTAAAATTAGATTGTACAAGAGTAGAGAAAGTCATGTGAGTGTAACACATCAGATTTTTTTGTCTTGGATATGCAAAGAGTTATAATCTGTGACAAAGGAAATGGTGCTGCACCTAGCAACCAGCTATTAAGAGATATGTATGTGCTTAAAGGCTACTGTATTTCTATATTGCCCTTGTAAATATCTATTCCCCTTACATCTACAAGAAAATTAGCAAAAAGATAGAGTCTGCAAATGTTTATCTCGATTAACATGAAGTAGATGGAGAATAAGCGTTTGTAAAAATAGTTTGTACAAAAGTAGAGAAAGTCATGTGTAAGACATCAGATTTTTTATTTTAGTGTCTACAAACGCTTATTCTCCATATGCTTCATGTTAATCAAGATGTTAATCTTATTGCTAATTTTCTTGTAGATGCAAGGGGAATTGGTAGGCTTTAAGCGATAGTCAAATATTTTAAGAGCTGGTTGCTATGTGGAGCATTCCATTCTCTTTGTATGTCCAGGAAATAACAAAAATGAATAACGAATTCCCATTTGAGAAAAAGTTTTGGAAAATTTAAGGAAATAACAAAACAAGCCAATCTCGAAAATGGTTCACTAAACAAAAAAAAATGTATATGACATAAATTGTGTATCTACATTTTTTGAGTAGTAACATTTTGTCTATCTCCTACGGTTTACCAGTTATGCAAAAGTCGTTCACAATGAAGAATACTTTTGGAGACATTCCCAGAACATTCGAGATATACATTTCATTTCTCATGACAATATCTTAAACATATGATATTTTAATCAAAATCGTTAGAGCCATTTTTGAGAAACTTAAAATTTTCTAAAAATGTTCCACGTAAAGGGTAGTCTGGGGTGGGGGGATTTCCTTGAAAACCTTCGTGTCGCATCTCTGGAAGATACTGAACCTAAATATCAAGTTTGGTGTTTATCCGACTGTTCGTTTCTGAGTTATGCTGTTTATAGATAGGCACACCGACACACACACGGACATGTTTCCAATAATGCTTTTTTTAGGATTCAGGGGGTCTCAAAACATATATTTCCGGTGAAATCTCTGTATCGAATTTTTGGGTGGAATACAATACTTCCCCTACGTACTATACGAAGTAGAGAAAGTAAAATATAGATCTCTTTAAAACACACAATTTATTTCAAATAACTTTTATTGTGGCATAAGCCATTTCTAATATATCCGTCATTAATGGTTCGACTTGTTCATTTCTTGGTCACTCTTTAATGTCCTGTCAACATTCAGTTGTTTCTCGCAATTGCATGGACACAGTATGGAATTCTAAGGGAGCATATATCGTCCAGTTCTTAAACACTTGACTATCGCTATTCCCTTTGTATTTATAACAAAAAGTGTTATGTAGCTATTTCTGTAAACGTTTATTTGGCTAAAAATGTAGTGGGTAGAAAAATAAGGTTTAGTAAGAATAGTTTGTATAATCTCTAATAAACGATAGAGGGTAGAGTAAGACATGCGGGTGTATCATATTAATTTTTACTTTCTCTACTACGTATAGTAAGTAGGGGAAGTATTGTATTCCACCCAAAAATTCTATACCGAGATTTCACCGGAAATACATGTTTTGAGACCCCTTGAATGCAAAAAAAAACATTTTGGAAACATGTCCGTGTGTGTGTCTGTGAACAGCATAACTCAGAAACGAACAGTCGGATAAACACCAAACTTGGTATTTTGGTTCAGTATCTTCCAGAGATGCGACACAAAGGTTTTGAAGAAAATCCCCTCTCCCCAGAGTACCCTTTACATGGAACATTTTTCGATAATTTTAATTTTCTCAAAAATGGCTCTAACGATTTTGATTAAAATATCATATGTTTAAGATATTGTCATGAGAAATGAAATGTATATCTCGAATGTTCTGGGAATGTCTCCAAAAGTATTCTTCATTGTGAACGACTTTTGCATAACTGGTAAACCGTAAGAGATAGACAAAATGTTACTAATCAAAAAATGTAGATCGCGTTAAAATACAGAATTTATGTCATATACATTTTTTTTGTTGAGTGAACCATTTTCGAGATATTGCTTGTTATTCGCTTAAATTTTTCGATACTTATTTTCTCAATGGGAATTCGTTATTCATTTTTTTGTCTTGGATATGCAAAGAGTATTAATCTGTGGCAAAGGGAATGGTGCTGCACCTAGCAACCAGCTATTAAGAGATATGTATGTGTTTAAAGGCTACTGTATTTCTATATTGCCCTTGTAAATATATATTCCCCTTACATCTACAAGAAAATTAGCAATAAGATAGAGTCTGCAAATGTTTATCTCGATTAACCTGAAGTAGATGGAGAATAAGCGTTTGTAAAAATAGTTTGTACAAGAATAGAGAAAGTCATGTGAGTGTAACGCATCAGATTTTTTTTATTCAGAAGGTCTCAAAACATGTATTTACGGTGAAATCTCGGTATCGAAATTGGATGTAATACAATACTTCCCCTACTTATTATACGTAGTAGAGAACGCAAGAAGGTAATTTTTTAATTTTTCACAATTTTTGGTCAAATTTCATCTAAGGAGATTACATTTTTATGCAAGATTTCATCTACCTCTAACGGTTTACAAGTTATACAAAACCCATTCGGAATGAAGAAGACTTCAAGGCAATTCCAGAAAGTTCAAGATATACATATTGTTTTTCATGCACATAGTTAAATATATGGTAGTTTAACCAAAAGCCCTACAACCAATTTTATAAAACCAAAAATAACATAAATGTTTCCATGGAAACGGTAGTTCGGGATGGGGGAGGTTTGTTAAAAATCTTTATGTCACACCTTTGAAAGTCACTGAAGTTAACCAACTTTTCGTTTTTGAGTTATGCTGTTCTTAGAAGCGCGGACACACACAAGGCCTTTTCTAAAAATTATTATTATTATTATTATTATTATTATTATTATTATTATTATTATTATTATTATTATTATTATTATTATTATAATACAAGGTGCTCTGAAACTACTCGTCCAAATTAATACAGGTTGTACAGAACATCATATAGGAACATATGGTCTGTGAAGTCAACTTGTAATGTTAGGGAACTGTTTGTGAGTGCTGCGGACATAAGCTGTTGTGTCGGTGTCGCTTACTGGGAATATGTACTCACCTTCAAACTGCTATGTGATAGGTTGATTGACCATACATTCGTTTATTCCGCCTCAACGGACGAAGCTATCGCATCTTCATGGAACACGTGTTGCCAGAACTGCTGAAGGATGTACTTCTGAATGTTCAAAGGATGTACTTCCAGGACGATAGGAACGCCAGCCCATTTCAGCATTGCTGTGAGGAATCATTTGAGAGCCACCTTCGGGAATCGATGGATCGGTCGAGATGGCCCTGTGGCCTGGCCACCCAGCTCACCTGACCTAACGTGTCTAGATTTCTTCCTCTAGGGGTGTATGAAACCGATGAGGAAAATAAGAAAATCTCGTCGCTAGAATTGCCATCACTGCTGGTACCAAATTCCGATGAGATGCATTTATATGACTTTCTCTAGCAACGACAAATACCCATTGTTTATTATGGCATTTATTCAAAAATCTGATGTGTTACACTCACATGACTTTCTCTACTCTCTACTATTTTTACAAACGCTTATTCTCCATATGCTTCATGTTAATCGAGATATCGAGATGTCAATCTTATTGGTAATTTTCTTGTAGATGCAAGGGGAATATGGTAGGTTATAAGCGATAGTCAAATATTTTAAGCGCTGGTTGCTATGTGGCGCATTCCATTCTCTTTGCATGTCCAGGACATAAAAAATATGAATAAGGAGTTTGAGAAAAAGTATAAGTATTGGAAAATTTAAGGGAATAACAAGCAATATCTCGAAAACGGTTCACTCAACAAAAGAAATGTATATGACATAAATTGTGTATTTTAACGCGATCTACATTTTTTGTGTAGTAAAATTTTGTCTATGTCTTATGGTTTACCAGTTATGCACAAGTCGTTCACAATGAAGAATACTTTTGGAGACATTCCCAGTAAATTCGAGATATACATTTCATTTCTCATGACAATATCTTAAACATACGATATTTTAATCAAAATCGTTAGAGCCATTTTTGAGAAAATTAAAATTTTCGAAAAATGTTCCATGTAAAGGGTAGTCTGGGGTGGGGGGATTTTCTTGAAAACCTTCGTGTCGCATCTCTGAAAGATACTGAACCTAAATACCAAGTTTGGTGTTTATCCGACAGCTCGTTTCTGAGTTATGCTGTTCACAGACACACACACGGACATGTTTCCAAAAATGCTTTTTTTGGATTCAGGGGGTCTCAAAACATGTATTTCCGGTGAAATCTCGGTATCGAATTTTTCGGTAGAATACAATACTTCCCCTACTTACTATACGTAGTAGAGAAAGTAAAAAGTGACTCTTCTATCTACGCAACGTTACTCATATTACTTTATAATTAGAGATATTGTTGCATTCTACTCAAAAATTCAATACGAGGGTCACTACACGGCCCCTAAAGGGAAGAGTGTGGCTGTTCCTCAGAGAAGGGCCCTGAAGCAAACATTTGCACCATGTGTCCTACACTGCACGGCCCCTAAAGGGAAGAGACCGGCGTGTTCCTCAGAGAAGGGCCCTGAAGCAAACAGACACGACGGTCAATGGTCCGACGATGTACTGCGTGCATATTCGAGCAGTTCCTGTGAATGCCACTGCTGTAATTAGCATTCTGAACCACCTTCTGTGTAAATCGTCCCTAGCATCAGAAATTGCCGTCAGAGACCATATGTTCCTTATCGAAATATATTTGTTTTGATGTTCTCTACCACCCGCATTAATTTGAATGACTAGTTTCGGAGCATTCTGTATGTACTCTACTCTCCACTACTTGTTCATTTCCTTTTATAGTTGTGCAAATAACATTAATTACTTTTGAATAATGTATATTTCCTGATGGTTTCTAGTATTTTATGTTTTACACTTAAAATTCTATATCATTTACGTGTTTTGTTTTGTTTTTATCTAGTATAATGGTTGGTCCATGTTTTACTAGCATATATACTTTTGATATTTATAAGCTGATTTTTGTTACTCTTTGGTCTTTTTCAACACTTGAATGTCTAAGGAGTTCAGGTATTTTATAAATGGTTTTATAAACTTTGTCATTAGGACAGAATTATACACTGGCCAGTTGCCTGCTTTAAGAACACTATTTGCTAGCGTTTCTCTTTCAATTTTCATGTACTAGATTCGAATATTAGATGGTCCATTGTTTGGGGACCTCTCCCACATGAAAACTCACGGCTGGTTGCTATCCTAAGTCTGTGGAGACATGTGTTGATGTTTTCATGGATTCCCAAAAGGTTTATTTCCAGGTAAATCTTGGTACTTAAGGACACTCCAGAAGTTTTGAGAATAAAGTATTAAAAATCTGATGTGTTACATTCACATGACTTTCTCTACTCTTGTACAATCTATTTTTACAAACTCTTATTCTCCATCTATTTCATATTAATCGAGATAAACGTTTGTAGAAACGATCTTTTGACATGCAAAGAGAATTACATTTTACACATAGCGACCAGTTCTAAAAATATTTGACTATCGCTTAAGGCGTACTATGTTCCCCTTGTTTTGTATTTGCGAGGGCGATATAGAAATACAGTAGCCTTTAAGCACATACATATCTCTTAATAGCTGGTTGCTATGTGCAGCACCATTCTCCTTGTCACAGATTAATACTCTTTGCATATCCAAGACAAAAAAAAAAAACGAATAACGAATTCGCATTTGAGAAAATAAGTATTGAAAAATTTAAGAGAATAACAAGCAATATCTCGAAAATGGTTCACTCAACAACAAAAATATATATATGACATAAATTGTGTATTTTAACGCGATCTACATTTTGTGTAGTAAAATTTTGTCTATCTCTTATGGTTTACCAGTTGTGCAAAAGTCGTTCACAACGAAGTATACTTTTGGAGACATTCCAAGAAAATTCGAGATATACATTTCATTTGTCATGAAAATATCTTAAACATATGATATTTTAATCAAAATCGTTAGAGCCGTTTTTGAGAAAATTGAAAATTTTCGAAACATTTTCCACGTAAAGGATAATCTGGGGTGGGGGGATTTTCTTGAAAACCTTTGTGTCGCATCTATGGAAGATACTGAACCTAAATACCAAGTTTGGTGTTTATCCGACTGTTCGTTTCTGAGTTATGCTGTTCACGGACACACAGACGGACGTTTCCAAAAATGCTTTTTCTGCATTCAGGGGGCGTCAAAACATATATTTCCGGTGAAATCTCGGTATCGAATTTTTGGTTGGAATACAATACTTCCCCTACTTACTATACGTAGGGGAGAAAGTAAAAATTTAGATCTGATCATTGCATTCTATACATCGACTCATCCTTTCAAACCCTTTTTCAAATGCTGAACGCCATTCTTTGGAGAGAGTGCAAATACATTCTTGTACGCAGCTACTGTGGCTTCAGACGACAGAAATCATTGACCTCGAATTTTTTCTTTCATTTTGGAGAATAGAAAAAAGTTTTTATGGGTCCAGATCTGGACTGTAGGGAGGATGACTCCTAACTTCTGCAGAATTTGATTTGTTTCTTGTGCAGTGTGGACAGAGGCATTGTCACAAAATTCCACGCAGACACTCTTAGGTAGCTTTTTCTCAGGTCATTGAACACTTGTGGCAGACATTTTGTGGTGTACCATCTGGTAGCAACAGTCTCTTCTCCCTCAAGCGGAAACTCAAAATGTGGCCACTTGCTGAGAAGAAGGAACAGATCATCGTTCGCTTCACTTTTGTTGGGGGATTTTCTCCTGGGAAGACCCAGACCGATAATTGTCGTCTAGTTTCTTGGATCATACCGGTAAATCCAGTTTTCATCACCTGTTAAATATGTTTTTGGATCTTCCTCCATTGAATTGTTCAATTATTTCCTGGCACCATAACATATGTGCTTGTTTCTACTCATTTGTGAGGTGGTAGGAGATCCAGCGACTGCAGATCTTCCTGACGTCAAGATTTTCTTTCAGGATTGTTCCCACAGCTGTTGATCCAATATTTAGGGCTTCTTGAATCTGACCATATGTGCAGCGATGATCTTCCCGCAACATGCGCTCTGCTTTCAACACATTTTCATCCATTGTTGCTGTAGCCGGCCGTCCTGCTCGATCTTCATCTTCAAGGGAATTCCTTTCTAAACTCTGCATAGCATCGATAAATGGTGGATTGCGACGGGCAAAGATCCTCAAATGCGCTATGTAGTCCTTCAAGACATTCTCTCTCCCCTAAACCGACTTTAAGGTGATATAAAATCATAGCACGGAAATGCTCTCGCTTGAGATCCATCCTAGCAACGCGGTGCTAATGATGTACATTGTTGGAGCGCGCTCAGTCTTACACATGTTGCTATCTGAACTTCAATCTGAAGTTAGGAAAACCTGCTTTGGCTTACCACCACTCATTGTTGCCCATTCTCAAAACCTTCAGACTAATCCTCGTACTGAATTTTTGAGTAGAATGTAACACTTTCTCTACTTACTATAGATAAGTAGAAGAGAAAGTAATATCATTATGAGTAACGTTACGTAGATAGAAGAGTCGCTTTTTAAATAAATGCCATAATAAACAACGGATATTTGTGAAGTTGTCGTTGATAGCGAAAGTCATATAAATGCATCTCATCAGATTTTTAGTTTCTCTAGTACCTATAGTGAGTAGAGGAAGTATTGTATTCCACCCAAAAATTCAATACCGAGATTTCACCGGAAATACATGTTTTGAGGCCGCCTGAACCCAAAACATATTTATTAGAACAAGGTCCTTGTTTGTGTCTATGAACGAATAGTCCAACAAGCTTAAACTTGGTGCCTAAGTTCAATGTGTTATAAAGGTGCGACACGAAGATTTTCAGTAAAATTTCCCCACCCCAAAATACTCTTTACATGGAAAAATCTTCAAAATGTTTTATTTTCTCAAAAAATGACTAAACATTTGATTAAAATAACATAGATATACTTAAGATATTTGCATGGAAATACATGTTTGAGGCCCCCTGAATCCAAATAAAGCATTTTTGGAAACATACACATATGTGTGTGCCTGTCTGACAGTCTGAGAACTCAAAAACGAAAAGTCGGATAAATATCAAACTTGATATTTGAGTTTAGTATCTTCCAAGGATACGACACGAAGTTTTTCAAGAAAATTCCCTTTCGAAAATTTTGATTTTCTCAAAAATGGCTGTAACGATGTTAATTAAAATATCATAGGTTTAAGATATTTTTATGACAAATGAAAGGTATATCTTGTATTTTCTGGGAATATCCCCAAAAGTCCTCTTCATTCTGAATGACTTTCACATAACTGATAAACATTAAGAGATAGGCAAGATTTTACTACAAAAAACCACATAATTTATGTCATACACATTTTTTTGTCGTGTGACCCATTTCCGAGATATTCCTTGTTATTTGCTTGAATTTTACAATGCTTATACTTTTTATCAAATGGTAATTCGTTATTCGTTTTTATATTTCCTAGACGTACAAAGAGAATGGAATATTCCACATAGCGACCAACTCTTAAAAGATTTGACTATCACTTAAATACTACCATATTCCCCTTGCATCTACAAGAAAATTACCAATAAGATTGACATCTCGAGTAACATGAAGCATATGGAGAATAAGCGTTTGTAAAAATAGTTTGTACAAGAGTAGAGGAAAATATGCGAGTGTAATACATCAGTTTCTTTTTTATTTATGGATGCTCTTTAACTGCTATGGTACTTAGCCCCATTCTATATTGGGCTTGAAAGACCGAAAAATTTGCTCCCGAAAAACTCCAGCGCTCTCTGCTGGGTTTGAACCCGTTACCTCGGGAACTAGAAGTTAGCATGGTACTACTAAACAAGGAGGTTGAAAGCATGCTAGCCATCACACCGCAGAGGCAATCAAATATACTTTACTCAAGAGGAAGATCGCTATATTCTCTTCTCTCTCGTGGTTATGCAAAGAGAACGGAATTTCAATTCCATGACATAGCGACTCGCTCTTAAAAGATTTGACTATCGCTTAAGACTACTATATTTCCCTAATCCTCTTATTCCTAAAAGGAAATTGCAATAAAACCATTTCTGCAAATGTTTATCTCGATTAACGCGTTTATAATAATAGTTTGTTGAAGGATGGGTAGAGAAATTCATGTGAAAGTAACCAAGAAGATTTTTATCAGTATTACTTATATTATTATTGACAATGTGCACAAGAGGCAGAAGGATGAGTAACACAGGTATATTTTGCTGCAGTGCTCTTGAATGTGTCAGAGGCCAAATCAGCGAGTGCTGTGGACGAAGATGCATGGGCATACGTGGAGGATATGTTGAAGGATCGCGGTGCAGTTGGGAGAGACGACTTGGGCTGGCGATCAGAGAACTTGGACCAACCAGAACTCCGTGACGCCAAGTGGGAAGACCTATATCGCGAACGCAGGCAAGTCGATGTAGAGGACCGTTGCAGATGTTCTCCCCAACCACCCTGGAACCCAGTCTGTGGCTCCAACGGCGTAACCTATAACAACAGGGAGCACCTTGCGTGTTTCCAGCGTTGTGGCATAAGTAAGTATTCGTTTACCGAGCGGTAATGTATGAGGCTGGCATTCCAGAGTCCTGGGTTCGATTCCCGTTGACCGCCCACCTTGACCTTGGTTTTTTGTGGTTTTCTCTGGTAGGTACGCGAATGCTGGGGTGGTTTCTCACCTACCACGATTTCTTTCCCATCATTTCCGTTTCATTCTGTTTCCTTGTCATCCTTTAGACGTGCTTCTAGGTTTCGTGGAATTTGGTGGTGGCGGACAGTTGGCACGGATGCATGCTCAAAAGAAAGAGCACCCGCGGGCAGTAGAGGGTTGCTTGATTGTCGGGTCATTCATCACCTCTCTGGGCTGCTCCGGCAGTGGGACGGGTCTTCGAGCCTGGAAATGTTAGGAACTTCCGCGCATCTCTGTGGTGTAGCCTCCTGTGGTTCCTTCACGTCATCCCTTCCTTCTGGGTGTTAGCCTTACTAGATATGTAGGTATTCATTTGTTACTTCTAACTAGAGCAATTCAAAACTGCACTTGTAATATTCGAAGTCTTTCTTTTCTTTCTTCATTTTTCCCCGTATTTCTTGTTTATATCATGTCTCTTTAAATCTCACTTAAAAAAACTTATCAAATTTTCACGTATTACTGATATTCGAATGTCGTCGAATTAATCGACATTCATTTGTTGCACGTTGGTTGGAAAAAGGTTTGAGTATTCATAATACAAATACAGAATTGTTATTATTTTTATCAGAGTTTAGCAGAATCATATTTAAATTCTTGTTTTATTTGTTAAATAGTTGTAATAAATATCACTCAAAACTCTATGCTTTCGAGATAAATGATAATCTCAGACACTCTTGATAATAAATTCAGATGGAAAAGAATTGCTAGCCTTTTGTGACGCGTTTAAATTGGAAATCCTAAACGGCAAGTATGGATCAGATAAGGAAGGGGAATTAACATTTATCAATAGTAATGGAGGAAGTGTTATAGATTATGTAATTTGTTCACAGGAAATAATACCATTAATAGAGGACTTTCAAATTTTAAATAGAGTTGAATCACACCACTCACCCATCTTACTCACTCTAAAAAGACACTCAAACAACGTCGGGGAAACACATGAAAAAAGAATTGCTTTGTCATCTATGGTGAGATATCGATGGACCCCAGGGGGAAGCGAGGAATTTCTTGCCGTTTTGCGTGATCGGACAGGTAAAACTGAAGTGGGGGAAAGAAGCGGGGAATATGTTATTAAAACAATAACAAATAATTTACAAATAGCTGGTAGAAGCATGAGAATACGAAATAACAAAAGAATCTCGAAAGCTACAGGCTGGTACAACGGTAGATGTAAAGAAGCGAAGAAAAAAGCTGAAACAGCCCTTAAGGTGTATAGAAGAGAAGGTTCCGAGGAAAAGCGTCTTTCGTATACCCAAATTAGAAAGCAGTATAAGGATGTATTAGTAAGTGTAAAGACGGAATGGCAAAACAAAATGGCGACAGATTTAAGAATAGCGACAGAACGGAGAGATTCGATATACATGTGGAAGGTAATTAAGAAAATTAAAGTGCGAAGACGGGATAACGTAAGCATCAAACCAGGAACATGGTTAGCGTATTTTAATAGTGTGTACGCTGAAGTTGGTGGGGATGAGTGGGAGGGACCCTGGATGTCTTTCGCTGAACTATGCTTAAATTCTACAGTACCAATTCTAGATGGGGAAATAACTGACGGGGAAATTGTTCGGGCAATAAAAAGCCTAAAGAATCACAAAGCACCGGGAATAGAAGGAATTCCGAGTGAATTTGTTAAATGCTCCATAGAAGTCCCTAAAATATTATACCTTCTGCGGGTGGCATTTAACAAATTATTTAACGGAGAGAAGTATCCTGAAGCTTGGACAACACCAATTATTCAGCCAATATTTAAGGGTAAGGGCAGCAGTCAGCAACCAGAAAATTATAGAGGAATTGCGTTGTTATCTATACTGGGTAAGGTATATTGCAAAATTATCTATGACCGGTTAAGGGGTTGGGTAAAAGAGTTCGATATGATTTCTAAATTTCAGGCGGGTTTCAGGGAAGGGTTCTCTACTGCAGATAATATTTTCATATTAAAAACATTAATTGATTCAAATTTGAATAGAAAGAGGGGGAAACTTTATTGTGCTTTTGTTGATTTTAAAATGGCTTTTGATAGTGTGCAGAGGAATGCCCTTTGGGCGAAACTTCACCACAAAGGACTCTCTGGTAAAATGATGAAAGCTCTAATGCAAATTTACAACAGTGTGAATTTCAGCATCAAAATAGACCAAAACACAATAACTGAATCTAAATCGGCCAGTAGAGGAGTTCGTCAAGGATGTATTTTATCGCCCCTATTGTTCAATTTATTCATAGACGATATAACAGACGTGTTAATAGCAGAGGAAATGAATGGCCCAAAAGTAGACGATGTCTGTATTCCTGTACTTTTATACGCGGATGACATGACAATTTTGTCAGTGACGACAGAAGGCTTACAGAAAGGTATTAATAGGTTGGAACAATATTGTAAACAATGGGGTCTGGTGGTAAACATTAACAAAACAAAAACAATGGCTTTCAAAAATGGCTATGTGTATGGCAGGGATGAGAAATGGTATTACAAGGGGCTAGAACTACAAAACGTTAAACATTTCTCCTATTTAGGAGTAATGTTTAATATGAGAGGAAAATGGAACAAACATCTATCTGTAACTAACTACAAAGCACGAGGGCAGTTAAATGAATTATTACGTACCCTCTCGCGGATACCGGATGTACCTGTAGATACATTAGAAAAGATGTATAACTCCATGATAAGGCCTGTTCTGTTATACGGCAGTGAAATCTGGGGATGGGAAAGAGCAGAGCATGTAAATAAAATACAGGTAGCATTTTGGAAAAGAGTTCTTGGAGTTTCACAAGGCACATCAAATTCGGGGGTATTGAGGGAGGTAGGATGCTATGAAGACACAATACACTGCAAAATAAGAGCAGTGAAGTACTGGCTAAGGCTGATGCATGGGGATAACTCCACACTACGATCCAAATGTTATAAATACCAGCGAGAAAACCTGTCTCCTAAGTTTTGGGCAGCTGATTTGGAAAGGGGTTTGAGGAGAATAGGAATGGGATCAGTATGGCTAAGAGCTGAAACAAATGACAAAAACATATGGAAAGGTGTTAAAAGAAGACTAAGAGACATCAACCAACAGGAAATAGAATCGGACTGTAAAATTAAACCTTCTCTAAGTCTAGCAAATGAAATAAAATTGAACTGGGGTAAAGAGGCATATATACTTAATTTAGGAAGAAAGGAAAGATCAGGAATGGCATGGTTTAGACTGGGGGGCTGGAGAGCACAGAAAATGACCGACGATTCTGGCAGGAGAATCTGCCCATTCTGTGAATTGGATGAGGACTGGGTACATATTTTGGCGGAATGTGCACAGTGGGAGAACCAGCGAACGATTAAACTCAAAGAAAAATTCTTATGTCCCTTAAGAAAGAGATTGGCATGTTGGGATCTACTGGCTGACCAGAGGAACTGGCAAAACATGGGCAATTTTCTGGCTAAAGTGCGCGAAGCTAGGTCAAATTTGTTCAGTTAGACAAAGGTAATTTATTTCTATTTCCCTTTTTCTTGTTCCTTTTGTTGTGTTTTCTTTATCTGTTGTTTATTTTGTCACCCTATTGTATCTTAAATATGCATGTACGGTCAATGACCCATGCACTAAATACTTGTGTAATAACTTCAATAATTTGAAACCAATAAAGATACCTTATCTATCTATCTATCTATCTACTTCTATTTCATTCACATGACGTTATTCCATTTTGGACCAATGAGGTGTAATAAAATGTTAACCAATCATAGCAGCACTTCTCGATAATTTTGCAGGGTCATTCTTTAGTTTCAAGATTATTGCAGTTTCCTTGCTTTTGTTTTCTCAGTGCAGAACTCAAAAGTGTCAGGGATGCAGGAGAAAGTACACTTAAATAAATTACGAAATTTTGTTTCCATGCTTCGAATTACGACAGGACCTGTGTTTGCTTATTTTCTTTTTTGTTTTGTATGCCGCTTTTAACATCTAAGGCCATATCGGCGCCTTTATCTTTGATACTCGCCCGTTTACTGTTGTGTTAATCTTTAGGTTTTCTTTTATAAACATTAAGTTCACACTTCCAGAGTCTAGAAAGGATGGGGGCTAATTCTGGCTGAAGAAACATTCCCATCCTCTAACCAGGAGTCGAAGCCGGAACCTCTAAATTTGGAAGCTAGCATTCTAACCATCAGATATCAGAGGCAGGTCGAGCTGTAAATTTAATTAATGTGTGTTCCAACAGGAGATAAATGTTAAAATTTTGTTGCAGGTTATGTAAATATGAGGGCTGATCAATAAAGACTGAGACTAATTTTTTTCACAGATATTTATTACTCCATTTCAGTGTTGACATGGTCTTTTTCAAAGTAGTCCTCTCCTACTTGAATGCACTTTTTATAGCGTCTCTGCCAGTCCTCGAACACATGGTACAGGCCATTCTTTGTCAGGTCTTAGAGAATCGCCTCACTTTTCTTCAGCACTGCTTCAGTGCTCTCAAATCGAATGCCCCGGAGCTTTGCCTTTAGTGATGGGAATAAAAAGAAATCACAGGGGACAATATTGGGCCTATAAGGCAGATGCGGCACACAGGTAATGTTGAATTTAGCCAAAAATTTCTGGACTTGATTTGCAACGTGAGGCCGCACGTTGTTGTGATAGTTCTGGATGTTTCCTTGCAATGTGCTTCCTCGGTGTAGCCAATACTGACGTGTAGTACGCTGCTGTAACAGTGGTGTGAGTGGGAACAACAATCACAGCAGCTGTGTTGATGTTGACTTCAGTCATAGCAGAAGCCGAAGCACCAGGCCCACCTTGCTTAGCACAGAGGACTCGCTCTACTTTGAAGTCCTTGAACCACCTAAACACTGTTGCACGAGGTAGTGCATCTTCACCGTATGCTTGCTTCAGCTTTTCCAAAGTTTCAGAGGCTGTATGATTTAAACGAAAACAAAATTGTATTGCTCCTCTTGTGTCACCTTCATTGTATAGTAAGCGAAATTCAACTAGGGTCAACAATATACAGCATTACTACCAACCTACCGATACGAGAGTGCTGCCGCCTATGGACATTATACATGAAACCCCGCTCTTTTCAAATATTCATGGTAGAGACAGGAAACTCTCAAGAAAGCTACAGGAAAAAATCAATCTCAGTCTTTATTGATCCGCCCTCGTATATAGCTGACATACATAATAAATAATAGCTCAGTACATGCAGTTACGGCTGTTAAGCAGTATTTCGCTTTTATTTACTGGCATTACTGAAAGCAATTGACATACCTGTTTTACAGCCTCAGGATCCATAACTATGCAATTGTTAAAATTTTGTGAATGAATTTTAGGGTAGATTTATTTAATTCTGGAAATAATCATACAAAATGCCACTCGAGGATCTGAACCTTCTAAATAAACAATCTCAGACCTTGTTGCGGTGTTACTTGTGCTGTTCCATCGTATGCGAATGCACGATATGGACTAAAAGGGTTTTAAAATCCTTGAATATTGTAGCGAAGCCCGGGGTGTTAAGGATCGGATGAAGAGGATCACTTTGGATGTGGGGAAGAGGTTGCCATGGAAGGATGAAAAATGACACTCCACTATAAAAATCCACTCGACAAGGCCGTTTATTAAAAGCAACCAAGATAAGGTCCATTATGAGCTGGGGTCACTGAAGCTTAGAATTAGAACATGGTTAATTTACCTGAAAGGTTCTTGCGGATCTTGATGCACTGTTATAAATAAATTCGACATGGAGTCCGGGGTGGTTCGTGACACTGACCGGCGTGGACAAGCTCTTCAAATATGATGTGCCAAAAGCGTAAGTGACCTACCTATAGTCCACCCTTAAGTAATACGCGATTGCAAGGTAGGCGCTCCGTGGAAACTTACAGAGAGCGCTTTAATTTCAACACTTACCGTCTACCATTCGAGTCCCGGTCAAGGATCGTTATAATATTTACCAATAGCATATTATTGCAGGGTACTTATTTCATCCAGAGGAGGTGATTATTATCATCATCAGCATCCGATGATTATACTCCCTCTGTTTTCCCTCAATGAGAGTTATTTTCAGACTTCCCTCAGTGATCAGGCCTGGAACTACTACTTCTTGTTCTGCTTCTTCAGCCAATGACCTTCTTTTAGAGTACTTCTAGCTGATGAAGAATCTTGTATCTTACTACAATTTGATAATATCACCA
Source organism: Deroplatys truncata (assembly GCA_030765065.1). Taxonomy (NCBI): domain Eukaryota; kingdom Metazoa; phylum Arthropoda; class Insecta; order Mantodea; family Mantidae; genus Deroplatys; species Deroplatys truncata. Next base: position 167,549,475 of record CM060988.1, on the reverse strand, counting down.
CCAGCCTCCTCCATGTGGGGAGACGATCAGCGTTCATAATAGTTCCTGGTATTCTGTATATTATGCATTCGTCTGAATTGTACATTTTATTCTATAATAATATTAAAAGGACAGAAGATTTATATATATATGTACAGTGTATGTGTGTGTATGTAGAGTATTCGCAAAACCCACTAACCGATACTGTTCATTCTTTCACCATTGAGGAGCCTGTTCATTCTGACGGACATGGGGCTATAAAACACCTAATTTAAAGTCATAAATTACTAAAACATTAAAAAGGATTTGTAAATGTACTCCACAGAGAATGCATCTGAATAAAAAAAGTGATTACATTTTATTCTAAGCAATATACAGGGTTATTAAAAAAAGGAACAGAATTTACATATCTATTTATAATGAACGACAATAGATAGCGACACATACAACACATCGTTGAATAGAGGAAAGTTCTAAGCCCCACCTATTAGTTCCATTCAGTGCCTACAGCGGCGCCGGGTTTGTTTACGAGAAAATGGCGACGCCACAGGAAAAGTCGTTTTGTGTGCTGCATTGTGCAAGGAGTAAATCCATTGTTTCATTGTAGCGTGCATTTCGTTTTAAGTTCAACAACGAGCCGCCTCGTCATAAAGAATTTACAATTGATACAATAAATTCGTAGAAGATGGTTGCGTATGCAAACGGAAAAGCACTGGTCGTCCTCGCATAAAAAATGCTGCTACACACAAAATAAAACTTCTAACTTTTCTCTATTCAGAGATGTATCGCATGTGCCGCCATCTATTGTCTCCATTAGAAATAAATATGTAAAGTCTGTTCCTTCTTTTTGAATAACCCTGTACATAGATGACCCTGATGTAATGCTTAAGCAAACAGAAGCCAGAGCTTAAAATTGATCCTGTTTATAACGGTACGAATCCTATTTATATTCATTTTATTGATTGCTATTTATCAAATACTGTAGGTGTGTGTGTAGTGTCAAAAACCTCTGAATAATGTTTATTCTAATTTATTCTAATTCTATAGATGTATGCACTGAAGGCTCTGGATGCTAAAACCTTCTACTAGCTTTCTTGCAAGAAAGTTGTCCTTTATTCCCTTTGTGCTTATGTTATAATCAAGTTAGCTAGCAGGAAACGCTAAATAATTGTACAAAGAAAGAAAATTGTGAACATTAAGAGTTCAGTGAACGGATATTTTACAATTAACAACTTGAGAAGACAATTTTTTTCTAGTAGGGAATATTCATATTCACCAGCTTCGCCTCTATTTCGTTGTATATATCTGTGTATTATATGAAAATTATGTAGCTTTTATGTTATTAAATATCTATGGGACGAAAGAGAAGATACAAAGGTATACAAATTAACCTGCTGTAATTGTCTAAAATATTACTCGACCAATTCTACCAATTAATGTTCCACCACAAGGGTACTTTTAGACTATGCAGCATTTACAAAACTGGAAGGCTCTTGGGGAGAAGTTAAAAACTTTGTCAACATTTCATATCCGTTTGCGTGAATATCAGGGGGAGTTTTCATCCATTATTAGCAACAACCCTAGCCGTGGATGTGCAAAATTAAAGTATATGGGGCAAATGGAAGGATCCACCATAAAAATCTGTAAACTCGTTTCCATTTATGCTGGCACCGCAGCTTTGGGAGGCATTCTACTGGCCTTCACAGGTGGAGTATGTATAGCAAGGAGGAGGTGTATGTATTTGTTTACTTTCGCGCATGCAGTGGCGTCCTGTTTTACGTGCACAGTTCTAGACTATTCATATATGAATATATAACTTTAAGCAACGGCTTTACTCGTCACCACTTGTAATAACCATATTTTAAGTATATAACTAAATAAAACTCTGTTTTGTACAATATCTACACGAAAACATATTTTAATGGCAACACAATGTAAAACTGAAATACATTATACTTACCCTCAAAGAGGACACATTTACTACACATTATAGGAATCACTGTAAAATATAAATATACAACTAATAAAACACTGTTATGCATAATTTAGCCATCCTCTGTGGTGTGGCGGTAGTGTGTCTGCCTCACATTCAAAAAGTCCCGAGCTCGAATATTGATTAGGGCGAGTTACACGCATACGGTTTTGGGTTTTCTTTTATCCTGAAAAGACGATGTGGGGTAGCTTTAAGCTCTGCGAACCCCGGACTCATTTGAGCATAATTTAATTCGTCCGATATGACCGCAACGGTTAAAGGACTCTAAACCAAAAAATCTGATGTGTTACACTCATATGACTTTCTCTACTCATGTACAAACTATTTTTACAAACCCTTATTCTCCATCTACTTCATGTTAATCGAGATAAACTTTGCAGACTCTTAGGTTTCTTGTAGATGTAAGGGGAATTTATATTTACAAGGGCAATATAGAAATACAGTAGCCTTTAAGCACATACATATCTCTTAATAACTGGTTGCTAGGTGCAGCACCATTCTCTTTGCCACAGATTAATACTCTTTGCATATACAAGACAAAAAAAAAAGAATAACGAATTCCCATTTGAGAAAATAAGTATTGGAAAATTTAAGGGAATAACAAGCAATATCTCGAAAATGGTTCACTCAACAAAAAAAATGTAAATGACATAAATTGTGTATTTTAACGCGATCTAGATTTTTTGTGTAGTAAACTTTTGTCTATCTCTTATGGTTTACCAGTTATGCAAAAGTCGTTCGCAATGGAGAATACTTTTGGAGACATTCTCAGAAAATTCAAGATATACATTTTATTTGTCATGAAAATATCTTAAACATATGATATTTTAATCAAAATCGTTAGAGCCATTTTTGATAAAATTAAAATTTTCAAAAATATTCCATGTAAAGGGGAATCGGGGTTGGGGGGATTTTCTTGAAAACCTTCGTGTAGCATCTCTGGAAGATACTGAACCTAAATACCAAGTATAGTATTTATCCGACTGTTCGTTTCTGAGTTATGCTGTTCACAGACACACAGACACACACACGGACATGTTTCCAAAAATGCTTTTTTTTGGATTCAGGGGGTCTCAAAACATATATTTCCGGTGAAATCTCGGTATCGAATTTTTTGGTGGAATACAATACTTCCCCTACTTACTATACGTAGTAGAGAAAGTAAAAAAGTCTATGAAAAGTATTTTTAATGACAATAATAATGTAAAACTGAAGTAAACTATACTTTTAGGACACATTTACTAGACATCATTTTAATAATCTGTCCATGCGAATGCGAATGCTAGCAAAGTCTTTAATTGGCTTTCCACACACCACAATTCTTCCGCAATGAACCTTTGAAATATTTGCATATACCGCGTGAGCTAAAGTTAACACACACCACTGTCGAACAACAAAGGAATGGCATCTCCCTGCTATGTACGCGCCCGCTGAGAAGGTTGGTAAATTGCCTTCCGAAGCTGCAATGACGTCATAAACGGAAGCGAATGTACAATGATTTTATAAGATCGGGGAGGTAAATTAAATTAATTAATTAATTTTCGTCATTCGTGTTTAAAAAACTAACCATGCAACAACAGGTAAGCAGGTTCGTTTTATATAAATGGGAAGTCAAACAATAATGTCCTGTGTTTAATCTGATCTTTGCCACTGTATCACTCCGCGGCATTTTGACATTTTTGGCCAGTTCAGATGGATATTAGACATTTTATTTAACAGTAATGTCATTTATTTCTATTTCACTGTTTTAAATTTATTGTTTATTTTATGTAAAGTAATTCTCTTTTTTGCTGGTAGATTTGCTATCTCATTACCATACAATCCTATATGAGAAAGTATCCACTGTATTCTACTTGTTTGAATACTGTTAAGTGTCTTAATGCCCTTTTTAATATCTAATATTTTTTTTATTTTTAGGTCTGAAACATTCTCTCCCAAATTTTCTTTACAAATTACTTTATTCAAATGAAAAAGAAAGCAACTATTTTCTCTGTGAACAAACGAGCTACTTCTGGAGCTCTAACTAGTATACTGAAGGGCTTAAAGAAAAGGTCTATTGTTTATTTTACTTTAATTTTTCACGACTTACGCACGACAATTCCATACTGTCTCTGCAGACGCTACTGGTCGACTTAGCACTCCGGTATGACAATACAAGTTGCCTCAGGCTTGAAAGGTCAGGGCCTAATGTGAAAAATACTTACCAAACACAAAATATCGGATTAGGCAGCTCTTTTGACAGAAATGCAGATAGGAGGAAGGGAGTTCTACCCCCTGAGTGCTTGATATAGCGTTTTGAATATATTGTCAAAATGATTTGAAGTTCCTACAGAACAAACATTGAAACAAAATCTTTCTTTTCTTGTTTTACAGATGTGCGGAGGCGATACATGGGAACCTGTGTATCAAAATGAGCATCCGGGAAACAGGTTAACAAGATATATTTTTCTCCTTTTCTAATCCAAATATATACCTTTTATAACATGAATATAATTTTCATATGTAATCATAATTACTCTCGTTTTCCTATGTAATACCAATACTATATAAATATAGAACTGCACATAATTTACGTTTGTTTTCATTTTACTGTTTATTTTCTTTCAAAAGCAAGAACGAGAACCTTCCTGAAGTTTTAGTCCCAACTAGTTTTCCCTGAAAACTATAGCTGCATCTGCAGTTCTTTACGAAACTCTTAATATGTTTCGACAAATAATAAATCAAGAGATGTCCATTGTTAGAAGTATGCTCAGGCAGTACCTTATCACAAAGTGAAAAGAGTATTCCCCTCATTCACTCCCTCTCTTACCCATCAGGTATCCATTTTCCCACTTACTTCCCTTTATACTTCGCTAGCCATCTCTCCAGCTCCCGGAAGAACTCCAAGCTATATTTGCATTACCCCTCTGCCTGCTGAGTGCCTATTTCTTTATTTTTACTTGCAGATTGCCAATGATAGAGGAAGTATTGTTCTCCATCACTGGCAACCTATTGGAAGTATTACTTACTCATCCAAGAATTTGGTATTGTGATTTACCAAAAATAGACAATTTTGGGACTTCTAGAAATGTATGCTTACTTTATCTACCACTAACCTATAGTAAGAAAATAAGTAATGTACTTCACTGAAAAGGTCAATACAGAGATTTCACTGGAAATAGAAGTTTTTTATGTTCCCTGAATCCTAAAATAACAAGTTTTAGAAAAACGTGGATGTGTGTGAGAACAGCATATGTCAAAAACCAAATTTTGGAAAAATGCCGAACTATTTTATACTCTTATTTATTTTAAGTCACATTGCAATGGATCTGTTAGAGCATGCCTTCTAGGTTTCATCTCTGTACCATACCATCTTGCTTGGTCCTACTTCACAGAGGCCTTGTGCTATCCAACTATACCACTGCTTCTGTGCGGGCAGATGACAGCTTCGACACGTAGCCAAAGAGACATTACTACTAGGCAACTGTATCTGCTTCTACACGTACCAGACAAATGGAATGACGTCCAGTCTACCTGCTTTCATTACCTGTGGATAGATGGCATATCATTCATTATTAGCAACATTTTTCATTTTTACTATTGTTTTAGATTTAAGTGGAACAATGGGTCGTGATATTAAATATGCAATCCGATATTCACCGCGGCGACTGAAAGAAAACACACGGGCAATATGTCGGCACACGGGATTTGAACCCCGGACCTCTCGATTGCCGGCCATAGACGTTACCTAACTTGGTGTTCAAGTTTAAGTTGAGCATTTTCCAGAGATGCGACACGAAGAATTTCAATGAGAATACTCCCACATTAAACTATCTTTTTTTTGCGTATTATTGGAGGGAATTCGGCATTGCTCCAGTGAGGATATTGTATTCGTGCCCCAGAAAAAGTGCCCACAGGATGGAGGAGGAGCTTAGAGGAGAAACTGGCGGCCGGAAACCAAGAGTGACAGCAATGACAGAGTCCCTACAATTTCCAGATTGAGACGACTGGACAGTAGGACAGACAGACCGGGGACTCCCGCACCACACAGAGGATCCAACACCCCTCTCCGAAGGGGCAGTCCATTTATCCCGGCAACCAGCCAAAAGCCAAGGAACGGAGAAAGTTCCACAAAGAGTATCCTTTTACCCTGCCACGCCGCACCGAAACACTATCGCCAATACTTCCAACCCCGAAATAGACCTAACGGAGTGGAGATGAATGAAATAATGAATGGAACGAAATGGAGGGACAGGAAATTCGGAGACTGAAAGAAACCACTCCAGCATTCGCCTGACAACCCGAGTGGACAGTCGCCGGGAATCGAACCCGGGACCTCTCGAATGCGAGTCGCACGCGTTACAGTCACCTCGCTCGGTAAACTACCCTTTAAGTGGAAAACGTTTCGTTATTTTTGATTTTTTTTAAAATCAAAAGCGTTTCTGATTGAAATACAATATCTTTGCGGTATTTGCCAGACTAATAAAATGTTTATCTATACTTGTCTGCGAATATCTATGAAGAGCTCTTCATTCTTAATGAATTCAGTATAATTTTGTTTAAGAGATAAACCATAACAGAGAGATAAACTACATGAAAAATGTTGATCTCGTTAAAACTCACAATTTATACCAAGTAAATTTTAGACTGCATGGTCTAAATGTAGAATTCTAACACAGTGCACACGAGCTAAAAGCTTTAGATTATCACACTATTGCGATAATCTTCATTGTGACCAACTTTGGTTTCAAGTCCAATCTCAATGCAATTACCCTTTGTATCTGCACATGTTTGATAACTGGGCGTGATTTGTTAGGTTTTTCTTTTCATTATGTCTTTTTACATCATTAATTTCTCATGGCGCTCGCATTATCTGTTCTCAATACAAATCGTCATACTTCAATTTATCGCAATTCGTTGTAGAGTTAACCTATACCTTATATTGGCAGCTTTCTTTGATCTAAAACGTTATTCTTTTATCTAGTATAGCCTAGATAAAGATCAACATGCGGAAATTATGCATTCAGAAGAAACTGAAATGGAAGTGAAATTACTGAAACAGCGGAAAGAATAGCACTCGAAGTACTGACCCAAAAAAATCAAAAAGTAATATGATATAGCATTTAATCGCTTCATTGGCTGGTGAAGGCAAAACACGTTGAAAATAATTTCACTGAAAATGACTGCTAACGAATCAACAAAACATGGCTCTCTCCTTTTTAATGCCATTTCAGTTTCCTTCTGAATTCACAGATTCCTCCATTTAATCTTTATGTATGTTATACTAGATAAAAGATGAAGTAGATATTTTGTTTACTGTTTACTTATTAGCCTCACACTTGGGAAGCCAATTTTAAGTTGTTGTTTACGTAATATACTGCTACGTATGAGAAGCCGATTTGAAGATGTATTTTTGTTATTACGCTCTAAGTTTTAAAAAAATATATTAACTTTGTTATTAAACTGCTTCTATAGATATTATTTATATTTAATGTTTGCCTCGGCTGCTTCAGTATTTCTTTAGAGACACGTTTATCTTAATCAGGGGGTGGTGCGAAAAGAATGTAGGCTTACACAGATTTTAAGTTTTAATTCACTTCTTTTCATTAATCCTTGACACAAATTAAATAACACTACACTGATATCAAGCGCTGTGAGATTCTTTTATTTAATACTTGCACTTTGTTAACGCGTATACATAATTTTCGTTTCACACGAATACGTAATATTTCTTTAGAGAACACATCTTCCATCCGGTTACTACCAAGGTCTGCAGGCAACTGAAAGATTTCAACCGTCCAAACCCGTAAACTTTTGCATTTTAAGTCTCTGATTGGCTTATCCTAGTCCAATAGAATACCTCCATTTAATTAAAGCTTTTTCTAGCTGTTGATTGGCTATTTTTAAACTGTCACAAAATTTACATTATCGTTGCTCTATCATGACTAGTGACGTTTAAACTCTCAAACTCATTATTGCCTCAAGGTTACCTCATTGTTACCTCGTTGTTAGCAACTTTAAACTTATTATTCTCACTTATTATTATTAAATTACGTAATGCATTCACATAACATTATTGCAACATGTTTATATAAGCATATGCAATGACTGTTACATACATTTTTTAAAAATTATTACAGACATATTGCTTCCATGCGGGCTGTTATTGAATTTACATATTATATAAATTAATTAAAATTATTCAAGCGTTAAAAATACTGCCTCAAAGAATAACGTTTTAGATCAAAGAAAGCACAAAGCTGCCAATATAACATATAGGTTAACTGTACAACGAATTGCGATAAATTGAAGTATGACGATTTGTACTGTGACATAATACGAGCGCCAGGAGAAATTAGTCATGTAAAAAGGCATAATGAAAAGTAAAACCTAACCAAACCAAGTGAAGTCAAGTTATTAGAAATGCGCAAATACAAAGGGGAATTGCCATGTGATAGAACCTGAAAGCAAGGTAGATCACAATGTAATGTGATAATCTAAAGCTTTTAGCTGCTGTGCACTGTGTTAGAAGTTCAACTTTAAGGCCATACTGTCTAAAAAAAAGTCTGTGTGTGTCTGTGACCAGCGTTACTAATAAGTTCAGTATCTTTCAAGGATCAACACGAAGATATTTAAAAAAACCTCCTCACCCAGATACCCTTATGTGGAAAAATGTTCATTATTTCTTACTCTCTGATTAAAATACCACATGTTTAAGATTGTTGCATGACAAATTAAATATACATTTTGAATGTTCTGGAATTAGCGTACGGAAACCTCTTCATTCTGAATGACTATTCTATAATTGGTAAACCGTAAGAGATGGATAAAAATCATACCACACAAATAAATATAGATCTCATTAAAGCACACAATTTTGTGTACCAAATTTACATTTTTTGTGGAATTTACTATTTCCGAGATATTGCTTGTTATGGATCTGAATTTTCAAACATTTATACTTTCCTCAACTGGGAAGTCATAATTTTGTTTTCAAGGCCATCAAGTAGCTACAAGCAATTTAAAAATGTGACTATCGCTTTATCTACTGTAACGTACAACAAAAGCGTAAATTGAAAGCTTCTCTAGATTAACAAGAAGTAGCTAGCTTTCGTAAGAATAGTGAGCATACAATACATCAGATTTTTAATACACAAATTGATTTTTAAATACTGTAAATTGTAAATATACTTTTTTATTTTATTTTACGTCGTTTTAATTCCTTGGTCATATCGCGACGGATCTGTTGGCGGATAACTCTTAGAAGGATATGTGATGGACAGTTAGCCTTCTAGGTCTCATCCCTGTAACCAGCCGTTCCGTCACGTGTCACAGAGACCCTAGCGCATGGCTACCGAATCTTGTGCTTCGTGCCGCGCAGACGGCATTAGGATACCGTCCAGTTCAACCGCCGCCCTCACACAGAAAGACGGACAGTTAGCCTTCTAGGTCTCATCCCTGGAAATGCCATCTTGCTTCGTCACGAGCCCACAGAGACTCCCAGTGCATGACAGCCGGATTTTCTGCTTCGTGCCTGAGATGGCGTTAGGGTCATTGTCTGTAGATAGACACTTATTTTTCAGTTTACTATTGTTTTAGGCTTATGGTGGAACTTTGGATCTTGGTATTAAATATCCAATCCGGTATTTACCTTGACGAATGAGGAAAACCACGAAAAAAACTCATACAGATTGGTCGGCCCACGGGCTTTGAACCCGGGACTTTCCGAATGCGGGTCAGAGACTTTACCGCCTAAGCCATCCCGCTCGGTTAAACATTCTTGTTCATATTTAGTTGTCTGTATTTATCACTTTCTCTTAAGAAAATATTTGTAAACTTTATAAATTCATTGTATTACTAATATTATTTTGGAACCGACTCTCCACTGCAAAGTTACTTCTATCATAAGAGACAGAGAAGGTAAAGGTCATGTGGAGTGCTATTTGGAAACTTGTAAACAAAATATATGTAAAATGGTATGTCTTGAGGCCACAATACTGGTTATATGGTGTTTTTTTCTATCTCTCTCTCTCTCCCCTTGCATTCTCTCACATTTGCATCATCGCCACATATATTGAAGAGTAGTGTGTGAAGGTTAGGTTAAAGGTGTACGATTTATTACAACCGGCTATCTCAATAACCAACCAGGTATGTTCCCAGGCAGGCATCTGAGACACTATACGCATTTAAGTATCAGACATGAAATTCTGAAATGTAACAGTTCATACGATTATTCCTTCCATTATTAGTGTGTTGTGTGTTGCTGTGTGGATGTGTCAAATAGCATAATTCAAAAACCAAAATTCGTATGTACGATATATCTTCGTATTTAAGGGGGCAAGGTACTCTGAAATGGTCAAAAATCACATTCTTTGTTTTAGGCACCAATAAAAGTTCTATTATTTCCAGTTTCAGAAAATATATACTTTTGGGGGATTAAGAAGTTTCTAAGACATTTAAATACCATTTAACTGCTAGTCCTCTAAAGCTGTCATGCAACACCCCTTTTAGAACATTTTTGTATCTTTCAACAACAAACACTATATCATGCCCAGCGAGCAGTTCAGCGATTAACAAAAGTGGCCAGGACCAAGAGAAGGCAATCAGAAAAGCTGGAGCAATCCAGGACTGAAGGTGCAGATGATTATGACCCTGGAATGTACTGAAATGTGTGTCAGAATTGTAATGTTCAAACTTTAAGTTCAGTTTTCTCAAAACAACATTTTTGGATACTTATGTACCTTTTTCTCAGAAAGTATGAGAGGTAGAGAACTGCAATTTTCACTACATGTATACAACACATAGTTAAACTTTCTGAACCACAATCATAATTCCCTAATGTATATTAGTGATACTAAGAAAGCAACAACATTGCAAATTTTCCACATTTTTACTTTTTTGACTTTGCAAATATTTTTTTCAATTTATAGTGAAATGATATATAACTAAATAATTGAGGTTCAGAAGATAGCTGATTATACTAAGAACAAGCATGCAAAAGTATGATCTGTATTGCAAGTAGTACTAGAGAAAAAGGTACATAAATTCACGTTTTTGAGAGTAAATGTTTTTATTTTTCTGCTGAATGAAATACTTTTTACGGACTCAACTACATAAGCTATCAATGTAAACAACGACTTGAAATAATTACCATGACTTGTAGAATAATTCAGAAAAATTTCAGAAAAAACCACTTAGAATTTTAAGAGCAGTGGTAATTTAACACACTTGAAGTGTAATTTTAATGTGTTCAGACTACCTTGTCCCCTTAAGTTCAACATTTTCCAAGGATGCGACAGGACATTATTAAGAAAATTTCACCATCCCTATCAAACCTATATATGGAACACTTTTTCGTAATTTATTTTCTAAAAGTTGACTCAAAATGTTTTTATAAAAATACCACATGTGTAAGACATGACTCCACGGTAACGCGAGAGGCTCGCATTCTGACGACATTCTTTTCCATCATTTCCTTTTAATTCCATTTCCTTCTCATTTTTCAGGTGTGCTTCTAGGTTTCGTGGCGTATGGAGGTGCCGGACAGATGGCGCGGATGCTTGCTCAAGTAGAGAGCATTCCCCTTGGATACTAGAGGGCTGCTTGGTTGAACGGGTCATTCATCGCCCTCCCTGGGCAGCTCCAGTAGTGGGACGGGCCTTGGAACTTGGAACTGTTAGGGACTTCCTGTGTTCCTTCACTTCATCTGTTCCTCCTGGGGAATGGTAACTGCAATAATATCCTGTAGGTCGCAGTGCGCGTTGTGTCCCCCTCCGTTATATATCCTACGCCCTAAGATGACTGCATATCTTTAATTTTCTGCCAGTAGCCTGTTAAGTCCTACTCGTTCTGATGACTTTTGTATAACCCTAAATCATAAGAAATGGACCAAAGCTTATTGCACGAAAAAAAGTAGAATTCGTTAAAACTCACACTTGTATGAAATATTTTTGTGGCATTAGCTATTTCCCAGATATTCTTTATCGTTGTTTGAGTTTTCGGATGCCTTTATACTTCCTTGAAGTGCTAAGTAGCGCTTCGGTGGTTTCTCGTGGTCGTGCAAAGAGTGAAATTTCAAAGCCAGCATGTACCGACCCGATTTTTAAAAAATTGACTATCAGTCTCATGCATCGCCTTTGTACCTACGAAATTTCATTTCTGTAAACATTTATCTCAGTTAGCATGAAGTAACATAAGTACAGAGCTTTCGTTTAGACGTGTGGCCACATTACCGGGAATTGTTTGCTCTTTACTGCACTGTTTCTAACCAGTTCTGTTCCCCCTCCGCTTTCCCACCTCTTCGTCTGCCGGCTAATCAGTTGACGTGAAGTCTTTGAACAGAAGCTGCTATATTGTGGGTCACGTGTTTCAGTGTGTTAGAGCTGTTATAATGCCAAAAGGTACGTATACTTTAGCACACAGAATCTCCAAGTTTGATTCCTATGCGACAACAAACTCTTGTAGAGAAGTGAGACGGCGATTTATAGACAGATCCCTGCACAGGAATCAGAAATTTTACAAACCTAGCTTGGAATGCCACTAAACTTTTAAAATTTAAATCCTATAAGATAACTGTAGTTCAGGGATTGCATCCATGCTATAATGTAGTAAACACGGGGCCGGGTCTGACAACAAGACCACACCTCTCAACCGGGAGTCAAGCTCGCGGTTCTTTCCATTAGGGACAGTGTGTATTTTATATACTGCCCCACCCTGCGTGGCTAAGACTGGGTCACAACGCCATCCTCTCATCCCTGGTACACTGGGACGGAAGTGGATATGCCACTTACGTGCGTCAGGCCAATAGGGAAAACCCTATCGGCGGAGACTACCGAATAACCTCGATGGGGCCGACAGTATATCTAGGTACCGTCTGCCAGCTCTCTCTCATGGTTGGTGCCGAAGAACATCGGGACGTCTCGTAAACCCCGCCTGGGCGAATAAATCAGCCAGGCGTACCCAATCTGCTATGGGAAACACTGCCCCGCCGAGTCCAACCCAATCCGAATAGCTTTCTGTCGGAAGGAGCTCGTACGTTCGGCCCGGCGTACTTCTAGTAACGTCAGAAGTACCACGAGTGCTCAGGGTCCGCAGCGCCCACACCATGACAGCTGAAGCGATCGAACCCCCCCCCCCCTTTACGGGGGCTATAATGTAGTGGAGTTAATTTCTCAATTGAGTGTTCGATAATGTTAAAGCTCGCTCTAAATGTTTCCAAGTACGAAGCATGGTTTTATTTACATGGCCATAAAGAATTAATGAGTGTTAATACGAATTATCTTAAAAGGTGCGAGAGATGTGTCGCAGCTCAAGGACATTATTTCCAACATCTTCTATAACTAATGCATATGGTTATTGTAATTATAATCTGCACGAGAAATTTATGGGCTTGAATTTGAAGGGCTATGAATATCGGACTTCACCGGCAAACAGCGTGCTTCCTAGTGCCAAGAAAGTTCCCGTTAGGCCGGCCACGCGCCCAAACAAAGGCTCTGAATAAGTTTTCTTAGGGATATTTGTAGAAGAGGTATTTATGCTCTGAACGCGAGCGCAAGAAGCGCGGATTCCTTTCCTCAACCTTATTGTATTTTTCATTCTAGGGATCTCTAAATTTAATTTCAGGCTAAATGTTAATATTGAACTTCTAGGTGGGATATATAGATTACACAAAGGGGCACGGCGACTTACATAAATCTATTGTGGCTACCACCCCCGAGTAAAAGAATGACGTGAAGGAACAACAGGAGTTTACAGGCCGCAGGCAGACAGGCCACAGAGACACGCGGAGGTCCCTAACAGTTCCAGGCCCGAATATCCGTCCCACTGCTGGAGCTACCTCGACAAAGTAGCCCTGTAGTGTCCACGAAGAGAACTTTGTCCTTCCAGCAAGCAACCGCGCCATCCGTCCGGAACGCCATATGCCACGAAACTTAGAAGCATATCTGAAAGATAAGAAGGAAATGGAATGAATGGCAAATGATGGAAAGGAAATCGTAGTGGTTGAGAAACCACACCAGCATTCGCCTATCGACTAGGGAAAACCATGAAAAACACAAGGTCAGTTAGGGCGGTCGACGGTAATCGAAACCGGCACCTCCCGAAGGCGGACCTCACAAGTTACAACGGAGTCATTTCGCTTGACTGGTTGGGTTACAATTCTTCCTCTGCCTTAGATATTTGAGCTGAGGATAGAGTAATAATGTTTTATAGGAATATCTGTAGAAACCAGAGACGTAGCTCGGGAGGAGTTTGGAGGTTGGATTCCCCCCTTTTAAAAAGAAATGTAAAAATTAATAGCAAAAGTATCTTGTTTAAATAATAGAACGTTTCCAAGTTGGCGAGAACGCGATACTTCCTAATCGTATTACTGGTAGCGCTGTATAGGATGGACCATTTAAGTTGAGACTGCACAATATCTCCAAAACTAAGCGTTCTAGAAAGAAATGTCTTTATTAAAAGTTGCTTGATAGTATGGGGGAAAGTGAATGCAATTAGCCGTGATTTGTTTGGAGGACGTCGTGATGGTTATTTTAGGGTCAATTTAATTTTTTTTAAATGGGAACCTACATTTTGTTTGTTGTTTTCTCATTAGAAAATGGCTAATAAAAAGTTGTTTATTTTGTGATGAGGAATAAGGAAACAAAATAAAAAATCGGCTGTGTTGCACTCACATGACTTTTTCTACTCTTGTACAAACTATTTTTACAAACACTTATTCTCCATCTATTTCATATTAATCGATATAAACACTTGCAGAAACTATCCTATTGCTAATTTTCCTGTAGATGCAAGGGGACTATGATAGGCTTTAAGCGATAGTCAAATCTTTTAAGAGCTGGTTGCTATGTGGAACATTTCATTCTCTTTGTATGCCCAGGACATAAAAAAACGAATAACGAACTTCCATTTGAGAAAAAGTATAGGTATTGGAAAATTCAAACAAATAACGAATATCTCGGAAATGGCTCACTCGACAAAAAATGTACATGACATAAATTGTGTGTTTTAACAAGAATTACATATTTTGCGCAGTAACATTTTGTGTATCTCTTACGGTTTACCAGTTATGCAAAAGTCATTCTGAATGAAGAGGAATTTTAGGGACATTCCCATAAAATTCAAGATATACATTTCATTTACCATGAAAATATATTAAACATATGATATTTTAATCAAAATCATTAGAGCCGTTTTTGAGAAAATCAAAAATCTCTAAAAATATTCCATGTAAAGGATACTCTGGGGTGGAGGAATTTTCTTGAAAATATATGTGTCGCATCTTTGAAAGATACTGAATCTAAATACCAAGTTTGGTATTTATATCTGACTTTTCGTTTTTGAGTTATGCTGTTACAGACACACCACGGGCAGGTTTCCAAAAAGCTTTATTTGGATTCAGGTGGCCTCAAAACATGTATTTCCAGTGAAATCTCGGTATGTGGAATGCAATGTTTCCCCTGCGTAGTAGAGAAAGTAAAAATGGATGACTATACACACCCACCTTAATATTTTCTAGCTATGCCACTGATAGAAACGCTATGAAATGGTACTGGGCATAAGAAGTATTGTAGCTCTTCCACATCAGAAGTTTTGATAAACTACGGGAAAGTATACATTTTTCATCTATTGGTCATCTAATGCTTCTGAGAAAGTGTGTTCCGTATCGATTGTTCAGGAACTTAATTCGTATTGCGTAACGTGGTTCCGACAAGAGGGCCGTCATTCCAAGGCATACCACGAAGGTCAGTTGCTCCAGAGATGATGGCCTGTTTGATTAATGAAATGACTGGAATTTCCAAGTAAATGAGCCGTGAGTCTGCTAACACTGGCAAAAACATCACCTCCTCTATGTAGCTCATTGTAAAACGAGAGAATTATGTTTCCTATTTAAATTGATGACAGCGATAGCAGAAATCTTCCTATACTCGCTGAGAGAAGCAGAAAAAACTGTGAACCACAACGAACACCTTCTATCGCATTACAATAACGCTTTATGCTGTAAATCTTGGTATTTTTACTGTAAAAAAATCTGATGTGTTACACTCACATACCTTTCTCTACTCTTGTACAAACTATTTTTACAAACGCTTATTCTCCTTCTACTTTATGTTAATCGAGATAAACATCTTTAAGCGATAGTCAAATCTTTTAAGTGCTGGTTGCTATGTGGAGCATTTTATTTTCCTTGCATGTCCAGGACATAAAAAAAAAGAATAACGAATTCCCATTTGAGAAAAAGTGGAAGTATTGGACAATTCAAACAAACAACAAGGAATATCTCGGAAATGCTTCACTTCACACAAAAAAGCGTACAGTTTAAATTGTGTGTTTTAACGAACTATACATTTTTGAGTAGAAAACGTTTGTCTATCTCTTACGGTTTACCAATTATGAAAAATCCATTCAGAAAGAAGAGAACCTTTGGGGACATTTTCAGAGAATTCAAGATATACATTTCATTTGCCATAAAAATATCTTAAATATATAATATTTAATAAAAATCGTTACAGCCATTTTTGAGAAAATCAAGATTTTCGAAAACTTTTCCATGTAAAGGGTAGTCTGGGTTGGGTGGATTTGCTTGAAAATCTTCGTGTCACATCTTTGAAAGATACTGAACCTAAATACCAAGTTTGTTATTTATCAGACGTTTTGTTTTTGAGTTATGCTGTTCACAGACACACACACGGACCTTTTTCAAAAAATTGTTTTTTACTTTGTTTACTACGTATAGCAAGTAGGGGAAGAATTGTATTCCACCCAAAAATTCGATACCGAGATTGCACCGGAAATATATCCTTTGAGGTCCCCTGAATCCAAAAAAAGCATTTTTGGAAACATGTCCGTGTGTGTGTGTCTGTCTGTGTATGTGTCTGTGAACAGCATAACTCAGAAACGAACAGTCGGGTAAACACCAAACTTGGTATTTAGGTTCAGTATCTTCCAGAGATGCGACGCGAAGGTTTTCAAGAAAATCCGCCCACCGCAGATTACATTTTTAGAAAATTTTAATTTTCTCAAAAATCGTTCTAACAACTTTGTTTAAAATATCATATATTTAAGATAATTTCATGATAAATGAAATGTATATCTCGAATTTTCTGGGAATGTCTCCAAAAGTATTCTTCATTCTGAACGACCTTTGCATAACTGGTAAACCATAAGAGATAGAGAAAATTTTACTACACAAAAATGTATATCGCGTTAAAATGCACAATTTATGTCATATACATTTTTTGTTGTTGAGTGAAACATTTTCGAGATATTGCTTGTTATTCCCTTAAATTTTCCAATACTTATACTTTTTCTCAAATTCGTTATTCATTTTGTTTTGTCCTGGTAATGCAAAGAGAATGGAATTCTCCACATAGCAACCACCTCTTAAAATATTTGGCTATCGCTGAAAGCCTACTAATCCCGCTTGCATCTACAAGAAAATTAGCAATAAGATTAACATCTCGATATCTCGATTAACATGAACCATATAGAGAATAAGCGTTTGTAAAAATAGTTTGTACAAGAGTAGAGAAAGTCATGTGAGTGTAACACATCAGATGTTTTTATTCAGGGTGGTTCAAAATATGTATTTCCAGTTAAATTTCGGTATCAAATTTTTGGGTGGAATGCAATACTTCCCCTACTTACTACATGCAGCAGGGAAAACAAAAATTCGAAATTGACTTCACCGGAAATGCATAGAAACGTTCATAAAGGCCGTACTAGGTATTCATGTTCAGACCTCTTCCAAGGATGCGACGCAAATATTTTTAAGAAAATTTTTCACACTCCAAACTAGCCTTTACATGAATAAATTTTCATAGTTTTTACTTTTTCAAAAACTTTATTTAACAATCTTTATTAAAAGGCCATATGTTTTAAGATATGTACCTGACAAAAAATCCTATGTGTAGCTTGACTTTCTCTGCTCACTTTTGCACACCATTCTTACAAACGCTCTTTTCTCTACCTACTTCATGTTAATCGAGATAAACAATTGTAGAAATTGTCTTATTTTATATTTCCTTGTAGATAAAACGGAATTAGGGGAATACGTCAGGCTTAAGCGATAATCAAATCTTTTAAGAGAGAGTAGCAGTGTAATTACTTTAAAATTCTGTTCTCTTCTTGATGACCAAGGAAAATGAAACAAAAAACAAACAAACAAAAACAAAACGAATTTCGACTTCCCATTTGAGGAAAGTTTACGAGGACGACACTGAATTTTTTTTTTGAAAAATCAAACAAGGATTAGTTTTGAAAAATTTAAATTATTTAATTGTTTTTCAAAATATTCGCTTTTAACATCAATCATTTTTGCATTCGATGAAAGCAGTCCTTAAAGCAATGATCCCACTCTTCCTGAGGCAGTTCAGAAACCAGGTTTTTATAATGTTCCACTGCTTCATCTGATGTTAAAAAGTGATTCACATATTTTATCTTTAATTTTTGCTAGGTCAGGGCTGTATGGTGGATGGACAATGGTGCTGACCTTTAGCACATCTACATAATTGGTTGTTAGTTTTGCTGTATGCAAGGTTGCGTTGTCATGTTGTAACATTATTTTTGTTTTGGTCGTTTTTCAGCAACTTTTTCAAAAATGTACGGTAAACGGACATTTGTGTACAAATGGCAGTACCTGTACGTCTATCTTCTAATGCTATAGTAGTAATATTGCCCGTTTTAGAAAAACAAACTAGCAACCATCTTCTTAACAGCACTGCGAATTCGTCAGACTTTTGTAGGCTCTTTTCGAAAGGCCGATTGAGTCGATTGACTTTTCTTTTCAAGTCCGTAACAATAAATCCAGATTCATCACCAGTAACGATTTTCCAATCCAGATTTGAAGTACCGCCTTGGAATGTTTCCAGAATTTTTCTGCACTAATCAATCCGTTGTTTTTGATCGGCCCTCAGTTTATGTGGAATTCATCGACAACAAAGTTTTCTGACATCTAACTGTTGATGTAAAATGTTTTGGATTTGACTCATACCAATGCACAATTCGCCCGAATAAATGCATAAGACATCCGTCGATTTTCTTCAAGAATTGCTCCAACAGCGGCAATATTTTCATCAGTAGCAGCAGTTCTAGGGCATCCTTCACGAAATTCATCACTAATAAAATACCAATCTCTCTTGAATTCACTGTACTAATTACAAATTGTTGCCTTAGATAAGGATTCTTCACCAAATGCATTTCTAAGCCGATCTTCACATTGTTTAGGCGTTTATGACGGTTTAAAATCGTAAAAAAGTACCAGCCCGGAGATGTTCTGTAACGAAATTCATTTTTGGGTGAACACAACATCTTTAAAGATGATAATTAACAAAATACTAGAGCAAATCGGACAGACGACATGGCAATCAACTCGCTAAACATTAAAAGTAGCTGTCGAATATGAAAAAATTCATGGTTTTACTTTTTTATTGTTATTGTATAAATTAATTATACTTTTAATAGACCTTAGGCTGGTCTTGGCAATTTTTACTTTCTCTACTACGTATAGTAAGTAGGGGAAAAATTGTATTCCACCCAAAATTTCGATACCGAGAGTTCACCGGAAATACATGTTTTGAGACCCCCTGAATCCAATAAAAAGTATTTTTGGAAACATGTCCGTGTGTGTGACTGTGTGTCTGTCTGTGTGTGTCTGTGAACAGCATAACTCAGAAACGAACAGTCGGATAAACACCAAAGTTGGTGTTTGGGTTCAGTATCTTCCAAGGATGCGACACGAAGGTTTTTAAGAAAATCCCCCCACTCCAGAGTACCCTTTACATGGAAGATTTTTCGAAAATTTGAATTTTCTCAAAAATGGCTCCAACGATTTTGATTAAAATATCATATGTTTAAGATATTTTCATGACAAATGAAATGTATATCTTGAATTTTCTGGGAATGTCTCCAAAAGTATTCTTCATTGTGAACGACTTTTGCATAACTGGTAAACCATAAGAGATAGACAAAATTTTACTACACAGAAAATGTAGATCGCGTTAAAATACACAATTTATGTCATATACATTTTTGTTGTTGAGTGAACCATTTTCGAAATATTACTTGTTATTCCCTTAAATTTTTCAATACTTATTTTCTCAAATGGGAATTCGTTATCCATTTTTTTGTCTTGGATATGCAAAGAGTATTAATCTGTGGGAAAGGGAATGGTGCTGCACCTAGCAACCAGCTATTTAGAGATATGTATGTGCTCAAAGGTTACTGTATTTCCAAATTGCCCTTGTAAATATATATTCCCCTTACATCTACAAGAAAATTAGCAATAAGATAGAGTCTGCAAATGTTTATCTCGATTAACATGAAGCATATGGAGAATAAGCGTTTGTAAAAATAGTTTGTACAAGAGTAGAGAAAGTCATGTGAGTGTAACACATCAGATTTTTTTGTCTTGGATATGCAAAGAGTATTAATCTGCGGCAATGGGAATGGTGATGCATCTAAAAACCAGCTATTAAGAGATATGCGTGTGCTTAAAGGCTACTGCATTTCTATATTGCCCTTGTAAATATATATTCCCCTTACATCTACAAGAAAATTATCAATAAGATGGAGTCTGCAAATGTTTATCTCGATTAACATGAAGTAGATGGAGAATAAGCGTTTGTAAAAATAGTTTGTACAAGAGTAGAGAAAGTCATGTGAGTGTAACACATCAGATTTTTTTAGTCGTCTTTCTGTATCCTGGCATTTATTTTAAGGCATTCAGGGGAACTCAAAACATGTATGTACTGTGAAATCTCGTGTATCGAGTTTTTGGATCGAATGCAATACCTTCTTTACCTACTATGTACGTGGTACAGAAAGTAAAAGGGAGTAGTTTTTGTTTTGTTGGTGTTAATCCACAGAAAACTTCAGTAAAGTTATCGCTTAATTATTTTCTTCCACTGTTTGCGTTAGTATGGGCGTCATCGCAAGATTTTCCCGTAAAATACGAGATGGATGGTCACTTAAGGATATGCGAATGAAATCACTCGTGTACTTCTAGGAATTGAGTTATGGTGCTCTTAAAACTGTTCCATTTGCATATTTGATTATATATAAGGAATTTCTGTTCTGTGATTTATATCTCCTCCTACGTGGCTGCTTGTTTCTGGAAGCATGCTTGACTAATGCATTCGTCAGTTATCTTGTAATATCAAGATCTTGTACACTGAAAGCGGAAATAAGGGTTATCGAAGGAAAATGTTACTGATATTCTCATAACATGCAAAATAGGAAACTGGAAGTAGTTCTTCATGCTGCAAGGCCATGTTGCAACATAAGAACAGGTTTCAGATTATCTGATACATTTCAAGACATTACAATGTGCTGTAGTTACTGAGAGAGAAACAGAAGAAACTGCAGCTCGTATCAAAACTATTAAAACACCCGTCATAGGTATAGGTTACACAGCTAAGGGGGCCATCTCGTGCACTGCGACCTATTGTGGCTACCACCCCCGCAGGAGAAAGTGATGAAGTGAAGGAACCAAGGAAGGCTACAGTCCACAGGCAGACAGGCCACAGAGACGCGCGGGAATCCCTATCGGTTCCAGGCTCGAAGACCCGTTCCATTGCTGGAACTGTCTACAGAGGGTGAGGCATTCGCCTACCGACCCGGGAAAACTACGAAGAACCCAAGACCAGAGTAGACGGTCGACGGGGATCGAAGCCGGGATCTCCCGAATGCGAGTCATATGTTTGCAAATTTCTATCATTTGTTAATCGTTTTTGGTGACTGTACAGGCCTATAGTTTTTAATTTATTACTTTATATTCACGTTTCACTGAACGGGATGACTCAGGCGGTAACGTCTGTGGTAGCCCCATTCGGGAGGTCCCGGGTTCAAACCTCCGGGGCCGACCAATTTGACCGAAGGTTTTTTCGCGGTTTTCCTGTCGTAGGCGAATGCTGCGTTGGATAATTTGATCTACGAATTTTCCTATAATCCCTTTCATCACTACCTTTCATTTCCTTCTTCTTCGCCGCCATAACAGGTGAAGTAGATATTGTCTTTACGTTGTTTACTAGCCTCACGCTTGGGAAGCCAATTTGAGAAAGTGTATGTTTTGTTGTAAGAGTTTGCACCACGCTTTGGACGTCAATTTGAAGGAGATTGTTTGTTACATAATATGCTGCTACGTATGAAAAGCCGATTTGAAGTTGTATTTTTGTTGTTATGCTCCAAGTTTTAAAAAAAATATTAACTTTTTTATTAAACTGCTTCTATAGATATTATTTATGTTTATGTTTGCCTCAGCTGCGTCAGTGTTACTTTAGATACACGCTTCTCTTAATCAGGGCGTGGTGCGACACGAATGTAGGCTTACACAGATTTTAAGTTTTAATTCACTTCTTTTTATTAATCCTTGACACAAATTAAATAACACTTCACTGATATTAAGAGCTGTGAGATTCTTTAATTTAATACTTGCAGTTTTTATCGCGTATACTTATTTTTCGTTTCACACGAATACGTAATATTTCTCTAATTAACACATATTTCATCCGGTTACTATCAAGGTCTGCAGGCAACTGAACATATTTCAACCGTCCAAACCTGTAAACTTCTGTATTTCAAGTCTCTGATTGGCTAAACCTAGTCCAATAGAATACCTGCATTTTACTAAAGCTTTTTTCTGGCTGTTGATTGGCTATTTTTTTAAACTGTCACAAAATTTACATTATCGTTGCTCTAATCATGACTAGTAACATTTAAACTCCCAAACTCATTATTGCCTCAAAGTTACCTCATTGTTAGCAACCTTAAACTTATTATTCTCACAGCTCTTACATTATTAAACATGTTTACAATAATATAAGCATATGCAATGACTGTTACATACATTTTAGAAATTATTACATACATATTGCTTCAAGGCGGGCTGTTATTGAATTTACATATTATATAATTTAATTGAAATTATTCAAGACTTAAAAATACTGCCTCACAGGCATTGGGCTGATCACATATCCTGAATATGCTATGATCCAGAGTTTGCTTGCTCCTCGACAGACTACTGACACAAGGCATTGGCCTGTAAGTCCTAGGGGTTTAAGTCTTCAAAGAGGAGGATAATCTGTTAATAAAGAAGATTCATTTTTCACAAAAACTATTAGTTGCACTAGCTTGAAGGTTTTTACTTTCCCTACTACTTAGCTACAGTACTAATAGTAGTATAGTCTAATTCCATACAGAAATTTCATCGGAAGTATTACTTTTAAGGCTATCTGTAAAAAAAACAACATATAAAGCATTTTCGAAAAGCATTCCCTGAACTATCCTTTATATGGAAAAGCTTTTGCCATTTTTTATTTTTACTTTCTCTACTACGTATAGTAAGTAGGGGAAGTATTGCATTCCACCCAAAAACTCGATACCGAGATTTCACCGGAAATACATGTTTTGAGACCTCCTGAATCCAAAAAAAGCATTTTTGGAAACATGTCCGTGTGTGTGTCTGTGTGTGTGTCTGTGTGTCTGTGTGTGTGTGTGTGTGTGTGTGTGTGTGTGTCTGTGAACAGCATAACTCAAAAACGAACAGTCGGATAAGCACCAAACTTGGTATTTAGGTTCAGTATCTTCCAGAGATGCGACACGAAGGTTTTCAAGAAAATCCCCCCACCCCAGACTACCCTTTACATGGAACATTTTTCGAAAATTTTAATTTTCTCAAAAATGGCTCTAACGATTTTGATGAAAATATCATATGTTTAAGACAATGTCATGGGAAATGAAATGTATATCTCGAATTTTCTGGGAATGTCCCCAAAAGTATTCTTCATTGTGAACGACTTTAGTATAACTGGTAAACCGTAAGATATAGACAGAATTTTACTACACAAAAAATGTAGATCGCGTTAAAATACACAACTTATGTCATATACATTTCTTTTGTTGAGTGAACCGTTTTCGAGATATTGCTTGTTATTTGCTTAAATTTTCCAATACTTATACTTTTTCTCAAATTCGTTATTCATATTTTTTATGTCCTGGACATGCAAAGAGAATGAAATGCGCCACATAGCAACCAGCGTTAAAATATTTGACTATCGCTTAAAAGCTACCATATTCCCCTTGCATCTACAAGACAATGCAAGCATTGACATCTCGATATCTCGATTAACATGAAGCATATGGAGAATAGGCGTTTGTAAAATTAGATTGTACAAGAGTAGAGAAAGTCATGTGAGTGTAACACATCAGATTTTTTTAAATGTGGCTCTAACGATTTTTATTAAAATACGTTTGTTAAACGTATTTTCATTGCAATTAAAATGCATATCTTGATTGTAGTCCCCTTCATTCTGAATGACTTCTATATTATTTGTAAACCGTAAGAGATGGACAAAACCTTACTGGACCAAAAAATGTAGATCTTGTTAAAGTACACAATCAAAATCAAATAAAATATTTGTAGGTTAACCCTTTCCGAGATACTCTTTGCTGATTTGACTTTTCAAACACTTACGTTTTCCTGTGATCGTGCAAGGACAACGGAATTTCAAAGCGATCCGCTTCTTAAAAGTATGACTATCGATTACAGTTCTATATACTTCTTAAACGTAAACGTGTAATGAAAGTTTATCTAGCTTAATAAGTAATGACAACGCTAATGATGAGGTAACAGAGGGGACACCTAGCACGTCGACCCCAATGGATCTTTTGTGCATACGCCCCCGGGAGGAACCAATGAGGCGAGGTAACCTTAAGAAACATAAAGGTTGCTTAGCGAGGCCGGCGCAAGTCACCAGGGACGAGCACAGTTCCATATGCAAATGAAATGTATATCTTGAATTTTCTGGGAGTGTCCGCAAAAGTCTTAATTCTGAATGATTTTCGCATAACTGGTAAACCGTAAGAGATAGACAAAATTTTGCTACACAAAAAAGTATGGGTATCATTAAAACATACAATTTATGCCATATACCTTTTTTTTCGTGGAGTGAACCATTTCCAAGATATTCCTTGTTATTTGTTTGAATTGTCCAATACACTTTTTCTCACATGGGAATTCGTTATTCATTTTATACTTTCCCTACTACGTATAGTAAGTAAGGTAAGTATTGTATTCCACCCAAAAATTCAATACCGAGATTTCACCGGAAATACATGTTTTAAGACCCCCTGAATCCAAAAAAAGCATTTTTGGAAACATGTCCGTGTGTGTGTCTGTGTGTCTGTCTGTGAACAGCATAACTCAAAAACGAACAGTCGGATAAGCACCAAACTTGGTATTTAGGTTCAGTATTTTCCACAGATGCCACATGAAGGTTTTCAAGAAAATCCCCCACTCCAGACTACCCTTTACATGGAACATTTTTCGAAAAATTTTAATTTTCTCAAAAATGGCTCTAACGATTTTGATTAAAATATCATATGTTTAAGATATTGTCATGACAAATGAAATGCATATCTCGAATTTTCTGGGAATGTCTCCAAAAGTATTCTTCATTGTGAACGACTTTTGCATCACTGGTAAACCATAAGAGATAGACACAATTTTACTACACAAAAAATGTAGAACGCCCTAAAATACATAATTTATGTCATATACATTTTTTTGTTATGTGCACAGTTTTCGAGATATTGCTTGTTATTCCCTTAAATTTTCCAATACTTATACTTTTTCTCAAATTCGTTATTCATTTTTACTTTCTCTACTACGTATAGTAAGTAGGGGAAGTATTGCATTCCACCCAAAAATTCGATACCGAGGTTTCACCGGAAATACATGTTTTGAGACTCCCTGAATCCAAAAAAAGCATTTTTGGAAACATGTCCGTATGTGTGTCTGTCTGTGTGTCTGTGTGTCTGTGTGTCTGTGTGTCTGTGAACAGCATAACTCAAAAACGAAGAGTCGGATAAACGCCAAACTTGGTATTTAGGTTCAGTATCTTTCAGAGATGCGACACGAAGGTTTTCAAGAAAATCCCCCCACCCCAGACTACCCTTTACATGGAACATTTTTCGAAAATTTTAATTTTCTCAAAAACGGCTCTAACGATTTTGATTAAAATATCATATGTTTAAGATATTGTCATGACAAATAAAATGTATATCTCGAATTTTCTGGGAATGTCTCCAAAAGTATTCTTCATTGTGAACGACTTTTCCATAACCGGTAAACCATAAGAGATAGACAAAATTTTACTACACGAAAAATGTAGATCGCGTTAAAATACACAACTTATGTCATATACATTTCTTCTGTTGAGTGAACCGTTTTCGAGATATTGCTTGTTATTTCCTTAAATTTTCCAATACTTTTACTTTTTCTCAAATACGTTATTCATTTTTACTTTCTCTACTACGTATAGTAAGTAGGGGAAGTATTGCATTCCACCCAAAAATTCGATACCGAGATTTCACCGGAAATACATGTTTTGAGACCTCGTGAATCCAAAAAAAGCATTTTTGGAAACATGTCCGTGTGTGTGTCTGTGTGTGTGTCTGTGTGTCTGTGTGTGTGTGTGTCTGTGTGTGTGTCTGTGAACAGCATAACTCAAAAACTAACAGTCGGATAAACACCAAACTTGGTATTTACGTTCAGTATCTTCCAGAGATGCGACAGGAAGATTTTTAAGAAAATCCCCCCACCCCAGACTACCCTTTACATGGAACATTTTTCGAAAATTTTAATTTTCTCAAAAATGGCTCTAACGATTTTGATGAAAGTATCATATGTTTAAGATAATGTCATGAGAAATGAAATGTATATCTCGAAATTTCTGGGAATGTCTCCAAAAGTATTCTTCTTTATGAACGACTTTTGCATAACTGGTAAACCATAAGAGATAGACAAAATTGTACTACACAAAAAATGTAGATCGCGTTAAAATACACAACTTATATCATATACATTTTTTTTGTTGAGTGAACCGTTTTCGAGATATTGCTTGTTATTTCCTTAAATTTTCCAATACTTATACTTTTTCTCAAATTCGTTATTCATTTTTTTATGTCCTGGACATGCAAAGAGAATGGAATGCGCCACATAGCAACCAGCGATAAAATATTTGACTATCGCTTAAAAGCTACCATATTCCCCTTGCATCTACAAGAAAATTACAAATAAGATTGACATCTCGATATCTCGATTAATATGAAACATATGGAGAATAGGCGTTTGTAAAAATAGATTGTACAAGAGTAGGGAAAGTCATGTGAGTGTAACACATCAGATTTTTTTTATGTCCTGACATGCAAAGAGAATGGAATGCGCCACATAGCAACCAGCGTTAAAATATTTGACTATCGCTTAAAAGCTACCATATTCCCCTTGCATCTACAAGAAAATTACCAATAAGATTGACATCTTGATATCTCGATTAACATGAAGCATATGGAGAATAAGCGTTTGTAAAATTAGATTGTACAAGAGTAGAGAAAGTCATGTGAGTGTAACACATCAGATTTTTTTATGTCCTGGACATGCAAAGAGAATGGAATGCGCCACATAGCAACCAGCGTTAAAATATTTGACTATCGCTTAAAAACTACCATATTCCCCTTGCATCTACAAGAAAATTAGCAATAAAATTGACATCTCGATATCTCGATTAACATGAAGCATATGGAGAATAGGCGTTTATAAAAATAGTTTTTACAAGAGTAGAAAAAGTCCTGTGAGTACAACATAACAGATTTTTTATTTTCTATGTTGTTACGTTAATCTTGAGGTCTCTATGTATGTGGTGATTGCGAACGTACCATGGTGCATTGACTACTGTTAAAACTTTATTTTGAAGCGTTTGTATTGGTCAATTTGGTAGAGCACCAGAGCTGTATCCCATAAGTTTAAACCTGCTTATATATCACTACTTTTTTATGTACATCAAGTTCTCAATTTCTCGCAATGAGCCAATAAAGTTCCTTATATTTAATGTTGAACTCTTTTCTTTTAGTTTCAACTTTGTTTCATACCTAAATATTTTATTCTTTGTACTTGTGGAATTATTTTATTATTTATTTTCATTGAGGGTGTCTTTATTTTCTTATTTATAAAATTAATATGTACATATTTAGAGTCGTTTAGCTTAACACGCCAGTTCTTTGTCCATCTGTTGACTTTATTTACAGCTATTTGTTTGTAGACTCCTCTGTTGTACCTCCTACTATCATTATTCCTGTATCATCGGAAAAAGTAGCCATAGTTGCATCACTTTCTTTGGGGATATCCCTAGTTAATAAAACGTACAAAACTGGACCTAGTACACTTCCTTGAGGTACTCCAGCAGCTATATTCTTCAGGCTAGAGTATTCGCTCTACTAAAAGTGATCCATAAACACTTGTCACCAGTCACGTATGCACGATACAGAACAGGTTCCGTGCCACGCCACGTGTTACTCAACACGGAAGACAACGGAGCTAACTGGTGCATCCCCTGTACTGCCCACATATTTCAACACAGTTCCCTTTCACTGCATTCGGTGACTCAAGAAAGAATTCCTATACACCTTAACAAATCGGAATTGTTTCATTCAAACCACTTCTACCTACTCGTTAATACAGCTAAACCTTAAGTATAAGAAACTTACTGCAGGTTAAAGTACAGTCAAATGTTTAAAAAGCGGGTCGTTATGTGATGGCTTTGAAAGTCGATGCCCCTAGCACGACCATGAGAACAAACGAATAGCGATTTACTACTTGAAACATCTGATGTGTTACATTCATATGACTTTCTCTACCCACTATTCTACAAACAATTATTTAAAAAAAAAACCTTGTTCTTCTACCTGCTTTACGATAATCCAGACAAAGGGAATGCTATAGGTTTTTAAAAAGAAGATCACTATGTGATGCCTTTGAAATTCCGCACTGTTTACATGCCCTCCCACAAACAAACAAATAGCGATTTAACTGTAGGAAGATGTATAAGCACTTAACAATTCAAACCAATAATAAAGAACATCTCAGAAATGGTTAATGCCAGAAAAAAATTATTTGATATAAATTGTGTGATCAACGAGATCCATAATTATTGTGTAGTAAGATTTTGTCCATCTTACGGTTTACCAATTATACGAAGTCATTGAGAATAAAGAAAACTACACAGGTTATTTCCAGAAAACTCAAGATATACATTTTATTTATAATTCAGATATGTTTGGTATTTAAACCATAATGGTTAGGGCTATACAATAAAATTAAAAAAAATCTGATGTGTTACACTCATATGACTTTCTCTAATCTTGTACAAACTATTTTTACAAACTCTTATTCTTCATCTCTTTCATATTAATCGAGATAAACATTTGCAGAAACGATCTTTTGACATGCAAAGAGAATTACATTTTACACATAGCGACCAGTTCTAAAAATATTTGACTATCGCTTAAGGCGTACTATGTTCCCCTTGTTTTGTAATTGCAAGGGTGATATAGAAATACAGTAGCCTTTAAGCACATACATATCTCTTAATAGCCGGTTGCTAGGTGCAGCACCATTCCCTTTGCCACAGATTAATACTCTCTGCATATCCAAGACAAAAAAATGAATAACGAATTCCCATTTGAGAAAATAAGTATTGAAAAATTTAAGGGAATAGCAAGCAATATCTCGAAAATGGTTCACTCAACAAAAAATGTATATGACATAAATTGTGTATTTTAGCGCGATCTCCATTTTTTGTGTATTAAAATTTTGTCTATCTCTTATGGTTTAGCATTTATGCAAAAGTCATTCAAAATGAAGAATACTTTTGGAGACATTACCAGAAAATTTGAGATATACATTTCATTTGTCATGAAAATATTTTGAACATATGACATTTTAATCAAAATCGTTAGAGCCATTTTTGAGAAAATTAAAATTTTCGAAAAATGTTTCATGTAAAGGGTAATCTAGGGTGGGGGGGATTTTCTTGAAAACCTTCGTGTCGCATCTCTGGAAGATACTGAACCTAAATACCAAGTTTGTTTGTTTCTGAGTTATGCTGTTCACAGACAGACAGACAGACAGACAGACACAGACACAGACACACACACGGTCATGTTTCCCAAAATGCTTTTTTTGGATTTAGGGGGTCTCAAAACATATATTTCCGGTGAAATATCGGTATCGAATTTTTGGGTGAAACACAAATATTCGATACCGAGATTTCGCCGGGAATATATGTTTTGAGATCCCCTGAATAAAAAAAAACATTTTTGGAAACATGTCCGTGTGTGTCTGTGTGTGTGTCTGTGAACAGCATGACTCAAAAACGAACAGTCGGATAAACACCAAACTTAGTATTGAGGTTCAGTATCTTCCAAAGATGCGACATAAGGTTTTCAAGTAAATCCCCCATCTCAGATTACTCTTTACATGGAACATTTTTCGAAAATTTTAATTTTCTCAAAAATGGCTCAATCTGTGAAAATTGTGAAAATTTTTTGTGAAAAATACTATGTTTAAGATATTTTCATGAGAAATGAAATGTATATCTCGAATTTTCTGGGAATGTCTCCAAAAGTATTCTTCATTGTGAACGACTTTTGCATAACTGGTAAACCACAAGAGACAGACAAAATTTTACTACACAAACAATGTAGATCGCGTTAAAATACACAATTTATGTCATATACATTTTTTTGTTGAGTGAACTATTTTCGAGATATTGCTTGTTATTCCCTTAAATTTTGCAATATACTTTTTCTCAAATGGAAATTCGTTATTCATTTTTATATGTCATGGACATGCAAAGAGAGTGGAATGCTTCACATAGCAACCAGCTCTTAAAATATTTGACTATCACTTAAAGTCTACCAATTCCCCTTGCATCTACAAGAAAATTAGCAATAAGATTAACATCTCGATATCTCGACTAACATGAAGCATTTGGAGAATAAGCGTTTGTAAAAATAGTTTGTACAGGAGTAGAGAAAGTCATGTGAGTGTAACACATTATATTGTTTCGTTATGGTGTTCTCCCCCTCTCTCTCTCTCTCTCTCTCTCTCTCTCAACACACACACACACAAACTACTTATGTTATTTAGGAAGCCTCAAAACGTGTATTTGCTTGAAACCTTGGTATCGAAATTCTGAATGGAATGCAACACTTGCACTGCTTACTATAGGTAAGTAAAGTCCTCTCATTCTGAATGACTTTTGTAGGAGCAAAAGGTATACACTATTTACTTTTGTTAAACCGTAAGGGATAGACATGATCTTACCACACAATTTATGTCAAATAATTTTTTGTGGTGTTAATCATTTCGGAGATATGCTTTCTTATTGGTTTAAATTTTAAAATACTTACCCTTTTTACTTGTACTACATACAGTAAGTAGTGGAAATATTGCATTCCACCCAAAAACTCGATACCGAGATTTCACCGAAACACATATTTTGAGACCCCCTGAATCCAAATAAATTGTCTTGGAAACATTTCCGTATGTGACTATGAACAGCATAACTCAAAAACGAAAACTGTGTAAATACCAAACTTGGTATTTAAGCTCAATATCTCCGAAGGATGCGACACCAAGATTGTCAAAAAAATCCACCACCCCAACTACCCTTTACATGCAACATCTTTCGAAACTTTTTATTTTCTAAAAATGGCTTAACGATTTTGATAGAAATACCACATATTAAAGACATTTACATGACAAATAAAATGTATATCTTGAATTTTCTGGGAACAGCCTTTGAAGTC
The DNA here is from genome assembly GCA_030765065.1 of Deroplatys truncata. NCBI lineage: Eukaryota > Metazoa > Arthropoda > Insecta > Mantodea > Mantidae > Deroplatys > Deroplatys truncata. The sequence continues at coordinate 167,517,881 of CM060988.1, read as the reverse complement.
CTTTTCATTTGTAAGTCATTTTGTGTAGTATAATTGGTAAACGATAAGCTATAGACGAAAACGTACCATATGGATCTCTTTAAAACACACAATTTGCTTAAAATAAGTTTTTCTATAGCATAAACCATTTCTAAGATATCCGTTATTAGAGCGTCAAATTGATCAATACTTGTGATTTTTTTAAAATCTCGTCGATTTTCAGTTGTTTCTCGCGATGTCATGGAAGCATTATGGAATTTCAAGGCAGGGTATAGAGACCAGCTCTTAAACATTTGACTATCGCTGTTCCCTATGTATCTATAACGAAATGTATAATGCAGCTATTTATGCAAAGGTTTGTTTAGGTTAAAATGTAGTAGATAGAACAATAAGCTTTAGTAAGAATAGTTTTTATACCCACTAATAAAGACAGAGGGTAGAGAAAGTCATGTGTATGTAGCATATCAGATTTCTTTCTCACATTCTGTGCTTCACATGAAGACCCCACACCCTAGAAAAATTTGTGCCTACTCCTCTAGCTAATGAGCAGAGAAGGTCGACTGTTTTACTAAACAAAGTTGCAATGAATGGTCTGTTTTTAGTTACATAACCTTACTTTAGCTATATTCAAGGTCTACACCTGAGTGTTTCAATTAGTGAAAGCTGGTTTAAGTGAGGTCGAACTAAGGCGGTATTTCCCACAGGCTGCAACAAACATACACAAAAAGATCATGACAAGTGTTTTCCTTGAACTTGCGTGTCGCTGAAGACTTCGAGATGAACCTCCAATTTGTATACGTCATCCTCGTAGACAAAACATACACTCTGCTCTCAAGCCTCTTCACCTCTCAAAGACGAAGAACCTGATTATGGAATTCAAAAGTCTATGTGTGCTAGTTACAAGTGTCTCCAAAAAAGCATTCCTCTCCATTTTAAAAATCTGATGTGTTACACTCACATGACTTTCTCCACTCTTGTACAAACTATATATATTTTGAGACACCCTGAATCCAAAAAAAAAAAAAACATTTTTGGAAACATGTCCGTGTGTGTATGTGTGTGACTGTGTGTGTGTGTGTGTGTGTGTGTCTGTGAACAGAATAATTCAGAAACGAACAGTCGGATAAACACCAAACTTTGGTATTTAGGTTCAGTATCATCCAGAGATGCGACACGAGGGTTTTCAAGAAAATTCCCCCACCCCAGATTAGCCTTTACATGGAACATTTTTCAAAAATTTTAATTTTCTCAAAAATGGCTCTAACGATTTTGATTAAAATATCATACGTTTAAGATATTTTTATGACAAATGAAATCTATATCTCGAATTTTCTAGGAATGTCGCCAAAAGTATTCTTCCTTCTGAACGACTTTTGCATAACTGGTAAACCATAAGAGACAGACAAAATTTTACTACACAAAAAATGTAGATCGCGTTCAAATACACAATTTATGTCATATACATTTTTTGTTGTTGAGTGAACCATTTTCGAGATATTGCTTGTTATTTCCTTAAATTTTCCAATACTTATACTTTTTCTCAAATGGAAATTCCTTATTCAGTTTTTTTTGGTCCTGAACATGCAAAGAGAATGGAATACTCCACATAGCAACCAGCTCTTAAAATATTTGACTATCGCTTAAAGTCTACCATATTCCCCTTGCATCTACAAGAAAATTAGCAATAAGATTAACATCTCGATTAACATGAAGCATATGGAGAATAAGCGTTTGTAAAAATAGTTTGTTCAAGAGTACAGAAAGTCATGTGAGTATAACACATCAGATTTTTGTGTAGTACACCTTTGTCTGTCGCTTAACGTTTCTCAGTTATATAGGATCATACAAAATTCTTTCCTAATGTCAGAGGACTTCACAGGCTATTGCCAGAAAATTCAAGATACACATTTTATTTGTCATGTAAATATATTTAATATAGTAATTTAATCAAAATTGTTAGAGCCATTTTTAGAAAATAAAAAATTTCGTAAAATATTTCATGTAAAGGGTAGTTTAGGGAGGGGAAGTTTCTTGAAAATATTCGTATTGCATCTTTCAAAGATACCGAACTTAAACACAAAGTTTGGGTTTTATCCGACTTTTCGTTTTTGAGTTAATCTATATGCTGTTCATAGATACACATGCACAAGGAAAGTTTTCTAAAAACTTTTTTGGGGGCTCAGGGGGGTTACAAAGCATATATTTCCGGTGAAATCTCGACATCGATTTTTTGCGCGTAATACAATACTACCTCTACTTACGGAAAGCAAAAATATAATGTGTTATAGTTTTTCTACTCACTCTTCTACAAAATATTTTCTTGTTAATCGAGATAACTTTTATTTCACATTTGGTTGAAGGTATAAGAAGTTTAAGGTAGGCTAAAGGGACAAGTTTCATGAGTTTTAGGTTATACAACGAAGGGGGATACCTCGCGTACTGCGACCTACATTCTGGCTATCACACACAGGAGGAAGATATGAAGTGAAGGAACCATAGGAGGCTACAGGCCACAGACACGCGGTGAAGTCCCTAAACATCCCAAGCTCGCCATCTGCCCGTCACCGCCATACGCCACAAATCTATAAGCACACCTGTAAGACGAGAAGGAAGTGGGATGAAAGAGAAATTATGAAAAGGAAATCGTGGTAGATGAGAAATCAATCCAGCATTCACCTACCGACCAGGGAAAACCGCGAAATACAAAAGGCTAGGATAGATCGGTCGACTGGAATCGAACCCGGGACCTCCCAAATACGAATCTCACACAATAGACTAAAGCGATAGCCGGATTTTTAAAATGTGGCCACAAGAAAAAACAAATTGCGACTTACCACTTGAAAAAAACTGATGTGTTACACTCACATGACTTTCCCTACTCTTGTACAAAATATTTTTACAAACGCTCATTCTCCATATGTTAATCTTATCGCTAATTTCATGTAGATGCAAGGGGAATATGGTAGTATTTAAGCGATAGTCAAATATTTTAAGAGCTGGTTGCTATGTGTAGTATTCCATTCTCTTTGCATGTCCAGGACATAAAAAAAATGAAAAACGAATTCCCATTTGAGAAAACGTATAAAGTATTGGAAAATCTAAGGGAATAACAAGCAATATTTCGAAAATGGTTCACTCAACAAAAAAAAATATATGGCATAAATTGTGTATTTTAACGCGATCTACATTTGTTGTGTAGTAAAATTTTGTCTCTTACGGTTTACCAGTTGTGCAAAATTCGTTCACAATGAAGAATACTTTTGGAGACATTCCCAGAAAATTCAAGATATACATTTTATTTGTCATGAAAATATCTTATATATACGATATTTTAATCAAAATCGTTAGGACCATTTTTTTAAAAATTAAAATTTTCGAGAAATGTTCCATGTAAAGTGTAATCTGGGGTGGCGGAAGTTTCTTGAAAACCTTCGTGTCGCATCTCTGGAAGATACTGAACCTAAATACCAAGTTTGGTGTTTATCCGACTGTTCGTTTCTGAGTAATGCTGTTCACAGTCAGACAGACACACGGACATGTTTCCAAAAATGCTTTACATGCATTCAGTGCACCTCAAAACATGTATTTCTGGTGAAATCTCGGTATCGAATTTTTGGGTGGAATGAAATTCTTCCAGAGAAAGTAAAAGCAAGAGTATTTCACCATTCATACCAATAAGAAAGAATATATTCAGTTGCCGCTTAGCTCTGGCTGTAGAACACCTGCCTGCTGTCCCGGGTTCGATTCCCGGCTGGGGGGTGGAATTTTTCTTTAGCCAAGATTATTTTCTATCCTTCCCAGAGTCTGGAAGTATGATTGAGAGTGTGAATGTGCGTGTGTGATCTAATGATTAAAACCCAAAAAGTGCAAGAAACCCAACGACAAGAGAATACGAGTTAACACCATTCCAATAGGCTTTAAGTTCCAAAGGAAAGGCTGTCGATAAGACCAATGGAGTTAAAGGCGGAGTACACATGGAACTAAAAAAAAGAATATATCCAAAACGGTTAACAACATAAAAAATTATTTGGTGTAAATCGTGTGTTGTAAATTTTTTTACTGTGAACGTTTGTGTATCTATTTTAGTTTGCTAATTAAGTCATTTAAAACTAAGAGGACTACACAGGCTATTCCGAGAAAACTGAAAATATTCATTTTATTTTTTATGTAAATATCTTAAACTTATGGTGTTTTAAACAGAATAGTTGTTTTTGAAAAAAATCAAAGATATAGAATGACTATCGTGTATAGGATAGTTTGGAGTGGGGGATATTCTTTAAAATCTCCATGCCGCACGTTTGGAAGATACGAAACTTAAATATCAAGTCTGGTATTTATCAAACATTTCATCTATGCTCTTCACAGACACGCAAACACAAATTATAATATAAGAATCAAATGGATATTCCTGAAGCCAATAAGACAGTGATGTTAAGAACAAAAACTTGAAAAGGATTAAGAGGGATTAAAATTAAAGAGGATAATAAAACCTATGATATCCTTAAATCTAAAATAAGGGTGAAAACGAATTTTGTCAATGTGTCTATACACTCCTTAAGGTTATTAACAAAATAAACCAGAAGGACATAAACTACGAGCAATTATTAAAACGAAAGTTCTCATACACACACAAACACAGATCTTTTTCTAGAAATGCTTTTTACTTTCTCTACCACGCAGATAGAATGTAGATAAGGTATTATATTCCATCCAAAAGTTCGATACCGAGATTTCACTAGAAATACATGTTTTGAGGTCCCCTGAATAAAAAAACATTTTTGAAAACATGTCCCTGTGTGCGTCTGTCTGTGACCAGCATAACTCAAAAAACAAACAGTTGGATAAATATCTAACTTGGTATTTGAGTTTAGTATCTTCCAAGAATACGACACGAAGATTTTCTTGAAAATCCCCTCACCCCAGACTACCCTTTACATGGAACACTTTTCGAAAATTTTGATTTTCTGAAAATGGCTTCAACGATTTTGATTAAAATATATGTTTAAGATATTTTCATGGCAAATGAGATGTATATCTTGAATATTTTGGGATTCTGAATTACCTTCGTATAACTGGTAAACAGTAAGAGATAGAAAAAACATTTACTACACAAAAAATGTAGATCCCGTTAAAACAACTACTTAAATCACATACATGTTTTTGTTTTTGTTCAGTGAATGATTTCCGAGATATTCTTTCTCATTTGTTTGAATTTCCCAATACTTTTTCTCAAAAGGGAATACGTTATTTTTTATTTTTTAATGCCCTGGACACACAAAGAGAATGGAATGCTCTACATAGCTACCAGCTCTTCAAAGATTTGACTATCGCTTAAAGCCTACCATATTAGCCTCGCACATACAAGAAAATTAGCAATCTCGATTAACATGAAATCGATGGAGAATAAGCGTTTGTAAAAATAGTTTTTACAAGAGTAGAGAAAGCCATGTGAGTCAACACATCAAAGTTTTAGAAAAAGTTCTGTGTGTGCAACTTTGAACAGCATAACTCAAAAACGAAAAGTCGGATTAATTCCACACTCAATATTTAGGTTCAGTACCTTCCAAATATGCGACACAAGGATTTTCGAGAAAATCCTCCCACCCCTATCCTTATATGAAACATTTTTAGAAATTTTTAGTTTTCTAGAAAATGGCTCAAACAATTTTGATTAAAATACCATATATTAAAGACATTTACATAACAAATAAAATGTATATCTGTAATTTTCTGGGAATATCCTGTGAAGGAAGGAATTTTGTATTCTTGTTTAACTGGTAAACGTTAAGCGATAGACGAAGATGTACCACACAAATAATGTAGATCTCTTTGAAACACAAAATTCATTTAACATAATTTTTTGTGGCATTAGCCGTTTCCGAGGTTCGAATTGTTCCATACTTGTCATTCTTTTAAAGTTTCATCGATTTTCAGTTGTTTCTCGCGATTGCATGGAAACAGTATGGAATTTTAAGGCCAGCGTGTAGCGTCCAGTTCTTAAACATTTGACTATCGCTGTTCTCTCTGTATCTATAACGAAATGTGTAATGTAGCTATTTCTGCAAAGATTTATTTGCATGAAAATGTAGTAGATGGAAAAATAAGCTTCAGTAAGAATAGTTTGTACACCCACTAGTAAAGTTAGAGGGCAGAGAAAGGAGTGTGAAAGTATCACATCAGATATTTCTGTTCAGATACAGGAGGCCTCGAAGCAAGTATTTTCAGAGAAATCTGGATATCAGATTTTTGGGTGGAATGCAAATACTTCTCTACCTAATACTTTCGTGGTAGAGGAAGTGACAATGAAGAAGTTATGAAATAGTCTGTTTCCAATGCCCTTCAAAAGTAAAATGTCATGCATCAACCATGTAATTCCCCAGAGCCACTATTTCTGTTCAGTGATTCATCTTTACGTATTGAACTTAAAAATCAAACTGGTCCTCAAGCAGAAGTATCTTCCTGTTATTTCTGTATGAGCGCCATAAAGAGAAGCTCCATCTCCACCTTCAATACAGGTTACCTTTATAATGCCTTGCTCGCAGAAGGTCGCGAGTTCCTGGAATACAGCCAGCAGTTCTAGGCACGATGAAACATACTCGAGCTGCATGCATCTCTCTCCATTGAATCATGCATTTCACTGCTACAAGCTGTTTTAGAACAATCTCAAGTCTTACTTTCACATGGCTATCTCTAACCATTATCATTTATTACCTTCTTACTACGTAAAATAAGTAGGGGAAGTATTGCATTCTACCCAAAACTTTGATACCGAGATTTTACCGCATGTGAAATACATGTTTTAAGGTACCCTGAATCCAAATAAAGCATTTTTGAAAACATGTCCGTGCGTGTGTCTGTGAACAGCATAACCAAAAAACCAAAAGTCGGATAAATACCAAACTTGGTATTTGAGTTTAGTATCTTCCAAGGATGCGACACGAAGATTTTCAAGAAAATCCCCCATTCCAAACTACCCTTTACATGGAACATTTTTGGTAAATTTTGATTTTATCAAAAGTTGTTCTAACGATTTTGATTAAAATATAACATGTTTAAGATATTTTCTGGGAATGTCCCCAAAACTCCTCTTCATTCTGAATTGCTTTTTCATAACTGGTAAACCGTAAGAGACAGAGCAAAAATGTTTTCTACACAAAAAATGCAGAGCTCGTTAAAATACACAGTTTATGGCATATACATTTTTATAGAGTAAACCATTTCCAAGGTATTCCTTGTTATTTGTATGAATTTTCCAATACTTATAATTTTTCTCAAATGGATTTTTTTTATGCATGCAAAGAGATTGGAATGCTCCACATAGCAACCAGCTCTTAAAATATTTGACTATCGCTTAAAGCCTAGGATATTCCCCTTGCATCTACAAGAAAATTAGCAATAAGGTGTTTATATTTAATGTTTATCTCGATTAACAAGAAGTAGATGGGGAATAAGCATTTGTAAAAAGTAGTTTGTACGAGAGGAGAGAAAGCCATGTGAGTGCAACATATTAGAATCTTTTTTATGTAGCTTCCACAAACTATTCTTACTAAACCTTATTATTTTCTCTACTACGTATAGTAGTAAGAAGGGGAAGTGTTGTATTTCACCCAAAAATTCGACACCGAGATTTCACCGGAAATATATGTTTAGAAGCTTCCTAAAAAAAGAAGAAAAAAACACTTTTAGGGAATAAGTTCCTGTGTGTATGTGTGTGTGAACGCCTAAGTTCAATATCTTACTAAGATACGACACGGAGACTTTTAAGAAAATCCTCACCCCAACTACCCTTTACGTGCAGGATTTTCCGAAATTATTGATTTTCCAAAAAATGGCTCTAACAATTTTGATTAAAATACTATATATTAAAGATATTTACATGACAGATAAAGCGTATATTTTGAATTTTTTGGGAATATCTTGAGAAGTCCTCTTCATTGGGAATGAATTTTGTGTAAGTAGTAACCGTTAAGCGATAGACGAATATGTACCACACACAAAATGTGGATCTCTTAAAAAAAACACATTTATTTCAGTAATGTTTTCGTGGCATCAGCCATTTCCGGGATATTCGTTATTAATAGTTGGAATTGTTCAATATTTTCCCATTCGTTTAAGGTCTTTTCATTTGTAGTTGTTTCTTGCTATTGCATGGAAATGGTATGGAACTTTAAGGCCAACATATAGCGTCCAGTTCTAAAACATTTGACTATTGGTGTTCTCTTTGTATCTAACGAAATGTGTAATGCAACTATTTTCTGAAATCTTTATCGGATTAAAATGAAGCAGATAGGAAAATAAACCTTTATAATGATAATTGGTACTGTATGATATTAATCAAGATAAACGTTTGCAGAAATAGTTTTATTACACGTTTTATTGAAGGTGCAGGTGGGATAGAAAAAAACCGAATCGACTGTCAGATATTTAAGAACGGGTTGCCTTATTCTGTAATCCCATACACATCGGGAGAAACAACTGTAGAGCGACAGCACTCTAAAAAAATAAGAAAGGTATTGAAAAGATAAATCCAATAATAACGGATACCTCTTGAATGGCTGATTTAACAAAAAATGTATTTAAAATAAGTTATCCGTTTTAAAGACTTATACGACTCTCTTTTTAGTAAGCTTTTGTCTATCTTTTATGATTTAACCATTACACAAAAGATATAAAAAATCTGATGTGTTACACTCATATGACTTTCCCTAATCTTGTACAAACTATTTTTACAAACGCTTATTCTTCATATGCTTCATGTTAATCGAGATATCGAGATGTTAATCTTATTGCTAATTTTCTTGTAGGTGCAAGGGGAATTGGTAGGCTTTAAGCGATAGTCAAATATTTTAAGAGCTGGTTGCTATGTGGCGCATTTCATTTTCTTTGCATGTCCAGGACATAAAAAACATTAATAACGAAGTCCCATTTCAGAAAAGGTATTGGAAAATTTAAGGGAATAACAAGCAATATCTCGAAAATGGTTCACTCAAACACAAATGTATATGACATAAATTGTGTATTTTAAGGCGATCTAGATTTTTTGTGTAGTAAAAGTTTGTCTATCTCTTATGGTTTACCAGTTATGCAAGCGTCGTTCACAATGAAAAATACTTTTGGAGACATTCCCAGAAAATTCAAGATATACATTTTATTTGTCATAAAAGTACCTTAAACATAAGATATTTTAATCAAAATCGTTAGAGCCATTTTTGAGAAAATTAAAATTTTCTAAAAATGTTCCATGTAAAGGGTAATCTGGGGTGGGAGGATTTTCTTGAAAACCTACGTGTCGCATCTCTGGAAGATAATGAACCTAAATACCAAGTTTGGTGTTTATCCGACTGTTCGTTTCTGAGTTATGCTGTTCACAAAAACACACACGCGGACATGTTTCCCAAAATGCTTTTTACTTTCCGTACTACGTATAGTAAGTAGGGGAAGTATTGTATTCCACCCAAAAATTCGATACCGAGATTTCACCGGAAATAAATGTTCTGAGACCCCTGAATCCAAAATAAGCATTTTTGGAAACATGTCCATGTATGTGTCTGTGTGTGTGTCTGTCTGTGAACAGCATAACTCAGAAACGAACAGTCGGATAAACACCAAACTTGGTATTTAGGTTCAGTATCTTCCAGAGATGCGACGCAAAGGTTTTCAAGAAAATCCCCCCACCCCAGGTTACCCTTTACATGGAACATTTTTCGAAAATTTTAATTTTCTCAAAAATAGCTCTAACGATTTTCATTAAAATATCCTATGTTTAAGATATGTTTATGACAAATAAAATGTATATCTTGAATTTTCTGGGAATGTCTCCAAAAGTATTCTTCATTGTGAACGACTTTTGCATAACTGGTAAACCATAAGAGATAGACAAAATTTTGCTTCACAAAAAATGTGGATCGCGTTAAACTACACAATTTATGTCACATACATTTTTTTGTTAAGTGAACCATTTTCGAGATATTGCTTGTTATTCCCTTAAATTTTTCAATACTTATTTTCTCAAATGGGAATTCTTTATTCATTTTTTTGTCTTGGATATGCAAAGAGTATTAATCTGTGGCAAAGAGAATGGTGCTGCACCTAGCAACAAGTTATTAAGAGATATGTATGTGACTTAAGGGCTACTGTATTTCTGTATTGCCCTTGTAAATATATATTCCCCTTACATCTACAAGAAAATTAGCAATAAGATAGAGTCTGGAAATGTTTATCTCGATTAACATGAAGTAGATGGAGAATAAGGTTTGTAAACATAGTTTGTACAAGAGTAGAGAAAGTCATGTGAGTGTAACACATCAGATTTTTTTGGATTCAGGGGGTCTCAAAACATGTATTTCCGGTGAAAACCGGTATCGAATTTTTGAGTGGAATATAATACTTCCCCTACTTACTATACGTAGTAGAGAAAGTAAAAATTGCTTCTGAACAAACTATATTCAGAAAATAGCTACATTTTGTTTATCATGTGGATAATGTAATTGAACAAAGGGAAACTGGGATCAATGACAGCCTTCATAACGCTGCAGTCACGTGGAAATGCTTTCGCACTCGCATACGTGAAAGATCGATTGCAACTACATACTGTTTAATAAACGACACACCTCGACTAAACCAGTTATCAGTAGAGAAAGCGACGAAACTCTTCTGAGCCAAGATAACACCAGTAGCAACCTTATTTGGGGATATCTCACAATAGGAGATGTGAAGAAGTTGAAATAAGTGAAGGCAGCATACCGGAAGAGAGTGTTGTCTATATTGAAATACTCGCCCTGAAGACTGGTGCATAAATTGGTCAGGGAACCCTTTCTTTGAGGAACTGAGATACCAACTGGTGCTACCATCTGCCCCAGTACAACGCTTTACTGCAGGAGTTCATTTCAGTTATGGGACTTAGTAAAGCTTGAGACGGTCTATGTGACCGATAAGCTCTCAATCACATATAAATTAAATGTTTACAGACGAATAAGCCAATAGAGGCAAGATAGTGGCGTAATAATACAATGAATGAGTATTAAATAAGAGACGTAAGATTGTCTTATGTTTAAGCCAAGTGTCACACAGCTGCAATACACTTGTTGCAAGAAATGGTCATTTTGTCAGAAAGTTTAGAGAAGCCCAAATAATTAACTGTCTAGAATAATGAGGGTACCGTGTCGGCATCCATTGGAGGTCGCTGTGTTAACGTATTGTTCGAACATGAAAAATACTCGTCGAACTCGTGCGTTTACGCAGATATACGTGTTATTCTCGAAGTATTGAGAAAATAAAGGGACTTTGTAAGAAAAGAAAAGAAAAGAAAAGGGAAGACACGCATAAGAGGCTAACGGGGATAGAATTTACGCACTCTTCAACAGATATCAAAAACTTACAGAACTCTCTGACGAGTATTTTGTAACGTGTTGGACTTTTAACGTGTAACATATAATTGACATCGTAATAAACGAATAAAGTGAATATTGTGGCCATCGATTGCTGTATGTAACGCTCCTTGCAACTTGGAACATACGATGAGGTTAGCTATTTTTACTTTCTCTACTACGTAATAGTAAGTAGGGGAAGTATTGTATTCCACCCAAAAATTCGATACCGAGATTTCACCGGAAATATGTGTTTTGAGACCCCTGAATCCAAAAAAATAATTTTTGGAAACATGTCCGTGTATGTGTCTGTGTGTGTGTGTGTTCCAACACTTATACTTTTTCACAAATTCGTTATTAATTTTTTTTGTCCTGGTAATGCAAAGAGAATGGAATATTCCTCATAGCAACCACCTCTTTAAATATTTGACTATCGCTTAAAGTCTACCATATTCCCCTTGCATTTACAAGAAAATTAGCAATAAGGTTAACATCCCGATATCTCGATTAAAATGAAGCATATGGAGAATATGCGCTTGTAAAAATAGTTTGTACAAGAGAAGAGAAAGTCATGTGAGTGTAACACATAAATTTTTCTGTTATACCTCAATGAAACAGTGGAGCTAAATAAGAAAAGTGTGTGTAAATTTAACTGTGGAAATGTTATATTAATCAATATATGAATATTTTATATATTGTCTCTCGTCTCGTTGCTCTGAGATCTGCAAAACCTACTCAGCTCTACCGCATGTACAATAGTTGGCTCCGAGGAAGAAGAACCAAGGACCACAAGAATGAGTAATCCAGCACTCATATCACCAAACGACACTTTACCTATTTCTTAAATAACGCCAAGCATCTATAAAACACAATATACTCAACAATAGGGAAAGCCGCGCCTTTTAACAATAATGCATCTATACATTGGATGAAACCTTTCCTTAAAGCAATGAAGCCACTCTGCCTAAGGCACTTCAGAAACCAGGTTTTTATAATGTTCCGCTGCTTCATCTGATGACGAAACACTGATTCCACGCATTTTATCCTTATTTTTTGGAAACAAAAAGAAATCACCAGGTGCTAGGTTAGGGCTGTATAATGGATGTGTTGACCTTTAGGGCATACAGATACTCATTGTTAGTTTGGCTGCATGCAACGAACGATACGTTGCCATTATGTAACATTAGCGATGAACAGACATTTGTGTACCAATCGGCAGTAACAGTATATCTATATTGAAATGTTATAGAGGCAAATAGGCTCGATAAAAAAAAATCTGATGTGTTACACTCACATACTTTCTCTACTCTTGTACAAACTATTTTTACAAACGCTTATTCTCCATATGCTTCATGTTAATCGAGATATCGAGATGTTAATCTTATTGCTAATTTTCTTGTAGATGCAAGGGGAATATGGTAGGCTTTAAGCGATAGTCAAATATTTTAAGAGCCGGTTGCTATGTGGAGTATTCCATTCTCTTTGCATTACCAGGACAAAAAAAAATGAATAACGAATTTGAGAAAAAGTATAAGTATTGAAAAAATTTAGGGAATAACAAGCAATATCTCGAAAATGGTTCACTCAACAAAAAAAATGTATATGACATAAATTGTGTATTTTAACGCGATCTACATTTTTTGTGTAGTAAACGTTTGTCTATCTCTTATGGTTTACCAGTTATACAAAAGTCGTTCACAATGAAGAATACTTTTAGAGACATTCCCAGAAAATTCGAGATATACATTTCATTTGTCATGAAAATATCTTAAATATATTATATTTTAATCAAAATCGTTAGAGCCATTTTTGAGAAAATTAAAATTTTCGAAAAACGTTCCATGTAAAGGGTAATCTGGGGTGGGGAGATTTTCTTGAAAACCTTCGTGTCGCATCTCTGGAAGATGTTGAACCTAAATACCAAGTTTAGTGTTTATCCTACTGTTCGTTTCTGAGTTATGTTGTTCACAGACACACACACGGACATTTTTCCAAAAATGCTTTTTTTGGATTCAGGGGGCCTCAAAACATGTATTTCCGGTGAATTCTCGGTATCACATTTTTGGGTGGAATACAATACTTCCCCTACTTACCTTACGTAGTAGAGAAAGTAAAAAATCATCTTACCAGTACTGCGAATTCGTCGGACTTTTGTTCTGTTCGAAAGAACCATTGAGTCGACTGACTTTTGCTTCCCAGTAACGATATTCCAAACCAAATTAAATACCGCCTTGGAATTTTGCCAGAGTTTTTCTGCACCTATCAATGCGTTGTTGTTTTTGATCGGGAACAGTTTATGTAAAATATACATCGGCAACAAAGTTTTCTCAAGTATAATTGTTGATGTAAAATATTTTGGATTTGACTCATACCAATGCCTAATGTCGCACGAATAAATTCACAAGATGTCCGTCGATGTTCAGGCATTGTTCGAACAGCGGCAATAGTTTCATCAGTAACAGCAGTTCTATGGCATCCTTCACGAAATTCACCACTAAGAAAAAACCGATCTCTTTTGAATTCGCTGTACCACTTATAAATTGTTGCCTTAGATGGGGCGTCTTCGCCAAATGCAACTCTAAGTGATCTTCACATTGTTTAGGCGTTAATGACGACTTATAATTATAAAAACTCATAACCTGGAAATGTTCTTTAATCAAATTCATTTTTGAGTGAACACAGAATCTTTAAATGATGATAATTGCCAAACTATTAGAGCGAATCGATTAAACTACACGGAAATCAACTCGCAAAACATTAGAAGGTATCTGTCAAATATAAACAGATTTCATTGTTGTTAGAAACATTGCATTCTAAGGATTTTCAGTTTGGCCCTCGTACATTTCTCTGTATCCTGCACACAGTTGTGTTCTGGGTTTGTGAATTCTTAAAGGAAGGTTTATAACAGATGTATGCAGAAACATAAAGATATACATTAACAGAAGACGACGCAGTTATACACTATTAACTTGTTACTGTTAAATAATATGCAGCCTAAGTTTGTAAGTTTGTATTACTAATGAAACACTTGTATAATAATACGACCCTCCCGGGAAAAAATGGATCTCGAGATGAATGCTGATTCAGAATATCATTGTGTATCGTGCAGAATCGCTTCTGATATTTAAGACTGTCAGCTCATCACCATAGAACAAGCTTGTTCTTCATAAAAGACAAAACAAAACCGAGGCAAACCTTAAGAAGTGACGAGCAGCAAATGACCGTTGATTGTTTGGTGTTGCTTAAAGAAAAGAAGAAACTCCGAACCGAAACTATAAATATGATACTACATGATAATAAATACTTGGCGGGTTGAGTCAACTCCGCCCCATTGTTTACAACAGGACCGTTCTTGTCTGAGATAGACTATAGCATAGGTATAGGCGAGCGCGTGCCACAACCAGGAGGGAGGGGTACTGCCTCTATCCGAACAGTGGCGTAATGTGATTCTTAATTTTGAAAATCTAGAAATACCTATTTATTCAAATGTAAGGTATGCATCAAATGAGAAAACAAAATCAAGTGCTTTATTCGTTATTATTCATACAATAAATATCTAATACTTGTTATCAAACTGAACAATTAAATATAATATGAACAAATGAACAAACAATACTCAACTTACTAATCAGAGCCAGGGGTATTATCACATGCTTTTTACTTTCTCTAGCACTTGTCTAGCAGTTAGTCCAGCCATAAATTCGATACCGAGATTTCACCGGAAATACAAGGCCCTCGGAATAAAAAAAGATTTTTAGAAATATGTCCGTGTGTGTGCGTGTCTGTGAACAGCGTAATTCGAAAACGAAATCTCAGATAAATACCAAATTTTGTATTTAATTGCAAGAAAATCCCCCAAACTTCTTTTATATAGAACATTTTTCGAAATTTTGATTTTCTGAAATGTGGCTCTAACGATTTTGATTAAAATACAACATATTAAATATATTTATATAACAAATAAGATGTGCATCTTGAATTTCTGGGAAGTCCTCTTCATTCAGAGGGAATTTTGTACAATCTTGTGTGACTGGTAAAGGTTGACCGATAGACGAAATTGTACTGCACAAAAAACGTAGATCTCTTTAAAGCACACAGTGCATTATTATTATTATTATTATTATTATTATTATTACCATTACATATACAGGGTGAATCCCCTAAAACTTGCACCGAAAATATTTCGGAAATGGAAAGTGCTATTGAGGTGCAGTTTTCACAGCATTGATTGGTAGTCAGAGGCTCGTACATTTAGCCTATAAACAGATTTTAATAATACTAAGAAAGTGTATTTTTTGAGCAAACATCCAACTTTTTAAATGGAATAATGCCTAGTTACATCAACAGAACAAAGCCAGGGTAAATTAGAATGTCAGTGCCTTTTATTGCAAGATTCGAGTGAAAGTTGTTTACGAGAAATCTTATTTATGCACCAACACTTGTACAACCTGTGGCAGCACAAACTAAAGAAAAACAAAAGAGAATTACAATACTTCTGTGGATTCTTGCAAGTAAAGAGAACATAGCCCTTCAAAGGTTGTGTTCAAAATGACCACCGGCAGCTTCAATACACGTATCCAGTCTGTTATGGAAAGACTGCTACACACGTTATAGCATTTCAGCGGAAATTTCAGAGCAGGCAGCAGTAATACGTCGCTTCATATCGTCTGGTGTAGTTGGTACATCCTTGTAGACAGTGTCTTTCAGCCTTCCCCATAGAAAAAAGTCTAAAGGGGTCAGATCCGGTGAACGGGCTTACAAAAGGTACACATCCTCTTCGTCCAATCCAACGATTTGGAAACAATCCGTTAAGAGAAGCTTAGTACTACGTGTACTATGGGTTGGACAGCCATCATGTTGGTACCACAGGTTCCGCCTAGTCTGCAAAGGAACGTCTTCTAGCATCTGTGGCAGAGTGTCTGTCAGGAGGCTGCGATACTTGTGCGAGTTCATTGTTCCTTTTATGAACAAAGGACCTATGAGCTAATGGTTCACTATCCCACGCCACACGTTTAAACTCCATGGACGCTGATGTTACACCTGACGAAGCCAATGAGAATTGTCAATAGACCAATAATGCGTGTTTCTACGGTTTACCTGGCCATGATTAGTAAATGTTGCCTCATCACTAAACAAGATACATGATGAATCTGGAGTATCATGTCTTAATGCTCGTGTTAACACGATTCTCAAAATCGTGTTCATGCAGCTCTTGATGGAGAGAGATGTGATAGGGATGGATCCTATGTGATGGAGAATGCGCAGTACACTTGCCTGACTTCAAGTGCGATTGTGCGGGAACTAATTTGCGGATCTACTGCAACGGCAGACAAAACATTAATTTCTGCCTCTTCTCCAGTTACTTGTTTGTTTCTGTTACGTTTTCTAGGTGTTACAGTACCACTTTCACGTAATTAGTTGAAGAGGTTGATAAATAATTGCCGAGATGGTTGACGTCTATTGGGATACGTTTCCGCATACACCGTACAGGAACAAAGTGCATTCTTCCTACACTCTCCATACACCATGAGCATGTCGGGTTTTTCTGCATTAGTAAACCCCATCTTCCGCTTAAATATCACAAACTAACTGACCAGAAAGTCGCAATGCAATCAATGAACAGAAAACATAATGCAAACAAACATAACAACATAATACCTAGCAACTAAGCAGGTTGAATGGGACAAACAATTGTCGGGGTGGAAACTAGAATCCTGCAACAAAGACCATTGACATTCTAATTTACCCTACCTTTATTCTGTTGATGTAAGTAGGCATTGTTCCATTTAAAAAATTGTATGTTTGCTCAAAAAATACACTTTATCAGTATTATTAAAATCTGTTTATAGGTTAAATGTACGAGCCCCTGACTACCAATCAATGCTGTGAAAACTGCACATCAATAGCACTTTCCATTTCCGAAATATTTGCGGTGCAAATTTTAGATGATTCACCCTGTACACACGACTACACACATGCACACACAGCACATTGCAGCATCTTTGTATGCTACAAAATATGAAAGAGTCCATTCTTCCCTAAATGTCCTACCAATTCTTGCGGAATGCATCTTGTAATTGTGTTAAGCAGTGTTTCACCACTGAATCAGAAGACCGCTTGTGTGTTGCAATCAGCAAACGAGAAGGGTGGGGGTTGAGTTCGCTTGACCTGCGTGGTCAAGATTAACCCACACCTGGCAAAATGTGTGCAACGTCTACTGCTGCGATTTGTTTACCTATAGTCATCTCCTTTCCCGTCTCGGAGGTATAAACATGTTTCTGGACATGGGTTTATAAACAAAATATTATCATATGGTACATTCTAAAGCCCCTTGTACACGATAAAATTTTTGTCAAATTCAATACTTTACAAGACCTTTCAAGAGTTATCACAACTTTACAACTTTTCTTGTCAAATTGCTTCTATTACTTTTAAACTCTTTGAAAGTCTTGAAAGTAAATAAGGACATGCTCTAAACGATCAAAGATTTGACAATGATTTGATGGCTTTGGCCAATGAAATGCGAGTATTTACAGTGCGTCACGAAATCTGCAACATGGCGGAAAGCGAAAAGTAAACAAAAATGGCTACCCGGTCAAGGTATGTCGCATGCGAACTGATTAGGTTATACATAAGCTGGCCATATCCGTAAGTTTAGGTCTCTGTGGGTTACCACAAGCTGAAGCAGATGAAGGAGGCTATGAAGAAATAATTGCCAGGCAGATTTCCGAACTAAGTATACATTAATGCAATGTTATATAGTGTGGCTAACCTATCAGTTGATGTTATTTCCATTGTATTCCATAATTGTAATGTGACTTCATTGGATATAATACATGAAAGTGTTACATAATATTAGTAGAGAACAGTATTTCATTGCAAACTGTTATACCGTGACGCAAATAGTAAATTGCTTTGTGCGTGATAAATTATTAATGTGTTCTGAAGGGTTTCAGTTTTAGAAAAGACAACTTGTAAATACACATTTATGACATTGTCAAGTCTTGTCCAATCTTGTCACATATTGAAAAATGTTTGACAATTTTTCTTGTAAACTCTTGAATTGCAAAAAAAGTTTGATCGTGTACAAGGGGCTTAACACCACGCTTTGCAACATGGTACATTCTGTGCATTCTCCAGTATATCTTCATTTCCTGCGGACTGGACTGAACAACTTTGACGCCATCTGGAGGAACAGGTAGCAAGTCAACCTAATGCTTGCTAAGAAATATTACAATTGCCTCTTGTTCGGTTCGTCTGAAGATAACCAGAATATCCGGTTCGTCCTAACAACAACGCTTCTCCTTTGTCTGGACACAGTCACCTCTGGTGACCTGCCAAGGCTTAGGATGTATGTGGCCGAAAAGAAATTAAAATTCCAAGAAAATGGTCCAAACATGTGAAATACAGGAGCAGGACTGAAAGAAAGGACCTGGCCCTCCAAGAATTACTCACTGGCAACAGTTGAAAATCAACCAGCAGAATAGCCTCTTTCTTGGAAAGTGTTCAATGGAAAGAGGAACAATCGTGATTCCAAACTGAGACAACTAAAAAGGAAAATCCAATGTGTTGCACTCACATGACTTTCTCTACTCTTGTACAAATTATTTTTACAAACACTTATTCTCCATCTACTCCATGTTAATCGAGATAAACATTTGTAGAAACTATTTTATTGCTAATTTTCTTGTAGGTGCAAGGGGAATATGGTAGGCTTTAAGTGATAGTCAAATATTTTAAGAGCTAGTTGCTATGTGGAGCATGTCATTCTCTTGGTATGTCCAGGGCATAAAAAACGAATAATTAATTCCCATTTGAGAAACAGTATAAGTATTGGAAAATTTAAACAAATAACAATGGATATCTCGGAAATGGTTCACTGGAGAAAAAAAATGTATATGGCATAAATTGTGCGTTTTAACGAAATCTACATCATTTAAATAGTAAAATTTTGTCTATCTCTTACGGTTTACCGGTCATGCAAATGTTATTCAGAATGAAGAGGACTTATGGGTACATTCCCAGAAAATTCAAGATATACATTTCATTTGCCATGAAAATATATTAAACACATGATATTTTAATCAAAATCATTAGAGCCATTTTTGAGAAAAAGGACATTTTGGAAAAATTTTCTATATAAGTGGTAGTCTGGGGTAGGGGGATTTTTTTGAAAATCTTTGTGTACACTTTTGAAAGATACTGAACCTAAATACCAAGTTTTGTATTTATCCGACTTTTCGTTTTTAAGTTATGCTGTTCACATACACAGACACACACGGACGTTTTTGTTTTATACAGGGGGCTTCAAAACGGGTATTTCTGGTGAAATCTCGGTATCAAATTTTTGGGTGGAATACAAAACTTCTAATTCTATGTTTTTCTGAAACAATGTAGGATTTTGAAACTTCTTTAATGCCCATGACTATTTTTGTAACTTTTCCACGAATAGGTACTATGCAGTTCATAAATTGTTCCATTCACTTTATATTTATTTTGTAAAAAAATCAGTATATACTCAGAAGTGAGTATTGCATCTAACCATGCTCATCATGAGAGGAAAATGAACTTATAAAACTGAGAATATAGTAGCCTATATTCATACAAAATATGAGTACATACTCTTGTAAGATGGATGCCCGAGTATGTTCTACTCTGCTTCCATTATTTCAGTATGTTCTCAAAATGAAGTAGATACTCGGAAGGTTTTATTCTTACCAAACTGAGTATTTATTTGAAAAAGTGAAGCATATACTATATACTCATTTTTACTTTCTCTACTACGTATAGTAAGTAGGGGAAGTATTGCATTCCACCCAAAAATTCTATACCGAGATTTCACCGGAAATATATGTTTCGAAACCCCCTGAATCCAAAGAAAGCATTTTTGGAAACATTTCCGTGTGTGTGTCTGTGCGTCTGTCTGTCTGTCTGTCTCTGTGTGTCTGTGAACAGCATAACTCAGAAACGAACAGTCGGATAAACACCAAACTTAGTATTTAGGTTCAGTATCTTCCAGAGATGCGACACGAAGGTTTTCAAGAAAATACCCTCACCGCAGATTACCCTTTACATGGAACATTTTGCGAAAATTTTAATTTTCTCAAAAATGGCTCTAACGATTTTGATTAAGATATCATATGTTTAAGATATTTTCATGACAAATGAAATGTATATCTCGAATTTTCTGGGAATGTCTCCGAAAGAATTCTTCATTGTGAACGACTTTTGCATAACTGGTAAACCATAAGAGATAGACAAAATTTTACTACACAAAAAATGTAGATCTTGTTAAAATACACAATTTATGTCATACATTTTTGTTGTTGAGTGAACCATTTTCGAGATATTGCTTGTTATTCCCTTAAATTTTCAATACTTATTTTCTCAAATGGGAATTCGTTATTCATTTTTGTCTTGGAAATGCAAAGAGTATTAATCTGTGGCAAAGAGAATGGTGCTGCACCAAGCAACCAGCTATTAAGAGATATGTATGTGCTTAAAGGCTACTGTATTTCTATATTGCCGTTGCAAATACAAAACAAGGGGAACATAGTACGCCTTAAGCGAAAGTGAAATATTTTTAAAACTGGTCGCTATGTGTAAAATGTAATTTTCTTTGCATGTCAAAAGATCGTTTCTGCAAATGTTTATGTCTATTAATATGAAATAGATGGAGAATAAGAGTTTGTAAAAATAGTTTTTACAAGAGTAGACAGTCATGTGAGTGTAACACATCAGATTTTTTTTTGTCCTGGTAATGCAAAGAGAATGGAATAGTCCACATAGCAACCAGCGCTTAAAAGATTTGACTATCGCTTAAAGTCTACCATTTCCCCTTGCATGTACAAGAAAATTAGCAATAAGATTTACACTTCGATATCTCGATTAACATGAAGCATATGGAAAACAAGCGTTTGTTAAAACAGTTTGTACAAGAGTAGAGAAAGTCATGTGAGTGTAACATATCAGATTTTATTCATATAACCCATGGAATCTGAAGAACCAACCGAAATTTTACAAGCATTGGACCGGGTAACATTAGGAAGTCAAGGAAACAGTACGAAATAGCATATAACAGATTTCGTCAATGGTGCAAGGTAGGAAACGTACACACTAATTATAATGAACGTGTGCTGTTAGCATATTTTCAAAATAAAGCCAAACATGGATATCTTCAACATTGTGGGAAAATTACTGTATGATTAAACTGTGCCTCAGTGCCAAGGACAACACGAAGCATTAGTAAGTACTATAAACTAACATTCTTGAAAGAGATGTCTGAAGGTTACCAGCCGAATTATTCCCATAGCCTTCTTTATGTATGAGGTTTTTACTTTCTCTGTCTTGCACATGGTAGGTAGAAAAAATTTCAAACATATCGCTTTGTGATGATATTTTGGTGTATTATGAAGTAATAATGCACCGGGTTTATTAATTTTATTCATTTTGAACTATTTGATGAAAACCTAAATTGGATACCGAGATTTCACAGGAAATACAAAATGCAAAATAACATTTTTAGAAAAAGGTCCTATGTTTGTGGGTGAACAGCATAAATCAAGTCCGATAAACGCCAAACTTGGAATTTGCGTTCAGTACCTTCCAAAGATGTGATATGAAATTTTTCAAGAGACTTTCTCCACTTCCAACTACCCTTTACAAACTTTTCCAAATTTCTGATTTTGTAAAAAAAGCTTTAAACGATTTTGATTAGAATACAATATATTAAAGATATTTACATGAAAAATAAAATAGATATCTTGAATTTTCTCGGAATAATCAGCTAAGTCCTCTTCATTAGGAAGGATTTCTGTATAATCTTGTATAACTCGTAAACGTTAAGCGATAGACGAATACATATTACAAAGAAATGTAGTTTTATTTAAAACACAATTTGTCTCAAATAAGATTAAATAACTTAACACTAAAACTTTCCCCAGCTATTCAGAGCTTTCAATATCCGACAACACACTGTGTTGAGAGCTCTATTAGATCTTGTACAGGAGAGCCAAAAGACTATGAACCGGCTACGCGGTGTTTTTCCTGTCCGCGTCCTCGGCGCTCGTTGCCGTCTGCCGCTATCATAAAAAGGCGCGGATGAAACCATACAACATTCTTAAAACTACTTTTAAAGGCTTTGCTTACCAACTTTATGAAAGTATGTTTGAGGACAGAATTATTAGTGGAGATTTGTGACCCCCTCGACCCCCCGACCTAACCCCCTGCGATTTCTATCTCTGGGGTAACTTAAAACAAAGTGTACAAGACAAACCCACACACCCTGGAAGAATAAAAACAAAATATCCGCCAGGAAATTTCTCAACTTGAACTACAGCGAGTGATGGATAGTTTCCTAAAGAGGTGCCAAAAACGTATGGACAACGGCGGTGGCCAGTTTCAGTATCTCTGTCATAAAGTTGGTAAGTAAAGCCTTTAAAAGTAGTTTTAAAAATGTTGTATGCTTTCATCCGCGCCTTTGTATGCTAGCGGCAGACGGCAACGAGCGCCAAGGACGCGGACAAGAAAAACACCGCGCAGGTGGTTCGATGATAATGACACTCATTTGTATAGTATGTACTTAAGACATCCAAGACCATAGCCAGCTTTAGCACACGTACTTCCAGATCTACTCATCCATGTTCACTCTGAGCATACAAATTTGTTGTTATAGAGTTTAACATCATCTCGGGGCTAGATTTTTGGCTCTCTCTGTACTATAAGAGTGAACATCAGGTCGTATGGAATATGTATTTAGTCTATCTATAATATACACAAGGCAAGTATGAGTATACATACCTGGAAACGTTAAAATATTATTTGCAATAAAAAGATCTTCACAATAAGCATAACTTGACTTTTTTTATTTATTATACGGATGATATTATAAGGCCTTCTCAAACCTAAATATTTTTATTGTAGTAGCGGAATGCCCTATTAGCTGTATTTCATACAAGTGATAATGGAAAAATGTAGGTTATACAGCGTTTAGAACAATTATATTTAGGATATTTACCAGTATATGAATGACATACAGAACCCTTAACAATTTATTACATATATTTGTTATACGACCATTTCACGAAAGTTTAGAACCTAACATAAATCCAAGTAATTTCATGGCACAATTCTTATTAAAACTAATTTTCGAGTTTTGTCATTAGTCAACTTAAATTCATTCTTAAAAAACCGGAGATTCTATGATATCTCCCATGCTTTTCCAAGTGCCACAAAATAGGGGTGAACTGTTAAAACAGATGTATCATCAGCATACAAAACAGAAAATCCTGGAACATTCACAACTAAATCATTTATCATC
Source organism: Deroplatys truncata (assembly GCA_030765065.1). Classification (NCBI taxonomy): domain Eukaryota; kingdom Metazoa; phylum Arthropoda; class Insecta; order Mantodea; family Mantidae; genus Deroplatys; species Deroplatys truncata. The sequence goes on along the minus strand of CM060988.1, from coordinate 167,494,217 downwards.
ACCAAAAAAATCTGATGTGTTACACTCACATGACTTTCTCTACTCTTGTACAATCTAATTTTACAAACGCCTATTCTCCATATGCTTCATGTTAATCGAGATATCGAGATGTCAATCTTATTGGTAATTTTCTTGTAGATGCAAGGGGAATATGGTAGCTTTTAAGCGATAGTCAAATATTTTAACGCTGGTTGCTATGTGGCGCATTTCATTCTCTTTGCATGTCCAGGACATAAAAAAAATGAATAACGAATTTGAGAAAAAGTATAAGTATTGAAAAATTTAAGAAAATCACAAGCAATATCTCGAAAACGGTTCACTCAACAAAAAAAATGTATATGACATAAGTTGTGTATTTTAACGTGATCTACATTTTTTGTGAAGTAAAATTCTGTCTATCTCTTACGGTTTACCAGTTATGCAAAAGTCGTTCACAATAAAGAATACTTTTGGAGACATTCCCAGAAAATTCGAGATATACATTTCATTTCTCATGACATTATCTTAAACATATGATATTTTCATCAAAATCGTTGGAGCCATTTTTGAGAAAATTAAAATTTTCGAAAAATGTTCCATGTAAAGGGTAGTCTGGGGTGGGGGGATTTTCTTGAAAACCTTCGTGTCGCATCTCTGGAAGATACTGAACCTAAATACCAAGTTTGGTGTTTATCCGACTGTTCGTTTTTGAGTTATGCTGTTCACAGACACACAGACACACACACAGACACACACACACACAGACACACACACACAGACACACACACGGACATGTTTCCAAAAATGCTTTTTTTGGATTCAGTGGGTCTCAAAACATGTATTTCCAGTGTAATCTCGGTATCGAATTTTTGGGTGGAATGCAATACTTCCCCTACTTACTATACGTAGTAGAGAAAGTAAAAAGAAAGGGTCCCAGGATAGAACCCTGAGGTACTCCACCAGCTACATAAATAAAATCAGATTCAGTATTATTAGTAGATATACTGTTTTCTACAACTCATGTACGAACATACCAAACTGAGGGGTAAGCCTCATACACTATGATGCCGTAGCTTTTTAATTAATAGTTCATGTGATACACAGTCAAACGCCTTACTTAAGTTAAGAGGCAAACGCGAAGTAAATAAATTATTTTCACAAGAATACATTACTTCACTAATTATGGATTCGACAGCAGTAATAGTTAATTTACCTGAAAAAACTGTGCCCTAGAGAAAATATATTTCTCAAAGAAAACAATTAACTGTGTTCATAACAGCTTCAATTATTTTTAAAAAGATTAGGTCTATAATTTTCGACTTTATGTTTATCTCCTTTTTTGTATACAGGATTAACTTTACTTATTTCCAGAACGTTGGTAAAGACACCATTTTCAAAATATGTATTGATTAATTTGGCAATAGGAATGGCTATTTTGTTAGCTACGTGTTTAACAACAAAATTTGAAATATCATAGATATTAGTAAATTTAGAAGCGTTGACGTTATTTATTACCTTGGTTACTCCAAAGGTAAACATAAGACCATTCAAAATTAGCTCGAATATACGAACTTCTTTTAAATAGATAATGATTTGTGTTTTGTTTCATACTATGTACGACTCAATACAGTAGTTAATTATTGAAGTAAGAATAATTCATATAGGAATGACCGCAGAAAGTCGTGTGAATACAACATATGAGATTTTTCTTGAAGATTTTCCCACTTCTTGGTAAGCCAGGGGAGTTGCAAGTGTACTTCCTTGCGGTTGCAACAAAAACTGTAAACGATAGGCTGTGATCGAGAACAGGAACGGCTGTATTGAATCAGTTCCAGATCTCTTATTAGGGTTTTCGTAAGCTGCCATTCATTGTGAAAGCTACTTTTTGTTTAGTTTTGTTCTGGTTACCTGTTTATTGTGAAGCTGAAGAATCTCTGATGGAAATGTCAACCCAAGCAGATTCAGACCTGCTGATCTATTTGTGGCGAAGCATGTTTTGAAGGGAATTCCTCCCTCAGGTATGATATTGGCCGGTTTTCCAAACTCCAATTAAAGCACTTCCTGCTACTATCTTGTTAAGACAGTTACCTAGTTAGAATCGAGGAGTTGGCCGGGCAAGGTGACATCTTAACCTTGAGAAATCCCTCCGCGGTCGTTGTTCTGAGTCACCTGTTGGTTATATACTGGACAACACTACTGAGTTGCCCCCAGTCTGTAACCGCCACCTTGATCCAGCATGATGCTGTGCGCCTTCTTCTTCTTGTTACCAGGTATGTACCTGTCTTCTTCCTTTACTACCATCTGTGAAAAAACGCCAAAAATTGCCAGAATTTACAAATATGGATTTTGATGCTACAAACATTCTAATTTAGTTCTATGTAGCTTTTATAGTTGTACGACCTTTTAAAGCGTGGCATATAGTGATTTAAATGTCTGCCTGTGAGACCTCAGAAATCTTCAAACACTATATTCATTGCAGAGGAAAAGAAAAATGCGAAGGAGGCTGTATATGTACTAAATGCTTTTATTGTTTTCATTTTTAGACCCTTTTTACTTTCTCTACTACGTAGAGTAAGTAGGGGAAGTATTGTATTCCACCCAAAAATTCGATACCGAGATTTCACCGGAAATATATGTTTTGAGACCCCCTGAATCCAAAAAAAGCATTTTTGTAAACATGTCGTGTGTGTCTGTGTGTGTGTGTGTGTCTGTCTGTCTGTCTGTGTGTCTGTGAACAGCATAACTCAGAAACGAACAGTCGGATAAACACCAAACTTGATATTTAGGTTGAGTATCTTCCAGAGATGCGACACAAAGGTTTTCAAGAAAATCCCCCCACCCCAGATTACCCTTTACGTGGATAATTTTTCGAAAATTTTAATTTTCTCAAAAATGGCTCTAACGATTTTGATTAAAATATCATATGTTTAACATATTTTTATGACAAATAAAATGTATATCTTGAATTTTCTGGGAATGTCCCTAAAAGTGTTGTTCATTGTGAACGACTTTTGCATAACTGGTAAACTATAAGAGATACACGACATTTTACCACACAAAAAGTGTAGATCGCGTTAAAATACACAATTTATGTCATATACATTTTTTTTGTTGAGTGAACCATTTACGAGATATTGGTTGTTATTCCCCTAAATTTTTCAATAATTTTCTCAATTTGGAATTCGTTATTCATTTTTTTTGTCTTGGATATGCAAAGAGTAATGATCTGTGGCAAAGAGAATGGTGCTGCACATAGCAATCAGCTATTAAGAGATATGTCTATGCTTAAAGGCTACTGTATTTCTATATTACCCTTGCAATTACAAAACAAGGGGAACATAGTACGCCTTAAGCGATAGTCAAATATTTTTAGAACATTCTCTTTGTATGTCAAAAGATCGTTTCTGCAAATGTTTATCTCGATTAGTATGAAACAGATGGAGAATAAGAGTTTGTAAAAATAGTTTGCATAAGAGTAGAGAAAGTCATGTGAGTGTAGCACATAGGATTTTTTATTCATAGACAACTTTGGGATATAATTTACATTTAGCGTCTGTTTATCGACCAATTTTATTTCTTCCACAACCTTAAGTAGACAGGATTACTTTATCGTCTAACTCAGCAATAAATTTTATTATTCAATATATATATATTATTATTCTTTTATTCAATTCTTTATTATCCATCAAATTATTAAATATATCCTTCTTCATTTATTTTACTACTCCATCTTCTAAATCTATGTATAATTCTTCTTAAACACACATTTCATCTTTACATGGCCTTTTGTTTCATATGTTTTAAATGGCTATTTACTTCATTAAACACATTTTCACTTTACTTAAAAAGCTTCACTCCAACTAACAATAATCACATCACCTCCAAGTTTAGTCACTATACAGAGTGGACCATTTAAACTGAGAGTGTACAATATCTCCAAAACTAAGCGTTGTAAAAAGAAATGTCTCGAATAAAAGTTTCTTAACATTATGGGGGGAAGTAAGTGATTATAGTTGTGTTTTATTTGGAGGACATTGTGATGGTCATTTTAGGTTCAATTAATTTTTTTAAATGGGAATCTACTTTTTTATGTTGTTTTCTCAATCCTCATAAAAAACTAAACAACATCTATATAAAGCACTTTACAATTGTTCTTGCACCAACGTAAATAACAACGAAGATTCTGAATGGCTGTGTACGAAGAGCGCAATGAATAGTTGGACCATCCATGGATGGTCATTTGCGGGTCAAGTTCGTAGTTGGGAACCAGCATTTTTTATTTTGTTTCCTTATTCCTCATCAAATTGCTTTTATAAACCACTTTTTAATGAGAAAACAACATATAAAATGTAGGTTCGCATTAAAACAAATTAAATTGATGCTAAAATGACCATCACAACGTCCTCCAAACAAACCACAACTAATGACTTTCCCCCATAATATCAAGCAACTTTTATCAAAGACATTTCTTTCTACAATGCTTAGTTTTGGAGATATCTACAGTCTCGACTTAATGGTCCACTATGTATATTTGTTTTAGTTAAAAGCGCTCACTGAAATTAAAATAATACGTATTTTTAATCCAGAAATTTCTTGCTAATCCTCTTTATGCAAACCATCCCGTAGTTTTATGAAGATAAATTATGTTTTCTTAGCTTTAACAAAACATTTAACACCTTTAAGTTTTTATTTTAAAATTTTGATGCATTGTTCGAAACATTTGAATATTACATTTAATTAAGTATTTAGTTTTGATAGACAACTAATCAATCTTAACTACGCAATTTTTTTCAACTGGAACTTAATAACAGGATGAAAGACGTGGGAGATTTTTGCAAACATTCTTAGCTGTAATGTTATTAAACACTTATATTATGTAAACATCACAAAATCAAAGTCTCACATTTAATATTTATTTTCTTCCAAACTATTAGAATAATTAAAGTGTTATCTCTTGTAATTTATTAATATACTATACTGTTAGGAAATTTAATTATAAAAAAAATCATCCTGTAGAGCAATTTTTAAAAACAATAACAAATAATAATAAAATTAATGTATTGTAAACACATTTAATTATATGGGTAGAATTTGGAGACAATCTTCTACATTAAACCTTGATTTCTGTATTAACATTTCAAATGAATTGGACTGAAACTGTGGGTTTTAGAAATTTCACACGTGGGTTTCTTTAAGGTCACAACATGGTAAACAATATTGCCTGTAGGTTGTCATGCTTGAACTTCGGTCTTACTTTCAAGTTAATTAACTATTACTGCTTTCCAAACGTACGCCATTAATTTATACAGTGACAGTTTGTTGGGAGGAGATAAAGAGGTGCTTCCCTAAAATTAGGAGCTGGTGTTTAGTATTTACTTTCTCTATCACGTACAGAGCAGGTAAAGAGGGTATTGCATTCCACCCAAAAATTTGATACGCAGTATTCACCGGAAATGCATGTTTTAAGGCAATCTGAATCAAACATAAGCATTTTTTAAAAAAATACCCGTGTGTGTATGTCTGTGAATAGCATAACTCAAAACGAATTTGGTATTTTGGTTCAGTACCTTCCAAAGATGTGACATGAAGGTTTTAAAGAAAAATCCCCCACCCCAAAACCACACTTCACATGGAACATTTTTCGAAATGTTTTATTTTCTAAAAAATGTTGCAACGAATTTGATTAAAATGCAATATATTAAAGATATTTACATGAAAATAAAATGTATATCTTGAATTTTCTGGGAATAGCCTATGAAGGCCTCTTCATTCTTTGTATATTATTGTATAACTGGTAAACGTTAAGTGATAGACGAAAATTACTACACAAAAAATGTAGATCTCTTTAAAATTCATAATTTATTTCCAATGAACAAGCCATTCCTGAGGTATCAGTTAGTAATGGTTCGATTTGTTCAATACTTAACCATTCTCTTAAAGTGTGTCAACATTCAGCTGTTTCTCGTGATGTCATGGAAACAGTATGGAATTTTAAGGCCAGCATATAGCGTCCAGTTGTTAAACATTTGACTGTCGCTGTTCTCTGTATCTATAACGAAATGTGTAATGTAGCTATTTCTGCAAAGGTTTATTTGGATTAAAGCGTTATAGAAAAAGAAATTTTTGTAAGAATATGTTGTATAATGAACGTTAGAGGGTAGAGAAAGTCATGTGGATATATCACATCAGATTTTTCTTGCTAAAAACATGATCACGTCTTTGCTGTACCTGTGGGTTTACACTTTCTCTGCGCATATCTATAGAGGTAGAGAAAGTATCACATTCCACCCAAAAACTCTATATCGAGATTTCTCCAAAAATAAATGCTTTGAGGCTCCCGTGCACGATAACTACAAACTTAGTATTTAAGCTCAGCATCTTCCAAAAAATCTCCCCAACCTAAACTTTAGATGGACAATTTTTTTTGTATTTTTTATTCTCTCATTAGTGAGTCTAACGATTTTAATCAAAATATGATATGTTTAAAATAGTTCCATGAAATTTTTAAATGTGTATCTTGAACTTCTTGCAAATATGGAGTGAAGTCATCATTCTCAATGAATTTTGTATAATTTTGTATAAGCTGATAAACTATAAGATATAAAATGTTACCTTCTGATATGTTACCTTCAAATGACTTTCTTTTCTCATTATTCTGCAACCTATAGGGTCACCCCAAAAGTTTTGAGAATGGACGTAATAAAACATTAAAAATTTATATCTGATCATTGCATCCTTTCAAAATATACTTCAATTGCATTCTATACACCGTCTCATCCGTTTAAAACATTTTTACTTTCTCTACTACGTATAGTAAGTAGGGGAAGTATTGCATTCCACCCACAAAATTCGATACCGAGATTTCACCGGAAATACATGTTTTGAAACCCTCTGAATCCAAAAAAAAGCATTTTGGAAACATGTCTATGTGTATATCTGTGTGTGTCTGTGAACAGCATAACTCAGAAACCAACGGTCGGATAAGCACCAAACTTGGTATTTAGGTTCAGTATCTTCCAGAGATGCGACACAAAGGTTTTCAAGATAATTCCCACCCTAGACTACCCTTTACATGCAACATTTTTCGAAAATTTTAATTTTCTCAAAAATGGCTCTATCGATTTTGATTAAAATATCATATGTTTAAGATATTTTTATGACAAATGAAATGTATAACTTGAGTTTTCTGGGAATCTCTCCAAAAGTATTCTTCATTGTGAACGACTTTTGCATAACTGGTAAACCATAACAGATAGACAAAATCTTACTACACAAAAAATGTAGATCGCGTTAAAATACACAATTTATGGCATATACTTTTTTGTTGAGTGAACCATTTTCGAAATATTGTTTGTTATTCCCTTAAATTTTCCAATACGTACTTATACTTTTTCTCAAATGGGAATTCGTTATTGATTTTTTATGTCCTGGACATGCAAAGAGAATGGAATGCGCCACATAGCAACCAGCGCTTAAAAGATTTGACTATCGCTTAAAAGCTACCATATTCCCCTTGCATCTACAAGAACATTAGCAATAAGATTAACATCTCGATTACCATGAAGCATATGGAGAATAAGCGTTTGTAAAAATAGTGTGTACAAGAGTAGATAAAGTCTTGTGAGTGTAACACATCAGATGTTTCAAATGCTGATCGCCATTCTTCTGTGGAGAGAGTGCAAATACATTCTTCGTAAGCAGTTACTGCAGCTTCAGGTGAGTCAAATCGTTAAACTCGAAATTTTTCCTTCATTTTGGGGAATAGAAAGAAGTCATATGGGATCAGATATGGACTGTAAGGAGGGTGGGATAAATATCCGACTGACTCCTGCAGAAATTGGGTTGTTTCTTGTGCCGTGGGGACAGAGGCCACGCAGATCAGTCTTAGGACGCTTTTTTCTCAATTTATTGAACACTTGTGGCGACAGACTTCTGTGTTGTACCATCTGGCAGTAACAGTCTGTTGCACCCTCAAGCGGAATCTCACAATGTGGCCACTTGCTGAGAAGAAGAAATAGATCTTCTTGCCAACACTTCTCGTTTGCTTCACTTTTCTTGGAGTTCTTTTCATGGGAGGATCCAGACGGATGACTGTCGTTTAGTTTCTGAATCATACTGGTAAATTCAGCTTTCGTAATCTGTAACAATGTTAAATATATTTTTGGATCTTCCTCCATTGGATTTGTCTATCATTTCCTGGCACCATTGCACACACATGCTTGTTCCTGCTTATTTGTGATGTGGTGGGTGATACAGCGACTGCACATCTTCCTGACGTCAAGTTTTTCTTTCAGGATTGTTTTCACTACTACTGATCCAATATTTAGGGCTTCTTAAACCTGATCATGTGTGCAACGATGATCTTCCCGCAATATGCGCCTGTTTTCACCACATTTTCATCCATTGTTGCTGTAGCTGGCCGTTCTGCTCGGTCTTCATCTTCAAGGGAATCCCTTCCCCTTCTAAACTCTGCATGCCATCGATAAAGGTGGATTGCGAAGGACAAAGATCCCCAAATGCACGATGCAGTATTTCAAGACATTCTCTCTCCCCTAAACTGACTTTAAAGTCATAGAAAATCAAGCATGGAAATGCTCTCGCTTGAGAATCATCTTAGCGTATGGCGTAGCAACACCTGCTATACGTACACACGCGGTTCCTGACGATGCACATTGTTGAAGCGCGCCCAAACCTGTACAGCAGGAACGATGGATTTGTGCCGGTGAAGACTGGGTGCGCAATCGTTTAGAGCCCAGTTGCCGAGCCTATATTCTCGGTCATGCGCAGTATACTGAAATGGCCAGTATCGTGGAGAGCTTTGACCGTGCAACATCCGTCTTCTACCGCTTCGGTGCCAGCACGTTAAGTTTTACAAGTTTTAGAAAGTGATTGTTAATCGCATTCGTGATTAGTGTTTTGTGTCTTGTGTGTATGTGTGTGCGGGTGTATATGTATTTGGTTATTTAGACTAAAATGCCTCCCATTCAAAGCAAACTTGGTGGAAAAACACTGCACAGCCAAACACGTGAAGTTGTTAATAACGTCCATTTCTTCATGAAACGGGAAGCAGCTTCTGGCGATATTCTAATTCCATTGAAGAAAGTGCAAGAGAGGGTGAGTGCAGCAACAAAAGTATCTGAGAGGACAATACGTAAAATAATTAAAGAAGGGGGAACATGTGAGGAACAGGGAACCTCCATTGGGACACCTGGAAAGGTACATCGTGTACCAAAATGGATCAGAGACATTGATGACTTTGATAGGTGTGTGATTCGGCAAACAATTTACAATTTTTATATTCAGGAGAAAACCGTGCCCACTGTCAGAAATCTGCTCCTGAAGCTTAAGGATTCCATTAACTTTAAAGGGGGAAGCACTAGTTTAAATATTATCTTATGTGACATGGGTTTCGCGTGGAAGAAAACAAGGAACAATAAGGTCTTGTTACAGGAAAGACATGAGTTAAGAGATTACCCGTACCAGCCGTCATTCTAGGAATGAACAACAATACGGTGAGTCACATGATAGTATACTACTTAGTTGTTCTTTTGCCGGTTTATTTTCCTGGGTTTTCTGTTTGTTTACCGTTTCCATACACCACATTTACAGAGAGCTGCCTGGCGTTAGACGTAGACTCGCTTCAGTGCGCGAGGAAACAAGGTCACCGGCACAGAACCATCGTTTCTGCTGTACATGCTGCTATCTGAACTTCAATCTGAAGTTAGGAAAAGCTGCTTTGAGTTTTTTTTAAAAAAAACGCTGCTTTGGCTTAGCACTTATACATTGTTGCCCATACTCAGAACTTTCAGTGACCCTCGTAGTTTAAACAGTTTATTCTTCTATCCACTTCTTGTGAAATAGATAAACCTGCATTACACATTTTCGCATTTAGCTGTAGGTATAAAAAGAGTACAATAGGCTAAAGCGACAGTCTTTAAATAAACGGGTCGCTAAATAATGGCTTTGAAATTCCAATGCTCTTTGCATGGCCACGAGAAAAGAAACTTAAAGAAAAGAAAAGAAAAAAATCTGATGTGTTAAACTCACATGACTTTCTCTACTCTTGTACAAACTATTTTTACAAACGCTTATTCTCCGTCTACTTCATGTTAATCGAGATAAATATTTGCAGACTCTATCTTATTGCTAATTTTCTTGTAGATGTAAGAGGATAATATATTTACAAGGGCAATATAGAAATACAGTAGCCTTTAAGCACATACATATCTCTTAATAGCTGGTTGCTAGGTGCAGCACCATTCCCTTTGCCACAGATTAATACTCTTTGCATATCTAAGTCAAAAAAATGAATAACGAATTCCCATTTGAGAAAATAAGTATTGAAAAATTTAATGGAATAACAAGCAATATCTCGAAAATGGTTCACTCAACAACAAAAATGTATAAGACATAAATTGTGTATTTTAATGCGATCTAAATGTTTTGTGTAGTAAAATTTTGTCTATCTCTTATGGTTTACCAGTTATGCAAAAGTCGTTCACAATGAAGAATACTTTTGGAGACATTCCCAGAAAATTTAAGATATACATTTTATTTGTCATGAAAATATCTTAAACATATGATATTTTAATCAAAATCGTTAGAGCCATTTTTGAGAAAATTAAAATTTTCGAAAAATCTTCCATGTAAAGGGTATTTTGGGGTGGGGGATTTTCTTTAAAACCTTCGTGTCGCATCTCTGGAAGATACTGAACCTAAATACCTAGTTTGGTGTTTATCCGACTGTTCGTTTCTGAGTTATGCTGTTCACAGACAGACAGACACACAGACAGACACACACATACGGACATGTTTCCAAAAATGCTTTTTTTGGTTTCAGGGGGTCTCAAAACATGTTATTCCGGTGAAATCTTGGTTTCGAATTTTTGGGTGGAATACAATACTTCCCCTACTTACTATACGTAGTAGAGAAAGTAAAAAAAAACGAAGAGGTTTGCCACTTGAAAAAAGTATTTGAAACTCAAACCAACAGCAAAGAATGTCTCGGAAATGGTTAACGGCACCAGCAATTTTATTTCACATAAACTGTGTGCTTCAAGAGATCTACATTTTTGGTGAAATAAGACTTTGTATATCTCTTACATTTACTAATTATACAAAAGTCAGTCAAGTGAACAAGACTTCACAGACTATTTGCAGAAAATTCAATATCTACATTTTATTTGTCATGTAAATATCTTAAACATATGGTGTTTTAAACCAAATCGTTAAAGCGATTTTTGAGAAAATAAAAAATAACGACAATTTTTCTATGTAATTCGTAGTTTGAAGTTGAGGTTTTCTTGAAAATCTTCATGTCATATTCTTGTTTTTCGTTTTTTAGTATGTTGTGTATAGTCACACACACAAACAGATTTTTCTGAAAATTCTTTTGGATTCAAGGTGACTCAAAACGTGCATTTCCGGTGAAATTTCGGTATCGAAATTTTGGATGGAATGTAATACTTCTACTTACTACAGCTAAGTAGTAGAAGAAGTAAAAACATATTACGACATATACATATCTCGTTAAAATACACAATTTATGTCAAATAAAATGTTTTGAAACATTAGCTCTTTCCGAAATATTCGCTGCTCTTGGTTTATAAGGGTTCCTCAGATTTATTCAGCCGTTGCCACCAAGCGATTGTCTGCACATGACGTCAATATTTTGAAGCAAGTTTATCACCACTGCCGCTGGCAGAGGACTTGCGAAAAATCAGTGGAAGGAGGTGAATGTAAACAGTTTCGAGGTCACCTTAGTGAAATGGGACTTGTATCGTACCTTTCCAGTATTTACATTTGGAATGTCTTTCGCTTGCGTCTCGTAAACTCGCCAACTCAATGTATGCTGATAGGTAACTTAACTAATTGGACGTTTTTTATAGCGTACTGTCTCGGACTAGCAAATCAATTATGCAAATTCTGTGTTCGTTGGTCGCTTCCATCTCGCGTGCAAAGAACACGCAAAATGTCCTAGTGTAAAGCAGTTCTACACCGCCGCAGTGCATCAACCTCTTGAGGCATGGGGCTCGCTAACCAATAATGTCTCATTCATTTAAACTGATTGACGATAAAGCCGGAATAAATCTGAAGACCTGTTATTTTCCAATACTTTAACGTTCTTTTCATTATTTATTTATTTATTTTATTGGAGTGCTAAGTAAGCAGTTTTTGCTTCTCCTGATGTGATGTAAAGGGTATGGAATTTTAAAACCCACATACAGCGAACCCCTATTAAACTTCTGACTACACTTCAGTCTCTGTATCCATCTAGTATTACCTGCAATGAAATGTAAAAAGAAACTATTTCTACAGACATTTACCTCGATTATGAAGTAGATAGGAAATTAAGCTTTAGTAGAAATAGTTTATAGAAGAGATAAGAATAAACAATCTGGGTAGAGAAATGCATGTGATTTAACTATCAGATTTTTATTGTAGCTTTAATATTGTAAACTTAGCTGACTAAAAGTTATTACAGACCTCTGTGCATTTAATCCTGTGTGGATCAGAAAATACAAGATCTGAAGCAACTCTTCTCGAGATAAGAAAATAAATGTAACTTACGTAACACGTTTTAGCTAACTGGTCACACGTGTCTATACAACAGCCTAGCAATAACCGTAAATTCACAGCGATAAATGTTACTAGCGAAACCAGTAAACTATAAAAACAGTGATTATCGTTAATAAGGAAGCATACGTAACATCTGCTGGAGATGAACTATTCCAGCTGCTAACACTGTTGCACGATTTCGCTTTTTCATAACATAACAATGTGGGTTAAAAGTTTAAGCAAACAATGGTTCGATGTACATATTCCAGAGAATACAGAGCAACACTGCATTTTCGACAAAATATGGTCGAGGAAAAAATCTAACGTGATACATTCATATGACTTTGTCTATCCACTCCTATAGCTTTATGCAGGATGTTAAAAAAAAGTATTCCATATTTTGAGAGGTGATATATGAACCAAAACAAGAAAAAATGTCCAGTAAACATGGACTCTAAAATGTGTACCTTAAGAGCTATGAGCACTTGTTCGTCTTCGCTACTGCAAGCTCTTTGCTATTACGTAAACTCTCAAAATGCAATAAAAAATGACACATCACAGTGTTACTGTGGCATAGCATAGCTTCTAATGTAATCTGCTTGCAATTAGATACGACCTGCACTTGTGAGCCTTCGCTAAAGGAGGTGTCAATTCATACACTGTCGTTTGTGAAAATTGTAACACCAAGAAAGCATTTCCCGAATAACTCCAAACTTGCTGGAAGTGCAGAAGAATGTGCAAGCAGTAAGTGTTTAGGTTTGCAGAGAGATGGGGTACACGTAGGTCGAGCAGAGCCCTCTCGTGTCGGTCCGACAAGGTCACTGTTGCGCCCAGTGTAGTCAGTGCAGAACTGTCAAACAAGGTGGAAACAATAAAGTAAGTGCCAGTATGCCTAGTCGACGTCAAAGGAAGCCACATCGGCATGCGAGTGATTTCGAACGGGGCAGAATGATCGGTCTCAGAGTTTGTCATACCGTGACATTTCGGCTCGTACAGGGCATGCTGTTATGACAGTGATGCGTGTGTGGAAGCAGTGGATAGATGAAGATTGTACGCAGCTAAGAGCGGGTACTGGACCACGGAACATGACCACAGAACGGAATGACCGTCATCTTGTTCGCATGGCCATAACGGACCGTACAACTTCATCCGCAGTGTTGGCTCAAAGCTGGAGCACTGCAAGAAGTGTAAACTTGTCTGCATCAACGGTTCGCCACCGTCTGCTACAGGTTGGACTGGTTGCATGCATGCCAATACGTCTGCTTCCATTGTCCAGAAACCACAAGCTCCTCCGACTGCAACAGGCACGTGAACGCCGTCACTGGGGTGCTGAGTGGCAAAATGTAGTCTTTTCGGACGAGTCCCGCTTCAACGTGTCCTACAGTGATGGCGGCATACATATCCGGCGGTACCGTGGTGAGCGCAACCTGGAGGGCTGCATTGTTGAGCGGCATAGCGGACAAACACCAGGTGTGGTGATTTGGAGCGCAATTGGTTACAACAACCTATCTCGCACTTTGAACAGCAACCGGTACCTAACGGTGGTTGTAGAGCCTGAGGTACTCCCCCTGCTTCAGGCATCTCCACAGGCCACATTTCAACAGGACAATGCCCGGCCACATATTGCGAGAAATGTACAAGCCTTCTTCGAAGAGCAACGGGTACCATTGCTTCCCTGGCCTGCATGCTCGCCTGACATGTCGCCCATCGAACATGTCTTGGATATGGTTGGTCAGCACCTGGTGTATCACAGTCCTCCAGTAACCAGTGTCAGGATTTGTGGGCTCGAATACAAACTGCGTGGAGGGAAATCCCTCAGGAGCTTACTCAGAACCTTTTTGATTCAATGCCACGGCGCATAACAGCTCTAATTGCAGCGCATTGAGGTCACACCAAATACTGCATATTAGGACTCAAAGGTCATGTATAGATTTGAAAAGTTTATCATTTGTTACTTGCCATGTACCTAGCGTGTGGTATTAAATTTATTGAATTTATGCGTTTCCTTCTTGGTGTTGACATTTTCACAAAGGGCAGTGTAGTAAGGCAAGCCTTTGTCCGACATCTTAGGGAATCACACACACTCTCTGAAAGACTCCAGGTTGTTCACGGATGCTCTGGTAGGTACTGATTACGCCTTGTTGTAGTGTTTGTACATCATGGATGGGAGTTGCATTCACCAAAAATTTCAGGATAAAACTACAATGTAAAAGCATTTCACAAACTTATCAAAATACAAACTGATTCCATTAGAACTAATAAAATTATGCGTTACACTTACCCAAAACTGTGATTACGGTTTACAGTAACAACATTAACAGATGTTTGCTGTATTCATGGACAACAACAGAGTAATGTGTCCTCATTTGTTTACTGCCTGCTGTAGGTCGTACGTAATAGCAAAGAGCTTGCAGTAGAGATTCTTCTCAGTAGTGAAGATCAAAAGTGCTCATAGCTCTTAAGGTATGCATTTTAGAGCCCTGTTTACTGGATATTTTTGCTTGTTTTGATCCATACTGCCACATCTCATATGGAATACTCTTTTTGTTAACACCCGTTAAACTTCTACAAACTGTTCTTACGAAAGCTTATTTTTCTATCTAGTTCGCGTCAATCTGGATAAACAAAGATAGTTTAATTATAAATCTTTTGAGAAAATAAGAAAATTCGAAATGTTTTTCCATTAAAGGGTAGTTTGGTAACGGGAGATTTTCTTGATGATTCAAGTTTGGTATTTATCCTAGATTTCGTTTTTGAGTCATGCTGTTCACGACCACAACACACAGAACTTTTCCTAAAATGTTTTTTATCCAGGATTACTCAAAACTTGTATTTCCGGTGAAAACTCGAAATCTAATATTTGGGTGAATGCAATACTTCCTCTACCTTGTGTCTTCAAATAGCATTTATATACCTTAAAATCACCGAGTTATCCAAAATCGAAAATTACCATTAGTTTTTGGTTGCTATTTGGTTTCATGTATCGACAAGAATGACACTATTAAGGTGAAATTCCCAAAATCCGTAATTTTTAATCAATTGTTTTGACATTTTAACCATATTCTTGAAAGGCTATCATATAACTGAGTACAAAGTTTTATGTAGCTAGTGCAAATACTTTAGCAGTTATTAATTATTGTTTATATATTACCTACACTGTTTGTCCTATACGTCAAGTTATTTAAGTTGAAGCAATAAAATTTTTCCTAACATAGCTAACGATTCTGCTAAGATAAGCAAATCGGCTTTTTTCCCCACATTTGTTTAACTACGGACAAAAAGAATTTTTTCTGCTGTTCTACAGAACCCCCCCTCCAAATCTCACGTATTTCACAAGTTATATGACATTATGTAGGAACGATTCACATATTTTAAAAAAGGGCTTTAGAAGCTCTTTGTCTATGTTTTATATGCTTAGCTTGTAAATCTCAGAAATATTGGTGAAAAATTGCATTATAAAATACCTTTTATGTATTGAAAAATGTGGAAATTTTTGTTTCTTAGACAGATTCACATGCCACTATTCTGAGTTTCTTGGCTTGATATGGGGCCACGAGATACTCCATTAAGGCCGTAAATGGAACATACTACGGCATAATATGTTGCCATAAGCTCTAAATGATTAAAAAATTCAAATTCAAAAAAGTATGAATTTTGAACCAAAATCTCAACATAGGGTTTCCATTAACGCAAGGAATTATGAGTAACAGCTGGGGGCGTGGCTAACGAGATAGGCTACGGTGTGAATCCGAGTTGCGTAATAATGGTAATCTTAAAGATGGCTAACATTGAATAGCTTCGTGATGTAACTGTGCGTTACCCATGCATTTAACGAATATTTATTTGTTTGTTTACACTACGTATATATAGGTTAGTTGAATTATATTCGAACCCACTCGCGTACTCTCTCTACTGCACGAGACAGCCGGCGGTCGCCGGGGAAATTACGTCGGCAGAGGCGGACTAAAATCCTTACCTTATAATAGATGCTCGAAATGTTGACCTTCTGTTCTCAAACACGCATCATATTTCCTGTAAATATTCTCGCTCACTCTTCGAAGCTCAGCAGCAGGAATTCTCGTGATTTCTTGCACAATGTTTTCTCTAAGATCCTGTAGTGTGCGAGGATTGGAACGATACAATTTGTCTTTTAAAGAACCCCATAAATAAAAATCACAACTCGTTAGGTCAGGAGAAGGAGGGGGCCACAAATCAACACTAATTATTCTGTCATAAAACACCTATCTTATTGCATGTAATGATTCGCAGCCATATGTGTTGTTGCAGAATCTTGCTGGATCCAACCATACAATTTCTCTTCTTCTGTCAAGCGATTGCAAAATGGCCTCAGAATTAACCTGTGATATCGTTCTGCATTTATTCTTTCATCAAAGAATTATTCTTCTAGCACTTATCGCACACCACACTCCAATTCTCTGATCATAATGAGGCGTTTCATTCAATAGCACAGGTTTTTCTGAAGCCCAGTATTCACACGTCCGCTTAGATGAAACCAAGATTCATCAGTGAAAAACAAAAGCTGTGGGTCAATGAGACCCCTTTCTACGGATTGGAAAAACCAGTTACAATAATTCACACGTTTAGCGGGATCATTTGTCTTTAACGCTTGCACTCGTGTGTAGCGATAGGGCTTCAGTTTCAACAGACGTGTAGCATTTCTCGCAGAAGATCGAGAACAACCTGTTTTCTGCGGTAGTTTTTTCAGCGATTTTCGAGACGAACGCTCCAAAGCGGCACCAATCACAAGAATTCCTGTTGCTGAGCTTCGGAGAGCGAGCGAGAATATTTACACGAGATATGCTGCCTGTTTGAGAGCAGAAGGTCAACATTTCCAGCATCTATTATAAGGTAAAGATTTTAGCCCACCTCTGCCGGCGTAATTTCCCCGGTGACTACCGGCTGTCTCGCGCAGTAGAGACAGGCCGCGAGCGGGTTCGAATATAATTTAACCACCCTATATTAGGCGACTGTAATTTCACTTCATCGGGCCTTGGCTGGACTAGAAGACCAGCTGATTTCAGTTCGCGCCGTAACCGTTAGCCACGGTTGAGTGGTTATGACGTAGCCGTCTCGGAGATTCGTTAATAAATCTACCCATGTGTCCCCTCCTTCTTCTCTGTACTCTATGAAGCATACTCGATTCTACTTTATTTGTTGCGTCTTCTATTTTCTTAGTTGCTAAATCTGGCCACCTATATAGTATTGGAATGAAATATCGGCAGCATTTATCATAAACCCATTTACATATACAACAAAACAGAGGTGAAGCTGGTCAGTATGAAGATTCCTTACTCTTAGACCACCAAGTTAGCATCTTTGGAAAGTACATATAGTCTGCGAATTTCGAGAAAACTAATCTTCTCAGCTGTTAATTACAAAATATGGTTAACTGAATTCTAATTCTAGCAATTTTATGTCTGTATACAATTAAAGAACTTAATTACAACATACGAAGTAAATAAAGCAAAACTTTCTTACATTGAGGTTATTGCAATATTTTGGCATTGGTATCGTTAAGTATCGAACCTTATAAACAAATTGGATTCTCTTTGCTTTGTATACCACGTGCCTAGTAGGTAGGTGCATTCCATCCAAAAATTCTCGATCGAGATTATAACAGAAATGTGTGCTTTGAGGCCCTCTAAATCCAAAAATATAATTTTAAGAAAAAGGTTCGAGTATGTGTGTGAACACTATAGTTCCAAAAGAAAAGCCGTATAAATACCAAAATTGTTATACAGGTTTAGTAACTTTCAAAGATGCGACATGATGATTTTTCAAGAAAATCTCTCACCCCAACATTTTTCCAAATTTCTGATTTTCTAAATAATAGCTCTAACAATTTTGTTTAAAATACAATATATTAAAGACATTTAGATGACAGTTAAAATGCATATCTTGGAATTATGGGAATAGCCTGTGACATCCTCTTCAATGAGAACGTATTTTGGATAACCTTGTATGAGTGTTAAGCATTAAGCGATAGACGAAAACGTACTTCATAAAAATTGTAGATCTCTTTAAAACACACAATTTATTTAAAATAACTTTTTTGTGGCATCAGCCATTTCCGAGATATCCATTATTAATGGTTAGAATTGTTCAATACTTAGTCATTCTTTTAAAGTCCTGAGGATTTTCGATTGTTTTAGCGATATCAAGGAAAGAGCATGGGATTTTAAGTCCACCATATAGCGTCCAGTTCTAAACCATTTGACTATCTCTCTTCTCCTCATATCTGCAAAGAAAACTGCAATGAAGCTATTTCCGGAAAGATTTATCTTGACTAAATTAAATAGATAGGAAAATAAACGTACGTAACAATAATAACATAAGATTTGTTTGTTTTTTGTTTTTTTTTTTACTTTCTTTACTACGTATAGTAAGTAGGGGAAGTATTGTATTCCATCCAAAATTTCGATACCGAGATTTCACCGGAAATACATGTTTTGAGACCCCCTGAATCCAAAAAAGTATTTTTGGAAACATGTCCGTGTGTGTGTCTGTGTGTCTGTCTGTGTGTGTGTCTGTGAACAGCATAACTCAAAAACGAACAGTCGGATAAACACCAAACTTGGTATTTGGGTTCAGTATCTTCCAAGGATGCGACACGAAGGTTTTCAAGAAAATCCCCCCACCCCAGAGTACCCTTTACATGGAAGATTTTTCGAAAATTTTAATTTTCTCAAAAATAGCTCTAACGATTTTGATTAAAATATCATATGTTTAAGATATTTTTATGGTAAATAAAATGTATATCTTGAATTTTCTGGGAATGTCTCCAAAAGTATTCTTTATTGTGAACAACTTTTGCATAACTGGTAAACCATAAGAGATAGACAAAATGTTACTACACAAAAAATGTAGATCGCGTTAAAATACACAATTTATGTCATATACATTTTTTTTGTTGAGTGAACCATTTTCGAGATATTGCTTGTTATTCCCTTAAATTTTTCAATACTTATTTTCTCCAATGGGAATTCGTTATTCATTTTTACTTTCTCTACTACGTATAGTAAGTAGGGGAAGCATTGTATTCCACCCAAAAATTCGATACCGAGATTTCACCGGAAATACATGTTTTGAGACTCACTGAATCCAAAAAAAGCATTTTTGGAAACATGTCCGTATGTGTGTCTGTCTGTGTGTCTGTGTGTCTGCGTGTCTGTGAACAGCATAACTGAGAAACGAACAGTCGTATAAACACCAAACTTGGTATTTAGGTTCAGTATCTTCCAGAGATGCGACATGAAGGTTTTCAAGAAAATCCCCCCACCCCAGACTACCCTTTACATGGAACATTTTTCGAAAATTTTAATTTTCTCAAAAATGGCTCTAACGATTTTGATTAAAATATTATATGTTTAAGTTACTTTTATGACAAATAAAATGTATATCTTGAATTTTCTGGGAATGTCTACAAAAGTATTCTTCATTGTGAACGACTTTTGCATAACTGGTAAACCATAAGAGATAGACAAAATTTTACTACACAAAAAATGTAGATCGCGTTAAAATACACAATTTATGTCATACACATTTCTTTTGTTGAGTGAACCGTTTTCGAGATATTGCTTGTTATTCCCTTAAATTTTCCAATACTTTTACTTTTTCTCAAATTCGTTATTCATTTTTTTTATGTCCTGGACATGCAAAGAGAATGAAATGCGCCACATAGCAACCAACGTTAAAATATTTGACTATCGCTTAAAATCTAGCATATTCCCCTTGCATCCACATGTACATTACCAATAAGATTGACATCTCGATATCTCGATTAACATGCAGCATATGGAGAATAAGCGTTTGTAAAAATAGTTTGTACAAGAGTAGAGAAAGTCATGTGAGTGTAACACATCAGATTTTTTTTTTTGTCTTGGATATGCAAAGAGTTATAATCTGTGGCAAAGGGAATGGTGCTGCACCTAGCAACCGGCTATTAAGAGATATGTATGTGCTTAAAGGCTACTGTTTTTCTATATAGCCCTTGTAAATATATTTTACCCTACATCTACAAGAAAATTAGCAATAAGATAAAGTCTGCAAATGTTTATCTCGATTATCATGAACTAGATGGAGAATAAGCGTTTGTAAAAATACTTTGTACGAGAGTAGAGAAAGTCATGTGAGTGTAACACATCAGATTTTTTTGTCTTGAATATGCAAAGAGTATTAATCTGTGGGAAAGGGAATGGTGCTGCACCTAGCAACCAGCTATTAAGAGATATGTATATGCTTAAAGGATACTGTTTTTCTATATTGCCCTTGTAAATATATTTTCCCCTACATCTACAAGAAAATTAGCAATAAGATAGGGTCTGCAAATGTTTATCTCGATTAACATCAACTAGATGGAGAATAAGCGTTTGTAAAAATAGTTTGTACAAGAGTAGAGAAAGTCATGTGAGTGTAACACATCAGATTTTTTCATTTTGATCTGTCTTAGTTTGTAAATCGTTACCATCTATATATAGTGCTCGAAATGAATGTCTTAAAATTCTATAGAGTAACAACTACTATTGCTACTTGTCTGCCACGTACTTAGGTAGAGAAGGTACAACATTCCACCCAAACATTCGATACTGAGGGTTCATCGTAAATATATGTTTTGAGGCCCCCTGAATCAAAAAAGCTTTTCCAGAAAAAGAATTCGGATAAATACCAAACTTGGTATTTAAGTTCAGTACCTTCCAAGGATATGACAAGAAGAATTTCAAGAAAGTTCCCCCACACCAAACTACCCTTTACTTGGAACATTTTTCGCAAATTTTGATTTTCTGAAAAATGGCTCTAACGATTTTGATTAAAATACCATATATTAAACATAACTACCTGGAAAATAAAACTTATATCCTGAATTGTCTGGGACTAACTTGTGAAGTCCACTTCAGTTAGAAGAAATGTTGTATAGCATTGTATAACTGCTAAACATTAAGCGATAGACGAAAACGTAGCATACAAAATATGCATATCTCTTTAAAACACACAACTTACTTAAAATAAGTTCTTCTGTGGTAAAAGGCATTTTTGAGATATCAGTTATTAAAGGTTCGAATTGTTCAACACTTGTCATTCTTTTCGTCACATCGATTTTCAGTTGTTTCATATCTTAACGAAATGTGTAATGTAGCTACTTTTGCAAAGGATTAATTGGATTAAAATGTAGCTTAGAGAAAAATAATCTTATAGCATAGTTTATATACCCACTTTTAAGTTTAGAGGGTAGAGATAGTCATGTGAAAGCATCACATTAGATTCTCAACGAATAGTCAAAACTTCTTCGTGGTCAAGTACCCAGACTTTCAAAATCCTTTTTAGTGTTTTAGTAATTTATGAATTGAAATTATATGTTTTATGACCTATGTCTGTCAGAAAGAATAAGGATTTTCATTGAATTGCCAATATTGATTCAGTTAGTTTTGCGATTGCCCTATATAGACGCACCCACACATACATATAAATGTTCTCTCTGTATAATAATGGTATAGATAAATAACAGAGTTCGTACATACAGGAACCAACTTGTAAGTTAGGAGTCTATGGAGAGTTTACTGCGAAGAATAATTCCTCGAAGTCTGTCAAAGAGGTCTCTTTAAAGATGATGTTCTAACCTCGAAGAAGCCCCTGTCTTCCAAGAAATTGCTAAATAGCTGATGATCACCGGACCGACAGACAGATGGAACATGATGCAATAAACTTCAACTTCTTTTTATGACATTCCGACGTCAAAAGTAAATGGCGTTTAATTTTAATGGCAAGTCTGCTCCAGTTAGCGGCAGTGAATATTTCAAACGAGCTCCTTCGATGATGCAACGTGTGTTAGAACCTCTCTTCTATGTTTTACTTCATTCCAGGGATAAACAGAAAGTGTATCTGGAAATGAGCACTTAAGAGAAATTAAAAGTCCTATCCCACCAACGTTAAATATCCTCAATTTACGATCCATGAACTCAGAAACTATTAGTATATCAGACTGAATGGCTTTAGTAGAGATTATGAGGCCTCCTGAATTCAAAACATTTTATGTGCTACATTCACATGACTGCCTGAGTCTGTGTCGCTTATTAGTGGGTATACTAATTACTCTTACCAAAGTTTATTTTTGTATCTGCTTCATTTTAATCGTGGGTTAGCGAAGAAAATTCGTCGTCACCTAGTTAAAATTTGAGAGGTCAGCTAAGCAGCTACACACACGCGCGCGCGCACACACGCACACGCATGTAATTGTATGTAGATATAAAAATGTTGAGAAGATGGTTTGTTACGTTATTTTTTTACCACGCTTTGGGCGTCATTTTGAGAAGTAGTTATGTTTTATTGAAGGAGTTGTATTATATTTCACTATTGGGGAGCCGAACTTGTAGTAATTGCAACCGCACGTTTAGTAAACAGTTTCCGGTAGCCTTCGCCCCAAACGTACTTTCAGTTGGCCTTTGCACCAAGTTTAAAAAAAAATATTAACTTTGCAATTTGACTGTTTCTTTAAATATTATACATATTTATGTTTGCCTCGGCTGCGTCAATATTATTGTCAGAGACACGTTTCTCTTAGTAGGGTTGTGATGTAACAAGAATGTAGGCTTACACAGATTATAATTTTACTTCACTCCTTTTATTAATGCTTGATACGATTTAAATAACACTTCACTGATATAGAGAGCTGTGAGATTCTTTTTATTAATTAATTGCACTTTTTAACACGTAAACTTACCTACTTTTTTCGTCTCACACGAATGCATATTATACTTCTTTCGAGGACACTTTTTGCGTCCGGTTAGTAACGCTGTTTGTAGGCAGCTGAACTGATTTAAACCTTCTAAACTTGTAAATTTCTGTATTTTAAGTCTCTGATTGGCTATTCCTAATCCAATAGAATACCTACTTTTACCTAAGCTTTTTCTGGTTGTTGAATGGCTATTTTATAAACTGTCACAAAAATTACATTATTGCTTCCAAGAATCATAAGTAGTATTGTTAAACTTTCAAACTCATTATTGCCTCAAAGTTACCTCATTGTTAGCAACTTTTAACTTATTATTCTCACAGCTCCTACATTATTAAATTACGTAATGCATTCACATAACATTATTGAACATGTTTAAAATAATATAAACATATGCCATGACTGTTACATACATTTTACAAATTATTACGTACATATATTACTTCAAGGCGGGCTGTTATTGAATTTACATATTATATAATTAGACTGAAATGATTTAGGTGTTAAAATTACTGCCTCAATGTATAACATTAAAAAAGTGCAATGCATAAAAAAGATATACAAATCATCAGAAAAAATGGCTAGAGACTCAAGCATTTAATACTCTAGATGAATTTATGTAAAAAAGGCACATGGACTTGTTTTAATGTTAGTATCTATTTTATGTATATATTGTTTTACTTGTTGCTATTGGATAATACCTATCTCAATACTGTATATGATTATATGATTAATAGTTTAAAACAATAAATTTTAGGAAAAAAATCCAGATGAACATTTTCGGAAATGTTTGCATTACAGATTTCATTATAGATATAAAGGGAATAGTAATAGTCAAATATTTTAAAACTGGACGCTATACGCAGGCCTTGAAATTTCATTCCCTTTTCATGGCATGGCGAGAAACATCTGAAATACGACACGAAATGGCTTATGCCACAAAAAACTTATTTGCAATAAATTGTGTGTTTTAAAGAGATCTACATTTTTTGTGTAGTACGTTTTCGTCTATCGCTTAACGTTTTCCAGTTATACAAGATTATACAAAATTCCTTCCGAATGAAGAGGACTTCACAGGCTATTCCCAGAAAATTCAAGATATACATTTTGTTTTCCATTTAAATATCTTTTAATCAAAATCGTCACAGCATGTTTTAGAAACTCAAAAATTTCGAAAACTTTTACATGTAAAGGGTAGTTTGGGGTGGAAGGATTTTTTTTAAAATCTTTGTGTTGCATCTTTGGAAAGTACTAAACCTAAATACCACGTTTGGTATTTATCCGATTTTTCGTTTTTGGTTCAACTGTTTACACATACACAGAGAGAGTGAAGTTTTTTTTTAAATGTGTTTGCTTGTGTTCAGTGGGTGTCAAAACATGTATTTCCGGTGAAATCTCGGTATCAATTTTTGGGTGAAATGCAATACCATATCTATCTGCTATGTGCATGGAAAGTAATAAGGGATAGTGAGTAGAGAAAGTCGTGTGAATGTAACACACCATAAGTTTTCTGGTTGTATGTGAGTAGGTTTTAATTCTTTATAGAAATTACTCGCAACCTCTTTCAACAGTTTGCGTTTGCCTAAGTTTGCGCACTCAGTGGATGGCCACAAGACAAGACTGCTGAAGAGGAAAGCAAGCAAAATCCAAACAGCAGCAGGTGTTTGTGTTGTTGGAAACGCTTCACGCACTATACAGGAAAATGTACATAAATACGCTACTGATGTTTATTTCACATGCAATCTGAATGCCATCGGCGGTCAAGGATTGTATCTACGTCATTCAGGTGACGTCTGAACTTCAAAAGGGACTTACCTGTTGCTCTGGAGGTCAGCAAGTGGTCGAGGATGAGCAACAAGTTTAAACACTGACCCATTGATGTGTCTATTTATAGACAAACGTATTACTTTTCTACACGTGCCTAGTAGGTGGAGAAGGTATTGCATTCCACCCAAAAATTCTATACTGAGATTTTAGCAGAAATACTTGTTTTGAGGTCACCTGAATCCAAAAAGAAATTTTAGAAAAAGTTCCATGTGTCAGAAGTTTAGTATTTTCCGAAATTGCGACAGGAATATTTTCAGGAAAATTTCCCCACGCCAAATTACCCTTTACTGGAGCATATTTCGAAATTTGTAATTTTCTAACTGTAACGATTAAAATACCATGACAAATAACACTTATTTCTTGAATTCCCTGGAAATATTCTGTGAAACCCTCTTCATTCGAAAGGTATTTTCAATAATATTGTATATCTGGTAAACGCTATGATAGACGAAAACGTACAGAACCAAAAATGTAGAGCTCTTTAAAATACACTTTTTTTGTGGCATCAGCCTTCGAATTGTTCAATACTTAGCATTCTTTTAAAGACGTGTAGATTTTCAATTGTTGCTCGCGTTGTCATGGAAACAGTATGAAATTTTAAGGCCAGTGTATAAGGTCCAGTTACTTTTGCTTTCTCAAAAATTGCTACTATCGTTTTAAATTAAAGTGCTATATGTTCGAGATGTTTGCATGACAAATCAAATGCACATCTTTCTGCGAACGCTTGTGAAGTCCTCTTCATTCTGTATAATTGAAACCTTAAGAGAGAGAAAATCTTCAACACAAAAAAAAAATGTAGATCTCATTAAAGCGCACAATTTATGTCAACTACATTTTTTGTGACGTTAACCATTTCCGAGATATTCTTTGTTATTGGTTTGGATTTTCAATAGCTATACCTTTTTACTTTCTCTACTGCGTATATTAAGTAGGGGAAGTATTGCATTCCACCCAAAAATTAGATACCGAGATTTCACCGGAAATACATGTTTTGAGATGCTCTGAATCCAAATAAGGCATTTTTGGAAACATGTCCGTGTGTTCAGTCTGTAAACAGCATAACTCAAAAACGAAAAGTCGGATAAATAACAAAATTAGTACTTTGAGTTTAGCATAAGGATCATCCTCAGAATACCCTTTACATGGAATATTCTTCGAAATTTTTGATATTCTCAAAAATGCCTCTAACAAGTTTGATTAAAATATCACATGTTTAAGATATTTTCATGGGAAATGAATGTACTTTTTCTTTTGTTTTGTTTTTGTGGGTTTTTTTGTCGACTGAACCATTTCCGAGATATTTCTTGTTATTTGTTTCAATTTTCTAATACTTAAAGTTTTTCTCAAGCAGGAATTCGTTATTATTTTTTTTATGTCCTGTATATGCAAAGAGATTGGAGTGCTCCACATAGCAACCAGCGCTTAAAGAATTTAACTATCGCTTAAAGCCTACCATATTCCCCTTGCACCCACAAGAAAATTAGCAATAAGATAGAGTCTGCAAATGTTTATCTCGATTAACATGAAGTAGATGGAGAATAAGCGTTTGTATAAATAGTTCGTACAAGAGTAGAGAAAGTCATGTGAGTGCAACATATCAGAGTTTTTTTAAATGGTAAATCCCTATTCGTTTTTCTCTCGTGGCAATGCAACGAGCTGGAACTTCAAAGCGATCCGCTTTTTAAAATGTTGACTCCCGTTTCAGCCTACTGTATTCTTCTTATATGTATCTACAACGAAACGTGTAAATACATTTTTATCTCTATTAGCAACAAGTAGTAAGAAGAATACTTTGGAGTGTGTAGAGAAAATCATGTGGATGCAACACATCAGGGTTTTTTTTTTTACCAGGGCGACTGCAAGAGTAGTGTCTTACTGCCATGGCGGTGGTGAAATAACACAAGATTAGAAATGCACAGTTTAAAACAAGGTTAGAGGCTCCCGAGTTACAAATTCTATTGTGTTACATTCACATGATAATCTCTTTCCTCTGTCGCTTATTAGCGAGTATACAAAGTATTGTTATGTTGCTATTAAATATGCAATTCAGTATTTATCTTGGCGATTAAGGGAAACTACAAAAAAAAAATCTGATGTGTTACACTCACATGACTTTCTCTACTCTTGTACAATCTATTTTTACAAACGCCTATTCTCCATATGTTTTATGTTAATCGAGATATCGAGATGTCAATCTTATTGGTAATTTTCTTGTAGATGCAAGGGGAATATGGTAGCTTTTAAGCGATAGTCAAATATTTTAACGCGGTTGCTATGCGGCGCATTCCATTCTCTTTGCAAGTCCAGGACATAAAAAAATGAATAACGAATTTGAGAAAAAGTATAAGTATTGGAAAATTTAAGGGAATAACAAGCAATATCTCGAAAACGGTTCACTCAACAAAAGAAATGTATATGACATAAGTTGTGTATTTTAACGCGATCTACATTTTTTGTGTAGTAAAATTTTGTCTATCTCTTATGGTTTACCAGTTATGCAAAAGTCGTTCACAATGAAGAATACTTTTGGAGACATTCCCAGAAAATTCGAGATATACATTTCATTTCTCATGACATTATCTTAAACATATGATATTTTCATCAAAATCGTTAGAGCCATTTTTGAGAAAATTAAAATTTTCGAAAAATCTTCCATGTAGAGGGTAGTCTGGGGTGGGGGGATTTTCTTGAAAACCTTCGTGTCGCATCTCTGGAAGATACTGAACCTAAATACCAAGTTTGGTGCTTATCCGACTGTTCGTTTTTGAGTTATGCTGTTCACAGACACACACACACAGACACACACACACACACAGACACACAGACACACACACAGACACACACACGGACATGTTTCCAAAAATGCTTTTTTTGGATTCAGGAGGTCTCAAAACATGTATTTCCGGTGAAATCTCGGTATCGAATTTTTGGGTGGAATGCAATACTTCCCCTACTTACTATACGTAGTAGAGAAAGTAAAAATGAATAACGAATTAGAGAAAAAGTATAAGTATTGGAAAATTTAAGGGAATAACAAGCAATATCTCGAAAACGGTTCACTCAACAAAAGAAATGTATATAACATAAGTTGTGTATTTTAACGAGATCAACATTTTTTGTGTAGTAAAATTTTGTCTATCTCTTATGGTTTACCAGTTATGCAAAAGTCGTTCACAATGAAGAATACTTTTGGAGACATTCCCAGAAAATTCGAGATATACATTTCATTTCTCATGGCATTATCTTAAACATATGATATTTTAAACAAAATCGTTAGAGCCATTTTTGAGAAAATTAAAATTTTCGAAAAATGTTCCATGTAAAGGGTAGTCTGGGGTGGGGGGATTTTCTTGAAAACCTTCGTGTCGCATCTCTGGAAGATACTGAACCTAAATACCAAGTTTGGTGTTTATCCGACTGTTCGTTTTTGAGTTATGCTGTTCACACACACACAGACACACACACAGACACACACACACACAGACACACAGACACACACACGGACATGTTTCCAAAAATGTTTTTTACTTTCTCTACTACGTATAGTAAGTAGGGGAAGTATTGCATTCCACCCAAAAATTCGATACCGAGATTTCACCGGAAATACATGTTTTGAGACCTCCTGAATCCAAAAAAAGCATTTTTGGAAACATGTCCGTGTGTGTGTCTGTGTGTCTGTGTGTGTGTGTGTGTCTGTGTGTGTGTCTGTGTGTCTGTGAACAGCATAACTCAAAAACGAACAGTCGGATAAACACCAAACTTGGTATTTAGGTTCAGTATCTTCCAGAGATGCGACACGAAGGTTTTCAAGAAAATCCCCCCACCTCAGACTACCCTTTACATGGAAGATTTTTCGAAAATTTTAATTTTCTCAAAAATGGCTCTAACGATTTTGATTAAAATATCATATGTTTAAGATAGGGCGGCGCCGTGGCCGAGCGGTTAGACCGCTCGCCTCCCATCTAGGCGGCCCGGGTTCAATCCCAGGGACCTGCATGTGGGATTTGTGGTGGACGAAGCGGCGTCTGGGCGGGTTTTCTCCGGGTTCTCCGGTTTCCCCCGCCATTCATTCCACCAACTGCTCCATCATCACCTTTCCTTTCATCCATTTCACCAACATTTCGTTTCATCTACTTCCTTCATCCCATACCAGGCATCGGGCTGATCACCCATCCTGGATGCTCTGTCTGATCCATGAGTGTCTGCTCCTCGACGGGCCTCTGACCCCAGGCACCCGCTTGTAAGTCCTGGGGGGTGTAAGTCCTACATAAGAGGAGGGTAAACAGATAATGAATGAAAGAATGTTTAAGATAATGTCATGAGAAATGAAATGTATATCTCGAAATTTCTGGGAATGTCTCCAAAAGTATTCTTCATTGTGAACGACTTTTGCATAACTGGTAAACCATAAGAGATAGACAAAATTTTACTACACAAAAAATGTAGACCGCGTTAAAATACACAACTTATGTCATATACATTTCTTTTGTTGAGTGAACCGTTTTCGAGATATTGCTTGTTATTCCCTTAAAGTTTCCAATACTTGTACTTTTTCTCAAATTCGTTATTCATTTTTTTATGTCCTGGACTTGCAAAGAGAATGGAATGCGCCACATAGCAACCAGCGTTAAAATATTTGACCATCGCTTAAAAGCTACCATATTCCCCTTGCAACTACAAGAAAATTAGCAATAAGATTGACATCTCGATATCTCGATTAACATAAAGCATATGGAGAATAGGCGTTTGTAAAAATAGATTGTACAAGAGTAGAGAAAGTCATGTGAGTGTAACACATCAGATTTTTTTGGATTCAGGAGGTCTCAAAACATGTATTTCCGGTGAAATCTCGGTATCGAATTTTTGGGTGGAATGCAATACTTCCCCTACTTACTATACGTAGTAGAGAAAGTAAAAAACACCAGTCACATTGGTCAGCACACAGAATTTGAACCCTGAACCTTCAGAATACCTTGATGTAATATAAAAAAAACCTTAAAGATATAAAATGGCATAAAATTACAAAAAATTACCTAATAAGTTATATACATTTTCATAATCTGGGACCCATGATAAGGATTTATGTACACGTTAGCAATTCCTATGATGCAACAAGTAAAAGATGGTATATCAAAATGCGGGTCCTGCTAATGAATGACCTTTATCAATAAGTTTGTATCCGCACGGCCTCGGAACGCGTACTTCCGTTGAAATAGCGATATCGAATCTTTAAATAGATTGCAAAAATTCCACTACAATATGGCAGGCGCAGAGAAGCAAAACGATTTCCATTTCCGGAAAGGAACTTCTTAGAATCCCTCTATTAGCGTTACAAGTGAACCAAGAAATACTTCTAACCACCCTTATCCGCTATCGCAGTGTACACAGGATCCGTAACCGCATCCTCTCTCGGTCGAAATTCTGCAAATTTAACATGGGCGTATAAATAAAGGAAGGATGTTGCTATGGAGATACCCAGAAGAATTATTTGTGGACGTATTTGATGCTACTCCTTGGTGTTTATGAATAACACACACTATAATGTAATTCATTTGTTTATAGATTTAAGGTAACTAGACAGCTCAATGCTTTAATTATGTGTTATACTTTAAATTATTCTAGTAGAATACGTCAATTTTTTTCATCTTTAAGAGTAGGTCCAAAAAACGTTTGCAATCTTTGGTGTACACTGGGACCGGATTTTACTTTTTCTACAACATACATACTAGGTAGAGAAGGTATTGCATTCCACCCAAAAATTCGATATCAAAATTTCACAGGAAATATATGTTTTTGAGCCCCTTGAATAAAAACACTTTTAGCAAAAGATCTGTGTGTGTATGTCTGTGACAGCATAACTCAAAAACGAAAATTCATATAAATACCAAACTTGATACATACTTAGATTCAATATCGTCCGAAGATGCGTCACAAAGATTTTCAAGAAAAACCCCTCACCCTAAGCTACCCTTTACATACAACATTTCTAGAAATTCTTTATTTTATAAAAATAAAAGCTATTATATTGGCTATTTTATAAACTGTCACTAAATTTATATTATTGCTTCCAAGAATCAGAAGTAGTATATTTAAACTCTCAAACTCATTGCCTCAAGGTTACCTCATTGTTAGCAACTTTTGACCTATTTCTCACAACTCCTACATTATTAAATTACGTAATACATTCACATAACATTATTAAACATGGATACACTAATATAAACATTTACAATGACTGAAATATATACTTTTTATATATTTTTACATATACATATTGCTTTAAGGCGGGCTGTTATTGAATTTATATATTATATAATTAGACTGAAGTCATTTTATTGTTAAAAATACTGCCTCAAACGTCAGCACTTCTGCGTATGTGCATGCAGGTTTCGCTACGCCAAATACTAGGATGGATCTCAAGCGAGAGCATTTCCATGCTGTGATTTTATATGATTTTAAAGTCGCTTTAGGAAAGAGAGAAAGCCTTGAAAGACTGCATCGAGTATTTGGGGATATTTGCCCTTCGCAATACAGGATTTATAGTTTGCAGAGTTTAGAAGAGGAAGGGATTCCCTCGAAGGTGCAGATTGCGTAGGACGGCCAGCTACAGCAACAACGGATGAAAACGTGATGTAAGCAGAGCGTATGTTGTGGGAGGATCATTCTTGCATTATTAACAAATCCAAGAAATCCTGGATGTTGAATCGGCAGCATTGAACACCATCCTTATAGAAAATCTTCACCTCATGAAGATCTGCAGCTGTTGGATACCCCACCACCTCATAAATGAGGAGAAACATGCCATGGTGCCGGAAAATGATAGCAAAATTTGATGGGGAAGATACATATTTAACATCATAACAGGTGACGAAAGCTGGATATACGAGGGGCACTATGTTTATTTTGAGTCTAATAATTAAAACAAAGTAATTTCTGATTGAAAACTGCTTTATTATTTTTCAAAATATTCTCCTTTATGATCAATACACTTTTGCATCCGCTTGAACCATTTGTCAAAGCATTTATTCCAGTCTTCTTGAGACACCTCCAAAACATGGTTTTTGAAGACATCAACGGCTTCTTCTGCCAACGAAAATCGTTGTCCATGCAATTTATTCTTGATGTTCGTTAACAAAAAGAAGTCATTGGGTGCCAAATCAGGACTGTATGGCGGATTACCCATCAATTCGATTTTTTGAGTCTTCAAATACTCTGTTGTTAGACGAGATGTGTGTGCGCTCGCATTGTCTTGATGAAGAACGATCCTACGGTTCTTGTTGGTTTTCCTTACTTCACCGAAGACTTCCGGCAATCAAATAGTTGTGTACCATTCGGCATTGACGTTTTACGTTCCTCTGAAGGCACTGTTGCCACATGGCCAGTTTTGCCGAAAAGGCAGGCGACCATTTGCTTCGAAGTGCTTCGAGTGCGAACAACTTTTGTTGGTTTTGCTTCATCTTGAAACACCCATACAGTCGATGCTGTTTACGTTCCGGCTCATACGCATAGATCCATGACTCTTCACCTGCTACAATCTTATATAAGTCTTTTGAGGCACCGTCATTGTATTTCTTGAGCATTTTTGTACACCAATCGACACGAGCATCTTTTTTAGATTGCGTCAAATTATGTGGGATCCAACGAGAGCAAACCTTTTTCATGCAATATTTTATATATGCTAGTGGAACTAATGCCTAGGGTTGTCTCAATCTCACAATATGTCGCATGACGATTTTTCATTATTAGGCTTTGCACAGAATCAATGTTTTCTGGCACAATAACTGATTTTGGACGACCTTCACAAACTTCATCATTGAGCGAACGGCGGCTGCGATTAAATTCGTTATACCAGTGTTTCACAGTACAAAAAATGGAGCTTCGTCGCCAAATGTGGAAGTTAGTTGATCGATGCACTCTTGTCTTGATAATCCACGTCGAAATTCCTAAAAAATCATTGCACGAACATTTTCACGAGTTAATTCCATGTTGTTGTTGTTGACACACAACTTTCAAGTTAGTGTAAACAAAACAAATGACGCTCTATTGACAAAATGTTTGAAGTAGATTATGGTCAAAAACTTTCCATTGGAAACGTCAGATGGCACCTACAACATTCAGGGTTGCCAAGGTTCAAAATATAAATAGTGCCCCTCGTGCTAGTTAGATCTAGAAACTAAGCGATAGTTATCGGTCTGGGTCTTCCCAGGAGAGGATACCCCAACAGGTGAGGTGACCACGAAGTGTTGGCAAGAAGATGATCTGTTCGTTCTTCTCAGTTCTCTGGCCTCTCTTCCACTTGAGGCCAGATGGTACATCACAAAGTGTCTGCCAGAAGTCCTCAATTAAGTGTTCTAAGGCTGGTCTGCGTGGGAGTTTGCTGCACCACGACAACGCCTCTACCCACACTGCACTACAAGTAACCCAATTTCTTCAAGAGTTACGAGAGTGATACTGGTTTTATTTTAGAATTCCATGTTTCTAAAAACAAATTAGATTTATATATATTTGACAGTGGATTGCTGTAATAGCTTGTTAATTATAATTTAAATTTTTGTGTTCACCCAAAGGCGGCGCCGTGGCCGAGTGGTTAGACCGCTCGCCTCTCACCGAGGCGGACCGAGTTTAATTCCAGGGATTTGTGGTGGACAAAGCGGCGTCTGGGCGGATTTTCTCCGGGTTCTCCGGTTTTCCCCGCCATTCATTCCACCAACTGCTCCATCATCACCTTTCCTTTCATCCCTTTCACAGTCATTTCGTCTCATCTACTTCCCTCATCCCATACCAGGCATCGGGCTGATCACCCATCCTGGACATTCTGTCTGTTACATGAGAGTGTCTGCTCCTTGACGGGCCTCTGACCCCAGGCACCCGCCTGTAAGTCCTGGGGGTGTAAGTCCTACATAAGATGAGGATAAACAGTGAATGAATGTGTTTACCCAAAAATGAATTTGACTGGAGAATATTTTCGCGCTATGAGTTTTTACGATTTTGAATCGTCATAAATAAATAATGTGAAGATCGGCTTAGAAACGCATTTGGCGAAGAAGTCCCATCTAAAGCAACAATTTATAATTGGTCAGCGAATTCAAGAGAGATCGGTTTTTTCTTAGTGGTGAATTTCGTGAAGGATGCCAAAGAACTGCTAATGAAAATATTACCGCTCTTCGAGCACTGCTTGCAGAAGATCGACGGACATCTTGTGAATTTATTCGGGCGACATTGGCATTGGTATGGGTCAAATCCAAAACATTTTACATCAACAGTTAGACGTGAGAAAACTTTGTTGTTTTGTTGTTGATGGATTTTACATAAGCTGACTCCGGATCAAAAATAAGAACTCATGATTGGTGCAGAAAAATTCTGGAAAAATTCCAGGCGACACTTCAAATTTGGTTTGGAATATCACTACTGGAGATGAATTTTGGATTTATTGTTATGATCATGATAATTAAAGTCAGTCAGCTCACTGGGTCGAACAGAACCTAAGCCTGCAAAAGTCCGACGAATTGCAGAGCTTTTAAGTTGATGATTGCTGGTTTTTTTCTCTAAAACGGACCACATTGCTACTATAGCATTAGAAGATAGTCGCATCGTTACTACCGATTGGTACACAAATGTCTGTTTACCGCAAGCTTTTGAAAAAGTTCGCGAAAAACGCCCAAAAGTAAACCAATGTTACATCATGACAACACATCGTCGTATACAGCAAAACTAACAAACGAGTATGTAGATGCCTAAAGGTCAGCACCATGGACCCTCCATCATACAGCTCTGACCTAGCAATTTGTGATTATTTATTTTCGTTTCCAAAAAACTAAAGATAAAATACGTTGAATCACTTTTTCGTCACTAGATGAAGCAGTGGAACATTATACAAACTTGGTTTCTGAAGTGCCTCAGGGAGAGTAGCATCAATGCTTTAAGGACTGGTTTGAAAAACAATAAAATCATTTAAATTTTTTAAAACTAATTCTTGATTGATTTTTTAAAACTTTTCAGTGTGAGAAACTTGTTGTTGCTTCACGTATGGTACAAAGTTTCCTGTAGCATTCGCCCCAAGTTTAAAAATATTAACTTTGTAATTTGACTGTTTCTTTAAATATTATATATTATTTATGTTTGCCTCGGCTGCGTCAGTAATCATTTGTAGAGACATGTTTCTCTTTGCAGGGAGTGGTGCGGCTGAGAATGTAGACTTACACAGATTATAATTTTTACTTCACTCCTTTTATTAATTCTTGACACGATTTAAATAACACTTCACTGATATAGAGAGCTGTGAGATTATTTATTAATTACTTGCACTTTTTAACACGTAAACTATTTTTGTCTCACAATGAATGCGTATTAAACTTCTCGAGGACGCGTCTCTCGTCCGATTAGGAACGCCGTCTACTAGCAACTAACTTCTGAATTTGTACCTACAATTTTCTCTATTTTAGTTTCTGATTGGCTAATCCTACTCCAATAGAATACTTTTATTTAACTTAAGCTTTTTTCTGGTTGTTGATTGGCTATTTATAAACTGTTTTAAAAATATTACATTATTGTTTCCAAGAATGACTAGTAGCATTATTAAACTTTCTATTTCATTATTGCCTCAAGGTTACCTCATTGTTAGCAACTTTTGACCTATTATTCTCACAGCACCTACATTATTAAATTAGTAATACATTCACATAACATTATAGAGCACGCACATAATAATATAAACATTAATACAATGACTGTTACATGCAAAATCAAAGAAAAAATTCGAGATTAATGATTTGAATCATCTGAAGCTGCAGTAACTGCTTACAAAGAATGTATTTGCACTCTCTCGAAACAAAAACTGTTTTCAGCATTTGAAAAGTGGTTTGAAAGGACGAGACGGTGTATAGAATGCAATGGAGAATACTTTGAAAAGACGCAATGGTCAGATCTAAGTTTTTAAAAATTGTATTACGTTCATTCTAAAAACTTTTAGTCCCTCGTATTTATAGGAGGGGCCTTTGACTCTCCCCTTGATGAACTTGTTACAAAACGTACACAATGAAAGATTTGTATAAGGACTCAGCGAAGTTTCGGGACCACAGGTTGAGGCTGACAGTGCATAAGGTTGCCAGATGTGTATCAAAAGATGTGCTTTCATCTGGTGCATTGTGTTTGTTTATCGTTATGCCGAAGAGAGTTTAAAAACCCGGCAATATCAAGTTTATATTTTTAGACTGTTTACTGCCTGTCGATGTTTTGTAAGATACATGGGTTGATTAATTGGAAGGTCAAAACGAAAGTGTGACCTCCGAAGTTCATAGGCAACGTTGGGTGTGTCAGTTTCATTCATTTATTAAAAATCTTATGTGATACAATCAGAAAACTTTCTCTACCCATTTTAAATCCATAGGCATACCTTATATACTACAGCATTCATTAAAATGTGATTCTTCTAAACACGTTACGAACTGAGCGAAATGGCTCCGCGGTAACGTGTGAGGTTCGTATTCGGGAGGTCCCGGGTTCGATTCCCGTCGACCGGCCTCTCTGACCGTGGTTTTCCCCGGCCGGTAGGCGAATGCTGGGGTGCTTGATAAAGAGAAAACTACTCCCCACGGAGACTAAAGGGTTGCTTGGTCGACGGGCGAGGCAGATCCAGCTCAGTGGGACGGGTCTTCAAGCCTGGAACTGTTAGGGACTTCCGCGCGTGTCTGTGGCCTGTAGCCTCCTCTGGTTCCTTTACTTCATCCCTTCCTCCGCGGTGGTGGTAGCCGCTATAGCTCTACACCCTCAAGAAAATATTCGTCTGTACTTTAAAAAATCCTTGCAGCGAAATTAATGGAGGGAAACATAATTTTTGGGGTCGTAAAGATCACATGGTAGCTTTTCAGATCGTTCATTTTATTAGTTTTATATATTTTTGGAAAATGTGCCAAAATTGCAATTGTTTTTCAAAATTATCTTACATGCATTCAGTAGAGCAATTTTTTTGTGTATTACTTGATTTTGTGGTGAAAATAGGATTTTATTGACGGAGGAATAACGTATCAAAGTTGGGAATTTTCAACTCTTTTTCTTCAATTCCTCATTTTCGACTCACTTTTTACGAATTCATGAATTTATTTCTCCACCAGTTTAAGTCACATGTAGATGAAAATGTGTGGACATATGCACAAAAAATCTGATGTGTTACACTCACATGACTCTCTCTACTCTTGTACAAACTATTTTTACAAATGCTTATTCTCCATCTACTTCATGTTATTCGAGATAAACATTTGCAGACTCTATCTTATTGCTAATTTTCTTGTAGATGTAAGAGGAATATATATTTACAAGGGCAATATAGAAATACAGTAGCCTTTAAGCATAGACATTACGTTTAATAGCTGGTTGCTATGTGCAGCACCATTCTCTTTGTCACAGATTAATTCTCTTTGCATATCCAAGACAAAAAATGAATAACGAATTCCCATTTGAGAAAAGAAGTATTGAAAAATTTAAGGGAATAACAAGCAATATCTCGAAAATGGTTTACTGAACAAAAAAAAATGTATATGACATAAATTGTGTATTTTAACGCGATCTACATTTTTTGTGTAGTAAAATTTTGTCTATCTCATTATGGTTTACCAGTTATGCAAAAGTCGTTGACAATGAAGAATACTTTTGGAGATATTCCCAGAAAATTCAAGATATACATTTTATTTGTCATGAAAATATCTTAAACAATTGATATTTTAATCAAAATCGTTAGAGCCATTTTTGAGAAAATTAAAATTTGCGAAAAATGTTCCATGTAAAAGGTAATCTGGGGTGAGGGATTTTATTGAAAACCTTCGTGTCGCATCTCTGGAAGATACTTAACCTAAATACCAAGTTTGGTGTTTATCCGACTGTTCGTTTCTGAGTTATGTTGTTCATACACACACACACACGCACACACACACACACACACACACACGGACATGTTTCACAAAAATGCTTCTTTTGGATTCAGGGGATCTCAAAACATGTATTTCCGGTGAAATCTCGGTATCGAATTTTTGGGTGGAATACAATACTTCCCCTACTTACTATACGTAGTAGAGAAAGTAAAAATGCTCTACCCAATGCATGAAAGATAATTTTGAAGACACCACGTACAAAAAAGCTGCAATTTTGGTGCATTTTCAAAATTTTATAAAACTGATAGAATTAGCGATCTAAAAAGCATCAAAACACGTAAGCTGTATTACCATTTGATCTTTATGTCAAAAAAATAGATTTTTCCATCCATTAATTAGGCTTCTAGAAATTTTTAAAGGTGCAGACGAATACTTTCTTGAGAGGGTGTAGGTGGTAGTGTACGAAGTATCGTCCTCCCTTGTATGACCTACACTTATCAACGTTACGTTATTCATGATGCACTTTTTTTGTAGAAGTTATTTCAAATTAAACAGTCCTTAGTTATATACAATACACCGAATCAGCATTCAAATCTTTATCGAAAGCATATCATAGTAATGACTTTTTGCGAAGGAAAAGGAAGAATCCTATGTATTGCTTTTGCATGACTTTCCCTACTCATTCTTCTACAAACTATTATTATAGTCTTATTAATCGTGATAAACTTTCATTAGCATTTACACATTCCTTGAAGGTAAAACCAGCCATACAGCGATAGTCAATTTTTTAAAAAATCAGATCGGTATATGATGGCTTTGAAATTACACACTCCTTGCATGTCCAAGAAAAAAACGAACAGCGACTGTCACTAGCAAAAAGAACAAGTATTTGAAAATTCAAACCAATAACAAAGAATAGCTCGGAAATGGTTAGCGCCACGAAAAAAATGATTTAACAAAGGTTGTGTGTTTGTTTTAACGAGGTCTAAATTATTTGTTTAATAATATTCAGTCTATGTGTTACAGTTTACCAGTTATACAACAGTCAGAATGAGGATTTCACAAGCAAATCTAGCTGATGCAATGCGGAGGGGTGGGGCTATAAGAATCCTGTGAGCTCCTAGCAATTCAGTCAAGAGTAGTACATCAACAAACAATTTTTCTACATTTTAGTCAAGAGAAAAATTCGCTTGTTTTCCTCAACACATAATAATGCGTCGTAAAATAATAGTGGATACGAGTTCTATCTTGCGTCTGCTTGCAGTGAAACCTAAGGGTCCTGTCGTTTCTAACTTTAACCCGAGGTTAACCTTAGGATTAGTGTGTAAATGAACTCGTATTATTATAACATATCACAACACCAAAGTTTCCCCATTCCTCCATTCTACCAACATTCCCAATCTTAACAAATATGTTTTACCAAAAATTCTCGGCTGCCCATTCCTCCATTAGTTAAATAATGAATAAAATATTAGGGAAATAGTTCAGGAAAGTAAGTTAGGAAAATGGTTATTAGGGAAATGTGTTTTTTAGGTAATTCATTTTAGCAAGAATGGATTAGAAAAATTACCGGAAATAAGTAGTACAGATCAAATTTACGTTTTACACTTCATTATTTCCATTCATTCTTGTTAAATGTTTCAATTGGCATACGCAAAGTATTCAGGGAAAATACTTATTTGAACTATTTACTGTCGACATTCCCCTTGTCGAGTTTCTCAACAGCATGAAGAATTTCACAAAAAGGCAAAATGTATCATTGACGAAATGCCTTGACGGATCGTCCACTAATCTCCTCTAATGATATCAACTCTTCTGTTGTAGTGCTGCTGGTGCTGATCGAAGGCGCTCCTTTCGACCAGTTCTTCCCTGGTGGTCCAGGAAGAAACGTTTTAGACAACGACTACTTCTTCGGCAACGGACCGCCTCCTCTTCCCTTCCCTGACAACCCAAGAGGACCTCGGACACCACAGAGACCTCCACGGCCGTTTGGTGATGACAGAAGAAGATGGCAGCAGCAGTTCCCGGGCATGATTCCGCCGAACGATGGCACTGATGACTTCTTTGTGTTCGACCGGCCCACGACAGCCAGACCTCAGCCGATTCAATCCACGTCCAGGCGTACAACAACCTCGAGGACTACTACTACATCCAGCGATGTGACCACCGCGGGGCCGGCTAGCACGATTGCCAACTGTAACTGTCCGTCCACGCCAGAGTTCAATCCCGTATGTGGTACTGATGCCACGACGTATTCCAACCCTGGGAAGCTACAGTGTGCCGTGACATGTGGTGCTGGTAAGCAACGTTTTATATAGGATGTTACAGAATCCAACTTATAAACCTTCAGGTGTTACAAAGGCATGATGTAGCAACACTTTGATATAGGAAGCTATGGTCTGTGACAGCAAACTTTGAAGTTACGTAATGATTTTTCATTTGAAGATTGGTAACGATGAATACAAATAGTAAATGCAAACTTAATACGAATAAGATACTGACTTCCGCTCCAAAATACTCAATTATCTTCCATAAGTGCAAAAATAGCTACAATTGTGG
Organism: Deroplatys truncata; assembly: GCA_030765065.1. Lineage (NCBI taxonomy): Eukaryota > Metazoa > Arthropoda > Insecta > Mantodea > Mantidae > Deroplatys > Deroplatys truncata. Next base: position 167,453,684 of record CM060988.1, on the reverse strand, counting down.
TATTTTTTAGAGTGCGGTGGTATTTGACGATTTTATTCGTGTCCCACGTTAGGGCGCCAATTTGCGGTAATATTTCCGTCTGGTTTTGATTCTCGCCCCACGTTTGGGCGGCAATTTGCGGTGGTATGTCGGTTCTAGAACCACGCTGGGCGGCCAATTTGCGGTGGTTCCTTCTTGGCGTCAATTTGCGGTAGTATTTCACCTATTTGCGGTGATATGTGGCTATTTTACGGCACAGGATTTGTAGGAACGGTCCCGGGTTGGGTACTAGCTCAGGGTTCTTTGCATGGATCTTGGATCTCGGTTAGTGGTGAATACGACTGTTTGTTTTCCTGCTCGTTTATTTCCCGTCACCGTTTTAACATTTGATTCCTGCTATTTCTTCGACACACACACCCGCGCATTTCCTATTTGTTACGCTTCATATCATCGCGACTATCCGCCGACACTTTTCTAACAAACATCTCCAAGGAGCCACCAAGGCCAAGTGTGTATACTAAACTTTTCTGTTTCTCTATTTCAAATGTTCTATATCTCCCCATTCCACTAACAGCTGTTTTCTAGCTTCTTTCATTGGATGCCTAAGGGTATCTGGCTTGGCTTTTGGCGAACATTGACCCTTTTCTACACCTCTGCGTTCCAGCAACCTAACGGGACGCTTAACAATAGAGGGAAAAACCACCCGTTTCCGGCCGCTGATGGCACTGTCTCTAACTCAACTCTTCGACAAATTTACAGTCACACTCGCTTTCCAGTTTTATTTAACACTATCCTTACTGTTATTGATATTTATTCTTCCTATGATTTTAATTTTATTTAACTACTCAAAACGTACTGCTTCAAGAGCTATGAATAGGGATGAGACCTCGATACCATCGATACTCTTGATACTCAGTGGTGTCGAAGTATGTCTAATACTTTGAAACAAACCTTTGATACTTGTTCGATACTTCAAATTTTTTAGTTTTGCATTATTGAAAGTTGTTTGCTTCTAAATTTATGCTAGATAAGAACTAAAAAGAGTCGAGACTTCATGTTATTGCCTTGCACATGTCTCCAAAGGGCTGCTGGACTCTAGTTCTTGATAGACCTTGACTGCGTTTCCTAGAGTGAATGCGACATTCCATAGACACTGATGCAGTAATTTGTATCACAAATTACTTAAATGTAAATAATGATTGTAATATGAATATGCATTTTTATGTGGCATTGATTTGAGATGTATATTGATTGTAATTATTGTTGAGAAGTAAGTTTATACGACAATAATAGCGCGCAATAATGCAGCGAGGGGGTGAGCTGTTTATCATTATTGGGAACGAGGAAGTTACGTAATGTTGGCGCGTTTTTTTTCTTGAGAATCTTCTGGAACGTTTCCCTAGAGCATATGTATTCATAATTTTCATTGGATATAAAAATAGACGCTAATGTTGGCGCGTTTTATTAGCCAATTGCAGCTCAGTTATAATCTTTAGGCATATCAGTGTGTAGGAGTATAAAAAGAGTAGGTTAGAGGTAGACCCGTCAGTTCTTCGAAAATCTCAATACATTACACGTTGCATTCCCATCAGTTCGTCGAAAGTATTTGTACGGCACACTTCGGATATCAATTTGTAGGTTACGCGTAACAGAGTTATGAAAAATCTCAAGTATTATCAAGTTAATTATACAAAAAGTTGAAGTACGCGAATTAAAAGTGATTAGTAAGAAGTTGTTATAACAGTTTCAGTTTGGCGAGTGTTAAGATCAATGTATAAATGTGATAGTTAACGTGTTCGACAATAAAAGTGTAAAACAAATTTCTTCATCAGTGTTATATTTGGATAAAAGATTCCTTTCCGTTTACACACCCTGTATAAAGAGAAGTACTCGACCGAAAAGCTAGCCGGAGGACAAAGAACCAAAATTAAATAAAATAACTAGCAATTTTTAGTTTTTTAAACAAAAAAACTAATACTGCCTCAAATTGCTAACACCAGATGGAGCTACAAACCGAACAAATGAATGACGTCACAAGATGGCTTCAACGCGTGAAGTAAACATAAATACACAAACTTTATAAGTAATACCGTTACAAATTGGCTTACCACAACGTGGGGCTACACGATAATGTTAAATAAATAACATTAATAATACCACTACAAATTGACTCCCAACGTAGGGCTCAATAAACAACAATAAACAAATTAAATACAAGAATACACTCGCAACACTTGTGTCTAAATGAAAACATATAAAACACTGGAGGAAGGAGTAGAGCTACTCGTATAACAAGCAGTGTTAACTGAGTTGGAATGAAGACGATTTAGCTACTAAATCACGTTTTAGCAATAGCCTGGCTTGGTGACTCACTCTCAGTCATCACATATACTTATTTCGGTAACCAAAATCCGTGAATCCAGGACTTCAGACGTGAGATAATACAGAGCATGGAAATATTTGTTCTCTTATCTGTTAGATTACGCGTTTGTAAAAATAGTTTGTACAAGAGTAGGGAAAGTAATGTGAGTGTAACACATCATATTTTTATTTTTACTTTCTCTGCTACGTATAGTAAGTAGGGGAAGTATTGCATTCCACCCAAAAATTCGATACCGAGATTTCACCGGAAATACATGTTTTGAGGCACCTTGAATCCAAAAAAGTATTTTTACTTTCTCTACTACGTATAGTAAGTAGGGGAAGTATTGTATTGCACCCAAAATTTCGATACCGAGATTTCACCGGAAATACATGTTTTGAGACCCCCTGAATCCAAAAAAAGCATTTTTGGAAACATGTCCGTGTGTGTGTGTCTGTCTGTGTGTGTGTCTGTGAACAGCATAACTCAGAAACGAACAGTCGGATAAACACCAAACTTGGTATTTGGGTTCAGTATCTTCCAAAGATACGACACGAAGGTTTTCAAGAAAATCCCCCCACCCCAGAGTACCCTTTACATGGAAGATTTTTCGAAAATTTTAATTTTCTCAAAAATGGCTCTAACGATTTTGATTAAAATATCATATGTTTAAGATATTTTTATGGTAAATAAAATGTATATCTTGAATTTCCTGGGAATGTCTCCAAAAGTATTCTTCATTGTGAACGACTTTTGCATAACTGGTAAATCATAAGAGATAGACGAAATATTACTAAACAAACAATGTAGATCGCGTTAAAATACACAATTTGTCATATACATTTTTTTTGTTGAGTGAACCATTTTCGAGATATTGGTTGTTATTCCCTTAAATTTTTCAATACTTATTTTCTAAAATGGGAATTCGTTATTCATTTTTTGTCTTGGATATGCAAAGAGTATTAATCTGTGGCAAAGGGAATGGTGCTGCACCTAGCACCCAGCTCTTAAGAGATATGTATGTGCTTAAAGGCTACTGCTTTTCTATATTGCCCTTGTAAATATATTTTCCCCTTACATCTACAAGAAAATTAGCAATAAGATAGAGTCTGCAAATGTTTATCTCGATTAACATGAAGTAGATGAAGAATAAGCGTTTGTAAAAATAGTTTGAACAAGAGTAGAGAAAGTCATGTGAGTGTAACACATCAGATTTTTAGAAAAAGGTCCGTGTGTGTGTGTCTGTGAACAGCATAACTCAAAAACTAAAACTCCGATAAATACCAAACTTGGTATTGGTTTTAATATCTTCCAAGGATGCGACACGAAGATTTTCAACAATCCCACACCCAACTACCCTTTACGTGGAACATTTTTTGTCAATTTTGAATTTTCTAAAAACTGGCTCTAATAATTTTGATTAAAATGTCATATTTTAAATATATCTACATGATAAATAAAATCTATATCTTAAACTTTCGGGGACTAACCTATAAAGTCCTCATTCGGAAAGAATTTCGTATAAGCTTATATAATTTGTAAACGCTAAGCGATAGACGAAAACCTACTACATAAAAATGCAGATCTCTTTAAAACTCACAATTTACTCCCTAAAAGGTTTTTTGTGGTATAAGTCGTTTCTGAGAGATCCGTTATTAAAGGTTCGAATTGTTCATTACTTGGTCATTCTCTTGAAGTTAACATTCAGCTGTTTCTCGCGATTACAGGGAAGCAGTGTGGAATTTTAAGGCCAGCATATAGCGTTCTTAAACGCTTAAGGCCAGTTCTTAAATGTTTGAGATGGAGCGTAGTGAAAGCCACGTGAATATATCACATCAAAGTTTTTGTTATCTTGACAATGCCACAGGTTATATATCCCCACTGTTAGTCAAGGCTAATAATAATAATGTATTTACCATCCATATTATGAAAATAGTCGTACGGTATATCTGTAAGCTACACTCGTGTCCCGAGATTGACTTATGTAAACACAAACTAACAGATGGAAGGAAGAACAAATATTTCTATGGGCTGTATTATTTCACGTCTTAAGTTCTGATTTCTTTCTGCTGGGTTCCCGGATTTTGGTCAATGGTGTAGATAAATGCAATGGCTGAGAGTGAGTCATCAGGCCAGACTATTGCAGAAACATGATTTAGTGCGTTAGCTAAAGCAGTTTCATTCACAACTCAGTTAACGCTGCATATTACACGAGTAACTCTATTCCTTCCTCCATTGTTTTGCATGTTTTCATTTCGAACATGAATTCCTGTGGAATGTTGCATTGATTCACCCACAGAAAACGCAGCCAAGTTCTACGAGGGCTGATCAACAAAGACTGAGACTGTTTTTTTTTCAGAGATGTTTATTACTCCAATTCAATGTTTACATGATCTTTTTCAAAGTAGTCCCCTCCCACTTCAATGCACTTTTTATAGCGTCTCTGCCAGTCCTTGAACGCGTGCTGCAGACCATTCTTTGTCAGGTCCTTGAGAATTGCCTCACTCTTCTTGAGCACTGCTTCAGAGTTCTCAAATCGAATACCCCTAAGCTTTGCCTTTAGTGATGGGAATAACAAAAAAGGTCACAGGGTGCAAGATCGGGGCTATAAGGTGGATGTGGTACACAGGTAATGTTGAATCGAGCCAGAAACTGCATGACTTGATTGCACTGTCATGATGAAGTCGCCACCCAGTCCGAGAAAGCTCTGGTCGTTTCTTTGCAATGTGCTTCCTCAGTGTAGCCAATACTGACGTGTAGTATGCTGCTGTAACAGTAGTGTGAGGGGGAACTGCATGCTGGTAAATCATTCCATTACAGTCAAAAAATGTGATCACCATCACTTTCCCTGCAGATGGAACAACTTTTGCCTTTTTTGGTGTTGGAGATCCTGGCGATTTCCACACTGTGCTGGCTTGTTCTCCTTCAGGATCATAATGATGCATCCATGACTCATCACCGGTGATAATCGATTTAAAAAATGCATCACCTCCATTGTCTGGTATGCGAAATGCACGTAGGGTCTACAAAATAGAGCATTACTACCAACCTACCAATACGAGAGTGCTGCCGCCTACCAACATTATACATAAAAACCCGCTCTTTCTTTTCAAATATTTATGTTACAGATACGAAACTATCACGGAAGCTACAGGAAAAAATCAGTCTCAGTCTTTGTTGATCAGCCCTCGTATCAAGAACTATAGTCCAGCAACTATTTGGGGACACTTGCGAAGCAATTATACGAATCTCCACATCTTTCATTCCTTTCCTAGCATAAAGTTAAACGCAGCAACCTTCAATAATATAAAACATTAAAAATTTAAAAGTATCGAAGGTTTATCTCGAAGTATTAGACATACTTCGATATCACCGAGTATCGAGGTACCATCGTAGAAAAAATACTACACAAGTAATTGACGTAGGATAAATAACAATATGTACTAGTCAAATTCACTCAAGTCTATTGCCTCTGTTCACAGATGTCAGCATTAAACATTTCGGCAACTGTATTCCAACTTCAACTGCAGCCCCTCGAACGACAAGAAGAAACTGACAATCAGCGACCAGCCCTTCAAGGCAGCCTTCATGGAGAGATGCAGACGCTATTTATTTTGAAGACTAGTTTGCGAGATTCAGCGAACTGACTGTATATTGTGAGCCTGCCATGAAGAGCTATCTCGGACTTTGAAAATTCATCTCATCCATACGTATTTATATTTTTATCATGAGGGTCAGGATTCTGATCTCATCTCATCTTTTAGTTGTTACTAACGTACACATAAATACTTATCATGCGTCACAGATTATACAAATGTATATTTATTAGGTTATTTTTGGGTCATTTTATGTAATTTTCTACTTTTAGAGAGTCTTTTTAGATTTTATGTTATTATTCTGTCAGTTTTTTACACTTTCAGCATTAATTTGGTAATTTTACTGTATTTACATTGGTTATATGAAGAGTTGTAAATTATTGACATTTTACACAAGGATACTTTGCAAATATCAGAAATTCAACTGAAGAATAAAACTAACTTTGCACATTCTTGGAAAAAGATGACATTCCTATTTAATGGTTAGTCTGGAAAGAGGTAGACGCATGGCTATTGTAAGAGGAATAGTTATGAATTCGTGTCCCATCTAGGGATGAGGCAGCTCAGTTTTCCCTTTTTGGATGTACAGACTGGTTGCTGTTGTCATAGGCCGTGAAGTCCCTTTTATTCAATATGAATTTTGTATAATCTGAGATCTCAATAGAGTTGCTGCTACACTTTTACAATACCTGCTTCAAAAACAATTTTTCTAATTTTATTACCAAATTCTTCAGAAAGAAAGTGGAACAACTGTACATTTTAATTAACTCCTAAATCATCTCATAATTATTCTGATACCTACTATTCTATTTCCATATAATGATACCCATTTATAAATTAATTTATAAATTTCCTTACACTAATTTTAATAAACTAAAAAATCTAAGTTTTCAGTTCACTGTTTAGTTACAATTACGTAATTTAAAAAAAGTTATAGTCATTTTATAGATTTTTAAGTTTCTCTACCACGTACATAGTAGGTAGAGAAGTTATTGCATTTCGCCCAAAAATTCGATATCGAGATGTTAATCTTATTGCTAATTTTCTTGTAGATGCAAGGGGAATATGGTAGGCTTTAAGCGATAGTCAAATGTTTTAAGAGCTGGTTGCTATGTGGAGTATTCCATTCTCTTTGTATGTCCAGGACATAAAAAATGAATAACGAATTCCCATTTGAGAAAAAGTATAAATATTGGAAAATTCAAACAAATAACAAGGAATATCTCGGAAATTGTTTACTCCACAAAAAATGTATATGACAGACTGTGTGTTTTAACAAGATTCTCTTACGTTTAAACGTTATGCAAAAACCATTCAGAAAGAAGAGGACTTTTAGGAACATTCCCAGAAAATTCAAGATATACCTTTTATTTGTCATTAAAATATCTTAAATATATGATATTTTAATCAAAATCGTTACAGCCGCTTTTGAGAAAATCAAAATTTTCGAAAAATGTTCCTTGTGAAGGGTAGTCTGGGATTGGGGGATTTTTCTAAAAATCTTGGTGTCGCATCTTTGAAAGATACTGAATATAAATACCAAGTGTGGTATTTATCCGAATTTTAATTTTTGAGTTGTGCTGTTTACAGACACACATACACGGAGCTTTTTCTAAAAATGCTTTTTTTATTCAGGGGGCCTCAAAACATGTATTTCCGGTGAAATCTTGGTATCGAATTTTGGGTGGAATGCAATACATCCCGTACTTATATACCTAGTATAGAAAGCAAAAATGCATTTTTAGAAAAACGTCCTTGTGGGTGTGTGTCTGTGAACAGCATAATTCAGAAACGAAATGATAAATACCAAACTTGGTGTACCTTCAGTACCTTCCAAAGATGCGACACAAAGATTTTCAAGAAATTCCCTCTACCTCAAACTACCCTTTACATTTAACATTTTTCAAAGGTTTTATTTTATGAAAAATGGCTCTAACGATTTTGATTAAATTACCACATGTTAAAGATATTTACATGACAAATAAAATGTATATATTGAATTTTCTGGGAATACTTGTGACGTCCTCTTCATTCGGAAGGAATTTTATATAATCTTGCATAACTCGTGAACGTTAAGGGATAGACCAAAACGTACTGCACAAAATATTTTAGATCTCTCTAAAAATATGCAGTTTATTTCAAATAACTTTTTGTGGCATCAGCCATTTCCAAGATGTCCGTTACTAATGATTAAAATGTTCAATCCTTTGGATGTAATGGAATTTTAGGCCAGCATATAGTGTCCAGTTCTAAAACATTTGACTATCTCTATTCCCTTTTGTATATATAATGAAATGTGTAATTTAGCTATTTTCGAAGAAAAAACATATCTCGATTAAAATGAAGTAGACAGAAAAATAACTTTCATAAGAATAATTTGTATAAATTAGAGGATAGAAAATGTCACGTGAATGTTATAGATAAGATTTTTTAAAGAAAAGTTTAGTCCATCAAAATTCAGGCCCTGTTCATCACGTATATTATGTAAACGATAAAATTGAGTATTCTAGCTGATATGTTCGTATGCTAAATGAGGAAAAATATGAATAATGTTGTTTTTAAGTTTACGTTTATTATTAGTTATTCACCTGCTCATTTCTAAAACTCATCAGATTCAGTTAAAAAGGTCTGGGAAAATGAAAATAAGATACAGTTATGCTCTGGCATGAACATTTGCTTACGGAGAAGTATATCTTAAAAGGAGAGACTCACGAACAAAACCAAAAATGACGCTTTTAGGTCTTATAAATTGGAATTCCATCTTTAATTTGATGTGTATTTTACTCCATCTGCCATTTTTACTTTCTCTACTACGTATAGTAAGTAGGGGAAGTATTGCATTCCACCCAAAAATTCGATACCGAGATTTCACCGGAAATACATGTTTTGAGACATCCTGAATCCAAAAAAAGCATTTTTGGAAACATGTCCGTGTGTGTCTGTGTGTGTGTCTGTGTGTGTGTGTGTGTGTGTGTGTCTGTGTGTCTGTGAACAGCATAACTCAAAAACGAACAGTCGGATAAACACCAAACTTGGTATTTAGGTTCAGTATCTTCCAGAGATGCGACACGAAGGTTTTCAAGAAAATACCCCCACCCCAGACTACCCTTTACATGGAACATTTTTCGAAAATTTTAATTTTCTCAAAAATGGCTCTAACGATTTTAATGAAAATATCATATGTTTAAGATAATGTCATGAGAAATGAAATGTATATCTCGAATTTTCTGGGAATGTCTCCAAAAGTATTCTTCATTGTGAACGACTTTTGCATAACTGGTAAACTATAAGAGATAGACAAAATTTTACTACACAAAAAATGTAGATCGCGTTAAAATACACAACTTATGTCGTATACATTTCTTTTGTTGAGTGAACCGTTTGCGAGATATTGCTTGTTATTTCCTTAAATTTTCCAATACTTATACTTTATCTCAAATTCGTTGTTCATTTTTACTTTCTCTACTACGTATAGTAAGTAGGGGAAGTATTGCATTCCACCCAAAAATTCGATACCGAGATTTCACCGGAAATACATGTTTTGAGACCTCCTGAATCCAAAAAAAGCATTTTTGGAAACATGTCCGTGTGTGTGTCTGTCTGTGTGTCTGTGTGTCTGTGTGTCTGTGTGTCTGTGTGCCTGTGTGCCTGTGTGTCTGTCTGTGTGTCTGTGAACAGCATAACTCAAAAACGAACAGTCGGATAAGCACCAAACTTGGTATTTAGGTTCAGTATCTTCCAGAGATGCGACACGAAGGTTTTCAAGAAAATCCCCCCACCCCAGACTACCCTTTACATGGAAGATTTTTCGAAAATTTTAATTTTCTCAAAAATGGCTCTAACGATTTTGATGTAAATATCATATGCTTAAGACAATGTCATGAGAAATGAAATGTATATCTCGAATTTTCTGGGAATGTCTCCAAACGTATTCTTCATTGTGAACGACTTTTGCATAACTGGTAAACCATAAGAGATAGACAAAATTTTACTACACAAAAAATGTAGATCGCGTTAAAATACACAACTTATGTCATATACATTTCTTTTGTGGAGTGAACCGTTTTCGAGATATTGCTTGTTATTTCCTTAAATTTTCCAATACTTGTACTTTTTCTCAAAATCGTTATTCATTTTTTTATGTCCTGGACATGCAAAGAGAATGGAATGCGCCACATAGCAACCAGCGTTAAAATATTTGACTATCGCTTAAAAGCTACCATATTTCCCTTGCATCTACAAGAAAATTACCAATAAGATTGACATCTCGATATCTCGATTAACATGAAGCATATGGAGAATAAGCGTTTGGAAAAATAGTGTGTACAAGAGTAGAGAAAGTCATGTGAGTGTAGCACATCAGATTTTTACATTCTCTACTACGTATAGTAAGTAGGGGAAGTATTGTATTCCACCCAAAATTTCGATACCGAGATTTCACCGGAAATACATGTTTTGAGACTCACTGAATCCAAAAAAAGCATTTTTGGAAACATGTCCGTGTGTGTGTCTGTCTGTGTGTCTGTGTGTCTGTCTGTGTGTCTGTCTGTGTGTCTGTGAACAGCATAACTCAAAAACAAACAGTCGGATAAACACCAAACTTGGTATTTAGGTTCAGTATCTTTCAGAGATGCGACACGAAGGTTTTCAAGAAAACCCCCCAACCCCAGACTACCCTTTACATGGAACATTTTTCGAAAATTTTAATTTTCTCAAAAATGGCTCTAACGATTTTGAGTAAAATATCATATGTTTAAGATATTGTCATGACAAATAAAGTGTATATCTCGAATTTTCTGGGAATGTCTCCAAAAGAATTCTTCATTATGAACGACTTTTTCATAACTGGTAAACCATAAGAGATAGACAAAATTTTACTACACAAAAAATGTAGATCGCGTTAAAATACACAATTTATGTGATATACATTTTTTTTGTTGAGTGAACCGTTTGCGAGATATTGCTTGTTATTCCCTTAAATTTTCCAATACTTATACTTTTTCTCAAATTCGTTATTCATTTTTTTATGTCCTGGACATGCAAAGAGAATGAAATGCGCCACATAGCAACCAGCGTTAAAATATTTGACTATCGCTTAAAACCTACCATGTTCCCCTTGCATCTACAAGAAAATTACCAATAAGATTGACATCTCGATATCTCCATTAACATGAAGCATATGGAAAATAGGCGTTTGTAAAAATAGATTGTACAGAGTAGAGAAAGTCATGTGAGTGTAACACATCAGAATTTTTACTTTCTCTACTACGTATAGTAAGTAGGGGAAGTATTGCATTCCACCCAAAAATTCGATACCGAGATTTCACCGGAAATACATGTTTTGAGACCTCCTGAATCCAAAAAAAGCATTTTTGGAAACATGTCCTTGTGTGTGTCTGTGTGTGTGTGTGTGTCTGTGTGTGTGTGTCTGTGTGTGCGTGTGTCTGTGAACGGCATAACTCAAAAACTAACAGTCGGATAAACACCAAACTTGGTATTTACGTTCAGTATCTTCCAGAGATGCGACACGAAGATTTTCAAGAAAATCCCCCCACCCCAGACTACCCTTTACATGGAAGATTTTTCGAAAATTTTAATTTTCTCAAAAATGGCTCTAACGATTTTGATGAAAATATCATATGTTTAAGATAATGTCATGGGAAATGAAATGTATATTTCGAAATTTCTGGGAATGTCTCCAAAAGTATTCTTCATTATGAACGACTTTTGCATAACTGGTAAACCATAAGAGAAAGACAAAATTTTACTACACAAAAAATGTAGATCGCGTTAAAATACACAACTTATATCATATACATTTTTTTGTTGAGTGAACCGTTTTCGAGATATTGCTTGTTATTTCCTTAAATTTTCCAATACTTATACTTTTTCTCAAATTCGTTATTCATTTTTTTATGTCCTGGACATGCAAGGAGAATGGAATGCGCCACATAGCAACCAGCGATAGAATATTTGACTATCGCTTAAAAGCTACCATATTCCCCTTGCATCTACAAGAAAATTACAAATAAGATTGACATCTCGATATCTCGATTAATATGAAGCATATGGAGAATAGGCGTTTGTAAAAATAGATTGTACAAGAGTAGAGAAAGTCATGTGAGTGTAACACATCAGATTTTTTGTCTTCGATATGCAAAGAGTAATAATCTGTGGCAAAGGGAATGGTGCTGCACCTAGAAACCAGCTATTAAGAGATATGTATGTGCTTAAAGGCTACTGTTTTTACTTTCTCTACTACGTATAGTAAGTAGGGGAAGTATTGCATTCCACCCAAAAATTCGATACCGAGATTTCACTGGAAATACATGTTTTGAGACTCACTGAATCCAAAAAATGCATTTTTGGAAACATGTCCGTGTGTGTCAATCTGTGTGTCTGTGAACAGCATAACTCAGAAACGAACAGTCGTATAAACACCAAACTTGGTATTTATGTTCAGTATCTTCCAGAGATGCGACACGAAGGTTTTCAAGAAAATTCCTGCACCCCAGACTACCCTTTACATGAAACATTTTTCGAAAATTTTAATTTACTCAAAAATGGTTCTAACGATTTTGATTAAAATATTATATGTTTAAGATATTGTCATGAGAAATGAAATGTATATCTCGAATTTTCTGGGAATGTCTCCAAAAGTATTCTTCATTGTGAACGACGTTTGCATAACTGGTAAACCATAAGAGATAGGCAAAATGTTACTACACAAAAAATGTAGATCGCGTTAAAATACACAATTTATGTCATATACATTTCTTTTGTTGTGTGAACCGTTTTCGAGATATTGCTTGTTATTCCCTTAAATTTTCCAATACTTATACTTTTTCTCAAATTCATTATTCATTTTTTTTATGTCCTGGACATGCAAAGAGAATGGAATGCGTCACATAGCAACCAGCGTTAAAATATTTGACTATCGCTTAAAACCTTCCATATTCCCCTTGCATCTACAAGAAAATTATCAATAAGATTGACATCTCGATATCTCGATTAACATGAAGCATATGGAGAATAAGCGTTTGTAAAAATAGTTTGTACAAGAGTAGAGAAAGTCATGTGAGTGTAACACATCAGATTTTTAATGTAAATTTTGCAACACTTCACATAAAAAAACACTTACTGCTACACAATTTGTAGTAGAGAGGTAAACTTTAGCTTATGTTATGGGGGGATGTTTTGCTCTACAAATTGGTACTACCGTTAAATATAGCACTTTCTTTGTACTCAAGCTTAGTGATTTATTTATCTGCAAATGTATGCGAGTTTGTTTTCTCCATTTTTGCTTTGAACTGTTTTTTTTTGTACAAATGAACGGTCTTCTCGAAAACTAAATTAAATTTTAGTGTTAAAAGAACCTCTAAGCTCTGATGTGGACCTACTTTGGTGTTAATAACATCGTTAGCTATAATTAAAAGGTATAATTGGCGATAAATGTTAATAAAAAGGTGTTATAATTACGAAAATACAGATATTTTGCTTAACAAAAATTTCAGTCTGATATCTAAAATTATTTTGAGATAAGTGAATTTAGTGGATTTAAATTGGCTGGGTAAGGCTTTTAACTCATGTTAATTTTTATAACATTATAAATCACAACACTCGAAGGTTACAAAGTATTATTATTGTTGTTGCTGTTTTAACGTCGTTCAAACTTCTTGGTAATATCGCAACGGTTACTGTAATTTCTTTGGTCCACTCGAGTCAGTGTATAGAGTGCACAGGTAGTCACTGAGATGCTTGCCATCTACAAGAAAGCATTTCAATAGTTAAATTAGGGTTTGTATTAGTTTTGAATTTGGGCAGTAACTAAATTTTATTCCTGTAATTTATCTCTGTTGCTATAGTAATCATTTTATTTTAATATTCAGTTTTTACTGATCTTGCTATAAATGTTTCTATCTAATATAAATGAGATGTTAAGCAAATAAAATAAAATTTCTTATATGGTTTAACACTACCAGTTATTTAGGCAAGATGTTTTAAAAATAGAGGGCATAGTTTCAGATATGCATTCCCCATATGTAGACAATAAAAAATGTCCATTGCAACATATGCCCGGAAATGCTTGGTTTCCGAGTTATGGCCTTCAAAACAGTGCTATTCACCCGAACGTATTTATTACCGCAGTGTCCACCTGCTTGAATACAGGGCTCACACCGACGTCTCATGTCCATGCGAACACGACCCCAGATTCCAGGAGTATTGCGTATTTCCTCACAACCTGCCACAACTCGATTCTGAAGGGATTCCACGTGAGGCACCGGAGACGAATACACTAACGCTTTTAAATGGCCGTACAAGTATAAATAGACAGGTTACAAATCAGGTGAGCGTGGTGACCAGGTAATTGGGCCACCTCTACCTATCCATCGATAGGGAAAAACCTTCGATCCAAGTACCGGCGAGCGGTACGACTGAGGTGTGCAGGAGCGCCGTCATGCAAGAAGTGAGCTTGGAGACGAATGCTCAGTGGAATGTCTTCATACACATGAGGTATGGTGTTTTCCAGAAAGTTTGCGTACGTCTGCTCCGTAAATCTGTGTATGGGGTCCAACTAACCGATCACCAATGATACCGATCCAAATGTTGAGAGTGAACTGCACTTGGCGATGAGATGGAACAATTGCATGTGGGTTTTCATATGCCAATACATGTTGATTGTGGAAATTTGAGGCAGCATTTTTACACTTAAATGCTTTCAGTCCGCCTTAAAGCAATATGTGTATGTAACAATATATAAAAAGTGTATATTACAGTCATTGTAAATGTTTATATTATTGTACACATGTTCAATAATGTTATGTGAATGTGCTACGTAATTTAATAATGTAGGAGCTGTGAGAATAATAGGTTAAAAGTTGCTAACAATGAGGTAATCTTGAGCAATAATGAGTTTTAAAGTTTAATAATGCTACTAGTCATTCTTGGAAGCAATAATGTAATTTTTGTGACAGTTTATAAAATAGCCAATCAACAACTAGAAAAAGCTTTAGTTAAATAAAAGTATTCTATTGGATTAGGAATAGCCAATTAGAGACTTGAAATACAGAAATTTACAAATTTTAGCGGTAGAAATCAAGTCAGTTGCTTGTAGACAGCGCTCATAACTGGACGCGAGATGCGTCCTCGAGAAATTTAATACGTATTCGTGTGAAACGAAAATAGTTTACATGTTAAAAAGTGCAAGTAATTAATAAAAGAATCTTACAGCTCTCTATATCAGTGAAGTGTTGTTTAAATTGTGTCAAGAATTAATAAAAAGTAGTTAATTAAAAATTATAATCTGTGTAAGCCCACACTCTTCAGCCGCATCTCGCCCTGTTAAGAAATTCATGTCTCTGACGCAGCCGAGGCAAACATAAATATATAATATTTAAAGAAACAGTTAAAATTACAAAGTTAATATTGTTTTAAACATTTTTGGGGAAAAGGCCACCGGAAAGTACACTTGGGGCAAAGGCTACCGTACGTGCGATTGCAACTACTTCAAGTTCGGATCCCTAACATAAGAACTACAATACAACTCCTACTTCAAATCGGCTTTCCATACGTGAAGCAACAACCTACTTCAGATTGACTCCCAAAGCGTGGGGCAGATAACAATACAACAAATCAACCAACTTCAAATGTGTAATGCCATCTCGTGTGAACTGTGCTTCATCTGTAAATAATACTAAGGCAGGAAAGCTCGATTTGTAGCACTGCTACACGAACCATGGCGGAACACCAATCGAGCAGGGTAATCTGCTGGTGACAGGGCCTGTACACGTTGAAAATGATAAGGATACAGCTGTTTCTCTCGCAAACGTCTCCAGACAGCCATGTGAGGAACATTCACTTGTAACGTTAACCTTGTGTACTTATAGGACGAGTTGTGTGCATAGAATCTGCTCCTCTACATCTGGAGTTGTAGATCTTAGTCGTCGCCTCCCGCTGGAGATGAAACTTCCCATGAGCGCACAGACGGCGATGAAGGCGTTCAAATGTCTTCCGATCTGGACATCTCTTGGTACAAACGACGAGCCAGCGCAGCATTACCGTCCGCCTTTCCGTACATGAACTCCATTTTTGCCAGCTCCTGGTTTGAGTACATTGTGGAAGAATGGTTTCTGCATAAATTTCATCTATTGCTTCACGTATGGAAAGCCAATTTGAGAAGATAGTTTGTTGCTGCTATGTTTGGAAAAGCCGATTTGAAGTAGGAGTTGTATTATATTTCAACTGTTGAGGAGCAGAACTTGTAGTAGTTGCAACCGCACGTATAGTAAACAGTTTTCGGTAGCCTTTGCCCCAAGTTTAAAAAAAAATATTAACTTTGTAATTAAACTGTTTCTTTAAATATTTATGGTTGCCTCGGCTGCGTCAGTATTTTTGTTAGACAAGTTTCTCTTAGCAGGGTTTTGGTACGGCTAAGAATGTAGCTTACACAGATTATAATTTTACTTCACTCCTTTTATTAATGCTTGATACGATTTAAATAACACTTCACTGATATAGAGAGTTGTGAGATTCTTTTTATTAATTAATTCCACTTTTTAACACGTAAACTTATTTTTTGTCTCACACGAATACGTATTATATTTCTCGAGGACGCATCACGCATCCGGTTACAATCACTGTCTGCAGGCAACTGACTTCTGAATTTGTAAATGTTTCTTCATTGTCTGATTTGCTGAGTATAATCCAATAGAATACCTTCATTTAACTACACTTTTTCTGGTTGTTGATTGCCTATTTTTTAAACTGTCTCAAAATTTACATTATTGTTGCTCCAATAATGACTAGTAGCATTTAAACTTTCAAATTCATTATTGCCTCAAGGTTACCTCATTGTTAGCAACTTTTAACCTATTATTCTCAAAGCTCCTACATTATTAAATTACGTAATACATTCACATAACATTAAATATGGATACAATAATATAAACATTTGCAATGACTATAATATGCACTTTTTATATATTGTTACATACACATATTGCTTTAAGGCGGGGTATTATTGAATTTATATTATATAATTAGACTGAAATCATTTAAGTGTTAAAAATACTGCCTCAACATGTCGCTCAGTCGAGCGCCAAACTCAACACTCACCTCGGAATGAACTGTCAGAATGTCCTGTCATGGTAACTACCAGCGGAATGAAAAACGTTCACTGCGCTGAAGGCCATAACTCAGAAACCAAGCATTTCCAGACATATGTTGTAATGTACTTTTTTTGATTTTCTACATATGGGGAATGCATATCTGAATTTAAGTTCTATTTTTTAAACATCCTGTATACACCGAGGCACATGGCTCCGCGGTAACCTGTGATACCATAAGTATTGACAGGAAGGTATAATTAATTAAATAAAGAAATGATCGTAAGATAAAGAAATAATTAAAATAAATATAAATAATTTCTGTATATTAAATCAATGTGTAATGTAACAAGCTTGAGTTTAAAACATTTGTCCGGAGAAAAAGGTCATTAGCGTGTCATGTTAAGCAAAGTCATTAGTAACAGCCTGAGTTGCGAACGCATTAAGCATAGGGATTCTTGGAATGCAGTTAAGGTTATAAATTCAGTACGTTTGCAGAGTCACCTAGACAGGTTCTACAAAAGAGAAAGGTAAATGAAATCTGAGATTTAATGAGGTACGCCTTAGCAACAAGGTAACAGACGCTTACGTAGGAGTTTAAGATTGGTCCCGCGCCTATGAAGGAACTGTGGTGAGATAGTTCTAAGGTAGGCGGAGCTTAAGTAATAAAAGAGAGTGTATTGCTAAAGTTATCTTCGTACCTTTTCTTTTCTTTCTT
Source organism: Deroplatys truncata (assembly GCA_030765065.1). Classification (NCBI taxonomy): domain Eukaryota; kingdom Metazoa; phylum Arthropoda; class Insecta; order Mantodea; family Mantidae; genus Deroplatys; species Deroplatys truncata. The sequence goes on along the minus strand of CM060988.1, from coordinate 167,435,924 downwards.
TCGTGTACAGCCTTAGGGGCTTAAAGTCTTTTACGGTGATTAGCAGTTCGTAGCGCCTAAGACCGCGCTAGGTTTTGAGTTGCTTAGCGGTAGCCGCGAGGGGTTTTGCCGATAAGCATTTTAGCGACTCACGGCAAGTTCCGCTTCTAATTTCTTTTATTGCGGAAATAGTTATTTCAAACACTAAAATTGATACTGCAGAAGTTAAAGCTATAATAATTAAATTGTTATAGTTTCGAATGCTAGGACTCATAATCAGTTTAATTCTTTATCTTCAAACGGTCGGCAACTAGCTTCAATAGCTCAAGTATTAGATCACATTAAATTTCTCAGTCAATTTAACCTGGCGTTATCCTTTCACACCCGCCCACGCATATACTCATAGCCAGCCACTGCAGCAGCCGGCAGCAGAATCAACAGTAGATATTGGAAACGACGTCAAAAGGTGATACCGTCCTTTCGTTGTCAAAAGTGACGAACATTGACGCGTAAGGCTCGCATTAGCGAGGTCCGGTTTCGATTCCCGGCGATCACCCACTGACCATTTTGAAATAATTGACAATTTCTTCATTCTCTTGTATCCTCTTGTACACATACCACAAGGAGTAATTTACATCCGATTTCTGGTCAGCTGTAAGGGCGTTAATAGGGCGTGACTTAAGACATCCGTTGGCACCTTCTTCACCCTTTCGTTGTAGGAGGAAGGGGCTATAGCTTGCCTGTTTAAGAACATGTAAATAGTTAGGAAACGCTAATTTATATAAAGACCAATAAGTGATGCTTGAGGACTAAAATGTTAACATCTCGAAAAATTGCTCATATTCAAGAGCATTTCCAAACGAACATATACTGTATATTTGCGATTAATTTCGCGAAAGATCGACGAAATTAGTCCCCATTCCTCACCTATACCTATTCGTAATTTGCCATGGGTTTGCAGAACTAACATAGATATGCTTATTGGTGCGATACACAGCACGAGGTGTGTTAGTACCTACAGAGTAACACCACCAACCAATAAACTGAAGTCATTACGTCATGAAGTACCCTAGAAACCGTAAGAAATGCGGTTTGTCTAGGGAAGTAGTGTTGATTTCTTCCTGTTGCTTCTGTACCTACAACGAAATTGTAATGAAACTATTTGTACAAACGTGTATCTGGATGAACATGAAATAGGCAAAAAAATAAGCTTTTGTAAGAATAGTTTGTAGGAGAGATAGAAAAGTAAAGGATTTTGGGTAAAGAGAAAACTATGTGAATGTATAGGTAGGTATAGGAATAGGTTATGAAACGGAGAGGGAGACATCTCACGCATTGCGGCCCACATAGATCTATTGTGGCTACCAGCCTCTAGGAGGAAGGGATGAAGTGAAGGAAACACAGGAGTCTACAGGCCGCAGAGACTCGCGGAAGTCCTAACAGTTGCAGGCTCGAAGATCCGTACTATTGTTGGAGCTGTCTAGAGAGGGCAATGAACGACCCGCCGGCCAAGCAGACCTTTAGTATGCACAGGGCTCTTTCCTTTGAGCAAGCATCCACGCCTTCTGTCCGGTACCGCCATACGCCACGAAACCTAGAAGCACACTTAAAGATGAAAAGGAAATTTTGGTAAATGAGAAACCAATCCATCATTCGGCAACCGACTAGGGAATACCACGAAAAAACCAAGGTCAGTGTGTGCGGTCGAATTCGAGCTTCACACGTTACCTCGGAATCGTCTCCCTTGGTCATGTGAATGTAACACGTGAAATATATTTCCCAGGGAGGTTAAAATCTCAAAGTTTGCCTTACCAGAATCGGAAAACATTCTGTCTGTTTTACATCTCTGAATAAATTGGTACCAACGTTTTGAATGTTTTGGGAGATTACATTTTACTTAGCTTGAAAATGAATTACCAAATTCCCCTGTAAAATGTTGCATTTTGTTGCTGCGTTCCAATAATAAAATTTAATATTGCTTCTAAGAATATACCTATAAATTAAACCACATAAATTCTGTAGAAAGCACTCGAACATAAATACTTCTTATTCTTATTCTTCTTCTTCTTCTTCTACTTCACGGTTTTAGACCGTTTAGCCTGTTCCGGCTCCAAAATCTTGTTGTGTCCATCTCTTTTTTGATCGTCCGGGGTTTCTGATCCTTGGGGTCTGTAGTTATATGTTGCTTGGGGTATCCTATTTAATGACATTCTTTCTAAGTGTTGTTTCCAGTTAGTTCTATATTCTATTATTACTTTATTTAATTCTTGTATTTTTAATTTTTGCCTTATTTCGTTGTTTGACTTTTTATCCAGTCTTGTGTATCCAGCTATAGGTCTGAGAAATTTAATTTGAGCTGTCTGTATCCTTCTTTTATTTTCTGCTGTCACTGTCCATGTTTCAGACCCATAAGTTACTGTGGGGATGGCCATTGCTTTATACAATTTTATTATTGAATTTTTTTCTAATTTTATTTTTAGTGTTCTCTTTATGGTTCCCTTATGTAATTGAATTTATTTAGCTTTTTATTAATGTCTATTTGAGACCCATATGTTATTTCACATCCTATCTCTAAGGATTAGCAGTTGAGCAAAGGGCTGGTAACCCATCCACGTCAAAAAGATTTTACTCCTATGCTCCAAAATAAATGCCGGACTGATACAAACATAAATACAGCAGTGAATTTCCCCTGACACATTCTCTGAAAGTGTATACAAATTGCGTTTCAGGTTTCTTTAGAGTTTCCTGCGATAACCTTTGCACTATCATTCATAGTTATCTTTGTAAAATGTCAAAGTCCAGTGAAGAAATGCGCAACTGTGTTGGTATTGCACTGTCAGGAATCCATAGTACGATAGTATCACATCTAATTTTGTGTCAGCATCAGATTAGCGCCACTTATTTTTAGAGTCGAGTGGAAAATCTTTGAAAGCATCCAACTTATATAAGAGAAAGCAAAATCAACTCAGTGGATTGGTAAGGTTAGTTTTGTGTAAACAATAGAGCATCCCTCAAATTCACGGCGCCTCTCTTAATACTTTCTCTACCACGAAGGTATTGCTTTGCACCCAAAAATTCAATACCGGGATTTCATCAGCATAACTCAAAAACGAAAAGTCGGATAAATACCAAACTTGTAGTAGTTGCAACCGCACGTATAGTAAACAGTTTCCGGTAGCTTTCGCCCCAAATGTACTTTCAGGTGGCCTTTGCCCCAAGTTTAAAAAACTTTGTAATTAAACTGTTTCTTTAAATATTTAAATATTTATGTTTGCCTCGGCTGCGTCAGTATTTATTTTAGAGACACGTTTCTCTTAGCAAGGTTGTGGTACGACAAGAATGTAGGCTTACACAGATTATAATTTTACTTCACTCCTTTTATTAATGCTTGACACGATTTAATTAACACTTCACTGATAGAGAGCGGTGAGATTCTTTTTATTAATTAATTACACTTTTTAACACGTAAACTATTTTTCGTCTCACACGAATACGTATTAAATCTATCGAGGACGCATCTCGCACTGTCTGCAGGCAACTGACTTCTGAATGTTTTATAAACTGTCACTAAAATTACGTTATTGCTGCTCCAATAATGACTGGTAGCATTTAAACTTTCAAATTCATTATTGCCTCAAGGTTAGCTCATTGTTACCTCATTGTTAGCAACTTTTAACCTATTATTCTCACAGCAACTACATTATTAAATTACGTAATACATTCATATAACATTATTACACATGGATACAATAATACAAACATATACAATGACTGTTACATAATTTTTATATATTGTTATATACACATATTACTTTAAGGCGGGCTGTTATTGAATTATATATATTATATAATTAGGCTGAAAATCATTTAAGTGTTAAAAATACTGCCTCAAAACTTAATGTAATTTTTACTATTAATATATGGTATTTTTTATAAAATAAAACATTTCGAAAAATGTTTCATGTAAAGGGTAGTTGAGGTGGGGTGGCTTTTTGAAAATCTTTACAAGATACTGAACTTAAATACGATGTTTGGTATTTAAGTGCTGTCAACATTCAGTGTTTCTCGCGATGTTATGGAAAGAATAAAGAATTCCAAAGCCAACATATAGCAAACCGTGTTTTAAATACTTGAGTATTGCTTCAGCCTACTGTATCCCTCTTCTACTTAAATGAAAAGTGTAATGAAAATTTCTGGAATGGTTTATCTTTGTAAGAATTGTTTGTAGAAGAGCGGGGAGGGAAAACCATGCGAATGTGACGTATCCGCCCTTCCCGCCACCCTTACAAAGTTACGAGGATGGAACTAACTAAATATCAGTTCAATATCATAGTATTTATTTACACGAATGTTGAAGGAAACGCCCCCTACAATCGATGTACCCCGTGACCAGCGGGGAGAGGGAGAGAGAACAGGAGATGAATGAAAGCGGCAGCCAGTCACACTTCCGGATAGATTAGTAGCTTGTTGGTCGTCTCAACGTTTCCTTACTAGTTAGCGAGTTTGTGACATCATTCTTCTTACTCTTATTCTTCTTTCTCCAGCGCCACACGCATAACTTCAAACAGCTGCCAGAGGAGTATGAGAACACTACACTTAGCGATTTTGGTTATCTGTAAGTACCTCTCTTTCTCAATACAAATCCAAAGCCTGCTTAACTTTAATCTCCATGTCGACAAAGTAGTTCACGATTCTTCGTGCAGAGTTGAAATTAATAAACGCTAAATTTAGCACGCTCGTTACATGTTTTCTAGAGCTAGTCACGATATTACGTCAAAAAATTCCAGAATATGCTGCAAAGCCTTTTCATGTACTATTTATTTAAATTTCTGTATTCATTTTAGCAGCTCAAGGTTATCTGTAAGAATACAACCTGTTGTTTTTCATAATAAATCCAAAGCCAGCTGAACTTTAATTTTTATGTCGACAAAACTGGTCACGATTCTTCGTGCAAAGTTAAAATTGCCAATGCTAAATTTAGCAAGTTTATTAAATATGTTTTCTCTAGGATTAGTCGGGACATTACCTTAAGGGGACACTCTGGTACCAAAATGGCAAAGAATGTTATTTTTCAGAACACCTGCTTTAAAAGAAACAGTATCTTCAATATGTCGTTTGAAATCCGTCTGGAAACAAAATTGACAAGTGAATAGCACTACCTCCAACTGTGGAGGTATTGCTTAAACTTTAAATTGCTTTTTCTCCATATAGCATATTTTCTTCTTGAAGTATACTTTTTGCTGTAAATGTGATGAACAAGGCTGAAATTTCATGACAAGTAGAATACAACTTTGTTAAAGATAACTGTGCATTGCTTTATTGATTACTCTTATACATACAAGTATATGCTTTTTGCTTTCTCTATTGTATTCCACCCAAAAATTTGATATAGAGATTTAACCGAAAATAATATTTTGAGGCATCCTGAATCCAAATAAAGCATTTTTAGAAAAAAGTCTGCCTGTGTGTCGTCAGTGTGTCTATGAACAGCATAACTAAAAACGAAAAGTCTGATAAATACCAAACTTGGTATTTAGGTCCAGTATCTTCCAAAAATACGAAGATTTTCAAGAAAATACCCCCACCGCAAACTACCCTTTACATGGTACATTTATCGAAAATTTTGCTTTTCTAAAAATGGCTGTAATGATTTTTATAAAAGTACCATGTATTAAAGACATTTGCATAACAAATAAAATGTATATCTTGAATTTTCGGAGGTCCTCTTTATTCGGGAGGAATGTTGAATAATCTTGCCTAACTGGTAAACCTTAAGGGATTGACCAAAACATACTACACAAAAATGTAGATATCTTTAAAACGCACAATTTATTTCAAATATGTTTTTGTGAAATAATTCATTTCTGAGATATCCGTTATTAATGCTTCATTTCTTGGTCATTCTTTTAAAGTCTAGTTGTTTCTCGCCATGTCATGCAAACAGTATGGAATTCTGAGGCCAGCATATAGCGTCCAGTTCTTAAACATTTGACTCGCTGTTCCCTTTCTATCTAAAACGAAATGTGTAATGTAACTATTTCTGCAAAGCCTTATTTGGATTAAAATATAGTAGACAGAAAAATTAGCTTTAGTAAGAATGGTTTGTATACTCACTAATAAACGATAGAGGGTAGCGAAGGTCATGCGAACATTCACATCAGATTTTTTAATTCTAAATTTTAAAAAGTATATCAATTATAACGGTCCAATTATTAACAAAAGAACATAATATAAATAGTTTTTAATTAGCAGACCATTCAGACTAGAGCAATGAAACTTATAGCAACAATATCTCATGACAGGTCCAATGTAATCTAAAAAAATCATAAAAATTGTTGATTAGGGAAGAAAATCCATTTCGTGCCAGAGGTCCCCTTTAAATATTCCCACGTTATACTGCAAAGCTTTTGCATGTACTAGTTATTTACATTTATGTATTTATTTTAACAGCTCAGGGTTATCTGTAAGTATACAACCTGCATATGTCTTTCCCACAAGAAATCCAAAGCCTGCTGAACCTTTAATTTTCATGTCGACGAAGGTCACGATTCTTCGTGCAGAATTAAAATAGCTGATGCTAATCTTAACAACATAGTTATATGTTTTCTATAGAATTAGCCGGGACATTACCTTAAAATACTCCATGGAATATACTGTAACACATTTACGTCTATTGATTTATTTACTTCTGTGTTGTCTTTTTACTTTCTCTACTACATATAGTAAGGAGGGGAAGTTTTGTATTCCACCCAAAAATTCGATACCGAGATTTCACCGGAAATACATGGTTTGAGACCCCCTGAATCCAAAAGAAAGCATTTTTGGAAACACGTCCGTGTGTGTGTCTGTGAACAGCATAACTCAGAAAGGAACAGTCGGATAAACAACAAACTTGGTATTTAGGTTTAGTATCTTCCAGAGATGCGACACGAAGGTTTTCAAGAAAATCCCCCACCCCAGATTATCCTTTACATGGAACATTTTTCGAAAATTTTAATTTTCTCAAAAATGGCTCTAACGATTTTGATTAAAATATCATATATTTAAGATACTTTCATGACAAATAAAATGTATATCTAAAGTTTTCTTGGAATGTCTCCAAAAGTATTCTACATTGTGAACGACTTTTGCACAACTGGTAAACCATAAGACAGACAAAATTTTACTACACAAAAAATGTAGATCGCGTTAAAATACACAATTTATGTCATATACATTTTTTTGTTGAGTGAACCATTTTCAAGATATTGCTTGTTATTCCCTTAAATTTTCCAATACTTACACTTTTCCTCAAATGGGAATTCGTTATTCATTTTTTTTGTCCTGGTAATGCAAAGAGAATGAAATGCTCCACATTACAACCAGCTCTTAAAATATTTGACTATCGCTTAAAGTCTAGCAATTCCCCTTGCATCTAAAAGAAAATTAGCAATAAGATTAACATCTCGATATCTCGATTAACATGAAGCATATGGAGAATAAGCGTTTCTAAAAATGGTTTTTACAATAGTAGAGAAAGTCATATGAGTGTAACACATCAGATTTTTTAGTAGCTCTGCAGCTCATATTTTTCATTTATTAGTAATTCGTTTTATTTTCAATACTGCTTACCTGCAGTAAATAGCAGGGATGTCCAAACCCTATCCCAAAGCAATCATCCTCCCCCAATTTTTCTGAGAGCTCAAATGTAAAACGTTATTTCCCTTTCGATGTTGCTGGAAAGGTACTATAGTAGCTATTGTGATAGCTAGTACACAATAAAAGCTTAAACAAATAATTTGAAAGTTGAAATCAGTACAAAAATCGTAATATTTGTACAAAAATTACACACAGAAACATTTGTAAGTGGTGTATTTTATTACTTGGTATTTCAATGTATTCTATTGCACTAAGGTAATAATGGTATACGTTGTGAAAAACTACATGCCTACCTATAATTATAGTTCCTTAAATTCATTTCTAAAATTTATGTTTGATATGCCACATTATACCATATGAATTGTACCTAAGATTACTTTTGGGGGGATACAGCACATTTAGATTAACAATCTTAAAGATACAAACCGAGATAAAAATTGCGGTACTCGATTAAAAATTGTAATACATATTTATATATATTACTTGCGTTAATTTACTTCCATGGTTTTTATTCCTCAAAATTTTAATTCGCTCCTAAAAAAAGTTCCTGATGACAGTAACTTGCACCACGATTCCACACGTGAGCATCTACAAGAAAGTTAGCAATAAGATTGACATCTCGATATCTCAATTAACATGAAGCATATGGAGAATAAGCGTTTGTAAAAATAGTTTGAACAAGGGTAGAGAAAGTCATGTGAGTGTAATACATCAGATTTTTTGGGGTTCAGGGGGTCCCAAAACATGTATTTCCGGTGAAATCTCGGTATCGAATTTTTGGGTGGAATGCAATACTTCCCCTACTTAATATACGTAATAGAGAAAGTAATAAGTAATAATGACCGTTTTTAGTTAATATCTACCAAATATTAGAACACTACACCCAACATTTTGTAAACACTCCTGCAATGTAATCCTATATGTATTACGATACCTTTTTGTTTTAGGGGGTACCGAAACGTCTATTTATATGGTAATCTCGATATAGAATATTACGATCGGAACTTGCGACAAATTAAGTAAAAAGTTAAAATGAAAGCTTGCAAGAACATCGGATATTTCCTCAATTTCTTGAGATGCCGTTGCCTGTAGACGCTCGTTCCCGACACCCCCTCCTTCCTGTTATGCCTCCCCAGAGCATTGCCCAAGTTCTACATATCTTGTTACTCCTAGTAATGGTGCAGTCTGCGTCATAAGATATTTTATTCGGACTTAAAAATAGCAAATGCATGAAATGCATTGATATTAACGGCATTTTTGTAATGTTGATTCAGATATTTCATCTCATTTCTGTGTATAAGGGCGATGCTGAAATGTTTTTGAATGCCATGTTTCCAAAAACAAATGAAATGTTTTTAATATTTGAGAACTACTTGCTATTGTTGATTGCCTCGTAATTCTTCGATTTTTTCCAATAGTTTGCTAATTATTATTATTTAAAGGTTTTATGTTTACCAAAAAAGAAATGAATTTAGGTACAGAACATTTGACGGCTATGATGTTTTACGATTTTAAATCGTCTTTAACGCCTAAAGAATGTGAAAATTGTTTAGAAATGCATTTGATGAAGAAGGCCCATCTAAGGTAACAATTTATAATTGGTACAGCGAATTCAAGAGAGATCGGTTTTATTTTCTTAGTGATGAGTTTCGTGAAGGACGCCAAGACTGCTGTTATTGATGAAATATTGCCACCGTTAGACCAATGCTTGAAAAAGATTGACGGACATTTATTGAATTTATTCGGGCGACATTGATCATTTGTATGAGTCCAATCTAAAACATTTTACATCAACAATATGACGTGAGAAGACATTGTTATTAATGGCTTCCACAAACTGACCCCCGACCAGAAAGAACAACGCATTGATTTGTGCAGAAAACTCTGGAAAAAATTTCAATACAAATTTGATTTTCGATATCGTTACTAGTGATGAATGTTGGATGCATTACTTTGATTCTGAAAAGAAATTCAATCGACTCAATCGGTCTTTTGAACAGAACCTAAGCCTGCAAAAGTCCGACGAACTGGCAGTGTTGGTAAGAAGATGGTTGGTAGTCGTTTTTTACTTTCTCTACTACGTATAGTAAGTAGGGGAAGTATTGTATTCCACCCAAAAATTCGATACCGAGATTTCACCGGAAATACATGTTTTGAGACTTCCTGAATCCAAAAAAACGCATTTTTGGAAACATGTCCGTGTGTGTGTGTGTGTGTGTGTCTGTCTGTCTGTCTGTCTGTCTGTCTGTGAACAGCATAACTCAAAAACGAACAGTCGGATAAACACCAAACTTGGTATTTAGGTTTAATATCTTCCAGAGATGCGACACGAAGGTTTTCAAGAAAATCCCCCCACCCCAGATTACCCTTTACATGGAACATTTCTCAAAAAATTTAAATTTCTCAAAAATGGCTCTAACAATTTTGATTAAAATATCATATGTTTAAGTTATTTTTATGACAAATAAAATGTATATCTTGAAATTCCTGGGAATGTCTCCAAAAGTATTCTTCATTGTGAACGACTTTTGCATAACTGGTAAACCATAAGAGATACACAAAAGTTTAATGCACACAAAATGTAGATCTCGTTAAAATGCACAATTTGTGTCATATACATTTTTTTGTTGAGTGAACCATTTTCGAGACATTACTTGTTATTCCCTTAAATTTTTCAATACTTATTTTCTCAAATGGGAATCCGTTATTCATTTTTACTTTCTCTACTACGTATAGTAAGTAGGGGAAGTATTGCATTCCACCCAAAAATTCGATACCGAGATTTCACCGGAAATACATGTTTTGAGACCTCCTGAATCCAAAAAAAGCATTTTTGGAAACATGTCCGTGTGTGTGTCTGTGTGTCTGTGTGTGTGTGTGTCTGTGTGTGTGTGTGTGTCTGTGTGTGTGTGAACAGCATAACTCAAAAACGAACAGTCGGATAAACACCAAACTTGGTATTTAGGTTCAGTATCTTCCAGAGATGCGACACGAAGGTTTTCAAGAAAATCCCCCCACCCGAGACTACCCTTTACATGGAACATTTTTCGAAAATTTTAATTTTCTCAAAAATGGCTCTAACGATTTTGTTTAAAATATCATATGTTTAAGATAATGCCATGAGAAATGAAATGTATATCTCGAATTTTCTGGGAATGTCTCCAAAAGTATTCTTCATTGTGAACGACTTTTGCATAACTGGTAAACCATAAGAGATAGACAAAATTTTACTACACAAAAAATGTTGATCTCGTTAAAATACACAACTTATGTTATATACATTTCTTTTGTTGAGTGAACCGTTTTCGAGATATTGCTTGTTATTCCCTTAAATTTTCCAATACTTATACTTTTTCTCAAATTCCTTATTCATTTTTTTATTTCCTGGACTTGCAAAGAGAATGGAATTCGACACATAGCAACCAGCGTTAAAATATTTGACCATCGCTTAAAAGCTACCATATTCCCCTTGCATCTACAAGAAAATTAACAATAAGATTGACATCTCGATATCTCGATTAACATAAAGCATATGGAGAATAGGCGTTTGTAAAAATAGATTGTACAAGAGTAGAGAAAGTCATGTGAGTGTAACACATCAGATTTTTTGTCTTGGATATGCAAAGAGTATTAATCTGTGGCAAAGGGAATGGTGCTGCACCTAGCAACCAACTATTAAGAGATATGTACGTGCTTAAAGGCTACTGTATTTCCAAATTGCCCTTGTAAATATATATTCCCCTTACATCTACAAGAAAATTAGCAATAAGATAGAGTCTGCAAATGTTTATCTCGATTAACATGAAGCATATGGAGAATAAGCGTTTGTAAAAATAGTTTGTACAAGAGTAGAGAAAGTCATGTGAGTGTAACACATCAGATTGTTTCTAAAACGGGCCATATTGCCACTATAGCATTAGAAGATAGACGTTCCATTACTGCCGACTGTTGCATAAATGTCTGTTTATCACACATTTTGAAAAGTTGGTGAAAAACATCCAAAAGGAAACCAATGTTACATCATGACAACGCACCGTCGCATACAGCAAAACTGACAACTGAGTATATGGTTGCCCTAAGATCAGCACCATGGACCCTCCACCATACAGCCCTGACCTAGCACTTTTGATTACTGTTTTTTTCAAAAATTAAAGATAAAATGCGTGGAAACACAAGTGCCAGGTCAGGACTGCATGGTGGAAGGTCCATGGTGCTGACTGTTAGGGCATCCAAATACTTAGTTGTTAGTTTTTACTGTACGCGACGATGCTTGTCATAATATAAGTCATTATTTTCTTTTGGGAGTGTTTTTTAAAAAATGTAGGCAAAACAGACATTTGTGTACTACCAATCCGCAGTAACCGTATGTCAATATTCTGACGCTATTGTAGCAATATGACCCTTTTAGAAATAAAGCTAGTAACCATCTTCCTACCAGCACTGCGAATTCGTCGAACTTTTGTAAGCTTAGGTTTGGTTCGAAACACCCAATGAGCCGATTTACTTATCTTTTCAGGATCATAACAATAAATCCAAGATTCGTCACCAGTAACAATATCCAAACCAAATTTGATGAGCCGCCTTGTAATTTTTGCAGAGTTTTTCTGCGTTGTAGTTTTTGATCGGGAGTCAGTTTCTGTGGAATCCATCGACAACAAAGTTTGAAGAAACGTTTTTTTGTATTATTATTTGCCCCACGCTTTGGGAGCCAATTTGAAGAAGGTTTGTATTGTATTTCGACTGTTGGTGAGCCGAACTTGAAGTAGTTGCAACCGCACGTATGGTAAAAAGTTTCCAGTAGCTTTCGCCCCAAATGTACTTTCCGGTGGCCTTTGCCCTAAACGTTTAAAAAATATTAACTTTGTAATTTTGACTGTTTCTTTTTTCTTTAAATATTATATATTTATATTTGCCTCGGCTGCGTCAGTATTTATATTTTTTTTAGAGACATGAATGTCTTAGCAGGGAATGGTGCGACTGAAGAATGTAGGCTTACACAGATTTTAAGTTTTTCTTCACTCCATTTATTAATGCTTGACTCTTTTTAAATAACACTTCAATGATATAGAGAGCTGTGAGGTTTTTTTATTAATTACTTGCACTTTTTAACACGTAAAACTATTTTTGTCTCACACTGAATACACATCTCGCGTCCGGTTAGGAACACTGTCTACAAGCAACTGACTTCTGAATTTGTAAATGTTGCTCCATTTTAGTTTCTGATTGACTAATCCTAGTCCAATAGAATACCTTCATTTAACTAAAGCTTTTTCTGGTTGTTGATTGGCTATTTTAATAACTGTCACAAAAATTACATTATTGCTTCCAAGAATCAAGTAGAATTAAACTTTCAAATTCATTATTGCCTCAAGGTTATCTCGTTGTTACCTCGTTGTTAGCAACTTTTAACCTATTATTCTCACAGCTCCTACATTATTAATTACGTAGTACATTCACAATGCAGTATTGAATATGTACATAATATAAACATATACAATGACTGTAATATACACTTTTTATATATTGTTACATACACATATTGCTTTAAGGCGAGCTGTTATTGAATTTTATATTATATAATTTGACTAAAATTATTTAAATGTTAAAAATACTGCCTCAAGTTTTCTCACGTCTAACTGTTGATGTAAAATGTTTTAGATTGGACTCGTAACAATGTTCAATGTCGTCCGAACAAATTCATAGGATTTCCGTCAACTTCTTCAAGCATTGCTCGAACTGTGGCGATATTTTCATCAGTAACAGCAGTACTTGGGCGTCATTCACGAAATTCATCACTAAGAAAAAAATCGATCTGTTTTGAATTCGCTGTACTAATTATAAATTGTTGCCTTAGATGGTGCTTCTTCTCAAATGCATTTCTTCACATTGTTTAGAAGTTAATGACGATTTAAAATAGGAAACAAATCATAGCCCGTAAATGTTCTCTAGTCAAATTCATTTTTGGCTGAACACAACATCTTTGAATTATGATAATTAACAAACTACTTGAGCAAATGGAGCAAACCACGTGATCAACTCGCAAAACATTAGAAAGTAGCTGCCAAATATAAATAAAAATCATTTGTTTTTAGAAACATGGCATTCTAAAAATGTTCAGAATCGCCCTCGATAGTATACAATGTTATGAATGTGTAAATAGTATGTTGTCAGCATGGATACTATGTAAATCAAAGAACAACGAAGCCAAACAACAGAAGGCTAAAGCTCACCATTGCTCATGTCCGAATGTATGCTGTTATTTCCACACCAATTTCAGCTGGATACTTTATAATGTAATATTCAGGGCTGTCTAAAAAATCTGATGCGTTACATTCACATGACTTTCTCTACTCTTGTAAAAATATTTTTACAAACGCTTATTCTCCATATGCTTCATGTTAATCGAGATATCGAGATGTTAATCTTATTGCTAATTTTCCTGTAGATGCAAAGGGAATTGCTAAGCTTTAAGCGATAGTCAAATATTTTAAGAGCTGGTTGCTATGTGGAGTATTCCATTCCCTTTGCATGTCCAGGGCGTAAAAAATGAATAACGAATTTGAGAAAAGGTATAAGTATTGGAAAATTTAAGGGAATAACAAGCAATATCTCGAAAATGGTTCAACCAACAAAAAAAATGCACGACATAAATTGTGTATTTTAACGTGATCTACATTTTTTGTGTAGTAAAATTTTGTCTATCTCTTATGGTTTACCAGTTATGCAAAAGTCATTCACAATGAAGAATACTTTTGGAGACATTCCCAGAAAATTCGAGATAAACATTTCATTTGTCATGAAAATATCTTAAATATAGGATATTTTAATCAAAATCGTTAGAGCCATTTTTTGAGAAAATTAAGATTTTCGAAAAATGTTCCATGTAAAGGTTAATCTGGGGTGAGGGTATTTTCTTGAAAACCTTTGTGTCGCATCTCTGGAATATACTGAACCTAAATACAAAGTTTGGTGTTTAACCGACTGTTCGTTTCTGAGTTATGCTGTTCACAGACACACACATACACACACACACACACACACACACACACACACACACACACACACACACAGGACATGTTTCCAAAAATGCTTTTTTTTATTTAGGAGGTCTCAAAACATGTATTTCAGGTGAAATCTCGGTATCGAATTTTTGGATGGAATACAATACTTCCCCTACTTACTATACGTAGTAGAGAAAGTAAAAATAGTATATGACAAAACATGTGAAATTTAATTTTACTTTACACCCGGACTTTGGCCTCGTTCCGCAAACATTCCTACTCGCAAAATAAAAATTCACTTTTAACACTTGTATCATTAATAACAATTTTCTCACATGCATTTTTCCAACGCATGTGAACCTTCAAAGTGCTCTTTGTGGTGCAAATTTCAGCCAATCAGTTAAAATTTTTGCACCAGAGATCTTTAATGTCCTAATAAATAAAAGTTACTGATGAAATTTTAAACAAGTAAAACTATATAATCAAAACTGTTTTACCCCTAAAATAATAAAGAAATCATAATTGAGTAATTTATCATTTTTTCTGCAGTCGTAATTACTCCATTTATAAATCATTCAATAATGTCTTTTACCTTCCCTACCAGTGCGTAGTAAGTAGTGAAGGTATTGCATTCCACCCAAAAATGTGATACCGAGATTTCACCGAAAAGACATTTTTGAGATCCCCTGAATCCAAAAAAAAGGCTTTTAGAAAAAGGTCCGTGTGCGTGCGTTGTATGTGTGAACAGCATGACTTAAATACGAAAAGTAGGATAAATATTAAACTTGTCATTTAGGTTCAGTACCTTCCAAAGTTGCCGCACGAAGATTTCCGATAAAATCCGCTCACTCCAAAATACCCTTTACATGGAAGACTTTGATTTTCCAAAAAATCCTATTTTGATTAAAATGTCACATATTAAAGATATTTAGATTACAAATAAAATGTATATCTTGAATTTCTTGGCAATACCCCACGAAGTCCTCTTCATTACGAAAGAATTTTGTATAATCTTGTATAACTGGCAAACGTTAAGCGATAGACGAAAACGTATTACACAGGAAATTAAATCTCCTTAAAACACACAATATATTTAAAATAACCTTTTCGTGGCACCAGCCATTTTCGAAATATCCGTTATTTGAGGCAGTATTTTTAACACTTAAATGATTTTAGTCAAATTATACAATAAAAAATATGATAACAGCCGGCCTTGTGTATGTAAAGATATAAATAGTGTGTATTACAGTCATTGTATATGTTTATATTCTTGTAAACATGTTCAATAATGTTATGTGAATGTATTACGTAATTTAATAATGTAGGAGCTGTGAGAATAATAGGTTAAAAGTTGCTAACAATGAGGTAACAATGAGGTAACCTTGAGGCAATAATGAATTTGAAAGTTTAACAATACTACTTATAATTCTTGGAAGCAATAATTTAATTTTTGTGACAGTTTATAAAATAGCCAATCAACAACCAGAAAAAGCTTTGGTTAAATGAAGGTATTCTATTGGACTAGGATTAGCCAATCAGGGACTTGAAATACAGAAATTTACAAATTTAGGCGCAAGAAATCAAGTCAGTTTCTTGTAGACAGTGCTCATAACTGGACGCGTTGGTTGTAGACGGTGTTACTAATTAGACGCGAGATGCGTCCCGAGAAATTTAATACGTATTTTGTGTCAGAAATTGTTTACGTGTTAAAAAGTGCAAGTAATTTACAAAAGAATCTCACAGCTCTGTATCAGTGAAGTGTTATTTTAATCGTGTCAAGCATTAATAAAAAGGAGTGAAGTAAAATTATAATCTGTGTAAGCCTACATTCTTCAGTTGCACCGCTCCCTGCTAAGATATTCATGTCTCTAAAAATATATATAAATACTGACGCACCCGAGGCAAACATAAATATATAATATTTAAAGAAACAGTCAAAATTACAAAGTTAATATTTTTAAACCTACGAAACGAAGGCTACCGGGTACCATATGTGCGGTTGCAACTACTTCAAGTTCGGCTCCTCAACAGTCGAATATAATACAACTCCTACAACAAAATAACTTCTCAAATTAATAGTTAGAATTATTGTATATCTTGTCATTCCTTTCAAGTCCTTTCGATATTCAGTTTTTTTCTTGCGTGTGCACGCAAAGAGCATAGAATTTTAAGGCCAGCGTATAGCGTCCTGTTCTTAAACATTTGCCTATCGCTGTTCCGTTTGTATCTGCAACGAAATGTGTAATGTAACTGTTTCCGGATAGGTTTATCTGGTTTAGAATGAAGAAGATAGGAAAATAAACTTTCGTAAGAATAATTTGTGTACACACTAATAGGCTCTAGAGGGTAGAGAAAGCCATGTAAAATTAAGACTTCAGATTTTATTGTATATTAAGCTTTGTACATCTCTTATGATTTACCAGTTACAGAATAAAACGGACTTCACAGGTTATTCTCAGAAAATTTAATATATGCAGTTTATTTGTATGTAAATATCTTAAAGATATTTAAGCTTTCACGGCCGATGTCCGGAGCTTTTTCTTCTGAAATTTTCGGTTTTGCCTAACGTTTCGTCCCTGTCTATGGGAGATATGTTAAGGGTATTGGCATTGCTTCGTTCTCAATTCCTCATAATTAATGCATTATTAGTATGAAGAATGAATTTTATTTGTACATGTTTTCATACACAATTCCTTTTTACAATTATTCATTTATAAAGCAACTTAACCTACATACAAATTTTCTGGCAAGCTATGTCCTACCTATACTGCTCACTTTGCCTGGCACTCTGGTCTTATGGATCAACTGAAGAGCCCTTGCTACCCTTCATCATCCCCTTCTATCTTTCTACCTTTATTATCTCCCTTAGTTTTCGAATCCATTTCTCCTTTACTTCCCTTGTATTCTTATTTTTCCGTTCTTCTTTTCTTGTCAACATTTTAATTGCTGCTATTTTTCCAATTTTTCCCATTTTTCCTTCCATATTTTTGTCTCTATTCTACTAAATCTTTGCATTCTATCATGTAATTCTGTGCTTTCACTGCCTCCGATTAGTTCACAAATTCCACTTTTTCTGCTTCTTAGCCCTCTCAGGTGCATTGATCCTGTTCTCATTCATGCGAACGCTTCTTTTTCTGCTCTATTGCAATAATCCACGCACCCTTCTCTTCTCTATTTCCATTTTACTAACCTATAAAACCCTAGTGATTGTTTATTCTCTAAACTTCCCCAGATCTCTTGTCTTTCTATGTCCTCACCTCTGTTTCTGACTTATCCAGAAGCCGTTGCTGTTTCTCTCTCCTGCTCTCCAAATATCTCCCATTCCTATCCTCTCCATAACGTTTTCTACCCCTGTCCACCAGCTATTTTTACTTTCTCTACTACGTATAGTAAATAGGGGAAATATTGTATTCCATCCAAAAATTCGATACCGAGATTTCACCGGAAATATATGTTTTGAGACCCCCCTGAATCCAAAAAAAAGCATTTTTGGAAACATGTCCGCGTGTGTATCTCTCTGGGAAAACATAACTCAGAAACGAACAGTCGGATAAACCCCAAACTTGGTATTTAGGTTCATTATCTTCCAGAGATGCGACACGAAGGTTTTCAAGAAAATTCCCCCACCCCAGATTACCATTTACATGGAACATTTTTCGAAAATTTTAATTTTTTCAAAAATGGCTCTAACGATTTTGATTAAAATATCATATGTTTAAGATATTTTCATGACAAATAAAACGTATATCTTGAATTTTCTAGGCATGTCTCCAAAAGTATTCTTCCTTGTGAACGACTTTTGCATAACTGGTAAACCATAAGAGATAGACAAAATTTTACTACACAAAAATGCAGATCGCGTTAAAATACGCAGTTTATGTCATATACATTTTTTGTTGTTGAGTGAACCATTTTCGAGATATTGCTTGTTATTCCCTTAAATTTTTCAATACTTATTTTCTTGAATGGGAATTCGTTATTCATTTTTTTGTCTTGGATATGCAAAGAGTATCAATCTGTGACAAAGAGATTGGTGCTGCACATAGCAACCAGCTATTAAGAGATATGTCTGTGCTTATATTGCCCTTGCAAATACAAAACAAGGGGAACATAGTAAGCCTTAAGCGATAGTCAAATATTTTTAGAACTGGTCGCTATGTGTAGAATGTAATTCTCTTTGCATGTCAAAAGATTGTTTCTGCAAAGGTTTATCTCGATTAATATGAAATAGATGGAGAATAAGAGTTTGTAAAAATAGTTTGCACAAGAGTAGAGAAAGTCATGTGAGTGTAACACATCAGATTTCTTTTATTTGCATTATTAGTAAGTGCTAGAGAAAGTAGAATGGTACAGATTACTGAATACAATTTGAATGGTAGCTAAGTAACATTCTATTTTACACAGTTTTCACTTCAACGACGCGTACCCCCTAAAGGAAATTAAATTACACTAGTTTTATGTAACTGTAAACAACACATCAGCTTATATTTATTAATAAGAATACTTTTACAGCAATGTCCCCACTAAACCTGAGCCTGTGATTATTATTTGTATCGAACACCCAGAAAACTTAAATTGTATTTTATACCTTCACCGCTTCGCAATAACCAAATAAGTTATGATGCCATCGTTTGTAATACCATCTGGCACAATGCTCTTAATCAAGAGTCGGTGAGTCATCGCTGATTCAACTGAGGAGACGTGATTGTGGGCATAAGATAAACTACTGTATCTATTGCGTGATCAAAGTATTCAATCTTCACACTGATAGAAGCTTCGAGTCCAGTGTTGCGATACGAGAGTGATAGTGCAATCTTTTTACTTTCTTACTACGTATAGTAAGTAGGGGAAGTATTGCATTCCACCCAAAAAAGATACCGATATTTTACCGGAAATACATGTTTTGAGACCCCTGAATCCAAAAAAAATCATTTTTGGAAACATGTCCGTGTGTGTGTGTCTGTGAACAGCATAACTCAGAAACGAACAGTCGGATAAACACCAAACTTGGTATTTAGTTCAGTATCTTCCAGAGATGCGACACGAAGGTTTTCAATAAAATCTCCCACCCTAGATTACCCTTTACATGGAACATTTTTCGAAAATTTTAATTTTCTCATAAATGTCGCTAACGATTTTGATTAAAATATCATATGTTTAAGATATTTTCATGACAAATGAAATGTATATCTCGAATTTTCTGGGAATGTCTCCAAAAGTATTCTTCATTGTGAACGACTTTTGTATGACTGGTAAACCATAAGAGATAGGCAAAATGTTACTACACAAAAACTGTAGATCGCGTTAAAATACACAATTTATGGCATATACATTTTTGTTGTTGTGTGAACCATTTTCGAGATATTGCTTGTTATTCCCTTAAATTTTTCAATACTTGCAAATACAAAACAAGGGGAACATAGTAGGCCTTAAGCGATAGTCAAATATTTTTAGAACTGGTCGCTATGTGTAAAATGTAATTCTCTTTGCATGTCAAAAGATCGTTTCTGCAAATATTTATCTCGATTAATATGAAATATATGGAGAATAAGAGTTTGTAAAAATAGTTTGTAGAAGAGTAGAGAAAGTCATATGAGTGTAACACATCAGATTCTTTTAACTTTTTTTACAACGCACTTAGAAGGTAGAGGTAGTATTGCATTCCACTAAAAATTCGATACCGATATTTCGCAGGAATACAGTTTTGGGGTCTCCAGATCAAAAACTTCATTTTTAGAAAAAGGTCTCTGAGTGTGTGTGAGTGTGTGAGTGTGTGTGTGTGTGCGTGTGTGCGTGTGTGTGTGTGTGTGTGGATGTATACTCGTGTCTGCCTAAGCCAGCGACCGAGTGGAATGGCTTAGGCGAAAACGTCTGTGACCCGCATTCGAGAGGTCCCGGGATCGATCCCCGGCAAACGCTCACAGTTTTTTTCGAGTGTTTTCCCGGGTCGTCAGACAAACGCTGGAGTGGTTTCTTTCAGCCCCCGAATCTTTCCCTCCATTTCGTCCCATTCTTCATTTCATTGAACTCGTTGGTCTCTTTCAGGGTCGGAAGTCCCTGCGATGGTGTTTCGGTGCAGCGTGGTAGGGGAGAAGGATGCTCTTTATGACTCTCTCCGTCCCTCGGCTTTCGGCTGGCTGCCAGGGAATCCGAACCCTCTTGAGAGGCTTTGGACCCCCTCTGTTTTGAGTGGGGTCCCCGGTCTGCCTGTCCGTATGCCGGGGACCCTGTCTTGCTGTTCCATCGCTCTTGTCGGCCTTCCTCCCGGGGAAGTCCCCTCGTGGGGCGTAGGTACAATATCCACTCCGGATCGGTACCAAGTCCCCTCCTATCCTATCCTGTGTCTGAACACGCGCACTCAAAACGAAAAGTCGGGTGAACATCAAACGTGATATTTAATTTCGGTATCTTCCAAAGATACAATACAAAAACTTTTAGGAAAATCCTCCTACTCTAAACTACCCTTTACATGGAAAATGTTGACATTTATTTTCTTCAAAATGCTTCTAATGATTTTCATTAAAATACCATACATTTAAGGTATGTAGATGACAAACTTTATATCTTGAGTTTTCTGGGAAAAGCTTTTGAAGCGCCTTTGATTTGGAAGCAGTTCTGTATAATTTTGTATAACTGGTAAACCATAAGAGGGAGTCAAGAAGAAGAAAATCATTGTATTCACTCAAAGAACAAAAAATATGATGTGTTACACTCGCATGACTCTCTCTACTCTTGTACAAACTATTTTTACAAACGCTTATTCCCCTCTAATTCATGCTGAGATAAATATTTGCAGAAACTATCTTATTGCTAATTTTCTTGTAGATACAAGGGGAATATGGTAGGCTTTAAGTGATAGTCAAATATTCTAACGCTGGTTTCTATGTGGCGCATTCCATTCTCTTTGCATGTCCAGAACATAAAAAAAACAAATAGGGGAAAGGTCCCTATATTGAACCACTTACCCTAAATAATAAATAATAATTATAATTTCAAATCAAAGTTTTCAGAAATACAAGCGTTAATGTGACAAATCCTTGAGCTATCAATATCGTCAACACAATTTAAAATTAATACATTTATTAATTAAATAACATTTAAAAAGTGAGATGGTGTAAATCGGTTCAAATCAGGAACGTGGTCCGTGTCTTAAAATGAACCACATACTTTTAAGTTTAAAAGTATTTTTATTAATACAAAATACATATATTTTATTGTACATTCAAAACAAATATGCTATCAGCAACAAAAGTAGAGCCCAAAATTGTGATAAGAATAGCAATTTCCTTGAACATTTTAAATTTTTATATAATGACAATCACTTGGTTTTTGGAATAGGTATTATTTGCAAATATAGAATTTTTACTAATTTTTACTCTCATACAAAAGGGTCCAATTACACACAGCCTTCATCATAAAAAACTTTCTTCTTAGCACTAACTTTTGCACACTTTGGTGAAGCCATATCCTACAACCCATACGCTGGATCATGTCCATAATTTAAGACAATTCACATTCACATATTCATGTCAGCCACTGTTTTTAACATAATTTTTTTAACTTAACATATTGTATCGATATTTATTCACAATATATACTATTCGCAGCTGAAATCCTAGAACTTCAATAGGTTTCCTAAATTGGGCCAGTTCAATATAGGGTTCAAACAGTGATTCAATTTACGAGCCACATCATTTTGGAATCTTTAGCATCTATGTGAATAGGAGAGACGCTGCTAGAAAAAAACGTATGCATGAATATTTTTGCTAAAGAAACACTTCATTACATGCAATATATATAGAGCATCTCAAACTTGCCTAATTGGTCGTATAAGCTTAGCTAGATGAGTCAAATATTACTTCTGAAGCACCAAAAACACATACTTCATACAACTGAAACGACAGCTCAGAATGCAAAGTCAGCAACTCCAAGCATTCATAGCTGTACACGCACGCTTCTGCTAGGATTATGGTAACATCTGTCGAATAGTTTAGAAAATATCGGGGCGATTCAATTTAAGAGGCGGTTCAAATTAGGGAAATCATATTTGAGAAAAAGTATAAGTATTGGAAAATTCAAACAAATAACAAGGAATATCTCTGAATTTGTTCACTCAAAAAAAAAAAGGTTACATAAATTGTAAGTTTTAACGAGCTCTAAATATTTTTGTGTTGAAAATCTTGGTCTATCTCTTACGGTTTACCAGTTATGCATTCATTCGGAATGAAGAGGACTTTGGGGGACATTTTCAGAAAATTTAAGATATACATTACTTTTATCATGAGAATATATTAAATATTTGGTATTTTAATCAAAATCGTTTAAGCAATTTCTGACAAAATCAAAATGTTCGAAAAGCGTTCCATATAGATAGTAGTCTGGAGTGGGGGATTTTCTTCAAAATCTTCGTGTCGCATCTTTGAAAGATACTGAAACAATAAATACCAAGTTTGGTATTTATCAGACTTTTCGTTTTTGAGTTATGCTGTTCACACACAGACACACGTGAATGCTTCCAAAATGCTTTATTTGGACTAACGGCACCTCGATACATGTATTTCCGGTGAAATCTCGGTATCGAATTTTTGGGTGGAATACAATACTTTCCCTACTTACTATACGTAGTATAGTAGGGAGCTGCTTGCGTAACAAGTTGCCACATGAAGCTTAGCATGTAAATACATTGTGCACATGTAATTTTATTTCATGAATTTCATATAAAAAAACCCACACGCACAGAGATGATTAATGACTCTTGATATAAGGTAATGTATGTTGTGTAGATGTGATGATGAATAACTGGCCGATAAAGGTAACTCTCCTATTTATTTAGATTTAATTTATGTAAAAAGTTAAATACATCCTTATAGATATTACCACGGGCACTACCTTGAATATGGAAATTATAAACAAAAAACCTGATGTGTTACACTCTCATGATTTTCTCTACTCTTGCACAAACTATGTTTACAGACACTTATTCTCCATATGCTTCATGTTAATCGAGATATCTAGATGTTAATCTTATTGCTAATTTTCTTGTAGATGCAAGGGGAATTGGTACGCTTTAAGCGATAGTAAAATATTTTAAGAACTGGTTGCTATGTGGAGTATTCCATTCTCTTTTCATTACCAGGGCAAAAAAATGAATAACGAATTTGAGAAAAAGTATAAGTATTGGGAAATTTAAGGGAATAACAAGCAATATCTCGAAAATGGTTCACTCAATAACAAAAATGTATAAGACATAAATTGTGTACTTTAACGCGATCTACATTTATTGTGTAGTAAAATTTTGTCTATCTCATATGGTTTACCAGTTATGCAAAAGTCGTTCACAATGAAGAGTACTTTTGGAGACATTCCCAGAAAATTCGAGATATACATTTCTTTTGTCATGAAAATATCTTAAACATATGATATTTTAATCAAAATCGTTAGAGCCATTTTTGAGAAAATTAAAATTTTCGTAAAATGTTCTATGTAAAGGGTAATCTAGGGAGAGGGGATTTTCTTGAAAACCTTCGTGTCGCATCTCTGGAAGATACTGAACTAAATACCAAGTTTGGTGTTTATCCGACTGTTCGTTTCTGAGTTATGCTGTTCACAGACACATACCCACACGGACATGTTTCCAAAAATGCTTTTTGTTTTATTCAGGGGGTCTCAAAACATGTATTTCCTGTGAAATCTCTGTATCGAATTTTTGCGTGAAATACAATACTTCCCCTACTTACTAAACGTAGTAGAGAAAGTAAAAATCTGATGTTATATTCACATAACCTTCTCTATCCTCTATCGTTTATCAGTGGGTATGCAAATTATTCTTACGAAAGCTAATTTTTCTATCTACCTCAGCGGAGTTTCCCATTGCCAACAGGGAGACCCCGCTGGATTTAACTACTTCAGTTGGGAAAACTGTTTACTGTATCGCACCTCCCATGTACAAACACAGGAATGTGTTAACACGTTGTTAACACACGTGACATCGTCTTTGACAGATTTTATTTGTTCATCATCCGTTGACTCTTGGAACTTATTAGCGTTCTATTGAACTTAATTGAACCCTTCAGTTGTTGCCGAGTGCTCCGAAAGTGCACGTAGTCTTGCCGCATCCTCTGCATCTGGCTGCTGACCAGCAATACCTTTAATTACAAATTTACAATATAAAAAATCTGCACAATTACAATCATTGACCTTTAATACCCATATGACATTCTATCAAATGGTTTCTATAGATATTCTTTAAATTAGTTATATGGGAGCAGGTTTCTCTCCGAACTTCGTGTTAAAAATTATAAATGCTCGCCCAAATATTTCAGTACACTTTTCTTTTCTTGTTTAACGCCACTTTAACTTCTTGATCATATCGCTAGGGCTGCTATAGGTTTAATGGTTCACCTATGTTAGCGTATTTCAGAGGATGTTCTTAGTTGTCTAAATGCCTTCTGCTTGGGTAACTTGCTGACAGATGGCTTGGCCGCATACCTGTACCACCTGCTTGAGGAGCTTGCTGACAGATGGTCTTAGTTGCGTAGTCGCATTCCTGTAATTCCTGCTTGAGGTAGCGAAACATCTCTTCTATAGCAAGCTCTTTGGTATTACCTACGTACGACCTACAGTAGGAAGTAAACAAATGACATTACTCTGTTATTGTCCATGGACACAGCATGCGGTAATCATCTATTAGTGTTGTTACTGTAAACTGTATTATTAGTTCTAATGGAATCAGTTTGTGTTTTGATAAGTTTGTGAAGTGCTTTTACATTCTAGTTGTATCTTTAAGTCTTTGTTCTACACAACCCCATTAATGATGTACGAACACTTCGGGAAGGCGTCATCAATGCCTGCCAGAGTATCCGTGACAACCTGGAGTGGTGAGAGTGCGTGATTCCCGAGGACGACGGACAGAAGCATGCCTTACTATGAATAGTGAAGTAGGTTCTATTGCAGTTCAACTTGAAGTAGTTGCAACCGCACGTACGGTACCCGGTGGCCTTCGCCCCATTATTTAAGAGTCAACTTTATTTTTTATTGTTTTCTTTAAAGATTTTATATATATTATGTTTGCCTCAGCTGCGTCAGTATTAATTTGTAGAGACATGCATTTCTTAACAAGGTGTGGTGCGGCTGAGGAATGTAGGCTTACAAAGATTATAATTTTACTTCACTCCATTTATTAATCCTTGACACGATTTAAATAACACTTCACTGATATAGAGAGCTGTGAGATTATTTATTAATCACTTGCACTTTTTAACACGTAAACTATTTTTTGTCTCACACTGAATACGTACTAAACTTCTCGAGGTCGCATCTCGCGTCCGGTTAGGAACGCTGTCTGCTAGCAACTGAATTCTAAATTTGTAAAATTTGCTCTATTTCAGTTTCTGATTGGCTAATCCTACTCCAATAGAATACTTTTATTTAACTTAAGCTTTTTTCTGGTTGTTGATTGGTTATTTTATAAACTGTCTCAAAAATTACATTATTGTTGCTCCAAGAATTACTAGTAGCATTTAAACTTTCTAATTCATTATTGCTTCAAGGTTGCCTCATTGTTAGCAACTTTTGACCTATATTCTCACAGCTCCTACATTATTAAATTACGTAATACATTCACATAACATTATTAAACATGTACACAATAATTTAAACATTAATACAATGACTGTTACATACATTTTTATATTATATTATACACATATTTCTTTAAGGCGGGCTGTTATTGAATTTATATATTATATAATTAGACTGAAATAATTTAAGTGTTAAAAAATACTGCCTCAATAGGCACCATACTGAGCACCTACTTTAACGGTGGTTCAACTGTGCAGGTCGTATGTAATTGCAAACAGATTACATTAGAAGCTATGTTGTTTCACAGTAACAGAATAATGTGTCCCCATTTGTTTACTGTATTCTGTATGTCGTACGTAATAGCAAAGAGCTTGCGGTAGAAAAGTTTTACAGTAGCGAAGATGAACAAGTGCTCATAGGTCTTATGGTATGCATTTTAGAGCCCATGTTTACTGACATTTTTTTCTTGTTTTGGTCCATGCTACCACCTCTCAAAATATGGAATACTTTTTCTTTAACATCTTGTATATTCCGGTCAATAATTACGATATGGCTCTGATGCCATGAGAAGGAGTCCTACGAAAAATGCTGACACGACTGTCAGCAGAGATGAACGTACCAAATAGATCCTGTCAGTGTATTGTTCAAAAGTACCTGAAATTGTACCCATATCACTTAAAATGCCCACAAGCCTTACGCATTGAGGACATTGAAGCTCTTTTCAATGTTGCATCTATGATGTGCACAGGATTGAAGATGGCGACTTCTTAAACATGACTATTTACAGACGAAGAGGGAGACTAACCGTCACATATCAAGTATTATACCCATTAATTAATTACTATACCTACAACGAAATGTATAAATGAGAATTGAAGTTTTATCTGGATCAACAAGTAGAATAACTTGTAAGGGTAGTTTCTAGGAGAGTGAGTAGAGAAGTTATGTGAGTGCCATACATCACAGTTTTCGTTATTTGCTTCTTCTGATTGTTTGACGAAGGTTTTGGTTGGCTCTTTATTGCGGCTACATCTTTATTTCTGTTGGTACAAATAACATCAATACGACGAATTGCGCTCTACACAATGGACGTCATCATGTACATGCTTTTTTGATGGAACGGGGATCGTTCTAGAAAGCCTCTTATAGTATCGTGTCTCTTTATCCGGAGAAATTGGCTCTTAGACAAATTCGGCCATTTGCGGGAGGGTTATTATCCACGTATTTTGGCATTGTTAAAAGCACTGCAGACGCTGTGGTCCTTTCGTTGGATAGGTGGAGTTAGAGAGTTATGATTGGTTTAAATTTATTTCCAAGAGAGAATTTAATGTACAGTGAGTCCGGAAAATATTCGACTTCAATTTAAGACATACCAGCAGAAAAATTAATGCAGGAACACGGCAATAACGTTTACTCCGTAATATTTTTACTTCCCCTACCACGTACAATCGGATGCACAAAAAGGAGGAACCGCAATTTCCATCCCTCAATCAGTTACAGAGGTTAATGCTTGAATGCCGAACCAATAAGAGCCGGACTCATTCAGGGTCTAGTATGGAGAGTCTTTGGGAGGCATATTGTTTCAACCATTCAGGTGACATATACTATGTGATCCAAAGTATCCGGACACCCCACAAACATACGTTTTTCATCTTACGTGCATTGTGCTGCCACCTACTGCCTGGTACTCATTATCCGCGACCTCAGTAGTCATTAGACATCGTGAAACAGCAGAATGGGACGCTTCGTGGAACTCACGGACTTCGAATGTGGTCAGGTGATTGGGTGTCACTTGTGTCAGATTTCCACACTCCTCAACATCCCTAGATCCACTGTTTCTGATGTATTGTGAAGTGGAAACGTAAAGGGACAAGTACAGCACAAAAGCATACAGGTCGACCTCGTTCGTTGACTGACAGAGACCACCGACATTTGAAGAGGGTCGTAAAGAGTAATAGGCAGACATCTATCCAGACCATCATACAGGAGTTCCAAACTGCATCAGGATCAACTCCTAGTACTATGAGAGTTAGGCGTGAGGTGAGAAACCTTGTATTCCATAGTCGAGCGGCTGCTCATAAGACACACATCACGCAGGAAAATGCCAAATGACGCCTCGCTTGGTGTAAGGAGCGTCAACATTACACGATCGAACAGTGGCAAAACGTTGTGTGGAGTGACGAATCACGGTATACAATGTGGCGATCCGATGAAAGGGTGTGGGTATGGCGAATGCCCGGTGAATGTCACCTGCCAGCGTCTGTAGTGCCAACAGTGAAATTCAGAGGTGGTGGTGTTATGGTGTGGTCGTGTTTTTCCTGGAGGGGGCTTGCACCCCTTGTTGTTTTGCGTGGCACGATCACAGTGCAGACCTATATTGATATTTAAGCACCTTCTTGCTTCCCACTGTTGAAGAGCAACTCGGGGATGGCGATTGCATCTTTCAACACGATCTTGCACCTGTTCATACTGCACGGGCTGTGGCGGAGTGGTTACACGACAATAACATCCCTGTAATGGACTGGCCTGCACAGAGTCCTGACTTGAATCCTATAGAACACCTTTGGGATGTTTTGGAACGCCGACTTCGTGTCAGGCCTCATCGACCTACATCGATACCTCTCTTCAGTTCCGCACTCCGTGAAGAATGGGCTGCCATTCCCCAATAAACCTTCCAGCACCTGATTGAAAGTATGCCCGCGGGAGTGAACGCTGTCATCAAGGCTAAGGGTGGGCCAACACCATATTGACTTCCAGCATTACCGATGGAGGACCCCACGTAATTGTACATCAGTTTCAACCAGGTGTCTGGATACTTTTGATCACGTAGTGTATATCGATTCTCCACTCCTTTCTTGGCCCAGATAGGCCTGTCCTTTCTTCATAGAGTAATGCTAGCGTATCGGACTTGAGCTAAAATCAATTAGAGGATAGCTCACCTAAGGCAGGCACAGAACATAAATGCTGAGATTCTGCCAACATTCAAGAATGGAAAACATTAAAATAACCAACAGCATCGGCACGTTTTTGCACTCGACTGTACCCAGTAGGAAAAAGAAGTCTATTGCATGCCACCCAAAAATTCGATTCCAAGATTTAAACGAAAATACATGTTTTGAGGTCCCCAAAACAGCATCATTAAAAAGCAAATGTCCGATAAATGCCAAACTTGGTATTTAAGTTCATCATCCTCCTAACCTTAGCTATCCTTTAAATGGAAAATTGATTCTAATTTGTTTATTTTAAAAAATGGTTCTATCGATTTTCATTAAAATACCATATTTTTAACATATTTACAAAATATATATCTAGAATCATAACCTATGAAGTCATACTTCATTTGGAAGGAATTTTGTATAAAAGGTAAACTATAAAAGAATTAATATCTGCATTACTAGAACCCTGGCATCTATATCTATTCCAGTGTGTGGTATCCGCTGATTAATAACGTTATGCTTCAATTTTAACGCTTTTACACATTTTAGTTTTGCAGACATGAAATAACTAATGCTAATAACTATCTAATCAATCTACTGTTACAGTATAACCAGCAGTTCACAAACACACCCACTGAAGTCTAAATAAATAAAAAGTCAATAGTCAAACTCTAACTGAAATGTAATACAACTATTTCTATGAAACAGTTTATCAGAAAAATCTAACAAACTTATATCAACGTCTAAAGATTTAAAATACAAACTCTTATGTCTTAGCAACAAACTTTTAGCTACTCAACTAACATACTATTCTCAATAATTTACATAATTATCTTCATCTATGCGTCCTACTATAATATCACCTTAATTATATAACTCTTAAATTATTCTTCTGGTCCTTCTTTCATTCTTCTCCTCCGACGCCTGTCTACCGCTTCCTTTCTTTCTGTTGAAATCCACTAATATATTCACCTACTCCATTATCCGATGATGGATATTAATCTTACATTCGTGTCCTCTTCACTACTCTCTCCGGTATCATTTGTATTTTGTCTGTTTTTCAAATGTTGTCTCTGATGTTGCATTATCCTTATTGATCTCCTAAGTTCTATGTCGTCATCTATCTCTATCGATCTATGTTCTCTCATACGTCGTCTAGTCCTTCTTGTCGTCATAAATTCCTCCATTGCTATCCGTGCTACTGTTTATGCCACCTGTTGTATTACAATAAAGTCCTATCTTTTACTTACAATATTCCACAATCTTTTCCCTGTTAATTTATTTCCTTCCTCTTTAGGTAAATCATGATGTCGTATACATTCAAACAAAACAGGTTCATGTACCTCACATACATCGCATGTCACTCTTAATTCTATTAATTATCGCTTTAAATCTGCCTGCGGTCGCAGGACCACAGGCAGACAGGTCCACAGAGACGCACAAAGTCCCTAATATTTCCAAGCTGAATCACCCGCCTTCACCAGCAGAGGCGAAGAATACTGCGAGAGGGTGATTAAGCGACGTAGCAAGCGGCCAGCGCATCCTCGCGTTTTACGGGGAGAAATCCTTTACAAAGCGCAGCAACCATGCCACCTGCTCGACGGAACCCGAAGACACTTGCTGAAAGATGAAAGGGAGATAAATGAAATGAGGGAAAGCATAAATCGTGGTAGAATACACCACCCCAGCATTCGTCTGGGCGACCAGAGGAAAACCTCGAAAAACGCCATGGTCAGAGTGGGTGGCCACCGAGATTCGAACCCGGGACCTCGCGAATGCAGACCACAGACCTTGCTGCCTGAGCTATCTCCCTCGTTCGTCTTTCTTGTATACTCACAAAAACTTCATGTACATTGGTAAACTATAAAAGATAGACAAAAGCTTACCACACAAAACAGTAGTTCTCTTTAAAAAAACATGATTTATTTCAAATAACTTTTTTGTACCATTGGTGATTTCCGAGATATCCGTTAATATTGGTTTGAATTGTGGCTTTATCGCATTGTGATGGAAAGAGAATGGAATTTCAAGACCGGCATATAGCGACTCGTTTTTATACATCTGACTATCGATCCGCTTCCTATATCCCCTCGTACGTACAAAGAAATGTGTAATTATACTATTTCTGTAAAGGTTTACCTCGACTGGCATAAGAGACGTAAAAATCAGCTTTCGTAAGAGTAGTGTGTATAAACCGTATAAATCAGAGTGGGTAGCCAAACTCATATGAATATAACGTACATTAATTTTTTCTAATTAATACACTTATGTAGATTATAGGTTAAGGGCAGAGGAATATTTCAACTCTGCGGCAAGTAGTTGTCCTAGGTTAGCCTCCGGGAGGGAGTGACAAAGTGAGGCAACAAAGAAGGCGGTCGGCACGAAGACACGACAAAGTGGGATTCCTAAGTTTTCCAGATGTAACATCCTGACACCTGCGACCCCTTTAATTCCCCTTGCAGGTTAGGGTAGAGACTTCTATGCTAGACACAAAGGTAGTTATTATTTTCTTTACTACGTATAGTAAGTATTGAATTCCAACAAAAAATTCGATACACAGATTTCACTGGAAATACATGTTTTTATGTCCCCCTGAATCCAAATGGAGAATTTTCGGAAAAATGTTCGTGTGTGTGTCTGTGAACACGATAACTCAAAAACGAAAAGATGGATAAATACCAAACTTGGTATTTAGGTACAATATCTTCCACAGATGCAACACGAAGCTTTTCAATTCCTCCACCCCCAAACTACCCTATAGATGTAAAAATTTTCGATTTTTTTTATTTTCTAACAAATTGCCCTAATGATTTTTATTACAATACCATTATATGAACAATATTTATATGACAAATAAAATATTTATCTTGAATTTTTCGGGGAATAGCCTATGAACTCCTCTTCATTCGGAAGGAATTTTATATAACCTTGTATAACTGGTCAACCTTAAGCAATAGACGAAAATGTACAACACAAAAAAGATCTCTTTAAAACATACAATTTATTTCAAATAAGTATTTTTGTGGCATAAGACATTTCTGAGATAACCGTTATTAATGGTCATGTGAATGTACCACATCACATTTTTACTTTCTCTACCACGTATAGTAGGTAGGGGAAGTATTGTATTCTACCCAAAATTTCGATACAGAGATTTCACCAGAAATACATGTTTTGAGACCCCTGAATCCAAAAAAAAAGCATTTTTGGAAGCATGTCCGTGTGTGTGTGTGTCTGTGAACAGCATAACTCAGAAACGAGCAGTCGGATAAACACCAAACTTGGTATTTAGGTTCAGTATCTTCCAGAGATGCGACACGAAGGTTTTCAAGAAAATCCCCGACCCTACATTAAACTTTACATGCAACAATTTTCGAACATTTTAATTTTCTCAAAAATGGCTCTAACGATTTTGATTAAAATGTTATATGTTTAAGATATTTTTATGACAAATGAAATGTATATCTCGAATTTTCTGGAAATGTCTCCAAAAGTATTCTTCATTGTGAACGAATTTTGCATAGCTGGTAAACCATAAGAGATAGACAAAATTTTAGTACACAAGAAATGTAGATTGCGTTAAAATGCACAATTTATGTCATATACATTTTTGTTGTTGGGTGAACCATTTTGGAGATATTGCTTGTTATTCCCTTAAATTTTTCAATACTTATTTTCTCAAATGGGAATTCGTTATTCATTTTTTTTTGTCCTGGTAATTCAAAGATAATGGAATACTCCACATAGCAACCAGCTCTTAAAATATTTGACTATCGCTTAAAGCCTACCAATTCCCCTTGCATCTACAAGAAAATTAGCAATAAGATTAGCATCTCGATTAACATGAAGTAGATGGAGAATAAGCGTTTGTAAAAATAGTTTGTACAAGAGTAGAGAAAGTCATCTGAGTGTAACACATCAGATTTTTTTAGTTACGCTGCTCACACCCGAGGGACCTTTTTTTAAAGTGTCTCTTTTGATTCGTGGGTGGAATGCAATACTACCTCTACTTATTAGGTACGTGGTACAGGAAGTGAAAAGCACGTAAATCTGCTGGTAAGTTTACCAGGAAAAAGGCGCAAGAGAAGGTTTGCCACAAATCAACCTTGTCCTTTATCACAGCAGACGGGATATAAAACCGCATCCTCTACGATTTCAAGTTCTTCAAAGCTAATTCTGGTTAATTTCTCGGTTTTGATATGGAATAATCCAGAAATACATCTACAGTATTAGCTATGTATACTAGGAATAGGAGTACTGTATTCTGCACAAAATTTTGATATCGAGATTTCTAGGGAAATACAAGTTTTGAAATTCCCTGAACTAAGAAAAAACATTCTTAGAATAAGGTGCAAGTGTAAATGTGAACCGTATAATTCAAAAACGAAATGTCAGATAAATACTAAACTTTCATTGTTTATGATCTTCAAAGGATGGAACTCCAAGATTTTCAAGAAAATCCTCTCACTACCCTTTACATTGCAAGTTTTTCACTTTTTATGATTTTATTCAAAATGGCTTTAACTCTTTTGGTTAAAATACCACCTTTTTAAGACATTTGCATGAATAATAAAATGGCTATCTTGAATTTTCTGAGCTCATGTGAAGTCCTCTTTATTCAAAATGATTACTGTACACATTTGTATGATTGATAAGCCGAGATAGACAAACACGTATCGCAAGGAAAATGCAGTTCACTTTATAACACAATTTTTGTCAATAAGGGTTTCCGAGGTTTTGATTGATATTGGTTTGACTCTCCAAATACTTAGGGCAGATTATAAGCTCAAAATCTACTAATTTTCAAGACTTATTATTTCAAAACCTTTTTAAGATATGAGACTTAAATGTTTACAGCACGTAGATGCGTGCTTCTAAGTACACCGATATACTTTTATCAAATAAGTACCTTTATTAGAGAATATATATTATTTTCTGTATTATACCAGCTTTTGATTAACATTTATCAGTCACTATGTTTTTAAAAAATAAATCTGTTATTAACACCAAAAACCTCCACAACACCATTTAGAGATTATTATTGTCATACTAATATATAATTTAGATATTTTCAATACTTTGAGAAAACAGTTCATTTGTGCCAGAAAATAATATTCTCACTAAAAGCTGTTGAGAGAAAAATTGGAAAAAGAAAAAAAACTCTCATATATAAGTACTTAAAGCAATAAAAAAAATGATGTATTAAACTCACATGACTTGCTCTACTCTTGTGCAAACTATTTTTACAAACGCTTTTTCTCCACATGCTTCATGTTAATCTAGATGTTAATCTTATTGCTAATTTTCTTGTAGGTGCAAGGGAAATATGGTAGGCTTTAAGCGATAGTCAAATGTTATAAGAGCTGGTTGCTATGTGGCGCATTCCATTCTCTTTGTATGTCCAGGAAAAGAAAATGAATAACGAATTCCCATTTGAGAAAAAGTATAAGTATTGGAAAATTTAAGGGAATAACAAGCAATATCTCGAAAATGGTTCATTCAAGAAAAAAATGTATATCTATGACATAAATTGTGCATTTTAACGCGATCTACATTTTTTGTGCAGCAAAATTTTGTCTATCTCTTATGGTTTACCAGTTATGCAAAAGTCGTTCACAATGAAGAATACGTTTGGAGACATTCCCAGAAAATTCGAGATATACAATTTATTTGCCATAAAAGCATCTTAAATATATAATATTTTAATCAAAATCGTTAGAGCCATTTCTGAGAAAATTAAAATTTTCAAAAAATGTTCCATGTAAAGGGTAATCTGGGGTGGGGATTTTCTTGAAAACCTTCGTGTCGCATCTCTGGAAGATACTGAACCTAAATACCAAGTTTGGTGTTTATCCGACTGTTCGTTTCTGAGTTATGCTGTTCACAGACACACACACACGGACATGTTTCCAAAAACGCGTTTTTGGATTCAGGGGGCCTCAAAACATATATTTGCGGTGAAATCTGGGTATTGAACTTTTGGGTAGAAAACAATACTTCCCCTACTTACTATACGTAGTAGAGAAAGTAAAAACATACTTATCAGTAATACCAATTTATAGAGCAAAGCTTCCCCTAAGACATGGGCTTAAGTTTCCCCTCTTACGCTAAAATGTGTAGGAATTTCTTTGTTTCAAGTGATGTTTTCATTTTTGAGTTATGCTGTTCACAGACAGATAGACACACACACAGACACACAAGACATACACACGGACATGTTTCCAAAATTGCTTTATTTTTTTATGTTCTGGACATGCAAAGAGAATGGAATGCTCCACATAGCAACCAGCTCTTAAAATATTTGACTATTGCTTAAAGCCTACCAATTCCCCTTGCACCTATAAGAAAATTAGGAATAAGATTAACATCTCGATTAACATGAAGTATATGGAGAATAAGCGTTTGTAAAAATAGTTTGTACAAGAGTAGAAAAAGTCATGTGAGTGTAACACATCAGATTTTTTGTTTAAAATCACTAAATGTGTACAATGTTTATTCTGTGTCACTAGGCAAGCTCATTTATGAGTCACTAATAAATAAATAAATAGCAGTTTAAATAACATCAAAATTCTAAGTAACCGACATACACAAAACTGCTAAGAAAACACACAAAAGACAAAAGAAAATGAAGCCCAAAATGAACATACAAAGAAAAGAAGAATAACAAGTGATTCTTAGGCTGGTTTGATACTGTTGTTGCTATCCATGGCCAGTGTGATTTTTATATCACTCAGTTTTTGTTTTTCTGCTTATTAAATCATCACAGACTTCCCATAGAGAAAGAAATCCACTGCTTACAAACAAATGAGAAACTACAAATTATAATATAAGAATATCCGAATATTGGAGTATGATCACAGAATGCATGGATATTAACTTCGATTTATTTATTACTCTTATGTTAGCAATGTTTGAGCAACAGATACTTCTGCAGTCAATATGATATGTTAAATGATTTTGTGATATTTTATATCGATTTATACACATAAATAATCATATTAAGATAAGAAGCGGTATTTTGTCTGGTTTGATGCTGTTGCTGTTATCATAGGTGGGATATCTGTTGTAATTATTTTCTGGCTGTATTATTGCTCCAAGATCAATGTTTATGGGGAGATCAACGAATAATATGTGAACAGCTGTTCCTTGGTTATTTTGTGAGGCGTGAAAACGAACACACACACATATTTATATCTTAATATACATATATGAAGTCTCTGTGTGTGAGTGTGTTTTTTCCTTATAGACTTCTACACCGTTGCACCGATTTTGACCAAACTTGTCACAGATAACCTTTGACATAGGGCGAAAATTACTGTCTAGCTTAGAATTCGAAATTCCGCCCCATTTCACAAGATTAACTATTCAATTTTATATTATGCCAAGACCATCTACACTGCCGTTTGCAACACCAAGAAGGAAACGCATGAATTCAGTGAATTTAATACCACAGGTTAGGTGTATGGCAAGTAACAAACGATAAACATTTCAATTCTATACATGACCTTTTAGCCCTAACATTCATTATTTGGTGTGGTCTCCATGCGCTACAATTGGAGCTGCTATACGCCGTGGCATTGAATCAAAAATATTCTGAATACGTTCCTGAGGGATTTCCCTCCACGCAGTTTGTATCCGTGACAATGGTTACTGGAGAACCGTGACGCACCAGGTGCCGACCAAACATATCCCGCACATGTTCGATGGGCGATATGTCAAGCGAACGTGCAGACCAGGGAAGCAATGGCACCCGTCGCTCTTCGAAGAAGCTTATACATTCCTTGAAATATGTGGCCGGGCATTGTCCTGTTGAAATGTGGCCTGTGGAGATGCCTGAGGCGGGGGAGTACCTCAGGTTCTACAACCACCGTTAAGTAAAGGTTGCTGTTCAGAGTGCCCTCAATTCGTAGGAGGCGAGATCGGTTGTTGTAACCAATGGCGCCCCAAACCATCACACCTAGTGTTTGTCCGCTATGCCGCTCAACAATGGAGCCCTCCACCAGGTTGCGCTCACTGCGGTACCGCCGGGCACGTATGTGGTCATCACTGTAGGACACGTTGAAGCGGGATTCGTCCGAAAGGACTACATTTTATCAGTCACCACCCCAGTGACGGTGTTCACGTGCCCATTGTAGTCCGAGGAACTTGTGGTTTCTGGACAATGGAAGCCGACGTAATGGCATGCATGCAACCAGTCCAACCTGCAGCAGACGGCGACGAACTATTGATGCAGACAATTTTACACCTGTTGCAGTGCTTCAGCGTCGAGCCAACACCGTGGATGAAGCTGTAAGGTCCTTTATGGCCATGCGGACAAGATGACAGCCATCCCGTGCTGCGGTCATGTTCCGTGGTGCAGTGCCCGCTCTTCGCTGTGTAGACCTTCATCTATCCACTGCTTCCACACACGCATCACTGTCGTAGCAGCATGCCCTGTACGAGCCGAAACGTCACGGCATAACAAACCCGCTTCCCGGAGACCAATCATTCCGCCCCGTTCGAACTCACTCACATGCCGATATGGCTCCCTCTGACGTCGACGAGGCATACTGGCATTTACTTTATTGTTTCCACCTTGTTTGACAGCTCTGCACTGACTACACTGGGTGCAACACTGTCCTTGTCGGCCTGACACGAGAGGGCTCTGCTCGGCCTACGTGTACTCCATCTCTCTGTAAACCTAATCACTTATTGCTTGCACACTCTTCTACACTTCCACCAAGTTTGGAGATATTCGGGAAATTCTTTCTTGGGTTGCAATTTTCACAAACGTCAGTGTATATCTTCTTCTCCTCCTTATTTAACGACGCCCCGAGATAGCTTTAATCTCTTTAACGTCTTATGCCAACAATATTAAATAATTAATTAAATTATATTTTATTTTAAGTATCAATTTAATATTCAGAATAATTGCTTCAATTATCTTTTATTTAAATAAGACTATATTTTTCTTCCTTTTCTTCTTTGTTCTCATTTGTTTTGCCACTTTTTCATTTGCTGACAAATCTTGGTTTTATGCTTATGGACACATACTTTATTTACTTTATTAAAAACGTCTTTTGTTTTGCCTCAAATGAACTAATATTTCTTATATCACGTTTCCACTTTAAAAAAACTTCACTTAGCTTCAATAACAATAAAGATAATAATATTGCTTTTGTTAATTAAGGCTTTATTTTAACTTTTTTTCTTAGCTTGTACTAATAAGAACTTCAACATTTATTTTTAAATCCTACTAGCTTTTCTTGAATTAAACAATCTTGTATTTTTTAAACTTAAGACAACCTTTCCTGGTATTATCACTCCATCCTTAATGTTGATTTAACGAACTTTGAATCATTTTTCTTTCTTCAGTTATATTTAATTTTGCAAATTTCGAAAACCAACAAATTTAATCCAAACTGTTTTAGTCTTCCAAATTGTTACAACTTCACTTTACGCCATTTTCTCTCATTCTCCCCATCTATATCTTTCTCAGCGTTAATCCAAATAGGTCGAATACTGCCAACATAAGAATAATTACTTAGGCTTTCATGGCTTTACAAAATAACAAAGGAACAGCAAGTTCACATTTCGTTCATATCCTCTCTGACATTGATCGTGGAGTAATAACTAAGGCTGCGACATCGGAGTCGCTATGTGGAGGAAACCGTATACAATAGGAAGGTAAGGGCGTAGTGATAAGATTGGCCCCGCGCGGTACAGTCTATACAAGAAGAATTATACATATCCTGTAAACATTTACTTCGTTTCTACAATACTATTTACCATATAAATGGCTGGCTTGCATAACTCAAATGTCTTTATTAAATCATTAATGCAAACCGCTACGTCACAATGTGCACATGGATAGAATTCTATGTCAGTTTATTGCAATGAATTACAACCCGCGACTCTGTACCTATAGTATGTACGAGGGTTGGAAATTAAATAGTGGCAACTATTTATTTACAGCCGATACAAAAGAGTTACATGTTAGCAACCTTTACTGCCCTTCAATGTAGTCACCAGCGTTATGTATAACCCGTTGCCAGCGATGTGGAAGTCGTAGTATACCTTTAGCAGAGCCTGTTCTGTTGATAGTGCGAATTGAGCGGTCTATTGACTGACGAATCTCTGGAACAGTTTTGAAGCGAATACCACGAAGTGGTTCCTTCATTTTCGGAATCAAATCAAAGTCACAAGGACTTAAGTCCGGGGAGTATGGTGGATGTCACAGCACTTCCCAATCCCATCGACCTAACAAATTAGCCACAGCTTGTGCTGTATGCGCCCGAGCATTGTCGTGCAAAATGATGGGTGGATTCTGTAGAAAGTGTTGCCGCTTCTTTCTCAGAGCTGGTCGCAGGTGGTGCTCCAAAAACGAACGGTAATACTGTGCAGTGACGGCCTGCCGTGGAGGAATGTAATGCGTTAGGATAACACCATCACAGTCGTACACGAGAATCACCATAACTTTCACATTGCTGGGGCTCTGACGAACTTTCGATTTTCATGGCGACCCACAATGACGCCATTCGTTGGATTGGCGTTTTGGTTTTGGCTCATACGATTTGGCCCATGTCTCATCCAGCGTTATAATATGGCGTAAAAAAGGCCTCTCCTTCGCGATCCTAGCGCTCCAAGTGCGTACTAGCAGCGTCGTAACGCAATCATTTCTGCATTTCCGTCAAATCATGCGGAACCCATCGTGATGCAATTTTTCGCATCCCCAGGCGTTCCTTAAGGATGTGAAGCACAGTCGTATGCGCTAATCCGGTTTCTTGGGCAAGCTCACGGATCATCTGGCGTCAATCACTGTTCAGCAATGCGGCAAGAGCATGCACTTCTTCTTTGCTAACGCTAGGACGATGTGCCCGATGCATGTCTGCCACAGTTTGCCAACCATCGTTGAAGGCTTTTACCCAACGTGCCACTGTTCTGTAAGGCAATGCAGATTCCACGCAAGCCTCTTAAAGACCTTGATGACATTGTCGTGCTGTACGACTTCTGGCACATTCAATCTTGATCCAACTCCGTTGTTCTTGTTTCTAAAGCATCCTGACAACACTACTTTTGACCGCTAGCTCACAAGCGACTCAGTTTCTCTCGACAGTGCTCAGCAGATGAAGTGGGAAGGGAAATTCCATTTGCTCTGAGGTAAGGTAGGTGTGTAACTAACTGTGCTATCAGCGACAATATTAGATTCCGTTGCATAGCGCCTCTACAGCAGTATTGCCCCTATTTAAGTTCCAATCCTCGTATAACGGAATATCGGCAGAAATAAATGCGGCGCATAGTTCTTCATTAAACGTTTGATTTGATGGAGGCGACTCTTGCTGTAGCAGTTTATGCTTAGATTTTGAAATACAACGTTTCTATGTTTCTGTGTTACATGTCTTCGCACTTACTCGACCTACTAGGCACAGAAGCAATTGCAGCTATTGTACGGTTTGCAATAAAGATTTCCTTTAACAATAGAGAAAACATTTTCCCCATACTCCAATAGGTATATAGTTTTGCAACGTTGTGGAGTTTCTTACCCTTTCCTTTGGCATTTCGTCTACGTGAACAATGTGCGGCGATACACTTGACTCAACTGTAGAGGTAACCCTCTCGTTGTAAACAGTCGACTACAGGACGCCTATAAACAAACGTAACGACTCCGATGTCGCATCTCTAGTAATAACACAGTCAAATAAATAAATTACAACAGCTGTGACGCCTGTGGCTATGATTGTATAAAGGTAAAAGGCTACAAGATTTAGACTTATAGACCTTAGCAAGATTTAGAACTTATTATATTGGACTGTGAAAACAGCAACAGCAATAAAGCAGATAAAATACCACTTCTTACTCTTCTCAATCTCCATATGAGTATTTATTCTGTATTGATATAAAATGACACAAAAGCATTTAACATAATTGCATTGACTACAAAAGTCTCTCTGGTGCGCAGAAATTGCTAACAAAAGAGTAATAAATAAATCCAAGTTAATATCCATACGTTCATACTCCCCGATGTTCCAATATTCGCTTACCAGTCGAAGTACTAAGTATTTCTTATTGCTATTCTTCCTTTCTTTGTACATTCATTTTGACCATTTTATTTTTGTGGCGATTTGGGCGCTACTTTGTTGTGTTACTCTTACCTCTGTGTCGTTGTAGGGTGATGTCTTCAGGACTCGAGATCGCCGATATCAGTCAGGAAGCACTTATGGACGTCGCATCTCAGGGTCAACTGTCGGCGAGTCGGTCTGAAATTCCCTACTATTATTGTCGGGGTAGGATTGCGGGAGGGTGACACTAGGATATTATTCTTGAAGAAAACGTTTTCACTTCCTCACTAAAACGCGTATTCCTGCCAAAAAACCTGCAAGATTCTTGTTCTTTTTCTACCCCGTACGGTTCTTATATAAGAATATTTTCACCCTTTGGTCCATTAACGTTTTGCTCCGGCTAATTATTTATAATTCAAGGCGCTCTATCACCGTTCTTTTGATTCCCGCGAACTTTAATTCATTACTTGAGGCGTGTTAAGTTATTTATTACCTTGGATAAAATAATTTCAACGACAATCTAACACTCCATATAATTATTCCACACGAATTACTCTATGATTGCA
The DNA here is from genome assembly GCA_030765065.1 of Deroplatys truncata. Lineage (NCBI taxonomy): Eukaryota > Metazoa > Arthropoda > Insecta > Mantodea > Mantidae > Deroplatys > Deroplatys truncata. The sequence goes on along the minus strand of CM060988.1, from coordinate 167,394,186 downwards.
TTGTGGTGCGTCACTTCGTAAATTTTGGAACTTTTATCCTTTTTTTTGACTCAACGTGATGCGTGTTTCCTTACCGGAGAATCATGGCAGACTGTCCCAAAACTACACTCGAATTCACATACAGCAACGACTGTTCTAAAATTTTATACATGTCACTGCGTCTTCCTATGTTTCTATTGGTTCCCGCACTTATTCTCTGCGTTTATTGGTTCCCTGGTTGAAAATTCAAAGCTTAACTGTAGGAGTCCGTTGCCTCATACCGTCTCTTTGCTTGAAAACTTGTCTCGCACCCACGAAGTACAAAAGGTTTCGATTTTTATGGCCCCACGCTCGGAAAACATAATGGACAGTCTAAAACGAAGCTATTCTTATTCTTGCCTAAATCTTGAAGTTTTTCTCATGCAATTACGCTTTTATTTATTTTACAATATTATGGAAACCTAAAACATATTTACAGCTTAAGAAGGGCATCCGATTAATACAATCTTTTAATCATTTATTAAATAGAATATGAATTAAATATTATTAATTCCTAAAGCATAATTATTATATAGTTCCTTTTTATGTGTTCTTAATCGGCGGAAATATCGCTACATTTTGTATTTCGTGTGTATCTTAGTAGTTTAGAGTATGTTGGTTACTGAGAATGAACAAGGTTATACCTAAAACATATTTACAGCTTAAGAAGGGCATCCGATTAATACAATCTTTTAATCATTTATTAAATAGAATATGAATTAAATATTATTAATTCCTAAAGCATAATTATTATATAGTTCCTTTTTATGTGTTCTTAATCGGCGGAAATATCGCTACATTTTGTATTTCGTGTGTATCTTAGTAGTTTAGAGTATGTTGGTTACTGAGAATGAACAAGGTTATATTCAGGTTATTTAAACTACTATTATTTCTTCCTAACCGAGATTTTCTCTATACACAACGAGCAGGCATTCCAAATCTGACAGCGTGGAAGTCACTCAACTGCATTCAAGAGAAATCATTACAAACTATAGTATTTAGAACCCTGAGAGTTTTAATTAACTCTTTGTTCAAGTATCTTGTGTAATACTTTTTAAATGACTAAAGATACGCAAAGCTGTTGGGTAAGTGCAACCTAAGGCCAAATGTTGTAGGATAAACCATCAAGCACAGGCAACGCTAGTATTAAGATACAATTAAAGCTGAAATATCAATCAATAAGACTGCACAATTTCCTAACTAAAAATCTGATGTGTTACTCTCACATGACTTTTTCTACTCTACTCTACTCTACTCCAGATGTTAATCTTATTGCTAATTTTCTTGTAGATGCAAGGGGAATTAATAGGTTTTAAGCGATAGTCAAATATTTTAAGAGCTGGTTGCTATGTGGAGTATTCCATACTCCTTGTATGTCCAGGACATAAAAAAATGAATACCGAAATTCCCATTTGAGAAAAGTATAAGTATTGGAAATTTTAAGGGAATAACAAGCAATATCTCGAAAATGGTTCACTCAACAAAAAAAGTATATGACATAAGTTGTGTATTTTAATGCTATCTACATTTTTTGTGTAGTAAAATGTTGTCTATCTCTTATGGTTTACCAGTTATGCAAAAGTCGTTCACAATGAAGAATACTTTTGGAGACATACCCAGACAATTCGAGATATACATTTCATTTGTCATAAAAATATCTTAAACATATGATATTTTAATCAAAATCGTTAGAGCCATTTTTGAGAAAATTAAAATTTTCGAAAAATGTTCCATATAAAGGGTAATCTGGGGTGCGTATCTCTGATAGATACTGAACCTAAATACCAAGTTTGGTGTTTATTCGGCTGTTCGTTTCTGAGTTATGCTGTTCACAGACACACACAGACATGTTTCCAGAAATCTTTTTTTTGGATACAGGGCGTCTCAAAACATATATTTCCGGTGAAATCTCGGTATCGAATTTTTGGGTGCAATGCAATGCTTCCCCTACTTACTATACGCAGTAGAGATTAAGTAAAAATGCTGTCTCCATCTAGTCTTTCCTTAATATTTCCTTCCTTTTAATTGCTAAGTCGCCATTCGTTTGTTTCTCATGGTCATGCAAGATTGAAATTTCAAACCCAGCATATAGTGATCGGCTTTTTAGAAAGTTGACTATTGTTTCAACCTCTGTATCGCTCCCTACGATACAGTGTATGATGAAATTATTTCTGCAAAAGTTTATTTTCTTTAATATGAAGTAGGTAGAAAAATAAACTTGTAACAATAGTTTGTAGAGGGTAAATAAAGTTAAACGTTTTTGGATTTATCGACAACTTCCAACTGGCAATTCGGTGAGTGTCCGAGTGGCCAACATGCTTATAAATGAACAACGTTCTTTTTTTATGAATAAAAAAGAAGCCCAGATGCTTGAGAAAATATATAGATCCACTGGGAGGTGAAGATCTAATCATCATCAACGCTGTCATTACCTCCGTCTACGACTCAAGATGTTCCAGTTTTTTCTCTCTTAACTGCGGCGTTGTTACGACATGGCAATTAAAACTCTGCCGATGGATGAGATAAAAGGGTTTTGCGTATTAAAAAATGCATCTGCTGACCAACAGATGTTCATATCCGGAGAGAAAGGAATGACAAAGGTCAGTTTCCCTATAAGGCAGCTGTTCCGCAGCCAACTGAAAACAAAAACAAAATGCAAGCTTGCCAATTGCGCCGTAACTACAAGCAGTGTCTTCTTAATATTCCCCGTCGCGGATTGCAACCTACCTTCGGGTCGTGCTTAAATGAGACGTCATTATGAATTCTTACATCGTAGCAGGGAGAAATCTGAGAGGAATGGAGATATGTGAGTTCTTACAAAATTATAGCAGGGAGAAATCTGAGAGGAATGGAGATATGTGAGTTTTTACAAAATTATAGCAGGGAGAAATCTGAGAGGAATGGAGATATGTGAGTTTTTACAAAATTATAGCAGGGAGAAATCTGATAGGAATGGAGATATGTGAGTTTTTACAAAATTATAGCAGGTAGAAATCTGAGAGGAATGGAGATATGTGAGTTTTTACAAAATTATAGCAGGGAGAAATCTGAGAGGAATGGAGATATGTGAGTTCTTACAAAATTATAGCAGGGAGAAATCTGAGAGGAATGGAGATATGTGAGTTTTTACAAAATTATAGCAGGGAGAAATCTGATAGGAATGGAGATATGTGAGTTTTTACAAAATTATAGCAGGTAGAAATCTGAGAGGAATGGAGATATGTGAGTTTTTACAAAATTATAGCAGGGAGAAATCTGAGAGGAATGGAGATATGTGAGTTCTTACAAAATTATAGCAGGGAGAAATCTGAGAGGAATGGAGATATGTGAGTTTTTACAAAATTATAGCAGGGAGAAATCTGATAGGAATGGAGATATGTGAGTTTTTACAAAATTATAGCAGGTAGAAATCTGAGAGGAATGGAGATATGTGAGTTTTTACAAAATTATAGCAGGGAGAAATCTGAGAGGAATGGAGATATGTGAGTTTTTACAAAATTATAGCAGGTAGAAATCTGAGAGGAATGGAGATATGTGAGTTTTTACAAAATTATAGCAGGTAGAAATCTGAGAGGAATGGAGATATGTGAGTTTTTACAAAATTATAGCAGGGAGAAATCTGAGAGGAATGGAGATATGTGAGTTCTTACAAAATTATAGCAGGGAGAAATCTGAGAGGAATGGAGATATGCGAGTTCTTACAAAATTATAGCAGGGAGAAATCTGAGAGGAATGGAGATATGCGAGTTCTTACAAAATTATAGCAGGTAGATATCTGAGAGGAATGGAGATATGCGAGTTCTTACAAACTTATAGCCGGGAGAAATCTGAGAGGAATGGAGATATGTGAGTTCTTACAAAATTGTAGCAGGTAGAAATCTGAGAGGAATGGGGATATGCGAGTTCTTACAAACTTATAGCAGGGAGAAATCTGAGAGGAATGGAGATATGTGAGTTCTTACAAAATTATAGCAGGTAGAAATCTGAGAGGAATGGAGATATGCGAGTTCTTACAAAATTATAGCAGGTAGAAATTTGAGAGGAATGGAGATATGCGAGTCCTTACAAAATTATAGCAGGTAGAAATCTGAGAGGAATGGAGATATGCGAGTTCTTACAAAATTATAGCAGGCAGAAATCTGAGAGGAATGGAGATATGCGAGTTCTTACAAAATTATAGCAGGGAGAAATCTGAGAGGAATGGAGATATACGAGTTCTTACAAAATTATAGCAGGTAGATATCTGAGAGGAATGGAGATATGCGAGTTCTTACAAACTTATAGCAGGGAGAAATCTGAGAGGAATGGAGATATGTGAGTTCTTACAAAATTATAGCAGGTAGAAATCTGAGAGGAATGGAGATATGCGAGTTCTTACAAAATTATAGCAGGTAGAAATCTGAGAGGAATGGAGATATGTGAGTTCTTACAAACTTATAGCAGGGAGAAATCTGAGAGGAATGGAGAATTGCGAGTTCTTACAAAATTATAGCAGGGAAAAATCTGAGAGGAATGGAGATATGTGAGTTCTTACAAACTTATAGCAGGGAGAAATCTGAGAGGAATGGAGATATGCGAGTTCTTAAAAAATTATAGCAGGGAGAAATCTGAGAGGAATGGAGATATGTGAGTTCTTACAAACTTATAGCAGGGAGAAATCTGAGAGGAATGGAGATATGCGAGTTCTTACAAAATTATAGCAGGTAGAAATCTGAGAGGAATGGAGATATGTGAGTTCTTACAAACTTATAGCAGGGAGAAATCTGAGAGGAACGGAGATATGTGAGTTCTTACAAAATTATAGCAGGAAGAAATCTGAGAGGAATGGAGATATGTGAGTTTTTACAAAATTATAGCAGGTAGAAATCTGAGAGGAATGGAGATATGTGAGTTTTTACAAAATTATAGCAGGGAGAAATCTGAGAGGAATGGAGATATGTGAGTTTTTACAAAATTATAGCAGGTAGAAATCTGAGAGGAATGGAGATATGTGAGTTTTTACAAAATTATAGCAGGGAGAAATCTGAGAGGAATGGAGATATGTGAGTTTTTACAAAATTATAGCAGGGAGAAATCTGAGAGGAATGGAGATATGTGAGTTCTTACAAAATTATAGCAGGGAGAAATCTGAGAGGAATGGAGATATGCGAGTTCTTACAAAATTATAGCAGGGAGAAATCTGAGAGGAATGGAGATATGCGAGTTCTTACAAAATTATAGCAGGTAGATATCTGAGAGGAATGGAGATATGCGAGTTCTTACAAACTTATAGCCGGGAGAAATCTGAGAGGAATGGAGATATGTGAGTTCTTACAAAATTGTAGCAGGTAGAAATCTGAGAGGAATGGGGATATGCGAGTTCTTACAAACTTATAGCAGGGAGAAATCTGAGAGGAATGGAGATATGTGAGTTCTTACAAAATTATAGCAGGTAGAAATCTGAGAGGAATGGAGATATGCGAGTTCTTACAAAATTATAGCAGGTAGAAATTTGAGAGGAATGGAGATATGCGAGTCCTTACAAAATTATAGCAGGTAGAAATCTGAGAGGAATGGAGATATGCGAGTTCTTACAAAATTATAGCAGGCAGAAATCTGAGAGGAATGGAGATATGCGAGTTCTTACAAAATTATAGCAGGGAGAAATCTGAGAGGAATGGAGATATACGAGTTCTTACAAAATTATAGCAGGTAGATATCTGAGAGGAATGGAGATATGCGAGTTCTTACAAACTTATAGCAGGGAGAAATCTGAGAGGAATGGAGATATGTGAGTTCTTACAAAATTATAGCAGGTAGAAATCTGAGAGGAATGGAGATATGCGAGTTCTTACAAAATTATAGCAGGTAGAAATCTGAGAGGAATGGAGATATGTGAGTTCTTACAAACTTATAGCAGGGAGAAATCTGAGAGGAATGGAGAATTGCGAGTTCTTACAAAATTATAGCAGGGAGAAATCTGAGAGGAATGGAGATATGTGAGTTCTTACAAACTTATAGCAGGGAGAAATCTGAGAGGAATGGAGATATGCGAGTTCTTAAAAAATTATAGCAGGGAGAAATCTGAGAGGAATGGAGATATGTGAGTTCTTACAAACTTATAGCAGGGAGAAATCTGAGAGGAATGGAGATATGCGAGTTCTTACAAAATTATAGCAGGTAGAAATCTGAGAGGAATGGAGATATGTGAGTTCTTACAAACTTATAGCAGGGAGAAATCTGAGAGGAACGGAGATATGTGAGTTCTTACAAAATTATAGCAGGAAGAAATCTGAGAGGAATGGAGATATGCGAGTTCTTACAAAATTATAGCAGGTAGAAATCTGAGAGGAAGAGGGATGTGGCTTTTTACAAGATTATAGCAGGTGGAAATCTGAGAGGAAGGGGAATGTGGCTTTTTACAAGATTATAGCAGGTAGAAATCTGAGAGGAATGGGGATATGTGAGTTCTTGCAAAATTATAGCAGGTAGAAATCTGAGAGGAATGGAGATATGCGAGTTCTTACAAAATTATAGCAGGTAGAAATCTGAGAGGAATGGAGATATGTGAGAGCTTACAAACTTATAGCAGGGAGAAATCTGAGAGGAATGGAGATATGTGAGTTCTTACAAACTTATAGCAGGGAGAAATCTGAGAGGAATGGAGATATGCGAGTTCTTACAAAATTATAGCAGGGAGAAATCTGAGAGGAATGGAGATATGTGAGTTCTTACAAACTTATAGCAGGGAGAAATCTGAGAGTAATGGAGATATGCGAGTTCTTACAAAATTATAGCAGGGAGAAATCTGAGAGGAATGGAGATATGTGAGTTCTTACAAACTTATAGCAGGGAGAAATATGAGAGGAATGGAGATATGTGAGTTCTTACAAACTTATAGCAGGGAGAAATATGAGAGGAATGGAGATATGTGAGTTCTTACAAACTTATAGCAGGTAGAAATCTGAGAGGAAGGGGGATGTGGCTTTCTACAAGATTATAGCAGGTGGAAATCTGAGAAGAAGGAGGATGTGGCTTTTTACAAGATTATAGCAGGTAGAAATCTAAGAGGAATGGGGATATGTGAGTTCTTACAAAATTATAGCAGGCAGAAATCTGAGAGGAATGGGGATATGTGAGTTTTTAGAAAATCATAGCAGGGAGAAATCGGAGAGGAATGGGGATATGTGAGTTTTTACAAAATCATAGCAGGTAGAAATCTGTGAAGAATGGGGATATGTGAGTTTTTACAAAATCATAGCAGGTAGAAATCTGAGAGGAATGGAGATATGTGAGTTTTTACAAAATTATAGCCTGCAGAAATCTGAGAGGAATGGGGATATGTGAGTTTTTACAAAATTATAGCCTGCAGAAATCTGAGAGGAATGGAGATATGTGAGTTTTTACAAAATTATAGCCTGCAGATATCTGAGAGGAATGGAGATATGTGAGTTTTTACAAAATTATAGCCTGCAGAAATCTGAGAGGAATGGGGATATGTGAGTTTTTACAAAATTATAGCAGGTAGAAATCTGAGATGAATGGAGATATGTGAGTTTTTACAAAATTATAGCAGGTATAAATCTGTGAGGAATGGGGATATGTGAGTTTTTACAAAATTTTAGCAGATAGAAATCTGTGAGGAATGGGGTTATGTGAGTTTTTACAAAATTATAGCAGGTAGAAATCTGAGAGGAATGGGGATATGTGAGTTTTTTCAAATTCATAGCAGGTAGAAATCTGTGAGGAATGGGGATATGTGAATTTTTACAAAATTATAGCAGGCAGAAACCTGAGAGGAACGGGGATGTGGGTTTTTACAAGATTATAGCAGGTAGAAATCGCAGAGGAACGGGGATATGTGAATCCTTACAAAATCATAGCAGGTAGAAATCTGTGAGGAATGGGGATGTATGAGTTTTTACAAAATCATAGCAGGTAGAAGTCTGAGAGGAATGGAGATATGTGAGTTTTTACATAATTTTAGCAGGTAGAATTCTGAGAGGAACGGGAGTTTGTGAGTTTTTACAAAATCACAGCAGGTATAAATCTGAGAGGAATGGGGATAAGTGAATTCTTACAAAATTATAGCAGTTAGAAATCTGAGAGGAATGGGGATATGTGAATTCTTACAACATCATAGCTGATAGAAATCTGAGAGGAATGAGGATATGTGAATTCTTACAAAATTATAGTATGTAGAAATCTGCGAGGGACGGAGGGAAGCGAGTTTTTACATAATCTTATCAGGTAGAATTCTGTGAAGAATGAGCATGTGTGAATTCCTACAAAGTCATATCATATAGAAATTTGTAAAGAATGGGGATACGTGAATTCCTATAGTTTCGGAGAAATGGGATATGTTAGTTCGTGTAATTTTCTAGGTTGGTGAATCTTTCTGAGCAGCCTAAGTAAATGTTGGTGTGGTTAAAAATCCTATATTTGTTCTTTGTTTACAATTATAGCATTATCAAACAGGTAGACATTAAAACAGATATGTCAAGTTACAGTCTTCAATAACGTCTTTATTAAGAAACGGCATCTAAACAACTGCGTCAACCACTTTCATATCACCGCTGCACACTGATCACCAGGCAGAGGAATTCTTAAGTAGTTGGCTTCAATTTATCTGAACTAAACCATTATCACTACGAACAATGCAAAACAACAGAGACAAGGGTCACTGACAGGCAGGTAAAAATCGAACGGAGTGCTGTCTGTAACGGGCTCTGTGAATTCCTACAAAGTTTGGTTTGTAAGAATATTGATATGTGAATTCCTATAAACACAACAGTGTTGAAAACTGGGGAAATGAAACTGGAAGAAATTCTAGCAAATGTGCGTCCTGACTCCCTCAGATCCACTTTCTTCTAGTGAAAGTGTCATCTGTAGTTTGTTTATATGCAACTAAAAACTGGTGTCTGCCTCAAAGACAATAGCAAAAACTACAAAGTACAGGAAAAACCGGTAGAAATTAAAGTGAACAACAAACAAATTTAAAGTACACTATCAATTCTGGACCATTTGTTATGCTAGGACGACCAGTGCTTTTCCGTTTGCATACGCAACCATCTCCTACGAATTTATTGTATCAATTGTAAATGTTTTATGACGAGGCGGCTCGTTGTTAAACTTACAACGATATGCACGCTGCAATGAAACAATGGATTCACTCTTTGCATAATGCAGCACGCAAAACGACTTTTCCTATGGCGTTATCATTTTCTCATAAACAAAGCCAGCGCCACTGTAGGCACTGAATAGAACTAATAGGTGGGGCTTAAAACTTTGAACCTCCTCTATTCAATAATTAAAATTAAATTAAGTTTTATTTATAGACGCACTTTAACTACTATGGTCCTTAGCGTCCCATTCTATATTGGGCGTGAAAGATCGGTAATTTTGCTCAGAGGCCTCTTTATCAGGCTTGAGGTTCTTTTACGTGCCGTAAATCTACGACACGGGACCACCGACTTTACTTCCCTTCCGAAGGAAGCCATATTAAGGATTTTTACACCCGAGAAAAATCCATCGCCCTCCGCCGGGTTTGAACCCGCGACCTTGGGAACTAGAGGCTAGCACGGTACCACTAGTCCACGGAGGATGACTCTATTCAATGATGTGTCGTATGTGTTGCTATCTATTGTCGTTCATTAAAAATGAATATTTAAAATCTATTCCTTCCTTTTTTTTACCAACGAGGATTTTTTTTGTGCGTCACTTTTCGACCAGCCTTTTTTTATTTATTTACTTTTTTATTTAATATTTTGACAGCATAAATGCACGCATATTCTGGAAATTTTAGTGCATACAAATCCGACGTCTATTTTTTTTTACTTGTCTATTTTTTTATAGTAGCCTTTTATATTTTTATTTTGATTATTATTATTATTTTATATTTTTTTGTTTTTTAATTTTTTTTAAATTTTTTTGTAAATTTTTTTAAATTTTTTTAGAGCACAAAGGTATGCATTTGACCTTTATGACTTTGTTCTTTTTTAGCTTTATTTTTTTTTAATTTTTGTGCAATGTTTTTATTTATTTACTTTATTTTGGGATAGGTTTTAGGATAATATGAGAAATACTACACAGGAAGGATAGCTCTCTTTTGTTGCTTCTTCTTCTTGTCCCTATTCTTATCAAATGCCCTCCTGCAGTGGACACTTAGAGCTTCCTTAAAGGCGGGAGATCCAAGGCCTTAATGCTTATGTAAGAAAGGTTTGCTGTATTTGTTCTGTATCTTGTAACCCAGTTTATGTATAGTAACAAAACATCTTGTAAGATTATTACAACAAATTTCAATGCAACTTTTTGTAAGAGAATTGTCAAATGCAACAAATGAGATTTCAGAACACTTGAAAGGTATAAGTGTACACAAATCTTCCAGCTAAAAATTCCTTATTTGTTTCTGTAATCAAGGTTTAAATAGTTATGTACTACTGCATGTGTTGCAGGTGTGGTAATGGTGTGCGGTGCTCCCCGTGTGGGAGACACCCCCCCAGTAGTGCAGAGCGCCCCCATAGAGAAGAAAGGACGGCTTGGCGAGCTCGCAGCGCTGCCACCATGGCCGTGCCAGATGGCGTGCCCTGATATTTATCGTCCCGTGTGTGGAATAGACGAGTCAGGGGTACTCAAAACGTTTCCTAGTCTCTGCGACTTGGAACTGACCAAGTGCATGGGGCAATGTAAGTACCACAATCTACATTACACATAAAGTTGGGAATAAGTAAAGACAAAACACGGGTTTCTGTGTAACGGCAGATCTTTCACTGTCAATCTCCGTTATTCTTCCCGCTGTTTACTTTATCTCACACCTATTAGGAAATTTCGATATTCAGATTTCACCGTAAATACACGTTTTAAGGCTGCTTAAATAAAAAAAACCTGATGTGTTACACTCACATGACTTTCTCTACTCTTGTACAAACTATTTTTACAAACGCTTATTCTCCATATGCTTCATGTTAATCGAGATGTTAATCTTATTGCTAATTTTCTTGTAGATGCAAGGGGAATTGGTAGGCTTTAAGGGATAGTCAAATGTTTTAAGAGCTGGTAGCTCTGTGGAGTATTCCATTCTCTTTGCATTACCAGGACAAAAAAACTGAATAACGCATTTGAGAAAAAGTATAAGTATTGGAAAATTTAAGGGAATAACAAGCAATATCTCGAAAATGGTTCACTCAACAAAAAAAATGTATATGACAAATTGTGTATTAAACGCGATCTACATTTTTTGTCTATTTCTTATGGTTTACCAGTTATGCAAAAGTCGTTCACAATGAAGAATACTTTTGATACTTTAAATAAAATCGTTAGAGCCATTTTTGAGAAAATTAAAATTTTCGAAAAACATTCCATGTAAAGAGTAATCTGGAGTGCGGGAGTTTTCTTGAAAACCTTCGTGTCGCATCTCTGGAAGATACTGAACCTAAATACCAAGTTTGGTGTTTATCCGACAGTTCGTTTCTGAGTTATGCTGTTCACAGACATACTCACGGACATGCTATTTTGGAATCACGGGTCTCAAAACATATATTTCCGGTATCGAATTTTTTGGTGGAATATAATACTTCCCCTACTTACTATACGTAGTAAAGAAAGTAAAAATCTGATTGATACAGATGAACAATTTTGATTAAAAATTAATGTTTAAGACATTTAATGGCAATTAAATGTATATCTTGAATTTTCTGGGAATGTCCCAAAAATCCTCTTCTTTCTGAATGACCTTCGTATAAATGGTAACAGTAAGAGATAGACAAAATTTTACTACACAAAAAAATGTATATCTCGTTATGTCATACATTTTTTGTGGAGCGAGCCATTTCCGAAATATTCCTTGTTAGTCGTTTTAAATTTCTAATACTTACATTTTTACTCAAATGGCAATTCATTATTCGCTTTTTTATGTTCTGGACATGCAAAGAGAATGGATGAGATCCTTCACGATTTGATCACGTATTTAAAGCGACGTAAAACATGTAGAGCGAGGTTAAGAGGTTGAATTTAACAAAAACTGTAATGAATGATTAGAGTGATCTTTATCGCATGTAGAAAAGGACTGAAGAATGCTCTTTATGCCCTTAAATGAAACGTGTTTAAATGAGAGCAAGATTCCTGGCTTTTTGTGGAAGCTAATAGATCGCTCCGATCGCTCCTTGAAAACGCTTAGACCTTCTTACAGTTATTAATGATCGCCATTTCTTTAATACTAGTTCGGAAATTAATGAAGATCTCTTAGCGCAATTCTCCGGAGATATGTCTGTACTTCAACGTTTATTTTCTCTACTCGATACCTACAGTAAGTAGAGGAGGCATTTAATTCCCCAAAATTGCTCTGAATCCAAAAAAGATGTTTTCAGAAACGAAATGTCGGATAAACACATGGCATTTAAAATCGACATCTTACAAGGTTGCGAAGAAGCTTTTCAATAAAATCCCTTGACTCCAAACTAGCCTAATCTTTGGTGGTTTTCCTTTCCCTTTATTGTCTGTAACAATTTGTATTAAAATATTATATGTTTTGCGCACTGGCATTATAAATATAATGTAAATCCTCAATTTTAAGTTGTACTTCACCTTATATGATTGAATGTTGTATAATTTTGCAAAAAAAGAAATCTAAAAAGATGCACAGAAGCCTAATATAGGCAAATCAGAGCTCATTAAAATACACAATTTGTGTCAAATAATTTTACTTCCTCTAATACTTATCTATAACAAGTAGAGAAAATATTGTATTCCACCAGAAATTTAGATATGGAGATTTTAGTGGAAATATATATTTTGAGGCCCCCTGAATCCAAAAGAAAGCATTCTTAAAAAAAATCTGATGTGTTACACTCATCACTTTCTCTACTCTTGTACAAACTATTTTTACAAACGCTTATTCTCCGTCTACTTCATGTTAATCGAGATAAAAATTTGTAAAAACTATCTTTTTGCAAATTTTCTTGTAGGTGCAAGGGGAATTGGTAGGCTTTAAGCGATAGTCAAATATTTTAAGAGCTGGTTGCTATGTGGAGTATTCCATTCTCTCACTCAATAAAAATAAATAAATTGCGTGTTTTAATGAGATCTACACTTTTTGTGTAGTAAAATTTGACTTTCACATAACAGGTAAACCGTAAGAAATACACAAAACTTTACTACACAAAAACATAGATCTCGCTAAAACACATAATTTATGTCATATACATTTTTTTTGTGCAGTGAACCATTTTCGACATATTGCTTGTTATTTGTTTGAATTTTCCAATACTTATTTTTTTTCCAAATGGGAATTCTTATTGATTTTTTTATGTCCTGGACATGCAAAGAAAATGAAATACTCCACATAGCAACCAGCTCTTAAAAGATTTGACTATCCCTTAAAGCCTATCATATTCCCCTTGCACCTACAACAAAATTAGCAATAAGATAATCTGCAAATGTTTATCTCATTAACATGAAGTATATGGAGAATAAGCATTTGTAAAAATATTTTGTAGAAGAGTAGAGAAAGTCTTGTGAGTGCAACACAGCAGATTTTTAGAAAAAGTCCGCGCGCGTGTGTATGTCAGTGAACAGTATAACTCGAAAACGAAAAGTTAGATAAACCCGAACTTGGTATTTAAGTTCAATATCTTCCAAAGACGCGGCACGATTATTTAAGCAAACCTCCCCATCCGAAACTAACCTTTACGGAAGATTTTTATAAATTTTGAATTTCAAAAAAATGGCTCTAACGATTTAAACGTATGTTAAAAATATTTACACGACAAATAAAATGTACATCTTGAATTTTTTGGAAATATCCTTTGAAGATCTCTTCATTCGGAAGGAATTTTGTATAATCTTGTATAACTGGTAAACGTTAAGCGATAGACGAAAACGTACTTCATAAGAAAAGTAGATCTCTTTAACATACAATTTATTTTAAATACTTTTTTGTGGCAACAACCATTTCCAAGATATCCGTTATTAATGGTTGGAATTGCTCAATACTTAGCATTATTTTAAAGTCAACATTCAGCTGTTTCTCGTGGTTTGAGATAGATTTGTTGCTTCACGTTTTGGACGCCAATTTGAGAAGATTGTTTGTTAGCCGAACTTGAAGGAGTTGTATTACATTTCAACTGTTGGGGAGCCGAACTTGTAGTAGTTGCAACCGCACGTATAGTAAAAGTTTCCGGTAGTCTTCGCCCCAAATATACTTTCAGGTGGCCTTTGTCCCAAATTTAAAACAAATATTAACTTTGTAATTTGACTGTTTCTTTAAATATTATATATTTATGTTTGCCTCGGTTGCGTCAGTATTATTGTTAGAGACACGTTTCTCTTAGAAGGGCGTGATCGACAAGAATGTAGGCTTACACAGATTATAATTTTACTTCACTCCTTTTATTAATGCTTGACACGATTTAAATAACACTTCACTGATATAAAGAGCTGTGAGATGCTTTAATTAATTACTTGCACTTTTTAACGCGTAAACTATTTTCGTCTCACACGAATATGTATTCAATTTCTTGAGGACACTTTTTGCGTCTGGTTACTAACGCTGTCTGCAACCAACTGAACTCTGAATTTGTAAAATTTTCTCCTTTTCAGTTTCTGATTGGTTAATCCTAGTCCAATAGAATACCTTCATTTAACTAAAGCTTTTTCTGTTTGTTGATTGGCTATTTTATAAACTGTCAGTAAAATTTAATTATTGCTTCCAAGAATCACAAGTAGTATTGTTAAACTCTCAAACTCATTATTGCCTCAAGGTTACCTCATTGTTACCTCATTGTTAGCAACTTTTAACTTATTATTCTCACAGTTCCTACATTATTAAATTACGTAATACATTCCTATAACATATCGAACATGTTTACAATAATATAAGCATATGCAATGACTGTTACATACATTTTACACATTATTACACATTATAATTTGACTGAAATCATTTAAGTGTTAAAAATACTGCCTCAGGTTGCATGGAGAGAGAGAGTGAAATTTTAAGGCCAGTATGTAGCGTCCAGATCTTAAACATTTGACTATCGCTGTTCCCTTTGTATCTATAAGGAAATGCGTATTGTAGCTGTTTCTGCAAAGGTTTATTTGGATTAAAATGTGGTAGACATAAAAATAAGCTTTAGAAGACTAGCTGTATACCCAGTAATAAACGGAGGGTAGAGAGTCGTGTAACAGAGTTTTTAACATTAATAAATGCATTCATATCTCTCCCCTGTGAGATGAAGTTACTAATAACTAAATGGATTTTGTTTGTTGCAGACTTTGTTGTGGTGAGGGAAGGAGAGTGCTGATGTACCTGGAACTCCCTTCCTGGATGACCATGCACATCCAGTGCACAACAGTAATCTTCGATATACCTCGCAGTTCAGCTGCAGGTGGCGGAGACTTTACACACGTGCATTCAAAACACGTGTTTATGAGATGCAATGTGTTTGTAACGGCTTTGTGATACTTAGATTCCATTTCATGGCTTGTATCAGCACTTTAAATATAATACAAGTATTAGTGTGTTATCTAATGTTTTCATTTCTTCCCTAAAGACCAGCACGTAAAATATAGTGTTAAACACCCGTTGTACTATAACTCATATCGATCAGCTGTCTTTGTTACATTGAAAAGTGACTACAGTACGTGAGGTTTAAGTTGAAACGTGACCATTTTGACGCTACCTGACCGGTCTATGAGCGGCGGGTGCGCTAATGACGGTCCGAGTGCTGAGAAACCGTATCACAGTACCCTTCGTTGCCTATTCCAGCCCTGGGGAGCTGGTAAGCAGAGGAGAAGTGTGATATCTCCGCATTCCACCAGGAGTTGTTATCAAGACTGTTGCTCGACATGTTTCTTTCATTTAACATGTTGAAATAGCTAATCCAGCTCTATTTCCAAATCTTCACATTTCTCGTCATCATTAACACCAGCACGACAAAGATTCTTGTAAAAATCATGATAGATGGGTAGTATATATTTCAATAATTTCATCAGGTCATCGAATTTAGATTTCTTTCTCTGTTCACTGTACTTCTGCTGTAACTTAAACAATGAAACATGTGAATGTTTACCTCTTTTCCTAAAATTAACTTTTTGATACACTCCAGAGTTAGAATAACAAACCAAATTTAACAATCTCAAAATTATCATGATCTACAATAATAGATGTAAAAGCAAAGAAGCACCATCAACATCTATGGACGTTTTTGTTACATACGATTTACCACTATTTCTGCACAACTTTCTTCTGTTTATTACCCACTCAGTTGCCTTTCTCATTCGTTTCTTTCCTTTGGGGGGGGGGAGATTCAGGAGTAACATCTGCAGACGGCGCCATATTCACTATCGTTCACTACAACGCCATGAATGTGTAGCGGCCATAAAGTAAAGCACTCTTAGTTGGGATGTCATTTTTACGCTCGTTTACACTACGGACGAATTTTAAAGATGGAAAATGAGAGCTTTGGCATATCCCAATTCGTTTGATACTTCATCACATGAAAGGTAGATGGCAGCTGTGCATGGTCATGCTTCTATCTCAAAATTCCATGTCGGTTGGGATGTGCCGTTATTATTCTAAGCGCCTCAATTGTACTGCACATTAATAAACGAATTTGCGTGATTTGCAGAATTCACTTGAAATGCATAGGGATGCTGAGTTTAAGAAGCAATATTGGTTTACCAAAACCCTGTTGTAATAATCTAATGCCTCTGCTAAACAACATAACCCCAACAAACACAGGTTATGAAGACGCAACGTGAGACAGGCTTACTTGAAAAGATAATGTATAGAATCTCAGTGCTATAACACTATCCATATGTTTTCTGTTCAGACGCTTTCCCATTTATGTTGTCCAAAGTCCTTAGGTCCCTAGAAAACGAGATTCCGCTGCACTTATTGAGAATCACTTAATAAAATCCTACAAATAAAATGCGGAAATATTTTTGCAATACATAAAGGACATCTCTGCAGTGTTGTTCTTGATCAAATTGCCTATTTTGCATAATCACTACGATTGCAATGAATCACTTAACAAGTCATACGTCTTTATCATTAATTCGCAAATATATTGGATTATGAAAATCTTGAACAGAGGTTTACCGATTTCGCATGTAAAAGCACTGTTAAAGCCAAACATCATGAGTTATTAGGTACTTTTGCTTTTCTGATTACTGCTAAATTGTGTATTAATTACATTTGTGATTTGCTTCCATGCATGCCTATACACAGTGCGCATGTTGTAAATACTTCTAGCTACCAACACTTTACGCTAGAAAATCAGGTTTTCAGGTTTAACACAGTCCACGACTAAATACACTTAAGACCAGTATATCACACAGTATGTCATGTACTAGTCTTTATCTCAGCACCAATTGTTTTAGTTGGTTTCTTTCCTGTTCGCTGAAATGTTTTCCTTTTGGCACATTGACGCAGCCACGCTCCGTCCTCCCTAATAATGAAGCACTACCTTGCCTCACGGTTGCTGCTTGTCTCCTCCCAGTTGGTTCCTCTTTTGCCACGACTGCTCCAGCATGAAACCTTAACCTCGGGGTATGCGTGGGTGTGTACAGAGAAACACGAACACTGTCTTAGAACACATTTATTCACTATTTAAAATAATACTGCGGTTTGCCGATCACTTGTAAATGCATACGATGATACTTTGTCTTTATCAAGACCGAAGAATATTAACTACAGCTAAGCTTTCTACCCTCTAGCATGTTCGCCACCATTCTTCTCCACACGACGAGAATGTCATCCCGCTCTCATCAGGCACTCAGGACAGACTGAATTTCACCACCGCGCTACAAGGAAAAACAAGCTACTACTTCCCCTACTCTCCCCTCAAACGCTCGTCACAACTCGGCGTCCTGAAACCTAGAATGACCTTCACCAGGCTAAGTGCAGCTGCACCCGGCTGTTACCAGGAAAAACTTGCTTCAATGGTATTTACCCTTTCTACCTGAGGCTGGTCCCTAATTAAAAAAACTGTGACTGTCTGGTCTTTCTGTCGCGTTTACAGTCAACAATTTTCACAATGCTTCTCCTTTTTATACATACACTGATTTTAAATATATTATTACTTATTTTATATCGCTATCCTTCTCAGAATATCATGATAATTATTGCCTTTATAATTCTGGCTTCAACATTTTCGACCTAATGTAACTATGAGTATTACTACAAACCTGTAACTTAATTTACAATCTACTTGATTTGAAACGAAAGTTAACTAATTAATAAATGTAACGTTTAAGTCTTGCAAACTTCTACCACGTGCTCAACAGCTGTTGTGAACAAAACAACAACGAAGATGAAAATGACGGCTGACTATGTGGTGACCTGCATGTTAGTTTACACATTCCTTCGCGCATCCGAGTGGCTGTGAAACAGCTGAACCATTTTGCACAAGTGCTTCGAAGTAAGCTAGCTTTTAGCGCTGAGCTATGTATACCAAATGGTAATAAGCGTTTCCTTATCAGTAGGAAACACTTATTGCTTAAGCATCTCCTTCTTACATAAGCGACAACTACGATTTCGACCCGTAAAGTACGACAGTGGCGGAATTAGTCAATCTGAAAGGCGAGTGGCCGAGTACCAACACATGCCTTGCAGTCTTTCTTGCTAAAATGAGGCTTTACAAATCTTTTTTCGGCCGTATAGTAGAACGCTGACACCGTTTTTCTCGACACGAAATTATCAATGCCAAACTTAATTGTAGAGACAGAGAGACGGATTATTGGTAGAAGGGTATCATCATTTAAACTGGAGCGTGTGTCACACTAGTATAGTTTAATATTGCTCACATGTGTATGTGTAACCAAACATTGCAACAATATGGTCTGCAAAATGTTTGGAGGATGTGTCGGTTGGCAACATTTGGTAAACTTGCAAGCCATGTTTTCCTGTTTTTTTAAGAGGAGTGATGTAAATATGAGGTTCATTCAAGTGAAACCCGGTCACTTGTGTAAAGTAACGGTAACGATTTTATTAACTCAAAAATAGTCGCTAACACTGTTGGCACATTTATCCCATTGCGACACTAGCCGGTCGATTCCATCTTTGAAGAAGCTAGTAGGCTGCTGTCGGATCCAGACCTGGACCCATTCACACACTTCGTCGTCCGTTGTGAATCGATATCCGCGAATAGCTTGCTTTAGAGGTCCATAAACATGAAAGTCACATGGTGAAAGGTCTGGACTGTACTGTGGATGTTCCAGCGTTTCCCATCGAAACTGCTGCAATGTCGTCTTCACCGCATTGGCAGTGTGTGGGCGGGCATTATCATGCAGGAGAATAACGCCTGGAGAACATGTCTGGGCGTTTCGACTTGATGGCTCGTCTAATGTTCTGTAAAGTAGCTTGATAACGCTGGGCATTGATAGTAGTTCCCCGTTCCAGGAACTCGACAAACAGTGGGCCCTTGTGGTCAAAAAAGGACATCATGACCTTACTAGAACTGGTGTGCACGGCCGTTGATTTCTTTGGAGGTAGTGAAGTCGCATGTTTCCACTGCTTGCTCTGACTCACTCCTCGTTGTTCCTGCTTACTCGCCTTCATGTTCAGTAGTGGACGATAACTTGTTTGACCACCTTCTCTTCAGCGTGAAACCACACTGTCGCTATGCAACGTCAAACGTTGCACACGCTGTAGTCGCTCTACCAATAGATGGTGCCACCATACACGCAGTTACGTGGTGCCACCTTACGTGTAGTGCAAAGTTAGACGCACTGACCAGGTTTCATTTGAATGCCCCTCATAGTTATAATAGTAACTCCAATGGGATATTTATTATAAGGGTGAGTCAATAAATAAGTCGCAAACGTCAGTTTACCGCATAGCATATTTAAATTTCGCCTGTGTATTTTGCTAGTAGATACCACCATATGTATGCTTCTCGTAGCGGGTGCGCGACATTACGTAGGTACCTGGTCAGTCACTGACAGCCAAAAGATGAGGGATGTGTTGCATGAGTGCACAGGAAAGGAACGGCGTGAGGTTGTGCATTTTGGAGGGGGGGTGGAGGTAAAAGAAGTTGTAGCAGTTCCCTTGGTAGGACCCCACTACGTTGATGATGATGGATGCTGTGTAGGTCGTCTTGATGCCCGTACTCTCGTGATGTATCTCGACGTTCTCGTAGACTGGAATCTGATGATCGTGTATCTGCATTCTTGTGTGTTAGTATTTTGTAATTATTATTTTATAATTGTGCCACGGCTGCTCTATTTGTGTCGGAGATCACTTGTGTCTTGTCAGGGTTAGGTATTGAGAATGTTAAAATATTTTACACACACGTATTCTAGTAACTATTTTACTTGTATTTTAGATAAACCACATATGATATTTACAATTCACTATCATCTTTGTTGTGTTAAAATATTTATAACTGGTAGGCTTTCAATACATAGTTTTAGCGTCTATTTAGAGGCGAACTTATACACTGCCTTCCTCTTGAACACTGACAAGCTTCTGTTAGCGTTCCTTCCAACCATTTTCTTAACGTACGTATTTGATTTATAGGTATGTATCAATGTACCTGATTGGTGCTACTATCCAATAACAGTTTATGTTACACACACACACACACAGTGTGTGTATTTACAGACTTCTATCGTCTTAATTATGAATCCAAGGTTTGTTACATGCTTACGTAGATACTACTACATTTCTTGTAATTTTATATTACTGGTTATATAGCTAACAATGGTCTTTGCTTCTTATATTTTATAAGTTATAACGTTATATACTTGTTCTATACCATGTGTACATTATGAATATATATGTTTTTAACATCCTCTTAATTATTATACGTACAATATTAACAAACAAAACACATGACACGTAAAACTTAGAACAAAATATTAAAGAAAGAAATTATTAATATGTTGATGCTGAGAAGTTGTGAATTAGATATCTTATTACATTGATGAGTTATTGTATTAGTTTGTCCGTGGCTAGTACCTACTGAATATTGCTTCAAATTGCATAGCGAAATGCGTCCCACGTGTGGCGTGAACTGTTAATCAGGAACGCTGTGTTCAGAAGTTTAACGCTGGAAGACGAAGCATCAGAGATCGGAAGCGTCTTGGTCATGCTGCGGTGGTTTCAACTGAAACCACAGTGCAGCGTGTGGAACAAATATTCGTAATGACAGGTGTGTGACGATCGATGACGTAGCGCGTGCTGTAGGTTGTTCACATGGAATTGCTTACATCATCCATGGGCAGCTGAAGTTTCGCAAAGTTTGTGCACGGTGGGAAACATTCCAGCCTCCCCCCCCCCAAAAAAAAGTTCAAGACGATTCCATCAGCCCGCAATGTTTTGCTCATCGTGTTTTGGGACACGCAAGGCGTCATACTGTTGACACTTCCGCAGGACGACCAGGATCACTGATGCTTCGCTTTCCTGTGTTAAACTTCTGAATCCAATTGTAATAGATTTTGGGATGGACTTTAACGTTGGGCGCCAATATTGGGACGGCTTCATTGGGTGTTGGGCGCCTTAGTGGGAAGGACTTTATTGTGTGTTTTCTTTTGTACGGTATCGGTTTTACAAGGGGGAAAGGGAGGGGATCGGTGAAATATCGGAAGAGCATGGATATATGTGGGTTTTCTTAATCTCGGGTAGTGTTAACCGATGGCATTTATATTATTTTTATATGTTTTATTCAGTCCTCCTTAAAACCATTACTGCATCGATCCGTCGACACAAATATATTTAACTACACCATCGCCAAATCAAGCTATAGCCACATGATAGCCCGTGGTGTTTCACACGTCTACTCACCTCGGATTCCAGAGTATAAGTGTCTGTATTTACCCTTCGGTTCGCATTTCTAAAGGTTTCTTAACCCTAAAACTTTCTGCCTGCCTTGTTTCCCCAACACACACATGTGTCGTTATTACAATAGGAATGTTCAGCCCGCATTCCAATCCCCAAACGGTATGTTTACTTCCCGGCGTATACCTACTCTGTACAGTCTTATAAAAATGTGTTACATGTTTCTACATTTAGTTAGGTGATACGCAACTAGACTTTATATATTATCGTTATTATGACTTCAGCGTATCGCTTCAATTTCAGTGATAAAATGCACTTATGTGGACAACCCCTTTACCTTAAAAAAAAACGCAAAACCGCACGCTGTTCTTCTCGTGTATACTCCTGCAACACACCCGCCATCTTCTTCTGGCTGTTACTGACTGCCCAGATGCCTACGTGATGTTGTGCACCCGCTACGACAAGCATACTTGTGCTGCTATCTGTTGGGAAAATACACACGCGGAATTTAAATATTTATGCGATAAACTGACGTTTGTGACTTATTGATTGACTCACCCTCGTACATGGAATGAACATGAGATACAAAATATTCCATATCTTTTTGCAGACTGACAATTTCTGTGAATCTTTCTTCAAATTCATTATATAACTTATCCGGAATAACTATATACTTTTGACACACATCAGGGATTTTATTTTCCAGAGAATCTAAACAAGGAAGGTGGTATGTTATCTACTGAGTTAGTTGATGCTGTCAAAGGCGTAGTTTGCTCCTAAATCTCTTCACATTGTCAAACATGGTTACTAAGATGTGATCTTTCCCTTGTGGTGGCTCATTCAGTTCACCGAGATGTTCCGTGGTATCTGTCAAAGGAAAAGATCGCTAATCCGTTGTGGATCTGATAACTTTCTCTACTCTTGTACAAACTATTCTTACAAACGCTTATTCTCCATATGCTTCATGTTAATCGAAATATTGAGATATTAATCTTATTGCTAATTTTCTTGTAGATGCAAGGGGAATTGGTAAGCTTTAAGCGATAGTCAAATATTTTAAGAGCTGGTTGCTATGTGGAGTATTCCATTCTCTTTGCATTACCAGGACCAAAACAAATGAATAATGAATTTCCATTTGAGAAAAAGTATAAGTATTAGAAAATTTAAGGGAATAACAAGCAATAGCTCGAAAAGGTTCACTCAACAAAAAAAAATGTATATGACATAAATTGTGTATTTTAACGCGATCTACATTTTTTGTGTAGTAAAATTTTGTCTATCTCTTATGGTTTACCAGTTATGCAAAAGTCGTTCACAATGAAGAATACTTTTAGAGACATTCCCAGAAAATTCAAGATACACATTTTATTGGTTATACAAATATCTAAAACATATGATATTTTATTCAAAATCGTTAGAGCCATTTTTGAGAAAATTAAAGTTTTCGAAAAATCTTCCATGTAGGGGTGGGGGTGGAGGGATTTTCTTGAAAACCTTCATGTCGCATCTTGGAAGATACTGATCCTAAATATCAAGTTTGGTGTTTATGCGACTGTTCGTTTCTGTTCACAGACACACACACACACACAGACACACAGACATGAACATGTTTCCAGAAATGCTTTTTTTTATTTAGGGGGTCTCAAAGCGTGTATTTCCGGTGAAATCTCGGTATCGAATTTTTGGGTGGAATACAATACTTCCCCTACTTACTATACGTAGTAGAGAAAATATATATATATATATATATATATATATTACTTTCTGAATTTTCTGGGTATAGCATGTGAAGCCCTCTTCATTTGGAAGGAATTTTGTGTAATCTTGTATAACTGGTAAAGTATAAAGAATAGACAAAATCTTACTACACAGAACTTTTAGATCTCTTTAAAACACACAATTCATTTCAAATAACCTTGTTTTGGTATAATCCATTTCTGAGATATCCGTTATTGATTGTTAAATACTTTATTATTCTTTTCAAGTACTGTCGATTTTCAGTTGTTTCACGCTATTGCATGAAAACAGTATGGAATTTTAAGGCCAGCACATAGTGTCCAGTTGTTAAACATTTGACTATCGCTGTTCTCTTTGTATCTATAAGGAAATGTGTAATATAGCTATTTCTGCAATGAAGTAGAGAAACAGAAATAAGAATAGACTGTATAGCCACTAATAAACGAAGAGGGTAGAGAAAGTAATGTAAATGCAACACAAGTGCTTTAGGAAATGTGTCTCAGGCTGTGAATAGCATAAATTAGTACAGGATAGTCAGGTTGGAGGAGGCCCCTAGCCACTCGAGCTCAGCACCGCATGTAGGCCACCTCAGTAGGCTCATTGTGTCTTACGTGAACCTCGGGAGGAATGGGAGACTCAATGGGCGACCAGATCCGGACGAAGATGCGCGCTAACAGACGCGGTCCCTAAGGATTCCAAACTGACACCAATTCTGACGCATGCGCGAGTGTGTGGGTTCCTAGGAACCAGCGAGCCATCCAATCGCCAGGGAGAAATGCTTTATTCAGCGCTACAGTCTCATTTACACAGACTCTTCAGCTCGCTGGGACGTAACGCTAGTGAGCAGTAGTAAGCCACAACATGGCAACGTGTTATCCCTCAAAGTTCAGCTTGTACGTAAAGGAAAAGGAGGTGGTGGCAGCATACTGGCTAGAGCAACAGCGTAGGGCACGTTGCCATGCGAATATGCCCCTCTAAGAAGTGTCAGAAGTCTCATGTTATTTAAATTCTACCTAACTACACCGTTACGCCGACACGCACCTATCGCCGTCGCCTGCAACCCAAGTAAATCATATGAAAGTAAGTGATAGAAACAGGAATTTCATGATAGAAGAGGAACCACCCCAGCATTCGCCTAGCGAAACCACGAACAAATTCAGGACCAGGTTGGCAGACTCAATGGAACCTCCGGGATACGAGCCTCACACGTTACGTTAGAGCCATTTCGCTCGATGCGAACGGCAAAATTCAAACAATTAAAATAAAAAGTTTCGTAATATTTTATTTACTCAAAATGGCTTTTGATTAAGATATGTGCAGTACAAAATGTATGTGTTAATTTTCTGTAAATTGCCTATGAGGTCTCTTCAATCCAATAGAATTTTATATCACCAGGAAACGTTAAGAGATGGACAAAATCTATACAGGGAAAATGTAGAGTACATTAAAATATGCAATCTGAGTCGAATAACACTTCGTAGAATTAGCCATTTCAAAACATTCGTTGTTATACGTTTACTTTTTCACCAGATGATGTTGAAACCAGTTCGACATGTCTGAGAACGTGTGATTCTGTCTATATTACAAACAGCTTGGTTCTGTCCGCTCATCGTGTATGTAAGCAGTGGCGGCTCGTGAACTTATGAATTGGGGTGCTTATCAACATGTTGCTTTAAAATGAAAATTATCACATGTAGCACAAAAATTAACTGAATGTGTGTGCAGCCACCGCACTTAGTAATCCATACAAGGTTCTTTAACCTTTAACTGTGAGCGTGGTTACCTCTTCCTTTGGTCTCGCCTTTATTGCAATAACAATTAAAAGGAAGGGAACAATGCGTCATTGCTTCAAGAAGGATGTTAAAATGTTCAGAATCCACGTTTGAAAAAAGTCGTATATAGTTATGCTGTAAGTGAGGGCTTTGTACTTGCATTTTACTTCAAGCAGTAGCAACAATAAATGAACAGTACCTGTGAAAATGTATTTCCTATAAATGAAGTCCATTCTTCTATTCTGAAGTTCGGAAACGCTCATACTTGCACCCATTTGCTATAAGCTGTCGCACGAAAAAGTTTCCTAAATCTGTAAACAGTTCCCTTGCCCTTGGTGTGCTACATTAAAAGCACTCTATTAGTGCAGTCATCTTCGGTATATAGAAGACATTCTAGCTAAAATATAATATTATGTCAGAATTTAGCTACTTTAAATTGGTTATATACCACAATGCTATAAAATATCCGAACTCTGAACAAATATCTGTCATTTAGTTTTAAGAAAGTAAAGAATCCATTTGCTGTAGCATTACAACAATTAAGGATGGGGTCGAGGGATGGAGCCATGGGGTGAGAAAGATTTTCATTTCCTGTCCGATCTGCAAAGGCCTGCAGCCATATGGGTAGAGTCAACAGAATTTCGCATTCATTTCGAAAAAAAAAATCTTGATAAATGTTAGATTATCGTTAATTAGCTGTAACATTACAGTAATTGCGTGTAAATTTTAAAGTAAGTTTATGTAAAACACAGGATATATTACGTAAGGACGGTATTAGGAGTGCAAATTATATAAAAATGGTTTTATACATTAATTTATTACACACATTAAGATTAAAAAAGCTTTACAAGTCAGAAAAAACACTAATTTATTTGTAAGAAGATCTGCTTTGTTATTTAAAGACACGCCGACACCCTTGGCCTTAACACCAGCGCCCCTTCAGATGGACAATACTTTTTTTTCTCTTCTGTCAATGACCGGGTTTTGCGAGTAACGGTAATATCCCAATCGCCTTTGGTATGTGCGTTTTTCCGATTCTAGCTTTTGGCTTATAAATAGAGTAAATGTTACGTTTACAAGTTAAGATGTTTAAACACCACATCGAATGGAATTAATTGTTCTTCCGGCAAAGCGTGTGTTGGACAAGGTTGGAAGGGATCAGACGATCACAATTGATCTAATAGAGGTCGAAACTATGAAGCCTGGGACTTAAAGTACTTACAACATTGTAAGTCGCCATTGGGGTATGTCATCTCAATACAATTTGAGATCTCCTTGTGGTTTACTGCGAAAATTTTGAGTCAGTTGGGGAATTCAATGTCGGACCGGCATGTTGCCACGGTAACTCAGTGGTTAGAGCAACTGGACAGGGAGATCCGTGGTTCAAATCTCGGCTATGGCATTGAATTTTTGTAATCATCTGATTCTACCCTTCCAGTATATCGAATATTTGAAAAAAGTAATGAAATACACAGTTTCAATTAATTTCGCTTAAAACACATCTAACACAAACATTCGCAATAAAAATATTACAATTTTAGCTATTGCTACCATCGCATTAGGAAAGAAAAACACATTTCCTTTAAATTAACAATTTGTAACTTTTATCGCGCGAAAAAACTATGGTAATACATATTGGTTATTTCAAATGGTACCTTTTTTATCTCTACCCTTTAACTCCCTTCCGCCCTCTCACCGTCACGAATGTGCTCAGTTAGCGAGTTTATGCAGTCGTCCGGAAAAAAGGGGCTTCCCGTAATATACGAGGGTGGTCTGAAAAGTTTCCGACCTCAACATGAAGATGGCAGTACTCGTAAATAAAAGCTAGTGAATTTCGTTGTTCATCTGTTGACAGTTACTCACCAAAGTTTCAGCCATTTTGGACGCTCAGTTGTTATGTAACAGTCGTTTGAGTGAGGTGATGCGAGTGTTTTTATGAAAATGGACAAAATCGAGTATCGAGCCGTCATTAAATATTTGTTTTTGAAAGGAAATACGCCTACGCAAATCAAAGATGAGTTGGATTCTGTGTATGGGGACTCTGCACCATCATTTACCACAGTGAAGTTTTGGTCAGCTGAATTTAAACGTGGCCGTAAGAGCTTGGGAGACGATGAACGTTCGGGACGTCCAAAAATTGCAACTACCGACGAAAACATCGCCAAAGTTCACCAAATGGTGCTAGACGACCGCCGAATTAAAGTGAGAGAGATAGCAGAGGCTATGAACATGTCAAAAAAACGTGTTTGTCACATATTAAATCAACATTTAGACATGAGAAAGCTGTCCGCGCGTTGGGTGCCGCGTTTGCTCACGTTTGACAAAAAACGTGTTCGAATGAACATTTCCAACGCTCTGTTGGCACAGTTTAGGCGAAATAATTACTGTAGATGAAACTTGGATACACCATTATACGCCCCAAACAAAAATACAGTCCAAACAGTGGACTGCAAAGGGGAAACCGGCTCCAAAAAAGCAAAAACTGTTTTTCTCGGCTGGCAAAGTGATGGCGACTGTTTTTTGGGATAGTCATGGAGTTATCTTAATCGATTATCTTCAAAAAGGAAAAACCATTATAAGAGCATACTACGCATCATTACTTGACAAGCTGAAGGCAGAACTTGCGGAAAAACGGCCACATTTGCAGAAAAAGAAAATCCTGTTTCACCAAGATAACGCACCGTCTCACACCTCAGCGGTTGCAATGGCGAAAATCCACGAATTACGGTTTGAACTGCTTGACCATCCGCCTTACCCACCAGATCTAGCCCCAAGCGAGTTCTTTTTGTTCCCTCATCTGAAAATTGAGCTCGGAGAACAGAGATTTTCGTCAAATGAAGAGGCAATCACCTTCGTGAACAATTATTTTGCAGAGAAAAACGCCGAGTACTATTTGGACGGGTTACAGAGATGGGAGCATTGCTGGGAGAAGTGTGTAGAGTTACAAGGAGACTATCTTGAAAAATAAACAAAAAATCTGAAAAAATATCTTGTATCTTTATTAGGTCGGAATCGTAGTCCGAGTCGTGTAAGAAAATAGTGAAGTACTTCAAACATACAGACAATCCTCTAAGAGTTAAGAAAAAAGAAAAGCAGTCTGATTAACTGGGAATGCTGCAGCTCTGCGGCCTTATGGACGAACTGCCCCTTCATGTAAGCAAGTCGCTATTGCTAAGTTTGGAAAGGTAGAATCAAACGACTGAAAAATTCAATGCTATCGCCGGGATTTGAACCACGGATCTTCCGGTTTCCCTAATCACTGAGCTACCATGGCAACATGCCGGTACAACATTAAATTCCCAACTGATTCGAATTTTTCCCGGTAAACCACAAGGAGATCTCAAACTGTATTGAAATGACATACCCTAATGGCGACTTACAATGTTATAAGTACTTTAAGTCCCTGGCTTCCTAGTTTCAACCACTATCAGGTCAATTAATCGAAGTAATTGTTCTTCCATACAAGCCGTGTGTTGGTTGAGATTGGAAAGGTAGAATCAGATGACGGAAACATTCAATGCCATCATCGGGATTTGAACCACGGATCTCCCGGTTTCCTTCCGATATGTTCTAATCCGGCGACGGCATTCAATTTTTCAGTTGTCTGATTCCACCTTACCAACCTTGTCCAACACACGGCTTGTGTGGAAAAACAATTAATTCTATTATCTCTTAATTTGAAATATTTTTTCATCAAATATTAACTATTACTACTTCATTCCTCGTCCCAAATGGGAGATAATGACCACTCAGGTTTGAAAGAATGCTTTTCAACCGTTACGTCCTGATTCACTCAAACTTTATCGAAATATCTTAACCTCTTCTCCTTACATGACAAACAAAGCTCGTCCTTTTTAATATTTTGAACAGGTCATAGTATTTTCTTGCACCGCAACTAAATGAAGAACACCATTCCGACATTGCACACAAACTAAAAAACGATATATATACTACTTCTTAACCTAGATTAAACATAAATAATAAAAACTTCTAGTTCCTGCAGATTTGATAACTGTATTCAACAATCGTGTTTTTAAATACTGTTTGTTACACCACAGAAAAACATAACCTATAATGTTATTGCATCCTTACAATATTGCATATCTACTTTTTGTCTCCCACGCTAGATGGCTGGAAATATTATCAAGTTGCAGTGATCAAACAAATGAGCCCATGATGTTGGTTACTCCAACCATAAAATAGTGCCTACATGCGTCTAGTTTATGACGCCAGATGACGTAAATACTATTAAATGATTAAATTGCAATGATCAAACTGAAGAACCTATAATATTGGTTACTACATCCTTATAACTATTTAAATGCATACTTCTAGGTTCTCACGCCAGATGGCAGTAAATAATATTAAACGATCAATTTGCACTGATCAAACAAAGTGCGACCACATTATTCTGAATTTGTTTCAAACAACGCTGTTTACGTTGCAGGAAAATATAAATATTTTATGACTATTTTAATAATCATGATTTTTTTGATGAATCACTTAATTTTATTTGTGAAACGATCTAAACAAACTGATTCAAACACTACCGTCACTTCGTGATTCGCGAATTTATCGATGATAAACTAAAATGGATAAAAGCATCAATTTTCACACGAGTTCTAAAATTTATTAGAGTAGATAAAGTGGAGTGTTAACAGATTTAATACAGCAGAAGTTGTATTGAAAATATAACTATTTCTTCATAGTATTAAGTGTAGCCTTTTTGTAACCTTCCAGGGTAAATTCAGAATCATTTTTGCGTAATAAGTAATAATAAGGAAGTAGACGCTACTGGTTTAATAGGATTCAGTTTTTCCCTGTGATCACATAATAGGCATTAGTGTAACATCATAAATGTGTCACGACACCTAAGTGGGACCTGCGTATTAGCTTGTGATAACTCCGTAATATCCTGCTATTCCTGTGTAAAGATAAGAGACTCGTAAATATAACAACATTCACGAAAGTTTTGACAATTATGTCTCATAAGGAAAAAGGCGAGAGGTAATTAACCTTTTACAACTGGCAGTAATAATCCCATGAACAATAAGACGTAAACAAAACATTGCATGTGTCAAACTCGCATGGCATTCTCTGCCTTTTAGCAGCAGCAGCAGTAGTATTTATTAAATATTTAGTATTAAATTAATTGCATAACACAATAGCATGAGTCATAAGACTGTACATGCTCTCTAGAAAAACACCTGGTACTTGACTTGCAGAATCGACCAGAAACGACTGTTTTATAATCACCACAATATATACACACATATAAAATGAAAAATACTCCGAATCACACTCACGCACACAAGTGCTCAAGCACCACATATATTTAAAGAAAATTTACATAAACACCTTATCTCTTAGTACACGTACTTCCATTAAGTATGTGCCCAAGCTTGGCCAGTTTTAGCTGTTTAGAATCAAGTCCCAGTATGCTGTCCTCCGTCGGTTGGAAGCCAAAAATACTTCCGGTAATATTTTTTTTTTCCTATCACCCTCCTTCTTCAAGCATGCTGCCAAAATATGCGTCCAGTCTTCTTGTTTCCCGCATAATGGGCAAATCCTCCTGCCATCATCATCAACAATCTTGCTAGCTTTCCACCCTCCCAACCTAAACCATGCTGTTCTCATCCTCTGTTTTATACCCAATTCCAAAATATATGTTTCCTTACCCCACCCAGTTTTTATTTCATTTTGTAGCTCCAATGTTGATCTTTGTGTACATTCCATTCTATTTCCTGCCTGTTCATATCACATTTCACGGCACTGTATGTATTTTCATTACTCATTTGCCAGATATTGTTTAAGCCAATTTTTGATAATTCCCGTTGAAACCCCGCCGCCCACCATTTTGGATGCTCTATGTTGTTCATTTGGTGACGATAAGATATTGCTCTCAGAGTTGTTTCGTCATCTTTAATTATTCGCAGCCAGTACCTAACCACATTTAGTTTAGCAAATACAGCATCTTCCCAGCTTCCTACCTCCGTAGTTTGAAGTATCCTTCTCCAACCCTAGAATACGCTTCCAGAAATTATACTGTACTTTATTTACATTGTCCACCCTCTCCCGTCCCCACACTTCATTGTAGCATTTCTCATGAAACATGTCCGGGGTGTACGCAGAATAATATATGTAATATCCAAGTACTGCAGTGTCACTTTCGTTTTCGGTAACTGTTTTCTGCCTTGGAGTTTAGTATATCACATTATAACTGAGCAGGATGGGTGCGTGGTAATGTGTAAGCCTCGCATTCTGGAGTTCCTGGGTTCGATTCCAACGACTGCCCACTCTAATCATGTGTTTTTCGTGGTTTCCCCGGGTAGGTAGCCAAATGCTGAGTTGGTTCCTCTTCTAACACGACTTTCCTGCCCAATATTTCTTATAACTATCATTTCCTTCATCATCATCTGTTTCAGGGTTGAAGGACGACGGTGTTCAGAGTGTTTCCGGCTGAACGGTGGTGGTGCGCTTTGTGAAAGTTTCTCCCTGGAATCATTCGGACTGGTAACGGATCCGCCCTCTGTGAGCGGCTTCCCTTAAGGGGCAGGCTTGAATGGCGACAGATGCGTTCAATCTGGAATCGTTAGGGACCCCATCCACGCTTGCACACGTAGTCTCTCATCCTCCCTCCCAGAGGTCGCGTTCGAAGCACAAAGGACCACAGTGGCCCAACTTTGGTGCTCCACCCCGGTTTTGGGACCTTCCGTGATACTTGACTTTATCTTTACCATATCGTATACATGTTAATAAACAGGCAAATAAAAATACTGTATGCATTAAAACAGTGATAAATATTGAGGGATGGCAGGAAACTTAATCCGTTGTTTTGTAAAAGTATCATTCCATACGTTGGTTGGCAACATTGATTAAATTGCACCCTACTCATTTTACAATTCGCACATGTAGTTGGTACTGGATGCTTACAGAACACCTCCTGTAGTTGAAATGAGGGGAGTGAGTCTCCCTGTAGTCTAGTGGTTAACACACCTCACGATTCACTTTAAAGTTAATTTTCGCAATATCTGTAGCAGTTGACCTAATCTGTATACGAGTGCTGATTGAGAGATTTAGTCTCTATTCTGTTTGCCTTTTGGTCTTATAAATACTTAAAAAGTTGGTTGTTGGTCATGATGATCCATCAAATCCTCTATTTGGTGTTCACTGTGTAGTGAGACAGTTGGTACTCCTCTCACATGACTAAGTCTATAAATGTGACAATAGAATGAAGTTATTCTTGTTTCAGCACCCCCAAATGCACTCTCTGTGTACGCCCTTGGTCACATAGTTCGTAAAAACGTACACACATTTTAACGAACACAACTACTTTCTGTTTGCACCGGATACTACCCGGTTACTTAACTCACATGTATCATGGAGGAGTCTACTCGTGGAAAACGTACGGATCTAGGACGAGTTCATGGCAAACCCGATACAAGGTATAGGACTGCCCCCCAGAAAATATGTATTAAAACACGCAAGTCAAGAAGACTGCCCTTTTATTTTTCTTTAAACACTCAAAGAATGTGTTACTTTAATAGACAAAAGCCTATACCGCTTGAGATTAATACATATTTAACACTTACAAACCAGAATATACCGGGTGGAAGGGAACTCGTTACATTCCTTACAGTATGTACTTCATAAAAGTGTTACAAACAAAAAAGTATAATAGCATTTTGTTCTTTGATCAGTCATTTTCGAAAAAAGGGCTAGTCTTTGCTCCAAATTGGATGTTTAATTCATCGAGAATGCAAAAAATTATAATATTAGTTACTTGTTAGATGAGTAGAGTAGCATATTTCTGACATACCTTTGGTAGTAACTTTGCGACATCGCAGGGTTTAAAAATAATTAATCTCTCAAAAGGAATATTCCGAACGCCTTTTTACAGACGTAATGTTGCTGTAAAATTCGACAGTGGAAACAGCACAAGGTAGGTCAAGCGATCTGAACTAGTTTCCAGACGTAAACAAAACTGCATACCTCACTCCCCTCCTTTATCTGAAGGGTGACTTTGGTTTCCACATGCATCTTAATCCAAACAAATACGACGAAAGGGTGATGTAATGTTTTGGCGAAATAAAAAGTACAACTAGTAAGCTATTGCCCTAATGGAAGAAAGGAATGTCTTCAGCGCATAATATGAAAATCAGAGTCTACAAAAGATTGATTACTGACGTTGAATCTTCGAGAGAAGATATTTATCTGGCTGCGGAGGAAATAGGTAACAATGAGGATTGTTTACTAAGTCCGACGTAGTTGGTAAGAAGGCGTGAAGCTTGTAGATGCTCAAATGGTGGACATTTTGAACAATAACTGAAATGGGTGAATCATTTGGTTTATTGTTTTTTCGTTTGCTACCCATGTTAAACGTACCATTTAGTAGAATTTGTAAGGGCCTAATGATGTGTTTACATGTCAAATTGGTTTTGTTAATTGCATTACAGCAGTATCAATTGCAAAATATATTTAAGTTTAACGTTGAACGAGCTGATAAAAATATGCACGGATTATTAAGTTACAAAATGCGTCACTAAAAGATTCAGATGCAGTTATTATAAGGTTACAAACACGAAACATTTGTTTATTTACCTTCATGAGACACACGCCACTTAAAGCGAAAGAGAAACCTATTTACGTGGTGTCCTCTGTCTTTAAAGTGAAAGTGACACTCTCCTCTCATGGATCAGCAACCCTTGCAACTTTGCCATCACGTCTATTGTATGTTCTCGAAAAACATAAAATATCTAAGCAGGAAATGGTCATATAGGAAGAAATAGAAGTTACAAAATGTGTTCCAAATAATGAGATCTGTAACTGGTTTAAAATAATTAATGTCTTCCTTTTTCAGTATACTGTGATAATGATTCAGGGAATACTGCAAATTTTTAGAATGACATGCTTTTAAAAATTAATTATATTCTACAGCTACTTTCTAATGTTTTGCGAGTTGATTGCGTAAAGTTTGTTCGATTAGCTCTAACAGTTTGTTAATTATCGCCATTTAAAGATTTGGTGTTCACCCAAAAACGAATTTAACTAGATGACACTCCCAGACTATGTTTTTTTTCCGATTTTAAATCGCCATTAACGCCTAAAAATGTGAATATCAGCTTAGCAATGCATTTGGAAAAGAAACCCAATCTAAGGCAACAATTTATAATTCGTACAGCGAATTCTAAAGAGATCGGTTTTTTCTTAGTGATGAATTTCGTGAAGGACGCCCAAGAACTGCTGTTACTGATAAATATATTGCCGCTGTTCGAGGAATGCTTAAAGAAGATCGACTGTCATCTCATGAATTTATTCGGGAAACATTGGGCACTGGTATGAGTGAAATCCAAAACATTCGACATCAACAGTTAGACGTAAAGAAACTTTGTTGTCGATGGATTCCACATAAACTGAGTCCCGTTTGATTGGTGCAGAAAAACTCTGAATAAATTCCAAGGCGGCACTTCAAATTTTGTTTGGAATATCGTTACTAGTGACGAATCTTAGATTTGTTGTTATGAACTTGAAAAACAAAGTCATTCGACTCGATGGGTCTTCCGAACCGAACCGGACCGAACCGAACCTAAGCCTGCAACAGTCTGGCGAGTTCCCAATGCAGGTAAGAAGATGGTTGCTAGTTTTTTTCCCCTTTCTTTAACAGGCCATATGACTACTATAGCTTAGAAGACAGACTAACCGTTTAATTCCGACTGGTACACAAATGTCTGTTTCTCTCAACATTTTTAAAAAGTTCGTGAAAAACGCTTTAAAGAAAAAAATAATGTTACATCACGACAACGCATCCTCGCATACAACGAAACTGACAACTGAGTATCTGGATGCGCTAAAGGCCAACTAATTCCTGTTTGTTTTTATAAAAATTCTCAGTTTCGCCCTCATATTACGCAAATACAGCATAGCGCCAGTAAGGCAACAATTCGTCTACCCCATCTGACACATCTCTCGGCATCAAGCAAACAGTCAAATTCACGACCACGGAATAAAGATTCAACACCAAGCATTAAGAACTTAGATCGACTGCGTAGACACTGAAACACACTCAGTCCATTCAACAGTTTAGATAAAGTTCAAATTATAAGGTCAAATGGACTCTTAATATCATAGCAATTTACAAAAACTGAAAATTATAATAGCAAAAACCGCAAAGATTATAGCAATTAAAATCAACTGAGAAATATTGTAACCATTTGCATAACTCACGCTCACTAAATAAAACCAGAGAAAACCAAATTTGCACTCATACGGAGAATTACCTTTGTGGCGCCGCGTAGCATTTAATTGTTAAGGAAATGTTAAATGGCCAAATGGAAAATGCAACAGACAAAACTCGAATGAAGGGCAGTGATCAGTTAGTCTTTTTAAGTTAATAAATGGCAGCAATTACGCCATAACAGGAAACTCACCCCGGATCCGAACACAGCTACCGAAGAATCAGAACTCAACCCACTCGCCTGAAGAGAAACTGGTCTAACTGAAGCTACAAATGCAACGGTGGCGCAAGGAGCGGCAAAGAAAAGAAACAAAATAAAATACAGTGATGCGTTTTCTGAGGAGACACAAACTACCATGTACCGAAACGGCGCAAGTTCTCAAAATAGTTGCCGTTAGCGGCCAATCACATTTCCCGACGGTGAATATTTGCTGAAACAATGTTGGTCAATGTGTCCGCGCGATACACAAGTCCTTCAAGGCCTCTCAAAAGGTAACAGACCAGAGGTGTTAAGTTTGGTGAATGTGCTGGGAACTCTTAGTCCAATCCAGTGTCCCAGCAGATTCCCTTCAGAAAAGCCCGGCGCCTCGATGATAGTGCGGCGGTGCTCTGTTTTTTTGGTAGGAGAACCTACTGTTTCCATAAAGTGCATGTATAGCTGGCAAAAGTGATGTGCTTAGCATTTCCAGATACCTGGCGTCAGTAACTGTATCTTCAAAGATACCACTAGATGATAGTCCTCGCCCGACATTTACCCCCGCTAGATTGACTGCCTTGTCAACCTGAAAGTATGGCTTTTATGCTACCCAGTAAACATAATTATGAGTATGATCAGGATCAAAAATTAAATTGGGTTATATTTATGGACGCTCTTTAACTGCTGTGGTCCTTAGCATCCCATTCTATATTGGGCGTGGAAGACCGGTAATTTTGCTCAGAGGTCTCTTTATCCGGCTTGAGGTTCTTTCACGTGTCATAAATCTAAGACATGGGACCACCAGCTTTACTTCCTTTCCGAAGGAAGCCATGCTAAGGATTTTTACGCCAAAAACAAATCCATCGTCCTCCGCCGGGTTTGAACCAACGATCTTGGGAAATAGAGGCTAGCGATATTCTGCTCATGCGATATTCTGGTACGTGCAGTTTTCACTTAGCGGCTTTCAGAATGCGTCGTGCACTCGCACTGCTAATCCCTGTCTCACGAGAACATTATGTAACACAGGTGCGAGTAGCATAGTGTGTAACATTGATGCCTGGTAAACACAATTATGATGATTCATTGTTCCGTTAAGTTTGAATTGGACCTCACCAGACCACAAACCCTTCGCCCTTATTTATCATATTTATCACCAAAACTCCATTTGGCGATCAGCATCGTCCTCAATTAATTCGTGCAATATTCTTGGTACGTGCACTTTTCACTTAGCGGCTTTCGGAATGCATCGTACACTCGCACCTCCCGCTGCTAACTCCTGTTTCATGAGCATATTGTGTAGCACACCTCTGGGACGACGCTCAAACCTTTCTAAGACAGAAGAAGTCGAAGAAGCAGGACTAGTAGCTTCCGTATCTTCACTTGTGTACATCGCAAATGGTACACTCGTTCGTTCCCATTTATGCCGTCGTCTCGGGGTGCATTTTACCGACCCCCTCAGGAGCGCGTATATAGCAGGGAAGGGTGTGTCTGGAGCGATCTGCCTTCGTTGTTCGACCAAGCAGTGATGTGTGTTAATTGTAGCTCGAGTTAAATTGAGGTTTTTTTTATTTATGAAGGCTCTTTAATTGCTGCGGTCCTTAGCGTCCCATTCTATACTGGGCGTGAAAGACGGGCAATTTTGCTCATAGGCCTCTTTATCATGCTTGAGGTTCTTTTACGTGCCGTAAATCTACCACACGGGACCACGGCTTTACTTCCATCGTTAACGCGCGACCTCGGGAACTAGAGGCTAACCATGGTAACCACTACACCACGGAGGACAACTGTAGCTCACGCGATGTATACAAATATTTCAGAGGTGCATCCGGGAAGAATTGTGGGTATGTGCGAAGCCAATTACCATTTTAAAATATTGCTAGGGGTATTCTATGCAGCATTCGCATGGGCAGATTAGTGAAATAATGTCTAGTAAATGTGTCCTCTTTGAGACTAAAAAGTATAATACCAGAGTGGATCGAGAAGTAACGCACAATCTTTTTTTTGGCCTTAGCATTGCAGCTGAAATGTTGCACTCTCACCCAGATATAGTTTGAAGCTTTCACTACAGTGGGTGTTTTTTGTTTCATGTGCAGCTCTAGCGAGAGGAGCGTGAACTGCGCAACAAATATGGCGCGCATGTTACTGTCGTCCACGTGTGAAGAGCAGAGAGGTGTGGTTCGATATTTGTGGGCCAAAGGGCATAAACCGAGTGATCATCACAGAGAAATGTGTGGCGTGTAATGGGGTTTGTATGGACCGTAGCAATATCTCTAGGTGTTGTGCATTCTTCCTAGAGGGCAGTGTGAACCTTATTGATTCGCCACGCTCCAGGAGGCTGGTAACAGCTGCAACCCCACAAAATGTCAGAGGCATTGAGGCGGCAATTTTGAACGACCAGCGTGTGCAACCGAACCTTATCGCAACAGTTCAACATTTCCTTAGGTGCAGTGTACGATATTGTTCATGACACGTTGAAATTTCGTAAAGTTAGTGCTCGCTGGGTGCCTAAGAACCTGACAGACAACCACAAGGGCCAGCGAATTATGACGAGCTTGGATCACCTAACGCGGTGCACCGCAAAAGGGCATGACTTTCTGAAAGGAATCGTCACTGGTGATGAGTCGCGGGCATACCATTACACGCTCAAAACCAAGCAGGCAAGTATGCAGTGGAAACGTGCTGGTTGCCCAGTGAAGAAGAAATTCAAAGTGACTCAATCTGCTACAAAAGTGCTTGTGACGGTGTTCTGGTATATGCATGGTGTTGTATTGGTCGACTTTGCTGAACACGGGACCACTGTGAATGCTGCAGCATACATGAAAACTTTGGTGTAATTGCGTCGTGCCCTTCCTGACAAACGCCACAACAAGAATGCTGACGATGTCAAAAGTCTTCATGACAATGCTCGCCCCCATGTTGCTGCTGCTGTACGTCAGAAAAATCACCAAATTTGGTTGGGATGTGCTCCATCATCCGCCATACAGCCCGGACCTTGCACCGTCGGACTTTCATCTGTTTAGTCCCATGAAGAAATTCCTGGTCGGCCAACATTTTGCGACAATGCGGAAGCGAAATCAGCAGTCCGCAGATGACTATACTCCAAGGAAACGGACTTCTACGAACAGGGCATGTCGAAACTGGTATCACGATGGGAGAAATGTTTTGAGAAACTTGGTGACTATACCGAAAAGTAGGTAAAAGGTGTAAGTTCATTGAGATTTATGTTGTTTTAACTATGACGCAGCCACGCTACGTCCTCCAACAATGAAGCAATACCTTTGCCTCACGATTGCTGCGTTTCTCCTCCTAGTTGTTTTTTATAATTTGCCACGGCTGCTCGAACATGAGATCTTAAGCAATGGGTATGCGTGGATGTGTACAGAGAAACACGAACGCTTTCTTGGAACACTTTTATTTTCACCATTTAAAATAACACTTAAGGTTTGCCGATCACTTTTAAATGCAGACGATGCTACTGTGTCTTTACCAAGACCGAAGATTATTAACTACAGCTGAACGTTCTATCCTCTTGCATGTTCGCCGCCAATGTTCACAACTCGACGAGAATGTCGTCCCGCTCTCATCGATCGTTCAGGACAGACTGAATTTTACCACCGCGCTACAAAAAGGAAAAACTCCTAACTTCCCCTTTCTCCCATCAAAACTCTCCTCAAAATTAGCGTCATGAAGCCTCTAATGACCTTCACATCCCAGCCAGTGCAACTTGCACCCACTAATTCCAAAAGAAACTGGCTTCAGCTAATTTACCCTTTATACCTGGGGCTGGTTCCTAATTAGCTAAACTGTGCCTGTCTGGTCTTTCTGTCACTTTTAACAGTCAACAATTTTCACAATGCTTCTCCTTTTTATACATACACTGAAATTAAATATTTTATTATCTATTTTATATCACTATCCTTCTCAGATTATTATGATAATTATTGACTTCATAATTTCGGCTTCAACTATTAAACTATTTTGTAAAAAGATTATTGTGCGTTACTTTTCGATCCACCCTCGTATATTTCAGTTTTACATTATGTTGCCATTAAAATACGTTTTGATAAGACATTGTGCAAAACAGGGTCTTATTTAGTCGTATATTTAAACATGGCTATTTTAAATGACGAGTAAAGCTATTGTTCAAATTTATATATTCATATGTGAATAATCTAGAACTGTGCACGTAAAACAGGACCTCACTGCATGCGCAAAAAGGTAAACAGATACACACACCTTCTCCTTGCTATACATCCTTCACCTGTAGAATGCCACCTGAAGCTGCGATGATGGTATAAATGGAAACGAGAGTACCATAAATCTCAAATTTATCATAAAGATTGTATTTGGCAAGTGTGTTGGAGTTTTGCTACAAACCTGAACCATCAGTTTTAAATGAGTCCACGTTTCCCAAACGTCAAGCGAGCTGCGGCCAATTTGATTCCAAACTTTTGAGGTACTGTCACCATTTTTTTCTCGTGACGTCATGTAAAGAGGAGACCTTGAAAGGCAGTATATAGCAATCCGATTTTTAAAATTTTTACTATTGCTCCAGCCTCCTATATACTCATATCTACAACTAACTGTGATATGAAATCATTTCTTGAAATATATATCTCAATTAATATGAAGTAGTTAGAAAAAAATTCTGTGTTACATAAGGATGACATTTTATACCCTCGATCGTTTATTAGTGTGCACACAAATATTCTTACGAAAGTTCATCTTTCTATCCACTTCATTTTGAGATAGACCTTTACAGAAATAGCTACATTACACATTCCGTTATAGATACGAGGGCTGTCCCAGAAGTACCCGACCCAACAAAGAAACCACAAGAATGTTGGGAAAAACTTCTTTATTTCTCTACATAGTCTCCTTTCAGCTCGATACACTTTTTCCTAGCGATGTTCAATAGCTTCTATAGCCTGCTTATAGTGAGAACCGTCGAGTTGTGCAAAATAGCCATCCAATTGCAAACTCCACCTCTTCATTGTTGGCAAATTTTTTAGCACAAGCCGTTTCTTCAACTTTGGAAACAGAAAATAATCACAGAGGCTAAATCTGGCGAATAGAGTGCATGAGGAAGCAATTCGAACTTTAACTCATTGATTTTGGGCATGGCGATAATGGATATGTGAACTGGTGCATTGTCTTGATGAAACAAAACTTTCTTTTTCGCTAAATGCGGTCGTCTTTGCTTGATTTCATCATTCAAACGCTGCAATAAGTTTGCAGAACACTCGCATTGATTG
Organism: Deroplatys truncata; assembly: GCA_030765065.1. Classification (NCBI taxonomy): domain Eukaryota; kingdom Metazoa; phylum Arthropoda; class Insecta; order Mantodea; family Mantidae; genus Deroplatys; species Deroplatys truncata. The sequence continues at coordinate 167,353,217 of CM060988.1, read as the reverse complement.
CTTTTCATTTTTGAAGATAATCAATGAAAATGATCCCACGGGCATCCCAAAAAGCTGACACCATGACCTTGCCTGCAGATGGAACTGTCTCCGCCTTCTTTGGAGCCAATTCTCCCCTTTCAATCCACTCTTTTGACTCTTCCTTCGCCTCAAGTGTGAAGTGATGGACCCATGTTTAATCCATGGTTATGAATCGACGCAAAAACTCGGCTTTATTACAGCGAAACATCGCCAAACACTCAACTGAAACATCCTCACGACGCTGCTTTTGTTCTATTGTGAGTAAACGCGGCACCCATCTTGCGCACAGCTTTCTCATGTCTAAATTTTCAGTTAGTGTGCAATGTACAGCACTTTCGGAAATGCTTACGATGTCTGCTAGCTCGCGCAAATTCAGTCGACGGTCATCCAATACCATTTGGTGGATTTTCCTCGCAATTTCTACCGTGGTTACCTCTTTTGGTCGACCACTGCGATGTTCGTCTTGGCAGCTCGTACGGCCTCGCTTAAACTCTGCCACCCAATATTTTACTGTTGTAAACGAAGGAGCAGACTCCCCCCAGAGTAGAATCTAGCTCAGCTTTAATATTAGTTGGACTAAGACCTTTCAAATGAAAGTATTAATCACATAACAATGGTCAGTTTTATCCGTGTTTACAAATTTGCTGAGAGCGTTCACTATTGATGGCTGCCAAACAAATACTAAATAATGCAACATCGTCAAACTTCAAACTTAAGCTTTATAAGGTTGGTATTTTCTACCATAGTCATTTGTTTGAAACAACAACCGCTATATATACGCCAGGTCGGGTACTTCTGGGACTGCTCTCGTACAAAGAGAATAGCGATAGTCAAAAGAACTGGACGCTATATGCTAGTCTTAAATTTCCATACTGTTTCCATGCAACCGCGAGAAACAACTGAATTTTGACAGGACCTCAAAGAATGAGAAAAGTATTGAACAATTCGAACCAGTAATATCGGGTGCTTCGAAAATGACTGATGCTACAAAAAAGTTATTTGAAATAAATTGTGTGATTTAAAGTAATCTACATTTTTGATGTAGCACGTTTTCGCCTATCGCTTAATGTTTACTAGTTTTACAGGGTTCCTACAGCATTCATTCCAAATGAAGAGGACTCCAAAAGCTATTTGCAGAAAATTCAAGATATAAATTTTATTGTCCTGTAAATATCTTTAATATATGGTATTTTAATTAAAATGGTTTGAGCATTTTTTATAAAATGAAAAGAATCGAAAAATCTTTCATGTAAAGGGTAGTTTGGGGTGTGAGGATTTATCTTAAAAGTCTTCGTGTCGCATCCTTGCTGAACTTAAATGTCAGCAACTTTAAATGACCACTATAGGTATTAAGCTTCTGTGTGAATAACTCGTATAACAAATATAAAATACGATGGTGGGTTGAGCAAGCCATTTGTATGTAGCACATCACATTTTTACTTTCTCTCCTACGTATAGTAAGCAGGGGAAGTATTGTATTCCACCCAAAAATTCGATACCGAGATTTCACCGGAAATATATGTTTGAGACCCCCTGAATTCAAAAAAGGTATTTTGAAAACATGTCCGTGTGTCTGTCAGACTATGAACAGCATAACTAAAAAACAAAAAGTCGGATAAATACCTAATTTGGTATTTAGGTTCAGTATCTTTCAAAGATGGACGCGAGTATTTTCTACAAAATTCTTGCCCTACAGACTACCCCTATTTTCGAAAATTTTGAGTTTCTCAAAGATGACTAACGATTTTGATTAAAATATCACATATTTAAGATATTTTTATGACAAATGAAATGTATATCTTGAATTTTCTGGGAATGTCACCAAAAGTCCTCTTCATTCTGAACGACTTTCCCATAACTGATAAACCGTAAGAGGTAGACAAAATTTTACTACACAAAAATTTAGATCTCATTAAAACATTTTTTTTAGCAAACCACTTCCGATATGCTCCTTGTTATTTGCTTGAACTTTCCAATACTTACACATTTTCTCAAATGGGAATTCGTTATTCGTTTTTCTATGTCCTGGACATGCAAAGAGAATGGAATACTCCACATAGCAACCAGCTCTTAAAATATTTGACTATCGCTTAAAGCCTACCAATTCCCCTTGCATCTACAAGAAAATTAGTAGTATAATAGTTTCTGCAAGTGTTTATCTCGATTAACATGAAGTAGATGGAGAATAAACGTTTGTAAAAATACTTTGTACAAGAATAGAGAAAGTCATGTGAGTGCAACACATCAGATTTTTTAATTATGCTGATCTCTCTCTCTCTCTCTCATACACACACATACACACACACATACACACACACTCATAGGTCGCGCAAGTAATTTCTTTAAAATTTTTCTTTGGACTTCAAGATACCTCAAAACCAATGAAATCCGGAAGTCAATTGTTTGGATGGAATGCAATATTTTCTCTAAAAACGGCAGAAAAATTTAAAATGATATATATCTTCCCTTTATCGTGAAATAAACCTCTACCACGTGTATAGTATATAGAGAAGGCATTGTATTACACCGAAAAATTCGATACCGATGTAAAAAGGTATTTTTTAAGAAAAGGTGTGTCTGTTGTCTGTGAAGACTATAACTCAAAAACGAAAAGTTGGATACATACCAAACTTAGCATTTAAGTTTAGTTTCTTCCAAGGTTGCCAGAAAAAGATTTTCAAGATAATCTCCCACCCCAAATAACTTTAAATGGCACATTTTTAGAATTTTTTTATTATCGCAAAAATAACTAACGATGACAAGATATAAAATGTATATCTTGAATTTTCTGAGAATAGCCTGTGAAGTCCTCTTCATTCGCAAAGGATTTTATACAATCTTTTATAACTGGTAAACGTTAAGTGATGGATGAAAACGTAATACACAACAAATATGGATCTCTGTAAAACACACATTTTATTTCATATAATTTTGTTTGCGACATAAGGTATTTCCGAGATATCCGATATTAATAGTTTGAATTGTCCATTACTTGGTCATTCTCGTCCTTTCAAATTTCAGTTGTTTCTCGCGATTGTATGGAAACAGTATGGAATTTTAAGACCAGCATATAGTGTCCAGTTCTTAAACATTTGACTATCGCTGTTCTCTTTGTATCTATAACGAAATGTGTAATGTAGCTATTTCTGAAAACGTTTATTTCGATTAAAATGAAGTAGATAGAAGGTAGAGAATGTCATATGAATGTAACAGCTTTTTTGAGATGGTCTGTAGTAAAGAATATCGATCTTCGCGAACGTGCGAGGTGTTAATCTATGCACACGTCATCAAGGACAGAATGAACATCGACGACACTGACGAGGCAATCGCTTATTTACGTATAGCAAACCGTGCAGACTTAGGAGGGATTTCCCAGATCTTCCACTATCACCTCCCCTTCAGTTGCAGGAAATCTACATCATCATGAAGTATATAACCAGTAGTGCGCGATGAAAAAGGTACATTCTACGATCAGACACCAACACAATGAAGTGCTGCGTTATCATCCTCGCTCTCTGTAAGTATTATCTATATCAGTTGATAAAATTGAGTGCCAAAGATAACCTTTAATCTAAAAAAAATTATCCAAGCAATAAGAATATACATATAATCGCACATATTACTTGTCGAAAATTAAGAATATGAAAAAATACAATAGTTATTTTGTGAGCTAATAGAACCTCCAGCAGAGGCTGATCCAGAATTCCCATAGGGAGAGTCTAAATATATTTTAAAAAATATTTTACCAGTGATCAAAGTCCATTCACTAATAGAAACATTTCCTTTGGATGCAACAATTTATTTAAATTTCTTTAGTTTGACATCTATTTTATAATTTTAAATGGCATTTTAAATGCAGTTTTTAAAAATTGAATGCATGTGCCATTTTGTACTCTGATTTCTGCACCACCTCACAGAAAAAATCACAACTCCTATACTCTTTGGAGTAACAAGGTATATTTTAGCTTATGTTTTAGGGGAAGGTCTTTTCTACAAATTGGTACTACGTTTAAGTATGATAGCCTCCATATGTCCAAGAAATGCGATTTGTTGTTTGCTTGTAAATATAAATGTGTTTTTTTTCTCCAATTTTACTTGAACATTTTGTTTTCTGACATAATTGTTCCGTTTTCAGGAACTATTGGAGATAGTAAAATGAAATTTCGATATGTTAAAACAACACCTTTCTATTGCTGATCTACTTTGGGGTTAATAATTTGGTTAGTTATGTTTAAAAAAATTAATTGCTGATATTTTTTTAAAAAAATGTGTAATTAAGAAAATAATCGTATTTTTTTTAATAAAATGTATCACTTTTTACAAGTAGATCAGTGAATTTAGAAGACATATACATTCTATAAAAATTCAATCTGAGATAATGGGTCATGAATTTAGGAGATTTAACAGTCGGGATAGGACTTTTAATCTCACCTTTAATAAAATGCCTTTTAAACGTAATATTTAAGTATTTTGATTACTGAGTTTTACTGTAAGTTATTCGTCCTCTTATTCAGAAGTTACTTAATAGTAAATGTAAAGCATATTGGATTCGGTCCAACACACACATTGACTTTAGTATACTGGGTGCGGAAAAACAATGTACAGAAAGTTATAGAGTTGAAAGGAAGGACCAAAATAAGCATTTTGAGGTTAGGAACTAGAAGTTTTTTTTACTGCGCTACATGCATCAACATTAAATCAGTCTCCAATTGTGAAACCTGTTTGTGGCGTGCCTGATGTAAACAAAACACACTCCTGTACAGTACTAGCCACTGTCGCTACGTGTGTACGGTAATGCCGCGTTGTTCAGTACAGGTTAGTTTCTCATTGTGTACCAGTATTCATAGTTGGGACCTTGCGTACACAGTCGTATGAGTTACACTTGATTTTGATGCTTCATAAGGTCACATTAAAATTATGTTTGTGTAGCGTTCCTGTTAATATACTGCACGTGCGGCCCCATACATCTAACCTCAAAATGCGTAGTTTGGTACTACTTTTCTACTCTACAGAAACCACGCACGCCACTTTTTAAAGGTTTGGCTATTTTAACTATACATAATTTGTATATTTTAGATAAGTATTTTATTTCATATGTATAAGTGTTCAGGAATTACTTATTAAGAAGTGATAACCATGATCATGAGACACAAAAGAGGAATTATATTGACATATGGTTTGTAAGGTGAAGAAAAACTCAAAATGATGATATTTATTTGGGACCAAAATGTATAAGAAGTTATAAATTCATACAAAACAAAACAAATAATTATAAAGGCTTTTAAATCTAGATTATACAAACGGTTATCAAGACATTCACTTTATTTTGTTAACGAAGTTTTGAACGTGATGACGTGATTTTATAATGTACTTTGACGATATCTATTGTCTGTGTTGTGCTTAATGACAAGTACTTGTATTATTTACGATTTTCTTCACATTCATTTTCCGCATTTAGCTTAAAAACCCCAGAAAAAGTAGTTTTACTATCGATTTTTAGAACATTGCATTGAATGAGAGAAAGATGTAGAAGGAGGGAGTGGAGAAATGCAGGAGGAAGATATGGAGAAGAATCTCTAGAATAATGCAATAACTTGAGCAGAGCTGCAGGTTTTGTCAAACTGGTTCACAATAACTCAAGAATGGAAACGAGAACGCAAAGCATACAGATAACAAAGCAGAAAGTCGATGTTGGGCAATGGGATTTAATTTGTTTCTAACTTGAGCAATGATATTTTTTCGACTGCTTTCAATTCAGCCAACATAATACGTCAAAATTCTATAGAGTAAACATCTAAATACAGATCCATTATGATTTCCGATTCCTCTAGACGTACAAAGGTTTCATTACTTTATTAATAGCGTATATTAAATTTGTTTGTTGTTCTTTGTTCATTTCTACCGATTTTGCTGTTCTTTGTAGTTGTTACTTTTGTTTTTGAAGCAAGAGCCAGTCTTTAGTTGCATATAAAAAAATTACAGATGACTCTTTCACTAGAAGAATCAACGCTCAATCGATTTGTGGATATCAGGACGCACATATGCTAGAATTTCTTCCAGTTTCATGTTTCCAGCTTACGACTGTAAACAGCACTAGCCAAGGCCTCCTAGAATAATCTCTTTAGCGAAGAGTTTAACATGCACAACATGAATCTTAAATGCCGTGCCTAGGAAAGCTTTCCGTTGATTGTGAACGGTCCTATTAGAATACATGTATTTTAACTTTGCCATCCTCGTACTGGCTACCGTTATCAGTTGTTGTGAACCAGCCTTAATTTAGGATTTATGAGCAACTATCTGAACTTTGAGAGGAGTATTTATAACAATATGGTTTTAAAGAGACTTCTATTACAGTGGCCATTGTTGCCATGGCGCTAGCTGACGAAGACAACTCCTGTCCTTTGAGGAAGTGCACACGAATTTACAGTCCGGTTTGTGCCAGCGACGCTGATGGCACCACTCAGACTTTCAACAACCAGTGCGAGTTTGAGAACTACGCGTGCCATCATCCAACACAAAGTGAGTAATCAACAAAGTAACCGTCTTCATTAAATAAACCTAATGTGATACATTAAAATTGCTTACTCTGCTCTCTATCGTTTATTATGGCTATACAAACTATTTTTACAAAAGCTTATTTTTCTATCTAGTGCATTTTAATCCATAAATAACTGCATTACACATTTTGTTATAAATACAAAGAGAACAAATGTTTAAGAGCTGTACGCTATATGTTGTCTTAAAATTCCATACTGTTTCCATGACATCGCGAGAAACAACAGGATGTTGACAGGTCTTCAGGAGCATAGCCAAGTAATGAGCAATTCGAAATAGTGCCAACCAATATCTCAGAAATGGCTTATGCCGCAAAAAAGAACTTATTTGAAATAAATTGCCTCATAGAGAAATCTAAATTTTTTGTGTAGTACGTTTTCGTCTATTGCTTAACGTTCACCAGTTATAAAAATTATACAAAATGTCTTCCGAATGAAGAGGACTTCACAGGCTATTCCCAGAAAATTCAAAATATAGATTTTATTTTTCGTATAAATATATTTAATATACGGTACTTTAATCGAAATCGTTAGAGCCATTTTTATAAAATGAACAATTTCGAAGATTGTTCCATGTAAAGGGTAGTTTGGGGTGGGTGGATTTTCTTGAAAACCTTCGCGTCGCAACCTTGAAAGGTATTGAATCCAAATACGAAGTTTGGTATTTATCCAACTATTCCTTTTTGAGTTATGCTGTTCACAGTCACAGCCACACGCACACGCACACGCACACACACGAACATTTTTTCTAAAAATGTCTGTGTATGTGTCTGTAAACAGCATAACTCAAATTCCTCCATCCCAAACAAATCTTTACATAGAAAACTTTTCAGAATGTTTGATTTTCTCAAATATTAGTGAAACGATTTTGATTAAAATACAATATATTTAAGATATTTGAATGATAAATAAAATGTAAACCTTGAATTTTCTGGAAATAGTCTAAACGCCACTTCATACTGGGCAGCTCCAGTAGTTGAACGGGCCTTTGAGCCAGGAAATGTTAGGAACTTCCATGCGTCTCTGTGGCCTGCAGCCTCCTGTGGTTCCTTCACTTAATCCCCTTCCTCCTGGGGGGGGGGTGGTAGCCGCTGTGCGAGAGGTTTTCCCTTCCCTTGTATCCCTATATCCTATCCGCAATCCTTCAGGACATCAGAAAAGGCCTTATCCAGGCAATTCGCCATAATTAAGATTTGAACTCAGTCCTTTGGATTATTACGCAGACACGCTATTTATTACACAACAAAATTGGGCTATAAGAGCACTCAAACATCTACTTCAACCTTGAATTTGTGGCCTAATTTGCAAGAATACATAACTCGAGCAATTCAATATTGTAGCGGTTACGAAATGAAGATAAAGCATGACCTCTTAATGCTGTAAACTTGCAGATCTAAAGTCCGGAGTGTTTACTGTGGTGCAATACTGTATGCTGGCTTCCTAAAGAGATGATACTTTGGGGGGGGCAACGTAAAGAATTGCTATAGTTTCTTCACTTTTGCTATTATAATTTTTAGTTTCTGCACCACGTACATTGAATTGAATTTGTTGTACAAATTGTTCTATAAGTTGATTTACAATATATACAATGTATATTAATATATCACTCTACCCTTACATCTTATGTACAATTTGTCTGGTGCTTGTTTTCTTATTGAGCCACTCAGATTGTTTGGATTCCTGGCCTTATCGCTCACTGAGCGGCCCTTGCCTCTCTTACTTTTCTAGACCATTTTTCCTTTACCTTCCTTAAATACACTCCCATGCCCTTGATTTTCTTTTCTTCAATCCCTGTCATCATTTTTATAGCTACTATTTTCCTATCCATATTTTCCCCACAATCTTTCCCTCCAGCTCATTAACTTACATTCTGTCATATAGTGTTCTGTACTTTCTCTTCCTCCACACATTCGAATATCCCTCTTCCACTGCCTCTCATCCCTCTTAAATACATTAATCCCGTTCTCATCAATGCTGAACCTTCCCTTTCTTGTCTATTACATCAATCAACGTACCTCTCTCTTCCCCACTTCTTTATCAATTTATTAAAGCTTAATGATTTTTTTATCTTCAAGGCTTCCCCATTGTCGTTCTATGTCTTCCACTCTGTTTCTTACTACTTTCCAAAATCCGTTTATATTTCTTTCCTCCACCTTTCCATATGTTGAAGCCTCCTGAATAAAAACTAAAAAAAATAATTTTTAAAAAATCTCCATGTGCGTGTCTGTGTCTGTGAACAGCATAACTTAAAAACAAAACCTCGGATAAACATCAGCCCCGATATTTATGTTCAGTACCTTTTAAATATGCAACAGGAAGCTTTTCAAGAAAGCCACCATCCCATACTACCCTTTTCATGGAAGATTTTTCAAAATTGTTTATTTCCTAACAAGGCCCTAGCTTTTTCATTAAAATACCATATATTAATGATATTTACATCACAAATAAAATTTATATCTTGAATTTTCTGGGAATAGTCTTCTTCCGTGAGGAATTTTGTGCAACTAGTAAACGTTAAACGATAGAGGAAAACGTGCTACGCGAAATGTGGGTCTGTTTAAAACACACAATTTATTTCAAATAACTTTTTTTTAGCACAAGTCATTACGGAGATATCCGTTGTTAATGGTTCGAATCGTTCATTACTTTATCATTCTTTAATGTCCCTTCAACATTCAGTTGTTTCTCGCGATGTCATGGAAACAGTATGGAGTTTTAAGGCAGCATATAGCGTCCAGTTCTTAAACATTTGACTATCGCTATTCTCTTTGCATCTGTAACGAAATTTATAATGTAGCTGTTTTTGCAAAGTTTATTTGGATTAAAATGAAGTAGACAGAAAAATAAGCTTTAAGATTAGTTTGTATATCACTAATAGGCGGCGCCGTGGCCGAGGCGGCCCGGGTTCAATCCCAGGGACCTGCATGTGGGATTTGTGGTGGACGAAGTGGCGTCTGGGCGGGTTTTCTCCGGGTTCTCCGGTTTCCCTCGCCATCCATTTCACCAACATTTCGTTTCATTTACTTCCTTCATCACATACCAGGCATCGGGCTGATCCCCCATCCTGGATGTTCTGTCTGGGGGCCTCTGACCCCAGGCACCCCTTGTAAGTCCTGGGGGGTGTAAGTCCTACATAAGAGGAGGGTAAACAGATAATGAATGTATATCACTAATAGACGATAGAAGGTACTGAAAGTCATATGAATGTATCACATCAGATTTTTTAATACTTTCTTTTACGTCGCAAAACTTCTAGCTGCCACATGCAAAATGTTATATTAAAATATCAACTTGTAAGATACAGCACGGGGATTTGAGGGTTTTGTTAAAACATGAATAAACTTTTCAATTATTTCTTTATTTACACATATGAATTAAAGCAATCACAAAATTGCTGGTATTAAAATGTTTTAATATCATCACCTTCATTGTGACAAATTTCGTGCTCAAAAAAGCTCCTAAATTGCCACCCATCCAACATTACTCAATCTTATCTATCCATTTGGGGTGGTTTTTGCTTTACCGTCCCTAAAAACGAAGGGAGCAGCATTTATATTTTTATTTAGCAAAATAATTGAGAGAAAACAGGTGCATACGTGCTGAGAATTCTCAAAAATGCCTCAAGCCGGACGTTTTCCACCTTTTCTTCCGTTAGTGGTGGTGTTTTTGTGACACCCACCTCTATGGTACCATTAATCTTCTCCTATAGAATATGTGTGCTTTTATTTAGTTACAAATATACTTTATGCTGAAGGAGTAAGCTACAATATACAAAATAAATATAAAAAAATAAAATATGAATATACTATCCCGGCACCTTGGTTACTATACCGGGGCATACATTCAAACTCATAAACACATTTCATTCTCATAAACACATTTACATAATATAACAATAAATAAAAATAAAAGAAAGAAAGAAACATAGAAATTAATAGATTAGAGTAAAGGTGAAAGAAAAAATTAACTACAATTCTAAATTCTATATTTATCTACAGTTACTGGAAACCAGCAAACTTAACAACTGGTAACCAGCTACTATCTACTCCTATTTAGCTATATTCGCTGGAAAACAGCGAAAATGTACTGGTAGCCAGCACAAAATCTTCTACTAAACTACTAACCGTTTTAATAAGTTTATTTATATTTATATTTTATTTGAAATTTTTCTTAATTAAAAATGCTTTATAAAGTTAGTTATCTATTTGTAACATTCCATTGTTCTCATAGTAATTATTTAATTTATAGTAGTTCAATAGTTTATTTAATTCATTTATTTCTTTATTTATACATTTGTGTTTATTTGTTTATTTATTTACTTATAATATTTTATTTAATCTCAATATTAATTTTCTATTATCTCCCTTTTAACTTTATATATATAAACTTTAAATTTTATCACTATATAATAAACCTTTACCTCTTTTAACCAAGCACTAAACCTTCTTTCTTCTATCACTAAATATCTACTCACTTTACCCCACAACATTTCACTTCCCTCACATCCTCCATGTTTCCAACTCCAACCTACATAAACTCAAAGTTTCCCTCCTATTAATAACAATAACAAATTCACATCTCCATACATCTAACATCACCATAATTCCATCCACTGTCCCTCCCAAACCACAATAAACTGCTCCTCCAAAGATGGCGAAACTGCTGGCTACTCCTCCAATAATGGTAAACGTGCACCCAACACCACCGTCGTCTTCTCTCCTTTCCTCTTCTTCCTCCATCTTCGTTCTATAATCACCATATTTTTCTCCTTCCCGTCGTCTTAATTAAAATAATACACACAAATAATTTACAATGCACCTTCGGTATTTGAAAAACAACAATGAGAACAATTATGCGAAAGTGTACTCGGTCAAATTAAAAGAGACCGGCCTCTTGAGCAGTTAAATTTTTCAAAGTCCCTTCGAGTGAGTGCGTGGTTCACAACCGTCAACTTCTGTGCGCCGCTTTGGGTAAATCTATAATACAAGCCACAAGGCACAGATTTGTGCTATCTCCACACCGTGCTTGGTGTGGAGTAATGTTTAGGTTTGCTTAACTTCTACACATGCAGCTCGAGTTTCATTATCCGCAGTGGCTTTACATCTTTTATTTTTACAGGTCGTTTTACTGTAATATAATTGCTTGTGTTATTTCATTTTATGTACTTACAAATATAATTACAATAATGGTGAAATTTGTGGTTACGTGTATAAAATTAAAATGACTGAAACTTCCTCCCAAACGATAAATTAATATTATGTTTGTCATCATATTATGTTCACCGGTATGATGAACTACTAAATAAACGCCACATATATAAAAATGAAGAAAACGTTTATATGTTTACTCATGTTGTGGGGTATTACTAATTTTTGTCACTACCAGACGCACTGTTATGCTGTATTGTTGCTACCAGACGTAGCATTGTTGTGGTTCTTTAGTAATATTTCAGCTTAACGGTGTTTCCTTTCGGTGAGGGCCACGCCAAAGGGAAAGACCTTTTTGAAGTTGTCTGGTATGACGTCAACCCTGTCTGGCTTCGACTAGACACGGTTGGTGGGGCTAAAATAGCGTGACTCTTGTGGATGTGTTCGTTGAAGGCAGACGAGTGTGTGGCCGGTCTATGATTTAGTGGCATCTGCCTCCATCCTTTTTCCTTTGTTCAATATGTAGAGTCGCCAGACGTGTTGTGAATAAATCTCAGATATGTAAGGGTAATGTGTGTTATGTAATTTCTCAGTATAGCATAAAACCCCCGCCTTCCCCTTCTCAACACCAAGGTCCCGGACGTTTTGCTGCCAGCGAGTTGGCCCCCCCCGCAATGTGCGTGTTGGGGTGATCTAAATTAATTCCTGGTAATCTTTTGGCCTTCACCCCAACATGTAACAATGTATTTAAAATGAAAAAGGGGAAGTTGAAAAGCTGGAGATTTGAACTTACAGCCTCAGGAACAGTAAGTCAAATGTCTACCACTGAGTTAAGAGTTCTGCAGTAAACGAGGCACTGTAATGAGCTGTAGTTATACTCAAATTGAGAACCATAAATCAATAAAGCGTGTTTTGGTTACAGATATTCAGTGTTGAAACATTCTGAAACATCGTCTGTTTGAAGTCTCGTATATGAATTATTTTCTCGGAAGACTTTTGTGATTATAGTTGTGTTCCCCATTATAACTACAACAAGAATATACGCAGGCTTATGAACAAAGCCTGGCTGTCCCGAGCGCTCATGGAAGTAGCCGATTCGAGCTTGCGTCTCTCAGGCACCGGTCAGTTTTAAATTACCGAGTGTACAGTTTAAAACAAATAAACAAAAACTTTATGGTGAATGTTTTTTCATTTGAGAGCCAAAATAATGGCATTAGTTGCACTATATTTAGTGCCATTTCATAGTCACCACAAGTTTTTTTACATGGGAATCGCAATTCCTGTTAACAGATTTTGATTTTACGCATAAAAGCAAACAACGTTTGCATGAAACAATTTTTACATCAACCATTATTTTATAAAATATTTAAGAAGTCTAAAAAAATTATTAACGTTAATATGTACATCGAGAGACTAACTTAGATTTCATTTGTTTGAATTTAACAAAACACAAACGCAGTTTAAATGCAGACATGAGGATTATTTTCAATTATCAGTTGTTTATCAAGTCATAGCTACCGATACAACCATAAATGTTCAAGAGGGCTATACAAATGAAGCAATTTAAAAGAAAGGCCGGCCTCGTAGTTCAGTCGGTTACAATTTTTCTTTAGCCAAGATCTTTCCCTATCCTCGCCAAAGTCTGGAAGTATGAACAAGAGTGTGAATGTATGTGTGTGTTCTAACGTATAAAACCTAAAGAAAAACACAAATCCAATGACAACTGTATACAAATTAACACCATAGGTAAAAGGCCGCAGTTAAAGACGGAGTATAAATGTAACAAATAAAAACAAATTTTAACAAAGTTGTAATTGCATGACCTTCCTTACTTTTTCAGATCTAAAGATCGTCTCTCAAGGAGGCTGCCCTAAGGCTTAAGAAGATATAAGGAGAAATTTTCAACCTGTTCCTAAGAAGACAAAATGAAGTATTACTGGATAACTCAAACATATCTTGTATTAGGATTGATACAGCAATTGATTTCAAGTAAAACATTGTAAAAATTGTACATTTTAATAAAGTGTTCTATATATTTTGTTAAATTATTCTCTTTCTTTAATGTTTATTCACGCTTGAAGTTTACCTTTATTAGAATCACCCGATGCTCTCTCAAGATTATTGGAAGTTCCAATGAAATATTTTTATGAGTATTTAAAAATATTAAATATCCAAGTTACATAACTTTCCTACCTGTTATAATTTATTACTTTGCCTAACACTTTTATCCATAATAGATAAAGGAAGTTTTGTATTGCAACTACAAGTTCGATATCGAGATTTTATCGGGAGTACGCGCTTTGAGATTATCTGAATCCAAAACATCAAGCATTTTTTAGGAAAAAAACTATCTAATGTGATACATTCGCATGATGTCTTCTACCCTCTATCGATTATTAGTGGGTATACAAACTATTGTTACTAATGCTTATTTTTATATCTACTACATTTTAATCCAAATAAGCTTTTATAGAAATAGCTAAATTATATATTTCGTTATAAATACAAAGAGAGCAGCGATAGTCAAATGTTTAACAACTGGACGCTATATGCTGGCCTTAAAATTCCATGCTGTTTCCATGACAACGCGAGAAACAATTGAATGATGAAAAGACTTCAAGAGAATGGCCAAGTATTGAAAAATTCGAATCATTAATAACGGATATCTCAAAAATGGTTTATGCCACAAAAATGACTTATTTGAAGTAAATTGTGTATTTTTAAGAGATTTAAATTTTTTGTGTAGTACGTTTTCGTCTAGCTCTTAACATTTACTCGTTACATAAGATTATACAAAATTCCTTCCGAACGAAGAGGAGTTAACAAAATATTCTCAGAAAATTATGATATACATTTTATTTGTGACGTAAATGTCTTTAATATAGGCTACTTTAATCAAAATCGTGAGAGCCATTTTTTAGAAAATAAACATTTTTGAAAAATGTTCCATATAAAGGATAGTTGGGGGTGGGGATTTTCTTGAAAATCTTAGTATCGCATCCTTGAAAGATACTGAACTTAACTACTTCGTTTATTAATTATGCTGTTCACAGGCACACAGAAAGACTCACACACACGAAATTTTTTCTAAATATCTGATGTGTTACATTCACATGAGTTTCTCTGGCCTCTATCGCTTATTAGTGGGTATGAAAACCATTCTTACTAAAGCGTATTTTCTATCTACTTCATTTTAATCCAGAAACAGCTACATTATACATTTCGTAATAGATACAAAGAAAATAGATAGTCAAATGTTTAAGAGCTGGACGCTATATGCTGGCCTTAAAATTCCACACTGTTTCCATGCAATCGCGAGAAACAACTTAATGTTGGAAGGACGTTAAGAGAGACCAATTAATGAAAAATTCTAAACATGAATAATGGATATCCCAGAAATATTTGATACCACAAAGAAGTTATTTGAAGTAAATTGTGTCTTTTAAAGGGATCTACATTTCTTGTGTGATATGTTTTTGTCTATCACTTAACGTTTACTATTTATACAAGATTATACAAAATTCCTTCCGAATAAACAGGACTTCAAAGGCTATTCCCAGAAAATTCAAGATATACATTTTGTTTTCCATGAAAATATAATTATTGCAGAGTGTTTTAATCAAAACCGTCAGAGCCATTTTTTAGAAAATAAAACATTTCGAAAAATGTTCCATGTAAGGCATAGTTTGGGTTCGGGGGATTTTGTTGCAAATCTACGTGTAGCACCGTTTTAGATTCAATATCTTCTATACTAAGTTTTGTATTTATCAGACTTTTCGTTTTTGAGTTAGGCTGTTCACAGACACATATACAAACCCACATGTTTCCAAAAATGCTTTATTTGGATTAAGAGCGCCTCAGCACGTGCATTTCCGGTGAAGTGTTCGTAACGAATGTTTGGGTGGAATACAATACTGCCCCTTCTTACCATACGTAGCAGAGAAGTGAAAAGAAACTTGAAATGGGTTGACATCTGAGAACTCAATTTATCATGTCTTCGAAGTACACATTTAAAAGGATAACATAATTTTAAAGTAAGCACTTAAGCTTATATGATTGTGAAAATAATGTTTTTTTAAGTTATATATATACAACTTTTTCTAAGTATTATCATTTAGTCTTATATCATCCTAGAAAATGTTACTTTTACAAAAGCCTATTACTTTCTCTACTACGATGTAGGTTTCACCGGAAACATGTTTTCAGGCCTCTTGAACCCCTAAAAATAATTTTCAGAAAACGTTCCATGTGCGTGTGTGTGTGTCTCTGTCTGTGTTTGTGTGTGCGTGTAAACACCACAACGAAAATCCGGGTAAAACTTTGATTTTCTAAAAATTTCCTCTAAGGTTTTTGATTAAAATACCTTATGTTCAAGATACTTTTATGTCAAATAAAATGTATTTCTTAATTGTTCTGGAAATAGCATTTGAAGTCCTCTTATTTCAGAATGACTTTTGCATAATTGGTAAACCTTAAGACAAACAAAAGTTTACTTTCAAAATATGTAGATTTGATTAAGGCTACCAAATTATATCAAATATTTTTTTGGTGGAAGTAAACAATTCGAGACACTCCTTTTTATTCTGCATTTTAAAATACCTATACCTATTTTTCTAAAGTTAAAAATCGTTATTCGTTGCCCCCCTCTTGGGCATGCATTTGGCTGGAATATGTATATCCTATACCTACTGTTGGTAGCTGGTAGAGAAAAATATAAAACCGTAAACTGCAGTTAAAGATTACGATCTGAAATCTCAGAGCATTTAAAAGCATGAACTGTGTCTTAAAGCGGGTGTTTTTATATACTTCCCAACTTCCCTCGTCCAGCAAAACCAAATAATTTTGCGATGATAAGAAATACCGAATAGGTAAAACGCTTAGTGCGGTAAGTGTACAAAAATTGATTGCATGTAAAACAAAGGAGGAATTCCGTTTTATAAGACCTGGTAGTACTGGTCCTTTCCGTCACACCTCTGAAATTCTTACTGATATCAGAATAAACACTATTAAAACAAACACCACTACTCCATAGGCTATACACAGCTTCCTATTCTATATGTTTTAGATACAAAGGTCTAAAAGAAGAACTTCTAATGCAGTGCACACGAGCTAAAAGCTTCAGATTATTGCACTAGTGAATAATCTTCATTGTGACCAACTTTGGTTGCACATGTTTAATAACTCGACTTGGTTTGATTAGGTTTTACTTTTCATTATGTCTTTTTACGTGGTTAATTTCTCATGGCGCTCGCATTATCTGTTCACAATTTAGGCAGTATTTTTAACAGTTAAATGATTTTAGAAAAATTATGTAATAAAAAATATAACAACAGCCCGCCTTAAAGCAATATGGACATGTAACAATATATAAAAAGTGTATATTACAATCATTGTATATGTTTATATTATTGTATACATGTAATAATGTTATCTGAATGCATTACGTAATTTAATAATGTAGGAGCTGTGAGAATAATAGGTTAAAAGTTGCTAACAATGAGGTAACCTTGAGGCAATAATGAGTAAGAAAGTGTAATAATGCTACTAGTCATTCTTGGAGCAACAATAATGTAATTTTTGTGACAGTTTATAAAATAGCCAATCAACAACCAGAAAAAACTTAAGTTAGACAAAAGTATTCTATTGGATTAGGAATAGCCAATCAGAGACTTGAAATACAGAAATTTACAAGTGTAGGAGGTTGAAATCAGTTCAGTTGCCTGCAAACAGTGTTCCAAACCAGACGCAAAAAGTGTCCTCGAGAGATTTAATACGTATTCAGTGTGAGATGAAAATAGTTTACGTGTTACAAAAGTGCAATTAATTAATAAAAGAATCTTACAGCTCTCTATATCAGTGAAGTGTTATTTAAATCGTGTCAAGCATTAATAAAAGAAGTGAAGTAAAATTATAATCTGTGTAAGCCTACATTCTTCAGTCGCACCACAACCATGCAAAGAGAAACATGTCTCTAACAATAATACTGACGCAGCCGAGGCAAACATAAATATATAATATTTAAAGAAACAGTAAGAATACAAAGTTAATATTTTTAAACATTTGGGGCAAAGGCCACCGGAAAGTACACTCGGGGCGAAGGCTACCGGAAACTTTTTACCACACGTGCGGTTGCAACTAATTCAAGTTAGGCTCCCCAACAGTCGAAACAACACATCAACTTCACAATACAAATCGTCATACTTCAATTTATCGTAATTCGTTGTGGAGTTAACATATACCTTATATTGGCAGTCGTCTGCTTTCTTTGATATAAAACATTCTTTTATCTGTGATAACCTACAAAGAGATTCAATGGCGGAAATTATGAATTCAGAAGAAACTGAAACAGAAGTGAAATTACAGAACCAGCAGAAAGAGTAACACTAGAAGTACTTACCCCCAAAAAATCCAGAAAACAATATGATATAGCATTTAAGCGTTTCATTGCCTGGTGTAAGGCAAATCATGGTGACAATAATTTCACTGAAAATGACTGCTAGCGAATCAACAAAGCATCAGAACATCTGACAACTCGTCTTTTACTTTCTCTAATACGCATAGCATGTAGAGGAAGTTTAGCATTCCACCCAAAACTTCCATATCGAGCTTACACCGGAAATACATGTTTGGAGGTGCCCTGAATCAAAATAAATTATTTTTGGAAACACGTCCGTGTGTGTGGTTTGTCTGCCTGTCTGTCTGTCAGTCAGGTTCAGTAACTTTCAAACATGCGATACGACGATTGTCAAGAAAATTCCCCACCCCAGACTATTCTTAAATGGAACATTTCTCGAAAATTTTGATATTCTCAAAAATGGCTCTAACGATTTTGATTAAAATATCAAAATATGTTCAAAACATGTTCATGGCAAATGAAATCTATACTTTGAATTTTCTGGGAATTTTCATTTCGAATGACTTTTGCATAACTGATAAGATAGACAAAATTTTACGACACAAACAATGTAGATCTCCTTAAACACAGAATTTATGCCATGTACTTTATTTGTCGAGTAAACCCTTTCTGAAATATTCCTTGTTATTTGTTTGAATTTTCCAATATTTATATTTTTTTCTCAAATGGGAATTCGTTATTCCTTTTTTATGTCCTGGACATGCAAAGAGAATGGAATGCTCCACATAGCAACCAGCTCTTAAAACGTTTGACTATCGCTTAAATATAGTTTCTGCAAATGTTTATCTCGATTAAGATGAAGTAGATGAAGAATAAGCGTTTGCAAAAATAGTTTGTACAAGAGAAGAAAAAGTCATGTGAGTGCAAGACATAAGATTTTTGACGTAATTTCTCTTGTTTCTTTAACCTTGTCTTAACTGATTTCTCTTAGTTTCTGGAATCAATATAATATTTTTAATGTTACAAATTCAAGCGCTGTTCCAAAAATAGTATGCCACATGTGTTAAAAGTGGTTTTAGCCTTGTATCCAAATCTATTACGAAGAGTCATAGAATGCGAATAAGATAAACAATTTACGTGAGATAGTTGACTTTATAATTCACATGTCCATTACTGAATGTTCGCGCGCATTATTGCTGGTTACAAGAGCTCATTAGCTGTGCAATCAAATTTTAAATCTGCACGCTATGACTTTTTTCAGTCCAGTGAAGAAGGACAATGGTCATGATGAACGATAGACACACACATAAGCTCTGTCCATCATAACACCAATTAGCGTGGTAACATTCAGTCTGTAATCTTAAGTTATAATATAATGTAATCGAATTAAATTTTTAACCAAATTTGTCAGTGGTGAAAATTTGTAACACTTTGAATCTGCCTACAAAACCATAGACTCCATTTGCCGAAAAGGCTTGCGAAATGCAACATTACTAAATTATCCCGGAAAGGCGAAATAACCAAACCACGGTAACACATCCGGTATACATAATGCAACGGATATTCCGGTTTCGGCTAACTGCTAATTATACAGTTTGCTATCTCGAGGCGAAGATATAACACATTTCTTTCAGCATCATGAAGACCTTTCTCGTCCTTCTACTCGGTAAGTAAGACATAAAAATCCTATGGTTGTACTCATATGTTTTTCTCTACTCACTATGCTACAAAATATTCTTCCAAAAGCTTATTCTTCTAACCACTTCTTGTTAATCGTATTTCCCTAACAGTATAAGAAGGATATGTAGGCAAAAGCGATAGTCAGGCTTTTAAAAAGCAGAAAGCTATGTGATAGCTTTGAAATTCTATGCTCTCTGTATGACTTGATGTGTTACATTCACATGACTTTCTCTACCCTCTATCGCTTATTATTGGGTATACAAATTATTCTTACGACAGTTTATTTTCCTATATACTACATTTTAATCGAAATAAACCTTTGCAGAAATAGCTACATTGCACATTTCGTTATACACTGTAGAAGAATGTGCAAGCAATACGTGATTAGGTTTGCAGAGAGATGGGGTACACGTACGCCGAGCAGAGCCCTCTCGTGTCGGTCCAATAACGCCAGTGTTGCGCCCAGTGTAGTCAATGCAGAGCTGTCAAACAAGGTAGAAACAATAAAGTGAGTGCCAGTATACCTCGTCGACGTCAAAGGGAGCCATATCGGCATGTGAGCGAGTTCGAACGGAGCAGAATGATCGGTCTCCGGGAAGCGGGCTTGTCGTACCGTGACATTTCGGCTCGTACACGGCACGCTGCTACAACAGTGATGCGTGTGTGGAAGCAGTGGATAGATGAAGGTCTACACAGCGAAGAGCGGGCACTGGACCACGGAACATGACCACAGCAAGGGATGACCGTCACTTAGTCCGCATGGCCATAACGGACCGTACAGCTTCATCCACAGTGTTGGCTCGACTCTGGAGCACTACAAAAGGTGTGAACTTGTCTGCATCAACGGTTCGTCGCCGTCTCCTGCAGGTTGGACTGGTTGCATGCATGCCATTACGTCGGCATTATTGTCCAGAATCCATAAGCTCCTCCGACAGCAATGAGCACGTGAACACTGTCACTGGTGTGCTGAGTGGCAAACTATAGTCTTTTGGACGAGTCCCACTTCAACGTGTCCTACAGTGATGGCAGCATACGTGTCCGGCGGTACAGTAGTGAGCAAAACTTGGAGGGCTGCATTGCTGAGCGGCATAGCGGACAAACACCAGATGTGATGATTTGGGACACCATTGGTTACAACGGCCGATCCTACCTCCTACGAATTGAGGGCACTTTGAACAACAACCGGTACCTAACGGTGGTTGTAGAGCCTGAGGTACCCCCTGCTTCAGGCATCTCCAAAGGCCACATTTCAACAGGACAATGCCCGACCACATATTGCGAGGAATGCACAAGTCTTCTTCGAAGAGCGACGGGTACCATTGCTTACCTGGTCTGCACGTTCGACTGACATGTCGCCCATCGAACATGTCTGGGATATGGTTGGTTAGCATCTGGTGCGTCACGGTCCTCCGGTAACCTGCGTCACGGATTTGTGGGCTCGAATACAAACTGCGTGAAGGGAAATCCCTCAGGAACATATTCAGAATCTTTTTTATTCAATGCCACGGCGTATAGCAGCTCTAATTGCAGCGCATGGAGGCCACACCAAATGCTGAATATTAGGACTTGTCATGTACCTAACCTGTGGTATTAAATTCATTGAATTCATGCGTCTCCTTCTTGGCGTTGCAATTTTCACAAACGGCAGTGTAGATACATAGGGAGCAGCGATAATCAAATATTTAAGAACTGGACGATATATGCTAGCCTTAAGTTCCAACCCTTTCCATTATATCATGAGAAACAACTGAAAATCGACAGACTTTAAAAGAATGGCTAAGTAGTGAACAATTCGAACCATTAATAACGAATATCTCAGAAACGACTGATGCCACAAAACATTTATTTGAAATACATTGTGTATTTCATAGAGATTTCAGTCATGTAACTTTCTTTAAAGTATGGTATTTTAATCAAAATCGTTAAGGATATTTTTGGAAAATGAATTTCAAAAAGTGTTCCATTTAAAGGGTAGTTTGGGTTGGGGGATTTCCTGGAAAATATTCGTGTCGCATCTTTAAAAGATACTGGATTTAAATACTAAGTTTGGTATTTATCCGACTTTGCGTTTTTTGAATTATAATGTTCACAGACACGCGCGCGCACGCGGAACTTTTCTACTTAAGCTTCTTTTTGGAGTCAGGGGCCTCAAAACATGTATTTCTGGTAAATCCCGGTAAGAATTTTTAGCAGAATGTAATACGTTCTCTACCTACTGCGCGCATGGTAGAGAAAGTAAAACTGAATAGCGACATACCACTTGAAAGTGTACAAGTATTTGAAAATACAAAACCAATAAAAATGAATATCCCAGAAATGGTTAACGCCAAAATACGCAAATTGACAAAAATTGTGTTCTTTAATGAGATCAAAAAATTCTTGTATAGTAAGATTTTGTCTATTGGTTACGCTTTACCAAAATGAAGAGGAATTCAAAGGCCATTCCCAGAAAATTCAAGATAAAGGACAAGTTTTATTTGTCATACAAATATCTTAAAGACATTGTATTTTAATCATGATCGTTGGAGCAATTCTTGAGAAAATCAAAACTAACGAAAACTCTTCTATGTAAAGGATAATTTTGGGGTGGGGATTTTGGGGTGGGGGATTTTGTTGAAAATATTCGTGTGATATCCTTTGAAGATGTTGAACTATTACGTTTTGTACTAAATCGTCTTTACGCTTTTGTGTTGTGCTGTTCACGCACAACTTTTTCTATTTTTTTATTATTATTTAGGGAGAGACACAACTTCATTCCAGTGAAATTTCGATATCGAATTTTTGGGTGAAATGCAATGCTTTTTCTACTTTCTACAGGTGAGAAGAAAGGTAAACATAAAAACAAAATTATTGTAAAAGTATTTATATATTTCTTTTTCAATAAATTCAGTATTAGGTCATAGGGATAGGACCTCAATACTCTCAATACTGGGTGGTATCTAAGTATGCCTGATACTTTGAGATAAGCCTTCGAAACTTTTAAAATTTTAAGTTTTATTGAAAGTTGCTGCCTTTAACTTTAAGCTAGAAAAGGAAAGAAAAGAGTTGAGACTTCATATTATTGCTTCACACGTGTCCCATGGACTATAGTTCTTGATAGACCTTGAGTGCGTTTACTGTGGGTGAATGAAGGCATTCCATGAACACTTGTGCCACATGTAAAACAATGGGGAAAGGAGTACCTAAACATGGGACTGGACCTCTGACTGTTCA
This sequence comes from Deroplatys truncata, assembly GCA_030765065.1. Classification (NCBI taxonomy): domain Eukaryota; kingdom Metazoa; phylum Arthropoda; class Insecta; order Mantodea; family Mantidae; genus Deroplatys; species Deroplatys truncata. The sequence continues at coordinate 167,330,247 of CM060988.1, read as the reverse complement.
GAGTCCAGTTGATTCCGGCAACCCGGGAGAACAAGCTCGCGGATTTTTTCCATTAGGGCAGTACCTATTTTAAGACCCGCTCCCCCTGCCTGGTCGGGGGTGAGTCAGGAACACGTCCTTCCCTCATCCCTTCCAAACAGGGACGGAAGTGGATACGCCACTTACGCGCGTCAGGCCAATAGGGGAAAACCCTACTGGGGGAGACTACCGAACAACCTCAGTGGGGGCGACAGTACCTAGCTACTCCCTCATGGCTGGTGCCGGAGAACATCGGGGAGTCTCTCAACCCTGCCTGGGCGGATAAACCAGCCAAGCGTACCCAATCACCCATGGGTATCTGGAACCACTGCCCCGCCGAGTACAACCCTATCCGAAGAACTCCCTTACGGGAGGGGCTCAAATGTTCGGCCCAGGTTCTTCTAGTAACATTAGAAGTACCACGAGTGCTAAGGGTCCGCAGCGCCCGCACCAGGGCAGCTGAAGGGGTCGGAACCCCCCTTACGGGGGGAAAGGAGTATAGGTACTCATGTAACATGCAGCGTTAACTGAGTTGTGAATGAAGCTGATTTAGCTGACGCACTAAATCACGTTTCTGCAATAGCCTGGCTTGGTGACTCACTCTCATCCATTAGATTTCCCTACTCCGGCGACCAAAATCTGTAAATCCAGCAGAAACAGAACTTAAGACGAAAAATAATACAGCGCATGCAATTATTTGTTCTTTCCTCCCATCTGTTAGTTTATGTTTACGGAAGTCAAACTCGGGTCACGGGCGTAGCTGACAGGTATACTGTACTAATTTCCATAATATAGGTAGAGCATTCATTAAAATAATGTTTTCAGCACAAAATAATTTCATAAAAAGGGAAGTAATGAAATTATTCTTATTATTCTTCTTCTTATTATTATTATTATTAGCTTTGTCTTACAGTAGAGGATATATAAACTGTGGCATTATCAAGATAAAAATATCGCTACCAATTGGAGAAAGACAAACAAGAGCAACTTTGTAATTTGAATACAGTACAAAATTGGTAACACGCGTTTACACGCAGAAAACTACAGGATGATTTATGAAGAACTGACTCATTTATTTCTTTAATTGATTCAAAACGAGTTATGCTAGCGACAACTTATTATACCTGAAATGCAGAGGAATTTTGGGAGATTATTTACCTCTATAGCAAATGTTGGAGATATCCCCCATCCTGCATAAGGCACAACTCAACACGTCGTTCCATGTTACTGGCCACTCGTTGGAGGACTCTGTTGTCAATAGCTTTAATCTCCGGTGTAATGTTATGCTTCAGATCGTCCAATCCTGTATTTTAAGTAACCCCATAGAAAGAATTCCGGCGATGTCAAATCCGGAGATCTCGGTGGGCACAGCTTCTTGGAAATTATCCTGTCGTCAAAGAAACTTGCAATTAGTGCCATGGATTCACTTGATGTGTGGCATGTAGCGCCGTCCTGCTGAAAATAGCCTTGACTCAGCTCTATATCGTCTAGTTGCTCAGCAAACTCCATGAAAATCCCTCGGTACTCTGCTGTGTTCACATTGTTTTAAAAAAATTGGTCCCACTATTCTCTGTGCGGGTATCGCGCACCAAACTACGATTTTAACCGGCTGCATAGGTGCTTCATGAATAACATATGGATTTTCGCTGGCCCAATAGTGTGAGTTATTCGAGTTCATATAGCCGGATAAATGGAACCATGCTTCATGTGTGAACCATGTGATGGACAATATGGCAGGATTTTGCACAATGAACGCCTGAAACCAACGACAATAATTCAGTCGTCTCTCCTTATCGGTTCCTGTAACTGATGGATAACCGTAATCCTATACGGCTTTAGGCCTGTACTTTTCACAGCTCTCTGACACATTGAGTAGCTGTACCCTGTCTTCTGTGACAAACGTCTTAATGATTTTTTGGGTGACTGATCCAGTCGTGCTCTTACGTCAACAACAATCGTGGCAAGCCTAGATGAAAGACTTTTGCCTTTTTCACTCACCGGAGATCCAGTTGTTTCCAATTTGTTTACCAGTCCCAGTATTGTGTTTCTTTGGGGAGGATTCCGAACACCAAATTCTCTCTGGTATGCCCTTTGAGTAGCTGTAATTGAATTCGTAATCCACTATTGCTTTACAAGAAGAGTCGTCCATTAGTGTGTACTCCATTTTCACGTTGACTAGAACAAAATCTCAAAAACAGTTGCCGAATATAAGACTAACAATTACGAATAAAACATGAACATCTGCGCATCTAGTGACAGGCAATCGAAATTCCTGAACATTCTGCTTAATTTGGAGCATTGGGTGAATTTCGAAAAGAATAATTAAAGAAAAAATGTGTCAGTTCTTCATAAATCATCCTGTACTAATAAGAACATAATTCAGTGAGTAAGCTATCGCCTTTACAGCTTTTTATAAAGTGAGTAGTATATCGAGTAACGCGTTCAAAGATCAGTATTGGTATCGAGTATTGAAAAAATAGTGGTATCGTCCCATTACTAGTTATGAAAATATCCAAAACAAAAGCTATTGTTTCCCCTATTTCTATATTGTTAGCTGTGATCACAGTCCACAGATGGACTTCTCCTTTTTACCTATATGAACTAAGGGAAGTAGTGCCTTCCACCCAAAAATTCGATATCCAGATTTCACCGGAGACACACAACCTCGTTTATCCGAACTAGGTGGGACCGGAGGTAATCCAGATCAATGAAAATCCGGATAATTCAGATAAAAAATATTAAATACCGAAAGAGATGGCTCCGCAGTAACGTGCTTCAAATCCCGCTAGGACCGTCCTCCTTGACTTAGGGTTTATCCAGGTTCTCATTATTCAGGGTTATTCAAAAAGAAGGAACAGACTTTAAATATTTATTTCTAATGAACGACAGCAGATAGCGATACATACGACACATCGTTGAATACAGGAAAGTTCAAAGTTTTAAGCCCCACCTATTAGTTCCATTCAGTGCCTACAGCGGCGCTGTGTTTGTTTACCTGAAAATGGCGACGCCACAGGAAAAGTCGTTTTGTGTGCTGCATTATGCAAAGACTGAATCCATAGTTTCATTGCAGCGTGCATTTTGTTATTAGTTTAACAACGAGCCGCCTCGTCATAAAAAATTTACAATTGATACAATAAATTCGTAGAAGATGGTTGCATATGCAAACGGAAAACCCCTGGTCGTCCTCGCATAACAAATTGTACTCATTTTGAACACATAAAATAAAGCTTTGAAATTTTCTCTATTCAGTGATATATCACATGTATCGCCAACTATTATCGTTCATTAGAAATAAATATTTAGATTGTTCCTTCTTTTTTAAATAACCCTGTATTTAAATGCCAGGGAGGTGCCGTAAAGATAGGCCTGTAACGTTTCCTTCCAAAAATTCGCTTCCCAAATATAATTTCATTTCATCAGTATCCTCGCCTGTAGTGTCGTATGTAGTAATAACAGGCATTAAACACCACTAAAGAAACACACCTAATGTGTTACATCCACATGACATTCTTTGCCCTCTATCGTTTATTGGTGCGTATACAAATTATTCCTACTAAAGTTTATTTTGATCGAGATAAACCTTTCCGGAAATAGCTGCATTTCACATTTTGTTATAGATATAAAATAACAATAGTCAAATTTTAACAACTGATGCTGTATGCTGGCCTTAAAATACCATACTCTTTCTATAACATCACGAGAAACAACTGAAAAGCACAGGACTTTAAAGCAATGTCTAAATATTGAACAGCTCGAACCATTAATAACGAATATCTCATAAATGGCGTACGCCATAAAACACATATTTGAAATAAATTGTGTGTTTTAAAGAGATCTACATTTCTTGGTACGTTTTCATCTATCGCTTAACGTTTACCAGTTATACAAGATTATACAAAATTCCTTACGAATGAAGAGGACTTCACAGGTTATTCCCAGAGAGTAATTGAAGTTATACGTTTTATTTGTCATGTGAATATCTTTAATATATGATATTTTAATCAAAATTATTACAATATTTTTAGAAAATCAAAAATGTTCCATGTAAAGGGTAGTTAGGGGTGGGAAGTTTCTTGAAAATCTTCGTGTCGCATCCTTAGATGCTGAATTTAAATACCAAGTTCAGTACTTATCCACCTTTAATTTTTAAATTATGCTATTCACAGATACACAGCCGAACTATTTCTAAAATGCTTTTTTTGTTATTTACGGGACCTTATAACGTGTATTTCCGATAAAATCTCGGAATCGAATTTTTGGGTGGAATGCAACACCTTCTCTAGCTAATAGGTACTTAGAGAAAGCAAAAATGTTTTCCTGGATGATTCAGAGGATCTGAAAGCATTTATTTTCGACTTCGAATTTTTGATCGGAATCCAATACCTCCCCTACTTACTATACGTGGTAGAGAAAGCAAAAACAAAGTCAGTTAAATACTAAACTTGGCATTTAAGTCCATGTCTTTCAAGGATGCGTCACGAAGATTTTCATGAAGACCCCCAACGAAACTAAATTTTAAGCGATTTTTGATTAAAATACCACAGGTTTAAGATATCTATTTACATGACAAATAAAATGTATATCTTGAATTTTCTGGGTTTAGCCTCTGAAGTCGTCTTCGTTCGGAATGACTTTTGTAATTAGTAAACACACATAATTAATATCAAATAACATTTGTTGGGGTGTTAACCATATCTGAGATATTCTTTGTTATTGGTTTGAATTTTCAGATACTTATACTTTTCTCATGTTTAAATCTCTATCGTTTTTCAACCTTTTTACTCTACATACATAGTAAGTAAGTAGAGATTTCACCAGAAAGACATGTTTTGAAACCCCCTGAATAAAAAAAAAGCATTTTTAGAAAAACGTACACGTGCGCGCGGTGGGTGTGTGTGAGCGTGAACAGCTTAGCTCAAAAACTAAAAGTCGGATCAAAACCAAACTTGGGATTTATGTCCAATATCTTTCAAAGATGTGACGTGAGGATTTTCAAGTAAATCCCTTACCCCAAACTACAATTTATATGGAACATTTTTCGAAATTGTTGATTTTGTAAAAAATGGCTCTAACATTTTGATTATGCTCCCATATATTAAAGATATTTACATGACAATGAAATGTATATCTTGAGTTTTCTGGGAATAGCCTATGAAGCTCCTCATTCGGAAGCAATTTTGTATAATCTTGTGTAACTGGTAAACGTTAAGCGATGAGGAAAACGTACTACACGAAATATGTAGATCTCTTTAAAACACACAATTTAGTTAAAATAACTTATTTTATGGTAGCCTCTTCCGAGATATCCCTTATTAATACACTGCTGTTTGTAAAAATTGCAACACCAAGAAGGAAACGCATGAATTCAATGAATTTAATACCACAGATTAGGTACATGACAAGTAACAAATGATAAACTTTTAAAATCTATACATGACCTTTGAGCCCTAATATTCAGTATTTGGTGTGGCCTGCATGCGCTACAATTAGAACTGCTATACGTCGTGGCACTGAATCAAAAAGTTCTGAATAAGTTCTTGAGTGGTTTCTCTCCACGCAGTTTGTATTCCAGCCCACAAATCTGTGACACTGTTTACTGGAGGACCGTGACGCACCAGGTGCCGACCAACCATATCTCAGACATGTTCGATGGGCGACATGTCAGGCGAACGTGCAGGCCAGGTAAGCAATGGTACCTGTCGCTCTTCGAGGAAGGCTTGTAGATTTCTCGCAAAATGTGGCCGGGCATTGTCCTGTTGACATGTGGCCTGTAGTGATGCCTGAAGAAGGGGGAGTACCTCAGGCTCTACAACCACCGTTAGGTACCGGTTGCTGTTCAAAGTGCCCTCAATTGGTAGGAGCCGAGATCGGTTGTTGCAATCAATGGTACCCCAAACCATCACACCTGGTGTTTGTCCGCTATGCCGCTCAACCATGCAGCCCTCCAAGTTGCGCTCACTACTGTACCGCCGGACACGTATGTGACCATCACTGTAGGACACGTTGAAGCGGGACTCGTCCGAAAGACTACAGTTTGCCACTCAGCACCCCAGTGACGGTGTTCACATGCCCATTGCAGTCGAAGGAGCTTGTGGTTTCTGGACAATGAAGCCGACGTAATAGCATGCATGCAATAAGTCCAACCTGGAGTAGACGGCGACGAACCGTTGATGCAGACAAGTTCACGCAGTGCTCTAGCGTCGAGCCAACACTGTGGAAGAAGCTGTACGGTCCGTTATGGCCATGCGGACGAGGTGACGGTCATCCCGTGCTGTGGTCATGTTCCGTGGTCCAGTACCCGCTCTTCACTGCTTACGACCTTCATCTATCCACTGCTTCCATACACGCATCACTGTTGCAGCAGCAAGCCCTGTACGAGCCGAAATGTCACGGTATGACAAACCCGCTTCCCGGAGACCGATCATTCTGTCCCGTTTGAACTCACTCACATGCCGATATGGCTCCCTTTGACGCCAACGAGGCATACTAGTACTTTGTTTATTGTTTCCACCTTTTTGACAGCTCTGCACTGACTACACTGGGCGCAACACTGACCATGTCCGACCGACACGAGAGAACTCTGCTCGGCCTACGTGTACCCCATCTCTCTGCAAACCTAATCACTTATTGCCTGAACACTCTTCTACAGTTCCACAAACTTTGGAATTATTCGGCAAATTCTTTCTTGGTGTTGCAATTTTCACAAACGGCAGTGTAGTTTGACTTGTTGAATACTTAGCTAATCGTTTAAAGTCCTGTCAGCATTCAGTTGTTTCTCGCGATTGCATGGCAACAGAGTGGAATTTTAAGGCCTGCATACAGCGTCCAGTTCTTAAACATTTGACTATCGCTGTTCCGTTTGTATCCATAACTAAAACTGTAATAGTTATTTCTGCGAAAGTTTATTTGAATTACAATGAATTGGATATAAAAATAAGCTTTAGTAAGACTAGTTTGCATACCACTAATGAACACGGAGGATAGAAAAGTCATGTGAATGATTGTTATATACCGGGGTGAGGCCAAAATGTTTTGCAGCCAGATATTAAATTTAGTTATCCCGGCATAAACATTGGGGGACGTAGCTACAATGGCAACGAGAGGACCGGAACCTAAGCTGTACACTTTAAAGTAGCCGTGGTATATTCATAACAAAATACACATAATTTAACATTACCTGCGGTTTATTATATATTTGACATGGTGCCTCTACATCATACACAAAATATTACAGTACAGACATTGGAGGGAGATGTTCCACACTCACACGAAAACACACATGCTACATACACAACCACTCGGCCTGAAGACACACACACGACTGACCCACGCTACTGCTGACGCCACTAGACAAAGAAGCTGGTCCCTCTACTTGCTCTCATTCCGTTTCATCTCTTCACCCCTAACTAGGAGATGGGGAGAGATGCCGCGTCAAACGAAATAATTATGCCCAACAATGTCATTGCTACAAAGCAATAATGTGTCCGATGCGACAATACACACACATACACGCTACAGTATCACATCAGATTTTTCTCGTGTTCAAGCAAAGAAAACAGAATTCCAAAGTCATCATATAGCAACCGGTTTTAGCCTACTGTGCTCTTGCTATACCTACAACGAAATGTGTAATGAAAGTTTATCTTGATTAACAAGTAGTAGATAGAAGCAGAAGCTTTTGTAAGGATAGCTTTTAGAAGAGTGAGTAGAGGAAGTCGTGTGAATGCAACACATCATATTCTTTAATCATTCCATACTGAGTAATGCAATATGTTTTATTCTACTATAATAGTGTTCACAGTTGCAGTGTCTGTGATGGGGAGTAGTTTTCCATGCCCCAAATCCTGTCCATTTGATTCTCACGACTGGCCTGTGTGTGCAGGAGATGGCGTCATAAATCCACTAACTTTTGCAAACGTATGTGCCTTGATATACTACAACTGCAAGATTGAGTACCGTAAGTAACAGTTTTCAAACACAAAATAATCTACAGGTGTTTTCGACCTGATTATACAAACTTCCAGGGATGTCGGTGAAGGGCGTATAAAACAATTTGAGATAAGGAACCTTTTCCGGAAACCACAGAGTCGAAAGAGACACCTCCGCCTCCTCCAAGAGTGGTGCAGGCAATGGCGATTGTCCATAAATCCGGAGAAAAGGCACGTCATTTGTTCACTAAGCGCCGCTTTCCCAAAGCCTCCTCTAATTCACATATCTCAGGAGAAGGATTGATTGGACGAATACCACCTTACCTATCGCAGAGCATGGTGGCTTGATCACACAGCAATAAGGGAGAAAAGAGGGGAGGTTGATGCCTTTGCTTTTCCGGGTGTTATTGAAACCAAAACATGTTTACTGTCTCAGAACCAGTCATGCCGTATACTATCAAAATTACTCGTGGACGTATCGTGAGTATGTGGGAGGCTGGTCGCACTGTTACAGCAATTGCAACGGCGGTGCATAAAAGTGTTTTATGGTAAATTACTGGGTAAAAATATTCCGGGAAAGCGGCGAAGACGGTCTACATAGTCGTCAGAAAGTGAGCACTCCCCGTAAAACATCCGCAGAAGATTATATTCGTTTACTAAATGCAAATTACCCTTTGTTATAATTGATGATCATGTTTAGAAACTAGAGATAAATATGTATATGGTTTACCGAATATGACATACATATTATGGCAATAAAATTGGGTTATATTTTTGTTTATAATTCTGTTGTATTCCTATAATCAGCAATATGTCTGTAAAGGTATATTAACCAATTATAGTTTGCATTAGAGGGAAAACAGCTACTTTATTTATTTATTATTTAGTTATGTTTGATTTTGTGCAGCAACAAGCATTAATACGACTATGAAATAATAGTTCTGTATACCTTTTCTTATAAAGTGCTGCCTTACTATGTATTTAATGAATACCATTCAAGCTTTAATTTGAATCCCCTGAAAATCTTCTCAAACTACATATTCTACATTTCGCTAACCTGGACGCTCATCAAGTTTCCCCCTTAGCTTTTAATCCTTTCAAAGACGTGTCCTACGCTAGCCAATAAGGTATGGACTACCAATCACGATAAGAGATCTGCATGACAAACTGAATGCACTCTCTCTACCACTTTCTCTTTTAGCCAATATGATCGAGAGCGTAAACATATATTTCGTTTCCACTCCATTTTGAAATCATTGTTATGGTTATTGGTGTAACTATTTAGCAGAAGGAGTGGCGCACCCTTGCACCGTGGCTTTACGCAACCAAAGTAATGGCCATGGCTTCGCAAGGCCACGTACAACGATAAATAATGACATAGGCGCGAGGTGCAGAGAGATTTTCTTTGGTGCTCTTTGTACAAGGTAATTTTTTCGTCCTGGCCCTGCAGAAATTCAAAGGAGGAGAAGAAGGTTATCTAGGGTGGGGAGAGAACGACTGACAGTATTCCCCTTGCCTGAAGCGACAGGAATGCGTAAGGTTCGCAACCAAAACGCAAATGTAAACATGTACAGTACTGTAAAACCTTATACTGCTCACAGATACACCGGTAGATTCTTCAACTGGTTTGTAAAGTAACTGTGCTTGATCTAGATTCTTGTTAAAGTAATTACACCATTGTATGAGGCATATTCCAAAACTAAGGTCAGTTTGGTCATAATAACAACATCGCTCATGAGAAAAGGTTTTTATTGACAGTAATATATGCCTACATATGTACATTACTTTTCCACATAATCGCCGTCCACATCTATACACTTGCTGTAGCGCTGCATCAGCTTCTTTAACCCCTCGACATAGAAATCTGCCGCCTGGGACTTGAACCAGTTGGTAACGCTCGTCTAGAGTTCAACATCGATTTGAAAGCGTTGTCCACCCAGCCACTGTTTCAAATGCAAGAAGAGGAAATAGTTGCTTGGTGCGAGGTCGGGACTGTACGGTGGGTGGTCAAAGAGTTCCCAACGAAACTCTTGAATCTTCTCTTTGGTTTTGGCAGCGGTGTGGGGGCACGCGTTGTCGTGCAGGAGGATGATGCCAGACGACAGTTTCCCGCGGCGTCGATTTTGGGTTGCAAGTCTCAGTTTGGTAAGCGTTGCACAGTGCACATCAGTTGTCATTGTTAACCCACGGACCATGAAATCAATCAAAAGGACGCCCTTTTCGTTCCAAAACACGGTAGCCATCATTTTGCGATTCGTGTACGGCGATTGCTTACATTTGTTTGGGTGAACCGGAACGACTCCACTGAAGTGACTGTTGTTTCAATTCTGCGTTAGTGTACGCTATCCATGTCTCGTCGTCTATAACAATGTGGGAAAACAAACCATCTCCATCTTGTCTATAGCGCTCCAAAAACTGTCGTGCACTACGCATTCGTTGCTATTTGCGCTGACCGGTGAGCAGTTTTAGCACCCACTTCGCACAAAGTTTCCGATAGCCAAGCTGTTCAGTAACAATCCTGTAAAGGGAGGTTCGAGCAACATTTGAGAATTCATTAGCTAGACCACTAATGTCAAACGTCGATCACTTCGAAGCTTTTGGTTCACTTTCTCAACGATGTCGTCGGTCCGAATACTGGGCCTACCACTCCGCTGTTCATCGTACACATTTGTGCGGTCATTTCGAAATTCTCGACACCAGTGTCGAACCTGTTTGTCACTCATTATGTCCGGTCCATACATGAGGCATAACTCAAATGGATGTCCACAGCTGACGATCCTTTTGCCAGCAAAAATCTAATCACACCGCGCACTCCCAACTGGCGGGATCTACGATTGTCGCGGCCTTTGCGATCTGCTCTCACTGATTGGCAAACGCCTACTGCATCACACCAACTCTGCGGTAGGTTCCTCAGGAGTCGGTAGATAGCGCTGCAGGCGTGAAACGTTATTCAAGCCTACCATCCGTTAAATATTGTTCACCGGACATAAGTTCTGGAATACGTCTGATGTATCACTTCCCGTGTCTGAGAATGCAGAACTTTACTTCCACACAATTTACTTTTAGCTACATAGTAACACAATAATTACACACACGACTGTAATACAATCATTCGGAACGCGTGGCGATGTCACCTTATCTCAGGTTGTGTATGCAGTTGCTACTCTGTTAAAGTCGATTTTTTCGTTGTGATAAGGCAGAAACGCAGAGGAGGAGAAAGTAGTCTAGTTTGGGGAAGGAGGCTGGCAGTATTCCCCTTGCGTGGAACAAACACACTCGGAAGCGTGGTGATGCCACATTTCCTCACGTTGTGTACGCGCCTGCTTCTCCGTTACAACTGCACCAACACCCCTCCCAGAGGATAAACGCACTTGTCCAACTGCTGCGCATACAGATAAGCCTGTCACGACGAAAAAATCGTACTGCACTACTGATTAGGAATGGCCAGAAAATAACGTAACGGTTGCATTGTAACTGCTGCCTTAATGTAACGAATACAAAGTAACTAGATACAATTAGTCACCCAGTAACGATTAAAAAATAACTAGATACCCAGTAACGATTACAAAGTAACTAGTTACCCAATAACGATTACAGAGTAACTAGTTACCCAATAACGATTACAGAGTAACTAGTTACCCAATAACGATTATAAAGTAACTAGATAGCCAATAACATTACAGAGTACCTAGTTACCCAACAACGATTACAGAGTAACTAGTTACCCAATAACGATTACAGAGTAACTAGTTACCCACTAACGATTACAGAGTAACTAGTTACCCAATAACGATTACAAACTAACTAGTTACCCAATAACGATTACAAAGTAACTAAATACCCAATAACAACTACAGAGTAACTGGTTATCCAATAACGATTACAGAGTAACTAGATACCCAATAATGAATATAGAGTAACTAGTTACCCTATAACGATTACAGAGTAACTAGTTAACCAATAACGATTACAGAGTAACTAGTTACCCAATAACGAATACAAAGTAACTAGTTACCCAGTAACGATTACAAAGTAATTAGTTACCCATAACGATCACAAAATAACTAGTTACCCAATAACGATTACAAAGTAACTAGTTACCCAATAACGGTTACCAAAGTAAGGAATACAACTAGTTATCGCATTAATGGTTACTGAGCCTGGCTGACACCATTCTCGCATGTGCGCAGCATTGGTATCGGGAACTAGTTACCTCAACCAAGGCCGTCTCTTCGTTTACAACTTGAGTCTATCTCGCACGGCGTTGCAATTACATATTTGTTCATTACAGCGAATTGCTTGCCGCGAATATAGTCACTGCCTACAGATGATAGGTCAGACAGCACTCCGGCGACAAAGCGACACGCATTACATTACCATAGTTGTTCACATACGATTATAAGTGCACGAGGTTTTTGTACATCGCAGCGTGAATAAACAATCAACGCTGTTTAGTAATATGCGCAGTCCGCCAAGCTCAAACAACGGTACAGATCCAGAGTTGCACAATTTCGGCGTCTACCCTCTAAAATTGCTTAAAGAAATGTAAAATGTCTCCAAATTTCGAATTCAAAAAGCACGTGTGAAGGTGTGTATTTCCGCTCTTTTGGATTTGTTAACATGGTTGTTTACGCCTTTAACGTTGCATGGCAAAGAAAAATGAAAGGCCGACAGATACACGGCAGAGTTAACGTATTTCCCGAATCGAACCTCAAAGTTGAAAGGGCTGCCTCATTACCAAACATATCATAATTGTAAGTTGAATATAGTTTATTGATATTGTGCAGCTGCATGCTTCCCACTTGATTTGCATTAATGTAATGATTTTTACTCACGGCTGCTCCCATCTGCACATGCAAAGAGTGCCGGCCTTTGTATTCGTGGTCGCTGGAGCGTATAGCTTCGGCGTTCCGGCAAGCTAAGGGCCGTGGTGGGTTCGAATCCTAATATGGGTATGGGTGTATTTTATCTGGTGAACTATATGTGTAACAGTAATTACGGTGATAAGCGGTAAAATAGGCGAATCACGGTAATGATAAACCGGGAAAAACAGTACAAAGAAAAAACAGAAGAAATGAGATTAAAAAAATTTGATGTGTTACACTCACATGACTTTCTCTACTCTTTATTTTTACAAACGCTTATTCTCCATATGCTTCATGTCAATCGAGATATCGAGATGTCAATCTTATTGCTAATTTTCTTGTAGATGCAAGGGGAATATGATAGCCTTTAAGCGATAGTCAAATATTTTAACGCTGGTTGCTATGTGGCGCATTCCATGCTCTTTGCATGTCCAGGATATAAAAAAATCTGATGTGTTACACTCACATGACTTTCTCTACTCTTGTACAATCTATTTTTACAAACGCCTATTCTCCATATGCTTCATGTTAATCGAGATATCGAGATGTCAATCTTATTGGTAATTTTCTTGTAGATGCAAGCGGAATATGGTAGCTTTTAAGCGATAGTCAAATATTTTAACGCTGGTTGCTATGTGGCGCATTCCATTCTCTTTGCATGTCAGGATATAAAAAAATGAATAACGTATTTGAGAAAAAGTATAAGTATTGGAAAATTTAAGGAAATAACAAGCAATATCTCGAAAACGGTTCACTCAACAAAAGAAATGTATATGACATAAGTTGTGTATTTTAACGCGATCTACATTTTTTGTGTAGTAAAATTTTGTCTATCTCTTATGGTTTACCAGTTATGCAAAAGTCGTTCACAATGAAGAATACTTTTGGAGACATTCCCAGAAAATTGGAGATATACATTTCATTTCTCATGACATTATCTTAAACATATGATATTTTCATCAAAATCGTTAGAGCCATTTTTGAGAAAATTAAAATTTTCGAAAAATCTTCCATGTAAAGGGTAGTCTGGGGTGGGGGGATTTTCTTGAAAACCTTCGTGTCGCATCTCTGGAAGATACTGAACCTAAATACCAAGTTTGGTGCGTCTCCGACTGTTCGTTTTTGAGTTATGCTGTTCACAGACACACACACAGACACACACACAGACACACACACAGACACACACACACACAGACACACACACACACAGACACACACACGGACATGTTTCCAAAAATGCTTTTTAAGGATTCAGGAGGTCTCAAAACATGTATTTCCGGTGAAATCTCGGTATCGAATTTTTGGGTGGAATGCAATACTTCCTCTACTTACTATACGTAGTAGAGAAAGTAAAAATGAATAACGAATTTGAGAAAAAGTATAAGTATTGGAAAATTTAAGGAAATAACAAGCAATATCTCGAAAACGGTTCACTCAACAAAAGAAATGTATATGACATAAGTTGTGTATTTTAACACGATCTACATTTTTTGTGTAGTAAAATTTTGTCTATCTCTTATGGTTTACCAGTTATGCAAAAGTCGTTCACAATGAAGAATACTTTTGGAGACATTCCCAGAAAATTCGAGATATACATTTCATTTCTCATGACATTATCTTAAACATATGATATTTTCATCAAAATCGTTAGAGCCATTTTTGAGAAAATTAAAATTTTTGAAAACTGTTCCATGTAAAGGGTAGTCTGCGGTGGGAGGATTTTTTTTGAAAACCTTCGTGTCGCATCTCTGGAAGATACTGAACCTAAATACCAAGTTTGGTGTTTATCCGACTCTTCGTTTTTGAGTTATGCTGTTCACAGACCACAGACACACAGACACACACACACACACAGACACACACAAGGACATGTTTCCAAAAATGCTCTTTTTGGATTCAGGAGGTCTCAAAACATGTATTTCCGGTGAAATCTCGGTATCGAATTTTTGGGTGGAGTGCAATACTTCCCCTTCTTACTATACGTAGTAGAGAAAGTAAAAAGGATAGGCTCACTTACGGCGCAATAGCTTTGCCGATAGGGAGAAGGCTATGTATGAACTAGTATATACACCGCCGTAAGTGAAAATTGCAACAGCAAGGAGAAAAGTATGAAATAAATGAATTTAATACCTCAGGTTAGGTACAGGGCAAGTAACAAATGATAAACTTTTCAAATCTATACATGACCTGTGAGCCCTAATATTCAGTATTTGGTGTGACATCCATGCGCTGCAATTAGAGCTGCTATACGCCGTAGCATTGAATCAAAAAGGTTCTGAATATGTTCCTGAGGGATTTCCCTTCACGCAGTTTGTATTCGAGTCCACAAAAGCGTGACACTGGTTACTGGAGGACCGTGACGCACCAGTGCCGACCAACCATACCCCACACATGTTCGATGGGTAACATGTCAGGCAAACGTGCAGGCCAGGGAATCAATGACACCCGTTCGCTCTTCGAAGAAGGCCTTTACATTCCTCGAAGTATGTGGCCGGGCATTGTCCTGTTGAAATGTGGCCTGTGGAGATGCCTGAGGCAGCGGGAGTACCTCAGGCTCTACAACCACCGTTAGGTACCGGTTGTTGTTCAAAGTGCCCTCAATTCGTAGGAGGTGAGATCGGTTGTAACCAATGGTATCCCAAACCATCACACCTGGTATTTGTCCGCTATGCCGATCAATAATGCAGCCCTCCAGGTTGCGCTCACCACGGTACCACCGGACACGTATGTGGCCATCACTGTAGGACACTTTGAAGCGGGACTCGTCCGAAAAGACTACATTTTGCCACCCAGCACCCCAGTGACGGTGTTCACGTGCTCATTGCAATCGGAGGAGATTGTGTTTTCTGGACAATGGAAGCCTACGTAATGGCATGCATGCGACCAGTCGAACCTGCAGCAGACGGCGACGAACCGTTGATGCAGACAAGTTCACACCTGTTGCAGTACTCCAGCATTGAGCCAATACAGCGGATGAAACTGTACGGTCCGCTATGGCCATGCGGACAAGATGACGGTCATCCCGTGCTGTGGTCATGTTCCGTGGTCCAGTACCCGCTCTTCGCTGCGTACGACCTTCATCTATCCACTGTTTCCACACACGCATCACTGTCGTAGCAGCAAGCCCTGTACGAGCCGAAATGTCAAGCTATGACAAACCCGTTGGCCGGAGACCGATCATTCCGGCCCGTTCGAACTCACTCACATGCCGATATGGCTCCCTTTGACATCGACGAGGCATACTGGCACTCACTTTATTGTTTCCACCTTGTTTGACAGCTCTGCACTGACTATACTGGGCGCAACACTGACCTTGTCGGCCCGACACGGCAGGGCTCTGCTCGCCTACGTGTACCCGTCTCTCTGCAAACTTAATTACTTATCGCTTGTACACTTTTATACACTTCCATCATGTTTGGAGTTATTCGGGAAATTCTTTCTTGGTGTTGCAATTTTTACAAACTATAGTGTATATAGTACGTATGTATGTGCAAGAATATAGAAGCAAGTGCGAATGCATTTTGCGATTATAAACTACCGCAGTAATCAAAGTGTTGACACAGCTACAGAAACTCCTTTTTTTGATTGCATCAAATAACAAATTAAGTCTGTATCGACATCGTTCATATTGTTACGAGCTACAGATAATTGTTACTGGTAACCGTCTATGTAATGTAACTGGGAAGTGATAACCATGAAAGCAAATAACTTAATCCTTACTAGTAACCGTTAACAATTGTAATTGGGACAATTATAACTGTTACTCGACAATAACTGCCACAACCCTACGAGAAAATAATGGACATGTCCGAAAAGATGGAAAATCTAGCTAGCATTTTTTAAACGAAACTATTTATATTTGGAGACAAGCTAATGGTTTATGCAAACTCTTAAAATTGTTCAAAGTTATGAGCTTCCTAAAATTCCCAAATTTAAACCGTTATAACTCTGAAACTTTCTTCTTCTTCTTTATCTGCTTAACCTCCTCTTATGTAGGACTTACACCCCCCAGGACTTACAGGAGGGTGCCTGGGGTCAGAGACCCGTCGAGGAGCAGACACTCATGGATCAGACAGAATATCCAGGATGGGTGATCAGCCCGATGCCTGGTATGGGAGGAAGGAAGTAGATGAAGCGAAATGGATGAACCCGGAGAAAACCAGGGTTCATCCATCCACCACAAATCCCACATGCGGGTCCCTGGGATTGAACCCGGGCCGCCTCGGTAAGAGACGAGCAGTCTAACCACTTGGCCACGGCGCCGCCTATAACTCTGAAACCTAATTATTTAAACTGAACTTTGTTTTGACTCCCTAAACTTTAATTTCATACTGATAAATAAACGTGTTGTTCTTATTTTTAAGTGAAGAAGTTTTTTAATTGTAGGTGGTTTCGGATTAAGAAAACTAATGTTATTATATATGGTAAGATTCCGTAATTTAAACACAATCAAAATATATTTTACTGTAACGGTTACTGGTACGGTTTCGTCTAAAGTAATTAAAGAAGTAAATTACTTTACGCGTCTTATAGTCCTCGCATGTTTGTTTTGAACTGAATGTCAAGGAAACTACTGTGTCTATTGTTAAACAATGAGAACGCTTACTAAGCAGTATTATGTATATTACAGTGCTATCTTAGGACATACCTTGACTTGATAAAAGCTTCTTTAGATTTTAATTTCCCTACCTTGATGAAGCACTCACAAGAACGTATCACTAAACACAATACAATTAATGATCACCTGCGCTTAACTTATAATAATTCTATTAACCTTGCTAGCGCGCGGAAAGACTGAAGCAAACTGAAATAAAGACGAAGTGCTAGTTTGTATTCTGCCAGGTTGCTGAACCACGCGCCTTTGTTGCATCAAATGTGTTGTCATGCTGCAGAGCGCTTGGTGATCATCGCGCAACAACCACGTAAATCGCTGCGTTCATTCACATATTGTGCTATAACTGAGCCAATTATGGCTGCAGTTGCTTAACGCTTCTGTAATGATGAACTACAATTTTCGGCCCCTGCACGTAACTACATCCGCAGCCCGATTAACAGCCAGTAATCGGTAGCACCAGATACGAACAGCGCTCGCCAGGTTGCGCCCTCTCCACCAGAATAAATAGCGCTTATGCAGTGTCGACGTCATCATCACCTGAACTTTCCGATGCCCCTCGAGCGATACGCTCCGACGAAGAAGACAGTGTGTATCAGACTTAGTTCTGGACGACCAGTGAAGAAGGATTTTCTTGAGCCTCGTGTCTGGGAGCGGCCGTCTCCACACTTTTCGGCCTTGTCTAAATTTAAACACATATTTTTCTGCGTAAGCAAACTCTTAAATTCCTTCTAGTATTTGGAGCGGCACTTAAATTTTAACGAAGTGAGTTCATATCGCAATATTACCACGTGCTAAACTCTATTTAAAATAGCAATTATTATGTGAGAAGGACAAACTAAAAATGTTATATATTTAAGTTGTAATTTATTAATGTTTCCAGTTTGAATGTGAATATATTCAGTCTTTTCGGGTCTGCAGGAATTATTAATTTTATTTGAAGCTGTATTTAATCCTTACTTTATTTTCCTTAACTTTATTTCTAGTACCAAGAGTATTACGGTGGGGGGATGCTTTATTTCAATGCATTCTAAAATGGGCCCGGCATTTTACTTTTTAGTTAAACTTTTCTAATGAATAATTTATAGCACTCTACCCACAGACTATATTTAAATCACCTTTCCAAGAATTTACATAACTACGAACACTAATGTATTAGTTTTATAAAAATCCGGAGACGTTTAAAATATGTAAAAATTGTATGTAGGATTTCTTGAATATTGCAAAAATAATTATATGCTATAATGAAATGCGTACTTTATCTGCAAGAGATTTGATACAATATTCTGAAATTACGTGTTCCGCAGCTAGGCGCACTTAAAATGGTCAAAATGAATTAATACGACACATTTAGCATTCAATAATGTGACAACCGTTGGGTTCTAGATGCTAATGTTTGCTAAATATGTTTTCCTTAGCATCCCTTATTAATAGTAAAAATTACGACGCAAATAAAAAATGCGAGGTTTTTGCGTTCAATTTTACATGGAATGTCCCCACATAGAGAATGAAATTAGGCGCCGGGCCACAAAATTTTCCGACCAACTTACCAAACCTATAAGTCAGCTATGTTGAAGTCAACTTTATTAATTAAGTTTGGAGTATAGGGTAAGTCTGTTGATTAAATCGCACTTAATATATTTTTGCTAAAAGTCATAAATTGTAATGTTCCGAGACCAAACACATTAACCGTGATATTAACGCCAATCTTACTGAAGGAGAGTGAGTGACCCTAGAGAGTCAAAGGCAATGAAGTTAATAAGATTTTAATATCCTTACAGAGGAAGAAATGGAGATTAAAAACTCTATTGCGATAGTATTAAATTTGCAAATTGTTTACCCATTATCCCAGAAACTCCTTAAGATATCAGACTGAATAATTTACAGGTGTACATGTACGAGGTGTGATAAAAAAATCTGATGTGTTACACTCACATGACTTTCTCTACTCTTGTACAAACTATTTTTACAAACCCTTATTATCAATCTACTTCATGTTAATCGAGATAAACATTTGCAGACTCTATCTTATTGCTAATTTTCTTGTAGATGTAAGAGGAATATATATTTACAAGGGCAATATAGAAATACAGTAGCCTTTAAGCACATACATATCTCTTAATAGTTGGTTGCTAGGTGCAGCACCATTCTCTTTGCAACAGATTAATACTCTTTGCATATCCAAGACAAAAACATGAATAACGAATTCTCATTTGAGAAAATAAGTATTGAAAAATTTAAGGGAATAACAAGCAATATCTTGAAAATGGTTCACTCAACAAAAAAAATGTATATGACATAAATTGTGTATTTTAACGCGATCTACATTTTTTGTGTAGTAAAATTTTGTCTATCTCTTATGGTTTACCAGTTATGCAAAAGTCGTTCACAATGAAGAATACTTTTGGAGACATTCCCAGAAAATTCAAGATATACATTTTATTTGTCATGAAAATATCTTAAACATATATTTTAATCAAAATCGTTAGAGCCATTTTTGAGAAAATTAAAATTTTCGAAAAATGTTCCATATAAAGGGTAATCTGGGGTGGGGGGGATTTTCTTGAAAACCTTCGTGTCGCATCCTTGGAGGATACTGAACCTAAATACCAAGTTTGGTGTTTATCCGACTGTTCGTTTCTGAGTTATGCTGTTCACAGACAGACACACACGGACATGTTTCCAAAAATGCTTTTTTTGGATTCAGGGGGTCTCAAAACATGTATTTCCGGTGAAATCTCGGTATCGAATTTTTGGGTGGAATGCAATACTTCCCCTACTTACTATACGTAGTAGAGAAAGTAATAACGGTAATTTTTTTTTAATTTCGCGATCTTTATACATCCGGTGTTCAAAACTTGTTTGATCTTGTTGGTACACATTTTCCTGATGTATGTTTGCATTTTCAGCTGTTTTGAACATTTAGCTTTTTGTTGACAGTCGAAAAAGTTATACGTGTTTTCGAGTGCTCGAAGAATTTTCGCTATCGAAAATGATGATGGCTCAAAGAATTTGCATTAAATTTTGCTTAAAAAACTGAATAAAGTGCAGCACCGCATTTGAAATGTTGACTGTGGCTTTTGGCCACGCTACTATGAGTAAGACAAGAGTTTATGAGTGGTATAAACGTTTCAAAGAGGGTCGAGAAGACCTTGAAGACGACCGCCCTGGACCCCTAGCATATCAATTACTGACGATAATGTGGATGAAGTGAATAAAATGGTTCTGGAAAATCGCCAAACCCCATCAGAGAGGTTGCTGATGATGTCGGCATATCCTTTGGCTCATGCCAGACAATTTTTTCGGATGTTTTGGGCATGAAATGTATAGCAGCAAATTTTGTTTCGAAATTGTTGACTTTCGACCAAAAATGAGTCGCGTAGACATCTCTCAGGAACTGCTGAATGAAATCGAAAGCGATCCACAACTTCTAAAGAAGATTATCACAGGTGATGAAACATGATGGGTATATGGGTATGACGTCGAAACTAAGGCCCAATCGTCTCAATGGAAACTGCATGAAGAGCCAAGACCGAAAAATACTCGACAAGTTCGATCATATGTGAAGCTTCTTCTCACTGTTTATTCAGTTACAATGGAATAGTGCATCAGGAGTTCCTGCCTTATGGTTGTACGGTCAATAAGGAATACCACCTGGAAGTTTTGTTCCGTTAAAAAATCCGAAGAAAACGACCAGAATTGCGGTAAAACCACTCGTAGAAATTGCATCACGATAATGCACCCGCACACACCTCAATGCTTGTATGTGACTTTTTGGCAAAAAAACAAAACCGTTATGCTGCCTCAGCCACCGTATTTGCCGCACATGGCCCCTTGCGACTTGTTTCTGTTACCGAGGCTGAAGAGAACTATGTAAGGACGACGTTTTGCCACCATTGATGAGATAAAAACAGAATTGTTGAAGGAGCTAAACACCATAACGAAAAATGAATTCCAGAGTGCTTCCAAGATTGTAAAAAGCGCTGGCACAATGTATTATATCCGAGGGGGATTATTTTGAAGGGGACAAAATTGATGTTGATGATTAAATAAAAATTCTTTAAGAAAAACAAAAAATCCTATTGCTTTTTTGCCACACCTCGTATGCCTTCTAATTCCTCTGAAGTACTTTTATATAGTGTCATATATTAAGGAGGATGGTTAACTTAATATTATACAGTTCTTATTAAAATTTATTTGTAATTATCTTTTCCACAAATACCCAATAAACGCATTAACACCAAAGTATATCCAAAACAGCAGAAATGTATTACTTTTATAATCCTAAAATTTAATTTAGTTATCTTTCATAGTTTCAGGAGAAAATGTTGTTTACCTCCCAAAATGTAGTTTACGGAAACCAAATGCTCAAAGTAATAGATAAACTAATATTTATTTTTCTACTCCAAAGAGTATGGAAGTTATGATCTTTTTCCTTTCTCTACCACGTACATAGTAGGTAGAGAAGGTGCTGCTCTCCATCCAAAATATTTGATACGAGATTTCACCGGAAATACATGTTTTGAGCCCCCTGAATCCAAATAAAGCATTTTTGGATACATGTCCGTGTGTGTGTCTGTGAACAACATAACTCAAAAACGAAAAGTCGGACAAATACCAAACTTTGTATTTGAGTTCATTATCTTCCAAGGATGTGACACAAATATTTTCAAGAAAATTCCCTACCCCAACTACCTTTACATGGAATACTTTTCGAAAATTTTATTTTAAAAAAATTAGCTCTAACCATTTTGTTTAAAATACTATATATGGAAGATATTTACGTGACAAATAAAATGTATATCTTGAATTTTCTGAGAAAAACCTTTGAAGTCCTCTTCATTCGGAAGGAATGTTATATAGTGATAAACTAAAACGTATTACAAAGAAATGTAAATTTCTTTAAAACACACGATTTATTTCCAATAACTTTTTTGTAGCATCAGCCATTTCCGAGATATCCGTTATTAATGGTTCGAATTGTTCAATACTTTGTCATTCTTTTAGAGTTCTGTTAACATTCAGTTGTTTCTCACGATTGCATGGGAACAGTATGGAATTTTAAGACCAGCAGATAGCGTCCAGTACTTAAACATTTGACTGTCGTTGTTCCCTATAACGAAACGTGTAATGTAGCTATTTTTGTAAAGGTTTATTTAGATTAAAATGTAGTAGATAAAAAATAAGCTCCAGTAAGACTATTTTGTATACCCAGTAATAAATGATAGTGGGTAGAGAAAGTCATGTAAACGTATGACATCAGATTTTTTCAGAGAGATGAATATAAAAACGGATCTGTTTCTAAAATGCTTTGTTTATTCAGGGGTTCTCAAAATATGTATCTTCAGTGAAATCGCAACATCGAATTTTTGGATGGAATATAATACCTACTCTCTCTTGCCTACTATAGGTAGGTGGTAGGGAAACTAAAAAGCTTAAAATGTCATATTTTAATAATACTGTATGCAGTTTTTTTTGTTGCAGCTCTAAGTATTATTTACGTCGGAAAATGTGGAGCAGTCGAACGTAGTGGTGTCGACGACAACGACTACTAGATCACAAGATTTCCTGCACTTCGTCCTAAATATCTAACAGTTTAATGTAGATCCTGTTCTGTAATCATGTATTATAAAACATTTCTTCTTGTTTAATAAAATTTCCTTGCATTATATACGTAATCTTTTACTTTACAGAATGGATTTCTTTTAGGAAGTACGATGGCGTGAAGGAGGAGATTATCTAGGGGAAACCGCAGCAGAACAGTACACTTAAAGCTTGAAGTGTTATAATATTTATTTACGTAACTGCAAAGGAAAGTGGGGTTTTTCAGAATGAGTAATGCTGAGGCCAGAATATCGAAACGAGCCCTGAAAAAACCATGTTCCTGTAGTTACGTACAATATTTTGTTTCATACTATGTCGAAATACTTTATACAGGATGTTTCAAAAATAGAGACATAATTTCAGGTATGCATTCCCCATATGTAGAAAAGAAGGTCCATTACAACGTGTGTCCAAAATGCTTGGTTTCTGAGTTATGGTAGTGATATTCACCGGAACGTATATCTTACCACAGGTAGTTTTCTTTACAGGTGTACAAAGTGTCCACCTCCTGCTTGAATACAGGCCTCACATCGACGTCTCATGGCCGTGCAACACCACCCCAGAATCCAGGAGTATTGCGCATTTCCTCTCTCTGCCACAATTCAAATCTGAAGGAATTTCATGTTAGGCACCGGGGACGAATACACCAACGCTTTTAAATGGCCCCACAAGTAGAAATCGACAGGGTTCAAATTAAGTGAGCATGTCGGCAAAGCAATTGAGCCACCTCTACCTAATGAATATACATTTTCATAATCTGGGCACCACGATAAGGATTTATATACACGTTAGCAATGCCTAAGATGCAACAATTACAATATGATGTCATCAGAATCCAACTGTACGAAACGGAATAGTGTTGCTATTCATCCATTAAATGTTAACACTTAACGGCTTACTAAAACATTCTAATTTATGAAAATATATCAAAGTTCAAGGATATTATTAAGCTAGGTGAGTGTAATAAACAACTGCGTTTTATTTTTCTAAATCTATATGACTTGACGAAGCTCACTAATCCGATGCGATACAGTCACATGACCTTTTCTACCCTTATTGTTTGTTTTTATCTCTCTTCAACAAGCTATTCTTTAAAAAAATCTGATGTGTTACTCTCACATGATTTTCTCTACTCTTGTAAAACTATTTTTACAAACACTTATTCTCCATATCATGTCATGTTAATCGAGATGTTAATCTTATTGCTAATTTTCTTGTAGATGCAAGGGGAATTGCTAGGCTTTAAGCGATAGTCAAATATTTTAAGAGCTGGTTGCTATGTGGAGTATTCCATTCTCTTTGCATTTCCAGGACAAAAAATGAATAACGAATTCCCATTTGAGAAAAAGTATAAGTATTGGAAAATTTAAAGGAATAACAAGCAATATCTCGAAAATCGTTCACTCAACAAAATAATGTATATGACATAAATTGTGGATTTTAACGCGATCTACATTTTTTGTGTTGTAAAAATTTGTCTATCTCTTATGGTTTACCAGTTATGCAAACGTCGTTCACAATCAAGAGCCTTTTGGAGACATTCCCAGAAAATTCAACATATACGCTTTATTTGTCATGAAAGTATCTTAAATATATGATATTTTAATCAAAATCGTTAGAGCCATTTTTGAAAAAATTAAAATTTTCGAAAAATAATCCATGTAAAGGGTAGTCTGGGGTGGGGGGATTTTCTTGAAAACCTTCATGTCGCATCTCTGGAAGATACTGAACCTAAATACCAAGTTTGGTGTTTATCCGACTGTTCGTTTCTGAGTTATGTTGTTCACAGACACACACGGACATGTTTCCAAAAATGCTTTTTTTTTTGGATTCAGGGAGTCTCAAAACATGTATTTCTGGTGAAATCTCGGTATCGAATTTTTGGGTGGAATACAATACTTCCCCTACTTACTATACGTAGTAGAGAAAGTAAAAAAGCATTTTTAGTAAAAGGTCCGTGTGTGTGTGTGTGTGTGTGTGTGTGTGTGTGTGTGTGTGTGTGTGTGTGTGTGTGTGTGTGTGTGTGTGTGTGTGTGTGGGTATGAACACCATAACTTAAAAACGAAAAATGGTAAATACAAGACTTGGTATTTAGGTTCAGCGCCTTCCTAAGATACGACACGAAGATTTTCAAGAAAATCCCCCACATCAAACTACCCTTTACATGAAAGAGTTTTCGAAACTTTTTATTTTCTAAAACATGTGTCTAACGATTTGGATTAAAATAACATATATTAAAGCTATTTACATGACAAATAAAACGTATATTTTAAAGGCTGTAACGTCCAGTTCATTCGTAAGGAATTTTATATAAACTTGTATAACTGGTAAACGTTACGCGATAGACGTACTACACAAAAAATGTAAATCTCTTTAAACACACAATTTATTTCAGATAACCAAAGTCCTGCCGATTTTCAATTGTTTCTCGCGATGTCGTGTGAAAAGTATGTAATTTTAAGGTCATCACATAGCATCCACTTCTTATACATTTGAATATCGCTATTAACTTTGTATCTATAACGAAATGTGTATTGTAATTATATCCGGAAAGGTTTATCTCGATTAAAATGAAGTAGATAGAAAAATAAGCTTTCTCAAGAGCAATTTGTACACCCAGTAATAAGCAATAAATTGTAGAGGGTCATGTGAATGCAAAAAATCAGATTTTTTAATCACTTCCCAATGTTTGGAACAGTTTCTAATGATAAACACCGTACGTGTCAAGATGGATGGACTACAAAGAAAAGATAAGGACACGGGATTATCCCGGAAGGGCGAAGTAACCACAATATAGCATCCCGGATGCAGCATCTAACGGATAGTCCGGCTTCAGTAACCTGCTAATGATACAGTTGACGATCTGGAGGCGAAGATACAAGACATTTCTTTCAGCATCATGAAGAGCTACCAACTTTGCTTCCTTGTGCTTGTACTCGGTAAGTAAGACAAACTCAAAAATAGAAGCGAAAGAAAACGATTAAAATATTTATTTTTCAATTAATTTAGCAAAGCAGATTAAGAAATAGGTATATATAGCTGTATTTAAAATACTCTGAAGTGAAGTTATGAAAGTAAAAGGTCTTCTTTTCGTAGCAAGTGGACTTCCTTAAAATTTACTAAATTCGCTCTTATGGAACTATAATTTAAAAGTGAAGACATAGATAAAATATGCTTAAACATTCTGAGAGACTGTTTGTGTATTATTCATAACCATTTATACAATGTGACACAGTTTTTATAACCTTCTTTAAGTTTTAAATTCTTTGTTTTATTTTGGTGTTTGCAGTTTTTGTTTGTTTCGTTGTTTGGTAATATTGTAATTTATAATTTCATTTATGCAAGGTGATATACAGTAGCACTCAAAAGTATATTGTAGAAAGCATTAGTTACAATTATATGAGGGTAGATATTTAGAGAAAAAAAATCTGATGTGTTACAATCACATGACTTTTTCTACTCTTGTACAAACTATTTTTACAAACGCTTATTCTCCATATGCTTCATGTTAATCGAGATGTTAATCTTATTGCTAATTTTCTTGTAGATGCAAGGGGAATAGGCTTTAAGCGATAGTCAAATATTTTAAGAGCTGATTGCTATATGGAGTATTCCATTCTCTTTGAATATCCAGGACTTAAAAAGAATTAATAACGAATTTGATAAAAAGTATTGGAAAATTTAAGGGAATAACAAGCAATATCTCGAAAATGGTTCACTCAACAAAAAAAAAGTATGACATAAATTGTGTATTTTAACGCGATATACATTTTTATGTAGTAAAATTTTGTGTATCTCTTATGGTTTACCAGTTATGCAAAACTCGATCACAATGAAGAATACTTTTGGAGCCATTCCCAGAAAATTCTAGATATAAATTTCATTTGTCATGAAAATATCTTAAAAATATGATACTTTAATAAAAATCGTTAGTCACTTATGAGAAAATTAAAATTTTCGAAAAATCTTCCATGTAAAGGGTAATCTGGGGTGGGGGGATTTTCTTGAAAAGCTTCGTGTCGCATCTCTGGAAGATACTGAACCTAAATACCAAAGTTGGTGTTTATCCGACTGTTCGTTTCTGAGTTATGCTGTTGACAGACAGACAGACCCACACACCGACATGTTTCCAAAAATGCTTTTTTGGATTCAGGGGGTCTCAAAACATATATTTCCGGTGAAATCTCGGTATCGAATTTTTGGGTGGAATATAATACTTCCCCTACTTACTATACGTAGCAAAGAAAGTAATATTTTGGAATCTGAAAAAAATATATTAGTATTTCGTTGCATACCCATGAGCTTTGATCACAGCTGAACACCTATTTGGCATTGAATTTACAGTCTTTTGTAATAGGTCGAGTGGGAGTTTTACCATTCGTCCAATGAGGCATCAGCAGCAGCAGCAGCAGCAGCAGATTGATCCCTGTTTGAATAGATTCTACGACGAACACGTCGATCCAATTCATCCCAGAGGTGTTCTATTGGATTTAGACCCGGCTCTGGCTTGGCCACTCCAAAAGTTTGATTCTTTTTATCTGATAATACTTTTTTAAATGGTCGGAAGTTGTGTTTTGGACATTGTACTGCTGAAAAATCCAATTACGTGGCATATTCTTTCTCCCATGTGGAACCATACTATTCTTTAAAATGTCACTGTACAGAAAACGATCCATATTGCCTTCTATTTCAACTAGAGGACTAACCCCACTTCTAGAAAAATATTCTCACACCATGACTACCACCAACGTGCTTAATGGAAATACCTGGTACTTTTTGTTGACCCCTTGGTTTTTTGGTCGACGTATATACTGCACACCATCAGAAGTAAATTAATTAAATTTACTCTCATTACTTCATAAAACTTTAGACCAATCTGTAAAATTTCAAAGTTTGATGTTTCTTTGCAAACTCTAGCCTGCTTCCCTACTTTTAGAATTTAAAAGTGGTTTACGTGATGGTCGTCTACCATTTAAATCACCTGTTACTAGGCGATGTTTTTCAGTAGAGACATGTAGGTTTAGTCCACAATACTTCTCCAGATCATCCTTCATTTGTCGAGCCGATCATTCTGTCCCCCTCATTGTTGTTTTTCGAGGATGATCAGACTTTGGCTTATTGGATCTTGTCCCTTCCAGGTTTTGCCGTCGACTCCACACACATCAGTTGTGATGTGCCAAAGTCTCTAGCAACGCCAGACTGCGACTTTTCCTTCTTCAAAGTATTCAAAACAGCTTGTCTCACATCAACCGAGTTTTCTTTTTGTTTTGGCATGCTTCTAGTTGTCTCTATAAATAATCAAACACCGTTGAATACCTAAGTAACAATATTTAATGAATACCACCAAATCTCATTACAAAATACTTTTGAGGTAAAGGAATATATTCTTGCTTTGTTATTTTATGAACTTGCTTGTTTACTAGATATGTGACCGCATGCAAATAGTATTGACAACATAAAACCTCAATTACAAAATACTTTTGGCGCTACTGTATATTATATTTAGAATGAGGGGAATTTCACAAGCTGTTCATAGAAAATTAAATATATATATTTCATTTATTATACATATATCTCAAACCTACTATATTTCAATGAGAATCATTAGAGACATTTTAGAAGATTCCTACAGCTAACTGCAGTTTAAGGGACAATGAGGGGAACATTTTCGATAAAATCAAAGACTGTGACAAAATATTCCTAAAGTACTTGTAGATGTCTTAGTATTTTAACCCATTCAGCCATTTTTATTTTCTCTACCACGTATATAGTAGGTAGAGAATGTATTGCATTCCACCCAAAAATTCAATACCAAGATTTCACCGGAAATACATTTTTGAGCCCCCTGTGAGTGTGTGTCTGAACAGCCTAACAGCATCCGATAACATAGCGAAAAAAGCGGATAAATACTAAACTTGGTATTTAATACCTTTCAAAGATGCGACACGAAGACTTTTAAGAAAATCCCCAACCCAAACTATCCAATACATGGAATATTTTTTTATGTTTTTATTTTCCAAAAAATGGCTCTATAGATATTGATTAAAATATGACATGTTTAAGATATTTCTATCGCAAATAAAATGTATATCTTGAATTTTCTGAAAGTGTTCCCTAAGGTCCTCTTCATTCTGAATGATTTTCGCATAAGGGATAGACAAAATTTTAATATACAATTAGAAGGTAGATCTCGTTAAAACACAAAATTTGTCACGTACAACTTTCTTTTTTCTTTTTCGAGTGACCCATTTCCGAAATATTCCTTGTTAATAGTTTGAGTTTTCTAATACTTAACCTTTTCGCAAATGGGAATTCGTTATTCATCTTTCTTATGTCCTGGACGTACAAAGAGAATGGAATGCGCCACATAGCAACCAGCTCTTAAAACATTTGACTATCGCTTAAAGCATATTCCCCTTGCACCTACAAAAAAAATTAGCTATAAGATAGTTTCTGCAAATGTTTATCTCGATTAACATGAAGTAGATGGAGATTAAGTGTTTGTAAAAATAGTTTGTGAAGAGTGGAGAAAGTAATGTGAATGCAACACATGAGATTTTTATTGTTGTTTTAGAACTGGAACTTTGGGTATTCAGTATCCAATACCGTATTTACCTTGCCGACTGAGGGGTGGGAATCAGATTGTTCGACCCATGGGATTTGAATCCGAGATCTCCCTAATGTCCTTTACCGCCTAAGCCATGCCGCTTGGTACACTCACTTTTGTATTAGGTTATTTTGTGTTAGCTTTTTATAATTTTGGCAAAGTGATTAGTGGCTATAATTTAACAATATCTACATAGAACAATAAATTAATTGCATTCCGTGGAAAAATTCTCAATAACAGGAAAAGTAGTAAGTAATACTATTACTCAACAACTTAATTTTAATTAGGGTGTACAATAAGTTATTTTAAATACGATATAGAGAGGAAAAAATAACTTTCGATAATGTGTGGCCTATTATAAGAACATTGAAGGTGAAAGTAAGGAAGGATACGTTTCTAAAGTTTTATTAAGTTATGGCGGTTCCTGTTCTAGTCTACGGATCCGAAGCATGGCCCTAACAAAAGCGTAACCAGGTAGCGAAAATGAAATTATTTAAATCAGTGGCAGGCAGGAAGAGAAGCGAAGAAATCAAAATAGAACTGGGTATTTTCTCAATAAATGAAAGGATGGCTGATTATAGGATAAAATGGAAAGATCACTTAGAGAGACGACCTGAAAGCAAACTATACAGCGACAGCAAAAGAAGTGTAGGGCTTCCCAAATCAATCGCAGCAATCGTTGGATGCCTAATCCCGACTGTAGATGACGTTTATTGGTTGCTAATAAAAAGTTCCTTAGCGGTTTGTAATTTAAGGGGTCAAGGTACTCTGAAATGGTCAAAAATCACATTTTTTTGTTTTAGGCACCAATAAAATCTCTATTATTTCCAGTTTCAGAAAAAAAAATATTTTTGGGGGGTTAAGAAGTTTTAAAGACTTTAAATACCATTTAAATGCTAGTCTGCATTCCTTTAAAGCTGCCATGCAACGCCCCTTTTTAGAACATTTTTATACCTTTCAACAACGAACGACTATACTATGCCCAGCGAGCAGTTCAGCAATTAACAAGAGAGACCAGGACCAAGGGAAGGCAATCAGAAAAGCTGAAGCAATCCAGGAATGAAGGTGCAGATGATTATGACCCTGGAATGTACTGAGGTGTGTCAGAATTTTAATGTTGAAACTTTAAACTCAGTTTTCTCAAAACAACGTTTTTGGATATATATGTACCTTTTCCTCAGAACATATGAGAGGTAGAGAGCTGAAATTTTCAGTACATGTATACAACACATAGTTAAACTTTCTGAACCACAATCATAATTTCCTAATGTATATTACTGATATTAAGAAAGCAACAACATTGCAAATTTTCCACGTTTTTACTTTCTTGACCTTGCAAATAATTTTTTTCAGTTTCTAGTGGACTGATATACTAACTAAATCATTGAGGTTCAGAAGATAGCTGATTATGCTAAGAACAAGCATGCAAAAGTGTGATTCTGTATTGCAAGTAGTATCAGAGGAAAAGGTACATGAATTCACATGTTTTAAGGGTTAATTTTATTATTTTTCTGTGAATGATATAATTTTTACGGACTCAGCTATATAAACTATCAATGCAAACAACCACTTGAAATAATTTTCATGATTTATAGAATAATTAATAAACATTTCAGGAAAAGCCATTGAGCGGTGGTAATTTAACACACTGAAGGTGTAATTTCCATGTGTTCAGACTACCTTGTCCTCTTAAGGTTTAGGGAAAGCTAAAAATGACCAAATGTGCACATTTTAAACACCACTGGATTAAATTTAATGAAAATGCTAATTTTACCAATACAAAACTGCAGCCACAACTATTCCATAAATTTTGAGTTCATTTCGTTCAGAGTTTCAAAAGTTTAAAATTTCAGTGTACATAGTTTTGTTTATGGTTGCTTTTCTCAAAAACGACTTGTTATTTAGCGATTGTGCTTACAGTTGCAGTGTCTGTGATGGGGAGCAGGAAGAACCAATGTCCCAATGTATGCACAATGGATTACAGGCCTGTGTGTGCAGGTGATGGTAACGCCGCTCCACGAACGTTTCCAAACGAATGCTCCTTAAATTCCTTCAACTGCAGGAGCTCTAAACGCCGTAAGTATATATTTTAAAACATACAAATAACCACCGTCATTCTCACAAATTATGTACACAAAAATATCGTTAATTTACGCTACCCCGGTCGTTGCAGCCCCAGTATGGTAGCCAAACTTGCAGTCGTTTATTGTTGCACCACTGTTGGAGAGACAAACTTGAAGTTGTTTTTGACCACGCACGTAATGGATGCCAATTTTGCGGGAATTTGTTTCTTGGAGTGTTCGCCCCACGTACGGTACAAAGTTTCCGGTGGCCTTTGCCCCACGTTTAAAATTTAACTTTTATTTTTATGTTACTTTATTTATTTTACTTGTGTGTGTTTCTGTGTGTGTGTGTGTGTGTGTGTGTGTGTGTGTGTGTGTGTCTCGGCTTCGTCAGTAGTAATTTGTAAAGCACGTATCTCTTACCAGGGCTGGTGTGGTTAAAGAATGAAGGTTTACACAAATTATAATTGTATTTAACTTTGTTTTATTAATCTTTCACACGATTAAATAACACTTCACTGATATATCCTACTGTAGAGCTGTGAGATTATTGTTATTTGCACGTTTATATTATTCTCACCGCAAAGAATTTTCTTGTCTCACACTGAACACGTATCACACCGAACTGCTCGGGTACGCAATCTTGTAGCGTCTCCCGCCTAAATTTGCACATTTCCTCTATTTCAAGTCTCTGATTGGCTAAGCCTACTCCAATAGAATACTTTTATTTAACTTAAGCTTTTTCTAGTTTTTGATTGACTATTTATAAACTGTTTTTAAATATTAAATTATTATTGTTCCAAGAATTATTATTACTCTTTATTAAACTTTCTAATTTATTATTGTCTCAAGGTTACCTCATTGTTAGCAACTTTCGGCTTTTACTTTGTAATTTTGTTTGCTACGGAAAGCAGCTTGCTTCTATTCTCACAGCTCCTACATTGTTAAAACTACGTAATACATTCACATAACATTATTATACATGTACATAATATAAACATAATACAATGACTGTAACATACACTTTATATATTATAGTATACACATATTGCTTTAAGGCGTGCTGTTATTATATTTTATATTATATATTAGACTGGTGTCATTTAAGTGATAAAAATACTGCCTCATTGTTAAGGGAGTAAAATCTGGAAACGAATTAATAGCTGGGATAGTTGAAATTTATTAAGTTATTTTACTGAAAGGCCACAATAAATTGAGATGGAAATATAATGCACTTTTGCGTATATAAAGCTGCCTTCAACTCCATCCTAGCTGTCATTTTTAGTTTATCTACCTCTGTCTGTAGTAACTAAAGAAACAATTGCGTTTCATCAAAAAATTCTATGCCGATATTTCATGGGAAATTCACGCTTTGAGGTGTGTGCGTGTGTATGTGTGTCTGTGCACAACATAACCAAAGAAAAGTCGTTTAAAGACCTACTTGGTCGTTCAGCATCTTCCAAGGATGCAAAACAAAAATGTTCAAGAAAATCCAACCACCCCAAACCACCCTTTACATGGAAAAGTTTGCGAAAATTTTGATTTTTTCCACAACGACTAACGTTTTGATTAAAATATCATATATTCAATGCATTTATGTACGTGTCAAATAAAATGCATATCCTCAATTTTCCGGGAATAGCCTGTGAAGTCCTCTTGATTCACAAGGAATTTTATATAACCCTTCATAACTTGTAAACGTTAAGCGATAGACGAAAATGTACTACACAAAAAATGTAGATGTCTTTAAAACACACAATTTTTTTCAAATAACTTTCTTTGTTCCATCAGTCATTTGACTGTCGCTATTCCCTTTGTATCTATAGCGAATAATGTAGTACAGCCATTTCTGCAAAGGTTTATTTCAATTAAAATGAAGTAGATAGAACAAAATCTAATGTGATGCATTCACATGACTATCGCTAGCCTTATTTTTATTAGTTGGTGTACAAACAATTCTTACTAAAGCTTATGTTTCTATCTACTACATTTTAATCCGAATAAACCTTTGCAGAAATAGCTACATTATACATTTCGTTATAGATATAAAGGGAACAGCGATAGTCAAATGTTTAAGAACTGAACGAGATACTCTGGCCTTAAAATTTCATACTATTTCATGCAATCGCCATAAACAACTGAATGTTGACAGGACTTCAAGAGAATGATCAAGTATGAACAATTCGAAACATTAATAACATATCTCAGAAATTGCTATGCCACAGAAAACTTATTTGAAATACATTGTGTGCTTTAAAGAGATCTAAATTTTTTGTGTAATACGTTTGCGTCCATCGTTTAACGTTTACCAGTTATACAAGACTATACAAAATTCCTCCTGAATGAAGAGAACTTCACAGGTTCTTACCAAAAAATCCAAGATATACGTTTTATTTGAAATGTAAATATCTTTAATATTTGGTATTTTAACCAAAATCGTTAGGGACATTTTTAGAAAAACAAAATTTTAGTAAAATTTTCCATGTAAAGCACAGTTGGATGTGGGGGAGTTTTCTTGAAAAGCTTTGTGTTGCATCCTTGGAAGATACTGAACTTAAATACCAAGTTTGGTACTTATCCAACTTTTCGTTTTTAGTTATGCTGTTCACAGACATGCTTCATTTTGATTCAGGGGCCTCAAAACGTGTATTACTGGTAAAATCTCGGTATGGAATTTTTGGGTGGAATGCAATACCATCTCTACGTAGTAAAGAGGTATAAAGAAACCTACCGTGGTAAAGAAAGTGATAAACTTTCATAAGAATATTTGTACACACACTAATAAACGAAAGGGGTAGAGAAATTCATGTGAACGTAACACATCAGCTATTTTTTAAAATTAAAACACCATATATTTAAGATATTTGTACGCCAAATAAAGCTACACATCTTAAATTTCCTGGGAATAGTTTGTGAAGCCTTCTTCTTTCTGAATGAGTTTTGTATAATTGATAAACCTTAAGAAACACAAAATCTTACTGCACGAAAAATGTAGATCTCGATAAATCATACACTTCCTGTCAAACAAAATTGTGTATAGGGTTAACCATTTCCAAGGTATTCTTTGTTATTTGTTTGAATTTTCGAATGCATATACTTTTTCCAAGCTGTAAGTGTCTATTTCCTTCTTCTTCTTCTTCTTCTTCTTCTTCTTCTTCTTCTTTTTATTTATTTATTTATTTATTTATAAACGCCTTTGAAGATATTTATTTCATTCTTTCAGCATTTTAGAGTTTCAAATCTACTAAATAGATTAAACTGTGCTTTTAACTTTCTAATATGTTTGTTGATTTTCTTGAATATTAGTTTGGGATTATGTTTTATAATATTAGCGATTCTTATAGTCTTGTAACCCAATTTTGCATAGTGAACTTATTAACTCATCATTGTCTTTCTTATTAAGATTACATTGAATTAATACATGTTCTAAATTGCCCAATTCACCACATTCACAATAAGGAGATTTTCTTTTGTTTCATTTTATACATGTGTTGTAGAAAGAAATGACTTTAATAAAGATTGATTGCTATTATGGGGGAAAGTAAGTGCCATTAGTCGTGTTTTATGTGAAGGACGTTATGATGGTCATTTTAGGATAAAATTAATCTTTTTTTTTAAATGGGAACCTACCTTTATTATGTTGTTTTCTCACTCCTCATAAAAAACTAGGCAACATTTGTATAAACCACTTTGCAATTGTACTTTCAACAAAGTATATAACAATGAAAATTCAGAGTGGCTGTGTACGAAGAGCACAATAAATGGTTGAACCATCCATGGATGGTCATTTGAGGGTCAGGTTACATTTCGTAATTGGCAACCAACATTTTTTATTTTGTTTCCTTATTCCTCATCACCAAATAATCAGGTTTTTTATAAACCATTTTTAATGAGAAAACATGAGGCAGTATTTTTAACACTTAAATGATTTCACTCTAATTATATAATATATAAATTCAATAACAGCCCGTCTTAAAGCAATATGTGTATGTAACAATATATAAAAAGTGTATGTTACAGTCATTGCGTATGTTTATATTATTGTATACATGTTCAATAATGTTATGTGAATATATTACGTAGTTTAATAATGTAGGAGCTGTGAGAAAAATAGGTTAAAAGTTGCTAACAATGAAGTAACAATGAGGTAGCCTTGAGGCAATAATGAATTAGAAGGTTTAATAATGCTACTATCATTCTTGGAGCAACAATAATGTAATTTTTGTGACAGTTCATAAAATAGCCAATCAATAACCAGAAAAAGCTTTAGTTATTTGAATATATTCTAATTGGACTAGGATTAGACAATCAGAAATGAAATATAGCAAAATTTTCAAATTCAGAGTTCAGTTGCTTGTAGACAGTGCTCATAACTGGACGCGTTGCTTGTAGACAGCGTTTCTAACCGGACGCTAGATGCATCCTCGAGAAATTTAATACGTATTTTGTGTGAGATGAAAATAGTTTTACATGTTAAAAACTGCAAGTATTAAATAAAAAAGATCTCACAGCTCTCTCTATATCAGTGAAGTGTTATTTAAATCGTGTCAAGCATTAATAAAAGGAGTGAAGTAAAATTATAATCTGTGTAAGCCTACATTCTTCAGTCGCACCACTCCCTGCTAAGACATTTATGTCTGTAAAAAAAAGTATAAATGCTCACGCAGCCGAGGCGAACATAAATATATAATATTTAAAGAAACAGTCAAATTACAAAGTTAATATTTTTTAAACATTTGGGGCAAAGGCCACCGGAAAGTACATTTTTGGGGCGAAGGCTACCGGAAACTTTTTACCATACGTGCGGTTGCAACTACTTCAAGTTCGCCTCACCAACATTCGAAATATAATATACATTCTTCAAACTGGCTTTCCATACGTAGCAGCAACAAACTATCTTCTTCAAACAACACACAAAACGTAGGTTCCCATTTAAAAAGGTTAAATTGACTCTAAAATGACCAGCATAATGTCCTTCAAATAAAACACAGCTAATGGCATTTACTTTCCCCCATAATATTAAGCAACTTTTATTAAAGACATTTTTTCTACAACGCTTAGTTTTGGAGATATTGTACAGTCTCAACTTAAATGGTCCAATCTGTATAGTAAGGTCTTTCATGTCCAGATTGAGATTTTAAGATATTTTCCTCAAGTAAATGACATAAAATAGGGCTTAATGAAGACCCTTGAGGTAGTCCTAGGTCAGTTTGTTT
Source organism: Deroplatys truncata (assembly GCA_030765065.1). NCBI lineage: Eukaryota > Metazoa > Arthropoda > Insecta > Mantodea > Mantidae > Deroplatys > Deroplatys truncata. Next base: position 167,293,331 of record CM060988.1, on the reverse strand, counting down.
TACATCTTCTGAGTGATACATTTAGATATATTCTGAAGGATATTAATTTCTTCTAAAATGTTTAATAATAAATTAATTTGTACTGAATCAAAGCTCATCTGCTATCCAAACTTATTGCTAAAAGACATTTGTTTTCCAGAAAACAATTATGTGTTTCTGTAATTAATATTGGTAAACTACTAATACTACGAAATTTCTTTCTAAAACCATAGGTATTGCATTTTTAGCCATATTCCATATCCTCCTAGATAAAACACTATTCTATCAGCAATAAAATTTTCAGTTATTTCCTTAAAACAGTGGAGAGTGTGATTGGTCTATAACTTTTGTTAATCTTTAGGATTATTTGGCTCAAGTATTAGAACTATGAAAATGTGTTTCCTGTTCACAGGTATATCTCCAGCTCTTAAAATATGAGCAAATTCATAGTTTAACAAATGTAGTCCATTTTCTTCTAAACTTTAATTATAGTGTATGTTACATCATCCAATCCAAGAGAATTGCTTTTATGATTATTAATTATATGTTTAATTTCATTGATATGGATTTCTTTGGTTAAAACATTAGTCCCAAATTGGTCCCAAGCCTCGGTAACTGTTTCATTATCTGGCAAATTGCTTTTAATCAGGAGTAATATGTTTTAAAAAATTGTATTGAAATTTGCTATTGTCATTTATAGGCAAATAATCCATATTACTTGGTTTAGTAAGTTATCTGACTTCTTTCCAAATGTGAATTTTTGTCTGCAGTGATAATGAATTGCAGAATTAAAACCATTTCTTCTTGCTGTAATTAGTACCAGCTTGGTATTTGCTGCCGGAGTTTTCACAAATAAATAGTTCTTTAATCTCCTATCCTTGGAGAATTGTTTTATAGTGTCTGTGCTTTTGGTAATAGCACTAAAACAATCCTGATTTCACCATCTTGGTCTTCTTATTGTAATTAGATTGTTTCTGAATATAGGCAGGATTATAGACATCCAGAAAATTGTATACTTGGCTGTAAAAAGGGTTAAATCTTCTTTTATATCTATATCAGTGGAGAAAGCTTTACTAAAAACTTCTATAAGTAAGTTCCAATCCATATTTTTACTTCTAGTTTTCGTCCAACGTGATACAATGCTATTGATTTTAGAAAAGTATGGAATTAGTGGGCTACTAACCGATTAATTTCATTGTATCTAAAAGGGTGTGTACAACACATAAAAACAAGTTTTCAACAAGGAATTAACACAGCAAAAGTTAAATCTGTTGCAGAAATTGTTAAATATGGTATACCACAGGGCTCTGTGCTGGCCCTTTACTTTTTACACTTAATGTAAATGACATATGTCCTTCAGAAATTGCGAAATAATAAGCTATGCTGATAACACTACTAACATCTGTAATGCAATAATTACATGACCTTTAGTCACTAGCTACAAAGGAATCTCTTGGGATAGATAACTATTTCAAATCCTTTAGACTCACTAAAACCCTGAAAAGACTAATATAATTAAATTTTAACTAAGAAATAAGAAAAAACATGCTTTATTTTAGATCAACCTTGCAGTACAGTAATTCAGAAATTCCCATCACACAAATTCTTAGATATACAGGTAGATAAATACATATAATGGATAAACATACTGATAGCCTATGTAAAACAATCAGTTAAAGACCTGTACCTGATTAGAGAGTTTTAATAAAACATGTAACATAAATGTTCTCAAAATTATATATGGCCTAATTTACTTGCACATCCAATATGTAGAGAAGTACGGGTGGCTGTAGTAATACCCCCACCCAGAGGGTTCTTGTGCTCCAAAAGAAATGTATTAGATTATTAGAACAGTGTTTCAAATGGAAGATGTGAATCCTGTAAGGAAGTCTTCAAAGAGTAAGAATGTTTACTATAGTGTCTCTGTACATATATAGAGTAACCTGTCTGACAGAATCGCACAAACCAAAAACAAATGGCAAAATACATGGTCACGACATGAGGTGTAAATTGAACTTCCACCACAATAGTTATAATATAAAATATATAAACAAAGATCCTTTTATAATTGCTGTATATATGCACAATCGAATGCCAATTGAAGTAAAAAGTGAAAGCAATAGCATTAGATTTAAACAAAGTATAAAAAGATATTTCTTAAACAATCCTGTATATAGTATTAATGATTTTCTAAAATACCTACTGTAATTTTCCACATTTCTTTATTTTCTTTGTATCTGGCAGTGCTTAAAACTTAGTCCGTATATAATATTAATGATTTTTTTAAACTAAGTGTAATTTTTCAACTTTTATTTTCTTTGTTACTTGACAATGCTCAAAACTTATAACTGAGTCTATCAGCAATAAATTATAATCATTATCTGATTCTCTAAAGTGTATAATTAAAGGAAAATGATCACTGTCCAGAATATCGCTAAAAACTTTCTGTTGTAGCTTAGGCAACAATTCCTTTGAGACAAAGCTTAAATCTGTAGAAGTGTTTACTTGTGAAAAGGATTCCACTGTGCAATTGGCTAGCTATTTCAAGATGTTTTTCCAAAAGTAGCCCAAATGAATTAGGGCTTTTACATATGTTAAATATATTTAAATCACTAAATTGAATCATAATCCCTTGGACTGTGTTGTCTAGATTTTCAATTACGTCATAATCTGATAAATATCTCTATAATCATCTAATGCAGCACCTCCAAGATTACCTCTGTCGAAATGTATAACTTGTGCTTATACATCTTAAATTTGTGACCTTCTTTAAACCAAGTTTCAGTAATAAAAATACATTGCTTCATCATTTTGTATGTAATATGTCTTTATTTTATTTTAAATGTTCTGTATTCTATGTAATATTTATGTATATATGCAACTATATTGTACATTTCCTTTATACGCATATAGTATGTCTTTATTTTATTTTAAATGTTCTATATTCTGTGCAATATTTATGTTTATATGTAATTTTTGTGCATTTCCTTGACATGTTCTATGTTTACAAGCCTTTATGACTGCTAGTGAACTCACAGAATGCAATCCAATCTAATCTAATCTATTTCTTGGTTAGCTAGAAAGCTTTGTAGTTGTTGTTTTTTTCTATTTAAACTTCTAGCATTCCATGACATCACTTTTATATACTTAGGTTAACTATCTTGCAATGATTTTGGAGGTCCATCTTTATCCATTGAGAGCAGTATATCTTCATTAGGTTTTATCTGTTTCAAAATTAATTTTTTGTAATGGGACTTTTCATAGTTTTCCTGATTTGTGTACTTCTGCTTAATGCTTGTTTCTGGCTTCTGATTAGATTTTCCTGCACTCAGAATCTGAGACTTCTTACTATCATTAGTTATTATTTCAAACTTAAATGACTGTGGACCTCTACCACTGGCATATATCAATCAGTTCTTTATTAACTCTACTATTTTCTTCCTTTGTACCTACATTTTTTTTATCTTCTGGATTTGCTATTTTTCTTTTAGTTGTAGGGATAAGTTTTGTTTACAATTGTTTAAGTTTTCCCATATAGATTAATTATTTCATGTCCATTGCCTAGATTTCCTAGTTCTGAAGATGCTACTTTGCACAAGGATTGATAATTTTGGCTCACAGTTTTAGATTTCTCTAGCATTAAGTTTATCTACAAAAGATAAATTGTTCTTCAAAATCATTCTGGCTTCAAATCTAGATATTCTTAATCTTTAAATTTTTTCTAGAACCTTGACTTCTAGTAGGTATGCAGGCCATTCTTTAAAGTCTAATTTATGATTTTTTAAAATAGAGAGTTGAGGGTTGTTACACTACATCACTATGATATTCTTACTTGAACGCGTTTCGGGAGACGGCTTGTTCCCATCGTCAGCATTTTCTCTCATTTGACGATGGGAACAAGCTGTCTCCCGAAACGCGTTCAAGTAAGAATATCATAGTGATGTAGTGTAACAACCCTCAACTCTCTATTTTAAATTCTGACACATCACTGTTACAAGCTTCTAAATCTTCAAAAATTGAGCTCTAATTTATGATTCTCTTCAGAAATGACACAAATTCTATTATCTGATTTACAATGAAATTCAACATGTTTTACACTACAGTTACTACATACATGTCTGCTTCTACAGTACTTTATTCAGTATCGAATTGAATACTTTTTCTGAATTGGAATGGTTTTCTATAAATTCAGTTAGAAATTACATAAATAAACACTCTTCTAGGAAGCATTTGAGATCTAAAAGTTAACACTACTGTATGGGTTGGTATAAATTTAATTCTACCTGCTACTACAATTTTCTTAGCAAATCTATATACTTTCAAAATTTCATAGTTTTCATCATTCCAGTAGTGCAGCCAGAAAAATATTAAGGGGAGAGTTATGCATAGGGATTTGTTTTTTAAGCAATTTGTATCAATTTAAATAATACATATGAATTAATCCTAAGTTGAAATATTTAAATAAATTGATTTTATGTTCACAGATTAAGGTGTAGCAATTGAAATTAAAATTAAGATAGGATGTTCTGCATATTCCAAGAGGCAAATGTGTTGTGGTATGAGAATTAATGACCATAACCACTGTGAAGTATTTTATATTACCTCTGCAGGCCATTTTATTTCACACCAAAAAAATAAACATGCCCTTGATATCTTAACATGGTTGTACCCTCAGCAGCCATGTGCACTTTCTCTTGCTGTCACCTTTGGCGATATTGTCTACACGATTAGAAAGTATCTCATTCTCGCCAACCTCGAAAGATGCTATTGTTTTAATGAAGCTATTTTTGCTATTAATGTTTACATTTTTAGCAAGGTGGGGTTCTAACCCTCAAAAGCTATCCCTAGCTACACTCCTGCATCATTTTCAGCACTGATTTTAATTACTTCCTTTTGTTAAATCAATTGCTACGTCTTTTATGATATATTTAGTTATGCAATTGTAGAATGTGATATAGCTCCTAACATTATATTTCACTGCAAGTCTGAATTTAAAAAATCATCATCTTTACCAAACTCATTAAAATGAACTTCAATCTTGTTTCTTCCAAAAGCAATTATTTTAAACATTAGGAGTCGAATTTGGGACATGCTTGCCCAGGGGTGCCCATCCCTGCAAAACAATTTAAAATATTTAGTTCATTTTCTATACTGCTGGAAAGCTTTGCAACGGGGCTATCTTATAGGTACTATAGCGGCTATTGTGATACTGGCACACAATAAAAGATTAAACAAATAATTAAAAAGTTAAAATCAATAAAAGAAAAATCATAAAATTTACAGCAAAAAATTTAAAATAAACCACTTAGCAAGTAGTGTATTTTATTACTTGGTATTAATGTAACCTATTGTGCCTATTTAAGTAGATCAATATAGTAAGTATAATAAGTAGACCTGAGATTTTTAGGCACCAAAACAATTTGTTTCCAGAGCTGAATATTAGATTTTATTTATCTAAAATGTATTTCCACTTTCCAAAAGTTTAAAAACTCAGTTAAGTAGTGACTATTAGAAAAATTACACAGTGACAATAGCAGTAAATTTATTGATTATGGCCAGATTCATTTTATTATGTCTTAAATTATGAATTTATGGTTGGTAATACACTATATGAGCATATAAAGCTAAAAAAGGATCTCTAGAAACTAATTGACTAGATCACAGTGAAATGCACTGTACATTACAGATACATCATTGTAACCTAAATACTCTAGAGCTGATATGGAGCCACCCTGAAAGTGTTGTTTGCAAAACACAATATATCGTTAAAAACAACAATGTTAAAGAACTCTTACATACATTGCAATACATTGAAGAGCAATGAGAAAACATAGAGAAATCTTGCAAGTGTGTGCATATCAACAATTAAAATACGCCATTTGAAAGGAATTTCTGCTGTACTGCAGTTACCAACCAATACCAAAGGTTGACAAAGAGACCTGGAGGGCACAAGTATTCTGTTTCTATTTCTACAAATGATGATTCTACCTGCTAAAGTATTAAAATAAACCAGTATTTTCCCCAGAATCCCCATTCCTACAACCAAACTATTACAAAATGTTCGAATCCAATCAATCCCATGATACAAATACTTTATCTTTCATTGCTGCATGAAAAAATCTGATGTGTTACACTCACATGACTTTCTCTACTCTTGTACAAACTATTTTTACAAACGCTTATTCTCCATCTACTTCATGTTAATTGAGATAAACATTTGCAGACTCTATCTTATTGCTAATTTTCTTGTAGATGTAAGGGGAATATATATTTACAAGGGCAATATAGAAATACAGTAGCCTTTAAGCACATACATATCTCTTAATAGCTGGTTGCTAGGTGCAGCACCATTCCCTTTGCCACAGATTAATACTCTTTGCATATCCAAGACGAAAAAATGAATAACAAATTCCCATTTGAGAAAATAAGTATTGAAAAATTTAAGGGAATAACAAGCCATATCTTGAAAATGGTTCACTCAGCAAAAAAAATGTAAACAACATAAATTGTGTATTTTAATGCGATCTACATTTTTTGTGTAGTAAAACTTCGTCTATCTCTTATGGTTTACCAGTTATGCAAAAGTCGTTCACAATGAAGAATACTTTTGGAGACATTCCCAGAAAATTCAAGATATACATTTTATTTGTCATGAAAATATCTTAAACATATATTTTAATCAAAATCGTTAGAGCCATTTTTGAGAAAATTAAATTTTTCGAAAAATTTTCCATGTAAAGGGTAATCTGGGGTGGGGGGATTTTCTTGAAAACCTTCGTGTCGCATCTCTGGAAGATACTGAACCTAAATACCAAGTTTGGTGTTTATGCGACTGTTCGTTTCTGAGTTATGTTGTTCACAGACAGACACACACACACACACACACACACACACACACACACACACACACACAGACAGACACACAGACACACACACGGACATGTTTCCAAAAATGCTTTTTTTGGATTCCGGGGGTCTCAAAACATATATTTCCGGGGAAATCTCAGTATCAAATTTTTGGGTGGAATACAATACTTCCCCTACTTACTATACGTAGTAGAGAAAGTAAAAATCAATAAAACAACAAAAATGGTAATATAGGCACTTCTAGGATCTAAAACCTTAAAATAGGCATTTTAGGCACCACAAAACCCTTTCCATACATTTATACTTTATATAAAACATTAGGATATTTAACTGTTGTTGTTCACCAATTGATTAATAGATCTGCATCATTTTTCCCCCTCTGGCTTCCCAATATAAAGACTGTAAGTTATAACTTTTAAGGCCTTTGCATTTGGCAAGATGTTGTTTGTTCAGAATGACATCTTCTTCACAGAGAGTGCACTTGGGTGTAGGTAGGCATCGTATCTTGTAGAGATGTTCTCCGAGGCAATCGTGGCCAGTTGCCATCCTAAATAAGGCCACTGTAGTCTTCCTTGGAATTTTGTGTATATCAACTCTATCTTCAAATTTCTTATAATGTTTATCTTTTAATTTATCTTCTTCATCAAGTCTCTGCTGTCTTTTGAAATGTTGTTTAATGTTATTTAATTGTTTATTTATTGCTATTTGTCCTACAGGTTTTATTTGTTGTATTCCACCTTTCTTTGCTAATTGATCTGCATGTGCATTGCCCAAAAGTCTGACATGAGCTGAGATTCATTTTAGAGTGACATAATTTCTAGTTTCAACTGCTTTAATTAGGCTTGTTATTTCTTTAATATTTCTTTGTAATTTACTATCCCATCTATGGCTGATTTTATGTCTGATAAGATGACTATTTTTTGTTTTATGTATGGTGGTAGTGGACATAGAGCCATAATAACAAAAACAGATCTAAATCATCAACTGCCGAGAACAAAGGTGAAAAATAAGGCCTAAATGGAATTTCAAAATAGGATATTTAACTAGTTTAGTTTTTTGTACACAAAAATAGGCATTTAACCTAAACTCCAAGGTCTAATAATAAGCTATACATTCAGAGCAACTTCATACCTACCTATAATGTCATAATTCCTTTTATACATTTCTAAACATTATCATTAGATATACCACATATATCATACACCATATGGTATGAATTACACTTAGCATTACTTTGGGAGGGGGGCAGATAGCACATTTAGATTAACAAACTTAAAGATTCAAACTGAGTTAAGAATTAATGTACTTGATGAAAATTTGTAGTAAATGTGTTTATATTACCTGCATTAATTTACTTCAATATTTTTGTATTCCCCAGTATAATTCTCCAACATTTTGGATTCCCCCACCCAAAAGTGTTCTAATGGCACAGTGTTCTGTGCCATGATTCCCCCCATGGATGGCCCTGCATTTGCTTCACTTACTCTATTGTTATACAGAACATGTTTCAGTATCCTTCACTTCTTCGTTCCAAATTTTGACTCCTAATGCTTAAAGATTTAACCTCACTTTCAGTGGTAAAAAGTTTCTAAATAAAATTAAAGAAACATTTTCTTTATTTTAAACGCATTTTTACATATAATTTTCTGAAATTTCATCGGATGCTGCTTTGGTTACCATTAATAATAACTTTGTTCAAACCTGCATCTTTATAATTATATTTTTCCCTTTACTGATTTTTGAATCTTTATTATTTACCATATCATCATTACCACTTTTAACATCTTCAGCATTCAGTATTTCCATTTAATCTTTATTAATATCCCTATATTAATATCCCTGTATATAACAGAAAACAATAAAGATTATTACTTAAATCTAATCACTGAAAAGTAAATCCTGATACTAAAGGATACTTAATGAACTGAAGCTGTAAGAGAATGTTTTCTCAGAGCAATAATTTTTTCTTCCACCAACTCCCAAGATCCATGGCCATGCTAAGAGCATGGAATTTCAAACCATTACATAGCAACTCGCTTTTTAAAAATCCAACTATCGCTTTAGCCTACTACATTCTTTTTTTACCTACAACAAAATGTGTAAATGCACAATCAAAGTTTATCTCGAAGTAGTTAGAAGAATAAGAATAGCTCATAGAAAAGTGAGCAGAAAAGTCATATGAGTGCAAGAAATCTGATTTCTTTTAGAAAAAATGAACAGCATAACTAAAAAACAAAAAGGTTTTTAAATAGCAAATATAGCATTGTAGTTCAGCAACTTGTAAGTATGCAACTCCAACATTTTCAAGAAAATCCCACCATCCCAAACTATGCTTTGCATGGAAAAAATGTTCTTATTTTTTATTTTCTGAAGAATGCTCTAACTGTTTTAATTAGTATACTATATGTTTAGTATGTATCCATGGCAAATAAAATATGCATCTTGAATTCTCTGGGAATAGACTGAAGTAATAGACTGAAGTTCTTTTCATTCTGAATGACTTTTGTATAATTGATAAATCATAAGAGACATAAATCATAGACAAAATCTTACAGCACACAAAATTTAGATCTTTTTACAGTGACACTATATTCAAATAAAATTTTAGTGGCATTAACCATCTCTGACATATTCTTTGTTGTTGGTTTGAATTTTCAAATACTTATACTTTCTTCAAGTGGTAAGTGACTATTCATTATACTCCTCATGCAAATATCTCAAAACATAATATGGTATTTTAATAAGAATCATTAGAGCCAGTTTTGAGAAAATCAAAAATAAGTAAAATGTTTTATGTAAAGGGTAGTTTGGGTAGTCTTCATGTTGCATCCTTGTTAGATGCTGATCTTAACAAGTTTGTTATTTAACCAAACTTTCATGTTGCAAGGTGCTGATCTTAAATAACAAATTTGTTACGTTGATATTGTAATGAAAAGAAGCTAGAAACAGTGATGTGTATTGAATTTATTTAAAGGTGAGTCGGAATTGTAACACCATTCCACAAGACAAAAAAGCTGGAATCTATAAAATCAATTGTTCAGATTGCAATAAAGTATACATAGGTAAGACAAAAAGAAACCTAGAAACTAGGCTAAAGGAGCACATGAGATGTATTAAATACAAACAAATGAACAAATCTGCAGTTTCACACCATTTTTGGATCACTAATCACAACATCAAACCCAATATTACATTAGTCAAACCAGCCAAATTTGCAGCCGAATTAGATGCATGGGAGAAGATCACCATTCTAAAACACAACACACATCTAATGAATTTTGATTTGCCGCCACCAAATCCTCTCTGGAAGTACATTTCTCCACCACAAGATGCCACCACAGTATCCAGTCCAAAAAACGGAAACACCAACAACACGGGCCAGTCGTGATAACCTTCTGAGGATGGGAACAACGGTTTCCCGAAACATGTTAAGTGAGTAAACTTAAGTGATGTTAGTGTTACAATTCCGACTCACCTTTAAATAAACAAATTTGTTGTTTAACTGAATTTTCGTGTTGCATCCTTGGTAGATGCTGATCTTGAATAACAAGTTTGTTGTTTAACCAACTTTTTATTTTGAGTTATTATGCGCGCACATGCACACGCACACGCACACACATACACACATACATACACACACACACACACACAGAATTTTTTCTAAAAATGCTTTTCTTTGTGGATTCAACGAGTTTCAAAACATGTATTTTTGGCGAAATCTTGGTACAAATTTTTGGATGGAATATATTACCTCCTGTTAGGTATGTTGTGAGAAAGTAATATCAAGACTGCAGCCTCTTCAATGGATTAAGTTTGTTGAGTACATATTTTACAGGGAATTTTAATAGTTAATAAACAGTAGTTGATTGAATACCTGTGTTGATTAGAATTGATTTAAAACCAGGATTATTTAACTCAGTTTAAGGTAACCGGAATGACTAAAATAGTCAAAACTTAAACATATATTATTTTTAGGCCAAAAATGATCTACATGCTTACAGAGTAATTTTATATGTGATTAATTATAATTTAAAGTTAATATTTAAGATATTATTATGGCATGAGATGATGCACAGGATGATTATTGCCCTGGTGTGTTAGTCAGTTCAAATTCTGTGACTCTGTTCGTATTTCTCGTAACCTTATTTTTGTCATAGAGATGTTCCTTTTTCTCAGCTTTGGATTAACGAAACGGCTGAATTTTACATGCATAAGGCAGAAGTGGTTGGAAATAGTGGTAACTAGGATTATTTTAATTACTTTATATAAAATACATAACTATACTAAAAATATTGATAACTGTTACCAAAATGTTATAATTTCTTTTTAAAATATAATAATTATAACTAATTCAACGTATGACATAGCAAAATGATTCTAGTTCTTAATTCATAATGAAGCTCATGTAATGCTGAAAAACGGGCGATACCGATATATCACCGAAAATACGTGCTTTTACCCTCCAAATAAAAAAAAAGCATTTTAGAGAAATGTGGGTATGTATCTGTGAACACATAACTCAAAAATGAATTCAGATAAATACCAAACTTAGTATTTAGGTTCAATATCTAACATGAAGATTTTCAAGAAAATCCCCTCATCCTAAACTACCCTTTACATGAACTATTTGTCAAAATTTTTGATTTTCCAAAAAATTACTACAGCAATTTTTATTGAAATACTGTATATTAAAGAGATTTAGGTGCCAAATAAAATGTGTATCTTGAAATTTCTGGGAATAGCCTTTAAACTCCTCTTTATTTCAGAAGGAAGTTTGTATAATCTTATATCACTGGTAAACATTAATTGATAGATGAAAACATGCTACACAAAAATTTTAGATTTCTTTAAGACACACAATTTATTTCAAATAACCTTTTTTGTGGCATCAGCTATATCCGAGATATCCATTATTAATGGTTTGAGTTGTTCAATATTTAACCATTCTTTTAAAGTCCTGTTGACTTTCAGTTGTTTTTTGTGATGCCATGGAAAGAGTATGAATTTTAAGGGCAAGGGCCAGCATATGGCATCCAGTTCTAAAACATTTCACTATTGCTGTTCCCTTCATATCCATAAAGAAATTAGTAATGTAGCTATTTCTGCAAAGCTTTACCTTGATTAAAATCAAGTAGAATAAAAAAAGAAAGAGGTTCCTAAAAATTGTTTGTATATCTACTAATAACAGATAGAGAGTAGATAAAATTATTTGAATGTAACATATCAGATCCTTTAAATTTAATCTATAAGCAGTAAATAAAAATTTCATGATGACAAATGGAAAATTGAATCCCATTGTAATTGCCTGAAAAATTTGAATAAGATACAATTAAAACCTTAAAAATTAAGAAGTAGTATATGATTATCTGAATTTTGCACCTTTCGGGTATCATAAATGCATTGATGGTGTCTATTCTGTAGCTATGAAAGTAAATTATTAAATATTTTTAGAGTATTACACAGTTTTAGGCTTCAGTATAGTATATTATACAGATTATTGTGTTATTTATTCAAAATCTAAAATAAAAAAAATTCTGGTTAGTTCATTTGTATGTACTGGCTAGTTTACCCGATGCTTAAACTTGGATAAAGGATTTAAGTAATTTTGTGTACCTCTCCTATTTCTTTATTAATTGATTACACAGTGCTTTTTAAGGCTTTTAAGGTTTTATCCTTTTAATTGTAACCTCGTACAGATCCTTGATGTTTCATAACACTGGTTATGAAATGTTGGCAAATGCTGTATCTCTGATTTCCTTAACCTTCATCTAGCAGTCTTTCAAGTTTTGGAAAGGATGTACAGTTATTAAATACCTTTGGTGGTGAAACAGTTATTGGTATGTTTGAGTTATCCTTTGAAAATAACGGGACATTTAACTTAAACGTTTTGTATGTATTCTTTGGCACGGTAATTCATTCATTGGCAAAATCTTTAAAAAAGTTCAGTTTTTGTTTTTATGCTCATAAAATAGCCTCAAACTTCTAGATTCATAATAGATATTGTTTCTTGGCCTTATACTGTCACATGGCCATTTAAATGCCCTTGCACAGATAGTGTATAGGTTTGTTTTCTGCTGCAGATAGATTTGCAAACAAAAAACTATTGTAAATGTCCAACGTAATTATTAGTTTTATCTATTTATAATTAAATTATTAGAATACTGAAAGCTTAGTTCATATAAAGTAACGATTATTTACATTAGGCCTAGAATTTGTTAATTTTAGCTTCAGTCAGCTAAAATGAATTGTCTGCAAGATAAGCATAACAGAGGCAAAGGGCCTAAAAAGTATTCAATTATAGCAGGAATTGATCTAGCTAATAAAGAAGAAGAAATCTAAAGTAGAAGAGGAGGAGGAGGAGGAGCAGAAGAAGAAGAAGAAGAAGAAGAAGGAAGGACCCAATGAGATTGGAGCATTTTGGGCGGAAAAGCAACCAGGTTTATGGAATAATTTCTTTTCGGATTTGTATTTCTTACATTTTATGATAATATGTAATGTTCTGTCCAATTTTCTTCATATGTTCAATTATACCCCAGGATTTCTTAGTAAAACTATATGTTGCATTAACTTGGCTTTACAAAAGGATATTTTCAAGAAAAAAATATTTCTTTTACTTTCAGTTAAGTTATTTTTTCCCAAATCTTTTAAGCTTTACATCATTTGATAGGTGACACATTCAGTAATTTCTATCTGACTTGCTTCAAAATTTCAACAATGTTTCATAAAGAATATATTGTAATGTTTAGTGCATTTTTTTAGTATAGAGGGGTCGAATTTATGAAAAGAAAATTAGCTCTATTCACACTGACATTTTTATTTCTTCATTTGTTTTTTTCACTTTATATTATGTAAATTAGCCTGTATGCTGTAGTTTCTTTCCAATTTCTTTCAAATTTTAATAAATACTCAGGAAAGGGTATGTGAATGAATACATTACATTAAATTTTATGCACAAGTTCACTTTTCCTGGAAGAAGAGTTATCAGTATTTAATTTGGTTTCTTCTCCTTTTAATATTTCTTACAGTTTTTAATATTAAAAATGTTCCACAAGATGCAATCTTTGTCGAAATGACTTCAAAATTTGAATATTACTCTAAAAGAGATAAACTGAAAGAACTGTTGCATTGTCGTCCTTCGTGGACTAGTGGTACCGTGCTAGCCTCTAATTCCCAAGGTCGCGGATTCAAACCCGGCGGAGGGCGATGGATTTTTTCGGGCGTAAAAATTCTTAGCATGGCTTCCTTCGGAAGGAAAGTAAAGCCGGTGGTCCCATGTTGTAGATTTGCGGCACGTAAAAGAACCTCAAGCCTGATAAAGAGGCCTCCGAGGAAAGTTGCCGGTCTTTCACGCCCAATATAGAATGGGACGCTAAGGACCACAGTAGTTCAAGAGCGTCTATAAATAAAACTCAATTTAATTGAACTGTTGCATTAGTTTTTCTATGTAAGCAAATATCATAATTTAATTCACTTTAATAAATATTGAAAATATAAGAACATTTTGATTTGTAATGTTTGTGAATTTATTCTGATGTAATAAAGCTATGTTACAAAAAACTAATACAGAAAAACTTTAAAATAGGTTCCATTTAATGAATTAGTATTTTTTTTAAATTATCAATTCTGCATTGTGTGGGGCATTTAGCTCATTAGCTAATTAAACCCAAACCACAAAAATAAAAATATATACACTATTGGAAAAGTGGTCAATGTTAAGATTTTGGCACATTTGTTTGAAAACTGTAGATTTTAGAAATTCACCTTTGTATTCCCTTAACCTAAAAGCTGCACAGTTTTCACACAATGCAGACACTGACATCAGTATTCAAAAGACTAAAGGCGAAACTGGTGAATATGAATGTCTCCCAAGTTAAACATTTTGGAGACCAAGCAGTGGCGCCGCGGTAACGTGTGCGACTAGCATTCGGGAGGTCTTGGGATCGATCCCCTACGAGCTCCCACTCGGTCCCGTGGTTTTTCGTGGTTTCCTGGATCGACAGGCGAAAGCTGGGATGGTTTATCTTCTACCACGACTCTCCTACCACGCATTTCTTCTTACTTTTCAACTTTTCCAGGGTTATAGAACAGGCGACAGTGTTCGGCGGTTTGCGGTTGGACGATGGCTGTGCACTCTGTGGATGTTATATCCTGACGTCGTCCAAGGGCTCCTCAGCTGGAACCCGCCTCCAGGTGCTTTCGGACAGGAAATCCTTCTGGGGACCCTCAGAGGCTCGGGCCCCAATAGACTGGGCTCGGAAGGCGTTTGAGGCGTTCAATCTGGAAACATTAGGGATCCCGTCTGTGCTCGAGTCCGTCACCATCCAGATCTAGTCGCCCTTTGTGTCTGTTTCCTCATTCCTCCCTCCCAGGGTCACGGTAGAAGCACAAAGCACCAAACTGGCCTGCGTGCGGTGCCCTGCCCCTGTTTTGGGGGCCCGCTCCTTCGGGGGACCCCGGAGTCTCGGGGCCCAGTAGAGTGGGCTCGGTCGGCGTTTTGTGTAGCAGCAAACACTATTATCTACTCCATATTATTCTCAAAGAAACTCAGAGCCTTCTTCGCAAAATGTCCTTTATGACTGTATTCAAATACATGAGCTTAGTAATTACTTTTCTCATGTTCGTCGGCAGAAACAGGTGCTTTCAACGGTGAAAAAGTTATCAAGTGATTTCCGGGTTACACAGGATATACACACAGTATCTCGCTTTGTAATATTAGCACCTATACGTAAATGTGTTTAATTAAAATGTTCAAGGATAGCAAATCAATAACAATTTATTCTTGTTGCAGCTCTGCGTGTACTTTACAAGGGA
Source organism: Deroplatys truncata (assembly GCA_030765065.1). Taxonomy (NCBI): domain Eukaryota; kingdom Metazoa; phylum Arthropoda; class Insecta; order Mantodea; family Mantidae; genus Deroplatys; species Deroplatys truncata. The sequence continues at coordinate 167,277,674 of CM060988.1, read as the reverse complement.
GCCTGTGGAGCACGGCGTCCAGCCTACTAGAACAAATGAAGAGGAGTTTACACACCATATCTTAACCTTTCCAACAGATTTATATATATCTGTATTCTGAACAACACGCCTTACAATGCACTTTACTCTTGCTTAATAAACTTTGCTTGCATTCCTGTACGTTATTTTAATTTTTAAGGAAAGCAACCTGTGAAAATTTCACATTCTGGGTTTCTTAAGCAAATAATTTCAATTTTTTTTTACTATATACTACTACCATTATATGTAACTAATTCCATAATTATTAAACAAATGCATGAAATAGTGTTGAGGGTAGGGAATGGTCAAAATCCAACAAAAAAAAGTAAGACTACCATTTTTTGGCTCAGAACTATTCTCTGATACGTTAGGAATACATTACAAAATGTTTCATAAGCATGTTTGGAGGTAGTTTTTACTTTCTCTACTACGTATAGTAAGTAGGGGAAGTATTGTATTCCATCCAAAAATTCGATACCGAGATTTCACCGGAAATACATGTTTTGAGGCCCCCTGAATCCAAAAAAAGCATTTTTGGAAACATGTCCGTGTGTCTGTGTGTGTGTCTGTCTGTGAACAGTATAACTCAGAAACGAGCAGTCGGATAAACACCAAACTTGGTATTTAGTTTCAGTATCTTCCAGAAATGCGACACGAAGGTTTTCAAGAAAATCTCCCCCACCCCAGATTACCCTTTACATGGAACATATTTCGAAACTTTTAATTTTCCCAGAAATGGCTCTAACGATTTTGATTAAAATATCATATATTTAAGATACTTTCAAGACAAATAAAATGTATATCTTGAATTTTCTGGGAATGTCTCCAAAAGTGTTCATTCTGAACGACTTTTGCATAACTGGTAAACCATATTAAGAGATAGACAAAAATTTACTACACTAAAAATGTAGATCGCGTTAAAATACACAATTTATGTCATATACATTTTTTTTGTTTTGTTGAGTGAACCATTTTCGAGATATTGCTTGTTATTCCCTTAAATTTTCCAACGCATACTTTTTCTCAAATGGGAATTCGTTATTCATTTTTTTTCCTGGTAATGCAAAGAGAATGGAATACTCCACATAGCAACCACCTCTTAAAATATTTGACTATCGCTTAAAGCCTACCAATCCCCCTTGCATCTACAAGAAAATTAGCAATAAGATTAACATCTCGATATCTCGATTAACATGAAGCATATGGAGAATAAGCGTTTGTAAATATAGTTTGTACAAGAGTAGAGAAAGTCAGGTGAGTGTAACACATCAGATTTTTACTTTCTCTACTGCTTGCCTATAGTAAGCAGAAAAAGGATTGTATTTCATATAAGAATTATAAATCGATATTTCACCAGAAATACACGTTTTAAGGTCCCTGAAGAAAACAACATTTCTACTTTCTCTGCTGTTTATCTGTTAGTAAGTAGAGGAAGTATTGCATTCCATCCAAAACGTCGATACCTAGGTTTCACCGGAATTAGACGTTTTGAGATCTCTGAATAAAAAAAGAAAGCATTTTTAGAAGAATGCTCGTTTGCGTATGTGTTTGTGAGCAGCATAATTAAACAACAAAATCAGTTATATACCAAACCTGGTAGGTATTTAAATATAGCACCTTTCAAGGATGCCACACGATGCCTTTCCCAAACCGCTCTTAACATAGAATATTTTTTAAAAAAAACATTATCTTCTCAAAAATGGTTCTGAAGATTTTGGTTAAAATGCCATAGATATGTTTAAGGTATTTTCATGATATATGAAATGTATATCGCGTTTTCGTCTATGGGTTAACCCCTACCAGTTATATAAGACTGTGCAAAACTTCTGGAATGGATTGGACTTCACAGGCTGTTCCCAAAAAATTTAACATACACATTTTATTTGTCATGTAAATGTCTTAAATATACCTATAGAATTTCAATAAAAATCGTTAAGTCTTTTTTTCAAAAAAGAAGCATTTAATAAAATATTCAATATAAAGGGTAGTTTGAGTGGGGGTTTTCTTGAAAATCCTCGTTTCACATATTTGGAAGATACTGAATTTAAATACCAAGTTTGGTATTTATCAGACTTTAATTTTTTAATTATGCTCCCCAAAGACACACACACACACACGCACGCGCGCGCGCGCGATCTTTTTCTACAGGTGGGCTTAAACATGCATTTCCGGTGAAATCTTGGTATCGAAGTTTTGGTTGGAATGCAATACCTTCTCTACCTACTATGTACGTGGTAGTGAAAGTAAAGACTCCTGCCATGGGCTGGATTCAATACAAATTAGGAATATTCAATACCTGTTCGGAGTGGCCGGAGAGTCTTGTTTCATCGGTAGTATTGGTATGGTAAACTGAAGATCCTTGGTTCAAATCAAAAGTGCAGCATTGAAGTTTTAAATAGTAATTCATTATTATTGTTATTAATTATTAAGTTTATCGCCCATAAACCCGACGGCTTATTTCAGATAAATTAAAGTACGAAATGAAAGCGTTAATAACAAAGAAAGAAAGATAAAAAATCTGATGTGCTACACTCACATGACTTTCTCTACTCTTGTACAAACTATTTTTACAAACGTTTATTCACCATATGCTTCATGTTAATCGAGATATCGAGATGTCAATCTTATTGCTAATTTTCTTATAGATGCAAGGGGAATATGGTAGGTTATAAGCGATAGTCAAATATTTTAACGCCGGTTGCTATGTGGCGCATTCCATTCTCTTTGCATGTCCAGAACATAAAAAAAATGAATAACGAATTTGAGAAAAAGTATAAGTATTGGAAAATTTGAGGGAATAACAAACAATATCTCGAAAACGGTTCACTCAACAAAAGAAATGTATATGACATAAGTTGTGTACTTTAACGCGATCTACATTTTTCGTGTAGTAAAAATTTGTCTATTAAGGTTTACCAGTTATGCAAAAGTCTTTCACAATGAAGAATACTTTTGGAGACATTCCCAGAAAATTCGAGATATACATTTCATTTCTCATGACAATATCTTAAACATATGATATTTTAATCAAAATCGTTAGAGCCATTTTTGAGAAAATTAAACTTTTCGAAAAATGTTCCATGTAAAGGGTAGTCTGGGGTGGGGGATTTTCTTGAAAACCTTCGTGTCGCATCTCTGGAAGATACTGAACCTAAATACCAAGTTTGGTGCTTATCAGACTGTTCGTTTCTGAGTTATGCTGCTCACAGACACACACAGACACACACACACACACACACACACACAAACAGACACACACAGACACACACACACGGACATGTTTCCAAAAATTCTTTTTTTGGATTCAGGGGGTCTCAAAACATGTATTTCCGATGAAATCTCGGTATTGAATTTTTGGGTGGAATACAATACTTCCCCTACTTACTATACGTGGTAGAGAAAGTAAAAAATCAAGTGTCCATCATAACGTCCTCCAACAAAACACGAGTAAACACATGTTTTTCTTCTTTCTCTGTTTAACCTCCTCGTATGTAGGACTTACACCCCCAGGACTTACAGGCGGGTGCCCGTGGACAGAGCCCGTCGAGGAGCAGACACTCGTGGATCAGACAGAATATCAGGATGGGTGATCAGCCCGATGCCTGGTATGGGAGGAAGTAGATGAAACGAAATGATGGTGAAATGGATGAAAAGAAAGGTGATGATGGAGCAGTTGATGGAATGAATGGCGGGGGAAACCGGAGAACCCGGAGAAAACCCGCCCAGACGCCGCTTTGTCCACCACAAATCCCACATGCGGGTCCCTGCGATTGAACCCGGGCTGTCTCGGTGAGAGGCGAGCGGTCTAATCACTCAGCCTCGGCACTGCCCACATTTATTTTCCCACCATAATAACAAGCAACATTTATTAAAGACATTTCTTTCTACAAGATATACAAGAGATATAGCACAGTCTCAACTTAAATGGTCCATCCTGTGCTTACAACATGAAATATATATATATATATATATCACATTAATGAGTAAGTTCCAATTATTGGTAATTTTCATTTAGCCTCCCCTTAACTGGCAATACACGATGAACTGAAGGTGCTAAGTAAGTATGCGTAAGATACGCATGAGTTGCATGAGACTAGAATGAAATTATATAAGTATTACTCCGGCTATTATGTATCTAAATTAACTTAGGTTATGTGACTCAAAGATATATCTATCTACGTATCAATAAAATATAATTAAGTTTAACACTGTGTTATTTCAAATATTTTCTTGTACAATTTGTTTACACTATAACTAGCGTTCATAGGAACGAAATCTAATATAGGCGTAATATATATCTTTTTCAAAACTTTATATATTTTTTCAAACTTTAGCTTGTTGCTCTCACGGTTACTTCCCTCTTTGCTCTTGATAGTTATTTTATCATTTACTAATCATATAAACATATTTCAAATTTGTTACTTCTTGCTCTCACGGATACTTTCCTTCATATTCTTTGATAATCATTTTATCACTTACTGCTTATCACCACGGATGTTTAAAGATTGCTCACGAACAGAGACTCCCTAGCTCTAGCACGTGCCTTCTCTCTACCAACAATGCTTGTTACAGTGTATACAATAATTGCAGTTCGCTGGAAAAATTCTAGCTTTTCTCTTATAATAACTCTGATTAGACTTAGAGTTTCAATGTATTATTTGTGTAATGACTAGTTAACCGAACGAGGTAGTGCCGCGGCAGCGCTTGCGACTCGCATTCGGGAGGTACCTGGTTCGATCCCGGCGACCGCCCACTCTGACACATGGATTCTTTGTGGCTTCCCCGGGTTCGACAGGCGAATGTTGGTGTGGTTTCTTCTCTACCACGATTTCTTTTCCCTCATTTTCCTTTCATTCTGTCTCCTCATATTTCAGGAGTACTTCTAGGTTTCGTGGCGTATGGTGGTGCCAGACAGATGCATACTCAATGAAAAGAGTATTCCCCGTGGGCACCAGAAGGCTGCTTGGTTGAAGGGTCATTCTTAGCTCTCTCTCTCTCTCTCTCTCTCTCTCTCTCTCTCGGCGGCTCCAGCAGTGGGACGGGTCTGTGAACTTGAAAAAGTTAGGGACTTCCATGCGTCTCTGTGGCCTGTCTGCCTACGGGTTGCAGCCTCCTGTGATTCCTTCACCTCATGCCTTCCACCTGGGGATGGTAGCCACAATAGATCTGTGCAGATTTACTGTGTAGTGCGCGAGGTGTCCCCCTTCGTTGAATCTGCTATACCTATACCTAATGACTACTTACAATATTACCTTGTACATAAGATAAAGCAAGGGTTCTTAAAGTTTTCCCACTAGATATAAATTCGATTCTTTTTCATAATTAACCACCTTCATTTTAAAGGAAATGCTTGTGAAACTCTTTCATTACTATACGGATGGCTCAATGAAACTAAAGTTATACAATACAATTGTGTAGTAAACTTAATAATACGCTATTTATAAAAATTAATAAATATTCGAAATTAATGCTAAATTGTGTAGTACTTTAAGCAACAAAGGAAAACGTTTCATTTCTTAAAAATTATGTTCCGGAAGTGTTTTTTGCAACTATCTGCTAGCCTATGATATTTATTTTCAAACGATTGTGTGGCATTAAATAGCATTAATTTCTCAAATTAACCCTTTGTATGAAAAAGCTTTTGTTATTTGCGATTTTCTCAAAACATGGTTGTAACCTCTCTGATTAAAATACCGATGTTTAAGATATTTACACGGATAATAAAATGTATATCTTGAACTTTCTGCGAATAATCTGTGAAGTCCTCGTCATTCCAAGTGAATTTAGTATAATTTTGTATAAATGCTAACCGATAAGATATAGATAGACAAAACATGTAGACTTCTTTAAAGCATACAGTTTAACTGGTGGCACTGACCATTTCCGAGATCTTATTTGCTATTGGTTTGAATTTTGCAATACTGTGTATTGTACTTTTTAGGTACTTAGTCGGCGTTCCTTTGTCTCTCGTGATCATACAAAAAGTAAGGAATTTCAAAACCACCCGATTGGTAAATATTTGACTATCGTTTCAGCCTCCTGTATCATTCCTGTATGTAGTACAACGAAATTGTAATAATAAATCATTTATGCAAACGCTTATCTCTATTAAAATGGAGTAAACAGAAAAATAAGTGTTTGAAAGAATAGTTTGTAGCAGATAGGTAAAAATAAATTATAGTAGGTAAAAAAACGCATGTGAATGTAAAGATTTTTAGAAAAGGTCTGTGGGTACGTGTGCAAGTGGGTGTGTTTGTATACACTATACAGCGTAACTCCAAAATTAAAAGTGTAAATACGTTATAAAAATGAATCTAACGGTTTTCTTTAAAATTACGTGTTAAAGACATTTGCACGACTAGTAAAATGTGTAGGTATCTAAAATTAAAACCTATGAAATGCTCTTCATTTCAATTAATTTAGTACAATGTTTTGTAACTGCTAGCATTAAAAAATCTGATGTCATACATTCACATAACTTTCTCTACTCTCTATCGTTTATTAGCGGATATACGAACTACTCTTACGAAAGCTTATTATTCTATCTACTGCATTTAATCCAAATAATTAATAACCCTTAGCAGAAATAGCTACATTACACATTTCGTTACAGAGACAAAGGGAACAGCGATAGTCAAATGTTTTAACTGCAGGCTAACCTTAAAATTCCATACTGTTTCCATGCAATCGCGAGAAACAACTGAATGTTGATAGGTCTTATGAGAATGACCAAGAAGTGAACAATTCGAACATCTAATAACGGACATCTCATAAATAGCTTATTTCACAAAAAACTTATTTGAAATAAATTGCATGTTTTAAAGACATCTACATTTTTTGTGTAGTACGTTTTCGTCTATCGCTTAACTTTTACCAGTTATACAAGATTATATAAAGTTCTTTCCGGATGAAGAGGACTTCATAGACTATTCACAGAGAATTCAAGATAAACATTTTATTTATCATGCATATATTTTATATATATTTTAATAAAAATCGTTACATAGTAGTTTGGGGTGTGGGTATTTTCCTGAAAATCTTCGTGTCGCATCTTTGAAACATACTAACCTAAATACCAAGTTTGGTATTTATCCGACTTTTCGTTCTTGAGTTATACTGTTCAAAGACACACACACAGAAAAATGCAAAAACACACGCACGCACGCACACACGGACATTTTTAAAATGCCTTATTGGATTAGGAGACCTTAAAACATGTATTTCTAATGAACTCTTAGATATTGAACTTCTTGGGGTGGAATGCAGTACCTTCCTACTACTAGGTGCATGATAGAGAAAGTAAAAATTTGATGTGTTACACTCACATGACTTTCTCTACTCTTGAACAAACTATTTTTACAAACGCTTATTCTCCATATGCTTCATGTTAATGGAGATATCGAGATGTCAATCTTATTGATAATTTTCTTGTAGATGCAAGGGGAACATGGTAGGTTTTAAGCGATAGTCAAATCTTTTAAGCGCTAGTTGCTATGTGGCGCATTCTATTCTGTTTGCATATCCAGGACATAAAAAAATTGAATAACGAATTTGAGAAAAAGTAAAAGTATTGGAAAATTTAAGGAAATAACAAGCAATATCTCGAAAATGCTTCACTCAACTAAAAAAATGTATATGACATAAATTGTGTATTTTAACGCGATCTACATTTTTGTGTAGTAAAATGTTGTCTATCTCTTATGGTTTACCAGTTATGCAAAAGTCGTTCACAATAAAGAATACTTTTGGAGACATTCCCAGGAAATTCAAGATATACATTTTATTTGTCATAAAAATATCTTAAACATATGATATTTTAATCAAAATCGTTAGAGCCATTTTTGAGAAAATTAAACTTTTCGAAAAATCTTCCATGTAAAGGGTACTCTGGGGTGGGGGGATTTTCTTGAAAACCTTCGTGTCGCATCCTTGGAAGATACTGAACCTAAATACCAAGTTTGGTGTTTATCCGACTGTTCGTTTCTGAGTTATGCTGTTCACAGACAGACACACACACACACTGACAGACACACAGACACACAGACACACACACGGACATGTTTCCAAAAATGCCTTTTTTGGAATCAGGGTGTCTCAAAACATATATTTCCGGTGAAATCTCGGTATCGAATTTTTGGGTGTAATACAATACTTCCCCTACTTACTATACGTAGTAGAGAAAGTAAAAATCTGATGTGTTACACTCACATGACTTTCCCTACTCTTGCACAAACTATTTTTACAAACTCTTATTCTCCATCTATTTCATAAGAGTATTAATCGAGATAAACATTTGCAGAAACGATCTTTTGACATGCAAAGAGAATTACATTTTACACATAGCGACCAGTTCCAAATATATTTGAGTATTGCTTAAGGCGTACTATGTTCCCCTTGTTTTGTATTTGCAAGGGCAATATAGAAATACAGTAGCCTTTAAGCACATACATATCTCTTAATAGATGGTTGCTAGGTGCAGCACCATTCTCTTTGCCACAGATTAATACTCTTTGCATATACAAGACAAAAAATTAATAACGAATTCCCATTTGAGAAAATAATTATTGAAAAATTTAAGGAAATAGCAAGCAATATCTCGAAAATGGTTCACTCAACAACAAAAAATGTATATGACATAAATTGTGTATTTTAACGCGATCTACATTTTTTGTGTAGTAAAATTTTGTCTATCTCTTAATATGGTTTACCAGTTATGCAAAAGTCGTTCAGAATGAACCCTTTTGGAGACTTCCCAGAAAATTCAAGATATGCATTTTATTTGTCATGAAAGTATCTTAAATATATGATATTTTAATCAAAATCGTTAGAGCCATTTCTGAGAAAATTAAAAGTTTCGAAAAATGTTCCATGTAAAGGGTAATCTGGGTTGGGGGGATATTCTTGAAAAAACCTTCGTGTCGCAACTCTGGAAGATACTAACCTAAATACCATGTTTGGTGTTTATCCGACTGTTCGTTTTTTAGTTATGCTGTTCACAGACACGCACACAGACACACAGACACACACACACACACGGAAATGTTTCCAAAAATGCTTTTTTTGGATTCAGGGATCTCAAAACATGTATTTCCGGTGATATCTCGGTATCGAATTTTTTGGTGGAATGCAATACTTCCCCTACTTACTATACTATACGTGTGTGTGTCTGTGTGTGTGTGTCTGTGTACAGCATAACTAAGAAAGGAACAGTCGGATAAACACCAATCTTGGTATTTAGGTTCAGTATCTTCCAGAGATGCGACACAAAGGCTTTCAAAAAAATACCCCCACCCCCAAATTACCCTTTACATGGAACATTTTTCGAAAAATTTAATTTTCTCAAAAACGGCTCTTACGATTTTGATTAAAATATATGTTTAAGATATTTTCATGACAAATGAAATGTATGTCTCGAATTTTCTGGAAATATCTCCAAAATCATTCTTCATTGTGAACGACTTTTGCATAGCTGGTAGACCATAAGAGATAGGCAAAAGTTTACTACACAAAAAACGTAGATCGCGTTAAAATACATAATTTATGTCATATAATTTGTTTTGTTGAGTGAACCATTTTCGAGATATTGGTTATTCCCTTAAATTTTCCAATACTTATACTTTTTCTCAAATTCGGTATTCATTTTTTTTGTCTTGGTAATGCAAAGAGAATGGAATATTCCACATAGCAATCAGCTCTTAAAATATTTGACTATCGCTTAAAACCTACCAATTCCCCTTGCGCCTACAAGAAAATTAGCAATAAGACTAACATCTCGATATCTCGACTAACATGAAGCATATGGGGAATAAGCGTTTGTAAAAATAGTTTGTACAAGAGTAGAGTGAGTATAACACATCAAAATGTTTTTTTTTCACTTCCCCGCAGATTTTCTGAATACAATTTTAATTTTGGTACCTTTGCATATCATGGGGAATGAGGAAAAGTTTCATTTCAGTTGTATACATAACGGATACTGGCGACACCGATAATAAGTAGATTAGGGGCAAGTTGGCACAAAAAATTAAATTTTATTTTTCTATATTTATTCCTGCAGCATTTCAGCTAATCTTACACTTCACTGTATTCTCAATCTTTTAAACAGTATCTATTAATAATTGTGTCATTATTTTACTGACACGTAAAGCTAAATTTTTTAAAACATTGCATAGTGGAGTCAACTTAAACCACCTGGGAGGCAGGGTGGTGTGGTGAGTTAGCTACATGATATTTAAATGAAAAATGTGAATTTTAAATAATTTATTAAAAACAAATATCATGATAAAGTTATCAAGAACACTTTATTACAGATTTATCGTAGTAAAAACAAATAAGACAGGGTAAAGTTTTTTAAACATTCAACAGGACCTTAAAGTAAGATGTAATGTCCAAAGTTAAATACTTAAATGACAATAATAAAACGAAACATTGTACACAAATTAATCAGAAATGTCCGAAAAACAATTTAATAATAATAAACAATGCTACTTGGGTAATTCACCAAGTTGACACATTGTGCCAACCTATTCCCTTTTTGTTGTGCCAACTTGCCCCTGGTCTACTTTTTTTAATGGCAGCTCGATATAGCGATCAAATATAAGGAATTAAAACATTTAAAATAACAAGAAATAAAGCCGTTTAAAATCGCTTCCAAAGAAAATATTTAGAAGACATTTAATACTGGATTTGTACTCAGAAAAAAAGAAATTCCTCACGAAGAGAATATTACTAACCCCGCGGGAAAAACAACTTTATGGCTTCCTTCCACTACAACTTGTCGCAATAGATTGTCGCTTCTGTGGGACATGTATTTGGGGACAAGGAATAGTGTGTCTGCATTTAGTTGCAATCTCTTGACTAAAGGCTAAAATAAGGGTCATGTACCAACCTGCCCCAGTAGTTAACCACCGCCCCTCTACCCTTCTCCTTATTGTACTGAGGTTCAAAGGACATATTCGTCATAAATATTACACGTTGCATTTCATTCGTACGGTGAATATTATTGAAGTAGTGTGAACATTCTGTACGTACGTGTTTATACAAAATGTGTACGTTGTGCTAGGCATTTAAGTGTTTGCATATTGGCATGGTGGAGTTTGTTTTGTGTATGTTTTTTTTTTTTTCGCCGTTGTTCAATTGAAATAAATGTTAAACAATGAGTCATTGCCGTAGCGAGCAAACATCAGTCAACATCCAAGTTTTGCTTTCTAACGACCAACAAAATTCTTCCAGTATTCGCAACGAAAGTCTAAAAAATGGGAAAGTCCGAGGAATACCAAACTGTTTCTAAGGGAAATGTTAAGAGCAGAAACAGCAGGAGAAACCAGCTTCTCTTGGCGGCGTTAGCAAATATGCCGAGAAATACCCGCAAAATCATATATCCAATTGCGAAAGTCGAAAAGGAATGGATAAGTATGCCCGATATAGAAAGGAGAAAGCTAATAAAGGCATTAAAAGACTCGAGCTTTATGAAATTTGTCAGTACTGCTAGTCGGAGGAGATCGCGAAGAAAGTGTTCCCGATCCAGGAGTTGTTCAAGAAGGAGGAGAAGAAGAAGTTGTTCAAGAAGAAGGAGGAGGAGGAGTTGTTCAAGAAGACGTAGAAGCAGACGCTGCAGAAGGCGAGGTGGAGACATTGATGAAAACGCATCTGCACGGCCAAATACACGTTCCAGGAAAAAGGCAGAATCACCAAGCATCAGCTAAACTGTACGAAATTAATAAGTGTATGCAAATGAGTGTTGCCATGTTGCTGTAAATAGGCTTCTGAATTATCCAAGTTTGCTTTCCTTAACTTTGGTAAACTCGGTAATTTATTTTTCAGAGTTCGATGTGTAATCGATCTTATGGCAAATTATCGTGATCTTTCCATCACTTAATGCTCAAAACTTAGTGGAACTATGATATACCGGGTGTTCATTTTTATCCGTGATTTCCCGCGCGTCCATAGAGCAAGAATGACGTCATAGTTGACTGGTGAACCTAAATTGAAGCCGTAGCTGGTTATAGCTGTTCGACTGCTTACAGATTTAAAACTAATGTTAGTTACATTGGAAATCATTCATGGCCAGCTTGATACGTGATTCACTGTGTTGCTTTGCTGAAACTTGTGTAGAATTTCGCGGTGTTTTCACAAAATATTATTATGTATTTATTTGAACTGCTTACGTACTGTGAAGCAATTATGAATGCCCACAAGCATTAAGATTTTACAACGCCTTTAAACAAAATACATGCTCAGACACTATGACTTGTTGCATTAGGATAAGACTATGGGAGTATAATAACCTCACATTTTGTGCAAAGATGTAACTTGTGCTGATATTATACGAGTTTATGAATCTTTCATTTTCTTTGCTCAAAACATCTAACGCAATTAACCTAGCTTCTCTCATTGCATTCCTTAAAATAATCTTAAAATTTCAGTTTTGAAAATTACATCTGTAGCCTACGTCAACTGAATATATAATTGAATCGTTGCACCAGGATCAATTGCCTAAAAAAATTGCTAAACAGGTATTATTAAGCAACAGAAATATTACAATACCATTAAAATATCTACGTCTTCGTAGTACTTGCGGTGTTTCCCGCCACTTTCTCCATCTTCCTGAGCTTCTTTCCCTTCTTTTTTTACTTTCTCTACTACGTATAGTAAGTAGGGGAAGTATTGTATTCCACCCGAAAAATTAGATACCGAGATTTCACCGGAAATATATGTTTTGAGACCTGAATCCAAAAAAAAGCATTTTTGGAAACATGTCCGTGTGTGTGTCTGTGTGTGTGTGTGTGTGTCTGTGTGTGTGTGTGAACAGAATAACTCAGAAACGAACAGTCGGATAAACACCAAACTTGGTATTTAGGTTCAGTATCTTCCAGAGAGGCGACACGAAGGTTTTCAAGAAAATCCCCCACCACAGATTGCCCTTTACATGAAAAATTTTTCGAAAATTTTAATTTTCTCAAAAATGGATCAACGATTTTGATTAAAATATCATATGTTTAAGATATTTTCATGACAAATAAAATGCATATCTTGAAGTTTCTGGGAATGTCTCCAAAAGTATTCTTCATTGTGAACGACTTTTGCATAACTGGTAAACCATAAGAGATAGACAAACTTTTACTACACAAAAAATGTAGATCGCGTTAAAATACACAGTTTATGCCATATACAATTTTTTTGTTGAGTGAACCATTTTCCAGATATTGCTTGTTATTCCCTTAAATTTTTCAATACATATTACTTTCTCTACTACGTATAGTAAGTAGGGGAAGTATTTTCTCAAGAATTCGTTATTCAGTTTTTGTCTTGTATATGCAAAGTGTATTAATCTGTGTCAAAGAGAATGGTGCTGCACCTAGCAACCAGCTATTAAGAGATATGTATGTGCTTAAAGGCTACTGTATTTCTATATTACTCTTGTAAATATATATTACCCTTACATCTACAGGAAACTTAGCAATAAGATAGAGTCTGCAAATGTTTATCTGGATTAACATGAAGTAGATGAATAAGCGTTTGTAAAAATTGTTTGTACAAGGGTAGAGAAAGTCATGTGAGTATAATACATCAGATTTTTTTATAAACTTTGGTTAATTAACAATCAGTAGTAGCATCAAAGCACGCAAGCGATGCGTTCCTTAACTCCACAAGCGATTTTGTGTGTGTGTAATGCATATTAAACCATACACTTATCCCAGAATTTAAATTTATGTGAACGGGAAGCGAGCAATAAGAAGAAAAGATCGATAATCTCCTCTTACAGTGTGCCCCACAGCGATGAAAATGATGTGTCGTAAGTCAAACGGATGTCGCTCTGTCATACGCTTGCTCTAACGTAACGCTACCAACATATGAATAATGCCACCGAAGCCGGTAAGATACTCAGCCTCAAGGCGTAGCCGAGAGATTGAGGGCCCTCAGCCTCAAAGCGTAGCCGAGGGATGTTTCTTAGAAGCAGAGCAGTGTAGCGACGACAGGGCGTAGCCGAGGGATCTGCGCGTCTAAAACTCGAATGATTCACGTTCGCAGAAACAACAGCACATCGCATATTTAGTGCATTTCACTTTTTATTTAGGTTGGCAGTACCCACTTTGCATGTGATTTATCGGAAAAATGACTACGTTTGGTGTGATCCTGACGCGATTTGCCTATATAAGTAAAACACCTAAAACGGGCGGGCAGGTAGGCACCAGATATAGAAGAGACCACATCATGTTCTAAACTCACTCCTAAGGTAATTTATTCGCTTTCCTTTTGATTTTATAAGCATTTTCAACGGGCATACTATAACACAAGATTAGCTTCGCATTTTGCTGATGGCAATACTTGGGTAAGTTGCATTACGTTGATATTCTAAAGCGATGAAACTGATGTCCTACTTCTCCTACAGATGGCAGACACCGTAAGTCATCCTTCAGCTCCAGCACAATGCTAGAATATATGAATAATAAATACGCCAACGCCAGTGATATATCGCCAACGTTCGCAGACTGCATTCCTAATTAGTTTCTTTTTAGTTTTATTAGTTTTTTGAGTTTCTGATATACGGGAGATTAGGTTGGGGTTAGTTTTCACTTTCTCTACTACGTAGAGTAAGTAGGGGAAGTATTGTATTCCCACCAAAAATTCAATACCGAGATTTCACAGGAAATACATGTTTTGAGGTGCATTGAATACATATAAAGCATTTTCGGAAACATGTCCGTTTGTGTGTCTGTGTGTGTCTGTCTGTGAACAGCATAACTCAGAAACAAACAGTCGGATAAACACCAAACTTGATATTTAAGTTCAGTATCTTCTGGAGATGCGACACGAAGGTTTTCAAGAAAATCCCCCCACCCCAGATTACCCTTACATGGAACATTTTTCGAAAATTTTAATTTTCTCAAAAATGGCTAACGATTTTAAATAAAATACCATAAGTTTAGGACATTTTCATGGCAAATGAAATGCATATCTCGAATTTTCTGGGAATGTCTCCAAAAGTATTCTTCATTGTGAACGACTTTTGCATAACTGGTAAACCATAATAGACAAACTTTTACTACACAAAAAACGTAAATCGCGTTAAAATACACAATTTATGTCATATACATTTTTACTTTCTCTACTACGTATAGTAAGTAGGGGAAGTATTGCATTCCACCTAAAAATTCGATACCGAGATTTCACCGGAAATACATGTTTTGAGACCTCCTGAATCGAAAAAAAGCATTTTTGGAAACATGTCCGTGTGTGTGTGTGTGTGTGTGTGTCTGTGTGTCTGTGAACAGCATAACTCAAAAACGAACAGTCGGATAAACACCAAACTTGGTATTTAGGTTCAGTATCTTCCAGAGATGTGACACGAAGGTTTTCAAGAAAATCCCCCCACGCCAGACTACCCTTTACATGGAACATTTTTCGAAAATTTTAATTTTCTCAAAAATGGCTAACGATTTTGATGAAAATATCATATATTTAAGATAATGTCATGAGAAATGAAATTTATATCTCGAAATTTCTGGGAATGTCTCCAAAAGTATTTTTCATTGTCAGCGACTTTTGCATAACTGGTAAACCATAAGAGATAGACAAAATTTTACTACACAAAAAATGTAGATCGCGTTAAAATACACAACTTATCTCATATACATTTCTTTTGTTGAGTGAACCGTTTTCGAGATATTGCTTGTTATTTCCTTAAATTTTCCAATACTTGTACTTTTTCTCAAATTCGTTATTCATTTTTTTTATGTCCTGGACATGCAAAGAGAATGGAATGCGCCACATAGCAAACCAGCGTTAAAACATTTGACTATCGCTTAAAAGCTACCATATTCCCCTTGCATCTACAAGAAAATTACCAATAAGATTGACATCTCGATATCTCGATTAACATGAAGCATATGGAGAATAGGCGTTTGTAAAAATAGATTGTACAAGAGTAGGGAAAGTCATGTGAGTGTAACACATCAGATTTTTTGTCTTGGATATGCAAAGAGTATTAATCTGTGGGAAAGGGAATGGTGCTGCACCTAGCAACCAGCTATTAAGAGATATGTATGTGCTTAAAGGCTACTGTATTTCCAAATTGCCCTTGTAAATATATATTCCCCTTACATCTACAAGAAAATAAGCAATAAGATAGACTATGCAAATGTTTATCTCGATTAACATGAAGTAGATGGAGAATAAGCGTTTGTAAAAATAGTTTGTACAAGAGTAGAGAAAGTCATGTGAGTGTAACACATCAGATTTTTTGTTGTTGAATGAACCATTTTCGAGATATTGCTTGTTATTCCCTTAAATTTTCCAATACGTGTACTTTTTCTCAAATTCGTTATTCTTTTTTTTTTTTTGTCCTGGTAATGCAAAGAGAATGGAATACTTCACATAGCAACCACCTCTTAAAATATTTACTATCGCTTAAAGCCTACCAATACCCTTTGCATCTACAAGAAAATTAGCAATTAGATTAACATCTCGATATCTCCATTAACATGAAGGATTTGGAGAATAAGCTTTTGTAAAAATAGTTTGTTCAAGAGTAGAGAAGGTCATGTGAGTTTAATACAGTTTTTTTATACACAAGCTTACTTTAATTAGTCTCCAGTGGTTGCACTGAAGAACGCGAGCGAAGCGAGCGTGCATTCCTAACCTTAAGTTTCTGATTCACGGGAGTTTAAATTAGGTCAGTTTTTTTTAAATATAAGGTTAGGTTTGTGATTAACGGGAGTTTAGATTAGGTCCAGTGTTTTTTTAAATATAAGGTTACGTTTCTGATTAACGGGAGTTTAGATTAGGTTCCAGTTTTTTTTAAATATAAGGTTAGGTTTCTGATTAACGGGAGTTTAGATTAAGTCCAGTTTTTTAAAATATAAGGTTAAGTTTCTGATAGACGGGAGTTTAGATTAAGTCCAGTTTTTTAACATGTAAGGTTAGGTCTCTGATTAACGGGAGCTTAGGTTAGTTTTAGTTTTTTTTTTAAATATAAGGTTAGGTTTCTGATTCACGAGAGTTTAGATTAAGTCCAGTTTTTTTTAAATATAAGGTTAGGTTTCTGATCAACGGGAGTTTAGATTAAGTCCAGTTTTTTTAAATATAAGGTTAGGTTTCTGATCAACGGGAGTTTAGATTAAGTCCAGTTTTTTTAAATATAAGGTTAGGTTTCTGATTCACGAGAGTTTAGATTAAGTCCAGTTTTTTTAAATATAAGGTTAGGTTTCTGATTAACGGGAGTTTAGATTAGGTCCAGTTTTTTTAAATATAAGGTTAGGTTTCTGATTAACAGGAGTTTAGATTAGGTCCAGTTTTTTTAAATATAAGGTTAGGTTTCTGATTAACGGGAGTTTAGATTAGGTCCAGTTTGTTTTTTAAATATAAGGATAGGTTTCTGATTAACGGGAGTTTAGATTAAGTCCAGTTTTTTAAAATGTAAGGTTAGGTTTCTGATTAACGGGAGCTTAGGTTAGGTTTAGTTTTTTTTATAGAAGCTTAGCTTTATGATTCAGGGAGGTTAGGTTATTGTTAGTTTTTTATATAAGTTTATTTTAATTAGCTACTAGTTGCTACACCAAAACAGTTGAGCAAAGCGAGCATGCGTTTTTAAGCTTAGGTTTCTGATTCGTGAGTGGTTAGGTTAGGGTTTGTTTTATATAATTTTACGTTAATTAGCTGCCAGTGGTTATGCCAAAGTACTTGAGCGAAGTGAACGTGCATTTCTGAGCTTAGGGTTCTGATTCGTGAGAGGTTAGGTTGGGGTTTCTATTATATAAGCTTACGTTAATTAGCCACCAGTGCTTACAGCAAAACAACTTCTTTATTAATATTTAGTACATCAAATAGCTTTGGCTATAACAATGAAGTAATTGAACGTCTGGTTAAAGTAGTATATTTGTTTCCTGTAATGCATGTCAATAACAATGTATTGCGTTTATACCAACGGCAAAAGAAAATAAAGTAGTAAGAACACATCGCTTATTCCGCGGATTTCACTTCTCATTTAGGTTGGTAATTCCCATCGCGCATGCTCAATAGCGACAATATGGCCACATTTGTTGTCTTCATACCGTAATTTTGCTATAAAAGTAAAGCACCTAAAACAGGCGGGCAGTCACCAGGGAAAGAGAGGTAGACCTACAGCAGCCACTAGCCAGGCTAGTAAGCCACCAGCTCCTACAACATCGAGGCCACGTCAATAGGAGCAGCCAGCACGCCGCCAAGGACCATCCTACGCCGCAGTGGTGCAGGGTAGTACGGATGGACGTGGCATATCACGTCCCTCCACTCATGCACAACCCTAGCACACACTAACACCACGCCCTACGCCGGCCGAGGGCCGATAAGGCGAACGGCGCACCAGCAACTTTACCCTCTCCCCCACTCCGCTTCCAAGACGACCCCAACTCCTCCTTCTGTCCCACAGTTCCAAGATATGCTAGGGTGGTTGCAGAAACTGTTGCAGCTTCACGACCAGCGTATATGTGATCTGCTGGTCAGGTTCCTGTCAACCGACTCGGCCGCCAAAATGTTTATCGCCATGGAGGGGTTCTCTCTCCTGACCACAGTCATCCAGACCGCCCAGAATGGCGGACCAAACTAGGTCTCGCACTTCCTTTCCGTTCGCGTTCTTGAACGCATGTGGCCTGACTGACTAGGGGAATGAGCTTCAGCATTTTAGTCTGGGAAACACATCTCTGCCCAAACACCCACTTCCGCCTTCTGGGCTATAACTGCCTCAGGACTGATTGCGTGGACTGCCGAGTATCGCGGTTCTCGTGAGGAACAGGGTAGTCCACCCAATCCTGCTTCCGCCACTCCAGACCCTGCAGGCCACGGATACCTGCGTTGATCTTGGCGGAACGGAAGTTATGATATTGTCTGTCTACTACCCACCCCGAAGCCTGTTCGTACTCAACGATTACCTCTCCATCCTCCCCCTACATCTCAACGTTCTCATGGCTGGAGACTTTAATGCCAAACATGCGCGTTGGGATTGCGGCCCCTGGTCAGATAGACGAGGCAATAAAATCACACGCAAGATAGATGCGGACCCTCATCTCAGATTAGAGGGGTCCCGGCAACCCACCCAATATCCACGAGTCGGGAACGGATGCCCGTTATCGATTTCGCGATCATCAAGCATTTCCCTTTCCGTCTCTCACACACATCGCTCAACGCATTATACTCATATGCCATGTTAGCCGAGGTTAACACAAGGTTTGCCAGCCGCGATATCCCGGTTCAATACCTGGAAATCGAGATTGCTCAAGGCTTGTCTCCACGGCTCCATCCCACCCAACCCTAGAATCACAGATATCCTAACCCTGGAGGCGGCGGTCTCCGCCTTCACATCTATCGTGGTGCGAAGAGTTCATAACCTCACTGTCCACATCCCAGCTCCCTTACACCCTGACACACTTCCCGTCAAACTCCTCCTGCTTATCCGTCGATCCTGGGCAGCACGCAGACTATATTAGCGTCACCGCACGCCACATAACCGAGCGCTCATAATCCCCGTCCTGCCTTACGCCTGCGAGATCTGGGTCATGACCGCAGACTCCAGTCTGCTGCTTCTGCAACGGGTGGAGAATAGGGGCCTTCGGGCTATCTGTTCTGTATACCGCTCCTTTCTTGTGAGACTGCTTCATCTCTTCCTTACGTGGAAGATGAAATTCGGCGCCGGCCCGCAAAATTTTACGATCAGTTGCCACACTATCGGAGCATCCTCGTTCGATCTCTAAGGGTTTATAACCCCAAAATAGGCCGCTTGAGGCGTCACCGGTTTCCCCGCATGGCATGCGGGCACATCGGCAACAACGGAGCATCTCCTTCAGCAACTAAGGTTGAGCTCCAATGCAATCTCTCCAAGAGATGCTTCTATCATCAAAATTACAACCCCTAACTACAATTTTGGAAAAACAAATAACAGCAACGGTGCACAAGGAACATTGCACCACGACCTGCAACCGTAGAGGAGCAAATTTTGCTATCTCCTTTCACTCCTCTGCATAAACTGCACCAGACACTCTACAAATCTCCCATTCCCAATAGAACAACTTATATATTTTCATGATCATTCAATATTTACTATTACCATAATTGTAACAACAGTAAGTTATATAATTTTATCTTTAATTCATGACGTGGTTTAGCCCTATTCAGGGCGGGTACACGTTTAACACTTCTTCGAGCTACCCTCAGCCTGCCACATGTCATCGTCGGGTGGGCAGTTGGGCACCAGCTGTGGTCCTTAGCGTTCCATTCTATATTGGGCTTGAAAAACCAGAAAGTTTGCTCAGAGGCCTCTTTATCAGGTTTAAGGTTCTTTAACGTGCCATAAATCTACGACACGGGACCACCGGCTTTACTTCCCTTCCAAAGGAAGCCGTGCTAAGGATTTTACGCCCGAAACAATCCATTGCCCTCCGCCGGGTTTGAACCTCGAACTCAGGAACTAGATTACACTTTTATAAGGTTTTACAAAACTTCTTCCCAATTAAGCGGACTCCATAGGCTATTCTCAGAAAATTCAAGATGTACCTACATTTTATTTGTATCTAAATAAATATCTTTAATACGTGGCATATTAATCAAAAGCGTTAGTTCCATTTTAAAAAAATCTGATGTGTTACACTCACATGACTTTCTCTACTCTTGTACAATCTATTTTTACAAACGCCTATTCTCCATATGCTTCATATTAATCGAGATATCGAGATGTCAATCTTATTTGTAATTTTCTTGTAGATGCAAGGGGAATATGGTAGCTTTTAAGCGATAGTCAAATATTTTAACGCTGGTTGCTATGTGGCGCATTCCATTCTCTTTGCATGTCCAGGACATAAAAAAATCTGATGTGTTACACTCACATGACTTTCTCTACTCTTGTACAATCTAATTTTACAAACGCCTATTCTCCATATGCGTCATGTTAATCGAGATATCGGGATGTCAATCTTATTGGTAATTTTCTTGTAGATGCAAGGGAAATATGGTAGCTTTTAAGCGATAGTCAAATATTTTAACGCTGGTTGCTATGCGGCGCATTCCATTCTCTTTGCAAGTCCAAGACAAAAAATGAATAACGAATTTGAGAAAAAGTATAAGTATTGGAAAATGTAAGGGAATAACAAGCAATATCTCGAAAACGGTTCACTCAACAAAAGAAATGTATATGACATAAGTTGTGTATTTTAACGCGATCTACATTTTTTGTGTAGTAAAATTTTGTCTATCTCTTATGGTTTACCAGTTATGCAAAAGTCGTTCACAATGAAGAATACTTTTGGAGACATTCCCAGAAAATTCGAGATATACATTTCATTTCTCATGACATTATCTTAAACATATGATATTTTAATCAAAATCGTTAGAGCCATTTTTGAGAAAATTAAAATTTTCGAAAAATGTTCCATGTAAAGGGTAGTCTGGGGTGGGGGGATTTTCTTGAAAACCTTCGTGTCGCATCTCTGGAAGACACTGAACCTAAATATCAAGTTTGGTGTTTATCCGACTGTTCGTTTTTGAGTTATGCTGTTCACACACACACAGACACACACACAGACACACACACACACAGACACACACACGGACATGTTTCCAAAAATGCTTTTTTTGGATTCAGGAGGTCTCAAAACATGTATTTCCGGTGAAATCTCGGTATCGAATTTTTGGGTGGAATGCAATACTTCCCCTACTTACTATACGTAGTAGAGAAAGTAAAAATGAATAACGAATTTGAGAAAAAGTATAAGTATTGGAAAATTTAAGGAAATAACAAGCAATATCTCGAAAACGGTTCACTCAACAACAAAAATGTATATGAGATAAGTTGTGTATTTTAACGCGATCTACATTTTTTGTGTAGTAAAATTTTGTCTATCTCTTATGGTTTACCAGTTATGCAAAAGTCGTTCATAATGAAGAATACTTTTGGAGACATTCCCAGAAATTTCGAGATATACATTTCATTTCTCATGACATTATCTTAAACATATGATATTTTCATCAAAATCGTTAGAGCCATTTTTGAGAAAATTAAAATTTTCGAAAAATGTTCCATGTAAAGGGTAGTCTGGGGTGGGGGGATTTTCTTGAAAATCTTCGTGTCGCATCTCTGGAAGATACTGAACGTAAATACCAAGTTTGGTGTTTATCCGACTGTTAGTTTTTGAGTTATGCTGTTCACAGACACACACACACACAGACAGACACACACACACACACACACACACACAGACACACACACACGGACATGTTTCCAAAAATGCTTTTTTTGGATTTAGGAGGTCTCAAAACATGTATTTCCGGTGAAATCTCGGTATCGAATTTTTGGGTGGAATGCAATACTTCCCCTACTTACTATACGTAGTAGAGAAAGTAAAAAATAAAAGTTTTGGACAAATTTTCCATGTTCAGGGTAGTTTGAGGTAGGGGGATTTTCTTGAAAGTCTTTGTGTTGCATCTTTGTTAGGTACTTACTGAACCTAAATACCAAGTTTTGTACTTACGCGGCTTTTCACTTTTGAGTTGTGCTGTTCACACACACACCGGAACTTTTTCTAAAAATGCTTTTTTTTTTATTTAGGGACCCTCAAAACATTTCCGGTGAAATCTTGGTATCGACTTACACGATTTTTCATTATGATTCTACCTTTCCAGCCAACGGAAGAATTATATTATATTTTCTCAACGAATCTAAGACTGCCTTGGATTCTAGCCTCTAGTGCACATCCGCCATTGCGAAAAACGGCTATGCAAAAGCTCAATTTGGGTTTCTAGAAGGGGTAGGGTGAAGCCACGAATAGGGAGGAGGTGTTTTACGAATTCATTATCGACGTAATACGCAGGTCATTACCCACAGTCACAGTTTTTTGGGGGGGGGCACCTCCGCTCATCTGTAATTTTTCAGACTGCAAAATACCTGCCAGGGAAGATGATCCTCCCAAGGTTTGAACCATGGACTTCTCATTCACGAATCCATGACGTATCGACTGCTTTGTTGAAGAATGGGAAGAAAGCCATGTGAGTGTAACACAAGAGATTTTTTTTTAAAGTTAGCCTCTGCACTGACATGTTTGTTTTCCTTCATACCTAATTCTATTTAGCTATCTCGTAGTAAAGTTTATTTGCAATAAAATTATTTTACACTTTTTATAAAAACAAACAATTTAATTTCCCGTTAGTTTTCACAGCAAATATTCAAGAAGAGATGAATTCATATTAACAGTGAAATTCCCAGAGTGAGCAAATACCACGCAATAAATGAATTGCCTTGACGTTTTTAGTAAAGTCCAATAAATGCTGTGTATATCGCGAAAAATAATGAGACACACTTTAAATCAGGGAAATTTAACCAATGTTATCAGTCCGTTACTGTTTTGTAATTTGTCCTTTTATCTGCTAGTTTTATCAGCGGTTACTCATTGATAACGGCAATATTGGGCAACAGATTGTCAGCGTGAACACAGAGAATATATTAGATACACATATATTACTTAATGCTGAACATGTGGCGGGTTATAATCACTGAAAGGTTTCGAAATAAAACTTTTAAAAATCTGATTCATCACGTTCACATGATATTCCAAGTTCTAAAGTGAAGAAGGTTTTTCGTTGTATTGTTATTTGTCCCACGTTTTGAGAGCCGATTTTAAAGAAGGTTTATTGTCTTTACGTTGTTGTATTGTTATTTCAATTGTTGGGGAGCCGAACTTGAAGTAGTTGCAACCGCACGTATGGTAAAAAGTTTCCGGTAGCCTTCGCCCCAAATGTACTTTCCGGTGGTCTTTTCCCCCCAAGTTTAAAAATATTAGCTTTGTAATTTGACTGTTTCTTTAGACATTATATTTATCTTTGCCTCGGCTGCGTCAGTATTATTGTTAGAAACATGTTTCTCTTAACAGGGCGTGATGCGGCTGAAGAATGTAGGCTTACACAGATTATAATTTATAATTCACTCCTTTTTTTATTATTTCTTGACACGATTTAAATAACACTTCACTGATATAGAGATTGTGAGATTCTTTAATTAATTATTTGCACTTTTTAACACGTAAACTATTTTCGACTCACACGAATACTATTAAATTTCTCGAGGACACATCTCGCGTCCGGTTAGCAACACTGTCTGCTACCAGCGCGTCCAGTTATGAGCACTGTCTGCAAGCAACTGATTGGATTTCTACCGCCTAAATTTGTAAATTTCTATATTTCAAGTCTCTGATAGGCTATTCTTAATCCAATAGAATACCTTCATTTAACTAAAGCTTTTTCTGTTAATTGGCTATTTTATAAACTGTCACAAAAGTTACATTGTTGTTGCTCCAATAATGACTAGTAGCATTATTAAACTTACTCATTATTGCCTCAAAATTACCTCATTGTTAGCAACTTTGAACCTATTATTCTCACAGCTTCTACATTATTAAATAACGTAATACATTCACATAACATTATTGAACATGTATACAATAATATAAACATATACAATGACTATTACATACATTTTATATATTGTTACATATACATATTGCTTTAAGGCGGGCTGTTATTGAATTTATATATTATATAATAAGACTGAAATCATTTAAGTGTTAAAAATACTGCCTCAAAAGTAACAACTATACAAACGATATTACTATAGTTCGAAGTAAGCTGGCTGAAATATCAGGGGAGGGACACATTAAAAAAGATCTTAATGTTACATTCACATGATTTTCTCTATCCATTTTTCAATAAACTACTCTTACAAAGGTTTATTCTTCTATTTACTTCATGTTAATCGAGACGAACATTTGTAGAGATTGTTTTATTATGTATAATTTCATTATAGGTACAATGGCAATAAAGGAATACAGTACGCTTAAGCGATGGTCAAATCTTTTAAGGGCTGGTTGCTATGTAATGGCATTGAAATTCTGTTCTCTTTGAATGACCAGGAGGAAAAAACCAACGAATAATAAATTTGATTGAGAAAAGTGTAAGTATTGAAGAATTCAAACCAATTAATTGTGTGCTTTAACGAGGTCTACATTTTTTGTGGAGTAAAATTTTGTGTATCTCTTACAGTTTAACAGTTATGTAAAATTCCTTCAGAATGAAGAGGACTTCAGAGGTTATTCCCAGAAAATTCGAGACATGCATTTCATTTGTCATGAAAGTATGTTAAGATGTGAGATTTGAACCAAAATGGTTAGGGCCATTTTTGAGAAATTCAAAATTTT
Source organism: Deroplatys truncata (assembly GCA_030765065.1). Lineage (NCBI taxonomy): Eukaryota > Metazoa > Arthropoda > Insecta > Mantodea > Mantidae > Deroplatys > Deroplatys truncata. The sequence goes on along the minus strand of CM060988.1, from coordinate 167,252,448 downwards.
CGAAAAATTCACCATATAAAGGGTAGTTGGGGTGGGAGTATTTTGTTGTAAAGCTTTCTGTCGTATCCTTGGAAGATGCTTGAATTGTGCTGTTCAAACACATACACTTTATAAAAATGCTTTTTTTATTCAGGGACCTAAAAGTATATATTTCCAGGGAAATCTCAACTTCGAATTTTTGGGTGATATACAACATTTTCTCTACCTTGCTATGTGGATACATGATAAAGACAGTAAAAATGTATTTTATTTGGGCCTCAAAGTATATCTTTCCAGTGAAATCTTGACTTCGAATTTTTGGGTGATATACAACATTTTCTCTACCTTGCTATGTGGATACATGATAAAGAAAGTAAAAATGTATTTTATTTGGGGTTCAAGGGGCCTCAAAGTATATCTTTCCAGTGAAATCCCGACTTCGAATTTTTGGGTGGTATACATCTTCTCTACCTTGATATGTACGTGGATACATGATAAAGAAAGTAAAAATGTATTTTATTTTAGGTACAGTGTAGCTCAAAGCATTTCTGTTATATTGAGGCAGTATTTTTAATACTTAAATAATATCAGTCTACTTATATAATATAAAATATAACAGCCCGCTTAAAAGCAATATGTGTGTGTAATATATAAAGTGTATGTTATAGTCGTTGTATTATGTTTATATTATTATGTATAATAATGTCATGTGAATGTATTACGTAGTTTTAACAATGTAGGAGCTGTGAGAATAGAAGCAAGCTGCTTTTCATAGAATTGCAAAGTAGAAGCCGAAAGTTGCTAACAATGAGCTAAGTTTGAGACAACAATAAATTAGAAAGTTTAATAAGCCTACTAATAATTCTTGGAACAATAATGTAATGTTTAAAACCGTTTATAAATAGCCAATCAAAAACTAGAAATAGCTTAAGTTAAATAAAAGTATTCTATTAGAGTAGGCTTAGTCAATCAGTGACTTGAAATAGAGGAAATGTACAAATTTAGGCTGCAGACGCTACAAGATTGCGTACCCGATCGGTACGGGTATCAGATTCAGTGTGAGACATAAAAAATTCATTGCGGTGAGAATAATACACAGTTTACGTGTTAAAAAGTACAAATAACAATAATCTCACAGCTCTATAGTAGGATATATCAGTGAAGTGTTGTTTAATCATGTGAAGGATTAATAAATAAAGTACAATACAATTATAATTTGTGTAAGCCTTATTCTTTAGCCGTACCAGTCCTGCTAAGAGATACGTGTTCTAAAAGTTACTACTGACGCGGCGGAGGCATACATATATAATATTTAAATAAACTTTAAAATTCACAGTTGATTTTTAAACTTGGGGCGAAGGCCACCTGAAAGTTTGTATCGTACGTGGGGCGAACACTCCAAGAAACATATTTCCCGCAATACGTGGTGCAACCACAACAACAATTAAACCACATCAAATTATCTCCCATACGTGGGGGCTACAATAACCCTCTCAATATTCACGAATCATTTTAGCCAAACATTCTTCACGACCCATCATTTTAAATGAGCAACAACATGTTTAACCTAACCGTTGTAGCGGTTTCTCCTGGTAGGCCCCCCACTACGTTGATGATGATGGATGCGGTATTACGTACCTGTAGGTCGTCTTGATGCCCGTGCTCTCGTGATGTATCTCGACGAACTCGTAGACTGGAATCTGATGTACATGTATCTGTATTCTTGTGTGTGTTAGTACGTTGTAATTATTATTTTATAATTGTGTCACAGCTGCTGTATTTGTGTTGGAGAGCACTTGTATCTTGTCAGGGTTGGGTAACGAGAAGGTTAAAATATTTTGCACACACGTATTCTGTTAATTATTTCTCTTGTATTTTAGATAAACCACATGCTAATATTCACAAAACAATATCACCTTTGTTATCTTAAAATATGTATAACTGGTAGACTTTAAATACGTAGTTTTAGCGTCTATTTAGAGGCGAGTTTATACACGGCCTTCCTGCTTAAACACTGACAAGCTTCTGTTAGCGTTCCCTTCAACCGTTTTCTTAACGTACGTATTTGAATTATAGGCATGTATCAATGTACCCATTGGTGCTACTATCCAATACCAGTTTATATACATACATACATCATCTTAATTTAGAATCCAAGGTTCGTGACATGATTGCGTAGATACTACTGCATTTCTCGTAATTTTATATTACTGGTTATACAGCCAACAATAGTCTTTCCCTCTCATATTTTATATGTTATAACGTTATATACTTGATCTCTACCATGTATACATTATGAATATATAAGCTTTTAACACCATTTTAATTACTGTATTACAATATTAGCAAAGAAAATATATAACACGTAAAACTTAGAACAATAAATATTAAAGAAAGAAAGCATTAATGTGTTGATGCTGAGAAGCTGTGAATTTGATGTCTTATGCATTAATGAGTTATTTTATTAGTTTGTTCGTGGCTAGTACTGTATGTTGCTTCGCCGACTGCTCCCTTTTAACGACACTGAACCCCCTCAGAATGATTTTTCTCAGTTTTTCATTGTTGTGCATGAAACGTGTTCCTTAGACTTCAGTTTCGCTCGGATGTTCATGCAAATTTGCATACAAAATCTCAAATTGCTGTCTAAAGATTCAAGCATGCATTTTATGATTGTTTTATTCATTGGCTCACAAAATATTAATTTATACCAAACAACACGGCACTTTTAACACCAACAACTTTATAAAATAAACATTTATTTCTCCACAGCTAATAACAATAACTAATAACAATTAAATCCTTAGATTTATGTTCACTGTATTAGAAAATGTCACTATCATACTTCTGACAAGTGTGAATGCGCAAGGGAGCTTTAGAAAATTTGTATTCTTTTCATTATCGTATTATATGAGAAATTGTTTGATATAGACATTTTAACTTTTTCAGTCATTTTATTATTTATTCATATTAAGTGTGAAAATGTTCAATTAAACAGATTTAAAATTAAAACAAGTTACAAAATCCAGTGTTTGTGTCCCTTAAATCTCTCTGCTCTTGTTGGATAACATAAGTACCGTTTTAATATTTTGCCGGTGCAGCGCTTCAGTAGCATTTTGAGCATGCGCAATCACTTCTCCCAATCATTAGGAAACAAGTTGCAGCTGTGAGCGATCGTCAATTTGTGTTAACTGTTGTTAGAGAGCTTTGAAATGTTCAAAACAATCGAACGACTCCCGACTGTGAAGTGAGATCAGTGATTCGTTTTTTGAATGCGGCAAATGTCACGCCAGCATCGCCAATTGTGTGAAGTTTATGGAGAAACAATAATGAGTGACAATGCCCGGCCACACACAGCCAAAGAAATACAGATCTGATCACATCATTTGGTTGGGAACAATTCACCCTTCCTACAGACCGGATTTGGCACCAAGCGATTTTCATCTGTTTCTTCATCTGAAGAAATTCCTTGGTGGAAAACGTTTCAACGATGATGTTGTGAAACAAGAAGTGCAGACTTAACTTTTATCACAGGCGGCACCATTATTTGAAGAAGACATAGAAAAACTGGTTTCCTGTTACGACAAGTGCCTTAATAACGGCGGTGACTATGCGGAGAAGTGGTGTAAGGTGTAAGGCAATGAATGGTAATAAAGTATTTGGAAAATAATGTTCTGTTAGTTTTTAAAAAGTTATAGGTACTTACTTTAAAAACAAGCCTCGTAACTAGAGCTATAAAACGCCAACTTTCCTCGCAATTTTTTTTTGTACAAAACTTGTTGATTTCGGACAGTTTCAATATTACCGTACAAGTATATATCCACATTTTCATCTAATTTTAATACCCTTTATGACAATCTTAACGTAACCAAATTATCATTAAGGGATTACAATTATTATGATAAACAATCTATGTATAAATGTTTAGACATATCTGTCATCTGACTCGTAATTATGCATATTGTGGCTTTATCAGTTTTCATGTCACTGTTTTAATCTAAACCTTTTTCACTATAAGCTGAAAGGAGAAGTAAACAAAACGTAAGTTGTCACTGCGCCGAGCACATGGCAGCACCACGTGGAGCATAACAGGAACTAAGACCCGCGAGACAGAATGCTTAAACACTGTATGCCTTATTCCTATATTTTGCCATACTTCCCAAACTTCTAGCACATAATACTAAGAGAAGACAAATAAAAGTTGTACCTGAACAGTTTTGTATCTGTGTTTAAAGGTACTGGATTAAACTTTTCTTAACTTCAGACTTTAGAAATGATTCATTTAATGACTAATATCAGTATACCACCTTTGCTTTAACCTTTTATGAGTCAACAAGTTAAATAGCGATTAGCACTATAGGTTAAAACACAACAGAAAACAAATGCGACCCAAGCTATCCGTGCAACAATTCTGCAGCACTAACAAAGAACTTCAGTTATTGCTAAACAATGGCCAACCATATGTATCGTCAATTAAAGGTGGGTACTTTTCACAGAATTTGTTAAAAGCGTTTATACAATTGTCTTCCTTCCAGTTCCCGCGTTTATGTTTTCTACAGTGGCAGAGAATTCTAGCCGGAAACGAACTGCAGCACCTGCGCATAGCCTCTTAAACCCTCTGTATATGGGCTCATTTAGTTATAGGTGAATCTGAACAAACACATTTAGTTTCATAAGTTTAACTGTTACAATAATGGGGTTTTTAAATTTCTCTGCAACAGAACAACCACAAAATGTTTCGATTTGAACCAACTGTTTTATGCAGAGGAAGAGACAACATGCTAAGCGGGAAAAGTTGTAGTTTGCCCACTAACCAATGAGGTGCTGTCTTGTCACGTGGTTTTGTTTACTTCTCCTTTCAGCTTATAGTGAAAAAGGTATAGTTCAACTTTTACCGGGACTTCACATAGTTCACACCATCACTTCACTTCCTTCGAGACGTAGCGATGTAAAGAGATGCACAGCGTAGCCACTTCTACCGAACGGTTAACTCGCTGGGGAGTCTAACACAAGACTTCAATATCTCGCGGAAGCAGCACCCACTGTACGTCATAGCTGTCATCACAAACTCCCTGGGAGAACAGCTCTTTTCGTCGCAACATTTACTCGCTCACTAACTCTCCTCGCGATAACTCTCATTATATAGCCAATAGAATCATTCTAGAACTTTCTGGACACATGTTCTGAAGGCGGGAGAAGGAAACTTCCAGAAGATTCTGGTTAGCTGTCGATAGCGTTTCTCGCGTTTATCCTGTGAAAGAGCGTGATTTATCACTGTTTACCTCTCCACTGCCCGCCGCCGATCCCCCGATAACCTTGGGCCATCGGGGATCTGCATCACAATACCATTATCTACGAGGATATATGACGAATAAAGTGTATATCTCGATTTCTTTGTAAATAGGCTGTGATCTTGTGAATGCATTTTGTACGTTTTAGTACCGCTAAACCTTAAGGGAAGTTATTAAAATACCTGCATAACCGATACCAAATAAAATTGTTTTTGACATTAACCACTCCCCGAAATATTCGTTGCTATCTTATTGAATTTTTCAGTACCTATTTTTGAGGGCCAAAACCTTGCGCGGTCTTAGTAGAAGAAGACTTGCATGGGCAACAGGATTCATTACAGGAATCTATACAGTTTAATCTATACAGAATGGGATTGTTTAACAACCCTATCTGTAGTAGATGCCTAGAAGGAGATGAGACTATTACTTATCTGCTATGTGATTGCCCTGCTCTTGGGAATCAAAGAGCAAGTATTTTTGCAATCACGATAGATGAACTATCGAAAGCCTCAGTTAGCAGTCCGGTTAAGTTCATAACGAGCAACCGACTACTTAAATGATGAAAGGGGGCATGCGCAATAGATCTTAAGGTCGCAGTGCTTGGGCATAAAACCCACCCCTTTTCAAACCAGAACTAGAACCTATTTTTTGAAGTGCTAAATTACTATTTATTGGTTTCTCGTAATATCATGCAAGTGTATGGAATATAAAAGTTTTGCTATCGCTTTTATGCGAATTATCTGTAGAAGAGTTAAAATAAATTTAAAAAATACGGATAATGGACAGAAATAGTATGAATATAATACAGAAGGTTTTATAGAAAACAATCTGTGTAATTTATTACGTGGCCATGAATTAAAACATTATTTTCATTTGTTCAAGCGATTACTCCGAAAGTTTGTGTAATAGGTATATAAAACAATGCATTCAGATTATTGCAGCACTAGGAGCCGCCGCTGGAGGTGCATCACAAATTGCTACAGCTGTAAATACGAAAAAAAGCTGCAGATAAACAACTTGCTGAAATGATGAGACGTAACAGAGAAATTGAAGCAAGAGGGAGAGGTTTTCGAGTGAAGAAGAATAAGGGAAGAAACACAGAAACGAAGAGGAGACAGAGCCTGAAAGGGAATTCAAAAAACTCTGGCAGAGGGCTATACTTGTCCCGGAAAAAACATTGAGTAACATAGACCTTGACTTGTACGCCCGACGTTTAAAGATTCCTCATATTAGGATGCGAATGTCTTCTTTATTAGATCAGTGAATAATAATAATAATAATAATAATAATAATAATAATAAAAATGTCATTAAAATGTCCTTTCACTCTTGATTTTTTCCAGTGATTGTTCTATAGGAACGTTCTGTGGCCCTTCAGTGACAAAGTTATTCCATCTAATCAGCTGTCTGAATCTGATTTCCTAGTGAATATATTTAAGTTGAGCATCATACGAATTTAGCGCAGTATTGCATCAGTCTCCTTCCTCGATAGTAAAAGTGGACACTCCATCTACCAGTTTTCCCATCTGTTACGGCAGGATAACGTATTTCACAGGAACCTTCAAATCAAATTTTACCTGTTGTTCATAAAGATCCGCTTCATAGAGCAAACAGGGGAGCCTAACAGCAATATCATTGCCTTTAGAAACAAGGATATAAGCATAATGCCTATAGTTTTTAGAAGAAGTCAACGACGTCGAGGATATAATAATGGAATGATTCGACGTACACATCATGCTCTGCCCTTGATGCCCATCAGGTTAACATCACGCAATCAGCAGTTCCTACAGTTATTGGGCTTCAGAATCCTATAATCATGGACACCTCAATGACACCGAGATTCGACGACAAGATCACTAAGAAGAGGAACATGTGTTTTCACCATATAATACATCAGTTCTGGACTCTAACAACGAGTTTAGAATCCCTTGTCAAGTTGAACATTTATATACATTACACAGTCTCAGGGTGAAGAGAATGCTGTTGTTAAACCTGTACTCATCGAGTGGAGAAGGCTTGTGATTCGACTTTCTGATGCTGAGATCTCAAGACTGTTAAGCTGGATAAGACTGTTTCACCCATTTAGGACCACGGATCTGCATACTCAACCTGCTGTGTTACAGGAATTTACCTGAATAGTGACACCACATCTAAAATGGAGAAGCCGTGATTTGTCATTTTTTGGTGCTCTGACTTAAGATCGAGTAATGCATCTAAAGACGGTTCTCTTTTTGATCATTGTAACATAAGTTAAACTAATCATTGTAATGATTTATTTTTCATTAGGAATGCAAGGATTTTTAATGAATAAAAACACTATGTAAAAGCATACCTTAATTCTTTTATTGTTATTATTTATCTTACATTTCCATCACTTTCTCGCCCAACTCTTTGTTTCTGTATATGTCATTACACTTGTAACAGCAGGTTATGCAAATTTCCTTATTATTTAAATGAAAGTCTTTTTATTTTCATAATTTGTATTCCAGCGTGGCAAACAGTCTTAATGCTGTTAATGTATACAGGGCTCAAGTCTTTTAGGATACAAATTTCACCATTACTTAAAGTATTTTCACAGTCACTTAAATTATTGCTCACAATGCTTAATTTCAGTGAATATAGGGAGACTAGTTCGAGCTAACTCTCAGCCATGCATTGAATTGTATACAAAATTGACCGTATTTTTTCATTGTATACCCTGTAATGTTATATAAGGATCCTGTCTTAATGTGTTTCGGTGATGTAGATGTCTCAGCACCCGTTTCTTGCCAAAATGTTTCTTGTAGGTATTCTACCCTCCAATAGCGTCAGCATCCTTTGCATGGCAGCAGGCTATTCCTCTTCTTCTTCTTCCTCTTATTGCACACCCTGAAACATTGCACAATGAAAGTCTTAGAAAACTATCTTGGTCAAGTAAAGGCAACCTGGAAAGAATTACATTTTTTGTTATGATACATGTAAAATGAAGCATATGGCACATGTAAAAGAAGCACAATGATTTGTATAAACATTCGGATATTTAGAGTTATTTCAATGCGCTAGATATAATTAAACTCAAAGCATGTGATATTGTAATTTCGTAAATTTTTTATAAAATTCTATAATATGCATCTTTTGTATCTTTATATGTAATATCAGTGAGTCAGTTGTTTTATTTATGAATTTTTCATTGTGAAATGGGAGAACATTCAATACTTAAGTTTGACACTTCTACGCACCTTCTTTGCATGTAAAAAAGACAATTTACATGTCTTAAATTTCCCCGTCTCTGCCATGCCATTATACTGTAGGTATACGCTCCCAGGTATTTCTGCAATCTCTTGATCGGTTAACGAATTATAGCGCTCTGGCAAGAACACTTGACAATCCTCCAGCGAAGATACGATCCTGGTACCATATCTTGTTTGAACTCTCGTTAAGGACTTTATCTCATAGTTAAGACCTATTTCGAGATCTTGAACTCGACGAGTCGGTAGGAAACTACGCTCTTCCACCATCTTGTTAAGTCTATCAGCTAAACAATCTGTAACAGACATTGCCATGAATTATTATTTTCACTACATTATTCAAGTTGAAGAACTAGGGTGTGTATGTTTTGTAAGTAAGCATATGAAGGTGTAGAGAAATAAAGAATAAGTACAGAAAATCATGTGAATGTTCATTGAAGATGAGCCAGCAGAGAACCAAAGAATGAGTAGAGGAAATCGTGTGCGAATGTATAGTGAAACAAAGAATGAGGGGGAAAATCATATGAATGTTTAAGTAAGAAGAATGTGTTGAGAAGATCATGTGAATGTCAATAGAGAAATGAGCTGAGAACGTCGTGTGAATGTTAACAAAGCATGAACCTGCAGGGGAACAAAGAATGAGTAGAGGAAATCATGTGAGTGTATAGTGAAACAAAGAATGAGGGTAAAGTCGTATGAATGTTTATGTAAGAAGAAGGTGTGGCGAAAATCATGTGAATGTTAATGGAAGCAAAGAATGTGAAGAGAAAGTCATGTGAATGTTAACAGAGCATGAACCTGTAGGTGGAACAAAGAATGAGTAGAGGAAATCATGTGAGTGTATAGTGAAGCAAAGAATGAGGGGAAAATCGTATGAATGTTTACAAAGAAGATGTAGAAAAAATCATATAAATGTTACAGAAGAATGTGTGTTGAGAATATAATGTGAATGTAAAGCACTGATTAGAAAATATGATGCTCTTTGTAACGAATCGTCTTTCATGTACTGTAACGTTTAAATAAAATTAAATGTATTGTAAAAGCCAACAGTGATTTTGTATAGTTATTTAAAACTCACCTTGCATTGCCCCGTTTTGATATGTGCTGAATGTGTAGACGGCCTGCAGCTCACGTTGCTTTTAAAGCTCTTTAAAACTTGAATGTAAAGTTAATAAGTACACAACAGTTCTAACATGGGACAGATGTCTGTTTATATAGGGATCTAAACCCCCTCCAGGCGATGCCTGCACGTCATCATGGCTGTGATGCTTACACGTCACGTGATTATTGCAGCCAATGACATCATCTCTTGCTACGCATGCGCAGAGGCCCTCAGCACTTCTATCCCTGCTTGGTTCACTTCCTCTCCCTCTCTCGCTCTCTCTCTCTCCCTCTCTCGCTCTCTCTCACACAGAGTACATCCATAATGTCGTTACACAAAGCCGCATGCAGTTAAAGCATCAATCTAAGTGATGTATTCTAGAGTACAGAGGAAAATCAGTGAAGTCATTGAAAGATCGGGGTTCGAACTAGGGGCAACTGATTGAAAATTATATACAGCATTAATTGTTCATTGTATGAGCTATCAAACATGCTTTCGTCTACAGCTCTATCTCTGCTAGTTTCTGCGATAATTGAGATTTAAACTTAAGGATCGAACCCTGGACGTCAGGTACCCTAATATACACCCGCAAGATATTATCTGATGACATAAACGTAATAGGTTTATTTGGTACCTTTGTCTTAATTATTTACTGTTATTAAATTTATAAGTAAACTTCATTGAATCGGTATTCGAACTCAGAACGCCAGAAACAAAATTATTTATAATATTAGTTTGATGTGTTTAAAAGACCTGTATGCAGTTGCAACATTGATCTAAGTGATATATTCTAGAACACAGTGGAAAATTAGGGAAGTCACTGAAAGATCGGGATTCGAGCTAGGGACACTGATTGGAAATTATATAAAGCATTAATTGTTCATCGTAGGAACTAAAAATCGTGCTTTGGTCCGCACCTTAATCCCTGCTAGTTTCTGAGATAATTGAGATTTAAAGTTAAGGATCGAACCCATGACACCCGGACTCTAATATACATGCACAAGAAACGAGCTAATGGCATAAAAGTAATAAAGTTTATTTACTGTCTTTATTTTAATTAGTTTTGGAGTTATTAGAAGACCGGTTTCGAGCAATCGTAAATGGAGCCTTGCATCCCGAGCTATAATTAGTTTTTATTGCATCATTTTGTCTCTTTTCATTCAGGACATGCGCGTGAGTTGGTGTGTGCGTGTGTGGGTTGCTGCTGTTGGGTGTAAGTGAACAGGCATATGTGCTTGCACGTGTGTGTGTGTCCATGTATATGTATGCGTGAGTGTAAGAGCACTGGTGTATGTATGTATACGCATGAGGTGCGTGAATGCGTGAGTGTAAGAGCACTGGTGTATGTATACGCATGAGGTGCGTGAATGCGTGTGTATACTGCTGTATGTATGTGTGTGTGTACTGTTGTATGTATGTGCATGTGTGTGTATGTGCTGGTGTATGTATGTGCGTGTGTGTATGTGCTTGCGTGTGTGCGTGTGTGTACTTACATGTGCGTGTGTGTATGTGCTTGCATGCGTGCACCAGTGTATGTTTGCTGATGTGTGTACAAGCGCTCGTGTATATGTGAACGCCTGAATGTGTACAAGTCGTGGAGAAAGAAAGAGGAGAAGAAGAAAGAATGTTGTCTAGGCATCGAGATATCTAAGTATGCATCAGGGTTTAATATAAATAATTATATTTGCTAATTGCAATTTTAATCCGACCGCCCCCTGCTTCAATAACTTGATAGTTATTATAGCATTTCGCAGGGCAGGATTCGAACTATGGACCTCTGGTTCCTAAGAATACAGATCGTTAAACATTGTAATGTCGTGTATATTAAATTATATTTGTTAAACACGTTTTAATCTGACCGCCCAATACTCACATAGTTTAATATTTATTAAGCATTAGAGTTTAGCAGATTCGATCTAGAACCCTCTGAACACCGTTTCATTAATTAAATTATATTTGTTAAATACATTTTAATCTAGCCGTGCATAGTTTAATAGTTATTGGGCATTAGAGTTTCGCAGATTCGATCTAGAACCCACTGAACACCCTTTTATTAATTATTGTAATGATATATAAAAATTAAATTATATTTGTTAAATGCATTTTAATCTGACCTTGCATAGTTTAATATTTATTAAGCATTAGAGTTTCGTTGGGTAAGATTCGAACTAGGTCCCTCTGAACGGTCTTTCATTAATTAGGGTAATGATATATAAAAAATTAAATTATAATTGATAAATACATTTTTTTTAATCTGACCTTGCATAGTTTAATAGTTATTACGCGTTAGAGTTTCACTTGGTAAGACTCGAGCTAGAATTCTCTGAACGCCTTTTTATTAATTAGGGTAATGATATAATAATATCAATCATTAATTTCTCATTAGCAATAAACTTTTGATTACAGTAAGAATCGAACACCGATCTATGGATATCACTCAGAGGTTTAATGCACGTAATGAAATGTATATTAGGCGCTTTTTCGGAGTCGTTGGCTGAAACAGAATGCTTGCTAACTATGCTCGGGTATATTCGTAGGATGTCGTAAAACATCGGAGAGAACTCCCTCAGGCAAAATCATGATGGCCGACTATGACGTCACGCAGAGTTGGTAAACAAGTTTCTCTCTCTTTCACACAAACAAGGACAGGACGAGTATAAAGCAACCCTCGAATTCTTTTGTTAAACTAGCAGGTGGCCAAACAATGGAAACGTCGCAGGTGTCTTTCTAAACTAGCCTTGCCAAGAACAATAGAAAGGCACACACAATAGAATCTCTTACACAATGGAAAGGGTCAGGCTTTGTTATTGGATTGTGGGATGAGTATGCCAGGTGGTCTTTGTAAAGTATGACGTCACGCAGAGTTGGTAAACAAGTTTCTCTCTCTTTCACACAAACAAGGACAGGACGAGTATAAAGCAACCCTCGAATTCTTTTGTTAAACTAGCAGGTGGCCAAACAATGGGAACGCTGCAGGTGTCTTTCTAAACTAGCCTTGCCAAGGACAATAGAAAGGCACACACAATAGAATCTCTTACACAATGAAAAGGGTCAGGCTTTGTTATTGGATTGTGGGATGAGTATGCCAGGTGGTCTTTCTAAAGAATGCTTGCATCGGACAATAGAACTTGTTTCTCTTTGTTACAACCCTAATTCATCATGGGCTTTGTTCATTTTGACAGCTGAAGGTTAAGCATTGTTCTTTTGTTAAAAGCTAGTGGAACGAGTATGCCACGTGTTCGACACACAATGGAAGTGGGGGTGGGTAACTGACCAGGTGCAGAAGTGGCCTGATGTGGGATGGGTAGGAAAAACATCTCGTCTTTGTTACAGAACCTTAAATTTATGACCCCTTTGTTCGTTTTGACAGTTGATTGACAGCCTTAATTACTTAACTGTCAAGCCTCCATTGTACTCAACATGATTTACGACCGCAGGTGCAAGTAAAACTACCAAGGCACAGCGGGGGGGTGGGGGAGAGGAGGTGGGGGAGAGGAGGTGGGGGAGCTCATTTGCATATGAATAGCCATGCATAAATTAACTGGCCGTGAACCCCCAAATCTACCCTACTAGTCTGCAAATGTTTATCTCGATTAACATGAAGTAGATGGAGCATAAGCGTTTGTAAAAACAGTTTGTACAAGAGTAGAGAAAGTCATGTAAGTGTAACACATCAGAATTTTTTTTGGTAGCGTTTTCGTCTATCAGTCAAAAGATTATACAAAATTTCTTCCAAATAAAGTGGACTATACAGTCTATTCCCAGAAAATTCCAGATATACATTTTGTTATGTAAATATCTTTAATAGGTGGTATTTTAGTCAAATTTGAATTTTTTTATAAAAGTAACAATTTTGACAAATCTTCCACGTAAAAGGTATTCTGGATTGGCGGGATTTTCTTGAAAAGCCTCGATGTATCTTTTGAAGGTACTGAACCCAAATACCAAGCTTGGTATTTATACATCACACACACGGAGAGAGAGAGAAAGAGAGAGACAGACAGACGGCGTCTCCAAGCTTTACAATCACTTTCTACAAAGGGTATAAAAGGTAAAGATATTTATCTTAAAGGGGCCCCAAAACCGGAACAGAACGCCCCACGTAAGCCAATGTGGCCCTTTGTGCTTCTAACGCAAACCCTGGAAGGGAAGGATGAGGGAGACCGAAGAGCGATTAGATCCGGGAAACAAGCTTGGACGGGGTCCATAATGATTCCATATCAAAAGCATCTTACGCCGTTCAAGCCTTTCCATAGGTCCCGAGTGTCCCTTAAGGGAAGCCGCTCATAGAGGGCGTGTCCGCCAGCAGTCTGACTGACACCAGGGGGACACCTTCACAAAGAGCACCACAATCACCCAGCCACAACACGTCAAACACTATCGCCTGGACCGTCAACCTTGAAACAGATTATGATGAAGGAAATGGTAGATGCAGGAAGTGATGGACAGGAAAGTCGTGGTAGCAGAGGAATCACTCCAGTATTCGCCTAGCGACCCGGGAAACACAAAAAAATATCCATAGTCAGATTGGTCAGTCTTCGGGAATAGAACCAGAATGGTGCCCCTGCATGTTACCCCATTCCGCTTAAAATGGGTGTACCATAAAAAAACATCTCTCCGCCAAATAGGGAGCTTTTAGTTATCTACCGGATGTAACGCCACAGATAACGACACCTAGCAACGTGCTAATTATTCAGCTGACAATCTCAAGGGGACTACAAATAGCACTCTGTCGTTGTATTTCACTAGAACATCATGAAGACCTACTATCTCTGCTTCATCCTGCTTGCACTTGGTAAGTTACGTCAATAACGAAGCTAAAGCTAAATTAACTTTCGTTTTGTGAGGAGCAATTTAGTGAAGCGAAGCCTCAAATATAGCTCACCAAATTTAACAATCAAAACAAAACAACCTTTAACTTAAGTAATACACCATTTTTACTTTCTCTAGCAGGTAGGTAGAGAGCATTCTACCTAAAACATTCACGTCGAGATTGCATCGAAAATCCACGCTTTGAGATTCCCTGACTCCAAAAAATTAATTTTTACAAGCAAAAAAAAAAATTACATGTGCGTGTCTATGAGTAGCATAGCTCAAAAATAAAAGTCGGTTAAATACCAAACTTGGTGTTCAAGTTCACATCATCAAGGAAGCGACACGAAATTTTTTAAAAAATATCATCCTACGTTAAACTGCCCTTTAAATGAAAAAGGTTTGGAAAATTTTTATTTTCTCAAAAACAGCTTGAATGATTTTGGTTGAAATACGCTATGTTTTGAGATAATTCTATGACAAATTAAAAGTATATCTTCAGTTTTCTGGGAATAGCCTCTGAAACCCTCTTCATTCTGAATGAGTTTTGCACAACTGGTAAACTGTAAGAGATAAACAAAATCATACTTCACAAAAAAATGTAGATCTTATTAAAATAGACATTTTATGTCTTTTGTGTGTGTGTGTGTGTACAACTGAACAAATATTTTGTTTTTCAATTGCCAGGATCATATCAGCGGCACCGGTGTGCCGGAATTTCGTCCCGCAGAAGTTGTTTTACATGCTAATACTTCTTCTGATATGGGGCTGTCGCTTCTAAGCACACTTAAAAGCTATCGGTCTAGGCCAGGTTTAAACCCGCGACCTTGGGATCAGAAAACGTGTGTGTATAGAGTTAATAATTTCCTTTGTATTGGTTTGAATTTTAAAATACCTATGCTTTTCTCAAATGGGAAGTCATTATTCATTTTTACTTTCTCTACTACGTATAGTAAGTAGGGGAAGTATTGTATTCCACCCAAAAATTTGATACCGAGATTTCACGGAAATATATGTTTTGATGCCCCTTGAATCCAAAAAAAGCATTTTTGGAAACATGTTCGTGTCTGTCTGTGAACAGCATAACTCAGAAACGAACAGTCGGATAAACACCAAACTTGGTATTTAGGTTCAGTATCTTCCAAGGATGCGACACGAAGGTTTTCAAGAAAATCCCCCCACCCCAGATTACCCTTTACATAGAAAATTTTATCAAATTTTAATTTTCACAAAAATGACTAACGGTTTTGGTTGAAATATCATATATTTAAGATATTCCAATGACAAATAAAATGTTTATCTTGAAATTTCTGGGAATGTCTCCAAAAGTATTCTTCATTGTGAACGACTTTTGCGAGATATTGCTTGTTATTCCCTTAAATTTTTAATACTTATTTCCCAAATGGGAAGTCATTCAGTATTTTTGTCTTGGATATGCAAAGAGTATTAATCTGTGGCAAAGAGAATGGTGCTGCACCTAGCAACCAGCTATTAAGAGCTGTGTCTATGCTTAAAGGCTACTGTATTTCTATAGTGCCCTTGCAAATACAAAACAAGGGGAACATAGTACGCCTTAAGCGATAGTCAAATATTTTTATAACTGGTCGCTATGTGTAAAATGTAATTCTCTTTGCATGTCAAAAGATCGTTTCTGCAAATGTTTATCTCGATTAACATGAAGTAGATGAAGAATAAGAGTTTGTAAAAATAGTTTGTACAAGAGTAGAGAAAGTCATCTCACAGCGACACGCTCTTTAAACAACTGACTATCGCTTTAACTACCTTATCGTAGAACGAAATGTGTAATTGAAAGTTTTTCTGGATTAACGAGAAGTGCTCGAATAAATAAACTTTTGTAAGAATATTTTGAGGAGTAATCGTCGTATGAAATGTTCAACATTAAGCACACTCATATTTTCTCCATGCGTACTTTCAGACTGCGGTGGGTAGGAAGGATTCTAATAAAACAAATTTGCCACGTCCCCCCGAAAAACTGAACTCGGGATCTGTGATTGAGAAGTCACAACGCTGGTTATTCAACCACAGAGGCAGTAACAACCTAACGGCATGGCTCAGGCGTTAACATCTTTGGCCCACATTCGAGAGGTCCCGGGTTAAAATCCCGTTGGTTGACCAATCACAGATTTTCTCGTGATTTCCCTTAGTCGCCAAGGTAAATACCGGTTTGGATATTTAATACCAGACCCAAAATTCCACCCGAAGTCTAAAACAATAGTAAAATGAAAAATCCGATGTGTTGCACTCACATAACTTTTTCTACTCTTATACAAACTATTTTTAGAAACGCTAATTCTCCATCTACTTCATGTAAATCGAGATAAACATTTGCAGAAACGATCTTTTGACATGCAAAGAGAATTACATTTTACACATAGCGACCAGATCTAAAAATATTTGACTATCGCTTAAGGCGTAATCTTATTGCTAATTTTCTTGTAGATGCAAGGGGAACATAGTAGGCTTTAAGCGATAGTCAAATATTTTAAGAGCTGGTTGCTATGTGGAGCATCCCATTCTCTTTGTATGTCCAGGACATAAAAAAACGAATAACGAATTCCCATTTTATAAAAAGTAGTATTGGAAAATTCAAACAAACAACAAGGAATATCTTGAAAATGGTTCACTGGACAAAATGTGTATGACATAAATTGTGCATTTTAACGAGTTATACCGTTTTTGTGTAGTAAAATTTTGTCCATCTCTTACGGTTTACCAATTATGCAAAAGCCATTCAAAAAGAAGGACTTTTGGGGACATTCCCAGAAAATTCCAGATATACATTTTATTTGTCATAAAAATATCTTAAGTATATGATTTTTTAATCAAAATTGCTAGAGCCATTTCTGATAAAATCAAAACTTTCGAAAAATGTTCCATCTAAAGAGTAGTATGGATTGGGGAAATTTTCTTTAGTCTTCGGTGTTGCATTCTTGAAAGATACTGAACCTAAATACCAAATTTGGTATTTATCCGACTTTTTCACAGACACACACGGACCTTTTTCTAAAAGTCTCTTTTATTCAGGGGGCCTCAAGACATGTATTTCCGATGAAATCTCGGTATTGAATTTATGGGGTGGAATACTTACTATACGTAGTAGAGAAAGAAAACATGGATGATAATTTCATTTGTTTTTAGAAACATGGTATTTTAAACATCGGCCTCATATGCACATGCCTCTGTGGACATGTGACGAAGCAAGATGGTATGGTACAGGGATGAAACCTAGAAGACTAACTGTCCACACCTAGCCACGAGGTATCTCCTAACAGATCCGTCGCAATATGACCAGGTTGTTAAAGCGATGGAAAATAGAGGTAGAAACTCAGAAACAGTTGCGACAATTTCCAAACAATGGCGAATCAACTGGGACAATCTCATTTCGACAACATTTCTGTAACAGTCTATCGTATTGACTTCTGAGTATTTTGTTGGTCAATATTGAATGCCTGGCCCTTGAAGTAAATAGTATATCGATTTTGGTTGGAATACCCATGTTTAAGATATTTACAGGACTTGAACTTTCTGGGAATAGCCTGTGAAGTCCTCTTCATTCGGAAGGAGCTTTGAATAATCTTGTATATCCTTAAGAAAGAGACAAAAACTTACTATAGATACAAACCGAGAAAGTTAACTTCGTGGTAATGTGTGAATCTTGCATTCGTGACGTCCCGGTTTCATTTGCCCTTGACCGCCCACTCTTATCTTTGTCTTTTGTGGTTTTTCCTGGTCGGTAGGCCACCAGGTGGTTTCTCTCTACCTCATTGCCTTTCATTCTGTTTCATCATCATGTTTCAGGTTTACTTTCTGATTTCTCAGTGTGAGGTGGTGCCGTACAGTGGTGCCCGACTGACCAGTTGAAGGAGGGGACACCCAGAACTTCGACCCCAATGGATCTTTTGTGCATATACCCCCGGGAGGAACGGGTGAGAGGAGGGAACCGCAGGAGACGTTTGGAAAGCAGAGCGAGGCCGGCACTAGTCGACAGAGACGCGCAGACTTCCTTAATAATTCCAGGCTTGTCCACATTGCCAGGGATCCCTCGGAGATATTCGTCTAGTGGAACGGGGAAACACGACCCAACAGTGGAGGCACGACAGACTCTCCAATTCGCAAGCCTCTGCGCTATTTGACCCACACCGAGAGGGGAAATCCATGGTAGAATAAATCACTCCAGCATTCGCCTAAGCCAACCAGGGAAAACCACGAAAATTCATGGTCAGAGTGGCGGCCACTGGAAATCAAACCCGGAACCCCCCGAATGCGAGTATCCCACGTTACCACAGAGCCAACTCGTTTGTTCAGTTGGTGCTTGCTCCAAGATAACCGAATTCCTCTTGTACACCAGAGGACTGCCAAGTTTGTATGGGTTCTTCATCGCCCACTCTGACTGGCTCAATAGCGGTCTGGTCTTCTACCCAGTTAATGTTAGGGATTTCTGCTTATTTCTGTAGCTGTAGCTTCCTGTGGTTCCTTAGCTTCGTCCTTCCCCTTCAGCTGCCGTGGTGCGGGTATTTCTGACGTTACTAGAAGTACGCCAGGCCGAACATTCGAGCCCCTCCCGATAGGAAGTTGTTTGGATTGGGTTGGACTCGGCGGGGCAGTGGTTCCCGATACCCATGGGAGATTGGGTACGCCTGGCTGAATTTCCGCCCAGGCAGGGTTGTGAGACGCCCAGATGTTTTCCGGCACCAACCATGAGCGAGACCTGGTAGACGGCATGCTAGATTGCTGTCGGACCCATCGAGGTTGTTCGGTAGTCTCCCTGACAGGTATCCACTTCCATTCCTGTGTGGCAGGAGACGAAGGGAGGGCTGGGGCCCTGCTCCGATCTCGGCCACGCATGGGGGGCAGAGTATAAAGTAGATGCTGCCGTAATGGAAAAGCCCTACAAGCTTGTCTCTGGGGTCCAAGGGTGCGGACTGGGTAGTCAGTCTAGATCCCGTGGTAATTTTCCTCCTGGGGGATGGTAGCAACTATATATCTGTGTAAGCGAGAGATGTGCCTCTCCGTTGTATAACTTATACTACACAAAAAATGTAGATCTCTTTAAAATACACAATTTATTTCAAATAAGTTTTTGTGGTATTAACTATTTCCTAATTTGGTTTCAGTTTTTCCATATTTCGTCATTCTTTCAAGTGGCGCATATGTGTTTCTCGCGATGTAATGGAAAACTAAATTTTAAAGCCCTTATATAGAGAGCCGCTTTTAAACATTTGACTATTGTTTCTTCTCTTGTATTTCCTTTGTATCTACAACGAAATCGTAATTAAAGTTTTTCTTCATTAAAATCAAGTAGAAGAATAAGGTTTCGTAAGAATGTAACACACGCGATTTTTAAATCAGAGATGAAAGCATCTACTGTATCTTTTGCTTCCGAAATTAAATTAAATTGAGTTTTATTTATGGACGCTCTTTAGCTACTATGGTTCTTAGAGTCCCATTCTATATTGGGCCTGAAAGACTGGTAATTTTGCTCAGAGGCCTCTTTATCAGGCTTGAGGTTCTTTTACGTGCCGCAAATCTACGACACAAGGCCACCGGCTTTACTTCCCCATGCTAAGGATTTTTTACGCCCGAAAAAATCCATCGCCCTCCGCTGGGAACTAGAGGCTAGCATGGTACCACTAGTCCACGGAGGACGACTAATTCTCTTCACAAACTTCGGATCTGGCCGAGCGAGATGCTTCGTGTGTGGCTCGCATTCGGAAGGTCCCACGTTCGGCTCCCTCCACTCTGATCTTTGGTTTATCGTAGTTTTCCCTGATCGGTAGCTCAGTGATGGGATGGATTCTCATGTACCACCATTTCCTTTCCATCATTTCACTTTCATTCCGCTTCCCTCTCATTTTTCTCGCGTGCTTCTAGTTTTCGTGGCATATGGCGTTGCCGGAAATATCTTGCGGATGTTTGCTCAAAGGAAGGAGTGGAGAGAAAGACTAGCGTACCTCCCTGAAATTTTCCGGTAATGAAGACTGCGTAAAACTTAAACAAAACTCAGTCAGTGAGGACGGTCCTAGCGGGATTTAAAACGTAGATCTCCCTTCGCAAACCCGTATCTTAACGACCTCGGCCACCCGTGTCGGTTTATATGATTGCACTTTACTTCAGAAAGAACTGATGGTGTTACTAACTCGTTGACTATAGATATTTAACTTTGAATTTATTCATTTTCATCAAGAAACACACTCCCACATTCATACTTCCAGATTCTGTGGAGGTTAGTGAATGACTCTAATAACTATAAAAGCATTCTCTGGTCCCACCCGGGAATCGAATTGGGACCCCTGAGTTAGAAGCCATAATAATCACTCGAGCGTAGAAGCAGTCTATATCTTTTTACTATTTTCTCTACCACGCACATATAGGTAGATAAGGTATTGCATTCCACCCAAAAGTTTGCTATATTTTAAGGCGTCCTGAATCCAAATAAAGCATTTTTGGAAACATGTCAGTGTGTGTGTGTCTGTCAACAGCATAGCTCAAAAACGAAAAATCGGCCAAATACTGAACATGTTATTTGAGTTTAGTATTACCAAGGATGCGACATGAGGATTTTCAATAAAATTCCCCCACCTCCAAGTACGGCTTACATTGAACATTTTTCTAAAATTTTGATTTTCTAAAAAATGGTTCTAACGTTGTTGATTAAAATAAAGTATATGAAAGATATTTACATGAAAAATCAGATGTATATTTTGAATTTCCTGGGAATAGCCTAGTAAGTCCTCTTATTTCGGTAGGAATTTTATATAATCTTGCATAATTTGTTAACATTAAGAGGAAGGAGGAAGAACCTGTCGAGACTAGAGAGGGCTGCTTGATTTATGGGTTGTTTGTCGCTCTCTCTAGGCAGTTTCAGCAGTGAACTGGTCTTCGAGCTTGGAACTATTAGGGAATTCCGCGCGTCTCTGTGGCCTGTAGCCTCCTGTGGTTCCTTCCTCCTGGGGGGTGGTAGTCGCAATGAAAGTGCAAGTTGTCCCCCTCCGATGTATAACCTAAACTATAACATGAGATCTGTTTACAGTTGCAGCGTGTGTGGCGGGACATGACAAACCCAAGTGCCCCGAGGTGTGTACGTTGGAATACAAACCTGTGTGTGCTGGAAATAGAAAGTCACACCCACAAACGTTTTCAAATCTATGTGCACTAGATAGATACAACTGCGAAAACCCACATCACAGTAAGTACCTACTTTATTTCTGTTAAGACAAGCAATCAGTGGAATTTTATACAAATATTCGAAAAAAAAGAAACCCTTTACTGTTTCTACTTCCCTATAGAAGTAGATGAAGTATTGCATTCCAACAAAAAATTCAACACCGAAATTTCGGGGCAAATACATGTTTTGATCTTGCCTCAATAAATAAAAAATAAATAAAAAACATTTTAGAAACAACTTCCGTGTGTATGAAACTAGCATAAAGGTAAGTAAAGGCACATGTCACAGAGGGGCCTCCAGTACCGGGACAGAGCACCGCAAGTAGGCCGTAACGGTCCGTTTTGCTTCCAACGTGACCCCTGGGAGGTAGGGATGAGGAGAGAGACCCGAAGAGCGACCAGATCTGGATGCCGACGGGAGCAAACCATGGACGGTTTATCAGCTATGCAAACGTCATTCAGAGAACTTCACAGGCTATTCCCGGAATATTCAACATATAAACTTTATTTCTCATGAAAATATCTTAAACATAACACGACATTTTAATAAAAATTCTTACAAACATTTCAAACCGAGCAAGTAACGTTGAGGCTCGCATTCTAGATGTCCTGGGTTCGATTCCCGTCCACAGCCCACTCTGACCTTGAGTTTTTCATAATTTTATATGGTCGGTAGCCGAATGCTGGGGTGGTTTCACATCTACCACAATTCCCTTTCAATCCATTTCCTTCTCATCTATCAGGTGTGCATCTAAGTTTCATGTATGGCGGTGCTGTACAGATGGTGCGGATGCTTGCACCCCGTGGACACTATAGAGCTGCTTGGTCACGGATCGTTTATCCCCCTATCTAGACACAAGGCAGCTCCAGTAGTGGGACGGGTCTTCGAACCTGGAAGTGTTGGGAACTTCCACTTTTGTGGCCTCCTGTGGTTCCTTCACTTCATCCCTTCCTCCTGTGAGGAGATAGATCTATGTAGGTTGCAGTGCGCGAGGTTTCCCCCTTTGGTGTGTAACCTATACAACAGCCATTTTTGAGAAAATAAAATTTCTTGAAAATCTTCGTGTCACATCCTTAGAGAACGCTGAACTTAAATACCAATTTTTATATTTATTTGACTTTTGGATTTGGAGTTATGCTATTCATAGACAGATACACACCAACCCGCGCGTGCCCGCCTGCACCTTTTACAAAAAAAGTTTGGTTTTTTTATTTTTATCCCGGAGGCCTTGAAACATGTATCTCCGGGATATTTCGGTATGAATTTTTGGGTGGAATGCAGTACTTCTTCCATCTAATAGTTGTGTGGCAAAGAAAACAAAATTGTTTTCTAGTAGTAGTAATAACGGTTTGAGTGGCGCAAAACTGCGGCGGTCATCAGCGCTACCCTCTGGCTATAAATTTATTCAACTCAGTACATCGATACAATAAAAACATAACAAGTACAAGCTAAGCAACTCATATTGCAGAGGCAGAAAGAATAAACAAAACAAAGATACAAAATTTAAGACACAAAACAGCTCATAAATTAAAAGATATCAGAACTAATTCTCAGGAAATACAAGCACTTGAGTTTGTACTGACACAGTTGGAAAGGCAGTAACACACCGGAAACTACACGATTAAATTTTATGTAGGAAACCACTGAATTTAACGTAGCAACGATTTCGATACATGCTTGTTTTTGCGTTCGTAAACCTTAGAGATCGATTTCTTCTTTCTGGAGTTTGGCGACAAAGATGGTTTGGAAGGCATCTGCTTGAAAGATTTATTCGTAGGGTTGGCAGCAGTGCTGGACTTCACAGCAGCTTTGGACTTCTTCTGAGACGGTAATTTAACACTGGTTACCGCAGGTAAAACGTTTGCTACAGAAATGTCGGCGGTGGCCTGGGACAGATCCATAGAAGCAGCCGTGCATGATTCCTTGAAAAAAGGAGACGGCACAACAGGAGGTGTGGAGGAAATGTTTCTATCCATATCACTAGCAGATGGAGAACGGATGCCCTCAATGCTGCCAGAGACAGCGGGTAACGAAGGCACAGCGGAAAGCACTGGTGGATGAGAAACATCCAACGTGCCTAAATTTCCAGAATTTCTGGAATTCGATGACGGAGTACCTGAGGTGGAACACCGTAAAGCGGTGACAGAAGGAGCACCCCTAACACACTGCGGGGTGTGAACAGGTAATTCTCTCGAGGAAGCCAGGAGCAGCGTCGTTCTCGTCGGTATCCATTGATGGTTCCTCAGGATTATCCAAAGTGTAAGGAACTAAAGCGATTACCCACTTGAAGTGACGGTCGAATTGTCGAAGGTTCCCGAGCTGATGAACTGGAGGAGAAGTAAAACGCTGACGGGGAGACTTGGAAGATTTCAAAGGAGTGGAAAGGGGGGGAAGAAGGGTAGGGATAGAAGAACTGCCATTATGGCTAGCTCACGGAGAATAGATACAAATGCAAGTACAGTTCAACTTCGAAGACACAGGAGTAGTAGTAGCTGCAGACTGAAGAACCTGGTGGAAGGATCCACGAGCTAACTTCTTGGGAAAGAACAAGCGAAGTTTCTCCTTCTCCTTTCGATAGCCAAGTTTTTCCTTAACTCTCAGTTCTTGAATGGCGTATTCTTCTGTATACACAGGGCAACTGCGAGGGTATGCAGGATGAGCACCCTAACAATTCACACATTTGGAAATGGAGTTGCAAGGAGAGCCGTTGTGTCGATGTGTTCCACAGCGAGGACATAAAGGCTGCCGCTTACAGGATAATGTCATATGTCCGAATCCTTGATAGGAGAAACAACGTAGAGGGTTGGGAACATATTGACGAACACGCAGTATCTCATAGCCAGCCTTAAGTGTGGGAGGAAGCTGCCTTAAGGCAAAGGTCAGAAAGACCGTTCTGATAGAGACCTGTTCTGCACTTTCCCGCAGCAGGAGCCGTTTAGCTGCACTCACACCTTGGCTGGAAAGGCAGACGACAACTTCGTCATCAGAGAGACCATCTAAGGCGTAAGAAGTCGCAACACCTCGGCAGACATTCAAGGAAGTATGTGGCTCAACAATAACTTCATGGGTTCCAAACTGATGTACCTGGAGTAAACGAAGAGACTGTGAATCATCCTTAGTCAATATCAACAAAGACCCATTGCGTTGCCGGGTACAGTTCTGAACTGGGCCAGCGATTTTGTCCAAGGGGTTTAAAGAGCTACGCGGTGTTTGGTCTGGCGTAGCGGAGCGCATAATTAAATAACGGGGAGTGTCACATTTTCCAGGCATAGAAATACTTATTTCCGAGACAAGTTCCATCATACGTCTCTTTTTAGAGGTTACAAGACGAAAATCTTTGGTAGTGTCCATAGCTCCAGTGAATACCATGCACGGAGAGACGTCACTGGACTCATCGATCTCCATGCCAGATCGAACCTCATGGTGGTTCCGAACGGGGTCAACCTGAGACCCCGCGCCGCCCCGGCTATCCTCCAAGGGAGTGGTAACAGTTTTTTTACGGGTAGGGTAGTTAACCCTAATCCAACCCCCCCAAAAACCCGGAGGACCGGTGGCTCGGGACTCCGGGAGTGTCAATCCCATACTTACCGAAGTAAGCCCCTGGGGCAAAATTGTTTTCTAATTGGGTCATTAATTTAGTTACCTTAGATCAGTGGATGAGATTCATTACGAGGGTCATTCTAAACGTTTTGAGAGTGAATTGACTAAATTTCATAGAATACAATGGAGAATATTTAAGAGATGCAATGATCAGATAAAATTTTTAAAAAATTGGATCTGATTCACTTATCATTTCAACCATTTTTCAAATGTCCAAAGCCATTCTTCTTTGGAGAGAGTGCAAATACATTTTTAAGCAGCCACTGCAGCAAGTGATGCAAATCGTTGACAGAATCAAATAGCATGGGACCAGATCTGCACTGTAGGGAGGATGGGACAAATATTTGACTCCTGCAGGGATTCGGCTATTTCTACTGCAGTGTGGGCAGAGGCGTTGTCGTGGTTCAACCTTGCTCTCAGTCCATTGAAGACTTGTGGCAGCCTTTTGCAGTGCACTAAAAGTAGACTATTGTGTAGCGTACATCTAGCAGTGATAGATGATAGGCTTGTTCCCTCAAGAGGAATTGTCACAATATGGCCACTAGTTGAGAATAACGAACACATCATCTTCTTACCAACGCTTCTTGCTCGCCTCTCTTTGGAAGACTGAAGATAGCACCTCGATGAGGCGCCACTTTTGAAGCTATATCCTTTGCTTGATATCTGCTGTTGATTCTGCTGCCGGCTGCTACAGTGGTAAAGCTATGAGATGTTTCTCTCAGGGTATACGTGGACGTAGTGTAAAGATAATACTAGTTTAAATTCACTGAGGTATTTAATGTGAGCTAATACTTGAGCTATTAAAGCGAGTTGCCGACCGCTTGAAGATAAATAATGAAATATATTATGAATCATAGTACTTAAAAGTATATATAACAATTGAATGACTATACCTGCTAATTTCTGCAGTACCAATCTTACGGTTTGAAATAACTGTTTCCGCAATAAAAGAAATTAGAAGCTTAACTTGCCGTGGGTCGCTAAAATGCTTACTGGCAAATGACCGCTACTGAGACAAGCGCGTCACTGAGAGATTAAAATAACACATGGGTCATCACCGGATTAAGTGACTAATTCTCAAGAAAGAATGTCACTAACGTATCACGAACGAATATCTCATTGGATTGCACGCCCCTATATTAACTCAAGCCTCGCCTACATATTGCTCCCCTACCAATATCCCTACTTGCGCGGAGCTAAACTTACAATTTTACGCGTGTCTGTTACCTTGTTGCTATGGAAGCCTGGCTAGACTCTCAGAAATACATTTTCAGAATTTCTGCCTACGTGACTGTTCAAACGTACTGAACTTAACTCTAAACTGCCTTCCAAGAATCTTTAAGCTAATGCTTTCGCTCCTCACGCTGTTACTAATGACTCTGCTTAACATGACTCGCTAATTATGTTTTTATTTGGACAAACCTTTCAACTCAAGCTTATTATATGTACATTGTTTTCATATACAAAAATTATTTACTGCCAGTATACTAGCATTTCTTTATTTAATTATCTTCCCGTCAATAATTACGGTAATAGATCCAAAACGATGACTGTGGTATAAGTTTCTGAATCATACTGGTGTAACCGCTTTCGTTACATTTACGATGTTAAATATGTTTTTGAATCTTCCTCCATCAAATGTTTCTATCATTTCCTGGCACCTGTTTTTGGTCATTTAGGAGGTGGTAGGGGATCCAACGACGGCAGAGCTTCCTGACGTGATGTTTTTCTTTAAGGATGGTGCTCATTGCTGCCGATTGAATATTTAAGGCTTCTTGAATCTGATAATATGTTCAACGATCATCTTCCCTCAACATGCGACCGTACTGCGCGGTTTTCAATTCTAGAGAATCCCTTCTTCTTCCAAAGTCTGCAAGCCCTCGATAAATCGTGAATTGTAAAGGGCAAAGGTCCCCAAATACCTGATTCGATCTTTCAAGGCATTCTCTCTTACCTAAACCGACTTTAAGGTCATAGAAAATCATAGCATGGAAATGCTCTCGCTTGAGCACCCAGGCTTGCACAAGTTACTATCTGAACTTCAATCTAAGGCTGCTTTAGCTTACCACAACTCATTGTTGCCCATTCTCAAATCGTTCAGAGTGATTTATGTATGTACATATTTTAACCATAAGCGAGAACGTTCAGATACAAATTCGTTTTACTAACAGACATTAAAAGCACTGAAGAAATGTTACTAATTTGTTTCTTTTACAGGGTTGGATCTACTGTACTATGGAGAATGTAAAAAAGAAAAAACATGTCACTAAAAACCTTCGACCGAAGAAACAACCAGATGACTGTAGAATTTAACAATTACAGAATTTGATGTAGATAATTCATTCTGTAAACAAACCTCTTGTTAATAAAGTTTATTGACTTTGAATTAGTATTAATGTCCATTGTCCTTTCACATATGCATTGCGTAGGCTAAGATTAACAAGGTAGAATCAAAATGAAAACTTCATAGCCAAGATTTGAACCTTGGATTTTCGGCTTAGGATAGTCAGATGGGTACCGCACGTAGGCTACAGTAGGTCCTTTGTTCTTCCACCGTGACCATTGGAAAGCAGGAATGAAGGGGAGACACGAAAAACGACCAGATCCGGACAACGATGCATGGTTCCTAACGCTTCCATTTTGACACCAATCCTGACCTAGCCATCTTCAACCTGGGGGTGCCGGAATAAAACGAGCCACTCTCAGAAAGGGGCATCAGCCGGCCAACCAGGCGCCATGGAGCAATCTTTCCACAGGTAAATTCCACCGTTCCGCCGCAACGCACCAACTGCTATCGTATGGTTCCACAACCATGAAACGTATCAAATAAAAATAAATAAGAAATTAGCCAACCGATCTGGGAAACCACAAAAAATCTACAGTCAAAAACACTGGCCCGAAGGGAATCGAACCCGGCACCTCCCGAATCCGAGCCTCGTACGTTATCGCGTAGTTATCTCACTCGGTCCCCTACTTACCGTTCCACTGCTCTAACGAAGCGAGCTACCACTGCAACATACCGGCACGTACTAAATACTCCACTGGTACTTTTTTTTTCTCTCTGGTAAACCACAAGACGTTCTCCACTTAATTTTCAGAAAACACACCCCAATGGCGACTTACGTACTTTAAGTCCTTCAGTTAATACAGTGTTTTTCCTTCACACTGTGGCCACAGCACAACAGTTTCTGTGGCCCGTCGTCGCAGCTCGGATTCCCATTGAAACAGTATTATTATCGCCGCAACCGCCTCACTTCTCATATTTACAGTTACAATGATAATAAGCACAAACCTTATCATACGAGATGCTGGAAATGTTGTACTACTCTATCCACATATTTCTGGCATCTTCTCAGGAAATTTTTATTTACACTCGAGTGTTCAATATCCGAAATTGAGTGAATTTCTCGCTTGTTTTCTTTTTCTTCTAGTGTATGGGGATTTGTCGGGTAAATATCTGTAATTATATTTTGCGAAATGATACGAGTAATTAACCCACGCTTAATACTCTTTTCTGCGTGGTTTCATTTATATGACTACGTTTCGTCACAAAATAACAGATATTGGAGTACAGAGAAACCCGATTTTACACCCGAGATTCACTTGCATGACGCGAAAATTTGTGTGCAGTAACATACAGAATAATAGGACCTTCTTTTTTTGAACAAACAATGCAGAGAGGTACTGGAATGACTAACTCAGACCATTTTTATTTTCTCTACCACGTATAGTAAGTAGGGGAAGTATTGTATTCCACCCAAAAATTCGATACCGAGATTTCACGGGAAATATATGTTTTGAGACCCCCTAAATCCAAAAAAAAAACATTTTTGAAACATATCCGTGTGTGTGTGTCTGTGAACAGCATAACTCAAACGAACAGTCGAAAAAACACCAAACTTGGTATTTAGGTTCAGTATCTTCTAGAGATGCGACACGAAGGTTTTCAAGAAAATCCCCCCACCCACATAGAACATTTTTCGAAAATTTTAATTTTCTCAAAGATAGCTCTAACTATTTTGAGTAAAGTATCACATTCTTAAGATACTTTCATGACATATAAAATGTATGTCTTGAATTTTCTGGGAATGTCTCCAAAAGTATTCTTCATTGTGAACGACTTTTGCATCACTGGTAAAGCATAAGAGATAGACAAACGTTTACTATACAAAAATTATAGATCGTTAAAATATACAATTTATGTCATATACATTTTTTTTGTTGAGTGAACCATTTTCGAGATATTGCTTGTTATTCGCTTAAATTTTCCAATACATATACTTTTTCTCAAACGGAAATTCGTTTTTCATTTTTAATTTCTCTACTACGTATAGTAAGTAGGGGAAGTATTGTATTCCAACCAAAAATTCTATACCGAGATTTAACCGGAAATATATGTTTTGAGACCCCCTGAATCCAAAAAAAAAAGCATTTTTGGAAACATGTCTGTGTATCTGTGAACAGCATAACTCAGAAACGAACAGTCGGATAAACACCAAACTTGGTATTTAGGTTCAGTATCTTCCAGAGATGCGACACGAAGATTTTCATGAAAATTCTCTCACCCCAGAATACCCTTTACATGGAACATTTTTCGAGAATTTTAATTTTCTCAAAAATGGCTCTAACGGTTTTGATTAAAATACAGTATATTTAAGATATTTGCAGGAGAAATAACATTTATATCTTTAATTCCCTGAGAATTGCCTGTGAAGTCCTCTCCATTCTGAATGACTTCTGTATAATTGTTAAACCGTTGGAGATAAACAGTGTTTTACTACATAAAGAAATGTAGATCTCGTTAAAACACACAATTTATACCAAATAATATTTTATAGTGATAACCATTTCTTATTATTGGTTTTAATTTTCATCTACTTACACTTTTTCAACTACTAAGTCGCTAAAGGTCTTTGCTTTTCTTTCTTTTTACTTTCTCTACTACGTATAGTAAGTGGGGGAAGTATTGCATTCCACCCAAAAATTCAATACCGAGATTTCACCGGAAATACATGTTTTGAGGCACCCTGAATCCAAATAAAGCATTAAACATGTCCGTGTGTGGTCTGTCTGTCAATCTGTAAAAGGCATAACTCAAAAACGAAAAGTTAGATAAATAACAAATTTGCTATTTAGGTTCGGTATCTTTCAAAGATGCAACTCAAAGATTTTCAAGAAAATCTCCCGCCCCAGACTACTCTTTACATGGAATACTTATCGAAAATTTTGATTTTCTCAAAAATGGTGTAGCGATTTTGATTAAAATGCCATATATTTAAGCTATTTTCATGATAATTTATATCTAGAATTTTCTGGGTATGCCCCCAAAAGTCCTCTTCATTCTGAATGGCTTTTGCATAAATTGTAAACCATAACAGATACGCAAAATTTTTCCACACAGAAACTGTAGATCTCGTTAAAGCATGCAATTTTTCATATGCATTTATTTATTTTTTTTTGTCCACTGAACCTTTTCGGAGATATTCCTTATGATTTATTTAAATGTTTCAATACTTTTTCTCAAACAGGAATTCCTTTATTCTTTTATATATGTGTATACCTAAGCGTATAGGAACAATTAATTCCAGCAAACTTGAAATAATTTCCAGCCAAAATATTTTGTATGAATTGCATATATGCAAGGTCTTCTAGAAATAGTAAGGGTAGAGAGAGCCACATAAATTATCTCAGTTCATTTTTTTTTCTTTAGATTCAAGATCGCTTCAGTATTGGTCATTGCACTAAAACGCCTGCATTTTTTTCGTGAAATTACCGTGAAATTTTGTTATATTAAAAATACGAAAACGTGAGCATTTAAAAATGAAACGCCAAGTTTTATACATATTCGCAATTAAGCACGGCTTTTCGGATAATACATGTGCATAAATTAATGGGTTAAACCACTACCTGTCGACAGGAGGATTCTAGAAATGTACCTTCTTTGACCGCGAAGAATGGGAGCTATATAATTACAGACCTTTTAAGATCCGGGAGAAAAAACTAAAAAACAAGAATCAAAAAGCAAATAAGGTCGAAAAAGTAAAATAGGACAAATAATACCCAAAATTGTCTGGCCTAACGTGACCCAAAATAAGCATATGTTACTTTTGGCCTCGTCTTCGGACACTCGATAAGAAAAGGAGTTTTCAACTTATGAGCCATGCTAGTAACAGAAGCTCCCCCAGTTTGAAGCTCACAGAGTCCTCTCTTGAGCGTTAAGTGAAACATTATCGCAGCGCTTGATACCAGTGCGACAATATGCCATACTAAAACGAGCACAAAATGTTGGGTGTAACAATTTGTTTAAACTGCAGCATAGAGGCGAAGGAAATTTCTCCCATAATAAAGATAAATAAAGCAAAGTGAGGTTACGAGCAGTACAAATAGAAAGTCAGGGTTAAAGATGTGGGAGTAGTTCCCAGAAATTTGCACAACAAAAGCAAGTATTGAGGAAGTGTCAAGGTCTTGTGCCCTTACGTGTTTACAAACAGCATTAACGTGCCTGACACGGTGTCCAGCCTCTTTCTAGCCTTCTTACTTCTGTATGGACACGAAAATTGTAGCATTAAGAGAGTAGCTTGAATTTAGAAATACTGACGTCCTCAGACAAAATTGTGTTTAATATAAAAATCTTATATGTTACACTCACACGACTTTCTCCATCCACTCTTCTGCGATCTGTTCTTACAAAACTGCATACTTCTGTTTCATGTTAATCGAAATAAATGATTGCAAGAAATAGTTTTATCATACATTCTGTTGTAAGTAAAGGGGGGCAGAAGAAACTGACGCAATAGTAAAAGCTTTATACTCTTATGTGACCACCAGGAAACAAGTATTAGATTTGTGGAATTAACACTTCAAAAAAGTTCTGATGTGTTACACTCACATGACTTTCTCTACTCTTGTACAAACTATTTTTACAAACGCTTATTCTTCATATGCTTCATTTTAATCGAGATATTGAGATGTTAATCTTATTGCTAATTTTCTTGTAGATGCAAGCGGAATTGGTAGGCTTTAAGCGACAGTCAAATATTTTAAGAGTTGGTTGCTATGTGGAGTATTCCATTCTCTTTGCATTACCAGGACATAAAAAAAATAGAATTAAAGAATTTGAGAAAAAGTATAAGTATTGCAAAATGTAAGGGAATAACAAGCAATACCTCGAAAATGGTTCACTCAACAAAATAATGTATATGACATAAATTGTGTATTTTAACGAGATCTACATTTTTTGTTTAGTAAAATTTTGTCTATATCTTATGGTTTACCAGTTATGCAAAAGTCGTTCACAATGAAGAATACTTTTAGAGACATTCCCAGAACATTCAAGATATACATTTTATTTATCATGAAAATATCTTATACATACGTATTTTAGAGCCATTTTTGAGAAGATTAAAATTTTCTAAAAATGTTCCATGTGAAGGGTAATATGGAGTGGGGGGATTTTCTTGAAAACCTTCGTGTGGCATCTCTGGAAGATACTGAACCTAAATACCAAGTTTGGTGTTTATCCGACTGTTCAATTCTGAGTTATGCTGTTGACAGACACATACACACACACACAGACACACACACGGACATGTTTCTAAAAAAGCTTTTTTTGGATTCAGGGGTCTCAAAATATATATTTCCGATGAAATCTCGGTATCGTATTTTTGGGTGGAATACAATACTTCCCCTACTTACTGTACGTAGTAGAGAAAGTAAACATACACAAAATTCGTTTATAAGGAATAGGAGTTCGAGGTCAGCTCGAACAAAATTTATGCCATGAATTTTATTAGTCATGTAAATATCATTAATACGAGTATATGGGATTTTAGTGCAAATCGTTATAGCCCTTTTTGAGAAAACACCAAAAAATGTTCCACTGTTAATTGGTAGATTTGGGAGGGGGGATTTTCTTCATGTTGCATCTTTGGAAGATACTAAACTTAAATATCAGGTTTAGTATTTATCTAATATTTCGTTTTTGAGTTATTCTATCCACAAACACAGAGCAGAATTCGTTTCTAATTTTAAAAATTTTATCATATAACTACTGTAGCTACCACCACCCCCGCAGGAGGAGGAGATGATTTGAGATCACATGAGGCTACAGGCCGCAGGCAGACAAGACCACAGAGACAGACCCTAACAGTTCCAGGCTCGAAGACCCGTCCCACTGCCGCAGCTGGCTAGAGACCCGTCGACCAAGCAGCCCTCTAGTATCCATGTGGACAACTCTTTCCTTTGAGAAAGCATTCGCGCCATCTGTCCAGCACCGCCATACACCACAAAACCTAGAAGCACACCTGAAACTTGAGGAGGAAACGGAATGAAAGGGAAATGATGGAAAGGAAGTCGTGGTAGATAAGAAACCATACCCAGCATTCCCCTACCGACCAGTGAATAACATTAAAAACCCAAGGTCAGAGTGGGCGACCGACAGAAATGGAACCCTGGACCTCCAGAATGCGAGCCTCATACGTCACCTTGCTCGGTAACTTGATATTAAATTCAGCATATTTCAAAGATGTAAAACGAGTATTTTCAGGGAAATCCGCCCATCCCAAACTACCCTTTACATATCAAATTTGATTTTCTTAAAAATGGGTGTAGCATTTTTATTAAAGTGCAATGATATTTGCATTAGCAATAAAATTTTTATCTTGAATTTTCGGTGAATAACCTGTGAAGTCGTCCTTCTGAAGGATTAAGTGGAACGTAAAAGCAGGCACAAAGTGACCACTTTTTTAAAGATTTGACTAACGCTTCAGCCTATTGCACCCACTATGAAATCTACTTCCGTGGATTTTAATTAATAGTTCTTCCACACATGCCGTGTGTAGGCTCAAGATGGAAAAACAAAATAATATTGAAAAATTATATACCATAACCGAGATCGGTACCACGGATCTGCGGCTTACCGTGCCGCTGCTCTAAGCATTTGAGCTACCACGGTAAAGTGTCTGAACGTTTACAAGGAAAACGTGAGTCAGTTGGAGAATTTATTGTAGAGCTGGCATGTCACCATGGTAACTCATGAGATACAGCAGCGGCACATTAAATCGAAGGTCCGTCTTTCAAATCTCGGCTGTGCATTGAATCTTATCAGTATGATGTACATTTATGGTACTTTTGCTGAATTTATCTCAACTAACATTAAGCACAAGAAAAAGATCTGTAAGAATAGTATATAGAAACTACAGGTATAAAAATAAACGATATGGGTAGAGAAGCCATATTCTTTAACACATCAGGATTGTATTCCACCCAAAAATTCGATACCGAGATTTAACCGGAAATACATGTTTTGAGACCTCCTGAAACAAAAAAAAAAGCATTTTTGGAAACATGTTCGTGTGTGTGTGTGTGTGTGTCTGTGAACAGCATAACTCAGAAACGAACAGTCGGATAAGCACCAAACTTGGTATTTAGGTTCAGTATCTTCCAGAGATGCGACACGAAGATTTTCAAGAAAATCCCCTCACCCCAGATAACCCTTTACTTGGAACACTTTTCGAAAATTTTAATTTTCTCAAAAATGGTTATAACGATTTTGATTAAAGTATCATATATTTAAGATACTTTTATGCAAATAAAATGTATATCTTGAATTTTCTAGGAATGTCTCCAATAGTATTCTTCATTATGAACGACCTTTGCATAACTGGTAAACCATAAGAGATACACAAAATTTTACTACACAAAGAATGTAGATCGCGTTAAAATACACAATTCATGTCATATACCTACTTTTTTACTTTCTCTACTACGTATAGTAAGTAGGGGAAGTATTGCATTCCACCCAAAAATTCGATACCGAGATTTCACCGGAAATACATGTTTTGAGACTCACTGAAACCAAAAAAAGCATTTTTGGAAACATGTCCGTGTGTGTGTCTGTCTGTGTGTCTGTGTGTCTGTGTGTCTGTGTGTCTGTGTGTCTGTCTGTGTGTCTGTGTGTCTGTGAACAGCATAACTCAGAAACGAACAGTCGTATAAACACCAAACTTGGTATTTAGGTTCAGTATCTTCCAGAGATGCGACACGAAGGTTTTCAAGAAAATCCCCCCACCCCAGACTACCCTTTACATGGAACATTTTTCGAAAATTTTAATTTTCTCAAAAATGGCTCTAACGATTTTGATGAAAACATCATATGTTTAAGATAAAGTCATGAGAAATGAAATGTATATCTCGAATTTTCTGGGAATGTCTCCAAAAGTATTCTTCATTGTGAACGACTTTTGCATAACTGGTAAACCATAAGAGATAGACAAAATTTTACTACACAAACAATGTAGATCGCGTTAAAATACACAATTTATGTCATATACAGTTTTTTTGCTGAGTGAACCGTTTTCGAGATATTGCTTGTTATTTTCTTAAATTTTCCAATACTTATACTTTTTCTCAAATTCGTTATTCATTTTTTTATGTCCTGGACAAGCAAAGAGAATGGAATGCGCCACATAGCAACCAGCGATAAAATATTTGACTATCGCTTAAGAGCTACCATATTCCCCTTGCATCTACAAGAAAATTACAAATAAGATTGACATCTCGATATCTCGATTAATATGAAGCATATGGAGAATAGGCGTTTGTAAAAATAGATTTACAAGAGTAGAGAAAGTCATGTGAGTGTAACACATCAGATTTTTTTTAGAGTGAACCATTTTCGAGATATTGCATGTTATTCCCTTAAATTTTCGAATACTTATACTTTTTCTCAAATGGAAATTCGTTATTCTTTTTTACTTTCTCTACTGCGTGTAGTAAGTAGGGGAAATATTGTATTCCACCCAAAAATTCGATACCGAGATTTCACCGGAAATATGTTTTGAGCCCCCTGAATCCATAAAAAGTATTTTTGGAAACATGTCCGTGTGTGTGTCTGTGAACAGCATATCTCAGAAACGAACAGTCGGATAAACATCAAACTTGGTATTTAGGTTCAGTATTTTCCAGATATGCTTGTTATTTCCTTAAATTTTTCAATACTTATTTTCTCAAATGGGAATTCGTTATTCATTTTTTTGTCTTGGATATGCAAAGAGTATTAATCTGTGGCAAAGAGAATGGTGCTGCACCTAGCAACCAGCTATTAAGTACTTAAAGGCTACTGTATTTCTATGTTGACCTTGCAAATACAAAACAAGGGGAACATAGTAGGCCTTAAGCGATAGTTAAATATATTTTATACTGAGAAATAAACGTACTGCTATGATTTTGTGAATCTTCTAGCGGCATTTGCTTCAAAGGAATGCTGATTTGAACCAATTTCGTAAGATCGTTTCATTTTATTAATTCATATCTTATTGTTCGTTGTAGTAGCATTTTAAATGTGCCTATTTTAGTTTAAATTTTTTGTTTCCATGGTTTAAGGGCTGTTTCATTTTATTCATGCATGTATTATTTGTGATAGTACCATTTTCAGAAGTTTCTGTTTTGGTTTCTTTTCTTTGTTTACTGGTTTACGTTTTAAGACTTTTCATAATGCCTAGTAAGAAACAAACCAGTTTTAATTTTAATGTTAAGAAGTTGGTTTCCGTGAAAGCAGCCAAAGTGATTGCTGGTACCTTGAGCCAAAATAACGACATATTTGGTGAGGTTAAAAATGCACAGTGCACAAGCAACTCGGTGATGGCGTTATGTTTTTCAACTGTAATAAATATTGATGCTTGGAGTTCTGAAGTAATTGATAAAATTCTTCATTTATGCAATGATTTGCACTTAAAATCAATTTCAAATTATGATGGTGTTATGCCATATCCGCCTTACTTGTGCGCTGATGAGGTTTGGCTGCAGGATATTGTAAATTGATGATGTAAAAGTAATCTGCAATGCAGTGACAAATAATTTTGCATTACAAGGGATCATACCGAGGGATTTAGGCAGTGTGTTAAAAACATTTTTATGTCCTGCACATGCAAAGGGAATTCAATGCTCCACATAGCAACCAGCTCTTAAAATATTTGACTATCGCTTAAAGCCTACCATATTCCCCTTGCACCTACAAGAAAATTAGCAATAAGATAGAGTCTGCAAATGGTTAGCTCGATTAACATGAAGTAGATGGAGAATAAGCGTTTGTAAAAATAGTTTGTACAAGAGTAGAGAAAGTCATATGAGTGTAACACAAGATTTTTTCCTCAAGATGTTGCACAGATCAAGGCAGGAGAATGCTGAAGGTTTAAAACGTAATAATGGTGTAGTGTTTTTTCCCAGCTCAACTGTTATAATTCTTTGATTTAAACTTACTTTTTTTTCAAATAAATTTCCATGTACTTCTTGCTAAAATCCCAAAAAGCAATTCATCCTTTCTCAATACAGAAGATGCAAAGCGTTTCCGAGAAAGATTTGCTCAAACAGACAGAAACTGAAGGCTTACGAATGTTTACTTCTTGAAGCAATGTTTGTCTTCGGTCCCTTCCGAGAAGTGTTTGGTTAGCACAGTTATTTGTTTAAATTTACCAAGTTAGTGACCCTTTCTCTTTAGAATCATAAGTTTTCACAATGAAAGTCTGTCCCGGTATACATATGTTTTTTTTTGAGTTTGCAGACCTATTTTATTAGTATACCTTTTTGTTTCTTTTTTAAGCAACAGAGGTGTGGGTTAAATATTTTAAAGTATTTTCAGTTTAAAGTTTTACAGAGATCATATAATTATTATCAATAGATCAATTAATGTACATCTACACTATTAGCAAAAGCGTAAAATGCCGAACCTTTAGTTTAGGGCTTGAGAATCTACGGAACGCGAAGCTGATTTTGTTTGACCCGCCTAAAAATTTCAAAGAATATAAATAAAAAGAAACGGTTCAACTGTATTAGATTAACGTATTGACGAATTTCGTACGATTAAATAAAACTAATAACTCATATTACTTTCTCTACTACGTATAGTAAGTAGGGGAAGTATTGCATTCCACCCAAAAATTCAATACCGAGATTTCACCGGAAATACATGTTTTGAGACCTCCTGAATCCAAAAAAAGCATTTTTGGAAACATGTCCGTGTGTGTGTGTGTGTGTCTGTGTGTGTGTCTGTGAACAGCATAACTCAAAAACGAACAGTCGGATAAGCACCAAACTTGGTATTTAGGTTCAGTATCTTCCAGAGATGCGACACAAAGGTTTTCAAGAAAATCCCCCCAACCCCGACTACCCTTTACATGGAAGATTTTTCGAAAATTTTAATTTTCTCAAAAATGGCTCTAACGATTTTGATTAAAATATCATATGTTTAAGATAATGTCATGAGAAATGAAATGTATATTTCGAATTTTCTGGGAATGTCTCCAAAAGTATTCTTCATTGTGAACGACTTTTGCATAACTGGTAAACCATAAGAGATAGACAAAATTTTACTACACAAAAAATGTAGATCGCGTTAAAATACACAACTTATGTCATATACATTTCTTTTGTTGAGTGAACCGTTTTCGAGATATTGCTTGTTATTTCCTTACATTTTCCAATACTTATACTTTTTCTCAAATTCGTTATTCAATTTTTTATTTCCTGGACATGCAAGGAGAATGGAATGCGCCACATAGCAACCAGCGTTAAAATATTTGACTATCGCTTAAAAGCTACCATATTCCCCTTACATCTACAAGAAAATTACCAATAAGATTAACATCTGGATATCTCGATTAACATGAAGCATATGGAGAATAGGCGTTTGTAAAAATAGATTGTATAAGAGTAGAGAAAGTCATGTGAGTGTAACACATCAGATTTTTTTTAATCGATATGCAGTGAAGCAGAAATATAAAGAAGTTATTTTGATTCGTTTCTACAACTGTCTACCGAATGACAAATTATCCACATTTGTCCGCACCAAAATATACGTGAAAAGACATTTTCAAATAAAAATATAGGTTGCTATGAATAATGAACATTTAGAGTCTGTTTTGATGATAGGCAGCACAAAGCCTGCAATTATAGCACAGAAAAGTCAGTTTCATTCTTTTCATTGAATATGAACTGTTATTAACGTAAAAATATTTCATGTAATCGGTGTTTATTGATATACCAGGTGGCCCACACAAGCCGTCCTTAGTTGAAGTTAGTTTATACCGGATAGCGCGGATGGCTAAAGGTTTGCCTAAGCAAAACTGCTAAGGGGGCTCCAAACCGAGGAGACCACTAAATGAAAGACCAATGCTTGACAACAAACCCTAATTGCTATTACTGGTAGAGAAACCGCCTGCTTTATGAAGCGTTCCGGGTTCGATTCGCGGCTGGGCTCCAGAAAGTTACCTTTAAACAAAAATATTTCACGGTATGCCCAGAGTCTTGTTTTTGCATGTGAGAGTACATATGTATGTGTAGGGGGGTTGTTATCGGTTGTCGTCCTCCGTGATTAGTGGTTACCATGCTAGCCTCTAGTTCCCTAGGTCGCGGGTTCAAACCCGGCGGAGGGCGATGGATTTTTTCGGGCGTAAAAATGCTTAACATGGTTTCCTTTGGGAGGGAAGTAAAGAAGGTGGTCCCGTGTCGTAGATTTACGGCACGTAAAAGAACCTCAAGCCTGATAAAGAGGCCTCCGAGCAAAATTCCCGGTCTTTCACGCCCAATATAGAATGGGACGCTAAGGACCATAGTAGTTAAAGAGCATCCATAAATAAAACTCAATTTAATTTTAATTTTTATCAGTTATTTAATAAGCAATTCGCTTATTAACTCTTGTTATTCAGGATTGTCACTTGACGCGCACCTAAGCACACGTGTTAAGTAATTTAGTTCCATGACAGTTAATCTGCAATCAATCAACTATATGGCACCAATTGGTGGCGCAAAGTTAACAAGATTAAACAAATTATATTTTTATTATATTTATGTACCTTTAAAGGTGCGTTAGAACGTAATTATTATTTTTATTTTTGTATTATTCAGAATAATTATACGCAAAAACATGCCCATCTTGGTGGATGATTTGATGTAAGGGACTCTCAGGCCACGTTCTGCCACTTCTTAATATTATTTCTGCATTAAAAAAAATGTGCTCAGAAGACAGTTGCCGCGTCTGAAATGTTCAGGACATAGTCTTCGAGCCTCAACTGCATTTTGGTGCGTCTCCGCACAGATGGTAACCATATCTGTGTGTTCATTATTGGTGAACGTTATCTTTTTGTCTGAATGACCTGGCTCGATCTGCAAGCAGGTGAACACGCGACGCTTATCAGCACGAAACTACCACGTAAACACCTGCACACAGCAGCACTATATCAGTAAACTTTCGCTTTTTACCTGCACTGCCCCTTTGAACAGTAGTGATGCGACAACTTCTTTTGCACCTATATATGCCGGAAATATAAAGCTGCAAAGGACGACATGTAATCTTAAATAAAATTTATGTGGCTTCGCCCGCAATTCATTTTCTGCCGGTTAATGTGGCCCTGTTGTAAACTATTTGGCAACCTCTGCATTAGTATAAATGGTAGTCATTTTAAACCAAATAGATTTTTCCATAAATTGGCATTTACACAGACTAAATAGGTGGGTGAGACAGATAGAGTAGGTGGCTGGGTACTATTAGTAAAATGTAAAAAAGACGGATTATTAGCATTAAAGGTCCTAAGAAAATGTGTCGTTTTAAATCGAAAATCTTTATTTCAGAAATTAGATTTACACAGATAGATTAGGTGGATGGGTGAATGTGTGGGTGGGTGAATGGGTAGGTGGATGGGTGGGAGGTACGTAGGTAGGTAATTTACCAAAATAAGTACACTGTATAGCAACATCAAATACAAGAACTGTCAAAAAGATATGGCATTAGGATAAAACTAACTGAGAAAAGAATTTGATAGCAAAATGTGCTTCACTCACTTCTTAAAGCATTCAAAAGATAGAGCTTTGGTGTTATTATAAGGTCTATTAAATAAATAAAGTGAAATTATCTAAAGAGAATTTTGAATTTCGCTATATTTGCATCTCTTAATGCAAAATACTTTCTTAGCTCTATCTTGCGCGGCCGCAATAAACAAACGAGTAAATGTCCCCTCTAGCGTACTAGAACACCAGTCCAGAACTAGCGCGAATATCCTTTTAATCTTCATTCATTCATTCATTCATGGACCAGAGTGCATTTATGAGGATTGTAGTAATTGTCTTCTCTTAAGAGGGGCTTGCCTTTCTCTGCTTATTTTCGTCTTCTCATGGGCCGGCCTTCGTGCCTCTTTCTCCCTCTCTTGAACCGTCTTCAAACCATCAGCACCGCATAACGACCTACAGTCACTAGAGCGATGTAATAGAGAAACTTCCATTCCCGTTCTCTAAAGGATTATGTATACCGGACAGTTTTGAGTTCGAATCGGGTACTTCCGTGAGTGGTCGGGACAGCCAGGCTTTGTTCACAAGACTGCGTATATTTATGTAGTAGTTGTAATGGGGAGCACAACTATAATCACAAATGTCTTCCGAGAAAATAATTCCTATACGAGATTTCAAACAGACAGGTGTTTCAGAGTGTTTCAACACTGACTATGTAGTTGTACTCAAAACACACTTTATTGATTATGGTTCTCAAGTGAAGTATGACTAAAGCTCGTTACAATGCCATGCTTACTGCAGCACCCTTAGCTCAGTGGTAGAGAGTTACCTTATTGTTCCTGAGGTTACAAGCTCAAGTCTCCGTGAAGCCACTCGACTATGTTTACTTTCTCTACTACGTATAGTAAGTAGGGGAAGTAGGTATTGTATTCCACCCTGATGCAGTAATTTGTATCACAAATTATTTAAATGTATAGAGTGATTATAGTATGAATATGCATTATTATGCGACATTGATTTGAGATGTTTGTTGATTGTAATGATTGTTGGGAAGTAAGTTTATACTGCCTTACTGAAACTGACAATAATAGCGTGCAATAATGCAGCGAGGGGGTGAGCTGTTTATCATTATTAGAGACGAGGAAGTTACGTAATGTTGGCGCGTTTTTCCTTTAGAATCTTCTGGAACATTTCCCTAAAGCATATGTATTCATAATTTTCATTGGATATAAAAATAGACGCTAATTTGGCGCGTTTTATTAGCCAATTGCAGCTCAGTTATAATCTTTAGGCATATCGGGGTGTAGGAGTATAAAAGGGCTAGGTTAGAGATAGACCCCGTCAGTTCACCGAAAATATTTGTATGCTACACGTCGCCCTCAGTCCAGCAGAAATATTTGTAAAGTATACGTCGGCTATCGATTCGCAAGTTACGCGTAGCAGAGTTAGGAAAATTCTCAACTGTTGTAAAGTTAATTATACAAAGGGTTGTAGTACGTGAATTAAAAGTGATCAGTAAGAAGTTATTATAACAGTTTCAGTTTGGCGAGTGTCTAGATCAATGTGTAAATGTGATAGTGACTGTGTTCGACAATAAAAGTGTAAAACAAATTCCTTCATCAGTGTTATCTTTGGATAAAAGATTCCTTTCCGTTTACACAACCTGTATAAAGAGAAGTGCTCGACCGAAAAGATCATAGCTAGCCGGAGGACAGTGAAACAAAATTAAACAAAATAACAGTAGCATTCTTTCAAACAAAAACTAATACTGCCGCAAATTGCTAACACCAGATGGAGCTACAAACCTAACAAAGAATCACGTCACAAAATGGCTTCACCACGTTGAGTAAACACACATACACAAAGATAAGCAATACCACCGCAAAATTGGCTTCCAAAACGTGGGGCTCAACAAAATAAATAAGATTACAAGTATACCACTACAAATTGACGCCCATACGTGGGGCAGTTAAAATTATTTAACCAAACAAAACAAAAGCAGCACAATAACAGATCTTCAAGTTCTAATAATTTACGTAAAAACATATTACGTAAGCACTATTCCACTCTCAACCCAAAAATTCGATACCGAGATTTCAACGGAAATATATGCTTTGAGACCCCCTGAAACCAAAAAAAGCATTTTTGGGAACATGTCCGTGTGTGTGTGTGTGTGTGTGTGTGTGTCTGTGAACAGCATAACTCAGAAACGAACAGTCGGATAAACATCAAACTTGGTATTTAGGTTCA
This sequence comes from Deroplatys truncata, assembly GCA_030765065.1. Lineage (NCBI taxonomy): Eukaryota > Metazoa > Arthropoda > Insecta > Mantodea > Mantidae > Deroplatys > Deroplatys truncata. The sequence continues at coordinate 167,209,228 of CM060988.1, read as the reverse complement.
TTTATCTTCCAGACATGCAACACAAAGGTTTTCAAGAAAATCCCCCACCCCAGATTACCCTTTACATGGAACATTTTTCGGAAATTTTAATTTTCTAAAAAATGGCTCTAACGATTTTGATTAAAATATCATATGTTTAAGATATTTTTATGACAAATTAAATGTATATCTCGAATTTTCTGGAAACGTCTCCAAAAGTATTCTTCATTGTGAAAGACTTTTGCATAACTGGTAAACCATAAGAGATAAATGTAAATCACAAAAAACGTAGATCGCGTTAAAATACACAATTTATGTCATATACATTTTTTTGTTGTTGAGTGAACCATTTTGAGATATTGCTTGTTATTCCCTTAAATTTTCCAATACTTTTTCTCAAATAGGAATTCGTTATTCGTTTTTTCTTATGTCCTGGACATACATAGAAAATGGAATGCGCCACATAGCAACCAGCTCTTAAAAGATTTGACTATCGCTTAAAGCCTACCACATTCCCCTTGCACCTACAATGAATTAGCAACAGGATTAACATCTCGATTAACATGGAGAATAACCGTTTGTAAAAATAGTTTGTACAAAAGTAGAGAAAGTCATGTGAGCATAACAGATTTTTTTTGTCCTGGTAATGCAAAGACAATGCAATACTCCACATAGTAACCAGCTCTTAAAAATTTGACTATCGTTTAAAGCCTACCAATTCCCCTTGCATCTACAAGAAAATTAGCAATAAGATTAACATCTCCATATCTCGATTAACATGAAGCCTATGGAGAATAAGCGTTTGTAAAAATGGAATGTACAAGAGCAGAGAAAGTCATGCGAGTATAACACATCAGATTTTTCCCTCTTTCATTTTAAATGCACGAGTAAAAGTATTGCTGGTTTTCTTCAATTTTACTTCCTCTAGCACATGCATAGTAGGTAGAGAAGATATTGCATTCCACCCAAAAATTTGATAACGAGATTTTATCAGAAATACCTCTTTTGAGGCCCCCTGAATAACAAAAAAAAAGCATTTTTCGAAAAAGTTCCGCGTGTGTGTGCTTATGAACAGCATAACCGAAAAGGTAGATACGCCAAACTTGGTATTTAGATTCAGTACCTTCCAAAGATGCGACACGAAGTTTTTCAAGAGAATCTCCCCAATCCAAGCTATTATTTACATGGAACATTTTTCATAACTTTCAATTTTATAAAAAAATGATTAAAAGTTTTCGTTAAAATGTTAGAGATATTTACGTGATAAACAAAATGTATATCTTGAATTTTCTGGGAATAGTCTGTGAAGTCCACTTCATTTGGAAGAAACTTTGTATAATCTTGTACAACTGGTAAACGTTAAGATCGATTTACCGGTAGATCGGTTTAAAACACACAATTTATTTTCAATAAGTTTTCTTGTGGCATAAGCCATTTCTGAGATATCCGTTGTTGAAGGTTAGAATTGTTTTTTTCTTGGTCAGTTTCTTAAAGTCCTGCCAACATTCAGCTGTTTCTCGGAAACAATAAGGCATTTTAAGGCCAGCATATAGCATCCAGTTCTTAAACACTTGACTATTGCTGTTCTTTGTATAACGAAATGTGTAATGTAGCTATTTTTGCAAAGTTTATTTGGATTAAAATGATAGAAAGATAAGCTTAGTAAGAATGGAAATAATTGTTGTTCCCACAAGCGGAAGTGTGTTGGCAAAGTTGGAAAGGTAGAATCAGACGACTGAAAAATGGAATGCCATCTCCCGGTCTCCGTCCGGTTGCTCTAACCACTGAGCTACAGCACCTGATCAAAAGTATCCGGACACCTGGCTGAAAATGACGTACAAGTTCATGGCGCTCTCCATCGGTAATGCTGGAAATCAATATGGTGTTGGCCCACCCTTAGCCTTGATGACAGCTTTCACTCTCGCAGGCATACTTTCAATCAAGTGCTGGAAGGTTTCTTGGGGAATGGCAGCCCATTCTTCACGGAGTGCGGAACTGAGGAGAGGTATCGATGTAGGTCGGTGAGGCCTGGCACGAAGTCGGCGTTCTGAAACATCCGAAAGGTGTTCTATAGGATTCAAGTCAGGACTCTGTACAGGCCAGTCCATTACAGGGATGTTATTGTCGTGTAACCACTCCGCCACAGCCCGTGCAGTATGAACAGGTGCTCGATCGTGTTGAAGATGCAATCGCCATCCCCGAATTGCTCTTCAACAGTGAGAAGCAAGAAGGGCGTCGTTTCGCATTTTCCTGCGTGATGTGTGGCTTATGAGCAGCCGCTCGACCATGGAATCCAAGGTTTCTCACCTCACGCCTAACTGTGATAGACTTGTAGTGGATCCTGATGCGGTTTGGAATTCCTGTTTGATGGTCTGGATAGATGTCTACCTATTACTCTTTACGACCCTCTTCAAATGTCGGTGGCCTCTGTCTGTCAACAGATGAGGTCGGTCTGTACGCTTTTGTGCTGTACATGTCCCTTCACGTTTCCACTTCACTATCGCATCAGAAACAGTGGACCTAGGGATGTTTAGGCGTGGAAATCTCGCGTACACACTTCTGACACAAGTGATACCCAATCACCTGACCACGTTCGAAGTCCGTGAGTTCCACGGAGCGTCCCATTCTGCTGTTTCACGATGTCTAATGATTACTGAGGTCGCGGATAATGAGTACCAGGCAGTAGGTGGCAGCACAATGCACCTATGATGAAAAAAGTATGTTTGTGGGGGTATCCGGATACTTTTGATCACATAGCGTACCATGGCAATATACCAGTACGACATTAAATACCCCAATTGATTCGCATTTATGCGCGTAAACCACAAGGAGATCTCAAATTGTATTGAGATGACATACCCAATGGCGACTTACAATGTTGTAAGCAGTTTTAAGTCCAGGGCTTCATAGTTTCAACCACTATTAGGTCGATTAATGTAATTAATTGTTCTTCCACACAAGTCGTGTGTTGGACAAGGTTGGAAAAGTAGAATCAAACGACTGAAAAATTCAATGTAGCCGGGATTTGAATCACGGACCGATCTCCCTTCGGATGTTTTAACCACTGAACTACCATGGCAACATGCCGGTACAACATTAAATCCCCCAACTTCGCATTTATCGGAATCATTTGGGGAAATTTATCTCGTACCGGCATGTTGCCATGGTGCTTATAGCATTTAAGTCGCCAATTTGAGATTTCCTTATGGTTTACCGGGATAAATGCAAATTAGTAAGAACAGTTTGAATACTCACTAATAAAGATAGGAGGTAGAGAAGGTCAGGTGAATGCATCACATCAGAATTTTATGTATGTGGCGTGTAATAGTAGTCTGTCATGTCGGTAGATGGCAACCATGTTATTAATTTATTGGTTGAGAGGAGGTTTCATGTTCAGTCAATTTAACTTTATAATCACAAATTTAATCATTATTACAATTACATCTGTTAGTAAAATGAAGTAGTACAATCCACTTTATTTAACTATATTACAGTAAAACAAGTTGTAAAAAATAAAAGATAACAATCCACTATGAAGAATCGAACTCGAGCTGCTTGTGTAGAAGTTAAACAGTTTAACCGTTACTCCACGTCAAGGTAGCCCAAATCCGTCTTTTTTTTAACTTTTATTTAGGGTCGTTTTAACCTTCTTAGGTTTTATCACGACATTCCATGTACAATTGCTTACAATATTGGATTACAGTATAATACTTACACATTATGTATACATATACAGGTTAAAATTTGGTTAAATATATTTATGTATATTAATTAACTTAAAAAAAATAATTACTTTCTGGATGAAAGTTGCATCATTGAGTGCAGCAGAAATATTTCTGAGCATGCCAACCTGGCTACGTTGGTTTTCAAATTTTGGACATACTAGTATAACATGTACTACTGTTAATGCTGTTTTGCATGTTTCACTAATTGGTGAGAAGCTTCTACTTAACAAATAAGAGTGTATCAGTTTGGTATACCCAATTCGCAGTCGGGATATTGTAGCGTATGTGTGCGCATTGTCGCGTCGGATACATTATTGCTGTGTATGATGATATTGTTGAACTAATTATTTCGTTTATGAGTGGAATTCTTTTCCGGCTTGGCATATTTCTCTCTACCTTCCTAGTCAAGGGGGGTGAAGGCAAGTTGAGGGAAGAGCCTCTTTGTCTGATAGCGTGGTTCAGTCTGGAAGCGTGGCGTCAGTCGAGTGCACAGAACACCAAAGTATAAGAAGTGCAATCCTAGTGTTAAAACGGTGGAAACACGAAGGCGATCGCAGCGTGAGTAGTGATCGGGGATGGAACTAAACTATGAAAAATCGTGCTCTCGGATGATGACGTCACTCGTAGCTACTACAGCTGTATTTTTCATACCTGCCTAGCTGACTGCTCAGCTGATCATATGTTCTAATACTGCATCGCTACTGACGACGTACAAAGTTAATTACGTGAGCTTCAGTAATCCTGATTGCACTTTGAGTTGTTCGAATTACTTTTTAAAGGAGTCGATTAAAGCTCACATAAAATAACTTGTTATTGTCATCTGTAGCAATACAATATTAGAACACAATTATGATCAGCTGAACACCTGACAGCTAGGCTAGTATGAAAAACACAACTGTTTATTCCTGTGTAACTTATTTAAATTATCCAATAGTGGGCACATACATTGCTTTTATATAATATTATTGGCGGTTAATAGTGGCTGCTGAATGTTTCTATGGCATAATACATAATGGTCACATTTACATTTTTGAGAGTGAATGAGATAAAGCACCTTGCAATAATTTCTTCTGCATGCTTCATAGTAAAATCTTTTGCACTTAAACTGCATCCATGGTTTGTTTTAACTTACAACCAACCAACCAACAGTAGGATGCGGAATTTTACAGGAAAATTGGAAGAATAACACATGTTTGACACTTGTTATTTTATTCTACTCTCTAGATAGCGCAATACAATTTGACATGAATAACTTAATTCCATTTCCTACAAAGAAACTTCTGCACACATTATATGCAATAGTGTAGCTATTGTTTGTCATTTACTAAATAGCTATTAGCAGTGCAATAACTATCATTAGCAACAGTTTCACCACACCATTTAACACTATTAATGTCATTGTCACTTTCTGTGCTCTGACTTGAAGCACCATCACTGGACACAAATAGGCACAACTTAACTCCAACTTTCCATTGTGTATATCCTAGAAGTAAATAGAAACATATGTTTAAACTACCCTTAAAAGTAGGTTTCTGAAAAGAGAAATTGCTTATATTAAGAAACAATTTGTGGTTACAAACACCTTGTGATTATATTACATACTATTCATTTTAAACCAGAATTCTCTCTGATGTAAACCAAAGCATATGCTTCCTCTTGTCATGAAACTAAGCACTACGCTTATGCCAATGTAAATACTTCCTTTATAAATGTATTGTATCATGAAATATTGGAGTAGGAAAGGTATAGAACTACACATTTTATTGCAGTTATCGTAAGAACTCATTGTTAAAGGTAATGGATATATTGTAACTGTTAAGAGATTACAAAATATGATTTTCTTAATTCTACCTGCTATTGCATTAACAATCAAAGAGTATCTTTTTGTTAATTACCAACTGTATGGATGACTGCTATTCTCTTGCCTATATGAGAAATGCAGCAATGAATTCACAGGGGTGCTATCTGAGTACCAAATAAACTCTCTCCATAACACAGGAAATATAATAAGTGAACAGTCATTCATAATACACTAGCACTCGCATGTTCATCTCAGGTCAAATATTGTGATTTTATCAGTTAGTGTTTGAGTTGCCATGACAGAGGAAGCAGCGTGTAGTGCGAATAAGCTGTTTTAATACAAAAGTGGGAAACCGTTATAAAATGGCAAAAAAGTTTGGTTGATGAAGTGCTAAATGAGAAGGAAATAACACTTTTATTGTAAAACCACCACCACTTTGTGTTACTTGAACAAAATTCAGTATACGTAAAGGATCCATGGATCTTTTCATTGAAGGTTCAATGATCGGATCTTTTGAATGATCCTTCGAACTGTTATTTATAGTAAAATTTTAAACACTTTTCATTAAAACAAATACTAACCTTCTGTGAATTCAAAAGACTAAGCTTATATATAAACTAACCAAATGCTAACCTTCCATGAATTCAGAAACCTAAGTTTATATAAAAAAACACCTAAGCTCTCATAGTACCTCGGATGCAATGCGCTGTATATGAAAAGCCTTTAAAATGCTTAGTGTGTTAAAATGTTCACTATAAATAACAGATCAAAGGGTCATTCAAAAGATCCAATTCATTGAAAAGATTCATGGAACCTTCACTGAAAAGAGCCATGGATTGTTTGCATATATAGAATAGCAGAAGAGTACATACAATCACACAAAAAATTCAATGTCATGCCTGGGATTCAAACCACCAATCTTTGACTTGCCATACCACTGCTCTGCCATTTCAGACTTTGTCTACTCACAGTAAGTTATTTTCATAAGTATTCTACAAATGATTCATCATATATTGTGATTAACTTCATGTTTATCATATTTGTTAACTTAAAAGGCTTTAATACATTTAAAAAATATTATATGCCCATTACTTCAAAGCCTTTGGTTTTTGCACAGAAAAACACATTATTTAAATGCCTCTACACTTCTTATAATATCCTGCAACTTAATTACTATTGCACAATGTATCTTTTAAGGGAAGGATTTTGTATCATCAAAATTGCTATAAAGTTTAAATGGTAAAAACAGACACGAAAGATTGAAACCACATTGGAATTTCAAAGCCTCAGAACACATATTGAAGCTGCTAATTTCACTCAAAACAAACACTTCAGTTATTCTTGGAAACAAATGCTTTTGAGCATTTGTACTAACAGATTACAAAGACACTAATTGTTAAAACAAGCTATCAGAATTTCTATTTTCTTACACTATGCCCAGTTCAAAAAAGGACATAGTGGCAGTTAGATAAAAATGCAAATATCTTTCTTTCTTCCTTCTGTATTAGAAAATTTCATTTGGGCACTACCTTAAAAGAATTACAGAATCATTGTCATGCTATCCCTGACAGTCTGTGTGCCAGCTCACCAATAATCCTATATTTTTAAATTATACACGAGTATCACTTGCATGTTGAATATTGGCACTGTAACATGCTATTTAATTTGCATTAAAGGTTGATTTTTACCTTACCCACTTTGGCTGTGATCTCCACCCATCAATTATGAAGTGCAAACAAGAAAATTAATCGTATATTCCACCGTCTGGATGACTCACTATATCTGAAAAATAAATCAGGACAATATAAAATTCAGCAACATAAAGAAGCTCTTAAAATCTTAACCTTCCATCCAGCACTATTATGCTGGAAACTTAATAACTTGCTCAAACTTATTAACATACCTTCAGATTTTATGTCACTATTCGGGACTCGAAACCACAACGCTGGAAGGAATGTAAATCGTAGGTATATCCCACTCTGTCTGGGAGGCTCAATGTATCTGAAAATTAATTCCTTATATAAAAATGTTGTAACACACAACAACCTATCAAAGTTTTCCACCTCATTCTACGAGCTTCACTTAAGTTAATAGAAAATACCAATATCACAAAAAATATACATACAATCAGAAATAGCGTAAATGCATGATTACCGTCTCTGCTTTGTTCCTGGTGAGAAAACATCGGACGAAAACGTTCAGCTATAAAAATCCAAGATGGTCCCTTTCTTCTTGCCTGCCATTTAGTTCGTTACGAACTTCAAAACTTGAAACAGCCAATCAGAAAGTTCACCTTTCCCGCAAAAATACAACTAGTGACACACCGTGTTCATGTAGGGAGTTAGTGGCCTGTGTTTCCAGTTCCCCAATTCAACCATCACCCCTATGGTCGAGTGTATATCTTCAGAGTGTGTGGTTGTATGTAGCGTGCGCAGTCCGTCGGAGTGTGAGGTATCTCCCCCAGTGTTTGTCTGTAACCTTTTGGAAACCAAATAGCAGCACCAAGGTAACTTTATAATAAACCAGAATTAAATGTGAATTGATATGTATTATTTATAAATATCCCACGCCAGCTTTAGCTTTGTGCAGCAACTTTCTTGCATCTCTTGTTTGCTTCTGCAGTTACGTCCCCCAATGTTTATGCCGGGGTAACTAAGTTTAATACTTTAGCTGTGAAACCCTTTGACCTCACCACGGTGTATAACAATATTACAATTTGGTTTCGCCGCTGTAGCTGTATTGTTTGATATTCTTGAGTCTTGTATTATAGAGTTAGACAAAGCAGCGCACAGAAGTTGACGGTTGTGAACCGTGCGCTGCAAAAAGAAAGAATGACTGGCCAACATTATTTGTAAGCACTATGCTTTTTCCCCTGTAATGTGCCATAACAACAATTGATAATGAAGGGAAGGCATTTAAAGACCAAGTATCTATCTGTCCTTATTGTCTCTAGTGCCTTTATGGTACCTCCCTTCCAAATTCTCAATGTGGATTAGTTTCACACTTCGTTAAGATTTTCGGGCAGTATAAATACGGCATGCAAAATGTGTCCATGTATTTCGTAGAATAAGAAAGAAAAAAAATAAAATAAAGTACGTGATTAGTTGATTACAATTTCCTCGTATAACTAGAAATTACAACAATACCCTCTAACTCTGCAGATAAATGTCAGTGTGAAGTGTTTACAACGTCATAATACAGTAATTTTTATACCTGCTTTTAAACAATTCCCTTTCCGTCAGCGAAAACATTTTATACCCAGTTTAAGAGTACCAGTTATTGGGTGGGGGGAGGCTGTCAACACTGCCACTGGCCCACCGGCCGCCACTGTAGCTCTGGCCATTCGTAATCCGAGATGACTGCACGTTGCACAAGACAAATATCCTAGTTGTTTTATAATTCCCAAAAGGTTGCGGGGAATACCTGAAACCAGTTCTGCAGGGAGGTGAACCGTCAACAATATAAAAGGGAGGTGAACCGTCAACAATATAAAAGGGAGGTGGACAGATCACGGTGCAGGTTCGCTCCAGCAGAGGCCACGTCATGAGCAACAAAACTCTTCTATGTTCTGGTAAGTTATATGAAAGTTACAAATCCACAAGCTATGTGATATTACTGTAGTTCGAAGCAACCTGGCATGAAGTACCAGGGGAGTACCACTTTCTCCACCTCTGTCGTTTATTAGTGGTTATAAAACCTTCTTACTAAAACATACTTTTCTATACACTTCATTTTAATCCAAATAAACCTTGGCAGAAATAAGTACATTACACATTTCGCTATAGATACAAAGAGAACAGCGATAGTCAAATATTTAACTAGACGCTATATGCTGGCCTTAAAATTTCATAATGTTTCCATGCAATCGCAAGGAACAGCTGAATGTCGACAAGTCTTCAACAGAATGACCACGTAATAAACATTTCAAACCATTAATAACGGATATCTCAGAAATAGCTTATGCCACAGAAAAACTTATTTGAAATAAACTGTGTGTTTTAAAGAGATCTACATTTCTTGTGTGGTATGTTTTCGTCTATCGCGCAACGTTTACCGGTTATACAAGATTACACAAAATACCTTTTGAATTAAGAGGACTTCATGGGCTATTCCTAGAAAATTCAAGATACACATCTTATTCGTTACGTAAATATCTTTAATATATGATATTTTAAACAAAATCGTTATAGCCATGTTTTAGAAAATAAAAAACTTCAAAAAGTGTTCCATGAAATGGGTTGTTTACGATGAGTGTATTTTCCTAAAAATCTTCCTGTCGCATTTTTGTAATATACTGAACGTAAACAGTAAGTTTGGTATTTATCACACACACACACACACAAACACACACACACACACATATATACGATATTTTTCTAGAAGTGCCTTTTTAATTTCTCTACTACGTATAGTAAGTAGCGAAGTATTGCATTCCACCCAAAAATTCGATACCGAGATTTCACCGGAAATACATGTTTTGAGGCCTCCTGAATCCAAAAAAAGCATTTTTGGAAATATGTCCATGTAAATGTCTGTGTGTGTCCGTCTGTGAACAGCATAACTCAGAAACGAACAGTTGGATAAACACCAAACTTGGTTATTTAAGTTCAGTATCTTCCAGAGATGCTTCACGAAGGTTTTCAATAAAATCCCCCACCCCCTTTACATGGAACATTTTTCGAAAATTTTAATTTTCTCAAAAATGGCTCTAACGATTTTGATTAAAATATCATATATTTAAGATACTTTTATGACAAATAAAATGTATATCTTGAATTTTCTGGGAATGTCTCCAAAAGTATTCTTTATTGTGAACGACTTTTGCATAACTGGTAAACCATAAGAGATAGACAAAATTTTACTACACACAAAAGCAGATCGCGTTAAAATACACAATTTATATCATATTCGTTTTTTTTTTGTTTTTTTTTTGAGTGAACCATTTTCGAGATATTGCTTGTTATTCCCTTAAATTTTCCAATACTTTTACTTTTTCTCAAATGGGAATTCGTTATCCATTTTTTACTTTCTCTACTACGTATAGTAAGTAGGGGAAGTATTGCATTCCACCCAAAAATTCGATACCGAGATTTCACCGGAAATATATGTTTTGAGACCCACTGAATCCAAAAAAAGCATTTTTGGAAACATGTCCGTGTGTGTGTCTGTGTGTGTGTGTGTGTGTGTGTGTGTGTGTGTGTGTGTGTCTGTGAACAGCATAACTCAAAAACGAACAGTCGGATAAACACCAAACTTGGTATTTAGGTTCAGTATCTTCCATAAATGCGACACGAAGCTTTTCAAGAAAATCCCCCCACCCCAGACTACCCTTTACATGGAACATTTTTCGAAAATTTTAATTTTCTCAAAAATGGCTCAAACGATTTTGATGAAAATGTCATATGATTAAGATAATGTCATGAGAAATTAAATGTATATCTCGAATTTTCTGGGAATGTCTCCAAAAGTATTCTTCATTGTGAACGACTTTTGCATAACTGGTAAACCGTAAGAGATAGACAGAATTTTACTACACAAAAAATGTAGATCGCGTTAAAATACACAACTTATGTCATATACATTTCTTTTGTTGAGTGAACCGTTTTCGAGATATTGCTTGTTATTTCCTTAAATATTTCAATACTTATACTTTTTCTCAAATTCGTTATTCATTTTTTTTATGTCCTGGACATGCAAAGAGAATGAAATGCGCCACATAGCAACCAGCGTTAAAATATTTGACTATCGCTTATAACCTACCATATTCCCCTTGCATCTACAAGAAAATTACCAATAAGATTGACATCTCGATATCTCGATTAACATGAAGCATATGGAGAATAGGCGTTTGTAAAAATAGATTGTACAAGAGTAGAGAAAGTCATGTGAGTGTAACACATCAGATGTTTTTATTTATTTTGTGACCCTCAAAACGTATTTCCAGTGAAATTTCGATATCGACTTCTCTACCTACTAGGTACGCGATAGAGAAAGTAAAAATATCTGATGTGTTACATTCACGTGACTTTCTCTATTCCTTCTTCAACAAACTGTTATTACTAAAGCTTTTTCTTAATTTACTTCATGTTAATCGAGATAAACATTTGCAGAATTTGTCTTATGCGTATTTTATTGTAGGTACAACGGGATTAGGGGAGGTAGTAGACTTTAAGCGATAGCCATATATTTTCAGAGCGGTTCGCTATGGGATGGTTTTGAAATTCCGTTCACTATGCATTACAAGGGAAAAAAACGAATAACGGCTTCCTATTTCAGAAAAATATAAGCATTTAAAAATTCAAACCAATAATAAGGAATATCTCCGAAATGATTAACTGCAATATACAAACATGTATTTTGTGCTTTAACGACATTTACACTTTTTATGTAGTAATATTTTGTCTATTTCTTATTACCAGTTATGCAAAAGTCATTCAGAAGGAAGAGTACTTCAGAGGCTGTTCCCAGGAAATTCTATATACATTTCATTTGTCATGAAAATATCTTAAGCATAAGGTACTTTAATCAAAATGATTAGAGCCCTTTTGAGAAAATTAAAATTTTAGATAGATATAGATAATGGGTAGTTTGGGATGGGGTATTTTCTTAAAAACTGTGTTGTATCCTTGAAGGTTGCTGAACTTAAATGTCAAGTTTTGTTTTCAACCGAGTTTTCATTTTTGAGTTAGCTGTTCACAGACACCACACGGAGCTTTTCTAGAAATGTTTTTTTTTTAATTAAGGGGCATCGAAATATACACTTCTGGTAAAATCTCGACATCAATTTTTTGGATGTAATACAATACCTCCCCTACTTACTGCACATAGTAGAGGAAATAATGCATTTTCTTCCTCTAGTCTGGTTGAAAGCAAATTTTTAGCACAGATATAGATGGATGTCCAATAAGATTATTCACAATAATTCAATTTTTTGCCAGATAAAGTACAGTCATTGGTCTAAAAAGTTAGGAAAAAGTACTTCTAAATTTCGGAACAAATAACTTCTGTACTATACTCGGCGCCAATCAAGAAGGTGATTGACATTTCGCGGAGAGAGAGAGGCGACGTTGCCAGTCATCGCGACCACGTGGAAACGTGCTAGAACTGAGTCGAAGGCAACTGTCTTGCGCCTGCATTGTAGAGCGGGTATTATTTATATTCGTATACGAAGACAATTGTAAAATAATGAATCTACGTGCCGAGGAGAACTTACAAGAACATAACAGTGTAAAAATCTGCGTTAACAAAAGAGACATACCTGTGAATAACTGATGCTTATTCTAATGGAAAGAAATGCCAGATTTCCGAATCACTTGCCTCACTGCTGTTGCTGCTGCTGCTCGTTTGATAGATAATGTTGCCACAGTCGGCATCATCATTATCTGAAGAGCTACTAGAATTCCCCACGGAAATGACAAGCTGTTCTATAGTTTCTTCTAAAACTCCTTCATTTTCCCAAGCTGCACTTATTACGCCCTTTGTATAAGTTACCACTTTTTCCCCCAGTTTTCAGCTTTTACTGCTATTAGTGCCTCTTCTGTAAGCTTTATTACGGACGACACAGTGAAACTTTATTGTTTCGCCCAACATAGCCCTTTATGTCGGCCCAAATTAATTCATTCGAGTTAAAATGACAATGATAAGGGGGAAGCCTAACTATTTTGTGACCATGTTCTGCAGATGCCATCGACTACATAACTTGGAAACCGCGGTTTGTTTGCTTTCACAAGTTCCAGTAGCTCACTTTTCTTCAGTCCCTCCTTCATCGGTATATTGCGGCGAACAAGCCACTGAATTATTTTCTCCTCTTCGAAATATTCTCACAGAGCATATTATTTCCCGCGCCTGTCCTTTAATTGGGATACTTTTACCAAATACAGTTTAATTCGGTTCCCAAGTGCGCTCAGTTTTCCGTTTGGTTGCGCTTCTTTGTCACTATTTTTGAACATTCTTAAATATCCATTGAACGTGTTAACACAATTATAAATGCTCACACAAAACACGCACGCACAAATACACGGACTCAAACACACGTAACACAAGGCAAATACCATACAATTACGACGACGCAAAAGAACTTTTCAGTATGCAGGCAATCTCTAAACTGATACAAAGACATAAGCAAGCTGGGGCTAAAAGGAGAACATTGTATATAATTGCAGCAACAGCAGAAGATAAGTTCATGTTTACTGCAACAGTCGCTCGCCCGGCACGTCATGCCAATCACGTGTTACGATATCGCAACACGGCATTTGCGTCTATCGTTGCTATACTATCGTCTTAGTTCTGATTGGTCCTTCTAATGGTTGCTATGACGACCGCTGTGACGTATTCATCCCCTCCCATTCATTTAAAGCTTTCCGCCACGTGCTTAGTAACTGTCAATCACCTTCTTGATTGGCGCCGAGTATAATTGGACAAATTTGTGAAACCAGGGCTTAGAAGAAAGCTTGTAAGTTACTCTGTAATTGTTCTGCATAATTATTAACTTTCCCTACTATGTATGTACAGTAAATAGAGGAAGTATTGTATTTCAACAAAAACGTTATGTCGCAATTTCATGGGAAATACATGTTTTGAGCTCCCTGAACCCGTGTGAAGACTTCAAAAATTCCAAGCTTGGTATTTTAGTTCAGTATCTTCCAAAGATGTAGCATGAAGATTTTTCAAGAACATGTACACTGCCCTTTATATGGCCTTTTGATTTTCTCAAAAACGACTCTACCGATTTTGAATAAAATATATAATTAAAATATTTTCATGACAAATAGAATGTACATCTTGAGTTTTCTGTGAATAGCCTGTGAAATTCTCGTCATTCTGGATGACTTTTGTATAATTGGCAAAGCGTAAGAAACAGACAAAATGTTACTACACAAAAAACACATAATTTATCTCAAACAAAACTTTTGTGCTGTCCCCGTAGCTTAGTCGATAGAGCACCTGCCTGCTGTGCGAACGGTCCCGAGTTCGTTTCCCGTCTGGGGATGGGAAGTTTTCTCTAGCCAAGATTATTCTCTCCTCCCCAGTGTCTGGAAGTATGAATGTGTGTGTGTGATATGATAAAAACCCGACAAGTGAAGACGAGTTAACACCATTGTCTTAGGCAATAAGTTACAAAAAGAAAGGCCACCGGTAAGACCATTGTGGTTAAAGGATGGGTATAAAATGGAACTAAAAAAATAATTTTTGTAGTATTAATCATTTCCGAAATATGATTTGTTACTGGTTTGAATTCTCAAATTTAGTACATTTTTTAAAGTTATAAATCGCTAATCCTTTTACTTTCTCTACTACTTACCTGTAGTAGGCAAGAAGAACAGTATCCCACCCAGGAATTCTATGTAGATATTTCACCGGAAATACATGTTTTGAGGCCCCCTGAATATAAAAAGAAATATTTTTGGAAAAGGCACGTCTATGTATCTGTGAGCATCATTACTTAAAACGCAATGCCCGATAAGCACTAAACTTGATATTTAGGTTTAGCATCTTCCAAAGCCGCGATACGAATTTTTAAGAAACTTCCCTCTACTCAAACTATCCTTTACATGGAAATGTTTTCCAAAAATTGAGTTTTATTTATGAACGCTCTTTAACTATATGGTCCTTAGCGTCCCATTCTATACTGGGCGTGAAAGACCGGTAATTTTGCTCAGAGGCCTCTTTATCAGGTTTGAGGTTCTTTTACGTGCAGTAAATCTACGACACGGGACCCAGCTTTACTTCCCTTCCGAAGGAAGCCGTGCTAAGGATTTTTACGCCGGGTTTAATCCCGCGACCTTGGGAACTAGAGGTTAGCACCGCACCACTAGTCCACGGAGGACGACGATATGTTTTCCTTATTTTTGGTTTTCTCAAAAATCACCCAATAGTATTCATGAAAATACCATATGTTTAAGATAGTTTAATCACAAATAAAATAAATATCTTGAGTTTGAAATTGGCTTTGAAGTTCTCGTCGTCCTCTGTGGTCTAGGGGTACCATGATAGCCTCTAGTTTCCGAGGTCGCAAGTACAAACCCCGGCGGAAGGCGATGGATTTTTTTCGGGCGTAAGAATCCTTAGCATGGCTAAGAACATCAAGCCTGATAAAGAGGCCTCTGAGCAAAATTTCCGGTCCTTCACACCCAATATAGAATAGGACGCTATGAACCATAGTAGTTAAGAGCATTCATAAATGAAACTCTATAGTAAGCATAGTAAGTAGGGGAAGTATTGCATTCCACCCAAAAATTCGATACTGAGATTTCACCGGAAATACATGTTTTGAGACCCCCTGAATCCAAAAAAAGCATTTTTGGAAACATGTCGTGAGTGTGTCTGTGAACAGCATAACTCAGAAACGAACAGTCGGATAAACACCAAGCTTGCTATTTAGGTTCAGTATCTTTCAGAGATGCGACACGAAGGTTTTCAAGAAAATCTCCCACCCCAGATTACTCTTTGCATGGAACATTTTTCGAAAATTTTAATTTTCTCAAAAATGGCTCTAACGATTTTGATTAAAATATCATATGTTTAAGATATTTTCATGACAAATGAAATGTATATCTTGAATTTTCTGGGAATTTCTCCAAAAGTATTCTTCATTGTGAACGACTTTTGGTAAACTGGTAAACCATAAGAGATAGACAAAATTTTACTACACAAAAGATGTAGATCGCGTTAAAATACACAAGTTATGTCATATACATTTCTGTTGTTGAGTGAACCATTTTCGAGATATTGCTTGTTATTCCCTTAAATTTTTCAATACTTATTTTCTAAAATGGGAATTCGTTATTCATTTTTTGTCTTGGATATGCAAAGAGTATTAATCTGTGGGAAAGGGAATGGTGCTGCACCTAGCAACCAGCTATTAAGAGATATGTATGTGCTTAAAGGCTATTGTATTTCTATATTTCCCTTGTAAATATATATTCCCCTTACATCTACAAGAAAATTAGCAATAAGATAGAGTCTGCAAATGTTTATGTCTATTAACATTAAGTAGATGGAGAATAAGCGTTTGTAAAAATAGTTTTTACAAGAGTAGAGAAAGTCATGTGAATGCAACACATCAGATTTTTTTGTCCTGGTAATGCAAAGTGAAATGGAATGCGCCGCATAGCAACCAGCTCTTAAACGATTTGACTATCGCTTAAAGCCTACCAATTCCCCTTGCATTTACAAGAAAATTGGCAATAAGATTAACATCTCGATATCTCGATTAACATGCATATGGAGAATAGGCGTTTGAAAGAATAGTTTGTACAAGAGTAGAGAAAGTCATGTGAGTGTAACACACCAGATTTTATCAAATAACTTTTTTGTGGCATCAGCCATTTCCAAGATATCCGTTATTAATGGTTGCAATTGTTCAACACTTAGCAGTTCTTTTTCAAGTCCTTTCGATTTTCAGTTGTTTCCCGCGATGTCATGGAAACAGCATGCAATTTTAAGACCGTCATATAGCGTCCAGTTGTACAACATTTGATTATCGCTGCTCTCTTTGTATCTATAACTAAATGTATAATGTAGATATTTCCAGAAAGGTTTATCTCGATTAAATGAAGTGCATAGGAAAATAGGGTTTCGTAAGAATAAATTCTATACCCATTAATTCAGGTACAGGGTAGAAAAAGTAATGTGAACGCAACACAGATTTTTGTTGAATGCAGCTTACTGAAAGGAGACTCCTGAATTAGGCACTAACATTTAATGACTCAATTTCTAATAAATATGTACGATAACTTAATAGAGATGCGCAAAAATAACGTAACGGTTACCAAAATAACCATTGCAAAGTAACTGTTACTCAATAACGGTTATCAAAGTAACTAGTTACCCAATAACGCTTACCAAAGTAACGATTACAAGGTAACTAGTTACTGAATAACGGTCTCCAAAGTAACGATTACAAGGTAACTAGTTACTGAATAACGCTTACCAAAGTAACGATTACAAGGTAACTAGTCACTCAATAACGGTTATCAAAGTAACTAGTTACTCAATAACGCTTACCAAAGTAACGATTACAAGGTAACTAGTTACTGGATAACGGTTACCAAAGTAACGATTACTAGGTAACTAGTTACTCAATAACGGTTACCAAAGTAACGATTACAAGGTAACTAGTCACTCAATAACGCTTACCAAAGTAACGATTACAAGGTAACTAGTTACTCAATAACCGTTACCAAAGTAACGATTACAAGGTAACTAGTTACTCAATAACGGTTACCAAAGTAACGATTACAAGGTAACTAGTTACTCAATAACGGTTACCAAAGTAACGATTACAAGGTAACTAGTTATTAACGGTTACCAAAGTAACCAATACAAAGTAACTAGGTACTCAGTAACGGTTACAAAAGTAACGAATACAAAGTAACTAGGTACTCAGTAACGGTTACAAAAGTAACGAATACAAAGTAACTAGTTACTTAATAACGGTTACCAAAGCAACGAAGACAATTAGTTATCACGTTAACAGTTACTGGAGACTGTTACCTGATCTGGGCGACATCACTGACTGCATGTGCACAGAATCGTTTATCGGGAAGTAGTTACTTCAAATTGTTTACAACTAGAGTCATCGTCGCAAGGAGTTGCAAGTACATATTTGTTTATTACAGCGTGTTGCTTATCGCTTCGAATGGAAGCTCTCAGGCCACAAATGACAAATCAGTCTACACTTGGGCAACAAAGCTGCATGCATTCCATTAAGATGGTTATTCACATCGATTATAGATGCACAAGTGTTTATACGTCGCGTGTAGATGGGTATGAATAAACAATTAATGCTGTTCAGTATTAAAATATCACGACTCGCTAAGCTCAAACTACGGTACGTAAATATTAACAGTGGTGAATCAAGATCAGAGTAGCACAATCTCATCAAGTCTACTCTCTTAAATTGCTTAAAGAAACGTGAAACTTCTTCGTCTTTCGAATTCGAAAAGCATGTTGAATGTGTGTGTTTCCGCTCTTTTGGATTTGTCATAATGCATATTCACAGCTTTAACCTTATGTAGCAAAGAACAATGAAATATCGGCAGATATATGACAAGAGTTGAATCAGTATTTCCCAAATCAAACAAAATTGAAACGGCTACCTCATTACCATACACATAATTGTAAGTTGAATATTGTTTATTAATAATGCACAACTACATGCTTCCGACCTAGATTTGAATGAATGTAATGATTTTTCATTTACTCACGGCTGTTCCCATCTGTGCATGCTAAGAGAGGCGCACTTATACGCGCGAATAGCTTAGCCAATACGGAGAAGGCAAGGCGCGTAGGAACGTAGGAGTAATTGCTAGTGCATTTTGCTATTATAAACCACCGTAGTAATCAAAGTGTTGACACAGCTGGAGAATACATTGTATTAAGATAACAAAGTAAGTCTGTATGGATATCGATCATATTGAAATGTAGTTACAGCTAATCGTTACTGGTAACCGTTAATGTAATGTAACTGCGAGCGTGGTAACCATGCAAACAAATAACTTAATATTTACTGGTAACCGTTGCATGTAACGGTTAACGCACTGTTACTGCAACTGTTATAACCATTGCTCGAAAATAACTGTTTGTCACATCCCTAATGCTACTTAATCGTATACTTAATGTTTCAGTGCTGTTAGGACTCCTTGTCCTGGGAGTGGCTGCAGCGGATGATTGTCCAAAGTTCTGCACCTTGGATTACAGTCCTGTTTGTGCCCGCGATGGAGATCATATGCAGACTTTCGCCAATCTTTGTACGCTCAAAGCTCACAACTGCAATAACCGCACAAGTAAGCTTTTAATTCTTATCTTGCTTCCTTCAGAGGCGTATAAGAATTTTATTTTGGGGGACCTTAGGTGAATAATCTATACAAAATTTAAAATCTGAAACACTTCAAATGGAACACAGCCGTAATACACTGATATAGCTAGAGCTTGGCACAATACGCGCTAAAAGCTTAAAATAGGCACTAATATAGGTACTACTACTAATGGTAAGCATTGAAATATGCACAATTATTTATTCATTTACCACTTAAAAACACATTTTGACATGGCAGAACAGTATAGAAATATCACTAGCCTATCCTTTATATTAAATTTACTGATTTCCACTATTATTTTAATAAAGTGTAAACTTTAAACATTATAGCTTTCAACTCTATTATCAGTTTTAAAGTAATTTCTCTCTTGAATACGTTTTACACTCCTAGGCTGGTTTGGAATTATCATTGAGTCTGTTATATACGAGGATCATTGCAAAAGTCCTGCACACGGCGCATGCGCGACCGTTATGGTGGTATGATCAAGTTGAAATTTATGTTAGTTGTGAGTCACACTTTGGGCTTGACGGTTGTATATTGTTGGCTGGTTCGCGTGGCTGTGTCATGAATAATTCAGTTTTAAAATGGAAGCTGAAATCGAGTCAGATCGGAGTACATAATGGCCAGCGTTCCTACATCAAAATCGAATCCCTACGTATAAGGATCATTCAAATGAAACCCGGTCACTTGTGTAAAGTAACGGTAACGATTTTATTAACTCAAAAATAGTCGCCAAAACTGTTGGCATATTTATCCCATTGCAACACTAGCCGGTCGATTCCATCTTTAAAGAAGCTAGTAGGCTGCTGTCGGATCCAGGCCTGGATCCATTCACACACTTCGTCGTCCGTTGTGAATCGATGTCCGCGAATAGCTTGTTTTAGAGGTCCATAAACATGAAAGGTCTGGACTGTACGGTGGATGTTCCATTGTTTCCCATCGAAACCGCTACAATGTCATCTTCACCGCATTGGCAGTGTGTGGGCGGGTATTTTCATGCAGGAGAACAACGCTATTGGACAACATGCCTGGGCGTTTCGACTTGATGGCTCGTCTAAGGTTCTGTAAAGTGGCTTGATAACGCTGGGCATTGATGGTGGTTCCCCGTTCCAGGAACTCGACAAGCAGTGAGCCCTTGTGGTCAAAAACGAAGGACATCATGACCATACCAGAACTGGTGTGCACGGCCTTTGATTTCTTTGGAGGTGGTGAATTCGTATGTTTCCACTGCTTGCTCTGACTCGCTCCTCGTTGTTCCTGCTTACTCGCCTTCATGCTCAGTAATGGACGATAACTTGTGTGACTACCTTCTCTTCGGCGTGAAACCACTCTGTCGCTATGCAACGTCAAACGTTTCACACGCTGTAGTTGCTCTACCAATAGATGATGCCACCATACACGCAGTTACGTACTGCCACCTTACGTATAGTGCAAAGTTAGACACACTGACCAGGTTTCATTTGAATGCCCCTCAAAGAAAGAATCCAAATTAAATTTACAGCGCTTTGAGAGAGGTGTGTGGGAATATTGTAGTGGATCGTAGCACAGTATCACGGTGACCTGCTGTTTCCGTGAAGGTTGGGGAAGCACTGAGGACAACCCAGAACTGGAAGGCCGTCAAATGCAAAAGACTACATCTCTCAGATTATTGTTAATGACATCTGGAGAGAGGATCGACGAAAAACTGTGAGGAAATTGCATATAAGGCCAGAATTTCTACCACTTCAGTTTACAGAATCATTACTGAAAAGTTAATGATGAGAAAAGTTGCTGCCATATGGGTTCCGCTTGATCTGAGTGAAGAGCAGAAAGCAGGTCGCAAAAGAATCGCAGAAGAATTGCTTCAACGTTATAGAACAGACTGTTGCACTTGATGAAACCTATACACAACATTTTGAGCCAGAACTAAAGTCTTAGTCGTCACAAAAGAAAATTTCTGACTCTCCATGCTTGAAAAAATTCCATCACCAATAGTCAAAGGTGAAACTGATGATGATCTTTGCGTACGACGTGTAACAGGCACGTACTACAAACTGTTTCTGCAAAATGTTTTGCGCCCGAAAATTCGTCAAAGAAGGCCTGACATGCTTACAGCTGCTGTCCTCATTTTGTACGATAATGCAAGACCGCATATTGCCCTACCAATGAGAGAAACATTCGACCAATATGGATGAGAAACACTTCCCTATCCAGCATACATGAGCCCACCAGACTTTCATTTGTTGCCCAAACTGAAGGAACCACTCCGTGGAAAAAGTTTTGATACAATTGATGTAGCTTCCAGTGAGTGACCCGAGTAATCAGACAGTTCAACAATGAAGGTGCCCTATCCGGAATAGAGGATTTGTCAAAAACGTTGGGAAGCTGTCATTAGCAAGAATGGAAATTATATTGAAGGCCCGTAAATATATTTTGTAAAATAAATTATTTTCTTTACTTCTATCTTACAGCGTGCAGAACTTTTGAAATGACACTCGTATTATTGTTAAACAGGCTTTTGTTGCGCTTACAATAAAACAAGTCTAGTATTTATAGCTCAATGTGTTTTCACCCACATGGGAGCAGAAAACATTAAAGCCATCACCTTAATGAACAAACCGATGAGTTAATACTGAAATGATCGATTTCCCAATCCTAAAACAGCAGTTTTTTGTAATTGACAATTTATCGTACACTTTACTGTGCTAAGTAGATATTATTTTATTATTACACGAAACAATGCAACTGCTGAACGTTAGGAAAGGAATGCAGATATTACAAACTTCCTCAGGCACGTTGTCAATAATAACTCATTGGCTCAGAGCGCAAATTTTAATTACAGTACTAAGGTTAATTCAGCCAACAACAAATGTAATGAAATTGTGTTAGGCAAAAAACTTTTATCAACCTTGATTTTTTAAAAGTACTGTAGCTATTCAGTTGTTTCTCGCGATGTCACGGAAGCACTATGGAATTTTTAGGCCAACATATAACGTTCCGCTTTTAAACATCTGACTGTATCCCCCATAGTCGTCCTCCGTGGTCTACGGGTACCATGTGAGGCAGTATTTTATATCACAACACTGTGAATGCCAGAGTGATTGTAGTGTAAACTAACATTATTGTATGACCAGGATTTTAGATGTTTGTTAGCCATAAGTATTGTAGGAAATAAGTTTACACGGCCTCACTGAAACTGCCAATGGAAGTGGGTAACAACAATGAACCGATGGGGTGAGTTGTTTATCACTATGAAGAGACAAACAAATGACGTCAGGGTAGCGTGCCTTTCTTTAGAAATGGAGGGAATATCTTTCCTTGAGCATATGTGTTAGTAATTATGATTGACTGACAAAACAGACGCTATTGTTGGCGTGATTTAGGAACCAATAGCAACTCTATTATAATGTATAGGCATTTCGGGGAGAAGGAGTATAAATTCTCGATCCAAAAGCAAGTATCGCGCAGTTCTACAGAATCATTCACGAGGTACACGTCACGCAGTTCTACAGAATCATTCACGAGGTACACATCACGCAGTTCTCAGAAATCTCTCGCGAGGTACACATCACGTAGTTCTAAAGAATCATTCACGAGATACACGTCGCGCAGTCTTGAGGAATCTCTCGTGAGGTGAATGTCATACAGTTTCGATGAATCTCTCGCGTCGTAAAGTTAGTTAGAAAATGGGAAGTACGCGGCAAGTAATACGACAGTAATTACATTCGAAAGTATAACAGTTTCAGTCAGGCGTGTATAAAGATTACAGATGTGAACTATTGATTAAGTGTGACGGCAATAAAAGTGTAAAAACAAATTCTTTCATCAGTGTTATCCTTTAGTAACAACTCCTTTCCGTTTACACGCCCTGCTCAGAGATATTTGCTCGACTTGAGTAATAATAGCTAGCCGGAGGACAAAGAACCCAAAATTCAAAATATTAAAACAATAAGAGCCGCCAAGTAAAAAAGATAACACGAGAGAATACTGCGACACATGTTAGCCTCTAGTTCCCAGGTCGCAGGTTCAAACCCGGCGGAGGGCAATGGATTTTTTCGGGCGTAAAAATCCTTAGCAGGGCTTCCTTCGGAAGCGAAGTAAAGGCGATGGTCCCGTGTCGTAGATTTACGGCACGTAAAAGAACCTCAATCCTGATAAAGAGGCCTCTGAGTAAAATTTCCGCTCTTTCACGCCCAATATAGAATGGGACGCTAAGAACCATAGCAGTTAAAGAGCGTCCATAAATAAAACTCAATTTAATAATGAAAATATTTCTGCATAACCCTCATTACAAAAAAGGCCATAATAGCTACGATAAAAATAGGAAACTACAGGCACCATAAAATCAATGTAGTTTACTCCAATACGCATGAAATATAGTACAAAGCCTATGATTCTAAACAACGGAAGAAAATAGGTAAATGCAAGCTTATACAGTTGTCGAGAGTTATTATTTCAAACAAGTACACTCTTTGGTTTCTGAGGCAGAAATCTCCACTCTCTATGTAAATATACCGATTCCTACAAAGTGGGTTTTACAAAAAGTTTCACAAGTGTTAACATATTCCCAATTTACAGTTTTTAGAAACAATTTTGAAGTACGAACATGTTCGTAATACAAAATCAAGTATTCTGGGAACAATCCGAAATTTCATTATCATCACGGTGAATTGACAGCAAGGCAAGTTCTGGTGTTATGCTTCTCAACTATGTTTTTAATTATCTTACTGTGGAAAAAGTTCTGTTTACTTTCTCTACCACGTACATAGTAAGTAGAGAAGGTATTGCATTCCACCCAAAAATTCCATACCAAGATTTTAATGGAAATATATGTTTTGAGACCCCCTGAATAAAAATGTTAGAAAAAGGTCCATGTGTACGTCTGTGAACAGCATAATTCAAAAACGAAAAGTCGGATAAGCAACAAATTTGGTATTTAAATCCAGTACCTTCCAAAAATACAGAGACGGATAATTCAGGCAGCAACGTCTGTGGTCCGCATTCGGGAGGTCCCGGGTTTGATTCCTGGTGATCAACTCTGACTTCGTCGTGGTTCTCCTCTGGTCGCCTACGCGAATGCAGTGGTGGTGTATTCTACCATGATCTACCTCGTGAGCAGTAGTAAACCACGCCAACATGGCAACGTGTTACCCCTCAAAGTTCAGCTTATAGGCGAAAGGAAAGGAGGATGGTGCACTTTACTGGCTAGAGCAACAGCGGAGGGGACATTACCATATAAACGTATCCTTCCAAGAAGTGTCAGAAGTTACATATTTAAATTTTGTCGTATAGAGTCTGTGAAATAGGGAAGGGCGTTACCGATACACATATCTTCATAAAGGTAAGAGCATCCGCGTTCGTTTGTCGCTTGACGCACCTCATTTACGTGAAAGACTGCAGTTTGCTGACTCAGACTGGTGTTCATAGGATATGAAATGAGAATGTAGGTGTAAATTAGTAGCGATAGAGTTCATTCTCAAGAGAAATATTTCAACAAAGTGGTGGCGTAAAACGAAACTGTACGTTGCAAAACTTCTAGCTATATCAGACTCGATATAAAAGAAAGTTGTTTTTATTTATTTATGCAGGTTCTAAATACAAAATTTATTGATGCTCTTTAATACGCATTATTACAATTTTAAGCCTTCAAACGCTTCATATCCACTTGTCGGCTGTTTATTGCGTGTTATGCTGTCTCTTGTCTCTTCACGTCTGTTTCTGTACCTAAAACAGCGTTTCCCAATCGCAGTTGGGAATGTGGAAGAGCACAGTTTGGAATGTCTACTTAATATTGAGCTTAAAAGAAACACAGTTTTGATAAATCGTTCGATTGGTGCAGTAAGGATTGGATTGTGAAGCGGAGAGCAGTCGGCACCGATCTACAATGAGGATGTTGTACCAACGCCCCACAAGGGAGGATGAGGTGAAGGGAGACACCGGGCATCCGGAACCAGGAGTGACGGTACAGCAATGGCAGGGTTCGTACAGTTTGCAATGGAGACGCCCTGACAGTCGGACAAGCAGACCGGAGACTCCGCCCCACAAAGGGTACAACGTCCCTCAAGGGGCAATTACCCCAAGGCCGAGGGGCGGAGAAAGTTCACAGAGAGCATCCTTTTTTTCCTGCAACGCAGCACCGAAACACCATCTCCGACACTTCCAACCCTGTAATAAACCAAAGGGGATGAAAGATGAATGAAATGAATAATGGAAAGAAATGGAAGGACAGGAAATTCGGGGGAGAAAGAAATCACTCCAGAATTCGCCTTACGACCCGGGAAAACCCCGATAAAACTCATGGGAGTAAGTGGGCGGTCGCCGGAAATCGAACCCAGGACCTCCCGAATGTTGATTTCTAGCGATTTTCCTTTTTTCCCCTTCTTCATTTTGCTTCCTTTTTCACGTATTATAATTAGGGGTGGTGACTTTTCGCAAATGTGATATAGGCGAAATACTACAGTATTTCCCTATACGCTTGTATTTTCATTTTTCACGATCTGTAAACCACTGTTGAATGTATTTTGAAAATGCGTCAAATAGCGAAATTGATTCAAAATGCTAAAATTATACTAAAATGCTATATAAATGGCAATTCATTCACTCGGTTTGAAATAAAAATGTAAAAAAAAGAAAATGAAAAAATATTTATGGAATGTTTGCTTAAGTATAATAAAATGAGCAGTCGCCTAAAGAATAATAAAAAAAACCATTCTATTCTCCCAAGAGGCTGGTAAACGTTTTAATCCCGTCACCGCTGGCCAAGTGTTATCCATGAACATGAAAGATTTAAATGAAATTAAAAGACAAATCCTAGTTTTTCAAGTTGTTAACAACGATTATTATTATTATTGTTGTTGTTCCATGAATTCATTCGTAACTGGCAGTATAAATATGCAGAAAAAATTATGTAGACTTTCTGCAAATGTAGACTTTTAAGCACAGAAACCTAATTTTTCCCAAGGAGTTTTGCAATGTATATGGGGTCCTACCTACAGCGTAGATGCTGAAAAATATTTAACCAAGTGCAATAAACGACAGGAGAACAGGAATGACAGAACAAAATGTTGACGTACTAAGGTTTGATTCAACAGTGTTACTGATTTATGGACTTGCAGGAATTCAGCTAATTTTATGTATTTTCTTTTTTTATTCTGGTATTACTTCAGAATTTCTTTTTGTGTGTGTTATGTTTTAGCCTGTAAGAACTTTTTCTCTATGTTGCTTTAGCTTTTACTTCATACATGTTTATTTCACTATTAATGCTTTGCAAATGTAATTTTAATTTTACATCGTTATGTCAAAAGACATTACATGTCTATCAGTTATATACTTTTCTTCAAAATTCTAAATTACAAATGTATAAACGCTTGAATATCTAAATGTACAAACCAAATGTTAAAAATCGCCACCCCTGATCATAATCACTAGAGCATAAAAAGGAAAATGATACTTTATATCGTTTTGTAACCGCATAATATCCAACGAAACAAAAATAGTTGTGCCGCTGCCATTCCCAAACAACTTACTGTTGTTCGTTTGAATTTTCCATTAATTTCAGCAGTGCACTTTGAAGTATTGGGTCATCGTTCTTTTCCTTCTTATAAGCTCACGTAAAGAGTACATCGACTTGTCTTTTAAACTTCTTGTCGTCTAACGCTCTTGTTCTATGACTGTATATCTACAACAAAATATTGTTCATGAAATCAAGCTTTTACACAAATAATGTATAAAATAGCTATTGATATAAAATAATGAATAGAAGTCGTATGGTTATTACACAAAATGTTTTTTGTTTTGTTTCAGACTTTGTGAAGATCAAGGATGAAAAGTGTTAAAGCAGCCGAAGATTTCAAAACAATCGCCTATGCATCTGTGATCTTATTGCTGTTTAATTGATGTTGACTGCTTTCAAATAAATTGTTTCTAGTTTTTGCATTATTAAATTTTTCCCCTAATAGTTCTTCCCATCTGAATAAGTGGATTATTACAACAGAACTACAGTACTAATTTACGCGGCACCATATGTTATATGCCTTAGATTTTGAAGGGTTTTCAAATATGGACTCGGTCTTTTATTGTCCTTTGCCATGCAAGGTTAAAGGCGTAAATATCCATGACAACAAATCCAAAAGAACGGAAACACACACCTTCACACATACTTTTCGAATTCGAAAATTGTAAAATGTTCACGTTTCTTTAAGCAGTCTTAGAGAATAGACTTGCTGAAATTGTGCAAGTTTGGATCTTGATTCATCACTTAAAATTTATGTACCGATGCTTGAGCTTAGGGCCCACGCCTATTTTGCTACTCAACAGCATAATTGTTTATTCATAACCATCTACCCGCGATGTATAAATCTAAATCGTATGCGAATAACGATCTTAATGCAATGCAGTGGTACTTGACCTTGTCATCCGTGACCTGTGACCTATATTCGAAGCATTAAGCAACGCGCCGTAATAAACAAATATGTACAACCGACTCCGTGCGAGGATGACTCCAGTTGTAAACGAGGTGTGGAAATTAGCTCCCGATAAGCGATACCAATGCTGCACACATGCAGTGAATGTCACCCAAGCTCGATAACCGTCTCATTACTTTAGTAACTTAACGTGATAACTGTCTTCATCACTTTAGTAACCGTTATTAACTAGTTACTTTGTATTCCGAGGCAGTATTTTTAACACTTAAATGATTTCAGTCAAATTATATAATATGTAAATTCAATAACAGTCCACCTTGAAGCAATATATGTATGCAATAACTTGTAAAATGAATGTAACAGTGATTGCATATGCTTATTTTATTGTATTCATGTGTAATAACGTTATGTGAATATATTACGTAATTTAATAATGTAGGAGCTGTGAGAATATTAAGTTAAACGTTACTAACAATGAGATAACCTTGAGGCAATAATGAGTTTGAGAGTTTAAATGTTATTTGTCATTCTTGGAAGCATTAATGTAATTTTAGTGACAGTTTATAAAAATAGCCAATCAACAACCAGAAAAAAGCTTTAATTAAATCCGGGTATTCTATTGGAGTAAAAATAGCCAATCAGAGACTTGAAGTACAGGAATTTACAAGTTTAGACGGTTGAAATCTAGTCAGTTGCCTGCGGACAGTGTTTGTAACTGGATGCGAGATGTGTCCTCAAGAAATTTTATACGTATTTGTGTGAGACAAAAATAGTTTACGTGTTAAAAGTGCAAGTATTTAATAAAAACATCTCACAGCTCTCTCTCTCTCTCTGATATATATATATATATATATATATATCAGTGAAGTGTTATTTAAATCGTGTCAAGAATTAATAAAAGGAGTGAAGTAAAATTATAATCTGTGTAAGCCTACATTCTTGTTGCATCACAACCCTGCCAAGACTTCCATGTCTCTAACAGTAATACTGACGCAGCCGAGGCAAACATAAATATTTAATACTTAAAGAAACAGTTTAATTACAAAGTTATGTTTTTTTAAACTTGGGGCGAAGGCTACCGGAAACCGGGCACTATATGTGCGATTGCAACGAATTGCAGTTCGGCTCCCCAACAGTTGAAATATAATACAACTCCTACTTCAAATCGGCTTTTCCATCCAAAGACAACATCTTCAATTCGTTACTTTGATAACAGTTACATTGTAGCCGTTACGTTATTTTCTGCCCATCCCTACTCAATAGATATCTATACACCGTTAGAAATTCTTCTGTTTAGTACAGTTCAACTATTCTCCCCCTAATGCATTTCCTCTATCTGTATCCCAGCCTGCTTGATGGCTTTCAGTAACTACTACTTTTACAACTAATTAAAGCAAAAACTACAACTAGTAATGTAGAAATGAAAGTTTCAGAACTAGTATTTAAAATATTACACCATGGATAACAACTTTAGAACGTTTTTAAAGTTTTAATTATTTAAAAACGTAACTTTTTTACGTTTTTAAATAAACGTAATATTTTAAGCTTTAAAACTTTCATCTAATAGTTGGTAGAGTCATTCATTACATTCGCTACCGTTTACCTATGGTAATCACAGGGGAAACTGCAAATGTTAAAACACGTAATTTATATACAATACATATGTACAATATATATAATACAATGTACAATAATTATGGCATTAACCACTTTCGAGATATTCATAACTTAGGGGCGAATCAGAGTGACTGTTTGTATGAGATTAACTTACTTGTACTATAGTCTGTTTATGTTGAAGGAGAGAGGGTGAGTTTGGATGTAAACAACGGGCGCGAGCCTGAGTGCTCCTGCAGATTGTATCAAAAGAACATGAAGAGATTGTCGAAAGTGAACGTTCTCCGTCTCTTACTTAAACAAACGCTATATCGTGAGAAACTCATACCACAAGAGGTAATAGGTGTATACGAATAATACACTTATACCACTGCCTGATATACTTCTTACTCTGTTTGCGAACTAGAACATCATGCCTACTACGGGGGAACACGTGCCAAGACATGCGTTGCATCGTAACTTGAAATCACGGACCAAGTCATTCTAATCCGTCCTCTATTCATTAGTATTGGTCTGAATTTTCAAGTACATAATACTTAATAAAGTGCTAAGTCGTCATTAGTTTGTTTCTCGTGATGCCATGTCACTCATTTTCAAGCCAATTTTAACTATCTACTTTTTAAATATTTGACTATCGCTTCAGCCTCCTGTATTCCTCTTGTACACTGCATTCCGTTTATGTCGTCCCCGCAACTTAAGGAGACATTCTACTGGCCTTCAAGGTGAGTATGCATGGCAGGGAGGAGGTGCGTGTATCTGTTTATCTTTTCGCCCAAGCAGTGGCGTCCTGTTTTACGTGCAAAATTCTAGATTATTCTCATATGAATATATAAATCCGAGCAATAACTTCATTACCACTTACGTATGATAACCATGTTTAAATATATAACTAAATAAAACCTTGTTTTGTACAATTTCTCTATAAAAATCTGATGTGTTACACTCACAGGACTTTCCCTACTCCTGCACAAACTATTTTTACAAACGCTTATTCTCCATATGCTTCATGTTAATCGAGATGTTAATCTTATTGCTAATTTTCTTGTAGATGCAAGGGGAATATGGTAGGCTTTAAGCGATAGTCAAAATATTTTAAGACATGGTTGCTATGTGGAGTATTCCATTCTCTTTGCATTACCAAGACCAAAAAAGAATGAATAACGAATTTCCATTTGAGAAAAAAGTATAAGTATTGGAAAATTTAAGGGAATAACAAGCAATATATCGAAAATGGTTCACTCAACAACAAAAAAATGTATATGACATAAATTTTGTATTTTAACGCGATCTAAATTTTTTGTGTAGTAAAAGTTTGTCTATCTCTTATGATTTACCAGTTATGCAAAAGTCGTTCACAATGAAGAATACTTTTGGAGACATTCCCAGAAAATTCCAGATATACATTTTATTTGTCATGAAAATATCTTAAACATATGATATTTTAATCAAAATCGTTAGAGCTATTTTTGA
Source organism: Deroplatys truncata (assembly GCA_030765065.1). Classification (NCBI taxonomy): domain Eukaryota; kingdom Metazoa; phylum Arthropoda; class Insecta; order Mantodea; family Mantidae; genus Deroplatys; species Deroplatys truncata. Next base: position 167,178,417 of record CM060988.1, on the reverse strand, counting down.
AAAAATTAAAATGTTCGAAAAATGTTCCATGTAAAGGGTAATCTGGGGTGGGGGGATTTTCTTGAAAACCTTCGTGTCTCATCTCTGGAAGATACTGAACCTAAATACCAAGTTTGGTGTTTATCCGACTGTTCGTTTCTGAGTTATGCTGTTCACAGACAGACAGACACATACACAGATATGTTTCCAAAAATGCCTTTTTTGGGTTCAGGGGGCGCCAAAACACATATTTCCCGTGAAATCTCGGTATCGAATTTTTGGGTGGAATGCAGTACTTCCCCTACTTGCTATACGTTGTAGAGAAAGTAAAGAGTACAATACAATTATAATTTGTGTAAGCCTTGTTCTTTAGCCGTACCAGTCCTGCTAAGAGATACGTGCTTTAAACATTACTACTAACGCAGCCAAATAAACATTAAAAATTGGCATCCATTACGTGTATAGTCTAAAACAGCTTCAAGTTTGGCTAAAATACGTGGTGCAACCACAACAATAAAAACGCCTCAAGTTTGGCTCCCAACAGTGGGGCTACGAAATAATTACTTCAGGTTTGGTGCCCATAAGTGTGCAACAACCAACTTCAACTGAGCATTGTATTTAATTAACCTTTTAGGTTATTGGCAATTATTTTCCTTCCTTACCGCGAATCGCGACACAATAAGGAAAACTAAACTCCTTAGGTGTGCAAGTAAAGGTGTGGGCCTCGAGCAAACACTTCAAGGTTGTCCAGGCAGTCATATAACATTAACATGACGGTTTTATTTACAAGCGTCATTAGTACCATGTTGGTTATCAGTGATGCCTTTGTACTCCTCGCGTTCTTATTTTGTTTATTTTCCTGCTAAAGATCACAGGTAATTTCCCCACCGCTTTTATAGGTCTCAAGAGTATAAAAGTCGACGTTAGGAGAGATTTTATGGCAGATCTGAAAGACTATCACGATGAATCGAGTAATATTGGCTTCTTTGGGTACGTATAGACTTTAAAGTAACATTGATAATACTTTAGTAAGATTCTCCTGCACTGTATGCAAATATTCAGTTTTATATAGACTCCCTCGTCTGCACTTAAATTCTGGCAGCCAAATTAATGGAGGGAAAAAAAATATTTTTTTCTTTACATAAAGATCAAATGGTAACACAGTTTACGTGTTTTGCCGATTTTCTAAAAAAATATGACAAAATTGCAACTCATTTGCACGTGGTATTTTCAAAATATTTTTATTTTCTCTACTACGTATAGTAAGTAGGGGGAAGTATTGTATTCCACCCAAAAATTTCGATACCGAGACTTCACTGGAAATACTTTAGAAAAAGCTCCGTGTCTGTATTTGTGAACAGCAAACTCAAAAACTAAAGGTTGGATAAATATCAAACTTAGTATTTAGGTTCAGTATCTTCCAGAGATGCGACACGAAGGTTTTCAAGAAAATCCCCCACCCCAGATTACCCTTTACATGGAAGCTTTTCAAAAATTTTTATTTCCTCAAAATGGCTCTAACGATTTTGATTAAAATATCATATATTTAAGATATTTTCGTAAAAATAAAATGTATACCTTGAATTTTCTGGGAATGTCCCCAAAACTCCACTTCTTTCTAAATGGCTTTTGCATAACTGGTAAACCGTAAAAGATAGACAAAAACGTTTCTACACAAAAATATACAACTCGTTAAAACACACAATTTATGTCATATACATTTTTTCTGTCGAATGAACCACTTCCGAGATATTCCTTGTTATTTGTTTGAATTTTCCAATACTTTTACTTTTTCTCAAATGGGATTTTGTTATTTGTATTTTTATGTTCTGGACATGCAAAGAGAATGGAATGATCCACATAGCAACCAGCTCTTAAAATATTTGACTATCGCTTAAAGCCTACTATATTTCCCTTGCATCTACAAGAAAATTAGCAATAAGATTGACATCTCGATATCTCGATTAACATGAAGCATATGGAGAATAAGAGTTTGTAAACATAGTTATACAAAAGTAAAGAAAGTCATGTGAGTGCAACACATCAGAGTTTTTCTGTATTGCTCGATTTTGCGGTGAAAATATGACTTTATTTGACGCAGGAATAAAATGTCAAAGTTGGGATTTTTTTTGCCTTAATTCCTCATTTTCGGCTCAGTTTTTACGGCTTCGCGAATTTATTTCTCCACCAGTTTAAGTCACATATCCATGAAATTCATTGGATGAGTGCACAAAAAAAGCTTTACCCAAAGCAAGAAATATAATTTTGAAAACATCACGTACAAAAAAATTGCAATTTTACATATTTTTCATAAATTTATAATACTGATAAAATAAACGATCTGAAAAGCCGCCAAAACACACAAAATGTAATACCATTTCATCTTTATGTCAAAAAATACATTTTTCCCTCCATTAATTTGGCTGCTAGAATTCTTTAAAGTGCAGACGATACCTTCTTGAGAATGTGTAACTGCTTTGCGATTTATAAGCTTTGTGAAGTTTCTTAAGAAAGCGTTAAAAAACTGAGTTGCATCCGTCACACAGGAATAAAGTTTTCCACAAATGTACTTTTTAGAAGGAAAAATAAAATATGCAATACGCCATCCTGGTACACTCGCTTCCATTTATGCCGTCACCGCAGCTTTGGGAAGCATTCTACTGGCCTTCACAGGTGGAGTATGTATAGCAAGGAGGGGTGTGTGTTGTGTATCTGTTTATATTTTCTCGCATGTAGTGGCGTCCTGTTTTAGTGCACAATATGAATATGTAACTTTAAGCATTAGCTTTACTCGTCATTATTTATAATAACCTGTTTAAATATACAGCTAAATAAAGCACTATATTTGCATAATTTCTCCATGAAAAAGTATTTTCATGACAATATGATTAAAACTTAAGTAAATTACACTTCTTACTGTCAAAGAGGACACATTTAGTAGACATTACTTAATATATTAATCTATCCACTCTCTATTCTTTAGTCGCCGAGGCACTGAATCACTTAGGGGCAGACGGTCCAACATTTCATGACAGTGTTCCTAGAGGGCGGCGAGTGGTTCAGCGCCTGGGCGGCTAAATCAAGTATTTGACAAGAATGGAGATTAGACGAATTTTTACAATAATGCAGTAAATGTGTCCTTTTTGAATGTAAAAGGTATAATGTATTTCAGTTTCACATTATATCGATATTAAAATATTTTCGTCGAGATATTGTACAAAGCAGGGTTTTATTTAGTTATATACTTAAACATGGTTATTATAAGTGATGATGAGTAAAGTCATTGCTCCAAGTTATATATTCATATATGAATAGTCTAAAATTGTGCACGTAAAACAGGTCGCCACTGCATACGCGAAAAGGAAACAGAACACCTGAACACCTCCTCCTTGCTATACATACAGTATAATCCTCCCAAAGCTACGGTGGCGGCATAAATGGAAACGAGTGTACATTGTTTCCTACACCAAGACGTATTCCAAATTTGTGATTCATTTAAAACTGCTTTCATTTTATACATTATTATTGCACATATTTTTGCTTATAATCTAGTAAATAAAAGGAAATTAGATCAGAATGAATGAAATGAAAAAATGTAATAATTAATTGAAATTTAAATCACGGAAGATATTTAGCTACTATTACTGGAAGCCAGAAAATTAACCTAACTGGTATCCAGCTACCTCTAACTTCTAGTAAATACTTAGTGAACTAATTAAGTTAAATGGAACAAAATATTCCATACTAATCTAAAATACATTTTAAGCAATGGTTTCCAGTGGTAAAGGTAATGTTATCCAGAACTCAAACTGCACTTTATATTGATTTTCAACTATCATATAGTATTTTATAAAGAAGGTAATTTTTTTAAATAATTTCATATCGAAATTAAAAATTCGAACTGCTATATTTATCTTTTCTATATCACCTCAATTCACTTTCTTCAAAAAATACATACTTTAACCATTCACTTTTCTTAATATACTTTAAGTAAATTACAGTACTTAATAATTTTATTAAACATATCACGCACTCTGGATTAAAAGTATCTTTCCTTGTTGTTTCTATCGTTTACTTCACGTAATTTCCTTATTACTTTTCACTTCAATTAACAAAATAATCAGTATCCTTATCATTCTTCTGTGAAACTATTACTTTGCTTTCTCTTCAAAATAAAAATATTTCGGTTTTATTTTGAATATATCAATACTTCTTAGACAGCTGGAAGTAATACATTTAACACAATATACGCGAATTATAGATCGCCCTAGTGTGATAAAACCTTTATGCCACTCCACTGTTACCAACTTTGGTTTCAATTATGCTTTGTATTTGAACATGTTTAATAAATCAACTTGGTTTCATTAGCTTTCATTGCATTACACGATTTATTTCACATGGCGTTCGCATTACCTGTTCACAATTCAAGTCGTCATACTTTAATGTATCGCAATGACTTGTCCAGTTAACCTGTTCCTTGTGTTGGCAGCCTTGTACTTTCTTTGATGTGAATCGTTCTTCTTTTATATTCTTCTTCTTCTCTTGATGGAGTAGGAGAATCTTCTATCCTCTCGTCAACTCGCCATCTTGCTCTTGATTGACCAACATCTCTTCTCCCTCGTGGTTTATAAATTAGTGGCTGTTTTAGGAGTGATTCCTTATTCCTTCTACTTAGATGGTTTAATCATCGAGTCCTGAATTCTTTTATTTTCTCTATAACTTGGAGTAGGTTTAGTTCATTCCTTATATCCTCGTTTTTGTATCTATCCTTTTAACGTTCTAAGAAATTTCTGTAGACTTGCAATCTCCCAAAAGTCGTTTTCTTTAGGGTTCATGTTTCGCATCCATATAGCAAAATTGATACCGCCATTATTTTATAAAATTTAATTTGTTTTCCTTTTCTTGTTTTATTTTTTAGGCTGTTGACAATTGTACCACATATATTCTGAAAACTTTGTGGTTTAATATTAATGTGTTTATTATACCCGTAAGAAATATTTGTAATGGAATACTTATGCTAAATCGCATTATTTATTATTACTTTGCTTCTGACTGGATGTTTTCCTAAGAAAGCTGTAACTTTTCTCTTCTGTATACAGATTTTTAATTTATATTATTTATATATTGTATTTAGTTTACGCATGACCTTTTGTAAACTGTCTTCGCTTCACAGGATAATTATCTGGAAATCCGCAAATAAAACAGAATTTATTAATTTATTATACTTTGTGAGTTTACTAAAACTCCGTCCGTAATATGCTTTTTCCATTCTCTAAGAATGTCGTTTGTATATATTCTAGAGACTGGGAGAGAGGCTACATGCTTATTTAACACCTTCATTAACTATAAATTCATCTGATAATTTTCCATTTGTTGATAATTTATTCATTTTACAGCACAGCGACTTTATAACTTTATCAGATGAAGATATTTATCTATGATGAATAAGAGGGCGACATTAAAATGTTTAGAAAATCAAACAAGAATTAGTTTTAAAAAATTTAAATGGTTTTATTATTTTTCAAAATATTGTCCTTTAACATCAATACATTTTTGTATTCAGTGAAAACAGTCCTTAAAGCAATGGAATAGCCATCATAAATATTAATTTAGTTCATTACTATTAATTATACTACCTATTCTATTTTGTATATTATGTACAACCATTTGTAAGGAATCCCCCCGTGAGCACGAAATTTTTCTAATTCAGAGATGGTGCTGGAAATTAACTATTATCTCTTATATCTTATTTAGCATTTCTCTAGCAAATAAATAAGTGTAGTCTGTAAAATAACAGAGCACTACAAAACAAACACATAATGTATAGTATTTATATAACACACTCGCATTTACAAAATATGACATGATAAACCGTCCCCAACATGAATATTATTTAATATTGATATATCATACGGATTACTGGCAAAAGAGTACTAAAAAGTATTCTAAAGAAAATAAATAATTAACAATAAATTATTTAAAAAGTGCACCCCATTTCTATCCGAAACTTTTAAGATACCATGCCCGTCACTGAACCGGAAAATGTTTATATAATATGTGTGTGGTAACCCTCTAGGCACTTACTTTACCTCAGCATGTAACGATATAATGTAATCTCCCAACTTAAAATGTAATAATTAATATGTTACCAGTTTCAATAAATCTGTATGCACATAGATTAAGATTCTCATCTTGTTACAGCGCTACTGGTGGCTTTGTTTCTTACTACAGCAGAGGCATCAGAAAAATGTTCCGAAGTGTGCACGTTGGAATATTCTCCATTATGTGGCACTTACAACGGTGAGCAGAGAGAGTTTAGCAACGCCTGTGAACTTAGATATATAAACTGCAAGGAAGGCAAACGTGAGTAACTTTTACTTTCTCCACCAGTAAACAGTAGGCATTCCTGCCAAAAATTCAATATTGAAATTTCACAGGAAATCTATGTTTTGACGCCCCTGGATAGAAGAACAGTTTTACTAAAAGGTCCGTGTGTGCGAGTATGTGAATAGCATAACTCAAAACAAAATGTCAGATAAATACCAAATTTTATATTTACGTTCAGTACCTTCCAAAGATGCGACACGAAAATTTTCAGCAAAATCTCCCGACCCCAAAATGCCCTCTACATGGACATTTTTTGAATTTTTTTATTTTCTAAAGAATGGCTCTAACGATTTTAATTGAAATGCGTACATTAAAGATATTTACCTGACAAATAAAATGTTTGTCTTGAATTTTTCTTGTGCAGTCCTCTTCGTTAGGAAGGAAATTTATATAATCTTGCATATAACTGGTAAATGTTAAGCAATAGACGAAAACGTACCACACAAAAATGTAGATCGCTGTAAAACACACAATGTATTTCAAATACGTTTTTTGGGGGTTTAGACATTTCATAGGCGTTATTGACTGTTCGAATTGTTCAATATTCTCAATCCTTTAAAGCTCTGTCGATTTTCAGTTGTTTCTCGCGATGTCAAGGAAATAGTATGGAATTTTAAGGCCAGCATAGTTCCAAAACATATGACTATCGCTGTCCCCTTTATAGTTATAATCAAATATGTAACGCATCTATTTCCGGAAACGTTTATCTCGATTGTAACGAAGTAGATAGGAAAATAACCTTCGTAAGAATAATGTGTATACCCACTAATAAGAATAGAAGGTAGAGAAAGTCATGTGAATGTAACACATTAGATTTTTACTTTCTCTACTACGTATAGTAAGTAGGGGAAATATTGTATTCCACCAAAAAATTCAATACCGAGATTTCACCGGAAATACATGTTTTGAGACCCCCCGAATCCAGAAAAAAAACATTTTTGGAAAAATGTCCGTGTGTGTGTCTGTGTCTGTCTGTGTGTGTTCTGAACAGCATAACTCAGAAACGAACAGTCGGATAAACACCAAACTTGATATTTAGGTTTAGTATCTTCCAGAGATGCGACACGAAGGTTTTCAAGAAAATCCCCCCACCCCAGATTATCCTTTAGAAGGAACATTTTTCGAAAACTTTAATTTTCTCAAAAATGGCGCTAACAATTTTGATTAAAATATCATATGTTTAAGATATTTTCATGACAAATGAAATGTACATCTCGAATTTTCTGGAAATGTGTCCAAAAGTATTCTTCATTGAGAACGACTTTTGCATAACTGATAAACCATAAGCGATAGACAAAAGTTTACTACACAAAAAATTAGATCGCGTTAAAATACACAATTTATGTCATATACATTTTTTTGTTGTTGTTGAGTGAACCATTTTCGAAATATTGCTTGTTATTTCCTTAAATTTTCCAATACTTATACGTTTTTCTCAAATTCGTTATTCATTTTTTTTGTCCTGGTAATGCAAAGAGAACGGAATACTCCACATAACAACCATCTCTTAAAATATTTGACTGTCGTTAAAAGCTACCAATTCCCCTTGCATCTACAAGAAAATTAGCAATAAGATTAACATCTCGATTAACATGAAGCATGGAGAATAAGCGTTTGTAAAAATAGTTTGTACAAAAGTAGAGAAAGTCATGTGAGTGTAACACATCAGATTTTTTTTATAGATCATACTACCTTTTCAAGATGCAGATTATCCACTTTTTAAACCTTATGCGATCCGATGTATTGAATATACAAAACTGGCCTTACTAAATGTAATAAACAAGTGTTAATACTTGGAGATTTTAATGAATACATTAAGAGAAAGCGAAAAATAAATATACGAATGGATTATATTTCTATGTTCTTAAATCACTACAAAACCTGTTCTTAGTACCCTCTATACCAGAAAAGGCTCCACCCAATACCGATATTTACCGGAAATACATGTTTTAGGCATCCTGAATAAAAACAAAAGATATTTTCAGAATACGATCCGCGCGCACTTGGTATTTAAGTTCGGAATCCTCCAAGGATGCGACACAAAGATTTTCAAAATATCCGCTACTCCAACTACCCTTTACATGGGACATTTTTCGTAATTGTTTATTTTTAAAAAAAATGGCTAACGATATGATTAAAGATATTACCTGACAAACAAAATGTACATCTTGACTTTTTTGAGATTAGCCAATGAAGTTCTCTTCATTCGGAAGGAATGTTATATAATCTCGTACAATTATTAAACGTTAAGTGACAGACGAAAACGCACTATGTAGATCTCTTTAAAACACACAATTTAGTTAAAATAATTTTTGTGGCATAAGCCATTCCCGAGATATTCGTTGTTAATGGTTCGAATTTTACATTAATTGTTCATTCCCTTGAAGTCCTGCCAACATTTATGGTGATTGCGTAGAAAGAATAAGGAATTTTAAGGTCAGCATATAGCACTGTCGCTGTTTCCTTTGCATCTATAACGAAATGTATAATGTAGCTATTTATACAAAGGTTTATTTGGATTAAAATGTGGTGATAGAAAATAAGCTTTAGTAAGAATAGTTAGTATACCCACTAATAACGATGAAGGCTAAAGAAAGTCATGTGAATGTATCACATCAGATTTTTTTCCAAATGATGCAACAGCATGCAAATTTGATAGTATGTAAAAAACTTATAATAAAACTATAACTAAGATTTTCCTTTGTAATTTTTGATTAGGGATAAATAACTGATTATTATTAATTCATATGGAAGGAAACCTTAAAGCCGAATTCTCAGTTTAAAAAATATTTTTATATGTATACACAATAAACGTTTTCGGGGACCTCTTTCAAGAATTCCAGTAGTCAAATTAATGGAAGAAGTTGTTCAAAATAATCTTGATTTTAAACATCTAACGATGTTATTAATTTTTTTCAGATTCTTCAAACAAGAACATGGAATAAATATACATTTTAATTTTCTAAATTATATCATTATCCTTATGCCTACCTTTTCTGGTTGTATAGAATTTATACCCATGTATAAATTAATCTATAACTTTCTGTACACTAATTTCAATAAGCTAAAAAAAATCTCAGTTTTATTTCATGTTTTGCAATTATGGTGTTACTTTTATTTTTAAATTATGAGTAATTTTCCAAACAGTTTTAGACCATAAAAATCCGGAATCTTATCTATGATTAACCACATCTGGTACTGAGGATCCTGGCTGTAATTTATTTATTGTTGTGTGTTTCAGAGTACGTGAAATCGAAGAGCGGACCCTGCTGAAGATTTGGACTACACTTCTGGCCTCTCGTCAAGAATAACACAAACCTCAAAAATTAAAGCTCTAATTCTTATTTTATATTACAAGTTCTTTGTATGGAGTGAATTAATTTATTCAAGTTTAAAAGCTAGCTCTATGCTTTTATAATATGGCTATGGACAAACAGTTCCTATCTAATTTTGAAAATGTATTTCTAATTTTAATTTTTCAATTAAAACAGGCATTTACAAAAATAGAATTACAGGCATTCTTCTTCCTTGTATATGTTTCCCTATTAATAATTTTATATATATATACATATATATATATAACATTCTAATAACCATCGTATATTTTTCTATCTCTTCTATAAACTATCCTTATGAGTCCCCTGAATATAAGGCCATTTTAGATAACGGAGCGGGTGTATTGCCTGACAACAGCATAACTTCGTAATTTAGGTTCAGCATCAAGAAAGCGATATGAAAGTTTTCAAGAAAATTCCTCCATCCTTCATTATGTTTTTAAAAAATGGAAGTTACGTTTTTTGATTACAATACAACCTTTATAATATATTTGTATACAAACAAAATGTATATAGTCAATCTTCTGCAAATAGTCTATGAAAACCTCTTCATTCTGAATGAATTTTGTATAATTGATAAACCGTAAGACATAGACAAAACCGTAAGAGATAGACAAAACCGTAAGAGGTAGGCAAATCCGCAAGAGATAGATAAAACCGTAAGAGGTAGACAAAACTGTAAGAGGTAGGCAAACCCGTAAGAGATAGACAAAACTGCAAGAGATAACTAAAACTGTAAGAGGTAGACAAACCCGTAAGAGATAGACAGAACTGCAAGAGATAAATAAAACCGTAAGAGATAGACAAAACTGCAAGAGATAAATAAAACCATAAGAGGTAGACAAACCCGTAAGACATAGACAAAACTGCAAGAGACAAATAAAACCATAAGAGGTAGACAAACCCGTAAGAGATAGAAAAAAACGTAGGACATAGACTAAACCGTAAGAAATAGACATAACCGTCAGAGGTAGGCAGTCAAAACCGTAAGAGGTAGAACAAAACCGTAAGATATAGGAGAAAACCGTAAAGTATAGACAAAACCGTAAGAGATAGACAAAACCCCAAGAGATAGACAAAATCCCAAGAGATAGAACAAAATCGTAAGAGATAGAACAACACCGTTAGATAGACAAAACCGTAAGGGATAGACAAAACCGTAACAGATAGACAAAAGCTCAAGAGGTAGAACAAAACAGAAAGAGATAGGATAAAACCGTAAGAGCTAGGCAAATCCGCAAGAGATAGGACAAAACCGTAAGATAGACAAAACTGCAAGAGATAAATAAAACCTAAGAGGTAGACAAACCGTAAGACATAGACAAAACTGCAAGAGATAAATAAAACCGTAAGAGATAGACAAAACTGCAAGAGATAAATAAAACCGTAAGAGATAGACAAAACTGCAAGAGATAAATAAAACCGTAAGAGATAGACAAAAGCGTAAGACATAAACAAAACTGTAAGAGGTAGACAAACCCGTAAGAGATAGACAAAACTGCAAGAGATAAATAAAACCGTAAGAGATAGACAAAACTGCAAGAGATAAATAAAACCGTAAGAGATAGGACAAAACTGCAAGAGATAAATAAAACCGTAAGAGATAGGACAAAACTGCAAGAGATAAATAAAACCGTAAGAGATAGGACAAAACTGCAAGAGATAAATAAAACCGTAAGAGATAGGACAAAACTGCAAGAGATAAATAAAACCGTAAGAGGTAGACATACCCGTAAGAGATAGACAAAAACGTAAGACATAAACAAAACTGTAAGAGGTAGACAAACCCGTAAAACATAGACAAAACTGCAAGAGATAAATAAAACCGTAAGAGATAGACAAAACTGCAAGAGATAAATAAAACCGTAAGAGATAGACAAAACTGTAAGAGATAAATAAAACCGTAAGAGATAGACAAAACTGCAAGAGATAAATAAAACCGTAAGAGATAGACAAAACTGCAAGAGATAAATAAAACCGTAAGAGATAGACAAAACTGCAAGAGATAAATAAAACCGTAAGAGATAGGACAAAACTGCAAGAGATAAATAAAACCGTAAGAGATAGGACAAAACTGCAAGAGATAAATAAAACCGTAAGAGATAGGACAAAACTGCAAGAGATAAATAAAACCGTAAGAGATAGACAAAACTGCAAGAGATAAATAAAACCGTAAGAGATAGGACAAAACTGCAAGAGATAAATAAAACCGTAAGAGGTAGACAAAAGCGTAAGACATAAACAAAACTGTAAGAGGTAGACAAAACCGTAAGAGATAGGACAAAACTGCAAGAGATAAATAAAACCGTAAGAGATAGACAAAACTGTAAGAGATAAATAAAACCGTAAGAGATAGACAAAACTGCAAGAGATAAATAAAACCGTAAGAGATAGACAAAACTGCAAGAGATAAATAAAACCGTAAGAGATAGACAAAACTGCAAGAGATAAATAAAACCGTAAGAGATAGGACAAAACTGCAAGAGATAAATAAAACCGTAAGAGATAGGACAAAACTGCAAGAGATAAATAAAACCGTAAGAGATAGGACAAAACTGCAAGAGATAAATAAAACCGTAAGAGATAGACAAAACTGCAAGAGATAAATAAAACCGTAAGAGATAGGACAAAACTGCAAGAGATAAATAAAACCGTAAGAGATAGACAAAACTGCAAGAGATAAATAAAACCGTAAGAGATAGGACAAAACTGCAAGAGATAAATAAAACCGTAAGAGGTAGACAAAAGCGTAAGACATAAACAAAACTGTAAGAGGTAGACAAACCCGTAAGAGATAGACAAAAGCGTAAGACATAAACAAAACTGTAAGAGATAAATAAAACTGTAAGAGGTAGAACAAAACTGAAAGACATAAACAAAACTGTAAGAGATAAATAAAACTGCAAGGCATAGACAAAACTGCAGGAGATAAATAAAACCGTAAGAGATAGACAAAAGCGTAAGACATAAACAAAACTGTAAGAGGTAGACAAAACTGTAAGAGATAAATAAAACTGCAAGAGATAAATAAAACTGCAAGGCATAGACAAAACTGTAAGAGATAAACAAAACTGCAAGACATAAACAAAACTGTAAGAGATAAACAAAACTGCAAGACATAAACAAAACTGTAAGAGATAAATAAAACTGCAAGGCATAGACAAAACTGTAAGAGATAAACAAAACTGCAAGACATAAACAAAACTGTAAGAGATAAACAAAACTGCAAGACATAAACAAAACTGTAAGAGATAAATAAAACTGCAAGGCATAGACAAAACTGTAAGAGATAAACAAAACTGCAAGACATAAACAAAACTGTAAGAGATAAACAAAACTGCAAGGCATAAACAAAACTGTAAGAGATAAATAAAACTGCAAGGCATAAACAAAACTGTAAGAGATAAACAAAACTGCAAGGCATAGACAAAACTGTAAGAGATAAATAAAACTGCAAGACATAAACAAAACTGTAAGAGATAAATAAAACTGCAAGACATAAACAAAACTGTAAGAGATAAATAAAACTGCAAGACATAAACAAAACTGTAAGAGATAAATAAAACTGCAAGGCATAGACAAAACTGTAAGAGATAAACAAAACTGCAAGACATAAACAAAACTGTAAGAGATAAACAAAACTGCAAGGCATAGACAAAACTGTAAGAGATAAACAAAACTGCAAGACATAAACAAAACTGTAAGAGATAAATAAAACTGCAAGGCATAGACAAAACTGTAAGAGATAAATAAAACTGCAAGACATAAACAAAACTGTAAGAGATAAACAAAACTGCAAGACATAAACAAAACTGTAAGAGATAAATAAAACTGCAAGACATAGACAAAACTGCAGGAGATAAATAAAACCGTAAGAGGTAGACAAACCCGTAAGAGATAGACAAAAGCGTAAGACATAAATAAAACCGTAAGAGGTAGAACAAAACTGCAAGACATAAACAAAACTGTAAGAGGTAGAACAAAACTGCAAGACATAAACAAAACTGTAAGAGATAAATAAAACTGCAAGGCATAGACAAAACTGCAGGAGATAAATAAACCCGTAAGAGATAGACAAAAGCGTAAGACATAAACAAAACTGTAAGAGGTAGAACAAAACTGCAAGACATAGACAAAACTGCAGGAGATAGAACAAAACTGCAAGACATAGACAAAACTGTAAGAGATAGAACAAAGCTGCAAGACATAGACAAAACTGCAGGAGATAAATAAAACCGTAAGAGGTAGACAAACCCGTAAGAGATAGACAAAACTGTAAGACATAAACAAAACTGTAAGAGATAGAACAAAACTGCAAGACATAGACAAAACTGTAAGAGGTAGAACAAAACTGCAAGACATAAACAAAACTGTAAGAGGTAGAACAAAACTGCAAGACATAAACAAAACTGTAAGAGATAAATAAAACTGCAAGACATAGACAAAACTGTAAGAGGTAGAACAAAACTGCAAGACATAAACAAAACTGTAAGAGGTAGAACAAAACTGCAAGACATAAACAAAACTGTAAGAGATAAATAAAACTGCAAGGCATAGACAAAACTGCAGGAGATAAATAAAACCGTAAGAGGTAGACAAACCCGTAAGAGATAGACAAAAGCGTAAGACATAAACAAAACTGTAAGAGGTAGAACAAAACTGCAAGACATAGACAAAACTGCAGGAGATAGAACAAAACTGCAAGACATAGACAAAACTGTAAGAGATAGAACAAAACTGCAAGACATAGACAAAACTGCAGGAGATAAATAAAACCGTAAGAGGTAGACAAACCCGTAAGAGATAGACAAAACTGTAAGACATAAACAAAACTGTAAGAGATAGAACAAAACTGCAAGACATAGACAAAACTGCAGGAGATAAATAAAACCGTAAGAGGTAGACAAACCCGTAAGAGATAGACAAAACTGTAAGAGATAAATAAAACTGTAAGAGGTAGACAAACCCGTAAGAGATAGACAAAACTGTAAGAGATAAATAAAACTGTAAGAGGTAGACAAACCCGTAAGAGATAGACAAAAGCGTAAGACATAAACAAAACTGTAAGAGATAGAACAAAACTGCAAGACATAGACAAAACTGTAAGAGGTAGACAAACCCGTAAGAGATAGACAAAACTGTAAGAGATAAATAAAACTGTAAGAGATAAATAAAACTGTAAGAGGTAGACAAACCCGTAAGAGATAGACAAAACTGTAAGAGATAAATAAAACTGTAAGAGGTAGACAAACCCGTAAGAGATAGACAAAACTGTAAGAGATAAATAAAACTGTAAGAGATAAATAAAACTGTAAGAGGTAGACAAACCCGTAAGAGATAGACAAAACTGTAGTAGATAAATAAAACTGTAAGAGGTAGACAAACCCGTAAGAGATAGACAAAACTGTAAGACATAAATAAAACTGTAAGAGATAAATAAAACTGCAAGGCATAGACAAAACTGCAGGAGATAAATAAAACCGTAAGAGGTAGACAAACCCGTAAGAGATAAATAAAACTGTAAGACATAAATAAAACTGTAAGAGGTAGACAAACCCGTAAGAGATAGACAAAACTGTAAGAGATAAATAAAACTGTAAGAGGTAGACAAACCCGTAAGAGATAGACAAAACTGTAAGACATAAATAAAACTGTAAGAGATAAATAAAACTGCAAGGCATAGACAAAACTGTAAGAGATAAATAAAACTGTAAGAGGTAGACAAACCCGTAAGAGATAGACAAAACTGTAAGACATAAATAAAACTGTAAGAGGTAGACAAACCCGTAAGAGATAGACAAAACTGCAGGAGATAAATAAAACCGTAAGAGGTAGACAAACCCGTAAGAGATAGACAAAAGCGTAAGACATAAACAAAACTGTAAGAGATAAATAAAACTGCAAGGCATAGACAAAACTGCAGGAGATAAATAAAACCGTAAGAGGTAGACAAACCCGTAAGAGATAGACAAAAGCGTAAGACATAAACAAAACTGTAAGAGATAAATAAAACTGCAAGGCATAGACAAAACTGCAGGAGATAAATAAAACCGTAAGAGGTAGACAAACCCGTAAGAGATAGACAAAAGCGTAAGACATAAACAAAACTGTAAGAGATAAATAAAACTGCAAGGCATAGACAAAACTGCAGGAGATAAATAAAACCGTAAGAGGTAGACAAACCCGTAAGAGATAGACAAAAGCGTAAGACATAAACAAAACTGTAAGAGATAAATAAAACTGCAAGGCATAGACAAAACTGCAGGAGATAAATAAAACCGTAAGAGGTAGACAAACCCGTAAGAGATAGACAAAAGCGTAAGGCATAAACAAAACTGTAAGAGATAGAACAAAACTGCAAGACATAGACAAAACTGCAGGAGATAAATAAAACCGTAAGAGGTAGACAAACCCGTAAGAGATAGACAAAACTGCAAGAGATAAATAAATCCGTAAGAGGTAGACAAACCCGTAAGAGATAGACAAAACTGCAAGAGATAAATAAAACCGTAAGAGGTAGACAAACCCGTAAGAGATAGACAAAACTGCAAGAGATAAATAAATCCGTAAGAGGTAGACAAACCCGTAAGAGATAGACAAAACTGCAAGAGATAAATAAAACCGTAAGAGGTAGACAAACCCGTAAGAGATAGACAAAACTGCAAGAGATAAATAAATCCGTAAGAGGTAGACAAACCCGTAAGAGATAGACAAAACTGCAAGAGATAAATAAATCCGTAAGAGGTAGACAAACCCGTAAGAGATAGACAAAACTGCAAGAGATAAATAAAACCGTAAGAGGTAGACAAACCCGTAAGAGATAGACAAAACCGTAAGAGATAGACAAAACCGTAAGACATAAACAAAACTGTAAGAGATAGGACAAAACTGCAAGACATAGACAAAACTGCAAGAGATGAATAAAACCGTAAGAGGTAGACAAACCCGTAAGAGATAGACAAAACCGTAAGAGATAGACAAAACCGTAAGACATAAACAAAACTGTAAGAGATAGGACAAAACTGGAAGAGATGAATAAAACCGTAAGAGGTAGACAAACCCGTAAGAGATAGACAAAAACGTAAGAGGTAGACAAACCCGTAAGAGATAGACAAAAACGTAAGAGGTAGAACAAAACCGTAAGAGATAGACAAAACTGCAAGAGATGAATAAAACCTGGTGGTATTGCTGTCCTGCGACCTCTTGCTCTAATACCAGTAACATATTCGTTCGAAATACTCTAAAACAACAAGTAACTCTTCTTGCACATGGTCTCTTAGCTTTTTGAATGCTTAAGACACATCCTCAACAGGAACAAAGGCTAATGTTTGCAATATGTGAGTTGAAAATTTAATTTCTCTATCTTCTGGGTTTCGTATACCTCCAGAAGGCCTTGAGCGTGGATCTTTTTATAAAGCGATTATCCCAAATGAAAGCTGCAATAGCTAATGTATGTGTCGGGCAGAACTTAACTGGTACTGTTGACGAGTCCCTTTTCAAACCCTAGCATTACACGTTATGGAAATGTAATGTTTATATTATAGTTAGGTGCTGCACTCAACACTTGTCCAATCCAGGTGAATAAAGTGTTTGATGTATAGAAGATAATAAGGCATATATCAAAGGCAATGGTAACTGCCTTCTGTATTCTGGATTAGGACCTGCTCTTGAAATTTGAAGTAGATTTTGGTTACGTAATTATTTAAAACTTGAAGAAGGTTATGTTGTGCTGCTTTAGTTAAACTGCCCCACGTATGGGCGCCAACATGAAGTAGTTATTTAGTTGCGTATTGTTTAACTGCCCAAGTATGGGAGCCAACTTGAAGAGGATATTTGCTTCACGTAATAGTTTTACGTAATTTTATTAGCTTCTCGTAAATTATTTACGCAAATATTAGTTGCTTTAGGAAGTTTGCAACATGCTTTGAATTTGTTGATTACGTAATAGTTACTGTTATTACGCAATATGCTGCTACATACGAGAAGCTGATTTTTAAGATGCAATTTTGTTGTTACACTCCAAGTTTTTGCACTATATTAGTTAATTTTGTTATTAAAAACTGCTTCCATAATATATATTATCTATGTTTGAATTTGCCTCGGCTGCGTCAGTAATGTTTGTAGAGTCATGTATCTTAGGCAAGGTGTGGCATGACAATAATTGTAGACATCACAGAATTTAAGTTTTTTAAAATACACTTATTTTATTAATCCTTGCACATTTTTATAAAGCACTACACTTTTTAAGAACTGTGAGAATTTTTAATACTTTCACTTAGTGCGTATACATATTTTACGATTCACACGTAATATGTCTGTAGAGAACACATCTTCCATCTGTTCACTACCAAGGTTTGCCAGGAACTAAACATTATTTCTACCGTTAAACCAAGTCTCTGATTGGCTAATTCTAGTCCAATAGAATATCTGCATTTTACTTAAAGATTTTCTTTTCTAGTGATTGGCTAATTTTAAACTATCACAGACGTTATATTATCATTGCTCTAATCATGACCAGTAATATTCAAACTCTTAAACTCATTATTGCCTCAAAGTTACCTCATTATTGCCTCATTGTTAGCCGCTTAAAACTTATTATTCTCATAGCTCTTGCATTATTAAAGTATGTAATGTATTCACATAACATTATAATACATGTTTATAATAAAAATAAGCATATGCAATGACTGTTACATAGATTTTAAATAACTATTACATACATATTGTTTCAAGGCGGACTGTTATTGAATGTACTTATTATATAATACAATTGAAATTATTCAGGTATTAAAATACTGCCTCAAATTATACCCGCAATCGTTACAACTTGATGGAATATATTTGATGCAACTTTGAAAATTCCATCGGCGAACCATACAGGATTTTAAATAACATTTCTAAGTTTCTTCTGGTTCTAAAAATGAGCACACGATCTTCAGCTTCATCCAAATATAAATTATTAAGTAAGAATGTTTCTCATTGTAGGGTTCTTTAGTATCTCACAGGAATTTCGTCGACATCTGCAAAAGACGTGGGATTTGGCGGTTGGTCACGACGGCGTTCTCTTCGCAATGACCTTTTCAGCTTCTCCCTCTGTCAGGTTAATCAGAACTCCAGGAGAAACTCCGTGTAATTCATTCTACAGCATTTGGGAGGCGGCACGAAGTCCTGCTGTTCGTTTCAGTCTCAACTTCAGCTTTTCAGCTTCACATTCTTCACGGCTATAAGGATGCATGTGAGGAGAGATTTCGTCTTCTTTCCGTACAGTTGTCTGCCCATGAACCTGAGTTGTCACTGATGTTGCTGTAGATTCCTTAGACTCTGTCAGTCGACACCTCCAGTAGGTCTTACTTTCTGTAATATACAAATCTATTTCATAGGAGTTTTGCACCTCCTCTAGAAGAATTTATAATTTCTGGTGCATTATGCATACTGCAACATTTTAGTGACTAAACATTAGCAGAACCATAGTGACCGATTTTAATAGTGACGTATTAGGACAATTGTGCATTACGAATAAATATTTAGTAAAATTTGCATTAGGAAATATATAGTGGGAAAATTTCATTTTAGGAGAGTTGAAGTTTAGGGCAAAATGATTAGGAAGTTTTTCTTTTAGGAGATATGGAATTTAGGGTAAAAAATTATAAATTATGGAAGGGGATCTATCAAAAGCTTTACTAAGAGCATAAAAAGTTGCATAAGCAAAGGCATTCGATTCGAACGTTTCATATATAAAAATAAAAGGGAACTGATAGCATGAATAATAGATCTTCCCGAAATAAAACCAAATCGAGAATCTGTCATAAAGTTATGTCTCATAAAACACGGCCTAATTGTCCTAGGATTATGCCTTCCATAATATAATTCTAGGTAAAATAACAATAGGTCTATAATTATTTCTGCCATCGTTCTTATATATTAACACATTTTAAAAAACCTCGGAGAATTGGGTAGCATTTATAAAAGAGGTTATGCATAACATTAGAGGTACATATAAAAAGTTAAAAATGGTTTAATTATATTGTTTCTAAAGCCATATAAACGTTCTTTCAACAAGAGTGTCCTATATTTAACATATGATAACTGCCGTTGTTATTGAGTTACAGCAGTCATTTTGTTCATGTGGTTACAGTTGTTATTCACAAATAGCCATGGAACGTTACAGCATTCAGAAACGCGTAGAAATTGTGAAAGTTTATTATCAAAATGGATCATCTGTTCGCCAAACCTTCCGTGTATTGCGTGAAGTTTACGGTGTGCATAATCGTCCCTGCGAGAGAACGATTCGGCGTTTGATGGATAAATTTGATAGAAGTGGTTCTGTCAGCGATCAAAGAACGCCTGTACGTAATCGACGTAAGCAGTCCAACGAAAATATAAGCGCCGTTCGTGAGAGTGTACGCGAGAACGGAAACAAATCAATTGCTCGTTGAGCACAAGAATTGGGGCTTTCGCCGACCACAAGATGGCGAATTCTGCATTATAAAATGATGTTAACTCAAGAACTAAAGCTCAACGACCATATGTTGCGCCGTGTATTCGCTGACTGGCCTATGGAGTAATTGGAAACTGACGCGGATTTTGTCCAAAAATCATCTTCAGCGACGAAGCCCACTTTTGGATGGATGGTTGTGTTAACAAACAAAATTGCCGCTATTGGAGCAATCACAATCCAATGGAGATTCAAAAACGACCACTTCATTCCCAAAAAGTTACTGTGTGGTGTGGATTTTGGTATGGTGGAATCATTGGTCCACATTTTATCCAAGATGAAGATGGAGAAGCTCTAACTGTCAATGGAGAAAGATAGCGGGCTCAATTGGATGATATGGATCTCAGAAACATCTGGTTCCAGCAAGATGGTGGCACATGTTATACTGCTCTCGAAACAATCTATCTTTTGAAGGAAAAGTTCAGAGGTTTCATCATTTCCCGTGGTGGTGATATTAACTGGTCCCCGAGGTCATGTGATTTAACGCCGTTGGATTACTTCTTGTGGGGTTATGTTAAACCTCGAGTTTATGTCAACAAGCCAGAAACAATAAATGATTTTATAAATAACATCACGCGTGTTATTCGTGAAGTTGGACCTAATTTATGTTCTTCTGTCATTGAAATTGGGTCAACCGTATACGCGCATCCCAACAAAGTTGCGGCAGTCACTTAACTGATGTTCTCTTTCACACGCAATGACATTAATTATGTTCCAAAATAAAAAAGAAATAAACCTCTATCATTTATAGAACGTGTTTTATTTAAGTTCAAAGATAGGATACTCATGTTGAAAGACCCTATATATATTATACACATACTGTCAAAACTTTTCATATTGTTAACAGCAGTTAAGACATGTTGCGCAGTAACTTCTTAACATTTAAAAACAGTGGGTAGAGAAAGTAATGTGACTGTAACACATCACAGTTTTTCTTGTGCGTTGTGTACTAATTCGCATGCCACTAGAGATTTAATTGGATGCAAGACGCAACACGTTAATATGCGTGACTGTCGTATGCGAAACTATGCAAGCCACACTTAAGAAATTACCATGTGACGTCATAGGCGAAGCATAGTTAAGAAATGACGGTGTGGGCAAGTTCAACACAAAGATTGACATGACACCCACAGCCATATAAACTGCAAATTGACGAAATGAATCAGTTGACATTTGACCTTACTCTTCACTTCAAGTACGCTCTTCATTTGTCTTCATCGCTGTCAGGGATACGTGCTGCCCAAATTGTGTCCCCGTTGTCTCAGAAGGGCGGCATTTTGTAATCTCTGACTTATTCTTCAATTTCTCTAATTGTTGAGGTAGATGACGTGTTATATTTTACTAAAACATTCGATATAGAGGTTTTACCGTAAATGCACGTTTTGAGGTCCCCCGAATAAACTAAAATAGACCACGAAGTGTAGGATAAATATTAAACTTGACATTTAAGTTTAGCATATTCCAAGGAAAGTAAAACCAAACTACCCTTTGCATGGAAAATGCTTCTTTGTTTTAATCTTCTCACAATCGGCTCTAATGATTTTTATTAAAATACCACATATTTAATAAAATTAGCATTCCAAACACAATGTATATCTTACATTTTCTGGGAATAGCCTGTGAAGCCCTCTTCATTCTGTATGACCTTTGTGTAACTAGTAAACCGTAAGAGATAAACAAAATCTTACTACACAAAAAATGCAAACCTCGTTAAAACATGTTTTATGTAAAAGACAGTTTGAGGCGGGGGGGGGGAAGTCTTCGAAAATCTTCGTGTCGCACCCTTGGAATGTCCTGAACTTAAATACTAAACTTCTATTTAAGCGACATTTCGTTTTTTCATAAACACACACGGAACTTTTTCTATACATGTTTGGGGAGGGGGCTTTCAGAAGCCCCGAAACATATACTTCTGGTAAAATTTCGACATCCAATTTCTGGATGGACAGTACTTCCTGTATTCACTATTAAGTAATCGAGCGAAATGGCTCACAGGCTCTGGTTGACCGCTCTCTGACCTTGGTTTTTTCATGGTTTTACCTGCTCGGTAGGCGAATGCTGGGGATTCCCTTTCCATTTCTTTCCCTTTCATCCAGTTTCCTTCTCATTTTTCAGGGGTTCTTCTAAGTTTCGTGGCGTATGGCGGTGCCAAACAGATGGCGCGGATTTTGCTCAAAGAAAAGAGTACTACTCGTGGACACTAGAGGGCTGCTTGGTTTACGGGTCGTTCATCGCTCTCTCTAGGTAGCTCTATCAGTGGGAGGGGTTTTCGAGCAAGAAACTGTTGCGACTTTTTCGTGTCTCTGTGGCCTGTAGCCTATTGTGATTCCTTCACTTCATCCCTTCCTCTTTGGGGGTAGTAGCAGTACGCGAGGTGTCCCCTCTGTTGTATACCTACTCTATAACATATAACCTATACTAGTGAGATAAATATCTTGCATACCTATGTGGCATTTTAATCAAAATCGTTAAAGCTATTTTTGAGTAATAAGTATTAACGCAAATTTTAGTCCAGACTAGGGGGAATTTTCTTGAAAATCTTCTTGCCGTACCCTTGGAAGATATCGTCGTCGTTTCTAACGCTCATATGACCTGTGACCTTCGGGGGTTACCTTATTCCACCAAGCGGTGACCCTCTGAGGTGGAAGCACCAAGCGGGCGGAATTCGTTGCCTCGATGGTAGGTTGGTGATGAGAGGACCTACAGCTTTTACCGTGGACTCCAAACCACGTTGGGTCTTGAGGATACTTCACATATGCAAGACAAAGGTGAAGGTGGACCGAATTAAAATTACAACTCCAGAGCTGAGACTCGAATCCCGGACCCTCAGTACGAGAGCCGGAAATGAACCACTGCGCTACTCCGGCGCCCTCCTTGGAAGATGTCGAACTTATGTATCAAAATTTGGTGTTTCTGCGACGTTTTGTTTTTGAGTTTTTACACATGCGCGCGCGCGCGCACACACACACACACACACACACACACACACACACACACACCACAAAAACAGAGGCCTATTTACTTTCTCTACTACTTACAGCACGAGTCGTAAGTAGGGGAAGTATTGCATTCCACCCAAAAATTCTATACCGATATTTCAGCGTAAATACATATTTTGAGGCCCCTGAATCCAAAAAAAAGCATTTTTAGAAAAAGGTCCGTGTGTGTGTCTGTGAACAGCTTAACTCACAACGAAAAGTCGTATAAATACCAAATTTGTATTTAGATTTATTATCCTCCAAGAATGCGATACGAAGTTTACATGAAAATCCCCACACCCCAGATTACCCTTTACATACAACATTTTTCGAAAATTTTGATTTTACCAAAAATGGCTAACGGTTATGTTTAAAATATCATTTGTTTAAGATATTTTCATGGCAAATGAAATGTATATCTTGAATTTTTTGGGAATGTCCCCAAAAGTCCTCTTCATTCTGTATGACTTTTGCTTAACTGGTAAACCGTCAGAGAGAGAGACAAAATTTTACTATACAACCGTTTCCGAGATATTACTTGTTATTTGTTTGATTTTTCCAATACTTATCTCAAATGAGATTTCATTCTTCTTCTTCTTTAATGCCCCGGGCATGCAAAGAGAATGAAATGCTTCACATAGCAACCAGCTCTTAAAAGATTTGACAGTCGCTTAAAGCCTACCATATTCTCCTTGCATCTACAACAAAATTAGCAATAAGATTTTCTGCAAATGTTTATCTGGATTAACATGACGTAGATGAGGAATAAGCATTTGTAAAAATAGTTTGCACAAGAGTAGAGAAAGTCATGAGAGTATAACGTATCAGATTTTTTAAAAATAGTTTTTTGGATTCAGAGAACTTCTCAAGATACATTTCCGGTGAAACCTCGATATCGAATTTGTAGTGATATGCAATATTTCCTGTGATTTAGGAAAGAAATTAATAACATGTTAAAATATACTAACCCAAAAGGAATAATTCACGCAAGAATCTCACAAATTTTATGAAAAATGCCTGTTCTATTGTGTTTTGAAATGTATGCTTTTTACAAATATTGATAACGTTTATACATATTTAGAAATTTTATTTCTACATGTTTTATATAAATTTACAAATCATTTGCCCTAAATTATACAAAATATTTATCTTAAATGCATAATGTACAATTAAGAAATGAAGAAGATTAGTTTGAAGATATGGATTTTCCGTTAAAGTGTATAGTTATACCTTCATAGTAAAGCGTGTGTTATCAGTTGCGCGGATACAAACTCTTTTTGTTTTCGCAGTGTTAGGAAATGTTGGGTTCACAGTCCATCTCAAATAATGACTGATTTGACCTCACATTAATTTTTATTCCCTTAATATAATTTGCGTGATGCGAAACAGTTTTCGTAATCTATTGATATTAGCCAGTTTTTCATGAAAATAGCTATGAGATGTGAAGGTACATATATTTAACGTAATAAACTAAGCTGATGTGTATTTTTTTTCTAAGAAGTTCCCTTGTTATACCCAGTTTATGCTACTGTGTTTTACTGTTTTCGTTACCGCTTATTACCGCAACACCCATGCCCATTGCGGGACTCGAACCCGCGACCCTCAGTTTGGAGTGTATACACTCCAGCGACCACGGCTACGAGGGAATGTATTAAATAAGGATTTTAATACCCTCTTTACAGCGTTCTATTGAAACAGATGACAAGCTTTTCAGTCATTATTTTCTCTACTACTTACAACCTATATACCGTGGCGCCATAGTAACTGTGCGACTCGCATTCGGGAGGTCCGTTGGGGTGGTTCATCTTCTACCACGACTCTCCTGTCCCCCATTTCCTGTAATCATCTTCCTTGTCATCTGTTTCGGGTTGTGGGACCAGGCGACGGTGTTCAGCGGGTTGCGGATGGGCGGTGGCTGTATGCTCTGTGGAAGTTTTATTCTGAATGTTCGGCTGGAACCCACCTCTGAGTGCTTTAGGGTGAGAGCCCCTTCGGGGGCCACCCGCTGGCTCGGGGGGCATTGGAGGCGTTCAATCTGGAAACATTAGGAACCCCGTCTGTACTTGCGCCCCTCACCATCCGAATCTAGTCGCCCTTCGGGTCTCTCTTCTCATCCCTCCCTCCCAGGGGTTACGGTAGAAGCATAAGGGGTTGACTGACCTGCGTGGGGTGGTTTCAGGGACCCCTCCTTTCGACCTTATATTTACCTTAAACTTGCCTATATAGTAATAAGTAGAGGAAGTATTGTATTCCATTAAAAAAATTGATATCCAGATTTTACCGTAAATATACGCTCTGAGATTCCGTGAATAAAAAACGAACACACATAATTTTTGGGAAACGTTTCAAGTGTATGTGTGTGTTATGTGTGTCGGTTAAATATCAAACATTGTATTTAAGTTCAGTACTTTCCAAGAATTCGAAACGCAGATTTTTCAAAACTTCCCCAATCCAAATTACCCTTTCATGGAATATGTTTCGTTGTCTTTTATTTTCTCAAAAATGGCTGAAACGATTTTGATTAAAATAACATGTTTAAAGATATTCATATGATAAAGGTATATCTTGAATTTTCAGGGAACTGCCTGAATAACTTTTGTATTAATGTTAAACTGTAAGAGATCCTTATAAATCTGTGTGTTTAATTACAAGCCATATTCACTTATCTCCTCATCGCTGTTTACGACGTTCTCTCCATGGATGATTCCAGAATGAAGTGGGCGAGCAAACGAAGGCGGCCATGCAATGCAGGAGGCGGTGTATATAAGGGAAGTTAAACCGATTATTGCTTCAGACAGAAACAGCACAGCGCAGTCAGAATGAATCGTCAACTGATCTTCCTTCTAGGTAAGCAAGTGTGTCTTTCACTGAAGCTAAGGCATTCATGTCGTTTCTCTGCGCAGCAGAAAAGGATAAGTAACTATCTTAAAGTATAAATCAATGTACATAAGTATATATGTATGTATGTTTCTTATAGACTTCTACACACTATATTGATTTCGACCAAACTTCGCACAGGCAACCTTTGGCACAAGGCGAAAATTACTGTCTAGCTTAGAATTCGAAATTCCGCCCCACTTCACAGATTAATTATTTGATATTATGTATGTCTATAAATGCTCTCAAGACCATGTACTATATCTTCATATTATTATTATTATTATTATTATTGTTGTTGTTTAACGACGTTCTGAGATAGCTATGATCTGTTTAATGTCTTTTACCACCATTATTAAATAATTCATTAAATTAAATTCTTCTTATTATATTTTATTTTTCAATATCAATCAATTTGATTATCATATCAATTACTTCAGTTTCTTTTATTTCAATAATACTGCATTTTTCTTATTTTTATTTCATTTGTTTTACCACTTTTCATTTGCTAGTAAATCTTTGTTTTATGCTTATGGACTTATACTTTATTTAAAGACATCTTTTGTTTTGCCTGAAATGAATTAATATTCCTTATATCACATTTTCACTTTAAAAAACTTCACTTTTACCTTCAATAATAATAATAAAGATAGTAATATTATTTTTAATAATTAATACTTTATTTTCACTTTGATTCTTAGCTCGTACTGATAAGAACTTCAATATTCAGTTTTTAATCCTAATAGCTCTAAAACGTTCCTTGAGTTAAACCATCTTGTATTTTTTACTTTCTCTACTACGTATAGTAAGTACAGGAAGTATTGAATTCCACCCAAAAATTCGATACCGAGATTTCACCGGAAATATATGTTTTGAGACCCCCTGAATCCAAAAAAAGCATTTTTGGAAACATGTCCGTGTGTGTGTCTGCGCGCGCGTGTGTGTGTGTGTGTGTGTGTGAACAGCATAACTCAGAAACGAACAGTCGGATAAGCACCAAACTTGGTATTTAGGTTCAGTATCTTCCAGAGATGCGACATGAAGGTTTTCAAGAAAATCCCCCCACCCCAGATTACCCTTTACATGGAACATTTTTCGAAAATTTTAATTTTCTCAAAAATGACTAACGATTTTTATTAAAATATTATATGTTTAAGATATTTTCATGACAAAATAAATGTAAATCTCGAATTTTCTGGGTATGTCTCCAAAAGTATTCTTCATTGTGAACGACTTTTGCATAACTGGTAAACCATAAGAGATAGACAAAATTTTACTACACAAAAAATGTAGATCGCTTCAAAATACACAATTTGTCATATACATTTGTTTTATTGGGTGAACCATTTTCGAGATATTGCTTGTTATTCCGTTAAATTTTCCAATACTTATACTTTTTCTCAAATGGGAATTCGTTATTCTTCTTTTTTTTGTCCTGGTAATGCAAAGAGAAAGGAATACTAGACATAGCAACCAGCTCTTAAAATATTTGACTATCGCTTAAAGCCTACCAATTCCCCTTACATCTCAAGAAAATTAGCAATAAGATTAACATCTCGATATCTCGATTAACATGAAGCATATGGAGAATAAGCGTTTGTAAAAGTAGTTTGTACAAGAGCATAGAAAGTCATGTGAGTGTAACACATCAGATTTTTTAATTTAAGACTTCCTTTTCCTAGTTTTATGACTCCATCCTTAATATTGATTTAATAAACTTTGAATCATTGTTGTTTGAGTTATATTTAATTTAACAAATTTCGAAAAGCAACAAATTTAATCCAAATGTGTTTGTCTTCTAAATTGTTACAGCTTCATATTACGCCATTTTCTTCGACGCCCTTCTAAGCTGTCAGATCACAGCATATTCTACTATATCTTTCTCAGTGGTAATCGTAA
Organism: Deroplatys truncata; assembly: GCA_030765065.1. Classification (NCBI taxonomy): domain Eukaryota; kingdom Metazoa; phylum Arthropoda; class Insecta; order Mantodea; family Mantidae; genus Deroplatys; species Deroplatys truncata. The sequence goes on along the minus strand of CM060988.1, from coordinate 167,150,467 downwards.
CAGGCCGAGCATTGCCAACATAATAATAATTAAGGTTTTTACGGGCACACAAAATAACAGCGGAACAGCGTGTTTATATACTATTCGTTGATCTCATCTCTGACTTGATGGTGGAGTAATAACATTCAAGTAAACACATAATTACAACAGCTATGCCACTTCTGGTTATGCTTGCGCAAATGTAGAAGCGCAACAATAGCTTGCTTGAAAATTTAAACAAAACAGCATCAAACCACACTAAATACCACTTATTGTTATCTATCTTTATATGATTATTGATTGTGTACGATATAAAATAACACAAAAGGATTCCAAATAGTCGCCTTGGCTACAAATGTCTCTATGATGCTGAAGTATTCCCAACATTAAGAGTAATAAATAAAGTCGAAGTTAATATCCTTAATTTCTGCGTCATACACCGATGTTCGGATATTCACTTATTATAATTTGTTCTTTCTCATTCTTCTTCTTGTTCTTGTTCTCCTTTGAATGTTAATTTTGTCCTTTCTTTTGTTTTGTCTTGTGTTTTCTTAGTACTTTTATGTATGTTGGTTACAGAGAATAAACAAGGTTATTTTGGGGTTACTTAAACTCCTATTACTTCTTCCTAACTGTGATTTTCTATAAAAAAAGGCAGCCCGAAAGTGACAACGTTGATTATACTCAACTGCATTCACGGGAAATCACCAATGCAAATTGTGGTATTTGTGGTTATTCAAGAGTGGTTTTGTAAAGCGTTTTTTTTATTATTTTCTTCTTTATAGTGTGCTGTGTTTTGATTAACTATTTGTTTAAGTGTTTTGCAGTTTCATAAAGAATGGGGGTTAGGCAAATGAAATTAATTATAATATCGTCATGCGAGTTTAAAAATTTACCCATGCAATGTAAATATAATAAATGTAAATAAGTATAATAATATTTATAAAGAATTTATATATAAACGATGCAGGCATATATAATAGGCTACGATGAAACAAAAAATCGCGATTCTTAATATTTTAATTTAAGATGACCGAGTGAGTGGCACCGCGGTAATGTGTGCGACTCGCATTCGGGAGGTTCCGGGTTCAAATCCCCGGGGCCGAACAACCTGGCCGAAGGGTTTTTTTTTTTATCGGTTTTCCTTTCTGTAATGGATAGTTTGATACGCGAAGTTTCCTATTATCCCTTTCATTACGATATTTCATTTCTTTCCTCTTCACCGCCATACCAGGCATTAGACTGATCACTCATCCTGGGTTTGCTATGTTCCAGAGTTTGCTGCTTCCTCCTCGACAGGTACTGGCCCAAGGTATTGGCTTGTAAGTCCTACACAGAGAAGGGTAATTAGTTAAAAAAGAATAATAATTTAACATGACTTAACCGATTGTTGTGAAACCTCATATAAAACATATTTATTATCTTTCCCCAAAAGGATGACGCTATAACGGGGTAGTAATTCATAAAATCAAAATATTATCTTCTCTGTCATCTACCTATAGAAGGTAAGATGAAGTATTGTACACCATCCAAAAATTCGACATTGATATTTCACCGGAAATTTACGTTTTTAGACCCCTTAATTCAAAAAGGAATTTTTTAGAAAAGGTTCGTGTGTGTCTGTGTGTGTGCAAACAGCATAACTCAAAAACGAAATGCCGGACAAATACCAAACTTGGTATTTAAGTTTAGCATCTCCCAAAGATGTTACACAAAATTTTTAAAAAAAATCCTCACCCCCAAACTACCCTTTACATGGAAAAGTTTTCGAAGTTTTGTGTTTCCTCAAAATAGCTCTAAACGATTTTGATTAAAATGCCAGATATTTAAGTTATTTACGTAAGAAATAAAATGTTTATCTCAAATTTTCTCGGAATAGCCTTTGAAGTTCTCTTCATTCTGGAGGAATTTTGTATAATTGGTAAACCATATGATATCAACAAAAACTTGCACACAGAAACGTAGTTGTCGAGTGGTTGACTAATTAGTAGTATTCCCACCCTCCATAGAGTCTGGAAGTGAGAGCGAATGTGCGTGTGAAAAGCAGTTAAAGGGAGTTATAGAAATGAAACCCACCAAAATAAAGAAGTCTATAAAACACACAATTCATTTTAAACAACATTTTCTGTCGCATAAGCATATCCATGATATTCGTTGTCACTCGAGTTGGTTAGAATTTTCAGTATACTTCGTCATATTTTTAAAGCGCTGTTGCAATTCAGTTGTTCTCGTGATGTCGTGAAAAGAATATGAATTTTAAGGCCAGCATACAGTGTAATCTGACTATCGATTCTGTTTCTGTACCCCCCTTGTGCCTATAACGAAATGTGTAATGAAATATTTTTGGAAAAGTTTATTTACATTTTCATGGAATAGATATAAAATAAGCCATTCTAAGAATAGCTTGTAAAAGTTACAAAAATATACGATATGAGTAGACAAAGTAACGATAATGTAACACATCACATGTTTTTATTATTACTGAAATGTTTTATTACGAAACTTCTACAGAATGAAATCTTAAGTAGTAATAACAACCTTTTATCATTATTCGAATACACAAACATGTTTTTTGAAACATCAGGTTATTTTCAGGTAGCATGGGAAGCAATGTAGCCCTGAACGTCCATAAGGCATAAGATTCAAGTTATGCCTGCTACGCCGGGTTCAAATCTCGATTGGGCCAACCTACCTCGCTGAGGTTTTCCTTCAGTCGTTAGAATGAATACAGGGCCCCGAATTAATATGTGCATTCATTTTATGCCGTCACCATAGCTGTCTGTGGTGCAAGGTAACCCGGCTTCGATTCTTAGTACTGGTATAGGAGCTTTTCCACTGTTGCAAGGCCTAGTACACTCAGGGTACATCCAGTCTTGTTGAATATCAGTTGATGGAAAAATAGCGGTTCTAGTTTCGGAATCCGCACCAAAGCGGCAGGCTGACCACATGCCACCTCTCATTACTACACTCTGCAAATGAAATGTGGACGAAGGTAGAACATAAAGCGGCTGTGCTGTAAATCTACACCAGGGGGTTCCATTTTATTCGTTTTGTCTTTATTTATTTCATACTTCCATTTCTTACTTGGTTATAGACGGCTAAAGAGGAGGAAAGAAGAGGTAGGAAGAGAGAACGAACAAAGAACACAAAATATTCGTGATGAATAATTTGAAAACCTTTTATGTCAAAAAGCAAAATTTACATCTCGCTTATAGATAAATTAACTATTCTCCTTGGTCCATTATGTATTTTCCTGTTGGGTTTATTTTTCTAAGCTTTGTTTTTAATGAATTGTTATTTTAAGTGCATTACTTATGAAATTTGAAAAATATAGTATATACCTTATTAGAATTTATGTCAGGCATTACACACAATAACAGCAATTTGTTTGCCATATTCCAAAATGTTATCTTACACAGTTGTTTAAATACTAATTTATATTGTGTAAATTAATTGCTCTAATATAAATTAACTACACGATGACTATTTAAAAATATTAACACAAAAATTCAGGTTTTACGGTTAATTTTAAAACAATTCTATTAAATTCAATTTTTTATATCAACTCCTAATTATCCTACAAAAAGTTTACTTTTTAAACTTTCAAAAGTTCTTATACTTTAAAATTTCAATATTCATTCTCAAAATTGGAGGATGTTTTTAAAAATAGTATCTCGGCATCTTTAATTACGTCCGAAATATAATAAAAAAATTGAGACAAATAAGTAAAAAATTGCATTTTGTGGAGCATTCTCAGGATAAAAAAATGCCAAAAAAACGTTTATTGCTAGTTTAAATGCGTCAACTGCCAAATCAACAATATCTTCTTACGGATTAGAAGTCGTATTATTTCACTGTAAAAAAAATTAATGTTTTAATTTTTCACAACTTTTGTCAGATTTTACAACTCCGCCGCCTGTTATAGTATTCTGGAAAACGGAAGGTTTTATTTTATTCTTTAAACCGATTTTTACAGCTATGAGGGCAATTCCATTAATTACACAGTGGCTAAATAATAGGATGTTTTACACGTTATCTTCTCCTTTTAAGACTTTTAGGTATACAAAAAAATTGATTTCTGTTCTCTTAAACTTCAGTATATAAACATTAGCTAATTACGTTTTAACAAATTATCCTTTTTTAGATGGAATATAGACCAATATACCATGTTTACTTTCTCCACCACCTGTACAGCAGATATAGGAAGTATTCTACTCCACCCAGAAATTCCATACTGACATTTCAATGGAAATACACGTTTTAGGATGACCTGAACAAACAAACAAACAAGAAAAAAAAGAATGAAAGCAAACATTAACTCAGAAACGAAATTCTATTGAATACCAAACTTAGTATGGCAGTTCAGAATTTTCCAAGGATGGGAAACGAAGATTTTTAAAAACATTTCCCACCCTAAATACCCTTCACATGGAAAAACGTTCGCTTTTTACTTTCTCTACTACGTATAGTAAAAAGAAGTAGTATTGCATTCCACCCAACAATTTGATATCGAGATTTCACCAAAAGTACATGTTTTGGGGCCCCTGAATCCAAAAAAAAGCATTTTGGAAGAAGGTCCTATGCATATCTGTGAGTCTGTAAACGGCATAACTCAGAAACGAAAAGTCGGATAAATATCAAACCCCGACCCAGACTACCCTTTACATGGAACATTTTTCGAACATTTTGACTTTCTCAAAAATTGCTGCAACAATTTTGATTAAAATATCTTATGTTTAAGATATTTTTGTGGCAAATTAAACGTATATTTTGAATTTTCTGGGGATGTCCCCAAAAGACCTCTTCGTTCTTAATGACTTTTGCATAACTGGTAAACCGAAAGAGATAGACAAATGTAACTACACAAAAATTGTAGATTTCGTTTAAACACACAATTTATGTCATGCACTTTTTTTGAGTGAACCATTTCGGAGATATTCCTTGTTATTTGTTTGAATTTTCCAATACGGGAAATTTGCTATTCGTTTTTTTTTTTCTTTTCTGTCCTGGACATACAAAGAGAATGGAATGCGCCACATAGCAACTAGCTCTTAAAATATTTGACTATTGCTTAAAGCCTACCATATTTCCCTTGTACCTACAAGAAAATTAGTAATGAGATAGTTTTTGCAGAGGTTTATATATTAACATGAAGTAGATGGAGAATAAGCGTTTGTAAAAATAGTTTGTACAATAGTGAGAAAGTAATGTGAGTGTATCACATCAGAATTTTTCTTCTCAAAATGAACCTAACGATTTTGATTAAAATTTCATGTGTTTAATGCATTGACATGACAAATAAAATGTATACGTCAAATTTCCTGTAAATATACCGAGAGATTTTTTTTACGTAATTGAATTTTGTACAATAAAGAAATCTTTAAAGATAAATAAAATATTGCTGTAGAAAAAACATAGAACTTATTTAAATACGCAATTTGTATCGAATATTTTTGACAACCTAGCTGTTTTCGAAATATTCCATGTTTTAAGCTTAGGTCCATCCTCGTCATCTAACAGACATCACAAGAGCTTGGTACCCGAACTAAACACTTGAATACTGTTTCCGCATGTTGAAACCTACTTGTTTAATTTGAAACAATTCCTAGATAAGAATATACCAATAACGTAACAAAGAGGATAGAAAATCGTTTTATATGAAAAGTATAATAGTATAATGTTCTATAAATTATAAGCAAATACAACATTCTATTCAGTAACAGTTTTTACTGAATATAGCTACGCAATAGAGCTTCGTCAAATTTATACATGATATTTAGAAAGTCGGCATCAACATACTGTGGTAAGCTTTGTTTGTTTTAACAGTTATAAGCTAAGGTAAAGATTTTTTTGTTTATATGCAAATTTTGTTATTTTTTCCAAAAATGTTTTAATTTAAATCTATGAAGCTTCTACCAGTTAAAAAGAGGTACAAGTTCATGAACATTTTCAAGGTTTTCGTTCTTAGAAAAGGGTTCCTGAACACGAAGAAAATGAATTTGTGGAAAATAGATTATCAATGTATTTACAGAATCTAAGTTAACTAAAATAAGATAATGAAACTCACTGAAATCATTTAACATGTCTGCAAAATTGCAGTTTGATATCTTTTACACTTCCTGCCAAATATGATTTTATGTAGGTAATGCCTTGCAAATGTGACCAAATAACGTCTGATGTATACTGGCGTACATAAAATGTGGTCCATAATGGATGGAGCTATTTATGTAGGTACAAACTCTAACCCCACCCTCTACCAGCGTGACACCTCTGCTTTTCGAGCATAATTTTAGCCTCTCAAAGGCTAAAGGGTTCCGAAGGATAACATTACAACTTAAACCTTATATTTTCATTCTACACTAAAATTTTCTTATTCAGTTTAGTAACAGCCAGCAACTTTAAACCTTCGTCTCCATGTCGCTGATGAGAGCTCTTATATATGCAAATGTCGTTCAGTTTAACCACACATGCAAAAAATTCATCTCTTCCTCTAGAAGGCTGAATTATTTGTAATTGGTATTGTCTTTTCTTGTGTGTCAGTCGTAGTGAAATTATTTCATAGCGGTTTTATCCGAACTACCCCTTCATTCCACAAAGATTATAAACATCGTCCATCGGTTAGTTTGAATGATCCTGTATTGCTTTTTAGGCCAGTCACATTGAGTACTGATACCGGCTGGGTGGAGTCAAAAGTTGGTTACCTGAAGGTGGAAACTTTAGGGAGGGAAAAATACTACAGCGATCCAGGGTAATGGACCACTTTTTATGTACGACAGTGTACATGTTCCCTTAATATGGAGAGTTATTCACGATCTATGGTAACAATATCAGACGAGCATGATAGCTCCCCGCTGAAACATGTGGAACGGAATGAAAATTCAGCAGTATGAGTGTATCACCGTGTTTACTCAGTTGTGTGCCCTTGTTCTTGCTGCATCAAAGCGTCAAAACTAGAACCATTCTAAAAAAAGGTACATTATTGCCCCTTCCGATGTATTCTAAGATCATAAAACAGTGCAAGAGGCGTAGTTTTACCATATCCAGGAAAGTGATCTCATGTACACTCAACAAAAAAGGTAAGGCCACATCAGGACAAGGGCAAGAAACAGGGAAATCCATGACCGGCCACCAGTCGCACCCAGCAGATAATTTGGAAGATGAAGGCCCATGCTCTGGACCAAATTCTGAAGTTCAGAGGACCATTGCACTGTAATTAGGGATCTCTGTTACTACTGTGAACACCATAATCAACCAGGATTTGAATCTATAAAAGTGCCATAAGAGCCGGGTATATAACCTGTTGCCTAAACACATTGCAGAACGTGCCACTAACAGCAAAAACTGTATGAACGATACCTAGCTGGTGAAAAGTAGATGTATTTTAATCAAAATCGTTAGAGCTATTTTAGACAAAATTAAAATTTTCGAAAAATATTCCATGTAAAGAGTAATCTGAGGGGGGATTTTCTTGAAAACCTTCGTGTCGCATCTCTGGAAGATACTGAACCTAAATACCAAGTTTGGTGTTTATCCGACTATTCGTTTCTGAGTTATGCTGTTCACAGACACACACACACACACACACACACACACACACACACACAGAGAGAGAGAGAGAGAGAGAGATAGACACACACGGACATGTTTCTAAAAATGCTTTTTTGGATTCAGGGGGTCTCAAAACATGTATTTCCGGTGAAATCTCGGTATCGAATTTTTGGGTGGAATACAATACTTCTACTTACTATACGTAGTAGAGAAAGTAAAAAGAGGGCAAAGAGTTTAATCCGGACCCTGGGACAAACTTAACAGAACGTAATCTGTACAGGATTAACCCGGTCGCCTGGTCACCCTAGTTTATATCAATGTACTTGTTTGCAGTTGCACTTTTTTTGGTGGGACTCTGCTATGCTGATAACAATTGTGGGCCGCCCTGTACTCTCCAATGGCAACCAGTTTGTGGTGAACGGGAAGGAACCAAAAGAACCTTCTCTAATGCTTGCAACATGAACCTCCATAACTGCAAAACTGGAGAACGTAAGTATATCAAGTGAAAATCAATATAATGGGGATATTTCAGGGACTGGTGCATGCTCTTATCACGGCACTACTTAAATATCACAAGACAGAAACACTTGTCTTAAAATAAATATATTTTTAATTTACCTCAAGCATAACAACAGTGCAACAATATACGAGGGCGACACTGGAAATGTTAAAAAAGCAAACAAGGAGTAGTTTTAAAATTTTTTAATGATTTTATTGTTTTTTAAAATATTCCCCTTTAACATCAATACATTTTTACATTCGGTGAAACCAGGCCCTTAAAGCAATGATGCCACTCTTCCTGAGGCATTTCAGATACCAGGTTTTATGATGTTCCACTGCCTTCATCCGATGACGAAAAAGTGATTCCACGCAGCTCATCTTTAACTTTTCGAAACAAAAAGGAATCATAAGGTGCTAGGTCAGGGCTGTATAATGGAAGGATCCATAGTGCTGACCTTTAGGGCATCCAGATACTCAATTGTTAATTTTACTGTTTGCGAGGTCGCGTTGTCATTATGTAACATTATTTTTCCTTTTGGGCGTATTTCAAGAACTTTCTCAAAACTTTGCTGTAAACAGACATTTGTGTAGTAATTGGCAGTAACGATGCATCTATCTTTTAATGCTATGGTACCAATATGGCCCGTTTTAGCATAAAAACTAACAACCACCTTCATACAAACACTGCGAATTCGTCGAAATTTTTATAGGCTTAAGTTCTGTTCAAAAGACCCATTGTCCGATTGACTTTTCTCTTCAGGATCATAACAATAAATCCAAGATTCATCAGCAGTAACAAAATTTCGAACCAAATTTGAAGTGCCGCCTTGGAATTCTTCCAGAGTTTTTCTGCACGAATCAATGTGTTGTTTTTGATCGTGAGTCAGTTTACGTGGAATCCATCGACAACAAGGTTTTCTCGCGTTTAACTGTTGATGTAAAATGTTTTGGATTTGACTCATACCAATGCCCAATGTGGCCCGAATAAATTCATAAAATGTCCGTCGATCTTCAAGCATTGCTCGAACAGCGGCAATGTTTTATCAGTAACAGCAGTTCTTGGGCGAAATTCATCACTAAGAAAACACCAATCTCTTTTGAATTCGCCTGACCAATTATAAATGTTGCCTTAGATAGGGCTTCTTTGCCAAATGCATTTCTAAGCCGATCTTCACATTTTTAGGTGTTGATGACGGTTTAAAATCGTGAAATATCCTAGCCTGGAAATGTTCTGTAGGTAAATTCATTTTTGGGTGAACACAAAATCTTTAAATGGCGATAATTAATAAATTATTAGAGCAAATCGAACTATATGCCAAATCAACTCGCAAAACATTAGAAAGTAGCTGTCAAATATAAGCAATATTCATTGGTTTTTAGAAACGTAGTATTCTAAAAACGTTTAGTATCGCCCTCGTATATCTGCGAGTACAAAAATATTCTTCAATGGGGATTTCAAACAAATGCATGAGAGTTAAGTTGTAATGCAACATTACTCTTCTATGGATTCGTTTCTGGGTAGCACTGACATGCGCAGAAGAATAATTCAGAGCTTCCACTGCAGGTATCGATGGGTAAAGAATGACAGATATCCGTTCAATTAATACCTAACAGTTTCACATGGCACGAGCAAGTAGAGGTACCAACATTACGTTGTACAAAAAGATCTGATCAATGTGAATTAAGATATTCATCGATATCTTGTACGGTAAAAGTTAACAAAACTCGTATTTTATTTCAAATTTAGACATGTTTGCTCCTGTTTCCTGGGTCATATCTAAAATTAAACAGGGAAGTCATTTCTAATAGAGATTTCCTAATTACAGATTTTCTGAGGATTTAAATTCTCAGTCCTCGTAATTTCTGTAAAACTTTATAAAAGAAACACAGCAAGGACAAAAGAAACTATAGGCTAAATTAAATTAAATAATAAACAGTGTGCATCTAGCTGCAAAGTTAGAGCTTGCATTATGGAAACAAAAAGAATCAATTACTCTGATATAATATTCGTGTCAACTTTGTCGCAGTTCTCAATGGCTAGTGTTATCTTATTTGTTGAGCGCCTCTTGTTTTATTGTTTTAAATTTGGGTTCTTTGTCCTCCGACTAGCTATTACAACTCAGTCGAGCAAGTGTCTCTTTGCAGGGCGTGTAAACGGAAAGGAGTTGTTGCTAAAAGATAACACTGATAAAATAATTTGTTTCTACACTTTTATTGCCGTCACACTTAATTAATAATTCATATATTTAATCTTTATACACACCTGACTGAAACTGTGATACTTCTTAATGTAACTACAGTCGTTTTAGTTGCCGCGCACCAATTACTTCGCGTACTTCACATTTTTGTAACTATGCGACGTGCACCTCGTGAGATATTTCTCGCAACTGTGTGATACTTGCTTATGGCTCGAGAATATATACTCCCCTATCTCAAATTACCTAAACATTATAATAGAGCTGCTATTGGTTACCAAATAGCGACCACTTTAGCGTCTGGTTTGTCAGCCAATCACTACTACTAACATATATACTCTAGGGAAGACATTCCCTCCATTTCTAAAAAAGGACACGCTACCCTGACGTCATTTGTTTGTCTCTTCTTAGTGATAAACAACTCACCCCCTCGGTTTATTGTTACCCACTTCCATTGTCAGTTTCAGTGAGGCCGTGTAAACTTATTTCCTAACAATCCTTATGGCTAACAAACATCTAAAATCCTGTACATACAATAATATTAATTTACACTACAATCACTCTGGCATTCACAGTGTTGTGATATAAAATATTGCCTCATATCTGGTATATATATCATAGTTGGCACGACGGTGTGTTTGTACTTAGAACAATATGAATATTGTTGGAATAAATAACACAAAGTTAACGTATACAAGTGTAAATGAAAAGTAATAACAACGAAAAACGTTTTTGATGAATACGTACAAAAATACAAACTGCAAAACTGCAGGAAATATTATTCAAAGCACAGTTGTCTCTTATTATATTAAATTTTAAATAACTATAAATGCAGTACAATAATTGACTTATCAAATAAAATATATCCAAACACTTAGCAGAATTTACTCCCTCCTGTTTATCAGACAGAGCTGTTTCACCTCTATCCATAGGCGAACAGCCATCTACTGACAGTTTTATCTCCCCCACAACTCTCCTCTTCGGAGGTGAGGCACTACTCAACTGCAACTGTCTTGTTGATTTCTTCTGTTACAGGTTGGGAGAAAAAGAGGGATGGAGAATGTCCAACATCAGGCTGAGTTGTGGATCTAGAACGCAATAATAATCGTCAACCATAACGACATTTCCTCTGAATCTAAATGTATCCATACTGTACGTAAATAAAGAAATCCATTACGTTGTACTTGTATATATTTAATTGCTTCATTGCTGTTCTAAGTCAAATTCATTCACAAATCCCGCACATTTACTGCTACAGCTAAACGAAAATGTTTTTTCAAAAAAACGCTTACATAAACCAAATGATATATTTTAAAAATACTTTTTCACAGAAACAAACCATTCTTAATATCACTGTTATACAAGTTGTGGCGTCATCGGACACATTTTTAAAGACACCTTATATTTTTACTTTCTCTACTACGTATAGTAAGTACGGGAAGATTGTATTCCACCCAAAAATTCGACACCGAGATATCACCGGAAATACATGCTTTGAGACCTGAATCCAAAAGAAATCTGATGTGTTTTATTCGCATGACTTTCTCTACTCTTGTACAAACTATTTTTACAAACGCTTATTCTCCATCTACTTCATGTTAATCGAGATAAACATTGCAGACTCTATCTTATTGCTAAGTTTCTTGTAGATGTAAGGGGAAAATATATTTACAAAGGCAATATAGAAATACAGTAGGCTTTAAGCATAGACATTACTCTTAACCTCCTGCCCCCTGTCTAGCTGAGTATCTCTCCTTGGTTTCCTATCTAACCTATATAAACCTACCTTTAACACCTGCCTATTCTAGCATAGGATCTCTCTCCGTTTTCTCGTCTCTCTTTATAAACGCATACTCAACCTCCTTAGCCTAATACCTCTCATTCTGTTCCTATACCTCTCATACATATAAACGCATACTCTACTCTAAACCTCTGTCTATACCTAACAACTCTCCACTATCTCTTCCATATAAACGTACTTACCACCTTCAACACTGTCTAGCCTAGTATCGATCGTCGTATTCCCTATCTCTCCCATATAAACCCATTTTCCTCCTTGAAGGCTCCCTCAACCTAGCATCTGCCCTCGTTTTCCCTATCCTTTCCCATATATGCCCAAAAACTGCGCTCGATCTCTCCTAAATAACCTACTGTTGTTTCTAACGATTTAATGGAAACAGCATGGAATTTGAAGACCAGTATAAAGCGTCCAGTTGTTAAACATTTGGCTATCGCTGTTCTCTTTGTATCTATAACGAAACTTGCAATGTAGCTATTTCTGCGAAGGTTTATTTGAATTAAAATGTAGTAGATGAAAAGTAAGTTTGAGTAAGAATAATTTGAATACCCACTAATAAAAGATAAGGCTAGGAAACTCATGTGAGTATATAACATTTTCATTTCGGTGAAGTAGAAAATGTGCGGGACTTTTGACACGCACTATACTTATATTATTAAGGTGTTAGGATCATCCTCATATAATGGACAGAGACATTTTCACTCCTAGCACGATCTGGACAAATAATATTTAACAGACCTTCGAATGTCAACTAACTGTGGCATCGTTCCACAGCAGTTATCACGCCAGAAGTGGACATAATCATTATTCATTACCGTTTGTTTCCGATTGCGAGAGATTCAAAATGGCAACTTAAACATTTTATCAGGGGTCACAAATGGAGTTATTTTGTTTTAAAAATAAATGTAGGTATTTATGACCGTTTACATTTGTATTCTGTTAAAGTACATTTCTATCTTTGTTTTTGAGGTTAGATTGGTGGTTGGGAATTGCTTGATAATTACCACGGTTGGCAGTTTTTTTTAACAGAACATAAGTACGAAGGTCGTCCAATAAGTGAATTTCCCTATTTTATAAAAAATATTACACACAATTTATCATGTTGAGTTAATTTTATTTATATTTTACAATCCTTCTGTTACTTTTTCACATAGTCATTATGCTTTCCAAGCATTTTTGGGGACGTGACACAAGTTTTTCCAAGCCAGTGTTGTACCAGATCGGGTCCTGGGCTCGCAATCAGCTGTTCACTGATTTGACTTCATCGTCGGTGTTAAAAGTGCTTACCTTTGAGTTGGAGGAACATGTGAAAATCACTTGGGGCAAGCTCCGGTGAATATGGAGGATACGAGAAAACTTCCCAGTTGAATCTTGACCCAGGCGGAGCTCAGAAGATTCAACTGGGAAGTTTTCTCGCATCCTCCATATTCACCAGAGCTTTTCCCCAAGTGATTTTCACATGTTACCCTGACTCAAGGTCATCACGGAGGTAAGCACTTTAACGCCGTGACGAAGATGAATCAGAAGTGAACCAGAAGTCGGGTCCTGTGCTCGTAACCAGCTGTTTTATTTATACTTTTTCTCAAATGAGAATTCGTCATTCGTTTTTTTATGTCCTGGACATACAAAGAGAATGGAATGTTCCACATAGCAACCAGCTCTTGAAACATTTTACTATCACTTAAAGCCTGCATCATTCCCCTTGTACCTACAAGAAAATCAGCAATTAAATAGTTTCTGCAAATGTTTATCTCGATTAACATGAAGTAGATGGAGAATAAGCGTTTGTAAAAATAGTTTGTATAGGAGTGGAGAAAGTCATGTGAGAGTAACACATCATAATCTTTTTCCGTTTTCCATCTAAGCTCATATTGGCGGCTTTGCCTTTTGGAACAATCGCTTATCGGCAATGATGTTCATTCGTTTTGCTATAGTGTTAATCTCTGGGTTTGTTTGCTTTGTGTTTTCTATTTAAATATTAATTTCACGCGCTCATTTACACTAACTTATATTTCCAGAGTCTAGGGAGAATAAACAGAGCGAGGTGGCGACATGGTAACGTGTGCAACTCGTTTTCGGGAGGTCCCGGGTTCGATCCCCGCCGAACGCCCACTCTCACCTATGGGTTTTTTATAGTTTCCCCGGTGTCGGCGGCGAATGCTGGGACTGTTGCTTTTATACTACGATTTCCATTCCATTATTTCCCTTTCATTCCGTTTCCTTCTCATATTACAGGTGGGATTCTAGTTTACTTGTGTATACATGCCGGATAGATGGCGTGGATGCTTCCTCAATGGAAAGAATATTCCCCGTGGACATCAGAGAGCTGCTTGATTGCTGGTGGTTTATCGACCTCTCTCGGCAGCTCCAGCAGTGAGATTCCGCGCGTCTCTGTGGTATGTAGCCTCCTGTGGTTCCTTCACCTCACCCTTCCTCCTGGGGGTGATAGCCGCAGTAGATCACTTGAAGTCGCAGTGGGCGAGGTGACCCCCTCCGTTGAATACCTCTACCTCTAGGGAGGATGCGGAATAATCCTGGCTGAATAAAAATTCCCTATCCTCCAGCCGGGAATCGAACCCAGGACCCTAACTTCCAGACAGCATAGGCAATCTTTGTTTCATTATTTTCATTGTTAAGTTAATATTTCTTTTCTTTAGGGAGAGAAGCGTTTGATTATCTCCTTAGGGAGAAACTGTGGTATTTCTCTTCAGCTTTTGGTAGCCTAGAGACCAACATTTAGCTCCGATCGTGGAAGAAAATGTCCTCCCATTCTCAAAATCAACTAGAGCTGATTCGTAGCCCAAGAAATAGAGAAACGGTAGGACAGAATACACTGAAGATTTTTCCCAGCTTAAGGTTAAAAGTTCATTGTCCGAAAGCTTATCTATCAGATGCTATTAAGGTCATCTCCTTCAGCTCTTTTGTGATAAGATATATGAGAAAGGGCACTGTAATAAAAGAAGCTTCATTTCTGACGGCAGCTTCACCACGCAGCAGGATGAGGTGTGTAATTCCTCTTTGCTTAGGTAAGTTCTCCAATGATTAGCGGTTTTTTACTTCCAAAATGTGAAGAAATAAGGTAGCCAAGTTCATGTGAAACTTAATAAAAAGGTGACAAAAATATTTATGCCCCAACTTGGAAGTGATTTTCAGAATAATTTCGTTGGATACTGTATCGATATTTATTTTCCAGACTGATATTCACCGTCGGGTAGCTATCAAAATATCTGATGTGTTACACTCACATGACTTTCTCTACTCTTGTACAAACTATTTTTACAAACGCTTATTCTTCATATACTTTATATTAATCGAGATATCGAGATGTTAATCTTATTGCTAATTTTCTTGTAGATGCAAGGGGAATGTGGTAGGCTTTAAGCGATAGTCAAATATTTTAAGAGCTGGTTGCTATGTGGAGTATTCCTTCTCTTTGCATTACCAGGACAAAAAAAGTGAATAACGAATTTGAGAAAAAGTACCTATAAGTATTGGAAAATTTAAGCGAATAACAAGCAATATCTCGAAAGTGGTTCACCCAACAAAAAAATGTATATGACATAAATTGTGTATTTTAACGCGATCTACATTTTTTGTGTGGTAAAATTTTGTCTATCTCTTATGGTTTATCAGTTATGCAAAAGTCGTTCACAATGAAGAATACTTTTGGAGACATTCCCAGAAAATTTGAGATATACATTTCTTTTGCTATGAAAATATCTTAAACATATGATATTTTAATCAAAATCGTTAGAGCCATTTTTGAGAAAATTAAAATTTTCGAAAAATGTTCCATGTAAAGGGTAATCTGGGGTGGGGGGATTTTCTTGAAAACCTTCGTGTCACATCTCTGGAAGATACTGAACCTAAATACCAAGTTTGGTGTTTATCCGACTGTTCGTTTCTGAGTTATGCTGTTCACAGACACACACACGGTCTCAAAACATATATTTCCGGTGAAATCTCGGTATCGAATTTTTGCGTGGAATGCAATACTTCCCCTACTTACTATACGTAGTAGAGAAAGTAATAAAATATACGCAACTAACCCCATGCTCCATAAGAACTAACAGAAAACATCAGGCGAGAAATTCACTTAATTTTGGATATTGAACTCTCCAATGTGAATGAAAATTTCCTGAGACGGTGCCAGAAATAATATGTACACATCGCCCGTCATTCTCGTTATAAAGATGAGACATGTCGTAACAAAGTAGATGTGGATAGAGAAGGATAACGTTTCCTACATATCTTATGTTATGGTATGTGATTATCATTGTAATTGTAACTATGAGAACGTGAGGCAGTTACGGGGATATTATAACCGTTTCACGGGAGTCCTAACTGCAGCGGCCGGGGCGCGACCAGCCGTGCGGGGGCCACAGTGTGAAGGAAAACCATTGTATGTTCTATACGAGGTTGGAATATACAATTACATAAGAATCCAGTTTCTAATAATCACTGTGTTTTCAAAAATCTATTTATTTAATCACTCTAGGTTGTCCACAAGGAGCTCAAGTTGTTTGACATTCGAAAACCCACGATTTTCCAAGCAAAATCTCCAGATATTATCAATGAAGTTTGAAACTATGACGCTTTCAACTACCTAGATAACAGAGAACTGCAGCGTTGTTTAACCAAAACAACGTAAATTAATGTGAAGCATTTGAAGGAATCCCAGATGTACCTATTTAATGAACAAAGCGTCTATTTCCAAGACCAACCACTCGTGCACACTTCCTCAAAGCGATTAAAATGGAAATTCCAACTTTTGCTTTACTTACAACCAAATTTCCAATTTAGTTAAGAACATAATTTTTAAAAACCCTGATGTGTTGATTTCACATGAGTTTTTCTATCCCTGTCATTTATTAATGGGTATAAAAATATGCTTACGAAAGCTTTTTTTTCCATATAGTTCATTTTAATCGAGATAAACCTTCTCAGGCCATTCTCCGTGGTCTGGTACCATGCTAACCTCTAATTTCCGAGGTCGCGGGTTCAAGCCCGGCGAGGGCGATGGTTTTGTTTCGGGAGTAAAAATCCTTAGCATGGCTTCCTTTGGAAGGGAAGTAAAGCCGGTGGTCCCATGTCGTAGATTTACGGCACGTAAAAGAACCTCAAGCCTAAAAAAAGGCCTCTGAGCAAACATTTTCCGGTCCTTGACGCCCAATACAGTGAGTCGCTGAGAACCATAGTAGTTAAAGAGCATCCATAAATAAAACTCAATTCAACTAAACCTTTCCAGAAATAGCTACATAACACATTTCGTTATAGATACAAAGAGAACAGCGATAGTCAAATGTTTAAGAACTGGACCCTATATGCTGGCCTTAAAATTTCATACTGTTTCCATGATACAAATGAACTACAAATTGGCAGTACTTGAAAAGAATGACACTATTGGACAATTCGAACCTTTAATAACAATATCCACAAAAAGTTACTCGAAATAAATTTTGAGTGCATTTTAAAGAGATCTATATTTTTTGTGCAGCTCGTTTTCGTCTATTGCTTAAAGTTTAGCAGTTGTAAAAGATTATACAAAATTCCTTCCAAATGAAGAGGACTTCACAGGTTAATCTCAGAAAATTCCAGATATACATTTTATTTGCCATGACATATTTAATATACAGGTTGAATCACCTAAAACTTGCACAGCAAATATTTTGGAAATGGAAAGTGCTATTGATGTGCAGTTTTCACAGCATTGATTGGTAGTCAGGAGCTCGTACAGTTAGCCTATAAACAGATTTTAATAATACTGATAAAGTGTAATTTTTTTAGCAAACATACAATTTTTTAAATGGATCAATGCCCAGTTGCATCAACAGAATAAAGGTAGGGTAAATTAGAATGTCAATGGTCTTTGTTGCAGGATTCTAGTGCAAGTGGTTTACGAGAAATCGTATTTTGAAAAGTTTCCAACCCGACAATTGTTAGTCCCATTCAACCTGTTTAGTTGCTAGGTACGATGTTGTTATGTTTGTTTGCATTGTGTTTTCTGTTCATTGATTGCATTGCGACTTTCTGGTCAGTTGGTCTGTGACAGTTCAAGTAGTAAGTCGTGAGTGGAAGATGGGGTTTACTAATGAACAAAAAACCGACATGTTCATGGTTTATGGAGAGTGTAGGAAGAATGCACTTCGTTCCTGTATGGTGTATGCGGAAACGTATCCCAATAGACGTCAACCATCTCGACAATTATTTATCAACCTCTTCAACCAATTACGTGAAAATGGTACTGTAACACCTAGAAAACGTAACAGAAACAAACAAGTGACTGGAGAAGCTGCAGAAATTAATGTTTTGGCTGCCGTTGCAGTAGATCTGCAAATTAGTTCCCTGACAATTGCACGTGGAAGTGGCATAAGTCATTCTCCATCGACATAGGTTCCAACCCTATCACATCTCTCTCCATCAAGAGCTGCATGAACACGATTTTGAGAATCGTGTTAACTTTTGTACATGCGCATGATACTCCAGATTCATCATGTATCTTGTTTAGTGATGAGGCAACATTTACTAATCATGGCCAGGTAAATCGCAGAAACATGCACTATTAGTCTGTTGACAATTCCGTTGGCTTCGTCAGGTGGAACGTCAGCGTCCATCGTGTTTAAACGTGTGGTGTGGGATAGTGAACCATCAGCTCATAGGCCCATTGTTCATAGAAGGAACAATGAACTCGCACAAGTATCGCAGCCTCCTGTCAGAGCATCTGCTACAGACGTTCCTTTGCAGACTAGGAGGAACCTATAGTACCAACATGATGGCTGTCCAGCCCATAGTGCACAAAGTACTACAGCTTGTCTTAACGGATTGTTTCCAAATCGTTGGATTGGACGAAGAGGACCTGTACCTTGGCCGGTCCGTTCACCGGATCTGACCCCTTTAGACTTTTTTCTGTGGGGAAGGCTGAAAGACACTGTCTACAAGGATGTAGCAACTACACCAGACGATATGAAACGACGTATTACTGCTGACTGCTCTGAAATTTCCGCTGAAATGCTAGAACGTGTGCAGTAGTCTTTCCATAGCAGACTGGAAGCGTGTATTGAAGCTGCCGGTGGTCATTTTGAACACAACCTTTGAAGGGCTATGTTCTCTTTACTTGTAAGAATCCACAGAAGTATTGTAATTCTCTTTGTTTTTCTTTAGTTTGTGCTACCACAGGTTGTACAAGTGTCGGTACGTCAATGTTTCAAAATAAGATTTCTCGTAAACCACTTGCACTAGAATCTTGCAACAAACGCCACTGACATTCTAAATTTACCCTACCTTTATTCTCTTGTTATAACTAGACATTGTTCCATTTAAAAAATTGTATGTTTGCTCAAAAAATACACTTTCTCGGTATTATTAAAATCTGTTTATAGGCTAAATGTACGAGCCCCTGACTGCCAGTCAATGCTGTGAAAATTGCACATCAATAGCGCTTTTTATTTCTGAAATATTTGCGGTGCACGTTAAGGTGATTCATCCTGTATAGTATTTAATCA
Organism: Deroplatys truncata; assembly: GCA_030765065.1. NCBI lineage: Eukaryota > Metazoa > Arthropoda > Insecta > Mantodea > Mantidae > Deroplatys > Deroplatys truncata. The sequence continues at coordinate 167,130,944 of CM060988.1, read as the reverse complement.
AAATCGTTACAGCGAAGTTCGAAAATGTTTCATATAAAGAGTAGCTGGGGTGGGGTTTTTTCCTAAAAATCTCTGTGCTGCATATTTGGAAGATACTGAACTTGAATTCCAAGTTTAGTATTTACCCAAGTTTTCGTTTTTTGAGTCAGACTGCTCACAGACAGACACATATGTGTTTTTCTAAAAATACATTTTGTTTTTATTCAGGAGACCTCTAAACATGTATTTCCATTGATTTCTCCATATCGAATTTTTGGATGGACTACAATACCTTCTTTACCTATTATGTACTACGTGGTAGAGAAAGTAAATACGGAAATTATTGGGAAATAGTGGGATACAGGTTGATAGTTCTAGTGGAGGTTTGGAGTGCTGTTCAAAACGTAAACAAGATCGTAATTACATGCAGCATTTTATATTTCAGGTGCGATCACAGACTTTTGTGTGTTGGATTCCGTGTTTGGTGAACTTTTTGAGAAATACTTTTAAAAAGCATACATTTATAGAAGGCTCGTATTAAAAGATACTCTCTTAATTTTGTATAAATTTTAAGCATATTTGAAATGTGTCCAAAATTTTCTTCAAATTGTTTTATACATATATACAATTATTCGTCGCAAGACTGGTAGCAGAAACCTATAAATCTGGCGGGAAAACCATGAAATTGGTTTAGGGGACGCAGCTTAACTAGGTTACTAAAATACCAAGATGACTGATGCCGCATGTCAGGGCGGTCAACGTTCTAACTGGAATCACTAGATACATAACTAGAGAAATCACCAGACAACCCATTTAAAAAAGACACACTATTTCGGTCTTCTGCTAGTAGTATGAGTCATTGTCATATCGTATATATTATTCTGTAATATTCTTTTCTTCGGTGCAAAGGTTTGGTCATCACCTTCATTATCCGCCATAACTGCTGTTTACTTATAACTTGATGCACCTTAAGTGTTAAATTCAACACTGAACCGTGCTATGGACTTTATACAACACGCGTATGTTATTAAACGTTGCAAAATACTGTACTGTAATAGTATGAACAACAACTTATAGCTACGTTTTAATATGATTTCGGCGTACTTACCTACAACAAACAATTGAATTTTTTGGGTTTTCTTTTACACTAATCTTCCTCCTCTAGAATGAAACCCCACACAAACAGGCAAAGCCTACACCAAAACTTGCAAAAAGAATTAAAAATTCTAGTTATCTGCAAAGGTAAGACCAAGTGATTAACAATAATCTAATGGCCTAATAACCTAACTATAATTAAATTCTCGTATAATTAGCTTAATTAACAGAAGTTTAAAAGTTTAAATCTATAATGTAATTAACATAATACAATGATAACATACACTAGGTGATCAAAAGTATCCGGGCACCTGGCTGAAAATGACCCTTAGCCTTGACGACAGCGTTCACTCTCGCAGGCATAGTTTTAATCAGGTGCTGGAAGGTTTCTTGGGGAATGGTAGCCCATTCTTCATGGAGTGCGGAACTGAGGAGAGGTATCGATGTAGGTCGGTGAGGCCTGGCACGGAGTCGGCGTTCCAAAACATCCCAAAGGTGTTCTATAGGATTCAAGTCAGGACTCTGTGCAGGCCAGTGCATTACAGGGATGTTATTGTCGTGTAACCACTCCGCCACAGCCCGTGCAGTATGAACAGTGCTCGATCGCGTTGAAAGATGCAATCGCCATCCCCGAATTGCTCTTCAACAGCGGGAAGCAAAAAGGTGCTTAAAATATCAATGTAGGTCTGCGCTGTGATCGTGCCACGCAAAACAACAAGGGGTGCAAGCCACCTCCAGGTAAAACACGACCACACCATAACACCACCACCTTGGAATTTCACTGTTGGCACTACACACGCTGGCAGATGACGTTCACCGGGCATTCGCCATACCCACACCCTGCCATCGGATCACCACATTGTGTACCGTGATTCGTCACTCCACATAACGTTTTGCCACTGTTCAATCGTGTAATGTTGACGCTCCTTACATCAAGCGAGGTGTCGTTTGGCATTTTCCTGCGTGATGTGTAGCTTATGAGCAGCCGTTCGACCATGGAATCCAAGGTTTCTCACCTCACACCTAACTGTTATAGTACTTGGAGTGGATTCTGGTGCAGTTTGGAATTCCTGTGTGATGGTCTGGATAGATGTCTGCCTATTACTCTTTACGACCCTCTTCAAATGTCGGCGGTCTCTGTCAGGCAACAGACGAGGTCGGCCTGTACGCTTTTGTGCTGTACATGTCCCTTCACGTTTCCACTTCACTATCACATCAGAAACAGTGAACCTAGGGATGTTAGGAGTGTGAAAATCTCGCGTACAGACTTCTGACACAAGTGACACCCAAGTATTCTATTGCAGTAGGATTAGCCAATCATAAACTGAAATAGAACAAATTGTACAAATTCAGGCGTCAGTTGCTAGTAGACAGCGTTCCTAACCGGACGCGTGATGCGTCCTCGAGAAGTTTGATACGTATTCAGTGTGAGACGAAAATAGTTTACGTGTTAAAAAGTGCAAGTAATTAATGAATAATCTTACAGTTCTCTATATCAGTGAAGTGTTATTTAATCGTGTGAAGGATTAGTAAGAGAAGTGAAGTAACAAAAATTATAACTTGTGTAAGTCTACATTCTTAGCCGCACCACTCCCTGCAAAGAGAAACATGTCTCTACCAATAAATACTGACGCAGCCGAGGCAAACATAAAAATACAAAGTTGATTCTTAAACATTGGGGGAAGGCCACCGGAAAGTACACTTGGGCCGAAGGCCATGGAAACTTTGTACAAAAGGTGGTTGCAACTACTTCAAGTGTTCGGCGCCCCAATAGTCGAACTACAATACAGTACAACCCTACCTAAAATTAACCCTAGTTTAACATTTAATTCATGCATCCTGGCAATATTTAAAACTTGCTATTTGTTCTATTTTCTCCTCTTCTGTATTTATTTTATTCTTTTTAGGCTCTGATTTTTACCATAGATTAAGTTTTGCTAGTACTAGTGTTCATTTCCCGTAAGTCTTTACTCTACAGATATAAATTATATTATAAATCTTTTTCACTGTTAGCCATTAAAACTAAATTTCTGCGAAAGCTAATTGGGATATCTTTGTAGGCTTTATGACAATATAATTAATATTATAATCACTGTATCAATTGGTAACTAAATGGTCAAGGTGCAAAATTTGAACCCCTGCGAGTATGAAACAAGGCGCCAAGTAACAGATAAAAATATATCACTAACCTTTCCAATACACGTAGCAGGTGCACATTTGTGGAGGGGCTACGAATGGACCCTAACAACCCGAATATCACCAGATTCTAGTGACGTATCTCATAGTGCTGGGAAAATATCAAATTTGCACTTTAGTAAGCTCTCGTATATTACATCTATAATGGTGAATACAGGCAAACTCCAGTAAATCTCACCACGTCACATTTTCTTTGTGTCGCGGAACATGCCCTAAAGAATATCTAAATAATGTAGACATCCCCGTAACATCAACTGTAAAATACTTGGATTGTACTTAGATGAACACCTAACATGGAAACAACACGCTATGACGAAAAGAAGCAAAACTAAAATTATAGCAAATATTTTGGTTACTGAACAAACATTCCTTTCTGTCCCTCTACAACAAAATATTAATAGACAAGACCATCCTTAGAAACGTATGGACATATGGTATCTAGCTTCGGGAAACTGCCAGTAACTCCAGTATTGATATCCTAAAGATTTGAATCTAGAATTCTTCATTGTCTGGCAAGCGCACCATGGTACGCCTCCAACGCCACGCTACGATCTTCACATCTCTACAATAAAGGAAGAAATCACTTCCCACAGTCTTTTCATAGTCCCAGCAACGCTTAATTAACCATCGGAACTCTCTTGCCATCAGTCTACTAGGAACATACCACGGTTGTCCGTTTACAGCGCTGTAACATTTTGGACTTACCATACCGCTTTAGCTAAGAGGGTTGACTCAGAAGTACCCGACCTAACAAAGAAAACACAAAAATTTGGGGGAAAAACATCTTTATTTCTCTACATAGTCTCCTTTCAACTCGATAGACTTTTCCGAACAATGTTCAACAGCTTCGATACCCTGTTTATAGTGAGAACCGTCGAGTTCTGCAAAATAGCCATCAACTGCAGACTCCAGCTCATCACTGTTGGCAAATCCTTTACAACCAAGTCATTTCTTCAACTTTGGAAATAGAAAATAATCAGAGGGGGCTAAATTTAGCGAATAGGGTGCATGAGGAAGCAATTCGAACTTTAACTTATTCAATTTGGCCATGGCGATAATGGACGCGTGAACTGGCGCATTGTCTTGATGAAGCAGAACTTTCTTTTTCATTAAATGCGGCCGTTTTTTGCTTTATTTCACCATTCAAACGCTGCAATAAGTTTGCATAATACTCGTCATTGATTGCTTTTCCTTTTTGAAGATAATCACTGAAAATTATCCCACGCGCATCCCAAAAAACTAACGCCATGAGCTTGCCTGCAGATGGAACTGTCTTCGCCTTCTTTGGAACCGATTCTCCCCTTTCAATCCACTGTTTTGACTGCTACTTTGTCTCAGATGTGAAGTGATGGCCCCATGTTTCATCCATGGTTATGAATCGACGCAAAAACTCGGCTTTATTGCAGCGAAACAACGCCAAACACTCCACTGAAACATCATCACGATGCTGCTTTTGTTCCATTGTGAGTAAACGTGGCATCCATCTTGCGCACAGCTTTCTCATGTTTAAATTTTCAGTCAGGTTGCGATGAACAGCACTTTTTCAAATGCCTACGATGTCTGCTAGCTCGCGCACTTTCAGTCGACGGTCATCCAATACCATTTTGTGGATTTTCTTCACAATTTCTGGCGTGGTCACCTCATTTGGTCGACCACTGCGATGTTCGTCTTGGCAGCTCGTACGGCCCCGCTTAAACTCTGCCACCCAATATAGTACTGTTGTAAACGAAGGAGCAGACTCCCCCAGAGTAGAATCTAGCTCAGCTTTAATATTAGTTGGACTAAGACCTTTCAAATGAAAGTATTGTGTCGCATAACGATGGCCAGTTTTATCCATGTGTACAAATTTGCCAAGAGAGCTCAGTATTAATGGCTGCCAAACAATTACTAAACAACGCAGCATCGTCCAACTTCAAACTTAAGCTTTTTATAAGGCTGGTACTTTCATCATAGTCATTTGTTTGAAACAACAACCGCTACATATACGTCAGATTGGGTACTTCTGGGACTGTCATCGTACCTTTAGTGTTCCAGATATTACTTCTAACCCATTTACTAAATGCTCTGTTAAGAACAGATTATAAATTTGTAATTAATTTAATTTAAATATCTGATGTGTTATACTCACATGACCTTCTCTACTCTTGTACAAACTATTTTTACAAACGCTTATTCTCCATCTGCTTCATGTTAATCGAGATAAACTTTTGCAGAAACTATCTTATTGCTAATTTTCTTGTATGTACACCGGGAATGTGGTAGGCTTTAAGCTATAGTCAAATATTTTAAGAGCTGGTTGCTATGTGGAGTATTCCATTCTCTTTGTATGTCCGGGATATAAAAAAACGAATAACGATTACCATTTGAGAAAAAGCATAAGTATTGGAAAACTCAAACAAATAAGGAATATCTCGGAAATGGTTCAGTCCACAAAAAATTATATGGCATATATTCTGTATTTTTAACGAGATCTACGTTTTTTATGTAGTAAAATTTTGTATATCTCTTACGGTCATTCAGAATGAAGAGGGTTTTTGGGGACATTTCCAGAAAATTCAAGATAAACATTTTATTTGCCATAAAAATATCTTAAAAATATTATATTTTAAACAAAATCGTTAGCCATTTTTGAGAAACTCAAAATTTTCGAAAAATGTAAAGGATAGTCTGGGGTGGTGGATTTTCTTGAGAATCTTTGTGTCGCATCCTTGGAAGATAGTAAACTCAAGTACCAAGTTTGACATTCATCCGACTTTTCGTTTTTGAGTTATGCTGTTCACAGACTGGCTGACAAACAGACAGACACATACGGGCATGTTACCAAAAATGTTTTATTTGCATTCAGGGCAACTCAAAACATGTATTTCCAGTGACACTTCGATATCGAATTTTTGGGTGGAATGCAATACTTCCCCCTACTTAGTATACAGCAGTAGAGAAAGTCAAAAATAATAATCCTCTTTCTACAATATTTCATTGTTAAACGAAACTTTGATGTTGTTGTTTTGAATATTGGCTGATAGTCTGCTTCTAATCCTCTACCTTCCACTTTTTTCAGTGATCCTGTTTGGAGTTGGAGTTATGGCCGAATGTCCGCGTGCTTGCCCAGCTATCCACAGGCCTATCTGTGCTACTAATGGTATCACGAACAGGACGTTCAGCAATCCGTGTCTTCTGAATGCCTTTAACTGCGAAAATAGTTCTGGTGGATCAAGTAAGTATTGTAACTGTTTCCAGCATTCAACTGCCACTTCACTATCCCTTCACTTTCTTCGTGGTGCAGCCGCGTAATGAAATACTCACAACGTAGCCCCTTCTTCCTAATCTCTCGCGGAAGCAGCACTCGCTGCACATCAAAGCTGTCGTAACAAACTCACTCGGAGAAGAGCACTTTTCGTCGCACCAGAAACGTACTCGCTAACACTCTCACTGACTGACTAATTCTCTCGCCTATATGTTTAGAACACTCTAGAACTTTCCGGACGCATGTTGTGGAAGAAGGGGAAAGTAAATTTCCAAAAGATTCTAGTTATCTGTCGTTAGAGCTGCTCTGTTTACGCTGGGCGAGGGCGTGACTTACCTCTGTTTACCTGTCCACTGCCCTGTGTCGACCTCGCTATAACCTTGGGCCATATCCGCTGCGTCACAGTATCATTAGTAGTTTCTTTCAGTTTTCTAAACACAAATACAACCTTTGTAGTCAGCGTTCTGGCTTCAGGACCAAGAAGCCCCGGATTCTATTCTCAGCTAAAGCAGGAAAGTTTTTCTTTAACTAGAATCAGTCGCATCTCCCTGCCAAATGTCAGTGTATTTCATAAAACTCTGATGTGATATATTCACATGACTTTCTCTACCCTCTATCTTTATTAGTAGGTATACAAACTATTCCTACTAAAGTTTATTTTTCCATCTACTACATTTAATCAAAATAAACGTATGCAAAAATAATTACATTACATATTTCGTTATAGATACAAAGAGAAGAGCGATAGTCAAATGTTTAAGAACTAGACGCTATATGCTGGCCTTAAAGTTCCATACTGTTTCCATGACATCGCGAGAAACAACTGAAAATTGATGTGACTTGAAAAGAATGACTGAGCAATTCGAATCTTTAATGACGGGTAATTCAGAAACGGCTCATGCCACAAAAACTTATTTTAAACAAATTGCGTGTTTTAAAGAGATCTACATGTTTTGTGTAGTACGTTTTCGTCTATCGCTTAACGTTTACCAGTTGTACAAGATTATACAAAATTCCTTCCGAATGAAGAGGACTTTCTAGGCTATTCCCAGAAAATTCAAGATACGTTTAATACATGATATTTTAATCAAAATATCTGGAAAATCAACGTGTCGCAAGATGCTAAATTCGAATAGGTGCCAACTTTGGTATATGTCCGACTTTTCGTTTTTAAGCTAACTTGTCTACAAACAGACACACAGGGACAAGTTTGCAGGCGAAATCTCTTTATCGGATTTTTGGGTGGAATACAACACTTCCCCTACTTGCTATACGTAGTAGCGAAAGTAAAACAAAAGCCAATAAAACTAACGTTAAAAATAAATTTTTGGGCCTTTGATCGTCAAGGAACAATGAGCCATCAGGATGTCATATTTCTTGCTTGAATGATTATGTCCTTTAACCAAATCGGTGAATGGACAAAATGGTTGAAATGATGCTCAAATGGGTCCAGGGATCCTAGGGTTTTAGAGTTACCGGACGTGCATCTTCTGAGAATAAGGAAAAGCCGTTATCCAGCAATTTTCCCTAAACGAGATTCAACTCGGGGCCTCTTAAATGTAAGCCAGATACGCTACTCTCACACCACATAGGTGGACTAAACTACAGTTCAACGAGTAATAAAATCAGTCGTTTCTCAAGTGAAATTCCCCGATATGACAAATATTATAAGGACCTACACAGATGTAAGAATTACGCTAAATCCCCTATATTTTAGGGGATGATAGTAGGCCTCAAAACAAGAACAAAAAATCTAATAAACAGGGGGCCTATAAATTATACTTTCTGAGGCAGTATGTTCTGTGTAGCTAAATATAAAATGATAACCATAGGGAAGGTAAATATTAGTAACAGTAGGAATAATATTATTAAATAAGACTGGGAAATGAATATTATTTGTAAAGATGAGTATGGGTTAAAGAGACAGTGCAAACAGCTGGCAGGAAACAGGGTTGGTTTTTCCTTATTGCAGCCGAGTGAGGACAGAATACGTTTTTGTTCGTGTACCGTTAGGTCGTCTGAAAAACAGGTGCGTAGAAACGAAGGTCAGTGTTCTAACAGCTGCAAGCATTCGAGTTCACGGGGAAACTTGAGGTACGCAAACAATAAGAAAGAAGGTAGAAATCATGTGACAGCGAAATGGGGAGGATGGAAAATTCGAAATAAACAAACAGGAGAGTTTTGAAAAACGCTGGTCGGTAGTATTTGCTTGGAGGCTGTTCTAAAAGCAAATGTGAGTGTCGGCGGGTAGGCGCATAGTATAAAGTACGGGGTTCAAAGATATGCGTGTGTGTGGCGAGGTTCTAGCAGGATTCAGATGACGGGAAATAAACGGAAGGAAAATGGTAACTTTGTCCGTTGAGCCTGGGTGAAGAACTTGAGGCCCTACCAAATAGTCGCCAACAACGCCGGCCCAAACATTGATAAAAATCTTTGTTGACGACTTGCTTCAAAAGTTGCGTGAAGATTGAAGTTAGCCCATACATGCCGATTGTGATAATTTACAATCTGATCTTGTTGAAACGACACCTCATCTGTGAACAGCACCGTTGCACTAAAATTAGAGTTGATACTTTGTTGCACAAATCATTCGCAGATGCGCACCCGTGCAAGGAAATCAGCTGCTGATAGTGTCTGCACACGCAGTAAATGGTATGGATACAGCCGGACCTCGTGTAACACTCGCCAGACAGTCATATGGTCAACATTCATTGCTGCAACTACTTGTCTTGTACTGACACTAGGGTCGTCGTCAACTGCCTTTAATTGCCGCCTCCCGTCGCGGTGTCCTAGTCCTTCTAGGCCTCCCTCGGTCGCGAGTATCAGGCTGAAATGCTCCATGTCCTCTAAGACGACGAACAATGACTTCAAACGTTTTCCTGTCCGGGCACCTTCGTCCTGGAAATCTCTTCCGATAGAAACGTTGATCGCAAGCGCCATCGCCGTCTGTTAATCCTTACATCAAATGGGCATCTGCTCTGTGTACGCTGTTATTGCACGAGACAAGTCTGTAATCAACTCTACTAGTATGTAGTAACCCGTGTGCTTGCCAAGGTCGTACTGCTCACTGGAACAGTTGATGTTACTGTAAACAAGCAATGATGTAAGTTGCATGGCAACAGGACATGTAAAACACAACACTGGCGGTGCACTTACATAATGACAACGTAATCAGACGTAACTAAGAGTGCATGTTCCCCATGATTCTAACGTTCTGTTCGTGTGCGTTTCCCATGGTTAATGAGTTATAACATGGAAACAAAACGTTTTCAGACCCATGTTCATGTAACATAATTTCTTCGTCTACGTGTGAGGAATGTGTCCTGCAATTTGTGCAGTACATTTATGTTACACCTGTACACATAAGAACATAGACACAGATTAAACTAAAGATAGGCGCAATTACACACTATTAACTCATTATTGTTAAATAATATACAGCTTAACTTTGCATTACTAATGAAACACTTGTGTAAGTTGAATTCATATACCATACGGCCCTCTCAGAACAATGAAGGATGAATGTTAATTCAGATGCTACTGTTTATCGCACAGAGTTGCTTCAGATATTTAAGAACTGTATTTCCTACACCTCTCACACTTCACAAGCCCAGAACACTTGTATGCAATTTAAAAGTAGCCAGCTTATCATATGGAGTAGGCCTGTAAATCTACCCAAATAATATACAGCTAGATAAAACTCTAGAAGAGGCTAGTGGAAATGATCGCGCAATGCTTCGCGAAGCTTAAGAGAGAAATCCCGAAACGTAACCTTATGTTACCACACGATAATATTCATCCTGGAACATGTAGATTCAATAACTTACTGACAATGTTTTAGGAGAGTAGACCCAGAAGTACCCGATCTGACATATATAGCGGTCTTGTTTCAAACAAATGACTATGGTAGAAAGTACCATCCTTATAAAGCTTAAGTTTGAAGTTTGACGACGCTACGTTATTTAGTAATTGTTTGGCAGCCATCAATAGTGAACTCTCTCTGCGAATTTGTAAACATGGATAAAACTGACCATCGTTATGTGATACAATACTTTCATTTGAAAGGTCTTAGTCCAACTAATATTAAACCTGAGCTAAATTCTACTCTGGGAGAGTCTGATCCTTCGTTTACAACTGTAAAATATTGGGTGGCAGAGTTTAAGCGAGGCCGTACGAGCTGCCAAGACGAACATCGCAATGGTTGACCAAATGAGGCGACCACGCCAGAAATTGGGAGGAAAATCCACAAAAGGGTATTGGAGACCGTTGACTGAAAGTGCGCAAACTAGCAGACATCGTAGGAATTTCAAAAAGTACTGTACATCACATAGTAACTGAAAATTTAGACACGAGAAAGCGGTGCGCAAGATGGGCGCCTCGTTTACTCACAATGGAACAAAAGCAGCGTCGAGGATGTTTCAGTCGAGTGTTTAGCGATGTTTCGCTGCAATATAAAGCCGAGTTCTTGTGTCGATTCATAACCATGGATGAAATAAGGGTTCATCACTTCACACCTGAGACGAAAGAACAGTCAAAACGTGGATTGAAAAGGGAGAATTGGCTCCAAAGAAGGTGAAGACAGTTCCATCTGCAGGCAAGCTCATGGCGTCAGTTTTTTGGGATGCACGTGGGATAATTTTCATTGACTATCTTCAAAAAGGAAAAGCAATCAATAGCGAGTATTATGCAAACTTATTGCAGCGTTTGAATGATGAAATCAAGCAAAAACGTGCCTATTTACAAAAAAGAAAGTTTTGTTTCATCAAGACAATGCACCAGTTCACACATCCAAATTCGAATTGCTTCCTCATGCACCCTATTCGCAAGATTTTGCCCCCTCTTATTATTTTCTGTTTCCAAAGTTGAAGAAATGACTTGGTGGTAAAAGATTTGCCAACAATGAAGAGATGGAGTTTGCAGTTGATGGCTATTTTGCAGAACTCGACGGTTCTCACTATAAACAGGGTATTGAAGCTATTGAACATCGCTGGGAAAAGTGTATCGAGCTGAAAGGAGACTATATAGAGAAATAAAGATGTTTTTCCCCATAATTTTGTGTTTTCTTTGTTGGGTCGTGTACTTCTAGGACATCCCTCGTTCTCGATTTATTATCAAGAAGTTAGCGCCGCTACAGCTAATGTTGCAAAACTTATGTTCACACATTTACGTCAAACACGTGATGAACTGAGTTCACTCCCTCCACTTTGTTGTTTATAACAGGGTCGCTCTTGTCTGAGATATAGTATAGCACCACACGTCTGAGGCTTGTGAAATTACATGCATTTAATGCCCTAAGGGGGGAATTCAAATCGTGTTTGGATACTAATAGAATAAATCCACCAAACAGTACTCAGAGATAAATTGTTACGTTATATTTATTTTTCCTCCAAAATGACAGGGCATGCAATACCATCTTGATGTATTTTTATATTCATATGCAGACATGTTAAATTAATAATATGTTACGATTGTTTCAGCTTTCGCCATGGTCGCCGACGGGGAGTGCAGCTATAGCTAACATTGTACTTACACAAGAATTTACGGTGTTCATTTAAATATTTCAATGTATATTCTAAATAAAGTTATGTTATTTTACACTAAAATGTATGCATTTTCCTGCTCCAAGCAAAAAGCACAATTTGAATTATGAAAAGCATAAAAATAAAATAAAACTTCATGTCAAATGTAGTGTGATAACTGAGAAGACCCGTTACTGAGAAACACCCTTGGACACTTAGGTGCTCAACGTAGCACATACGTTACACTTGAGCCGCTTTAGGCACATACTCGGAACACAACTGGAACTGTCCCACTTTTCACTTCGTCGATTCTTTATGGCTCAGCTGCCTAAACTGGCAAGAGCAGTCCCTTATACAGAGCCTAGGTACAAAGCGGAACCTTTCTAGAAAAATAACCTACTCGAAACAGTCCAAAGGAATCCTCTCGAGAGGGAAAGAGGCACATAATGGCTACTGCTCCGCGCGCCCAGTGTTCTAGAAGGGGACCGGCCATTAGCTTAAATCGCAGCCAGGTAGTTGAGCAGGAAAGTTTGAACTTTTATAGTAGCTGGCTGACATTTATTGCACAGAAACACAAAACATTTCACATTTCTTTCCTGAAGTAACTTGTTTTATTTCTAGTAATCAACGGGCTAAGCTACATGTAAATTTGCTGACGAGCCGGCTATTTGTGACTTGTAGTTACACAAATGATTTACAGCAACTGCACTACATTTTTTTAGTACTCATTGTCTAAAACAGCTGCTTGTCGGGCTGTTAATACGCCGAAAAGTAGTACTTTAGCGGCGTAATAAATAAAATCCAGATGGCAGTGACCAGTCACACCAAATTTAACAGCGGTTTACTTGCAGTGAATACAACTCTTCTCTTCTACAAGCTCCAGATATGCAAAAGAAGACAGCTACTCTTATCATGCACATCATTATCCCTCTAGGTTAGAAACTTAAGTCATTTCCTCCCTAGAAGGAATCTTGAATTTTCTTTCCTTCGTATCCTTCAGAATTAAGCTTAAAAATGATGTGTTACACTCACATCACTTTCTCTACTCTTGTACAAACTATTTTTACAAACGCTTATTCTCCATATGCTTCATGTTAATCGAGATATCGATATATTAATCTTATTGCTAATTTTCTTGTAGATGCAAATATGGTAGGTTTTAAGCGATAGTCAAATATTTTAAGCGCTGGTTGATATATGGCGCATTCCATTCTCTTTGCATGTCCAGGACATAAAAAAATCTGATGTGTTACACTCACATGACTTTCTCTACTCTTGTACAAACTATTTTCACAAACGCTCATTCTCCATCTACTTCATGTTAATCGATATATACATTTGCAGACTCTATCTTATTGCTAATTTTCTTGTAGATGTAAGGGGAAAATATATTTACAAGGGCAATATAGAAATACAGTAGCCTTTAAGCACATACATATCTCTTAATAGCTGGTTGCTAGGTGCAGCACCATTCCCTTTGCCACAGATTATAACTCTTTGCATATCCAAGACAAAAAAATGAATCACGAATTCCCATTTGAGAAAATAAGTATTGAAAAATTTAAGGGAATAACAAGTAACACTCAACAAAAATATGTATGAAATAAATTGTGTATTTTAACGCGATCTACATTTTTTGTGCAGTAAAATTTTGTCTATCTCTTATGGTTTACCAGTTATGCAAACGTCGTTCACAATGAAGAATACTTTTGGAGATATTCCCAGGAAATTTAAGATTACATTTTATTTGTCATAAAAATATCTTAAACATACGATATCTTAATCAAAATCGTTAGAGCCATTTTTGAGAAAATTAAAATTTTCGAAAAGTGTTCTATGTAAAGGGTAATCTGGGGTGGGGGATTTTCTTGAAAACCTTCGTGTCGCATCCACGGAAGATCCTGAACCTAAATACCAAGTTTGGTGTTTATCCGACTGTTCGTTTCCGAGTTATGCTGTTCACAGACAGATAGACAGACAGACACACACACATACACACAGACACACACACGGACATGTTTCCAAAATGCATTTTTTGGATTCAGGGGGTCTCAAAACATGTATTTCCGGTGAAATCTCGGTATCGAATTTTTGGGTGGAATACAATACTTTCCCTACTTACTATACGTAGTAGAGGAAGTAAAAATGAATAACGAATTTGAGAAAAAGTATAAGTATTAGAAAATTTAATGGAATAACAAGCAATATCTCGAAAATGGTTCACTCAACAAAAAAATAATGTATATGACATAAATTTCGTACTTTAACGCGATCTACATTTTTTTGTGTAGTAAAATTTTGTCTATCTCTTATGGTTTACCAGTTATGCAAAAGTCTTCACAATGAAGAATACTTTTGGAGACATTCCCAGAAAATTCGAGATATACATTTCATTTGCCATGAAAATATCTTAAACATATGATATTTTAATCAAAATCCACAGCACCGTTTTTGAGAAAATGAAAATTTTCGAAAAATGTTCCATGTAAAGGGTAATCTGGGGGGGATTTTCTTGGAAACCTTTGTGTCGCATCTCTGGAAGATGCTGAACCTAAATACCAAGGTTGGTGTTTATCCGACTGTTCGATTCTGAGTTATGCTGTTCAGTGACACACAGACACACACACACGGACATGTTTCTAAAATGCTTTTTTTTATTCAGGGGGTCTCAAAACATGTATTTCCGGTGAAATCTCGGTATCGAAATATTGGGTGGAATACAATACTTCCCCTACTTCCTATACGTAGTAGAGAATGTAAAAAACTATTACTTTACAAAAATGTTTGATATCTTTTCTTTTAAATACAGAGTAGCTTTCAGAGTGTTTTTGATTTTTCATGTGAATAAGTCAGTATCTCATCTTCGTTCACAACACTGCTTACCGTGCACCAGTCTTTAAATGCAATATAGTTCTCCTCATACTGCTGACAAGGTTTCGTTGGCAGCAGCTGAGATTAAGTATTTCTGGCTCGAATTGAAATTTCTTCGGGATTTTCATCCATTTTTTCAGTCACAAGCTTCTTTAGAAACGAGCGTTCAGAATAAGCACTGCCACTTACATCCGTATCGGTATTGTTACGGCCAACACTTCCTAGGAGGCATTGGTAGGGTTCATAGCGTAGTATTCAGGCGTAGTATTTACTTAGTAAAATACAGTAATATAAGTAATGTATAAATATAAAAGGTATAATCAGTCATTTGTTGGCATCACTGCTTATTCTGAGCCTCATTTCTAAACAATAAGCTTGTGACTGAAAATATGGTGAAAATCCCGAAGAAATTTCAATCTAATAATGCTGCCAGCGAAGTCTCAGCAGTAGTATGAAAATAAATATATTACATTTAAAGACTGGTACAAAACTACACGGTTTTCATAAAAAAACAATGTTGGCTTGCATTTGTTGTTTTATGATCAAGTATTTTGTTTAAAACCCTGTTAAAGTTGGTATGATTGGTCACTGTCATCTGGATTTTGTTTATTAGACCGCTAAAGTGCTATTTTTCGGCGTGCTAACAGTCTGACAGGCAAGTGTTTTAGAGACCATGTACTAAAAGCGCCATTTTTTGACCCGAGATTAATATATTTAAAATTATAACATTTAAAGATTTGTTGACGTCTAAAAATTGATCTTTACAGACGACTTTCATTGTCTTAGATGCTTGTCAAGTTTCCCGCGTATACTTTTCGTATTATTTGGTCTATGTTTTGTAGATAGTAAAAGAGGTTTATCTTTATACGTAAGTTTTGCTTTTAAACTCTTAAACCACATTTATAAGGTGCTTATGGACTCACCTATTGTTTTCTACTATTTTTGTCTCGAAACTTTTTCAACACTTATTCCAGATCTATGTTTCCCGAGAATATTCAGTACGTTTGTCGATCATTTGCTTTAAAAATAAAACCATCAAGTTCTTGACCTGTCTGGTCTGAACCCCTGTTGCTCTTCTGCTAAAATACACTCTAGATATCCGAGATAATCTATTCTTTATTACCTTTGCATTGAAACACCCTTCTCTTGGACACGGAAAGCGGATATACCATACACACATTGTATATATAAATCAATATCAAACAAGAATTGCACATAATAATTTAATTCAGCAAGAAAGATGTACAAAGCAGATCGTAACTTAGATAAGTATGGGACGGGTGAGCTAGCTAATTCCGGGTAAAAGGTAATTCTAGGTAGAGCCCACCACCTTTCACCAAGCTAATGAGCAAGGAACTTTAATCAATAATCAGAAAGAGACAGATACAGAAAGGAAAGAGACAGAGATTGAATCTGCTTCCGGAGGGTCACTGGGACGCGTGTGCGAAAAGTTTTGGAGCAGAATATTTTCATACATAATAAGATAGTGCGGTCTGAGGACCAATTAGAAATGTCGTTACATTCTAAAGCGCAAAGATGAGCGTCACTAAATTTGGGTATAAAAGGGGGAAGAAAGCCCCAGAATTTCACTCTCTCTTATAATGTTTCGGCAACACACAGTGATACTCTCTGGACGACGGATGCATGTGTGTGCATATGGGTGGGAAGATTGTGCAGTTAGATTAGGCTTTCAATTTATTAGTATGGTGGGAATTGTTAAAGATGGAAAAGACTAGCCGCCCATAAGTATTTTGTTGGTAATAAACCACATTTTAAGGGAAATTCAGTGTATTTTAATTTTTCTCACCTACGAAAACCCTGAGACCAGTGAAATTAGTTAGATAGGTAGCTTATTAGTAATGGAGAATTCATCAGCCGCTGGGTAGAGGTAGCCGGAGACCAGAACACTGCATCACAGGGCATCAACCAAGATTTCCCGCTACATCACTCAACTTACAAGTAAAGGAGAGGAGGTCTTCACAAATACGACATGACTGATATATTTCTGTGAATACATTTCCGCTTAATGCCAAAAATTAAATAAATATAAATTGATTTTGCAAGTGCTGCTCTTTACGCTTCATTCTGTACATAAGTCTATGAAAGTGTTCTAGTTCCTTGTCTTGAAGCATAAAGAAGGTTTAAGTAAGTTCGAAAGATTACATTTCTTCCCAAAATTTGACTACAAATACAACACATTAAATTGAATCGTCTGTCAATTTCCCCAATATAAACTTACCACACGATCCGACTACTGGACAGCTTAGAAATACACTACAATTCGCCAATTAAAAAGACCATAAACGCGTTCAAAATTAAAATGACTCAGTTTCAAAGGCCACATAACTCGGATAAACAAATCAAAACTGCTGGCTCGACCAATCAAAGGAACCCCAAACAGAACTCACACGCAAACGATTAGCAGGAATATTTTCAAGAACATGACGGTAAATATATACTGGCCAGGCAAGGTACATAGTTTAAGAGCAAGCGAGGTGGCGCAGCGGTAACGCATGTGGCCCATATTTAGGAGGTCCCGGGTTCGATACCGAGACCATCCACTCTGAACCATGGGCTTTTCGTGGTTTCCCCAAGCCGGCAGGAGAATGCTGGGGTAGTTCATCTTCTACCACGAGTATCATGCCTCTCGCTTCCTGTACCTATCATCTTCCTTGTCATCTTTTTCAGGGTTGTAGGATCAGGCGACGGTGTCCGTGGGTTACAGCTGGGCGATGATGTGCGCTCTGTAGAGATTTCTTCTGACGTCATTCCAGGGACAGCTCGGTTAGAATCCGTCTTCGGGTACTTTCGGGCATGTGGTCCTTCAGGGACCCCCCCGGAGGCTTAGGTCTATGGGTGGGCCCAGGTGATGTTGGATGCGTTCAATCTGGAAACATTAGGGACCCCGCCATGCTTGCGCCCTTGTCATCCGGATCTGTGTCTCCCAGGGGTCATGGTAAAAGCACAAGGGGTCCATGGCCTGCGTGCTCTGCCCCGATTTCGGGAACCCCTCCGTTCGTCACTATTACCTTTTATATATTTTAAGACCCAAGATAAGTACAACAGTTGTAAACGGACTTACCAAGAAGGCCGCATTCCACCGTGTGTAACCCATTCCAGATTCAACTCATTTCAAGTTCCCGAAAAACAGGCCACCAGACAACATGAGACAATGTTGAACGAAGGTCCACCCGGAGCCGAAGCCCCCCCCCCTTCTAACCCTGGCAGCCAAGTAACTCTCCTGTCTGAGGGGATTTTCCATAAGGTCGATTATCTGACTAAAAAGGTCCCCCGCTTGCGCGGAAGTGGATATGTCAACCGCGCGTCAATACCCTAAGGAAGAGTACCGATAACTTCAGTAGGGCCGACAGTGACCTAGCTCGCTGTCCTCCTACTCTCCGGGTTGGTACCGGAGGACCTTGAGGCATCTTACAACCCCTTCTGAGTATCACCGCCCAGACGTACCCAATCTTCTATGGGTATCGTGAACTACTGCCCCGCCGAGTCCAACCCAAACCGAACAACTCCCTTCCGGAAGGGTTCGAATGTCCAGCCCAGCGTACTTCTAGCAACGTCAGAAGTACCACGAATACTAGGGGTCCGGAGCGGTCGCACCACACCAGCTGAAGGGGTACCAACCAGAGACAGTAGCGCCACTCTCCAACTCAGGAATAAACGCGAGAAAGGGATGCTGCCCCGACCAACTATCAGAGAAATGAACCCACGGCCTGCACCGCAAAACGAATAAAGTGTCGGATTTAAAATTTATAGCATAAAATTAATCACAAAATCCCTCTATAACTATTACACTGTGACCTATCGCCTCTCGGAAATACCAGCATTATAAGTGCCTTTGTCCAATCATTTGGAATCTGTAAACTATCAAAGACAGTACTCTTAATTTTAAGTGCAATCCCACGCATTCATGTTCACAAAACAAAACATCACGTAACTACATTTTGTAAAAGCAAATAAATGAAATTATCATAAAATAAAAGTGTCTTTTAAAGGGTATTCCCACATATTGAGAAAACAACATGACAATGTAAGGTCACAAGTTTATCTGCCATGATGACGTTTGGACGGTCTGCTTTGCTGCAATGATAAGAGAAGAGAAAAGAGCACTGATAGAAACATTTCCTCAAGAGGCTTCGATTGGAAGATCACGCCAAGATGAAGTTTGCAGTTCTTCTTTGCATGGGTAAAAATCTCATATTTTATTACTGCTTTCTCTATTATGTACATAGTAGGTAGAGTAGGTGTTGCATTCCACCCAAAAATTCGATAGCGGGATTTCCCCGGAATACATGTTTAGAGCTTCCCTGAATAAATATAAAACAAATCTTATGTTTACACTCACATGACTTTCTCTACTCTTGTACAAACTATTTTTACAAACGCTTATTCTCCATATGCTTCATGTTAATCAAGATATCGAGATGTTAATCTTATTGCTTATTTTCTTGTAGATGCAAGGGGAATTGCTAGGGTTTAAGCGAAAGTCAAATATTTTAAGAGCTGGTTGCTATGTGGAGTATTCCATTTTCTTTGCATTACCAGGACAAAAAAAATGAATAACGAATTTCCATTTGAGAAAAAGTATAAGTATTGGAAAATTTAAGGGAATAACAAGCAATATCTCGAAAATGGTTCAGTCAACAACAAAAAATGTATATGACATAAATTGTGTATTTTAACGCGATCTACATTTTTTGTGTAGTAAAATTTTGTCTATCTCTTATGGTTTACCACTTATGCAAAAGTCGTTCACAGTGAAGAATACTTTTGGAGACATTCCCAGAAAATCCGAGATATACATTTCATTTGCCATGAAAATATCAACATAGAATATTTTAATCAAAATCGTTAGAGCCATTTTTGAGAAAATTAAAATTTTCGAAAAATGTTCCATGTAAAGGGTAATCTGGGGTGGGGGGATTTTCTTGAAAACCTTCGTGTCGCATCTCTGGAAGATACTGAACCTAAATACCAAGTTTGGTGTTTATCCGACTGTTCGTTTCTGAGTTATGCTGCTCACACACACACACACACACACACACACACACACACACACGTTTCCAAAGATGCTTTTTTTTATTCATGGGGTCTCAAAACATATATTTCCGGTGAAATCTCGGTATCGAATTTTTGGGTGCAATACAATACTTCCCCTACTTACTAAACGTAGTAGAGACAGTAAAAATGCAGTTTTATAAAAAGCACAGTGTGTGAACAGCATAACTCAAAAACGAAAAGTCCGATAAACACCAAACTCGGTATTTAAGTTCAGTACTTTCCAAAAATGCAACACGAGGATTTTCAAGAAAATCCCCCACCACAAACTACCCTTTATATAGGGAGATTTCTCAATTTTTTTTATTTTCTAAGATATGGCTCTTAACGACTTTTCTTAAAATACCTGATATTAAATATATTCACATGAGAAATAAAATGTATATCTTTAATTTTCTAGGAATAGCCTATGAAGTCCTCTTCATTCGGAAGGAATTCTGTATAATCTTGTATAACTGGTAAACGTTAAGCTATAGACGAAAACGCACTACACAAACAATAGATCTCTTAGTATAATGGACAGAAGTATTGTTAATTATGATGTTATCATATTATAAATTGAGCGAGTCGTTACATATTAATTCACATTACAATGGCGCTTGGTGTTAACTGAGTAGCACTTTCGAGAGACATGTTTCTCTCATCTTCAGCTCAAGCCGACTAGATGTAGATCTCTTTGAGACACACTTTATTTAAAATACGTTTTTTGTAGTATAAGCCGTTTCTGATATATCCCTTATTAAAGGTTCGAATTGTTCATTTCTTGATTATTCTTTTGAAATCCTGTCAACTTTCAGTTGTTTCTCGCGATTGTATGGAAACAATATGGAATTTTAAGGCCAGCATATAGCGTCCAGATCTTCACATTTCACTATCTCTGTTCTCTTTGTATTACAACGAAATGTGTAATGTAGCTATTTCTGCAAAGGTTTATTTAGTTTAAAATGTAGTAGATAGAAAAATAAGTTTTAGTAAGAATAGTTTGTACACACTAATAAACGATAGAGGGTACAGAAAGTCATGTGAACTTATCATCAGATTTTATTTTATTTTTAAGTGCTGAATTATATCAGCTACAAATGAGAAATTCAAAGTTATCCGCCTCCAAAAATTTCAGCTTCATTTTTATTTAAAAACGTGGTTCAGTATATCATTTTCTTATATTTAAAACTCAAAAACCATCCTTGTGTGTTTAAATGTGAATTATTAGGACTTTTAGTTTAAATATTTTACTGAGAGGAGAGGTTTTTTACTTGTTTGGAATCCTTTTATCTTCTAGATGATACAAAAATTTAAAATATTCATTGACTACTAGAATATTAAAAGAGATTTATAAAGCCAGAATATGAGAATACTAAATATTGGAATCACACTCGAAGAAACTTATTAAAATGACTTGACTTTTACAATGGCATCAGAGATATCTGTATAAAATTCTTTGTAATTTTACATGCACAATTTTAAACAACACTGCCTCAGTGGTCTGGTGGTTAGCTAGCTAATCTTCAAATTCAGAGGTTCGGACTCGTTTCCCGGCTGGAGAGTGGGGATCTTGCTTTAGTTCGGAATATTTCCCTAAGGCCTGGAACTATAAATGAGAGTGTAAATGTGTGCATTAATTTAATGTAATTACACAAATATAAATGAGCGAACGTCATTGCTGATGGATGAGTAATTACTGATCTTCCAAAGGTAAATATTTGATGCATTACATTCACATGACTTTCTCTACCCTCTATCGCTTATTATTAGGTATGCAAATTACGAAAGTTTATTTTCCTATCTACTTCACTTTACATAAATAGCTGCAATACACACTTCGTTATAGATACAAGGG
Organism: Deroplatys truncata; assembly: GCA_030765065.1. Taxonomy (NCBI): domain Eukaryota; kingdom Metazoa; phylum Arthropoda; class Insecta; order Mantodea; family Mantidae; genus Deroplatys; species Deroplatys truncata. The sequence continues at coordinate 167,109,130 of CM060988.1, read as the reverse complement.
AACAACGACAGTCAAATATTTCAGAACTGGTCGCTATACCTAGTCTTAAAATTCCATAATCTTTCCATGACATCGCCAGAAACAACCGAAAATCGAGAGGACTTTAAAAGAATAGTTAAGTATTGAACAATTTGAAGCATTAATAATGGATATCTCGGAAATAGCTAATGCTACAAAAATGTGTGTTAGAGAGATCTACATTTTTTGTTAGTACATTTTTGTCTAGCGCTTAACGTTTAGGTACCAGCTAAGCAGGAATGAATAAATTTCCTTCCAAATTAAGGAGAGTTTACAAGCTATTCCCAGGAAATTCAAGATATACATTTTTATTTACCATGAACATATCTTTAATATATGGTATTTATATCAAAATGGTTAGAGCCATTTTTCAGAAACTCAAACATTTCGAAAAATGTTCCATATAAAGGTAGTTGGGGGTTGGGGGATTTTCTTGAAAATCTTAGTGTCGCATCTTTGGAAGGTACTGTACCTAAATACCAAATTTAGTATTTATCCGACTTTTTGTTTGAGTTATGCTGTTCACAAAAACACACAACAAGGACCTTTTCCTAAAAATACATTTTTTAGATTCAGGGGGCCTCAAGACATGTATTTTCGTTGAAATCTGGGTATAGAATTTTTGTATGGAATGCAATACCTTCTCTAACTGTTATGAACGTGGTAAAGAAAGTAAAAAACAAAACTTTGCTTAGTAGTCCACAGACTGTTATGGGCAAACATGATTATTCTTTACAAACACCCTTTTATTTACATTTCCTAAATGCATAATGTATAACTTTTTCCAGTATTTGCGCTAGTATTTGGGGTGTCCTGTACTACCACTACCATTGAGGAGGAATGCCCGACAGCATGTAAGCCTATATACGTGCCCCTGTGTGCCACAAATGGAACTCATTCCAAGACCTTTGGCAGCACATGTATGATGGATATGTATAACTGTGCACACAGCACTGATACAGGTGAGTCAACAACGACACCAAGACAGAAATGTACTTATGTACAGGCTCTAGATTTAGTTCTTTGTCATCCTGGACAAACATTTTGGCGCCCCCTTCGTACAATTTTGCGATAGAAACAATGTTGTTTCAAGGGAAGATTAGCAATGACTGCTATAAGAATATGCTTAAAGAAAATACCAGATATGCAAATTAAAGGGTTTACAAAACTATAGCTGATGCAAAAATTGTCTATGGATCAGAGATTTGGGAAAGTGACAAAGGATGAGAGATGATTGATAAAGTACATAGATCGTTCTGTAAATGTAAGTTAGGTTTGTCTATTTCATCACCTAATGAAGCAGCAATGTTGGAGTTGGGAAGAGTAGGTAGCAAGGGCATGATAGTAGAAAGGACACATAAATATTGGCATAGATTGAAATCATTGGACGAGTATAATATCTTGAGGCAATGTTTAATGATCGAAGAAAAATCCAGTGCTGGGATGAACTGGGCTCAAGGAATAAGGAGAATTTTACAGGAAATAGGAATGGGTAACTTATGGGAGGAGAGAGAGGGGTTAGTTAAAGGTTTCTGGAAAGAAGTGAGGAACAGAGTGGAAGATATAGAGAAACAAGAATTATTTCGAAGTCTGGAAGGAAAGAAAGGTTTGGAACTATATAGACAATTAAAGGTGGACTGGGGAAGGGAGAAGTATGTGGATGTAGGTAATAGGTTAGTGAGAGAAAGGTGAGCATGGTCTAGATTAAGTGTATATAGGTTAAGGGTATATAGGAAGGGAGTCAATTTGATAGATGTCCTCTTTGTGGAGAGGCAGATAATGATTTGCATTATATAATTGAATGTAAAGAAACTAAATAATGGAGTGATCAGTTTTTACCTAAAGAATGGGAGAATGTTAACAAAGAAGTATTAAAAGTTAGGATAATGAAAATACAAAAGGAGAGGGATATAAAAAGAATAGCATATATGGGGAGAGTAAGAGAAAAATGGTTTAGAAAAATAAAGCAATATGAATTTGTTATTACCCATCATGCATAAATAGCCACGGTGTTAAAATGCATCATGGACTAAAGAAACAAAAAAATTTCTGATGTGTTACACTCACATGACTCTCTCTACTCTTGTACAAACTATTTTTACAAAGTTTTATTCTCCATCTATTTCATATTAATCGAGATAAACATTTGCAGAAACGATTTTTTGACATGTAAAGAGAATTATATTTTACACATAGCGACCAGTTCTAAAAATATTTGACAATTGCTTAAGGCGTACTATGTTCCCCTTGTTTTGTATTCGCAAGGGCAATATAGAAATACAGTAGCCTTTAAGCATAAACATATCTCTTAATAGCTGGTTGCTAGGTGCAGCACCATTCTCTTTGCCACAGATTAATACTCTTTGCATATACATGACAAAAAAATGAATAACGAATTCCCATTTGAGAAAATAAGTATTGATAAATTTAAGGGAATAACAAGCAATATCTCGAAAATGGTACACTCAACAAAAAAAATGTATATGGCATAAATTGTGTATTTCAACGCGATCTACATTTACGTGTAGTAAAATTTTGTCTATCTCTTATGGTTTACCAGTTATGCAAAAGTCGTTCACAATGACGAATACTTTTGGAGACATTCCCAGAAAATTCGAGATATACATTTCATTTGTCATGAAAATATCTTGAACATATGATATCTTAATCAAAATCGTTAGAGCCATTTTTGAGAAAATTAAAATTTTAGAAAAATGTTCCATGTAAAGGGTAGTCCGGGGTGGGGAATTTTATTGAAAACCTTCGTGTCGCATCTCTGGAAGATACTGAACCTAAATACCAAGTTTGGTGTTTATCCGACTGTTCGTTTTTGGGTTATGCTGTTCACAGACACACACACACACACACACGGACATGTTTCCAAAAATGCTTTTTTTGGATTCAGGGGGTCTCAAAACATATATTTCCGGTGAAATCTCGGTATCCAATTTTTGGGTGGAATACAATACTTCCTCTACTTACTATACGTAGTAGAGAAATTAAAAAAGAGCAACTGAATGTAATGTATTAAAAATTGTAAGATTTTGGTATAGCATTATGGAAAATAAATAAATACATGAATACATAAATTTTGTGTGAATTTTCCACACAAAAACTCTGTTTATTGCAATTATTATCAGTATTATTACTCTTATTAGGCCTAAATCTAATAATTAACGAATTAATAAATTAAAATTTTGTTTGGGCATAATATTACCAGATAGTATCTTAAGGGGAGGTTGTAAGTTGGTTAGGGTAAAAAATAATATCATTTTTTGCTTTTTTTGGTGACTTTGCAAGCATAACCTAGTGTTTTACCCCATTAAAACATACAGAAGTGATTTTAAAATAAATTTAAACGTCCAATGACAGATACCCTTTTAATACTCTCTAGTTCTGCATATAAAACCCAATTTACTTTCTTTTATTTTGGCTAGTCCTTTACGTATGAGGTTTAACCCCACCTTCCTGTTTTGTTCTTCGCTTTGCCTACCATCCAAGGTGTTGTGATGCTCTATCAGCTTTCAATGAAGAAAATATGGGTCGTGTGGAGGTACTGGTGCAGTCAGGTGTTCAACCTGGAAGAGCACATTGAACATTTTAAAGAACAGGACATTTTGAGAGAAAAAATGCTGATTTGAATTTAGAAAATATGTCGATAGATCCTAGAAAACAGCACAAGAGCTATAAGAGAGATGGAGAGGAAGAATTTGACTGTGAGGACCCAGTCTATGGAAGTTCCTGGTTCTAAGTTACACTATGTAATCAAAAGTATCCGGACACTCCCACAAACATACGTTTCTCATGTTAGGTGCATTGTGCTGCCACCTACGGCCCGGTACTCATTATCGGCGACCTCAGTAGTCATTAGACATCGTGAAACAGCAGAATGGGACGCTCTGTGGAACTCACGGTCTTAGAACGTGGTCAGGTGATTGGGTGTCACTTGTGTCAGAAGTCTGTACGCGAGATTTCCACACTCCTAAACATCCCTAGGTCCACTGTTTCTGATGTGGAAACGTGAAGGGACATGTACAGCACAAAAGCGTACAGGCCGACCTCGTCTGTTGACTGACAAGAGACCGCCGACATTTGAAGAGGGTCGTAAAGAGTAATAGGCAGACATCTATCCAGACCATCACACAGGAATTCCAAACTGCATCAGGATCCACTCCAAGTACTATAACAGTTAGGCGTGAGGTGAGAAACCTTGGATTCCATGGTCGAGCGGCTGCTCATAAACCACACATCACGCAGAAAATGCCAAACGACGCCTCGCTTGGTGTAAGGAGCGTCAACATTGCACGATTGAACAGTGGCAAAACGTTGTGTGGAGTGACGAATCACGGTACACAATGTGGCGATCCGATGGCAGCGGGATGTGGGTATGGCGAATGCCCGGTGAACGTCATCTGCCAGTGTGTGTAGTGCCAACAGTGAAATTCGGAGGTGGTGGTTTATGGTGTGGTCGCGTTTTTCCTGGAGAGGGCTTGTGCCCCTTGTTGTTTTGCGTGGCATGATCACAGCACAGACCTACATTGATATTTTAAGCACCTTCTTGCTTCCCACTGTTGAAGAGCAACTCGGGGATGGCGATTGCATCTTTCAACACGATCGAGCACCTGTTCATACTGCACGGGCTGTGGCGGAGTGGTTACACGACAATAACATCCCTGTAATGCACTGGCCTGCACAGAGTCCTGACTTGAATCCTATAGAACACCTTTGGGATGTTTTGGAACGCCGACTTCGTGCCAGGCCTCACCGACCTACATCGATACCTGTCCTCAGTTCCGCACTGCATGAATAATGGTCTGCCATTCCCCAAGAAACCTTCCAGCACCTGATTGAAAGTATGCTTGCGAGAGTGAACGCTGTCATCAAGGCTAAGGGTGGGCCAACACCATATTACTTCCAGCATTACCGATGGAGGACGCCACGAACTTGTACGTCATTTTCAGCCAGGTGTCCGGATACATTTGATCACGTAGTGTAGCTGTAAGCTTTAACTTAGGTTTTCTGACAACTTACTTTTCTACAAGCATTTTTAACATTTTCTCAAGAAGCACTTCCAGAATGATGAAATTTTTACCCTCATTTCTGGGTTACTTACGGTGGTAATGACGTTTTTTTAACCCTAGAATTAAAATTATGAATACTAGCATTTTTATATTAAAAATATAATCCATATAATATAAAAATCTATATAATATAAAAATTCAATGTCATTAGAAATCAGATATGTGTTCCAAATTTCACACCTCCAGAGCAAATAGTTTCCCTTTTTAATTTGATATTGCAAGCATAGGACTTACAAGCTCATGTTAAGTAAAAGTAAAGGAAAACTTAGAGATTTTACATTAAAGGTTTTTTGTAATGGGACGATACCACTATTTCTCGATACCAAATACCGATACGGATTTTTGAGCACTGATACTCGATGTTTGTTCTCTGAATTATGTTCTTATTCGTAGTTTTTCGTGTATAAACGTATGCAACCAATTTTGTACTGTATGAATTCAAAATTGTTCTTGATAGACAATATCCAACCGGTAGCAATTTTTAATCTTGATAATTCCACAGGTAGTATATCCCCTATTGTTAGTCAAGGATAATGTTGATGGTCATGGTGCTTCCCTTTCTATGTAGCTATATTTTGTGCTGAAAACTGTCTTTTAAAAGATTTTCTATCCATAGAAATACTAGTAATTCTCTCTATTCTGCATCCTTTGATAATATAAACTTATATATACTTTACAAGAAACTCAAACAGCTAAAAATGATGTCTGTTGCAACATTATACCACTATTCCCAACTGCCACATAACATGTATTTTTTCATCCGGTAATAAGTAATTAGCCATATAACACTCGGAAACAGTAAGTTTGTGGATTAGTTTCTTTTTTAGTTCTTCTCATACTTCTAGTTTAGTGGTTGAAACTATGAAGCCCGGGACTTACAGCATTGTAAGTCGCCATTGTGGTATGGCATCTCAATACAATTTGAGATCTCCTTGTGGTTTACCGGGAAAATGCGAATCATTTGGGGAATTTAATGTCATACCGGCATGTAGCCAAGGTAGCTCAGTGGTTAGAGCAACCGGACGGAGACCGGGAGACGCGTGGTTCAAATCCCGGCTATGGCATTGAATTTTTCAGTCTCTGATTCTACCTTTCCAACAAAAGGCTTGTGCGGAAGAACAATTAATTCCATTAACTAATATTTATAAAATTAAAAATCTAATCTGTTGCATGCACCGACCTTCTCTACTCACTCTCGTACAAGCAATTCTTAAATACACTACTTCTACTTCATGTTAATCGGTATAAACATTTGCAGAAACAGTTTTATTTCCTTATAGGTACAACGGGATTAGAAGAATACAGTAGGCTTTAAGCCACAGTAAAATCATTTGAGAGCGGGTCGCTATGTGATGACTTGGAAATTCCGTTCTCTTTGCATGACTAAGAGGGGGGGGGAACAAAGGTGAAAAAATGACTTCCCATTTGAGAAAAGTATAAGTATCTTATACCAAGGAATATCTTGGAGATGGTTAACGGAAAAACACAACGCATTTGACAAATTGTGTGCTTTAATGAGATGTATTTTTTGTGCAGTAGGATTTTGTCTATCCTTTACGCCTTACAAGATATGCAAAAGTCATTCATATGAAGACTTCATAGGCTATTCCCAAAACTTCCACACATACATTTCATTTGCCATTAAAATATCTTAAACATATAGTATTTTAATCAAAATCGTTATAGTTATTTTTGAGAAAATCAAAATTTTCGAAAATTTTTCCATCTAAAGGGTAGTTTGGAATGAGGGCATTTTCTTGAAAATCTTTGTGTCGTATCTTTGGAAGATGCTGAACTTAATTTATTTCATGTTAAGTTTTTAATCGACTTTTCGATTTTGAGTTGCGCTATTCACAGACACACACATACAGATCTTTTTCTAAAAATACTTTTTGGAGGTTTTGGGAGCCCTCAAAACAAATATTTCCAGTGAAATCTGGAACATGAAATTTTTGGGTGGAATACAATACTTTCCTTATTTACTATCGTAGTAGAGAAAGTAAAAATTTGGAACACTTGCAAACGATGCAACCATAATATACTGATATATACGAGTAAATACATTTGTCAAGATTTATTATTTCAAATACGTAAACTTTTTGGGTTCTGAGACAGCATTCTATGTGGCCCGCGTATCTATATAAATATACCGATTCCTACAACATGAATTTTATAATTTTTTCTCATGTATTAACATATTCTCACTTTAAAATTTTAGAAATAATTTGAAAGATAAACACATTTATAACGCAAAATCAAGTCCTCTCGGAAGAATCTACAAATTCTGTATAATCTTGTACAACTGGTAAACGCTAAGCGATAGAAAAAAACGTACTACACAAAGAATTATGGATCTCTTTAAAACACATAGTTTATTTCCAAAAACTTTTTAGTGGTATAAACCATTTGCGATATATCTGTTATTAATGCTTCGAATTGTTCAATACTTAGTCATTCTTTTGAAGCCCTGCTGATTTTCAGTTGTTTCTCGCGATGTCATGGAAACAGTGTGGAATTTAAGACCAGCATATAGCGCCCAGTTCCTAAACATTTGACTATCGCTGTTCTCTTTGTATCTATAACGAAATGTGTAATGCAGCTGTTTACGGAAAGGTTTATCTCGATTAAAATGAAGTATATAGGAAAATAAACTTCCTTAAGAATAATCTGTATAAGCGACATAAGGTAGAAAAAGTCATGTGAATGTAACACATCACAGTTATCCAAAGCTTTAGCTAATGTGTCTTACGATCTATGTTACAGCCTACACCTATGTCAGATATGGAGATTGTGATGTCCAGCCAGAGGCAGCTACATAAGCACCATAAGTGAAGATTATGTAACTAATTGTGAAATTTTGATTTTAAATAAAGTTATATAAAAGCCATAGAGTCTAATTTCTCCTTCTCAAAAACACAATCTTACAAGAAAACTTATATTACAACGTCATACTTGAAACCCGCATAAAAATGTTCCCTCGTCCAGGAAAATGTAATAATTTTGCAATTAGATGACATTTACAACGCCTAAAATGTTCAATGCAATAAATGTACAACAATTATATGTAATATAGGCATAAGACCAAGGTGCATACAGTTTTTCCCCCTGGGTGAATATGCTACTGGTTTTGAAACAGAAATTTATGCTATTATTCAATGCATACAAGAAAACATAAGGAATGCATACATTGGTAAACAAATCCTTATTTTCTTAGATAGCCAGGCTGCACTTAAGGCTCTAAGTACTCATAAGGTTACGTCAGGACTGGTTTTAAACTGCCTAAACATACTCACCAGCTTGCCAAACGGAATGAAGTGCTGGGTGCCGGGTCATAATGGCATAGAGGGAAATGAAAAAGCTGGTGAACTTACAAGACAAGTAGCTTCACAATTTATTGGACCAGAGCCGGCTCTAGGAACATCTCGATGTAAGTAAGAGAGGCTATTAAAACTGGTCCAAAGCAGATGATAAAACCTGGCTTAAATCTCCAGGAAGCAAACATGATAAACTATTAGAAAACCATGTAAGAAAACAGCTGAAAGCTTACTTAAATGTAACATACTTCAGCTGAGAACAATTATTGCATTTCTCACAGGACATGTTCCTGTGAAAAAGCATCTTAACACGATGGAAGTGTTTCAGGGTAACTTAGATTGCAGATTGTACAAGAAAGATATTGTAACAGCCCAGCACATTATATGCTCCTGTGAGGCTTTGGCTCACAAGATAATTCTTTTGGGGAAATGCTTTTAGAACCAGAATTTGAAACATTAGTAAAGGATGCAGCCATAATGAATTGGCCCTAAAATGATACAAGTAGCACACTAAGCCCATGGCTGAAGTGCGTTCGGAGCAATGACGGAAATCTGTATCGTATACGACAAGATAAGACATGTAGAATGAATGGGAATTCCATTTTATAAAACTTTTGATGACCTGGTAGTACTGCTTTCTGTCAAACATGCTGAAATTCTTCCTGGTATAACACTAATTAAGTATTAAAGGAAACGCCACTACTTCCTAGGCTGTACATACATTTCAAGTCCATGTTTCATGCTTCATAACATTAACTATAAACTAACATTATCAGAAGAACGGGAAACTTATATCTCGCAGCCATAGAACGCGAGTAAGATGAACAATTTACGTAAGGGAATTGATTTTACAATTCATGCGTCCATTACTGAATGTTCGTGTCCATTTACTGTTCATCGTTTAGTAGATATGCAGTTAATTTAAATCGTACGCTATTCATTTTGTTGCAGTCCAGTGAAGAGGGACCATGATCGTGATGAAGGATAGCCACAGAGATAAGCTCTGGCCTATGATAGCACTTTATACCAATTAGCATGGTACATTCACTCTGTAATCTTAAGTTACAATATAATGTAATAGAATTGAATGCCTTATCTAGTCTGTTGCGAATAACTAACATTTTGAATCTGCCCACAACGTCGTAAAAATGGCCACCGCTCCCGTACATCTTAGGACAAACCATAAAAGTTGACAAGTATGCAAACTATTTCAGATAGTAAATATCTAAGACTTTATTCTAAATGGTTGGTATTACCACAATCTAACATAGTCGCGAGGATCCATTGTGAATTCGTTTTATCCAACCGAACATAACCCTTCTATAATCTAGCCAGCAGACTTCATATCATAATGTAAGGAAGAGCTATGTTTGCCCCGAAAGTGTCACACTTTGACCACCGGGCGCCGCTGTTCAACACTAGCGGCTCGTGAGTATGTATTTTGGGTGTTCAAGTTTATAGTCAGATATACCTAAAAATAAGAAATAACATATGCTGCCTAATAGCATGACTATGAACAAATTGGAACAGCTGCAGCCTTATTACTGTAACAACAACAATAATAATAATAATAATAATAATAATAATAATAACAAAAATGCATAACTTGTCTAACGAAAGAAAGAATTCTTTTTGTGGATATGTGTTGTTACCATAGCAAGTACACCGTATTAGGGTAAGAAATAAGTATTCATTCATTATCTGTTTACCCTCCTCGTATGTAGGACTTACACCCCCCAGGACTTACAAGCGGGTGCCTGGGGTTAGAGGCCCGTCGAGGAGCAGACACTCATGGATCAGACAGAGCATCCAGGATTGGGTGATCAGCCCGATGCCTGGTATGGGATGAAGGAAGTAGATGAAACCAAATGTTGGTGAAATGGATGAAAGGAAAGGTGATGATGGAGCAGTTGGTGAAATGAATGGCGGGGGAAACCGGAGAACCCGGAGAAAACCCGTCCACCACAAATCCCACATGCAGGTCCAGTATATCCAAATCGCCCATATACAAGAGTTCATTTGTGTCGAAGCTATCCAAACTCGTTTGATAGGCAGCGTGTGTAGAAGTTATATAAAAATAAACGTCAGAGGTAGAGAAAGTCATGTGGACGTTATCATGTTATGCCATCAGAGGTTTTGGTTAAGCATCTAAATCACGGTAAACAAAAAGGTAAAGATATGGACGAACCCGGGCCCCCTCGGTAGGAGGCGAGCGGTCTAACCACTCGGCCACGGCGCTGCCATTAAGAAAGAAGTAACGTAAATTAAATTGTAATCGAGATGGTATGGTGAAACTGAGAGCAGTTTCCGCGCTTGTGCAGGTTACCTACTGCTGCTAGAGTGACTAACTTCTGTCGTAACGTGTTACCACCTAGTGGTATTGACTTAAAGTTGTAATGATAGTGGAAACAGAGAGTGGGAAAAGCTTCGCGCGCTAGTGCACTACTTGAAGTTGAAGTAACATACAGCACTAGCCACGGACAAACTAATATGATAACTCACTAACGTAATAAGATATGTTATTTACAGCTTCTCAGCATCAACACATTAATAATTTCATTCTTTAATATTTTGTTCCACGTTTTACGTGTTATGTATTTTGTTGCTAATATTGTATTTATAATATTTAAGAGGATGTTAAAAACACATATATTCATAATGTACACATTGTAGAGAACAAGTATATAACTTTATAACATATAAAATATAGTATGAGGGGGAAGGCCATTGTTAATTATATAACCAAGTAATAAAAATTACAAGAAATGCAGTAGCATCTATGTAAGCATGTAACGAACCTTGGATTTATAGTTAAGACAATGGAAGTCTGTAAACATATATATATATATATATATATATGTGTGTGTGTGTGTGTGTGTAACATTAACTGTTATTGGATAGTAGCACCAATCAGGTACATTGATACATACCTGTAATTCAAATACGTACGTTAAGAAAACGGTTGAAGGGAACGCTAACAGAAGCTTGTCAGACTTCGAGCAGGAAGGCCGTGTATAAGCTCGTCTCTAAAATTGACGCTAAAACTACGTATTTTAAGTCTGCCAGTTATACATATTTTAACATGACAAATTGATAGTGGCTTGTGGATATCTATATGTGGTTTATCTAAACTATAAGTGAAATAATTAATAGGATACGTGTGTGCAAAATATTTTAACATTCTCCATACCTAACCCTGACAAGACACAATTGCTCTCCGACTCAAAATACAGCAGCCTTGGTACAATAATTATAAAATAATAGTTATAACATACTAACACATACACACAAGAATACAAACATACGATCATCAGATTCCAGTCTACAAGAACTTCATGATACAAGAATACGGACATCAAGACGACCTACAGGTACGTAGCACAGCATCCATCATTTCTCTCTACAGTCCATCAACATCAACTTAGTGGGGTTCTCGGCACAAAGGGTCACTTTGACGCGCATATATTTGGATACATAAGGTAATTACGTCCTATTAGTTGCGCATCCGCAGAAGTTCCTTAAAACGTGCGGAAGTCAAGATGTATTAGAATCTTGTGGTCACGTTTCATCGAGTTTAGAGGAGTGTAAACGTCGTAGATTTTAAATTACGTTACAATTAATAGCATTCAAAGAAAAAATAACCAATAACTTCGCAAGATGTCAAAGGTTAGGGTGTTTATGTGCTCTTGTGTTCTTATGCAACAGTCGCCACTGCCTACATGTGCATTGTCGCGATCGTATTAAATGTTTTTGCATTATTGGTGGTGGTGATGGTGGTATGTCCTTTACTCGACAATAATCCCAAAGCGCTTCCACACACCCCTTCTTCCGGTTTTATGCTCTAATTGATAAACTTCATTTAATTTTAATAAAACATTTTCAGTTGTATCATTCGAATCCATACCGGAATATCATGCGAGCTTAGACTTTGGCAACAAAACCAGGGTGGCAAATAGACTGAGGGTCTGTTCACACTGGGCGTGATAATACACTCATTCATTCTTAAGTTTTGTTTAAAAGTTCCCTTGCTTACCCAGTACAGTGTTTACTGTACTGTATTCTTTACCGCTTATTACCGCAATTACATAACACGCCCAAAATCACCCATGCCCATGGCAGGACTCGAACCCGCCACCCTCAGCTTGGTGGAACGCCGAAGCTATACACTCCGGCGACCATGGCTACGAGCGCCGGCAATTTGTTCGATACATCATGCGGAATGGACTGAGAGCGAGACGCCGTTCGAACTCCAGTATATCCAAATCGCTCATATACAAGAGTTCATTTGTGTCGAAGCTATCCAAACGCGTTTGATAGGCAGCGTGTGTAGAAGTTATATAAAAATAAACGTCAGAGGTAGAGAAAGTCATGTGGACGTTATCATGTTATGCCATCAGAGGTTTTGGTTAAGCATCTAAATCACGGTAAACAAAAAGGTAAAGATATGGATGAACGGAGGACCGCCGCAACCAGTCCAGAGCACCGCAAGTAGGCCGCAACGGCGCTTTAGCTTCTATCGTGACCCCTGGGAGTGAGGGATGAGAGACTCGAAGGTCGAGCAGATCCGGATGATGAGGCGCAACCATGAACGGGGTCTTTAGCGTTTCTAGTTCGAACGCATACGCCAGGGGAGAAACCTCTACAAAGCGCAAAGCCATCGCCCAGCTGCAACCCGCCGAGCACCGTCGCTTGGTCCTACAACCTTGAACCCTGAAACAAATGATAATTAAGGAGATGATGGATACAGGAAATAATGGGGCAGGAAAATCATGGTAGAAAAGGAACTACCAGTATTCGTCTGCCGACCCGGGGAAACCACGAAAAACCTGTTATTCAGAGTGGATAATCGCCGGGGATCGAACCCAGGATATCCCGAATGCGAGCTGCCATGTTACCGAGGTGCTTACCTTACTCTGTAGGGTGAATAAGGAACAATCTCACATAAAATACTTAACCTCTAGCCGGGAATCGACTTTTGGACTGCATGCTAGCCACAGAGGCAGTCTGCAGTGTACGTGTTCAGAATGGACAGCTATTTGAGTACATCACTCCCATTGTTCTACAACGTAACCGATTACTTGTCACTGGTAGTGTCACATTATAAAGGAAAGTTTCAAATGTCCTTTCACTTTCGTTCTTGAAGGCATGGAAGAGAAATGTGTAGGGGGGCTTTGTTTGCCGCGATGCGTGTGCATGCGCTGATTCATTACTTTCGCTGAACCTGAACTGTCATGGCTGGATTCGCTAACTTACAGCTGGAGAGAAGAAACAAAAGAAAATAACACATGTTTCCTGGACGCCATGATAACTTTATTGTAACGTTGGTGTTCATCTATAAGCTTGGCACTGAAACGAGTTAAGCAAGATGCGTTATCACGAGGCTTCAAACTCTCTCGATGGCTTTGGTGTTCTTGTTGAGAATGCCATGGAGTTAAAACATTCTTTAAAAATGTCTTTGCATTACATTCACATGCTTTTCTCTACCCATTTTTCAAGAAACTATACTTACAAAAGCTTATTCTTTTGTCTACTTCATGTTAATCGAAATAAACATTTGTATAAATGGTTTTATTGTATATTTCCTTGTACGTACAACGGGAATAGGTGAATACAGTAGGCGTAAGCGATAGTCAATTCTTTTAAAAGTGGGCCGCTATGTGATGGCTTTGAAATTCGGTTCTCTTTGCATAACCAAAGACAAAAAACGAATGCTTCCCATTTGAGAAAAGTATATTTGAAAATTTAAACCATTAACAAGGAATATCTCGGAAAAGGTTAACTCCACAAACAAAATTGATTGCTTTAACGAGATCTACATTTTTTTCTCGTAGTAAGATTTTGTCTATCTCTTACGCTTCAGGAGTTAGCAAAAAATCATTCAGAATGAAGAGGACTTTAGAGGCTATTTCCAGAAAAATTAAAATGTATATTTCATTTATCATGCAAATATCTTAAACATGTGGTATTTTAATCAAAATCTCTTTTTTTTCAAATTGACACTCTACGCTACAAAAACCATTCAATTATTTGAGTTGCCTATTAGCATACATGCTGAGATTGCGAGTTTACGAGACGTAAGCGAAAGAAGTTCCAAATGAATTACTGGAGAGGTGCGATACAAGTCCCATTTCACTAAGGTGACCTCGAAACCGTTGACATCCACCCTTTTCACTCGTCTTTCGCTAGTCGTCTGCCACAGCACTGGTGATGAACTCACTTCAAGACATTGACGTCATGCGTAGACAACCGACTGGTGGCAACGATCAAATGAATCTGAAGACCCCGCATATGTAAACAAACTTGCTATTATATATGTAATAGAATAGCAAGTTTCTGTCTATTATAATTTACCAGTAATACAAAATTACACAAAATTCTTTCTGAATGAAGATAATTTCACAGGTTATTCCTTCCCAGAAAATTAGATATATGTTTTATTGTATCCTGCGTCATGGCTTAGTGGATTGGAGCGTTGTGCTGCGGTTCCCAGACAGGGAATCGCGAGGGTTCGAGCCCACCCATTTATTGTGGATGTTTCGGGTCATTATAGAGGACCAATGTACACTCAGCATCGTGATGCATTTCAGAACTAGATAGGTAGCGAAGGTAGGTCACGAAGCCAACATTCCATCTGGGGAAAGTCTGGTGCTCACCATATCTCCCGTATGGGCCTGGTTGATCGTCCACCTCTGCCATACCTATGTGGGTGTAACGTCAGCAGCCAAACTGGTAGCCCAAGGCCACAAGCGCTGTAGTACCATAGATTTAGCTTAAACATTTTATTCGGCATGGAAATATCTTAATCGTATGGTATTTTAATCAAAATTCTTAGACCTTTTTTTTAGAAAATCCAATACAACAAACATTTTTCCGTGTAAGTATTAGTCTGTGAGTATTTTCTTGAAAATCATCGAATTGCATTCTTGAAAATGCCAAGTTTGATATTTACCCAACTTTTCATTTTTGAGTTAATGCTGTTCGCAGATAAAATGCGTGCAGATATTTTTTCCAAAAATACAATTTTTACTTTCTCTACCACCTAGGTAGAGAAGGTATTACATTCTATCCAAAAATTCTATACTAATATTTCACCAGAAATACATGTTTTGAGACCCCCGAATACAAAAAGCAGCATTTTTAGGAAAACGTCCATGTGCGAGGTCTATGAACAGCATAACTCAAAACCGAAAAGTCGGATAAATACGAAACTTGGTATTTATGTTCAGTACCTTCCAGAGATGCAACAAAAATCTTCAAGAAAATCCTCCACCACAAAGTACACTTTACAGGGAAGATTTTTCGAAATGTATGATTTTCCAAAACATGGCTCTAAATTTGATTACAATGCTATATATTAAGTATATTTACATGACAAATAAAATTTATATCTATTCAAAAGGGATTTTGTCTAATCTTGTATAACTGGTAAACGTTAAGCGATAGACGAAAATGTACTACACAAGAAATGTGGATCTCTTTTAAAACACACAATTCATTTCAAATAACTTTTTTGTGTAATCAGCCGTTTCTAAGATATCCATTATTAATGGTTCGAATTGTTCCGTACTTAGCCATATGAAAATTGACAGTTCTGTCGATCTTTAGTTGTTTCCCACGATGTCATGGAAACAGTATGGAATTTTAAGGCCAACGTATAGTGAACAGTACTTAAACATTTGACTGTCGCTCTTCTCTTTGTATCTGTAACGAAATGTGTAATGTAGCTATTTCTCTAAAGGATTATTTGGATTAAAATGTTGGATAGGAAAAAATCCGAAGTGCTACATTCACATGACCTTCTCTACCCTTTACCTTTATTAGTGAGTATACTATTATTACTAAAGCTTATTTTTTTAATTACTGCATTTTAATCCAAATAAACCTTTGTATAACTAGCAGCATTTCACATTTCGTTATAAATACAAAGAGAACAGCGATAGTCAAATGTTTAAGAACTGGACGCTATATGCTGGCCTTAAAATTCCATACTGTTTCCATGACAACAAGAGAAACAACTGAATGTTGACAGGACTTTCAGAGAATGGCTAACAATTGAACAATTCCAACCTTTAGTAACGGATATCTCAGAAATGGCTTAAGGCACAAAAAATTATTTAAAATAAATTGTGTGTTTTGAAGAGATCTACACTTTTGGTTTAGTACGTTTTTGTCTATCGTTTACGAGTTATTAAAAATTATACAACATTTCTTGTGAATGAAGTGGATTTCACAGGCTACTCCCAAAAAAATTATGATATACACCTTATTTGTCGTATAAATATATTTAATATATGGTATTTTAATCAAAATCGTTAGCCATTTTTTTATAAAATGAAAAATTTCGAAAAATGTTTCATGTAAAAGGTTATTTGGGTTGTGGGATTTTCTTGAAAATCTTCGTGTCGCATCTTTGGAGGGTACTGAACCTAAATATCAAGTTTGGTATTTATTTTTATTTTTCTAAAGGTTCAGGGGCCTCAAAAACATGTATTTTCGTTGAAATCGCTGTATGTACGTCATAGAGAAAGTAATAAGGTTTAGTAAGAAATAGTTTGTATACCCATAATAAAGATAGAGGGTAGAGAAAGTATTTGAATGTATCAATTTTGCCAAACTTCACCGATACATTGCCCTAAAACACTAAAAGCTTGAGAGCGACCAAGTTCGAACTCTACCTCTTTGGATTACTAAAAACCACGGAAATGGACTTAGTGCTGTATCATATTCCCTGTCATTTCCGATACTTGTCATAAGAACAATTGTCCCATGTTCCAAGCAGCTGCACTTTATACACTAAAAGTAAAAGCTGGTAAAGATAAATAAAGTAAAGCAAAAACATTTCGTTTTGCTACAGTTTCCCTAATATTTGTAGTGGTATGGGTGCAGAAAACAATGGTGACAACAGACACACACCGGAGCTCATGTATGACTAAATCTCTTATAAAGTACGTACTTACGAGCTTCTTCCTGTATTCTCCACATCTGACTGTAGTGAAGAGGTTGCCTTTCTCTGTCTCCCCCTGTTTGGGATATTTTCTTGGACATAAAACCTTCCTCAAGGTAAGATGTAGTATTCACGTTCATTACGTATTAACATCCCTCTTGATTCAAGTAAATTCATTATGAAATAATTGTAGAATTTAAGGTAAGTGAGGGCAGGTTTTACTTAGTAGGTAGAGAAGATATTATCCTCCGCGATGTAGTGGTTACCATGCTAGGCTCTAGTTCCCGAGGTCGCGGGTTCAAACCCGGCAGAGGGCGATGGATTTTTCCGGGCGTAATAGTTCTTAGCATGGCTCCCTTTGGAAGGGAAGTAAAGCCGGTGGTGTCGTGTCGTAGATTTACGACGTAAAAGAACCTCAAGCCTGATAAAGAGGCATCTGAGCAAAATTACTGGTCTTTCACGCCCAATATAGAATGAGACGGTAAGGACCACAGCAGTCCATAAATAAAACTCAATTTAAGAGAAGATATTGCATTCCACAAAAAATTCAATACAAAAATTTCACCGGAAATGCATATTTTGAAGCCCCTTGAACAAAAAAGACTTTTAGAAAAATGTCTGTGTGTGTGTGTGTGTAAACAGCATAACTCAAAAACGAACAGTCCGATAAATACCAAATTTAAGTTCAGTACCTTCCAAGGATGCAACAAGAAGTTTTTCAAGACAATACCCCCACCGCAACTACCCATTACATGGCACATTTTTTAATTTTTTTTCTAAAGAATTGTCTAACGATTTTGATTAAAATATTATATATTAAAGTTATTTACATGTAAAATAAAAATATATATTGAATATTCTGGGAATAGCCTGTGAAGTCTCCATCATTCGGAAGGAATTTTGTGTAATCTTGTATAACTGGTAAACGTTAAGCGGTAGACGAAGACGCACCACACAATCAATGTAGATTCTTTAAAACCCATAATTTATTTCAAATAAGTTTTTTGTGGCATAAGCCATTTTCGAGATATCCGTCATTAATGCTTGTATTTGTTCAATACTTTGTCATTCTTCTTTAGTTCTATCGATTTTCAGTTGTTTCTCGCGATTGCATGGTAACAGTATGGAATTTTAAGGCCAGCGTATAGCGTTCAGTTCTTGAACATTTGACTATCGCTATTCCCTTTGTATCTATAACGAAATGTACAATGCAGCTATTTCCGAAAAAAATTTTCTAGATTAAAATAAAGAAGATCGGAAAATAAACTTTGGTAAGAATAATTTTATGCCCACTAATAAGCGCTAGAGGATAAAGAAGATCATGTTAACGTTACACATCAGAATCGTGTTTATTTTTATTTATTACTTTCTCTACTACGTATAGTAAGTAGGTGAAGTATTGTATTCCTCCCAAAAATTCGAAACCGAGATTTCACCGGTAATACATGTTTTGAGACCCCCTGAATCCAAAAAAGCATTTTTGGAAACATGTCTGTGTGTGTGAACAGCATAACTTTCAAGAAAATCCCCACCCCAGATTACCCTTTATATGGAATATTTTCCGAAAATTTTAATTTTCTCAAAAATGACTCTTAACGATTTTGATTAAAATATCGTATGTTTAAGATATTTTTATGACAAATGAAATGTATATCTCGAATTTTCTGGGAATGTCTCCAAAAGTATTGTTCATTGTGAACGACTTTTGTATAACTGGTAAACCATAAGAGATAAACAAACTTTTACTACACAAAAAATGTAGATCGCGTTAAAATACACAATTTATGTCATATACATTTTTTTTTGAGTGAACCATTTTCGAGATATTGCTTGTTATTCCCTTAAGTTTTCCAATACTTACACTTTTTCTCAAATGGGAATTCGTTATTCGTTTTTTTTTTTTTATGTACTGGACATACAAAGAGAATGGAATACTCCACTAGCAACCAGCTCTTAAAATATTTGACTATCGCTTAAAACCTACCATATCCCCCTTGCATCTACAAGAAAATTAGCAATAAGATTAACATCTCGATTAACATGAAGCATATGGAGAATAAGCGTTTGTAAAAATAGTTTGTACAAGAGTAGAGAAAATCATGTGAGTGTAATATATCAGATTTTTTTATTTATTTTTTAATGTCTTGTTAATTTTGCGGTACTTAAATTTGTACCAAGTAGTTGTACTGGTTTAACTAGATTGTCAGATAATTATATGACTTGGCACGTGGTCCTCGCCCAGAGGTACTCTTGAAATGTCATTAAAGGACGAACCGTTAACACACACATACATACAGTACCAGACTCTGGACATACCGAGAAGTGGGGAATTGTAGATTGCACTAAATCATTAAGGTTGTGCATATAATTACCGCTGGTTGCTTTTGTATTTGCTGAATAGTAATTAACTGGAATGGTCGGTTACACACTTTTGCTGAGCTTGTCTATTACTTGGAATAAAAGAAACTGTATGGAAATCTGATGGCTTTGTGACATCCTGAATATCAATCGGTCATTGTATAAACAATCAGATTCTTCTGAACATCTCAAATGCGCGCTGCAATTAAAACAGCTCGAGAAAAATCAGAACCCAATATTTGAATGAGGTTCTAAAAGAAAATTCTCGTCTTTATGTAGCGAATATAATGACAATGTTAGGTGAACGGATTATTCTTTAAGACAGTAATTGAAATATAGTGTACTAATGGGGAGGCAGCCGTTTCACGACGACAATATCGAGAATTATTGCAACCGAAAGGATAGGAGAATCAACTTAATATACATGATTGCATGTCTTGCTTTGTGCGAAAAAGCTTCAAATAAAGTTTAGTCCACGAGCCGCCACTGATAAATTACATATACGTTAGTAGGTGGATTTGCAACATTTTTGTCTTACCAAAAACTCCTGATATTAAACATTCTTAGCAGATTCCACTTAAATTGCTATCGATTTTAAATTTCATCTGTGAATATTCGCTAGGCATGTCTTAGCATTCTTTATTTATGGCCTTTATTTGTTCTCTCGTTATTCATATACCAACTGCATGAGTGAAGTTTTACCGTTGCGTTGAGTAATAGAAAGCTTAGTAAATATACAAGATTCCACAAAGTTTTATTTACCTTCAATGGTAGCTTTTACATATTTTAAATTTTTTAAGATGCCTTAAAAGGTGCCCAGCCAAACCTGACATTTCCAATCGTATCCGATGGGTCTGGAATGACAACAAGTATCAATTCGCGTAGTTATACCCTTCATTCGAGTAACAGATGACTAAAAATCTGATGTGTTACAATCACATGACTTTCTCTACTCTTGTACAAACTATTTTTACTACTTATTCTCCATATGCTTCCTGTTAATCGAGATATCGAGATTTTATTCTTATTGCTAATTTTTTTGTAGGTGCAAGGGGAATATGGTAGGCTTTAAGCGATAGTCAAATATTTTAAGTGCTGGTTGCTATGTGGAGTATTCCACTCTCTTTGCATTACGAGGACAAAAAAAATGAATAACGAATTTCCATTTGAGAAAAAGTATAAGTATTGGAAAATTTAAGGGAATAACAAGCAATATCTCGAAAGTGGTTCACTCAACAACAAAAATGTATATGACATAAATTATGTATTTTAACGCGATCTACATTTTTGTGTAGTAAAATGTTGTCTATCGCTTATGGTTTACCAGTTATGCAAAAGTCGTTCACAATGAAGAATACTTTTGGAGACATTCCCAGAAAATTCAAGATATACATTTTATTTGTCATGAAAATATCTTAAGTATATGATATTTTAATCAAAGTCGTTAGAGCCATTTTTGAGAAAATTAAAATTTTCGAAAAATGTTCCATGTAAAGGATAATCTGGGGTGGGGGGATTTTCTTGAAAACCTTCGTGACGCATCTCTGGAAGATACTGAACCTAAATAACAAGTTTGGTGTTTATCCGACTGTTCGTTTCTGAGTTATGCTGTTCACAGACACACACACACACACACACAGACACACACACGGACATGTTTCCAAAAAAGATTTTTTTGGATTCAGGGTGTCTCAAAACATGTATTTCCGGTGAAATCTCGGTATCGAATTTTTGGGTGGAATACAATACTTCCCCTACTTACTATACGTAGTAGAGAAAGTAAAATCTGATGTGTTGCATTCACGTAACATTCTCTACCCTCTATCGCTTAGCGGGTATACAAATTATTCTTGCAAAAGTTTATTTTCCTGTCATCGTTTTAATCCAGATAAACCTTTCCGGAAATAGTTGCATTACACATTTCGTTATAGATAAAAAGGGAATAGCGATTGCCAAATACTTAAGAACTGGATGCTATATGCTGACCTTAAAATTCCATACTCTTTCCATGACATCGCAGAAACAGGCAAACTTGACAGGACTGCAAAAGATATTGAACAATGCGAAACATTAATAACGGATATCTCACAAATAGCTGATGACACAGAAAAAATTATTTGAAATAAATTTTGAGTTTTGAAGAGATCTACATTTTTGTATAGTACATTTTCATCTATCGCTTAACGTTTATCAGTTATGCAAGATTATATAAATTTCCTTCCGAATAAAGAAGACTTCACAAGCTATTTCCAGAAAATACAAAATATACATTTTATTTGTCATGTAAATATATTTAGTATATGGTACTTTAATCAAAATCGTTAAAGCCATTTTTTCAGAAAATCAAAAAATTCGAAAAATATTCCATATAATGGGGTAGTTTGGGCTGGGGGATTTTCTTGAAAATCTTCGTGTAGTATCTTTGAAAGGTATTGAACTTAAATACCAGGTTTGGTACTTATCCAACTTCTTATTTTTGAGTTATGCTGTTCACAGTCGCGTGTGCTTTTTGGATTCAGGAGTCCTCAAAACATATAACTTATTTGTGATGAAATATCGGTATCGAATTTGTGGGTGAGATGTAATACTTTCTCTACCTACTATGCACTTGGCTGAGAAAGTAACAATGAACAATCATCTAAAGGTTAGTTTGGGGTAGACGATTCCTGAAAATCTTCGTACCACAGCCTTGTAAGATGCTAAACTTAAGTACCAAGCTCGGTATTTATCTGACTTTTTATTGCTTTCTCTGCAACATACGTTGAGTAGATTAGGGGATATTTACTTTCTCTACTACGTATAGTAAGTAGGGGAAGTATTGTATTCCACCCAAAAATTCGATACCGAGATTTCACCGGAAATACATGTTTTGAGACCCCCTGAATCCTGTGTATTTGTGTGTCTGTGTCTGTCTGTGAACAGCATAACTCAGAAACGAACAGTCGGATAAACACCAAACTTGGTATTTAGGTTCAGCATCTTCCAGAGATGCGACACGAAGGTTTTCAAGAAAATCCCCCCACCGTAGATTACCCTTTACATGGAACATTTTTCGAAAATTTTAATTTTCTCAAAAATGGCTCTAACAATTTTGATTAAAATATCATATGTTTAAGATATTTTCATGACAAATAAAATGTATATCTTGAATTTTCTGGGAATGTCTCCAAAAGTATTCTTCATTGTGAACGACTTTTGCATACTGGTAAACCATAAGAGATAGACAAAATTTTACTACACAAAAAATGTAGATCGCGTTAAAATACACAATTTATGTCATATACATTTTTTGTTGAGTGAACCATTTTCGAGATATTGCTTGTTATTCTCTTAAATTTTTCAATACTTATTTTCTCAAATGGGAATTCGTTATTCATTTTTTGTCTTGGATATGCAAAGAGCATTAATCTGTGTCAAAGAGAATGGTGCTGCAAATAGCAACCAGCTATTAAGAGATATGTCTATGCTTAAAGGCCACTGTATTTCCATATTGCCCTTGCAAATACAAAACAAGGGAAACATAGTAGACCTTAAGCGACAGTGAATTATTTTAAGAACTGGTCGCTATGTGTAAAATGTAATTCTCTTTGCATGTCAAAAGATCGTTTCTGCAAATGTTTATCTCGATTAATATGAAATAGATGGAGAATAAGGGTTTGTAAAAATAGTTTGTACAAGAGTAGAGAAAGTCATGTGAGTGTAGCACATCAGATTTTTTCCCTTGAAGTTTAGCCTCCTTTAACCGGGAAGGTCATCTCTGACGGTGAATGAACGAAACGGTTGAAATGATGCTTAAATGGGCCCGGGCTCCCCAGAACTTAAAATTACCTGACATTTGCCTTCTCAGGATAAGGGAAGGCCCCGAAAAAAGCGTTAACCAGGTAACCTACCCTAATCGAGATTCGAACACGAGATCTCTCGAATGTGGCGCAGACAGGCTATTGCCACACTACTAACGGAATAGAGGAATTATTAAGTTCTATCCAAAAATTCTATGTTGAGATTTCTTCGAAAATACATGTTTTGAGGCTCCCTGAATAAAATATTTCATTTTTGCAAAACTAAAAACGTGTGTGTGTGTATGTAAACATAACTCAAAAACGAAAAATCAGATAAATACTGACTTCGTATTTTTAAGTTTAGAATCTTCGAAGACACGATACAAAGATTTTCAAAAAAATCCACTTCATCCCAAACTACCATTTACTTGAAAGGATTTTTCGAAATGTTTGATTTTAATCAAAACTGGCTCTAACAATTGTTATTAAAACACCATATTTTTCGATATTTACGTGACGAATAAAAGATATATTTGAATTTTCTGGGAATGAATGGATGGGATGCGTAGAAGCATTTACAGTAGCTGCATCATTTACTTAAATATTACATACAGATGTTTTTAAATTCCAGCCTAATTCGTTATTACAATTTTTCAAATGGTTTTTGTTCGATTACTTGACCCAGCATAAAGATTGCTTGTGTCATATAGCCCTGTAAATGCTTGATCCCATACAGTCATGTGCTTTAAGACTTATACTTGGCACATTCCACATTAGTCCTATCAATAACCTGCAGATCGAAACTGATGAACCTCCTCTTTATATCAGACGTGAACAACTGAGCCTTCCTTATGCTACTGAAGGTCGCAGCTAGACAGAATTCCAAAACTTTTTTTATGTGTTCCCTTCAAAATGTTTGTCCTCAGACCGTATTTATGGTATCCCTTTCAGTCTGAGAATCTCTAGATATCTTCAAAAACTGAATGTTACTTTACCTCGTATATCACAACTTTCTCTTCTTCCACATACTCTCCTTGGGAGACCACTACATTGATGATCAATACAGAACTAAACAAATATCCGAAATCATCCACAGACCTGAAATCATCTCAAAATCTATTCAAAGAACTCATATCATCCTATCCCAGTCATAGTAAAATATATACTGATGGTTCTCTACTAAATAACAGATGCAGATGTGAAATTATCTACCCAGAACACACAATGCTCTGCAAACTTCCTGAATTCTATTCCATCTTCTCTGCTGAACTTATGCTGTTAAAAATCGTTACAGTTTGTCACTACCAGCAACGAGGGATCCTTCCTAATCCTATCTGACTCACTAAGTGTCTTACAAACCCTTCAAGACAGAAATACACATCTCAAACTAGCCCAAGATATTCTCAACATAAATATGGACTTGTAGCACGTCTTATTTTGCTGGTTACCATCTCATGTGGGCATCACTGACAATGAAACGGCAGATGCAGCTGCCAAAGAATCCAGCAAACACCCAGTGAGCGAACACTCAATCCCAGTGCCTCACAGCAACGTATTCAGCCATATTAAACGATGCCTCAAGCACCACTGGAAACAATAATAGACGAATCAACCTGCCAACAAACTCCACGAGATCATGTCTTATCCTGAAGTTACACCACCTCTTACAAAAGGGTAACAAGTTACTGTAACAAGGTTACGGATTGGCCAAACCTCACTGACATAGCATATCTGCTACATAAAGATGACCCTCCTGTGTGTTCTAACTGTAACACCATCCTTACAATCAAACACATCGTTACCGAATGATCCATCTTCAAAGGAAATCGCCACAGATTTGGCCAAAGCAATAAAACACCCTGAAGTTCTTCACGTCTTCTTTAAAGACATAAATTTATACCATAGTTTATAATTGTTGTTGTTCGTTAAGTACTGTGTTAATACTGCAAATGAAGATTGTGTTAATTAATATGTGAATTGTTTATTATTATGATGATTTAATAGTCGTGTTTAAGCGACTTTAGTGTTTAAACAAAATTAAATTTAAAAGATCTTGAGTTCCTTGCTGCAAATACGAATTTAATTTGTTATCCAATTTTTATTAGAACTGTTAGGGATAGGTTTAAAATGTACCTATAACTTTCTTTACAGGACAGGTTAGATAAAATCTGATGTGTTACACTCACATGACTTTCTCTACTCTTGTACAAACTATCTATACAAACGCTTATTCTCCATCTACTTCATGTTAATCGAGATAAAACATTTGCAGACTCTATCTTATTGCTAAGTTTCTTGTAGATGTAAGGGGAATATATATGAACAAGGGCAATTTAGAAATACAGTAGCCTTTAAGCACATACATATCTCTTAATAGCTGGTTGCTAGGTGCAGCACCATTGTCTTTGCCACAGATTAATACTCTTTGCATATCCAAGACAAAAAATGAATAACGAATTCCCATTTGAGAAAATAAGTACTGAAAAATTTAAGGGAATAACAAGTAATATCACGAAAATGGTTCACTCAACAAAAAAAATGTTTATTACATAAATTGTGTATTTTAACGCGGTCTACATTTTTTGTGTAGTAACATTTTGTCTATCTCTTATGGTTTACCAGTTATGCAAAAGTCGTTCACAATGAAGAATACTTTTGGAGACATTCCCAGGAAATTCAAGATATACATTTTATTTGTCATAAAAATATCTTAAATATATGATATTTTAATCAAAATCGTTAGAGCCGTTTTTGAGAAAAGTAAAATTTTAGAAAAATCTTCCATGTAAAGGGTAATCCTGGGTGGGGGGATTTTCTTGAAAACCTTCGTGTCGCATCCTTGGAAGATACTGAACCTATATACCAAGTTTGGTGTTTATCCGACTGTTCGTTTCTGAGTTATGCTGTTCACAGACAGACAGACACACAGACTGACACACACACGGACATGTTTCCAAAAATGTTTTTTTTGGATTCAGGGGATCTCAAAACATGTATTTCCGATGAAATCTCGGTATCGAATTTTTGGGTGGAATACAATACTTCCCCTACTTACTATACGTAGTAGAGAAAGTAATAAAAAAGCAGCATGTAAGATTTAGTATAAAATTTTCGAACGCATTGTTTACATCGGTGTTACTGAGCACATTTGCGCAATTTATTTTGCTTAAAATTATGTTAAATGTATATCAATTCCTATCATTGGTCCGGTAAACTTTTACGCACATATTTGTGTTAAAATTTAGCCTTTTTATTGGTTAGAATATCTAAAACTGGCTCCTATGATCAGAGATAAGACAAATACATCTAAGAAACACTCATTTGCTTCAATAGGTTCCCATGGGTAGCAGAATAGTATAGTAAACACATGTAAGATGAGTTTATTATAACAAAACGTTATTCTTTTGATAACGATTTTGAAAGTGCATCAACGTTGAAGTCACCTGCAGAATTACATTTATCATATATATTTAAAATGCCAGAATTCCATCCAATTTGTTTAAAAGCACTTCAATATTGCCCTTAGTAAGCGATAAAAATACAACACACGGTATGAGACACCACAAGTAAACTCAAGTTTTACACTAACACATTCAGAATCCAATTCCACCGATATAAGGTATGAAAACAGCTTGTCGCTATTATTCCTTATACATAAAGGATCCATGTATCCTTTCAGTGAAGGTTCCATGAATCCTTTCAGTGAATCGGATCTTTTTAATGATCCTTCAATCTGTCGTGTATAGTGAACATTTTAACACAACGCATTTTAAAAACTTTCCTATACACGCCTTGCACCGGAGGCACTATGGGAGGTTAGGTTCTTTCTTTTTTTTAAGCTTAAGTTCCTGAATTCACGGAAGGTTAACGTTAGGTTATGTTTTGTTTTTTTATACAAGCTTAGGTTTCTGATGAATTCACGGAGGGTTAGCGTTAGATTTTATATATATAAGCTTAGATTTCTGAATTCATCGAAGGTTAAATTAGATTAGATTTTTTATATAAGCCTAGGTTTCTGAATTCAGCGAAGGTTAAGTTAGTTTAGGTTTTTTTATATAAGCTTAGGTTTCTGAATTCACGGAAGGTTAATGTTAGATTAAGTTTTTTATATGAAAAGTGTTTAAAGTGTGTTAAAATGTTGACTACAAATAACAGATCGAAGATCATTCAAAAGATCCGATTCATTGAAATGGTTCATTTAACCTTTACTGAAAAGATCCGCGGACCCATCAAGTATGCGGAATTTGACCCAGATTTTTTCCGTAACTGACAAGCCGTGTCTATAATACACAATAATATCACAATGCCCATATTATCCTACTTAAACAAGCCGCAACATTATAACCAGGAATATGCGTCATTTGGTAGCCAGTGTTCTGTAAAGCATAGAATGTCGGGATTTCTATAATGGCATATTAGTTCTATTTCGTTAATTTTACTTTATCGATTGCACATTCAAGTAAGTTAATTACTCCGAGTCTGACTGCTTTCCCGTTTCACTGGGCGTAGGTATAAAAACGCCTGATATGAGCATTCTTGGGCTATATACTTGGGTTAAATGCGGCATTAACATTGTCTTCATTAATTTTTAAAAGCTGAGCATACCTCTGGGTGACAAGAGTTCAACTTTTCATATTTAATTTCTGGAAAATCGCCTTTTAAAAATGACACCAGTTGGTCTACGATGGTATCCGGGGATAACTTGTGTACACGTCTTTTAGTGCACTGGAATTTGCATTTTCATTACTACTGCTACCCACGATTTAACACGTTTCTGCTTTCTCCCATTTACTTTTGACTAGGAGTATCTATTGTACGGCATTTCAAGATTTAGGATTATTATGAGGAGCGCAAACAGCAGTTACTTCACAATTGTCCACTTTCACCGACTTATTCGAATTCAGTTTACTAACCTGTAATGTTGAAGGGTTGATGTTTGGGGTTTTGCCTTATCCACCTCATGCACGAGTTGCAACTTGGGTTTTCTTTTTTGTCAGTTGTTTGGGCACCGATCCTGTAACCACTCCGTTCCTTGCTGATACTGAAGTTGTCACTGCCTGATGATGACGTCACACCAACTTGGGGAGGTTGACCAAGGTTAAGATTCCTTTGCTTTAGAAGCTCGATATGTTGAAGTAAATTATTAATTCTGTTCCTCATTTCCTTTATAGCATTATAACTTTGTTTGACACGTGTTTGAAGATCCGAATGTCTATTTTATTGTCTGAATAGCACGTGAAACCTTTGTTGGGAAGGAATTTTGTATAACTAGTAAACAATAAGAGATTGACAAAAATCTGATGTGTTACACTCACATGACTTTCTCTACTCTTGTACAAACTATTTTTACAAACGCTTATTCTCCATATGCTACATGTTAATCGAGATGTTAGTCTTATTGCTAATTTTCTTGTAAATGCAAGGGGAATTGCTACGCTTTAAGGGATAGTCAAATATTTTAAGAGCTGGTTGCTATGTGGAGTATTCCATTCTCTTTGCATTACCAGGACAAAAAAATGAATAACAAATTTGAGAAAAGTATAAGTATTGGAAAATTTAAGGGAATAACAAGCAATATCTCGAAAATGGTTCACTCAACAACCAAAAATGTATATGACATAAATTGTGTATTTTAACGCGATCTACATTTTTTGTGTAGTACAATTTTGTCTATCTCTTATGGTTTACTAGTTATGCAAAAGTCGTTCACAATGAAGAATACTTTTGGAGACATTCCCAGAAAATTCGAGATATATATTTTGTTATTAAAATATCTTAAACATATGATATTTTAATCAAAATCGTTAGAGCCATTTTTGAGAAAATTAAAATTCTCGAAAAATGTTCCATGTCAAGGGTAATCTGGGGTGGGGGGATTTTCTTGAAAACCTTCGTGTCGCATCTCTGGAAGATACTGAACCTAAATACCAAGTTTTGTGTTTATCCGACTGTTCGTTTCTGAGTTATGCTGTTCACAGACACACACACACACAGACACGAACATGTTTCCAAAAATGCTTTTTTTGGATTCAGGGAGTCTCAAAACATGTATTTCCGGTGAAATCTCGGTATCGAATTTTTGGGTGGAATACAATACTTCCCCTACTTACTATACGTAGTAGAGAAAGTAAAAATGCACTGCGCAAGAAATGTAGATCTCTTTAAAACCCACAATCCTTTATTTCAAATAACTCACCGGAAATACATGTTTTGAGACCCCAAAATCCAAAAACAAGGTATTTTTAGAAAACGTCCGTGTGTGTGTCTGTGAACAATATAACTCAAAAACGAAAAGTTTAATAAATAACCACTCTTGGTATTTAGGTTCGGTACCTTCTAAAGTACCTGCCGCTGCAGGCGATTTCATTTCGCTATAAAATAGGGGTTGTAGTTATGTTCTAAGCTATGAGATATTGTATTCATTTCGAAATCACTCAAATTTAGCACCGGAACGAAATCATGCCCCCTATATCTTAACATGTGTGTACCTTCTAAATAGTTTCTGTTACTGTTACCTTTGGCTATACTGTCCAAGACACACCATATATACAGTGCTACCACTGTTACAATTAGCAAGTATCTTGTTCCCGTCAACCAAGAAAGATACTACGAGATGCTCGTGTTATTTTAAGAAAACGACTTTTGCTGTTAACTGTACATTTTTTTAGCAAGGGAGTAGGTTCCAACCCCCAAAACCATGGTATTTAAGTTCAATATCTTCCAAAGATGTGACGCAAAGATTTTCAACAAAGTTCCCCCCACCGTCAAACTAACCTTTACATTGAACTTTTTCAAAATGTTTGATTTTATCAAGCATTAAAACACCATTGTTTAATGTACTTACATGACAAGTAAAATGTTTATCTTGAATTTCCTGGTATAAGTCCTCTTCATTCTCAGTAACCTTGTATAATTTGTAAACCGTAAGAGATGGATAAAATCGTATTATCCAGAAATATGTAGCTTTCGCTAAAGCACACAATTTATGTAAAATAACAATTTTTGTGGAGTTAACTATTTCTGAGATATTCCTTGTTAATGGCTAAATTTTCAAATACCTATACTTTTCTCAACTGAAAATTCCATATTTATTTTTCTCTTTTTTTCCTCCTTCTCTCTCTCCCCTCTCTGTTTCTCTTCTTTGTTTCTCTTCTTTGAATCTCTCTGTCTTTCCTTCTTTCTTTCTCTCTTTCTCTTTCTCTCTTTCCCTTTCTCTCTCTCTTTATTTCCCTCTCTTTATCTCTCGCTTTCTTTCTCTTTCTCTCCCTCTCTGTCTCTTGCAGTCCTGAAGAGTATGTAATGTCAAAGCAATCACATAGTGACACGTCCTTTATAAATCCCATTACCACGTTACCACTGTATTCTATATGAAATGTGTAAATGTGCAATGAAAATTTATCTGGGTTAATAAGAAGTAGAATAATAAGCTTTTGTAACTAAGTTTTGTCGAAGAATGTGTAGAAGAAGTTATATGAGTACAACGTATGTTTTGTTTCCGAGCTAATAATTACTGTATCCAGCGGGATGGCTCAGGCGGTAACGTCCATGGTCCGCATTCACGAGATCGTGGGTTCGATTCCCGTGGCCGACCTTCCCGGCCCATGAGCTTCTTCGTGTGTTTCCCCGGGTGGCAGGCGAATACTAGGAAGGATCATTACATCCTCCGAATTTCCTGTCCCTCAATTTCATCTCCATTCTCTTTTCACCTTTCATCTCCTTGGTCTCTTTCATGATCGGCGTGTGCATGGTAGAGGAAAAGCAGCATCCTCTAAGGAAACCTTTGTTCCACGACTGTGAGCGGTCTTCAAATCTGTAAATGGTAGGGACTCTGCCCTCTGCCTGACATCTCCTGATCCGACCGCCCTCTAATAACATTCGCCTACTTGAAGTTGATAACCCTACTGCATTACAAATAAATACATTAACACGAATCTTTCTCTCACCTCATTCCTCCCTCCCGGGGACGCCCCGTCAGGGGCGTAGGTACAAAAGATCTACATAGGTCGACGTGCTAAGTCCTTCTCCGCTTCTAGTCCTATCCTATCCTAATAATTACTGTGGCAGTGTTAGGTTGAGTATATTCCTGCAATAGCCGTTGTACTCTCGTAAATATTGATCCAGCAAACAGGGACACACAACTACAGGTGCATCCCAAAAACTGGATGTCAGACTAGAACTTGGTTTTATGAGAACAGAACTAAGCTCAGGTATCAAGAAAATGATGCGACAATTTTCTTTGGGTCCATCCCAAGCCTTAAGTATATTGCATAAATTTTCTACAAACTTTGTTCATACGAGGGCTGATCAACAAAGACTGAGACTGTTTTTTTTGACAGATGTTTATTACTCCAATTCAATGTTTACATGATCTTTATCAAAGTAGTCCCCTCCTACTTCAATGCACTTTTAGCGTCTCTGCCAGTCCTTGAACACGTGCTGCAGGCCATTCTTTGTCAGGTCCTGGAGAATCGTCTCACTTTTTTTTGAGCACTGCTTCAGAGTTCACAAATCGAATACCCCTAAGCTTTGCCTTTAGTGATGGGAATAAAAAAAAGTCACAGGGTGCAAGATCGGGGCTATAAGGTGGATGTGGTACACAGGTAATGTTGAATCGAGCCAGAAACTGCATGACTTGATTTGCGACGTGAGGCCGTGCATTGTCATGATGAAGTCGCCACCAAGTCCAAGAAAGCTCTGGTCGTTTCTTTGCAATGTGCTTCCTCAGTGTAGCCAATACTGACGTGTAGTATGCTGCTGTAACAGTAGTGTGAGGGGTAACTGCATGCTGGTAAATCATTCCATTACAGTCAAAAAATGTGATCACCATCACTTTCCCTGCAGATGGAACAACTTTTGCCTTTTTTGGTGTTGGAGAACCTGGCGATTTCCACACTGTGCTGGCTTGTTTTCCTTCAGGATCATAATGATGCAGCCATGACTCATCACCTTGCTTAACACTGACAAGTCGGCCTTCTTTGAAGTCCTTGAACCACCTAAACACTGTTGCACGAGGTAGTGCATCCTCACTGTACTTTTCATATTTGATTTCGCTGTACTGCTCCTCTCGCGTCACCTCCATTGTCTAGTATGCGAAATGCACGTAGGGTCTACAAAATAGAGCATTACTACCAACCTACCAATACGAGAGTGCTGCCGCCTACCAACATTATACATAAAAACCCGCTCTTTTCAAATATTTATGTTACAGATACGAAACTATCACGGAAGCTACAGGAAAAAATCAGTCTCAGTCTTTGTTGATCAGCCCTCGTAGATGTACTTTGTAATGTAAATCCAAGGTTTCTCTATAACATCTCATAATGTTACACCTGTTTCCTATATCTGTTATCAGTGGTATGTTTTACAGCACTAGAGATTTATCACTTTAACTTTTCGAACCCGCTTGGCGGAGGTAGGCAAGCCAGTCAACCCGACTTGGACAGGCTATGGAATACTTGCCTGACCATTTTTCTAAACAGCATAGCACTTCAGTAGTAGGGTTTTTAACTTTATCTGCTGCTAACCTAGAGTATGAAGAGTAAGTATGTGTTCCACCCAAAAATTTGATATAGAGAATTCACTGAAAATACACGTTTTGAGACTATTGAATCTTAAAAAGAAATTTTTGGAAAAGGTAAGTGTGAGAGTGTTTCTGTCTGTCTTTCTGTGTCTGTGAACAGTTATTTTTTATTTTATGTAACAATCTGTATTCAAATATCATATGATTTAGGATAACTATACAAATGAAATATATATCTTAGATTTTCTACGAACAAGCTATGAAGTCCTCTTCATTCTGAATGAATTTTTATAACTTACAAACGTAAGAGATAGACAAAAGTTTACTTCGCAAAATATGCAGACGTTATTAAATCATACAATATAATTCCAATAAATATCTTAGTGGCATTAATAGTTTCCGAGATATTCTTTATTACTGATTTGAATTGTCAAGTACTTTATACTCTTTCCGCTGTAAAATCACTATTTTTCTTTATTTCTTTTCTCATGGTCATACAAAGACAATGGAATTTCAAAGCCTTAGCGACCCGTTCTTAGAGGATTTGACTATCGCTTAAGCATAGTGTATTCCCTTATTCCCCTTGTACCTACAAGGAAATATATAGTAAAGCCATTTCCGATATATCCATTATTAATGGTTTGAATTGTTCAATACTTGGCCATTCTTTTGAAGTCCTGCCAACATTCAGTGTCTATCGCGATTGCATTGAAACAGCGTGGAATTTTAAGGCCAGACTATAGCGTCCAGTTCTTAAACATTTGACTACTGCTGTTTCTTTTGTATCTATAACGAAATGTATAAAGTAGCTATTTCTGCAAAAATTTATTTGGATTAAAATGAAGTAGATATAAAAAAAATCTGATGTGTTACACTCACGTGACTTTCTCTACTCTTGTACAAACTATTTTTACAAACGCTTAATCTCCATATGTTTCATGTTAATCGAGATAACGAGATGTTAATCTTATTGCTAATTTTCTTGTAGATGCAAGGGGAATATGGTAGGTTTTAAGCGATAGTCAAGTATTTTAAGAGCTGGTTGCTATGTGGCGCATTCCATTCTCTTTGCATTACCAGGACAAAAAAATGAATAACGAATTCCCATTTGAGAAATAGTATAAGTATTGGAAAATTTAAAGGAATAACAAGTAATATCTCGAAAATGGTTCACTCAACAAAAAAAAATGTATATGACATAAATTGTGTATTTTGATTCGGTCTACATTTTTTGTGTAGTAAACGTTTGTCTATCTCTTATTGTTTACCAGTTATGCAAACGTCGTTCACAATGAAGAACACTTTTGGAGACATTCCCAGAAAATTCAAGATATAAATTTTATTTGTCATAAAAGCATCTTAAATATATGATATTTTAATCTAAATCTTTAGAGCCATTTTTGAGAAAATTAAGAATTTCGAAAAATGTTCCATGTAAAGGGTAGTCGCGGTGGGGGAAATTTCTTAAAAATCTTCGTGTCGCATCCTTGGATGATACTAAACTCAAATACCAAGTTTGGTATTTATCCGACTTTTAGTTTTTGAGTTATGCTGTTCAAAGACTGACAGACACACACACACATACATACATACGGACTTGCAAAAATACTTTATTTGGATTCAGGGCACCTCAGAACATGTATTTCCGGTGAAATCTTGGTATAGAATTTTTGGGCGGAATGCAGTACTTCCCCTACTTACTATAGGTAGTAGAGAAAGTAACAATTGAAAGCTGTCCAGATGAGAACT
The DNA here is from genome assembly GCA_030765065.1 of Deroplatys truncata. Classification (NCBI taxonomy): domain Eukaryota; kingdom Metazoa; phylum Arthropoda; class Insecta; order Mantodea; family Mantidae; genus Deroplatys; species Deroplatys truncata. The sequence continues at coordinate 167,074,367 of CM060988.1, read as the reverse complement.
CTACTATGATCGCTATCAGACCATCATAAAAACAAATAAAACATAGACTCACACACTTAAGTTTTGTTATTCTGTGACACGGATCATGATAACAGCAGTTTCTGTTAGCTAGTAGCGTGCGACTGATGGCAATCTCTAAATACCTGCGGTGCCAACATTACAACCATAAAAGGATGTATATATTTTCGTGGTGAAAAAGTGAGCAAGAATAATACAAAATAAACCAGAAATCTGGATTAATCAGGACCGGATAAACAAGGTGTTTATGCAATTTCATATACAATTAACTAACAACATTCTTCTTTTCTGGACATAATCATAAAGCAGTGCAAGCTGCTTATATTACTATATTTTCATATTAAAATTTAAAATAATTGAATGCGTTACATTCATATGACTTTCTCTACCCCTCCATTGTTTATTAGTGGGTACACAAATTATTCTTACAAAAGTTTATTTTCCTGTTTACTTCATTTTAATCGGGGCAAACCTTTGCAGATTTAGCTACATTACAAATTTCTTTATAGATACAAAGGGAACACCGACAGTCAAATGTTTAAAAACTAAAGGTTATGTGCTGGCCTTAAAATTCCATACTGTTTCTATACAATCGCGAGAAACAACTGAAAATTGACAGAACTCGAAAAGAATGGGTAAGTATTGAACAATTCGAACGATTAGTAACGGATATCTCAGAAATGGCTGATGCGCAAAAAACTTATTTGAAATAAATTGTGTGTTTTAAAGAGATCTACATTTTTTGTGAAATCTTGTATAACGTTTATCAGTTATACAAGATTATATAAAGTTTCTTCCGAATGAAGACTTCAAAGGCTATTCCCAGAAAATTCAAGATATACATTTTATTTTTCGTGTAAATATCTTTAATATGTGGTATTTTAATCAAAATCGTTAGAGCTATTTTTTACAAAATCAAAATTTCGAAAAATGTTCCATTTAAAGTTTAGTTGAGTGGGGGACCTTCTTGAAAATCTTACCAAGTTTTATATTTATCCAACTTGTCCTTTTTGAGCTATGCTGTTCACAGATACACACACGCACGGACCTTTTTTTCTAAAAATGCTCTTTTTGGATTCAGAGCGTCCCAAAACACGTATTTCCGGTGAAATATCGGTATCGAATTTTGGGGTAGAATGCAATACCTCCTCTACGTACTACATACGTAGTAGAAAAAAGTTAAAAAAAATCTGGTGTGATACATTCACATTCCTCTCTCTCTCTCTCTCTCTCTCTCTCTCTCTCTCTCTCTCTCTCTCTCTCTCTCTCTTCTATTGTTTATTAGTGGGTATACAAACTAGCCTCACTAAAGCTTATTTTATACCTACTTCATTTTAATCCAAATAAACTTTTGCAGAAATAACTACATTATACCTTTCGTTATAGATATGAGGGGAACACCGATATTCAAATGTTTAAGAACTGGACGCTATATGCTGACCGTAAAATTCCATACTGTCTCCATTATATCGTGAGAAACAACTGAATGTTGACAGGACTTTAAAAGAATGGCTAAGTATTGAACAATTAAAAACAATAATAACGAATATCTTAGAAATGGCTGATGCCACAAAAAACTTATTTTATATAAACTGTGTGTTTTAAAGAGGTCTACATTTCTTGTGTACTACATTTTCGTCTGTCGCTTAACTGCGCTACTAGCGAATCAACAATCCTGAAAACATCTGACATCTCGTTTTTACTTTCTCTACTACGTATAGTAGGTAGGGGAAGTATTGTATTCCACCCAAAAATTCGATACCGAGATTTCACCGGAAATACCTGTTTTGAGACCCCATGAATCCAAAAAAAGCCTTTTTGGAAACATGTCCTTGTCTGTGTGTGTGTGTGTGTGTGTGTGTGAACAGCATAACTCAGAAACGAACAGTCGGATAAACACCAAACTTGGTATTTAGTTTCAGTATCTTCCAGAGATGCGACACGAAGGTTTTCAAGAAAATCCTCCCATCCCAGATTACATTTTACATGAAACATTTTTCGAAAATTTTAATTTTTTCAAAAACGACTATAATGATTTTTATTAAAATATCATATGTTTAAGATATTTTCATGACAAATGAAATGTATATCTTGAATTCTCTGGGAATGTCTCCAAACGTATTCTTCATTGTGAACGACTTTTGCATAACTGGTAAACCATAAGAGACAGACAAAATGTTACTACACCAAAAATGTAGATCGCGTTAAAATACACAATTTATGTCATATACATTTTTTGTTGAGTGAACCATTTTCGAGATATTGCTTGTTATTCCCTTAAATAGTCCAATACTAATAGCTTTTCTCAAATTCATTATTCATTTTTTTTGTCCTGGTGATACAAAGAGAATGGAATACTCCACATAGCAACTAGCTCTTAAAATATTTGACTATCCCTTAAAGTCTAGCAATTTCCCCTGCATCTACAAGAAAATTAGCAATAAGATTGACATCTCGATTAACATGAAGCATATGGAGAATAAGCGTTTGTAAAATAGTTTGTACAAGAGTAGAGAAAGTCATGTGAGTGTAACACATCAGATTTTTTTCCCTCTTGTATCATAATCTACTATTATTTAATTAAGACGTTAGTAACAGAATTCACTACAGAACACTCCCCCCACAGACACACACACACACACACACACACACACACACACACACCAAAATGGTAAGATGTTTTAGAGACGAGTGTTCTTTTCATAAATGACATGGAACTTTTGATCTCTAGATCACTATGTATCAACACTGTCTGTTATGTTTCATTTTTATTTTTGTTTATTTTTCAGAATGATTTTTCCACATTCCATCTGTGCATTACTTCTGTACACATTTCTTTTTGCACCGTTTGTGCTTACCAATACTGATACGTCTTCGCCCCTGAAAGGACAAGGACGCGTACCAAGTCACAGAAGACGCCATCAGGTTAGCTATTCTGCTAGTCTTAAGATTGGTAACATTTCTAGGAATTTTTAAACTCGGCCTGTTTCCTATTATGTGGGCCAGCATCATGTGTATGTCTGTTTGGTTTTTAAAATAAGAATAGCATATTACGCAACAAGGTTATAATTACTATTATAGTCGAGTTCATACGACTGTTTTTGCGATCACACTATAACTTCAAAACTTTGAGTTTTTACAAAAATAATTACTCTGTTAATTGTGTGTAATTAAACGTTGATTGGATGGCATGACCTTGAGCGTGCTGGCGATTATGTATCAGATGGCAGTACTGTTGAGTACAGGCCGTATTTATTGATTTTTGCAGGTAATGTGAAAGCATCACATATTAAAACAAAGGAAATGGACTCCATTTATTTGAATATTAAGATTACAATGAATATAATTTATTTTATTTTAAATACACATATTTCATTGTTTATTTGGGGAATGGATCCTGTGGGCTGCTGCTTTGAAGGTGTTAAAAAGTGTGGGCTGCGCGCGCCGACGAGTAAGATCATAATGAGTCTCTGAAGTATTATAGATGACATTATAGTTCGGTTACGCCACGTGTGTTGAGCGTATTATAGTGTGGTCGACCAAAACAATACTTTCCATACCTTTATAGAATGATGGAATGCAATAAATGTAACAATGTTTTCTTTTTGTGTGCTTTAATCAAGTGTATTCTCAAGTTCATCGTTAGCAGAATTTAATTATCCAAACCATATTTATGATACGTAAACATAAAAAAACACATACTTGAGCTCTTACAAAGTCTACTGAATGGTACTTCTTGGGCAGCAAAAGAATAAACAATAAACCAAATGATTTGCACGTCCAATATTTGCGCATCTGCAATCTTCACACCTTCGTGACCAATTACGTCGTACTCTAGCAAAGACACTTTCATTGTTTAGTATTTCCTCCGCAGCCAGATGAATACGTTGACTTAAAGATTCGATGTCAGTAATCAATGTTTTGTAGACCCTGCGTTTCATATCCTCCCAGAGGATTCAGGTCTGGCAATCTTGCAGGCCATACACTAACAGTATACCAATGTAACTACTCACGATTTGAAAGACTGGCATCTCGTAAACCTTTTGTTCTACATATGATTGTCCACTAAACACGCCTCGGGTTCTTTTATCACTAAACTCGTGAGTTTCAATGCGTAATACAACGTTACTTTAATAATGACCCAACTTAGTGTAAGTAGCTGACATAAACATGGTGTGCGACCGAAAACCTTGTTGGACTATGAAGGCATTACTTTCATACTGTTAGTGTAGACCGATAGTTACCAAGTTGTACTTGTCATTTCGCCAAAACACTACACCACCCTTTCGTCGCATTTGTTTCGACTGAGGGTTGTGCGGAAAACAAAACCTCTAGTCCCCTCGCCTTCCAGTTTAGGTATGCTGTTTTTTCCCCTTTCTTTTACGACTAGGAGCCGATTCTCACAGTGATCTACCTTGATCTAGCAACGTTGCCTATGTCTCCAACACATTACATCTGCGAAACGGTGTTCGGGAAAGATTAATTGTTTCAAAACCGTGTAAATTGTCACATAGTTATTATCGAAACTAACCGAAACTAGGTCAGAAATAGTTTACTCTACCCATCTTACAAGTAATAAACTATTATCTTCATACATTCTTGTGGAATAAACCATTTAATTTGGAAACACAACTATTTTTACTTTCCCTACTACGTATAGTAAGTAGGGGAAGTATTGTATTCCACCCAAAAATTCAATACCGAGATTTCACCGGAAATACATGTTTTGAGATCCCCTGAATCCAAAAAAAGCATTTTTGGAAACATGTCCGTGTGTGTCTGTGTGTCTGTCTGTCTGTCTGTCTGTCTGCCTGTGAACAGCATAACTCAGAAACGAACAGTTGGATAAACATCAAACTTGGTATTTAGGTTCAGTATCTTCCAGAGATGCGAAACGAAGGTTTTCAAGAAAATCCCCCCACCCCAGATTACCCTTTACAAGGAAGATTTTTCGAAAATTTTAATTTTCTCAAAAATGGCTCTAACGATTTTGATTAAAATATCATATGTTTAAGATATTTTCATGACAAATAAAATGTATATCTTGAATTTTCTGGGAATGTCTCCAAAAGTATTCTTCATTGTGAACGACTTTTGGTAAACTGGTAAACCATAAGAGATAGACAAAATTTTACTACACAAAAGATGTAGATCGCGTTAAAATACACAATTTATGTCATATACATTTTTGTTGTTGAGTGAACCATTTTCGAGATATTGCTTGTTATTCCCTTAAATTTTTCAATACTCATTTTCTCAAATGGGAATTCGTTATTCATTTTTTTGTCTTGGATATGCAAAGAGTATTAATCTGTGGCAAAGGGAATGGTGCTGCACCTAGCAACTAGCTATTAAGAGATATGTATGTGCTTAAAGGCTACTGTATTTCTATATTGCCCTTGTAAATATGTATTCCCCTTACATCTACAAGAAACTTAGCAATAAGATAGAGTCTGCAAATGTTTATCTCGATTAACATGAAGTAGATGGAGAATAAGCGTTTGTAAAAATAGTTTGTACAAGAGTAGAGAAAGTCATGTGAGTGTAACACATCAGATTTTCTTTTAAATGGCTGATCACAGATCAGAATGCTATTATACCTTTTTGTTTGTAATACCTCTATGACGTACATATTAGAAGGAATGTAATAAATTCTCTTCCACCCTGTATACATTTTTTCCATTGCTTTCAATACATTTACTTTTCTAATGAGCCTCTTAATTTATTTCTAAAGCAGTTTTTCGTTGCTCTAGTGTTATGTTCATGAATATCCTTATTTTTGTCTTCTTTAGGATTTTACAACATAGTTGACACATTCATACACACACACATATATATATATAGACAAGATAGCATTAGTATATGGAGTTTTTTAAAAGCAGTTTTACAGTTTTTCTCTTTTGGATATTTTCAAGAATTCTTATACCTCTTTCTGCTACCTAAATATTTTAATATATGTTTCTTCCCTGCTGACCCCCATAAGATAATCCCATAAAAAGTATTACCCCTCTTTGATCTTACTTGAATGGATTGAACTCATGTCAGTAATCTTGAAAGCAATATCACAAATATTAGACCATAGCATGTAACTTCAGTTGCCCATGCACATTTCTAATCTCAACCAACGATGCATCATATGTCATATTTATTCAAACACACTCCATATGGTGACGGAAAAACAAAGAAAAGAAAAAAAAATCTATATGTTTCCTTCACATTACGTTCTCCTCACACTATTTATTCTTATATAGCTTCTGCAAACTATTCCTATGAAAGCTTATTTTTCTATCTATTGCACATTAAGTGAGATAAACCCTTTTTACTTTCTCTACCATGTATGTGGTAGGTAGAAAAGATATTATTTCCACCCAAAATTTTGATACCAAGATTTCACCAAAAATACATGTTTTGAGGCGCTCTGAATAAAAAATACTTTTTAAAAATGGGCCTATGTGTCTGTGAACAGAATAACTCAAAAATGAAAAGTGTTGTTGAATACCAAAGTTGACATTTAAGTTCAGTATGCTCACTACCCTTTACATGGAACATTTTTCAAAATTTTTTATTTCCTCAAAAATGGCTCAAACGATTTTGATTAAAATGCTATATATTAAAGACATATACATGAAAAAGGTCCATGTGTCTGTATGTGAACAGCATAACTCAGAAACAGAAAATATGTTAAGTAGCAAACTTGGTATTAACTACCTTTCACATCAAAAACATTTTGTTGTTTTTTCTTTTCTCAAAAATGGCTCTAAAGATATTAATTAAAATACCATATGTTTAAGATATGTTTAAGGTACAATAATAAAATGTATATTTTGAATTTTCTGGAAATAGACTGTAAAGTTCTTTTTATTCCAAATGAGTTCTGGTAAGCCGTATGAGATAGACAAAGTCTTACTACACAAAATATGTACTCGTAGATCTCATTAAAGATTTATATCAAATAAAATTCTTTGTGCCATTAACCACTTCAGAGATATTCTTTGTTATTGGTTTGAATTCTCAAATACAGTTTTATCTAACAGAAAATTGCTATTCTTATTTTCTGGGATCATGCAAAGAGAACATAATTTTAAAGCCATCACAGAGCAACATGCTCTTACTATTCCTTAAACCTGCTGTATTCCTCCAATTCTCTTATAGCTACATGTAATAAAACCATTTCTGCAAATGCATATCTTGATTATTTTTAAGAATAGTTTGCTAAAAAATGGATAAAGCAAATCATGTGATGTAACACATCAGATTATTTTCACTTTTGCATTACAGGTTGTAGATTCCACAAACAGTGGAGTGACATTTGTACAAGGAACCAGACGTTGGAAGCCAACCTCTTCTGCAACACTTAATGAAAGTCTTCTCAATGATCATGTGTCTCAAAGAGATGCAAGATGTAAGTAATGAACAATTATTATTAATGATTCAACTTTCCAGCTTACTGCCTACACACGGCTAGTATCAAATATGATGGGAAACTTTATCAAATTTTCTTTAGCTGGAATTGTACCCTTGAAAGATGTTGGACTTACCATAGAATGTAAATAAGATGAGACTTATGACATTTCTTGGTGGGGTATGTTTCCATAGCAACATCCCTTCCGCTGTTGCTCTAGTCAGTAAGATGCCACCTTCTTCCTTTCCCTTTGCCTACAAGCTGAACTTTGAGGGGTATCATGTTGCACTAGCAAGTTGTTTGCTATTTGGTGTGCTGCTAAACAGCTGTCTCAATGCTCTAATACAACATGGCAACACAGCTCTACTACTTCCCCACTTAGAGTGAAATGTTAGAAGTCTCAGGTTGTTTAAATGGTACTGTAAATATGAAGCAGAGAAGGTTCAAGGGAGGCAGTGAGCTATGCCACCTGCCAGGGTGACAGGTTTTAGGAGTGCCAAAATCTTAAAAATAAAAACAAAATATTTGAAAATAGGACAGAATTACAAATCATACTTTAATTCTGGCGACTTTCTTGAGATTTTTCTGTTATGAAACTGGTGACAAATGAAACACCACAGTTGGTTACCTTTGGATGTAACTCTCCTTGATGATTATTGTCAAAACATCTCATGCGTGGCAGGCAGTCAACAATAAGCATCACGTTTATAAACAGGAGTGTTTCAAGTCATTATATTGGTTATTTGCTTACATTGGTGACTTTTCACCCTTGTTGTATCATGGAAGTCTACTTGTTTGTGCATTCAGTTATTTCTTGTCGGTTAATTAAATGCAATAAAAAGACACATTCTACGGCTACCCAAAATGAGTCTCTTATCACATGCAAAGTTATTTCTTCACTTAAAGAAGCAGATCTATTTCAGGGAACCCTCAGCTCTTTGAACAAGGTCCTCCATGATCTTGAATTTGAGTCCAAGACAACAAATAAGAGGAAAACTATTACTCAAAAAATCAGATATTGTAGCCCTAAGAACATTATTTTCAGGATAAATAAACAAACAGAATTTGAGGGAAATAATATAGTTGGCTGAAACATGGTTAAATGCTGGCCATGATTGTCAAAGGGCTGACTGATGACAGAATTAAAAGGTCCATGAAGTCACCCACAGGATTTCATTGTTGCCCATGTTGGAACATCTCATTTTTTATGGACACCTACTGTTCTTCAATTTGAGATCTGGGGGTTACCACAAAGACATTAAACATGACCCTTTCTACAAATGATTTAAGAATCAGTTATTCCTTAGCACCTTGTGTTATTGTTATATATGGCCCATACCACATATCCAAATAGATAAGTGCATAATAACAGTAACACTAAAGTTTAAATGGTAGAATGGCTCATTTGCTATAATATGGTATGTAATGTTACAATGAAAAAGGGAAATGTTTTAGTTCTGTTACTCATAAATGAAAACAAGTTCAAATAGATTGTGAGTGAACCAGCTAAAGAACATGGTCATCAAGCCATAGAGCACTCCCATTCATTACCATTCAAATCTGCAGAACTAATCTAGGCAGAAGTAAAGGGCCGTGTTGCAAGACACAATAAAACACTTTGGTAGAAGTGGAACATCTCACAAGAAAAGCAGTAAATGAAGTGACACCACAAAAATGGAGTACTTAATAAAGATGATTATTAACAATGCAATTGTCCAATAAGTGTGTTTTCATTTTGTATATGTTTTTAATCTATTAATGTTCTGGTGAAGGAGTAAACCAGAAATATTTAACATTGTGTGTTATTGTGTGACTTTGCCTGTTTTTATCTTTCGCTCAGAACAATTTTGTTCTTTCACCACACACACACACACACATATATATATATATATATATATATATATATATATATATATCTTCTTGACTTTATTTATTGATCACCCATGCATATATGTATACTGAAAATAAGTCCTAGTCATAGAGGACTGGCATTGTGGATAAAAACTAGGTTATGTCTGAAAGTATGAAGGTGGGGTAACACTTGCAATCATTGCATGGGAGGGCCAAACTCCTGGAGTTGGCTCTGATATGAAGTATAGCATTAATCCCTGATTTTTCATTTTTGGGTTACACACACGCACGTGCAAAATTACAAAATTTCAATGTAAACGTATTGTACCAGTTACTCAGAATTAAAGATTTACACTCTAAATTGTTCTACATCTAAAGAAATTTAATAATATTAAAATAATGATGACAATAATAATGTTCATTTTAATAGTACTTGCAATATCAATGATAACCAGGATTAGCATATGTGTTTCTTGATCCACTCATTAAAAAGTCCATCATCTTCACTCTGAACTGCTATAGCAGCATTTGTTGTTGAGTTTAACATCATCTTGGTGACTTGGAAATTTTCAGACCCACCATTCTTTCACAAACAAAATGAGCCCATTTATGCATCTAGTGGCAGTCTATTTTGAATTTTAGTTTTTATTAAACCCACTTAGAAAAAACCTGTCCACAAGAAGCATTGCTATGCTACATTGAATCACTGTCAGTGCAAATTCCGCTAGTTCTTTCAAATCATTATTTCCAACAAGGTTACACATGTGTTTAATAACACTCCAGAAGCTATCAGATTCAGACATGTTCTTTATTTTGCAGGGAATGTCCATATTTTGTCAACTAATTATCAATTTTTAGACAGTACCATGTTAACTGAGTTTTAACACTTTTAGATACACTGTCAATGAGAGAAAAAAGGATAGGCAGTTCTTTGGGATAAGTGGAGGTGCTTTAGAGGGATGGAGACAGACCATGAGGGTAAAAACTCAGATAGGAGTTAAGTTTGGATGCACCATTCAGTGATACAACATCAGCATGAGGAAGAAAGTAGTGTTATAAGATTTGTTTCATTCCACTGTTGTTACAAACATGACAGGGATATTATACGCTTAGTTGGTATAATTACAACATGTTACTGTGCTCTTACAGAAGTTCAAATTATTAAATACCCTTCTAATTATGGTAAGAGTATGCATGCAACACACATACCTACCTTTTGTCTAAAGTGTTTTGGGGGATTAGTGGACTTCAAAACATGTATTTCCAGTGAAATCTCTTTTGGCTGGAACTAGAATGCAATACTTCCTCTACCTAACATAGATAACTGGTAAGGAAACAGTAAAAATGCATAAATAAATGAATAAATTAAGATTTGCTCATTGTTTATAATGCTGGAAAATGTTCTTGAATGTACAACATAATTTTGTCTCTCTAATCACAGTTCTGTCGCTGTTCACAATTGTGCAATTCCAAAATCAAGGATGTGCAGCATCTTCTGGTGACAATGGCACCTGTCTTACATCTGCAGAATGTTCATCGAGAGGAGGAGTAGCTAGTGGACCTTGTGCCAATGGTTATGGGGTTTGTTGTGTATGTAAGTATACATGCTTTACAGGTTCTCCAATTAGCATTTGTAACTTAGCCTCTGTCACATTACTCAGTCATTCAATGTTTTCTACTGAAGTGTAAAACACAGCCTGCACTATTATGTTCTTCTTGTCTCTGCATATGAATCATTTTTATTTTCTCTCTGTCCCTGATCTCTTTTTTCTCATTTACCATTCCTTCTGTGCATTTATTAATGTATTACTTCTCATTTCTCACTAACCATCTAATTATTTTTCTTCTTTCTTCAACAATTCAGCCTAAAACAGTTTCAATGTTGCTTTTTTTACATTTCACATACCCCAATCTTCTCCATATTCACTTAAATGTTTTTCCTCAAATCACTGCAACATTAAGATTTCTGAAATATTCAATGTCATACTCTATGCAAAGCACTTCTCTAATATCTACCTTAGTTCTTTTCTCAACAGTAAATACTCTGAAAATGCTTCTTTTTCTATTAAAAGCCTCTTTGACCTTCTCTGCTTTTTACCAAGTAAGATAGTTCTGCAGTAATATGTAAGACTTGCATTCAGGAGATCCTGGGTTCGATTCCTTTTGGGTCAGTCACTCTGATTTTGGCCTTTCTTGTGGTTTTCCCTGGTTAGTAGCTGAATGCTGAGGTGGATTATATAATGTTGTGACCTTTCCTGCCTATTTCCTTATCATATTTCAGGGTCAGTGGATCAGGCAAGAGAATGACAAGCATGGTTTATGACAGTGAAGTTTGCTTAGTAAAACCAATGCCTGCCTTGGCATTTGGTGTGGGATGGGCCCCCAGAGAGATCTCTTCATGGGGAGAGATGGGCCATGGGAGGTCCTGCCAGTGTTAGGATGTAATATCTGAATACATTAGGAACCTTGTCTGTGTCACTCTGGATCTGGTCACCTTCTGTGTCCTTCACTTCGCCCCTTCCTCCTGGAGGTTTCCAGAAGCACAATAGGCAACTGTGCACTTAAGTCCGAAATTCTCTTCTGCTTCCTGGCAACCACAACCATAACCATCTCTGTTTGACCTACTGATAACAGCTCATTTTACCACTTATGATACATCCCAAATATTTAAAGCTGTTCACTTGGTCCACTCCAATTCAAACTTACGAGTGTATCTTCTTTACTTTAATGCATCTCTTTTTCACATTTAACTTTATCATGTACACCATAACTCATTTATCTGGCCCTCATTAATCTGGATTTCCGGTTTATTGGGATCAATGTTTGCTTAGTTTCTCACCACAAAAGTACATATGTGCATCCTTTGATAAATTTATATGAATGTATATGGTTTTAATATTAGCACTACAGGTAGCATGGAGATCACCATCAGTCATACACTTCAAATTAACAATAAGTTCATTACCATGGTCAGTGTCACAGAACAACAAAACTAAATTGTGTGAGGTTATGTTTCATTATTTTTCACAACAGTCCTGGTAGCCATTGTACGCCTCTCATCTGGATGACTTTCAATCCTTTGTTCTTTGCTCTTGGAGTCATTTAAATGTCAGTATCGTATGTCAAAGTTTGAATTCATTTAATAGTTTGTTTCCAAATCATCCAGATTTTCCTTAAACCAGCATTGGTCAAGTTGACTGGGATCACACCGTTAGCGACATGTGAGCACATGGCTGCATAGCACTAACCATCATCATAATATATGTTTATTTTTATTCAAGAATTACTTTGACAAGTTTTAAATATATTTATTTATATAATACAATCAGGGTGTTCATTTCCACATCACAAAGCACCACATTGATTGTAAAAACTAAGTTATCTTCTTTCAACAGGAAGAGTTTCCTAACAATGACTTCTTCACTATATTTGTCTAAGATGTTAGTATTCTGCCCCTGGCCTATATCATATTATCACATTTTAGAAATTCAAGTGTTGTGAGAGATTCATCTTCAACTTCCTGGAACCATTTCTGTAATTTTTGCTCTTGACAATCCACTTGGTAATCAAATCTTTACCTAACACTGCATACAACTAATAAAATATTGAGTCAGTACCCAAGAAATGCAGAGGATCAGTTGACAATACAGCGGGAACAAACAATACAATGTATTACCTCTGTACTTTATAAAATAATACAACAATAAGACAATTATGCAACACAAATTGGTCAACATATGAGCTGCATGTTCCATTCATTGACAAGTGCCACGTCTTCTGCTACCTATAGGAGAATGAAATCTTTGAACACTGCAGAACTTATACCAAGTTATTGTATTATTAAACAGTAAAAGGCATACAGTATCTCACTCTACTGGCTTCAGTGGTAAACAATTTAACATGCTTGAAATCAAAAGTAAGCATTGATCAACAGTGGGTTTCTGGAGTATCTCCAGTTCTACCTAGTCCAGACAGTCGAGGCTCTCGTGTACTCCTAAGCATTGTAAAGTGAACCAATGCACATCACTGTTTCTAGCTTCTTTTCATTACAATACTTACGTATTGTAAAGTGAGTTTATCAAGAAGTCTAACAGAAGAAAGCAATGCTAATGGAGGCCTTCAATAGAAAAGTAAAATGATTATGGTTACTTAAGCATTTATATTTGTAATATATCGTGATAAGGTTATAACATATAGTCATTCTGTTTGCAGTTCTGGCTACATGTGGACAAACTACAAGAGAAAACCTTACATACTTTGTGAATAATGGTTATCCAGCTCCATATGATGGCACAGGTTCTTGTCAATTGACTATCCAAAAGGCACATCCTGATGTTTGTCAATTCAGGTATGTATTACACAAAGGTGCACAAAACAGAAAAGGCTAAGGTTAGCTAAAACCCTGCTTAATGCTTTTCATTTAAATCCATCTTTACTTTCTCTACTGCTTAGTCATAGTAAGTAGAGAAAGTATTGCGTTCCACCCAAAAACTAAATATTGAGACTCAACCAGAAATACATGTTTTGAGATTCCCTGAATAGAAAAAAAATTTGATGTGGTACACTCATATGACTTTCTCTACTCTTGTACAAACTATTTTTACAAACTCTCATTCTCCATCTATTTCATATTAATCGAGATAAACATTTGCAGAAACGATCTTTTGACATGCAAAGAGAATTACATTTTACAGATAGCAACCAGTTCTAAAAATATTTGACTATCGCTTGAGGCGTACTATGTTCCCCTTGTTTTGTAATTGCAAGGGAAATATAGAAATACAGTAGCCTTTAAGCATCAACATATATCCTAATAGCTGGTTGCTAGGTGCAGCACCATTCTGTTTGCCACAGATTAATACTCTTTGCATATCCAAGACAAAAAAAAAAGAATAACGAATTCCCATTTGAGAAATAATTTTGAAAAATTTAAGGGAATAACAAGCAATATCTCGAAAATGGTTCACTCAACAAAAAAAAGTATATATATATATATATAAAAGTATATATAAATTGTGTATTTTAACACACCTACATTTTTTGTGTAGTAAAATTTTGTCTATCTCTTGTGGCTTACCAGTTATGCAAAATTTGTTCACAATGAAGAATGCTTTTGGAGACATTCCCAGAAAATTCAAGATAAACATTTCATTTGTCATGAAAATATCTTAAACATATGATATTTTAATCAAAATCGTTAGAGCCATTTTTGAGAAAATTAAAATTTTCGAAAAATGGTCCATGTAAAGGGTAATCTGGGGTGGGGGATTTTCTTGAAAACCTTCGTGTTGCATCTCTGGCAGATACTGAACCTAAATACCAAGTTTGGTGTTTATCCGTCTGTTCGTTTCTCAGTTATGCTGTTCACAGACACACACACACACACACACACACACACACACACACACACACACAAAGACAGACACACAGACACACACATGGACATGTTTCCAAAAATCCATTTTCTGGATTCAGGGGGTCTCAAAACATATATTTCCGGTGAAATCTCGGTATCTAATTTTTGGGTGGAATACAATACTTCTCCTACTTACTATTCGTAGTAGAGAAAGTAAAAAAAGACTCAGAAATAGTTTTGTGTGTGTGTGTGTGTGTGTGTGTGTGTGTGTGTGTGTGTGTGTGTGTGTGTGTGTGTGTGTGTGTGTGTGTGTGTGTGTGTGTGTGTTCCGTGCGTGCTAATGTTATCACCTCTAATGGATTAATTGCAGAATATTTCTACCAGGTATTTCAAGGTTATTAAGTCAAACATGTGATTTCAGATTGGACTTTGATCAGTTCAATATTGCAGGACCAGAACCAGTAGATCATGTCTGTAACAATGATCAATTCATTGTAGCAGGAGGTAATCCTGTGCCTGGAATTTGTGGCATTAACAATGGTAATCACAGTAAGTATACATTTTCTTATTCTAAATATTGAAGTATGTTTTGGGGAAAATATAGGATAAAGCTTTATTAAATATTTACCAAGGAATTTCTTTTTTTTTTTTTTTCATTTTGGATAAATTAAACTAAAAAATTTACCTTGTAACATGTATATGTTAAAGCATTCCTGCACTCAGAAGAAGAAAGTCAAAATATAAAGCTGCAAATACAAATTGTGTGAAGAACCTATTTCATTGACTGCAGGGGATTACAGTTATATGTATGTAGTGTGACTTTGTCTGGTTTTTCAACTGTCATTCCTCTATGTTCATACTGTCACTGTTTTGTTAATGTAATCTAGTTTTGACTTTCGCTGAGATTAGTTCATACTGTCACTTCATTAAGGTGAATTAGTTCAATTCCTCACCACTTCACTTGCTTTGTGACATAGACTCTGGATGGTTTGCTCACTGGGAGTGAAACACAAAACTTCCAATCTCTTGCTCCAGCAGCACCCGCTACATGCCACAGCAGTTGCTACAAACTCACTCAGAGAATGGCACCCTCATTGCACCGGAAACTCACCCGCCAACTTGCTTGCTCACTGACTGACTGACTGACTTATTCAACTCATAAGAATGCTCGCAATGGAAGCTTCCACAGAACATTCTCGAACTATCTCGATGCACATTCTGGAGGAAAGGGAAAGAAACTTCCAGAAAACTCTGCTTATCTGACAGTAGTGCTCTCGGTATCTATGTCGCGGGTTCAAATGCGGTGGAGGGCGATGGATTATTTTGGGAATAAAAATCCTTAGCATGGCTTCCTTCAGAAGGAAAGTAAAGCCGGTGATCCCGTGTCATAGATTACGGCATGTAAAAGAATCTCAAGTCTGATAAAAAGGTCTCTGAGCAAAATTTGTGGTCTTTCACGCCCAATATAGAATGGGACTCTAAGGACCATAGTAGTTAAAGAGCGTCCATAAATAAAGCTCAATTTATTTTTGTTTTGGTATTTGCTCTAAGGACCATAGTAATTAAAGAGCATCCATAAATAAAGCTCAATTTATTTTTGTTTCGGTATTTACGCTGGCGAGCATTATTTATCGTTGTTTATTCCGAATGGCTGGCGCTGACCTCCCAATAACCTTGCACCATAGCCACTGCATCATAATATTAAGCTTTATGGTAACTGTTCTTTAGTTGTGGTTACAGAGTGTCTGGAGCAAAACAAAACACATGTCATCACCAGATGTTGTTTCAGTGTGATTGAAATTATGAGTGGATTGTGACACCTTAGTTAACTTACTAGCCTTTCACTCAGAAAAGGTTCCGAAGACATTTTTCTCCATCATTACTTGTATGTCCACTGGCACCTGGAAGAAGATCCCCTACTTTAGTGCCAGTTTGCTATCTATCTCTCTAGTGGAGAACTTCAATATGTCATCCACAGGTAGAATTTCAAAATTCATTATTCTGTGTGTATTCTTGGTGATGTAGATTTTTTCTCATATTGAGTTCTGCTGGTGTTTTGGCATATTTTAAAAGCTTTATTTCCTGGTTAAAGTTTTGTTTGTGTTGACTAAAAATGGTGAGTTACTATAGAGTTGGGTAGGTGGTCCTTTAGCCTGGTTTTTAGCTTTCTCTTGGTTTTTCCTAGGTATGCTGTTGTTGTTATTATTATTTCTTTATTTATGTTAAGCAAATCACATTCGAATATGACATAGCATTTGCTGCAGACTCATTGCTTGTCATATCCTATTTACATTCTCAAAACATACCTTTTTAAGATCTATTCTCTACTGCAGGTAACTATTGTCACACGTGCAACATGGAGCGTTGAAGGAGACACTCAACATACCAGGCCTCCAACAATTGTCATGGTTATTTTTGTGTTTGTAACTGGTCGCAGAGGTAATTACCTCACCATGGGCTTGACCCACATGCCTTTACCAATGATTGTGAGCTCCCATAGGGGTGGCTTGTGGAGCACTGGGCTCATTCTCATAGTCGACTGCTGTACACTAGCTATCCCTCCACTCCTAGCCCAGGGGTTTTAATGAACAAGGTGGGAATCAGATTTGGGAGAAGGTCTTTAGGAGATCTAAGCTACTCAAAGCAGATTAAGGGAGGATGAAGTATAACAAGGGTGACTCTGAGTAATTGCATTGTAAATCCCAAGTAAGTTAATAAGGTTTAATGGAATATCTTACACTCCCGTTTCACACTACAGATACAAAACATTACACAGTTGTAGAGCTTACTTGGCTGCAGGTGATGTTGCAAGGTGCATAACGTTATCATAATTTAAAGAGATACTTTATAACATGTGGGCTTCAAAAGACCGAACGACATAGGTTCCAGCAGCAACTGATCACGAGTCGACCACAAGGTCTGAAACCCGGAGTATTTAAATTAAATCCTGGCCAACTAAGTAGAGCTTCACTGTCCAAGGGGAATAACCTTACAAGTTGTTAGCAAAACCATTATCAATGGCTTAAAGATTAATGTTTCCTGACATTGTGACTTCCGTAATTCAGTTCTCTGTACTATTGCCATACCATATGGAAGCCTTTCCTTTCATGATTTATAACATGTATGTATAACATTTAAATAACTGAAAATATGTCTAGATAACTCAAAGAATTAGCAATAACCAATGAATCGCAACACAATTTGTGTTCTCTTTTTTCACAGTTCAGCTCTACTTGCTTGTCACTTTGTCTAAAAGCTGACCTAATTTCTTACTCTGTTTACAGAACAAACCATTTATAGCACATTTTGTGCTAACTTTAAGCCCTTTTTCAAATATAAATGCTTTTCTCCATATGTCAGGCCCTTTACATTTAAATATATATTCAGCATGCCCCTTATTGCCACATAAGTGGCATTGTTGCTGGGGTATACCATATCTTTTTAATCTCCAAACACCAGTTCTTAATCATGCAATGCCCTCTTGTTCCTCTTTATTTACCCTATCTATATATCCTTTCCAATGAACTTTTATCTGAGCATACAAAGTTAAGGAGCTCTTATCTGCTATTGCACTAAAGATATTTGTATTTCTGTGTCCTCAAATATTTCTCTTGTCCCTTCCAAAACCTCTTTGTGTTATTTTCCCTCCTCCTTCATACCTCTCCTAGCCCATTACTTTCCAGGTTATTTTGAAGACTTTGCCCAGTTCGTCCACTGGTTCTTAAGCTCTTCTCTTGATACTCTAAACATTGCTTCAAGACATTTTTTTTCTAGATTTAAGATTATGCGTCAATATTTCAATGCTCTCTCTATTGCCACCCCTTTCTTTGTCACTCTCCCTGTCTCAATTTCTATGTACATATACCTCATGGCAGTCTTTATAATCAATCTGGTAAATCCTTCTTACTGTTCAGTATAGTGTCCTTTAGCAGACGATGAGTTTATTGTATGCAGCCAATTCTATACCATACTCCAGAAACAGTATTGTTATGAATGTTTGGTGGAGTGTTAATCCACTATATCTTTTCAGTAAAATCTCTGCTGTTGAAGGTGGTGATATCCTTCAACTTTTTTTATCTTTTGTATTTTTGTATTAGTTTGTCCCCTACTTGTGTGCTGAATCCATTCTGTGTGGTTACTTCTTGAATTCATTAATATTCCCTGTTGTATTCATTTTCTTGGCCTGCTAAGTTTACCAATCTGTAGGTCAAGCTGTGGAATATTGCATGTTGGTGTGACTTAGGATTACACTTATTTTAAGAATGATAAAACTTTGTATCAGCTAACTATTGAGCTATCAGCATGCAAACTGCTCAAGAGTCTATCCCCCTAGTAAATGAAATGTAAAGATTACCTAGAAATTCTGCTCTGGGTGCATGTTATATATTTTAAATTTTTAATAAAACAGTAAAACAAAAATTATGATGTTTAAAAAGGGTAACAAGTTAAGGAAGCATCAGAAATGGTACTGGCAGAGAAGAGAAGTTGAGGTAGTCAATAAATTTTATTATTTAGGAGTACCTAAGATTAAGTAGTAAGGTAGGCTAGACTGAGCAAAAGAGAATGGTACTTGCTAAAGGAAAACTTGCATTAAAAGCTAGTAAAGCATGTGTGGATCAATTACCAAGGATGCAAATAAAACAGAATGTTTATATGACAATAGTGGAGGCAAAAATGCTATATAAAGTGGAGATTTGGGGTTTGGAGGAAGAATGGGCTAATTAGTGTTGAAATATTGAATTAAAATTACAAATCTAGATGAACATAATCTTTCACATGAATGTTTGGTACAACAGGAAAGGTTTAATCAAAACTATATCTACTTGACTCAGTAAGATAAAGGAAATTATGATGAAAATTGATTTGGGAGATATGCGGAGAGCGAGGGGATTGATACAAAATATTTTCTGGAAAGAAATCGGGTTAAGCCTAGAAGATATTGAAAGACAAGAAATATTTGCAATTTTCAATTTGAAAAGTTCATTGGGAACATACAGAGAAGTAAAAGTGGTTTGGAGTAGGGAAAATTATGTTGATGAATGTGACAAAGCAGAAAGAAGGCATTGCATGGGCAAGAACAGGATGGTGAAATTGAAAGGTCTAAGAGTAGGGAGTGATTTAGAGAAATGCCCTTTGGTAACCTGAAGGATAATAATTGGCACATAATTTTTGAACATGAGGAAGCTAAGATGCTCAGAGAGAAGATAGGTAAAAAGGAGTGGCCAAATTTAACAAAAGAAATTCAAGAGAAAAAGTTTATAAAAGTATAAAAAAATCTGCAAAAATATAAAGGAAATAAGAAATTTTTTGGGGCAAAGTAAGATTCAAATGGCCTGAGATAAATTATCAAGCAAGGTGAAGAAGACAGTTAAAAATAGTTGGTATTAATAAGCTAAGCAGAACCCAATAGCTTGGTAACCTCAGGGTTTGAGTCTTTTGGCTCCCGGGTTCACAGAATTCAGTGTAGTGATAAGAAATCTAAACTAACATGTAAAATTTGTGTCTAGGTTTACGCTTACATAATTATTTCATTTTTATCCTCAATTCTGTTTGTAGTAATACAATGATATAAATTATAATAAAATAAAATGTGGAATGTATGATGTTGTAGTGTACGTTGATGCTGGTGTTGGCAGCACCAATCCTGTCACCCTCAATTTTGTAACCAGTGGACCATCTTTTGCACGCAACTGGAAAGTGAAGATCAATCAAATACCATGTAGTAGTTTATACAAAGGTAAACCATAAGTATGTTATGCTGGTGTAAATAACATTTTAATAACTAATTATGATGCTATTTTCTATAAAGATTTATCTTAGTTTCAGTTTAAGATCACAATTATAATAAAATACAAAGGTGTGAAAATTAATATACTCAAGTACACTTCTGAGTTTTGAAAATAATTTACAATGAATGCTAAAACTAAATCAAAACCTAATGTGAAACCTATCAGCTATTTGCCATTGGAATACTCGTATTCCTCCAATAACGTTGCATTAGCAATTTTCCTTGGTGAAAGATCAGTTTTCCAACCCATTGCATCAAAAATCTACAAAGAAAAAAGGGTACTATCTTAGAACAAACATCTGGTTTGTTTGTTGAATTTATATGTATTCCATTAACTTTGAAATTAGGCAGGTTTGTTTATTATTTTCTTTTAATTGTATTAAAGATAATGATTGACTACACACTGAAACTAAACTATCTTTTTATTTCAATGTTCTAGCTGAGGAAGGCTGTCTACAATATTTTACCGGAGTCTCTGGGCAAATAAAATCATTTAATTATGATCCTGGAGCAGGTCTCCAACTCTCCAAGCAGGATTACAGTATTTGCATCCACATGGAAAGGAATTTCTGTGGAATTCAATATACCTCTTGTCCTGATCCAGGTAACAAATTTATCAAAAGTAGCAAGGGTAACTAGAGACAGAACTTTTTAGTCTGCATAGCAGCACAGGCTGTTAGAATAATACATCGTAAATCAATTATGGTTTTATTGCTTCTCTTGATTCAGTTTTAATCCATGTTATTTATATTCTAGCCTATTTATATTTTTAAGTATATTATTCTTCTTCTTTCACTTTCCCTGCTGCCGTTAAGCATTGGGTTCCTTCAGCCACTTTCTGTATTCGATCCTATCCTGCGCCAACCTGTATATTCCTCTTAATGTTGTCCCATGTCCAACTACCACTCTTTCCATATATTGTCTCCATTCCATCCTAGGTCTTCCCATTCTTCTCTTCCCCTCCGCTCTTGCTTCAAATATTCTTTTAGGTAATCTTTCTTCATTCATCCTTACTAAGTATCCCAGCCATCTTAGTTGGCTTCTTTCCATTGTCTTCAGTATACTTTCCTGTTTTAGCTTTTCTCTTATTTTCACATTTCTAACTTGATCCCTCTTTGTATACTCTCCTTAGGTATTTCATCTGTGTTGCTGTTAATCTACTTGCATGTCTATCCAGTACTGTCCAGCTTTCACTTCCATATAATAGAACTGATTGGTATATCATTATATATTCTCATTTTAGTGGTTTGACTTACTTCTCTTTTACCAATTATAGTGTTATTAATTTGGTAATATATATTTATTGCCTTCCTGATTCTATTGTTATTTCTTGATCTATTCTTCCATTTTTAGTTAACATCACCCCTGAATATACAATACTTGTCACATTTTCTAATTTTTCACCTTTCCAGAAAATTTGTATATCTGTCTCAGTTTCCTCTTTACCAATTATCATTACTTTACTCTTTTTTGCATTTAGATTCATACCTTTCTCTTCCAATGTACTAGCCCATTCTGTTATTGATTGTTGCAGGTTTTCCGCCATTAAGACTATGTCATCCACATAAATCAGAGCTTGCACATATACCGGTCTAATTTTCCAGTAACCTATTCTCATTTTGTTTGTTCTTCTCTTACAATGTCTAATTATTTGATTCATAAGGATATTAAACAACAGAGGGCTCAAACTATCCCCCTGTTTAACTCCACTTCTCATTTTGAATTCCTCCGAAAGTCTTCCTGACATTCTAACTGTCCCTATTACTTTTCCATATAAACTCTTTATTACTTTAATCTTTTCTCTTTAACTGTTAATTCCCTTAGGGCTTTCCATATCTCCTTACGTGGTACCATATCAAAAGCTGCTTTTATTTGATTAAATATTGCAAACTATGCTAAAGACATAAGCCAGTATATTCTTTACTGTATGCTTATATAAACATTTGAATGTTTAGTTATTTTTTTTATTTTCTGGGATGGAATGCTTCAAGAATTAGGTTTCAGTACAAAAAGCTTCTATCATAAATTGAGGCAGTTGCTGTAAAATGTGCACCTAGACCTATGTGTCCTTTTTATATAGAATGCATGTTTTCTCCACCATTTTGTCTGATTTATTTCAGTGAAAGTTTCAATGAGATATATTGAAGACTGGTGATGATAAACCTGTTTAAAGATGGCTATGCAAACTGTTATTGTTTCTTTAAGCTTATTTTGAAAATTTTAAGTTTTCTGTGTTTGGAAATCTTCTTTCATGACACAAAACTTCACTATAGAGAAACTGCATGCCAGATGTAAACCAAAAGAAAGTAGATGATGTAAGAAGTTTGTATAAATTTTTGAGTGAAGTTGAAGTATTCATCGATGGAATGATAAATCAAGACTGCACAAAGAACTACGTGTGGACTTTGACATTATCCTGAAATACTCTCTTTATAAAGTTATAATGTAATTTCCCACAAAGTCTATTTTTCTATTAAGATAGGATTAAATTTAATTTCAAATAAGCAATCCACTTTTATTTCTTAAATTTGCTAATCGAAAGTAGTGTCTGAATAAAAAGAGTTCATAACAAAGGGCTAAACCTTTTTCATTTGAAATATGCCAATATTATTTCATCTGAATAGTTTCAAATAAAACAGTACCTATAGCTAATAATAAATACCAATATACTAAACAAATACATGAGAGAAATAATAGAAATAAGCATTCATTTTCATTTTTTATAAAATACTGTTTTTTTCTTATGTGTCCCCATTGACCACCTCAATTATGCATTGACTTAAAAGAAAATAAAACGCTTGAGTGTGGCATAGTTTGAAACAAATAATACTCTGTAATCTGTGTTTCTTATTATTTTGAAGTATAACCCTGTTATATCTGAGATATTCCAATATTAGATTCTTCCTTATATGTGTTGAACATCCAATGCAGAAAATCCTCTTCTGTTTTCAATGGAAGCAATAATAAATAATACATTTTTACATAATGTGGTAGAAAAGCATTTTCTGAGCTATATTGTCAAACATATGTGTCTAATAAAATCAAAATGGGGTTATAAATATAGTTATAAATATAGTAATTTTTATAGTTATTTTTATGTATACTATAATTTGATCAATTTCTTTTTAGTAAATAATAGAACACATGCATTCACAATATCTGGAAATACTTTGGGACAGAGCCCTGTATCATCAGCAACAGGAACTCTGGGTCCAAACTCCTGTAATGCTGATTGGTTAATTATCCCATGTGCTGCAAATGTGGGAAGAACAGGACTGCCTGCATGCATTGATCGTATTTGTGGTGGCACATTTAACTCTGAGTTATCTACAACTCCAGCAACTGTATTCAGTAAGTTGTCAATATAATTTAAGGATCGACTAAATTGTGAAAACTACCACAAACAATTTATTTTTATTTTTATACAGTCTTATAGTTTGGAATTTCCTCTTTAATTTGATGTATATTTTACCACTGTAGACAAAGTACTTATATTTTAAATATATATTTATAACTGGTACTACACCTGCCATTTTGTACTGCGAGTTCTTCATCATTTCATAGGGAAAAAAAATTCTGATGTGTTACATTCACTTAACTTTCTCTACCCTCTATTGTTTATTAGTGGGTATACAAATTATTCTTATGAAAGTTTATTTTTCTATGTAGGTACTTCATTTTAACCCAAATAAACCTTTGCAGAAATAGCTACTTTAACATTTTGTTAGATACAAAGAGAATAGCGATAGTCAAATATTTAAGAACTGGACGCTACATGCAACTGAAAATCAATCGGACTTAAAAAGAATGACAAAGTATTGAACAAATTGAACCATTACTAATGGATATCTAAAAATGACTGCTGCCATAAAAAAAATCTGATGTGTTACACTCACATGACTTTCTCTACTCCTGTACAAACTATTTATACAAACGCTTATTCTCCATCTACTTCATGTTAATCGAGATAAACATTTGCAGACTCTATCTTATTGCTAAGTTTCTTGTAGATGTAAGGGGAATATATATTTACAAGGGCAGTATCGAAATACAGTAGCCTTTAAGCACATACATATCTCTTAATAGCTGGTTGCTAGGTGCAGCACCATTCCCTTTCCCACAGATTAATACTCTTTGCATATCCAAGACAAAAAAAATGAATAACGAATTCCCATTTGAGAAAATAAGTATTGAAAAATTTAAGGGAATAACAAGTAATATCTCGAAAATGGTTCACTCAACAAAAAAAATGTATGACATAAATTGTGTATTTTAACGCGATCTACATTTTTTGTGTAGTAAAATTTTGTCTATCTCTTATGGTTTACCATTTATGCAAAAGTCGTACACAATGAAGAATACTTTTGGAGACATTCCAGAAAATTCAAGATATACATTTTATTTGTCATAAAAATATCTTAAACATATGATATTGTAATCAAAATCGTTAGAGCCATTTTTGAGAAAATTAAAATTTTCAAAAAATCTTCCATGTAAAGGGTAATCTGGGGTGGGGCGATTTTCTTGAAAACCTTTGTGTCGCATCCTTGGAGGATACTAAACCTAAATACCAAGTTTGGTGTTTATCCGACTGTTCGTTTCTGAGTTATGTTGTTCACAAACAGACAGACACACAGACACACACACGGACATGTTTCCAAAAATGCTTTTTTTGGATTCAGGGGGTCTCAAAACATGTATTTCCGGTGAAATCTCGGTATCAAATTTTTGGGTGGAATACAATACTTCCCCTACTTACTATACGTAGTAGAGAAAGTAAAAATTTATTTGAAATAAATTGTGTGTTTTAAAGAGATCTCCATTCTTTGTGTAACATGTTTTTGTCTGTCGCTTAACGTTTACCAGTTATACAAGATTATACAAAATTCCTTCCAAAGGAAACCTTCATAGGCTATTACCAGAAAATGCAAAGTATACATTTTATTTGACATGTAAATATCTTTAATGTATGGTATTTTAATCAAAATTGTTAGATCCATTTTCTAGAAAATAAAAAGCTTCGAAAAATATTTGATGTAAAGGGTAGTTTAGGGCGGGAGATTTTTTTAAAACCTTCATGCCACATCTTTGGAATGTACTGAACCTAAATACCAAGTTCGGTATTTATCCATCTTTTCGTTTTTGAGTTATTCTGTTCACGGACACACGCACACACAGGGACCTTTTTCTAAATTTTTTTTTTTTATTCAGGGAGCCCCAAAAAATGTATATCTGGTAAAATCTCGTATCAAATTTTTGGGGGGAATGCAATACCTTCTCTGCCTACTAGGTACATGGTAGAGAAAGTAAAAAATCATAACTCCTATCACTTTGGTATAGAGAGGTAAACCTCAGCCCATCTTTTAGGGGAAGTTTTGCTCTATGAGTTAGTATTACTGTTAAGTATGGTAACTTCTATGTGCTCAACCCATGTGCTTTCTTACTTTGCAAATATATGCAATTTTTTTTTCCTCTATTTTTGCTTTGAGTAGTTTTTTCTGCGATTGACATTTTCTGTTATAAGTGATTCTTTTCTTAGAAACTATTGAAAGTAGCTAAATTTAATTTTAGGATGATAAAAATTACCTTTAAGTGCTGTTGTGGATCTACTTTGGTGTTAATAAGATGATTGGTTAGTTTTTAAAAAAATAATTTCTGATAAATATTAATCAAAAGATGGTATAATTGAGTAAAGAACATGTTAACTTTCTTGATAAATAAACTTACTATATAAAAGTAGGTGAACTTAGAAGGCATGCTTAAAAATTTCAGTCTGATATATTAAATATTTTCTGCAGATAATGGGTCATAAAATTAGCAGATTTAATATTAGCAAAATAGGGCTTTCAATCTCACCTTTAATATAAGACCAAAGCTAAGAGCTCTATAGAAATAGTGACAGTGGTACTTATTCATTACTGTTCTGCTCCACTACAGATTACATTATCTTTGTTTTTCTGTTTTTAGGTACTGTGAAGCCTTTCAGATTGGTATTTCATACCAATAATGTGGAAGCTCCAAACGATGTGGGCAACCGTGGATTCTGTCTTAATTATGTTCAGCAGCCATGCACAAATTCACTTAGTTTATAAGGGCTGAAGATAAAATTCATATGCAGCTAATCTTTTGTTTGTGGGATAAATGTCCAACAGAAGCATAACGTTTGGAGTTCTAGTCTAGATGTTCTAAAATAAATTAATATTGTTTATTTAGTTTGCAGTTAATTCCTGTTGACAATAATGTAAATAAATAAGTGTTATTGATTTTTGTTGATTTCTTCTCCTGAATCCTGTTTGTGACTGTTTTAATGAATAACTGTTTACAACCACTGGCAGAAATTAGGGTTACCAGATATCAAGGATGCTAATAACAGATAGAAAGGATAGTTATAACCTTTGTTTTGACACATGGCTGGTATAACAGGAATTTTCTTAGCACCGGGAAGTACACTATTTGTTGGTGGAGTCAGACATTCATAGCCCCAAGTGCAGAGATTTCTCATGAAAATTAGAACTATATCAATCACATAGTTTCATCAAGGAAGATGGAAGTAATGTCCTTGTGCTATTCACACACTTCTTGCATATTTTAAGCAAATTGTATTAACACTCACTAATTCTTCATGGTCATGTAAATAAAATCTGATGTGTTACACTTACATGACTTTATCTACTCTTGTACAAACTACTTTTACAAATGCTTATTCTCTACCTACTTCATGTTAATCGAGATAAACGTTTGCAGAAACTATCTTATTGCTAATTTTCTTGTAGGTACATGGGAAATGGCTTTAAGCAAATTCAAATATTTTAAGAGCTGGTTGCTATGTGGAGCATTCCATTCTCTTTGCAAGTCCAGGACATAAAAAAAATAATTACGAATTCCCATTTGAGAAAAAGTATAAGTAATGGAAAATTTAAAATAACAAGAAATATCTTGGAAATGGTTCACACTACACAAAAAAAGATTTATATGACATAAATTATGTATTTTAACAAGCTCTACATTTTTTGCACAGAAGAATTTTGTCTACCATTTACAAATTACCAGTAATTATGTAAAAGCCATTCAGAAAGAAGAGTACTTTTTGGGACATTCCCAGAAAATTCAAGATATACATTTTATTTGTCATGAAAATATCTTAAATATATGATATTTTAATCAAAATCATTACAGCCATTTTTTAGAAAATCAAAATGATTGAAAAATGTTCCATATAAAGCATAATCTGGGGTGGGGGGATTTTCTTGAAAATCTTCATGTCACATCTTTGAAAGATACTGAACCTATATATTAAAGTTGGGTATTTATACAACATTTTGTTTTTGAGTTAGCTGTTCACAGACACACATATGGACCTTTTTCTAAAAGTGCTTTTTTTTATTCGAGGGCCTCAAAACATGTATTTCTGGTGAAATCTTGGTATTGAATTTTGGAATGCAATACTTCCCCTACTTATTATAAGTAGAAGAGATAGTAAAACTTAAACATGGGTCAGCAGAGTGATCATTAATATTATCCAACATCCAATTGCAAAAATAAACTCTACTCATTATTATGTGGTTACAACTTCTGAACTACAGTTATGTTGTAGGGACAAGCTTTCTCGGAGATTTCCTTGGACTTTATTCTAACTTTTCTATAATGCCATTGAGTTTTTCCTCTATAGGAACCGGGTGATTTAATTTCAGTTTCTTATCAAGAATAGATACTGTTTGCCTGAATCTATTCACAAGTTTATGAATCATTTCCCTGTGAGGCACACGGACAGCAGGGAATGTGTCTATAAATCCCTGTCTCACTTCTCTACAAAAGCTTGTTATCACATAGAAGTCATAAATGAAGATTCTGTGTGCTAAAGTATACAGATGTTTTGGTATTATAACAGCACTAACATACTATAACACTGAAACATGTGGTCTCACAATACATTAACCTTTGTACAGCACAGACTTTGCATCAACTGATTAGCCGACAAACAGAGAGGAGGGAAAGTGGAGGGAGAACAGAACTAGTTAGAAACACCACAGTGCAGGGCAAGAAATCCCCCATAATATGGGCATGTATTGAAACAAAGGCTCTATAGAACGGGAAAATTCAGAATGTATGTCAAAACACCATCTCAATCAGACATTGTGGAGAGAAACTCCTCATTTTGACTTGAGAAGCTTATTGACAAACTCAAGTGATAAGCAAATTGAAAGGAAATACAAACAGCTTTGATTATTCCAAAATGATGCTATAAGATAATTTGTAAATGGGTTTTATTGAGGTAAAGAAGAAGAAGATTATCAATGTACATTTGCATTTATGATTATTCACTTCCAAGTAAGTTTGGTTTTCATTCCAAAATTAAGCATACCATCAACCTGCATTTCTGAAGTTCTTATTGACTACTACAGTGATTAATGATGTGACAACAACAATCCTTGCAGCTGATAATGCAATAGAATGCTCATGAAATGGGTAGTGTTCAATTAATTGAAGAGTGATGTAGTACAACTCAATCACTCATCGAGTTGAAATTTCTTACTTACATTCTGCAAATACCGCCTTTATATATTGCAGTATTGTGGCATTGTCCAAAATGTAGATGGTTAGCAATTACTATTTAGGAAATGTTTACTGTTTGCCTGAAGTAGTGGAGCACAAGCATTTATAAAATTTCTCAACTTCTTGGTTTTAAAAACTGGCAAAACTAAATGGGTGAAGTAAATAAAGGTCCAGTAAATACTAGAAGCATTAAGAATAAGAAAAGGCAATTGCTTACAAGCATTTAGAACTTGCATTAACAATAGCTTGTTTTGGTGTGAATAATCTTTTTCTAATGCTAGTAAGTAAATGCTGGGAAATTTAAGCATTTGCTGTCAAGGGAATGGTAGGGGAATTCAAGGCCAGGCTGCTTGATTGTTGGGATTCTAGCACATGCACCAAAATACTCAGTACTTGTTAATCATGTCTTCCAAAAGTGAATACACAGAAAGTGAAGACAGTGAAGATTTAGCTGTACACAATAAAAATTTGTATCGTTCATTCATTCATTCATTATCTGTTTACCCTCCTCTTATGTAGGACTTACACCCCCCAGGACTTACAAGCGGGTGCCTGGGGTCAGAGGCCCATCGAGGAGCAGACACTCATGGATGGGTGATCAACCCAATGCCTGGTATGGGATGAAGGAAGTAGATGACACGAAATGTTGGTGAAATGGATGAAAGGAAAGGTGATGATGGAGCAGTTGGTGGAATGAATGGCGGGGGAAACCGGAGAAAACCCACCCAGATGCCGCTTCGTCCACCACAAATCCCACATGCAGGTCCCTGGGATTGAACCCGGGCCACCTCGGTGGGAGGCAAGCGGTCTAACCACGCGGCCATGGTGCCGCCCTAGAAATTTGTATCAATTTTAAAAAATCATCCTGTGAGTTTAAATACATCTCAAACACCAAAACTTTAAATGGATAAAGAGAAAGCATTGGAAGTAATTAAAGCTGAACATCAGCATGAATTTGGCAAGATAATTTCAGGAAAGTAGCTAACAAAGAAAAATAAATAACATGAAAAATGGAGTTAAAAAGAAGAGTGATAAAACAGCAATGGGGAATAGTAAAACCATTCTGAAATCTTGCGAGGACTTTCTGTACTCTTATCTGCTGATAGAAATCCATAAAGTTATAAAGTTCCAAGAGGGTTGAAAAATTAATTATCTACTAATATTATTAACAACATGCACAGATCCTGGCCATTGTGCATCTACACTAGTGAATTTTCTTCAGCATTGCAGATTACCTGTACAGTGACAGAAGCATAGCCCTTTCTATTTATATATTCATCACTAGGGTACAGTGGCTTCATAATACAGACATACGTACAGTCAACTCCTATTGTACAAGGGAAATTGTATCTTCACTCCATTATAACATAGCTTTGTTAACTTTGTCGCCCCTTGGGAATTTAATCCAGAAATTTGATTTTTCTAGTATTTTTTCAAGCAAAATTTACGGTTTTACAGACTATTGTCCTGTGTGCTCCAATGTCCTTTCCAATCCCAGACTGATATCCAGGATCACTTAGGAAGCAAAGAAAATTTTCCATTTTCTGCTCTGAAGTCAAATAGTGTTTTTGAGTTTAATTTTCCAACCCCAAGAAATGTTGGGCAATCCACTCCTCATTTTCCTCATTAAATCTGTAGAAAGGGCGGTAATCGGCTTCCCTAGTCAAATGCATTCTCGACAGACCTTTGGAGCCCTTAATTACATCAAAACAACCATGCACTACAATGTTTAAGAATAGTCTGACCCATGCTTAACATTTACCTAGCAATTGCTATTGGAATTAAGAAAAAGCTTGGCTTTATTCATACATTTTTAAGCATTTGCTGGAAAATTCAGCTTTTGCTAGAGCTAATGTCTTTTGCTATTTTGAATAAGCATTTACTAGAATCTTATTCACTAACTCTTAAGCAATTGCTTAAAATTTCCTAGTGAAAGCAAATGCTGAGCTTTATTCACCTCACCCAATGTAAACAGTAGAAAAATAAAAAAGTATGACATATTTATATATTGTTGTTAAGGAGCATGAAATATCTGCACAGAACACAAAAGCTTTGGCTTTCAAATCACAATTTATATATTTAGAGTGTAATGGCTCATATCAGAATAAAGTAGACACAAATGAGGGGGGGGGGACTGTACCATTTTGTAGTACAGTCAAAGGCAGATCCAGGAATCCTTTAGGGAGGGTCTAATGCATTTTGAAACATACCATATTATGCGCTGAACGAGAAGACTGGATGGATATTTTGGCAACATGCACATAAATGGTAGAGATGGGGAAAAAAGAATTAAATGTATTGCATTCATATTACTTTCTCTACTCACTCTTCTACAAACTATTCTTTCACTTTGGTTGGTTGTTTATTGTGATAAGAGTTTTACAAATTTGATTGTCTACTGCACTTTGACCCTGGTCACTCATTCAGTAGACAATCACTACAGTTTATTTACATTTTACAATTTCTTGTCAATAAATTATCTTGTTTTTTTCAGTTTTTTTCATGTGCCATTTCCACTCGTTTTTCACTTTTCACTTATTGGTTACTTAACCATCACATATTCACTATAGTTTTCCATTCAAAGTAAGATGTGCTACCTCTTACTTTTCTCTTTCCACTGTCCAAAGCCATTTATTTTTTACTTTACACAAAAACTGTCCAATGCTTCTAGCGTCCTTTCATATCATTTCAATCATAAGTGTATTTCTATCCCCCTTCAACCACTTCTTATTAAAAAATTCTTTTCTCTAATTTTCTGTTCCTTGGCACTTAAATACTATGTGTTCAATGTCTTCATTACCACCACATATTGGACATTGGTTCTGAGGAATATCCTATCTTAGCCCTTTTAGCCTCCATGCTCCGGCTCTTACCCATGCAATAGATTCTCTCTCTTCTTTATTTACTATGTCTATATATTTTTCCCTACCCCATTTATTTTTCATTGGCCTATAACAAACTAATGAGCTCTTTGCGGAAATCTCACTGAACATGCTTTGTATTTCTATATCTTCCAGTCTTTTCCTTGCCTTTTTCCAAAAAATTTTCACGTTTTCTTCTCTCCTTCTCCACATATCTCCTAACCCATTTTTCTCCAAAATGTTCGTAATTTACTTACCCATCCATCATTCATTAAGCTATTCTCTTGGTATTCAATACATTGTCTTAACACATTACTTTTTCCTAGATTTAAAGTTCTGAACCAAAATTTCAAAGCTCTTTCCATTATCTTCCCCTTAGTTGTCACCCTGCCCATTTCTAATTGTGCTACCTGTCTTACAATTGACTTCGGTAGCCCTAGTATTTCTCTACAAAACATCCTGTGCACCACATCTATACTTTCCCATCCTCTATCTAATCCCCATATTTCTATACCATACATCATTTTTGCCTTCACAACCATCTCATTAACTTTTTCCAGCCATTTAACATTTATATTAGATACTTTATATTTTGATACGGTAATTTGTATCACAAATTACTTAAATGTAAATAATGATTGTAATATGAATATGTATTTTTATGTGACATTGTTTTCAGAGGTTTATTAATTGTAATTATTATTGGTAAATAATAATATACGGCTTTACTGAAACTGTCAATAATAACGCAATAATGCAGCAATGGGGTGAGTTGTTTATCATTACCGGGAACAAGGAAGTTACGTAATGTTTCGCGCCTTTTCGGTAGAAGCTTCTAGAATATTTCCTAAAGCAATATGTATTTGTGGTTTTCATTGGATATTAAAACAGACGCTAATGTTGGCGCGTTTTATTAGCCAATAGCAGTTCATTTATAATCTTTAGGCATGTCGAGGAGTGGGAGTATATAAGCCAGGTCCGAGATAGATCGCACCTCAGTTCAACAAAATTCTCAACACACTACACGTCGGTCCCGCAGTTCATCAAAATTTCGTGTACACTACATGTCGTCAGTAAGTCCTTCATTACGTCAAGTTACGCGCAGCAGAATTACGAGAATCTAAATTATTATAAAGTTAATTCTACACAAAGTTGAAGTATGCGAGTTAAAAGTGATAAGTAAGAAGTTATTACAAACAGTTTCAGTTTGGCGAGTATCCAGATCAATATGTAAAAGTGTTTGTGAACGTGTTCGGCAATAAAAGTTATAAAACCAATTTCTTCATTAAGTATAATTTCTGGATAAAAGATTCCTTTCCGATTCACACCCTGCAAGAGATACATTCTCGACCCAAATAGCTAGCCGGAGAACATTTAAAGTGAATTATTTCAAAACTGATGCAAATTGCTACGCCAGAGGGAGCTACGAACCAAACAAAGAATGACGTCACAAGATGGCTTCAACACACGTGATGTAAACAACATTACGTAAAGCAGCAACCGTCGCATATTGCCGCACCAACGTGGGGTTAAAATTAATGTTAAATAAATACAACATTAATACTACTTCAAATTGCCGCATCAACGTGGGGCTTAAAACAACATTAATAACTCTTACAATTTGCAGCTTCTAATTGCTGCCATCGCCCCTTTACCTTCTGCCAATGCAAACTTCTTTTGTTTCTCCCATTTATTACCTCCATCTATTTTTACTCCTAAATAGATACAGTCATGCACCACCCTGTAATCTTTATTCTCTCCCTTCCACTTTTCATATTTGCTTAATTTTCCCCCCTTTTTGAAAACCACAATCTGTGTTTTTCTCTTGATTCACTTTTAACCCCCATTCTTTACTATATACATCAATTGCTTGTAATGATTGTTTTAAACCACTTACTGTAATAGATCCTACCACTAAGTCATCTGCAAAAAGAAGTCCTGGGATCACAAACTATTCTTACAAAAGCTTATTCTTCTATTTCTTGTTAATCAAGATAAACTTTCATTATACATTTAGACATTAATTGTAGATATAAGGATACAGAAGGTTAAAGTGATTGATTTTTAAGGAGCCTGTCACTACGTGATGAATTCCATGCTCTTTACATGACCAAGTCGTCCTCCGTGGTGTAGTGGTTACTATCCTAGCCTCTAGTTCCTGAGGTCACGGGTTCAAATCCGGCAGAGGGCGATGGATTTTTTCGGGCGTAAAAATCCTTAGCATGGCTTCCTTCAGAAGTGAAGCAAAGCTGCTGGTCCCAAGTCATAGATTTACAGTACGTAAAAGAACCTCAAGCCTGATAAACAGGCCTCTGAGCAAAATTACCGGTCTTTCACGCCCAATATAGAATGGGACACTAAGGACCACAGCAGTTAAAAAGCGTCCATAAATAAAACTCAATTTAATGTTAATTTTTTTACATGACCATAAGAAAAAGTGAATAGTAGTTTACAAACTGAAAAAAGATAAGTGTTTGAAAATTGAAACCAATGACAAAGAATATCTCGGAAATGGTTAAAATCACCCAAAAAATGTATTTGATATAAATTGTGTGCTTTAATGAGATTAATCTTTTTTTTTTTTTTTTGGGTAGTTAAGTTTTCCGCTATCTTTTATGGTTCATCAGTTACACACAAAAGTTGATCAGAATGAAAAGGACTTTTCAGGCTATTTACAGAAAATTCAAGATATGCAATTTATTCGTCATTCATATTCTTAAAAATATGATATTTTAAGCAATATTGTTGACCATTTTTGAGTAAACAGAAAAATTATAAAGACTTTTCCATGTAAAGTTTAATTTGGAGGTGAGGGGATTTTGCAACCTTGCAAGATGCTAAGCTTAAATACTAAGTTTGGTATTTAACAAACATTTTGTTTTTAAGTTTTGTCACATGCACACACATGTGCGCAAACACATCCATTTTCAAAAATGCATGTTTTTTTTATTTAGGATCTTAAGATGTGTAAATGTAGAGAGGTAGAGGTGATTTAATGAAGGGGGAAACCTTGCATGCTGTGACCTGCACAAATCTATTGTGGCTACCACCCCCAGGAGGAAGACATGAGATGAAGGAACCACAGGTGGCTACAGGTCATAGGCAGACAGGCCAGACATGCTGAAGTCCCTAACGTTTCCAAGCTTGCAGACCCATCCCACTGCTGGAGTTGCCAAGAGAGGATGATGAATGACTCACCAATCAAGCAGCCCTCTGGTATCCACTGAGGCAGTATTTTTAACACTTAAATGATTTCAGTCTAATTATATAATATATAAATTCAATAACAGCTCGCCTTAAATCAATGTGTGTAACAATATATAAAAAGTGTATATTACAGTCATTGTATATGTTTATATTATTGTATACATGTGTAATAATGTTATGTGAGTGTTTTACATAATTTAATAATGTAGGAGCTGTGAGAATAATAAGTTAAAAGTTGCTAACAATGAGGTAACCTTAAGGCAATAATGAATTTGAAAGTTTAATAATGCTACTTGTGATTCTTAGAAGCAATAATGTAATTTTTGTGACAGTTTATAAAACAGCCAATCAACAACCAGAAAAAGCTGTAGATAAATGAAGTTCTTCTTTTGGAGTAGGATTAGCCAATCAGAAACTAAAATGGAGCAAAATTTACAAATTCAGAAGTCAGTTGCTTGTAGACAGTGTTTCTAACTGGATGCGGAATTCGTTCTCGAGAATTTTTAATACGTATTTTATGTGAGACAAAAATAGTTTACGTGTTAAAAAGGGCAAGTATTTAATAAAAAAACAAATCTCGCAGCTCTCTCTCTCTCTATATCAGTGAAGAGTTACTTAAATCATGTCAAGCATTAATAAAAGGAGTGAAGTATAATTATAATCTGTGTAAGCCTACATTCTTCAGTCGCACCACTCCCTGCTAAGACATTCATGTCTCTAAAAATAAATACTAAAGCAGCCGAGGCAAACATAAATATATAATATTTAAAGAAGCAGTCAAAATTACAAAGTTAATATTTTTAAAACTTTTGGGGCGAAGGCTACTGGAAACTTTTTACCATACGTGCGGTTGCAACTACTTCAAGTTTGGCTCCCCAACAGTCGAAATATAATACACCTTCTTAAAATTTGCTTTCCATACATAGCAGCAACAAACCTTCTTCACCACGGGGAATACACTTTCCATTGAGCATGCATCCACACCATCTGTCCAGTACTGTCACATGCAACAAAACCTAGAAGCACACCTGCAAGAATGGAAATTGTGGTAAAGAAGAAATCACCACAGCATTTGCCTGCCGATCCCAAAGAAACCACAAAAATATGCATGGGCAGAGTGGGCGATTGCCGGGAATCTCCCGAATATGAGTTGCACATGTTACCGCAGCACCATCTCGCTCGGCTCTCAAGATGTGTGTTTCTGGAGAGATTTTAGTATTGAATTTTTAGTTGGAACACAATACTTCCCCTACTTACCATAAGTAAAGCCTCCCTAGGTCCCTGAGGGGCCAATTGAAGAGCTAGTTGATTGAAAAGCAGTGGCTCCAGGTGATGCAGTAATTTGTATCACAAATTATTTAAATGTAAAGAGTGATTATAGTATGAATATGCATTATTATGTGACATTGATTTGAGATGTTTGTTGATTGTAATTATTGTTGGGAAGTAAGTTTATACTGCCTTACTGAAACTGACAATAATAGCGTGCAATAATGCAGCGAGGGGGTGAGCTTTTTATCATTATTGGAAACGAGGAAGTTACGTAATGTTGGCGCGTTTTTCTGTAGAATCTTCTGGAACATTTCCCTAGAGCATATGTATTCATAATTTTCATTGGATATAAAAATAGACGCTAATGTTGGCGCGTTTTATTAGCCAATTGCAGCTCAGTTATAATCTTTAGGTATATCGGGGTGTATGAGTATAAAAAGAGTAGGTTAGAAATGCACCGATTGCGTTCAAACCAGCTCCACTAAGGCACAATTATAACGAAGTTGACTGGGAAAGCTTTAAAACCACAGTAGATCACTACCTC
This sequence comes from Deroplatys truncata, assembly GCA_030765065.1. Classification (NCBI taxonomy): domain Eukaryota; kingdom Metazoa; phylum Arthropoda; class Insecta; order Mantodea; family Mantidae; genus Deroplatys; species Deroplatys truncata. The sequence goes on along the minus strand of CM060988.1, from coordinate 167,037,515 downwards.
CCAGATCTGGAAATAAATTCTGCCGCCGAGCAAGACGCCGCCATAGGCAAATTAGAAACGGCAATTAAAATAGCCACCTCGGCTCACGTACCATTTACACAGCCACGATCTATTAATGCTAAATTTCCTTATGACGTAAAAATACTACAACAAGCACAAAATAAGGCCAGGCGCAAATGGCAAAGAACTAGAAACATACTACACAGAGCAGAATACTATCAAGCCAAAGAACTCGCAAATGAACGTGCTAGAACATATATACAAAACCAATGGGACAATACACTCGAGAATTTAAACCCTCAACAACACACGGTCTGGCGAATAGCGAAGAGCCTAGCGCGCAATCAGGTTAATATACCTCCCCTCCAAATCAACAATACGGTAGCGGAAACTCCCCTGGCCAAGGCGGAAGCCTTCGCGGTCACACTCGAAAATGTGTTCTCTCCAAATCTTCCAGCTGTACAAGACGGATTTATATTAGAGACAGAAACTGAAGCCGATAATATAGGCCAAATGCGAACACACAATAAGATGAGAAAAACAAACCCGGGCGAAATTGGCTGGATCATTAAACACCTGCCAACCAGGAAAGCACCTGGACCGGACAAGATACCAAATGCGGTACTAAAGAATCTCCCGATCAGAGCGCTGAAGACACTAGCCAATATCTTTAATTATACGCTTGAACAAGGCCGGTTTCCCCCAGCGTGGAAAGAAGCCAAAATTTTGTTGTTTCCAAAACCTAACAAAAATCTCGCACATCCCATGAACTATAGGCCAATAAGCCTCTTGAACACTTTAAGCAAAATACTCGAAAAGGTTATACTGAAGCGAATAAATAAGCACATACACCAACATAATATTCTGATACCAGAACAGTTCGGGTTTAGAGCCCAGCATTCAACCACTCTACAATTACTAAGAATGACGGAGGAAATTACCAAACGTTATAATACGAATAAATCAACAGGAGCCATTTATCTGGACATCGAGCGCGCGTTTGATAAAGTATGGCACGCCGGGCTCCTAAAGAAGTTAAGACAATTCAATTTCCAAGACTCCGCTGTAGCCCTCATTAGGGATTACCTCCGCGATCGACGCTTTCATACGTCGGTAGAGGAAGCAGTCTCAAGCACTAAACCAATCAAGGCCGGAGTCCCACAAGGAAGTCTATTGGGGCCGACGCTCTTTAATTTATATATAAACGATATGCCCGATCTTGTTAGAACAAATAAATACATATATGCAGATGACACTGCTATAGTAACGCAGTCTACTCAACCCAAAATACTCCACTTGCGCTTGCAAAATGCGTTAAATGCACTTTAACCCTGGTTCACAAAGTGGAGAATCAAGGTCAATCCCAGAAAAACACAAGCGATAGTCTTCAACAAAAGATTATTTCACCGCAAAGATAAGCATGCTCTCCAGCCACTTAATTATCAAGGCGAGAGAATCGAATGGAAGGACCATGTGACCTATTTAGGTCTTATCATGGATCAGGGCCTGACCTGGAATAAGCACATTGCTAAAGTCAGAGCCAAGACAAATGGTCAGCTAAATAGACTGTACCCAATATTTAACATAAATAACCAGCTAAAAATAAATATGGGACTCACACTATACAAAACCCTAATTAGGCCAATCATGACGTATGCAGCCCCTGTCTGGGGTTATGCGGCCAAGACGCACATGCATAAGCTACAAACACTGCAAAACAGGATAATACGAATAATAACGAAACAACCACCGGTAGCGCCGGCATATTTACTACACCAGGAACTAAAACTACACACTATCGAAGAATTCGTAAAAAGTCTAAGCTTCAATCTCTATAAACACAAGGGAAAGAACAAGAATAGACTAATACAAGAACTAGGTTCTTATGAAACCCAGGAGAACAAGCACAAAAGACCGCTGGCACTATTCGACAGAACCTTTGGCCTAGGGGAGCCCGAAATAGACATTCAAGCATACCTCGACTCATTAATAACATTACCACAATACCCATGACTGCGGCGTCACCACGTGACCGTTGGTAGCCCTCGAAGTCCTTGCTCTCCGAGTCAAGGCGGCCCCCGGGGACTGAGGGATCCCCCGCGAGTGGCACTGGCTCGCACCTGCATTTTCAGGCAGGCAGCCCGCCGTGTGCGCACTCTATACGACCAGGCTAGGATTATGGACAATGAAACAGTGTATTAGAGATAAGGACGATGCCAAACGGCTGTAAAACAAGTACTCACAATTAATATAACAAACACAAAATAATCATAAGAAAATAACGACGCCACTAGGCGGAGCTAAACACCCTTAAAACAGAAATTAGCATTAACTATACATGATAAAGAAACGAAGCCATAAGGCGGAGTCAACTTCCAGATCAGAGCTAATTGTCAAATAAATTCATTCTATACAACTAACGACTAGTACAAATAAGTGTAAATATATGCATTGTGCATGCCTAGAATGATTTGTTTCAGGGACGCAGCCTCCGGCTCAAGATCCGACTCGCACACAAGGGGGCACCTGTGATGCTTAACACCTACAATATAACAAGACGACACGCCTCGGCGTGAACAAGGAATTACATATCACCACACTTCCAAATTCGCCAGGGCGTAATCAGGGCTTCGGTCATGGTTACGTCCGGCCTCCTCTCCTTGCCAAGGCTCAAGCCCTGAGGGCTGGCCAATATACCTACACCTCAAATCCGCAGGTGCATAGGCGGTACTGCCACACCTATACCTGAATTCTCTCCGGTGGAGGTTTTTTAGTGGGTAGGGCCGCGGCTCACGCCGCGGTGGAGTCCCACACTCCCATTTATGGGGTTAGTACGCAAAAGTATTTTTCCTCCACTCGAAAAAAAAAAAAAATAGACCCCGTCAGTTCATCTAAAATATTTGTAAAGTACACGTCGCCTTAAGTCAGTCAGTTCGTCGAAAGTATTTGTACGGCACACGTCGGATATCAATTTGCAGGTTACGCGTAACAGAGTTATGAAAAATCTCAAGTGTTATAAAGTTAATTATACAAAAAGTTGAAGTACGCGAATTAAGAATTATCAGTAATGAAGTTATTATAACAGTTTCAGTTTGGCGAGTGTCAAGATCAATGTGTAAATGTGATAGTTAACGTGTTCGACAATAAAAGTGTAAAACAAATTTCTTCATCAGTGTTATCTTTGGATAAAAGATTCCTTTCCGTTTACACAACCTGTATAAAGAGAAGTGCTTGACCAAAAAGATCATAGCTAGCCGGAGGACAGAGAACCAAAATTAAATAAAATAACAGTAGCATTCTTTCAAACGAACACTGCCGCAAATTGCTAACACCAGATGGAGCTAACAAGCCTAACAAATGAATCACGTCACAAGATGGCTTCACCATGTTGAGTAAACACATACACAAATAACATAAATTTACCATCGCAAATTGGCTCCCAAACGTGGGGCTCAACAACATAAATACCGTCACACAGGTTGAGGAGACTGCATATACCAGCCTGGAGGGACCTAGGGCACTAACCACTTCCCAGTACTGCACCCACTCATGATGCCTGTTGTGGGCAGAGATGGGGGATGCAGCAGCCAGGCAGTAGGCCTTGGCTCAGCAATGGGCTGTTGTGCCCAGAGTTTAATTTAGTTTTAGAGAAAATAAAAGTAAAGAGCTCAAAATAATATTTAATTGTAAAAAGGACTGCTGCAGCTCCATGATAGAGGAGTTGCCCCTATGCTACAGTGAAAATATAGATTTCTGAGTACTTTCCTTCAGGTCAATAATTTTTCAAACCAACATAAAAATTGTTAATATTAAATCCTAATAAACACATGTACTTCTGCTCATACAAAAACAGTCTACTATAAAGGCATCAGTTATTCCTATTTTTTTACATTGCATTTTATGCTGTTTCATTTTATTTTACACTGACTGCAGAGAGAGATTAGATTCAGAAAAATCACAAGTAAAAGTAAGAAAACAAACACACTGGTATTTACATAGTTTTGTATTGTACATCTCTTTTAAATGTATTTTACAAGCATCATTATCATTTCATTTTATAATACTTTTATTTAATTATAATTAATATGCAAACATGTAATTTTTATTGGATAATCATTACTTTATTAATTTTAATATAAAAATGCATTTCCACATTTATAAATAGTCTGATTAAACAATAACATTTTAAAATATTATCCAATTTAATCACTTACATTAACACCCTGCATTCATTTGAACCAGTTAAACATGCAATACAATGCTTCTAGTATAAGTTTCTTTCAATTAAAGCATCTAAAGATGTCACATTCTGACTCCATTAAACCAAATACATATATTAAAATTGCATTAATAAAAATGATAATGAATTACCCAAGGAATGAACTCAAGATGTTTTAGTCTTGAAGTGAAATAATCATGGATTCTATCAAAAGTTTATAAGCTTATAAACTGAAAGAAAATATGTTTACATTACTATTTCTTTATGCACCTCTGTGCCTATTTTAAGATATTCAGTAACGATGGAACTTGTAAACAAATGCTTACCATCAAGGGCATAAGTAGAAACTTTTTTCTGAAAGGGGGGAAGTTATATCAAGATGATAAGTAGTAAAAACTGAAATTTGTAGAAAATAAAAACACACACACACAAACACACACACAAAATTAGTGAAATACAGTTATTAGAACCACATTTTAAGTCATTACATTTAACCAGCACATCCCGTCCATTGCAGAAGTCAGAACTACAAGTATATTACTAATTTTGAGAGTTGACTTCTAACATTACTGCTGCGGTTGGAAAAGCAACGGGCATAGAAGTCCATTGCTATGGTTACCATATGTAGCTGGCATTACTAATGTTGCTACTTTTACCCAACAGTCAGTCATTAATTGTATCCATTCACTGCTTTAAGCTCTTAGCTACAGCTTGCAATTGTTTTATTTTTTACTGCTGTCTGTTATTCCTTCTGTTATTTATTCTTCCACAAGGTATAGGTCTGTCAACCTGTTCCATCCTCAATTAAACATATCACTCCATCTTGTTCTTGGTCTTCCCACTTGGCAATATCCTTTAGGTTTATAAGTTAATAAAATTTTTGTATTCGTTTTCCTCTTTCATCCTTAATATATGTTGGTACCAATTATTTTTATTTTGATTCATTTTTTCATTTAAATTATATACATTTAACTGTTTTCAGATTTCTTCATTTCTTGGTTTATCTAGAAGGAGATATCCAGCTACTGCTCTTAGGAATTCCATCAATACGGTTTCTATTCTTTTCCTATCTATCCTGTCCATCATAGTCCAAGTCCAGGTTCATTTCCATATTTTGCCATTAGCATGTCATTACTTTATAAAATTTTATTTTGTTGCTTTTGCCATCTTGTTCTTTAATTTTCTCCTTATTGTTCCATTCATTTGACTTAATTTACTAAGTTTTATATTCAGGTCTTCGTTTTTACTGTATGATAAATTAAAACCTAGATATTTAAAACTATAGACACGATATTGTTTACTGCATTATTTGTGCTGCTGTGAAAACATTTACTCACATACACATGACAGTTGGCCATTTGATCCATACATTGGCAACATTTCACTGTAATTCTGAGTTTGCTGCTAATCTGTCTGATCCTAATTTAGCATGGCCTGCTATAATTTTGACAAGTGTACCATAGTGCAAGACTTAAATGTTTTCATGGGTTTTTATATGCAACTTTTTTTACACACTGAGCAGAAGGGATATAGCTACCTACTTTACTTTCATCTTTCATAAATGCTTAAAGTAACTCTTTGGAAAAAGATGACTTTTGACAGCAGTGCACTTCACCTTGAGTAAGAAATCATAATGGAGGGGTAGGTCATGTTTATCTTACAACAGAAGCTGTTATGAGATTGTAAAAGTGGTTACACCTGCATTAGAGGAAGGATATTAGCTTTTGTTAGCAATATTTACTTCTTTTGTTTGTATGCAGTGAATTAGAGAAATGAACTAAAGCCAAAACACTTAAAGTTTGAATGAAGGAATAAAAGAAAAATGCTTTGACTTAAATATTTACTTATATAAACTTAAAGTAGAAAGGAAATATGTACAGTAGCTTTTGACTGTCAGATATAAAAACAAGAAGTCCGTGCATTTACCTAAAGATTCAAGGAAAACAAAATAAAGCAAAATGAGTGTTTTATTACAAGTTTATTGGGCTACACTAAATCAAATTTAACTATTTTATTTAAAATATAGTGGAAGAGTCAAACAAAAAACCCTTGCTTTTATTTTAGGCTGAAATTAAAGATAATGATGCAACATAAAGTATTATTTATGTCTTCTGCAGTGTGATGTCACAAGTGTCCATTTTTGTTTGTTTGTTTTCCTTTTTATAGTTTCTAACACCCATTCTTACTAAATACAACACCACAAGTGGGGACGCTGGTGAACATGAAATTAAATAATTGGGAAAGGAAATTTGGGAAGGAAACATTTCCACCTAAGTTTAGCATACTACCTTGGCATTTGCCAATTATGAGGACTGAGGAAAACCTGGAAGAAACCTCAGTCAGGGAGGATGATCCTGGCAAATCTGAACCATTGTACCAATGCTCTAACCAACTAAGCTACCATAGCAACATGCTGGACAACATTAAATTCTCCAACTGACTTGCATTTCTCCCGGTAAACCAGAAGGCGTTCTCAAATTAATTTTGGGAACATAGAACAATGACAACTTACAATCCCATCTATGACATTGAATTTTTCAGTGATTCTACCTTTCAAACTTTAAGCTACACACAGCAGGTGTGAAAGAACAATTAATTAACATTGATTAACCTGATAGTTAACTATGAAGCCCGGGACTAAAAGTACTTAGGAAATTGTACATTGCCACTGGGGTATGTTATTCCAAAATGAATTTGAGAACACCTTGTGCTTTACCAGGAAAAATAGTGTTGGGAAATTTAATGCCATGCTGGTATGCTGCCATATTAACTCAGTTGGACAGAGCAGCAGCATGGTAAGCTGATTATCCATGGTTCAAATCCTGCCTTTGATATTGAATTTTTCATTCTGATTCTAACTTTCCAAATTCAGTCTACACATGGCATGAGCGGAGGAACAGTTAATTGCCTATTATTTATGCTTTAATTTCTATCAACACCCCTGAGAAAATAGGTTTAATATAATTTATGAAAACCTGCATGAACAAATAAATTCTGTAGTGATGAATGATACTATTAGCAAAGCTGCAGGTTCTGCTACTTTACAATAAAGCTAAATACATTTACTATCTTTCCTTCCCAATATTTTCCAAGATTTGATACATTATTTTCAGCTCATGTACTCAAGTAGAGTTTGGCCCTATATACAAATGTCCTCTGTTTCATTGATTTAATTCTAGGCCAATAGCTGCAGTTCAGTACTTGGGAAATTCATTCAGGATAGCAGTCAGCATAGTTAGAACAGAGATAATTATATATTACAATCATGTTTTAAGTCAATATGTTCACTATAGTGCTAATTTTGAGAGCAGGGATATGACATTGCTGCATTTGAAATACAAGTAAGCATGAGGGGTTAATCATAACTATATTCATTGATGGCTTGTGCACATTTTAGTTTTTGGGTCACAATGTATAAAAATAAGAGTTATTGCATGGAGTTGACCAATATGAATTTATTATACTGCACAGAAAAAATATGCAGGCCAGGAAAAAATAAAACGTTCACTCTGTTGCAAAATATAGTCAAAAGTAATTTTATGCAGCTGTACACCAGTACATTCACAACATTACATGTTCAAAGAATTGGTGGCTCAGTGAAATCAGGAACCAACTTACAATAAATGGTGATACGTGGCTAGAAGAGAGGTTATGTTGACAGGATTCTGGGAATTAGTAAAATGCCAGTTGGAAGATATGGACAGACAGAATCTATGGGCAATGGTGGAGAAAAGAAGTTCTCTAAAATGTTATAAGGACTTTGGAAGTAATGATGGGAAGGAGATTACATCGAGAGGTATAATACGGATCAAAGAGAAGGTATTGCATGGTTTAAACTGAGAGTTTGGATGTTAAAGGGTTACAGGGGAGGGACAGAAGAAGGGATTTGCCCTATATGCAGAAATAAAGAGCACCCAATCCATTTTTGTTAGAATTCAAAGACACAGATACCTGAAAGAAAGAGTTTATCCAAAATAAATCGTTGAAGATGACAAAAAGAGTAGTAATTCAAAAACGTTTTTAAACAATCTCAGATAATTACTTTAGGAGATTTCTTATTTACAGTTAAGAAAAGTAGATCTGATTGGTAAATTAAACCAAAGTATAAGCACAAACTAGTTTGTTAATTATGAAGTATAATCATAGTATGCTAACAGCAATGTATGAGCTAATAGTTGTACAAAGTAGTGTTATTAATTATCTTGTATAGCCTGGAATAGAACTTGGGTTAGCTCCAGGCCATATGAACTCTGTAAATAGCTTAGTGCTAATAAACAAATGCAAATGAATACTAAAATAAATAATCCATCTTCACTTAAGTTTGTCATACATTTTAGATCTTTGTTAATAGTTTTCTTATGTACTCCTGTTCAGAAACTACATGTAAGAATTTAAGCCAGCAATAAATATATATACTAAGATGAAGCAGCACATTTAAAAACATCTGTCTGTGATGTCACTGTCTTTTTTACGGGGGAGGGGGTTTAAAGTGTGAAGCAGCATAATTAAACAACATTATTGTATACAACATCACTGGGTTTCTTTTGGAGGAAAGGCTTTAAAGTGTATTTAAAACAATATTAAAATACAACATTAAAGGATGCAATAAACACTAATTTCTCTTACTAGCTTTAGTTAGCTATTTATTATGCAGAAATGTATCATGAGCATGAGCTCACATCGTCAACATGCCAGATCAAACACAACAAAAAAGAGCAACTTCAGAAAATTTGCATACATAAGGGTCCCCAAAATTTATGAACATTGTCCATAAAAAACTTCAGGTCGATTAAACCAAATGTTGCTTGATTTACTCTTTCATAAATGTCAGAAAATTTTCAATCACCACATCACCCTGGCACCTTACAATAAATACAGCATCCAGAATCTCATTAAATCTGATCCCTCACCCCAGAAGAAAAAGTCAGGAATCTACTGGATCCAATGTGAAAATTGTAAGAAGGTTTAAACTGGCAAAACAAAAAGGCACATAGGCACCTGCTTCAAGAAACACTGGCAAAAAATTCAGTTTTATTTATGGAATGCTCTTTAACTGCTGTGGTCCTTAGCATCCTATATTGGGGGTGAAAGATTAGTAATTTTGCTCAGAGGCTTCTTTATCAGGCTTGAGATTCTTTTACGTGCCATAAATCTATGACATGGGACCACCAGCTTTACTTCCCTTCTGAAGGGAGCCATGCTAAGGATTTTTATGCTTGAAAAAATCCATTGCCCTCCGTCGGATTTGAACCCGCAACCCCAAGGAACTAGAGGCTAGCATGGTAACCACTACACCACAGAGGATGACAAGAAACACTGATGTTGCATCACATTCAAACAGACTGAAAAATCAACAGCTGCTACACACTTCTAGTCTAAAAACCAGAAATAGGTACCAACATCAAGTTGCTGAAGCCAGCCCAGAAACCCAAAGAACTTTAAATATGGCAGAAGATTTATATAAAGGAATTTGAAAACTGTACCATGTACTTTTATTTGCCAGAAGCAGACAACCCTTAATTTAGGCTCATCCATAGGCCACCAGAGGGTACACCAGGCTTTCAACAAAATGACTTTAAGAGTTGATCCAGCAGTCAAAAGGCAGCTGATGGCAGCTCATGGAAGCTGTTCAGATATATGTTCTGCATAATAAATAGGTGAATGAAGCTAGTAAGAGTGTTCAAATTGATTCTACTGCATTAAGTGTCTTTTATGAATTGCTTCACTGTGTGTGATTCCACATTTTGGAACATCTCTGTTTATAGATGAAGTCAATTCTTGGTCCTCCTCTCACTAACCATTCAAGTATACTCTTATGATAATTCTGGCTCTGCTTAAAATGTAACATTATTTAATGATAATGTAGTTGAGTTGCTTTTATAGTGGAGGAGTTTCTATGATTTGGATTCCACATAGCTATTGGCATGAAAGAGCAAACAGCTGATGAGAAGTAATAACGCTGACCTCATGACAGTTGCTTAGGAAAGCTCCTCTTGCAGATGCTCTGATAGGCTGGGCAGGCTCAGTGTGGATGTGTGAAAAAAGTTCACGGATTCTGCATGTCCTTATTGAAGCCTCCCTGTGACACTCCTCTCATCCCCTTGCTCATCACAACAACTGATTTTAAACCAAAGCATTCTGCCTGCTAAATCTGGACGCAAGGAGAATGTGCCCTAGCACACATACACACACCAAGTTATCTTCATTCACCTGAAAAGCAAGCTTCTCTTGTATACTGCACTCTACTGTCCATTCCAAACCAGAGTGCCTTTCACTGAAAACAAACTCTTTGTATTATCCGCGCGAAAGTAGTTCGCAATCCCCGCCCATAATGGCTGCTTGTTCTCCTCCCACGTGCTTGTTGAACACTATTTAATCTATAAAAAGGCGCCCTGCATGAGAATTATAGTTCAAAATGCAACCTGAGGTAACAATCGATTTTATAAGTATGCAGCAATGAACATTTCACTTACGTTAATCACAATCCTCGGGCAAAAGTGCAACACCCAAATCCGAATCCTCCGAAGATGACTCTGCTGCCGTATCAGAATCAGAACTACTCTCCAAAATAATGACAAGCTTATCCACAATTCCACAACACTGTGGCACTTAAAACAAGTTCCCACATTTTATCCTCTTCTATGTTGTATTATGTCTGTTTATATTCCCTGCTTGCTTTTGTTACACTTCTCACTGAAACGCCTGTAAAATCCGATATTAGTTTTGTAATATGCAATAATGCAAGTGTCGGGTATTTTTGTAATAGTGAGTTGAATATATGAAGTATTGTTTGTTTTTAGCTACTTTTTAACTGTTTCCCGCTTCTGTGTTTGAACTGTTTATTCGCACTACACGCACCTTCCTCTGCCATGTGAGCTCAAATACCAACTGACTAAATCACAAGATTTGACCTGAGCTGAGCATATGTGTGTTACCGTATTATGAATGACTTCGCTTATCATATATCTGTGTTACGCAAAGTGTTTATTTGGTACTCCGATAGCACCTTTGGGAATTCATTGCTGCATTTCTTGTGTATGTAAGAGAGTGGCAGTCATGCATGTCGGTTGGCATTAACAAGCAAGATGCTCTCTGCGTTAGCGCAATAGCAGGCAAAAATCATATTTTATAATCTCTTAGCAGCTAGTATATATCCATTACCTTTAACGATGAGTTATTATGATAACCACAATAAAATGTGCAGTTCTATACCTTTCCTTCTCTAATATTTCATAATACAATACATGTATTAAGAAACTACTTATGTTGGCATAAGAGTATATTCTTGGGTTCGTGACAAGCCGAAGCACGTGCTTCTGTTTACATCAGAGGGAACTCTGGTTTGGAATGGACAATAGGTGCTGGAACATTTGGAGTTTGCATCCAAAATGTATAATCCTTTCTGAGTCGACAATATATGCAGAAATTATTTAAATGTTTTTATGGTTTTAAATTAAAGGGAAGGCACATACCCTTTTCCCTTTTAGTGCGAGACACCACTGGCTATATTGCCATTTTTAGTAACACTTTGTTACACCATGACCATTCATTGGCTTTAGCTTACCGCTGTTTTAGTTTTGTTGATTTCTGTTATTCTCTCTTGTCACTTGTTACTCGCTATTATTTATCCTTCCTTTCTTGTGTTACTTGTGGAATTGTAGAAATTACTTCTTGTATACACATTTCAGGTGATCAGATGTTGCACACATCAACAACATCACATTGAAATTCTGAATTTGATCACTAATTGTCAGTTACTCTTAAAACAAGCACTGTAATGTACAACGAGGCAGAATATAGCACTATATTCTAACTCATTAATAAAGCTATCAACATCAGAAAACACTTTACATGAACTCAAGCTTTCTCAGTTGCAGACAGTGGTGTAGCCAGAAAAATATTAAGGGGGGTTTATGTATAGAAATTCATTTTTTAAACAATTTGTATCAATTCAAATCATAAATATGAATAAATTATTTGTTGAAGTATTTAAATAAATTGACTTTATATTCACAGACTAAGGTGCAGCAATTGAAATTAAGATTAGGATAGGATGTTTTGCGTATTCTAAGAGGCAAATCTGTTGTGACATGAGAATTAATGACCACTGTGAATTATTTTATATTATTGCTGCAGGCCATTCTATTTCACTACAAAATAGGGTTTTTAGTTATGCTTTAAACTGGGAGATGTTGCATTAATTTGGAAACCACTCAAATTTAACACCGGAATGCAAACATGCCCCCATATCTTAACATGGTTGTATCCATGTCATATAAAGTATAGTTTCTATTGTTGTCACCTTTGGCAAAATTGTCTAAGGCATACAGCATAACTATAGCACCACCAGTGACACACTTAAGAAGTATCCTGTTCCCGCCAATCTAGAAAAATGCTATTATTCTAATGAAGTTGATTTTGCTATTAATTTTTACATTTTTTTAGCAAGGGGGTGCAACTCCCAAATCCCTCCCTAGCTACACCTCTGGTTGCAGATATGTAGTACTTCAGCTCGATGCATCATTGCATATTGTTACCTTTGTATAATATATCCATTGATAAGAGTATAACTCACTAACCTTACACTTTTACATGCTTTATTAGTGTCAAACTTAAATTCATAAATTATTTTATTATGCCCTTGAAGATATATCAAGAGCAAGGCTAAAGCATATAAAAAAAGCCAAATCCTTAACTGGACTTTAACAGTGAGGGAGATTTATTCCCCCCAGTTGCCTCGCTCACTATGCTCCTGATAGTAGTGTTTAGGTTACAACCTACAATACTAAGAGGGCAGTTTGGAAAGTAAGTTCCATCATTCACAAGCAAGCGAGGAGTAGCAGCACTATTCTTGATTTTTTATGTGGCTTGGTTTGAATGCTCAGGCAGTGTCATATAAGTTTGCATTCAACTGCTTCTTTCATCAAGACAGGCTTGTAAAATGTGTGCAGCAATAAGACCTCTCGCCACATGTGAGGTATGTACAGTGACATGATTTCTATGAGCAAAAAAACAAATGACAGTTGCAATTCATCATGAGATTACTGCAGTCTATGGGAACATTATGAGTGAGAGTATTGTTTGATGTTGGTGCTGTCAATTCCAAGATTGATTGTCTGTTGTGAATAACAAAATTGTTGCAAATTTGGATGATGTGGTCAAAAAAATCACCATTTTAAATTTCAGAACTTCATGAGCATTTTCTACAAATCAGTAGGACATTTCTGTATGAAGTGGTGATACAAAGGTTAGAGTATGGCAAATTTTGTGCTTGGTGGATGCCAAAAATTCTGTCTTAAGACCAAAAATCCAATGAGGATGGGAGCAGCACTGGCATTCCTTCAGTACTACGAGCGGAAGTGAAGCTTTCTCAACCAGACTGGTCATGAGAGAGATGCAAGTTTGGTATGTGAGTGTCAAAACAAAGTGATAGTCAATGTATGGAGTCACACCAACTCGCCTACAAAACCACAAAAACGCCTCCAAACATTTTTAACAGAAAAGCTCATGGCAACTGTTTTTGGGACAAGCAAAATGTATTGTTGGTGAACTTGATGGAACAAGGCACAATATAAACTCTGACATCTACTGTCAGACACTAGTCAAATTTAGGAGAGCAATTCAGAACAAATCATAGTATGTTGAGTTTTGGGGTTGTTGTCCTGCTTGATAATACTCGACTGCATAGTGTTACACACACTCAAAATCTTCTGCAACAATTCAATTGGAAGGTTTCTGATCATCCAGCATAGTCCTGACTTCACTTTGAGTAACTATCTATCACCTGTTCCAAGACATGAAGAAATAGCTTGGGTCAGTTTTTGAAATGAATGATGAGCTTGAGGGAGTGTCACAAGATAGCTACAATCAATTGCAGCAGAGATCTATGCAAAGGGATTTCAAAGTTAATGAAGCGGTACAACAAATGCCTGAATGTAGATGGAAATTGTACTGAAAAAAATAATTTAATGCTTTATTTTTAACTTTGTGTAATAAAATTTCCAAAAATAAAGCAGCATTCCTTAAAAACATTAATGGAACTTACTTTCTGAATTGCCCTCGTATTAAAGAACAATAATAGTTTGATAATTTGTGCCACAACGAGAGAAAAACTCTTAAAGTTCACATTGCTTGAAGGTAACTAAGGAGTTCTGGTAAAATTTTATAACATTTTTAACAGCTTACATCGTTTGTTAGTCTCAATATTTTCCTGAACCAAAGTTTTAGAGTATTTTAATTTCAGTTTAATGACTGGTTCACAATAGTCTGAGAATGGCAACCAAAAGGGAAATGAGAATGGAAAGCAATGCAGCATACAGAATTTTGATTCACAATAATCTAGTAATGAGAAAGGGAATGCATATTGATCACAAAGTGGAAAGTTGATTTTGCACATTGGGGTTTCATTTGTTTTTAACTGACCAATGATATTTTTTCATCTGCTTCCAATTCAGCCAACATAATGTAGGTTAGCCAACATCAAAATTCGACAGAGTAAACATTATATAAATACAGATCTAGTACATTTCCGATTCCTTGAGGCAGTATTTTTAACGCTTAAATTATTTCAGTCTAATTATATAATATAAAATATAATAACAGCCCGCCTTAAAGCAATATGTGTATACTACAATATGTATAAAATGTATGTAACAGTCATTGTATTATGTTTATATTATTGTGTACATGTTTAATAATGTTATGTGAATGTATTACATAATTTAATAATGTAGGAGTTGTGATAATAGAAGCCGAAAGTTGCTAACAATGAGGTAACAATGAGATAACCTTGAGGCAATAATGAATTGGAAAGTTTAATAATGCTATTAGTAATTCTTGGAGCAATAATAATGTAATATTTACAACAGTTTATAAATAGCCAATCAACAACTAGAAAAACCTTAAGTTAAATAAAAGTATTCTATTGGAGTAGGATTAGCCAATCAGAGACTTGAAATAGAAAGATTTACAAATTTAAGCGGTAAACGGCAGTCGATAGATGGCAGTGTACCTGAGCAGTTCATTCACTCTGTACGTATCCAGTGTGAAACGAAAATTCATTACGGCGAGAATAAAATAAAGTTTACGTGTTTAAAAGTGCAATTATTAAAAAAAATCTCACAGCTCTCTATATCAGTGAAGTGTTATTTAATTGTGTCAAGGATTAATAAATGGAGTGAATTAAAAAAATTATAATTTGTGTAAGCCTACATTCTTTAGCCACATCACCCCCTGTTAAGAGATACATGTTTCTACAAATTAATACTGACACAGCCAAGGCAAACATAAATATATATAATATTTAAAGAAGCATTAAAATACAAAGTTGTTTCTTAAAAGTTGGGGCGAAGGCCACCGGAAAGTAAACTTGGGGCAAAGACCACCGGAAAGTAAACTTGGGGGGAAGGCCACCAGAAAGTGAACGTTGTGGCAAAGGCCACCGGAAACTTTGTACCGTACATGGGGCCAACACTAATAAACAACTTCAAGTTTGGCTTTCCAACAGTGAGGCATTCAACAATCTCATCCTTTAGTTGAACCAAGCTTTCATTCCTTTATTTAATGGTGCACATTAAAGTTATTTATTGTTCTTTGTTAATCTCTACCAGTTTTTGCTGTTCTTTGTAGTTTTCACTATTGTTTTTCAGCAAATAACCAGCCTTTGGATTATGTATAAACAAACTACAGATGGCTCTTTCACTAGAAGAACCAACACTCAATGAAACAGCAGGTGTCAGGATCTGAGGTTAGGATGCACATATGCCAGAATTTCTTCCAGTTTCATGTTTTCAGCTTGCAGCTAGAGAGAGCACTAGCAGTTGTTCCATGTCACGGCTTCCTAGAATACTTTCTACAGTGAAGAGTCTAATATGCACAACATGGATCTAATATGACGCACCCAGGAATAAGAACGAGAAAGTTAAAGCTTGGTTGTCTTCTTTTCCATTCCCGAGGCCTGGGAGAAAGCTTCCCACCTATTATGAATGCTCCCATTAAAATGCATGTATTTCAACTTTGTCATTCTTGTTCTGGTTACCATTCTCGTTCTTGCAAACCAGCCTTAAGATTCGAGTTAAATTGTTGAGTATTGAGCCATATTTTAAATATTAAGTTAAGCACAAAGCTACCCCTAAAAGTGTTGTTCTCCTTTTTATAATTAAAAGGAATATAAAACTTAAATTCAAACCATTGAATATGTACAAATTGCTAATAAATATAATCATATTGAGTGTAAAAAGCAGAAAGCACAAGCAAGAAACACAAACTTTTGGTTACACAGTTTATGGGTATATAATAATTCAAAAGACAGCTTCACAAAAATTGTTTGGTGTAACAGTTGTGCTTTTTATTGTTAGGCACTCAGGATATTGTCAATTTACCGCAAAATTCACATATCTGTACTTCTAAAAACACAATTTACTTACATATTGCATTACCTGTGCTTGCTGTGACAGGAAATGGATTATTATACTTTAATCATTTGTAATTTGTGCTTACCAAGTTTTTAAGACCTTGTGGCATTTGAGTAAGCATTATGCTTTATTTTGACCAAAAGCAGAGTTATGGAATTTTTGCAGTAAGCCAACAACATGTTATTTCTTGCTGCACATATCACAACATTTAATACATTAATCACGTTAACAGTCAGGATAACCAACAATACTTCTATTATCAGCAAAAGAAGTGTTCATAAAGTATGTACATATAACCATCACCAGAATATTACAAAGTATCTGTTCTAGAATGATTTCAGTGTTAAAATGTTTTCCTCATTTCATGACATGTGATGTAATAGTGCCTAACACTCACCATGCAGATGCTGTTAAACAATTAAAAACTTACATCAGTATGAAAAAGGATTAACGGCAACTATAACCTGGGCTTGAAATGGACAGGTTGATTGAAGTTTGTCCTTGGAGACCAGCCCAAGATAGACCAAACATACGAGGAGTCAACTAATACAGTGCAGTCATTTTAAGATGAGTCCACAGACCGGCTATACTGCAATGACTTCAGTACTTTTCTGATGCACAGCTGGTGGCACATGACATATTCAAGGTTATCTTTATCAGCTGTGATTCAGTCGCTGCTTTGTGTTTGTGCTGTAAAGAGAGTTATGCATTGTGCATGTCTAAGGTGAAAGTTTATTCAAGACATCT
This sequence comes from Deroplatys truncata, assembly GCA_030765065.1. Classification (NCBI taxonomy): domain Eukaryota; kingdom Metazoa; phylum Arthropoda; class Insecta; order Mantodea; family Mantidae; genus Deroplatys; species Deroplatys truncata. Next base: position 167,020,136 of record CM060988.1, on the reverse strand, counting down.
GTGTTGTGTGTGTGTGATTTGTTTAAGAGTGGAATTAATTGTTCTTTCACACAAGCCATGCGTTGGTCAGGGTTGGAAGGGTAGAATCAGATGACTGAAAAATTCAATGCCATAGCCGGGATTTGAACCATTCTCCATTCGGTTGCTCTAGCCACTGAGCTACCATGGCAACATGCCGATACAACATTAAATTCTCCAACTGATTTACATTTTTCCCGGTAAATCATAAGGAGATCTCAAAAGGTAGCAATAGCCGAATGAAGTTGTCATGGTTGGTTTTCCACTGTGCCACTTTAGCTGGGGTTCAAATTCCTCGTGCTAAGTTCAAACCTTTAGAACAATTAATTCCATTAATTGACCTAATGGTGGTTGAAACTATAAAGCTTGGGATTTAAGCACTTACAAAGAATGTAGGTCGCCATTGGGGTATGACATCTCAATACAATTTGAGATCTCCTTGTGGTTTACCGGGAAAAATGCAAATCAGTTCAAGAATTTAATGTCGTGTCGGCATGTTCCATGGTAGCTCAGTGGCTAGAGCAACCGGACGGAGATCAGGAGATCCTTGTTTAAGAGTGTTAATGTCTCGTTTTTAGTCCACTACAATGCCTGCCAACAAATCCACACTTGAACAACAAATTTTCATGTATGATACATATGTAAGAATGAATCATGTAGACACGTGTGTAGAAAATTTCCTGATACTCCAGCTCCAGGTAAGAAACTGTTGCACATCTGGATAATAAGTTTAGAACAATGAAATCGCTAAATGCTAAACCTAAAGAAGTGAAAATGAGATGTTCTAACAGAAGAAAAAATTGACAAAATTGGTGCATCTATTTGTGGGGAACCCTAAAAAATAAAGTTTATAGGAACAATCCCCACACCATAGACAAACTTAAGGGCAATATAAAAACAAAAATTATGAACATTACGTAAGAAAAACTTATGCATATGATACCAGGAATGTCTTCATGCTCATGGACACTACTTCCAATACCGGTTATAACAAGGTTAGTACTCATTATAGTGCATGCTACTATCCTTATTAGTAAGTAATGTAGGGGTTATGGAATGAAAAACCTTAAGCGTAATACATAGTCTGTGGAACACGTTTATTTGCAATCTGTGGCCTCACCATAAAATGACCACACTGTAGCTGAGGATGGAGGCAAACATCCTCAAAAGCTTGCTTTAATTTTAACTAACAGACGTAAAGTAAGAGTTTTGAAGTGTAAATATCACCTCACTTATACATTATTCACTTCTATTTTTTGCAGTTATATGCTAAATTTATAGGCACTGAACTTTGTCCATTAACATTTAGCTCAATTATATATTTTTCAATTACAAATTTTCTCATTAATAGTCCATTTTTCTGGTCACCGTGTATGAAATATATTGATTTACTTAGTCATCATATATTATGTTTGTGCTATGTTAAGTTATATTATGCCTGCTTTCTGAATAGGACTACAGATTTTCATTCCTTGCTGTCACAGCATAAAACAATAGGCATGCTGGGTGAGGCATTAATGTTTTCGGAACACATTATTGCTGCACAAAAGTTAACAAAGCAGGGAAAGTTTCATAATTTCTTTGAACCAGTGTAAAGTATCAGTACACTAAATTTAATTTTTTTTTTTTAGTTTAAATTATGAGTAACTGTACTGACATGCATGTAAGTACTCTAAATATTGGAAAGATAGAATTAGTCATACTTTCCAACCTTGTCCTACACACAGCTTGTGTGGAAGAACAATTAATTTCATTAACTGACCTAATAGTGGTTAAATATGAAGCCCAGGACTTACAGTATTTATAACATTGTAAGTCATATTGGGGTATGTCATCTCAAATCTGCTTGTGTGGTTTACTGGGAAAAATGCGAGTCAAATGTCATACCAGCATGTTGCCATGATAGCTCAGTTGGTTAGAGCAGCTGGATGGAAACTGGAAGATTCATGGTTCTAATCCTGACTATGGTATTGAATTTTTCAGTCTGATTGTATCTTTCCAACCTTGTCCTACACATGGCTTGTGTGGAAGAACAATTAATTTTACTCTAAATAATATATTAAGTTTATTACTTTGTGAGTTTCATTTATTGTTTTCTTATATTAGATAGTACATAATTAGTTTGAGTAATAATCTAATAAAACAGCTTCAATTTCATAAGAAAACTCACTTTTACTTTTTCGCTTTGAAAATGTATAATTGAGGTTATACTCAATCATTCCTGACAGAGTTAAAGATTAGATATTTCCATCATATTCAGAAAAATAGGTCTCAGAATGTACCTTGCTTCATGAAAACTTCCATTTCAAGCCCTCTCTAACAGTTATATAAAAGTGTTTCAAAATTAAACAATTCAAATTACAATAGTGACTGTCACAACATGAATTATTTTAGAAAACATTAAATATTCTGTGAGATCAATATGGCAGTCTTTAATAAAGTATTTCTAACTTTGTAATGTAAGTAAAACATTACATCTGAGTACATTATTATGTAAACTATTGCTTATAGCTCAGGAAAAAAAAATAGGTATAAGTTTTTATGTGAACTCTATACATTTCATTTGTTTCTCTCTTTATGCTTTCCTTTTTATATAGAAAAGTTTTTCAGAAAATTACTGAAAATATATAAGTATATACATATGAGGAATACACTAACTTACAAAACAGAGATCTCTCAGTTCAATTAGATAAAATAATATCAACTGTTTTCATTTTCGTCAGTAGTTTTCATCCTTTTTTTATGTAATTTTCACTTTATCTGAATATTTGAGCAACAGATAAAAATTTATTTTTTGTCTTCTAATGATGATTCAGATTTCAGCTTGACCAATTTGATTGTGATAATTCTGATTAAGAAAGATGTGCCTCAAAGTGAACACCAATATAACTAATCCTGTGCTTCAACATTAAATGTTAAGCTTCCATTATTTCATCATCTCCACTGCTTCTTTGCCTTTCATAAAGTAAGTAAGAAAGTCAATGGGCAATGGAAATACAATGGTAGAGTTCTTCTCTGCAGATATGGTGTTCAGTGTCTGCAAGAAATAACATTATGGTTATACACATTTACAAACAATGTAATAAATCATAGTTTAATGGTTTTGCCATAGGTTGAACTCTATAAGCTTAAGGAAAGCATTGAAATGTACTTTTGTTTTCGCAAATGAATTCTACTTTTCTTCCTGATATGAGACTTAACTTTCTTAAAAAGGAATTTAAATAGAATCTGCATCTCTCTAACGGCAGGTTTGCTATACATATTTTATTGGAATTGTCTGTAATTGCTACATATTTTGAAAATCTGAAGTGTTACATTCATGTGAATTACTCTAATTGTTTATTAGTGGGATTACAAACTATTCTTATGAAAGTTTTTATTTTTATATCCACTTCATTTTGAATGAGAAGGGACTTTGCAAAAATAACTACATTACACATTTCGTTATAGACACAAAGGGAATAGCAATAGTCAGATGTTTAAGAACTGGATGCTATATGCTGGCCTTAAAATTCGATACTCTTTCTATGACATCGAAAGAAACAACTGAATATTGACAGAACCTTAAAAGAATAATAAAGTTTTGAACAATTTGAACCATTAATAATGGATAACTCAGAAATGGCTTATGTCACAAAAGAAAGTTATTTGAAATAAACTGTGTGTTTTAAAGATATCTATATTTTTTGTATAGCACATTTTCATCTAACACTTAACATTTACCAGTTAAACAAGATTATACAAAATTCCTTCTGAATAAAATGGACTTCGCAGGCCATTCCCAAAAAATTCAAGATATACATTTCATTTGTCATGTAAATGTCTTAAATATTAGATCAAAAATATTAGAGCCACTTTTGAGAAAATTAAACATTTTAAAAAATGTTCCATGTAAAGGATAGTTTGTGGTTGGTGGATTTTCTTGAAAATCTTTGTGTTGCACCTTTGGTAGATACACAACCTAAATACCAAGTTGGATATTTATCCAACTTTTCATTTTTGAGTTATATTGTACCAAGGTGCGCGCGCGCACACACACACATGCACACACACACACAAACACACACATGGACCTTTATCTAAAAATGCTCCCTTTTTGGTTTCAGGAGCCTTTTAAACATGTATTTCCTGTGAAATCTTAATATTGGATTTTTGGGTGGAATGCAATACCTTCTATATCTACTAGTATGTGGCAGAGAAAGTAAAAAAAAAAATATGTTAAATTGTACTATTCTCATTTGCTGATGGAGATTAACCAAACATGAGGCAGCAGAAGATACAGTTAATGAGCAATCTTCAGAATTTCTAAAAGTCAATCATACCTCTGGCTATAACTTTTAATTGAGCTTATCTCAAATTCTCTCAACACATGTATCTTTTACTTCAAAAGGAAGTATAGAAGCCATAAAACTTTAAGATAATCTCCTAAATTCTCTGAACTAGAATTATGCTTTTTAATGTAGTATATTTTAAAGCAATGGGAATTTTGTATTAAAGTCTTAGGTAAAAGCTACCATTCATTTTTAAGAGATTAAGAGCATTTTAAAAACTGAAATAATGTTACCAGTTCCATCCCCCCAATTCTCTGGCATGAAATAGACTGTTGTAATATAGGGTCTTTCAAATGTCAGTTCAAACATTAAACCGTTATAAGTATTATAATATTTGAGATAGGAAAAAAACAAAAACATCACAGTGTTGGGCCGTTCTCTTGTTCAAGATATAGCATTCTGTCTGCAACAACATGCACAACATTTTGCAGATAATACCTTGGAATATTGGCAATTTCTTGCGAGATGGCATCTTTCAGTTGCAGCGGGGTTGTTGGATGTGTCAGGAAAACTTGTTCTTTAAGGTAACTCCACAACCAAAACTCGGCTAGATTGAGATCTGGAGATCATGGAGGCCACGTTGTTCAGAAGTGCCTACTAATGCCACGATCGCCAAATATCTGCATAATTAATTGCTTTGTATGGATGTAGAAATGGGATGGAGCACCATCTTGCATGAAAAACTTCCATATAACGATTCCTCAGTCTAGGGATGACAAAGTTCTGTAACATGCTGTAGTAATGCTCTGTATTTACTATAACAGTCTGTCTTATTCTATTATTGTCTTCTTCGAAGAAATGTGAAGTAAAGCCACACCATACAGTAACTTTTAAATCATGAAGACCTTGTTAATCAAAGTCTGAGGGTAATTTTCTGACCAAAGTCCACAATTACATAGTTAACCCCACCATTGAGGAAAAAGTGTGATTCGTGTGCCAGAAAACATTGTTCAACCAATGATTATTACTTTCAACCTCTACTAGTACAAATAAAGCTAAATCATATCTTCCCCGCTTGTCTCTTTCTTTGAGTGCAAATGTTACTTATAGTTTATATGGATACAGACAAAGTTGTTTTCTTAGAATTCTCCAAACTATGCTATTTATTACTCCTCCAAAGTTGCCTGGACACTTGAGCAATTCCAGGTATTCTAATTCCATAATAATTATTTCTACTTATTTCATTATTTGTATGAAGCACCTCAGCAACAGTGATATCATTGATTACATTTGGTCTTCCAGATTTCTTTTTATCAGCAACAAACCAGTTTCTTCAAACTTCCTGATTAAATTCCAATAATTACAAATAGAACATGAGCCTGCTCTTAAACTGTTAAAGAGTTCTAAATTTTTCAGACCTTGAGTAAGAGTCCTATTGCTTTCATAATAGCACTGAATCAGCTATATTCTGATATTTAGTGATACAACCATGGTTTGAAACTTACAAATTGCTGTAGCAGTAGGTAAAATCACTAATGCTCAAATCAACAAAATGATAGCAACTGTGAAATGCAAAAAGAAACAATTGAAAACCAAACCCCATTGTTTTCCCAACACTATGATGTTTTTTTTTCCCTATCTCAAATATTATAACATTTTTAGTGGTTTAATGTTTGAACTTACTTTTGAAAGACCCTAAACCACTATAAAGCGCTACCATTAAAAGAGCTTTGAAATTTTGGTTCAGAACTTTAAATCTAGGAAAAAGTAATGTGTTAAGACAATGTATTGAATACCAAGAGAATAGCTTAATGAATGATGGATGGGTAAGTAAATTACAGAAAATTTTGGAGAAAAATGGGTTAGGAGATATGTGGAGAAGGAGAGAAAATAACGTGAAAAATTTTTGGAAAAAGGCGAGGAAAAGACTGGAAGATATAGAAATACAAATCATGTTCAGTGAGATTGCCGAAAAGAGCTCATTAGTTTATTATAGGCCAATGAAAAATACATGGGGTAGGGAAAAATATATAGACATAGTAAATAAAGAAGAGAGAGAATCTATTGCATGGGTAAGAACCGGAGCATGGAGACTAAAAGGGCTAAGACAGGGTATTCCTCAGAACCAATGTCCGATATATGGTGGTAATGAAGACATTGAACACATAGTATTTAAGTGCCAAGGAACAGAAAATTGGAGAAAAGAATTTTTTAATAAGAAGTGGTTGAAGGGGGATAGAAATACTCTTATGATTGAAATGATATGCAAGGATGCTAGAAGAATTGGACAGTTTTTGCGTAAAGTAAAAAATAAATGGCTTTGGACAGTGGAAAGAGAAAAGTAAGAGGTAGCACATCTTACTTTGAATGAAAACTATAGTGAATATGTGATGGTTAAGTAACCAATAAGTGAAAAGTGAAAAACGAGTGGAAATGGCACATGAAGAAACTGAAAAAAAAAACAAGATAATTTATTGACAAGAAATTGTAAAATGTAAATAAACTGTAGTGATTGTCTACTGAATGAGTGACCAGGGTCAAAGTGCAGTAGACAATCAAATTTGTAAAACTCTTAGCACAATAAAACAACAATAAAACAATAAAAACAATAAACATCACATAGTAGGAATCTCACCTCTCTGACTCAGGTAATATCTGAAGGAAAAGAATCTATAAATGTTGATATTTTTACAATAATTTGTCTCTCGATATTTTCTGAAGTTAATATTTTTTATTTTGTAATTTTTCTGTGTTCTTTCTTTTCAAAATTAATATTATGTTTAGACCCTCACATATATATATATGGATATGAACTTAGTGGATAAATAGTTCAATATACAATGATATTATAGTATTCATTCAGACTGATCTATCAGCTACTACCAGAAATATTCAAAAAAATGTCATCTACAAACCATGGTAGGAAATGGAACAATAAACCTCGGCTGAGAAAATATCAGTCTCCAAAACATGTTCCATAAATTTGATATTAAAAAATGAAGCTAAATTTATAAAATTCATTCTGAGGTAGTTAGTTAATACATTCAGCTTTACTGTTCTCTCTTTTATTTATTTATTTATTTTGTCTTTTTTTCTCCAGATGCTATTAAATGTTTTTAATTTTCTAAGTATTCAACAACCAACCATGTTCCATTTGAAGACATTATTACAAAAACAATTGTAATAACAGTTTTTGTTACACATTTGTCAATGTTTAACAAAATAAGCTAAGATATCATCATGATAAGGCACAGTTTTGCTATAATTTGAAATATCTATAGACTCCAAAAACATCCATGCCAGGAGCAATAGCCATAAGAAAATCAACCAGTTTTACAAAAATAACCCTTGTCATTAGGATTTCTAACAAAAATCACCTTTGTCAATTGGAGTGGGTTGTTTGTGTGATAAATATTTTCATCACAGAATTAATTAGGTACTATATGTATTACATACTGGCAGAATTGAATTTAAATAAATCATGATGCTGCCATTAAACATGATTTCTTGTACATCATGGCTACTAATGCTCAAAATGGGTTTAATTATGAAAAAGGAAACAACAACAAAAAAAGGAAGACATTATTAAGAAAATGAAAATGAGGGAAAAGAGCATGCAAATCATGTAGGAAAGTATGTCACAGCTAAACAAATAGGTGATGATTGGGGTGAGTTAAATTATATTTATAAGCAATATAAACATTTAGAATCAGTGATATTATTGTCTGTTTCCTGTAATAGCCTGGTGGCTGTGCTGTAGTAAGTAATTAACAATGAAGTTTGTTATGATTGTAAATCAATATTTTAATATTTGAGTCGTATGCGCAAACAAACATCTATATCACATTTTCTATGTATGAGAAAAACAGCAATAAAGGTGATTGTTGTTCGTGGGATTGGGCTAAGGAGCAAGACATAACATAGACTTTTGTTCCATAAACCAATACATTATAATTGTATGCACTCACTCACTTACACATAATGGATGCATACAGAAGATGCCAATATTTTAAGCTTATTTTGTGGAGAAAATAAATAAGCTTAGCAATACACAGCTTAAAACAACAGAGTAATCACTTGATTAGAATGTGTTCATTATATTGTATTCAATTTGTAAGACTGTTGATGCGTTCGCATGGAAAACGATGCAACATAGACTTTTGTTCTATGATTTTTAAAGTGAATTTTGCTTCACAATTTCCTCAATTTTGAAGTCATCTGTTGAGATATGTTCAAACTACCTGCAAATAGTTCCACACTGACAGTGAATTGGCTGGAAAGACTTTATGAGGTAGTAGTTGAGTCAAATATGCTATATGGAATAGAAATTTGGGGAGTGACAAAGGGGTGGCTAAAGATTGATGTAGTTCTTAGAATGTTTTGTAGAGAAGTTCTAGGTCTACACAAGAGCTCACCAAAGGACATGACACCAACAGAGTTAGGAAGGGTAGTGAGAAAAGATATAATAGTGGAGAGAAGAATTGAAGTACGGTAAATTTAGATGACAGTCATATAATAAAACAATACATCAAGTTCCAAAGTTGTATTAAGAAGAGAAAGTTGCCTTGGAGAGATGGTAAAGGTGTTAGAAGAAATTGGCATGAGGAATATTTGGCTATTAGATAAAAACAATAACAGTGGTTTTTGGAAAGGAGTGAGAATGAGGGCAGAAGACATAGAGAAACAAGAGATATGGGATAGTTCTGAGGACAAAAGTTCTTTGACTTTATATACAAATAAAAGAAGTTATGGAAGGGAGAAATATGTAGACATATGCAACAATCAATATGAGAGAATAGGTCTTGCTTGGATGTGCACAGGAGTAATATTTTTAAAAAGGATAGGAAATAATTGTGTGTGACAAATTGTGTAATTGTCTAATAGAACATGAAAAGGTTATAAGATGGAGAGATGATATATGGAACAAAAAATGGGATAATTTAAACAAAGAAGTAGTTGTAGTTAAAATGCTGGCATGCCTAAGAGGAGACAATTAAAAATGGTGGGGATACTTTTAGGAGCCTAAGAAAGGAGCAACAGAATGGTTACAGCCTGAAAAGGGAAGAAATGGTATAATAACTTTATCCCATACATAAAATCTAGGGGTTAAAGTATGGGAGAGCTAATAAATAGATGCAATAGATTTATAAAATTTTTAAATGTAAATTATATTTGTAATATTGTATTAAAGAAAGATGAAAATAAATCTAAATCTAAATCTACCAGCAAATATAGATCCAGGACACATCATAAATGTTTCTTCAGCGAATATCTTAAATATCACAAAATGTAACTAGACATTTGTTCACACATACACTACATTTAGTATTGCTCCAAAATATATTAATTTACAATTAAAATGCCACAATTATCTGGAATATTATTGTATTGAATCTGTTAGGAGAATCTGTAGTAATGCTTTTATACCTGTAAATATCGTAACTGAAGAGCAGCAGGAGCATCACCAATGATTTCAGATGCTTCACGAAGTGCTCTAGAGGCCTTTTGCTCTCCCTCGGCAGCTATCACCTTAAACAGAAAGGAGTTGTCTTCTAGTTAAAATGTCACAGTTAATAAAGTATCAGAAAACTTTATGCAGGTTTAGAATAGCCAATCCCTGTTAAATTTAATCCATTTAATGACCCATTTTCTCAAAAACTATAAAAGCTAGAAAGTTGAAATATTTATCACAGTTTATTTACAGTATAACAATGCTATGATGGGAGGTATTTTAGCTGTTTGTAAAAATGTAGGAGTAAACTTTTTTAAAAGTGGTACCTACTGCATTTCAGAAGCAATAAAATGCTAATATTTTATATTTAAAGAACTAAATAGTGCAGAGCAATATTCTCGTGTTAAAAGTAGTGAACACCTATAGAAAATATGTGGGAAAATATTCAACTTAATGTCTTACAAAGAAGCTAAATTAATGGATCATATGTTGTGAAAAATGTAATTTTGAGAAAACTCAATCTAAAGTTTTGGACAGTCTAAACTTAGCTCAGTGTATCCCAGCTCCATATGCTGGATTATCTGGGTAACTCTCCTGTTGATACAAGTCCTCTAGTTTTCTTTTAGCCTTGCTTAGGGACTGTCTTGCTTTTTTATGGTGATCTTTCACCTCTCACTCTGCTCAATTGACTCATCTTGTCCAACATTTGCATAGCAGAAATGCAGTTCAGTCCAGTTTTCATTCCCAGGTTTTTTAAATCTAAGCATTTTACTCTATTTCCTTTATAAAATGCTACCACAGCATGAAATCCATATGTAATGTGTTGTTACCATTAAACACATTTTGTGGAAGCCTGATCCAGATGACATTGTGGAAAGATTCATTTGGATTTTGAGTTCCACATTAAGGCATTTTTATAGTAATTCTGGGTATGCCAGTTCTTTAAACACTTTCCTGTTTTCATTTCCTCCATAAAGCAGTTGGCAAACACAGGTTTTTTTGTTGTTTTTTTTGGGTTTTTTTTTTTTTTTTGTGTTCATAATCTTCATATGCTTTCTTAGCTTTTAGGAATTTAGGCAAAACTGAACCTAAAACATGCTGGGGATTTTCATGACAAGACAATAAGTGAAAATAAATGGCCCATACTGCTTTTTACTTTCTCTACTACGTATAGTAAGTAGGGGAAATATTGTATTCCACCCAAAAATTCGATACCGAGATTTCACTGGAAATATATGTTTTGAGGCCCCCTGAATACAAAAAAAGCATTTTTGGAAACATATCCGTCTGTGTGTCTGTGAACAGCATAACTCAGAAACGAACAGTCAGATAAACACCAAAGTTGGTATTTAGGTTCAGTATCTTCCAGAGATGCGACACAAAGGTTTTCAAGAAAATCCCCCCACCCCAGATTACCCTTTATATGGAACATTTTTAGGAAATTTTAATTTTCTCAAAAACGGCTCTAACATTTTTGATTAAAATATCATATTTTAAGCTATTTTCATAGCAAAAGAAATGTATATCTCTAATTTTCTGAGAATGTCTCCAAAAGTATTCTTCATTGTGAACAACTTTTGCATAATTCGTAAACCATAAGAGATAGACAAAATTTTACTGCACAAAAAATGTAGATCGCATTAAAATACACAATTTATGTCATACATTTTTTTTCTTGAGTGAACCATTTTCGAGATATGCTTGTTATTCCCTTAAATTTTCCAATACTTATACTTTTTCTCAAATGGGAATTAGTTATTCATTTGTTTTTATGTCCTGTACATACAAAGAGAATGGAATGCTCCACATAGCAACCAGTTCTTAAAATATATGACTATCACTTAAAGCCTACCATATTCCCCTTGCATCTACAAGAAAATTAGCAATTAGATTAACATTTTGATGAACATGAAGCATATGGAGAATAAGCATTTGTAAAAATAGTTTGTACAAGAGTAGAGAAAGTCATGTGAGTGTAACACATCAGATTTTTTTCCCTTCATTTCCTTTAGATTGTTTGTATTCTGCCTAATGGCTAGAGCATAATACTTTTGGATATCCAAAACATTTTTGTCTGTAGCTCTGTTTGCTCCACCACTCAGTGTTTTCCGTTGCAAATTTAATTTTCTCAGATTTGTGCTCATTCTATTTTGGACAAGTTCAATGCCTTCTAATTTTTCTATGATTATCAATCAATCACTCAGCCAATCTTCTGTATCTACTTATGAGGAATATAGGACATTCACAAAGTATTTCCATCAGTATTTCTTGCCAACTTCTTTACTTCATTCTATGTTTTCCCTTCTTCAGCAATTTCTTCAATAGCTGTTCTCTTGCGTGTGTTTCTTGGTCTTCATCTTCCTCTACTACCCTGGGGATTCCAATCCAAAACCATTCTTTGCATTGCTTTATCTACTTTTCTTAGTGTGTGTCCTATCCACTTCTGCTTTCATTTTTTCATTTCTATTGTAATTTCTTTTAACTTGTTATTGTCCATAATTCTGAATTTGAAATTATATCTGGTCATTTTATTCTTATAATTCTTCTTAAACATGTATTGACAAATGTTTGTCATTTTCTTTGAATGCTTTTGCTTGTTTTCCACATTTTACTGTCATATAATAAAACTGATTTCACATTACTATTGAAAATTTTAATTTTAGTATGTCATGATATAATGTTAGATTGCTATGGTTATATTGTCTCCATAAGGCTTTTCTTCTGTCACTGTCTTGAAAGATTTAGTATCCCAAACGTCTAGGTGTGTATTACACATCAAAAAAGTAACAGAATGTTTGAAAAGTTTCTTTGCCCTTTTATTTCCATTCCATTCCACCACCAATTCTATGATAAGAAGTTTTTGAAAATCAGAAACAGAACATTTTATTTCTAAAACAGGTACCTTCTACATACAGCAGGAATAAAACTTAATTAATTTCTTTGATTCAAATAAACTCAAATGCAACATGGATAAAACTACATCAGTGCAAATTAGCCTAAAAAATAGTCAGTTCAGTATAAATCTACAGATAAAGGAATTTAACATAAAAGACATTAGTACACATAAATGCTTGGGACATCTGAACATTAATCTGATATTATCTACTGATATTGATCATAATTGTAAAAAAATTAGTCAACCCATTTTTCTAATGAGGCACTTTAAACCACTGCGTGATTCTAATCTATTAAAATTGCTTCATTATGGGATTATCTACCCATACCTATCATATGGAATAAAAATATGGGGAAGTTGCTCAAGGCTGAATCTAAACAGAGTATTCACCCTGCAGAAAAAGTAGATTAAGCTAATTTTTAGTTTAAAAATTCTGACTCTTGTGTAAATATATTCAAATAAAATAAAAGTTACACTTTATTCATTGTATACAGAGTGGACCATTTAAGTGGAGATTGTGCAATATTTCCAAAACTAAGCATTGTAGAAAGAACTGTCTTGAATTAAGGTTGCTTGATATTATGCGGGAAAAGTAAATGCCATTAGTGTGTTTTATTTGGAGAACGTTGTGATGGACATTTAAGGCTCAATTTAATTTTTTTAAATGGAAACCTACCTTTTTTATTTGTTTTCTCACTCCTCATAAAGAAACTAAACAACATTTGCATAAAGCACTTTGCAATTGTTTTTACAATTATGTAAATAACAACGAAAATTCTAAATGGCTGTGTACAAGGAGTGCAATGAATGGTTGGACCATCCATGGGTGGTCATTTGAGGGTCAAGTTAAGTTTCGTAATTAGAACCAACATTTTTTATTTTGGTTCCTTATTTCTCATCACAAAATAAACAGCTGTTTATAAACCATTTTCTAATGAGAAAACATACAAAATGTAGGTTCCCATTTAAAAAAATTTAAATTGACCCTAAAATGAATCATTACATCCTCCAAACAAAACACGACAAATGGAATTTACTTTCCCCCATAATATTAAAGTAATGTTTTCTACAATGCTTAGTTTTGGAGATATCGTACTCTCAACTTAAATGGTCCATCCTGTTTACAAGACAGTTATCTTTTTTGTAAATAAGCTGAACATGAAGAATAATGGTGTTTATGACTATAACACTAAACACACCAATGATTACTATAGGGAATGAATGGCCAAGAAATTACAGATGCTTTTTTAATAGGACAGATTGTATATAACAATCTGCCAATTACTTTTTAAAGCATTAAATGGAACAAAGAAATTTGAGAGTAAATTGAAGTACTTTTTAATAAAAAATGTTTGTATCAATATGATGACTTGTAAATATATGTATTCTTTTTTATATTCCCTGTTTGTATCTGTTGCATACATTTTACTTTTGACTGTTAGAATCTTGTATAAGTACATTGACAGCTAATAAATGAATTTTCTGAACTGTTGTTGTTATTCACCAATGGCACTGGGGATTAATTGATCTGCATCATTTTCCCTCTGGCTTCCCAATATAAACTCTGTAAGTTATCACTTTTAAGCCCTTTGCATTTGGCGAGATGTTGTTTGTTCAGGATGACATCATCTTCACAGAGAGTGCACTTGGGTGTAGGTAGTCATCGTATCTTGTAGAGGTGTTCTGCAAGGCAATCGTGGCCAGTTGCCATCCTAAATAAGGCCACTGCAGTCTTCCTTGGCATTTTTTTGTACATCAACTCTATCTTTAATATTCTTATAATCTTTATCTTTTAATTTATCTTCTTCATCAAGTCTCTGCTGTCTTTTGAAATGTTGTTTAATGTTATTTAATTGTTTATTTATTTCTATTTGTCCTACAGGTTTTATTTGTTGTATTGCACCTTTCTTTGCTAATTGATCCGCATGTTCATTGCCCAAAAATCCGACATGAGCTGGGATCCATTGTAGAGTGACATGATTTCTAGTTTCAACTGCTTTTTTTGGCTTCTTATTTCTTTGGCTTCCCAAGCCAAAAAAGTTAATTTTCTGAACTTATTGAGTTTTATTTTCACTTTTTAAATCATAACACATAGCATTTGTAAATACTGCAGCAGTGCTAGAGATGCACTTGAAAGAAAAATTTTATCCCACATGAAGCAGAAAATAATCGAATATAGATATAAATTACCTTGGCTCTGGCTTCTCTTGCAGCTTCTGCTTCTGCAGCCATGGCTCTCTGCAGCTGAACAGGAAGGCGGACATCTTTTCTGTTTATCAAAATAAATCATTGGTAACTGAGCAGCTAACAATTCATTTTATAGTTTTATTCATAATATTGAGACTATGAAATATAAAATAACAATAAGTTTCCTTATAAAACAAAGTGTAATCATTTCCAAAAAGGAAACATTTCTTCACCAGTGTATTTTTTTGCTCAGTGATACATAGTGTAAATGCTTGTGTAGGTTTATGTGTTCCTTTAATAATGGTGCAATTAAAAATTGTTATTAGAGTTTATTACTCTCTTGGGTAAAGTTGTTAAAACCATACTTTTATTGGAATCAGATCTTAGTTAATTCAGTTTGCAGGCTCCTTGGATGGGAAAGGTGGTAAAAGGAAAGCCAGAAGATTAATTCCTCTGCTGTAAGTGCTGTAATGCAGTATGATTATTACTTTCTCTAAGGTAGATGGAGGAAAATCCATCCAAAAATTTGATGAGTCATAATTTTGGGGTCCACTGAAAACAAAGATTTTAGGAAATGGTCTGTATGTACGTGTGCGTGCGCATGCGCATACACATGACATTTAAGTTTATCATTTTTCAAGCTTGTAACACAAAGATTTTGGGAAAATCCCACCCATTCCAAACTACACCTTACATAGAAAATTTTTTATTTCATTTCATTTTCACAAAAGTGGCTTTAATGATTTTGATTAAAATACCATTGGTATCTATGTTCCGCTCGCCTCTCACCAAGGTAACCCAGGTTCAATCCCAGGGACCCGCATGTGGGATTTGTGGTGGACAAAGCAGCATCTGGGCAGGTTTTCTCCGGGTTCTTTGGTTTCCCGCGCCATTCATTCCACCAACTGCTCCATCATCACTTTTCCTTTCATCCATTTCACCATTATTTCGTTTCATCTACTTCCTTCCTCCCATACCAGGCATTGGGCTGATCACCCATCCTGGATATTCTGTCTGATCCATGAGTGTCTGCTCCTCGACTGGCCTCTGACCCCAGGCACGCACTTGTAAGTCCTGGGGGTGTAAGTCCTACACAAGAGGAGGTTAAACAGAGAAAGGAGGAGAAGAAGAAGAAGAAGAAGAAGAAGAAGAAGAAGAAGAAGAAGAAGAAGAAGAAGAAGAAGAAGAAGAAGAAGAAGAAGAAGAAGAAGAAGAAGGTATCTATGTTTGAATTTTCTTAGAATAGGCTGTGAAGTTTTCTTCATTCTAAAAGATTCTGAATAATTATTAAACCATAAGAGACTGACAAAATGTTACTGTATAAAATAATATAGAGCTCATTGTAATACTATAGTTATACTAAATAAATGTTTCTGTAGCATTAGCCATTTTCAACACATTTGTCATTACTTTTTAGTTTGAACTGTCACATGGTATCTATAACATTACTTTATGCAACAAGAAAACTGGATAATCTTGATGATTGTAGTATGAGTGAATGTTTGTCACCGAACAACAGTGATTTTCACAATTGTCTAATAAGATCATCAATGAGTTGGATAAAACATTTTGTGCAATCTTAGGATTATAAGTTATAGAAAATAAATCATGAAATAACTTGGCATTCATAGCTAACATAAGTGAGAGCATCTTCATATGTTCATAGATGGGATATTAGCTTCTATCCCTTTATTTATTTGGTATTACCTGGCATTTTGAACCGATTAACAATACAGCCACTTGCATACATTCCCTTCCTGGGAGAGAAGTGAGCAGGTATTATGGATTGTGATGTAGCCTATTATCAGCACAGTATGGTAAGTAATTATTCTATATTTAATAAGGTACAGAGTTTGTTGCATCTTCATTGTTCAGAGATAAGAATAACACAAAGCCATGGCAACTTGGAACAATGGTTATTTTGCCATGCTATTATTGGCATGCATACCATAATGAGCCAATTGAGAAGGTTGTGAACAAAGCTGGTCATTTCCAAAATAGCATTTTTTCCAGGAAGTAGAAAAGATTATAAATGAGGCTTTGCTTTAGTTGACAGTGTCAGATATGTTTATGCTTAACGTATGTTAAATCCCTTGATCTCATTGTATCAGTGATCATTTTTTTCATACTTTCTGTTTGCAGTTTGCAAGCAAAAGTAT
Organism: Deroplatys truncata; assembly: GCA_030765065.1. Taxonomy (NCBI): domain Eukaryota; kingdom Metazoa; phylum Arthropoda; class Insecta; order Mantodea; family Mantidae; genus Deroplatys; species Deroplatys truncata. Next base: position 167,003,153 of record CM060988.1, on the reverse strand, counting down.
TTTAGAAATGTCGTTTTGTTTAACAGAGTTGGAAAGGTCCAACATTTGACTACAGTTGCATGGATTTTGCTTCTTATTATTCAAAAAATTTATATTTTTATGATATAAAACAGCTATAAATACCTATATTATATTGTTGAAGGCTAGTATAATATGAAATTAGAAAACCTAAAACCTTACACCTTTGTATATGATGCACCAGGCTATAAAGGGTTAAATGTTCTGTAGATGTTAAAAATGTGCTGATAAAACACAAGCTGCCATAGAAAATTGTGATAAGGTGTGCACAACATTCTATTATTTATTCATCTTTTTAAATAAATATAAACTTGGACCCTTAGAACATATTTGGTATTACAAAATCAATATTAATGGATGGGGAGGGCCCAAGTAAAATAACCATGTGATTTTATGCTTGGATACTGATGGGATTACATTTGAAATACAATGAACATCTGAGTCATCATCATGTTTGTTTTCATTATTGAGCATATTGTTGATGAGTCACCTGCGGAAAAGCAGTGAGGTCTGCTGATAGAATTTCACCATCAAGAAAATGTTTAGGTGTCTCCACAGTAACAATCACAATAAAAAGAAGAAATGTTTGCAAGCATAAGGAAATGGCCATTTTTGACTAAAACACTGTGTGTAATGGCATGAAATTATCAGGTTTTAATGCAAAACAAGTAAATAGGGAATTACCATTTATGTGCTATGGAATTGTTCAGTTTTAATTGAAAATACTACTTTTGTACTACTTTTTCCAATGTAAGTGACCACTTTTGAACAAAACCATTTACAAATTCCAAATGCTGCCTATCTAAAGCTACCAAAACCATAAAAAACTTAATTTTTAATTTTTACGAAAATGACTGGTTTTGTTTGCAACCTCCATGGTATGTATGATAGTGAATAGAGCAACAACCTATTTAAAATGGTAGGAATGCATAAATAGCTTATGTGATTCTTTTATTCCTACATGTGCTCATTAATAACAAAAACTGACCCTCAATATGCAAGTAGTTGTATTATTTTCCATACTGCGTGTGCAGCCAAGTCCATGTTGCTCAATTTGAGCTTATTTGTAGTCAAAAGTGTATTGTGAGTAATGTAATGTGAATAGAAGAATTACTTTTTATATGCATAAGGAGAGAAAGTCATGTTAGTTTGACACATCAGATTTTTGTTAACTTATAATATCTTTATGTATGTATTATGTGCATTACAACAACAAGTTAAGTGGATTTATGAAATTTTTATATCCAATACTTGATCAACTGCATTGCTCCTACAGAAATTTCAATAGTTGTGCTGTACAGTAAACATTTTGTTTAATATGATCCAGAATATCATGTTTTAATGTAAATCTTTTGCTAGTAAATCTTTCCGATTATACACACAGCAAACCGAAGTGAGCAAAAGAATTTTACCCAGCAGCAAAAACCACTAAGAAAGGAAACAATCTCAGAAATTGGAACAACATGAAAAATTTATCTCACAAGGTATTCATTCTAGCTTTTAGTAAATCATTTCACAAATTTTGACAATTGCTTTAACCATATGTTGCTCATTAAATCCTGACTATTAGCAGCAATCACTTGTGTTTCTAGCACATTCTTATTACTGCAGTCTCCATAAATACCCACCTCTAGCAAAGCCAGGGTGGCTCAAGGGGGGGGAGGATCAAGTCATGCCACTGCTTAGGTGGCAGGGTTTTAGGAGTGGCAAACTCTTTCCCATGTCATCCTGTTCCATGTTGGTATAGCTAGCAATGAGACTGCCAATACAACAGCAAAAGAAGCAACAAGACAACCTCTAACTAACACAATCCAGATCCCAAACCAGATTTTCAGCAGCATACTAAATGGACCATTCTGCAGGTTTGGTGCTCTTCCTCCAACAGCAAGCTCCACTATGTGTTCTACACTTAACTCGTTTCTGATCATACACCTCCAACAACCTGATCAAGTTGTATTACAGACTTTGCATCGGACATACAGCTTTAATCCATTCACATCTGTTAAAACATGATCCTCCATCTATATGTGACCAGTGTCAAAGCACCCTCACTATTCAACATTTAATCATAGATTGCTGTAGATACTGTAAACAAAGATTTCATAACTCAATTCCGAACAAGTTCTCTGAAGCCCTCAGTGACCCAAATATCTACAATGTACTCCAATTTATAAATAAATTTAGTTGTATAATGGTTTGCAATAGTTATTAATAATGAAATGTTAATGTTTGTTGTAACGTAAACCAGACTATGCAGTCATATGACCTCTGGGTTAAAGCAATGTAAATCAAATCAGTAAATAAAGTAAAAAAAAAGAGCATCATGTTTATAAATAAGAAGGTTGATGCCACTGTAGCCTTTATTTACTCCTTCCTCCTGGGGAGGGTGGTAGCTGCTCTGTAGCTCACAGCTGTACCACTTTGTTGTATACTCCTATATAAAGATGATTATTAACCAGTGCAGTCGACCGTCATGTGTGTTTTCATTTTGTACACGTTTTTAATCTTTTAATCTCCTGATGAAATGGTAAATCCAAGATATTGAATATTTTTAGTCTGACTGCCTGTTTATATCTTTCGCTCAGAATAATATTGCTCTTTCAACACATAATGTATCTCTTCTCAAGTTTTATTTCTTGATCATTACTCATACACATTATGTGAGAACAAGTAGTCATGGAGGACTGACATTATGGATAGAAGCATGAGTGTGGCCCTTATAAAAATTCATATTTATGGTCTTGAATAATTAGGTTATATTACATGTTACAATTGACAAAATTACATTGTAATGAAGATCAACTGAAAAACATTCTTTGACTGATAGCACTTCTTTAAGATTCTCCAACCTTTTATCTTCTTCTTCCTCTTATTCTTCTTCTTCAACAGATTACCCTCTTTTTTGTAGGACTTGCACCCCAAGGACTTATGAGCTAATGTCTTAGATCAGTAGTCTGCTGAGGAGCAAATAAACTCAGTATCATAGTATATCCAGGATGGGTGATCAGTCCAATTCTGGTATGACAGTGAAGAAGAAGGAACTGAAATATTGTGCTAAGAGTTTTACAAATTTGATTGTCTACTGCACTTTGACCCTGGTCACTCATTCAGTAGACAATCACTACAGTTTATTTACATTTTACAATTTCTTGTCAATAAATTATCTTGCTCTTTTTTTTTCAGTTTTTTCATGTCCCATTTCCACTTGTTTTTCACTTTTCATTTATTGATTACTTAACCATCACACATTCACTATAGTTTTCCATTCAAAGTAAGATGCACTACCTCTTACTTTTCTCTTTCCACTGTCCAAAGCCATTTATTTTTTACTTTACACAAAAACTGTCCAATGCTTCTAGCGTCCTTACATATCATTTCAATAAGTGTATTTCTATCCCCCTTCAACCACTTCTTATTAAAAGATTCTTTTCTCCAATTTTCTGTTCCTTGGCACTTAAATACTATGTGTTCAATGTCTTCATTACCACCACATATCAGGCATTGGTTTGGAGGAATACCCTGTCTTAGCCTCCATGCTCCAGTTCTTACCGATGCAATAGATTCTCTCTCTTCTTTATTTACTATGTCTATATATTTCTCCCTACCCCATGTGTTTTTCATTGGCCTATAACAAACTAATGAGCTCTTTTCAGCAATCTCACTGAACATGATTTGTATTTTGTATCTTCCAGTCTTTTCCTCGCCTTTTTCCAAAACTTTTCACGTTATTTTCTCTCCTTCTCCACATGTCTCCTAACTCATTTTTTTTCCAAAATGTTCCGTAAATTACTTACCCATCCATCATTCATTAAGCTATTCTCTTGGTTCTCTATACATTGTCTTAACACATTACTTTTACTAATTGGTATACAGTGCTATAATAGGTCAGAATTTATTTATGTGTCTATCCTTCATGACAATAATAGTCCGCCTACACCAGACTGCAATGAAATTCATAGTGCACAGATTTAAAATTTGATTGGAACACTAGTGACTTTTAGTAACCAGCAGTAAATGAATGCAAATATTCAGTAATGGACAATGTGAGTTATAAAGTCAACTCTCTCATGTAAATATTTACCTTATTTGCATTCTATGGCTGTAGAATATAAGGTTCTAGTGTCAATGTTTTTTTATAGTTCACATTATAAAGTGTAAAACAGGACTAGAATTCTTGTGTAGTCTAGGAATGGTGTTCTTTTCTTAATACATGTTTTTTTGTGGTACCAGGCAGAACTTTAGTATGTGTGACAGAAAGAAACAGTATTACCAGATCTTCAAAGATTCTTATAATACAGAATTCCCATTTATCTTACATGTAATGTTTGTACATTGAATGCACTGAACATTTTAGGCATTCTAAATTTCAAATCACTGCAAAACTATTATTCTTTGCTGGAAAAAGAAACGTTTTACAGGCATCAACTTTATGATGTTTCTAAGTACATGTTTTAAAGGCCAAGAAAATGTATTTACATCGCCACATCAGGAAAGTCTTAAATCCTTCACTCTTCTGTTTCAAATCCTAGAGTAATTACTTACATTTCAACACGTTCCACCTTAATACCCCATGCATCTGTTGCCTCATCCAAAGCATTCTGCATTGTTGTCGAAATGATGTCCCGTTCACTAAGAATTTCATGAAGTGGTCGAGTTCCCAGAGTGTTCCGTAATGTTGTCTGCGCAAGTAAACGTGTGGAATGATGTGCATTCTCTACATTTGCCACTGACACTGTTGCGTTGGACACACGGTAATAAACAACAGCATCCACAGAGACTGTAACACTGTCTTTAGTCAGGACCTGTATAAATCATAACAACTCATCACTTTATTTACTCTTTGTTTTATTGTTTATAACTGAAGTAAAACTTCTACTATAATCAGTATCTTTAATTTCAATGTTCTTAAAAAGTACAAGATAAACAGAAAATGTCAAGCATTGCTTTGTTATTTAATGCTTTAATACAAATTTGAAAGCTGTGCGTGTTGGACAATTGCATAATTATGTGTATATTTTGCATAATTTGAAAAGTTCGTATCCTCAGGTATGTAGAATGTGTCAAAAGAGTAACTTTTCTCAAATGGTAAACTCACACTTATTGCTCTCTTAATTCTATGTGTATAGATTCATTATTATTTTGTTTATTTTATCCTTATTTTTAATTTTTAATACTCGTTCAGACCTCAATTCTCCAAGTCACTCATAATTTAAGTATTGCTTTCTTAATTCTATGTGAATAGATTCATTATTATTTTGTTTATTTTATCCTTATTTTTAATTTTTAATACTTGTTCAGACCTCAATTCTCCAAGTTACTCATAATTTAAGTATCTCCATTATCATTGGACCTAGTTCAATTCATTATCTTTATTTTTAATTTTTACTACCATTATTCAGATCTAAATTCTCTTGGTTACCATTGACATCATAATGGAGTACTCACAGTAAGTTTAAACACGGACTTTTGATTTGATTTGCTTTATATAAAGATGGAGGTTGATTATACCTTCTCTTATCATTGAAGCCTTTGAGATTTATTGTATTATTCTCCTCTCTTTATATTTTTAGTGAAATAGATGCATTTCTTTAATAAGGAATAATAAAAAGAAGGTTTGGTATGATGAAGAGTATAGCAAGGTAAAGCAGAGAGTTTTAAGGGAGTTAAGAAAATGGAAAAACAAAGGGAGACCTTCAGGTAAAAAAGAATTTTATAATTCAAAGATGGGGATATAAACACCTTATAGAAGTTAAAAAGAAGGAATGGTGGGAAAAAATAAGTCAGAAAATATATGAGGTAGCAGGGCCATTATTTAGAGGCGGGAGAAGTAGGGTTCAAACCCCCTGCAAAACTTCTGTTCTGACAGTTTTATTTATTTAAATTCATATCAAACCAATATGGGAAAATTTCCTTAGATAACAGTCGGTCTACTGTTAGTAGCATATTTACAAGGAAAAGGAAACTTAATATTGTTGCCTTTATAGGTAAGGTGACCATACGTCTCGGTTTTTGAAGCAGTCTCAGCGTTTAGTGCTGTAAAGTAGAATATCTTCATTCTGGTGAGTTTTTCCTGTCTTTATAATGTGTCCAAGCAATTTTCCTGTCTACATAACGTCTATATATCACAGAGTAGGTACACAGAAATTGTGTAGGATACTGTTAAGTTTAGGTCTAGTTAAGGAAACCCCCCTCCCGAAATTTCTTTTTGGGTACAGGCATGTGAGGTAGCAAGAATAAATGTTACAAAAACAACATGGTCCTTACTGAACAGTACCTACATTTATTGTGCCAAGAGTTTTACAATTTGATTGTCTACTGCACTTTGATCCTGGCCACTCATTCAGTAGACAATTGCTACAGTTTATTTACATTTTACAATTTCCCGTCAACGCATTCTGTAAACAATCACTACAGATTATTTACATTTTACAATTTTTCGTCAATAAATTATCTTGTTTTTTCAGTTTTTTCATGTCCCATTTCCACTTGTTTTTCACTTTTCACTTATTGATTACTTAACCATCACACATTCACTATAGTTTTCCATTCAAAGTAAGATACGCTACCTCTTACTTTTCTCTATCCACTGTCCAAAGCCATTTATTTTTTACTTTACACAAAAGCTTTCCAGTGCTCCTAGCGTCCTTGCACATCATTTCGATCATAAGTGTATTTCTATCCCCCTTCAACCACTTCTTATTAAAAAATTCTTTTCTCCAATTTTCTGTTCTTTGGCACTTAAATATTATGTGTTCAATGTCTTCAATGTTCCATAAATTACTTACCTATTCATCATTAAGCTATTCTCTTGGTATTCTATACACTGTCTTAACACATTACTCTTTCCTAGATTTAAATTTCTGAACCAAAATTTCAAAGCTCATTCCATTATCTTCCCCTTAGTTGCCACCCTGCCCATAGTTAGAGAAAACAATATAAGTCTGGTGCAACTACTTCAAAAATATTTTAGAGTCAGAACAGATGAACAGGACAAGTGTAGGAGTATTAGTAAACATAGATTATATTCAGGAATTAGACAGCCAGATAAGAATAAACAAAGTACGAGAGCAAATAAGAAGATTAAAAAGGAACAAAGCAAGGATGAAGATGGAGAACCAGGGTAATTTTGAAAGGCATGGAGCGCAAATGAAAACAGATTAGGTCTACTACTTAGGATCTTAAGCAAAATATTTAAAGGAGGTAATGCACCAAGGAGCTGGAGGACAGCAATAGTAGTGCCAATATTCCAGAACAAAGGTGAGTGAACAACCTAGCAAATTATAGGGGAATCCATTTATTATCAATTTTAGGTAAGATTTACACTGGGGTTCTGGCAGAAAGACTGCAACATTGGGCAAAAAATGAGAGGAAGCTATCTGATCCCCAGCAGGCTTTAGGTGAAATAAGAGAGCAGGAGGTAACATATTTGTGATAACTATAATGTTAAATAAATATTTAGCAGAAAAGAGGGGAGATTATACATTATATTTATGGATTTTGATGCGACTAATCAAGAAGCACTAATGTGACAATGCATTAAGAGAAGGCTTTGCATGGGTGAAATTTGAGAGATGGATAGCTTACGTATTCTGTTTTACGTAACAAATGTTGCAAATAAATGTTTGTTTACATAACTTTAATTACCCCACGTATGGGAGCCAATTTGCAATAGCAATTTTACGTGTTTATAGCACCACGTTGTGGAAGCCAATATGATGGGAGAATGTTATGTTGATTTCTGCGTTGCCATCTTGTGTGACGTCACTCGTTGGTTTGGTCTGGTCCGTAGATCCCTCTGGCGTTAGCAATTTGCATGAATTTTAAATGTCCACCGGCTAGCTATTTAGGGTCGAACATGTTTCTCTTGAAGGGTGTGAAGCGGAAAGGAATCGTTTATCCAAAAATTACTAGTGAAGAAATGTGTTTTATAATGTTTTATTGTCGAACACGTGTACTAACACATTTACATATTAATTTGGATACTCGCCCAAACTGAAACTGTTTATAATAACTTCTTATCACATTTAACTCACGTACTTCAACTTTATATATTTAACTGTATAATACTTTATAAGATTTCTCGTACTTCTGCTGCGCGTAACTTGATGAATTTAGAGACCGACATGAGAATCTTGTTGAACTGGGAGCTGACGTGTTATATGTTGAGAATCTTGTTGAACACTGGGGGACCCGCTAACTCGACCTGGCTTATTTATAGGCTTGCCTCAAGATACGCCTAAAGATTATAAATGAACTGCTATTGGCTAATAAAACGCGCCAACATTAGCGTCTATTTTAATACCCAATGAAAACCACTAATACATATTACTTTTATAGAACATTCTGGAAGCTTTTTTTACTGAAAAGGCGCGAAACATTACGTAACTTCCTGGTTCCCGGTAACGATAAACAACTCATTCCTTGCTGAAGTATTGTGTTATTGTTAACAGTTTCAATAGAGCCGTATATTATTATTTACCAATAATAATTACAATTATTAAACCTCTGAAATCAATGTTACATAAAAATACATATTCATATTAAAGTAATTATTTACATTTGAGTAATTTGTGATACAAATTACCGTATCATATGCCCCACTAGAAACATAATTATAAATATTTATAACTTGTTTAGAAATTTTAAAATTGTGTTTTTAGTCTCCTAAATCTTGGAACACACGTTATCACTTTCACTTAACACTTCACACGCATTTAGCACACGACATATGTTTTATCTCGCCACTACTTACTGGCTTTGGTTTAATTTGTTTTGACATTACAATTTTTTTTATAGCAAATACTTTACCCTAAATTATTTAACTAGTGTTTCAAAATTGTTTACTCTCTTACATTGTTGACAAAAATTTATACATTTAAGATTATTATTAATCTGACATCACAAAGATTTTTTTTTTTTTTTTTTTTATAGCAAATACTGTACCCTAAATTATTTAAGCACTGTTTCAAAATTGTTTACCCTCTTACATTGTTGACAAAATTGAGGCATTCAAGAATTTTGTAATTATTACACATATTTACCAAAATATTTATCTTCTACATCTATTTACATCTCTTAAATCTAGGCACTGTGTCACATTTTCTGTTTGCTACATAAGTATTTGTTTTAATTACTTTGTAGCGGAACAAATTGTATATATTTTTAATTATATTTACTCATTTTTGTTATTTTGTACTTTATTTTTAACAATATTCTTGGAATTGTATTTACGTACCTTTACTTTAATATCATATTAAGTTTCAATCTTTGCATTCTTAATTTTTAAATCTTGGAATTGTATTTACGTACTTTTAATTTAATATCACCTTAAGTTTCAATCTTTGCATTCTTAATTTTCAAATGTTGTTACAGTTACTAAAAATTTAAACATTTCTCTTTTTTTTTTTTTTTATATATATATATATAATTTATTTCTCTTTTCAAATGACATATATATTTAGTTAACCCTCTTACGTTCCAATACATTTCTTTGCAAGTCGTCTTTAACTATCCATCATTTACTTTACATCTCATTGCTATTTACCCTCCTGGATCAAATTGTGTGTGGCTAAACATTACTCGTAGCCGTAACCTAACCTGCAAATTTTTCTTCATGAATAACCTCTTGTATTCATTTGAAATTTCATCACATGATAACATTTGAAAATAATCTAAAGTTTCCTGAACAACACATCTTTTAACGACTTTCATTTTCAATTCATCTGCTACATTTTTAACTTGAGAGTACTCTGACAAATCTGTACTAAACTGTACTGGACTGGAGCTTTCATTTTGAATATCTTGGCACAATTTATTTCTTTGCATTACTGACTCATTTTGTATTTCTGATATTTCCCCTCTGAAATTGACTTGCGCCTGATTTACATCTACATTCCTAACCTCATTTATCTTTGATATTTCACTTGAAACATTACTCACTTGATTTCCTAACTCTGTACATTCTACATTAACCTCACTTTTAGTGTTAACCTCACTTTCTTTGTTACATATTTCCCTGCTCATGTCTAGCATTTTCTTTGAAACTTCTCCTATCTCACTTACTATTACTTCCTCATTTTCATCTCTCATTTCTGGCATACTACTATCTAGCTTCATAACTTTCTTTTCAGTTTCTTCACTGCTTTGATCTACTTTTTGCTCTAATACCTCATTACTCCTACCAATATTTTCAATTGATTTCCTGTTTTGTTCAAAGCTTTTACCAATATCTTCCCTTAATTCCCTATAACTCTTTTGCATATCTTCCCTTAATTGATCTGTAATACTCTTACTAATATCTTCCCTATTTTGATCTATTTTCTTTTCTAATTTCTCATTATTCTTTTGCATATCTTCCCTGTATTGATCTATTTTCTTACTAAGATCTTCCCTTAATTCTCTCTTATTCTGATCTAGTTTTTGTTCAAATTTCTCACTATTCTTTTCCATATTCTCATTAGTCTTTTTTATATCTGCTAATTCCCTACTCATATTTCTCAGCATTTCCATCATTTCCTTCATCGTACCAGCATCAATAGTAATATATCCTGTTATTCTATTCTGACTTTGTTTACTAACATTTCCTCCCTCAACTACTACATTGTTTAAGCTTTTTTTTGTAACCTGTATTGAATTACAGCTAACTGTTACACTATCCCCCTTCATCATTGTTTCTTCTGTATTACTTGCATCCATTGTTTTTGTTTTCTAAAAAAAAATTACTATATTCTGACCTTTTGTGACGCTGTCTGCTGATGTAGCCTTGATGTCCAGCGTTCTGCCCCTTTCTCCTAGATTTGTATGTCGCTTCTGCGTTGTGTTGTGATGAATCTACGTCGTTTCGATGTTTTTTGTATCCACTTATCCGCGCCGTTTGTCGCTCCTCTTGTTTCTGGAATCTGCGTCTTGTAGATCATTTTACTGCTGCTTTCGTTCCACGTCCTGATTATGCTGATCCTTTCCTGGTCACTTCGCCTTCCTTTCCTGGTCACTTCGCCCCACGTTGGGCGCCAATTTGAGAGATGGATAGCTTACGTATTCTGTTTTACGTAACAAATGTTGCAAATAAATGTTTGTTTACATAACTTTAATTACCCCACGTATGGGAGCCAATTTGCAATAGCAATTTTACGTGTTTATAGCACCACGTTGTGGAAGCCAATATGATGGGAGAATGTTATGTTGATTTCTGCGTTGCCATCTTGTGTGACGTCACTCGTTGGTTTGGTCTGGTCCGTAGATCCCTCTGGCGTTAGCAATTTGCATGAATTTTAAATGTCCACCGGCTAGCTATTTAGGGTCGAACATGTTTCTCTTGAAGGGTGTGAAGCGGAAAGGAATCGTTTATCCAAAAATTACTAGTGAAGAAATGTGTTTTATAATGTTTTATTGTCGAACACGTGTACTAACACATTTACATATTAATTTGGATACTCGCCCAAACTGAAACTGTTTATAATAACTTCTTATCACATTTAACTCACGTACTTCAACTTTATATATTTAACTGTATAATACTTTATAAGATTTCTCGTACTTCTGCTGCGCGTAACTTGATGAATTTAGAGACCGACATGAGAATCTTGTTGAACTGGGAGCTGACGTGTTATATGTTGAGAATCTTGTTGAACACTGGGGGACCCGCTAACTCGACCTGGCTTATTTATAGGCTTGCCTCAAGATACGCCTAAAGATTATAAATGAACTGCTATTGGCTAATAAAACGCGCCAACATTAGCGTCTATTTTAATACCCAATGAAAACCACTAATACATATTACTTTTATAGAACATTCTGGAAGCTTTTTTTACTGAAAAGGCGCGAAACATTACGTAACTTCCTGGTTCCCGGTAACGATAAACAACTCATTCCTTGCTGAAGTATTGTGTTATTGTTAACAGTTTCAATAGAGCCGTATATTATTATTTACCAATAATAATTACAATTATTAAACCTCTGAAATCAATGTTACATAAAAATACATATTCATATTAAAGTAATTATTTACATTTGAGTAATTTGTGATACAAATTACCGTATCAAATAAGAGAGCAGGAGGTAACATATTTGTGATAACTATAATGTTAAATAAATATTTAGCAGAAAAGAGGGGAGATTATACATTATATTTATGGATTTTGATGCGACTAATCAAGAAGCACTAATGTGACAATGCATTAAGAGAAGGCTTTGCATGGGTGAGAACAGGGATATTGAAATTGAAAGGTTTAAGAATATGGGGTGATTTAAGGAAATACCCTTTGTGTAACGTGAAGGATAAATTGGCACATAATTTTGGAATGTAAGGAAACTAAGATGCTCAGAGAGAGCATAGCTAAAAAGGTGTGGTCAAACTTAACCAAAAGAAATTCAAGAGAAAAATTTTATTAGTGTAAAATCTAGAAACAAAATATAAGGGAAATAGGAAATTTTTTGGACAAAGTAAGAGCCAAATGGCTGAGGAAAATTAGTAAATAAGGTGAAGAAGAAAGTTAAATACTAATAGTTGGTATTCGATTAGATAAGCGCAGCACCCAATAGCTTGGCAGGGTTTGAGTCTTTTGGGTCCCAGGGTTCACAGCAATTCAGCATAGAGATAGAAATGTATACTAAGTTTTAAAACTTGTGTCTAGTTTAGACTTACATCATTATTTCATTTGTATCCTGAATTTTGTTTGTAGTAATACAATGAAATAAATAAAATACTAAAAAAGAGTAGCAGAATTTTAAGTAAATTCTTTGTAGGAATATCTTCCTCTGGATTTACAATACCCAGTCAGCTGTGTCCTTTTCTACCTAAGGCTCTACATTTAAAGATTATATTTATTTATTTATTTATTTATTTATTTATTTATTGTATTTATTGTGCTAAGAGTTTTACGTTTGATTGTCTACTGCACTTTGACCCTGGTCACTTATTCAGTAGACAATCACTACAGTTTATTTACATTTTACAATTTCCTGTCAACACATTCTGTAGACAATCACTACAGATTGTTTACATTTTACAATTTCTTGTCAATAAATTATCTTGCTCTTTTTTTTCATGTCCCATTTCCACTTGTTTTTCACTTATTGATTACTTAACCATCACACATTCACTATAGTTTTCCATTCAAAGCAAGATGCGCTACCTCTTACTTTTCTCTATCCACTGACCAAAATCATTTATTTTTTACTTTACACAAAAACTGTCCAATGCTTCTAGCGTCCTTGCATATCATTTCAATCATAAGTGTATTTCTATCCCCCTTCAACCACTTCTTATTAAAAAATTCTTTTCTCTAATTTTCTGTTCCTTGGCACTTAAATACTATGTGTTCAATGTCTTCATTACCTCCACATATCGGACATTGGTTCTGAGGAATACCCTGTCTTAACCCTCTTAGCCTCCATGCTCCGGTTCTTACCCATGCAATAGATTCTCTCTCTTCTTTATTTACTATGTCTATATATTTTTCCTTACCCCATGTATTTTTCATTGGCCTATAGCAAACTAATGAGCTCTTTTCGGCAATCTCACTGAACAAAAAAGATTATATAAGAAGCAGTTTCGTCTTCTTCATTTCTTAGCCTACCTACCAGTTCTTGTTTAAAGATACGCACTGTGTGATCTATTGCGTTTTTTATTGAACATCTTCAGTAAGTGAGGAGGATATTTTACTCATCATTTGCTTACTGCACTTGCATCCTTTCGTTTGAACCCATTGTTTTTGGCGGGAATAACTAATTCACTCACCTATGGTTCTTCAAACAGTATTTAAAAGACTACCAAAAACTGGTTCTGGTCCAATAAATGATTGAGCAGATCCTTTCTTTGCCCAGAATTGCTGTGTTTTGCCAGCTGTATAAAGTTTATTAGGCAGTCCTAGACTAACTTGGATGTTATCTGGTAGATTTCAATTGCTTTAAGTACTGCCCAACTCAAAGAAAATCCTAATGTTGTCACCTTTGTAGCCCCCTTTAAGATTCTCTCTAATGCAGATTTTAATTGCATAATCTTTGGACTTCTAGTAAAACATAATTTGCACAGATGTATATATGAGTCGATATGATATTTTATATGTCTTATCAGTGAGTACTGTGGTAAGAAACAGGAAATCAAACATCCTGGTGAGATTCCGTTTTCTTTTAATAATTAAAAGCACCAAATTCGTTACTCTTTAATATTGCTTTTTAAACAATTGAGACTTGTATGGCACATATTAATAAAATGTGTTGCTTACCTCTTGTGGTGGGACATCGTAGGTTCGAGTTCGAAGATCAATCCTAGCATACACATCTATGCAAGGAAGGATAAAAAAAATGCCTGTTGGAAAAAATGTAATAAAATTAGTTCATTTCTGAGCACCTAGTTTGTAAGACATGAGTTAGTTTTCCATACGTATGCAACTCCTTGTTTGAAAACATCAGTCATTTTGCCCCCCTCCCAAAAAATGCACTTCTCTGCAGTTATATGACACACATGCATGATATTGTTTATTATGTAATTGTTTTAAAATAACTAAATATTTGTTCAATTTTTTTAGATGGAAGAAAATATTTTTAACAACAAAAATTCATTTGAGCCCCAGCACTAAATGAATGGACAGATTTAAAAGGTATGGCATGGTTTTGTATTACTGTCCCCTGAAAATAAGTGGTTGAAATGTCATTACCAAGATGCGGTTATTGATGCCCTAAAATTCTTTTAAAGGTGCCTATAAAATGATTGTAACATTTTTTTAAAATTACATAATAATTGCAAAAATTACCTAAAATCTGAGATTTATTTAATTTGTTAAAATTAGTGTACAGATTGTAAGTTGTAAATTAATTTATACATGGGTATAACTGGTGTACAAATAGAAAGAAGTAGATATATGAATAATGATGAGAGAATTTAGAAAATGAATTAAAAAAATATTTGTTGCATGTTCTTGTTTGAAGAATCTGAAAATAAAATTAAGAAAATTGTTTTTGAAGCAGATTTTACAAAACTGTAGCATTAAGTCTTTTGAGTTCTCAGATTGTACAAAATTCATAGTGAATAAGAGGACTTCACAACCTATGACCCGACACAAGGACAATAGCAACCTGACTGTGCACACGCCTTAATACAAAAAGGGGAAAACTGATCTGTCTCATCCCTAGTTTGGGACATGAATTCATAACTATAATGATACCTGCTCTCCTGATGATCGTTATCCCCACTCACTAGCAACCCTACCCAAATTAAACATTAAATAGGAAAGCGATTTTTTTTACATGAATATGAATAAAGGATCTACAAAACTACCTTTATTTCTCAGGTTTTAAGTGAAATTTCTGATTGAAAAGTTATCTTTATCTAAAATGTAAATAATGTAAAAATCATTCTATACTGAATGTAAATGCAAGAGAATTACCATGTTAAGATGCAAAAGGCAAAAAATGACTAAATAATGATGTAACATCTAAAAAATTCCATAAAAATAGAAAATGGCATAAAATAACCAAAAAATAACCAAATAAATATCAATTTTCATAATTTGGAACGCATGATCAGAATTTATGTGCATGTTTATTAAAAGATGACATGTCATCAGAATGCAGATCCTGATCATTACCTTCAGAAATACAGAAAATGAAAAAAAGGACTCAATATACTGTGATGTAATAATACTTTTAAAAATTACTTTTCAATATCCAAAGCTAATATTTAGCTTACAATGAAGTGAATTAAAATCATTTTACATTAATAGACTAAAGTTGTGTTATTTAGTGCAATAATTTTCAAAAATCTGTTATCATCAGAAACAAATTTCTGTTCTCATTTTTTTGTACATCAGAACAACCATGTTTCCTTAATGCAATGCATTTGGTAAAAAATGTCAAAGTTTTCGATTTTTTGTTTTTGCTTATAACTTATACTTTTAGCTATGCATTTTTTTTAATATCAACTATTTTAAAGCAAAATGACTACTTAATTAGCCTCTATCATTTAGGCATTGAACTTTAAACTCAATTTTTCTCATTTCATTTTTATTTCAACATTTTTCAGAGCTCAAAATACTCCTTGGATCACAGTTTATAACTTATGAGCTTGAAACTTTCAGAACTTCAGAAAGTCTGCATTTAAAAACTGTTGTGCACTAGTTAATAATATTAAATAGTTCTGTTGGAGCTAATTATTTTTCATAGCTCACACTGTAAAAGCTGAAACTGAATAAAATGTATGCAAAAAAATTGTTTTTTAAATAATTAAAATTAAGAAATGTCTGCATAACAATTTCTTTATATTTATATACTAAGCTCAAATTAAAATTCTGGGAGTGATATGATAAACTGTAGGTTCCAGGAAGTATTTCATATTACCATATCAAAAAGTGATTAATATCAATAAAAAAATAATATCTTAACAACGGTTTGACATACCTCATTGAAATTATGTGTGTATTATATGATCTATGCTGTGGGTATACTGTAAAAACGTCAAAGCGGTAGGAAGAAAACTGTGGATTTTTGTATTTTCATAGATGCATTGCCTTAATTTAATGGCAGGAAAAATAATACGTATATATTGAATCTTCTCTAAAGTAACCTAAGTTCTTTCCATTCTAATGAAAACGTGGGTGTAATTGTAAATCATAAAACTATGTAAAACTTAAGATGGGAAAAGCATAGATGTGATTAGAATATACAGGGTGGACCATTTAAATAGAAACTGTACAATATCTCCAAAACTAAGTGTTGTAGAAAGAAATGTCTTTAATTTAGTTCTTTTAAATGGAAACCTGCAATTAGGGTCAGATTAAATTTACCCTAAAATGACCATCACAACGTTCTCCAAATAAAACACGACTAATGGCATTTACTTTCCCCCATATCAAGCAACTTTTATTAAAGACATTTTTTTCTACAACGGTTAATTATGGAGACTTATATGATCCACCCTGTATAATTTCTCCAGTGATCTTTGCTGTTATGTTATCAGCTCATGAATTATTAGCTAATGTGCATTTAAATGTTCGTGGTTTGAAATATTATGGTCACGAATTTGTTCGTTTTGTAAGCCTTCATTATCAGTTGACTATTTAGTTCGCTTCTTTCGTATTGCAAAGAACCTGTTACTATAATGTAACTGTGTTATGTAAATATTTACCCTAATTAACAGAAAGTGAATACAAAAGTAACCCATTAAAAATCTGAATCGTGTTTAATTACGCTAAGAAATCCTAACAGATAGATAAAATCATAGTGTTGCACCATAGGTTTCTTTTAAATATAATGTCCAACATTATATATATATATATATATATACGAAGGATCTGTCGCTTTTGGGTAATGTATCTTCCGGGAAGGAAGACGTGCGGGAGACCCCACCCTTCCCCACTCCCTTGAGCCCATATCGGTGTCGAGGTCTAGTTATATACGTTCCCGTCATCGATCATTTCACTTAGGCGGTGTCTGCTATAAAAGTCACTTTTTCTAGCTGGAACGCGTGACATGGAAGATCGATTATTGCTCTTATATAATACTTTTAGAACACTGTGAGGTTTCCAACAAGCTCCTTTCATATGATCGGGTTTGGATATATATGGTACTTCGGTACAGTAATAACCATCATAATAATAAATAATAATAATAATAAAAACGTACCTGGACCTTTGGCGCCGCCAGACAACAAGCGACCGAGTCTGAAAATAACCGCTCGTTCGTATTCTTGAACAACCTATAAAAGATAAACGTGAAAATAAACAATTATTTGCCGTTATTGCAGCATTCATATTTCTAGTTTTGTATTTATGACATTTTGTTCGTACGATGCTACACTCGGCTTTCAGCCTCATTCAGCAAACATTCCTACTCGCAAAATAAAATTACTTTTAACATACGTTGTCATATACTATTTTAGAGCATTAAATTGTGAAGTATATAGTTGAAATTTTAGTGGAAACAGAGTAAACATTCGGACATGCGCAATGATCTGTTATTGTTTGACCTTCATAGTACAGTGCTGACAACATGATCACTTTCGCTATCAATAATATTCTATAATATACAGAAGGCTATAGCAAAAATAAATCAACATAACAACTGTAAGAATAATTTTATTAATGAGCGGATATTTTATTTAAAATAATTATTATTCCTTTGAAGTAAGTATGCTGTTGATTGTGCCATTGTTACAATTTGTAACATTAATTCCTTGTGCAGAGGAAATAGCATTGTTATTGATAATATTGATTGCATTGTTTGGATTGGAAACAGTTGAATCCATTTGGATCATTCAAATAATCCGGCATTACATTAATCACACAAGGCCCCGCTTAATATGCATATAATTGCCATCGTAAAAACAAGAGTGGTAACAATGGAGTGTTATAAAAATTGCATTCCATTTCAGTTTCTAGTAGAGCGACTCGTGTTAAAAGCTCTAATTTTTTCTTGACAGCTGTCTAAACAAAACTATTTGTTGCATTAATAAAGGCATCATATACGAGGGGCACTATTTAATTTTGAGCCTTGACAACCCTGAATGTTGTAGGTGCCATCTGACGTTTCCAATGGAAAGTTTAACATTTTTTACCATAATCTACGTCAAACATTTTTTCAATAGAGCGTCATTTGCTTTGTTTACACTAACTTGAAAATTGTGTGTTAACAAAAACATGGAATTAACTCGTTAAAATGTTCGTGCAATGATTTATTACGACTTTTGACGTAGATTATCAAGACAAGAGTGCATCGATCAACTAACTTCCACATTTGGCGACAAAGCTCCATCCTTTGCCACTGTGAAACGCTGGTATAAAGAATTTAATCGTGGCCGCCGTTCGCTCAATGATGAAGTTCGCGAAGGTGGTCCAAAATCAGTTGTTATGCCAGAAAACATTGATGCTGTGCAAAACCTAATAATGAACGATCGTCATGCAATATATTGTGAGATTGAGGCAACCCTAGGCATTAGTTCCACCAGCATATATAAAATATTGGATGATTACTTAGCCGTGAAAAAGGTTTGCTCTCGTTGGATCCCACATAATTTGACGCAATCTCAAAAAGATGCTGGTGTCGATTGGTGTACAAAAATACTCAAGTAATACAACGGCGTGCCTCAAAAGACGTATATAAGATTGTAATAGGTGACGAATCATGGATCCATGCGTATGAGCCGGAACGTAAACAGTAGTCGACTGTGTGGGTGTTTCAAGATGAAGCAAATCCAACAAAAGTTGTTCACACTCGAAGCACTTCGAAGCAAATGGTCGCCTGCTTTTTCAGCAAAATTGGCCATGTGGCAACAGTGCCTTTAGAGGAACGTAAAGCGGTCAATGCCGAATGGTACACAACCATTTGTTTGCTGGAAG
Organism: Deroplatys truncata; assembly: GCA_030765065.1. Taxonomy (NCBI): domain Eukaryota; kingdom Metazoa; phylum Arthropoda; class Insecta; order Mantodea; family Mantidae; genus Deroplatys; species Deroplatys truncata. The sequence continues at coordinate 166,983,804 of CM060988.1, read as the reverse complement.
TCTTCGGTGAAGTAAGGAAAACCAACTAGAACCGTAGGGTCGTTCTTCATCAAGACAATGCGAGCGCACACACATCTCGTCTAACAACAGAGCATTTGAAGGCTCAAAAACTCGAACATCCGCCATATAGTCCTGATTTAGCACCCAATGACTTCTTTTTGTTCCCGAACATCAAGAATAAATTGCGTGGACAAGATTTTCGTTGGTAGAAGAAGCCGTTGCTGCCTTCAAAAACCATGTTTTGGAGGTGTCTCAAGAAGACTGAATAAATGCTTTGACAAATGATTCAAACGGATACAAAAGTGTATTGATCATAAAGGAGAATATTTTGAAAATCAATAAAGCATTTTTCAATCAGAAATTACTTTGTTTTAATTATTAGGCTCAAAATATAAATAGTGCCCCTCGTATCAGCCTTAAAAACTTCCTTGACGTTATCGATATTTCACCGGTAGTATTTACATGTTTTGAATCTCCCTGGATTGTAGAAGAGGATTTTTAGGAAAAGGTCTGTGTGTGTGTGTGTGTGTGTGTGTGTGTGTGTGTGTGTCTGTGGACATCTTCCAAAGGTGCGACATGAAAATTTTCAAGAAAATCCCCAATCTGAGTCTACCCTTTACTGGAAAATTTTCAAAAATGCCTCTAATGATTTTTATTAAAGTATCATATGTTTAAGATGTGTACTTCACTAATAAAATATATATCTTGAGTTTTCTGGGAATAGCCTAGAAGTCCTCTTCATTCGGAATGAATTTTGTATAATCTTGTATAGCTAGTAATCCATAAGAGATATACAGAAATCTGTTACATAGAAAATATTGGTCTCTTTAAGAAACATGTCATTTTTAAGTACTTTCACCATTCGGTTGTTTCTCACGATGCCATTGAAAGAGTATGGAATTTTCAAGGCCAACATACAGTGACCCGGTTTTTAAATATTTTATTAAAGCTTCAGCCTCCTCATGTGTAACGAAATGCCTAATCAAACTATTTCTGCAAACGTTAATCTAGATTAAAAATAGGTAGAAAAACAAGCTTTTGTAAGAATAGTTTGTAGAAGCTAGTGGTGGCTATAGAAAGTCATGTGAACGTAATACATTCACATTCGTGATTTTGAACCACACTCATTTACTCCACAATCACACTTGCAGGTCCGTGGGGTCGCAATGATTCCACTTTCCAGGCGGGAATATGTCACTAAGCATCGCCTGAAAACGCTGCAAACATTGAACACAGCTACGCCAGAGAAGTTGCCGAACAATCAGGGGTAAGTCATGGAGTGCAAACGTTTATTCATTCCTTGCCGAGCGAGAAGACTTAGCGGTAACGTGTGAGGCTCGCACTCAGGAGGTACAGAGTTCGACTCCCATCGATCGCCCACTCTGACTTTGGGTTTTTCGTGGTTTTCCTTGGTCGGCAGGCGAATGCTGGTACGAATTCCTTTACATCCTTTACATTCCGTTTCCTTCTCATCTTTCGTGTACTTCTAGGTTTCGTGACGTATGGCGGTGCTCGACAGATTGCGCGGACGCTTTCAAAGGAAAGGACACTAGAAGGCTGCTTGGTTGGCGGGTCGTTCATTGCCCTCTCCGTAGCACTAGTAGTGGGACGGGTCTTCGAGCCTGGAACTATTAGGTACTTCCGCGCGATCTGTGGCCTGCAACCTCCTGTGGTTCCTTCACTTCATCTCTTCCTCCTGGAGGTGGTACGCGAGGTATCCCCCTCCGTTGTATAAGTAACTCTATACCTACTTATGTTTTAACATCCCTTAAACAATCTAGACTAAAGAGACGAAAGAAATAGCCCGGAGTCCACTGAGCCGAGAGTTATTGTTGAGCGTGGTTTTCCCGGCTATAGGTATCTTAAACTGTAATATTTCATCTTCACAGAGGCCCTTTCACATTTGTAAAACGGACTGAATTAATCCAGGTGATCAACATCAACTTCTAAATTCTGAATCTTTAAGAACTTTCAGTAGATAATTTAAGGTTTTCGATCTACTGTGCCCTCTTTCCCCTTATAGACAATAAAACGATTTTTGAAGCAGCAGATTCTAAGGAGTCCCAAGGTGTACCTAGTAGGCAGCGGAAGTGCCCAAAAATTCAATATGGAGATTTCAGCAGAAATACGCGTTTTGAGCTCCCTGAATTCAAAGAAAAGGGTTTTAGAATAAAAAGTTTGTGCGTGTCTGTGCACAGCAGCCGGGAAAATGTTAAACTTGATGTTGCGACACGAAGATTTTCAAGAAAATCCCCTCCAACTTCAAACTACCCTTTACGTGAAAAAGTGTTTCGATACTTTGGTTTTCTCAAAAATGGTTCTAATGAAGTTCATTAAAATACATATTTATGAAATCGGCATGACAATTAAAATGTATAATTCCTCTTCATTGGAAAGAAAATTTGAATAATTTTGTATAACCGGTAAACCATAAGAGATTAGACAAAAGCTGACTACACAAAAATATAGATCTCTTCAAAACAATTTATTTCAAGTACATTTTTGTGACATTAGCCATTTCCGAGGTGTTCGTTTTTATTGGTTAAATTTTTCAATATTTTGTCATTTTTACTTTCTCTGTTACCTACCTATAGCAGGTAAGAGGAAGTATTGTATTCCACGAAACAATTCGATAATAAAGTTCGATCCGAATTCACAGGAAATACATGTTTTGGAAACCACTGAAACCAACAGAATTTAAAAAAAAAGACCGTGTGTGAGTCTGTGAACACCATAAACCAAAAACGAAATTTGTGATAAATACCAAACTTGGCATTTAAATTCAGCATTTTCGAAAGATGTGACACGAAGATGTTCAAGAAAAACCTCCCTCCCCAAACTACACTTTACATGCAAAGTATTTCGATGTTTTTTATTTTCTCAAAAATGCATATAACGATTTTAATTACAATACAATATATTTAAGATATTTACATGACAATTAGAATGAAAATAGCTTCATTCGGAAGGAAATTTGAATAGTTTTATATAACTGTTAAACGTTAAAGATAGTCAAACACGTACTACACAATAAACGTAGATATCTTTAAACCACACGATAAATTACCTTTTTTGTGGCATTAGCCATTTCCAAGACATTCGTTATTATTGGTTTGAATTTTTCAATATTTTTGTTATTTTTTAAAGCGCTGCGGTTATTCATCTGTTTCTCGCGGTGTCATGGAAGAGTATGAAATCTCAAGGTCGTAATATAGCGACCCGCTTTTAAACATCTGACCATCGATTGGATATCCTCTCTAATCCTTGTAGCTACAACGAAATGTATAATGAAAGTATTTCTACAAAGGTTTATCTGGATTAACATTAAGTAGGTAGACAAAAAAGCTTCCATAAGAACTGTTTGTAGTATGTATATACCAGGCGTCATTAACTGGCTGCTCTTTGAGTAAAGGGAGTAACCTTGCTGGCTGCTCCCACTGAATCACCTACTGTGCACTGCGTGACCAATTTCACGGAAAGCAGGAAAGATAATACAGTGCAGTGGCGGTATGCAACATTTTGCATTTGAAACATATAATCCACCGTTAATAGGTTAATATACCTATTATAGGTTCATTACAAGTAGAATAATTACTCTGTTATAATGTCTCTTACATTAGTATTTCCAGGGTGGACCATTTAAGTTGAGGTTGTACAATATCTCCAAAACTAAGCGTTGTGGCATGAAATGTCTTGAATAAAAGTTGCTTGATATTATGGGGGAAAGTAAATACCATTATACCTACGCCGCTGTATCTCCGGCCCTGACTTTTCATGACGGTAAAGAAAGAGACAGGTATATATTAGAATAGCCACCTTTAGCAATACTAGCGCTGTGAATTTCCATGCTAAAGGAAGCTATTCTGATTAGCTTCAACAGATAAATGAGGACTGTAATTTCATTTCCTTGAAGTCTGTAATAAGTATAGTCTACTGTTGTTGCTTAGGGCTTTGCTGAACATAAACTTGCAACACGAAAGAAAAGAATAAAAGAACCGGCAAGGTTTGCAGTGCTGAGTTGACTCGCACAGCAAAGGGTGGAAGTTGTCTGCTATGACCAATTAAAGGCTCCCTCTCCGAAGCGTACACTGCAGTTTGGGCTGTGTTGCCGATTATCTTGTAAGTGAAGCACATGTGGTCAGTAGCTGTTTGCTTTAGTCCAAGTGAAGTTTGTTTTCTGTTCGCATGCGATTTACTGCGTTACCCTTGTTTAAGTTTCCTGTAAATGCTATCTCCATACTTTAAATACTCTAACATAGGCAACTATTTCATCGTTTGCATTTTACGAAGAGATGGCACAGGTATACGCACGTGTTCAGAGTAGGGCTAAGAATTGGCAACACTACCTGTCTCGGTCGCGCTAAATGTCAGAGCCGGAGATAAAACGGCGGTACATTAGTCGTGTTTTCTTTGGAGGACGTTATGGTGGTCATTTTAGGGTCAATTTCATTTTGTAAATGGGAACCTACATTTTGTATGTTGTTTTCACATTAGAAACTGGTTTATAAAAAGCTGTTTATTTTGTGATGAGGAATAAGGAAACAAAATGAAAAATGTTCGTTCCCAATTAAACGTAACTTGACCCCCAAGTGACCATCTATGGATGGTTCAACCATTCATTGCGCTCTTCTTACATAACCATTCAGAATTTTCGTTGTTATTTACTTGATGTAAGAACAATTGCAAAGTGCTTTATACAAAGGTTATTTAGTATTTTATGAGGAGTGAGAAAACGACCTTAATGTAGGTTCCCTTTTAAAAATTAAATTGACCCTAAAATAATCATCATAACGTCTTCCAAATAAACCAGACCAATGGCATTTACTTTCCCCCATAATATCAAGCAACTTTTATTCAAGAAATTTCTTTCTACAACGCTTGTTTTGGAGATATTGTACAGTCTCAACTTAAATAGTCCAACCTGTATATTTCTAATGTGAACATATAAATTTTCTCATAGGTTTGGTAATCGTAACGTAAACAATTGCAAAAAATAAGACAATTATTATAGTATAAACTTAGTAAAACAACAGGTTCCTTAACTTGGTAATACCATCGTAATCGCACTGTAACACCAACAGTATGAGGATTAATTTGTAAGTAAAAACTTTCACATTTATAGCAGTGAATATGTACAGGCATCTTGCTACACAAGAACCTCGTTTATCCGGACTAAGTGGGACTGGAGGTAATCCGGATTAACGAAAATCCGGAAATATTCCACTAAATCTGAAAATTCTATGTATATATTGTGGCATGTGCACAGATTATATATTGGTAATGCGCCCTCTGGTTACTCAAGTTGAAGGTTGGCAGTTTATCTGAGGAGGGGTGTTTAAGGGGAAACAGTCTCATTGGTGGGGATGGCGTTAGTGACGCCAAGCTTAACGGGTTTTCTCAGTCAGTCTGGGACGAGTCTTTGTGTGAGGTGTACGGATAGCTGCCCAACGATATGGCGTCCTCGCTCGGCAGACACATGGGGTAAGTTATTATAATAAATCGACTAGTTGTCCATTCCGTTGCAGTTCTTTATTATGGTAGAATAGAATCCTTGCCTCTCCCTTCAGCCAGGAATTATGTTGATGTAATTATTTTTGTGAATCTAACTTTAGCTGCGTCCCTTCGTCGGTGCCTCTTAAATTAAGTTTCCTTTGTTTGAATAACGATCCCTCTCGCAGCGAGTTGCCCACCACTGAAGTTAAATAATTAATTACAAAATGTGAGGCACGCGACAATATTACAATATACAAACCTTTTTGTTTTGTCACTTAAACTCTATATGTACTGTAGTCTACTCACGTTTATTTACTGAAATATTTAGTGTGTAAGTTTCTTTTATTTCAAACGTATGTGGCGTTTGAGAGCAGCACGATCGCGTAGACGTTTCATTAACATCAGTTCGGCTAGAGTTGTTTCCGTTCTAGGTACACCATTAGTTTTTCCAGCTGTGCCGTTGCCTCCACATGAGGCATTCTTTCACTCACGCACACTCAAAACACGGGAACAAAAGAACAATACCAACACAGATTCTTATCTCTGTAAGGAACAGATCCACGCTGACCGTAGTAACGTTAGCTGGAAGCGTGGGACCGGTGATCTCTATGCTATCTGCAGTGCCAACATATACCGTACCGCACAACTGCATATTGCACATTTTTGTGTTAATAAAAGGAAAAGGAAACAAAAACTGAATCCGGATAAACCGGAGATCCGGATAAACGAGGTTGTTATGTATTTAATGTGTATCTAACACAATTCAAGCAAACTACAACGTACTTAATAGTCATTTAAGTATTACAAAGGAACGAGAGACCTACCACTGCTGCCAGAAGCCAGTCTCTAATTGATATCACGTATTTACACATTGCACTGCACGGAGCAGGCCAACTTGCTCTAGCACAAAATCAAGCAAGTTGGTGACGCCTACTGTGTACAAATAAACCTAGTAAGTATAGAAAGTCTTGTGAATGTAATACACCAGAAAAGCTTTTAAGTGTGTAGAAGCATTTATTGATTCCCTGTTCTATAGTGGCATTTTTAGCCTTCGAATCAGATGAAAGTATGAAGCTTGTAACAGCTAAAAGCAGTAAACCACCATGATGCTAATGTTGTGCTTATGGATCGATGCTCATATTATATTAAGTACATAAACTGTTTTATCAGATAAAACTATCTATACATAACCCACGCAATGGCGAGGTTATGTGAACTATCCGTGCATGTGTTACATTGTTAGGAGGCAGGCGCCGGAATAGCACAGTGGTTTCGTTTCGGGGTTCGATTCCCGGCTCTGGGGTAGCGATTTTAAGTTGGCCCTATCCACGCTTTCACCTCTGACTTGCTCATGTGAAGCAAGACTCTATGTGTTTCGGAGTCCGCGGTAAAAGCTGTAGGTCCTTTCATTCCGCCACCATCCTCGACATCACCTTACCATCGGAGGCAACGATTCAGCCCGCTAGGTGCCTACACCTCAGAAATGGGTGCAGACATTTTAGTGGAATGAGATATTCCCCGAAGATCATGGACCATATGGAGGCATTTGAAATGCAGTTTACCAGCGTAACGGAACTTACCGTTTAAATGCATTATGTAGGAGTAGAGATTGATAAGATTTCATAAAATATCGAACAAAGATATTGTTTTTGATAGTTTCATGTTGCCATTACGTTGTAGCGGGAACAATGAGCATCGATATAAATATTGACATTGATAAGAATAATGTTATAAAATAGTAAATACGTGTATGGTAAATGTAATGGAGGCCAGCTGGTCGTGAAAGTGAAAGTCAGGAACTTGGCGCCAAGCGGTATCAGGCGGAGACATCTCCGGGGTAGCATAAAGTGCAGACCTAGGCTAAATATGACTTGCAGAAACGCTAGAGTAAGAGAGACTTAGGTGAGGCTTGGACAGAAATGAAAGTCCAGACGCATCATAAGGAGAGATATGTGGGCAAATATTCTCGTACGACGCTAAGGAGATCAGCCAATTACCTTAGGATTACCTTAAGGGAAAAATAGCATCATTTGCAGGGTGTATAAAAGACAGAGCCCCGAGATTCTCACGACTTGTTACAATATCATCACGGGATGAACTTCACGCCACTTTGATGATGGACGTGTGAAGAAGCTGTTAGAAATTAGGAAAGATATATAAGTAGAGTGGGAAGTATAGCTTAACAGATAGGCCCCAAACCCTGTAATACTAGTAGGGTAGAAATCACGGCTAGCTGCGAACAGAAACAAATTAAATTGAGTTTTGTTTATGGAAGCTCTTTAACTACTATGGGCCTTAACGTCCCATTCTATATTGGGTGTAAAAGACTGTAAATGTTGCTCAGAGGCCTCTTTATCAGGCTTGAGGTTCTTTTACGTGCCGGCTTTACTTCCCTTCTGAAGGAAGGCATGCTAAGGATTTTTACGCCCGAGAAAATCCATTTCCCTCCGCCGGGTGTGAACCCGCTGCGAACAAGTATTAATAAATTGCCGTTAAAGTGAACCTAAACTGCTTATTCCGTCTCCTGTTAACACTTCCTAGAGAAAAGTTAAGAGTATAGGCCAACAAAGAAGTGTTGTAGGGACAATTTCTTACAGCACATCAACACCCACACCAGGAAGGTAGACGACGAGCAGCCGAGACGTCCGTCGCAACGTATATTTAAAATAACTTAGTTGAATTAATAGCACCTATAAAACTTAAAAAACGTTATGTGTTGCATTCGCATGACTTTCTCTACTCACTCTTCTACAAACTATTCTTACAAAAGCTTATCCTTTTATCTGCTTCTTGCTAGTCGAGATAAACTTTCACTGCATATTTACACATTTCATTGTAGGTATAAGACGATTAGCTAAGCTGAAGTGATAGTCAGATCTTTAAAAAGCGGCTCGTCATGTAATGGTATTTAAATTCCATGTTCCTTGCATGACCACGAGAAAAAGCGAATAGCGACTTTTTAATTGAAGAAAGTATAAGTATTTGAAAATTCAAACCAATAATAAATATCTCGAACCTGGTTAACGCCAAGTTATTTGACATAAATATAATATATTAATCCAATGTTACCATTAAAAGTAAATAAAACTTTGGGGAATCTCATAGATTTACAAAACATGCTATGACACAACGCAGCTGTAAAATCCCACACGGATGGGTACCCCTGCAAATGTAAAATACACAGAGGCACATAAGTTCACCAAAACTTTTCTATTTGGATGGGTTGGGTGAATAACAATTTATAGTCTGAAATTAATTGTTTTTTCACACAAGCCGTGTGTTGGACAGGGTTGGAAAGGTAGAATTAGATGACTGAAAAATTCAATGCCATACCATGGCGTGCCGGCATGTTGCCATGGTAGCTCAGTGGTTAGAGCAACGGACGGAGACCGGGAGATCCGTGCTTCAAATCCCGGCTATGGCATTGAATTTCTCAGTCATCTGATTCTACCTTTCCAACCCTGTCCAACACACGGCTTGTGTGAAAGAACAATTAATTTAATTAATTGACCTAATAGTGGTTGAAACTAAAAGCCCGGGACTTAAGTACTTACAAAGAATGTAAGTCGCCATTGGGGTATGACTTCTCAATACAATTTGAGATCTCCTTGTGGTTTACCGGGAAAAATGCGAGTCAGCTGGAGAATTTAATGACGTGCCGGCATGTTGCCATGGTAGCTCAGTGGTTAGAGCAACCGGACGGAGACCGGGAGATCCATGGTTCAAATCCCGGCTATGGCATTGAATTTTTCAGTCATCTGATTCTACCTTTCCAAAATTTGTAGTCTATTTCAACATTTATCAAGGTTACATGTTAAATTTAGTATTTCTTTTTTATTTTAAAAGAAGAGGAAGGCAATAAATGCCCTATGCACTGCGACCAGTAGTGATCTATTGTGCTTCCCTTCATTTAATCTCTTAAGATCTTTGCCTCCTTCGCAAAGTCTGCAAGTCTCTTAGTAGTCACTTATTGAAATCCTGATTAAAGTACAGGGTGATTTTAAATGATGGACCCATTTTATAAAATTTGTATTTATTAAAATACAAATCTAACATGAACCATCTTTATAGGTACCAATAAACAGAGGAATTTTCAAAGTTTTGTTTAATACATTATAAATGTTCAATGTGTCCACCGTTTGCTGCACGGCAACCATCTACGCGATAGCCAAACTCGCCCCACACACGAGCAAGCGTATCTTCTGTTACTGAGTGTACAGCAGCAGTGATACGGTTCCGCAGGTCGTCCAGAGCTATAGGTAGAGGCGGGACGTAAACAGCTTCCTTAACATAACTCCATAAGAAATAGTCATATGGGGTGAAATCAGGAGATCTCGGTGGCCAGAAGTGTAGAGCCAGGTCTTCATTTACCCTGCGACCTATCCAGCGCTGAAGAAGAGATTCATTCAAAAAGCCTCGTACATCGCTGTGCCAATGGGGCGGAGCTCCATCCTGTTGGAAAATGAGGTCCTGTGAATCTTCCATAATTTGAGGGAACAGCCATTGTTCCAACATGTCCAGGTACGTTATTCCAGTTACAGTTTCCGCAAAGACAAAATGGTCCATAAACCTTTGTACGGGATTAGGCACAGAACACGTTTACCTTCGGTGAGTCTCTTTCGTGTTGCAATGTTGAATGTGGATTTTGCAAACCCCATATGCGAACATTGTATCTGTTGATTTTTCCACTAAGTCGCTTCATCGCTAAAAATGATACGCTGTAGAAACGCGTCATCCTCCATCATTCCTAGCACACAACCACAAAATTCGAGACGCTTCTCTTTGTATTTGGGTTTAAGAGCCTGCACAAGTTGTAATCGGTAGGTCTTGTACAGCAAACGCCGTCTCAGAACTTTCCATACAGTTGGTTGGGGTATTCCAAGTTCTCTACTAGCTCTATGGGTGGACTGCGAACAAAACTGTCTTCAATCCGTCTGACGTCCTCCCTTGACACACGGGGTTGGCCTGTGCTTTTTCCTTTACACACACTTCCACTCCGTTTAAATTGCGTAAACCAACGGCTAATGCTTTTTCTAGTTGGTGGTCCAATACCGAATTTGCTATGAAATACCCGCTGCACTACAATTTGCGACTTACTTTTTGCGAACTCAATAACACAGAAAACCTTGTGCTCCATAGTAGCCATCTCACTACGTACTGACAATGAAACGCGATGGCGGCCTATTGCGCGAGCACTCTACCGGCCGCTTCTAAAACCATCACCGCCCACCGAAAAAAACCTTGAAACTTCCTCTTTTCATTGTTATACAGTTTGTTCATGTTGTATTTGTGCTTTAATAAATACGAATTTTATAAAATGGGTCCATCATTTAAAATCACCCTGTATTTAACCCTAATAACTGTGAGAGCTTTACAATTACACAGCAAATGAGCTACAGCTTCATTTGTTCTCCTGCATCTTCCACACACTTGATTGACTGCTTTAATTTCGTAAACGTTGCAGCAAGTATGAAGAAACTCAATTAATCAATAGTATTTAAACGAAATAAATGATACACGTTTGCGTTTTTAAGCACCATTTTAAGACAATGCATCTGTGAAATTTGATAAATAAATTGATTTTTTATATCTTGTGTTTTCCATTTTTATTATACTTGTATTTTCACGTTAGATAACTGGTTTTTATTAATATAAACCATTTAAAGCAAAAAAATGGTTATTTAATTTTTCCTGTGCCTTTTATGTAAAGCACTGTGTTGAACTTAAAATCCCATCTTTCTCAATTCATTCTTTTCAGCATTTTTCACTATTCAAAATGCTCCGTAGACCACAGTTTATAACTTATTAGCATAAAAGTTTCAGAAGAGAATCAGGAATTGTGAATTTAAATCTTTTTATGCATTAGTTAAACATATTAAATAGTTCAGTTGAATTTAATTATTTGCCACAACTCATACTGAAACAAATTGAAAAATTCAATAACAAACACTTTTACTTTCTCTACCACGTACCGAGATATCACCAGAAATAAATGTTTTGAGGCCCCCTGAATCCAAAAAAAGCGTTCTTATAAAACTTCCATGTGTGTGTGTGTGTTTGTGTTTGAGAACAGCATAACTTAAAAACGAAAAGTCGGATAAACACTAAACTCGGTGTTTACCTAAGGTTCAGTACCTTCTGAAGATATCACACGAAGATTTTCGAGAAAGTCCACCACCCCAAACTACCGTTCACATAGGGGATTTTTCGAAATGTTTTTATTTTCTAAAAATAGCTCTAACGTTTTTTTTTTATTAAATACCATATATTAAAGATATTTACATGACAAGTAAAACGTGTATCTTGAATGTTCTGGGAATAGCCTGTGAAGTCCTCTTCATTCGGAAGGAATTTTATATAACCTTGTATAACTGGTAAACGTTAAATGATATTCGAAAACGTACTGCACAAAAAAATGTAGATCTCTTTAAAACACACAATTTATTTCAAATAAGTTTTTTGTGGTGATACCATTTCTGAGATATTGGTTATTAAAGATTCGAATTGTTCATTTCGTGAGTCTCTTAAAATCCAGTCAACATTCAGTTGTTTCTCGCGATTGCATGGAAACAGTATGGAATTTCAAGGCCAGCATATAGCGTCCAGTTCCTAAACATTTGACTATCGCTGTTCCCTTTGTATCTATAACGAAATGTGTAATGTAGCTATTTCTGCAAGGGTTTATTTGGATTAAAATGTAGTAGATAGAAAAATAAGCTTTAGTAAGAATATTTTTATACTCACTTATAAGCGATAGAGCGTTACGAAAGTCATGTGAATGTATTACATCAGATTTTTGTCTTAAATTAATAAAAACTAAGAAATGTCTGCAGAATAATTCTTTTGTGTTTGTGTACTAAGCTCAAATTAAAAGTTTGGTAGCCATACAATAAACCGTAGGGTCCAAGGAGAATTTTATATTATTAATTATGCATAAAAATATCCTAACAATGGTTTGACATAACTCGTTGAATTTGTTATGTTTTACGTTCTGAACATGTGGTAAAAAATTCAAAGTAGTCAGAAGAAAACGTAGATTTTTTACTTTCGTAAATACATTGCCTTAAGCGTAGATTGCTGTATAGCTCTATTTGCTGGTTTCTTTGAAACAAATGAGTTAAAAGAGAAGTTAGACAGACTTACCTTGAAGCACACGCAGAGAGAGAAAGGCAGCGTGAAGACAATGATTACCCAAGACAAGGCTGTCAGGATGGTACCACAGACTCCAGCATCTCCGTCAGGCTCATCCGCTGCACAGTTACAACTTTGCATTACTTACATCCCACACAACGCTAACATAAATACAATAAGCAGACTGTGATATCGCCTTAGCAACACCATCTAATGCTTGACACCAGACGTCGTGCGGTGTGCTTTATACCAGGGGTTTGCCAAACTTTTATAACAGAGAATGAATTGCGGACACGAAACAACACAATAATAAACACACAGGCAAGAGGCTCACAGATAACATCAATTTTCAAACACAGTAACACTTAAGTATTAACAATTAAATACTTAACAAATGATTAGGCTCCCATTCATAGTCCCATGATAAAATACCTCATTTGCTATATATTAAAACCTGTCGACCCTCGTAGCCGTGGTCGCTGGAGTGTATAGCTTCGGCACTCCCCAATCTAAGGGTCGCGGGTTCAAGTCCCGCCATGAGCATAGAGGTGTGCTGTGTAATTGCGGTAATAAGCGGTTAAGAAAACAAGGGTAAAACAAGGAAACTTTTAAAAGAAACACCTGTTACGTGAAGTATTTTTACTTTCTCTACTACGTATAGTAAGTAGGGGAAGTACTGTATTCCACCCAAAAATTCGATACCGAGATTTCACCGGAAATATATGTTTTTGAGACCCCCTGAATCCAAAAAATACATTTTTGGAAACATGTCTGTGTCTGTGAACAGCATAACTCAGAAAAGAACAGTCGGATAAACACCAAACTTGGTATTTAGGTTCAGTATCTTCCAGAGATGCGACACGAAGGTTTTCAAGAAAATCCCCCCACCCCGGATTACCCTTTACATGAAACATTTTTCGAAAATTTTAATTTTCTCAAAAATGCCTCTAACGATTTTTATTAAAACATATGTTTATGTCATATACGTTCTTTTTTTTCTTCTTTTTTGAGTGAACCATTTTCAAGATATTGTTTGTTATTCACTTAAATTTTTCAATACTTTTTTCTCAAATGGGAATTAGTTATTCATTTTTTATGTCGTGGACGTACAAAGAGAAGGAATGCGCCACATAGCAACCAGCTCTGGAATATTTGGCTATAGCTTAAAGCCTACCAATTTCCCTTACATTTACAAGAATATTAGCAATAAGATTAACATGTCGATATCTCGATTAACATGAAACATATGGAGAATAAGCGTTTGTAAAAATTGTTTGTACAAGAGTAGAGAAAGTTGTGTGAGTGTAACACATAAGATTTTTAGTTAATAGCAGTTCATATTCAATGATAAGAGTGAAATTAGTTTTTCAGCTCTATAATTGCAGAAGTTTGTGGTTTAATTTTGTGTGGAGTATGGGCTCTAAATGTTTTTCAGTCATAGCAGACCTATATTTTAGATTTGACATATTTCGCTTTTGAAAATGTCATAACAGATATACTTAAGTTGATGCGAACACTGATATTAGTCCTAATACAAGTCCTTCAAATGAAGAGATCTGTATCATTCGGTAGAACCAAATTAACTTCCTTGTTATGTCCTTCAGTAGGTCACTACACTGTATATGAATTTAAAATCTGAGCAATTAATTTTATATAATGGCTTGAAGTCGTGAATGAATTAGTCTAATACGGTGCACCGTTTCTTTTTATTTATATTTTTTGAAGCTTGTGGGCGGGCCAGACAAAAGCAACTCGCTGGCTGGGTGCGGCTCTCGGGCCGTAGTTAAGCAAATCCCGCTTTACACCCCGAAAGCGTTTCGTCATTGTATACCCACGAGATTATCTTGCAGTTATTTAATGTTTTGAAAACTATATACTTACTAAACACAGCACTTATATCATTTCATTGATTATAAAATTACTTTAATTATTTATTATTATTTTTGACTGATTCGTTAAGCATCAACCATTCTATACTCTAGCACGTTATTTTAGAAAATAACTTACTAAAATAAAAGTTACAATAATTTATTGTTTCAAAATTCCCGATCATTTGCTATAACAATGAGCATAGTCCGACCGAGGGTGAGGTTGAGAGGGGCTATAGTGACACCTCCCTTAATTAAAGAAAACATGGCATTTGTTTTAATTATGGTTATGATGTATTGCTTTGCTAAAATAAAAACCAACACTTTGTGTGTGTGTGTGTGTGTTTGTGTGTGTTTTCCATTTATATGCCGCTCCTTTAACATCTAAGGTCACATAGGCGGCTTTGCCTTTGGAACAATTGCTCATCGGTAATGATGTTCACTGCTTTACTATTCCGCTAATCTTTGGGCTTGTTTACGTTGGATTTTCTGTATAAATATTTAATTCACACACATACACATTTACACTGTCACTCATACTTCCAGACTCTAGGGAGAGCGGAGGAAAATTTTGGCTGAAGAAAAATTCTCACCCTCCAGACGGAATCGAACCCGGGACCTCTGCACTAAACCAAGCACTAAACCACAGAGGTAGCCACATTTTATTACTATTCTATTTACTCAAACCACTGATTCTTTCAGAGTCAGTGAGTAAATTTATTTTAACGGTGAACCATATCTCAAAAGAAGATCCTTTAAGTCGGAAAGTAATAAAGAAATATACAAATAGGCTTGACATTTATTAATAAATGAGTTCTGAATAAGAATTAAGCTCTGAATCAATGATAGCAAAAAATTTCAATAAAATGAGTAATCAAGAACTTTTTGGCAATTTAAACAAGGCCTTTGAATGTGTACCTCATGATCTCTTATTAGCTGAATTATAACATTATGGTACTTCTGGGATTGAACTTAAACTGTACATATCCTATTTTAACCGTAGACAGTGCGTCTTCATTGATGGTAAAATGTTTAAAACCACATATGTAAAACTTGGTGTCCCCCAAGGCTCCGTATTAGATCCGATTTTGTTTTTATTAATGGCAAACGATTAACCGTGTAACGTTCCCACTTTTTCTGTTGTTTTTGCTGATGGCACGCTTCTGGCTCAACATAGTGATTTAAGCAAATTGAAATGTTTGACTAATAATGTACTTATGGTAGCTAAAAATGAATTTGTTCTAATAAGTTTTAATAAATGAAAACAAAATTGCGACTATTTTATTTACGAGCAAAGTTAATGGTGACAGTAAACATTTTAAAATTCTGGGTATTGTGGTGGATAGCACACTATGGGAAGCCCATACTAATTATATCAGCAAAAAATTATCAAGAGTAGTGTTTTTATTGCGGACGTATATGCCAATATGAGCATCGCAGTGGTTGACCAAATGAGATAACCACGCCAGAAATTGTGAAGAAAATCCACAAATTGGTATTGGATGACCGTCGACTGAAAGTGCACGAGCTAGCAGGCATCGTAGGAATTTCAAAAAGTGTTGTACATCGCGCACTAACTGAAAATTTAGACATGATAAGCTGTGCGCAAGATGGGTGCCACGTTTGCTCACAATGGAACAAAAGCAGCATCGTGAGGATGTTTCAGTCGAGTATTTGGCGATGTTTCGCTGAAATAAAGCCGTGGTTTTGCGTTGATTCATAACCATGGATGAAACATGGGTCTATCACTTCACACCTGAGACGAAGGAACAGTCAAAACAGTGGATTGAAAGGGAGAATCGGCTCCAAAAAAGGCGAAGGCAGTTCCATCTGCAGGGAAGGTCATGGCGTCAGTTTTTTGAGATGCGAGTGGGATAATTTTCATTGATTATCTTCAAAAAGGAAAAACAATCAATGGCGAGCATTATGCAAACTTATTGCAGCGTTTGAATGGTGAAATCAAGCAAAAGACGGTCGCATTTAGCGAAAAAGAAAGTTCTGTTTCATCAAGACGCACCAGTTCACACGCCCATTATCGCTATGGCAAAAATCAATGAGTTAAAGTTCGAATTGCTTCCTCATGCACCTTATTCGCAAGACTTAGCCCCCTATGATTATTTCCTGTTTCCAAAGTTGAAGAAATGGCTTGGTGGTAAAAGATTTGCCAACAATGAAGAGGTGGAGTTTGCAGTTGATGGCTATTTTGCAGAACTCGACGATTCTCAACTATAAACGGCGTATCGAAGCTATGGAACATCGCTGGGAAAAGTGTATCGAGCTGAAAGGAGACTATGTAGAGAAATAAAAATGTTTTTTTCCAAAACTTTTGTGTTTTCTTTGTTATGTCGGGTACTTCTCGGACAGCCTTCGTATATGATGCTTTAATGTACAAAAAAAGTAAAATTCTGTATTACTGACTGCATTTTGTTCATTGGTGAGGTATGTTTCAAAATATGTTAGCCCCTGTCTTAAGGAATCCTTGATCCGCCTGTTTTAATGAAGCTAATTAATATATAAGTGGAAATTGAAGGCAGCCTTAACTATGAATTTTGTTTCAGTAACAATATAACATTTTGTTTTATTAATTTACAATCAGAAATAATTGCGCTTTGACGGTTTTGGTAAAACACAAATTTTCTAAATATTTGCCCTTTTACTACACATCCACTTCTCTTTAACTCAAAATTGTTCTCCTCTGAGCCTTTCCACCCCGCTCCCATTTTATAGCATCCCTAAAAGAATAAGTCATTTAGATATATTTCTTATTTTTAAAAAAATGTTAAGAAAAAAGGCCCATTCATGCTGAAAAACCTCAAAATTACTTCCCTCCGAACATTTTAGTAACCCAAGTATTTTATACTTATCCTAAAGAATATGTGTGTCAAATTTCCCATTCGTAGTGAAAATTTTCCAAAGTGACTCCCATCGAACTCTTTTCAACCCCAACTCTCATAAGGGATGAAATTTTACCGTCCCTAAAAGAATTGAATAATGTTCATATTTTGTTTAATGAAAGTATTGAGAAAACTGCCGCATTCGTGTTGAGAATGCTGAATATTAACCCTCACAAAATATTTTCCTCGGGCTGGTTTTTCTGATACCTTCCCACAGTATTTTTACTCTTCTTGCAACGAGAGGTAAATGAGCAGTCGGTGCAAGGATTTAGGAGGCTATAAGGGAGATATACACGCACTCACCACATAACAAATTTTTTCCCAAGCGAAGTTACAGTAAACATGAATTTTTTGTTAGAGTAATATCAACATAAATTCTTTATAACTAATAATAACAATAATTATCATACTAATTATAATGATTTTACCATTATCTTTAAAACATCATTTTAGAATGAAAAGTATTCTGTTTCTCACAAACATCTCAGAATGAACAGTTGTAGTTCGAATTTTTTACTTCTAGACCCAAAGCTCCCAGGTTCAATTTCCGGCTGTATTGGAAGAATTTTTCTTTAACTAGAATAATTCCCTACCCTTCACAGAGCCTGAAAGTATGAATGTTAATGTGCTGTGCTTTAACGTAAGTGGATTTAAAAGAAACCTAACGACGACCTACAGTTCGAGACACTAACATCAAAAGTTGCTTCTCAACTCAAAGCACCCGATATGACCATAGAAAATAAAGGAGGCTATACAAACGAAACAATAACAAAAAAGTTATGATTAATTTTTCATAATTTAGCAACAGCAGTTGAGTAACAGTTGAGTAATTTAATCTTCTGCTGCTTAGAGTAATAATAACTGTCTAAATTTTATATAAATAATCAATTAATAATTAAAGAAACATTTCCACCTTCCAAACGGGAATAGAACCCGGGATTTCTGGTTTTTGAGGCTAGCATGCTAACCATCAGACCACATAGACAGTCATTAAATTAGTTTGCCTTTGGTTCTAAGCACTGAGGTTTTTATGTTTGGAACCTCACAAAATTTCACGTTCTCGTCCAGACTCCTTTATTTAGGGACTAACCCTAACTAAAGAAAAATTCCTCCTTCCTACAGGGTATTGAACCTGGCATCTATAGCGTTAAACGCCTCACACATTAATCACTAAACTGCATTCAGATTCCATCCCTTTTGGTTTCGATGTAAATTAGTTGATGGAATCACTTTTGGAACACAACGCGTAAAGCTTTTGTTTGTAGAAGGGAGCAAATTATTATTTAGGAGATTTTAATTATTCAATAAATAAAGCAGCTTAGAAGAAACACTCATAATCACATTGTAACAGAGTAATGCTTAAGTCAAGTGCGCTATGGAAAACAAGATTGCTTAACAATAATCGGAACGGGAACCAGAACGGGAACGTGTATTACAATGCGAGCGTTCACAATTAACTGTATATAATCGCTGCATTGAAAAACAAAGCCGGAAGAACAAAACCAGAAAAGCACCAGAGAACAACAAACTTTAGTATATGCCATTAGGAATAGCAAGAATATTTATTGTACCGTATTTCAGCATTATATATGCTGAATTACAAACAACTGAAAAACATATCATTGGTCAGTTAAAAATAATGGCAATCCTAGTGCGCAAATTCTTCTTTCCATGTTGTTATCGATATTTTCATCGATAGGCACGGTCGTTACTGGTGTATTGTAAACAAACCTTACTTATGTGTATCTGCTTTCCGTTCCCGTTCTCGTTCCTGTTCCCAATTTATTGTGTAACAGTCTATACAGAATGTAACAATAAGGTGCATCCAAACTTTCAGGAACATTCCTCACATGTAGAAGATAAAATATGTTATATGGACATGAGTCCGAAAATTCTTTATTCCTGTGTTAGAATTTGTTTTCTAAAACTCTTAATAACACATTAATCATTGGATTAATGTTTCATTAAGATATATTATCCACAGGAGCAGAACGTAACAGCACACTACAGTAAACTCTTTCTTGCATGAAATGTTCAAAATGTCCCGTTCCATTAGCACTTATATATGCATCAAACCGTCAATCCCGGATGTGCTGATGTATCCCTGGAGAATTTTGTAATGTTTCGCAGGTTTTCACAATACGGGCATGAAGATTCTTTGCAACTTGTACCTTAAATGAGCTTCAGCCAACTCCGCATTTATGTACCCTTCCATTGTATTGTACCAGAAACCAAGTCCTTGATGAACATTAGTAAACAGTTACGTGTTTGCCAAGTTTGGAAGGAACTTTAAATTGGTGCTACGTGTAGCAAGGCGATGAAGTGAGACAACATTAGCTTCGTTAAAATGGAACACAAAATATTGGCGGTGAACCTAAGAATTACAACTTCACCAGACAGAACCAAGAGAGAATTTTGAAAATGTCATGCAAGAAAGAGTATTATGCTGGTATGTTCTGTTCCTATACGTTTCCCTAGATTAATATACCATGACGAGTTTAGAAAATGAGTTATAACATGAAACTTAACGTTTCTGGACCCATGTCCATATAACGTATTGTTTTGTTATTCTATAGATGAAGATGCGTCCTGAAAATGTGGCCTATCTGCTTGGTTGTTACATTCTGATTATGAACATGTTAACGAAACTATATGCATGTGAAAGCGTGTATAAAGCACGATTAACTTCCTAAGTGTTCTAACAAGTATGTATGAAGATGTATGTATGTAAAATAAAAACTAACCACTTTTATACATTTTTTGCGATTGGAGGATGACTAATTCAAAAGCCACTACATTTTGCATCATTATTATTTTTAATTAATACTAGTGTTTTTATTGTTTTAAACTCAGCATGCCCATCCACATTATTGCTGTTTTAAAGCCCCCATGTTTTTATGAAATTTGAGTAAAATTCTTTAAAAATACAAATTCATTATTTAATCTTTCATACTATGTTCTGACGCAGCGGCTATAGCCCAAGGTTATCGTGAGGTCAGCGCTGGGTAGTCGAAGATAAACAAGATAAGTAGCGCTTTCGCCCAGCGTAAACAGCGGAAGCGCTATCGACAAATGTTTCCTTCCCACCCGCTTCCAGTACGTGTATCCAGAACATTCTAGAATGTTCTGTGGAAGCCTTCACCGGCTACATAAGCAGCTAGTGGGTGAGTTGGTCAGTTAGGGAGCGAATTAGCAGTGCGTTTCCGGTGCGTCAAAAAGTGCTGTTCTCTGAGCGAGTTGTGACGGCTGCTGTGACGTGCAGTGAATGCTGCTTCCGCGAGATATTAGAGAAGTCTTGTATTCGACTCCCCGGTGAGTGAATCGTCCGGAAGAAGTGAGTAGGTCATACGTATTTCGTCACGCGCTACTTCACGAAGAAAGTGAAGTGATAGTGAAAACTAAGTGAAGTGACAGAAAAAACTTAGTGAAATGACAGTGAAAACTTAGTGAAGTGACAGTGAAAGCTGAACAAAGTCACGATATCGGAAATAACACTTTTAAAACCGCAAATTAGCTTCCCCTAGAGATTATGCAACATCATGCAATCACTAAAATTACCTGAAGTCATGTTGCATCTAACACAGAATCAAAGTGTTAACATCTCCGTAACCATCGGTGTTTTACTTTCAGATATATTTTCACTTTAAATTTACTTTTGTAAAAATAAGCATTACAAACCAATGTAAAAATAAATTAGCTCAAACTATTTTCTAAATTTACAGCTTTTGTAAATGTGCCCTAATAGGAATACTTCTTGAACTTTTCAAGAATTATCATTTTGAACATTATTCTAGGATCACGAGCCATGCATTGTGTTTTTCTGTTCAAATTCGCTTTATAAACCTCAATTCCATCACAGTCAATTAAAAAAGTTGAATTAAGGATATAGATATGTAGACAAATTTTGACAAAAATTACTTTGTTGTGACATTTTCTTTTGATAGATCAGACATTTCAGAACATGGTCCCAGGGTGTTTTGTTATATTTTTTTCCAGCTCTTAGTTCATTTAAAAGTTTAAATACCTTGGCAGCGCAACTGTGCCATGATCATTTTTTTTTCAGAAACAGACATCAGGTGTGTTTTTGTTGTGTTATTTTAGTAGTGTTTAAAGTGCACTATTACTGTATATGGTACCACAGGCGGTGGACACTGGCGACACGAAATGAAATGGCGATTGCGAAAGGAAATTTGGGAAGAAACGCCCCATGCCTAAATTTAGAGTACGTCCCCGTAATTTGCCAGCTATGAGGACTGAGGGAAACCTGGAAAATGCCTGTTAGGTATAATTATCCTGGAGGGATTTAAACCGCGAACTTCCCGGTTAAAGGTCCGTGCCTTAACGACCTAGGCTACCCGTGTCGGTCTGTTATGTTGTGCCATGGTTATGCAGTAATAATAATTTTCCCACCAATGGGATATGATTCTTGAAGGTTGTCGCACCGTTCAGCAGAACTTGCATGCTACATCCATATTCAATGTTTGCAATAATTTTAGAATTCGTTTCCATGTCTACTTCAGAAGGAAAATTTGAAATGAATATTGTGATTGCTGTGAATTTTAACCCATAGATTTCTCGTCCAGATCGGGTTGGCTGATTTACACCAATCAGAGTATAATTCATTAAGAAAGGTATATCCAACCCTTCTTTCGCTTCACAGCAAATACAACATCGCTCACTGATCCGTGTTTTTTTTTCTTGGAATCTATTGCAACTCAGTAGTAAAGAGAGGTAACAATGTCTGGGTAGAAAGTAGTATTCGATAAACCTGGTAACCTTAGAGCAGAAAGAAAGAAAGAAAAACACTTGCCATATTTGGAAATGGGCCTTCTTTTATACCGAAGTGTGCTTCCCCCAGATAAAATGGATACATAGTCTGATAAGCTACACTTTTTCTGATTTATTTCTGTAGCATATAAAAATAACACAATTTAATATTTAAAGAAATCAATTTCGAGAGAAGTTGTGATACCGTGATTCCTAATGGGAATAATTAAATAAAGAATGATAGTAAGATAAAGAAATAAATGCAATAAACAATTTCTGTATATTAAATCAATTTATAATGTAATAAGCCTAAGTTGAAATATTTTGTCCGTAATGAAAAAGGTGATCTTTAGCTTAAATATTCTTAGAATGCAGTTAGGGTTGAGTGCAATACGTTTGAAAAGTCGGATAAAATCAATTTTGTACATTAAAAAAATATGGTTTAGCAACAAGGTAAGAGAAGCATACGTAGAATATTAAGAATGGTCCGCGCGAGAAAGAACGTTGAGGGTACCGATAGTTAGGCGGAGCTTAAGCTAAGAAAAGTTCGTGCATTCTAGCGAGAGACGCTTTTACATTCGTGCATACATTCGTGACTCTCCTGAAATTCTTGATGCTTGTGCGTAGTTCTTAATTTATGCATGCGCCGGCGTTAGGTAGATTTAGAGGCTATCGCAAGGGATATTTCCGAGCAACATTTCTACGACTTACGGCAACTGGCACTTCGCTTAATTATTGTTATAAAAGTAATTAATTGGTAATTTCAACAGTCAACGACTCTTCTCATACTGAGCATTTGAACATTTTAGTCAGCATTAAAATTTCTCAGCTAACTAAACTGGTGTTATCCTTTCAAAATACTCTCACGCATATCCTGAGATAAAGAACCCATAGATAAACCACAAGAGCAGCTGGCACACGAGACAACGCAGAACGAGCTACGAGAAGATATCATAAAATCCATCAACACAGCAGGTAACATTAAATGTTACAAAATTTGAAGCAAGAAGCGGCATCAAAGTTGTTGCACGGAGAACGGCTTCAGTTGGTATGATTTTGAGGGCAATGCAAAGTACATATATAAGGAAAGCTATCCTAATATCCCTTATCATGCCCCAAAAATGGAAAAAGAGGAGAAAAAGCATTATAGTCCTTTGGTTTTCTTCAAGCATTACTGATAAAAATCTGATTATTGCTTTCACATATCTTTCTCTACTCACTCCTCTACAAACTATTGAAGCTTATTCTTCTGTGTACCGCTTGTTAATCAAAATGAACTTCCATTACACATTTGCGTACTCTTTATAGGTATAAGGACACAGTAGCTAAATCGATAGTAATATTTTTAAAAAGCGGATCGTTATGTGATGTCTTTAAAATTCCATGCTCTTTGCATGATCACGAGAGAAAACTAATAGCTACTTAGCAGTAGAAAACTCAAACCAATAACAAAGAATACCTCGGAAATGGTTAACGTCACAAAAATTGTATTTGGCATAAATCATGTGTTTTAACGAGATCTACATTGTTTTGTTTAGTAAGATTTTGTTTATCTCTTACGGTTACACAACTATA
Source organism: Deroplatys truncata (assembly GCA_030765065.1). NCBI lineage: Eukaryota > Metazoa > Arthropoda > Insecta > Mantodea > Mantidae > Deroplatys > Deroplatys truncata. The sequence goes on along the minus strand of CM060988.1, from coordinate 166,960,076 downwards.
CAAAATTTATTCAGAATGAAGAGGACTTCAGATGCTATTCCTAGAAAATCCAAGATACGCATTTAATTTGTCATGTGAATATCTTAAATACAGGATGGGCCATTTAAGTTGAGACTGTACGATATCTCCAAAACTAAGCGTTGTAGAAAAAATGCCTTTAATAAAAGTTGTTTGATATTATGGGGAAAGTAAATGCCATTAGTCATGGTTTTGCTTGGAGGATGTTGTGCTGGTCATTTTAGGGCCAATTTAATGGTTTTTAAATGGGAACCTACCTTTTTTATATTGTTTCCTCACTCCTCATAAAAAACTAAACAATATTTGTATAAAGCACTTTACATTGTTCTTACACCAAAGTAAGTAACAACGAAAATTCTGAATGGCAATGACCATTTGAGGGTCAGTTATGTTTCGTAATTGGGAACCAACGTTTTTTTATTTTGTTTCCTTATTCCTCATCACAAAATAAACAGCTCTTTATAAACCATTTTCTAATGAGAAAACAATATTGTGATGTATTGTTAATCTTATTGTCATTACCAGACGCACTGTTCTGTTGTATTGTTGCTACCATAGTAGCATTATTGGGTCTCCTTAGTTATATTTCGGCTTAACGGTCTTTCCTTTCGGTAGGATCATGCCAAAGGGAAGGATTTGTTTGAAACTGTCTGGTATGACGTCAGCCATATCTGGTTTCGGCTAGACACGGTTAGTGGGGGTAAGATAGCGTCAATTGAGTGGAAGTGGTCGTTGGAGCTAGTAATGTGTGTAACCGGTCTACGGTCTGTGGCATCTCCCTTCATCCTGTTTCCTTTGTTAGTTATGTAGAGTTTCCAAACGTTTATGAATAAATCCCAGGTATGTGAAGGCAATGCGTGTTATTTACACGTTTTTGTGTAATATAAAACCCACGTCTTCCCCTTAAATACACACGAAGGTCCCGACCTTTTTGCTTCCACCGAGTTGCGCATCCCCCTCCCATGTGCGTGTTGGGGTGACCTAAATTAATCATTTTCTGGTAACCTTTTTGGCCTTCATCCCAACATGTAACAATATACAAAATGTAGATTCCCATTTAAACAATTAAATTGACCATAAAATGACCATCATAACGTCCTAAAAATAAAACACTACTAATGGCATTTACTTTCCACATAATATCAGCAACTTTTATTGAGGACAGTTCTTTCTACAACGCTTAGTTTGGAAATATTGTACAGCCCTAACTTAAATGGCCCACCCTGTATATGGTATTTTAATCTAAATCATAAGAGCCATTTTTGAGAAAATCAAAAGTTTCGGAAAATGTTCCAGAATAAAGGTAGTTTGTAGTGGGGGATGTTCTTGAAAATCCTCGTGTTGCATCCTTGGGAGATGCTGAACTTATATTACCAAACTTGGCATTTAAGCAACTTTTTGTTTTTAAGTTATGCTGTTCACAGACACCCGGATGCGCGCGTGGACCTTTTTCAAAACTCTGTTCAAGAGCCATTGCTGAGTGTATTAATTATAACCACCAATTGCGATGGGTTCAAAAACAGAGGGATGCAGGGAATGATGAACAGTCTATTCTCCTGACTCACGCAAGATGTACTTAATCTCAATAGTACTGAAATATACTTGCTCTTGATAGGAGATTGTAGAGTACGGAAACGCCTGCATATAATGGGAATCTTTAGAGAGGAACCGTCTGCATGCTGTGTAACAAACAGGATGAAACTGCATCTCATATGATCCTCAAATGTGAAGCACTGGATAAGAAAACATATGAACTACTGGGGTTGATAAATACAAATGATGATTTTCCTAAAGAAAACTTAGTTAATAAACTACTGTCCCTAATTAAAGGTACAGGACGATTTAACTAAAACAATTGTGATATAGATAATACAACAAACCCTTAGGTTTCAGTGTTAAGGGCAATTATATCCCGATTTCATGACTACGAATAGTCAAGTCAAGTTCTGGCAGCATAGGGAAGGGCGGGGTAATTCCAATAGGTTAGCGTAACTTCTTGATTGAAAATACAGTGTTAGAATGTACCAAGCATTCCAGTAAGCACACAAGTAGTACACTATTACGGCTCACGGTGGACATAATATCACTATCACTCCTAATGCTGAAATAAAGCTATCAGAATTACCCGCCGAATTGAAAATGGAGAAATTCCGAGGGGCTAATTGGATATGACTGTGGGGCAATTTGGATAACGATGCATACAGTAAATAATAGTTCTGCTTTTGGATTCTGAAACAAATTTATTCTAGAAATTATATACATATAAGAAATTAAGATTACAACAATTAACAATTCTTTGAATTCCGAAAGCTGTTTAGAAGCATTTGTCACAAATAAATTGTTTCCTTACTTCAGCTCCCACGCATCTTTCATGGAACCAAACCTGGGATTTCTAGCAGCGAATCCAGTCACCTCTCAGAACAGACTACTTCGAGTAGTAGCTGACACTGCATAATTCACATTTGTAGTCATCTACGTTGGAATCATTAGCAGTATCGTCTTCACTAGACGATAAGTCATTGAATTTCTCTGATTGTTTAACTTCTTTTTATTTTTCCTGAAATGTTGTCTTTCTTCTTTTTTAACTGAATTTGTTTCCCACGAAAATTCATCTCTCTCTCTCTCTCTCTCTCTCTCTCTCTCTCTCTCTCTCTCTCTCTCTCTCTTTGCCTCAACAACTGCTACATTTTCTGGTGATGTGCTGTGGCATGCTCCTTTCTTAGTTTGAACTCTTCTCTTGATCACACTCTTTACAGGAGTAGGAAGGACCTCTCGAACGGTTCTTTCAAGCGTTACACCCACAGGGGATTGTGAAGTGCTGGGCTGTTTGAACACTGGATTCAGTTCATTTAAGTTTAATTTAACTTTTGTATATAGGGTCGTATGGTACCTTGAAAGCTTGACTTGCACCTAGTGATGATAGAGTACCCTCTATTACAGATGAGATTGCCTGTTTCATAGCTTCTTTGTACCATTGTAATCGTCAATTCTTCCTTTTGTAATGTCGTACCATCTGAACATTTCAACGGAATAATTAATAATTAATATAATAAAAATTACTTTAAAACATAGTCCCCAATGTAAATAAGTAACATACCAGAGAAACAAATATATGTATGATATCCGACTAACCCCACCGATTGTTATCGAAATAGCCCCACAACACATGTTACCGGTCACGACGTAATTCTTAGACTGTGCAATAGACAGCGCCACGGTATACTATAATGGTTCGCAAAATACCAAGGAAACGTTCACTCCTTAAAGCAGTACGAAAACTAGTACACGAGACTAGCTAAAGCTTAAGTTTTCTGACCAAAATATGGTCAAAATATGTTACGTATTTTACCAAAATATGTTACGTATTGTACAGGTATTCCTTCCTTACCTTTGATTAGAAAAACTGACGTAGCGTCTCTCTTAATAGCAGAATCTATTCAGAACCAAGTACACACGTTGATAAGACTCCGTCCTTAACTGTGAGACTGGAAACTTCAATATGGCGTGTTTAGTAGTTGCAGCACATGCGTGAGAACTTTACATTAACCAAAACGCCCCGCTATCCGAATTTTCCCGCCCTAACCTATAATACAAATTTCAACTATGTGTTTGGTAATTGGGAATGAATAGGAATCGACCCCTCTCTGTTTAAACAGTATAGAGCCAATTACATAAACTAGCCTTCTATCTATTTTCGGATTACTACATGCTCGTACAGTCTATATATACTCCGTCTCTTAGCACGTTGTCTTTGTTTCTGGTGCGTATATCGATTGTCGATATTGTCAACTCGAGCACGCGATATCGACAACCGTTTTTAGGAAGATGATGAATACAATGACCTCTTGATTCAACGGCTACTTTTCTTTAGTGCCGGAGGACAAAAGAGTTTCCTAGTAAGGAAGACAAAGATAGAAATCGATGGATTAAAAACAGTATCTTTTATTTGAAAGTTGAGGAGGATTTTTATTTAAGCACAGAAATTTCAACAAACAAGCCACGAACAATCATTTCTTACTGTCAGAACCTGTAGGTCTGCACGTGTTATTGCGTTAAAAATAGAGATAAAAGTGCGTATCACGGAGAGGCCCCCGGAGCCGGGGCAGAGCACCCCACGCAGGTCAGTGGCCCATTGTACTTCCAATACAGCAATAATTATAGTTGCTCCTGTAAAATAATCTCGTGTATATACATCTATTACCACGATGTTGCTTTATTAATAGCAATTGCATGAATATTAAATTTTGAGAGATGAAATTATATTTTTTTATGTATGTTATTCTTTTCGTCTTTTTTATTACGTTTTGTGAGGAGATTTTAATTTGACCCCTGGGAGGGAAGGATGAGGGGAGAGACCCGAAGGGCGACCAGAACCGGATGTCAACAGGCGCAAGCATGGACGGGGTCCCTAACGTTTCCACAACGTACGCATCCGACGCCGCACGGTCACTGCCCACAAGCCACTAACCTCCAGGTTCCCCCGGAGCGTAGCCCCACGCTGAGGAGTAACCTAATTGAGCGGTACCGCAGCGACGCCAAGGAAGAAATCTTTACAGAGCTCAAGCCACCGCCCAGCAGCAACCCGCCGAACACCGTCGCCTGGTCCTACAACCCTGAAACAGATGACAGATGATGGATACAGGAAATGAGAGGAAGGAGAGTCGTGGTAGAAGATGAACCACCCCAGCATTCGCCTGGCGACACGGGGAAACCCGAAAAACCCATGGGCCAGAGTGGGCAGTCGCCGGGGATCGATCCCGGGTCCTCCCGAATGCGGGCCACAAACGTAACCGTCTGAGCCATCCCGCTCTCTCATTTCCCCTCACACATTCTCTTTCTCTCCGTTTCACTATCTTTGACCCGCTTCCCCTCCATCTCCCTAACGCCTCTCCCTCTCTATGTAACTTACATGTCATGTGACGTTTTAAAACCGGCAATTAAACTTAAAACTGCCATTTATGGGGGCTATAGATATACGTATAGGTTTACAATGGAGGGGGACACATCATAGATCTATTCGGCTACCACCCCTATGAGGAAGGGATAAATTGAAGGAACCACAGGGGGGCTACAGTCCGTAGTGAGATAGGGCACGGAGACGCGAGGAAGTCTCTAACAGTTCCACGTTCAAAGACCCGCCCCACTGCTGGAGCTACCTAGGTAGGGAAATGAACGATCTGTCGTCCAAGCAGCCCTCTAGCGTCCACGGGGAGAACTCTTTCCTTTGAGCATGCATTCGCGCCATTTGTCCAGCACCGCCATGCGCTACAAAACCTAGAATCATACCTGAAAGATAAGTGGGAAACGGAATGAAACGGAAATGATGGGAAGGAGAACATTGTAGATGAGAAACCACCCCAGCATTCGCCTACCACGAAAAACCCACGGTCAGAGTAGGCGGTCTACCGGAATCGAAGCCGGGACCTTTCGAATGAGAGCCTCAAACGCTACCGCGGAGCCACATTGCTTGGTTTATGGGGTGCTAAATAAATTTTTAAAAATAAGTAAAAATTTTAACAACACACAAATTTGTTTCTCCTCCTTTGCATGCAATGACCGACGCGGGTAGCCGAGGTCGTTGAAGTATGATATCATTAGCGGTAGGTTCGTGGTTCAAATCCCGTCAGAACCTGCCTCACTGATTAAGGATTATTCCAGTCCTCATAACTCGCAAAGCCAGAGAAGTGCTCTAAACTAAGTGTAACTACTGCTCAACGAACTCCTTAAGGGTACCTATAGGTGAAATTTCTAAATCTTGAGATTGTTATCCAAATGTTTTCAATATTTGTTCACATACTGCCTTACCTCAATTATAAAAGTGCTTTAAATTTCATGCAGAAATCTTTAAGATTTTTGAGAAACATTATATGCTTTTAATTACGCCAATTAATCAGGTGTTCCACATGATGCAGAAATCGGAATATTGAAAAAATAAAAACACTAGCACATTATTTGAATATTAAGGTACAAAACTGACATTTAGAATTTTATTCACTACTCTGGTTGTCTCAGAAAAAAGTTTTCAAGCTTAAAATATAATTTTGTAAACAATTTCTGCTCAGTGGTCGAATTAATTATGTCATATATTGAGGAATTTAAAAGTGCAACAAAAACGAAAATCAAGTTTTTTAAGTTCATTCTCTCTGAGTTTCTGCTAAAAATTTGAAAAGATTGGTTGCAAACTATATCACATGCAACATTTTTAATGTGCAAAAGTGTAAGAAAAATCAAAGTCGAGTAAAGGGCATTGCAAGTAAATGCAGGCCATGTGATTTTTAAATGGTCACGTGTTGAGCTTTAAAGACCTCTAAGACAAAAAGCCGTGGAATGTAACTGAAACTAAAGTATTCTTGGACATAAAAACTAATTTCTTAATTTTTTAAAATTTTGACAATATTTCAAGTATGGATACCCTTAACAGCGAGCTCCATACCTTTAGGGAACGGCTACGACGAGATAAGGCGGGGATACCCGATATGACACGAGCTATTTATTGCGATGCATATGGGGACCATCAATTTCAAGACTGACTCGATGCCACATATTATTCAGATATTGTGGCGTATTAATAGGTATTAGTAGGTATTGTCATGCCAGACACGTTATTGCTTCGCATTGGCGACAGCATTGTTGGGACAATTTAGTATTTCTTTCGGCTTGTGTTTGAATTTCCGTCTGGCGTGACACTCCCCACCTCTGGCGAACTTAGCCAGAGTTGGGGAGAGAGGAGGGAATAGATGTTAGGATGATAGCGTTACTTTCTTTGTGTGTGAGCGTCAGTCTGAGAATTGGTGTAGTTTGCGTGTGTGTGAGGCATCTCCCCTCAATCCTTTATCCCCCTATGTGCATAATGTAGGGCCACAAACTATGTTATTAATAAACCACACGTAATGTGAATGATGTGAAATTTGTGTAATTTGTTACAAAACCCCACGCCTGCATCGGAATGAGAACATCAAGTCCTGGTCCTCTTGCAGTGTCGGTGCTACATTTCCCCCATGTGCGTGTTGGGGTGATCAAATTTAATAATTTTCTGGTAACCTTTTGGCCCTCACCCCAGCATGTAACGATGTATCACATTTTTAAATCAAATATGATGATAAACCACTATAATAAAAGCATATTTATAAAACATACATGCAAAACAAATATGCAGCATAATTTGCAAACTGCTGAAATATTAGGCTTTTTAACAAAACAGGCAAAATGTAAATTTTATGCAACATAATAGTAGATTATGATACAAGGGGTAAAAGTAGAGTTTTATTTTGCGAGCAAATCTTTTTAACACGTGTGCGGCTATGTTTTAGACAGCGCTCAAATTTGTAAAATATCAATAATATTATATTGATTCCTGAAACTAATAGATATCACGTTTAGAACGTGGTTCTTGAAACAAGAGAAATGACGCTAAAAAGCGAGATGTCAGATTTTTTGTTGATTCGCTAGCAGTCATTTTCAGTGAAATTATTTTCAACGTGTTTTGCCTTAAACCAGGCAATAAAGCGATTAAATGCTATATCATATTGCTTTCTAGATTTTTGGGTAAGTGCTTGTAGTGTAATTCTTCTTCCCGGCTCTTCCACATCAGTTTCTTCTGAATTCATAATTACCTCTATTTAATCTCTATGTAAATTATACTAGATAAAAGAATAACGTTTTAAATCAAAGAAAGCACAAAGCTGCCGATATAACGTACAAGTTAACTCTACAACGAATTACGATAAATTGAAGTATGACGATTTGTATTGTGAACAGATAATGCGAGCGCTATGATAAATTAATCATGTAATAAAACGTAATGGAAAATAAAACCTAAACGCAATAGTGGGATAATCTAAATCTTTAGTTCGTGTGTGCTGTGTTAGAAGTTGTACTTTTAGACAATGCTGTCTAAAATATCTGATGTGTTGCACTTGTATGACTTTCTCCACTCTTGTACAAACATTTTTATAAACGCTTATTCTCCATATGTCATGTTAATCGAAATAAAAATTTTCAGAAACTTATTGCTAATCTTCTTGTAGGTGCAAGGAAATATGGTAGGCTTTAAGCGATAGTCAAATGTTTTAACAGCTGGTTGCTATGTGGAGCATTCCATTCTCTTTGCATGTCCAGGACATAAAAAAAGAAAAAACGAATAACGAATTCCCATTTGAGAAAAAGTATAAGTATTGGAAAATTCAAACAAATAACAAGGAATATCTCGGAAATGGATCACTCGAGAAAAAAAGTATGACATTAACCGTGTGTTTTAACAAAATCTGCTTTTTTGAGTAGTACAATTTTGTCTATCTCTTACGGTTTACCAGTTATGCGAAAGTCATTCAGAATGAAGGGGACTTTTGATGCTATTCCCAGAAAATTCAAGTTATACATTTAATTTCCCATGAAAATGTCTTAAACATGTATATTTCAATCAAAATCGTTAGAGCCATTTTTGAGAAAACCAAAACTTTCGAAAAATGTTCCATGTAAAGTGTACTCTGGGGGGATTTTCTTGAAAACCTCAGTTTCGCATCCTTGGAAGATACTAAACTCAAATACCAAGTTTGGTATGTATCTGACTTTTCGTTTTAGAGTTATGCTGTTCACAGACTGATAGGCAGACAGACTCAACGGACGTGTTTCTAAAAATGCTTTATTTGGATTCGGGGAACCTCAAAACATGTATTCCAGGTGAAATCTCGGTATCAAATTTTTGGGTGGAATGCAATACTTCCCCTACTTACTATACGTAGTAGAGAAAGTAAAAATATTGTTTAAGTTGAAAGTGTACATTATAGGCAACATGAAATATTGTTTAAATTGTTCGAATATTTATTTATTAACTCATATACCAAGTGAACACACCTTTCGATAGCAGAGAACAAATATGCACTTGCATTAAACTCCTGTCCCTAGTAACAACGCCGTTTGTTGAAGGGAGTATAAAGTACGAAGTTAATTATGGCCGATAGCATTGCGTGTTATTTGATGTTAGTTTTCATACACAGGGTTACTTTGCTTGATACGCCGCGTGCCGAGACACTCCCACCTAGAAATCGATAGTTTCCTTGTCATTCAAGTCTTGTACACAATAGTTGGTAACAACCCCTTGAAATGAGAAAGGTGAGGGAGGGTTTTCTTTTCGCTCTAAAGCCGGAGCATTTTCTTCTCCGAGAGGTTTAGGAATGGCTGAGGAGATGAAAAATTCAGCAGCAGTGGGATTATGAGACTCATCGTGTACTTCAACAGCGTCATTTGTCTGTCCTCCTTTCAGAAAGCTTTTTTTAGCTGTAATAAACATCTTCTTTTTGAGGCCAGCATACCCTGACTTCAGCTTAAGTAATGTCATGATTGATTCTGAGTTTTATTTAGGCAAGTGCAGTGTGTTGAGGCTATTCTAAGAAAAAGTATCTAATGTATTGCATTCACAGGACTTTCTCTAGTCACTCTTCTAAAACTGTTCTTCTGTCTACTTCTTGTTAACACTTATAAACTTTCATTGTTCATTTACACATTTCGTTATAGATATACACAGGGTGATTTATGAAGAACTGACACATTTCTTTAATTATTCTGTTCAAAATTCACTCAATGCGCCAATTTTAGCACCAAATTAAGCAGAATGTTCTGGACTTTCGATTGCCTGTCACTAGATGCGCAGATGTTCATGTTTTATTCGTAATTGTTAGTTTTACTGTCGGAAACAGTTTTTCAGATTTTGTTCTAGTCAAACTGAATTCAATTACAGCTACTCAAAGGGCATACCAGAGAGAATTTGGTGTTCGGAATCCTCCCCAAAGAAACACAATACTGGGACTGGTAAACAAATTGGAAACAACTGGATCTCAGGTGAGTGAAAAAGGCAAAACTCGTTCATCTAGGCTTCCCACGGTTGTTGTTGACATAAGAGCACGACTGGATCAGTCACCCAAAAAATCATTAATACGTTTGTCGCAGGAGACAGGGTACAGCTACTCAATGTGTCAGAGAGCTGTGAAAAGTGCAGACCTAAAGCCGTATAGGATTACGGTTATCCATCAGTTACAGGAACCAGATAAAGATAGACGACTGAATTATTGTCGTTTGTTTCAGGTGTTCATTGTGTAAAATCCTGCCATATAGTCCATCACATGGTTCACAGATGAAGCATGGTTCCATTTATCCGGCTATATGAACTCAAATAACTCACGCTATTGGATCAGTGGAAATCCACATGTTATTCATGAAATACCTATGCGCCCGGTTAAAATCGGAGTTTGTTGCGCAATATCCGCACAGATTATAGTGGGACCGATTTTTTTAAAACAATGTGAACCCTGCAGAGTACCGACGGATTTTCATGGAGTTTGCTGAGCAACTAGACGATGTAGAGCTGAGTCAAGGATATTTTCAGCAGAACGGCGCTACATGCCATACATCAAATGAATCCATGGCACTAATTGCAAGTTTCTTTGACGACCGGATAATTTCAAAGAACCTGTGGCCACCGAGATCTCCGGATTTGACATCGCCGGACTTCTTTCTATGGGGTTACTTAAAAGACAGGGTTTATGCCTCACGTCCCCAGACTTTGGACGATCTGAATCACAACATTACACAGGAGATTCAAGCTATTGGCAACAGAGTCCTCCAACGAGTGGCCAGCAATATGGAATGACGTGTTGAGTTATGCCTTATACAGGATGGAGGACATTTTCAACATTTGCTATAGAGGTAAATAATCTCCCAAAATTCTTCTGCATTTCAGGTATAATACGTTGTTGCTAGCATAACTCGTTTTAAACCAGTATAGAAATAAATGTCAGCTCTTCATAAATCACCTGTATAATGGAGTAGGCTAAAGCGATAGTCAAATATTTTCAAAGCCGATCACTATGTGATGGCTTTGTAATTATATTCTCTTTCAATGAACACGAAAAAGAAAGAAAGAATAGCGATTTGCAGTTGAAAAATGTATAGAGTGCCTGAAAATTCAAACCGATAACAAGGAACATCTCGGAAATGTTAACGTCACAAAACATATTTATTTGATATAAATTGTATGAAATTGCATTTTATTTATGGACGCTCTTTAACTACTGTGGTCCTTAGCGTCCCATTCTATATTGGGCGTGAAAGACCGGTAATTTTGCTCAGAGACCTCTTTATCAGGCTTGAGGTTCTTTTACAAGCCGTAAATCTACGACACGGAACCACCGACTTTACTTCCCTTCCGAGGGAAGCAATGCTAAGGATTTTTACGCCCGAAAAAAGTCCATCGCCCTCAGCCGGGTTTGAACACGCTATCTCGGGAATTAGAGGATAGCATGGTACCCCTAGACCACAGATTACAAATTCAAATTGAGTTTTATTTACGGACGCTCTTTAACTGCTGTGGTCCCTAGCCTTAGCGTCCCATTCTATAATGCGCGTGAAAGACCGGAAATTTTGCTCAGAGACCTCTTTATCAGGCTTGAGGTTCTTTTACGTGCCGTAGATCTACGACACGGAACCACCGGTTTCACTTCCCTTTCGAGGGAAGCCATGCTAAGGATTTTTACGCCCGAAAAAAATACATCACCCTCCGCTGGGTTTGAACCCGCGACCTCGGGAACTAGAGGCTAGCATGGTAACCACCACACCACGGAGGACAACGACCACAGATTAAATTCTGTAATCAAGATCTCATGTAGATCAACCTCTACTTTTTTTGAGCAGGAAGATTTTGTATATCTCTTACGGCTTACCAGACAAAACTGGTTCAGAATAAACAGGTCTTCAGAGGCTATTCCCAGAAAATCTAAGTTCAGTGGCGGTTTAGCTAGCGGGAGGGGGGTGGCTTATCTCTCAGGTAAAGCTTTAACTGGTGGGAGGGACACACAGTATGCTGATCTCCTGCCGCGCGTGACGCGTACAGTGGAAAACAGCCAACAGTCTTTTATCATCGGGGGTCTTTACCTCCCTTGCCGCATACCAAGTAAACAATGACTCCTTCAATAGCTAAACCCCTACCTGCTTGGAAGGGCTCCCCCACCCACTGAATATGCAATAGATTTCATTTCTCATTTAAATATCTTAAAAAGATGTCGTTTTAATAAAAATCGTTAGAGCCATTTTTAAAAAAATAAAAAATATCAAACATTTATCCATGTAAAGGGCAGTTTCGGGTGGGGGAATTCCATTAAAATCTTCATTAGGAAGCTTTGAAAGATACTGAACCTAAATACTTTTCTTAGTATTTATCCGAGTTTTCGCTTTTGAATTATGCTGTTCACACACACACACACACTTACGGGGACCTTTTTCCAAAAATCTGATTTGTTACACTCACGTGACTTTCTCTACTCTTGTACAAACTATTTTTACAAATGCTTATTTTCCATTACTTCATGTTAATCGAGATAAACATTTGCAGAATCTTTTCTTATTGCTAATTTTCTTGTAGGTGCAAGGAGAATATGGTAGGTTTTAAGCGATAGTCAAATCTTTTAAGAGCTGGTTGCTATGTGGAGTATTCCATTCTCTTTGTATGTACAGGACATAAAAAAATGAATAACAAATTTCCATTTGAGAAAAAGTATAAGTATTGGAAAATTCAAACAAGTAACAAGGAATATCTCGGAAATGGTTCATTGGACAAAAAAAGTATATGACTAACTGTGTGTTTTAATGAGATTTACATTTATTGTGTAGTAAAATTTTCTGTATCTCTTACGGTTTAGCAGTTAATGCGAAAGTCATTCAGAATAAAGAGGACTTTTGGGGACATTACCAGAAAATTAAAGATATATATTCCATTTGCCATAAAAATATCTAAGCATATAATATTTTAATCAAAATCGTTAGTCATTTTTGTGAAAATCAAAATTTTTGAAAAATTTTCAATGCAAAGTGTAGTCTGGGGTGGAGAGATTTTCTTGAAAATCTTCGTGTTACATCCTTGAGAGGTACTTAACTCAAATACCAAGTTTTATATATATATATATATATATCCGACTTTTCGTTTTTAAGTTATGCTGTTCACAGACAAACACACATGTTTCCAAAAATGCTTTATTTGACATCAGGGCACCTCAAAACATATATTTCCGGAGAAATCTCGGTATTGGATATTTGGGTGGAATGGAATACTTCCCCTACTTACTTTACGTAGTAGAGAAAGTAAGAATGCTTTTTAGGGGATTCAGGGGGGCCTGAAAACATGTATTTCAGGGGAAATTTCAACATCGAATTTCTAGATTCATCATGTATCTTGTTTAGTGATGAGGCAACATTTGCTAATCATGGCCAGGTAAACCGCAGAAACATGCACTATTGGTCTGTTGACAATTCTCGTTGGCTTCGCCAGGTGTAACATCGGCGTCCATGGAGTTTAAACGTGTGGTGTGGGATAGTAAACCATCAGCTCATGGGCCCTTTGTTCATAGAAGGAACAATGAACTCGCACAAGTATCGCAGCCTCCTGACAGACCATCTGCCACAGATGCTAGAAGACGTTCCTTTGCAGACTAGGAGGAACCTGTGGTACCAACATGATGGCTGTCCAGCCCATAGTGCACGAAGTACTACAGCTTGTCTTAACGGATTGTTTCCAAATCGTTGGATTGGACGAAGAGGTCCAGTACCTTTGCCGGTCCGTTCACCGAATCTAACCCCTTTAGACTTTTTTTGTGGGGATGGCTGAAAGACACTGTCTACAAGGATGTACCAACTACACCAGAAGATATGAAACGATGTATTACTGCTGCCTGTTCTGAAATTTCCGCTGAAATGCTAGAACGTGTGCAGCAGTCTTTCCATAGCAGACTGGAAGCGTGTATTGAAGCTGCCGGTTGTCATTTTGAACACAACCTTTGAAGGGCTATGTTTTCTTTACTTGCAAGAATCCACAGAAGTATTGTAATTCCCTTTTGTTTTTCTTTAGTTTGTGCTACCACAGGTTGTACAAGTGTCGGTGCGTAAAAGTTGCAAATTAAGATTTCTCGTAAACCACTTGCACTATAATCTTGTAACAAACGCCACTGGCATTCTAATTTACCCTACCTTTATTCCGTTGATGAAACTAGGCATTGTTCCATTTCAAAAATTGTATGTTTGCTCAAAAAGCACACTTTCTCAGTATTATTAAAATATTTTATAGGCTAAATGTACGAGACCCTGACTACCAATCAATGCTGTGAAAACTACACATCAATAGCACTTTCCATTTCCGAAATATTTGCAGTGCAAATTTTAGGTGATTCACCCTGTATAATAAAACTGTAAGCGGACTATTATTAGTAATTTTTTATTTTTGGCAAATAGTTGGTACAAGCGTGAACAATGGCTTCCCTGAAACCAGATAAATATCTGCAGCATTATGCACATATTTAAGTTCACGTTTTTACTGTCTCTACCACGTATCTAATAGGCAGAGGAAATATTTCATTCCACCAAAAAATTCTACACCGATATTTTACCGTGAATGCATCTTTTGAGGCCTCCAACACCCCAAAAAACATTTTCAGAAGAACGTGAGTGTATGTGTGTCTATATGTCTGAACAATATAACTTAAAAACAAAACCGCTGATAAATACCAAACTTGGTATTTAAGTTCGGTTTCTTCCAAAGATACGACACGAAGATTTTAAAGAATATTCTCCATTCCAAAGTACCCTTTGCACAGAAAAACAAGTTTTATTTTCACAAAAACGATCTAATAGTTGAAGTAGTATTGTTCTTGGAGTTTATTGTGCATTTATTTTAACTGTCCCACGTATGGGAGCCAACTTGGAGTAGAATTGTTCTTTACGTTGTTTATTTGTTTAGCTCCACGTATGGACGTCAATTTTGAAGAAAGTGTTTTGTTGATAATTTACGTAGGAGTTTGTACCATACTTTGGGCGTCAATTTGAAGTTGATTGTTTATTACGTAATATGCTGCTACGTATGAGAAGCCGATTTGAAGATGTATTTTTGTTGTTACACTCCAAGTTTAAAAATATTATATTAACTTTGTTATTAAACTGCTTCTATAGATAGTATTTAGTTTATGTTGGCCTCGGCTGCTTCAGTAATTACTTTAGAGACACGTTTCTCTTAATCAGGGCGTGGTGCGACAAGAATGTAGGCTTACACAGATTTTTAAGTTTAAATTCACTTATTTTTATTAATCCTTGACACAAATTAAATAGCATTACACACACGTTATTACATACATATTGCTTCAAGGTGGGCTGTTATTGAAATTACATATTATATAATTTAATTAAAATTATTCAAGTGTTAAAAATACTGCCTCGTGGTTTTTTATTAAAATGCCTTTTATATAGATAATACATTGTATAAAATGTATATCTTGAATTTTTTGGGAATAGGCTTAAAGTTCTCTTCATTCGAAAGGAATTTTGCATAATTTTATATAACTGGCAAACGATAATAGACAGACACAAACCTATACAACCTATACCAAAAGTGTAAATTTCTTTAAAACGCAATTGTAGCATGATGCATTTCAAAGATATCTGTTATTATAGATTTAAACGTGTTCAATACTTACTCCTTTTGTTAAAGTTCAGTCGCTATTCAGTTGTTTCTGGCGATATCATCGAAAAAATATGGTATTTCGAGGCCATTGCTTAGCGACTAACTTTTAAACACTACCCTCCTTGTATAGTTATAACGAAATGTTCAATGAAACTATTTCTTCAAAGATTTATCTCGATTAACATGAAGTGAATAGAAAAAAAAGTCTGAGTCAAATGTTTAAGAACTGGAGCCATACGCTGCCTTAAAATTCCATAGTGTTTCCATGACATCGCGAGAAACAACTGAATGTTGACAGGACTTAAAGAGAATAGCCAAGTAATGAACAATCCGAATCATTAATAACGGATGAAGTAGTTGTACTACTGTTGTTGGAGTTGTTTTTGCACCAAGAGATTGTTTGTTACGTAATATGCTGCTACGTATGAAAAGCCGATTTGAAGATGTATTTTTGTTGTTACGCTCCAATTTTTTTAAAAAAATATTAACTTTGTTGTTAAACTGATTCTATAGATATTATTTGTTTATGTTTGCCTCGGCTGCGTCAGTATTGTTTTAGAGACACGTTTCTCTTAGACAGGGCGTGGTGCGACAAGAATGTAGGCTTACACAGATTTTAAGTTTTAATTCACTTCTTTTTTTATTAATACTTGAAACAAATTAAATAGCACTACACTGATATCAAGAGCTGTGAGATTCTTTTATTTAATACGTGCACTTTGTTAACGCGTATACTTATTCTTTTTTTTTTTCGTTTCACACGAATACGTAATATATCTCTAGAGAACGCATCTTCCATCCGGTTACTATCAAGGTCTGCAGGCAACTGAACATATTTCAACCGTCCAAACCCGTAAACTTCGGTATTTCAAGTCTCTGATTGGCTAATCCTAGTCCAATAGAATACCTGCATTTTACTAAAGCTTTTTCTGGCTGTTGATTGGCTATTTTTAAACTGTCACAAAATTTACATTATTGCTGCCCTAATCATGACTAGTAGCATTTAAACTCTCAAAATCATGATTGCCTCAAGGTTACCTCATTGTTATTTCATAGCTAGCAACGTTTAACTTATAATTCTCACAGCTCCTACATTATTAAATTACGTAATGCATTCACATAACATTATTAAACATGTTTACAATAATATAAGCATATGCAATGACTCTTACATACATTTTAAAAAATTATTACATACATACTGCTTCAAGGCGGGCTGATATTGAATTTACATATTATATAATTTAATTGAAATTATTCAAGTGTTAAAAATACTGCCTCACGGATATCTCACAAATGGTTTATGCCAAAAAAGTATTTGAAATAAGCTGTGTGTTTTAAAGAGATCTACATTTTTGTGCAGTAAGTTTCCGTCTATTGCTTAACGTTTACCAGTTGTACAAGATTATAAAAGTTTCTTCCGGAATGAAGAGGACTTTACAGGCTATCCTAGAAAATTTAAGATATACATTTTACTGGTCATGTAAATATCTTAAATGTATGGTATTTTAATTCAAAATCGTTAGAGACATTTTTTAGAAGATCAAAAGTATTGAAAAATGTTCCGTAAGAAGGATAGCTGGGGGTGGGGAGTTTTCTTGAACATTTTCGTGTCACATTCTTGGAATATATTGCGCTTAAATACCAAGTTTAGTACTTATCTGACTTTTCCTTTTTTAATTATGCTGTTCACAGACCCAGACACATAGACAGGCAGACACACACAGCGGACCTTTTTCTAAAAATGTATTTTTACTTTCTCTACTACGTATAGTAAGTAGGGGAAGTATTGCATTCCACCCAAAAATTCGATACCGAGATTTCACCGGAAATACATGTTTTGAGACCTCCTGAATCCAAAAAAAGCATTTTTGGAAACATGTCCAGGTGTGTGTCTGTGTGTGTGTGTGTGTCTGTGTGTCTGTGTGTGTGTGTGTGTGTGTGTGTGTGTGTCTGTGTGTCTGTGAACAGTATAACTCAAAAACGAACAGTCCGATAAACACCAAACTTGGTATCTAGGTTTAGTATCTTCCAGAGATGCGACACGAAGGTTTTCAAGAAAATCCCCCCACCCCAGACTACCCTTTACATGGAACATTTTTCGAAAATTTTAATTTTCTCAAAAATGGCTCTAACGATTTTGATGAAAATATCATATGTTTAAGATAATGTCATGAGAAATGAAATGTATATCTCGAAATTTCTGGGAATGTCTCCAAAAGTATTCTTCATTATGAACGACTTTTGCATAACTGGTAAACCATAAGAGATAGACAAAAGTTTACTACACAAAAAATGTAGATCGCGTTAAAATACACAACTTATATCATACACATTTTTTTTGTTGAGTGAACCGTTTTCGAGATATTGCTTGTTATTTCCTTCAATTTTCCAATACTTATACTTTTTCTCAAATTCGTTATTCATTTTTTATGTCCTGGACATGCAAAGAGAATGGAATGCGCCACATAGCAACCAGCGATAAAATATTTGACTATCGCTTAAAAGCTACCATATTCCCCTTGCATCTACAAGAAAATTACAAATAAGATTGACATCTCGATATCTCGATTAATATGAAGCATATGGAGAATAGGCGTTTGTAAAAATAGATTGTACAAGAGTAGAGAAAGTCATGTGAGTGTAACACATCAGATTTTTTTATTCAAGGAACCTCAAAACATGTATTTCCGGTGAAATCTCGGTACCAAATGTTTTTGTGGAATGCAATAGCTTCTCTACCTACTATGTACGTGGTGGAAAAAGCAAAAATGATTTGTAGAAATAGTTTGTAGAAGCTATATAAAAATTATCTGATGTGATACATTCACATGACTTTCTCTACACTCTATCGCTTATTAGTGGGTTCACAAATTATTCTTTGAAGGTTTATTTCCATTTTAATCAGATAAACCTTCCCAAAAATAGCTGTCTTACACATTTCGTTATAGATGCAAAGGGAATAGCGACAGACAAATTTTTAAGAATCGTACGCTGTGTATGGGCCTTAAAATGTTATGCTCTACATGCAATCGCAATAAACAACTAAATATCGAAAGGACTTGAAAAGAATGACAACAGTATCGAACAATTCGAACCATTAATAACGGATATCTCGGAAAGGGCTGATACCACAAAAAAGTTGTTTGAAACAAATTGTGTGTTTCAAAGAGATCTACATGTTTTGTGTAATATGTTTTCGTCTATCGCTTAACGTTTATCAGTAACAGAAGAATATACAAAATTCCTTCCGAATGAAGAGGATTTCACAGACTATACCAGAAATTTCAAGATAAAGATTTTATTTGTCATGTAAATATCTGTAATATATGGCATTTTAATTAAAATCGTTAGAGCAATTTTTGAGAAAAGTAAATATTTCAAAAAATCTTCCATGTAAAGGGTAGTTTGGGATGAGGGGATTTTCTTTAAAATCTTTGTGCCATATCTTTGGAAAGTACTGTACCCATATATCTGGTATTTATCCTGCCTTTCATTTTTGAGTTATGCTGTTTACAGACACACACACGGACCTTTTACTAAAAATTCCTTTTTTAATTCAGAGGGCCTCAAAACATATTTCTGTGAAATCTCGGTATCAAAATTTTGGGTTGAATGCAATACCTTCTATACCTAGTATGTACGTGGTAGAGAAAGTATTAAAGTATAGTGGGTAGAGAAAGTTTTGTGAATGTAACAAATCAGATTTGTTTCATTATTTGCGCTCCTTTGTTACGTTTTAACTCGGTATTTATTTTTTGCTTACTTAGATGCATACAGAAGAGCGAATCAGAGTAGGAGAATAATGTGGTAGTGGTAGTGGTAGTGGTGGTATTTATTAAGTATTTAGTATTACATTAATTGCATAACACAGTCGCATGGGTCATAAGACCGTACATGCTCTCTAGATAAATACCTGGTCTGTATACGTGACTTGCAGTATCAACCAGAAAACAACTATTTTTTTACAATCACCGCACTATATACATACATACATATAAAATTGAAAAAAAAAAAACCACACACTGAATCACACACTCAACACACACACACACACACACACACACACACACACACACACACACACACACACACAGTCGCGCACAAGTTCTCAAGCACCACATATGTTTAAAGAAAAATTACATAAACACCTTATCTCTTAGTACACGTACTTCCATTAAGTATGTGCCCAAGCTTGGCCAGTTTTGGCTGTTTAGAATCATGTCCCAGCATGCTGTCCTTCGTCTGTAATGTTCACAAGGGAGCCTATTATCAGTGATTTGTTATAGGGAATACCAACCCAGTGATATCTGGTTTCTACGCCGTGGAGCTAGCTTGTTAAAATTCCCCTAGGATTACTGTGTATGTATGCTTAACAAGCCTCCCTGAGCGACCTTATTTAATATTCTTATGCTTACGATAAACACACTGAAAATGCATTGTTCAATTAAAAGCTTTTATTTAATCGTGATGTAGTACAAATACTCTAGAGCGCAAATATTATCTTTATTGTCTTTGAATACACAGCTGCACACAGGTAGAAATACCTGCGATGTCCGGGGTTTTGACATCCTCAATATTTGCTTATTTACACTTAACCGAATCAAATCAATTGGTGTCATGTATTTTCTCTTGTTCTAAATAATATTTGTGCCAAATTTCCCATTCTTACTGAAAAACCAGCAAAATTGCCTCCTATCCAACATGTATCAACCCCATCTCACATAAAGGGTACCGAGCGAGGTGGCACCCCGGTAACATGTGCGATTAGTATTCGGGAAGTCCCAGGTTCGATCCCCGGTAACCCCCTATTCTGACCCATGGGTTTTTCATGGTTTCCCCACATCGATAGGCGAATGCTGGAGTGGTTCATGTTCTAGCAAGACCCTCCTGTCTCTCGTTCTCTATACTCATCATCTCCCTTGTCATCTGTTTCAGGGTTTTAGGACCAGGCAACAATATTCGGCAGGTTGCGGCTGGACAATGGATGTGCCTCTGTGGAACTTTCATCCTGACGTCGTCCAGGGGCTGCTCTGGATGCTTTCGAGTAGGAGCTCCTTCGGGGGACAATATGCTCGCGCCGTTGTCATCCGGATCTGGTCTTCCTTCGGGTCTCTCCCCTCATTCCTATCTCCTGGGGGTCACGATAGAAGCACAAGGGGCCTGTTGGACTGCGTGTGTGCTCTGTCCCGGCCCCCTCCGTTCGTTCGTACCTTTACCTTTGCTAATTAGGGATAGTTTCTCGCATTACCACCCTTAAAGGAATAATGGGAGCAATATTTATCCTTTTATTATTGAGAAAATAGGCCCATTCGTACTGGGAATCTCCACTAAACATTTTCTACCCTCTCTCGGTTGAAAGGGAGTGAGTTTTGTTGTACCACCTGTAAAATGATGAACAGAACATCATTTATACTTTTATTTTACAAAAGCATTAAGAACACAGACCCATGGACGCTGAAAAACCTGAGTACTTTCCGCCCCCTCCTCCGTTAGCAGTCCAACAGTATTTTTACTTCTGTCCTAAGTAAATAATTTCCCCTTCATACTGAGAATGCCATTACAGGGTAGAAGGGGATACGCCACTTACGCGCGTCAACCCCAAAGGGTGAAGACTACAGAACTACCTACAACTACCGGAAAACCGCCCAGAGGTATCGGTATCGGGAACCACTGGCCCGCCGAGTCCAACCCAATCCAAACAACACCCTCACGGGTGGCACTCGGGGATTACTTCTAGTAACGTCAGAAATACCACGAGTGCTCAGGGTCCGCAGCACCCACACTACGGCAGCTGAAGGGGTCGGAACACTCCCCCCTTACGGGATGTATCGGCAAGAAAGAGAAGTCGAAACCGAGTGGGATAACTCACGCGGAATGTCCGTGGCTCGCATTCGGGTGGTCCCGGGTTCGCTCACTCCGCCCCATGGGTTTTTCGTGGTTTCTCCAGGTCGGTAGACGGGTGGTTCATCTTCTACCACGACTTTTCTGCCTCTCATTTCCTGTACCCATCATTTCCTTATCATCTGTTTCGAGTTGTAGGACTAGGGCATAGTGTTCAGCGGGTTGTGGCTGAACGGTGGCTTGCTCTCCCTAGAGGTTTCTTCCTGACGTCCCTGCGGGGACTCTCAGTTGGGTCTCTCTCCTCGAGTGGGCTCAATCCGATGGGGGAGCTCCATCCCAGGGGTCAGTTGGAAGCAAAAGGGACCAATACATCCTACTTGCGGTACTCCGTCCCGGTGTTCCCTCCGAGATGTGTTCCTCTACTTTAATAGAAGTCGATGTGTCAAACAAATTGTATTATTTAGGAATAAGATTAAATAAGTAATTCGTCATCGAAATGAACAAAAGACAATTATATTAACTTAAGGAAGGTTACCAGGGTCTGTCTCGTAGCAGGATCGAGTTGAATGACCTCGCTCTGTGGTAACTTAGCTTAGGCCCCTACGGAGAGCAACGGCATTTGCAGTTCAGTCTAGCAATGTTTGCCATGGCGGAATAACGTTATGCATAGCTGTGTCTAGCTATGGTACGCACTATAGATCAGCGTATGTTTATTGCGTTAAGTTTTGCTCAAGATAACTCCGTGGTAACCTGTGAAGCTCGCATTCGGGAGGTCCCGGGTTCAGTTCCCGATGGCTCCCACTTTAACCATGGCTGTTTCGTGGCCTTCCCTGGTTGACAAAGGCGAATGTCGAGTGGTGTGTTCTACCACGGACTTCCTCCCTCCTCCATTTCCTCTCATTTCATTTCCCTTTCATGTTTCAGGTTGACTCCGGGGTTGTGGTTCGGTTGGTTCGGGCAGATGGAGCAGAGGCTACCGATTTGGAATTTCTTCTCGGCCCCGCTAGAGGGAAGCCTGTAGAGCCAACTGCTGGGTTTTATTTCCCCCGTCTCACTAGAGGGACGTCTCCGAGCGACTCTCCCGTGGTCGGGTGGTCAAGCCTGGAACTGTTAGGGAGCTCTGCGCATCATCCGTTCCTCCCGAGGGTGTGTGCACAAAAGATTCATTGGGGGTCGAGGTGTCTCCTCCGTTTACTAGTCCTATCCTATCCTGAATTTTGCTCGAACAAAACTATATGTGGATAATCAGCTTGAATTTATACAGAAATTCGCTGATGTCACCGTTCCTAAGAAATCACAATAACAGTGAAAATAATATTAAGAACAGTTTTTGTCGCATTGTAATACGACAGTCTCCTCTAATTAATTGCAATGTGAAGTTCACGCTTGAGAGTCAACGACGTGGTTCAACCTCAGAATGTGCGTTTCGTTGCATCGTCAATTTCACGTTACAATTTCTCGGAGTGTAATAGTGATTGAACAACGCCACTCTTAGTGTTATTTCCCATGTCAACAATTCCGCCAAAAATAATACAGTGCTTCCGTTTGAAAATCACAAATTTATTTTGAAAATCATATTTACTTACCTTTTTACTTTCTCTAATACACATAGTAAGTAGGGAAAGTATTGTATTCCACCCAAAAATTCGATGTCGACATTTCACCGGAAATATACATTTTGAGGCCCCCCGGAGCCCCCAAAAATGCATTTTTAGAAAACGGTCCGTGTGTATGTGCTTGTGAACAACATAACTCAAGTCGGATAAATATCAAACTTGGTATTTAACTTCAGTATCTTCCAAAGATGCGTCACAAACATTTTTAAGAAAATCCTCGCACCCCCAACTACCCTTTACATGAACATTTTTTCGAAAATTGTTATTTTTTAAAAGACGACTTTACCGATTTTGATTAAAATGCTGTATGTTAAGGTTTAATGACAAAATATATATCACACATGGAATATAGATCGCTTTAAAACACACAATTTATTTCAAATAACTTTTTGTGCCATCAGCCATTTCCGAGATATCCGTTTTTGATGGTTCGAATTGTTCAATACTTACGCAAGCTTTTAAAGTCCTGACGATTTTCGGTTGTTTCTCACAATGTCATGGAAAGAATAAAGAGTTTTAAGGCCAGTGTACAGCGTCCAGTTCTTAAATAGTTAACTATCGCTGTTCCCTTTGTAGCTGTAACGAAGCGTGTAATGTAGCTATTTCTGCAAAGGTTTATCTCTATTAAATTGAAGTACATAGGAAAATAACCCACTAATAAACAACAAAGTCATGTGAATGTAACACATCAGATTTTTTATATATCATCCACTTTAATGAGCCCTTCCTCCAATTTCACGCCTATGAAGGTCGTTTTTCAATTCCTATTTTTGTTTCAGAGATATTTGCGGTGATAGTTTTAGGTGATCCTTTAGTATACAGGACAATTTCACAGTTTTTGCCCGAAAAATATTTTTAGACAGCAAGGCCTAAAAGTAAAACTTTTAACATAGTGCAGACAAACTAAAAGCTTTAAAAACTTTCATAGCACTCCATTATGACCAATCAAATGGCAATTACCCTTTGTATTTGCACGTGTGTAATAATTCGAACTGGTTTGATTAAGTTTTACTTTTCATTATGTCTTTTTACATGATTAATTCCTCATGGCGCTCGCATTATCTTTTCACAATACAAATCGGCATGCTTCAATTTATCGTAACTCGTTTTGGAGATAA
Organism: Deroplatys truncata; assembly: GCA_030765065.1. Classification (NCBI taxonomy): domain Eukaryota; kingdom Metazoa; phylum Arthropoda; class Insecta; order Mantodea; family Mantidae; genus Deroplatys; species Deroplatys truncata. The sequence continues at coordinate 166,935,987 of CM060988.1, read as the reverse complement.
CCTATACGTTATACTGTTAGTCTTGTACTGTCCTTGATCTAAAACCTTGTTTTTTTTATCTAGTATAACCTACATAAACATTAACTGTCGGCAGTTATGAATTCAGAAGAAACTGAAATGGAAGAGTCAGGTGAAATTACAGAAGCAGCAGAAAGAATAACACTATAAGTACTTACCCCCCAAAAAATATCCAGAAAGAAATATGATGTAGCATTTCATTTCATTGCCTGATGTAAGGCAAAATATGTTGAAAATAATTTAACTGAAAAAGACTGCTAGGAATCAAAAAAACATCTAATATCTCGTTGCACACGAGAGTTGATCTCATTTTAACGTCATTTCTCTTGTTTCAAGAATCTCACTATACAGGTGAGTAGATCTCGTTCTAAACGTGATTTTTCTCAGTTTCAGGAATCGATATAGTATTATTTTATTGATATTTTACAAATTCGAGTGCTGTCTAAAAATGGTATATGCCACACGTATTAAAAGTGGCTTAATTTTGCTCGTATGATTGTGAAACTAAGGCCTGCATAAGCATTCCTACTCGTAAAATAAAACCTTACTTTTAACACTTGTATCATAATCTACTATTTTGACAGATAAAAATGATTTGTTTTCTCTCATACAAATATGCTGGTGGAAAGTAAAACTTGGTACAAGATGAAACGTTTAGCATGCTTAGAAGGCTCTAATGGATGAAAACGGGCAACGCCCCTTTGGGATACCTCGGTATATCATTATCCCTAAGAACCATTAATTTTGTAAAATCCGGATGACATTCATAAGAATCAATAACAGAAAGAGGTCAGTACGCGGCGCCGTGGTCGAATAGTTAGAACGCTTGCCTCTCTTAAGACGCCCCGGGTTCGCTCCCAGCGACCTGCATGTGGGATTTGTGGTAGGATTTGGGCGCGTTTTCTTCGAGTTCTCCGGTTTCCTCCGCCACTCCATCTTCCATTTCACCATCATTCCATATCATCCACTTCCTCGCTCTCAAACCAGGCATCGGGCTGATCACCTATCCTGGATATTCTATCTGATACAAAGTGTCTGCTACTCGACAGGCCTCTGACTCCAAGCACACGCTTGTAAGTCATGGGGGTGTAAGTCCTAGTTACGAGGAGGGTAAACAGAGAATGAAGGAGGTCAGTAATTATCAAAATAAGGATAAATATTATATATACTTTAAAACTTTATAATTTTTACTTTCTCTACTACTTGCCCATAAAAAGTAGACAAAGTATTGCAATCCACACAAAAACTGAATACAAGAATTTACTGGAAATACACGTTTTCAGGCCTTCAAAAGTAAAAGTTTTAAAAAAATGTTCTCCTGGTATGTGTCTGTCGTGAACAGAATAACTCAAAAACAAAAAGTTAAATACCAAACGCGGTATTTAAATTCAGCATTTTCTGAAAATGCTACACGAAGATTTTCAAGAAAATCCCCATAGCCCAAACTAACATTTACATGGAAAAAATCGTTATTTTTTATTTTCTCAAAAAGGCTCTAACAATTTTCATTTAAATACTATATGATTAAGATTTTTGCATGACAAATAAAATGTATATCTTGAATTTTCTATGGATAGGTTGTGAAGCTCGCTACATTCTTTTGTATATTTAGTAAACTACTGTATAAGAAATACAGTTTTCGTTACAGCACACAATTTATGTTAAATAAAAATGTTTCTGGCATTAATCATTTCTCAACTATTCTTTGCTAATAGCTTGTATTTTCAAAACAATTATATTTACTTTCTCTACATGGTACATAGTAGGTAGAGAAGATATTGTATTCCACTCAAAAATTTGATATCGATATTTAACCAGAAATACATGCTTTGAGATCCCCTGAATAAATAATAAAAGCATTTTTAGAAAAACGTACGTGTGTGTTTGTCTGTGAAAAGCATAACTGAAAAATGAAAACTCGGATAAGTACCAAACTTGGTGTTTGAGCTCAGTATCTTCCAAAAATGGGACATAAAGATTTTCAAGAAAATCCCCCACCCCAACTACCCTTTACATGGAACATTTTGGTTTTCTAAAAATGGCTATAAGGATTTTGATTAAAATACCATATATTAAAAGCATTCACATAAATAAAATGCATATCTTGAATTTTATGGGAATAGCCTATATAGTCCTCTAAATTGGGAAGAATGTTGTATAATCTTGTATAACTGGTAAACGTTTAGGGATAGACGAAATCGTACTACACAAAAAATGCGGATTAAAACACACAAGTAATTTAAAATAACTTAAGCCATTCTGAGATATCCGTTATTAATGGTTCGAATTGTTCATTTGTTGGTCATTCTCTTAAAGTCGCATCGATTTTCAGTTGTTTCTCTTGATGTCAGGGAAACAGTCTGGCATTTTAAGGCCAGCATATAGCGTCCAGTTGTTAAACATTTGACTATCGCTGTTCTCTTTGTATCTATAACGAAATGTATAATATTACTGTTTCCTCAATGATTTATTTGGATTAAAATGTAGTAGATAGAAAAATAAGTTTTAGTAAGAATACTTTGTATATCCACATCAGACTATTTTTCTCGCGGTCATACATAGAACATGGAATTTATAGGACATCATAGAGCAATCCGCTTTTTAAAATCTGATGTGTTACACTCACACGACTTTCTCTACTCTTGTACAAAGTATTTTTACAAACGCTTATTCTCCATATGCTTCATGTTAATCGAGATGTTATCTTATTGCTAATTTTCTTGTAGATGCAAGGGGAATATGGTAGGTTTTAAGCGATAGTTAAATCTTTTAAGAGCTGGTTGCTACGTGGCGCATTCCATTCTCTTTGCATGTCCAGTACATAAAAAAACGAATAACGAATTCCCACTTGAGAAAAAGTATAAGTACTGGAAAATTCAAACAAATAACAAGGAGTATCTCGGAAATGGTTCACTCCACAAAAATTGCGTATGACATCAATTGTGTGTTTTAATGAGTTTTACATTTTTTGTGTAGTAAAATTTTGTCTATCTTTTACGGTTTACCAGTTATACGAAAGTCATTTAAAATGAAGAGAACTTTTGGGGATATTCCCAAAAAGTTCAAGATGTGCATTTCATTTGCCATAAAAATATCTTAAACACATATTTCAATCAAAATCGTAACAGCCATTTTTGAGAAAATTAAATTGTTTGAAAAATGTTCCATGTGAAGGCTAGTCTGGTGTGTGGGAATTTTCTTGAAAACCTTCGTGTCGCATCTATGGCAGATAATAAACTCAAGTACCAAGTTTAGAATTTATCCGACTTTTCGTTTTTGAGTTACTAAAAATATTGTAAAAATATTCGCTAAGGGAATGCACCTCTGAAATTGCTATTTTGTAAACTATCCATCCAATCTGGTTGAAATGCTAACCACAAGTGCGTCTGTATAGATATAATCGTGTTATGAATTTCAACCCAAAACAGGTATTAGTTTCAAGCTATTAATATTCAAAATATAAAATTATGGGTGTAGGCAAAATGCTCCACACGATGCAATTTTCAAAAAAAAATATAATTATTGTGCTTCTATATCGGGGAACTACAAATTTGTCATATCATTTTTTCTGTCATTCTTAGTTCAAGAGAAAGGTTTATTTTGAAGTTTTGTAATTGCATTTTTGCTTTGTTTTTGTATACATTGTTATCTACAAAAACTATAACTATTTATTGCACAGAAAGATTATAAAACAGTTTTATTGATTTAAGGTTTTGAAATACGTATATAAATTTTCAATATGATTGGATGAAAACTGCATCGTGTGCAACATTTTGAATATGCAAAAATGCTAACAAAAAAGAAATATCTTAAAATGAAGTTTTAAAAATAAAGATGGCAACCAAGCGCGCAAGGGCATTTAAAAATTCTCGTAACGATTCTGAAACTTCCGCTAAGTCAGAAATAATGGTGGATTCTAAAACTGGAAACGATGAAGGATTTTTTGGGAACAAACATTTTTGAGAGTTTTTGAGATTTTGGGTTAATTTCAGTTGTGCATTCCCCTAAATCTTAAAAGCGTACTTGATGCATAAATAATTTTTATTCAGGGAGCCTAATAAATAATAGTAGGTAGGGCAAGTCATTGAATTTACAATAAGATTGTTCTATGAATAATGCAATAGAGAATATGAGAGAACAGAGAAAACGTGGGTAACGATTCTACAAACATCCCCATGACGCTACGGTTCATGCAGGGCCTTGGCCTTGAAGTAGATTTGTTGCTGCTACATATGGAAGCCAATTTGAAGTAGATAGTATCTTTACGTTATTTTGAGAGTTGTTTATTTATTGTATTAACATTATTGTATCCCCACGTTGTGGTAGCCAATTTGCGATGGTAAATTTAAAATGTTATTTGTATATATTGTTGTTTATTGAGCCCCACGTTTGGGAGTCAATTTGAAGTAACATTATTTGTATATGTTTGTATTTGTGTTTACTTCCCGTGGTGAAGCCATCTTGTGACGTGATTCATTTGTTAGGTTTGTTAGCTCCATCTGGTGTTAGCAATTTGCGACAGTATTAGTTTTTGTTTGAAAAAATGCTACTGTTATTTTATTTAATTTTGGTTCTCTGTCCTCCGGCTAGCTATTATCCTTTTCGTCAAGCACTTCTCTTTATACAGGTTGTGTAAACGGAAAGGAATCTTTTATCCAAAGATAACACTGATGAAGAAATTTGTTTTACACTTTTATTGTCGAACACGTTAACTATCACATTTACACATTGATCTTGACACTCGCCAAACTGAAACTGTTATAATAACTTCATTACTGATAATTCTTAATTCGCGTACTTCAACTTTTTGTATAATTAACTTTATAACACTTGAGATTTTTCATAATTCTGTTACGCGTAACCTGCAAATTGATATCCGACGTGTGCCGTACAAATACTTTCGACGAACTAACGGACCGAAGACGACGTGTAGTATACAAAGATTTTTGATGAACTGACGTGCTCTATCTCTAACCTACTCTTTTTATACTCATACACCCCGATATGCCTAAAGATTATAACTGAGCTGCAATTGGCTAATAAAAGGCGCCAACATTAGCGTCTATTTTTATATCCAATGAAAATTATGAATACATATGCTCTAGGGAAATGTTCCAGAAAATTCTAAAAGAAAAACGCGCCAATATTACGTAACTTCCTCGTTTCCAATAATGATAAACAGCTCATCCCCTTGCTGCATTATTGCACGCTATTATTGTTAGTTTCAGTAAGGCAGTATAAACTTACTTCCCAACAATAATTACAATCAATATACATCTCAAATCAATGTCACATAAAAATGCATATTCATATTACAATCATTATTTACATTTAAATAATTTATGATACAAATTACTGCATCAATTTGTACTACGCTTTGAGCGTCAATTTGAAGGAGTTGTATTGAAGGAGTTGTATTATATTTCAACTGTTGGAGAGCCGAACTTGAAGTAGTTGCAACCGCACGTATGGTACCCGGTAGCCTTCGCCCCAAAATTTAAAAATATTAACTTTGTAATTTGACTGTTTCTTTAGATATTATATATTTATGTTTGCCTCGGCTGCGTCAGTATTATTGTTAGAGACGTGTTTCTCTTTGCAGGGTTGTGGTGCGACTTAAGAATGTAGGCTTACACAGATTATAATTTTTAATTTACTCCTTTTTATTAATCTTTGACACAATTTAAATAACATTTCACTGATATAGAGAGCTGTGATTCTTTTATTAAATACTTGCACTTTTTAACACGTAAACTATTTTTGTCTCAACTGAATACATATTAAACTTCTCGAGGACGCATTTCGCGTCCGGTTAGGAACACTGTCTGCAAGCAACGCGTCCAGTTATGAGCACTGTCTACAAGCAACTGAATTGATTTCTACCGCCTAAATTTGTAAATTTCTGTATTTCAAGTCTCTGATTTGCTAATCCTACTCCAATAGAATACCTTCATTTAACCAAAGCTTTTTCTGGTTGTTGATTGGCTATTTATTAAAATGTCTCAAATTTTACATTATTGTTGCTCCAATAATGGCTAGTAGCATTTAAACTTTGAAATTCATTATTGCCTCAAGGTTACCTCATTGTTAGTAACTTTGAACCTATTATTCTCACAGCTCCTACATTATTAAATTACGTAATACATTCACATAACATTATTAAACATGGATACAATAATATAAACATATATAATGACTGTAATATACACTTTTTATATATTGTTACCTACACATATTGCTTTAAGGCGGGCTGTTATTGAATTATATAATTAGACTGAAATCATTTAAGTGTTAAAAATACTGCCTCAGCCTGCCAGCCCGACTGCCGACCTCACTCCCACACATGCACGGTAAAGGTGGGGATCATCCAACCGATACGAGGAGATGTAACGCATCAGGTATCCGCTAGCAGGAATGTTGGCTCTCGAGGCCGGGCTTCTGACAAATGACAGGTGATAATTTAGAACTTCTGTTGGCGCAGAACAATGTTTTCAAATGGCATTGAGAATGGAAAGAAACAGACGTAGTAGAGACTAAAAGTCTGGTTAGATATTCTTCCGATATTTTTTTCTTTGGTTATAAATGAGCCTATGGAAGAAGTTGTATGCAACACGTGATACTTATCCAAACGTTCCCATATAAAATATTAATTTGGTACCTCCAGTCACGCGACTGTATGGGACAATAGCTTTAGTGAGGCATCCTGATAAAGATAACGCCTAACACACGAATATACCACAAACAAATTTCATAACTAACATGAATGACGAAACAGAAGTTTCCACGTGGAATCTAAAAGACTATTCAGGTAAGAACCGTACTCTAACTCAATAGGCCGAACGCCGATCACGTCGGCAGAAGAAACTTAAGGCCTACCTCTGTTCGTCGGCTCGTTGACCATTTCTGGCATGTGGATCTTTGCCTACAGCTATTGCGTCGCTTCACTACCTACAGACTTTCTGGGAGAAGTATGTGTCTCGGAAAATGCATCTACGTCAGCACATGCGCAATACGAGCACTCACACACAACATGCTCAACACATATAACACTTATCTCCGCGACATCTTCGCTCAATACACACCATATCAATAATGTAATAGCTTTGTACACTTGCTTCAACGTTTAAAGGTTTATTGGTTCGCTAATAGTACATCTAGAGGGTTTTAAATGAACTAGCTAAATGCGTTTTACCGCACTAGTGATTATGGCTGTTTCACTGTATTTTACTGCTTCTCTACTCCTTATTGAAAGAAAAGGAAGTTTTAAATGTAACCAAACCGAGCGGCACGGCAACGTGTGGGGCTCACATTCTGGAAATCCCAGGTTCGATTCCCGTCGGTTGTTCACTCTGACCCAGGGTTTTTGTGATTTCCCCGGTTCGACAGTGAATGCTGAGGTGGTTCATCTTCTGTCACGACTCTCCTCCCTCTCATTTATTGTGCCCATCATCTTCCTTATCAACTTTTTGAGGGTTGTAGGACCAGGCCATTATGTTCGGCGGCTTGCAGCTGGGCGGATTCTTCCCTGAAGTCGCTGGGGGGCCTGCTCAGTTAGGTTTCTCCTTCGAGTGGGAACTGCCGGATTCGATATCTTGTGGATAGGACCGGGTGGCGTCGGAGGTGTTCAATCTGGAAAATTAGGGAGCCCGTCTGTGCTAGCGTCCGTCGTCATCCGTATCTGTTCGTCCTTTGGTTCTCTTCCCTCACCGGAGTCACTGGTAGAAGCACAAAAGGCCGACTGGCCTGTTTGCGGTGCTCTGCTCTGGTTTCGAGGGCCCCCTTCGTTAGTTCGTACCTTTTTATTTTAAGTTCCCTTGTTTTATCCAGTTTATGATACTGTGTTTTTACTGTTTTTGTTACCGCTTATTATTTCAATTACACAACACACAAACACCCATGACCATGGCGGGATTCGAACCCGCGACCCTCAGCTTGGCGGAGTGCCGGAGCTATTCACTCCAGCCACCACGGCTTCGAGGGCCGGCAACCTTTATCTTTACCACATTAACATTACAGGTCTTCAAAATGCATTGTAGTGTTCTTATTAAATAGTATAATAAGGTGTATACATATTGTAATACAATATGTTTCCTTTTGTGTTAATTGTAGGAATCTGATGTGTTACACTCACATGACCTTCTCTACCCTTGTACAAACTATTTTTCAAACGCTTATTCTCCATATGCTTCATGTTAGTCGAGATGTTAATCTTATTGGTAATTTTCTTGTAGATGCAAGGGGAATACGGTAGGTTTTAAGCGATAGTCAAATATTTTAACAGCTGGTTGCTATGTGGCGCATTCCATTCTCTTTGCATGTCCAGGACATAAAAAATAAATAACGAATTTGAGAAAAAGTATAAGTATTGGTTAATTTAAAAGAATAACAAGCAATACTCGAAAATGGTTCACTCAACAACAAAAATGTATATTACATATATTGTGTATTTTAACGCGATCTACACTTTTTGTGTGGTAAAAATTTTGTCCATCTCTTATGGTTTACCAGTTATGCAAAAGTCGTTCACAATGAAGAATACTTTTGGAGACATTCCCAGAAAATTCGAGATATACATTTCATTTGTCATGAAAATATCATAAATGTATGATATTTTGATCAAAATCGTTAGAGCCATTTTTGAGAAAATTAAAATTTTCGAAAAATGTTCTATGTAAAGGGTAATGTGAAGTGGGAGGATTTTCTTGAAAACCTTCGTGTCGCATCTCTGGAAGATACTGAACCTAAATACCAAGTTTAGTGCTTATCCGACTGTTCGTTTCTGAGTTATGCTGTTCACAGACACACGGACATGTTTCCAAAAATGCTTTTTTTGGATTCAGGGGGTCTCAAAACATATATTTCCGATGAAATCTCGGTATCGAATATTTGGGTGGAATACAATACTTCCCCTACTTACTATACGTGGTAGAGAAAGTAAAAATAGATGTAAAATTATATGATGTTACTTCAAAGTAAAAATGTAAATAATAAGGATAACTAAATTAGTTTTAAAACATTGTTTTATTTGTCGTTTTTCGCTTCATTTTGCTGAATACTTTACTAATGCATATATAATAGTTTGGATTGGATTTACTACAGAGGCGACTCGGCACTGATTTAATTGGGGATATTGTACCCACAAGGGGGCGTCCCCGAGAGGAAGGATTACAGCGAGAGGAGACACCGGGCGGCCGGAATCAGGAGTGACGGCATAGGAATGGCAGAGTCCCTAAGTTTCCAGAGAGACTCTCCGGCAGACGGACAGGCAGATCGGGGGACCCACCCCGCAGAGACGATCCAACGCCCCTCAAGGGGGGTTTCGGATACCCCGAAAGCTGAGGGACGGAGAGAATCACAACGAGCATCATTTTCCCCTGCCACGCTGCACCGAAACACCATCGCCGACACCTCCAACCCTGAAAGAGATCAACGTATGAAAGGTGAAGTGAAACGAGAATGGAGATGAAATGGAGGGACAGAAAATTCGGGAGATGTGAGAATCCTTCCCAACATTCGCCTGGCGACCTGGAAAACCCCCCGAAAAAACCCATAGGTCAGGAAGGTCGGTCACGGGAATCAAACCCACGACCTCCCGAATGCAGGTCTTAGACGAAACCGCCTTAGCCATCCCACTCGGTTATATAATACTTTAGTTCAGATGCAAAATAATTATTAATATAAATTTAGCAAGAAGGCCTTTCAAGAAATTCTCTCATTTTACTGACATAGGCTTAAAATAGGTTGGCCACCCTTGATGTAGGCATTCAGGGATTCGAGGTCGGTAATATGAAAATAACCAGTTTTAACAGCGATTCTAGAACATGTAAATCAATATGTTCCTGCAGCCAGAAGGGGTACATTAGAAGAAAGAGCATGTTATTCGTGCCTGCAAGCGAGAAAGGCTTCCTTCCTGTCAATTCATTGCAGTTCTAGAAACTTTTGCATTGTTTTACGGCAGACAAAATGCCCTATCTAGTTCATGATAAATGTATGCAAGGAATATTTTCTAAGAAACTGTTGAGGTAGTATTTTTAACACTTAAGTGATTTCAGTCTAATTATATAATATGTAAATTCAATAACAGCACGCCTTAAAGCAATATGTGTATGTAACAATATATAAAAAGTGTATATTACAGTCATTGTAAATGTTTATATTATATGTACATATTCAATAATGTTATGTGAATGCATTACGTAATTTAATAATGTAAGAGCTGTGAGAATAATGGGTTAAAAGTTGCTAACAATTAGGTAACAATGAGGTAACCTTGAGGCAATAATGAATTTGAAAGTTTAATAATACTACTAGACATTATTGGAGAAGCAATAATGTAATTTTTTGACAGTTTATAAGATAGCCAATCAACAACCAGAAAAAGCTGAAGGTATTCTATTGGACTAGGACTAGCCAATCAGAAACTGAAATATAGCAAAATTTACAAATTTAAGGTTCAGTTGCCTGCAGACAGTGTTTCTAACCGGACGCGAGATGTGTGCTCGAGAAATTTAATACGTATTCGTGTGAGACAAAAATAGTTTACGTGTTAAAAAGTGCAAGTATTTAATAAAAACATCTCACAGCTCTATCTCTCTATATAAGTGAACTGTTATTTAAATCGTGTCAAGCATTAATAAAAGGAGTGAAGTAAAAATTATAATCTGTGTAAGCCTACATTCTTTAGCCGCACCACTCCCTGCTAAGACATTCATGTCTCTAAAAAAATATAAATACTGACGCAGCAAAGGCAAACATAAATATATCATATTGAAAGAAACAGTAAAATTACAAAGCTAATATTTTTAAACATTTGGGGCGAAGGCTACCGGAAAGCGGGTATTATACGTGTGGTTGCAACGAACAACAAGTTCGGCTCCCCAACAGTTGAACTATAATACAACCTACTTCAAATTGACTCCCAAAACGTGGGGCAAACATAAAAAAATATATCTACTTCAGTGTAAAACTGTTAAATTTGAATTAAACATCACAGGTATATCCTTGCACGTGTGTTTCAAAATGAATAACTTCTTCACTACAGAATATTAACGGTTATAGCAATCACAGGGACTAAAGGTAACTATTACAAAGGGAAGTTGGAAATAATGCCTGCAAGGCCACATTCCTGCTATTTGTTAACCGATTTTCTAAATTCTTGTATGTCAAAGCTGCATGTCTGCTCTATGTATACCGACACGGGCGGTCGAAGTCGCTAACCCCTGGCTGCCCCCCTGGTGGGACCCCCTCGGGGGCGGGTTCTAACTAAGCAGTCCCGCAACGATGCCACTGTTGAAACCTCTACAAACAGCACAACCACCGCCCAGCCACAACCCACCGAACACCGTCGCCTGCTCCTACAGCCCTGAAACGGATATCAATGAAGGAGACAATGGGTACAGGAAATGAGGGTCAGGAAAGTCGGGGAAAACCACAAAAAACCCTTAGGTCAGAGTGGGCGGTCGCAGGGATCGAACCCGGATCTCCCGAATGCGAGTCGTACTTCGGCGACTATTGCATTAGTTTCCTTTGTCTCCAGGTGGCGTTTGTGTGCTGAGAATTGAAGAAGATGTCGGCCTATGTGGATTTAACGTTGAAGTAGCGAGGTGTCATTGAGTTTCTGACAGCTGAGGGTTGGGGGCCTATCAAAATTCATCGGCGAATTAAAGTTGTTCACGACGTTACCGCTGACGTCAGTACGGTGAGCCAGGAAGTTAAAACAAACAAATCCGGAAAGCCCTAGTGTGCTTGATCAAGCCCGTAGTGGACACCCCTCACCGCATCAGATGACGAACATCGAAATCGTGTCGATGAAATGATTCGCGTTTACCGTCAAATCTAAGAACGAGAGATAGCCACAGAACTGAACATTTTCCGAGATGTGGTACCGCAGAGGCTGACGCAAAAGTACAACGCGCAGAGGAGACAGGTTTGCCAAGATGTGTCGGCCCGTACTAGCGTGAGGGTGAGGCTATTCTCCAACACACTCTCACGAGGGATGAATTATAGGCGTAGCATTTTGACCCCAAGAGCAAACGAGAATCCATAGAGTGCCGCCACAGCATATCTCCACATCCCAAGATGTCCAAGGTGGTCCTATAAGTACTATTTTTGGGATTTCCAAGTTGTCCTGCTCCTTGACTTTTTGGAACAGCGAACGATGATAAACTTTGAAGAAGTTGCAACTACGTACGGGTCAAAGTTTCCGGTAGCCTTCGCTCCATTGTTCACTTTCCGGTGGTCTTCACCCCAAGTATTAGGAATCAACTTTGTGTTTTAATGTTTTTTTAAATAGTATATATATTTATGTTTGCCTCGGCTGCGTCAGTATTAATTTGTAGAAACACGTATTTCTTAACAGGGTGTGATACGGCTAAAGAATGTAGGCTTACACAGATTATAATTTTTACTTCACTCCTTTTATTAATCCTTGACACGATTAAATAACACTTTACTGATATAGAGAGCTGCGAGATTATTTATTAATTCCTTGCACCTTTTAACACGTAAACTTTATAATATTCTTGCCGTAATGAATTTTCGTCTCACACTGAATACGTATTAAACTTCTCGAGAACGCGTCTCGCGTCCAGTTAGGAACGCTGTCTACTAGCAACTGGACTGATTTCTACCGCCTGAATGTGCACATTTCATCAATTTCAAGTCTCTGTTTGGCTATTCCTAATTCAATAGAATACTTTTATTTAACTTTCAGGTTTTTCTGGTTGTTGATTGGCTATTTAGAAACTGTCTCAAAAATTATATTATTGTTGCTCCAAGAATTACTAGTAGCATTATTAAACTTTCCAATTCATTATTGCCTCAAGGTTACCTCATTGTTGCCTCATTGTTAGCAACTTTTGACCAATATTCTCACAGCTCCTACATTATTAAATTACGTAATACATTCACATAATATTATTTAAACATGTACACAATAATATAAACATTAATACAATGACTATTACATACATTTTATATGTTATTTGTACACATATTGCTTTAAGGCGGGTTGTTGTTTATTTATATTATATAATTAGACTGAAATCATTTAAATGTTAAAAATACTGCCTCAACATGTAGTAGGGTTCGAAAGGATTCGGACCATATTCTGTGAAGGACGACAACGCCCGTCTGCATGGGAGTTGCGTGACACAAGAGAGGTTGCAAAGCCTGCATTTCTGCCGCACCCGCCGCAAAGCCCTGATCTTGTACAATGCCACTTTCACCTCCTCCCAAAGATGAAGGAGCACCTTAGGGGACATACTTTCTTTCTGACGACGTTGTAAAAGCTGCCTGCTGTCGTCAACAACCACAGGAATTCCTCTCGGACGGGTTTGACCGACTAGTTACGCGTGAGCGCAAGTGCGTGGAAAGAGATTATGTCGAAAATTGAATAGTGCATTACATACAGAAAGAATGCAGCTTTCACGCACAATAACAATTTTGAAAATCGCTTAACAAATATGAGGGTTGTGGCATAAGTTTTCAATCCTCCCTCTTCTCTCCCAACGGTTACAGAAGAAACGGAGAGCAGAAAGTAACTAGTTATTCAGCAGCAGTTACAAAACGTGACAGAGCTTTTCTGCTACATCCAAAATTTGAACCTAATGTACGAGCAATTCTCAAAAAATGTGGTTATTTAACCCATTGTAAACATTTATAAAATGTGTATTTTGTGACAAATATACCAACGTATATTAATTTTGCAATGAAATGACTTCAGATAAAATAATTCGAGGACAAAATAATAAAACTACATTAACATTTTCTAATTGACCTTAAAACCTTTGTTTTAGTTCATTTATGCACTAATGAAAGTAAATGAGCAAGTAATCAAAACGCAAAATTTCACATAAAACAAAATGTTCAGGAAATATAAAAAACGTGAAACTCCTTAACCATTTGAGCTACAAACTTTCAATTCAGTGTTATTTTGTAGATTTAATAGTTGTGCTTAATATCTGTTCACAATAAAAAGGATCACAAAAACTGTAGATGCTATAACAATATTTTAGTTGGACGTTTTTCATTTTGAAACAATTTTATGAACATATTGCTTTTGCTGATTACAAATATAAAATATTCAACATAATGTCTCTTGACACTTTTAAGCTGTAACGATATATCAATCTGTACCCTTAAGGAATTAAGTCAAATGCATATTGCTTACACGATGAGGAAATTTATATAAATGACACAAACATCAACACATACAACAAGAAACTGTCACCACTTGGTTCTGAATCCCATAAATAAACTCAGAATGAAAATATGATGCAAAAATTCCCGAATTTATCGTAACATTTTTATGCACTTTGAAAATTCCAACAAGCTGCACATTCACATAATTAGAGAAAATCCTGAATTTTGCACATTCTTCTTGCAGACAATCGTAGAGTATAGTTTCATCCATTTGCTCCGTAGTGACTGAATCACTGAGACATCCTTTGAAAAAAGATACGTAAGTCTTCGATATCGTTCCAACTTTCCCCAAACCTTGTTGTTAAGCTTCTTCAAATCTTCCTTCACTTCTTTTATATGAGTGACCAAAGGTTTATTTTGTCTATCTCTAACATCACTGTTGAACCTTTTGCCCCTTTTAGCCATCGATATAAATTTCTTGGAAGGATCGTCAAGTGGTAAGCGGTTTCTGTCTTAATTTTAACATAATGTTTTCGCCTGTACCAGTTTTTATTTCTCTACTACATAGTAAGTAGGGGAATTGCATTCCACTCAAAAATTCAATACCGAGATTTCACGGCAAATGCATGTTTTGAGGTGCCCTCAATCCAAATAAAGCATTTTTGGAAACATGTCCATGTGTGTGTCTGTCAGTCAGTCTCTGAACAGCATAAACCAAAACCAAAAAGTCGGATGAATACCAAACTTGGTATTTCAGTTGAGCATCATCCAAGGAGCGACACGAAGATTTTCAAGAAAATCCCCACTCCCAGACTACCCTTTACATGGAAAACTTTTCAAATATTTTTCCCAAAAAAGGCTCTAACTATTTTAATTAAAATATATGTTTAAGATATTTTTATGGCAAATCATAAATTTTCTGGGAATATCCCCTAAAGCCCTCTTCATTCTGAATGACTTTCGCATAATTTGTAAACCGCAGGAGATAGATAAAATTTTACTACGCGAAAAATATAGATCTCATTATAGATCATCTCTTCTTCTTCTTTTTTTTGGTCGAGGGAACCATTTCCGAGATATTCCTAGTTATTTGTGGACATCAAAGATAATGGAATACTCCACATAGCACCAGCTATTAAAACATTTGACATTCGCTTAAAGCTTGAAATATTCCCCTTGCACCTACAAGAAAATTAGCAATAAGATAGCTTATGTAAATGTTTATCTGGATTAACATAAAGTAGATGGAGAAAAGTTTGTAAATATAGTTTGTACAAGAATAGAGAAAGCCATGTGAGTGCAACACATCAGATTTTTTTAAGTGAATTCTCTTGATATCATTAAAACCATCAAGTTTTTCCAAAGTCCCTGAAGTTCCTTATAATCCTTAACCAACCAATCTACTCTCAAAACACTTTCAACGTGCTTTTCTAATTCAAAGGTCAGAGAAACTTCACGTTTCTTTAAGCTTCTAAGGGAGTAGACTTGATGAAATTGTGTAACTCTGGATCTTGATTAACCACCGTTAAAATTGATGTACCATTGTTTGAGCTTAGCGGGCCGCGCATGTTTCAGTACTGAACAGTATTGATTGTTTATTCATACCCATCTACCGCGATGTATAAAAACTCGTGCACCTATAAACGTATGTGACTAACCATTTTAATGGAATGCATGCAGCTTTGTTGGCTGAGTGCTGACTGACCTGTTATTTGTGGCCTTTGACCTATATTCGAAGCAATAAGCAGCACGCTGTAATAAACAAATATGTACTTGCAACTCCGTGCGAGGATGACTCAAGTTGTAAACAAGCTGGGGTAAGTAGTTCCCGATAAGCGATTGCATGCACATGCAGTCAGTGATGTCACCCAGGCTCGGTAACTGTCTCCAGTAACCGTTAACGCGACTATTAGCTGTCTTCTTTACTTTCGTAACCGTTACTGAGCAACTAGTTACTTTGTAATAGCTACTTGATAACAGTTACATTAAGGTAACTCTTACAATGTAACCTTACATTATTTTCCGTCCATCCCTAATGAGCATAGTTGCCGCTCTCATATAATTACAGAACTCAGTTTACGAGTCGTTCTTACGGAATACATTTATCGGTAATAATGCCCATATCCCATTGCTGCATAAATAGCCTTTACTGATTTAAGTTTTGGAATCTTGTATTGTGTTAAGCTATGACAAATTTCAATTAATTTAGCGATTTAGTAGAGCATTTTCTCAAGAAAATTTGTCAAAAGCATTTCAAATTTGGGTAAACCCGTTACAAAATTGGGGACAGTTTACATAGAAAGTCTGATAAAAGTTGAGTTATAATAGTTGCAATAATAATAATAATAATAATAATAATAATAATAATAATAAAATGATTTTTCTGTTTAGTAGTTTTTAACCCTGTTCTTACTACATACGGTACCATAGGTGGTGGGCACTGATATGAGATATGTGCGATGAAATGATAATTGGGAGAGAGAATATGGAAAGAAAGCGTTTCAGGCCTGAAGGCTTGTTCACAATCAACGAGAACGGTAACCAGAACGAGAGCGAGAAAGTTGAAATACATGTATTCAAATGGGAGTGTTCACAACCGACGGGAAGCCTTCCCGGGCCCCGGGAACGGGAAAGAAGAGTTGCCCAACTTTTAACTTTCTCGTTCTCGATCCCGGGCACGGCATATTAGATCCCTGTTGTGCATATTAGACTCTTCACTCTAATATTATTCTAGGCGGCCGTGACATGAAACAGACACTAGTGCTCTCTATAGTCGCAAGCTGGAAACATGAAACTGGAAGAAATTAGTAGTAAATGTGCTTCCTAACCTCATCCCCACACCCGCAAATCTAATCAGCGTTCGTTCACCCTTGGTGAAGGGTCATTTTAGTTTGTTTATATGTAACTCAGAACTTGTTATTACCTAAAAAACAATGGCAAAATCTAAAAAGAACAGCTAAAACCGGTGGAAATGAAAAAAGAACAATAAACAATTTTAATGTATGCCATTAAATAAAGGAATGAAAGCTTGCATAAGTAGAGGGATCGGAAATATAATGGATATGCATTTAGATAGTGTTTACTCTATCGAATTTTGACGTTAGCTTGGCTAAATTGGAAGTAGGTGAAAAAATATCATTGGTGAGTTAAAAACAAATGAAATCCCAATGCGCAAAATCGACTTTCACTTTGTGATCGATGTACAATCCCGTTCTCGTTTCCGTTCTGGTTACCGTTCTCGGCGGTTGTGAACCAGCCTTAAGTCTGGGGTACCGCCCGGAATTTATCATTTATAAGGATTGAGAAAAACCTGGAAAAAAACTCATTCAGGGAGGACGGTCTTTAAGGTATTTGAACCATGGACCTCCCGTTCACAAGTCTATACCTTAACAACCGCAGCTACCCATATATGTATAAACAATGCTACACAATTATTTTAACTACACGTGAAATTTAATAACATATGTACATTTACAATCTTGTGCAAATTTAGTCACACACACACAAACACAAAGCCGAGCTTATCACAAGCGTTGCTCCTTACCTTGACTGTACATAGAGTGCACGTCTGTTGGTGTTGGGTAGGGGGGATGAAGATGCATCCCCTCTATCTTCGCTACCTCGGCACCAATACGAGGCATTGTAAAACTGCGATGAGCAAATGTTCGATAAGCGAAGTTACAACAAATAACATACAAGAAGGGAGACTACGTACAAAGCAAGCATAATTTATCGGGCTAAAGCTGAGACTGGCCTGCCCAGTGGCCCGGTCAGTCAGCGAACTATCGAGCTAGCAAAAGCATACACCAAAAATCGACTGTACTGTGCACTTCGCGTGACATATGGAGGGGTGGAATAGGAAGTTCAATATTTTACTTGTCTGTTTCTTCTTGTTGCTTAAGCTGAGCTGAAAACTTACCTCTCTCTGCCATATTTGGAGCGCGGTTCCTCTGTGTCAGCTCTATATCGCCTGCTGATTCAAAAGGAAATTATAACTCTTTTATTAACATCATCGCTATTTATTTCAAACCTAATAAAACATAACTCCACCTTCAAACATTTTCCGCAATTGCACAACATAGAAATTAGTTATCATAATGCAAATTACAAAACATTTCCTTCTAAATAATTATTTTCCGCAGTAACCAGAGGACAGAAGGACCGGACCATTTATTGCCATAATTATACTTCTGTTTATAATTTTATAAATATAAATTGCATGAATACAGCACATAATACTCGTATATAGTAACAATAGTTTCTTAGATCTATCTTGCGGGGGCGTGACATAAATGTGCTCTCTAACATGCTGTCTAGGGCCAGTCCAGAACATCTGGCACTAAGATACATTTAAACTTCTATCATTCATGGGCAGAGTATGTTTACAAGGACTTCCCTTAAGAGGGAGTTGTCTGAAATCTGTTTATTTTCACCTTCTCGGGGGCCGGCCCTCTATCCCTTTCTCTCTGTTTCTCTGGGATCTACAAAACTCAAGACCATCGGCATCGCATACCTAACTTACAGTCACTTGAGCAATAAAATACAAAGAAAAAGTAACCTTTCTCCCATCCACTTGCATTCTCTAAAGAATTATGTACATACCTGGAAACCTTTTGTCAATTCCAAGAAAAAAATGCCGAAAGGGTTTCGCGCATATTAATTGTAAGCGCTGTGTGTTTCCCTTTAAAATGTGCCATAAATGTATCTTAATATTATAAAGAGAGAATATTTCTAGGTATATGTGGGGCAATCTCAAAAACTGCTAAACCGGGTATGATAAATCTTTCACCATTTAAAAACCGAATTCGTTCTGACGAACGTGAACCTATAAAACGTTCTACATTCAATTCATTAGTTACTAAGGGCCTTATTCATAGATTTCACGTTGGTCTAGAGTATTTCTAGACTCATTTTGGTTCAGGCTGACCAAGTTTTTTTCATTCAGAGACGATAAAAAGCCTCGAACCAAAAAAGCCCGTGGATCAGTAAGGAGAAAATGTTACACGACGAAGAAAGGTAGTTCTGCGCATGCCCGACGTCCATACAGCAGTAAACTAACCACTGTTACTCCCAAGTTTATAACTTTCTATGGTTGTTTCACAGCTGTTTTTTCATCAGTTCAGTACTCACTCCTCACCCTCAACAAAAAATCTATGTGTTACACTCACATGACTTTCTCTACTCTTGTACTAACTATTTTTACAAACACTTATTCTCCATATGCTTCATGTTAATCGAGATTTCGAGATGTTAATCTTATTGCTAATTTTCTTGTAGATGCAAGGGGAATTGGTAGGCTTTAAGCTATAGTCAAATATTTTAAGAGGTGGTTGCTATGTGGAGTATTCCATTCTCTTTGCATTACCAGGACAAAAATAATGAATAATGAATTTGAGAAAAAGTATAAGTATTGGAAAATTTAACGGAATAACAAGCAATATCTCAAAAATGGTTCACTCAACAAAAAAAATGTATATGACATAAATTGTTTATTTTAACGCGATCTACATTTTGTGTGTAGTAAAATTTTGTCTTTCTCTTATGGTTTACTAGTTATGCAAAAGTCGTTCACAATGAAGAATACTTTTGGCGACATTCCCAGAACATTCGAGATATGCATTTCATTTTTCATAAAAATATCTTAAACATACGATATTTTAATCAAAATCGTTAGTGCTATTTTTGAGAAAATTAAAATTTTCGAAAAATGTTCCATGTAAAGTGTAATCTGGGGTGGGAGGATTTTGTTTAAAACCTTTGTGTCGCATCTTTGGAAGATACTGAACCTAAGTACCAAGTTTGGTGTTTATCCGACTGTTCGTTTCTGAGTTATGCTGTTCACAGACACACAGACAACACACGGACATGTTTCCAAAAATGCCTTTTTTGGATTAAGGGGGTCTCAAAACATATATTTCCGGTGAAATCTCGATACCGAATTTTTGGGTGGAATACAATACTTCCCCTACTTATTATACGTAGTAGAGAAAGTAATAAAATAATTGTTATTCCACAGAAAATGCATGTAAAATGAGAAGAATATCACCAATATTTCATTTCAAACGATATATACATAGATGGTCACGATTTAGCAACAAACAAAACAAGAGAATCTAATATGTTTATAACGCTACGATACGCATGAGATACCAATTCCAAAATATTTTAATAACCCTCATGTAAGAAATTTTTGCTTTATACTTTGTACTCAAGTTGTAATCAAGTTCATTAGCAAATGATTTTATAAATAGAGGACACTGCATTAGACAGCAGTGAATAGATCTGTTGTAGTTAACATTTAAGAAGATTATTTTTCTCGATGGTCGCAGACTATGTATCTTTTCCAAAGAGGTTAATTTGGTGGCCTGAGAGTTCGGAATATTCATATTCACCAGCTTCACCTCTATTTCCTTGTATATGTTAAGGATTTCGGCATTATTTGAAAACCATGTGGTATTAATCCTATTTAATATTATTTTTTTCAATATTTCGGATATTATTGTTAGCTGTAAGAAAGCAGACTTACATTCAACCCTTGTTATTATACGTGTATTTATATGAATAATATCTACAGATTTCACGTTTCAATTGTATTTGTACCAAAAACTCTTCATTATGTACTATAGTGACCCTTACGATTGTATTTCTCTTGTAATTTTCTTTTTTGTGTATTTTACGTTTATATTTTATGTGTTATTATTAATCCCTAATACAGGGTTGTTTTTATTCAGTGGAAGAACATCTAGAAATGATTTAGTTTATAAGCTTACTTATTGAATATACTATGCTTACAATTCCAAAATTTAGTTTAGGCACCTACTCATATAAGAAATTGGAATTTCTGTATTTGTGTATTACATCTAATTATACCTGTTGTTCTTTTTGTACTAACAACTGCATTGTTATTGAAGCCAATATTTCCGTATTGAAATCAAATTGTGAATTTAAATAAAAATTAAAAATAAATAAAATAATAACTACGGAACCAAAGAGAAGGAACAAAAGTTTAAAATTTCACATACTGTAGTTGTCTAAACAAAATGACTCCACCGTTTGGACCGATGAATGTTCCAATGCCAAAGGGCACGTATAGACTATGCAGCATCTCCAGAACTTGGAAGACTGTCGGGGACTGAACTGGATTAGTGAACAAAAATCTTATGTGTTACACTCACATGACTTTCTCTACTCTTGTACAAACTATTTTTACAAACGCTTATTCACCATATGCTTCATGTTAATCGAGATATCGAGATGTTAATCTTATTGCTAATTTTCTTGTAGATGCAAGAGGAATATGGTAGGTTTTAAGCGATAGTCAAATCTTTTAAGCGTTGGTTGCTATGTGGCGCATTCCGTCCTCTTTGCATGTCCAGGACATAACAAAAAATGAATAACGAATTTGAGAAAAAGTATAACTATTGGAAAATTTAAGGGAATAACAAGCAATATCTCGAAAACGGTTCACTCAACAAAAAAAGTATATGACATAAATTGTGTATTTTAACACGATCTGCATTTTTTGTGCAGTAAAATTTTGTCTATCTCTTATGGTTTACCAGTTATGCAAAAGTCGTTCAGAATAAAGAACACTTTTGGAGACATTCCCAGAAAATTCGAGATATACATTTCATTTGTCATAAAAATACCTTAAACATATGATGTTTTAATCAAAATCGTTAGAGCCATTTTTGAGAAAATTAAACTTTTCGAAAAATGTTCCATGTAAAGGGTACTCTGGGGTGGGGGGATTTTCTTGAAAACCTTCGTGTCGCATCTCTGGTAGATACTGAACCTAAATACCAAGTTTGGTGTTTATCCGACTGTTCGTTTCTGTGTTATGCTGTTCACAGACACACAGACACACACACAGACACAAACACACACACACACACACACACAGACACACACACGGACATGTTTCCAAAAAATCCGGTAAAATCTCAGTATCGAATTTTTGGGTGGAATACAATACTTCCCCTACTTACTATACGTAGTAGAGAAAGTAAAAATTGAGTTTTATTTATGGAAGCTCTTTAACTGCTGTGGTCCTTAGCGTTCCATTCTATATTGGGCGTGAAGGAGCGGAAATTTTGCTCAGAGGCCTCTTTATCAGGCTTGAGGTTATTTACGTGCCGTAAACCTACGACACGGGACCACCGGCTTTACTTCCCTTCCGAAGGAAGCCATGCTAAGGATTTTTACGCCCGAAAAAAAATCCATCGCCCTTCTCCGGGTTTGAACCCGCGATCTAAACTTGAGGCTAGCATGGTAACCACGGAAGGCGACAGGACTAGTGAAGGAGGGGACAGTTGACATTGTGACCCTTAAGGGATCTATTGTTCATACATCCCCGGGAGGAATGGATGAGTTGAGGGAATCGCAGAATACGCACGGGTTACAGAGCTAAGCCGGTATAAGTAGACAGAGACGCGCAGAGTTCCTAACAGTTCCAGGCTTGATCACCCGCCCACGGAGGGCGCTCGGAGACGTCCTCTCCAGTGGGACCGAGGAAACATTTCCGAAGCACAAGCCTCCGCGCAATTTTCCCGATACCAACAGAACCACAGCCTCGGAGTCAACATGAAAGGAAAATGAAATGGGGCGAAAGAGGAGAGCCATACACCACTCCAACATTCGCCTTTGTGAACCAGGAAAAACCGCGAAAAACCCATGGCCACCGGGAATCGGACCCGGGAGCTCCAGAATGCGAGCCTCATACGTTACCGCCGAGCCATCTCGCTCGGCGACTCTTGGGGAAGAGGTTAAGGAAGTCAGAGGCTCCACCGATGTTTCACATGCTTTTGCATGAATATCGGGATACCTGAGGCTGTACGAAATTACAATTATAAGGTTTAAAGGGGACGATTCACCTTTAGAGTCCTATAGATCATTCATTATCTGTTTACCATCCTCTTATGTAGGACTTACAAGCGGATGCCTGGGGTTAGAGGCCCGTCAGGAGCAGACACTCATGGATCAGACAGAGCATCCAGGATGCCTGGTATGGGATGAAGGAAGTAGATGAAACGAAATGTCGGTGAAATGGATGGGAAATGGAAAGGTGATGATGGAGCAGTTGGTGGAATGAATGGCGGGGGAAACCGGGGAACCCGGAGAAAACCCGCCGCTTCGTCCACCACAAATCCCACATGCAGGTCCCTGGGATTGAACCCGGGCCGCCTCGGTGGGAGGCGAGCGGTCTAACCACTCGGCCACGGCGCCGCCTGTCCTTTAGATCATTGTACAATAATTTCATAAAGAAAGGGGAGAGGAAAATGAAAGTAATTAATTCGTCAATCGAGTTTGATAAGAGACAAAGGACAAAAGCACACAGTTTCAACAAAGAGTGAGAAGGTCGGAGCGACGATGGTTGTGCGAAGTTATTTAAGCATACGTAAAGGAATCTTCTCCGGGAGATGCTTACTGGCATAACTACCAACTAAAAACTCCTATGAACACTTGCCCAGAAATACACGATACAACACCATAATGCATTAGGCCTCAAACAGCTTTTTTCCGGCATCTAATCAGCCCACCTCTTCTGGGAGCGCCCTATATTTACCTTTCGTGTTGTTCTCCACAAGTGGGATTCCGTTATTTTACATACAATGATCTTAGAAAGCATTCGTCTACATTTTAAAATCTAACAATTTTCATTGCGCAGAAAGAGCACACAATATTACACTTTTCGTGTTCTAGCATTTTTCACCTCCACGTACCCAGTAGGTACAAGAAATGTTGTATTCCACCCAAAAATTCTGTATCGAGATTTCACCGCAAATACGCGGTGAGCCCCCTAGAATAAAAAATAATCTGATGTGTTACACTAACACGACTTTCTCTACTCTTGTACAAACTATTTTTACAGACGCTTATTCTCCATCAACTTCATGTTAATCGAGATAAACATTTGCAGAGTCTATCTTATTGCTAATTTTCTTGTAGATGTAAGGGAAATATATATTTACAAGGGCAATATAGAGATACAGTAGCCTTTAAGCACATACATATCTCTTAATAGCTGGTTGCTAGGTGCAGCACTATTCCCTTTCCCACAGATTAATACTCTTTGCAAAGACAAAAAAATGCATAACGAATTCCCATTTGAGAATATGAGTATTGAAAAATTTAAGGGAATAACAAGTAATATCTCGAAAATGGTTCACTCAACAACAAAAAATGTATATGACATAAATTGTGTATTTTAACGCGATCTTCATTTTTTGTGTAATAAAATTGTATCTCTCTTATGGTTTACCAGTTATGCAAAAGTCGTTCACAATGAATACTTTTGCAGATATTCCCAGAAAATTCAAGATATACACTTTATTTGTCATGAAAATATCTTAAACATATGATATTTTAATCAAAAAAGTTAGAGCCGTTTTTCAGAAAATTAAAGTTTTCGAAAAATCTTCCATGTAAAGGGTAATCTGGGGTGGGGGGATTTTCTTGAAAACCTTCGGGTCGCATCCTTGGAAGATACTGAACCTAAATACCAAGTTTGGTGTTTATCCGACTGTTCGTTTCTGAGTTATGCTGTTCACAGACAGACACACACACAGACAGACAGACACACAGACACACACACGGACATGTTTCCAAAAATGCTTTTTTTGGATTCAGGAGATCTGAAAACATGTATTTCCGGTGAAATCTCGGTATCGAATTTTTGGGTGGAATACAATACTTCCCCTACTTACTATACGTAGTAGAGAAAGTAAAAAAGCCCATGTGTGTTGTATGCATGTCTGCAAAACCAAAAAAACCAAATTTCGGATAAATACTAAACTTGGTATTTAAGTTAAGAGTCTTCCAAAGATTATCAAGGAAATACCCCACTCCAAACCATCCTTTACGCGGAAAATGTTTCGTTATGTTTAACTTTCTCAAAAATGGCTCTAACAAGTTTGATTAAAATATTATATAGTTAAGGTATTTATATGAAAAATGAAATATATATATCTTCGAATTTTCTGGGATCAACCTGTGAAGTCAGCTTCATTCTGAGTAACTGTTGTTTAATTGGTAAACCAAGAGCTTATAACTCGTTAAAGCGCAAAATTTATGTGAAATAAAAATGTTTTCGGCATTAATCATTTCCGATGT
Source organism: Deroplatys truncata (assembly GCA_030765065.1). Classification (NCBI taxonomy): domain Eukaryota; kingdom Metazoa; phylum Arthropoda; class Insecta; order Mantodea; family Mantidae; genus Deroplatys; species Deroplatys truncata. The sequence continues at coordinate 166,910,715 of CM060988.1, read as the reverse complement.
ATTCTTTGTTGTTGGTTTGAATCTTCAAATGCTTATAATGTTTTCAAGTAGTATGTCGTTATTCGTATTTTTTGTGGTCAGTCAAAGAGCATTGAATTTCAAAGCCATCACATAGGGACCAGCTATATAGAAATCTGACCATCGCTTCAGCCTACTGTCTTCTTATATCTACAACGAAATGTGTACCTTTGTAATGAAACTTTATTTGTATTAACAAGAAGTAGGTGGAAGAATAGGCTTTTGTAAGAATAGTTTGTAGAAGAGCGATTAGAGAAATTCGTATGAATGTAATTCATCAGATTTTGTTAAAATGCTATCGCTATTCACTTGTTTCTCGCTATACCATGGAAATAATATGGAATTCTAAGGTCAACATATAGATACTCGCTTTTAAATATCTGACTATTGATTTGTTTCCTCTAACCCCCTTGTACTTACAATGAAATATGTAAATCATCAATTTCTGTAAATATTTGAAGGAGCCCTTGCGGCTCCATCAGATGTGACGTAAGGCTCTTTGGCAAACCGGCGCCTGTACCAGATGTGACACAGTCGTGGCGGCTCCATCAGGTATGGCGTAAGGTCACTTTGCCAAACCGGTGCCTGTACCAGATGTGATGATGCCACGGCGCCTTCACTGAATGGGACGTCTAAACCCCATAGCCGGGGTGACGGGAAAGAGGGATTTCATTGAGAAGGTTATAGATTACGGAGGAATAGGGGTGGGGGAGAGTGACACTATTAGGCGTGTAATTCTGGTCCCAAGAGTCTCTTTAATCTTTCTAAAAGATGATCTAAACTACATTACAAGAGAGAACGAGTTTTTAACTTTACCTGGTAGACGGAAGAAGTCTGGCTTTCCATCTTTGTCGTGCCTAGGGCATGTCGAAGTTGAAAACTAGCACAAAATAGGATTTAAAGGATCGGCCGTCACAGAGTCCTGATTATCAAGTGATAGGTAGCTCAGCGACAACCGTCAATAAATTCTAAGAATAAACATCCGAGGAGTGTGCTGATCTTGTGCGTTGGAGAGCACTGACATAAGCGCCTCGGCATAATTTGCATAATTTCTTCGTGTGTCAAACTCCCGTGAACCTGAGGTAACCCCTACTCATATAAGCATCAGGTAAATGACTCGCAAGAATTCTAAGCTCAATTTCTTCCATTTAAACAATTTTTGATCTGAGCATCCTAGCCTTATAGAATGACATCTATCACAATCTTGAAAAATAGAAACATAACCGTCACAATATTTATCTCGATTAGCATGAAACAATAGAAAAATAAGCTTTCTTAAAAATAGTTTGTAGAAACTATGTAAAAATAAACGATATTGCGCAGAGAAAGCCAAGTGAATGTACCACAGCAGATTCTTTCTCGTGGTCATCCAGCATATGAAATTTCAGAGCCATCACATAGCGATCCGCTTTTTAAAAATCTGACTGCCTATTCTTCTTTTACCTACAACGAAACATGTAAATGTATAATGAAGGTTCATGTTGATTAACAGCTCGTATATAGAAGAATAAACATTTGTAAGAATAGTCTGTAGTAAGGTGAGTAGAGAAAGCCCTGTGATTAAAACGCATCGGTTTTTTTTATTTCAAGTTCCATCGATTTTTCAAACTTTCTTGAATGCTGAAAATGATTTTTGATTTGACCAAGGAATAAAAACGTGAAAACGAGAAATCATCAAAGCTTTTGCTTAATATTTCATTAACGGCTCAGTTTTTACGTCTCGAAAGATTTTTTTTAATCGGTTTAAATAGGTTTACTGTCCAAGTATTTCTATACAATCAGTTTTGGAACTAACGGTTCCTAGTTAGCACTGAGGTTATGATGGAGGCGGAGATTGAAACAAAATTAGTGAAGCCCACTTTCTTTCCTGATAATCGGAGGGGACTTGGCACTGCTTTAGTGAGGATATTGTATCGACGCCCTACGAGGGAGCGTCTTCGGAAGAAAGGAGACACCGGGCGGCCGGAATCAGGAGTGACGGCACAGGAATGACAGGGTCCCTATAGTTTTCAGATATACGCGCCCCGTCAGTCGGACAGGCAGATCGAGGACCCTGCCCCACATAGGGTCCAACGCCCCTTCTGTAGGCGGTCCTTATACCCCGGCAACCAGGCGAATGGCCGAGAAACGGAGAAAGTTCACAAAGAGCATCCTTTTTACCTGCCACGCCGCACCAAAACACTATTGCCGACACTTCCAATCCTAAAACAGACCTAACGAGGTCGAGGAGGAATGAAATGATGAACGAAACAAAATGGAGGGACAGTAAATTTGGGACTGCAAGATATCACTCCAGCATTCACCTGACTAGCCGGGAAATCCCGAAAAAACCTGTGGGTCAAAGTGGGCGGTTGCCGAACCTGGGGCCTTCCGAATGGCAGTCGCACGCGTTACCCCGGCGCCACCTCGTGAAGTCTGCGTTACTTAAATAGTGAATGGATTCATAACTTCAGCACGATTTGGCTGTCAGTACCTTTCCAGAACTTGTGCTTTATATAGCAAACTTGAAGAAAATGGGTGGATAATAAATATTAGAAATGCAATGAAACATTTAAGTGAACAGATGGACTCATTCCCAGGAAGTCACAATATTATATAACAAGAAATGAACGGTGAATTCATTAAGTATTGAAATCCTGCTGACAAGCAAATCGACATGAACTTATCAGTCTTTTCACAGCCACTAAATAACGCAAAGTTTACTAAATTAGCTTAAGAATGTCCATCTGTGAACATTCTAAACTCCAGAAGTTCACTTCGATTCATTTGGAACTATTAATTTGTAATATTTACACAAAACGTCATGCATATTTTTATATTAGTTACCAGATATTATTGTTTCATTATTTAATTAATGTTTTAAAACATTTCTCCATACGAAGCAACAATTTTTTTTAAAAAATAGTGGTTTATAATTAAACTCTTTAATAGTAGGTACATATATTAACAAATTGGAGTGATGAGTTTTTAATTATCCTATTTTACGAAAAAATAAATCTTAAATTTGAGACTTCAATTTTTTGCTTAAAAGTCTTCTAAAATAAGTATTATTCTTTGATAACATTACAACTAAGCATTAAAACCTCATCTCATCCTGTTGTTTATCAAAAGGTATACAAGATTTCATTGATTTATACTGAAAATTACAACGTGTGGAACATTTGAAAATGAGAAAGTACCGACAACTGAAAACCGGAGTACAGAGAGTTTAAAAATCTGATGTGATACATTCCCATGACTTTCTCTACCCTCTATCTTTTATTAGTAAGTATACAAATTATTCTTACTAAAGCTTATTTTTCTATCTACTACGTTTTAATCGAGATAAACCTTTGCAGGAATAGCTACAGTACACATTTTCTTATAGATACAAAGAGATCAACGATAGTCAAATGTCTAAAATCTGCCTTAAAATTCCATTTTGTTTCCATACAATCCGCAGAAACAATTGATTGTTGACAGGACTTTAAAGTAATGACCAATTAATGAACAATTCGAACCATTAATAATGGATATCTCGAAATGCTTCATGCTGCAAAATAAATATTTGAAATAAACTGTGGGTTCTAAATGAAGAGGACTTTACAGGTTATTTCCAGAAAATTCAAGATATATTTTGATTTGTCATGTAAATATCTTTAATATATTATATTTTAATCAAAATTGTTAGTTATTTATTAGAAAATCAACATGTTCGAAAAATGTTTCATGTAAAGGGTAGTTGGGGTAGGGGGATTTTCTTGAAAATGTTCGTATCGCATCCTTGGAAGATACTGAACTTAAATATCAAGTTTAGTATTTATCCGACTTTTCGTTGTTGAGTTATACTGTTCACGCAAGCGCGCGCACACACACACACACACACACAGACAATGCACGGACCTTTTTCTAAAAATGCTTTTTTTATTCAGAGGGCCACAAAACATGTATTTCCGATGAAATCTCGGTATGGAATTTTTGGGTGGTATGCAATACCTTCCCTACGTACCATGTACGTGGTAGAGAAAATAAAAAAAAATAAAGCTAAAATAACATTTTCTGATTTTATGGTGTTTTAAAAGCATTTAGTACATAATACAGATCCTCCGTCGACTTGTTCTGCTTCTCTGCAGCTAATTTAGTACTTGAATATTCCTGAGGCCGCTCTGGAATTATTTGTTCACTTTAATGTTGGCAAAACGTAACGTTTTTGGTACAATGATATAGGAAGATAGGCTTACAGACACTTAAATGGTATATGTAATATATAACATGCTTTAAAACGTCATACAGCTATAAAAGTTACATATGACTGAAATAGAGTGTTTTTAGCATTTAATAACACTAAAATCCATATGTATGAATTTTGGCACATTTTTGCCTTTTTTCACACATGGATATCCAATGGCAATATTAAAATTAGCTGACTTAAAAACCCATTACATCAGGAACCACTGAAGGTATAATTTTTATGTTTAAAGGATAAATACACAATGTATAAGTAAACTGATTCATACAAATGGTTATTAAAAGAATCTGATGTGATAGATCCACATGACTTTCTCTACCCTTTATCCTTATTAGTGGTTATATAAACTATTCTTACTAAAGCGTATTTTTCGTTCTACTATATTTTAATCCAAATAAACATTTCCTAAAATAGCTACGTTACACATTTCGTAATAGATACAAAGAGAACAGCTATAGTCAAATGTTTAACAACTGGACGCTATATGCCAGCCTTAAAATTCTATACTGTTTGCATGCAATCGCGAGAAACAACTCAATGTTGAAAGAACTTTAAAATAATGACCAATTAATGAACAATTCGAACCAGTGATAACGGATATCTCAGAAATAGCTTATGCCACAAAAAACTTATTTGAAATAAACTCTGTTTTAAAGAGATCTACATTTTTTGTGTACTACGTTTTTGTCTATCCCTTAATGTTTACCAGTTATACAAAATTATACAAAATTCCTTCCGAATAATGTTACATATTCAAGTGCTATTCCCCAAAAATTGAAGAATACACATTTTATTCATCATTTAAATATCTTTAATTGATGGCATTTTAATCAAAATCGTTACAGCGGTTTTTTTAGAAAATAAAAAATTTCAGAAAATGCTCCATGCAAAGGGAATGTGAGGTAGGGGAATTTGCTTGAAAATCTTCGTGTCGCGTCTCTGGAAGATACTGAACCAAAATACCAAGTTTGGTATTTATCCGACTTTTTTATTTTTGAGTTATGTGGGTCACAGACACACACACGTACAGGCAGAGACATGGACATTTTTCTAAAAATGTTTTTTTTTATTTAGGGGCCTTAAAACATTCATTCCCGTTTTAACCTCGGTATAGAATTTTTGGGTAGAATGCAATACCTTCTCTACCTACTATGTACATGATAGAGAAGAAAAAAGGATATGATTTTTCAAAATAATTTCGATTTGAAAACCATTTTAAGTGAAATAATTACTAATGACCAAACTATTTCATGGAATATAGCTACTTCAAAGTTGTGTGCGTTTCACGACTGTTATGTGTTTAAAAGTTCATCTTTTATCAGTTATAGTTGCAGAGAAAGTGGAGCATTTATTACAGTAAATGTAGCTTTGAGGAAACAATTTAAAGGGGAAACTGTAAAATCCTTTTATTGCATATTACAATATAATGAGCATCGTCCAGCCCCAGTGGGGCTACTTTAGACACGTTTTGTATTGCAAATCTCTGACTTAACAAATCACTCAATATGGCTAATGTGTTCTTTGCATTTTCGCACATAAATGTTGCAGTACACTCACTCTGCCGGTTTCCCATATTAAATATATTAACAGCATCGTGAATCTACTAATGCTGAATCTTAAATTAAGCAAAAAACACAAGTTAATGCCAAATTTCTATCTTTCTAGTGCCAACGGTTCCTTACTTATGAATTATTTACTGAAATAGCATAGAACTCACACAAACATAATTTTAAATGCCTAGTGCACTGGCATTTTTGAACATATATTCAAACTACTAAAAATTGACCAACAAACCTAAGTAATAGATCAAAATAAGCACAACATTTCAAATATTAATATGACAAGGAAAACAAATCTTGCGTTACATTCCTTTATTACTAGGTATACAATCTTGCGAAAGTTTATTTCAAATAAACTTTTCTGGGAATAGGAGCATAACACATTTCATTATAGACACTAAGGAATAGTGGTATTCAAATGTTTTAGCATCGCGAGAAACAGTTTAAAATCGAGAAGACTTAAAAACGGATATCTCGGAAATGGTGGCGCCGAGTGGTTAGGCCGCTGGCCTCCCACCGAGGCGGCCCGGGTTCAATCCCAGGGACCTGCATGTGAGATTTGTGGTGGACGAAGCGACGTCTGGGCGGGTTTTCTCCGGGTTCTCCGGTTTCCCCCGCCATTCATTCCACCAATGCTCCATCATCACCTTTCCTTTCATCCATTTCACCAACATTTCGTTTCATCTACTTCATCCCATACCAAGCATCGGGCTGATCACCCATCCTGGATGCTCTGTCTGATCCATGAGTGTCTGCTCCTCGACGGGCCTCTGACCCCAGGCACCCGCTTGTAAGTCCTGGGGGGTGTAAGTCCTACATAAGAGGAGGTTAAACAGATAACGAATAAAATATCTCGGAAATGGCTGATAGCACAAAAAAATTATTTGAAATAAATTGTCTGTTTCAAAGAGATCCACATTTCTTACGTAGTATGTTCTCGTTTATCGCTTAACGTTTACCAGTTATACAAGATTATACAAAATTCCTTCCGAGTGAAAAGGACTTCATAGGCTATTCCCAGAAAATTCGGGATATACACTTTATTTACCATGTAAGTATATTTAATATATGGTATTTTAATCAAAATTGTTAGACTTTTTTAGAAAATAAAAGTTTCGAAAATTTTGTCAAATAAAGAGTATTTTGCGGTGGGGGGGGGAGTTTCTCGATCGTGTCGCATATTTGGAAGATACTGAACTTAAATATAAGGTTTGGTGTTTATCCGACTATTTTGAGTTAATAAAAATACGTTGTTTTGATTCACGGGACTTCAAAACATGTATTTCCAGTATTAAGTCGATATCCAATTTTGGACGGAATGCATTACCTTCTCTACCTACTAGGTACGTGGTAGAGATGCAACATTTTGAGCAAAAGCATCAGTTAAGTCTCCCCTTAAATCTGTGCCTCCATCAGAACTTCAGCATCATTTAGGAAGAGTTAGTTGCACAACTGTTTGTAAATATTTGAGCAAACCCATACTAAATAAAGTAAATTAATAGAAATGAACACAAACACTTATTTTCGTTCATTAACGGATTACCTTCCTCGCTATAGAAATTACACCCCCAAGGACTTACAAGCCAGTGCCTTGTATCAGTAGCCTGTGGAGGAGCAAACAAACTCTGAATCATAGCATATCCAGGATGGGTGACCTACCCAATGCCTACGGCGATGAAGAAAAAGGAAACGAAATGTAGTTATAAAAGGAAGGATAGGGAAATTCGTGGATCAAATTATCCAACACAGCATTCGCTAGAGACCAAGGAAAATTACGAAAAATCCTTCGGGTAGTTTGGTCGGCCCCAGGGGTTTAAACCATGGACTTCCCGAACGCGAGTTGCACACATTACCGCTACGTTGCTCGGTATAGAAAACATTGAAAATTCGAATTTTGGTTTCACTGTAGCCTATTCTATACATCCATATCTTTTATTTACAAAATCGAAAATTGCCAGAAAAAGTTGTTGCAGCTTTATATACAGGGTAATTCAAAAGTTTCTTGAAATTTTACTTATATCCTAAATTTATGCATTTGTGTTATAGGTACGAGGGTTGCCCAATAAATATTGTCTCACAATTTTATTTTGCAGTGAAAAACATTTTTGAGAAATGTACAAATTTAGGTGCGAATTACTTGAAGTTTACCGCGTGTGTATGCAAAGTTTCAGTTTCTTCCGACAGATAGCATAGGAATATTTTAAAATGGCGTCTGTAAGTGACCGCTCGCCTCTCACCGAGGCGGCCCGGGTTCAATCACAGGGACTCGCATGTGGGATTTGTGGTGGAGAAAGCGGCGTCTGGGCGGGTTTTCTCCCGCCATTCATTCCACCAACTGCTCCACCATCGCCTTTCCTTTCATCCATTTCACCATCATTTCGTTTCATCTACTTCCTTCCTCCCATACCAGGCATCGGGCTGATCACCCATCCTGGATATTCTGTCTGATCCATGAGTGTCTGCTCCTCGACGGCCTCTGACCCCAGGCACCCGCCTGTACGTCCTGGGGGGGTGAGTCCTACATAAGAGGAGGTTAAACAGAGAAAGAAGCCTGTAAGTGACATCCGTCATAAACAACGTGAAATGATTGAATTTCTCGTGGCAGAGAAAGAAACAGCGGAGAATATTCATAAACGTTTGTGCAAAGTCTATGGAACATCTGCAGTTGATAGGAGTACCTTTGGTCACTGGGCACAAGGGGGGCAGCATCAGAGGGCGGTGCTGCGGAGCTCCAAGATTTGCAGCGGGCGGGAAGGCCTCCCACGGCTGTCACGCATGACATGTTGCAGTGGGCTGATGTCATTAGAGAGGATCGACGCATTACGGCTCGGCAATTGGCACTGAAGCTATCGGTAAGTAAAGGAAGTGTGGATGCGATTATCAATGCGCTCGGATACAGAAAAGTGTGTGCAAGATGGGTGCCTCGGTGTCTTACTGTCGATCACAAATCTCAAAGAAAAGAAATTGCTTCCGATTTGTTGTAACACCCTGAAGCTGACGGGGAGGCCTTTTTGTCCCAGATTGTGACGGATGTTGAAGCGTAGGTGCATCACTTTGAGCCTGAGCCAAAAAGACAATCGATGGAGTGGCGTCATGTTGACTCTCCACAGAAGAAAAATCACGATCACAGTGTCCTGTGCTTCTGAGGGCCCAATTCTCATTGATGTGATGCCAAAAGGCAGCACCATTAATTCAAAAAGTTACGTTAAAACATTGGACAAACTTAAGCAGCACTTCCGGCAACTGCGGCGCCACGTCAACCCAGGGGAAGCTTTCATTCAGCACGATAACGCTCGTCCTCACACAAGTTTGAGGCCCACATCGCCAAACAGGGTTGCACAGTGTTACCCTATCTCCCCTATAGTCCCGATTTGGCTACCTCAGATTTCCACTTGTTTGGGCTACCGAAGAATGCTACTCGTGGAAGACATTTCCAAGACGACGACGAAGTGATTCACGTAGTGAAAACCTGGCTCCGCAGGCAGAGTAAAGATTTTTACAGACATGAAATACATGCCCTCGTGTCTCGCTGGAGAAAGACCGTGGAACTTGAAGGCGATTATGCAGAAAAATAAAGTGAGCAGACAAAACATTAATGTATGTAAATTTCAATTTTGTGGAATAAATACTTTTGGAGAAAAAAAATGTGGGGCATTATTTATTGGGCAATCCTCGTAATTGGAAACTGTGCTTACAATAGAGGAAAGATTAGTTGTCGTATACGAGGATGGACTTACGAGCAGGTTCAAGAAGAATTCACTAGAAAGTTCAGGAAACTAGATCCTAGCAGGCAAGCTATTACAGGTATAGTACTGAAACTGAAACGTACGGGATCTGTTGCTGATGAGGCACGTAATGGGAGGCCGGCTACAGCACCAGAAGACGTGCAAACCATACGGGATGCCATCTCACGGAGTCCCGATGCATCAACCAGAAGACTCATTAGAGAGCTGGGTATGTCCCAAAGCACTGTGTGGCGTACCTACCTTGCGCTCCAAACTGCACAAACGCCCATATCACATCCAGATAATGCATAAGCTTAAACTACAAGACTATGCAGTTCAACATGCTATGTGTTAAATGTCATTGAAAATGAAGACCTCATGGAACATGTGTTGTTCAGCGATGAGGCAACATTCCACACATGTGGACATGTCAATAGACATAATTGTAGAATTTGGGCAGACGAACAGCCAAACGCCATACAAGAATTGCAGAGAGACACACCAAAGGTAAATGTGTGGCTGAGAATAACAAAAACAAAACTTTACGGGCCTTTCATGTTTGGGGAACCAACAGTAACTGGAATGACGTATCTTGACATGCTACAACAATTCCTGGAACAGCAGTTCGCACAGGATGCAGTACAAGATATTGTGGTTTTCCAGCAAGATGATGCACCACCCCATTTTGCCATCATTGTTCGTGACCACCATAACGAAGTTTTCCATGGTAGGTGGATTGGTCGTAGTTCAGCGAGAATTTGGGCGTCCCACTCTCCAGATCTGACACCACTAGACTTCTTTGTCTGGGGTTTCGTCAAGTTCAAAGTGTATGAAGTGAAGATCAACACCTTACAGCAATTGAGTCACACCAGAGTCAGATGGAGTCTGTGGCATGACTTAGAGGGTCACCACATCGAAGAATCACCCTGTATTTACGTTGCACGATTAGCTTTTTGAACTGGAATGACGATACAATTAAATTTCATTTACCTCCCCCCTCCAGCTCTTTATGAACTCTAAGACACTTAAGGACACTTGGTAGAGATTAGGGTTCAAAAAACTTATTTTTTGTTTTTTGATGTAATGGATTATAAAGGGTATAAGGAACATGCCTATAAATATTTTTATGTAATTTGAAGCTTCAAAGGGCTCTTATGGTCCAGATATGTTATATTATATGCATGTAACAGTGAGCTTAACTTTTTTTTGCCATTTACCATAAGTTTTATTTTTTAAACTTCAGGTACACTTTTCTCAAAATCTATTTAATCTAGAAGTTTGAAATGTTTATGGTTGCTCAGAATGTTTAGCTTCATTTAGTAGGTTAAAGATTCTGATACTAAATTTTTCCATGAAAAAAGTTATAAATGTAAAAATGGGTTGACCAAAATTTATTTTCTTTGACCTTTTTTTAAATTAATTAATCCCTCAAATGGAAAAATAGTTAACCGGCTATCTTATGCTACTTATACAAACTCATAATAGCTCTTAATACAAAAAAGAGGCAAATAGCCCTGAACCTACAAAAAGGCACACAGTATGAAAATAGGCAATTATAGACACTATAAAATTAGTATATTTTGATACAGTAAGCACGAAACATATTTATACATATCAAGCCTGCGATTCTAAACAAAGGAACGAACTAGGCAAATGCTGAGCTCTGTGATAAGAACGCCGTTTACAACCGACTCAGAGAGAGTTCGTTTCCCGATGTTTATCGAACGTGTCTCCTGAACAAAAGAAATGCACATTCCGATATCGACTACACTTCTTCGGCAGTATTAGACAGGAAAGGTAATGACTGCTTTGTTGCATTACACCGTTGGATGTATGTGGATTTATCGCTGAAAGCGATCCAGCTTTCAAGATGCACTATTCTCAAAAGTGTTAGAAAAAGCTATCCATAAAGTCGTGTCCAGCCTTATTTGCATCATACCGAGTGAGATGGCAAAGAAAATCTCCACCCCAAACTACCCTTTGCATGGAACATTTTTCGAAATTTTTTATTTTCCAAAGAATGTCACTAACGACTTTGATTAAAGTATCGTATATTAATATTTACATTGCAAATTAAATGTATATCTTGAATTTTCCGGGAATAGCCTCTGAAGTCATTTTTATTCAGAAGGAATTTTATATAATCTTGTATAACTGGTAAACATTAAGCGATGGAAGAAAACATACTACACAAGAAATTTAGATGTATTTAAAACACACAATTTATTTCAAATGACTTTTTTGTGGCATCAGCCATTTCCGAGATATCCGTTATTAATCGTTGGAATTGTTCATTACTTCGGTCATTCTTTAAAGTCCTTTCAATATCACGATTGCGTGGAAGCAGTGTGGAATTTTAAGACCAGCATATAGCGTCTTAAACATTTGACTATCGCTGTTCTCTTTGTATCTATAACGATTATTTGGATTAAAATGTAGTTGTAGTTGATAGAAAAATAAGCTTTAGTGAGAATAGGTTGTATACCCACTAATTAGTGATAGAGGGTAGAGAAAGTCGTATGAATGTAACGCATCACATGTGTCGCATCTTTGGAAGGTACAGAACTCAAATACAAAGTTTGGTATTTAACCGACTTTTCGTTTTTGAGTTGTGCTGTCCACAGACACACAGAGATACACATAGACCTTTTTATAAAAATGCTTTTCTTGGATTCAGGGGCCTCAAAATATGTATTTACGGAAATCTTGCTATCGAAATTTTGGATGGAATGCAATACCTTCTCTACCTACTATGTACGTGGTAGAGAAAGTAATAAGCTTAAGTAAGAATAATTTATATACAGACTAATAAGTAATAGAGAGCAGAGAAAGTCATGTGAATGTAACGCATGACTTTTTTTGTGTTTACCACCTAATATTTTTATCGAGTATGAAGTTCAGGAGAAGCGTTGAAAATCCCTGAATTCGACATTTTGTTCTTCCTACAAAAAATGAATACATATCTTCACCTCAAGATCAGGTATCGCACAAAAAACATCGCTCTATTTAACTGCATGAGAAATAATTCTGTAAACACCTCATAGAAAAAAGTTGAAAAATCAGTATTTTTTTCAAACAATTGTAGACCTAATAATATGCAAGATATTGAAATCTACCAAAACAAGTAAACTGTAATAATACACTACGTGAACAAAAGTTTCCGGACACCTGGCTGAAAATGACGTACAAGTTCGTGGCGCCCTCCATCGGTAATTCTGGAAGTCAATATGGCGTTGGCCCACCCTTAACCTTGATGACAGCGTTCACTCTGGCAGGCATACTTTCAATTAGGTGCTGGAAGGTTACTTGGGGAATGGCAGCCCATTCTTCACGGAGTGCGGAACTGAGGAGAGATCGATGTAGGTCGGTGAGGCCTGGCACTAAGTCGGCGTTCCAAAACATCCCAAAGGTGTACTATAGGATTCACGGCAGGACTCTGTGCAGGCCAGTCCATTACAGGGATGTTATTGTCGTGTAACCACTCCGCCACAGAGCGTGCAGTATCAAAAAGTGCTCGATTGTGTTGAAAGATTCAATCGCCATCCCCGAATTGCTCTTCAAAGTGGGAAGCAAGAAGGTGCTTAAAATATCAATGTAGGTCTGCGCTGTGATCGTGCCACGCAAAACAACAAGGTTTGCAAGCCCCCTCCAGGAAAAACACGACCACACCATAACACCACCACCTCCGAATATCACTGTTGGCATTACACACGCTGGTAGATGTCCTTCACCGGGCATTCGCCATACCCACACCCTGCCATCGGATCGCCACATTGTGTACTGTGATTCGTCACTCCTAACAACGTTTTTTCACTGTTCAATCACGTAATGTTGACGCTCCTTACACCAAGCGAGGCGCCGTTTGGCATTTTCCTGCAGATGTGTGGCTTACGAGCAGTCGCTCGACCATGGAATCCAAGGTTTCTCACTTCACGCCTAACTGTCATAGTACTTGGATTGGATCCTGATGCAGTTTGGAATTCCTGTGTGATGGTCTGGATAGATGTCTGCCTATTACTCTTTACGACCCTCTTCAAATGTCGGTGGTCTCTGTCAGTCAACAGACGAGGTCGGCCTGTACGCTTTTGTGCTGTACATGTCCCTTCACGTTTCCTCTTCACTGTCGTGTCAGAAACAGTGGACCTAGGGATGTTTAGGAGTGTTGAAATCTCGCATACAGACTTCTGACACAAGTGACACCCAATCACCTGACCACGTTCGAAGTCCGTGAGTTCCACGGAGCGTCCCATTCTGCTGTTTCACGATGTCTAATGACTACTGAGGTCGCGGATAATGAGTACCAGGTAGTAGGTGGCAGCACAAGGCATCTAAGATGATAAACATATGTTTGTGGGGTGTCCGGATACTTTTATCACATAGTTTAATTGGAAAGTATGGCGACCTAAACCTCAAAACAAATACAGGTTTAGTAAATCAAAGTTTAGAAGGCTGATAAAATGGATTCATCCTAACCTATATGACAGAGACGATAACCGAGGCTTGAATATCTCAATTGATACGATGCTAATAGCACTTCCATATTGTGCAAGAGAAGGGTATCAAGAAAAAACATATGTTTGTGGGGTGTCCGGATACTTTTATCACATAGTTTAATTGGAAAGTATGGCGACCTAAACCTCAAAACAAATACAGGTTTAGTAAATCAAAGTTTAGAAGGCTGATAAAATGGATTCATCCTAACCTATATGACAGAGACGATAACCGAGGCTTGAATATCTCAATTGATACGATGCTAATAGCACTTCCATATTGTGCAAGAGAAGGGTATCAAGAAAATACTACTAACTTCAGTAAGGCGTCAGTAAGCCGCATTATAACTAATGATCCATATCCCGGATTACTGCACTTTACGTAACATGACGGGATGTATCGCGAAGTTAAGAAATTGTGACATAGTTAAGGTTTAATTAGGATGCACTTAACGTAATGGGAATGAATCTTGATTGATTGTTCTGCTATTACTTAATGTTACTGCTTCACGCCGATTGGTTCTAATTGCCATGCCACATTTAACTTGACGTAACGGGAAGAAAAAATGACACTGCCAAATTCTTAAGTTACGTCGTTAAAGTAAGCCACGTTAAGACAACACTAAGTAGCTCCATTTAATACAATGTATAAGACCTTCAGTTATGTCGCGTTGAGATAAGTCACTTAGGTTAAGTCCGAAGTAATTCAGGCTTTACTTGAGTTTTCCCCGCAAGGAGAGGAGGATTACAACTCCCGGAAGGTTTATGATGTATTACAATTGCTTCAGGTAATTATTTCTGTATAATCACAGTCGCACAATATTTGTTTGGATAAGATCCAGGGTGAGATCTTAATAACAGCAAATGTTCCTTCCTATTTCAATACGATTTGATTCTGAAATTTTAAGGTTAAAAGTTAATATTCCAGTAAGTTAAATTCTTATTGAAATGATAAACAAAGCCATGAAACTGTGTATCTGGTGAATAAGAACGTTTCCAAAAAGAAGGGGTGGTAATAGGTTAGAATCATGCACAAAACTACTGCCTATATACATTATGTGATCAAAAGTATCCGGACACCCCCACAAACATACGTTTTTCATCTTAGGTGCATTGTGCTGCCACCTACTGCCTGGTACTCATTATCCGCGACCTCAGTAGTCATTATACATCGTGAAACAGCAGAAATGGACGCTCCGTGGACTCACGGACTTCGAACGTGGTCAGGTGATTGGGTGTCACTTGTGTCAGAAGTCCGTACGATAGATTTCCACACTCCTAAACATCCCTATGTCAACTGTTTCTGATGTGATAGTGAAGTGGAAACGTGAAAAGACATGCACAGCACAAAAGCGTACAGGCCGACCTCGTCTGTTGACTGACAGAGACCGCCGACATTTGAAGAGGGTCGTAAAGAGTAATAGACAGACATCTATCCAGACCATCATACAGGAATTCCAAACTGCATCAGGATCCACTCCAAGTACTATGACATTTAGGCGTGGGATGCGAAACTTTGAATTCCATGGTCGAGCGGCTGCTTATAAGCCACACATCGCGCAGGAAAATGCCAAACGACGCCTCGCTTGGTGTAAAGGGCGTCAACATTACACGATTGAACAGTGGCAAAACGTTGTGTGGAGTGACGAATCATGGTACACAATGTGGCGATCCGATGGCAGGGTGTGGGTATGGCGAATGCCCGGTGAACGTCATCTGCCAGCGTGTGTAGTGCCAACAGTGAAATTCGGAGGTGGTGGTGGTATGGTGTGGTCGTGTTTTTCCTGGAGGGGGCTTGCACCCCTCGTTGTTTTGCGTGGCACGATCACACCGCAGATCTACATTGATATTTTAAGCACCTTCTTGCTTCCCACTGTTGAAGAGCAATTCGGGTATGGCGATTGCATCTTTCAACTCGATCGAGCACCTGTTCATACTGCACAGGCTGTGGCGGAGTGGTTACATGACAATAACATCCCTGTAATGAACTGGCCTGCACAGAGTCCTGATTTGAATCCTATAGAACACCTTTGGGATGTTTTGGAACGCCGACTTCGTGCCAGGCCTCACCGACCTACATCGATACCTCTCCTCAGTTCCGCACTCCGTGAAGAATGGGCTGCCATTCCCCAAGTAACCTTCCAGCACCTGATTGAAAGTATGCCTGCGAGAGTGAACGCTGTCATCAAGGCTAAGGGTGGGCCAACAGCATATTGACTTCCAGCATTACCGATGGAGGGCACCACGAACTTGTATGTTATTTTCAGCCAGGTTTCCGGATATTTTTGATCACGTAGTGTATGTGTTATCTCCCTGCATACCTCCCTTTTTTTGCATTTGCATTTGTCGAAACCGATTTGTTTGTAATAATATCTATCATTTTTTTGTATTATGAAGGCATTTTAATGGACGCTTCTAGGTTATCCTCTTCTTTGTGTGTGTGTGTGTGTGTGTGTGTGTGTGTGTGTGTGCGCGTGCTGAGGGCGAGGAGTGAGGACTGAACCAATGAAAAAACAGCTGTGAAGGGAGTAACAGTGGTTAGTTTACTATTACACTATGGCAGTCGCGCATGCGCAAAACTACCTTTCTCCGTCGTGTAACATTTTCTCCTTGCTGATCCACGGCCTTTCTTGGTCAGAGACTTTTTATCGTCTATGAATATCAAAAACTTCGTCGGCCTTTGTTCCGGACCAAATGAGTCTGGAGATAGTCCAGACGAATGTGAAATCTATGAATACGGCCCTAAAACTCTTCCAAATAAACGCACACGTGGAACACAATGGTCTCTGGCCAGCGAAGGATTATTTACTTTAAACTCAACAATTGGCGTCCAAGATAATGCCTGTACAGTCAACGTAACAGCTCCAATTAACATCAACTATGCCCATAGTTTTACCACGCGTGCATTTCAAGAGCAGTTGCTAGTATTTATGTCACCAGAAGTAAACAAGAGCACTACAATGGGGGAAATATGTCAAACTTGGCATTTGGTAAACTCCGATGGCTTGTGTTCCCTTTATAATGGTGCATTTCTGCACTTTGATCTTTATAATTGTTTGTTGCAGATCTAGATACACTTTTTCTGTAAAGAAAGGAATTTTTGCAAAAGTGACAGATACATCCTTTTGAATTCAATCTCTCGGTTGTTCCACCTCAAATGGTTGTTTTTATTAAACATTTTAGCTCATTTTGAGCACTTTTAATACATCATTACAAAACAGTATGCCATAGTGCTAATGAAATATATTAGTTTGTATTTCTGCCTCCATCAATGCTCTAGTTAGCACTTAAATCCGTGGTAACATACCTAGAGCTCCAGAATTTAACTTGAGAGAATTTGGAGTTTATACTGTGTTTATTTTTAGTATTTCAAAATTAAATTATAATCAAGCCATAAAATGCACTTATAGAATATTAATGCTTGCAGAAACTGGGCTAATAGTTATGAATATCCACTCTGGTTTCCTGATTTGCATTAACAATCTCGAACAGATGAAAGTGGAGATTAAAAAGATTTACAATAACAAGGAGGAGGTAAGCAGCTGCACTACGAGGTGATAAAATGAAAACAAAATTAAATCAATAAAACTGGCAACGTACACAACTGTGCTTAGTTAATTAATAGCATTTCTATTATTTGTTGCATAACTATAACACTGAAACAGTAATTCTCTTGCTTGAGAATTTTTCAAGTCAGGAATAATTTCTATTAGCAAATACTAACCCTTTCCAGCCCTGTGGCATCATTATGTATATTTGTTAGAATGTGGATAAAAATTTCGGCTTGCCATGGCTAACTCAGTAATTCTCTAGCTTTATTATGTATGCTTCTTTAAATTTTATAGCATAGTCTAAAATAAACAAATTAATAAAAATGTATTTCCCTTGTTTTATTTATGTAAATTCTAACTATGTGTTCACTACAGTGCTAACAGCGTGCACACATGTAAACCACCGTTTGTTTTCCGTGGATCCACCCCATCATTTACCACACAATTGGTAACACAGCAGCAAGGATTCAAAATCCTAGCTATTGATCTTTATTGCCGAGCTAAAAATTGAGATTAAGGCAAACTTTAGGGTAAAACTATTCGCCATATACTATCAGGTTTCAGCTTAAAATAAGTTGGGCTGGAAAGGGTTAAAAGCAATAAAGATTAAAATTGGCAAACACGAAGAATATAGTTTCTCATAAAAGGGGAAATTTCAGTTTTATTATTGCCCAAGTTGATTTTAAAGAATGGTCTGCAAGTGACAGTTATAAAAGCGTGCACGATGGTGGAAAGCAAGTAAAATTAATGAGACTATATGGTGCATTCAATTTGCAACACCCGTACTTTCGGGCTGTTTCCTGTTTTTTTTTCCACACACAGTAAAAAAGAGGTTTGGATTGTGGCTAAGCAAACAAAATAGACGTTACAAATACCACTTAGAATGGCGAAACATCTTACAACGAATTCTAATCTAGACACACAACACTGTCCAGTAAAATGCAATACTCACAAATCGAATTCCTCTGCGAGCCTGAAAGAAATAACTGACCTGAATTAAAATGTCATGGAAAAGTTAATTAAATATTACGCGAAAAGGTAGCTGAATGTTCACCTCTACCCACACCATTAGTACCAGATATGTGAAACAGAATAACGAAGTCCTGCGTGACACAAATTTACACTCGAGAATTCAGCACAAAGTTCAATATATAGCGCACAACAAGCACATAGAGCAGCATAGGTATAGAAAATACATGTGTTAAAATTTTGCGCATATGAAAACTCCCTAAGTTAACAAAATGTTTATAGTTTCCCCATTTCTGTTAAATCAGGGAAAATATGTTCATTTAATACTAAATAATTCAGAAATTTGCATGCAAAATATGATACATTTTATATCTTTGTATTCTATTGAAAAATTATTCGCTTTTTTTTCAAAATTAAACTAGAGAAAATAAAAGTAATTCTCTCAGTATGTTTAATAGCAGATAAATACCTGTTAAACTGCATTTATGTTAAGGATAAAGGTAAAGGCTCCTACGAAGGGGTCCCCCGAGCAGGGGCAGAGCACCGCACGCAGGCAATCGGCACCTTGTGCTTCTAGCGTAACCCCTGGGAGGGATGGATGAGGAAGAGACCCAAAGGGCGACCAGATCCTGATGCCGACGTATGGACGGGGACCCTAACGTTTCCAGATATAATGTCTTCGCTTCACCACGGTCCCTGCCCACAAGCCACCAATTTCTAG
Source organism: Deroplatys truncata (assembly GCA_030765065.1). NCBI lineage: Eukaryota > Metazoa > Arthropoda > Insecta > Mantodea > Mantidae > Deroplatys > Deroplatys truncata. The sequence goes on along the minus strand of CM060988.1, from coordinate 166,891,454 downwards.
GGTCCCCAGGAGTGGAGCCCCACGCTGAGGAGAGACCTAACTGAGCGGTACTACAGCGACGCCAGGGAACAAACCTTTAAAGAGCGCAAGCCACCGCCCAGCCGCAACCCGCCGAACACCGTCGCCTGGTCCTACAACCCTGAAATGAGAGGAAGGAGAGTCGTGGTAGAAGATGTACCACCCCAACACTCGCCAGACGACCCAGGGAAACCACGAAAAACCCAAGGGCCAGAGTGAGTAGTCACCTGGGATCGATCCCGGATGCGGGCCACAGACTAACCGCCTGAGCCATCCCGCTCGGCTATGTTAAGGATACCCATCTATGAAATTTCTAAAATACATAATTTCAGTCCGGTTCATTTGAAACTATAATACAAATATAGGGTTAAATGTGTGATAAGTACACTGAGTCATGAAAAGTTACCCATTCCCCTAGATTGCAATAGTATGTTTTCCTCCTTAAGGTAATCAACCTTTGGCTCCAACCAGCCAGTATCAGTCCTCTATGTAACTGGCTAAAAACAATTCATGGAAACAAAAACGAACCAATGAACGCTGTGTTAATTGAGTTGAAATGAAGGGGTGGTTCGGATACCGCCTCTATGAAAGAGTCTCGCTACGATGGTATTCAATGAAAGGCTAGACCAATACAACATAATTCGGCCTTCTAGAGGAACCAGTGAAGAATTATTTGCACGTGTCATTAAACGGAACAACAGCTACGACATTAATACGAGTATGAGAGCTTTCATCAGCGACATAGTGACGAAAGTTTAAGTTATTGCGACCACCCGGTAACGTGTGCGACTCGCATTCGGGAGATCCGCCACTCTGACAATGGGTTTTTCGTGGTTTCCCCGGGACGGTAAGCAAATGTGGTGGTTCCTCTCCTACCACAGCTTTCCTGTTCCTCGTTTCCTGTACCCATCATCTCCTTCGTTGTCATCTGTTTCAGGGTTGTAGGACCGGCGACGGTGTTCGGCGGGTTGCGGCTTGACGGAGGATGTGCGCTATGTAGGTTTCTTCCCTGCGTCAGTTAGGACTTGTCTTCCAGGAGGGACCGCCGGGTGACTGGAGGCTTGTGGGTGTGCCCAGACGAGATTCTATCTGGAAACGTTAAAGACTCCGTCCATGCTTGCCACCGTCGTAAACCGGATCTGGTAGCCCTTCGGGTCTGTCCCCTCAGCCCTCCCTCCCAGGAGTCACGGTGGAAGTAAAAAGGGCCATTTCGGCCGCGGTTGAGGGGCCCCTCCGTTCGTCTGTACTTTACCTTTATTGCCGCCAAAAACCGACATTAAGGTTTAAGTGTGTCAAAAGAACAAAAAAAATTCTTAATATTCGTCTTTCGTTTTACGTTTTTATTAAATTATACTTTTGCGCCAAAATTCAACGAAGCTGCGCTAGTGAGAACATGAGCAACTAGCTTGTAACGTTACCCTTTGGCAGTTCGGTCACATTTTGGGGGAGGTGAAGTACCGTACCACTCTAATCGCTAGAATTGTGTTCGAGGAATAGAGATCACGCTGGCAGATGCGGGGCTAGATTTATCAATATTTATCAATATAAACAGATGCGTTACATTATGGGCAACGTTTTATACACGTCAGCATACACAAAATCATGTGGTGATCTGCCCCGTTTGAGGGGGCCCTCCGTTCGTCTGTACTTTGCTTTAGCTTTATTGCTGCCAAAAACCGACATTAAAGTAGTGTAGCAAGAAAATACAAAGTTTAAGTGGTCAAAAGAACAAAAACAATCTTAACATTCGTCTTTCGTTCTACGTTTTTATTAAATCACACTTTTGCGTCAAAATTCAACGAAGCTGCGCTAGTGAGAACATGGACAACTAGCTCGTAACGTTACCTTTCGGTAATTGGTGATATTTTGGGGGAGATAAAGTACCGTACCAAACTGTGTTCGAGGAATAGAGGTCTCGCTGGCAGATGGTGGGGCTAGATTTGTCTGTACCAATATAAACAGGTACGTTACATTAGGGGCAACTTTTTATACACGTCAATATACACAAAAGGTCATACATATTAAATTAGTTCCCGATATGATAATGTATCTATTTACTTTTACTGTTTAAAAAGTTTCTCCACACGATGTATTTATTTTTGAATTAATATTTTATAATTATACTCTTTAATAGTAGGTATATTAATAAATTGGACAGATGAGTTTCTTAATGTCTATTATTTGTGAGAAAGTAAACGCTAAAAGTAACACTTCATTGTTTTGCTTAAAAGTTACACAATATCAGCTTATTTCTTAATAACAGCACAAGTAACATCAACAAAAGCTCATCTCGTCGTTTTTTATCGTGTTGTTTATAAGAAAGTATACGAAATTTCGTTCACTTATACCGAAAAGTACATCGTGTGGTGCAATTTCAAAATGAGAATGTGCCTACAACTGAAAACCCGGGAAAAGAGTTTAAACTTTTAACATTAAAAGAACATGTTTCTCATTTTATATAAAGGTTTTAGTACAAATTTAGGCAGATCCTCCGTCTTTTTCTGCTCCTCAGCAGCTAATTTGTATTTGAATACTCCTCTCTTGAACGGTTTGTTAATTTTAATATTGGCAAAATGTATTGTTTTTTTGCTAAGATGTCATAGGAAGATAGGCTTATAAGCGGACATTTAAATCGCTCTTGTGACATGTCTTAAAATGTCGTACAGCTATAAAAAATACGCAGAACCAAAATAGTTTTGTAGTGTTTAATACATAACACCAAAATCTATATTTATGAATTTTGGAAATATTTTGCCCTTTTTTAACAGGCGTGTATTCTTAAGCATCTACTATTCTTAAATACAAGGAACAGCAGCAAACTGACTTATACAAAAGCTATTTTGAAAGTGGATATAGTTTACCACAAAGAAAAAGTTGGAGGCAGGAGTTACCGTAGTAGTGTGCTACGCTGCCTCCCCCTCCATGACAGTGTTGCCAAACTTAGCGGAATTCTGCTACGCGTAGGGAAATTTAAGCCTTCGGGAGATATTGCGGCAAAAACGAAGAAGTGGGAAACTGTAGCGACATTTGTGAATTTTTATTTTATATTTTTGATAAATATATTGTGGCATGTGCACAGATTGTAGTAATAGCCGTGCCCTCTGGTTACTCAAGCTGAAGGTTGGCAGCTTATCCGAGGAGGGGCGTTTGAGGGGAAATAGTCTCATTGGAGGGGATATGGCGTTAGGACGCCAAGCTTAACGAGTTTTTTTCAAGTAGAGTCAGTGTCTAGTCTTCGTGGTGTTGAGATGTATGGATAGTTGTGCAATGATAGGGCGTCCTCGTCCCGGCAGACACATGGGTAAGCATATTTAATAAACCTTCTAATTATTCTTCTCCCTTGACTTTTTAATTATGGTAGTATAGAATCCTTGCCTTTCCCTTCAGCCAGGAATTATGTTAGCGTAAGAATATTTGTGAATTTAACTTTAGCTGCGTCCCTTTGTGTCGGTGCCTCTTAAAGTAAAGTTTCCTTAGCTTGAATAACGACCCCTCTCACAGCAAGTAGCTCTCCTCTGAAAGTTAAATAATAAATTACAGATTATTGAGGCACGCGACAAATTGGCGGAGGTGCCGAGCAATTAGTTTGATTTGTTTTGAGATTTTAAGTGCAAAATTTTTTTTTTCCCTCCAAATGTAACGGTTTGTCCTCCACGTGGTCGTGAAAAATGTAAAGTTCTTTCTGGCTAAAGGGTAAGGATTTTTATACTTTTATTTGTGATTCTCTTCTTCTAAATTTTGTTTCCATCATTTCTGAAAGTTTGGTGTCGAAATTTCAATTTTGAGTTCATTTTTGCATTTTTTTTCATTGTCTGCCGGGTGCCGCTAAAACTTCTGACTCCATTTTCCCCTTTTTTTGGCTTTATTTCCTTTAAATTATATCACTGTGTTCCGTTCTTTGTGCTGGTTATTTTCAAGAAAAAATGTTTTTGTGAAATTTGAGAAGAAACGAGTGATATAGGTGTTGTTTCAAAATGTGCTCCTCACGTGTTGGTTATCCGTTTGCAATTCTTGTTTTCTGTGCTTATTAGCAGTGGTTTGGAAATGTATTACTTTGTATTCCAGTGATTGTGATTTCTAGCTATTTACTGCACTTTTCTGAGTTATTTTTCGTGTAACTTTTATGTACGCACGTGTGTTGTGTAACTCCCGCGTGGTCGTGCATTTCAGCAACAATTTTTAGCTTGTGTAACCAGTCTTCTTCAGCACGTGTTTTGGCGCGTTTCTTTGCGTGTGCATATCAGATTATATACATTTGATTTTAGAAAAAAATGAGAAGTTTTGTGTGCTAGTTTAGAATTACAAGTCTGTATTCTGCTCCTTTTGAGAATCTTCGCGGTGGTCACAGTAAGTGTGACGTAGTTTTAAGTTCCAGTTCGAGGTTTCTCACTGCAGCTATCATTTTGTTATCTTCCATATGTCCATTCTGCTTAAAAATCTTGGTATTGTGCCCAAGTGGCTTGTGTAGCCGTGTGTTAGTATAATTTTCTGATATTTCGCCGCGGGCGCTTAATTGTGTTCTTTCTGCAACTGTTTTATTTGGCTATGTTCTGATCTTGCTACTTACATTCATGTGATGCTATAAGTGTTTAGGTTGGTGTAATCTGAATTGCTTGGTTCTACTGTTTGTTTATTGGTTGCGTTATCTTTTGTGCTACAATCATGCCTAAACGACGTACTGCACAGAAATCTGATATAGCAATTGTTCCAGTTACCGAGCACAGTGAGATGGAATCTCTGTCCAGTGTTAGTACGCCTGTTGTTACGCAGTTGTCAGTGATGCCTACTCCGCCTGTCGTGGCACATGTCCCGCCACCAGCTGCCTGCCGTCCGGTCATTGACCCCTCGTACTTTGAGAATTCTAGTAGGATGTCGGCACATGAATTTCTGCAGAACTTTGAAATGGTCGCTGCTGCTAATGGCTGGTCAGAGGAAATTAAATTGAAATGCTTTCCATGCTATTTACGAGATACTGCTGCATCATGGTTTCAAACTTTTCGCCATCGGCACCCTCACCATGATTGGATTTTCTTATCTACACAATTTTTAAATGCATTTCAGTTAACAAACCAGAGTGATATTCTGGAAATGAAACTTAGACAGCGGGTACAGTTGGATGATGAACCTGTTATTAGTTACATCTATGATGTACTATCTTTATGTGACCAAGTCAATCCAGCTATGTTGCAGTTGGAACAAATTAAACATTTGCTTAAAGGTCTTAGACCTCTGTATGTGCAAGCTTTATTGCCATTAAATCCTCAAACTGTTGATGAGGTGATTCAAATCATTCGACGAGTGGACAAAGCTCAGTTTTACATGCAGAACCGTGAACATCTAGTGTCTGCTCAATCTCAGGCTGCAGTGGTTACGCCACCCTCTGCTCTATTTAATACTGCATCTGTTCCTGCTGTTATTTTACCAGCTTCTCCTCAGCCTTCTCTTGTGAGCGTACCTATCGATCCTATGCATCAGCTGATTGATTGTGTGGAACAGTTATGTAACAGAGTTAACCAGTTTCAGTTACCATCTGCGGAGAGAACTTCCCAGCATTCACAGCTTCCACGGTCAGCTGACTTCAACCGGAGGGACCCACCCGTCACCTGCTATAGATGCAACAGGCAGGGCCACCTGGCTCGCTTTTGCCGGAGCCGCCTCCCGCAGTCAAAAAACGACTGGCGCCGAGCCTCGCGCGACGAGACGTAGCAGCACCACCACCCACCAGCATGGCTGCACCTCAACGGGACATGGCTACACCTCAACGGGATGTGTCTGCAGTATCAGGTCAGATATTGCAAGTTCCTGGTCGTATTGCCCAGACAGAGCTCTCCATCTTGCTCGATACAGGAAGCGCAGTGAGTATTGTGAATGCTGCACATGTTATTGATCATTCTACACTAAAACCTATAGAGATGATGCTCCGCACTGCAGGAAACAAGTTACTTGATGCACCTTACCACACTGTGTTAGATTTCCATATTAATGATGTTCTTTTTCAGGAGGATGTACTAGTTGTAAAAGAGTTGTCCCATGATTTGATTTTAGGTAATGACTTTTTGCAAACCCATGATGTTATAATTGATTATGCACAAAATCTGATAACCTTGAAATCTTCTAAGAATGATGCATTCAGTATACCAATAACTCTCACACAAGGACCTTTTGTTGATATGGCAGTAAACCCTCTCCAAGATAATGATTGTACAGATTCTGGTGTTAAAATGGCAGTTATGCATGATGTTAAAATTCCACCTCTGTCTACATGCTATATATCAGTTAAGCCTTTGTCAACCATTAGTAATGAGGTTATGTTTGAACCTGCTCTCAACATAATGCAAAAGAAGAATCTTTCTATTCCACCGTTATTGTGTCATTCTACCTCTGAACTTAGTATTCCAGTGCATAATAATACTTCAGTTCCACAAACATTGTTTGCAAATACAGTCTTAGCTAAAGCGTATGATGTTGCACTTGTTCAGAGTAATTCTGTTTTGTCATCCGATGTTACTCCTCTGCCAGCTCCAAATTGTAATTTTAATGTTAATGGTAAACTCTTGGAAACACAAAGGGCTGACTTACATGCTTTGTTATTGAAATATAGTGATCTTTTTGCCACAACATTACAAGAACTTGGTACTACAGATGTTGCAGAATTTGATATCAAAGTAAATGATCCTAAACCAATTAAGCAAAGACCATATAGAGTTCCCCATAAACAAAAAGAAATTATTGCTGAGCAAGTTAAAGAGATGCAAGACGCTGGCATTATCAAGGAATCACAGTCCTCCTGGGCTTCTCCTGTAGTACTTGTCAAAAAGAAAGATGGCTCCATGAGATTTTGTGTCGACTATAGAAAATTGAATGCTGTTACAGAGACCACCTCTTTCCCTTTACCATTGATAGATGATTTGTTAAGTTACTTGGGGGAGGCTAAATGGTTTGTCTCATTAGATTTACTGTCAGCATACTTTCAGGTACCTATTGCAGAGGATAGCCAGAAGTACACTTCTTTTGTCACTTTTCAGGGTCAATATCAATTTACACGCTTGAGTTTTGGGTTGGCAAATGCCCCTAGGTTCTTCAGTTATATCGCAGACAAGTTGTTAGGCGATTTGAATTTTAAAAAGGCTATTGCATATCTGGATGACATTGTTGTTTTTGCTAAAACCTTTGAGGAGTTATTGCAAAATCTTGAGGCTGTTTTTCAACGTCTGGATCACCACAAGTTTAAACTTAAACCAGAAAAATGTTTCTTCGCCATGCAAAAGATCAAACTCTTAGGTTTTGAAGTTTCTAAAGATGGTATTTCACCTGATTCTGACAAAGTTGTTTCCATTCAAAATTTGCCTCGTCCTAAGAATGTTCGAGATGTCAGAAAAGTTTTAGGATTGTTTAATTTTTACAGGAAATTCATCAAGGACTATGCTAATATTGCTCAACCTCTAATTCAGTTGACTAGGAAGAATCAAAGTTTTATTTGGGGATCTGATCAGCAAACTGCATTTCAAAATTTGAAAGACTTATTAGTTTCGGCCCCTGTCTTAGCTCACTATACTCCTGGTGCTTATACAGAACTACACTCTGATGCCAGTGGATTAGGGGTTGCCTCAGTGTTGTATCAGAAGATTGATAATGTGTTGAAACCAGTGGGCTATGCTTCGAGGACACTATCTAAATGTGAACGTAATTACAGTGTTCCTGAGTTGGAATTGTTGGCCATCTTGTTTGGACTTACCCACTTTCGCAGTTTTGTTTATGGCTACAAGGTTCATATTGTATCTGATCATCACTCTCTTTGTTATCTAAATAATTTGAAAGATTTGACTGGGCGTTTGGCACGATGGAGTTTGAAATTGCAAGAGTTTGATTATACCATTTCTTATAAGTCTGGCAAGAAACATCATGATGCTGATACTCTATCGAGATTTCCTGTGTTACAACCTACAGAAGGTGATCTTGATCAGCTTGATGAACTCCCCACATGTTTGCTGTCATCAGTTGAAGTTGCTGACCATCAGAAGAAAGATACTGGGTTACTGGAGCTTATTAATGCTCTCCATGATCCTCCGTCGGCCCCTGCTAAGCTTCAGAGACAAGTTTCCAACTACACACTCAAATCAGGTGTTCTTTATCGTAAAAATGCTGGCTCTACTGGCCCCCTCCATCTACTGGTTATTCCAGAAGCTCTAAAACATGAAATTCTTTCTTCATGTCATGATGATCCTCTTTCAGGCCACTTAGGTTTCTCGAAAACATTTGCCAAAATTCACTCCAGGTATTACTGGGTTGGTATGAAGAAAGATATTGAACATTTTGTCCGAACCTGTTCCAGCTGTCAAACAAGAAAGGGACCGAAGAATCAGAAACCAGCAGGCTTATTACAACCAATTCCGGTTACATCTGTAGGCGAGCGGTGGGGTATTGATTTGCTTGGGCCTCTCCCACGCTCCAATTCTGGACACAAGTATGTTGTCGTTGCGACCGAGTATGCTTCTCGCTGGGTCGAGTCTGCGTCGCTTTCTTCAGCAACAATTCCTCAAGTTGCTAAATTTATTTTGCACAACATCATCTGTAAGCATGGAGCCCCTGCTGCCTTGTTATCTGATCGTGGCTCAGTTTTCTTGAGTGAGGTGACACAAGAATTGTTGAGATCTTTATCAGTGTCTTCCAATTTCACCAGTGCTTATCATCCAGCTTGCAACGGACTTACTGAAAGATTTAACCAAACCCTCTTAAATATGCTCAGCCATTTTGTGGATAATAATCAGAAGAATTGGGACTCAATTTTGCCCTATGTCATCTTTTCATATAACTCGAGTGTTCAAGAGTCTACTAAATTTTCACCCTTTTTCTTGATATATGGTCGAGAACCTTCTTTACCTAACCAGGTTCAGCTACAAGCTACGTCGAATGACCTTTTTGTGAGACAGACATTGCAAGAGATTCAAAAGGCACGAGAGGTTGCTGTTGCTAACATTACAAAGCAGCAGGTGAAGCAAAAAGAAGCATTTGATGCTAAACATAGAGATGTGGTTTATAATGTGGGTCAATTAGTTAAAGTTTTCACTCCCATTAGGAAGAAAGGTAAATGTACAAAGTTGTTACATAGATATTTTGGTCCTTTTGAAATTATCCGACAGATCACTCCTGTTACCTACCTTGTTGGTCGACCTCATGCTCCCCGTACCAAACATCAGAGTGTTCATGTGTCACGCCTTTACCCTTACTATGATCCTGTGGGTCCTTATAGGCTGTAAAGTCTGAGTTTTTGATGCTTAATTAAGCTTTGTTTTTCAGGAATATGTGATATGAATGTCTCTGCTAAATTATAAGTATATTGTTATTTTGGGTGTAACTTAACTTTTGAATTGTGTTTTGGTAACTGCAAATCATTTGTTTTGTTGTTGTATTATGCTGCAGGAATGTGTTTTAGGTGTACAATGTGCTTAATTGAGCTTTCATTTTCAGGAATGTTATGAGACAATATTGTTTTGAGTAATGATGTGATGTTGTTTTGTTGCATTCGATTTGATTTGATATGATTTGATTTGATATGATTTGATTTGATATGATATGACTCGATTTGATTTTGGGTTCCATAATGATGCTATGATCTTTATTTGCAGAAAATTTGTTGCATGAATAGTGTTTGTATGTATGTGTGTATTTGAGGTTATGTGATATAGGTGAGATTTGCCTCGGTGGGAGTGCCAAGTGTAACCCCGATGGCGTGGTGTGAGGTTATGTGAGAGATAAGAGTTGAGATTTGCCTCGGTGGATGTGCGTAAGAGTAACCCCGACGGTGTTGATGAGGAGAGATGAGAAGAGATGAGATGTCAGCTTCGGTGGAGGTGCCACAGTGTAACCCCGATAGTTGAAGTGTATGAATGTGTTGATTTTTCAGGAGGGCTACATGTACCTGGAAAGTTGATGTGATGATTGTACTGATTTTGCTTATTGGTGTTGCTGTAACGTGCCCAGTATAGCGTGTGTGATGAATTCACACGAGATTATATAGATGGAAGTGAATGTAATGAAAATAATTTTTTTTCTCTGTTTATGCAACAAGTTTATTACCATCTTAGATAGCAAATGTTAATAACACCTGTTTTTCCAGCTTATTTCTTGATTTTGAGGATGTAGATGCAACATTATAATGTCATGTTATTTGTGTAATTCCTGAATTAATGTGATTTCTTGAAGGTTATGCCTATGTCAAATGTTTTGAATTTACAGCATGTTAAATGAGACACGTAAGTGCAGATGTTTTGTTTTGGAGAGAAAATTGAAAGACGATGATGATTGAAGTAATGATCGAGATTGCACTATTACTGCTACTGATGATGATGATTATTATGGAAGATGATAGTTAAACTGCGATGAGAAAAATAATAATGTGGACAAGAAATTGTAGTCATGACAAGAGTAGGACACTAGTAGTTGAAAGCATGTCACGTGGCGTAGTTTAGAAATGTATTGTGGATGTAGCTTGTAGTGATGTATACACTAGTTTGAGTAGATAGTTAAGTCAGTGTTGTGTGTAATTTGTGGCCATGGTCAGTGTGAATGTGTTCATTTCATCGTCATGTGTGACTGTCTTGTAAGTGCACTTACTTTCTTTTGTTAGTGATACCAGCTGGTTATTGAGATGTAATATTGGGATCCCAAGATAAGGTTATGTTTCATTTCTGTCATGTTTATGTACTTTGAGTCTGTTTTACTGTTTTTTTGGATTATGAAGCATTGTAAGTTCAATTTTGGATGGCAACTCTGTAAAATTTCTTTTTATGCCAATTTGTTCTAATTTTCTTTTCTCTTTACTTGCCCATGTCAAAAGAATTTTTAGTGTACACTTTTCATACTTTAAAATCTTTATTTGTAAAGGACATACCCTTCTTTTCTGTGTGATTCTTTGTGGGAGCATCCTGTCGTGGTTTTGTTTTAGAATAGTGCTGTGGCAGAGAGCGAGAAAATCCAAGAGCATCCCCGGGGCACACCAGAAGTCAAGAAACACCACAGGGAAGCTGTCGGGCAGCCACTACACTGCCGTGGCATAAGGAGCCACCATGTCGGGGGGCAGTCCAAGCCAGCGACTGCCCACCCTGTTGTCATCACCAGAGACCTGCGGTGCTAATCCTACACCAGGACAAATCGTCGTTGTGGGCACTGTCTCAACCACCCACAAACAGTTACGGCAGTTCATCACCCTTTTGCGCAGTGTAGTGTGTCTGTGAACTAAGGCAGCGTGGTGTGTGCGTGTGCGGGATGCCAAAGCTAGTGCATTAACAATATTACGTCGACTGCACTTACATCACTCTCGCTTCTCATTATCGCCCAGCACCATTGTCGTCGGCTGGGTGCAACCACAAATATGTATTGCTCTTTTATTTTATATCACACATTTCTATGTCATTTTTTTTTTGGTATGTCTTTCTTTTGTTTTTTCCTGTATTTTGTACTTATGTTCTTTCTGTCGACGAGGACGTCGACTTGGGTGGCCAGGGGGAGATGTGGCATGTGCACAGATTGTAGTAATAGCCGTGCCCTCTGGTTACTCAAGCTGAAGGTTGGCAGCTTATCCGAGGAGGGGCGTTTGAGGGGAAATAGTCTCATTGGAGGGGATATGGCGTTAGGACGCCAAGCTTAACGAGTTTTTTTCAAGTAGAGTCAGTGTCTAGTCTTCGTGGTGTTGAGATGTATGGATAGTTGTGCAATGATAGGGCGTCCTCGTCCCGGCAGACACATGGGTAAGCATATTTAATAAACCTTCTACTTATTCTTCTCCCTTGACTTTTTAATTATGGTAGTATAGAATCCTTGCCTTTCCCTTCAGCCAGGAATTATGTTAGCGTAAGAATATTTGTGAATTTAACTTTAGCTGCGTCCCTTTGTGTCGGTGCCTCTTAAAGTAAAGTTTCCTTAGCTTGAATAACGACCCCTCTCACAGCGAGTAGCTCTCCTCTGAAAGTTAAATAATAAATTACAGATTATTGAGGCACGCGACAATATGCTTAAATAAACTTGTAAGAAGTTTCAATTACATTCTACAAAATTAATTGAGTCATTTTAAGTTACCAATTATACATGGTGGACCATTTAAGTTCAGACTGTACAATATCTTCAAAACTAAGTGTTGTAAAAAGAAATGTCTTGAATAAAAGTTGCTTGATATAATGGGGGGAAGTAAATGCCATTAGTTGTGATTTATTTGGAGGACGTTATGATGGTCATTTTGAGGTAAATTTTTTTAAATGGGATCCTGCCGTTTTATGTTGTTTTCTCACTCCTCATAAAAATCTAAACAACATTTTTATAAAGCACTTTGCAATTGTTCTTACACCAACGTAAACAACAATGAAAATTCTGAATGGCTGTATACGAAGACCACAATGAATGGTTGAACCATCCATGGATGGTCATTTGAGGGTCAAGTTATGTTTCGTAATTGGGAACCAACATTTTAATGTTGTTTCCTTATTCCTCATCATAAAATAAACAGCTTTATATAAACCATTTTCTAATGAGAAAACATACTTAATGTATATATGTTCGAAATGGCTACAACCAGTTAAAGAAGACAGTGCAAAAGCAAGGTGATCTTTTGAAACTCTGTGAAAGCAGAAAACACATGGAAAATCTAAAAGCTACTGACAGCACAAACATTCCTTAGGTAATTAGAACATTAATGTATTTACATTTTATTAGGAAATGAACAATAATTACATTAATTTCAACTTAATATTCGCTTAATCAAAGCATAAATTACCGCCCCTATAATAGGCCTAAATTATAAACAGAGAGACTATAATTTTTTCTAAGACTTATAGTAATGATATAATGTAGAGTTTTTGTAGCGGAATTTTGTTCGCCCTGTAGCGAGATTCAACGTTTTTTGATTGACAACACTGCTCCACAGTCTCTGCTCTTCCTCTCCTCGTGGTCCATCTCCTGCACTATAGTATGGCAGAAAGAGTGAGGGCTCTTCGATTTTTACGTGCACGCATACGCAGATCAAATATATTTACAGAGTGACACACCGAGAATTAGATAATAAACGCCTGCTTCTGGGGAAATGCACCTCAGTTTTACTAGTAATGGACAATTTGGGTTATTATATTTTACAGGTGAATCCGGACTTTAGCTTATAACTGAGGATTTACATTATAATACTTATATGTGGGTAAACATTTATGGTTTCCTCATAAAGTCTATCACCAAGGGAATAAGATACCCCGTGCTCAAGCTATGGTGAGTGAAAGTGCAAAGGGAACCTCTCTGTGTAGTGTGAAGAAGAAGGTTTGTTAGCTCCACGTATGGACGCCAATTTGAAGATGTTATTGTCTTTACGTTGTTTGCAACACGCTTTGGGCGTCAATTTGAGAAACGTTAATTTTAGAAGGAGTATTGTATTTCGACTGTTTGGGAGCCGAACTTGTAGTAGTTGCAACCGCACGTATGGTAAACAGTTTCCGGTAGCCTTCCCCCAAGTTTAAAAATATTAACTTTATAATTTGACTGTTTCTTTAAAAATTATATATTTATGTTTGCCTCGGCTGCGTCAGTATTATTGTTAGAGACACGTTTCTCTTAGCAGGGTTTTGGTGCGACAAGAATGTAGACTTACACAGGTTATAATTTTACTTCACTCCTTTTTATTAATTCTTGACACGATTTTAATAACACTTCACTGATATAGAGAGCTGTGAGATTCTTTTGTTAATTACTTGCACTTTTTAACACGTAAACTATTTTCGTCTCGCACGAATATGTATTAAATTTCTCGAGGACGTGTCTCGCGTCTGATTAGTAACACTGTCTGCTAGCAACGCGTCCAGTTAGGAGCACTGTCTACAAGCAACTGACTTCTAGATTTGTAAATTTTTCTATATTTCAGTTTCTGATTGGCTAATCCTACTCCAATAGAATACCTTCATTTAACTAAACCTTTTTTCTGGTTGTTGATTGGCTATTTTATAAACTGTCTCAAAATTTATATTATTGTTGCTCCAATAATGACTAGTAACATTTAAACTCTCGAACTCATTATTGCCTCATTGTTAGCAACTTTTAACCTATTTCTCACAGCTCCTACATTATTAAATTACGTAATACATTCATATAACATTATTGAACATGTACATAATAATATAAACATATACAATAACTCTTATATACATTTTACAAATTATTACATACACATATTGCTTTAAGGCGGGCTGTTATTGAATTTACATATTATATAATTTGACTAAAATCACTTAAGTGTTAAAAATACTGCAAGTGTAAGCAAATTTAGAAAGGCTGTCTCCTGCCCATCCTAGCAATGTCACTGTAGTACAGCCTTAAATAATACCAAAATTCGTACATAGAAACCATAGTTCTGGTATTTAAGACCATTATTAACAGTATTTTTTTCCTTTTATATAATTTACTCAGAGATTTGCGAGCCAAGGCTCGAAACACAAGCACCTAAAGATATTTCTAAATAGATGGGCGTCAGTTCAAAGTGAAGACTTTCTACCAATATAGTACTAAGACACATACACGCACAGTAAGTTTAAGTTAAGATCATCAAAATGAAACAGATGAAGGGAAATTATGGGACAAGCTTGTGGGCTGAGGTTTACCCGGAGCCGAAACTCCCCTCCTATGGCAGGGAAAGGCGCCAACAGAATGTCACTCCTCTCCGTGGTTGTTTCCATTAGGTTAACACTAGTTTCCTTAAAAAATAAAAAGGGCCCCTCCGCGCTTTCGCAAGGACGAAAGTGGATACACTACTTACGCGTGCCATTCCGAAGAGAAGACTGCTGATTGTATTCAATTACGTTAAATTTATAAGATGATTGAAATAAAAACAGATAAAGAAACTAATTATATGAAAGAAGTTAACAAAAGTAAAAAACGAAATTATAAGAACGCGAAAGAATCGAAATTTATATGAACTCACGTCAAGAAAAAATAATAATAATAGGAAAGCCATAAAACTATGCAAAATGCATTAGTAACATTTTAAATTCATTTATACATATATATGTGTGTGTGTGTGTGTGTGTAAAAATAAATATATTACAAAACAAAATTTCAAGCAAGGAACGAAAAAATAGTAGCAGAAATCATTTAAATAATTATTTAGATTAAAATATGTTGTAAACAGTAGCAGAAACAGGTGAAGAACGCTAGCAACGCAAGCACGCAACAAAGCGAAAACGTTGTTAAAGACAAAGAAATCAACAAGTTCATTATAACTTTGCATGCACCAGACGCGTAACATCGAAGAAGAGAAAGTAGCAGAAGACGTTTCGAGAAGACAGAAGAAGTAATTGTGTTTTTAGTGAAGTTGAACGTGTATTATCATGAGATCTTTAGAAATCAAGCGGGGAATATCCGTGAAGTATAAATATAGCTTCGTGAGAACGCTTAGAGAAAATGTTGATTCCACGTAGGTAAGTACCTGAATTAGTTTATCGGGAGGGCTAATCATAATTTTTTGTATTAAGAAAATAGAATTATCTTCAATAATACGCGACTACATAGAAATTGAATAAAGCTTTGTAAAAATCGAGAACTCAAAGATACAATAGTTCTTGAGATTTTGCGACTAGTAAGAAAACATTTTAATTAATTTGTGAAATCAACATAATATAATAAATTCAATATCACATATTTTCATGTCCAAAATTTGGAAAACGAAATAAGAGTCTCACCACAACAATAAAAGATTTGGAACGAAAATTTTATTTATCCTTATTCGAGAATAATTAGAACCTTGAGAATAAAAACATTCCCAAACGCTGCAGTACATCCAACCATTCTTTAATCCGTTCCATGATGAACATCGATAGGGTCGACAGCGATTTAGCACGGTATCCCACAATCCCGTTTGGATGTCATCGCTCATTTTCCATGGGTTTCGGGAGCCAATGCCCTGTCGAGACCAACCCAATCCGAATAGCTCCCCTTCGAAAGGGGCTCAGTGTTCGGCCCGGCGTACTTCTGGTAACGTGTACGCAGCTCTCGCACCACGGCAACTGAAGAAGTCGGAATCCCTCCCTTACGGGGAGTAGTAATGGACAGGAAATCCTCATGGTAGAAGAGGAACTACCCCAGCATTCGTCCACCGACCTGGAAAAACCAAGGCCAGGGTGACCGACCCAACGGAATTCGAACCCTGGACCTCCTGAACGCTCGGTCAAAAGGCAGTTATGGAAAATAATACAGGCAGTGAAGAGTTTAGACCTTCACTGAATTATATCAAATTGGAAGTTTTCTAGACACCAGTACAGTAAGAGAAAATGTTTATACTGGAACTGCTCTAAGAAACACACTTATGTATTACTCCGCACAACACGTGCACAGCCTATGCAATCGATATGCAATAACTGCTCAGTTTCACTAAACTGATTGCATTTTATTTCTAAATAAGAGTAGAAATTAGTATATTACAACGAAATCATTAAAATTGTCCATTAGTGCATTTTAAAATTAATAACGAAAATACTAGAACTATTTTCTACTCTTAGTGTTGCGGTCAGATGCCACTACACTGTGGCCACGTGCTTTGTGCTGCCTCTCGCATTTACTTACCTCAAGTGTGTTTCCTATTTCGGGAAGAGCACAACTGTACATCCTCTAACATGTAAGCAAATTAGCAATCATTTTATTATTCAAACACCCTACATACATTCACATTCAAATGTGTAATTGCCCAACCTGCCAGTTGGCCTGTGGTATTTTTTAAATTCCTTATCATTTTCCTACGGCGTGATGTGTAACATACAGTCTAGAATGTGCTTGGGACATGTGAAACGCGCCTTGCCTAACTTCGAGCAACGGCGCAGACCGGCCACCAAACAGAATTCCGTGAGAAATGTCTTAATTATAATCTGGGTGTGATCACCAACTGTTGATAGCAAAATAAGAGAAAAAGTGAACAGGCTTTATGGGCGTAAATGGTTCACAATGAATGTGGAAGCTTCTATTAATGACACTTACTGGGCGTGGCACCATTCACTTGATTAAATTCTTATTGCTGAAGTTCTAATCTAAAAATATACTCACTTGGGAGTTTATTGTTGTCAGTGACGCCTCCTAACCACCTCATAATTTGAGGAGTAATATCTGCTAATTGAATGCACACCGCAGTGAGAATAATGTATTGGAATTGTTAGTTGGGTCATTTCTTTTCAATGCACAGAATTTTCAGACAAAGTTTGTCAATATATTGTGAAGACTCTTGCAGTCGGGGAGTTGCATCAAGTGACATTACATATCGGAAATGGGCGTTTCAGGTAGCGGTGCTATAAAGAATACAATATACGAGAGGTTACTAAAGTGCAGCTTTGACATTTTCCCACCATTATGTCACTACAGAGTGTCCAACAAGTCCCGCATCATAGGTGAATCATGCTGACGCGGATGTGTGGCTTGGTCACAGAGAATGGGGGCGGACGAATTCAACAGACGGCATCCTGACAGAAGTTTGAGCAACGGTATCTCGGTTGCTTGAAACCTTCAAGAGAACGGGGCTGTCAACGATTAGCCCAGATCGGAACACCACCATCCTCCCCTGAAGTTCGTGAAGCAGTTATGGCAAAGTTCATGGCCAGTCCAAAAAGTCCCTACGACGGACAATTATGGAAATGAACATACTTAAGAGCACTATCCATGATATCCTTAAAAAAGTAAAATTCCATCCATACTGGCTTCAACGTATGCATCATCTACCTGAGGATGCACCGGACGATAGGATGGAAATGTGTCAATGGTTTCTTGATGAGATAGACCGAGATCCTCATGAAAGTGCCCTTCTGACAGGCAAACTTTTACGCCAATTGGAGGTAAATAAACAGAATCTCCGGTACTGGTCCACCACTAACCTTCATTGGTGCGATGGAAGTAAGGAGCACAGTGCATCATGATATGATGTGGAATTTGGAATGGCCACATCATTGGACCATTCTTCTTTTCTGGAACAGTGAATGGATAAAAATATATCCAACTGATAGGAGATAAACTTATGCCTGTCGTCCTCCGTGGTGTAGTGGTTACTGCTAGCTTCTCGTTCCTGAGGCCGCGGGTTCAAACCCGACGGAGGGCGATGGATCTTTTCGGGCGTAAAAATCCTTAGCATGGCTTCCTTCGGAAGGGAAGTAAAGTCGGTGGTCCAGTGTTGTAGATTTACGGCACGTAAAAGAACCTCAATCCTGATAAATAGGCCTCTGAGCAAACTTACCGGTCTTTCACGCCCAATATAGAATGGGACGCTAAGGACTACAGCAGTTAAAGAGCGTCCATAAATAAAACCCAATTTAATTTAACTTCAACTTATGCCTGAATTGGATCAACTTGGTAAAAAAACCAGAATGGTTTGTGCAGGATGGTGCTCCAGCACATAATGCCACAAAGTGTTTGACAACTTCCCTGGTAGGTAGATAGGACGCAGAGGAGCCAGAGAATGGTCTCCACGTCGCGAAACTTAAACCCCCTTGACTTTGCATTATGGGGCTATCTTATAGAAAAGGTGTACAAGTGAAGATTCGTTATCTGCAACATCTACGAATACGGATCGAGAGAAAATGTCGTGAAACCACTGCTGATACTCGTATGTTACACCGTGTTCTGAATAACATAAAATTTCTTCTCCAGACATGTTTGAAACTTGGGACACTCATATAGAGCAAATATTATAATTTAATTATAATAAAAGACAACCAAATGATATCTCCTATGATGAGGGACTTGTCGGCCACCTTGTAGAATCTGGTGATATTCGGGTTGTTAGGTTCCATTCATAACCGGCAACTCCTCACCACCTGTTACATGTATTGGGAAAGTTAGTTATATTGCATCTGTTACTTGGCGCCTTGTTTTTATATGTGCAGGTGTTCAAACTTTTCATGCCGACTATTTAGTCATCAACTAAGTACCGATTATATTACATATACTATACATATTATTATTTTATATTAATTGTATTACTGTATCTACATTAGATTAGTTAGAGTTATATTAATTGGGTTAATTATACGAGCAATTATTATTAGTATTGATACACTATGTGATCAAAAGTATTCGAACACCACACAAACATACGCTTTTCATCTTAGGTGCATTGTACTGCCACCTACTGTCTGGTACTCATTATCCGCGACCTCAGTAGTCATTAGACATCGTGAAACAGCAGAATTGGACACTCCGTGGAACTCACGGACTTCGAAAGTGGTCAGGTGATTGGGTGTCACTTGTGTCAGAAGTCTGTACGCGAGATTTCCAAACTCCTAAACATCCCTAGGTCCACTGTTTCTGATGTGATCATAAAATGGAAACGTGAAGGGACATGTACAGCACAAAAACGTACAGGCCGATCTCGTCTGTTGACTGACAGAGACCGCCGACATTTGAAGAGTGTCGTAAAGAGTAATAGGCAGATATCTATCCGGACCATCACACAGGAATTCCAAACTGCATCAGGATTCACTCCAAGTACTATAATAGTTAGGCGTAAGGTGAGAAACCTTGGATTCCATGGTCGAGCGGCTGCTCATAAGCCACATATAACGCAGAAAAATGCCAAACGACGCCTCACTTGGTGTAATGAGCGTCAACATTGCACGATTGAACAATGGCAAAACGTTGTGTGGAGTGACGAATCACGGTACACAATGTGGCGATCCGATGGCAGGGTGTGGGTATGGCGAATGCCCGGTGAACGTCATCTGCCAGCGTGTGTAGTGCCAACAGTGAAATTCGGAGGTGGTGGTGTTATGGTGTGGTCGTGTTTTTCCTGGAGGGAGCTTGCAGCCCTTGTTGTTTTGCGTGGCACGATCACAGCGCAGACCTACATTGATATTTTAAGCACCTTCTTGCTTCCCACTGTGAAGAGCAATTCGGGGATGGCGATTGCATCTTTCAACACGAGCACCTGTTCATACTGCACGGGCTGTGGCGGAGTGGTTACACGACAATAACATCCCTGTAATGAACTGGCCTGCACAGAGTTTTGACTTGAATCCTATAGAACACCTTTGGGATGTTTTGGAACGCCGACTTCGTGCCAGGCCTCACCGACCTACATCGATATCTCTCCTCAGTTCAGCACTCCGTGAAGAATGGACTGCCATTCCCCAAGAAACCTTCCAGCACCTGATTGAAAGTATGCCTGCGAGAGTGAACGCTGTCATCATAAGGGTGAGCTACCATCATATTGACTTCCAGCATTACCGATGGGGGGCACCACTAAGTTGTACGTCTTTTTAGCCAGGTGTCCGGATACTTTTGATCACGTAGTGTATTATTAATTATTAGTCCTTAGCTTTGCAGTCAACTGATTTTTTTTTGGGGGGGGGCAATTTTGTAAGTGTTGTCGTTTGTGTGGCGTTTTATTTTTAGAGGAAGAAGACCGGTGTAAAAGAAAACCAAGAAATTTAACTGTTTCACTTAGGTAAGTACCACGAAATCATATTAAAACGTAACTATAAGTTGTTCTTCATAGTGTTACAGTACAGTTATTTTCAACGTTTGAATGTTATATAAATTAAGTTCATGTAAGTTCAGTGCTTAATTTAACACTTAAGGTGCATCCAGGTTATAGGTAATCAGCAATTATGGGGGAGTAGGGAGGTGATGACCAAACCTTTTCACCGAAGGAAAAAATATAGAACAGTATGTCTGATATGACAGGAACTCATAATACTAGCAGGAAACCGAAATTGCGCGTCTTTTGTAAACAGGTTTTCTGCTGATTTCTCTGGTTATATATCTAGTGACTCAAGTTAGAACGTTACCCGCCCTGCCATGTGGCATCAGCTATCTCTGTTTTGTAGTAACCTAGTTAGGGCCCATTCACAATGAAATGTAAGCGCAGACGTAGTATAAGCGCAAGACTTTGCATTCATGTTATTTAATGGAAGCATTCACATAGAGTCACGCAACGCAAGAGTTTGCTAACTCCAAACTTTATGCTTGCGTTGCGTGCATAGAGGAAGAATTCTGCATTTCTTTCTCTTTGCATTGCCTGCTGTTCAACAGCAGACGATCGCGATGCGAGACTTTAGCCGTCTAATGTACATGCGTGCACTCTTCCATTAGGCCGTGCCACACAAATTGTGGGTCACCATCTCTCATTTCTCTCAAGAGGTTATGGTAGTGTCCTTACTGAATCCTCCTTCATTTAGTGGATGAACCTGGCATCTGTGCCTAGATTTCTTGGCTCAGGCGCAAAGAGATAATGAACATTGCATAAATATGACTTGTACAGCTGTAACATCACATGTATAACGTGCTGCAGTTTCCGGCATTATTCCGTACGCGGGAAGGAGGTATGGAATTTTAAGAAACTTACGGAATCAGGGTTTATTAATACGCAGAGCTGATTGTGTAGTATCCTGGGTTCTTAAATTGTATAGGAGTTGTTGCTTTATCGAAAACATTGGGCCCTTCTTGGCGACCGCTTTGCGGAAATCTTGTCAGAAAATATTCTGAACGTGATGAAAAAAAATTATGGCTAACGAAATGTCGCGAAGCAAGGAAAATGTAGCTAAAGTGGATTATTCTAGTTTAGACGCGCAGATCCTACGGCTGTTCTGTGCCTACGGCTACGCCCTGTCGTCGCTCCGTAGCTGCGGCTTAGGGCCCATGCTGTTACAATGTTGGCAGCAGAATGCCGACAACAACGCTAACATGATGCAAATGCGTGTGTTACATATTGATAACAAAAGTGCTCACTACCCACATACGGAATAATGGCCCTGCTTCCATTGGACTTGCACAATTACTTTCAATGTTTTGAGCAAACAGTTAGTTAATTTTAATCTACCGTTAAAGTGGTTTTCTGGTACAATGTACATTCACTATTGGACACGTCAAGCTATAAACATAAACAATAATAGTTTTTGCAATATATACAATATGTTTTTACATTATATACAATAGGTCTTTACATGCTAAATACTATGGTTCATGATATACATTTGTGTTCAAGGTAATCATTGATAGAATAAAAGGAGTGGTTAATTAGATGTGCCTTGAGGCTGATTTCAGCTGGTTTACTTTTTTAATTGCCTTTATATTACTTGGTAAATTATTGTAAAGTTTAATGCCAGAGTATAAAATGCTTTTTTGATAGAGCGAGCACTCGTGATGTCACTAGGGCGGCTGTTGGACGTATGTATATTTTCTTTCTTTCTTTCTTTTGACCTACGTATTTATAAAATATTGGTATTGTTGGTTATATTATTCAATTTGAAACTTACGGTGCACCCGGAACATTTCCGCAATTAGTTTAAGGATCTATAAGCCCGTGCAAACTTCTTGCGTTACACCTAGGCTGCATTGTGAATGGTGTTCCTTCACGCCTGCCCCTTATGATGCATTGCGTTAGCGCCTACATTTCATTGTGAATGAAGCCTTAGACACTATACTACTGAGTATTTATTTTAAATTGGCGATGACGTGGTTCACTCTTGCTCTCTGCGAGTTTCACCTTCTCTGAGGTTGTAAAGGCGGGGTAAGCATGTGTCGAAGAAGTTGCCTAGTCCCCACGGCGTAACAAATTCCTATTGCAGCACTAACACCTATGGCGCTCTCTGTCAAACAGCCGACCTAAACTCCCACGAAGATAATCGACACTAACGCAGGGATTGGAGGGTACTGTTTATGTTTACATTGTAAATTTCCAATCTTGTATCTTAGCGAACTGTTTGTCTCTTTATCAGCATGTCTTTAACGTAAGAAGAGTCAATCTTCATTATTGGATCCTACTGCAGAACAGGAGTTTTTATTGAAAGGGAATATCAATACATCAACCAATGTGTAATTGATACTGCAGAGAAATATTCTCAGTGAACCTGAAGCGGACAGCTAAGCTTGTCTTTTATGTCGTTGTGCACGTAAAAAAACTGCTGTTCAGCATTTAAGTTATAAGTAATTCCATATTCCTACTTACTTATTTTCTCTGTTTTTCACGATATGAGCATTGTTAGCTTACGATAAACAGTATCTGTGTGATTGTGAGACGGCGAGGGTAACTGACAGATGATATTTTACAAGATACTCCTTCAGACACCAGAGTAATTCATTGCAGTTTGGACCGTTTCGGCTGTGTTATCCTCTTCACTGAATTTTTGGGCCACATTGCCTCCCTTCTGCAGCACTCCAGCAGGGAATGAACTACTCGTAATGTGCTCTTAGTTCTTGCTTGGATTGCTGTTGGAGAGCTAGAGGTGACGGGACGCTCTTTCTGATGTATACACCGGAAATGCCTTCGAGACGCGACCAGATAATTTTGGACGGTTCTTTTCCCCCGCCTCCTGTGAACATTTTGAAACTCTTAGTTATATATAAGCGTGCGAGCGAATGAGTTAGTGAATTTCTGCTTGGTACGGCATAAATTTACGTTTTCCGAGTGAAGTTGTGACGACAGTTGTAACGTGTAGTGGGAGCTGCCACTGGAGCGATAAGGGAGGTCCTGTGTTCGATACTTCAGTGATTTCAGTGGAAGGAGAAGAGATTCTTTGCGCGTGATTCATTTCACCGCTAGCGCAAGGAGAAGTGTAGTGACAACGAAACCTGAACTAAGTTATACTAGTAAAATGAACTGATGGTGAAAT
Organism: Deroplatys truncata; assembly: GCA_030765065.1. NCBI lineage: Eukaryota > Metazoa > Arthropoda > Insecta > Mantodea > Mantidae > Deroplatys > Deroplatys truncata. Next base: position 166,867,830 of record CM060988.1, on the reverse strand, counting down.
TGAACTAAGCCACACTAGTAAAGTGAATTGTCACTGAAAACTGAATAAAGCCACAACATTTGTCCCTAGTCAATCATGATTAATTAATCTTTGCACGTAGTTTTGCTGAGTATGCAGAGCATATATACTACCTTTGGTTAGTCAATATGAGTATTCCAATCTAAACCAGCTTAGTAGAACAATAGTGGCAATAATTAGACTATTGAAAACAAATCGTATATCAGCAGTTTTATTGGCATTCGTACTGAGCTTTTTTTGTCACTTTACCATTCTTAGATGATAATTCATTGACTATGATATCTAAAAGAAAGAAATGTCAGTTTGAGAAGTAACTTCAATTGCTAAGTCGCCGGCAAACACACAATTAATCAAATATCTATTGTCAATACTGCCTGAGAGATCATTAATATAAATAATAAATAAAAGTTGTCTAAGTATGAACCCTTGTGCGACACCATGCAAAGCAATCCATTGTAATAAACTGTCTTATATCTTCCTTTTAGATAAGACTCTAAAATTAAAAGTATTATCGTTAAAACCATAAGATTTTATCTTCTGAAGGTAACCGAGAGAAAAGGAGTGTATTACTCGACAAAACTATTAAGAAATTGGAAAATTATCCGTAGCAATGGTAATGTTTACTATCAGTGGCCCAACCTATTCTCTTAAGAGCTAAGGTTTCGAGTCCATAGTTCACCTCACCTACTATATTTGAAGAGAATGACAAGCTAGTTTTGGGCAGCACGAGTGGAAATTATTGGGAAGGGAAACTCCCTTCATCTCCTTTCTCTGTAAGGTTAGACACATACACATAAGGTACACATTTGTAATAGACTTCATATTAACACAGTCACTGAGCTCCAGCCCCCTCCCAAAAATCTGCATAGAGGTGCACCGATCTTACAGCCCAGATCTGTACCCATGAGACATTTTTCACAACCCAAAGGCCAAAAAGGGACATTTCACAATGAAATCCGAGCAATCAGGCTTTCAGAGGTGGTTCTGAAGCAACTCTCAAAGATTGGTTTTCTGCGCGACATCCATTGATGCCAGTAGAGATTGGTTGGTTACACTGTATTGGTGGGACAGAAAATCAAATTTGTAAATGTTTGTGCGAATTCGGTTGGTAACATTAACGTCAATCCTTATTAAGTAACCCTCGTAATATAAAGAAAACAAATTAAGTGATTAGGTATACAGAGAACCTAGGAGCACGAAGTGTAAACCATTCAACTGAGATATAAAAGCTCGAAGTTTAATTTTCTAATCGGGATATCTCTCCACTTGGTTAGTTTTTATGAGGATATTTGAAATGTAGTCCTTGTTACGAGGCCTGCTAATGGGAATCAGGAAAGAATACAGATAACCTCTTTTATTTCACTCCATAACGGGGGGTAGAGCACAGGACTGAAATCTAGAGTACACATCTTCCTAACACGAGGTCCGACAGGGGCAAGATAACAAAATACTTTTAACACCTGAAAACTACCAAAATATTAATAAATCATCATGGGCTAGGAAGGGAGGGACCACCTACATAAATAATTCACATAGTATGAAGTTAGATGCCAAATATATTATATCAATTAAAGGTCATACAATTTACCTTCCCGCTCGGGAAACGCTATACCTAACCCTGTTCACTGGCAACGCTCAAAGAGAGAGCGCAAGCTTCCTAATACCACAAGATAAAACCATTTAACTCCTCCCCTTCTACTACGTCACTACCTGTTCTCGTTGCCAACCTAAGCGTTAACCATACAATGTTACCACACCACATATTACCAAGCTCACATGCCACAATATATACCACCAGTAGTGATTGAAAATATTCAACAATTCACGCTTCCACTTAGCGACTCCCAGACTGTAAATGGAGAGAATTTTGAACACCTTATTAAATAATTAGAATTTCATTTGTGACAGTAGTTACGTAAATTTTGGAGCAAATTGTTAAACAACCCAGCAATTAAGCTGTTCCCATAGCAACCAAACCTATTGTATGAAATAAATCAAATTGTGCATGCAACCATATAATATAAACATATTTCAGAAATAATACATTGCCATTTCATATTGTCGATGACGTCTTATCCTGAACAGTAATTAATGAAACAGTTTTTTTTCCTTTCAAAAAATTAAATTTGATGTATGGGGGCATTTTTTAAAAATGAGTTGATTTCAGTTTTATTTGCATTAATCCTTACTTATGAAAGACTCTGTATAAACAGGGTGGTGAAGGTGACCATAGGGTAAAACTAATGTCATTAATGAAAGCGAGATTTCTGGAGTAGCTTCGATGCCTAAAAGTGAAAATTTTAACCTAAGTGACCATATACCAATTGTCCCACCGAAGTTTAGTAAACCTTCATTAAGGACTAAATGACTAATGATTTAATTACTTTTTTAAACAAAACTATATAAAATAAGAACTTATTTCTCAAATTATATTTTTATACAAGAATTACGTCATATCTAGATTTTAGCATAATTACAACAGCCCTTTTTTTCAAAAGTAATTCACACTTTTACAACCTCATACATAATAAGAAATTATTGCACAAGAAGTGAAAAATAAGTAAAATATTTACGAAAGGTTTAATGAACATTAGGCACTAAAAACGCAAAATGGAAAGAAACAGATTGTGGATACTTGGGTAATCATACCGAACAAATAACGAACGTGTTTGTAAGGTGCACACACCAATAAACGCAATATGGCTACGAATTCTCACACAAGCTTCCCAGAATCTTATTCTCAGAACAAATCTGCGGAAAGAATGTAACAGAATAGTTGTGAACGTTAGTTAAAGTTACATGTGAATGAAGTTAACCATTAAGACGCTAGTACTTCATGTTGCACCTCTTTGCGGCAGTCCAGGAAGGGTTGGCAATATGCGATCGGATTCTCGCCTTCCTATTGATAAACACCGTACGTCCATAACGTGAGAGTTATCACATTCCTTCCTCAGAATGAGATACTGGGAAGCCTGCGTGAGCATTCACTTTTTAATTTTATTGTAATCAGGAGGTGTCCGCATTGTGAGAATCCTTTATTGTTGCCGCCAGCGGATTATAAGAGAGGACTACGTCCACAGGTACGAAGGTAAGTAATTCATTTATTTTTATTAAAAAATGAGCCTGAATATAAGTCTTTTGGCTTGTGTAAGTTGCAGCTTATTGAGCTTGTCTTGTACAAATTGATTTTATATATATATATATATATATATATATATATATATATATATATATATGAGTTTAAATTTGCAAACGTTGAATTGAATATACCTATGCACACTCACAGAACAAAGAAAAGGAAAAACAGAAAGAAAGAAATAATAAAGAAAGAAAAATAAAATAAAAATAACGTAGCACTAAGAAAACACTAAACGTTCCAGTTTAAATCTGCTTTTAAAACGTTAGGGTTAATATTCTGTGACATATTTTGTTTATCTGTAACTTATTGTTTTATTATTATTATTATTATTATTATTATTATTATTATTATTATTATTATTATTATGGGGGTCACATTGCCTCCCTACTGCAGCACTCCAGCAGGTGACTGAACTCGTAACAATGTTCTCAGTTCTTGCATGGGTTGCTGTAGAACCGTAAGAAGTCAACTGCGAAATCATTCGTTTTATGTAAATGTGTGGGTTTCAGACCTTTGCCGTTTCAGAAGGATCTGGAATTATAGACCCACATCAAACTTCCTATATCCGGTTCCAGAACCATTGAGTGGTTATCCTTCGTAGTTGCACGCATTAAACTTCCAGACAGCAACGGCCGCAAAAAGGGTCCGACAACGCGGCCGCCTTAAAATGCTTATCCTAAAATTATACCAATAAAGAGTAGGTACCACACAACTCACCTCCAATGATAGTCTTCCGATAATCATCACGGTTCATGTTCGGAGAAATGGATCCAGGTTCTGGGGACACCCGGATTCTATTTTGTAAATTAATTCCCGCCACCTGCAAGTACAACACAGTTAATGTTAGTTTTCACTTCACTTAATTTTCGTTACCAAGGCAAGTAAATCAATAAAATAAAACTAATTGTAAAATTCATATAGCGTTTCTCTGGAGGAAGTATTGCATTCCACCCAAAAATTCGCAATCAAGATTTCCCGCAAATGCATGTTTTGAGACCCTTGAATCCAAAAAAACACAATTTTTAGAAAAAGATCAGTTTGTGTGTGTGTGTGTGAACATCATAAGTCAAAAACGAAAAGTTGTATAAGCACCAAACTTGGTACTTAGTCAGTATTTTCCAAAGATGCGACATGAAGATTTTCAAGAAAATCGCTTCAACCAAAACAACCCTTACGTGGAAAAGTTTTCAATATTTTTTTTTTTATTTTCCCAGAAATGGTCTAACGATTTTTTTAAATGCCATGTGTTTAAGATATTTATATCACAAATAAAATGTATATCTTTAATTTTCTTGAATAGCATGTGACGTTTTCATTCGGAAAGAATTTTGTATAATTTTGAGAGATAGACAAAAGCCTACTTCAGAAAAAATTGTAGAGCTCTTTAATTATACAATTTATTTTAAATATATTTTATAGCACCGGCATTTTCAAATTATTGGTTTGAATTTTCTAATACTTCGTCTTGAATTAAAGTTCTGTTGCTGTTCACTTATTCCTTACGATGCCATGGAAAGAGTATGGAATATGAAGATCAGCATATAGTGACTCGGTTTTTAAACACCTGACTATCGATTCGCTTTTTTCTATCCCTGTAGTATACCCACAATGAAATGTATAATGAAAGTATTTCTGCGAAGGCTTATCTCAATTAACATGAAGTTATCAAAAATAAGCTTTCGTGAGAATAGTTTGCAGGAGCTATATAAAAATAAGGGATAGGGGGTAGAAAAAATTATATGAACGTAACACATCAGATTTTTAAAACAATTTGTCATTTTCCAAAAGTGTTGTTGCTATTCAGTTGTTTCTCGTGATGTTAAGGAAAGCGTAATGAATCTCGAGGCCGGTATAGCGACTCGCTTTTAAACATTTGACCAGTGAAGCACAACTTGTTCTCTTAAGTGTTAACGTTCAAGTCCATAACCTACTATATTTGAAAGGACTGACAAGCCAAACCAATCAAGTTTCAGTTCTTGGCAGCACGAGTGGAAATGAATGGGAAGGGAAACTCCTTTCATCACCCCTCTCTGTAAGGTTGGGATCCCTGCATTTGACTATCGACTCGATTTTCTGCATCCCTCTTGTACCCATAATTAAATTATCTCCACAAACTTTTATCTCGATTAACATGAAGTAGATAGAAAGATAATATTTCGTAAGAATACTTTGTTGAAAACTATTGTGTACGATAGTGCGTAGAGAAAGACATGTGAACATAACATACTAAATTTTCTTTATTTTTTTTCCTCGCTGCTCAATAATTGTTAATCATATAAAAGAATGCTTTTATACTTTCAATTTCATAATTCTACGGTAATATGTATTTTTTAGACAGCATGGCCTAAAAGTAGAACTTTTAACACTGTGCACACAAACTAAAAGCTTTACATTATCGCACTAGTGCGATAAAAGTTTTATACCGCTCCATTGGGACCAACTTCCGTTTCAATTGGCAATTACCCTTTGTATTTGCACGTGTTTAATAACCCGACTTGGTTTGATTAGGTTTTACCTTTCCTTGTGTCTCTTTACATGATTAATTTCTTATGGCGCTCGCATTATCTGTTCACGATACAAATTGTTATACTTCAGTTTATTGTAATTCGTTGTAAAGTTAACCTATACGTTATATTGGCAACCTTGTGCTTTCTTTGATCTAAAACACTCTTTTACTAGTTTAACGAACATAAAGATTAAATGGCGGCAATTATGAATTTAAAAGAAACTGAAATGAAAGAGCCAGGTGAAATTACAGAAGCAGCAGAAACAATAACACTAGAACTACTTACCCCAAAAAATCCAGAAAGCAATATGATATAGCATTTAATCGCTTCATTGCTTGGTGTAAGGCAAGCGTGTTGAAAATTATTTCACTGAAAATGGCTGCTAACGAATCGTACGAGGGGTACTACTTATATTTTAAGCCTAATAATTAAATAAAAGTAATTTATGGTTGTAAACTGCTTTATTGTTTTTAAAAATATTATCTTTTATGATCAATACACTTTGACATCCGTTTGAACCATTTGTCAAAGTATTTATTCCAGTCTTCTTTAGACACCTCCAAAACATGGTTTTTGAAGGCATCAACGGCTTCTTCTGCCAACGAAAATCGTTGTCCACGCAATTTATTCTTGATGTTCGGGAACAAAAAGAAGTCATTGCGTGCCAAACCAGGTCTGTACGGCGGATGACCCATCAATTCGATTTTTTGAGCCTTCAAATACTCTGTTGTTAGACGAGATGTGTGTGCGCCGGCATTGTCTTGATGAAGAACGATCCTACGGTTCTTGTTGGTTTTCCTTACCCTCCCGAAGACTTCCGGCAAACAAATGGTTGTGCACCATTGTGCATTGACCGTTCTACGTTCCTCTAAAGGCACTGTTGCCACATGGCCAGTTTTGCTGAAAAAGCAGGCGACCATTTGCTTAGAAGTGCTTCGAGTGCGAATAACTTTTGTTGGATTTGCTTCATCTTGAAACACCATACAGTCGACTGCTGTTTACGTTCCCGCTTCGTCACCTGTTACAATCTTATATACGTCTTTTGAGGCACCGCCATTGTATTTCTTGAGAATTTTTGTACACCAATCGACACCAGCATCTTTTTGAGATTGCGTCAAATTATGTGGGATCCAACGAGAGCAAACCTTTTTCACGGCTAAATAATCATGCAATATTTTATATATGCTGGTGGAACTAATGTCTAGGGTTGCCTCAATCTCACAATATATCGCATGAAGCTCTTTCATTATTAGTTTTTGCACAGCATCAATGTTTTCTGGCACAACAACTGATTTTGGACGACCTTCACGAACTTCATCATTGAGCGAACGGCGGGCACCATAAATTCGTTATACCAGCGTTTCACAGTGACAAAGAATGGAGCTTCGTCGCCAGATGTGGAAGTTAACTGATCGATGCGCTCTTGTCTTGATAATCTACGTCGAAAGTCGTAATAAATTATTGCACGAACATTTTCACGAGTTAATTCCATGTTTTTGTTGACACACAATTTTCAAGTTAGTGTAAACAAAACAAGGACGCTCTATTGACAAAATGTTTGAAGTAGATTATGGTAAAAAATGTCAAACTTTCCATTGGAAACGTCAGATGGCGCCTACAACATTCAGGGTTGCCAAGGCTCAAAATATAAATAGTGCCCCTCGTAACATCAAAACATCTGACACCTCGCTGCACAAGAGAATTGATATTGTTCTAAGCATGATTTCTCTTAGCTTCAGGAATCAATATAATATTACTTTATTGATAGGTTACAAATTTGAGTGCTGCTCTAAAAAATCTGATGTGTTACACTCACATGACTTTCTCTACTCTTGTACAAACTATTTTTACAAACGCTTATTTTCCATCTACTTCATGTTAATCGAGATAAAAATTTGCAGACTCTATATTATTGCTAATTTTCTTGTAGATGTAAGGGGAATATATATTTACAACGGCAATATAGAAATACAGTAGCCTTTAAGCACATACATATCTCTTAATAGCTGGTTGCTAGGTGCAGCACCATTCCCTTTGCCACAGATTATAACTCTTTGCATATCCAAGACAAAAAAATGAATAACGAATTCCCATTTGAGAAAATAAGTATTGAAAAATTTAAGGCAATAACAAGCAATATCTCGAAAATGGTTCACTCAACAAAAAAATGTATATGATATAAATTGTGTATTTTAACGCGATCTACATTTTTTGTGTAGTAAAATTCTGTCTATCTCTTATGGTTTACCAGTTATGCAAAAGTCGTTTATAATGAAGAATACTTTTGGAGAAATTCCCAGAAAATTCAAGATATACATTTTATTTGTCATAAAAATATCTTAAACATATGATATTTTAATCAACATCGTTAGAGCCATTTTTGAGAAAATTAAAATTTTCGAAAAATGTTCCATGTAAAGGGTAATCTGGGGTGGGGGGATTTTCTTGAAAACCTTCGTGTCGCATCTCTGGAGGATACTGAACCTAAATACCAAGTTTGGTGTTTATCCGACTGTTTCTTTCTGAGTTATGCTGTTCACAGACACACAGACACACAGACAGACACACACACGGACATGTTTCCAAAAATGCTTTTTTTGGATTCAGGGTGTCTCAAAACACGTATTTCCGGTGAAAACTCGGTATCGAATTTTTGGGTGGAATACAATACTTCCCCTACTTGCTATACGTAGTAGAGAAAGTAAAAAATAGTATATGCTACACGTGTTAAATGTGGTTTTATTTTGCGAGTAGGAATGCACGAATGCTTAATCTGCATTAAGCTCAGACGATTCAACTATTAATCGATAGTTTTACGTATCCGCTGTGACTTCATGCGTTCGTTGCTTGAGTCCATGAGAAAGGTAAGCAATTATGACACTGAAAATCTGAAGATTCCAGAATCACAAAGCAATGTGTGACAGCATTGTTGATTCCACAAGGCTACCAAAGTAACCACAGCATGTCATTTCCTAGATTTATTTATTAATGAATCTTCTTGTTCTATCCTGCCTTTAATACATCTTCTGTACATTTACAAGAGAAGGGCAATGAAAATTGCTTATGTGTGCTCACATTAATCAATTTGTCTTCCCCTCCATTGCTTCATTTGAAATTCTAGAAGGCAATTTATCACTGCAAAATAACAAAAGCTCACTTGGAAGAACGTAAACGCCATCTTGATTGCGATCAAACATTACCTCTCCTGCTCCTTACCGAGCGAAGTGATGCGTGCCACTCGCATTAGGGTGATCGCGTATTTGATCGCCGGCAACCGCCCACTTTGACTCATGGGTTTTTAGTAGTTTCCACGGGGTCGGCAGCCGAATGCTGGAGTGGTTTCTTTTCTATCACGACTTCCTTTTCATTCCGTTTCCATCTCATCTTTCAGGTGTGTTTCTAAGTTTCGTGGTGTATGGCCGTGCCTGACAGATGGCGCGGATTCATGCTCAATGGAAAGAGTACTACCTGTGGACAACATAGGTCTGCCCTCTCTCGGCGACTCTAGCAGTTTCTGCGTGCTTGGAAATGAGAGGGACTTCCATGCATTTCTGTGGCCTGTAGCCTCCTGTGGTTCTTTCACCTCATCCCTTCCTCCTAGGGCATTGGTAGCTGCAATACATTTGTGCAAGTCGTAGCGAGCAATGTGTCCCCTTCCGTCGGATTTAATCTACCTCTATATCTCCCGCTCCTCTATCTCTCCCTTCCCCATCTCTCTGTCTCTCTCTCTCTCTGTCTCGAGGCAAAAACATGCCAAAAATGTTGACTTTATTTTCTCTACGTTAATGCATTCCCAGATATTTACCCCATTAAAGTGATACATCTGTGAAATTTGAAAAAAGAATTGAGAAAATTAATTTTTTCATAATAAAATAATGTCTTCTAAGCTTTAAGAAAGCACACCCTTCTTTCCACTTTGTGCATTTAAACCTCCAATTAACTGAAGCTATAAATGGACAGGCACATGTTTTTAATAGGCACGCCCACATTTAAACTTTGTTTTCTCCCAAACTTTTTTCAGCACTTTTGCATGCTCCAATTTTGGGAAATAAATTATTAGCTTTTGAAACATCAAGAATTTTAAAGACTACAAAAACTAAAAACTTTTCTACAAGTACAGCTATAAGTTCTGTCAGTACCTCCAATGCATATAACTATTAAATTAAACTATGCAAACCTATTAATATACATATATTCTGAAAGAACACAAAACATAAGACAGAATGAAGGTACTCTTATTTGAAATTATCACCATATGTGGCAACACAGTGGCGAAGACGTTGAGGCCGTTCATCAATAGCTGCACAGATCGTATCCAGCGGAATTTTCTTGACAGCTGACGTGATTTATTTTTTTAACATCTTAATATTGCGGTGCCGTTTTTTATATGCTATCGTCTCGAGCTTCTACTACAGAGAGGGTAGGTTCGGACTTCCACTAGGCCACTCAGCAGCTGTGAACCATGGGACGTTGGTTGCCAACCACTGCTGCGTGGCTTTTGCTTTGTGTGCAAGAGGGTTTGCAGGGAAATCGCAGATTTTTCAGCAGGATAGCGCTCCGGCACACATAGCATCTATAATACTGCTACTGCGGGTGATTAGAGAGCTCTTGTGTTCGACACAGCAACGAGTGAACTAAAGGAAGAAGAGGCTGCTTTGGAGTACTTCATTACGACGCTACGAGCGAGGAAAAGTGAAGTGACAGTGAAAATTTAACTAAATCGCATTAGTGAACTGTCAGTGAAAACTAAACTGAATCACATTTATGACAGTGAAAACTGTACTGAATCGCATTATAAAGTGACAGTAAAAACTGAAATAAAGCACATTAGTGAAGTGACAGTGAAAATTGGACAGAGTCACAATATATTAAATATTACTACAAGTATAATATACAGGAGTAAAATAAATTTAATTCGTTTCATGAAAAATATATACTTATATGAAACTAACACAACTTTTATTTCATGGTGTATAAATTTCTCTAATATCTACCTATCCTTTTTGTGGAATTAATTTCAAGTAGATTCAGAAAGTTTATTCTAAAACGTTTATTAAATGTCAGAATATATTTCTCAAGGAGCTGAACACGCAAACATGACAATGTCCTGTTTTCAGAAGTACATATGAAATATAAATCCACGGGTACAGTGTTTAATCACGAAAACACGTGATGTGACTATTGGAGACACGAAGTGTTTACTACTTCACGTGATTCAATCACATGTGAAGTTTGTTTCCTATATGAGTTATTTAAATAATAAAGTGTAAAACATAGACACTCATTTTACATGTGAATGCAATGTGGAAGTACTCTAAGAGTGTGTTGTTGCATTCACATGGCTATCTCTTCTCACTCTTCCACAAATTATTGTTATCAAGTCTTATTCTTCTGTTTATTCTTGTTAATCCACATAAACTTTCATTGCTCGTTTTAGTTATTAGAAGAATACAGTAAGCAAAAGCGATAGTCAGATTTTAAAAGGCGGATAGCTATGAGATGGCTTTGAAATGTCAAGCATGACCACAACAAAAAACGAATAGGGAGTTACCACTCGGAAATGAAAACCAATAACAAAGACACATTGAACTGCCTCTGTGATCTAGTGGTAACCATGCTAGCCTCCTAATCTAAAGGTCCGGGTTCGATTCCCGTCGTCCTCCGTGGTCTAGGGGTACCATGTTACCCTCTAGTTCCCGAGATCGCGGGTTCCAACCGGGCGGGCCGGCGATGGACTTTTTTCGAGCGTAAAAATCCTTAGCACGGCTTCCTTCAGAAGGGAAATAAATCCGGTGGTCCCATGTCGTAGATTTACGACACGGAAAGCCTGATAAAGAGACCTCTCAGCAAAATTCTCGGTCTTTCACGACCAATATAGAACAGGACGCTAAGGACCATAGTAATTAAAAAGCGTCCATAAATAAAAAGTCAATTCTTTTTTCTTTTTTTGAGTTCGATTACCGACTGGAGGGGGACCTATCCTCCCTAGACTTTGAAAGTATAAAAGAGAGTGTGGATGTGTGGGTAAATTTTAAAAGGACAACCCAAAGATAAACACAAACTGTAAACGAGTGAATACCATTGGCCTGAGCAATGATTGTTCCAAAGGTAAAGTCATCGATATGACCTTAGATATTAAAGGCGGCATATACACTATGTGATAAAAAGTATCCGGACACCCCCACAAACATACGTTTTTCATCTTAGATGCATTGTGCTGCTACCTACTGCCTGGTACTCATCCGCGATCTCAGGAGTCATTAGACATCGTGAAACAGCAGAATGGGACGCTCCGTGGAACTCACGGACTTCGAACGTGGTTAGGTGATTGGCTGTCACTTGTGCCAGAAGTCTGTACGCGAGATTTCCACACTCCTAAACATCCCTAGGTCCACTGTTTCTGATGTGATAGTGAAGTGGAAACGTGAAGGGGCATGTACAGCACAAAAGCGTACAGGCTGACCTCGTCTGTTGACTGAAAGAGACCGCCGACATTTGAAGAGGGTCATAAAGAGTAATAGGCAGATATCTATCCAGACCATCACACAGGAATTCCAAATTGCATCAGCATCCACTCCAGGTACTATGACAGTTAGGCGTGAGGTCAGAAACCTTGGATTTCATAGTCGAGCGGCTGCTCATAAGCCACACATCACGCAGGAAAATGCCAAACGACGCCTCGCTTGGTGTAAGGAGCGTCAACGTTACACGATTGAAGAGTGGCTAAACGTTGTACCGAGTAACGAATCACGGCACACAATGTGGCGATTCGATGGCAGGGTGTGGGTATGGCGAATGCCCGGTGAACGTCATCTGCCAGCGTGTGCAGTGCCAACAGTGAAATTCGGAGATGGTGGTGTTATGGTGTGGTCTTGTTTTTCCTGGAGGGGGCTTGAACCTCTTGTTTTTTTTTTTCGTGGCACGATCACAGCGCAGACCTACATTGATATTTTAAGCACCTTCTTGCTTCCCACTGTTGAAGAGCAATTCGGGGATGGCGATTGCATCTTTCAATACGATCGAGCACATGTTCATACTGCACGGCGGAGTGGTTACACGACAATAACATCCCTGTAATGGACTGGCCAGCACAGAGTCATGACATGAGTCCTATAGAACACCTTTGGGATGTTTTGGAACGCCGACTTCGTGCCAGGCCTCACCGACCTACATCGATACCTCTCCTCAGTTCCGCACTCCATGAAGAATGGGTTGCCATTCCCGAAGAAACCTTCCAGCACCTGATTGAAAGTATGCCTGCGAGAGTGAACGCTGGCATCAAGGCTAAGGGTGGGCCAATACAACATTGACTTCCAGCATTACCGATGGAGGGCGCCACGAACTTGTACGTCATTTTCAGCCAGGTGTCCGCATACTTTTGATCACGTAGTGTATGTATCGAACCAAAACAAGATACAGGGCTATTCTGTAGCTTTCTGTTAAGAAGACTGCACGTTAGTCTTTAAGATAAAAAATCACTAAAAATTCATCCATTTTCAGCCAATAATAATAATAATAGACTATTACAGTTAACAACACGGTCTTGACTCTTGGTATCAATAACCATAATTTTCTTCCTTTCACCAAGGTCTTCTTGTTACGATGTTGCAGAATACCAAATACTACACAGCAACTGGTTAGCGGGTTTAGCAAGTTGTTAAACTTTAACCAGACGTTACAGAATAGGTATGAATATCTCGGGAAAGTTAACCAACAAACAATTTGGTTTAACATAAATTGTGTGCTATAACGGGTCTACACTTTTTGTGTAGTAAGATTTTGTCTATCTCTTACCTTTACCGGTTATACAAAAATAATTTAGAATAAAGAGGACTTCACAGACTATTTCAAGAAAATTGAAGATATCCATTTCATTTCTCATGTACATATATTAAATATACGGTATTTAATGAAAATCGTTAAGCCATTTTTGAGAAAATAAAAAATATTGAAAACAGTTTCCATACAAAGCGCAGTTTGGAATGTGGGAGTTTTCTTGAAAAACTTAAATACAAAGTTTGGTATTTAACCGACTTTTCTTTTTTGAGTTTTACTAACACATATACAGACTTTTTCAAAAAATACTCTTTTGGATTCAGGGGCCTTATTTATGGTGAAATCACAACATCGAATTTTTGGGTGAAATGCTTTCTCTATCCAGCAGGAACGTGTAGAAAAAAAGCTATGTGTTACATTCACATTACTTCCCTACCCTCTATCATTTATTAGTGGCATACAAATTATTCTTACGAAAGCTTATTTTCCTATATTCATTTTAATGGAGATAAACGTTTCCAAAAATAGCTGCATTACACATTTCGTTTTAGATACAAAGAGAACAGCGGTAGTCAAATGTTTAAGAACTGGAAGCCACACGTAGCTTTAAAACTCCATACACCTTCCATGGCATCACAGAAACAAGTAGAAATCGACAGAACATCAAAAGAATGATTAAGTATTGAACAATTCGAACCATTAATAACAGATTTCTCAGAAATGACTGAAGCCACACACAAACAAAAACTTATTTTAAATAAAATGTGTGTTTTATGTAGTACGTTTTCGTCTATCGATTAACGTTTACAGTAATGCAAGATTATATAAATTTCCTTTCGAATGAAGAGAACTTCATAGGCTATTCCTAGAAAACTCAAGACATACATTTTATTTGTCATGTAAATATCCTTAATATATGGTATTTTAAACAAAATTGTTAGACGCATTTTTGAGAAAATCAAACGATTCGAAAAATGTTTCATGTAAAGGGTATGGGTTAGGGGATTTTCTTAAAAAACTTCGTGTTGCTTCTTTGGAAGGTACTAACTTAACCAAGTTTGGTACTTATCCGACTTTTCGTTTTTGAGTTGTATTGTTCACAGACATACATACATACACACACAAACACGGACCTTTTTCTAAAAATGCTCTTTTTGATTCAGAGGGTATCAAAAAATATATATTTCCGGTGAAATCTCAGTATCAAATTTTTAGATGGAATGCAATACCTTCTCTATCTTGAGGCAGCTTTTTAACACTTAATGATTTTAGTCTAATTATATAATATAAACTTCAATAACAGCCCGTCTTAAAGCAATATGTGTATGTAACAATATATAAAAAGTGTATATCACAGTCGTTGTAAATGTTTATAGTATTCTATCCATGTTTAATAATATTGTGTGAATGTATTACGTAATTTAATAATGTAGGAGCTGTGAGAAGAATAGGTTAAACGTTGCTAACAATGACGTAACCTTGAGACAATAATGAGTTTGAGAGTTTAACAATACTACTTCTGATTCTTGGAAGCAATAATGTAATTTTAGTGACAGTTTATAAAATAGCCAATCAGCAACCAGAAAAAGCTTTAGTTAAATGAAGGTATTCTATTGGAGTAGGATTAGTCAATCAGAAACTGAAAAGGAGAAACTTTTACAAATTTAGAGTTCAGTTGCCTGCAGACAGTGTTTGTAACCGGATGCGAGACACGTCCTCAAGAAGTATAATACGCATTTCGTGTGAGACGAAAATAGTTTACGTGTTAAAAAAGTGCCAGTAATTCATAAAAGAATATACAGCTCTCTATCAGTGAAGTGTTATTTAAATCGTGTCAAGCATTAATAAAAGGAGTGAAGTAAAATTATGATCTTTGTGAGCCTACATTCTTGTTGCATCACAACCCTGCTAAGAGAAACGTGTCTCTAACAATAATACTGACGCAGCCGAGGCAAACATAAATATATAATATTTAAAGAAACATCAAATTACCAAGTTAATATTTTTTTTTTAAACTTGGGGCAAAGGCACCTGAAAGTACACTTGGGGCGAAGGCTACCGGAAACTGTTTGCTATACGTGCGGTTGCAACTACTACAAGTTCGGGTCCCCAACAGTTGAAATATAATACAACTCCTTCAATACAAACTACTTCAAATTGACGCCCAAAGCGTGTTGCAAACAACGTAAAGAAAATAACTTCTTTTCAAATTGGCTTCCAAAACGTGGGGCTAATAAATAATCTCTTTCAATCTACTATATACGTGGTATAGAAGGTAAAAATGCATTGAGTGCCCCCTACTAGTCCGCACAGTTTGTGAATTGTTCTTTTACCAGATTTTTTTCCTGCGGTAAAAAACTAATCAACCATCAAACGTAAATGCGGCAGCGAACAGAGGCATTGCAGAGAAAGAGAGCAAAAGGAGCTGTAACTGGGGTATTGGAGGGACTAACCCCAGTTTCCGAGGAATATAATACACGCGTATAAAGTGCTGGCGCTAATACGAAAGGGCCGGAGAGCACTAGCCAGCAATTTAAAGAGCTATGACAGACAAGCACTTAAAGAGATACTACGCAATTACGTCTTTTAGTGACTTCTTCGATACTTTTAAGTTTTTTAATTTTACATAATAGGTTATTTCCTCGCACGTGTCCCCAAACAGTTGAGGACTATAGTTCTTGATAGACCTTAATTGCGTTTCCTGTGGGTGGATCATTGCAACATTCCATAAATTCTTGAGTCTAAAATAAAAACATGCAAAACCATAGGAGAAGCATTTAACATGCAGCGTTAACTGAGTTGGAATGAAACTGATTTAGCTGACGCCTAAATCAATTTTTGCAATAGTCTGGCTTGGTGACTCGCTCTCCACTATTACATTTACCTACTCCGGTGACCAAAATCTGTTTATCCAGTAGAAACAAATCAGAAATTAAGACGGGAGATAATACAGCGCATGTAGCTGTTTGTTTTCTTAAGAAAGCTCGTGTTCTTAAACAAAATCTTTGCATTTTATACATTTCCTTCTTACTCTCTCTCTACTACGTATAGTAAGTACGTGAAGTATTGTATTACACCCAAAAATTCGATACCGAGATTTCACAGGAATTACATGTTTTGAGACCCCCTGAATAAAAAAATCTGATGTGTTACACTCACATGACTTTCTCTACTCTTGTACAAACTATTTTTACAAACGCTTATTCTCCATCTATTTCATGTTAGTTGAGATAAACATTTGCAAACTCTATATTATTGCAACTTTCTTGTAGATGTAAGGGGAATATATATTTACAAGGGCAATATAGAAATACAGTAGCCTTTAAGCACATACATATCTCTTAATAACTGGTTGCTAGGTGCAGCAATATTCCCTTTTCCACAGATTAATACACTTTGTATATCCAAGACAAAAAAATGAATAACGAATTCCCATTTGAGAAAATAAGTGTTGAAAAATTTAAGGGAATAACAAGCAATATCTCGAAAATTGTTCACTCAACAACAAAAATGTACATGACATAAATTGTGTATTTTAACGCGATCTACATTTCTGTATAGTAAAGTTTTGTCTATTTCTTATGGTTTACCAGTATACCAAAAGTCGTTCACAATGAAGAATACTTTTGGAGACATTCCCAGAAAATTCAAGATATAACATTTTATTTGTCATGAAAATATCTTAAACATATGATATTTTAATCAAAATCGTTAGAGCCGTTTTTGAGAAAATTAAAATTTTCGAAAAATGTTCCATGTAAAGGGTACTCTGGGGTGGGGGGATTTTCTTGAAAACCTTCGTGTCGCATCTCTGGAAAATATTGAACCTAAATACCAATTTTGGTGTTTATCCGACTGTTCGTTTCTGAGTTATGCTGTTCACAGACAGACAGACAGACACACGGACATGTTTCCAAAAATTCTTTTTTTGGATTCAGGGGATCTCAAAATATGTATTTCCGGTTAAATCTCGGTATCGAATTTTTGGGTGGAATACAATACTTCCCCTACTTACTATACGTAGTAGAGAAAGTAAAAATCATTTTTGGAAACATGTCCGTGTGTGTGTCTGTGTGGGTGTCTGAACAGCATAACTCAGAGACGAACAGTCGGATAAACATCAAACTTGGTATTTAGGTTCAGTATCTTCCAGATATGCGACACGAAGGTTTTCAAGAAAATCCCCCCACCCCAGATTACCCTTTACATGGAACATTTTTCGAAAATTTTAATTTTCTCAAAAATGGCTAACGATTTTGATTAAAATATCATATTTTTAAGATATTTTTATGACACATGAAATATATATCTCGAATTTTCTGGGAATGTCTCCAAAAGTATTCTTTATTGTGAACGACTTTTGCGTAACTGGTAAACCATGCGAGATAGACAAAATTTTACTACACAAAAAATGTAGATCGCGTTAAAATAATACACAATTTTTGTCATATACATTTTTTGTTGAGTGAACCATTTTCGAGATATTGCTTGTTATTCCCTTAAATTGTTCAATGCTTATTTTCTCAAATGTTAATTCGTTATTCATGTTTTTGTCTTGGATCTGTGGCAAAGAGAATGGTGCTGCACCTAGCAACCAGCTGTTAAGAGATATGTATGTGCTTAAAGGCTACTGTATTTCTGTATTGCCCTTGTAAATATATATTCCCCTTACATCTGCAAGAAAATTAGCAATAAGATAGAATCTGCAAATGTTTATCTCGATTAACATGAAGTAGATGGAGAATAAGCGTTTGTAAAAATAGTTTGTACAAGAGTAGAGAAAGTCATGTGAGTGTAACACATCAGATTTTTTTATGGTAAAACTAAGGCACCAAAACATTAACCTATGAACACAGGTCGGTTTTAGGCTCGGAAACGAAGGAACGTGGTGGGATTAAGACAAACATTAAGTGGGGTGCTACACCTGGTAAGGGGCGTAGCAGAGACGATTTAGTATTTCCTTACCAACATAACTCTGCGCATTATGTCGACACGATTGACTGTACACAAACATAAAGAAGAATTTTTTTGTTTTTTATAATTCTGAAATAAAAAAAGTTTTAAAAAGATTATTTCCTACCGGCCTAAAAAACATGGTAACGAACAAGATTTAAAAGGTGTCTTGAGATATTGTGCGTGTTAGTGTACCTTTTAGGGTGAATGAACGCGCATGTTCTATTCCCAAATGTTTACTTCCTCGAGCTTATGAAGCAGAAAACTATAGAGAAGGCCATGCACCAAATGTCCCCAGGATATATGAATAAATAACTATGAGGCTTCCCCACCACTTTACGTCAAAGTTTCTTTACGTGTCTCATCTAAGATTTAGTGAGCTATCAAGCAGAGGTCAGCATGTAAGGTCTTGCTAACAGTCACGATCCTTGTGACCAGGGAGAGAGAAAACGGTCATGCGATACACATGACTTGCAACCGATTAATAACATACATTAAATCTATAAAATATAAAACCACTATTGAACGAGGGACAGCTTGGAGAATCAAATATAGGGGAATTCATAACATCTGCTCTTAAACAGTATTAGCATTTGTATATTCCGCGTCAAACTGAAACAACAAAATTAAAATGTATTAAATTCACATCACTTTCTCTGCTTTATGTTAATCGAGATAAACCTATTGAGAAATACTTCCATTACAGATTTCATAGTCAGATGTTTAAATGCAAATCGCTATATGCTGGAATTGCTGTTCGTACCAAAGCTTATTTTTCTATTACATTTTAACCCAAATAAACCTTTGCAGAAATAGCTACATTACACATTTCGTTATAGATACAAAGAGAACAGCGATAGTCAAATGTTTAAGAACTGGACGCTATATGCTGGCCTTAAAATTCCATACTGTTTCTATTACATCGAGAGAAACGACTTTAAAGAATGGCCAAGCAATGAACAATTCGAACCTTTAATAATGGATATCTCTGAAATATCTTGTGCTAGAAAAAAAATATTTGAAATAAATTACTGCTTTAAAGAGATCTACATTTTTGTGCAGTACGTTTTCGTCTATTCCTTAACATTTATCACTTATACAAGATTATACAAAATTTCTCCCAAATACAGTGGACTTCACAGGCTATTCCCAGGAAATCCAAGAGTCATGTAGTATCTTTAATATGTGTTATTTTAATAAAAATTGTTAGAGCTATTGTTTTTAAAAAAACAAAGTTTTCGAAAACTGTTCCATGTAAACAGTAGTTGGAGGTGAGGGATTTTATTGAAAATCTTCGTGTCGTATATTTGGAAGATACTGAACCTAAATACCAAGTTTGGTATTTATCCGACTGCTCGTTTTTGACTTACCTATGCTGTTCACAGACAAACAGACACATGCAAAATCACACACACGGACCATTTTCTAAAAATGCTTTTTTTGGTTTCAGGGGGTCAAAACATGCATTTCCAGTGAAATCTCGGTATCGAATTTTTGGGTGGAATACAATAATTCCCCTACTTACTATTCGTATTAGAGAAAGTAAAAAAGGTAAAGCTACATATTAGGAAGGGGCCTTGGAAACTGGAGCAGAGTACTGCAAGTAGGTCATGTGGCCCTTTGTGCTTCGAATGTAATGCCTAGGAAAGAGGGATGAGGGAAGAGCCTCGAGATCTGGAAGCGCAAACGTGGACGGGATTCCTAACGTTTCCAGACAACGTATAAGACGCGGTCCAAGCCCATTCACAAGATCCTAACTCCGGGGCTTCCCTGAAGGACACCCGGAGGCTGGTCCGTGAGGATCCGACCGATGCCAGGTAGAAACGTTTATAAAGTGCACCGGGTCGCAACACGACAAACACCGTCGCCTTGTCCTCTCATACAGGAAATTAGAGTCAGA
This sequence comes from Deroplatys truncata, assembly GCA_030765065.1. NCBI lineage: Eukaryota > Metazoa > Arthropoda > Insecta > Mantodea > Mantidae > Deroplatys > Deroplatys truncata. The sequence continues at coordinate 166,847,537 of CM060988.1, read as the reverse complement.
AGAGTCATGTTAGAAGAGGAACTATCCCAGCATTGCTTTCCCATGATTCTCAGAGTGGGTGGTCGCTGGGAATCGAACCCGGGACCTCACGAATATTTATCGCAGAGCCATCTTCCTCCGTTTCAGTAATCATTATTCAGTAGTTCATTCAAATGGACTATAACTATCAGATACATTTAAAGTAATGTTATTAATGGAATCCGATTTTTATAATGGATGACTGCAAGATGTACTCGCATGCATTTAGATGAAAAATGGATATAAACTGTCAGGCTGTCAGATTTAGTCTACCTAAAGGGATAAATCTTTGATTCCATTTGAAAGCGGCACTACGCCAGCTTTCTATTGAACATCTACTGCCACGTCAAGAGCACACTGATGTAATTTCTCTTCCACTGAGAGTCTCTCCGGCTTGTTCCGTATGGCTGACAGTTCAAGAATATTCAGCTGCATTTTCATTCAAAGTACTGTAACACCTGAGTCGTGCATTTTTACTTTCTCTCCGCGTACATGATAGGTAGAGAAGGTATTGCATTTCACCCAAGAATTAGATACCGAGATTTCACCAGAAATACATGCCTTAAGACCCTGAATCCCTCACCCAAAAAAAAATTAAGAAAGGTCCGCGTATGTATCTGTGTGCGTGACTGTGAACAGCATAACTCAAAAACGAATGTTCGGATAAATACCAAACTTGGTATTTGAAGAAATAGATTAGTTGCTTTAATTTAACTGCCCCACGTATGGGAGCCAACTTGAAGTAGTATTGTTCTTCAACTGTTGTAGTTTATTATTGTTGAAGTTTTTACTGTTGTTGGAGTTTAGCACCACGCTTTGGGCGTTCATTTGAAGTAAATTGTTACGTAATATGCTGCTACGTATGAGAAGCCGATTTGAAGATGATGTTTTTGTTGTTAAACTCCAAGTTTAAAAAAAATAATATTAACTTTATTATTAAACTGCTTCTATAGATAGTATTTATATTTATGTTTGCCTCGGCTGCGTCAGTATTAATTTAGAGTTACGTATCTTTTAGACAGGGCGTGGTGCGACAAAAATGTAGGCTTACACAGATTTTAAGTTTAAATTCACTACTTTTTATTAATCCTTGGCACAAATTAAATAGCACTACACTGATATTAAGAGCTGTGAGATTCTTTAATTTAAAACTTGTGCCTTGTTAACACGTATATTTAATTTTACGATTCACACGAATACGTAATGTTTCTTTAGAGAACACATCTTCCATCCTATCACTACCAAGGTCTACAGCAACTGAACATATTTCAACCGTCCAAAACCCGTAAGCTTCTGTATTTCAAGTCTCTGATTGGCTAATCCTAATCCAATAGAATACCTGCATCTAATTAAAGCTTTTTCTGGCTGTTGATTGGCTATTTTAAAAACTGTCACAAAATTTACGTTATTGCTGCCCTAATCATGACTAGTAGCATTCAAACTCTCCAAGTCATTATTGCCTCAAGGTTACCTCATTGTTACCTCATTGTTAGCAACTTTAAACTTATTATTCTCAGAGCTCTTACATTATTAAACTACGTAATGTATCCACATAACATTTTTAAACATGTTTACAATAATATAAGCATCTGCAATGACTGTTGCATACATTTTACAAATTATTACATACATATTGCTTCATGGCGGTCTGTTATTGAAATTATATATTATATAATTCAAGTGTTAAAAATTCTGCCTCATATTTAGGCTCAGTACTCTCCAAAGATGTGACACGAACAGTTTCAAGAAAATCCCTCAACCCCAAACTACTTTTTAGATGGTGCATTTTTTTTGAAATGTTTGATTTTCCAAACAATGGCTCTAAAGATTTTGATTAAAATACCACATCTTAAAGATATTTACATGACAAATAAAATGTATATCTTGAATTTTCTGGGAATAATCTGTGAAGCCCTCTTTATTCGGAAAGAATTTTGTATAAACTTGTATAATTAGTAAACGTTAAGTGATAGATGAAAACGCACTACACAAAAAAATATAAATGTCTTTAAACCACACAATTTATTTCAAATAAGTTTTTGTGACATAAGCCATTTCTGAGATTAAAGGTTCAAATTGTTCATTACTTCATCCTTTTAAAGTCCTGTCAACATTCAGTAGTTTTTAACGATTGCATGGAAACAATATGGAATTTTAAAGCCAGCTTACAACAACCAGTTCTAACATTCTGCTCTGTTTGTATCCTACCGCAATATGTAATGTAGCTGTTTCTGCAAATATTTATTTGGATAAAAAGCTGATGTGTTACATTCACATGACTTTCACTACTCTTGTACAAACTATTTTTACAAACGCTTATTCTCCATATGCTTCATGTTAATCGAGATGTTAATCTTATTGCTAATTTTCTTGTAGAAGCAAGGGGAATTGGTAGGCTTGCTTTAAGCGATAGTCAAATGTTTTAAGAGCTGGCTGCTATGTGGAGCAGTCCATTCTCTTTGTATGTCCAGGGCATAAAAAATGAATAACGAATTTCCATTTGGGAAAAATTATAAGTATTGGAAAATTTAAGGGAATAACAAGCAATATCTCGAAAATGGTTCACTCATCAAAAAAAATGTATATGACATAAATTGTGTATTTTAACGCGATCTACATTTTTTGTGTAGTAAAAGTTTGTCTATCTCTTATGGTTTACCAGTTATGCAAAAGTCGTTCACAATGAAGAATACTTTTGGAGACATTCCCAGAAAATTCAAGATATACATTTTATTTGTCATGAAAATATCATAAACATATGATATTGTAATCAAAATCGTTAGAGCCATTTTTGAGAAAATTAAAAATATCGAAAAATGTTCCATGTAAAGGGTAATTTGGGGTGGGGGGATTTTCTTGAAAACCTCCGTATCGCATCTCTGGAAGATACTGAAGCTAAATACCAAGTTTGGTTTTTATCCGACTGTTCTTTTCTGAGTTATGCTGTTCACAGACAGACACAGACACACACACGGACATGTTTCCAAAAATGCTTTTTTTTATTATGGGGTCTCAAAACATATATTTCCGGTGAAATCTCGGTGTGGAATTTTTGGGTGGAATACAATACTTCCCCTACTTACTATACGTAGTAGAGAAAGTAATAAGCTTTAGTGAGAATTGTTTGTTTACCCACTAATAAACGATAGAGGGCAGAGAAGATCATGTGAATCTATCACATCAGATTTTTACTTTATGTTCTATAGGAAGTATTTTATTCCATTCAAACATTTTATTTTCCCAGAAATACGTGTTTTGAGGTCCATGAATTAAAGGGCATTTTTAGAAACAGTGCGTGTTTATGTTTCTGAATATTTGCCTGTCCGTCTGTTTATAGCCATATACAAACGTATATGTTTGTATGTATGTCTGTGAACAGCATAACTCGAAAACCAAAACTCGGTTAAATACCAAACTTGGACATCCTATAAGGATGCGACACAAATGTTTTCAAGAAATTCCCCACACCATGCTACCCTTTACATAGAAAATATTTCTTTATTTTTTTTATTTTCTCAAAAATGGTTACGATGATTTTGAATAAAATACCCATATGTTTAAGATATTTACATGACAAGTGTATCTCTGTAAATTTTTGGCAACACCCTGAGTTCTAAATTACTTTTATATAAATGGTAAACCGTAAGAGATAGACAAAATCTTACTAAACTAAAAACGAATGTGTACTTCAAGCACACAATTTATGTCAAATATATTTTTGTACCGAGAGGGATGGCTCATACATTAATGTCTCGGCCCAAGTCGGGAGATTCCCGGTTCAAATCCCATGAGCCTACCAATCTGACTTGAGATATTTTCGTGGTCGACATATTTAAATACAGGATTGGATATTTAATACCAGACTCAAAGTTCCACCTTAAGTCTAAAAAATAGTAAAAATTTAAATAGCTGGTAATATCAAATACTTGCCATTTATCCACAGATAATGAAAGCAGACATATTGAACGGCACCCTAATGCCATCTGCCGGGCACGTGTAGAAGCAGAGATACAGCTTTCTAGCACTAAGTGTCTGTGGAACGTGTCGAAGCTGTCATCTGCCCGTTACAGAAGCAGAGATACAGTTGCCTAGCACTAAGCCTTCTGTGGAGACATGTCGATGCCGCCATCTGCCCGTTATAGAGGCAGATATACAGTTGTCTAGCACTAAAGTCTCTGTAGACACGTGTTGAAGCTGTCATCTGCCCGTTACAGAAGCAGAGATAGAGATTCCAGTTCTAAGGCCTCCGTGCAAACGTGTCAACTTGCCATTTTCCCATTACAGAAGCAGAGATATACTTTCCTAGCACTAAGGGCTCTATGGACACGTGTCAAAGCTGTCATCAGGCCGTTACAGAAGCAGAGATAGTGTTTCCTAGCACTAAAGCCTCTATGCACACGTGTCAAAGCTGTCATCTGCCCGTTACAGAAGCAGAGATAGTGTTTCCTAGCACTAAGGCCTCTATGCACACGTGTCAAAGCTGTCATCTGCCCGTTACAGAAGCAGAGATAGTGTTTCCTAGCACCAAAGCCTTTATGCACACGTGTCAAAGCTGTCATCTGCCCGTTACAGAAGCAGAGATAGTGTTTCCTAGCACTAAGGCCTCTATGCACACGTGTCAAAGCTGTCATCTGCCCGTTACAGAAGCACAGATAGTGTTTCCTAGCACTAAAGCCTTTATGCACACGTGTCAAAGCTGTCATCTGCCCGTTACAGAAACAGAGATAGTGTTTCCTAGCACTAATGCCTTTATGCACACGTGTCAAAACTGTCATCTGCCCGTTACAGAAGCAGAGATAGAGATTCCAGTTCTAAGGCCTCCGTCTAAACAGGTCAACTTGCCATTTTCCCATTACAGAAGCAGAGATATACTTTCCTATCACTAAGGCCTATATGGACACGTGTCAAACCTGTCATCAGGCCGTTACAGAAGCAGAGATAGTGTTTCCTAGCATTAAAGCCTCTATGCACACGTGTCAAAGCTGTCATCTGCCCGTTACAGAAGCAGAGATAGTGTTTCCTAGCACTAAGGCCTCTATGCACACGTGTCAAAGCTGTCATCTGCCCGTTACAGAAGCAGAGATAGTGTTTCCTAGCACTAAAGCCTCTATGCACACGTGTCAAAGCTGTCATCTGCCCGTTACAGAAACAGAGATAGTGTTTCCTAGCACTAAGGCCTCTATGCACACGTGTCAAAGCTGTCATCTGCCCGTTACAGAAGCAGAGATAGTGTTTCCTAGCACTAAAGCCCTTATGCACACGTGTCAAAGCTGTCATCTGCCCGTTACAGAAGCAGATATAGTGTTACCTAGCACTAAGGCCTCTATGCACACGTGTCAAAGCTGTCATCTGCCCGTTACAGAAGCAGAGATAGTGTTTCCTAGCACTAAAGCCTTTATGCACACGTGTCAAAGCTGTCATCTGCCCGTTACAGAAGCAGAGATAGTGTTTCCTAGCACTAAAGCCTCTATGCACACGTGTCAAAGCTGTCATCTGCCCGTTACAGAAGCAGAGATAGTGTTTCCTAGCACTAAAGCCTCTATGCACACGTGTCGAAGCTGTCATCTGCCCGTTACAGAAGCAGAGTTGCAGTTTCTTAGCTCTAAGGTCTCTGTGGACACGTGTCGAAGCTGTCATCTGCCCGTTACATAAGCGGAGCTAGAGTTAACTAGCAATAAGGTCTCTGTAGACACGTGTCGAAGTTGTCATCTGCCCGTTACAGAAGCAGAGATGCAGTTTCCTAGCTCTAAGGTCTCTGTGGACACGTGTCGAAGCTGTGATCTGCCCGTTACATAAGCGGAGCTAGAGTTAACTAGCAATAAGGTCTCTGTAGACACGTGTCGAAGTTGTCATTTGCCCATTACAGAAGCAGAGATGCAGTTTCCTAGCTCTAAGGTCTCTGTGGACACGTGTCGAAGCTGTCATCTGCCCGTTACATAAGCGGAGCTAGAGTTAACTAGAAATAAGGTCTCTGTGGACACGTGTCGAAGCTTTCATCTGCCCGTTACATAAGCGGAGCTAGAGTTTCCTAGCTCTAAGGTCTCTGTGGACACGTGTCGAAGCTGTCATCTGCCCGTTACATAAGCGGAGCTAGAGTTAACTAGAAATAAGGTCTCTGTGGACACGTGTCGAAGCTTTCATCTGCCCGTTACATAAGCGGAGCTAGAGTTTCCTAGCTCTAAGGTCTCTGTGGACACGTGTCGAAGCTGTCATCTGCCCGTTACATAAGCGGAGCTAGAGTTAACTAGAAATAAGGTCTCTGTGGACAAGTGTCGAAGCTGTCATCTGCCCGTTACATAAGCGGAGCTAGAGTTAACTAGAAATAAGGTCTCTGTGGACACGTGTCGAAGTTTGTCATCTGCCCGTTACAGAAGCAGAGATGCAGTTTCCTAGCTCTAAGGTCTCTGTGGACACGTGTCGAAGCTGTCATCTGCCCGTTACATAAGCGGAGCTAGAGTTAACTAGCAATAAGGTCTCTGTAGACACGTGTCGAAGTTGTCATTTGCCCATTACAGAAGCAGAGATGCAGTTTCCTAGCTATAAGGTCTCTGTGGACACGTGTCGAAGCTGTCATCTGCCCGTTACATAAGCGGAGCTAGAGTTAACTAGAAATAAGGTCTCTGTGGACACGTGTCGAAGCTGTCATCTGCCAGTTACATAAGCGGAGCTAGAGTTAACTAGAAATAAGGTCTCTGTAGACACGTGTCGAAGCTGTCATCTGCCCGTTACATAAGCGGAGCTAGAGTTACCTAGCAATAAGGTCTCTGTGGACACGTGTCGAAGCTGTCATCTGCCCGTTACATAAGCGGAGCTAGAGTTAACTAGCAATAAGGTCTCAGTAGACACGTGTCGAAGCTGTCATCTGTCCGTTTACATAAGCGGAGCTAGAGTTTCCTAGCTCTAAGGTCTCTGTGGACACGTGTCGAAGCTGTCATCTGCCCCTTACATAAGCGGAGCTAGACTTTCCTAGCTCTAAGGTCTCTGTGGACACGTGTCGAAGCTGTCATCTGCCCGTTACATAAGTGGAGCTAGAGTTAACTAGCAATAAGGTCTCTGTGGACACGTGTCGAAGCTGTCATCTGCCCGTTACATAAGCGGAGCTAGAGTTAACTAGCAATAAGGTCTCTGTGGACACGTGTCGAAGCTGTCATCTGCCCGTTACATAAGCGGAGCTAGAGTTAACTAGAAATAAGGTCTCTGTGGACACGTGTCGAAGTTGTCATCTGCCCGTTACAGAAGCAGAGATGCAGTTTCCTAGCTCTAAGGTCTCTGTGGACACGTGTCGAAGCTGTCATCTGCCCGTTACATAAGCGGAGCTAGAGTTAACTAGCAATAAGGTCTCTGTGGACATGTGTCGAAGCTGTCATCTGCCCGTTACATAAGCGGAGCTAGAGTTAACTAGAAATAAGGTCTCTGTGGACACGTGTCGAAGCTGTCATCTGCCCGTTACATAAGTGGAGCTAGATTTAACTAGAAATAAGGTCTCTGTGGACACGTGTCGAAGCTGTCATCTGCCCGTTACATAAGCGGAGCTAGAGTTAACTAGAAATAAGGTCTCTGTAGACACGTGTCGAAGCTGTCATCTGCCCGTTACATAAGCGGAGCTAGAGTTAAGTAGCAATAAGGTCTCTGTGGACACGTGTCGAAGCTGTCATCTGCCCGTTACATAAGCGGAGCTAGAGTTAACTAGCAATAAGGTCTCTGTGGACACGTGTCGAAGCTGTCATCTGTCCGTTACATAAGCGGAGCTAGAGTTTCCTAGCTCTAAGGTCTCTGTGGACACGTGTCGAAGCTGTCATCTGCCCGTTACATAAGCGGAGCTAGAGTTAACTAGCAATAAGTTCTCTGTGGACACGTGTCGAAGCTGTCATCTGCCCGTTACATAAGCGGAGCTAGAGTTTCCTAGCTCTAAGATCTCTGTGGACACGTGTCAAAGCTGTCATCTGCCCGTTACATAAGCGGAGCTAGAGTTAACTAGCAATAAGGTCTCTGTGGACACGTGTCGAAGCTGTCATCTGCCCGTTACATAAGCGGAGCTAGAGTTAACTAGAAATAAGGTCTCTGTGGACACGTGTCGAAGCTGTCATCTGCCCGTTACATAAGCGGAGCTAGAGTTAACTAGAAATAAGGTCTCTGTAGACACGTGTCGAAGCTGTCATCTGCCCGTTACATAAGCGGAGCTAGAGTGTCCTAGCTCTAAGGTCTCTGTGGACACGTGTCGAAGCTGTCATCTGCCCGTTACATAAGCGGAGCTAGAGTTAACTAGCATTGAGTTCTCTGTGGACACGTGTCGAAGCTGTCATCTGCCCGTTACATAAGCGGAGCTAGAGTTAACTAGCAATAAGGTCTCTGTGGACACGCGTCGAAGCTGTCATCGGCCCGTTACATAAGCGGAGCTAGAGTTTCCTAGCTCTAAGGTCTCTGTGGACACGTGTCGAAGCTGTCATCTGCCCGTTACATAAGCGGAGCTAGAGTTAACTAGCAATAAGGTCTCTGTAGACACGTGTCAAAGCTGTCATCTGTCCGTTACATAAGCGGAGCTAGAGTTTCCTAGCTCTAAGGTCTCTGTGGACACGTGTCGAAGCTGTCATCTGCCCGTTACATAAGCGGAGCTAGAGTTAACTAGCAATAATGTCTCTGTAGACACTTGTCGAAGCTGTCATCTGTCCGTTACATAAGCGGAGCTAGAGTTAACTAGCAATAAGGTCTCTGTAGACACGTGTCGAAGCTGTCATCTGTCCTTTACAGAAGCAGAGCTATCGTTGTCTAGGCAGTAAAGTCTCTGTGAACAAAGACGATGTAAGATGGTATGGTACTGGGATGAGACCTAGAAGTCTAATGTCGTCTTCCATGGTGTAGTGGTTACCTTGCCATTCTCTAGTTCCCGAGATCGCGGGTTCAAGCCCGGCGGAGGGCAATTGATTTTTTTTAAGGATGTAAAAATCCTTAGCATGGCTTCCTTCGGAAGGGAAGTAAGGCCTCAAGCGTGAGAAAGAGGACTGTGAGCAAAGTTTCCGGTCTTTCAACGCCCAATATAGAATGGGACGCTAAGGAACACAGCACTTAAAGAACGTCCATAAATAAACCTCATTTTTTAGAAGGCTAACTGTCCGCCACACACTCATGCTACGAGGTATCTCCTAACAAACCCGTCGCGATATGGCAAAGTATTAAAGCGACGTAAAATAAATAGAGTTGACAGAACAAAGAAATGTTTGTTGCGTTAACCATTTCCGATATATGTTTTGTTTTTGGCTTGAATTATTGTCAACTACTGCTACATGTTTTACTTCCTCCACTACATATAGTAAGTAGGGAAAGTATTGCATTCCACCCAAAAATTTGATACCGAGATTTCAGCGGACATACATGTGAGTCCAAAGAAAAAAAACATTTTTAGAAAAAGGTTCGTGTGTTTGTCTGTGTGGGTGTGTATTTGTGTGTCTGTGTACCTGTGAACAGCATATCTCAAAAACGAAAATTCGGATAAACACTAAACTTGGTATTTAGGTTCAGTATCTTTCAAAGATGCACATGAAGATTTTCAAAAAAAAATCCCCCCACCTCAGACTACCCTTTGCATAGAAAATCTTTCGGAAATATTGATTTTCTCAAAAATGGTTCTAACGATTTTTATTAACACATCATATGCTTAAGATGTTTTCCTGAACAAATGAAATGTATATCTTGAATTTTCTGGGAATGTCACCAAAAGTCCTCTTCATTCTTAATGACTTTTGCATAATTGGCAAACCGTAAGAGTTAGATAAATTTTTGTACACAAAAAATGTAGATCTCGTTAAAACACACCTTTATGTCACATACTTTTTTGTGGAGTGAACCATTTCCGAGATATTCCTTGTTATTTGTCTGAATTTTTTAATACCTATACTTTTTCTCAAATGGGAATTCGTTATTGTTATTATTATTATTATTATTATTATTATTATTATTACCTGGACATGCAAAGAGAATGGAATGCGCCACATAGCAACCTGCTCTTAAAAGATTTGACTTTCACTTAAAGCCTACCATATTCCCCTTGTACATACAAAAAAATAGTAATAAAATAGATTCTGCAAATGTTTATCTCCATCAGCATGAAGTAGGTGGAGAATAAGCGTTTGTAAAAACAGTTTGTACAAGGGTAGAGAAAGTCATGTGAGTGCAACACATGATTTTTTTAAAGAGGTAAATCGATATTAATTTTTTCTCGAGTCATGGAAAAGTTCATGGAATTTCAAAGTCATCACATAGCGGCCGTTTTTAGAAATTTGACTATCGCTTTAACCTGCTGTATACATAGAAGCAAAGACTTTAATAAATATAGGTTATACAAAAGAGGGCTATGACCTACATAAAACTATTGTAGCTACACCCTCCAAGAGGAACGGATGAAGTGAAGGAACCACAGGAGGCTACAGGTCACAGAGACGCGTGGACAGTTCCTGATTCGAAGACCTGTCCCACGCTAGAGCTGCCTAGAGAGGGCGATGAACAGCTCGTCGACCAATCAGCCCTCTAATGTCCACGGGGAGGATACTTTTCTTTGGGAAAAGCTTTTATATGAACACATCATAGTTTTTGCTTGGATGTTCGGTTTAACTAATGTCTACATTCTGGAACGGCGAGTCCTATAAATCATTAAAATAATCTGGTGACCCTAAATACCAGCAAAAATCATGAAAATTGAGGCAGTATTTTTAACACTTGAATAATTTCAATTAAATTATATAATATGGAAATTCAATAACAGCCCGCCTTGAAGCAATATGTGTATGTAATAATTTGTAATATGTATGTAACAGTCATTGCATATGCTTATATTATTGTAAACATATTCAATAATGTTATGTGAATGCATTACGTAATTTAATAATGTAGGAGCTGTGAGAATAATAAGTTTAAAGTTGCTAACAATGAGGTAACCTTGAGACAATAATGAGTAAGGAAGTTTAAATGCTACTAGTCATTATTAGAGCAGCAATAATGTAATTTTGAGACAGTTTTAAAAAATAGCCAATCAACAACCAGAAAAAGCTTTAGTTAAATGCAGGTATTCTATTGGAGTAGGATTAGCCAATCAAAGCCTTGAAATACGGAAACTTACAAGTTTAGACGGTTGAAATCAATCCAGTTGCCTCCAAACAGTGCTCATAACCAGACGCCAGATGTGTCCTAGAGAAATTGATTATGTATTCGTGTGAGACGAAAATAGTATACGTGTTAAAAAAAGTGCGAGTTTTAAATAAAAGAATCTCACAGTTCTCGATATCAGTGAAGTGCTATTTAATTTGTGTCAAGGATTAATAAAAAGGAGTGAATTAAAACTAAAACTCTGTGTAAGCCTACATTCTTCAGTCGCACCACAACCCTGCAAAGAGAAACGTGTCTCTAACAATAATACTGACGCAGCCGAGGCAAACAGAAATATAATATCTAAAGATACAGTCAAATTACAAAATTAATATTTTTTTAACTTGGGGCAAAGGCCACCTGAAAGTACATTTGGGGCGAAGGATACTGGAAACTGTTTAATACGTGCGGTTGCAACTACTACAAGTTCGGTTCCCCAACATTTGAAATATAATACAACTTTTTCAATACAACCTTTTCAAATTGACGCCCAAATCGTGTTGCAAATAAAATAATCTTCTTCAAAATGAGGCATCATCGCTAACAGCTGATGGGAAGCTCTCACACGAAGATGGGAACAGATGCGCGTGGGGTCTCATTTACAGGTAAACGAGAATGAACATAATGAACTCATCATGTAGCAAGAAAAACCTGCTTGCTCTTAAGAGTGATGCTTTTAGCGAAGATTCAGGTCATTATGTTAGCGAAGCGTCACAAAGGTGAACAATAGAGAGAGAGGCGAGATGACTCTCTGCTGGGAATGAAACCAGCCATATTATTTAGCTTTGAAAAGATAAAGAGGCTTACATCCCTGTTCTGGTAGTATTCCTGGAACTGGAAGAGACTGACAGAGCTGGGAATCTGTGTTCAATCAGTGCTAGTAACCTAACCTACCTACTGTTTTGCCTATTTTATTACACTATGTGCATGAAGTATATTAAATCCTCTAAATTTTTATATACTTATTATTGCAGGCATGGAATATATTCATACTTCACATTTGAATTTTACAATTTAAGTCTTAAACGAAGCTTTACATCCTTTTTACTGCATTTCAATCCAAAAATTCCATGTCAAGATTTCACCAAAATAATTATTTTGGTGCCCCCTGAATAAAGCAAATAATTTTTAGAACAATCTTCACGTTACACTCTTATGTGTTACACTCACATGACTTTCTCTACTCTTGTACAAACTATTTTTACAAACGCTTATTTTCCATATGCTTCATGTTAATCGAGATGTTAATCTTATTGCTAATTTTCTTGTAGATGCAAGGGGAATAGGTTTTAAGCGACAGTCAAGTATTTTGAGAGCTGGTTGCTATGTGGCGCATTCCATTCTTTTTGTATGTCCAGGACATAAAAAAATGAATAACGAATTCAAGAAAAAGTATAAGTATTGGAAAATTTAAGGGAATAACAAGCAATACCTCGAAAATGGTTCACTCAACAAAAAATGTATATGACATAAATTGTGTATTTTAACGCGATCTACATTTTTTGTGTAGTAAAATTTTGTCTATCCCTTATGGTTTACCAGTTATGCAAAAGTCGTTCACAATGAAGAATACCTTTTGGAGACATTCCAGCAAATTCGAGATATACATTTCATTTGTCATGAAAATATCTTAAACATATGATATGTTAATCAAAATCGCTAGAACAATTTTTGAGAAAATTAAAAATTTCGAAACATGTTCCACGTAAAGGGTAATATGGGGTGGGGGATTTTCCTGAAAACCTTCGTGTCGCATCTCTGGAAGATACTGAACCCAAATACCAAGTTTGGTGTTTATCCAACTGTTCGTTTCTGAGTTATGCTGTTCAAAGACACACACACACACCGACATACACACGGACATGTTTCCAAAAATGCTTTTTTTGGATTCAGGGGGCCTCAAAACATACATTTCCGGTGAAATCTCAGTATCGAATTTTTGGGTGGAATGCAATACTTCCCCTACTTACTATACGTAGTAGAGAAAGCAAAAATGAATAAAATTCCCATTTGAGAAAAAGTATTGGAAAATTTAAGGGAATAGCAAGCAATATCTCGAAAATGGTTCACTCAACGAAAAAAATGTATATGACATAAATTGTGTATTTTAACGCGATCTACATTTTTGTGTAGTAAAATTTTGTCTATCTCTTATGGTTTACCAATTATGCAAAAGTCGTACACAATGAAGAATACTTTTGAAGACATTCCCAGAAAATTCGAGATATACCTACATTTCATTTGTCATATGATATTTTAATCAAAATCGTCAGAGCCATTTTTGAGAAAATAAAAATTTTCGAAAAATGTTCAGTGTAAAGGGTAATCTGGGGTGGGGGATTTTCTTGAAAACCTTCGTGTCACATCTCTGGAAGATACTGAACCTAAATACCAAGCTTGGTGTTTATCCGACTGTTCCTTTCTGAGTTATGCTGTTTACAGACACAGACACACACACACACACAGACATACACACGGACATGTTTCCGAAAATACTTTTTTTGGATTTAGGGGGACTTAAAACATATATTTCCGGTGAAAACTCCGTATCGAATTTTTGGGTGGAATGCAATACTTCCCCTACTTATTATACGTAGTAGAGAAAGTAACAAAAGTGGATAAATACCAAACTTGGTATTTAAGTTCAGTACCTTCAAATATGCGACATGAAGATATTCAAGAAAATCCCCACCCTAAACTACCCTTACATGCAGCAATTTTTTATTTTCTAAAAATGACAAAGTCATATATTAAAGATATTTATTTACATGTCAAATTATATTTATACGGTGGACCATTTAAGTTGAGACTGTAAAATATCTCCAAAACTAAGCGTTTTAGAAAGAAATATTTTGAATAAAGGTTGTTTGATATTATGAGGGAAAGTAAACGTTATTAAGCGTGTTTTGTTTGGAGGACGTTGTGATGGTCATTTTAGTGTAAATTTAATTTTTTAAATGGGAATCTACATTTTGTATGTTGTTTCCTCATTAGAAAATGTTTTTAAAGAAAACTACTGGTTCCCAATTACGAAGCGTAACTTGACTCTCAAATGACCATTCATGGATAGTCCAACCATTCATTATGCCCTTCGTACACAGCTTTTCAGAATTTTCTTTGTTATTTACATTGGAGTAAGAACAATTGCAAAACGCTGTATACAGATGTTTAGTTTTCTTATGAGGAGTGTGAAAACAACATAAAAAAGGTAGGTTGCCATTTAAAAAAATTAAATTGACCCTAAAATGACCATCACAACATCCTCCAAATAAAACACGACTAATTGCAGTTACTTTTCCCCATGATACCAGCCGACTTTTATAAAAGACATTTCCTTCTACAAGCTTAGTTTTGGAGATATTGTACAGCCTTAACTTAAATGGCTCGCGCTGTATATCTTTTAATTTTCTGGGAATAGCCTCTGAAGTCCTCTTCATTCCGGAAGGAATTTCATATTATATTGTATAACTGGTAAACGTCAAGTGATGGAAGAGAACATACCACACAAAAAATGTAGAGCTCTTTAAAACTCACAATTTATTGCAAATGAAATTTTGTGTGGTAGGTATTATACATTTCTGAGACATCCGTTATTAATGCCTTAAATTGTTCCATGCTTTGTCATTCTTTTAAAGTCGTGTGGATTTTCGGATGTTTCTCCGCGATGTCACGGAAAGAGTATGGAACTTTAAGGCCAGCGTATAGCGTCCAGTTCTTAAACATTTGACTGTCGCTGTTCCCTTTGTATCTATAACGAAATGTGTAATGTAGCTATTTCTGCAAGGGTTTATTTGAATTAAAATGGAGTAGATAGAAAAAAAATGTGATGTGTTACACTCACATGACTTTCTCTACTTTTGTACAAACTATTTTTACAAACGCTTATTCTCCATATGCTTATGTTAATCGAGATGTTAATCTTATTGCTAATTTTCTTGTAGGTGTGAGGGGAATACGGTAGTATTTATACAATAATCAAATTTTTTAAGAGCTGGTTGCTATGTGGCGCATTCCATTCTCTTTGTATGTCCAGGACATAAAAAAATCTATGGTACACTCACATGACTTTCTCTACTCTTGTACACTATTTTTACAAATTCTTATCTCCATCTATTTCATATTAATCGAGACAAACATTTGCAGAAACGATCTTTTGACATGCAAAGACAATTACATTTTACACATAGCGACAAGTTCTAAAAGTATTTGACTATCGCTTAAGGCTTACTGTTCCCCTTGTTTTGTATTTGGAAGGGCAATATAAGCAAGACATATCTCATAATAGCTTGTTGCTATGTGCAGCACCATTCCCTTTGCCACAGATTAATACTCTTTGCATATCCAAGACAAAAAAATGAATAACGAATTCCCACTTGAGAAAATAAGTATTGAAAAAATCTGATGTGTTACACTCAAATAACTTTCTCTACTCTTGCACAAACTATTTTTACAAACCCTTATTCTCCATCTATCATATTAATCGAGATAAACATTTGCAGAAACGATCTTTTAACATGCAAAGAGAATTACATTTTACACATAGCGACCAGTTCTAAAAATATTTGACTATCGCTTAAGGCCTACTATGTTCCCCTTGTTTTGTATTTGCAAGGGCAATATAGAAATACAGTAGCCTTTAAGCATCGACATATATCTTAATAGCTGGTTGCTAGATGCAGCACCGTTCTCTTTGCCACAGATTAATACTCTTTGCATATCCAAGACAAAAAATGAATAACGAATTCCCATTTGAGAAAATAAGTATTGAAAAATTTAAGGGAATAACAAGCAATATCTCGAAAATGGTTCACTCAACAACAAAAATGTATATGACATAAATTCTGTATTTTAACGCGATCTACATTTTTGTGTAGTAAAATTTTGTCTATCTCTTATGGTTTACCAGTTATGCAAAAGTCGTGCACAATGAAGAATACTTTTGGAGACATTCCCAGAATATTCAAGATATACATTTCATTTGTCATGAAAGTATCTTAAACATATGATATTTTAATAAAAATCGTTAAAGCCATTTTTGATAAAATTAAAATTTTCTAAAAATGTTTCATGTAAAGGGTAGTCTTGGGTGGGGGGATTTTCTTGAAAAGCTTCGTGTCGCATCTCTGGAAGATACTAAACCTAAATACCAAGTTTGGTGTTTATCCGACTATTCGTTTCTGAGATATGCTGTTCACAGACACACAGACACACAGACATACACAAGGACATGTTTCCAAAAATGATTTTTTGGGATTCAGGGGACCTTAAAACATATATTTCCGGTGAAATCTCGGTATCGAATTTTTGGGTGGAATACAATACTTCCCCTACTTACTATACGTAGTAGAGAAAGTAAAAAATGAATAACGAATTCTCATTTGAGAAAAAGTATTGGAAAATTTAAGGGAATAACAAGCAATATCTCGAAAATGATCCACTCAACAAAAAAAATGTATATGACATAAATTGTGTATTTTAACGCGATCTACATTTTTTGTATAGTACAATTTTGTTTATCTCTTATACCAATTATGCAAAAGTCGTTCACAATGAAGAATACTTTTGGAGACATTCCCAGAAAATTCGAGATATACATTTCATTTGTTATGAAAATATCTTAAACATATGATATTTTAATCAAAATCGTTAGAGCCATTTTTGAGAAAATTAAAATGTTCGAAAAATGTTCCATGTAAAGGGTAATCTGGGGTGGGGGATTTACTTGAAAACCTTCGTGTCGCATCTCTGGAAGATACTGAACCTAAATACCAAGTTTGGTGTTTATCTGACTGTTCGTTTCTGAGTTATGCTGTTCACAGACACACAGACACACACACACACACACACAGAGAGAGAGAGAGAGAGAGAGAGAGAGAGAGAGAGAGAGAGACAAACACACAGACACACAAACGGGCATGTTTCCAGAAATACTTTTTTTTGCATTCAGGCGGTCTCAAAACATGTATTTCCGGTGAAATCACGGTATCGAATTTTTGGGCGGAATACAATACTTCCCCTACTTACTATACGTAGTAGAGAAATTAATAAGCTTTAGAAAATAGTCTGCACACCCACTAATAAACTATATGGGGTAGAGGAAGTCACGTAAATCAAACGCATCCGATTTTGTCCCTATACACACACGTATATATACACCTTCTAAAATGTCTTCTCGCAACGCTTGCAAGCAGCTGTATCACGTCACCATTTGCTGTTGATTCACTGATTTGTTTTATAAAACGCAAGGCAATCTAAAAACAAAAGGTATTGTGTCATTGATGGTACCGTAATTCAATATTTTCGTTAAGATTTGAATGCGTATTTATATTCTTTCTGACCTTAAATACTTTCAACCGCTCGTCCACTATCACTCTGTCGCTAACGGCTTTGAGTTTCTGTTCTTGCTTATTACAACACGCTTGCTTTTCGCTGACATCTTGAACACAAATGAACCACACTGACCAACACCAACAGTAAAATAACAGAGAGCCAGTGATTGTGCGTGTACGCAGCTAACACTTGCTATAACGGTACGATATTTCTTGGAATGGGGTAGGGGGTAAGGATTAACTGCACACGGTACCAAGTACCTGTATTGGATTTTAGGATTGTAGCAAAAGAACTTTGTTGCATTTGAATAAAATACCACATTTTAAAAATATTTACTTAAAAAATAAAATGTTGAATGAGATGCATTCATTTTTGTTTTCTTCTTTATCTTTAAACCCGAGCCACACAAACATTTCAAATTAAACCCAAGGGCTTGGCCCTAGCCTATGCAGAACACTCTAATCTAGTGTGTCGAATATAGGTATTTTCTACATTCGCTTTCGTCACTTTAGATTACAATAATGCGCATGCCTGTGATCTGTTTACTATGCGTATTTGATATCGATTTAACTCGAAGCGTGCTGCATGCTTTCGAACATAAAACTATGTGTGGGGTTCAACGTTTTGATTATCTTATTCAAAAAAAAACTTCTTGGAGAGGCAATTCTTTGCTTTCTCTGCCGTCAACCAAGGTAGATGTAATATACTATTCCAACTAGGTTTCACAGCAAATACAACCTTCAAGTCTCCTTTGAAGTTCAAAGACTTTATTTTCGTAGAAAATAGGATATATGGCATATTCATTACTTCCCCTAAAGAGGGAGTTGTAATGGGGCGCAAAATCTCTGCCTCTCTCACTCAAGTATCCTATCAAGGAGGAAGGAGAGTGCATAGCATGGGCAAGAACTGAGTGTGGAAGCTAAAAGCTCAGAGAAATGGTTTTATACAGGGGGAGTGTCCATTATGTGGAGGGGTGGAAGACCGAGAGCACATAATGTTTGATTATAAAGGAATTAAAACCTCGAAGAAAGTTATTAATCACAAGGGGTTTGAAAAAGACAGATGAGTTTTAAACAGAATATTTAGAGCAGAAAGTAAGAGTATGGACCAATATTTATATAATGTAAAAAATAGGTGGAAATGAACTGTGAAGAAGGAGAAACACAGTAGCTTGTAACTACGAAATAATATTTATTTATCAAATTTGCATGAATTGTAGTAGTTTTCAATTAAATGAGTGGAAATGGCCAAATTTCAGTAGAAAAAGCAATTGTAATTTTTTCTTAGCACGTTACCAACTAAATAAATAATAATCAAGAGCTGCAGCAAACAAAAGCTGATCAGATTAAAAAATAGATATTGTTAAGGTAAATTTTTTTTACGTATATCTGCTAAAAACTGGATTGCACATTTAGTGGTAGTGATGTTGGTTAAAAATGTGATGTTATACAATCACATTACTTTCTCTACTCTCTATCGTTTATTAGTGGTATACAAACTATTCTTACTAAAGCTTATTTTTTCTATTTACTTTATTTCAATCCAAATAAACCTTTACAAAAATAGCTAAATTACACATTTCTTATAGATACAAAGAGCACAGCGATAGTCAAATTTTAAGAACTGGAGGCTATATGCTGACCTTAAAACTCCATACTCTTTCCATGACTTCGCGAGAAACAACTGAAAATCGACAGGACTTTTAAAAGAATGATATTTTAACAATTCGAACCTTTAATAACGGATATCTGAGAAATGGCTGATGCCACAAACAGATTTATTTGAAATAAAATGTGTATTTTAAAAAGGTCTATATTTTTGTGTAGTGCGTTTTCATCTATCGTTTAACATTCACCAGTTGCACTAGATTATACAAAATAATTTCCGAATAAAAAGGACTTCACGGTTTATTTCTAGAAAATTCAAGGTATACGTTTTATTTTTCATGTAAATATCTATACGTGGTGTTTTAATCGAAATCGTTAGAGCCATTTTTGAGAAAATAAAATAAATTAAAAAAAATCCTCCATGTAAAGCGTAGTTGAGGTGGGAGGATTTTTTTTAAAACCCTGGTATCGCATCTTTGGAAGATACTGAACTTAACTACAAAATTTGGTATTTATCCTACTTTTCGTTTTTGAGTTATGCTGTGCACACACATACGAACTTTTTTTCTAAAAATACCTTTCTTTTGGTTTCAAGTGGCTTTAAAACGCGTATTTTCGGTGAAATCTCGTTATCGAGATGAAGTCTCAGCACCTTCTCTACGTACCATATACATAGTAGAGAAAATAAAAATCGAAATGGGGGAATTCTCTTAAATAATTGTTAAGTACAGTAAATTTTCCCAGAAATTGAAAAGACGCCTTCTGCTCTATATCCCAACGCCTTCGGAACCGTCACATGCATCTTAAAATTTCAGCAGCTGTACTAGTAAATATCTTAAAGGTTTAATTTAAAATAAAATAAACGTAAAATAGTCTGGTGTATTTCATTCACATCACTTTCTCTACCCACTATCGTTTATTTTTATATAGCCTCCACAAAACCACCTTACGAAAGCTTATTTTTCTATTTACTGCATATTAATCGAGATAAACATTTGCAAAAATAGTTTCATTATACACTTCGTTGTAGGTACAGGGGACACAAAAAGCCAAAATCCATAGCCAGATGCTTAAAACCAGGCCGTGATATACTGGCCTTAAAATTCCATGCTCTTTCCATGTCATTGCGAGAAACAACTAATAGAGACAGCAATTTTTAAAAATGACAAGGTGTCCCAGAATTCACGCCAATAACAACAGATATTTCGGAAATGGCTGATTCCACAAAAAATTATTTGTAACAAATTGTTTGTTTTAAAGAGATCTGCATGTTTGTACATTACATCTTTTGTCTATCTCTTAACGTTCACCAGTTATAAAAATTATAGAAAATTCCTTCAAATAAAGAGAACTTCACAAATTATTCCCAGAAAATTCGCTATGATAGGCCTAGTTTAGGGTGGGGGGAATTATTTTAAAAATCTTCGTGCTGCTTCTTTGGAAGATACTGAACCAAAATCCAAGTTTGATGTTTAATGACTTTTCATTTTTGAGATAGGTTTGCCGATCTCTCTCTCTCTCTCTCTCTCTCTTTCTCACACACACACACACATGCACACCTTTCTCTAAAAATACTTACTTGTTATTTAATTTCCTCAGGTGAATCTCGGTATCGAATTTTTGAGTGGAATACAATACTAATAAGTAGGTGATAGAAAAATTTTAAAAAATCTCATTAATTGTCTTAGATAATGGTGCTCTTATTTTTCCCTAACTTAAATATTATTCATTTGCAATTATTTAAAGTAAAGAAGTGCGTTTTAAGTATTACCAAACTGCATTCTGGGGTAAAACCGGTAACAATACCGACACAAAACATTATGTGTTACATTCACATTACTTTCTCAACACACAATATTTTATTCTTTTATCTCTTCTGCAAACTATTCTTATAACAGCTTATTGTTCTATCTACTTCATATTAATCGAGATAAACCTTTCAGAAATAATTTCACTGCGGATTTTGTGGCAGGTACAAAACGAATATTGGAAACTGAAACGATAGTCAAATCTTTAAAAAGCGGGTCGCTATATGCTGGCTTTAAAATTCCACTCTTTATATAATATCGCGAGAAACAAAACAGTGGCGACCAATCACTAATATATGAATTACTGGGAAATTCAAACCCAGCAAAAATATCTTGAAAAAGAAAATTTATTCAAATAAACTGTGTTTTAAAGAGATCTAAATTTTTCAAGCAGTAAGATTTGGTTTATCTCCTATGGTTTATTAGTTATATAGAATTGTGCAGAATTCTAGTAGAAGGAAGAGAACTTAGCCCTCAGAATTCAATATTCACATAAATTGAGGCAGTATTTTTAACACTTAAATGATTTCAGTTAAATTATATAGTATATAAAATATAATAACAGCCCACCTTAAAGCAATATGTGTATAATATAATATATAAAATGCATGTAACAGTCATTGTATTAATGTTTATATAAATATGCACATGTTCAATAATATTATGTGAATGTATTACGTAATTTAATTATGTAGGAGCTCTGATAATAATAGGTTAAAAGTTGCTAACAATGAGGTAACAATGAGGTAGTCTTGAGGCACTGATGAATTAGAAGTTTTAATAATGCTACTAATCATTCTTGGAAACAATAATGTAATTTTTGAGACAGTTTATAAAATAGCCAAATAACAACCAGAAAGAAGCTTTAGTTAAATGAAAGTATTCTATTGGAGTAGGATTAGCCAATCAGAAACTGAAATAGGGCAAATTGTACAAATTCAGAACTCAGTTGCTAGCAGACAGCGTTACTAACCAGACGCGAAACGCGTCCTCGAGAAGTTTAATACATATTCAGTGTGAGACGAAAATAGTTTACGTGTTAAAAAGCGCAAGTAATTAATAAAAGCATCTCACAGCTCTCTATATCAGTGAAGTGTTACTTTAATCGTTTAAAGAATTAATAAATGGAGTGAAGTACAAATTATAATCTGTGTAAGCCTACATTCTTCAGTTACACTACTCGCTGCAAAGAAATACATGTCTCTAACAGTAATACTGACGCAGCCGAGGCAAACATAAATATATAATATTTAAAGAAACAGTAAAAATACTAAGTTAATGTTTTTAAATTTGGGGCGAAGACTACCGGGTACCATACGTGCAGTTGCAACTACTTCAAGTTCGGCTCCCCAACGGTCGAAATACAACTCCTCCTAAAATTCTCCTTCTTCAAACTGGCTTCCATACGTGGGGTCGAAACTACCTTCATCAAAATTAAAGATATACATTTGTAGTCATCTTAAAAATATAGTACTTTAATCAAAATCGTTGGAGCCATTTTTAGTAACAACAGCGAACGTTTTCTATGTAAAGGATAGCTTTGGGGTGAGGAGGTTTTCCTGAAAATCTTCGTGTCACATCATTGAAGGATGCTGAACTTAAATACCAGGTTTAGTGTTCATTCGATATTTGAGTTTACTTTCTGTATTACTAAGCAAGGGAAATGTAGCCTTCCGTCGAATAATTAGATACCGAGATTTCATAACAAATACACATTTTGAAGCTCCCTGAATCAAAAAAAAATCTGATGTGTTACACTCACATGACTTTCTCTACTCTTGTACAAACTATTTTTACAAATGCTTATTCTCCATATGCTTCATGTTAATCGAGATGTTAATCTTATTGCTAATTTTCTTGTAGGTGCAAGGTGAGTATGGTAGGCTTTGAGCGATAGTCAAATATTTTAAGAGCTGGTTGCTATATGGCGCATTCCATTCTCTTTGCATGTACAGTAAGATAAAAAAATGAATAACGAATTCCCATTTGAGAAAAAATATTATTGGAAAATTTAAGGGAATAACAAGCAATATCTCGAAAATGGTTCACTCAATAAAAAAATGTATATGACATAAATTGTGTATTTTAACGCGATCTACATTTTTTGTGTAGTAACATATTGTCTATCTCTTATGGTTTACCAGTTATGCAAAAGTCGTTCACAATGAAGAATACTTTTGGAGTCATTTCCAGAAAATTCAATATATACATTTTATTTGTCATGAAAGTATCTTAAATATATAATATTTTAATCAAAATCGTTATAGCCATTTTTAGGAAATTAAAATTTTGAAAAAATGTTCCATGTAAAGGGTAATCTAGGGTGGGGGAATTTTCTTGAAAACTTTCGTGTCGCATCTCTGGAAGATACTGAACCTAAATACCAAGTTTGGTGTTTATTCGAATGTTCGTTTCTGAGTTATGCTGTTCACAGACGCACACATGGACATGTTTCCAAAAATGTTTCTTTTTTTGGATTCAAGGGGTCTCAAAACATGTATTTCCGGTGAAATCTCGGTATCGAATTTTTGGGTGGAATACAATACTTCCCCTACTTACTATACGTAGCAGAGAAAGTAAAAAAGCAATTTATAAAAGCGTATGTCGTGCGTGTCTGAGTGCATAACTCAAAACCGAAAACGTCGTTAAATACCAAAGCAGGTATTTAAGTTCACCATGTTCCAAGGAGCATCACTAAGATTTTTACGAAAATTCTTTAGCATACTAGTTTTCAAATCCAGATTCCCAGTTGAAGGATGGGACTTTTTCTTTAGCCATGATTATTACCCCGTCCTCCGTATAGTCTGAAGTATGAGTGAGAATGTAAATGTGTGTATGCGTATTTAATGTTCATAAAGAAAACCCAAAGATTAAGAGAATAGTAAACGAGTGAACATCATTGACGATGAGCAATTGTTCCAAAGGCAAAGCCACCAATATCACATAGTTGTTAAAGGTGGCGTATAATTGGAAACAACAACAAAATGGCACTAACGAGTTTGATTAAAATACCACATATTTAAGTCATTTACATAACAAATAAAAGGTATATCTTCAATTTTCTGGAAATAGCCTGTGAAGTCCGTTTCATTCTGAAGACGTTTGTATAATTGGTAAATCATGAGACATAACCGAGAAATCCGTCGCCATTCAGTTGCTTGTCGCGTTGTCTTCTACCTACAACGAAATGTGTAATAAAACTTGTAAACAGAGATTGTAGAAGCTATATAAAAAAATCTTATGTTGCACTCACATGATTTTCTCTACTCTTGTACAAACTATTTGCAGAAACTATCTTATTACTAATTTTCTTGTAAATTCAAGGAGAATATGGTAGGCTTTAAGCGATAGTCAAATGTTTTAAGAGCTGGTTGCTATGTGGAGCATTCCATTGTTTGTATGTCCAGGACATAAAAAACGAATAACGATTACCATTTGAGAAAAAGTAAAAGTATCGGAAAATTCAAACAAACAACAAGAAATATCTCGGAAATGGTTCACTCGACAAAAAAATGTATAACATAAATTATGTGTTTTAACGAGATCTATATTTTTTGCGTAGTAAAATTTTGTCTGTTTACTACGGTTTGCCAGTTATGCTAAAGTCACTCAGAATGAAGAGAACTTTTAGGGACATTCGCAGAAAATTCAAGATATACATTTCTTTTGCCATAAAAATATCTTAAACATATAATATTTCAATCAAAATCGTTAGAGCCACTTTTGAGAAAATCGAAATTTTCGAAAAATGTTCTATGTAAAGGGTAGTTTGGAGTGGGAGATTTTCTTGAAAATCTTTATGTCGCATTCTTGGAAAATACTAAACGCAAATACCAATTCATCCGACTTTTCGTTTTTGAGTTATGCTGTTCACGTACACACAGGCACACACACGGACATGTTTTCAAAAATGCTTTATTTGGATTCAGGTTACCTCAAAACATGTATTCCCGATGAAACCTCGGTATCGAATTTTTGGGTGGAATGCAATATTTCCCTTACTTACTCTCCGTAGTAGGGAAAGTAATAAACGACAATGGGTAGGGAAAGTCATGTGAATGTAACACATCGATTTAAAAACAAATAGCAATGCTGTTCACAGACACACATACACGGATCTTTTCTTAAAATGTCCCTTTGTTTTTTGTGATTCTGGGGGCCTCAAAAGTTGTATTCTTGATATCGAATTTTTAAGTGGAGTGCAATACTACCTCTCATGCAGAGTAATGTATAGAACTGGATCTTATAATTGCCCTTCTGGAGTTTACGATCGGGCATTTACAGTAATACAGCGGGCAGATTTGCATATTCTGAATCATGCAAGTTTGGAGTCACGCAAACACTTGTTGTTCGGGAGATATCTGATACAAGAAACGAAAACACAAATGCTCAACACGTGAGAGTATGCATACTTACCTCTCTCTTCTGCTCTCCCGAACCTCTAGCTGTTTCCGTGTTGTCTTGCATATAAACCCTCTCCAGTTCAGTCAGCTACAGGTCGCTCGATAATAGTTTTCCTTTCCATCACGCACCCTTCTGAGAGCGTGCGAGGATATATTTCTAACCTCGTCCGCTGGCGCCACTGTATGGCGCCCGAACATTCAACCACTTTTGATCCGCAGGCTTTGTTTATACCGCAGCAAGGACAAAATTCAAATTGTCAACGAATTTTCATTGTTTTTACCAAAGATAAATGCAGCTAAATCTTTGCGTTAGTGCTGGAATTGAAAAAGGGAGTTCGAATTGCCCGCCTTCTGTTACAGCGATTTCTGCTTCCATCTATGAACGAGGTTTCAAATGTTGTTAAGAACCGAACAGTCACCTGCAGCTGCCACAGCGAAACATTAAGTAACTTCTGAAAACCTACCACGGTAGCTCGGTAACGTTTTACTTTTTCTACTACTACTACAAAATGTCTCAAGTATGAAACCATAGGTGAATTACTGAAAATCACAAAATATGTTCAATGTGTTGCCCTTGTCTTATTATGCACAACTGAACACCCTTTCTCCAATCATCCATCACACTGCTAAGGATGCTGAGATTAATGGAAGCACAGCACTGCAACATACTCGTTTCAGATGATCCAGGGATCGTATTTTCACAGCATAGACCATAAGCTTTCAAATGATCCCACAAAAAAAATCAAGAGGTGTCAAATCCGGACTTCTTGGGGGCCACTCCGCCGGCCCTTGGCGATCCATCCAAAATCCTGTAAATTGCGTGTCCAGCCAATTGCGAACCTGTAAACTATAATGGGCTGGATCACCGTCCTGTTGAAAATAAGCATGAAAATGTCCATCAGGGTTCAATAAGGTGGGAAAAGATTCCTCCTGGAACATCCTCAGGTAAGTATCTCTATTGAACGGTGCTGGGGTATTATTATTGTTCGCCCCACGTTGTGGAAACAATATGTAGTGGTATTAATGTTTGTAGTCGAAAGATGCTACTATTTATCTGCCGCACGTATGAAAGACAGTTTGTCGCGGTCACTTCGTGTTATCTTTTACTGGGCGCCTGTTATTGTATTTAATTTTGGGTTCACTGTCCTCCGGCTAGCTATGATTTCTCGGTCAAGCACTTATCTTGTACAGATGTGTAAACGGAAAGGACTTTTTATCCAAAGATAACACTGATAAAAGAATTTGTTTTTACACTTTTATTGTCGTAACACATTATTCACTTTCATCTATTAATCATGACACTCGCCAAACTGAAACTGTTATAATAACTTATTTACTGCACGTTATTAATTCGCGTACTTCAACTTTTTGTGTAATTAACTTTACGACACGAGAGATTTTTCACAAATTTGCTACGCGTAACCTTGATGAACTGCATGCGATGTATACTCCATGAATGCCTCCGTTGAACTACGTGAAACTTGATTCTGACACTGGATTTATACTTCCTCGCCCCAATATGCCTAAAGATTATAACCGAGCTGCTATTGGTTAATAAAACGCGCCAACATTAGCGTCTATATTTATATCCAATGAAAATTACGAAAACATATGCTCTGGGAAAAATGTTCCAGCAAATTCTAAGAAAAACACGCCACTCTGACGTCATTTGCTCGTCTCTAATAATGATAAACAGCTCACCCCCTCGCTACATTATTGCATGCTATTATTGTCAGTTTCAGTAAGGCCGTATAAACCCACTTCTCGACAATGATTACAATCAACAAACATCTCAAATCAATGTCACACAACAATGCATATTCACACTACAATCACTCTGACATTTACATTTTTGTGATACAAATTACTGCGTCAACGGTGCCGTCAAAGAAGAATGGACTATTATTCCATATGCCACACCACACTATAAGGCGTTCGGCACCTTGTTCCCTTGACGCGTCGAATCAGTTGCGGTTGGTTGGTGACCAGTATCGCGTGTTTTGCTTATCCATTTCTGCGTTAATGTAAAAATTGGTATCGTCGCTACAGAGAATAAACTCGCCATCCCTCTCACATTACTGCACTGCCCATTCACAAAATTCGTGTCTTCGATCCGGATCGCCCTCTGTTAATTTCCGTAACACTTGCAGTTTGTATGGGTGCCATTTGTTGTTATACAACATGCGCTGGATGCTGCTTTTCAAGATGCCTGTCTCTGCTGACATTCTGAGGATCGATTTCTTAGGACTTTTCGAAAACGATGCCAGGACATTGCACACTGTCTTCTCATCAGATACTCCCTCTATGGTTCACTACGCGGTTTGTCTGCAACTGATCCCGTCTCAGTGAATTTTTTAATTAATTTACCCACACAACTGTGTAATTGGAGTTGTTCTGGGTGCGGAACATTAAATTCACGGAACAACCTCCCTGTTACTACGGCTGCCAACAAGCAGGATCACCTGAATACGCTCCTCTGTACTCAAAGACTTCACTCAAGCGATCTATGAACCCAGAATAAACATTGTAAATAATTTGCCTATGGTTCCAGACTTATGGGACATTCTGGATTTTACCGAGCGGATAGCTCAGGCGGCGACGTACGAGGGTGGTCTGAAAAGTTTCCGACCTCAACATGAAGATGGCAGCACTCGTAAATAAAAGCTAGTGAATTTCGTTGTTCATCTGTTGACACTTACTCACCAAAGTTTCAGCCATTTTGGACGCTCAGTTGTTATGTAACAGTCTTTTGAGTGAGGTGATGTGAATGTTTTTATGAAAATGGACAAAATTGAGTATCGAGCTGTTATTAAATATTTGTTTTTGAAAGGCAATACGCCTACGCAAATCAAAGATGAGTTGAATTCTGTGTATGGGGACTCCGCACCATCATTTACCACAGTGAAATTTTGGGTAGCTGAATTTAAACGGCGCCGTAAGATCTTGGGAGACGATGAACGTTCGAGACGTCCAAAAACTGCAACTACGACGAAAAAATCGCCAAAGTTCACCAAATGGTGCTAGACGACCGCCGAATTAAAGTGAGAGAGATAGCAGAGGCTATGAACAAGCGACTTCTTTTTGTTCCCTCATCTGAAAATTGCGCTCGGAGGACAGAGATTTTCGCCAAATGAAGAGGCAATCACCTTCGTGAACAATTGCAGAGAAAAACGCCGAGTACTATTTGGACGGGTTACAGAGATGAGGGCATCGCTGGGAGAAGTGTGTAGAGTTACAAGGAGACTATGTTGAAAAATAAAAAAAAATGTCTTGTATCTTTATTAGGTTGGAAACTTTTCAGACCACCCTCGTATATGACCCGCTTTCGGGAGGTCCCGAGTTCTATTGGCCGCCCTCTCTGACCATGGAGTTATTGGTGGTTTTCCTCTGGTCTCCAAGGTGAATGTTGGGGTGGTGTATTCCACCACGATTTCTCCTTTTCTCATTTCCTGCCACTTCGTCTTTCACCCCTTCAGCTTTTAGGCAGTGTCTCTGGATTCCGTAGTACGTCTGGTGGTAGGCAGAGTGCATGGTCGCTGCGCTTTGGAAAGATTTCTCCCCGCCAACATAGGGCGCGTTGGCCAGCCTGCAAGGGCCGTTTCGTCGCACTCTCGCGGGAATCCACGTCTACGGGCCGAGTGCGGGTGTTTCGATCTGAAAATAATAGGGACTTCGTGTGTCTTTGTAATTCCGTCTGCCTGCGGACCTGCGACCTCCTGCGGCTTCTTCATTTCATCCCTGCCTTCCCGGGGTCGCATCTCCGGTAAATACCTCATACGTACTATCTTTCACAAAAGTAAATGCTCAACTTCATCATCATTTGTCTGTCTTAATAAAAGCAACTAAATGAACTTATACTCGACGCTGAACACTGCGATACTCGTGTTTGTTCTAGATAATGTTCTCCTTTTATCCTCTAAATAAATGTAAACGAATATCTACAAAGAAAGCAAAATCTGATTTTAACAGAATATTTGTATTACAAAAAGGATCTACCAGATATACAGCAAAATTCCGATACATAGCTCGTGCAAAGAAGCTTTTAAAAATGTATCACTATTAACTCTTCCCTGCATTTTTGTATTAAAATATATACTATATACATACATGCAACAGGTCACTTCCCCAATGCTCAACAATACAACAGGAAAGCAAGACCTTGTAATTCAATATGCTTTGTAAGCACGAGGCGTGAGAGGAGTTCTGTAATTACATGAGAGCGGTAATTATGCCCATGCCACTAGTTGCATAAAATATTTTATCCCCGACAATTTAATAATGGCTATTTACCTTATCTGCGTTTCATAATACAATCGTTTATTGTAAATAACATCATCATTGAATAAACCTTGTGATTCAAAAACCACAGTCCAGTTAATGTTATTCCGTTTATCATGGCAATGCTGGTCTGGAAACAAAAGAACTAATGTAACTATATCAATTGAATTGAAGTTGTATTTTTTTTATTATTTATTTATTAGCCTCACGCTTGGGAAGTCAATTTTGAAGTTGGTTTATTTCTGCCCCACGTATGGGTGTCAATTTGAAGTTGAATGTTTCTACGTAATATGCTGCTACGTATGAAAAGCCGATATGAAGATGTATTTTTGTTGTTACGCTCCAAGTTTAAAAAATAATATTTACTTTGTTATTAAACTGGTTCTATAGATAGTGTTTATGTTTATGTTTGCCTCGGCTGCGTCAGTATTACTTTGGAGACACGTTTCTCTTAATCAGGGCGTGGTGCGACAAGAATGTAGGCTTACACAGATTTTAAGTTTTAATTCGCTTCTTTTTATTAATCCTTCACACAAATTAAATAGCACTACACTGATTTCAAGAACTGTGAGATTCTTTAATTTAATACCTGCACTTTGTTAACGCGTAGATACACTTAATTTTCGTTTCACACGAATATGCAATATTTCTCTAGAGAACGCATCTTCCATCCGGTTACCATCAAGGTCTGCAGGCAACTGAACATATTTCAACCGTATAAACTTTTAACTTTCTGTATTCCAAGTCTCTGATTGGCTAATCTTAGTCCAATAGAATACCTGAATTTAACTAAAGCTTTCTCTGGCTGTTGATTGGCTATTTTTAGACTTTCACAAAATTTACATTATTGCTGCCCTAATCATGACTAGTAGTATTCAAACTCTCAAACTCATTATTGCCTCAAGGTTACCTCATTGTTACCTCATTGTTAGCAACTTTAAACTTATTATTCTTACAGCTATAACATTATTGAACATGTTTACAATAATATAAGCATATGCAATGACTGTTATATACATTTTACAAATTATTACATACATATTGCTTCAAGGCGGGCTCTTATTGAATTTACATATTATATAATTTAATTAAAATTATTCAAGTGTTAAAAATACTGCCGCAAGATATATCGATGAGAATAGAATGGTATAGATATTCTGCTATGAGGGAAAATTGGCTAATTCGTTCTAAATAATGAGTGCTTCTGAAGAAAATATTGCTTTCAGATATTGAAGAAGCAGCTTGAACAGTTGTACCAAGTAAATCAAGGATAAGTATGAAGTGGCATCTGAGAGTTACGTGAAATTAAGCGAGTGAGTATATCGTATATGACCGAGCGAGATGGCTCAGGCGACAACGTCTGTGGCCCGCATTCGGGAGGTCCCGGGTTCGATCCCCGGTGATCGTCCACTCTGGCCCATTGGTTTTTCGTGGTTTCCCCCGGTCAATAGGCAAATGCTGGGATAGCTCATCTTGTACCACCACTCTCCTCCCTACCATTTCCTGTACCTATCCTCTTCCTTGTCATTTGACGATGGCTGTGATTCTGTAAAGGTTTTTCCCTGATGTCGTTGCGGGGACTGTTAAGTTAGTCTCTTCTCCGAGAGGCTACTGCCCAGGGGGACTGCTGGAGGTTCGGTGGCTTGTGGGGGACCAGGCAGCGTCGAACGCGTTCAATCTAGAAACATTAGGGACCCCGTTTGTGCTTACGCCCGTCCCTATCCATATACGGTCGCCTTCGGGTCTCTCCCTTCAACCCTCCCTCCCGGAGGCCAATGGTAGAAGCACAAGGGGCCGACTGGCCTGTGTTTGACGTGCGATTTCGGGGATTCCCTCCCTTGGTCCGTACCTTTACCTTTTATATTGTAGCGGTTCCTCCTTGCTAGGACCCCACTAAGTTGATGATGGATGCTGTGTTACGTACCTGTAGGTCGTCTTGATTCCCGTACTCTCGTGATGCATCACGACGTTCTCGTAGACTGGAATCTGATGATCGTGTATCTGTATTCTTATTATGTTGTAATTATTATTTTATAATTGTGCCACAGCTGCTGTATTTGTGTCGGAGAGCACTTGTGTTTCGTCAGGGTTAGCTATGGAGAATGTTAAAATAATTTGCACGCACGTATTCTGTTACCTATTTCACTTGCATTTTAGATAAACCACATATGATATTCACAATTCACTATTACCTTTGTCACGTTAAAATATGCTTAACTGTTAGACATTAAATACGTAGTTTTAGCGTCTATTTAGAGACGAGCTTATACACTACCTTCCTGCTCGAACACTGAAAGCTTCTGTTAGCGTTCCCTCCAACCGTTTTCCTAACCCACGTATTTGAATTATAAGCATGTATCAATGTACCTTCCTGCTAACATCCAATAACAGTATATGTGTGTGTGTGTGTGTGTGTGTTTACAGACTTCCATTATCTTAATTATAAATTCAAGGTTCGTTACATGCTTACGTAGATACCACTGCATTTCTTGTAATTTTTATTACTGGTTATATAGCCAACAATAGCCTTTCCCTCTTATATTATATTCTATATGTTATAACGTTATATATTTGTTCTCCAGCATGTGTACGTTATGACTGTGTGTGTTTTTAACATCCTCTTAATTTTTATACGTACAATATTAGCAAAAAAGAACACATAACACGTAAAACTTAGAACAAAAATATTAAAGAAAGAAATTATTAATATGCTGATGCTGAGAAATTCTGAATTAGATATCTCATTACATTAACAAGTCATCGTATTAGTTTGTCCGTGGCTAGTACTGTATGTTGCTTCAATATTGTACTGAAAACGTTTTGTCTGCATATTTTGGGTTTTTATCACAATCTTACAAACCTCGTCTCTGTATTGTTCTATTCATGCAAGTGTATTCATTCACTACCATAGTGATATTGTCGAATCCTCCTTTATTTCACTCCATTACGGAGGGTAGAGCACAGGACTGAGATCTAAGGTAACCCTTTTACACATTTTCCTAACACGAGGTCCGACGGGGGCAACCAAACAAAATACTTTTAACACCTGGAAACTACCAAAATATTAATAAATCATCATGGGCTAGGAAGGAAAGGACCACTTACATAAATAATTCACATAGTATAAAGTTAGATGTCAAATATATTATGCCAAATAAAAGTGATACAGTTTACATTTTTGTTCGGCGAAGCGTCATGCCTAACACACGTCTTGCTAGTCCCAAGTGCAAGGCTCTAAGAGGACGCAAGCTTCCTGCTACCACAAGATAAAACCAGTTTTAACTCCTCCCCTTCTGCTACGTCACTACCTGCTCTCGTTGCCAACCTAAGCGTTAACCATACAATGTTACCACACCACATATTACAGTGTTACCAACCTCACATGCCACAATATAACGATGATAAGAAGTCATTGTTAAATGGTCCTGAATAAAATATATTACAGCATTGAGAATATTTGGATGATAAAATCGTATTAAATTAACTAATTTTTACTTTCTCTACCACGTAATAGCAGGTAGAGAAGGTATTGCATTCCACTCAAAAAATCGATATCGAGATTTCAACGGAAATACATGTTTTGGGGCTCCTTGAAACCCAAAAAAGCATTTTTAGCAAACGGTCCATGCGTGTGTCTGCGTGTGTGTATCTGTGAACAGGATAACTCAAAAACGAAAACTCGGATAAATACCAATCTTGGTATTTAGATGTAGTACCTTCCAAAGACGCGACACGTAGATTTTCAAGAAAGTTCCCCGATCGTAGACTACTATTTACTTACAAACAAGATGTATATTTTGAGTTTTCTGGAAATACCCTGTGAAGCCCACTTCATTCGTAAGGAATTTTGTATAACCTTGTATAACTGGTAAACGTTAAACGATAATGAAAACGTACTTCAAAAAAAATGTAGATCTTTTTTAATCACAATTTATTTCAAATATTTTTTGTAGCATAAGTCATTATTATAAGATATCGTCATTGAAGGTTCGAATCGTTAATTTCTTGGTCATTCTCTTAATGTCCAGTGAACATTCAGTTGTTTCTCGCGATTGCATGGAAACAGTATGGAATTTTAAGGTCAGCCTGTATCGTCCTGTTCTTAAACATTTGACTAACGCTGCTCCCTTTGTGTCTACAACGAAATGTGTAATGCACCATTCGGGAAAGTTTTATCTCGATTAAAATGAAGAAGATAGGAAAATAAGCTTTCATAACATCAATTTTGTATCCACTAAATTAAATTGAGTTTTATTTATGGACGCTCTTTAACTACTATGGTCCTTAGCGTCCCATTCTATATTGGGCGTGAAATGCCGATAGTTTTGCTTAGAGGCCTCTTTATCAGGCTTGAGGTTATTTTACGTGCCGTAAATCTACGACATGGGACCGCCGGCTTTACTTCCCTTCCGAAGGGAGCCATGCTAAAAAAATCCCGCCCTCCGCCGAGTTTGAACCCGCGATAAGCGCCCAGTGGGTAGAGAAAGTCATGTGAATGTAACATCAGATTTGTCTTTGTATTATACCTTATACGTAATGTGTGAGTGTGTGTGTGTGTGTGTTACTTTGTGTATAGTATGAATGATAACCTAAACAGCAATGGAAATTGTTATAAGCACTCGAATATGTTCTTAAAGATTGTTTTTGTATAATATATTCCAGCGTGTTATAAATAACAATAAAAGAATTGAAGTTTGATTGTTTCCACCCAAGATAATGTACATAGTTACAGTTCCGCGCTAGTACTCGACTTGAAAAAGGCAATTCGAAATGTTCCATCTGCTGTGAAAATGATTTCCGTCTCTGCTGACATCTGTGAACGAGGTTTTAAATGTATTTTCATTTACAACTGAGGCAATCGTGGCGCCTTAGCGGAAGATTTTATAACTTCCGAAAACCTACCACGATAGCTCGAAGGTTATTAAATACGAGTTAACAAATTCATATGTTTTGTCTTTCACTCGGACAATAAACGGGTCATTTCAACTAAGATATTCTGGCGCTCGTACCCGTGGTCGCAGGAGCGAGTAGCTTCGGCGCACCGCCAAGCTGAGGGTCGCGGGTTCGAGTCCCGCCATGGGCATGGGTGTTTGTGTGTGTGTAGCATGTGTAATTGCGGTAATAAATGGTAAAGTAAACAAATCGAACTAATCATTTGCAGAAATGGTTTAATTGCCCATTTTCTTGTATATACAATGGGATTAGGGGAATACAGTAGGCTTAGGAGATAGGAAAAACTTTTATGACCTCGAGAAAAAAGCGAATGGTATGAAAAAAAAAAGTATTTGATAATTCAGACGATAACAAATAATAACTCGGAAATGGTTAACTACACAAATTTATTTCAAACGTGCATGCTTCAAAGAGATCTGCAGTTTTATGAAGTAAGATTTTGTCTGTCTCTTACGGTTTACAGTTATATAAAAGTCATTCAGAATGATGATGACTTCACATGATATTCCCAGAAAAATCAAGATATAAATTTCATTTGTCGTGTAAAATCTAAACATATGGTATTTTAATTAAAATAGTCAGGGGTATTTTTAAGAGAATCAAAATTTTCGAGAAATGTTCCATGTAAAGGGGAATTTCAGAGGTTTTTTTCAAATCGTCGTGTCGCATCTTTAGAAGATACTTAAACACAAAGCATTTTGGTATTTATTGGACCTTTTATTACTTTCTCTCGATACTGAGATTTCACCGGAAATACATGTTTTGAGACCCCCTGAATCCAAGAAAAGCATTTTTGGAAACATGTCCGTGTGTGTGTCTGTGTGTGTGTGTGTGTGTGTGTGTGTGTGTGTGTCTGTGAACAGCATAACTCAGAAACGAACAGTCGGATAAACATCAAACTTGGTATTTAGGTTCAGTATCTTCCAAAGATGCGACACGAAGGTTTTCAAGAAAATCCCCCCACCCCAGCTTACCCTTTACATGGAACATTTTTCGAAAATTTTAATTTTCTCAAAAATGGCTCTAACGATTTTGATTAAAATATCATATGTTTAAGATGTCATTAGAAATGAAATGTATATCTCGAATTTTCTGGGAATGTCTCCAAAAGTATTCTTCATTGTGAACGACTTTTGCATAACTGGTAAACCATAAGAGATAGACAAAATTTTACTACACAAAAAATGTAGATCGCATGAAAATACACAACTTATGTCATATACGTTTCTTTTGTTGAGTGAACCGTTTTCGAGATATTGCTTGTTATTTCCTTAAATTTTCCAATACTTATACTTCTTCTCAAATTCTTTATTCATTTTTTTATTGCCTGGACATGCAATGAGAATGGAATTCGCCACATAGCAACCAGCGTTAAAATATTTGACTATCGCTTAAAAGCTACCATATTTCCCTTGCATCTACAAGAAAATTACCAATAAGATTAACATCTCGATATCTCGATTAACATGAAGGATATGGGAAATAAGCGTTTGTAAAAATAGTTTGTACAAGAGTAGAGAAAGTCATGTGAGCGTAACACATCAGATTTTTTTAGTTATGCTGTTTACAGATACTCAGACACACACACACACACACACACACACACACACTCGTGCGCTAACATTTTTTATAAAAAATGTGATGTGTTGCATTCGAATGGCATTCTCTTCTCGGTCTCCTACAAACCAATCTTAAACCAGTTTTCTACAAACCAGTCTATCTGCTTCTTGTTAATACAGATACATTTCATTGCCTATTAACACATGCCAGCCCTCGTCGCTGGAGCCTCTGGCTTCGGCGCTCCGCCAAGCTGAAGGTCGCGAGTTTGAGTCTCCCCATAGGCATGGGTGTTTGCGTGTCTGTGTGTGGCATATGTGTAACAGTCATTGCTGTAATAAGTAGTAAAAGTATAATAGAGAAATAACGGTATTAATAAACGGGAAAAACAGGGGAAAATTAAAAAATAAACATTACATTATAGTATAAGAAGAATGCAATAAGCTAAAGCCGTAGTCAAAGATGATCGTTATGTGATGACTTTGGAATTCCGTTCTCTTTGCATGTACAAGAAAAAAAGGAAAGAAAAGGTATGGCGATTTGCTGTCGAGAAAAGTATAAAGTATTTGAAAATTCAAATCAATAACAAAGAGTATCTTGGAAATGGTTAACACTACAAAAATGTTATTCCATATAAATTGTGTGCTTTAACGAGTTCTACATTTTTGCTGCAGCAACATTTTGTCTATCTCTTACGGTTTACCAATTATACGAAATTCATTCAGAATGAACAGAATTTCAGAGGATATTCTCAGAAAATTCAAGATATACATTTCATTTTTATGAGAGTACCTTAAACATATGTAGTTTTAAGCAAAATCTTCTGTTGCATGTTGGAAGATCCTGAGCTTAAATTACCAAGTTTCGTATTTCATCATGTTTTTGACATTTCATCTTGAAGCTTTTTTGGCATCATCTTCATTCGGTAACGACTTCTGCATCAAGAAATGACAATCCAAATTTTCATGTTTCCAGTCGCCAATAAAATACTGCTTCTTTTTGCTCGATTTACCCTCACCGTTTTGGAGGGCTTACACCCCGCCCCCCTTACAAGCCATTGCCTGGGGTCAGATCCCTGTCGGGAGCAGACAGACGTATGAATTGGATAGAAGAACCAGGATGGGCGATCAGCCCGAGGCCTGGTATGAGAGCGAAGAAGGAAATGATATGAAATTACGGTGAAATGGATAGAGGAAAGGTGATGGAATAGTTGGTGGAATGGTGGCGGGGGAAAAGAGAGAAAACCGACGCCACTTCGTCCACCACAAATTCCACATACGATTCCCTGGGATCGAACACAGACCGCCTTGGTGGGAGGCGAGTAGTCTAATCCCTCGGTCACGGCGCTGCCGCCAATGAAATACGTGGGTTGTAAATCAAGTATGCAGTTTAATACTCATGATTAAGTGACGCGTCTAAAAGTCACGCCCTATGCCATTTCCTAAGCGTTGAATGATGTCAGCGCAGATTTTTTGTGAAGGGTTGCTGCGCGCTCATTACTGGAACTTGCATTTCGTGAGACAGTGCACCCGATCTCACAACCGATGCTAAATTTCAGTGGTTTGAGCAACGTTCGTCGTAGACTAGATTTGGGGGTTCTAACATCTGTAGGAGAACTTTGTGGTGATGGCGACCCTCTTTCTTTGGTACAGGTACTTGCCAATGGCAGCTAAGGTTATTTAGTGCCTCCTTATTAAATCTCTCCTCATGCTGTTCTTTAATGTGAAGCAAATCGCTCCATTCTGACATTCTACTACGTATGAACACAAACATTGTCCCACGATAAACCCTGAGGCAGTATTTTTAACACTTAAATGATTTCAGTCAAATTATATAATATATAAATTCAATAACAGCCCGCCTTAAAGCAATATGTGTATGTAACAAGATATAAAAAGTGTATATTACAGTCATTGTATATGCTATATTATTGTATGCATGTGTAATAATGTTATGTGAATGTATTACGTAATTTAATAATGTAGGAGCTATGAAAAT
Source organism: Deroplatys truncata (assembly GCA_030765065.1). Lineage (NCBI taxonomy): Eukaryota > Metazoa > Arthropoda > Insecta > Mantodea > Mantidae > Deroplatys > Deroplatys truncata. The sequence goes on along the minus strand of CM060988.1, from coordinate 166,809,449 downwards.
AATAGTTTAAAAGTTGCTAACAATGAGGTAGCCTTGTGGCAATAATGATTTAGAAGGTTTAATAATGCTACTAGTCATTCTTGGAGCAACAATAATGTAATTTCTGTGACAGTTCATAAAACAGCCAATCAACAACCAGAAAAAGCTTTAGTTAAATGAAGGTATTCTATTGGACTAGGATTAGCCAATCAGAATCTGAAATATAACAAGATTTACAACTACAGAAGTCATTTGCTTGTAGACAGCGCTCATAACTGGACGCGTTGGTTGTAGACAGTGTTCCTAACCGGACGCGAGATGCGTCCTCGAGAAATTTAATACGTATTCGTGTGAGACGAAAATAGTTTACGTGTTAAAAAGTGCAAGTAATTAATAAAACAACAATCTCACAGCTCTCTATATCAGTGAAGTGTTATATAAATCGTGTCAAGCATTAATAAATGGAGTGAAGACAAACTTAAAATCTGTGTAAGCCTACATCCTTCAGTTGCACACTCCCTCCTAAGACATCCATGTCTCTAACAATAATACTGACGCAGCCGAGGCAAACATAAATATATAATATTTAAAGAAACAGTCAAATTATAAAGTTAATATTTTTTAGACGTTTGGAGAAAGGCCACCGGAAAGTACACTTGGGGGGAAGCCTACCGGAAACTTTTTACCATACGTGCGGTTGCAACTACTTCAAGTTCGGCTCCCCAACATAAGAACTACAATACATCTTCTTCAAACTGGCTTACCATACATAGCAGCAACAAACCTACTTCAACCCTTCTCTTCTTAATATAGAGTCAACTGAAAAATTCAATGCCACAGCCGGGGTTTGAAAACGGTTGTTCCACCGGCATGTTGTCACAGTAGCTTAATTTCGATTAATGATATATATAACAAAAAGTAAAACCTCCTCTTCTGTTGTGAGAACCATAGTTTGGAAAAAAACGCAAAACACAAAACTGTTATACGGCAATGGTCCGGGTGCTACACGAGTGAGGTAACTCAGTGGAAGAGCATTAGCCTAGGGTAGAGGAGAGCACTCGGGAAGGGGCTGAGGGTTCGATGACAATGAGATCACCATGTCTTGAGCCTATTATTCATTCTAAAAGCCTACGGCCCAGTTTGTAAGCGCCTCAGCTTAATACCGAGCGAGTTGGCGCCACGGTAATGCGTGAGACTCCCATTCGGGAGGTCCCGAGTTCGATCTCCGGAGACCACTAACTCTGATTCTTGGATTTTTCATGGTTTCCCGGGGTCGCCGAATGCTGGAGTGGTTCATCCCCTATCACAATTCTCTTGCCGGTGGACGGTGGCTGTGCATTCTGTGAAAGTTTCATCCTGATGTCGAGGGACTGCTCGGCTGTAACTCGCTCTAGGTGCTTTCGGGTTGGAGCTCCTTCGCAGAACCCCCGGAGGCTCGGGGCCCAATAGAGTGGGCTTGGCGGCGTTGTAGGCGTTCAATCTGGAAACATTAGGGAACTCGTCTGTGCCTCCGCCCGTCGTCATCCGGATCTGGTCGTCTTTCACGTCTCTCCCCTCCTCCCTCCTTCCCGGGGCCATGGTAGAAGCACAAGTTGTCGGCTGGCCTGTGTGCGATGCTCTGCCCCGGTTTTGGGGGGCACCTCAGCATATTACATACCTGGTTGTGGTGAAGTTGCTTCTTATTCACAAGTTATGACCACGACCGTAGTGGAGACGTTCTGTATTGCGTGTCGTGGTGTAATGCCTTTCTGGTCTCAATTCTGTCACCTTAATTACCCTATGCTGTGGCTATGAGTCACAGTCAGTGTTATGTTAAGACAGATTCACCACTTAACCTTATTTCAACACTTTCCTGAGTGTAGTTGCCTCACTCTGAAACTTGGGGTGCGTTCCCAGTCTACAGCGTACTATAAATAAATACTTCGTTGCTGTGGAAACTTTTACAGCAAACGATCGGTAATGTCAGTGTCGTTTGATAATAAATTTCATATATGCCGTGTGTAGGCCTAAGTTCTAAAGGTAGAATCAGATTGAAAAATGTAATGTCATAGTTGGGTTTTGAACCACCGATCTTTGGCTCTACCCAGATGAACCGGTAAGACGTAAACACGGAGCCGGATCTCTGACTACTCAGAGTCCAGCTTATTCCCTGAAACCCGGGAGACCAAGCTCGCCCTAATGTTTCCATTAGGGCAGTACCTATTTTAAAACCCGCCCCCTAGCGTGATCGGGGTTGAGTTAGGAACACGTCCTTCCCATTTCCCTTCCAAACAGGGACGGAAGTGGATACGCCACTTACGCACGTCAGGCCAATAGGGAAAAACCCTACTTGGGGAGAATACCGAGCAACCTCGGTGGGGAGACAGTACCAGCTCTCCCTCATGGCTGGTGCCGGAGAACATCGGGGCGTCTCACAACCCCGCCTGGGCGGATAAACCAGCCAAGCGTACCGAATCTCCCATGGATATCGGGAGCCACTGCCCCGCCGAGTCCAACCCAATCCGAATAACTCCCGTACGGGAGGGGCTCGAATATTCGGCCTAAACCGGTAAGACATTAAACTCCCCAACTGGTTAACACTGATTGACGTAATAATGCCTATGAAGCCCGGGACTTAAAAGTTCTTACGAGATTGTAAGTCACCATTGGGGTATGTCATCTCAAAAAGAATTTCTGAACGCCCTGTGATTTACTGAGAAAAATGTGATTAATTTGGGGAGTTTAATGGAGAAAGGCATGTTGTCAAGGTAGTTCATTTGATTAGAGCACCGGTACGGAAGTCGAAGATCTGTGGTGTATGGTATCACGATCTCTCCTTTCTTCCATTTCCTCTCATTTTATCTCCATTTCACCTTCAGGTGTAATTTCAGGTCCTGAGGTGCTGGCGGTGCCAGGCTGATGGCATGGATACATGCGCATTGGAAAGATTTCTCCCGTGTACGCAGAGTGGGTTGTCCCAGGGTCGTTAAGTCAGCCTCTTGAGGATTCCTTGCTCACTGGTGCGCGGGCGTTCAAACTGAAAATACAAGGGTTGATCAATAGAGATTGAGACTGATTTTTTGCTCACAGATATTTATTACTCCACTTCAATGATGGCATGATCTTTTTCAAAGTAGTCCCCTCCTACTTGAAACCATTTTATAGTGTCTCTGGCAGTCCTCGAACACATGATGCCGTTCTTTGTCAGGTCTTTGATAATCACCTCACTTTTCTTAAGCACTGCTTCAGTGCTCTCAAATCAAATGCCCCGGAGCTTTGTCTTTAGTGATGGGAATAAAAAGGAATCACAGGGGGGCAAGATCGGGGCTATAAGGCGGATGCGGCTCGCAGGTAATGTTGAATTTAGCCAAAAATTCCTGGATTTGATTTGCGACGTGAGGCCGCGCGTTGTTGTGATGAAGTCACCACCCTCTCCGATGAAGTTCTGGACGTTTCCTTGCGATGTGCTTCCTCAGTGTAGCCAATACTGACGTAGTAGTGTGAGGGGGAATAACAACCACTTCAGTCATAGCAGAAGCTGAAACACCAAGCCTACCTTGCTTAGCACAGAGGACTCGCCCTTCTTTGATGTCCTTGAACCACCTAAACACTGTAGCACGAGGTAGTCATCTTCACCGTTTGCCTGCTTCAGCTTTTCGAAAGTTACAGAGGCTGTATGATTTAAATAAAAACAAAATGTTATTGCGCTGTATAGCTCTTCTCGTGTCGCCTCCATTTTGTGGTATGCGAAATTCAAGAAGGATCAGCAATATACAGCATTACTACCGACCTACCGATACGAGAATGCTGCTGCCTATGGACATTATACACGAAACCCCGCTCTTTTCAAATATTTATGGTAGAAACAGGAAACTATCAAGGAAGCTATAGGAAAAAATCAGTCTCACTGTTTATTGATGAGCCCTCGTATGAGGGACTTCTGCGCGTCCCTGTGGGTCTGTCTGCCCGCGGACCTGGTACCACTCGGCTCCTTCGCCTCATCCCTGTCTCCCGGGGGGTGTAGCCACAATAGATCAAGCTGGTCGCAGTTCCCGAGATGTCCCCCTCCGATATTCACATTACACCCTACAGTTTTGATCCCGGCTAGAACAGTGAACATGTGAATCCTGTACCTCAAGAATGAACTTTTAACGAAGCTTCTTGTGTTGTCTTTTCTCAGGCGATACAGATTTCTGTCACTGCTGTAGACACACTTTAGCCTTAGACTTATTATGCTACAATATGCTTACTGTCCACTGTATCCGGCTTCTTGTCTCAGGAAAACAAATTCTCTGCACCTCTATTACGTCTTTCTTGATAGTGTATGCTTACTGCAGAAACCGTCAGCATGATAGATATAGGTTATTCAACGGAGGGGAAAACCTCACACACTGCAACTTACAGAGATCTATTCTCACCCTCAGGAGGAAGGGATGAAGTGAAAGAACCATAGGAGGTTACAGGCCGTAGGCAGACAAGCCACAGAAACGTATTGAACTTCCTAACATTTCCAAGCTCTCAAACACGTTCCACTGCTGCAGCCGCCGAGGGCGTAGAACGACCCACCAAACAAGCAGCCCTCTGGCATGCACAAGGAATACTCTTTCCACTGAGCATGCATCCGCGCCATCTAACCGGCACCACCACATGGCACGATACCTAGTAGCACAAACAAAATAAATAAATAAATAAAAATCTGAAATACTGATTTCCTACACCGAGTTATGAATTCCAAATTCTTATAATTTTATTCATATTCATTCAAACATTTTACAAAATATTATTGCTCAGGTATGTCATAAAAGAAAGAAAAGAAAAAATAAATTAACACAAAAACCCCAGGTCCGTATCTACTAACTACTAACAAAAATAACAAGTGGTATCCAGTATTAAGGTATCCAGCTACCAATCTACCAAAAACTACATGCAATTTACGAAACAAATTAAACAATAACTACAAAAATCTTAAAACTAAAACATTACAGTTTCTTTACCTTAAACTTTTTAGCGACATCGGTAAATTAAGTACTGGACTCCAGCACAAATTTTTCTGTTTTATGATTTTTTTTTATTTTTTTTATTTAATAACTTTAATAATTAAGTTCATAATTAAATTTCCTTTTGTTTGTTAGGTTATTGTTGCATAACTATAAATGATATTATTATGATTATTATAAAGTTATTAAATTAATTGGTTTAATATAATTATTCCTAATTTAATTTTAGTTTATTTAATTTCTGTATTTTTTATTTAAATTACTTGTTAAATTATTTTTAAATGTTATTACTTAATTATTTTATTAACTGTTTAATTTTTACTTACATATTGTTTTTATTTTTATTATTTTATTGCTTATATTACTTATTGCTTATATTATTTAAACTTACGTATTTTATATTATTATAAATGATCGATAAACATTTTCTTTCTATTTACAAATCTTACCACTATCTTTCTTCTAAATTCTTTAAAGATTTAATAATCTTCCACACTTGCCATTCCTCTTTTACTTTAATTTTTCTTCACTTCACTTAAAATAAAATTAAACTAAAGACTTACACTTTTCACTACACTTATCACTTAGCGGGAATTTAACCCGTTCTTTAACACTACACTTCATATGACTGCAATCCTCTCTTAACTCCCCGTTCTGAATTCACTCCTTCTCTGCCTCGCTCGCATGAAGGATGAGAAGGAAACGAACGAAAGGTAAATAATGGAAAGGAAATCATGGTACAGAACAAACCACCCCAGTATTCGCCCACCGACCCCAAGAAAACCACGAAAACCCCATGGATTAGAGTAGGCGTTCGCCGGAATCGAACCCGGGACCTCCCGAATGCTAGTCGCACATGCTGCGTGGCGCCATCTCGCTCGGTACGTCAGCATGACATTCAATAATTTATTAGGTAATGGGTGGAGTCACAAACACCTCTGTATTCAACGAATGAGAGTCATACAACGTCAGATTACCCTCCATGATGCAAGAATCCCTTGAGGAAGTGATGTTACGTGATGTGCAAGCGATATTCGAGTATAGGATGCTCCATCCCTGTTCTCCACAGTCAACATTGGCTTCGACAATGGTTCCCAAAATGGGGAAGCTTGGTACCGCAGTATTATTTCAGGTAGTAAAACTACCGGCCTTTATTCTGGAGATCTCCAGTTGCCCCTATTGATATGATCAGCTTGGTTGGAGTCAGAAGGGGTTGCGTTAATATTTCCATGAAATTGAATGTAATCTTCGATTATGTGCCCATTTTGTGTGTGTTTGTGCTTTATTGAAGAAATATAAGTACTGTTTACTTTCTCTATTACTTTCCTATGGTAAATAGAGGAAATATTGTACTATTCCAGCCAAAACTACGATACCGAGGTTTCACGGGAAATACACGTTTTCATACTCCCTGACTCCAAAAAAAAGTATCTTTAAAAAGTATAACTCAAAAACAAAAAATCAGTTAAGTACCAAACTTCGTATTAAAGTTCAGCTTTTCCAAGAAACGACGCGAAGTTTTTCAAGAAAATTCCCCCACCCCAAACTATCAATTACATTGAAAATTTTGATTTCTCAGAAACGGTTCCAACGATTTTGATTAAAACACCATATGTTTAAGATATTTTCATGGCAAATGAAACATATTGTGACACAGCTGATATGGCCCAAGCTTATCTGAGATTGGTGCCGACTGACCAGGCACTTGAAGAGATAAATAGAGATAAAAAGACGCAGTAGCGGTCTCGCCCGGCATAAGTACCAGAAGCGTTATCGACATATAACCAGAATCTTCTGGTAGTTCACCTCTCCCCGCCACTCGAACATTCTAGAACTCTGTGGAAAATTCTATCTGCTATATAAGCGAGTTCTCCAGAGTTAGGGAGTGCGTTTCTGGTACGACATGAAGTGCGATTTCCGAGTGAGGTTGTGACGTACGGTGAGTGTTGTTGCCGCGAGAGATTAGAGAGGTCTTGTATTCGACTCCGTAGCAAGTGAAGCTGAAGGAACAAGAGGATGCTTTGCGCGTTATTTCATTGCACCCTAAGTCGCGAAGAAACGTGAAATGAAAGGGAAAATTGAAACAGATCACATTAATGAAAAGACAACGAAAACTGAAGTTTTTTTTGGGGGGGGGGTTTGAAGATTCTGGGAAGAGCCTCTGAAGTCCTCTTCCTTCAACTGACCTTTGTATAACTGAGATAAGAGATAGGTAAAATTTTACCATATAAAAAATGTAGATCTCGTTAAAGTAAACAAGTTATGTCAAACATATTCTTGTGCGTGCGTGTATGTGTGTTAACCACTATTAAATTTTTCGGTGAAATGTCATACTTCCTTTATCTACTAACTACGTGGTAAGAAAAATGTTGAATTTGAAAGTGCATTTCGCCTGAAAGAAGTTGTCTCTATGGTGATTTCATTCATAAGTGTCAAAAATGTTCTTAAAACTACATAGTATAAACGTTCAGCTCCCTGAGTGCGGCTGTATTGCATTCCACCAAAAACGTGGATACCGAGATTTCATAGCAAATGCATTTTGAGTCTCCATTAATAATAATTATTGTTATTATTACAATTATTGTTATTATTATTATAGAAAATGTGAAGTGAGCGTCTCTGTATCAGTGTGTCTATTTGTGAACAGTGTAACTCACAAAAGAAAAGTCGTATAAATACCAAACTTGGTATTTTAGTTCAGTATTTTCCAAAGATACAACACGAAGATTTTCAAGAAAATCCTCCCACCCCAGCTAGCCTTTACATGGAATTTTTTTCGAAATGTTTGATTTTCTAAAAAGTGGGTGTAATGATTCTGATTAAACTACCATATATTAAACTATTTTCATGACAAATAAAATGTATATTCTGAATATGCTGCGAATAGCTTGTGAAATCCTCTTCGTTCGGAAGAAAATCTATATAACCTTACATAACGGATAAACGTTACAGTAGGATGTAAATAACATGAGGATTCTGACACTTCTTGAAAGGGTACGTTTCCACGGCAACGTCTCCGCCGCTGTTACTCTAGCCAATAAGTTGCCACCACCCTCCTTTTCCTTCGCCTCCAAGCTGAATCTTGAGGGTTACTACTGCTCACTAGCTCTACGTCCCAACGAGCTGTTTGCTATTCAGCGCGCTGCTAAACATCTGACACATGCTCTAATACAGGGTGAGCCAAAAGACTCCGAATCGCCTGCGCGGTGTTTTTCCTGTCTGCGTCCTCAGCGCTTGTTGCCGTCTGCTGCTATCTTAGAAAGGCGCGGATGAAACCATACAACATTTTTAAAACAACTTTTAAAGGCTTTACGTACCAACTTTATGAAAGAAAATGCTGAAACTGGCCACCGTCGTTGTCCATATATTTTTGGCACCTCTTTAGGAAACCATCCATCATGGAATTTTTGAATGAAATTTTCCAAACGTTGACCGATGTCGTCTAATGTTTCTTCGGTAAGAACCGAACGCCGTATTTTAGATTTCTTAGCCTGAACTCTTCCTGTGGCCTGAAATGTACTGTAAAGTTCATGGATTGTTGTACGACCTGGAACTTTTACACCTGGAAATCTTTCTGCAAATCGTACTTTCACTTGGCGAGCTGACCGAGTTAACACATACGAATCATAAACACATACACGCTGTGTAGTACAAAACATATACTGAGACATAATATACTTTGTGACTAAGTACAGGACAAAATAATAAATAATTCGTAATAACTGAACTACATCACATCACCGTCAACTCAAAACTGCACTCGCACTGAACAGCAAAACCACAACAGCGTGACTTTGTTTAAAGCAGCAGTGCGTTATCATGTTTTTATCATATTTCCACATGCCCAGTGGAAAAACCACCGCGCAGCCGGTAATATTGTTCATAAAATACCCCTCTGGGGTAACTTAAAACATAAAGTGTACAAGACAAACCCACACATCCTGGAAGAATTAAAACAAAATATCTGCCAGGAAATTTCTCAACATGAACTACGCCGAGTGATGGATAGTTTCCTAAAGAAGTGCCAAAATGGATGGACAACGACGGTGGCCAACTTCAGCATCTCCTTTCGTAAAGTTGGTAAGTAAAGCCTTTAAAAGTAGTTTTAAAAATGTAGTATGGTTTCATCCGCGCTTATCTATGATAGCGGCAGACGGCAACGAGCGCCGAGAACGCGGACAGGAAAAACACCGTGCATGCGGTTCGGAGTCTTTTGGCTCACTCTGTACAACGTGGCAACGAAGCTCTCCCACTTCTCCGCTTAGAGTGAAATGTCAGGAGTCTCAGGTTGTTTAAATGACACTGTAAGCGATAGACGAAAACGTACTATACAAAACATGTAGATCTCTTTAAAACACACAATTTATTTTTAAAATAACCTTTTTTGTGGTGTTGGCCATTTCCGAAGTATCCGTCATTAATGCATTGGTTTGTTCAATACTTCGTCATTGTTCTTAAGTCCCGTCGATTTTCAGTTGTTTCTCGCAATGTCATTGAAACAGTTTGGAATTTTAAGGCCAGCATACAGCTTCCAGTTCTTAAAATTTGACTATCGCTCTTCTCTTTGTATCTATAACGAAATGTGTAAAATTAAGTAGACAGGAAAATGAACTTTGTATACCGCTAACAAACGATAGAGGATAGAGAAAACCATGTGAATGTAACACAAAGCTCCACATATTCACATATTTGCCCAAAATTACTAATATAAACTCCATATTAACAAATTCATTTTTATTCACTTAAACCAAATTTTAAGCGTCAAATTTACTTCAAATGTTTATGTATAAAATTTCAACTGTATACGTGCAGTGGCACGCAAATTTTTTCTGGTGTACAGACGGACGACAAACAGCTTCGCAATAGCAAACACGTCTAAAGCTCCAAATCGGAATAATGAACATCTAGCATCAATCTTGCCATAGAGGTGCAATAAAGATAATCACAATATATTTTACTTACCTTTTCTTTATACTTACCTATTTTGATTTACAAAACGTTTCAGTTGTTATTTTCAAAATTCGATGTACCATACTCATATATCTTTCTCTATAATTCAGAATTCACATGGAGGGTAGAATCAAATCATTGAACATAGGGATTTAGCATGGGAAATCAACTTTTCTCAGACACTCTCCCCTCCCTGTTCAATTTAGAGATAAATAATTTGTAAAGTATTTTTAAGAATATTTTAAAGATCATTTAAGAAGAGTAGAATACAAAAGCAACAAGTTTATTTGTTGTTTATTTTAAAGAGAATTATAATATAGCAAATTTTATTAATTCTTTACATAACTATACCACCGAAGAAATTGGTGTCGACATTTGCAAAAAAGGTTTATGTGTTTATCTGTGTGTCTGAATAGCATACCTGAAAAAGTCGGTTAAAAAGCAAACTTTAAGCTCAGCATATTCTAAGGATGCAACAAAAGGTTTTCAAGAAAATTTACCCACACCAAACCATCCTTTACATGGAAAATTTTTGGAAATATTTTATTCTCTCAAAAACGTCTCTAACGATTTTGATTAAAATATCATATATTTAAGATATTTTCATGATAATAGGAATAGCCTCTGAATTCCCCTTCATTCTAAAGACAACATAACTGGTAAACCGTAAAAGATATATTAAAGCACACTGTTTTTGTGCAGTTAAACTATTTCCGAGATGTTTCTTGTTATTGGTTTGCATTTTAAAATACTTATACTGTTTTCAAATGGAAAGTCGTTACACACACTCGCTCTCTCTCTCTCTCGTCCATGCAAAGAGAACGGAATTTCAAAAGCCTCACATAGCAATCAGTTCTTAAAAGATTTGACTATCGCTTACAACCTACCACATTCCACTAATCCCCTTGTACTTACAAGGAAATAGTAAGTCAATTTCTGCAAATGTTTATCGCGATTAACATGAAGTAGATACAAGAATAACATTTGAAAGAATAGTTTGTACAACAGTGAGTAAAGGAAGTCATGGGAGTGCAACGCATCAGATTTTTACAAAAGACCTATAAGACTTTTCTTTCAAATTAGCAGGATATGAGAATTAAAGAAAAACTGACCTCCCATGTTAAATTCCTATGTCCAGTGTTTTGATTTCCTTGATTTTGTACCTTTACTCATACAAAAATCTTATGCGTTGCACTCACATGACTTTCTCTACTCATTTTTCTACAAACTATTCTTACAAAAGCATATTACTCTATCTACTTCTTGTTAATTAGATAAATTCTCATTGCAGTTTTACCATTTCGTTGTAGGATACGGTAGGTAAAGCGATTGTCAGATTTTTAAAGAGCGTGTCGCTTTGTGATGGTTTTGAAATTCCATGCTCTTTGCATGACCACGAGAGAAAACGAATAACAGCTTCCCATTTCGGAAAACTATAATAAAGAATATGTCGAAAATGGTCAACTCCACAATACATTGTTCGGCCCTGTTTGGAGTTCGAACCACGGTCAGGGAAATGCATCAGATTTCTTAAGTTTCGAGAGATGTGGTAATGTAGGAAATTTGGCTTTTAGAGCAGCAGGTTGCTTACTTGGCTCTCAGAAACGTATATATTGACCACGAATGTAGGTCATCTGGCTGTACTCTCTTCGATACTCGAACGACACCGAGACCACATCCGTCAAAGGACCCATGCCCCTAATAAGTTAACATTTAACCTTGTGTATCAGCAAGATCGACAAGTACTCTACAGGCAAGGAATGTGTGAATACGAACTAAATTCTTGCATGCACGACCCCTCTACCGAGGGCCCCCAACACCAACTTAGTTATCTGAGAATATAGTCATTAGCTTTTTATATAACTCTCAGATTCTTAATTAACTCTTCCTAGAAATCCCAACATCCCCTATGACGCCTTGCATCCGGGCACCGCATAACCCTACCATCTAAACCGATTCTGCCCTGTTGTAAGCAACCCCGGGGCTAACTGCCCTAATATATATATATATATATATATATATATATATATATATATGTGTGTGTGTGTGTGTGTGTGTGTGATTCAACGGAGGGGGGCACTTCGCGCACCGCGACCTACAGAAATCTATTGTGGCTATCACCCCCCAGGAGGAAGGTATGCGGTAATGGAACCACAGGAGGCTACAGGCTGTAGACAGACGTGCCACAGAGACGCGCGGAAGTTCCTGGCATTTCCAAGCTCATTCCCGGCACACCTAAAAGATAAGAAGGAAACGGAATGAAATGGGAATTATGGAAAGGAAGTCTTGGTAGAGAAGAAACCTCCCCCAGCATTCGCCTGTCGACCCGAGCAACCACAAAACGTCCATGGATAGAGTGGGCGGTTGCCGGGGATCGAACCCTGGACCTCCAAATGCGAGTCACGCATATTACCGCGGTGACACCTCGCTCGGTAGGTATATACATATATTATATATGTAATTATGTATATAATTATTACTTACTCTAGGTATGTTGCAGAGAAAGTAGAATTAAAACGGGATTCTTTTGTGCACATTACGTTATTCAGCAGATTTTTCAACCTTTTTAATTTGTGGTGTTTACAAAATTACTTTATAATATCTAGCATAGCATCCTTATTATAATGCCTGACAGTGACACTAACGTGATTTAAATTGATGAGGAAAAACATTATTGAACTGGTAAAAACTGAAGCGTTCATGAAAAAGTTAAGTAAAAACGTTGACAATGTCTGACAGAAGCTCATTTTTAATCGTTAGGTCAAAACCAATTTCCATTCCAATTTTGGTGTTATAACGAAAAAATCTCACAAAATGTATGTAAAAAAATATGATGTGTTGCACTCGCATGACTTTCTCTACTCTTGTACAAACGCTTATTCTCCATCTACTTCATGTTAATCCAGATAAACATTTGCAGAAATTGTCTTATTGCTAATTTTCTTGTAGGTGCAAGGGGAATATAGGCTTTAAGCGATAGTCAAATCTTTTAAGAGCTGGTTGCTATGTGGCGCATTCCATTCTCTTTGTATGTCCAGGACAAAAAAAAACAACGAATAACGAATTCTCATTTGAAAAAAGGTATAACTATTGGAAAATTCAAGCAAATAACAGGGAACAGGTCGTAAATGGGTCACTAGACAAAAAAAAATATATGAGACAAATTGTGTGTTTTAACGAGATCTACATTTTTTGTGTAGTAAAAATTTGTCTATCTCTTACGGTTTACCAGTTTTGGAAAGTCATTCAGAATGAAGAGAACTTTTGGGGACATCTCAGAAAATTCAAGATATGCGTTTCATTTGCCATGAAAATATCTGAAACATATGATTTGTAATCAAAAATGTTGTAGTGATTTTCAAAAAAAAAAAAATCGAAAAAGTTCAATGTATAGGGTAGCTGGGTTGGGGGAATTTTCTTAAAAATCTTAGGGTCGCATCCTTGGAAGATACTAAACACAAATACAAGGTTTGGTATTTATTCTACTCTTCGTTTTTGAGTTATACTGTTCACAGACACGCACACGGACATTTTCCAAAAATACTTTATTTGGATTAAGGGCACCTCAAAGCATGTATTTCAGGTGAACTGTCGATATAGAAATTTTGGGTGAAATGCAATGTTTCTCCTACTTACTATACGTAGTGGAGAAAGTAAAAATGTTTGTTAACACCCCACACGACAAAGTTGTACCTAATATAGGGGCAATTCTCGAAAAAATCTAAAACTAATAAATTTAAACCCGTACTAATAGTCAGAATAGATAAACTGTAATATTCTTTGTTCTTTCTGCAAATTAAAATGCATATGCGTTAACTTGTAATGGGTAGGGAAAGTCCTGTGAGTGTTCACAACAAATTTGTACTTTCTCTACTACGTATAGTAAGTAGGGGAAGTATTGTATTCCATCCAAAAATTCGATACTGAGATTTCACCGGAAATATATGTTTTGAGGCCCCCTCAATCCAAAGAAAAGCATTTTTGAAACATGTCCGTCTGGATGTGTGTCTGTGAACAGCATGACTCAGAAACGAACAGTCGGATAAACACCAAACTTGGTATTTAGGTTCAGTATCTTCCAGAGATGCTACACGAAGGTTTTCAAGAACGTCCCCCCCAGATTACCCTTTACATGGAACATTTTTCGAAAATTTTAATTTTCTCAAAAATGGCTCTAACGATTTTGATTAAAATATCATATGTTTAAGATATTTTCATGACAAATGAAATCCATATCTCGAATTTTCTGGGAATATCTCCAAAAGTATTCTTCATTGTGAACGATTTTTGCAAAACTGGTTAACCACAAGAGATAGACAAACTTTTACTACACAAAAAATGTAGATCGTGTTAAAATACACAATTTATGTCATATATTTTTTGTTGAGTGAACCATTTTCGAGATGTTGCTTGTTATTCCCTTAAATTTTCCAATAGTTATTTTCTCAAATGGGAATTCGTTATTCATTTTTTTGTCTTGGATATGCAAAGAGTATTAATCTGTGGCAAAGAGAATGGTGCTGCACATAGCAACCAGCTATTAAGAATAATGTCTGTGCTTAAAGGCTACTGTATTTCTATATTGCCCTTGCAGTTACAAAACAAGGGGAACTTAGTACGCCTTAAGCGATAGTCAAATATTTTTAGAACTGGTCGCTATGTGTAAAATGTAATTCTCTTTGCATGTCAAAAGATCGTTTCTGCAAATGTTTATCTCGATTAATATGAAATAGATGGAGAATAAGAGTTTGTAAAAATAGTTTGTACAAGAGTAAAGAAAGTCATGGGAGAGTAACACGTCAGATTTTTCATTTTGGGGTTATACTATTTAAGGCAACAAATATACACATGGATATTTGACTTTGTTACTTTCTCTACTATTTAGCTATAGCAAGTAGAGGAAGTATTATATTCCAATCTATAAGACACAGCTGTGGCCAGTTATCGCATGGGAGGGGACCGATCAAGATAAGGGCACGAGGGAGCGCTGTCACCCAACGTCAATCTCAGAAACCCTATCGAGAGATAATTCGATTTTTCTGGATGGTTCTCGCATTTCGGAACTCCGTCAATCAGTGAGTTAGTGAGTTATTCTTGACGCTATAAAGTGCTGTTCTACGAGTGAGGTTGAGACGACAGTTTAGACCTATAAGTGCTGCTACTGCGAGCGTTTACAGCAATCTTGTTGCACACCCCAACGTGTGAAGCGGAAGCAATAGACTGCTTCGCCGCTACTGCGCTTTAAATTTAAATCTCATTTAAACACAGTAATTTATGTCAAATATTTTTAGTAGCATAATTCGTTATTAGTGGTCTCAATGGTGAATTGAAATGCTAATTCACTGGTTCTTTGTTTCTTGTGATACCAAGCAAAGACTATAGAATTCCAAGTCAGCATATAGAGTCCCACTGTTTAAAGATATCATTTGAGGCAGTATTTTATGTCACAACACTGTGAATGCCAGAGTGATTGTAGTGTAAATTAATATTATTGTATGACAATGATTTTAGATGTTTGTTAGCCATAAGCATTGTTAGGAAATAAGTTTACACGGCCTCACTGAAACTGACAATAGAAGTGGGTAACAATGACCGAAGGGGTGAGTTGTTTATCACTAAGAAGAGACAAACAAATGACGACAGGGTAGCGTGCCTTTCTTTAGAAATGGAGGGAATATCTTCCCTAGAGCATATGTTTTAGTAATTATGATTGGCGGACAAAACAGACGCTAATGTTGGCGCGACTTGGTAACCAATAGTAGCTCTATTATAATGTTTAGGCATTTCGAGGTGAAGGAGCATAATTTCTCGAGTCATAAGCATGTTTCACGCAGTTCTACAGAATCATTCACGAGGAGCACGTCACGCAGTTCTGAGGAATCTCTCGTGAGGTGAATGTCTTACACTTTGGAAGAATCGCGTCGTAAAGTTATTTACAAAATGTGAAGTACGCGGCAAGTATTACGACAGTAATTACATTCGGAAGTATAACAGTTTCAGTCAGGCGTGTATAAAGATTAAAGATGTGAACTATTAATTAAGTGTGACGGTAATAAAAGTGTGAAAACAAATTCTTTTATCAATGTTATCTTTTAGTAACAACTCTTTTCCGTTTACACGCCCTGCTCAGAGATATTTGCTCGACTGAGTAATGATAGCTAGCCGGAGGACAAAGAGCCCAAATCTTAAAATAATAAAACAATAACAGGCGCCCAGCAAATAAGATAACACGAGCCAAATACTGCGACACATTATCACTTCAGCCTCCGTTATCCCACTTTTACCTACAACGGAATGTGTAATGAAACTACGAGACGTGTTTTTAAAGTAAGTACCGATAATTTTTTTTAAAAATAACACATTAGTTTTCAAATACTTTATTATAATTCATTACCTTACACCTTACACTACTTCTCCACACAATCACTACCGTTATTCAAGCACTTGTAATGGGAAACCAGTTTTGTATGCCTTCGTCAAAGAATGATGCCGCCTGTGATGTAAGCCCGGTTTGCATTTGTTGTTTCAATCAACATCGTCATTGAAATGTTTTCCACCAAGGAATTTTTTCAGATTAAATCGCTTGGTGCCAAATCCAGACTGTAGGGAGGGTGGTCGAATTGTTCCCAACCAAATGATACAATCAGATCTGAGTTTATTTGGCTGTGTGTGGCTTGGCATTAGTAGAGGAAGAATAAGAGAGCTGGCACACTTAATATGCATGGAATGTCTATTCATATGCAAATGAGCTAACCTCCCCCACTTCCCCCTTCCACCTGCAGCTCCTTGGTACTTGCAGCTGTGGACCATAAATCTTGTTGAGTACAATGGAAGCTTGACAGTTAAGCAATTAAGGGTATCCTTCACCTGCCAAACGAACAAAGATATCATAAATTTTACGCTTCTGTAACAAAGGCGAGATGTTTTTCCTACCCATTCCACATCCGGCCACTTCTGCACCTGTGACAGCCCACCCAAGAGGCTATTCATCACAGTCAAAATGAACAATGTGGATGCAGGACAAAGGAAGAGATTCTATTGTGTGCCTTTCTATTGTCCGGGACAAGCCTTCTTTAGAAAGACCATCTGGCATACTCATTCCACTAGCTTTTAACAAAAGAACAATACTTGCCCTTCAACTGTCAAAATGAACAAAGACCATGATAAATTAAGGTCGTGACAAAAGAGAACCTAAAGCCAGTTAACAGAGAAACAAGTTCTATTGTCCGGGGCAAGCCTTCTTTCTGGCATTTCTCATTCCACTGCCCCATAACAAAGCCGGTTCCTTTCCATTGTTTCTCGAACACCTGCTAGCTTAACAGAAGAATCTGAGGGTGGCTTTATGCTAGTCCTGTCCTTGTTCGCGTGAAAGAGAGAAGCTTGTTTACCAGCTATACGTAAACACTTTAACAGCGCCAGTCACCCATCATGGTTTTTGCCTTGAGGGGCTGTTCTCTCCGATGTTTTACGAGATCCTACGAATATACCCGAGCATAGTTAACAAGCATTCTGTTTGGCTCATTTCAAGCAGCGACTCCGAAAAGCGTTTAATATACATTTCATTACATGCATTAAACCTCTGCGTGGACATGCATAGATCGGTGTTCGATTCTTACTTCAATCAAAAGTTTATTACTAATGAGAAATTGATGATTGATATTATATCATTACCCTAATTAATGAAAGGGTGTTCAGAGGGTTCTACCTCGAATCTTACCCAGCGAAACTCTAATGCTTAATAAATATTAAACTATGCAAGGTCAGATTAAAATGTATTTAACAAATATAATTTAATTTTTTGTATATCATTACCCTAATTAATGAAAGGGTGTTCAGAGGGTTCTAGCTCGAGTCTTACCCAGAGAAACTAATGCTTAATAAATATTAAACTATGGGAGTATGTGCGGTCAGATTAAAATGCATTTAACAATTATAATTATTTATATTAAACACATGTGTATACTTAGGCATCCAAATTGATACTTTGTTAGGGTAAAACATTATTATATCATTACCTTGAATAATGAAAGACTGTTTAGAGGTCTTAGCTCGAATCTTACCCTGCAAACTCTAATGTGTAATAACTATTAAACTATGCAACGCCTGATTAAAATATATTAAACACATGTGTATACTTAGGTATCCAAATTGATACTTTGTTAGGGTAAAACATTATTATATTCATTACTCTGATTAATGAAAGACCGTTCAGAGGTTTCTAGTTCGAGTCTCACCCTGCAAACTCTATACATACTAACTATTAAATTACGGAAGCGTGAACGATAAGATTAAAAAGTGTATTTAACAAATATAATTATTTATATTAAACCCTGGTGTATACTTAGATATTACGATGCCTAGACACGATTCTTTATTTTCTGCTCACTTCCTTCCTTTTTCCTCTTTCAATCTATCTATCTCTTTCTTTTTCTCGACTTGTACACATCCAGGCGCTCGCATATACACGAGCACATGCGCATACATCAACACACATACACTGGTGCACGCGCGCACACCTGTAACACAGCAATTATCCCTTTCAAACAGAGATATCAAAAACCTTTACGTGCATTCCCTCTCTATAATAAAAGTTTTCATTTCCGCTCACTAAATCATCGATTCTCTTGCATAGAAAAACGTATTCATCCCCCACTCCCTACAGATCGCTTCCCCCATCGATCCTTTCTGCAATATTTACATGTGATAGAAGAACCTGTTTTTCTATCCGCCGTATATAAGGAGCCCCTTCTCGCACTGCTCTGAATATTATTCGAGGTGTAATCGAGTCGATAATACAATGGACGATATTTGGAGTGAATGCGGAGAAGAATCATACCATTATACATATTATCATAAAGAGTCGTGTAATGGTATCATGCATTCTATAGTGTGTAACATGCCTTCCTATCATGACCAGATGACTTCTCGAGGCATATGCACAGACAACTGTCGGGTCTACAAAAGAAGCATCATGTACGTATAGTTTATTATTATAGAATGCAAACTCTAAAAAGTGTGCAAATGTTCTCTAAAGAATAGTGAAAAAATTAAAATGGTTCATTCTATTGTATTTTCTTTCTTTCCAGAAAAACTGTTACAGAAAGTGACGGTGAGTGCTCAGCCTCATTTCAAATCACAGCTCTCTGTGGCATTCAGAGTACTGCAATGGGTATACTCACTCTGTACTGTGTGCAAAACCTGAGGTACACGACAAGATGGCGTCATACTTTCCATGCAATGAGAGCTGCAGTGTATTCCTCTTCAGACAGAGAAATTTAAAGTGAGTACCTCTTTAAATATGTATCATTATTGTACATTGCTATCGTCATATACGTAACTTCAGAGAACATTAATGTAAACATTAATTGTATGCGATACTAACATACATTACTATTTCGATGCATGGTACTATATTACAAGAGCAGTTGTATACGACTAACACTGGAAATTATAATGACTTTTGCAGAATTCAAATGACGACACCAGCGCCTAAAACCGAGATAGATTCTGATGATAAAGAACCGGAAGATATAGTGGAATATCCCATTGCACAGCAGTATGCTAATCACACAGATGAGGAACAGGAGTCCAATTCACAGCAGGCTGGGGATCTAACACAGACGACCTCCGAGTCTACCCCTGGAAAGCCTGCAGAACTCGGGAAAACATTGACGTGAGTATTTTCACATATATAAAAATCATTGTTTCATTCCTCTGTAACCTAACAAAAATTAATTCTTTCAGGTTACCTTAACTTCACCCAAGCACTTTTCTAAGACCTTCATTGTGTAATGTTTCAGGTGGTGCAATAAGGGGAAGAAGAAGAGGAACAGCTTTGCAGACCTGCAAAGGAGGCTGACGCTATTGGAGGATAGAATAAGCAACATCGAGACGCCCAAGAAACATGACGGTAAGAAGCGGGTGCCGAGACGTCTACATCTCAAAAAGGCACAGCATTAACATAGGATTCTTCTATGATCTTCCAGTGCTTTTAGTGAAAAACACAGACAAATTTGTATACATGACAATTCAAGACTGGGAGATAATTCGAGAGAGTCTTCCTACATTCAAAGCATTCCTCCAAACCAGAAATTATCCGCGTGCGGAATATTGTGAAAATGTTGTTTTCTCTTATAATATTGTTGCTTATATGCAAGAGACAAAAATAAAATTTTTGAACACTAATTTAAATGATTGTGAAATATTTTTAATAGAGATGAAATTTGCAGGCTAAAAGACTTGAATCGTTTATAGATTACCATTTAGGTAATCTGCCTGTTGCAAATGTAATGCTACATGTTGGAACGAGGAGTTGGAGGAAGAAAGTGATGGAAATGCAGGATAAATAATATCAATAAAAAAGAATGAAAGAATGCTTTTACATAGTGTTTTTATTCATTAATAATCATTACATTCCAAATGAAAAAAAATCTGATGTGTTACACTCACATGACTTTCTCAACTCTTGTACAATCTATTTTTACAAACGCCTATTCTCCATATGCTTCATGTTAATCGAGACATTGAGATGTCAATCTTATTGGTAATTTTCTTGTAGATGCAAGGGGAATATGGTTGCTTTTAAGCGATAGTCAAATATTTTAACGCTGGTTGCTATGGGGTGCATTCCATTCTCTTTGCATGTCCAGGACATAAAAAAATGAATAACGAATTTGAGAAAAAGTATAAGTATTGGAAAATTTAAGGAAATAACAAGCAATATCTCGAAAACGGTTCACTCAACAAAAGAAATGTATATGACATAAGTTGTGTATTTTAATGCGATCTAAATTTTTTGTGTAGTAAAATTTTGTCTATCTCTTATGGTTTACCAGTTATGCAAAAGTCGTTCACAATGAAGAATACTTTTGGAGACATTCCCAGAAAATTCGAGATATACATTTCATTTCTCATGACATTATCTTAAACATATGATATTTTCATCAAAATCGTTAGAGCCATTTTTGAGAAAATTACAATTTTCGAAAAATGTTCCATGTAAAGGGTAGTCTGGGGTGGGGGGATTTTCTTGAAAACCTTCGTGTCGCATCTCTGAAAGATACTGAACCTAAATACCAAGTTTGGTGTTTATCCGACTGTTCGGTTTTGAGTTATGCTGTTCACAGACACACAGACACACACACAGACACACACACGGACATGTTTCCTAAAATGCTTTTTTTTGGATTCAGGAGGTCTCAAAACATGTATTTCCGGTGAAATCTCGGTATCGAATTTTTGGGTGGAATGCAATACTTCCCCTACTTACTATACGAAGTAGAGAAAGTAACAAATCCTTACAATGATTAGTTTAAAATAAAAGCTGCATCACATGAGTCAGAGGCTTGTAAGTAAATACTTTATCCTGAATTATTAAACAATACAATGTGGTCTGTGCAGGAATATTTGCACTAGCTTGAATTTCTATTCTAATGTTAACAGCACCATTTACAACTTCCTCTGGTTGATGTGAGCAATCTATAACAAATATAGTAGCAAATTTAAGAAAATCTTCTCTCTTCAATAAAGGATAGTTCTGTTTTTCATAATATGAGTTTTGAAACTTTGAGTACATGTCATACAATGATGCAAATCTCGAGTTTCCAAAGTCCAAATTCATGTCATGATAGGGATAACATTCGCTATTAAGATAAATTCTCAAATTAGTTATGTTACAATGATCAAAAAGAGAACCGTCTTTAGATGCATTACTCGATCTTAAAGTTTGAGCATCTAAAATGACAAATCTCGGCTTCTCCATTTTTGATGTAATGGCGACATTCCAGGTGAATGATTTAGTTTGCGGCACAGCAGGCTAAGTATGCAGATCCATGGTCCTAAATGGGAGATACAGCGCCTTGTCCGACTTGACAATCTTGAGAATTTCAATCTTTTCAGCATCAGAAAGTCGAATCATCGGCATTCTCCACTCGATTCGTGCAAGTTTAACGCTTGCATTCTCTTCACCCTCAGGCGCTATAATACAGTTTTTAGAGTCCTTGGATCGAATCAGCACCAGCTCAAACTTGCTATTGAGTATGAGTTCCTTGTGGTCGTCAGCAAGTCCCAGAAGCATCGAAAGCGGTACTATGGCGTTGAAGGCTCCATTTGCTGCATTCACAATTTCCATGTCTTCTCCAGGATAGCACCATCCCGCATTCAGCAAGCGATCAAACTCCATTGGGTTGAGAGCAGCATAGTTGCGTAAAGTTGATGCGATCCCGGGGTTCCTGGTTCGATCAATAGTTGAGCCGTTCATATCCAGTCGAATCTCCTCAAACATGAATGCAATAGCGTTATTGGTAAACTTTGCAGTAGTAGCTGTTCCATTAGGTTTAGTAATACTCCCCTCGATGTATAGATAACTTCGATTAGGTAAAGTATATAAATCCTCGGCTTGACAAGGGATTCTAATTTCATCATTAGCGTTCAGAGCCGATGTATTTTATGGTAAAAACACAAGTTCCTCTTCTTTAGTGATCTTGTCATCGAATCTCGGTGCACCAGTAACATTAAAGATGTCCATGATTATAGAAGTCTGAAGCACAATACCTGGAGGAAGTGTCTATTGCGTGATGTTAACCCTCCGGATGTCAAGGGTAGAGTATAATGTGTACTTCGAATCACTCCCTTATTATATCCTTGACGTCGTTGACTTCTAAAATCTATTGGCATTGCAGCTGGTGAGGCCTTATGCTTATATCTTCGTTTCTAAAGTCAATGATATTACCGCTTTG
This sequence comes from Deroplatys truncata, assembly GCA_030765065.1. Lineage (NCBI taxonomy): Eukaryota > Metazoa > Arthropoda > Insecta > Mantodea > Mantidae > Deroplatys > Deroplatys truncata. Next base: position 166,786,807 of record CM060988.1, on the reverse strand, counting down.
GTCCACTAAACGAAGACTAATTTGCTCTATAGCATTGGTGTTTATGATTGGAAGGTAAATTGGATTTGACGGCTCTTGAGAAATATGATACCCAAGCGGAACAGAAGGGAAAAACTCGTAGATCGAGTGGCCGCTTTTACCGTCGATGAAAGAGCCTGTTGCAATACTGCGCTCGATTCGAATGATGCTCACCTTAAATATATTCACCAGGTAATCAGATTCGGACAGCTGATTAGCAGGAATAACTTTACCTCTGAAGCCCAATAGCGAGCCTATAGAACGATCACCGGAAAAATCAATAGTGAAAGGACATTTAATTTCAGCCTTCATTGTGTTATTATTAGGTCTAATAAAGAAGACATTCTCATCCACACCTAGATTATCTCTGATACATTCATTAATATCAGTAATCTCATAAGTTCCATCAGGTATATCAATGATCTTAATTTCATCATTATGCATGTAATGAAATTGATTATTACTCCTATCAACATTGGGAATTGAATAGAAGGTTTCAAAATTCAGTAGAGCAATCTCATAATGATACTTTGGATCTAGCTGAAGAGGAGGATTCAGGTATGTAGTAAGCACAGACTCGTTGCCACTGACAGCAATAGTGTAACTCATTGCGATATAAATTACAAGCACAAGTGCCCGCAGATGACTGAGCTGAAACTCTGAAACCTCTTAGTGTTATACAGTACCTTAACATCTCTGAGGTACCTTTCTATCTCTTTTGGAGGCTTCAAGTTTCCAAAGCTGTCGAAATAAAATGACATGTTGCCATCCTTCTTTATAACAACCCAATGAGTGCCTTCATTCTCTGAAGTATCGAGATTAACAATAATTCTCTCTGTAACGAGGTCTTGAGGGTAGCTGATCGATCATGTATACACCCCTAAAATGAGGAATCTTTAAACGTCGGGCATATAAGTCGAGGTCTATGTTACTCAATGCTTTTTCTGGGGCAAGTATAGCCCTCTGCCGGAGTTTTTTGAATTTCGTTTCTTGCTCTGCCTCCTCTTCCTTTCGGTGTTCCTCGCCTTATTCTTCTTCTTCTTCACTCGTAGGCCTTTCCCTCTTGCTTCAATTTCTTTGTTATGTCTCATCATTTCAGCAAGTTGTTTATCCGCAGCCTTTTTCTTATTTACAGCAGAGGCTATTTGTGCAGGGCCTCCAGCGGTTCCTAGGGCTGCAATAATTGGTATGAGTGGTAGAAATCCTCCTCGTTTCTTCTTCCTGGATCCCGCACCAACAGCTACCTTACCCTTCATGATGGTTGTTACTAGTCGGGCTGCCAACCTTTCACTTAATGTAGTATCAGATGATTGCACTCTTTTCCAGGCCCTTTCAGCCAAGATTTTGTCGGCAACGTTTCTCGAAGCAGAGTCCTTATGCTCAGCGTAGGCAATGTCGTGAAGTTTACACGCTTCGTCTAAAGGATTGATTCCGGGGTCTCCTCTCTTTAATCTTTTTTCTAGCTTTGTCCCAGGCCCACAGTATCTATAACCAGGCAAATGTGCTTCAAATGGCAGCAGGTTAATGAGAGATTTAATTAAACCGGAACCTCTTGCGACCTTAACTCCCTTAGCACTCATGGTACACTAATAGATTTTATTGGCACATAGTTCTTTTATACTCTGTCATTGCTTACATTCATTAGCATATATACATTAAGGATGATTTATTTCATTTTAGTTGCTACGATGGAGTTGGTGAAGCAAGATTGCTCGCTACATATCCAGGTGCTAGACTTTGAAAGTGACTTTAGACGCGATCGTCACGGGAAGGTGTTTCCAGGCAATGTTAGAGCGCTAATTCTAGGTAGCTCCAGTGCTGGAAAAACAAATGTATTACTCAATATGATACTTCACGAGAATGGACTACGCTTTGAAAATGTGTACATGTATTCAAAGTCGCTATACCAGCCAAAGTATCAATATCTCTTTAAGCTGCTTGAAAACATTGAGGGTATAGGTGTGTATACTCATGAAGACGGTGAAAGCGTCTTGCACCCATCAGAAATTAAAGAAAATTCAATCTTTATATTTGATGACGTCATCGCTGAAAAGCAAGACAAGATTGCATCCTTTTACAGCATGGGCAGACATCGAAATGTGGATTTTATATATCTAGCACAATCTTATGCCAAAGTCCCAAAGCATTTAATTAGAGATAATGCGAACATGATTATACTCTTCAGGCAAGATAATTTAAACTTGAAGCATATATATGAAGATTACGTAAACACAGATATGACGTATACTGAATTTAAAGATTTGTGCAAAGGTGTTTGGGAGAGCTCTACAGAAGGAAGACCCTTTATGGTAATAGTTCCCGAATTTCCGATGAATGACGGTCGATATAGGTGCGGATTCGATGTATATATTAAAGTTGTTAATAAAGAAATTGCTTATTCATAGTTCATCATGAGTATTGACAGGTTTGGATCACAGAGGGCTGCGCCAGTGTAAAGATCGCTACATCAATTTATCATTAACAGAGATGGAAAAGGAAATTACCAATTCAGGAACAAGAGACTGTGCATTGTTCAGGATCCTGAGGAAGACGACGACGCAAGCACTAAACGCTACGTGGATACGCTTACGTCTTCTACTGAAAATCGAATGCATGAGATCTCAGAAAAAACGACATATCAGCGCATGGGCGAACTTCCAACTACGCTTAGGGATCACATCCAGAAGTCGCTAGACGTACAACATGATGCTCTAATGGAATATCTGAATACAAATACCCTTAAACGCGACGATGAAATCAACATTATCCTGGATGCTATAAGATTGAAGATAATGCTGCCACCTCAAGAGGACTATGGCGTGCCAAATAAGAAGCATGTATTAGAATATATAAGTGCAAGTACACCACCGCCCGATTCAAACGGTAACGTTTCATTCCAAAAAAGAAGGCTAATTGAAGTAGCAGATCCTGTCGATGACAGTGATGGAGCAACAAAAAAAGTTTGTTAAAGTTCACGTGGGAAGGAAACAAAATGAAATACGCCAAGATTTAAACAGCAGACTTGGTGCAATAAGTACCACCGTAACGGAAACAGTGGGAAAACACCTGGAAACTATGGCGAACCGCCAGAAATCAATAGATGGGCATCTGACAGCTACAATGGATAATATCAATACCCTTAAAACACAAATGAGAGTCATAAATTCATTAGTAGAGCAAATGAAAGGGGAACATGTAATTACACTGGAGTCGTTGCCTTTCAGAGGGAAATCACAGAGGTACATGCTAACAACAGGTCTGGAATATTACAAAACAAGCGTAAACGGCGAGATAGTTTCTTGCTATATGACGTCACCAACAGCTCCTACTGTAAGGCCTGATACAATAATTGAAATAAATAACAAGTCTGTTAGAGCTCTGCCTGCACCAATTGCAAATGGTGATAGACTAACCTTCACTGCTCCTGCAAATCGTGTAAGGGATGGCCATTATCTAAATATCGAGCTGAAAATCTCTTATAAACTCAAGTCTGCTAAATAAATAGGGTATATATTAAGGCGAAAGTCTAATTTCAGTGTCATTTCAAGATGGACAGCGAGTGCATACGACTTAAAGAACCTGTAGCCATGCACACGAAGGCTATAAGAGAAACGTTACGTTCTCTTAATGGTCAGCAGTTTGAAACCCAGAGAGTGATGAGTGAAGCTCTTCAACCATTGACAGATCCGCTTCAAGATATACTTGAAATACAGAAAAAGAATACTACAAGCAAGGAGGAATCACCGAAATACGTGAAAGATGAGAAACTCTACAACTACCTTAATAAAGTTCGAAAGAAGGACAGAAATGAAATAGATTCATCATATGGAGTACGATATGAGGATGACAGCTATATGCTAGGGAACAAGATTATTGATTTCATCAATAATAAAGTTCGAATAGGGGACGAAACGTATGAAACCACGCCTGGATTGAGAATAGCTGAAATGCATGCATACACTGAAGATGACCTTGAAACGTACAGTAAAATACTTAAAGCAACACATGTTCATCGAAGAAACTTCAGCACGCACGGGCAGCTGAGATCGGGTAATTCCTACAAGTATAAAAGCGTTATACGTCCTCTAGTAACGAAACACAAGGGATTAGGACTACAGTGGAAAGAACATCACCCTAATACGAGGCAAGACTACATCTACTGGACCGACCCTAATGATCTGGTGGATCGCCTTAGGCTACTTGTGGCATCCAGAGACGCCGGCAATAACAATCATACTCAATAAATTGAAGAGATTATTCAAGAACTAAAAGCGGCAAAGTTTATAGCATGACATCAGTGAAGCAACATATAGCAAGCGAGCTCCATGCTCCAGCCCGGAGAAACTTCATGCGACGAAAGATTATCAGCAAGGGGCTCCACGACTTGGTGCAGATCGACTTGGTGGAGATGATACCGCATGCAAAAATCAATAAGAATTTCAAGTACATCATCATTGCAATCAACTTCTACTCTAAAATGGCATATGCGAGACCGCTAATGGACAAGACAGGACTTCAAGTTGCAAAGGCTATGGAAGATATACTGCAAGAAATGATAACCCCACCCAAGAACATAGAGTGATAATGGAAAAGAATTTTATAATAAACATTTTAAAAAATTAATGACAAAATATAACATCAATCACTGCAGTACCTATACACACGTGAAGGCAGCTGCTGTTGAACGGCTAATAAGAACTTTAAAGAATGTGATGTATCGCGAATTTCTAGCTAAAGGATCATACAAGTGGCTAGACCTTTTACCTCAGATCATTGCAAGATATAACAACACTTACCACTCCACTATTCGAATGAAGCCTATAGAGGTGAAGAACAATGATCTTCTTCTGACTGTATACAACTACACTCAAGATCGAAGAGAGAAGAGAGGGGCAAGATAGTTTAGTGTTGGTGATTATATGAGGATATCAAAGGACAAGGGACATTTTGAAAAGGGCTTTGGAGTGTTGAAATATTTCAAGTTGTTCGTGTGAATCACACCAATCCCGTTACATATATGCTAAAAGGTAATGATGGTGATGAGATAAAGGGGTCCTTTTATGGTCATGAACTGCGATCTACACTATACCCTAATACATTTCTGGGAGAGAAAGTATTACGCAGGCAGGGAAATAGGATTCTTGTAAAGTGGTATGGATTCCCTAATACTCAATGGATTGACAGAAAGGATTTATTGTAGAACAATAATAATGAAAATAAAGAGGCTTTCATTCCACAACAATGAGTGTTTTTATTTCATTGTATATGCTGTGTCAAATATGAATAAATGAAATTCATTATTTAAAAACATTTTTGTGGTTGCAGGGTTTACTTGCATTTTTTTAATATCAATAAGTGGTTTTAACTAAAAACATTCATAAAAAAATTACATGTATATACAACTACATTATTATTCGCATTTTTGCGGTTAACCCTTCATACATACACACATAATACATACATGAAAAAACACTCGCTCACTAGACTGCATTTTACATGCATTTTATAAAATTCAAAAATCAATAAATTAATAAACAGAAAAGACTTAACAATTCATAAAAGCTAAATATTTACATTATCCATATACATATATAAACACACACATATATAAACACACACATACACAACCACTCACACACACACAGAAAAGCAATTTTTTTTAAAAAAATTCCACAACTAAAAATTTACAATAGTAAATACATCCAAGGGTCAGTCATACGCAGACAATAGTGACCCCAGGCAATTGTCTGGTCTGAGCCTTCAATGAGTTTTCTCTTGTCGTCTCTACCACAGAGAGCGACCTTATTCATTTCTATGGTCGAGACTTTATGTTTGAAACTTCGAAATGTTGTTTTTGTTAAAATTGTTTTTCTAATATCATTTAGACAGCCGAAATAGTGCTCAAAATTTATGTTCCGCATGCCGGTCTTGTTGATGCCCTTTGCATTCATTACTGTTTGCTCCTTGTATCTGTAAGCATATAACTTGGACCTTAGCCCAACATATTCTATCATAGGGATTCCTGCAAGCTCATCCTTGAACAGGCCTATAACTTTCTTGTTTTGCGGTATAATTCCATAGCTGTTTTGCGCCTCATAATTTGATGTGTCAAAATGCTCTTGATTTTTTCTAATAAATTTGTATATGTCACTTGAGGTTTCCAGAATAAATGAATCTGTATCCATGTAATTTAAAATTAAATCTTCTAGGCCTGGCTTCAATATATTGTAATAAAAGCTGTACATGATATGTTTTGATATATCAAGGATGGCTTGCCCTATGTAGATGGGTTTGTTCATGTAAACTTCCTCTCTGGCAAGTTCTATCCCTACAAGATTTTCTGCAAATAAAATGCTCCGAACGTAAGTTGGTCGCGCTGTCAATTTCTTGCATTGCTTCCAACTTGTAACGATACGGAAGTCATTGTATTTGCGTACATTCTCAATAAATTTGCCATATACAGAGTTGTTCATTTTCTTCCATAAATTCTGTCCGAATTTGGAAGTTTCCCTTGCACCTCTCTCTGTATTTATATTAATGTAGGTTTTCAGCCATTCTGACTGATCATATGCAACCACTCTATGGATCTTCTTTAACTTCGTGCCCACGTCAATGCACTGCTGGAGATTTCTGTAGTGCAAGGTATACTTCTCTTTGTTCTTTAGTGTTGCCAGCAGTTTCTTGTATTGGCCTCCAGGTGGTATCTCACTTTTCGGGCAGAGAGGAAGGTTATTGTGCTCATCATGTAGGTGCTCAGGGTACTCGAGGTCGACTTCTAAAACCTGGGGGAATCAGGAGCAACAGCAAAGAAGTTTATGTTTAAAATCTCTTCGGGTAAAAGCCATCTGAGGTTCTTGTGCGGCATGGGGCTCGCCATCGAAGCCCCATATAAATTGTTGATGTCGAGATAGGCCAAATATAAGTTTTTAGTTTCTGCTTGTGTCCAGGAAGGTACTTGTTGGCTTTGGCATGTCTCTTTGACACTGTACACATTCCGCCCTGATTCCTCCCTCAAAGAATTTAATCATTTCATCATGGATGAGGTCAAGCTTGACCTGAGTCACCTTGAGCATTGCATCAAATGCAAGTCCTGGTAGGGTATAGTACCAGCAGGGATCCAAGTTATATACCTTCAGAGAGAGGTCCCAAAACTTCTCGAATGCATCGGCCAACAAGAGCGCATCCGTTTTCAAATACAGGTCGCTGTATTCGCCTAGATTGCTAATGTTGAAGGTATCCCAGACTTTGACAGCATGATTGTATTCTTCTTATGTTATACCATCAAATTTTTCAATGGAAGGGAGTGCTGTTTCCTCTAGTCTTGAAGGAGAGTCAACGTATCTGTAAGGGAATATTCCCTTAGATCTCACTAACTGCTGATGTTCAGGATCGGGATACTCAGAGTTTGTGATCTTGAACTCATCACTACTCAGCATGCAGGCTAAACTAGATACCTTATCGTCCAAGAACTTAAAGCTATCTAGAAACCTGAAAAAGATAGCCCTGTACTTTTTGCTGAATGATATATATCGCTCAGAGGAGTTTGAGATACACGAAATGGGGTGATCATCATATGCCAGGTGTTGCATCAGGAAATGACTGTCATAAATGCTAAGGCAATGAAAAAAGATGGGTATAAAGTTAGGTACCCATCTATTTAAATTGCATGCATTATGAGCAGCCCCCTGGGATACACCGGTCACATGGCAGTGGCCACGAACCTTCAAATCGTCTGCCTCAAACTCCTTCTTGCATCTGTGGCAATGACGAGCATTATCGAAATCAGCCACGTCCTGAGCAGTCAAGGTCATTTCTTCATTGCGACTATATTGCTCAATAATCATGTCGGCTATTAACGTAAGCTCAATGAAGAACTCCTTGATTGCATCAGGACCTCTGAATAGCTTAAATCTCGACAATGAATCGTCATGGCGACATACGAGCTTAAGCGATATAGATATAGCCTCATGATGGGATAGCCCGAGTCCAGCTCTGATTATCCGACGGTTCACAGGACTGAATTCGGGCTAACACGCTCTCAATATCGGCGTACACAACAAAAAGTACAGGACTACCCTTCGAGTATGATGGGAACTCAATCACTTCACCCTGATTAGGCATTTTGAGCACTTGGCACTGCATGCAGTTCAATTGATGCTTTTTAAAAGCACCTTCATTATTGAAGTGCTTCAGGCAGGGCTCGCATACCCATTGTTTCCCTTTATATGTACTGAGTTGCCTTGAAATCAGTTTTGACATATCCTTAATCAGGCAGTAGTGAGATCTTTCATTTTGTTCAATTAGTAGTAGGTTAACATTTAAATCATTCCTGCTGCTGGTTTGATATAGCGGTATAATTGTGCACTCCCTTTCTACTCCAAATACTGATACTGATACTCCGGTGTTTTGCTGTTCAAAGTCTGGAATCTGGTGTAGGCTTACAGGGAAGTTTATCCCTCTGTAGTTAAATGCAGAGAATAACTGTTTTGCAGGGTATTTGCTCGTTCTTTGACCATTACGCTTTGCGGGATACTTTGCAGCGAGCAAACACCATGCAAAACAGTATTCATCGTCGTTGTTTATGTTTATTACAGCTTTCTTGGTCTTGATTGCACCGGGTAACTCTATGTATCGCGATGCATTCAAGGGATCATAGAAGCTAGTTCCAATAACAAGAGCCCTGACAGCGAACAGAGATTTTGAGCTTGCACCTCCTTCGAAATTGGAGATTTTTTTCTAGAATCTCATCGACCATAGAAGTGTATAGGGCATGAAGATTACTTGATTGAAGACCCAGCTTTGTCTTACTATTGAAAAAGATGGTTTCTGCATGCTCTTTTTCAGGACATTGTATTAGGTAGATGATCTCGATAGATGCGTTTACTTTAAAGCCGGAAGAGCTTCTCCTGAGTACCGAAACCATCTCTCCCAATACAAGACGCCTGCATTCCTGCAGAAATTGTCCGGGGTCAGCTATCTCTAAAGTGTTTTCTATGCGGCTATTGAAAAGGCGGCCCTTGAACGCCGATTCAATAACCTTGCACTCTAGCTGAGTATGACTAATCTTTAGTTTTTTGGTGTTGTTCCTGTATTCAGTGTCGTCACTATCGGAGTCAGCAGTGGTGGTTGAGTTGTCATAATGGTTGCGACCGATGTCTGATGGCCCTGCAACTGGTGATAGAGGTGCCATTGAAGATCCATGATGGGCGATGGGGTTAATTCCTTGACCGTGCTCCTCTTCAGCCTCGTAAGGTCTTTTGGTACCCCGGAGCAATGCATATTCAGGCTCCGGGTTCGTCACCACTATTGAAGGTTCTATAACAATAACAAAGTGGAATTAATTGGAATGTCAGTTAAAATAGAAATGAGAGAATAAATGTTTATTTAAATCATTGAAGAAAAAGCTTAAAGTCACGTGTTAATTTTACGATAATTATTTATATAATTGTATATTTTAATAAATAAAAAATGAGTGAAAAAGTTGATTGAGAAAAGTTATGCGTTAACGTTACGATAATTATTATGTAATTGTATACATTAATCAATAAAAATGAGTAAAAAATTTTATTGAGAAACGTTATGCGTTAACGTTACGTTAATTATTTATGTAATGATGTTACTAGAATAAATGAAGTTAAAAAAACTCACCGTTCAATTCACGAAGCATCTGCAGGTACACGGTTCTGTAGGCACAATTTACGCAAGTGCACACCTCGCTAGGAATAATCGCCCATGGATCTCCTACAGGCATCGGTGCAACATCCTCGAATCCGGGAGGCGGTGGGGTCAGGTAGTCCTGAGAAAATATAGGCGAGGGCAAGCTACCACCATCGTCCATCTCCCTCACCCCGACTGAAGTTGTTTCAGGAACTACAACAAAGAAGCAAGAAGCGGAATTAGCTTCACATTGAATATTTTTAATTGAAAGGTGATAGTAAATTGAATGCTTCATTTCATAATTGAAATTCTGAATTGTTCTCTGGTTATACATTGATTAATGATAAAGATAATATTTCTAGACAAAAAGTCAAGTGTAATAATATATCTAAACTCACCGTTCACTTCGTTAAGCATCTTTATTGCAGCAAGTTGGTATTCACAGTTATTGCACGTGCAACACTGGTCTGAAGCGCTGTCCATGCCTGCATTCACCCCTGTAACGGGGGTGACATCCTCAAATCCAGGTGGCAGTGGAATAATATAATCACCCCCGATAAGATTGGTGACGGGGGGCTATTAGAAATGTAAGTGCTATGCAGCGGCACATCTGATATCTGATCCCCCGTCAGGGGTGTCGGCATGTTGTACATCCTGTTGTTATTAATGGGCTCTCTATTAAATTGCATAAATTGGTTAAGTCGAGAACCCGCTGCTCTAACGAGTGCAGCTCTGGCGACTCCCATTGAGTTTGCAGTATTACCTGTGAAAAAAGTTTAACTGTGTAAATTCAATTGTTTTTATAACTGATAAAAGATGAATGAGTAGAGAAAGACGTGTAATATGAAATAAATTGAGTAGTGGAAATCGTATGAATGTTAATAGAATGCATTGTGAAACAGTTGTATGAAGGTTTAAGGAAAGAGGAATTTGTAGCGGAAATCGTATGAATGTTAATAGAAGAATGCCAGGAGAAATAATGTGAATGCCAATAGAGAAATGTGTTGAGCAAACCATATGAATGTTTACAGAAGAAGGTGTAGAGAAAATCATATAAATGTTACAGAAGAATGTGTTGAGAATATCATGTGAATGTTTATGCAAGAAGAACGTGTAGCGAAAATCATATGAATGTTAATAGAAGAATGCGAGGTGAAATGCGTGTGAATGTTTACAGAAGAATGTTTAGCGAAATCGTATGAATGTTAATAGAGGAAGACTGATTAGAGATTAAGTATGAAAGTTTATGTCGCTATCTAAAGAACTATTTTACACCTTTGATGAAAGCGCTACATTTTTTAACAATTCTGTTAATTATTAAAGAAATGAAAAATTTAGATAAACAATATGGTATTCTTGCAATGATTCGTGTATCACTTAGTGATATAAAAACTCACTCACCTTGTATTATGTATATGACGATGGATGCAGTCTAGAAGACAATAGCGCTGAATTGAATTAAGCTGAATCACTAGCCTGTAGCGCTAACTTAAAAAGTCGCAATGGCTTCCTTATCTTTTTTTTAATTTAATATGGGGGCGGCCCCACACCCGCCGCCCCCGGTGACGATCATCCTCAGAGGCTACATCGTCTCCCCATGCTGTTAGTTCTAACATGCAACTAGGGGGGTGCTTTGTTAGTAGTGACGTGCTAGTGCGTGGAGAAAGATGTGAGTTAAACATGGTCGGGTTCCGCGGAAGCACCCCGGTTAGTAAGTTAAACTACTCATGCGAGCATGCAGAACATGCAAGCGTGCCTGGTTGGTTTACCGGCGCCAGCCATAAGGGCCTAGAGCCCCTCAGGCAATTTCAAGCGTTGGTATGGCGGGGGAGATGTTACACGTCACGTGATTATTGCATCCAATGACATCATCTCAAGCAGCGCATGCGCAGAGAGAAGTAGCCCTCGGGCAATTCAGGTGACGCCTGGAAGTCGGGGTGGTATGGGGTGGTGTTATATGATGCTTGTCTCGTGGGAACTCAAGGCTCTCTCTTTTCCCACAGTCAGACAAAGACAAGGCGAGCATAAAGCCACCCTCAGATTCTTTTGTTAAGCTAGCAGGTGTTCGAGAAACAATGGAAAGGGACCGGCTTTGTTATGGGGCAGTGGAATGAGAAATGCCAGAAAGAAGGCTAGCCCCGGACAGTAGAACTTGTTTCTCTGTTAACAGGCTCTCTTTTGTCACGACCCTAATTCATCATGGCCTTTGTTCATTTTGACAGCTGAAGCGCAAGCGTTGTTCTTTTGTTAAAAGCTAGTGGAATGAGTATGCCAGAAAGCAGCCTTGCCACGGACAATAGAAACGCACACAATAGAATCTCTTCCTTTGTCCTGCAAGCTCTTGTTCATTTTGACAGTGATGAATAGCCTCTTGGGTGGGCTCCCACAGGTGCAGAAGTGGCCGGATGTGGAATGGGTAGGAAAAACATCTCGCCTTTGTTACAGAAGCGTAAAATTTATGACCCTTTTGTTCGTTTTGACAGGTGAAGGATACCCTTAATTGCTTAACTGTCAAGCTTCCATTGTACTCAACAAGATTTATGGCCCCCAGCTGCAAGTACCAAGGAGCTGCGGGTGGAAGGGGGAAGTGGGGGAGGGTAGCTCATTTGCATATGAATAGACATTCCATGCATATTAAGTGTGCCAGCTCTCTTATTCTTCCCCTACTGGCATTGTCACTCATTATTGTTTCCCTAAACCTCACACAATTGGTGATGAATGTTTGCTGGCATAACATTTCTTACATTCAAAAACGAATCACTGCTCTAACTTTACACTCGGCGGGCAGATCGATTGTTTTGAATATTTCTAAACGCTTTAACAACAGTACAGCACAAAGTGAGGATCGCTCACAGCTGCGTCTGGCTTCCTAATGAATGAAGTGTTCGCAAATGCTCAAAATCGCTACTGCAGCGCTTTAGCGGCAAAATATTAAAACGGCACTTAGTTTAAAAACACGCCTCGTATTTCTGCAAATGTTTATCTCTATTAACACGAACTAGAAACTAAAAACTGAAGTGATGCATTCATGTTACTTTCTCTCCCCTCTAGTGGGTATGCAAACTATTCTTACTAAAGCTTATTTTCCCTTCTACGATATTTAAATCCAAATATACCTCTGCAGAAATAACTAACATTTCGATATAGATACAAAGAGAACAGCGATAGTCAAATGTTTAAGAACTGGACGCCATTTGCTGCCTTTAAAATTCCATACTGTTTCATGCAATCACGAGAAACAACTGAAAATCGATGGAACTTGAAAAGAATGAGAAGTATTGAACAATTTGAACTTTTAATAATGGATATCTCAAAAACGGCTTATTCTACAAGAGCCAATTTTAAATAAAGAGATCTACATTTTTGTGTAGTACGTTTTCCTCTATCGCTTAACGTTTACCAGTTATATAAGATTATACAAAATTCCTTCCGAATGAAGAGGATTTCAAAAGCTATTCCCAGAAAATTCAAGAATTACATTTTATTTGCCTTGTAAATCTCTTTCAAATATGGTATTTTAATCAAAATCGTTAGAATTTTTTGAAAAATCAAGATTATTGAAAAATGTTTTATGTAAAGGTTAGTTGGTTTATTGTGAAAATCTTCGTGTCGCACCCATGGAAAATACTGATCTAAAATACCAAGTTTGGTGTTTATCTCGCCTTTCGTTTTTGAGTTATACTGTTTACACACACACACATAAGAACACACAAAAATCTCGTTATTGAATTTTTGGGTGAACAGCAATACCTTCTCGACCTACTATGTACATGTTAGAGAAAGTAATAAGCATTTGTAAGAATGGTTTGTAAAGGAGAGATAAAATTAAACGATTGTCGGCAGAGAAAGTTATACGTATGTAACGTATTGGAGTTTTCAGTGGGGGTTGAGGCAGTACTTTTAACACTTAAATGATTTCAGTCAAATTATATAATATGTAAATTCAATAACAGCCCACCTTGAAGCAATATGTGTACGTAATAATATGTAAAATGTATGTAACAGTCATTGCATATGCTTATATTATTGTATCCATGTGTAATAATGTTATGTGAATATATTACCTAATTTAATAATGTAGGAGCTGTGAGAATAATAAGTTAAACGTTGCTAACAATAACAATGAGGTAACCTTGAGGCAATAATGAGTTTGAGAGTTTAAACGTTATTTGTGATTCTTGGAAGCATTAATGTAATTTTAGTGACAGTTTATAAAAAATCTGATGTGTTACACTCACATGGCTTTCTCTACTCTTGTACAAACTATTTTTACAAACGCTTATTCTCCATATGCTTCATGTTAATCGAGATGTCAATCTTACTGCTAATTTTCTTGTAGATGCAAGGGGAATATGGTAGGATTTAAGCGATAGTCAAGTATTTTAAGCGCTGGTTGCTATGTGGGGCATTCCATTCTCTTTGCATGTCCAGGACATAAAAAAAATGAATAACGAATTTGAGAAAAAGTTTAAGTATTGGAAAATTTAAGGGAATAACAAGCAATATCTCGAAAACGGTTCACTCAACGAAAAATATGCATATAACGTAAACTGTGTATTTTAACGCGATCTACATTTTTTGTGTAGTAACATTTTGTATATCTCTTGTGGTTTACCAGTTATGCAAAAATCGTTCAGAATGAAGAACACTTTTGGAGACATTCCCAGAAAATTCGAGATATACGTTTCATTTGTCATGAAAAACCTTAAACATATGATATTTTAAATAAAATCGTTAGAGCCATTTTTGAGAAAATTAAAATTTTCGAAAAATGTTCCATATAAAGGGTAGTCTGGGGTGGGGGGATTTTCTTGAAAATCTTCGTGTCGCATCTCTGGAAGATACTGAACCTAAATATCAAGTTTGGTGTCTATCCGACTGTTCGTTTCTGAATTATGCTGTTCACAAACACACAGACACACATGGACATGTTTCCAAAAATGTTTTTTTGGGATTCAGGAGTCTCAAAATATGTATTTCCGGTGAAATCTCGGTATCGAATTTTTGGGTGGAATGCAATACTTCCCCTACTTACTATACGTAGTATAGAAAGTAAAAAAAAATCAATATTTTGATTCCACGGAAACACGCATTTTGAGATCGAGTATGACTGTAACCAATAAAGGTTCATGTGTGTGTGCGTGTATCCATCTGAAAGTGCATTTTTCAAAAACGAAAACTAGGATAAATGCCTAATTTCATACTTGAGTAAGACACCATTTAAGATCCAGGCGAAATTATTTTAAAGAAAATGCCCATCTCTATGTATCCTTTACATAGAAAAGCGTTCGGTGTTTTTTATTTTTTTCAAAAACCACTCGAATGAATTGGATTAAAATGCAATAGGTTTGAAATATTAACGTGATAAATGAAATATATATCTTGAGTTTTCCGTGAATAGCAACTGTAGTCTTGTTTAATCTCATTGAAGTTTATACAGGATGTATATTAAATCACTAGACATAGAGATTTAACATGCTAAATCAGTTCTCAAATGCTCTTTCCCCTGTTGATTTTAGAGGTAAATGTTATAAGAATATTAAAATAATTCTGATGTGTTACACTCACATGACTTTCTCTACTCTTGTACAATCTAATTTTACAAACGCCTATTCTCCATATGCTTCATGTTAATCGAGATATCGAGATGTCAATCTTATTGGTAATTTTCTTGTAGATGCAAGGGGAATATGGTAGCTTTTAAGCGATAGTCAAATATTTTAACGCTGGTTGCTATGTGGCGAATTCCATTCTCTTTGCATGTTCAGGACATAAAAAAAATGAATAACGAATTTGAGAAAAAGTATAACTATTGGAAAATTTAAGGAAATAACAAGCAATATCTCGAAAACGGTTCACTCAACAAAAGAAACGTATATGGCATAAGTTGTGTATTTTAAGGCGATCTACATTTTTTGTGTAGTAAAATTTTGTCTATCTCTTATGGTTTACCAGTTATGCAAAAGTCGTTCACAATGAAGAATATTTTTGGAGACATTCCCAGATAATTCGAGATATACATTTTATTTGTCATGACAATATCTTAAACATATGATATTTTAATCAAAATCGTTAGAGCCGTTTTTGAGAAAATTAAAATTTTCGAAAAATGTCCCATGTAAAGGGTAGTCTGGGGTGGGGGGATTTTCTTGAAAACCTTCGTGTCGCATCTCTGGAAGATACTGAACCTAAATACCAAGTTTGGTGTTTATCCGACTGTTCGTTTTTGAGTTATGCTGTTCACAGACACACAGACACACAGACAGACAGACACACAGACACACAGACACACAGACAGACACACACACGGACATGTTTCCAAAAATGCTTTTTTTGGATTCAGTGATTCTCAAAACATGTATTTCCGGTGAAATCTCGGTATCGAATTTTTGGGTGGAATGCAATACTTCCCCTACTTACTATACGTAGTAGAGAAAGTAAAAATAGCCAATCAACAACCAGAAAAAGCTTTAGTTAAATGCAGGTATTCTATTGGAGTAAAAATAGCCAATCAGAGACTTGAAATACAGAAATTTACAAGTTGAAATCTAGTCAGTTGCCTGCGGAGTGTTTGTAACTGGATGCTTGATGCGTCCTCGAGAAATATAATACGTATTCCTGTGAGACGAAAATAGAATACGTGTAAAAAGTGCAGGTATTAAATGAAAGAATCTCATAGCTCTCGATATCAGTGAAGTGCTATTTAATTTGTGTCAAGGATTAATAAAAAGGAGTGAATTAAAGCTTAAAATCTGTGTAAGCCTACATTCTTGTCGCATGACGCCCTGCCAAGACTTCCATGTCTCTAACAATAACACTGACGCAGCCGAGGCAAACATAAATGTTTAATACTTAAAGAAACAGTCAAATTACAAAGTTAATATTTTTTAAACTTGGAGCAAAGGCCACCTAAAAATACATTTGGGGCGAAGGCTACCGGAAACTGTTTACTATACGTGCTGTTGCAACTACTACAAGTTCGGCTCCCCAACAGTTGAAATATAATAGAACTCCTTCAATACAAACTACTTCCTATCGGCTTTTCATACGTAACAGTAAACAACGTAAAGAACAATACTACTTCAGGGTAAAGGGAACTTCAAAACTTGTGTTTTAGTTGAACACTCAATATCTAGGTTTTGAGTGAATATAATACTCTACCAACACAGATAATAGGCAGAGAAAGTACAAATGCTTATCACTGTTGCCTTATGAGTGGAGACAGGCAAGATACAAATTTCATATTCTAAACTAAGTTTGCTCTCATAATGGAAACAAGTATTTTTACGTTTTGCAGTGTGTAGCATTTGATGCATGTGATAAAAACTTTAGTATTTCATATTTTGGTAAAATCTTCATATTGCTTTCCCTACTACGTATAGCATCTAGGGAAAGTGTTGCATTCCACCCAAAAATTCCATATCGAGATATCACCGGAATTACATGCTTTGAGGTGCCCAGAATCCAAATAAAGAATTTTTGAAAACATGCACGTGTGTGCGTGTCTGTCTGTCTGTGAACAGCATAACTCAAAACGAAAAGTCGAATAAATACCTATCTTGGTATTTGAGTTTAGTATCTTTCAAGGATGCGCCACGAGGATTTTCAAGAAAATTTCTCCACCAGACTATATCTTACATGAAACATTTTCGAAAGTTTTTATTTTCTCAAAAATGGCTCTAATGATTTTGATTAAAATACGAGGGCTGATCAACAAAGACTGAGACTGATTTTTTCCTGTAGCTTCCGTGATAGTTTCGTATCTGTAACATAAATATTTGAAAAGAGCGGATTTTTATGTATAATGTTGGTAGGCGGCAGCACTCTCGTATTGGTAGGTTGGTAGTAATGCTCTATTTTGTAGACCCTACGTGCATTTCGCATACCAGACAATGGAGGTGATGCATTTTTTAAATCGATATTACAGGTGATGAGTCATGGCTGCATCATTATGATCCTGAAGGAAAACAAGCCAGCACAGTGTGGAAATCGCCAGGTTCTCCAACACCAAAAAAGGCAAAAGTTGTTCCATCTGCAGGGAAAGTGATGGTGATCACATTCTTTGACTGTAATGGAATGATTTACCAGCATGCAGTTCCCCCTCACACTACTGTTACAGCAGCATACTACACGTCAGTATTGACTACACTGAGGAAGCACATTGCAAAGAAACGACCAGAGCTTTCTCGGACTGGGTGGCGACTTCATCATGACAATGCACGGCCTCACGTCGCAAATCAAGTCATGCAGTTTCTGGCTCGATTCAACATTAATTGTGTATCACATCCACCTTATAGATCCGATCTTGCACCCTGTGACTTTTTTTTCCCCATCACTAAAGACAAAGCTTAGGGGTATTCGATTTGAGAACTCTGAAGCAGTGCTCAAGAAAAGTGAGGCGATTCTCAAGGACCTGACAAAGAATGGTCTGCAGCACGTGTTCAAGGACTGGCAGAGACGCTATAAAAAGTGCATTGAAGTAGGAGGGGACTACTTTGAAAAAGATCATGTAAACATTGAATTGGAGTAATAAACATCTGTGAAAAAAGTCAGTCTCAGTCTTTGTTGAACAACCCTCGTATAATAAGTTTAAGATATTTTCATGGCAAATGAAATGCATATCTTGAATTTTCTGGTAATGTCCCCAAAAATCCTCCTCATTCTGAATGACTTTCGCATAACTGGTAAACCGTAAGATACAAACAAAATTTTACTACACAAAAATGCAGATCTCGTTAAAACAAACAATTTATGTCATATACATGTTTTTTTTTTCGAGTGAACCATTTCCGAGATATTCCTCGTCACCTCTTAAAATATTTGACTATGCTTAAAGCCTAGCAATTCCCCTTGCATCTACAAGAAAATTAGCAATAAGATTAACATCTGGATATCTCGATTAACATGAAGTAGATGAAGAATAGGCGTTTGTGGAACATAGTTTGTACAAAGTTGAGAAAGTCATGTGAGTACAACACATCAGGTTTTTTACCCCGTATTTTGTAAGATGTGTGACTTTTCACTTTTAAAACAATTTCCGTTAGACAGAACGGGACTTTCCAAATGTTCTGTTCGGGCAATTTTCTGGGAAATATAATTAGGAAACCCAAGCTACTCTATCCAGGAAACGCATCTAAAAAAGCTCGCACCTTCATTTCCTACTGTCATTTCCTTTCCAAGTGAGGTACAGTTGAGAAAAAGTACGCTTTTAGTGGTATATTGTAATTAGTTCTAAGCAAGGGCAATGTCACCAGTAAACTTAATTTTACTTTTTTCTTCAGCTTAAGCGTTTCACGATGATTAAAATCTATGAACTTCATGTAATTTGTTGAATTTCCTTTGGTATTCTAGTATTAAATATGGACAAAAATCTACAAAGCCTGTTTCTTTAAACTAACACTGTTAAACTATAAAATATTTTGACTTTAAAGTACATTGTGACACAGTGGCTATATCCTAAGGTAATCGGGATGTCGGTGCCGGGCAGTCGGAGAGATAAACAAAGATAAATAGCGTCTCGCCCAGCATAAACATCGGAAGGCTATCGTCAGATAACCCGAATGTTCTGGAAGTTTCCACTTCTTCTCCCTTCCAGAACATTCTGGACTGTTATGTGAGGGTTTCCAGCAGGTATACAAGCTAACGTTCTTGCGTGATCGAGTGAATCAGTAAGTACTTGAGTTAGTTAGCGCGATTCTGGCGCGAGAAAGCGCTGTTCTCCGAGTGAGTTTGTGACGACTGCTGCGACGCGCAATGAGTGCCACTTCCGCGAGAGATTAGAGACGTCTTATGTTCGACTCCCCAGAAAGTGAGTTACTTCGCGTGAGGGAAGAAGGGGTTACTTCGCGCGTATTTCATTACACGCCTATGTCATGGAGGCAAGTGAAGTTACAGTAGTTAGTGGAACTAGATCACACTAGTAAAGCGACAGTATGAACTAAGTGAAGTCAGTGGATAAAGTCAAAATATACCTTAATATACTATATATACATAAAGGTCAGTGTATGTGTGTATGTTCCTTATAAGCTTCCACACCGTTGCACCGTTTCGAATAAACTTGGCACAAATAACCTTTGACACAAGGCGAAAATTACTGTCTAGCTTAGAATTCGAAATTCCACTCTGTTTCATGCAAATAGTTATCTAATTTTATACAATGCTTACAATAGCTCGCAAGATTACGTATATCCTTTCAACTATAATCGTAATAGGTCGAATACTGCCAACATAAGGATAATTACTTAAGCTTTCACGGCCTCACAAAATAATAAAGGAATAGCGACTTCACTTATTGTTCGTTGATCACTTCTCTAACATTGAACATAGAGTAATAACACAGTGAAATAAATGAACTACAGCAGCAATGCCACCTGTGGCTATGATGGCGCAAATGTAAAGCGCTACAACCGCTTGGCAAAAAATTAACAACATTTAGAACCTATTTTATTGGTCTGTGATAACAGCAACAGCATCAAAGCAGACAAAATAACACAAAAGAATTCAACATAATCGCACTGACTATTAAAGTCTCTATGATGCTCAAACATTGCTAATAGAAGAGTAATAAATAAGCCGAAGTTCATATCTATTCATATCTATGTTCGGATATTCACTTATAATATGTAGTTGTTGTTTTTGTTGTTGTTGTTTTTTGTTGTAAGCAGCTAATTTATTTCTCTATGCGAGGTTTGCGATGCTTTTACGAGGGCGGATTCATAAGTCCATGACTGACGAGAGATAGCGTTCTAATCACAGGTTTCTTGTTAGCACCCAAGTCTTACATCTATTCTGGGTATAATCGCAGAAATTCGTCGTCATTTGTTTCTTAGAACATTATTGTGAGCGTCTAAAATAAGCAGATGTGTGTTGCTTCGTAAAAAATGGAGAAAAGTGAATTTTCTGTTGTCATAAAGCACTGCTTTTTGCGTGGTAAGACGGAGAAGGAAACGGAAGAAAGGCTGAACAAGTATTATGGGGACTCTACTCCATCACATGGCATAGTTCACAAGTGGTTCACAGAATTTCGATGTGGCCGTTCGAGCACAAGAGATGCCGTGCGCACAGGACGACCGGTTGCGGTCACAACAGAAGAAATGATGAACAATGTTCACGATATTGTGTTGGAAGACCGCCGAGTGAAAATCCGTGAGATAGTCAACGCTGTAAACATCTCGAGTGAATGGGTGTATAACATTCTGCACGAATTTTTGGGTATGAGAAAGCTGTCAGCAAGATGGGTACCGCGAATCCTCACAGTTGAGAACAAGAGGAATCGTGTGACCATTTCACAGGGATGTTTGAACATGTTCCAGCGCAACCAAATGAGTTTTTGCGGCGTTATATCACGTTTGATGAAACTAGGATCCATAACTATCAACCTGAAACCAAACAACAATCAAAGCAAAGACTTCCTTCGGCGAACCTGCTCCAAAGAAAGCGAAAACCATTTCGTCGGCAGGAAATATCATCGCAGCTGTCTTTTGGGATTCACAAGGGGTGACAAACATCCACTACCTGGAAAAGGCTAAAAGAATCACAGGTTCATATTATGCCGCAATGCTGGATCAGTTTCACAAGGAATTGTTAAAGAAACGCCCCCTTATGGTGAAGAAAAAGGTTCTCTTTCACCAGGATAATGCACCTGAACTTAAATCAGCCATTGCTATAGCAAAATTTGTGAAATTGGGCTACGAACTGCTACCTCGCCCACCATATTCTCCAGATTTGGCTCCGAGCGACTTCTTCCTCTTCGTAGATATGAAAAAATTGACTCGCTGGGAAGAAATTCACGTCCAGTGAACACATCATGTCAGAAACAACCTCATATTTTGCAGACTTCGAAAAATCATATTTTTGGAAGGGTTAATAAAATCGGAGAAACGTTGGACAACGTGTATTGAATTGAAAGGAGACTATGTTAAGAAATAAAATTGATTTTTTGAAAAAATTTCTTATTTTCTTTAAAAAGTCACTGACTTTATCAATCCGCCCTCTTATAATTATAAAAACAAAAAATGAATGATATATAAAACTCATACCGGGCATGGATAATAACAACAGCATCAAACCAATCTAAGTACTTCATTTTATTCTTATTTTCTTTGTATATTCATTTTATGTTGTATTCCGTGTGTTTTATTAGTAGTTTAGTGTTTGTTGGTTACTGAGAATGAACAAGGTTATATTGATGTTACTCAAACTATTATTATTTCTTCCCAACCCAGATTTTTTCCATAAATAACGACGAGGTATTTCGAATGTGACAGCGTGGGGCCGTCACTCAGCTGCATTCATCGATAAATCTTAATTACAAACTGTGGTATTTGTGGTTGTTTAGCAGTGCTTTTGCATAGATTTTTCTCAGCGTTTTGATTATTATCATTTTTGTTCTTTATAGAGCCCTGAGAGTTTCAATTAACTCTTTGTTTAAGTATCTTGTTTAATAATTTTTAAATACCTCCAATGGAAAGCAAGGCTGTTGGGTAAATGTTGTAGGGATTCTCAAACCACGGGAAACGCCGGGTATTTTTAGCTGGTTTGATAATATTTTGGGAATTTTTGTTCATATTTTGCCTGTCTCTAATTATGATATGGAAAAACTCAAGCCATAAAGCGATAAAATCCCAATACCTTCTTCAGCGGTGTCCATTCTTAATCCCTGTTGCTGCATATTAGACAGAAGTACATATGCTGGAATATTGTTGAGGGTTTTGCTGTAAAGTAAACATGGCATATGGCATTTCCTGATGCGAGCATTGTTTTATTAATCACTGTGTTGCTTACCAGTAACAACCATTTAAATATGGATAAACAATTTTTCTACAACAACTCACTGTTTTAATTATTTATCCACATGGACACTACAGAGTATCTCTTTTGCTTTTCATTTGAAACACCAAAAAATAGATTAGGTACAACAAAACCTATACTGTACATAGTTAACATCGAAAACATTGGCAACATTGGAATTTAATGTCTTCAAGAATGAAGATCGCTCAATAAAGTACTTCAGGCCAATATAAAGATACACTACTTTTAAGTACAGGTCACATGAACAGCTATACTAATTGGCAACTTTTAACCTGAATAATGCTGATGTATATAGATATATTCTGTTTGAGAATTTAAGTCTTAAAATTATATATTTTCATTTATTAACGTAGTATTTTCAAAAAATAAGTTTTAATAATGCCTAGGTCACACTTAAGCGTTAATTGTTGCACGTCAAAAATTAGTATTTTAACATTTTCAATATAAGCTTCTTTATATATATTTTTTCAAAGTAGATATATTATATGAGTGTGTACACAAGACGCAATTTTCGATCCAGGCCAGGTTCGAACCCTATTCACCCCAAAGTTATTGATACGTAACAAAGGCCATGGGAATTTAATGTGAACATAACCCACAATGACAGTGCAAACATTTGACCAACCAGGCGCAGCTGCAACCAACTTGCGTCATGCCCAGTTTATGAATCCTTGTTAAGTAGTTTAACGCCCTGTTAAACTTTGGACAACCTGTTTAACGTCGCGTAGATCAGATCAAAAGTTTGAATTACGGAGAAGGTATTCATAAAAATAACATTTCTTGTCAATCTTCACTGATATACAAGCTAAGAGCGAAAATATGTAGACACTCACTAGAGAAAACTGAATTCAACAGGCTTTACTTATATTCTGCTAGTTAGATCATAAATGGGTCCCACATTTGAGAACCTATTTTTTTTGAACAGCTCTCTTCAAGGCGAGACTATCCGCGCGCATGCTTGCCAACTTCCTTAAATTGAAACCCGTAAAACTTTCCCTCGTCCAGCACAGCGTAACAATTCTGCGATGATATGAAATTTAGAAATATTCAGTGCAGTAAGTGAAGAAAATTACACGTAAAATAAAAGAGAATTCCATTGATAAGAATTCTTTAGGACCTCGTATATTTCCTCTTTCTGTCATACATGCTGAAATTTTTTGTTACCACCATAAACATCTATTAAAGCAAAAAGCACACTTTCTAGACTGTACACAAATTTCTAATCCATATTTTTCGCTACATAACATGAACTATAAGCAAAAACTGTCATAAAATATGGGAAACTCCGTACAACGCGAACAGAAGAAACTATTTAGGTGAAGGAGTTGACTTAATTCCCGTCGTCCATTACTGAATGTTCGCGCTCATCCGTTATTAGAAGTCACTAGTGGTGCAATAAATCTTAAATCTGCAGGCTACGCATTTTGTTGCAGCCCAGCGAAGAAAAATTAAATTGAGTTTTATTTATGGACGCTCTTTAACTGCTGTGGTCCTTAGCCCCCCATTCTATATTGAGTGTGAATTATTTTGCTCAGAGGACTCTTTATCAGGCTTGAGGTTCTTTTACGTACCGTAAATCTACGACACAGGACCACCGGCTTTACTTCCGTTCTAAAGGAAGCCAAGCTAAGGATTTTTACGCCGAAACTCGGGAACTAGAGGCTAGCATGGGAACCACCACACCACGGAGGACGACGCCCAGTGAAGAGAGACCATGACCGTGATAACGGATCAACACGAGATAAGCTCTGGCCTCTCAAAGTATACCAATTAATGTGGTGCATTCAGTCTGTGATCTTAAGTTACAACATAATGCAATAGAATTTGATGTTTTTTCATGGAAATCTGTAACACTGAATGTGTCCACAAACCCTAAAAGCGCCTCCTTTACCCTTAAGTTGTACAGAGGTCTAGACTCCTGCACATTTTACGGCAAACCATAAAAGTTGGCAAGTTTGGCCGGCTAGTTCCCCTTCCTGAGGGGGTGCTGTTCCCGGGAACATCCAGGTTGAAGTTGGCTTAGGCAGGTTCCCGCCGGCGTCACTCTGAAATCGTTAGAGGAAACGTTTACCAGATAGTCTTCCGGATCTGGTCGCCCTTAGGGTCTCTCCTTTATCCCTTCCTCCTAGGGGTCACATAGATGCAACGAGCCAACTGAAACGGCCTAAGTGCGGTGCTGAGCTCCAAATGGCTAGGGCTCTCTTCGTCTGACTATCCTATTTTACAGTCTGGTTAAAAGAGGAACGTTTAGTTTCAGTATATCCAGCTTTGCTACAGATACAAAATGGCCATCTTACAGTGCTGTGAAGGACAACATTTTAATTTTCTGATATTTAGGAGTAGTTACTTTGCTTTGTGCTTTTACTTCAAGTTTAATTAAAAATACAAAATAGATAAACGTGATCTCTCTAAACTTTCAGGATCAACCAAATCCACCTTAGAAAACAGCAAAAGGTATTGCACACTTCCGATAATCCAGCTAGTAAACAAAACACATTAATTTGTTCATTGTAAACACAGTCAAGAAAACCCATACTTTGAAAATAAAACAGCAAAGAATAT
Organism: Deroplatys truncata; assembly: GCA_030765065.1. NCBI lineage: Eukaryota > Metazoa > Arthropoda > Insecta > Mantodea > Mantidae > Deroplatys > Deroplatys truncata. The sequence continues at coordinate 166,761,760 of CM060988.1, read as the reverse complement.
GTAAAAAATGTTAAAACTTGATTAGCTTCAATAATGACACTTTTGAATCTGGACCAGTTAATTGTATTGAAGTATATTTCAGGCCTGGCTCGATATATGCATTGCGTTTGTGATCTAGGCATCACCAATTGGACCCAGTTATTATGAAAAGAGACAGTTTTATACATATCTCTGCACCATGCAGCTAATTCTAACTTTTAAGAGTAAATTCTTGTTAAACCTTCGATTTGGAAGAGACAAAGTTACTTCAACAATTTCCTCAAGAGGTGAGATATTGGCTGGTAGGTAAATATTCTACTTTTGGCAAAAAGTTTACCCATAAATAGGGAAGAAGATTTTAAAGGAGAAACTCATTACTTATATTGTAATATCTAGCTAAATGTTATTGTTAATCAAGAAACGTGCAGTTAGGAATGAGAAAATTTTAGAAGTTGCACCACATGAACTCTTCCTCTATAGCTCTTGATACTGAAACGATATAATGCTTCTCCTCATTTACAGCCTTATAATTTCCAATTTTGATGGGAAAACGATCCTGAACCGAGACCCGAACCAGCGACGAGGATGCTGTTGCAACACATCAACCCTGTATTGAAACCAGAGCAGGTCGGGAATCGATTACAGTAGGGTGCTGATGTGTTTGTAGTCAGCACCCAAAAAGGAATATAAGCTGCCACCAAGTAGGTCACACTCGCTCAGCCTATCACTCGCCCAAATTAATTAATAATCTTCGTCTTCCTAAACGTTTATAGCTGTTTTATAATCATTTAATTGAATTTAGGTTTTAAGTAAAACACTTAAACTGAATTAAGGGACGAGAAGACCCTATAGAGTTTAATTCGCTGTCGCTCAACGCCGTAGTCGTTTAATATATATTTCATGACCATCAAGACCAACCAGAGCTCTCCCTTAGGACAGGTGGTAATAAGAATAAATCTCCTGAATGTCAAACGGATTCATATACACGTTATTTTGATTCTCCAGCTCCTCTCCGTTCAGACTCTATACTGAGCTACCCCTACTGTGTAGGATACGAGTTAAACGACTCGGGTTGTTACAATATCTCCAAGTTACATATGCACACATAAGTAATACAACATTTAGTAGCCCTAACAAAATAGCTTGAAATTCTGTTGCGTTTGCATGACAGAAACTTTTGAGAAACTAAACTGGTGCCCTTGTGACGGACGAATTTGTTTCTCTCCCTGAAATCGTAGACACTGTGCTGTTTCGACTAGTTTCCTGCCGGTTATTGACTTTTCCTGTTTCTTTCCCGACTTCTCTGGCAAGATTTGCGGGACGGAGGGGAAATAAAGCTATTCTACAAACATATTCTGAACGTCCTGGAACTCTAGAAAGAGTCAATTGGAATCTATGTGCATAAATTTCATGAATTGCGAGTTCTCAATCCTTCCCTACCATTTCATTGTAGTGCTGATATTGCATTTTACTTATGTAATTTGTGTTACTGATTTAGTTGTATTTGTTTATCCTGTTTCTGTATATTGCTTTTTCCCATTCGACGTTCCTAATACGGAGAACTGGGACCTTTTAGGCGATACAGGATATTTCCTAAGGAGTTTCGACGGGACAGAATCCATTGTTGAAATTAAAATACCACAAGACAGTTGCAAAGTTAAATCAGATTTGCAAAATTCAGTATTGCGGTCGGAATTTGAACCACGGACCTTCGGCTGTCCGTGCCGATGCTCTTGCTATTTTACTTACCAAGGCAGAATACCCAAAAATGCATTAAATCATCTCATTTGACTCACAGCACAGCGTGAAAATCCATATTAGTACTTAACGTCAAGTAACTGTGTGGAAGACAAGAATATAAATTATGGAAGTATTAATGTTTTATACGAATAGATATGCTCAAAAATCTTTAGATAAAGGATTTCAATTATAAGAAAAACCTTTTAGAACCAAAAATTTGTGCTGTGAGGGCGCCAGCCAGTGGGGAAGAGTGGACGACAACAGCACGTAACAACTGAGTACATTCAGCAGTTAGGAAGAAATATTTGAGTAAAAGTCGTAATAACTTACGGACATTACAATCAAGTTGGCTAGCAGTTAAGGCGTAAACCTCACAATTTCAAGAATAATCGAGCATAGCTGTAAAACAAACCTTTGACGGCCGAAAAAGCTCTGGACTATAGTATTACTCGAGTTCACGTGTTATCAGTGGACCCTCCGTACGCCGCATTGTCGTCATCGCGCTATCATCAGGATCTTCAGCAACCACTCGTGGGTGTTCGTTTTAAATGCTCTGACGTAGTTAATTCTTACTCTAAGTTACGCCACTATATTTATGCAAGTTTCACCCTCAGAGATTGCAAAAGTGGAGTATGTTTGTGTCGAAGAAGTTGTAGTTCCCACGGCGAAGCTACGTCCTATAGGGAAACGTATACCAGAGCTGTCCAGAAAGTAACCTCCATTCATGCATAGCACGGGAACTAGTGGGGGTAGCGCTGCCATTTCGACATCAGCATGCGCCGTGGTGTCGTATAAAGATACAACCTAGGATCACATGACAAAGTAAAGCATCTCCAACTAGCGGATGCAACCCCCACAGCTGTGTTTACCAAAGATATTTCTAGTCAGAAGGTACTTTAGTAACATTTGCGACAGCTTCATTTTTACTTAGTGTTAACTAGGAAATAGAGATAAGTATAAGAACCTTAAACAATTATTGGATGACTCAACATAGTATACTTTAGCTAAAATGTATGTGACAGGTGTTTGATATTGCTTCCTTCCTTTTCTTGTGTATGTGCCAGAGATCTTACCCCTGGAAGTTAATACCCTGTCCCTTCCCATACCATTGTAAATGTTATAAAACATCCCTGGTCAAGAGCAAAGGCGGTTACTTTAGTTTAGATTATCACTGTGTAACGCTGGCGGACCTTTCGTCAGTATTCAACGAGGGCTTACATCTTTGAAGTTTTACTAATAAACTACTTCTCATCTTTAACTTGTGCATTCTTATTTGCTGAGCTGCCTTGTTCTCGAGCTTAGGCTCGTGGTTACCTACAATCCCGAACACAACTTAAAAATTCTACAGTCGTATGCAGAACCCGTTACACGAACAGTGGCTCAGAACGGTTCTAGCTGTGCAAGGTGGAATTAGTACTGTCGCGTGTTTGTTACTTATAACCTAACAACATGAGCGCCGAAATAACAAATCCCGCCAAATGTAATGTGCGTGTGAAGTGTGAAAAGGCTAAGAAGAGCAATCACAACACGTGTCGTCAGTAGCAGTATAACCTATGTTCAGAGGCAAGTACTTTAAGGGGAGATAGGTAGTACTTTGAGGGGAGGGGGTAGTACTAGCATCCGGTATGACTCATCTGTCTCAGAATCGAGTGTCCAGGCGATATTTAATTGGGTTTACTTGGTCTTTGGAGCAAAGACGATCCAAAAGACACCTATGTTCTGGAGCACATTCAGTGGAATGGTAAGTTTAAGAGGCACTCCCGTCCACGTGGAGGGCTTTAGAGCAAGACCCGACCTAAATGACACCTATGTTCTGGGGCACACACAGTAGTGTGGGTAGTATTCCCGGCCACGTGGTTCGTTTTAGTGGAAGAAACACTTAAAAGTCGCGTCTCTCCTCAAGCAAGTACTGGCTTCGGGTGGGGGAGGTAATTACTTTAAGGATGAAACATGATTCACCGACCTTGAGAATCAGTGCTACAAACTATCCATCACTTCGTGCGGTAAAGTACATATACACAAGCTTCAACTTTTGTTGCGAACACGCCTAACGAATGCAAACGTTTTAAGAATTAGGACTGAATAACACGCTAGGGTGTGCGCTAAAGCATGCTGCTTTATTACGGCGAGAAATCACAAGCAATGAAAAAATATTAGAATATTTAGGGTTAACAAGCATCCTGCAGTACTTAAAGGCGTGTATGTATAAGACTGAGATCTCCTCTCATCTACACAGTTAAAAGACGATTCCGTCTGCTCTTCTGACACAAGGACAAACCACGAAGGGAAATCCTCGCCTCCCTATGTCTGGGGGTTTCAATGTTAGCAACGGTGTATTCCGAAAGAACGTTCACCCCACTATGCATAAAGAGTACACGGCTATCAAAAATATGGATGTATTAATATCCGTTGGCGAAATGTATCACCTCTCTCTCATGCACACACATACATACACACATACACACACAAATAATCAGGCTTAAAAACGCTACAAAGAAAACTGCCAATATATATACCAATTTTTGGGACATCCAGTCACCCTATAATGGCGGGTGATTAAGGCTATTTAGTCCCCCCTTCGTATGTAAGGGTGACTTGCTACCCTACTAGAAGTTCATATTCTCAACGGCAGATGCCAGAAAGCTACAGAACTAACACTTGTAGTTCATATCTGCCACTATTGATACCGACAGTATCCAGTCCACTATCGATTTTCGTTGAAAAGTTTATTAGAGTCAAACACATTAAATTAGAATGAAAAATGTTTCTTTATAGAGATAACTAATTACACTGTTACAATATGTATGTACAACGAAATAAAAACGAATCACATTTAAAAAATCTCATGTGTTACACTCACATGACTTTCTCTACTCTTTTACAAACTATTTTTTACAAACACTTATTCCCCATCTTGTAGGTGCAAGAGGAATATGGTAGGCTTTAAGCGATAGTCAAATCTTTTAAGAGCTGGTTGCTATGTGGCGCATTCCATTCTCTTTGCATGTCCAAGACATAAAAAATGAATAACGAATTTCCATTTGAGAAAAAGTCTAATTATTGGAAAATTTAAGGGAATAACAAGCAATATGTCAAAAATAGTTCTCAATAAAACAGGGGCCTCAAAACATATATTTCCGGTGAAATGTTGTTATCGAATTTTTGGTTGGAATACAATACTTCCCCTACTTACTTTTCATAGTACAGAAAGTAAAAATACCTAGTTATAACAGCGAGAAAGATGATTTGTATCTTTTCCCACGAGGTGCATGATTCATGCAAGGTAATTGAACACTTCTGTTTTATTTTAACAGTACAGGAAAATATATTACAGGCAGCTGCAATCATAAAAAAGTTTCCACCCCTAAGTTACTTAAGTTCAAGAAGATTTACAATTTCCTGTCAAAGCACAATTTAGCTTAACAGTTCTCACAAAAAAAAAAAGACTTCCACTCGTATACATATACACAGCGTAAAATAATACGGGTTAAATATTGTCATTTATCACTCAGTTAAAGCCTCCCTCCCAGACGCACAAGGGATATGGATCTCATCGCTATGCTGGGGGCATTCAATGAGGACAGGGTTCTGAATAGCAAGCCAATGAATTCCCTATTAAAGCACATCGAAATTTTTTTCTCGCAGACGCACCAGAGTACTTAAAGGCTACAAGGCATTCATGACTTCAGATGGACACATATAATATTCTTTACAATCTTTTAGAGAGGATAAGTTAAGAGGCATTTACGGGCACTTCATTGTTCTTATAGCAAGAAACATTTAAACGACACCCTCATTCTTCTATTATAGTTTCAACCTCATTTGGGAGGCTAGGTAATAATAATAAAAAAAATTGTATACATTTTCAGCTTGTCCGGGAACATGTGACATTTATCCCTCCCTGTATCTCACCAATGAACTTACATAAGCTGTATAAAAAATGATTTTTTTCTTTTCCTTAGCCCACGCGGAAGCGGAGTGATATTGAAAGACGCACTATATAAACCGTCTACATTGCCCATATTTCAGTTTTCATAAAGGGACTCCTTTTCTGTGTCAGCTCCTGAACAGGAACTACAAACAGTTTTTTAAAAAAATCTATTGAAGTGCTTCGCCGCTATTTTTCGACAGCAGGTCTTCATTTTCATCATCAATTGGATATATACTTTGCAAGGTAAGAAATTGCTTACGTTATCTTATTATTCAGCTATACAAGTGTCATCATCCTTTCATTGCAAGGGATGAAATATTTCTCTTTAAGCTACAAATTTACAACTACTTAACTACACCCGCCTGATATTTGAAGCGTTTTCATATATATATATATATATATATATATATATATATATATATATATATATTGGTAGGCTAAATCATACACTGAGAGAGCTACATATTGATCATAAAAACATCATATAGACTTCAGACATCACCAATATCACGCTAGAGGTAATCGAGACTATTAAAAATCATTACAGATTGAGACAGAATGTACCCGAGGTAATTTTGTTACGTACTAAATTATTCTATGTTTAATCTAATATATAAATGATATATGTTTACAATGTAAAAACCATGTAAATAATAATTTCTGTATAATGTAATATTTGTCGTGTACATAATGTTCCTGTTTAACTAAGTTTAGAACGTCTTGAACTCTGCAGTTGGGGTAGAAACGTGATGTTCACATGGTCAGCGAAAACGGGATCTTTTGTGTTGGAATAGAAGGGTAAAGTTTTATGACTCTGTTTCCGCCCCGGAAGTATGGAGCGAGGCAAATATAACATACAGTTGACTTTTAGGTTAAGCAGTTCATAATTGACGTTGAGTAGTAGACAGTACACAGTGGAAAACAGATGAAGTTGTTAAGCAGTTCACAGTCAACAATTGGCGCGCAAAATGGTGATAGGTGAACAGGAACATTTATGTAGAATTAGAGTGAGGAATTAATAATAAATAGCCATAAACCAAACATTACATTGTGTAGTCAATTCTTCTATAAGCTCCCAGTACCACAACTGAGATCGATGAGCTTATCAAATATCATGATAGGCAGAGTCCATGCTAAAATCACCGCTGAGAACCAACTAGCCAGGGTAACAGCGAGAAGGACAAGACGAAGCCACGTCGTTTAGAGAAAAGGTAGAGTGAATTTTAACATTAATTCTATCTCTACCACTATACCGCGTTCGACTCCAACCCGAGCGGGAATCGAACTCGGGACTGCCACCAACGGCGCTGTCGTCGAAACAATATGCAGGGATACCGACGCAAGATAAAGGATTATAAACTATAATACTCACGATGCTTCTATTAATGATATTTTGAATTAGCATCTGTAGCGAAATTAAATTCAATTTTTAGATTGTTACACGTCTTCAAGCTTCAATCCTTTTTAACCAATTACATGCATTATTACATGAATAAACTAACCAATCACAAAGAATCCCTAATTCGAATGTTTCTTTTTATGCACAGGCGTAGAAATGGAGAATACAGAGGCAAGAATACCTTTCAACTCAGCAGTCGCTTGCGACATCTCCATTATGTAGAAATTACTTAAGGATATAGTACAGTTAGATCAATCATCACATCTATTACTCACTATAAGAGATCAACGTTCATCACAATACAATGAATAAACTATGCAATCTCAAAGATTCCCTAATTCGAATGTTTCTTTTTATGCATAGGCTTAGAAATGGAGAATACAGAGGCAAGAATACCTTTCAACTCAGCAGTCGCTTGCGACATCTCCATTATGTAGAAATTACTTAAGGATATAGTACAGTTAGATCAATCATCACATCTATTACTCAATATAAGAGATCAACGCTCATCACAATGCAATGAATAAACCATCCAATCTCAAAGATTCCCTAATTCGAATGTTTCTTTTTATGCATAGGCTTAGAAATGGAGAATACAGAGGCAATAATACCTTTCAACTCAGCAGTCGCTTGCGACATCTCCATTATGTAGAAATTCCTTAAGGATATAGTACAGTTAGATCAATCATCACATCCATTACTCACTATAAGAGATCAACGCTCATCACAATGCAATGAATAAACCATCCAATCTCAAAGATTCCCTAATTCGAATGTTTCTTTTTATGCATAGGCTTAGAAATGGGGAATACAGAGGCAATAATACCTTTCAACTCAGCAGTCGCTTGCGACATCTCCATTATGTAGAAATTCCTTAAGGATATAGTACAGTTAGATAAATCGTCACATCCATTACTCACTATAAGAGATCAACGCTCATCACAATGCAATGAATAAACCATCCAATCTCAAAGATTCCCTAATTCGAATGTTTCTTTTTATGCATAGGCTTAGAAATGGAGAATACAGAGGCAATAATACCTTTCAACTCAGCAGTCGCTTGCGACATCTCCATTATGTAGAAATTCCTTAAGGATATAGTACAGTTAGATCAATCATCACATCTATTACTCAATATAAGAGATCAACGCTCATCACAATACAATGAATAAACCATCCAATCTCAAAGATTCCCTAATTCAAATGTTTCTTTTTATACATAGGCTTAGAAATGGAGAATACAGAGGCAATAATACCTTTCAACTCAGCAGTCGCTTGCGACATCTCCATTGTGGAGAAATTCCTTAAGGATACAGTACAGTTAGATAAATCGTCACATCCATTACTCACTATAAGAGATCAACGCTCATCACAATACCATGATCACCATGAATTCAGCCAATACCCAGACAGTGAAATACTTTTCACACGGAGACAATACCCAAACAGTGAAACACTTTTCACACGAACACAATCCCAAACAGTGAAACACTTTTCACACGGAGACAATACCCAAACAGTGAAACACTTTTCACACGGAGACAATACACAAACAGTGAAACACTTTTCACACGGAGACAATACCCAAACAGTGAAACAGTTTTCACACGAAGACAATACCCAAACAGTGAAACACTTTTCACAGGAAGACAATACCCAATTAATGAAACACATTTCACACGGGGACAATACGCAAACAGTAAAACACTTTTCACACGGAGACAATACCCAAACAGTGAAACAGTTTTCACACGGAGACAATACCCAAACAGTGAAACACTTTTCACACGAAGACAATACCCAAACAGTGAAACACTTTTCACACGAAGACAATACCCAAACAGTTAAACACTTTTCACACGAAGACAATACCCAAACAGTGAAACACTTTTCATAGGAAGACAATACCCAATTAATGAAACACATTTTACACGGGGACAATACCCAAACAGTGAAACACTTTTCACACGAAGACATCAGCATTCACAAACCACAACATGCAATACTACTACTACTACTGCTACATGTCCTAGATCAACATCATCCCAAACCACAATTCACATCATAGATTTCAGCATCCTCCATTAATCAGTATAACAGAAATCATTGATCTCACTCATCCGTCTCCGAAAAAAAAAAAACAGAACCATGCATTATCATCACAAGAGAATCATATTTCACCACTATCAGGCATTATACCATTATCATCACCACCCCATTTCAGAAATGTACACGCGATTCGAAGGCGTGTCACATGGAGAAGGCTAAACTTTGATCATATGCAACCTCTCCTACCTCCATTACCGCCATTAGTCTGTATCCCCTCCTACGACAAAAGAAAACACCTTAACAACCCTTATTAAAAACAAAACAAAAAAACTCTCAATCACTCTAAATATAGCATATACCATACATACAGGTCATTGCACAGCCAGCAATGTACACCCACACACTCACAGTTTTCATTAATATCTATCCTAGACAGCGCCAAACTAAGGTAACAATCGACATGACTATTATTCTATTAAATATTAGAATAATAGAACAATATAAAAACATTACTGATAATCGTCAATATGAGGTCCCTCACATATAGTTCTCTACAGGAGAACACTTATTACAATGACCAATACAATTCTTTCAACACAATGTGTAATGTTTCAGGACTGCCAGCAAAAAAAAATCATCTTTTAACACAGGAAAAGACCCAGCCTCACCGCATCGCACAATGACTGCAATGAAGAAGATATCCATCAGCCATTGTCTCCATCCAGTAAATACAAAAAAGTTAAGAATTACTCTTACATTATTCAGATTATTGCTCGTGTTATTGTTTCTCTTAATAGCGGTATTCCCATTAAAGATCATTCACGCCTAAAAGACATGATCTTATTCTCATTAAGCATATAACGATGTATTTCTTTCAGGACACCTAGCACTTATCTTTCAAAACATGATAACTAATGGTTTATTTATTATGTTTCAGAATTCTAGAAAAAGCAACCAAGAAGTAGAGGAACGCCAAAAATACCGTAAGGATCTCCACTGAGTTCGCTTCTGAAAGAGCGAAATATCCACATCTTCACATGTCGAGAGATGTAAACGCCACCAATGCTTCAAGATCAGCGAATCACAACGCAGCAGTGACAAATTGGATTATTCTATGAATACTACAGTGTGTTTGATAAAAAATGTAATAATGAAATCATATACACATCATTATTTGTGGGGAAAAAGACTCCCAGTATTGAAGAATATATGTTTATGAAAAAGCAAGGGGACAGTTTATTCACTTAACTTATTGTGTTATCATATAATTTCATTGACTCTGGAAATGAAACAAATAGACTTTTATCATACTGAACTTACGAATACAGTAAAAAAAACAATTTATTTAATAAAAATAACAGTGACATTTAATGACAGGAATTACATTTTTATGTATTCACTCATAATGTATAAAGGCACGCTAATAGTTATTTTTGCTGGAATTAATGTCATGTATCAATGTAAAAAATCAGTAAAGTGAAAATATTAGATTACACAACATTTCCAGGCATTTCAATAATTAAGATACATTCGAAAATTTTATTAAGGTGCATTAAAATTTCTGGTCCCCAAACACAGTCTAAAGTTCAATCGGAATACCTATACCAAGACCCGAAATACCCGCATAGATGTAAAATTACACCAATAAAAAACAAATGTACTTATACCCTGAAATTGCAGGCTAAATTTCCAAACAATTCCTCTGAAACACTGAAACTTTCATTCAAGTGTAACAGAATGTCCTAAAACCTGTAATCATATCTGATTCCATAAACTGAAATACCTTTAAAGAGTCACAAATACGCACATGAAAACTTCGGAAGTGCCACAATACTTTAAAAGAACATAAAATGACTCACGATAATCTAAAAACCTCAGGCATTCTAAAAACAATCAACATTAAAAGCATGTTCCAAGGACATAAAAAAACAGCCGCTACACTTTCAAAAAGCCCATAAAAATAGCCGCTGCACTTTCCAAAAAGCCCCTCAGGACACCTTAATAGCCTGTGTCTATGTCACATTTACAGCCTAAAATGCCGTCAAAGACCCACAAATACTCCTATCAGTACCCTGAAAATACCGACACAGATGTTAAAATACCTTAAAAGCGACATAAAACACATCGAAATACTACGGAAAAAAAATCTTGAAAACCTCACTCAATTCCCTGAAACTACCTGGTAAGTTCCCAAAATGCTTTTCAAACACCTGAAATTCCCTACAGTGCACCAGAATGTCTTGAAAGCCTACGTCCATACCTGAAATGCTGTAGTATTATAAAAATTAATATACTATGGCGAAAAGGTTCCTAATGAATACTAAAACACTTCACAATTCCTGTTCCATGATCTAAGTTACAGTCGAAACGCCTACATTAATCCCTCCCCTGATATAACTGCATATATGAAAGATACTTTAAAGAAAACAATATAAAAAATCATATTCAATGCTCTTAAAATCTTTTTAAAAAAGTTGTATCAATATACTTAAATGTCTTCTCCTATTTCCAGAAACACCTGAAATTCTCATCCCACTTTCAGACTACCCGAAATGCCTATACCAAGACCCGTGGCTTCTATTCCTAATATCTCCCCTCATCTGTTCCGTTTCCTCTTCTGCCATAGGACAAAGCAATAACAATCGCGCCTCTATGTCGAGACATTCAATATATAACAATCGGCTCCGTAACACTCGAGAAAGCCAATGAGAAATCTATATGAGTTTTTAATGATTAATATATAGCTCTCTCAGTGTATGCATTTAGCCTACCTATATATATGAAAACGCTTCAAATATCAGGCGGGTGTAGTTAAGTAGTTGTAAATTTGTAGCTTAAAGAGAAATATTTCATCCCTTGCAATGAAAGGATGATGACACTTGTATAGCTGAATAATAAGATAACGTAAGCAATTTCTTACCTTGCAAAGTATATATCCAATTGATGATGAAAATGAAGACCTCTTGTCCAAAAATGACGGCGAAGTACTTCAATAGATTTTTTTTAAAAAACTGTTTGTAGTTCCTGTTCAGGAGTTCACAAAAAAGGAGTGACCTCATGAAAACTGTGAAGTGTGGGCAATGTAGACGGTTTATATAGTGCGTCTATCAATATCACTCCCCTTCTGCGTGGGCTAAGGAAAAGAAAAAAATAATTTTTTATACCAGCTTATGTTCGGTTCATTTGTGAGATACAGGAGGGATGAATGTCACATGTTCCCGGACAAGCTGGAAATGTAAACAATTTTATTATTATTATTATTATTATTATTATTATTATTACCTAGCCTCCCAAATGAGGTTGAAACTATAATAGAAGAATGAGGGTGTCGTTTAAATGTTTCTTGCTATAAGAACAATGACGTGCCCGTAAATGTCTCTTAACTTATCCTCTCTAAAAGATTGTAAAGAATATTATATGTGTCCTTTGTCTGAAGTCATGAATGCCTTGTAGCCTTTAAGTACGCTGGTGCGTCTGCGAGAAAAGAATTCGATGTGCTTTAATAGGGAATTCATTGGCTTGCTATTCAGAACCCTGTCCTCATTGAATGCCGCCAGCATAGGGATGAGATCCATATCCCTTGTGCGTCTGGGAGGGAGGCTTTAACTGAGTGATAAATGGCAATATTTAACCCGTATTATTTTACGCTGTGTATATGTATACGAGTGGAAGTCTTCTTTTTTTTTGTGAGAACTGTTAAGCTAAATTGTGCTTGGACAGGAAATTGTAAATCTTCTTGAACTTAAGTAACTTAAGGGTGGGAACCTTTTTATGATTGTAGCTGCCTGTAATATATTTTCGTATACTGTTAAAATAAAACAGAAGTGTTCAATTACCTTGCATGAATCATGCACCTCGTGGGAAAAAGATACAAATCATCCTTCCCGCTGTTATAACTAAATATTTTTACACTCTGCACTATGAAAAGTAAGTAGGGGAAGTATTGTATTCCACCCAAAAAAATGCGATAACAAGATTTCACCGGAAATATATGTTTTGAGGCCCCTGTTTTATTGAGAACTATTTTCGATATATTGCTTGTTATTCCCTTAAACTTTCCAATAATTATACTTTTTCTCAAATGGAAATTCGTTATTCATTTTTTGTCTTGGACATGCAAAGAGAATGGAATGCGCCACATAGCAACCAGCTCTTAAAAGATTTGACTAATGCTTAAAGCCTATCATATTCCTCTTGCACCTACAAGAAGTAGATGGGGAATAAGCGTTTGTAAAAAAAAGTTTGTACAAGAGTAGAGAAAATGTGATTCGTTTTTAATTCGTTGTACATACATATTGTGACAGTGTAATTAGTTATCTCTATAAAGAAACATTTTTCATTATAATTTAAATTGTGTTTGACTCTAATAAACTTTTCAACGAAAATCGATACTGTCGGTATCAATAGTGGCAGATTTGAACTACAAGTGTTAGTTCTGTAGCCTTCTGGCATCTGCCGTTGAGAATATGAACTTCTAGTAGGGTAGCAAGTCACCCTTACATACGAAGGGGGGACTAAATAGCCTTAATCACCCGCCATTATAGGGTGACTGCATGTTCCAAAAATTGGTATATATATATTGGCAGTTTTCTTTGTAGCGTTTTTAAGACTGATTATGTGTGTATATGTGTATGTGTGTGCATGAGAGAGGTGATACATTTCGCCCACGGATATTAATACATCCATATTTTTGATAGCCGTGTACTCTTTATGCATAGTGGGGTGAACGTTCTTTCGGAATACACCGTTGCTAACATTGAAACCCTCAGACATAGGGAGGCGAGGATTTCCCTTCGTGGTTTGTCCTTGTGTCAGAAGAGCAGACGGAATCGTCTTTTAACTGTGCAGATGAGAGGAGATCTCAGTCTTATACATACACGCCTTTAAGTACTGCAGGACGCTTGTTAACCCTAAATATTCTAATATTTTTCATTGCTTGTGATTTCTCGCTTTAGCGCACACCCTAGCGTGTTATTCAGTCCTAATTCTTAAAGCATTTTCATTCGTTAGGCGTGTTCGCAACAAAAATTGAAACTTGTGTATATGTACTTTACCGCACGAATATGAGAAGTGATGGATAGTTTGTAGCACTGATTCTCACGGTCGGTGAATCATGTTTCACCCTTAAAGTATTTACCTCCCCCACCCGAGGCTAGTACTTGCTTGAGGAGGGACGCGACTTTTAAGATGTTTTCTTCCACTAAAAGCAACCACGTGGCCGGGAATGCTACCGACTCTACTCGAGTGCGCCCCAGAACATAGGTGTCATTTTGGTCGGGTCTTGCTCTAAAGCCCTCCACGTGGACGGGAATGCCTCTTAAACTCCCCATTCCACTGAATGTGCTCCAGAACATAGGTGTCTTTTGGGTCGTCTTTGCTCCAAAGGCCAAATAAAGCCAATTAAATATCGTCTGGACACGCGATTCTGAGGCAAATGAGTCATACCGGATGCTAGTACTACCCCCTCCCTTCAAAGTACTACCTACCTATCCTTAAAGTAATTGCCTCTGAACATAGATTATACTGCTACTGTCGTGGTCTTCTGACATTTGTTGTTGTGTTTTTGGATGACAACTCTCGCCCTCAAACAGCAAACAACAAAAATAAATTTTGATCAAGTTCAAAGGGACGTTTCTGACCATCCGCCGTACAGCCCGGGTTTGGCCCCTAGCGACTTCCATCTGTTTCCGTACATGAAAAAGTGGCTTGCAGCTGAGTGCTTTGCCAATGACGAAGAGCTTCAAAACGCCGTGACAGGTTGGTTTAGTTCTTAGGCGGCAGAAGTTTATGCAGAGGGTATTTCAAAGACTGTGAAAAGGTATGGCAAGTGCTTGAATCTGTTTGGAGACTATGTAGAAAAATAGAGAACAGCTGTAGTTTTCAGATGTATATAATAAAATGTTTGTATGTATATCGGTTTCATGTTTATTTCAAAAAGGAGTTTACTTTCTGGACAGCCCTCGTACTTAAAGCGCTCTCTGTCGATCAAACAACCGAGTTCAATGACTGTTAAGGCTGGTTCACAACAGCCCGAGAACGGCAACCAAAACGGAAACCGAGAACTGGAAGTAAAGCAGCATACAAGATTTTGGTTCAAAACAGCCCTGTAACGAGAACGGAATGCATATCGATGGTCATATCATCACAAAGTCGAAAGTCGATTTTATATATTTGGATTTCATTTGTTTTTAACTTACCAATGATATTGTTTCACCTGCTTCCATTTCAGATAACATATCGAGCGTTAGCCAACATCAAAATTTGATCGAGTAAACGTTATCTAAATGCAGATTCTTTACATTTCTGATTCCAGTCGTACCAAGCTTTCATTCCTTTATTTAATGATGTACATTAGAGTCGTTTGTTGCTCTTTGTTAATCTCTAACTGTTTTTGCTGTTGTTTGAGGTTGTTGCTATTGTTTTTGAGACAGTAACTAGTTATGAGTTGCATATAAACAAACTATAAATCCTTTCACTAGAAGAATCAACGCTCAATGGATCTGCAGGAGTCAGGATCTGAGGTTAGGATGCACATATACTAGAATTTCTTCCAGTTTCGTGTTTCTATCTTGCTACTAGAGAAATCACTAGCTGCTGTTTCATATCATGGCCACCTAGAATTCTCTACAACGAAGAACGGGAAAATTAAAGCTGGTTAAGCCTTCTTTCCCGTTCGCGAGGCCTGAGAAGGTTTCCCGTCGATTGTGAACGCTCCCATTAAAATACATTTATTTTAACTTTGTCGTCCTCGTTTTGGTTACAGTTTTCGGTGTTGTGAACCAGTCTTTAGTCTGTTTATCAACGCCAATCATTTGTTTAAGGTTTTGTAATGCTAACTCTCGGAAAATGTTTCAGAATTTGAGGGTGTTTTCAGTTTCTTACAAAGATATTTATTTACTATTCAAAAAATGTAAAGATATCTGTTTTAGTATCTTCTCTTCCTGTCACTCTGTAATTAAAGAAACTAATGGTTCAGAAAGCTCCGAAATATTATGTAATGAATCTCAAGTTTAGAACTCCTTTCCGCTTTTGCTTCCAACCGATAGCCTATACATGTAGCAGTTGCTGGCGCACGGATTCATTAACATTTGAAGACAAAAGGATCGCCAGTCAGGGCTGACATCATAACATGTTCAGCAGATGGAGACAGGGAGGCCTATTGTGGCAATTGTTAAGACTGGCTGGACTCCCAAAGTGTTTAGTATCTCTCTTGTACAACCTCATTATATTCTTCAGTAAACTCACTTTATACCTTTTAAACAGTTGACATTGTTAACAAAGGAATAACGACCTATCCGTATCCTGTTGCCTTCACTCTGTCTAGTTGTCGCACCAGGATACAACTGACAGAAACTATTGATAATCATAAGTATGAAATTTTTGAAATTGTTTATATGGCCCATTGGATTTATTTACATGGGTAACAGCAGTTGAGAGACTGAATGACGAATATTGCACTCTTATAAATAATTGGAATTTCTCTTTATTTTGATATATTTTATCATTGTAAGAGGAATGTTTATACTTTGTACTGTGAATTCTGCACTACTTCAGAGAAGAAAAAAATTATAAATTTTTATTTGCAGGTCATCACCGGCGACCCCCGCTTAGACAGCAAATAAACTATAGAGAGAGGAAATGCTTCAAGTGTGATGTGGACATTTCCGGAGTCATCATCACTTGATGACATTTTTATTTTACTAATATAGTGTCATTTAATTGCATTTTTTATAATATTTCTGCCTCTATTTAAAACTTCTGAATGTTCCTAGAATTTTGTAATTCATGTTTTGAGCAGAAAGAATTTAGTGTCGTTGATATGATATTTTATACTAGAAAATTGTTGTGGTTTGAATAAGTTTATCTAATGAATTTACTCTGTACTTTGTTTTCAGAATTCGGGAAATAATTTGAGGGTTACTGCATCCATTATAAACTTACTTGCTTTTTAACGCTAATAACCAGGCTTGGGGTGTTGTTTACCTGTGAGACCGTGTACAATCCCCTTCGTGTATAGAGGTACAATATACTTCTGTTCTCATTCTGATGCATGTGCCCTACTTCATGTTCCACCATTACTAGACTGTACTGTTTACAGTACCAAATAAGGCAGAGCATTGGCGCCTTTGTTTACATCAGCAGTACTGTGTTTGCAGTACATTGGTTGCTAACTTGTCCCAGATCCTTAGTCTGCAGTGTATATTTACAACAAAAAGGGTTATATGTTATTTGGAAGACAAATTTCTTTTTCTGATACTTATCCATTTATACTCATGTCATTTAACTTCTCGAGGTCATCTATATGGCAGTATACATTTATTTGTTAATACATGGAATTATTTAGCTTTTTGCACATTATGACAGGGGCAGTTTTAGGGGGAGCTTTACTTTACAGATTCATACTACTGTAGCAGCTTTTGTGTGCTCAAGACATTAGATTTCTGTCTTTACAAATATTTTTGACTTTTCTCCATTTTTGCTTTGAACAGCTTTTACTGTGAATGAGCCGTTTCCTCAGAATCTATTGGAGAAAGCTGAAATAAATTTTAAGATGCTTAACAATCTCTAAGTGCTATTGTGAATCTACTTTGGTATTAATAACATGGTTGGTTGTTTTTTAAAATAAACAATTGTTCATAAATTTTAATCAAAAGATGGCACAATTCAGAAAAAAAATCCTACCTTAATAAACAAATTTGTTGAATAAAAGTGGATCAGTGGGCTTAGAAGGCAATCATCTATATTCAGTAAAAATTTCAGTCTGATATCTTAGGCAGTTTCTGAGATAATGGCTCAAGAATTTGCTAGATTTAACATTGGCAAGATTTTTAATCCCCTTAAGCTAAGGACAATCTCTTAACATGACAGATACAGTCAACTAAGATGCAAATAACGGGACGTGAAAAGTGGGCTAGAAATAATATTTTGTTAAACTCTGGTTCTCGTTATACTCAAGCACGTGCGATGGTTGTAATTTTGGCAGATGGTTTTAGATTTGGTAAAGGTCTCGAATATTTCGACCGTTTGTTTTGTTACTGACAAATTAGTAAATGACTACCCTTTGACGCACAAATGAGGAAGAAGCAGCGATATCGTTAGAGTACTTAAGTCCATCTTAAAGTTATCTAAAACAGCCACACAATAATACGCTCAAAAATCCTTTAGAAACATTAAATAAATACTTTCAATCATTCAAGATAATCTAATTATCTAATATTTAATCTTTCGTGCCTTCAGAATCCGCTCTTTATGAAAATAATATTTAGCTATATTTATCACGATATATTTGTTTCCATTCACATAATACTTTTTTTATCTTACCTAATGCCTATCTTATAAACAGATTTGGCTCGCCACAAACCCGTAAAAAGGTCACAAATTATATCAGATATCTCTTGTATTTAAGTACATGCTATTTTTAAGCGTAAGCCATATTTATAAATTCTTGATTTTTTTTTCACTAGCCTTCCACCTATATAGTATCTGCATTCTTACAAGTTATATAGAAGAGAAAAATATCGACTTTGACTATTTTCTTAGTGTCTTGAAAGTAACAAGGAAAAGGCACTTTAAGGTGTTTCCATGACTTTTTCTCCCCCTTCTTGGGCAAGATGACGCGTTCAGCGATCTTCTTCAGTGAGAGATGAACTGCTGCTACTCTTCGGTCAAGAGACTCGACCCGTCTTTCTGTCTTGCACTAGCTGCCACAGTTGATGGATCTCTGAGAGCGAGAGATTTGGAGATCCAAAGAGAAAAACTCGCGACTCAGAAGCACCGTTGTCTTTCATGTTCTGCGAGACAGATATCGAAGTGCTGCTGGTTGATGACGTGCTAATGAGCGCTGCCACTTGTTCTGGAGACAAAACTAGGTGTCCCAATGGCGTCTGAGTCAAGTTGACTCTCGCAGCAAGCGTCCCAGTTACGTGCACATCGTCTATCCAGAAATATTCCCCCCGCTGCGCTTCCCGATAGAGGAGGAACACGACATCTGGAGAGTACAGGACTGCCCAACCAGCGCAGTAAGCCGGGTACGTCCTGCCTGGGTATTCCTTGGGCGACACCCGCCACTTGGATCTGTAAGATCTCTTGACGTATGCGAACGGAAACGGTGCACAGAGGATCAAGCGACGTGCCCCCCAGGGTGACAGGTCTTGCGCGAGAAAATCAAGGAGCGCTGGGGAATTGACGAACACGTCGTCGTCCGTCTTGAGCAAGTAGCGCGCTCCCGGACAGTAGTAAGTCGTCCATTTGAGCGCCATTACATGCTTGTACGTCATGTTTCTATAAGAGTCCCGAAAACTTCCTTGCACGAGATCCCTATGGATTCGGTTCTCTTCTTCAAGAGCTGCCTGTTCTTCCTGAGTGTCAACTTCACCTAGCAGAAACAGCACTCGATGCGAGTCGGTTGACGGAAGACGTCCACCCCAGGTTTCTCGAATGGTCCGTCGCTTCTCCAAGTTCCCGGGAGCGGAGTGTACTAGCACCAGGAGTAACAGCGAACTGGTATCGTTGCACGGGAAGTTGTTGAGCCGGAATTCAAAGTCCTTGACGTCGATCAGAGTGTTGCGGTCCCAGGATGGCAGTTTGTGCACCGGATATGGAGGCGGCAGAGACGAGGCGTTGCCCGGAAGCAGTAGCAGGTAGCTGGGAGCGACGAGCTGGTGATGGATCAGTGGCAGGTTGTTGCCGGGACAACTGGACAGTCCCCAGAGTGAGAGACAGACGGTCGCCGTGAGGACAGCAGCCACTAGTGGAGATGTGGGCACTCCAGCAGCCCCGTAGCGTCTCTTCTCTAGCATCGCTACCACATGGGTGGCATGGCGCAGCTTCCTACAACAGAAAAAACTCACATTAACACCAAACATTCCAATGCAACTAATGCCACACAAGTTATTTATCAAAAGAACAGTAAAAAGGGGATGTTTTATGAGAAACCGCAGCTTTGCGTTGTGTTATATAACTGTGGTGATCGTTCTTTTCTCTCTCTCTCTCTCTCTCTCTCTCTCTCTCTCTCGGACGGCATGGACATGAAAGGCAAGGACATTAAAGCCCATTTTGATGCTCGGAAACACACTGTATCCCATGGTTACCGGAGCACAATAGGGTTTATCGACTAACTGGTTAGTATACCTCAACAATAATGAAAATTGTAACTCCTTAAGTGTTCACCATAATGAAACTATGCAAATAACAAAATTATACTATAAACCTTTAGCTATGTAACATTTTCTCTAAAACTCAAGCTGCCATATAGCGTATTGTGATGCAATGGCTATGGCCAAAGTTATCGGAAGGTCGGCGCCAATCAGTCCGAAATAAACAAAGATTAGTCGCGCTCTCGCCCGGCGTAAACACCAGAAGTGCTATCGGAATATAACCAGAATATTTTTACTTTATCTACTACGTATAGTAAGTAGGGGAAGTATTGTATTCCACCCAAAAATTCGATACCGAGATCTCACCGATGTACATGTTTTGAGATATTCTGAATAAAAAAAAAGCATTTGTGTGTCAGATAAAAATACAAAACTTGATATTTAAGAACAGTATCTTTCAAAGACGCGATACAGAGAGTTCAAAATATCCTCCACCACAACTACTCTTTACACGGAACATTTTTAGAAATTTTTTATTTTCTCAAAAATGGTTCTAGCGCTTTTGATTAAAATACCATGCATTTAAAATATTTGTATGACAAATAAAATATATGTTGAGGCAATATTTTATATCACAACACTGTGAATGCCAGAATGATTATAGTGTAAATTAATATTATTGTATGTACAGGATTTTAGATGTTTGTTAGCCATAAGTATTGTTAGGAAATAAGTTTACACGGCGGCACTGAAACTGACAATAGAAGTGGGTAACAATAAACCGAGGGGGTGAGTTGTTTATCACTAAGAAGAGACACACAAATGACGTCAGGGTAGCGTGCCTTTTTGTGAAATGGAGGGAATATCTTCCCTAGAGTATATATGTTAGTAGTAGTGATTGGCTGACAAAACAGACGCTAAAGTGGACGCGATTTGGTAACCAATAGCAGCTTTATTATAATGTTTAGGCAATTCGAGGTGAAGGAGTATATATTCTCGAGTCATAAGCAGTGTCGCGCAGTTCGGTAGAGTCTTTACGAGGTACACGTCACGAAGTTTTGAAGAATCATTCACGAGGTGCACGTCGCAAAGTTAGTTACAAAACGTAAAGTACGCGAAGTAATTTGTGCGTGGCAACAAACGACTGTAGTTACATTCGGAAATATCGCAGTTTCAGTCAGGCGTGTATCAAGATTAAATATGTGAATTATTAATTAAGTGTGACGGCAATAAAAGTGTAGAAACAAATTATTTTATCAGTGTTATCTTTTAGCAACAACTCCTTTCCGTTTACACGCCCTGCTTAGAGACATTTGCTCGACTGAGTTGTAATACTAGCCGGAGGATAAAGAATCCAAATTTAAAATAATAAAACAAGAGGCGCCCAGTAAATAAGACAACACGAGCAAGAGAACTGCGACAATGTTTTGAATTTCCTGCGAACAGCCTGTGAAGTTCTCTTCATTCTGAGGGAATTGAGTATCATCTTTGTCTAACTCGTAAACGTCAAGCGATAGGCGAAAACATACTACACAAAAAATGTAGATCTCTTTAAAACACAATTTATTTCAAACAACGTTTGTGTGGCATAGGCCATTTCCGAGATATCCGTTATTAATGGTTCGAATTGTTCAGTACTTTGTCATTATTTTTAAATCCTGTAGACATTCAGTTGTTTCTCGCGGTAGTGTCCAGTTCTTAAACATTTGACTATCGCTGTTCTCTTTGTATCCGTAATGAAATGTGTAGTGTAGCTATTTCTGTAAACGCTATCCCGATTAAAATGAAGCAGATACAAAAATATACTTGCGTAAGAATAATATTTTACCCACTAATAAAGGACAAACAGTAGAGAAAGTCATGTGAATGTAACACATCACAATTTTTTTAACTGATTTTCATTAAGAAACACTCACAGTCTCACTTCCAAACTCTGCGGAGGGTAGGAAATGATTTTAATTAAAGGAAAATTCTGAGAATCGAATTTGTGCTTTTTCTTTATCCTTGTTATGTTCGGAACTAGGTTGCATTGATATACAATATTCTATACATCTAGGTACTTAGCATTGTGTGGGGCAAACTAAGTGTAAGCCACATAATGAAATGCAGTATAAAATAATTGTTTTCAAGGAAATAAAACAGTTTTAAAATAATAATAACAATAATGCCACAACATGTTATACATGTTAAGTTCGGTTATCATATTGTGATTATTTCCTCATCGCTGCCAATTAGCACTCTTAATATATATATAGTAGACCTTACTCGGCGTCACGCGGCGCTCCCCTTACGCCCATTCCTTTTAACAACTTCAAAGCAGCAGTCCACTGGGATCCATTCCCCAGATAAACAATGAAATATGTGTATTTAAAATAAATTCTGTTCATAGTAATTTTAATATTCTAATAAATGGATTTCATTTCCTTTGTTTAAAGCAATGTGTTGCTTTCACGTTACCTGCAAAAATCAATAAATACGCGTGAACTCGACAGTATTGCCATTCTGTCACGCTCAAGTTCCGGTCATCCGATCAGCATTAATTACATACAATTAACAAGGTTAGATAATTTTGTAAAATCTCAAAAGCTTTGAAATTATGGTGTGATCGACCAAAAACAGTCGTATGCAACTTGATTATAGTGGTAATCAAGATGTTCATACGAAACATGCTCGCGTCTTGGTAACTATCATTATAGTCTTGTTGCATATATACTATTGGATTTCTTTTTAACTGCTAGACTATGACCCATTCTTACGAAAGTCTATTTTTATTTTCCAACTTGTTGAGAGTACATAAAAAGCTGTAAGATGTTTTTCGAACCCTTATCAGCTCTGCTAGAGCTGTTAGAAAGTGCAATCCTTCCAGAGACAATGTTAAGCAGCAGAACACGTCACTATTGATTCATTAACTGGTCCCGAAGCTTCCTAAGTTACCAACTTCCTATGCCACAACAAGTGGAGACAGCATGGGGGAATAGAGCGTTTATTTGTATCGGCACCAGCCACGGGCTGGTCTAGAGAGTATTTTTAAATCAAATGAGCCAATTCCGCGACCGTGAAATCTATTTACAGGTATCGTAAACACAAGATTCAGAGAGAGAGAGAATATTTAGACTAGAATTATTAGAATTACAAGTATTACTCGCGCAAAATTTCTGGAATCGTGACCTTGATTGCCACCCCAGCTGCCGAGCCTAGGAATGGTTTATGTTTAGCTTAATCAACGAAAGCGATATAATACCTTTGCTTACTCACAGTGCGTAACACATACAGTCTGCATAGAAAGTGTCTGCATCTGGTTGTAATTTTAAAGAGAGCAGTATCTAAATAGTACTTATTTTATATTTGTTATATTTATAACCATGGCTCCTACGTTTTCAAAGTTGAGTGCTAAGTTGTTACAGTCAAAGTAGGGAAATAATTGCAAAAGTCCTAGACTTCATGAAGCAAGAAGCAGGGATGAAGGAAGAAAATATATGTTCGTCCGAGTTCCACAAAAGCCTTAAGAGAGTGAAAGAAAGAGTAGTCAAAGCAACTGGTGTTTCACCGAGTTCCGTTTTCAGAGTTCTCAAAGATAAGGGAAAAAAACATATGGATGAAAGAATGCCATTTGACACGCCTGGGAAGAAACATAAGGTCCCTAAACGTATTACAGAAATAGACGATTTCGAATGCGTCATTCGGCGCACGATTCACAATTCCTATGTGGAAGAAAAAACTGTGCTAATAATAAGCAGAAACTTTCAAGGTGGTGCTACAAATTTCAGAAAAATTATTAAAGATTTAGGGTTCAAGTGGAAGAAACCGAAATCAAATAGAAGAGTTCTAACAGAAAAGCAAAATAAATAAATAAATAAAATGAAATAATAATAATAATAATAAAATAAAAAAATAAAAATAAATATAATAAGTAAATGTTGCCATGATAGCTTAGTCGGTTAGAGCAACGGCACGGAAAGCCTAAGATCTGTGGTTCAAATCCCGGCTATGGCATTGAATTTTTCAGTCTGATTCTACCTTTCCAAATGACTAATTTTATATGTACTTATATCAATGTGTACTTATATCAGCATCAATTTTCAAAGTGGTGCTACAAATTTCAGAAAAATACTATAATGTATGAAGATGAGTCACACATACACAACAGTCATACAGCATCTAAAAGTTGGAGAGACGATAGCGAATTAGGTTTGCAGGCACCTGTTGCCAAAGGGCAAATACTTATTATCGTTCATGCTGTTGGAAAGATCGGCTTCGTTCCAAATGCCCTTCTTTTACAAGTCGCAACAAACAACAGGAGATTTTCATCAGAAATGAATACAGAAAATTACATGAAGTGAATCAACGTCATGTTGATACCTAATATGCCTCCTGGGTCTGTTCTGGTCATCGACAATGCTTCACAATGCGTCAACACTCAAATTCACAAACCACCTACCTCAACTTCCTTGAAAGAAGAAATGAGAGCTTGGTTACTTAGACATACTAAAGCTTTAGATGAAAGCATGAGTAAAACAAAGCTATATAACTTAATTAAAGCCAACAAACAGCTTCAGAAGTTATACATACTTGACCAGATAGTAACACATCGCCATAATGTACTTAGACTGTCATCGTATCGCCCAGATCTAAACCCAATCGAATTAATCTGGGCTGATATCAAAAAAATGGGTGGCATGCAGAAATATCATTTTTAAATTAAAATATGTGGAGCAGTTATAACGCCAGCAATTTGCTGAAATTGGAAGGCCAGAATGGGAAAATGTATGGCGACATGCTGAATAAATTAAGAATCATTATTCCGAAAAATACGGAATTGTAAAAAATCAAATAGAAATAATTCTCATGCAGGATAATGGTGCAGAAAGTAGTGACAGCAGTGATGACGGCAATAATGTGAGTGATTCCGCAGAAGAGGAAGGGTTGTTAGGTGTGGAAGAATTGGAGGCAATGATTGACAGCGGTTTTTATATTAAGCGCTTTTTACAGCGTGGATTTTAATATACTGTATATAACTAAGTTTATCAGCGCAAAGCAGTGCATAACCGGTGTGCGGATATTTGACGATGACTGTCCCACGCACTCCTACAGCATGCAGACGACCGGTCACCACCTGATCTGGTAAGCAACTCGCATCATAGCTCTCATTAAGATTTTCACGTGTCTAGAACTGTTGCGCCGATTATACATCCCATTGACATCAATATCAGTCGAGATTTCAAACTGATCTAGATCACTTAAATGATGCAAAAAGACAAGATAGGTTGTATCTGAGACAGACTAAGGTTTTGTACGTGAATCGAGCGAGAAGCCTCCGTGGCAACGTGTCAGGCTTGCACGGGCTCGATTCCCGGCAACCGCCCACTCTGACCACGGGCTTTTCGTGGTTTCTCCTGATCGGTAGGTAATTGCTGGGGTGATTGCTCTACTACTACGACCTTCCTGTCCCTCATTTCCTGTACCCATTATCTCCATCATCATCTATTTCGGGATGTAAGGACCAGGCGACGGTGTTGCGGATGGGCGATGGAGGTGCGTGCGCTTTGTGAAGGTCTCCCTGGCGTCGATCTAACTACTCAGTTAGATCCCACCTCTGGACGCTCTTAGAGTAGGCTCCCCTTCTGGGGACTCCGGCGGTTATGGGCTTGTGGGCGGGCTTGAGCGGTGTGGGATGCGTTCAAACTGGTAATGTTATAGGCTCCGTCCATGCTTGCCCCTTCGGTCTCTCCCCTCATCCCGGGTCACGTTCGAAGCAAAAAGGCGTTGCGATCCACTTGCTGTGCTCTATCCCCGTTTCGGAGGCCCGTCCTTTATATTGTTACCTTTTTATGCGTGGATTATATCAGCAAAACATTACGTAACGCCATCGTGTACCCGGTGTGGTAGCATATATTAGAGCTTATCTCAACCTTAAAAGACAATATGGAGGTAAATGGGACATCTCCGTCTCTATTTAACGCATACATGTTGTCATTACAGTGCCATTTAAATAACTTGAGACCACTGACATTTCACTCTAAGCGGAGAAGTGGGAGAGCTGCGTTGCCACGTTGTATTAGAGCATGTGTCAGTTGTTAGCAGCGCGCCGAATAGTAAACAGCTCGCAGGGACGAAACGCCAGTGAGCAGTAGTAAACCACGCCAACAGAGCAATGTGTTACCCTCAAATTTCAGCATGTAGGTGAAGGGAAAGGACGGTGATAACGCTTACTGACTAGAGTAACAGCGCCGGGGACGTTGCCGTGAAAACTACCCCTCCAAGAAGTATCAGAAGCATCTTGCTTGTTAATACCAACCGACATGCACGACTGCCACTCGCTTACATACACAAGAAATGCAGCAATGAATTCCCAGAGGTGCTATCTGGGTACCGAATAAACACTTTGCGTAACACAGGATATATGATAAGCGAAGTCATTCATAATACGGTAACACACATATGCTCAGCTCAGGTTAAATCTTGTGATTTAGACAGTTGGTATTTGAGCTCACATGGCAGAGGAAGGTGCGTGTAGTGCGAATAAACTGTTCAAACACAGAAGCGGAAAACAGTTAAAAAGTGGCTAAAAACAAACAATATACATTCAACTCACTATTACAAAAATACCCGACACTTGCATTATTGCGTATTACGAAACTAATATCGCATTTTACAGGCGTTTCAGTGAGAAGTGTAACGAAAGCGAGCGGGGAATATAAACAGACATAATACAACATAGAAGAGGATAAAATGTGGGAATTTGTTTTAAGTTTGACAGTGCTGTGGAATTGTGGATAAGCTTGCCATTATTTTGGGGAGTAGTTCTGATTCTGATACGGCAGCTGAGTCATCTTCGGAGGATTCGGATTTGGGTGTTGCACTTTTGCCCGAGGATTGTGATTAACGTAAGTAAAATGTTCATTGCCGCATACTTATAAAATCGATTGTTACCTCAGGTTGCATTTTTAACTATGATTCTCACGCAGGGCGCCTTATTATAGATTAAATAGTGTTCAACAAGCACGTGGGAGGGGAACAAGCAGACATTATGGGCGGGGATTGCGAACTACTTTCGCGCGGATAATACAAAGAGTTTGCTTTCAGTGAAAGGCACTCTGGGTTGGAATGGACAGTACGTACTAGTAGGGCGGATCACAGATTTGCCTCATGCAATGGCAGTGTACACAAATTTCAGGTGGCAGATTTGATGTATGCATTAACAGACAGCAGTAGGGTATATAGGACAGACCTGGGCCACTTTTTGCGTTTATATGGGAAAGGATAGGGAAAACGAGGGTATATGCGGCGGTTCACGGAGGAAAATGCGTTTATATGGCGAAGATAGGGACTACGAGGATCGATGCTAGGCTAGATAGAGGTTGAAGGAATGAGGATGTGCTTTATATGAGAGATACGTGGAATACGAAGAGAAGTGTTAGACTAGATAGGATTTGAGATATGGAATATGCATTTATATGGGAAAGATAGGGAGAACGTGAACAGATGCTAGGATAGACAGATGCTGAAGCAGGGAGAATATGAACATATATACAGGAGAGATAGGGGATGCGTGGAGAGGTACTAGACTATTCAGGGTTTGAAGGGTAGAGTATGGCTTTTTATATGGAGAGACGAGGAAAACGAGGGTATATGCTAGGGTGTGAGAACCTTCAAGGAGGAAAAAATGCGTTTATATGGGAGAGATAGGGAAAACGAGGAGAGTTCTGAGGTAGAGCAGGGACTGAAGGAGGGAGGGATATGCTTTATACGACAGAGATAGGGCATGCGAGGGGAGGTGCTAGTGCAGTCAGAGGTTAAGGAGTACGGTATACGATTATATGAGGAATATATGGAGAACGGAGGCAGGCGGTATGATAGACAGAAGCGGGACTACTTTTGCGTTTATATGGGGAGGGATAGGGAAAACGAGGGTAGATGCGACAGTTCAAGGAGGAAAATACGTTTATAGGGGAGAGATAGGGAATACCAGGGCTGATGCTGGGCTAGTCAGATGCTAAAGGAGGGAGGGATATGCTTTATACGAGAGAGATAGGGAATACAAGGAAAGATGTTATACTAAACAGGACTTGAAGGCTAGAATATGGCGTTTTATATGAGCGAGATAGCGAACCGAGGAGAGGTAACCACGTGTCGAGACGTAACACCACGTAACAAAGGAATCACGCTATGTAACAACATGATCACGCAATGTAACAAAGGATTCACGCTATGTAACAAAGGAATCACGTTATGTAACAAAGGAATCACGCTATGTAACAAAGGAATCACGCTATGTAACAAAGGTGTGATCACGCTATGTAACAAAGGAATCACGCTATGTAACAAAGGAATCATGCTATGTAACAAAGGAATCACGCTATGTAACAAAGGAATCACGCTATGTAACAAAGGAATCACGCTATGTAACAAAGGAATCACTCTATGTAACAAGCTCACACGATATGTAACAAAGGAATCGCGCTATGTAACAAAGGAATCATGCTATGTAACAAAGGAATCATGCTATGTAACAAAGGAATCGCGCTATGTAACAAAGGAACACGCTATGTAAGAAGCTCATCACGCTATGTAACAAAGGAATCACGCTATGTAACAGTCTCATCACGCTATGTAATAACACGTACCAAGCATGTAACCAAGTAACAAAACGTAAGAACAACACGTAACCAATCTATTGCTAAGTCAATCTAAACTAATTCATCCTTCATAACTTAGACAATAAGTACGAGAGCCTAGCCCAGATTAACCCGACCAATCCTAAACGTTCCTCTCAGCATCTATTCTACTCGCTCATCGACTAACCTAATCTGGCTAACCAAAGATAACCTCAACTTTCTTTTAGTGAAATTGCAATGTTTTATTCAGGTTTTATTATTCGAGAGTTTTAATTGAAAAGTTTACGCCAACATACCTTTATTTTAGTTCCTTGTAGATGTCTCTCCCCTTTTATCTAGGCTTGAGACTAGCACTAGGATTACTCCTAATGGCAGGGTTACCACCTTCCCTTCCATCTTCTTCTTTCTTCATCAGGCGTCAGCTAGCTGCATATACAGCACACAGATAACCTTCTTTTTTAAGATTGTAGACTCGCGAGAAAATCTTCATATTCAACTTAAATTCTCTTATACACTACTTGTAATGCTATAATGTCCATAGGCGTATGTCGTTATTCCGTCCTCAGCAATAATTCTTTTATCGTCGTATGGTGTCAATGTAATTTTATTCACTTGTACTGTGGCAAGAGCATGCTTTCGTGATAGGATCAGATTCATGGGCGTTCTGGTAATTTCTCCGGTTTTAAGGCAGTCTGTATAGCTCTCGAACGTGACGTACTGCTTAATAGCACTACGTTTTATACCTTTAATCTTTTTTATCATTGAACCGTCGATATCTAGGGCATACATTTTAGGTCGTAGCCCTACAAAGCGTTGAATGATTTTACCATTAGCCTCATCTTTAAATTTTCCCAATACCTTCTTGTTCTGAGTAGAGTAACATATATGGTTGACAGGGTAATCAGCTGTATCGAGATGCTCAAGAAAACGTAACTTGTCCTGGTACACATCTTCAGTTGTAACACGATGAATGAACGAATCAGTGTCCATATACATAAGCTTCAGGTTTTCAGCTCCATAATAAGGTAACAAAACGTCGTAATGATAGTTATACATTAATGTCTTGGAGATGTCCAACACACTCATACCAATGTATATAGGCTTGTTGAATACAATCTGTCGGGAGGCCATATGTACTGCAGCTAGATTATCAGCATATATCGTCCTGTCGATAAACGTAGGCTTGGCGATCAGCTTCTCTAGAGTTTTTTCATTGGTCACCAGTCGTATATCCATACGGTTACGCAGGTTCTCCATAGTTTTTCCGAACATAGCATTGTTGAACAATTTGTAGAGATCCTTCTCAAAATCATTTCCAGCTTGTTGTCGTAGTCTGTTGTTAAATTCCACATACGGTTTTAACCATCGAGACTGTTGGAATTGTAGCACACGATGGATTTTTGTTAACCGTAGTCCATGATCAAGAGCTTGCTTCAAAGCCTTGTAATGCACTACATACTTCTTTCGAGGTCCTAGATGAGGTATCAGTTTCTTTGTAGATGCTTCCAATGGTTTCATACACTCTGGCAGGAAAGGTAGATCGTTGTGTAGATCGTGAAGTTCTGCAGGATACTCGATGTCGACTTCTAATATGTAGCCGTAAGGATCATCTTCTTGTAGTCTTTCTAAGTCAATTTTTTCAGGCGATACCCACTCAAATCCACCATAAGGGAGAGCGTGACACATTGCCCACCCATATTGGTTATTAGCGTCGTCATATGTAATAAATTGGGTTGGTCTCGACGGATCAAACTTCTCCATATATGTGTTATTAGCCTCTGTATACCGATGGGAAACTTGACATAAACCTCCTCTTATACCAGATTCCACCATGAGTAATTGATCATAATCCTGTAACAGTTCCAGCTTAATTCCAGTATACAGTAACATGGCGTCCAATGTAAGACCTGGAGAGGTAAAATAATGTGCAGGATCAACTTTGTGTGTTTTGAGGGTTTGCTCTCTGAACGTCTCAAAGACATCAGCTAGGAGAAGTACATCCGAAGTTAAGTAGAGATCGCTGTACTCTCCCAGGTTTCTCACATTAAACAGCTCCCATACATTTTTAGCATGATCGTAGTCAGCATCACTAATTTCTTCTTCATTTAATCTATTGTAGAAGGAGTCCTTAGGAGGTAAGCAGGTTTCGTTCAGGGCATCCCATGATGTAACAAAATCATATGGAAATACACCCTTACGGGTCATCAACTTCAATTTGTCTTCTCCAAAGTACTTTAGCGTTTCAGGATATGAGGTTAGATTTTTTACCAACTTATCCAAGCTTGTACTGAGGAAACGGAAGCTGTCCACAAATCGAAGCTTTATATCTCCTACATACTTGGTGAATGAGATATAGCTTTCTTCAGAGTTAGGAATTACCTCCACACGTTCACTTGTACAACCCAGCTCCTTAACAATGAAATGAGAGTCATATCCGCTAAGGTTATGCATGAAGACTGGTATATATTTAGGTGTTTTACAGGCTAAATTACATTCATTATGAAGACTTCCACGATATTCACCGCTGATGTGATCATGGTCGCGTACTTTATAGTTCTCTTCTGTAAAGCCTTTTCCACACAAGTAGCATGCTGAAGAAGACTCAAAATCCTTTTGCTGTTGATCCGTAAGTTTCAGAGGCTTAGCAGATTTGTATATGTCATCAATCATTTTTGCAAGAGATGTCAGGTACAGCATAAACTTCTGAGCAGCATCAGCACCACGATACACATAGGGTTGCTTAGGAAGACCAGTTTCCAGATGTCCAACGTTGGTTGATGGTTTAACGTAAACACAGAAGCTCATTGCTGTGTGCTCTTGATAAGGGGTTGTATAGGAAGTTTCAGGATTGGGTATACACGTATGGCATGGGGTGAGAATACTTTCAAAGTCTGCGTAGATGACGTAAGGTAGTTTCAACATCCTTTCAAAATTTTTAAACTGTACGATTGATTTGTCCTTTGTAGGCATAACTACCCTCGCAACACCATGTTGAATACAGATTGATGTATGTTCTTGCAGTTTTTCCAGTCCACTTCGTCCGTATCGATTGTCAAAATGTGTAAAGCACCGCTTACAGGTATATATCACTCCATCATACTTAGTTTTCTGTCGTCGAACGAGCTTCTCAAAATTCTTGATATATACATAGTGATGTTTTCCACTACTGTCATTCAATAGTAGCAGGTCGCGATGTTCAGGTAGTTCAATATCAACAACCTTTATCGGGTACACTTCATGCTTCTCATCCAACCCGAAAACGTTAATAGTCATCTTGTTAAGCTTCTCAAATTTAGGTATTTGAGAAAGTGGAGTAGGGTAAGAAACACAGCTGAAGTCGTACTTATCTTGAAGTTTCTTATATTTGCTGACGCGTTGAGGCTTGGTGCTCACGAATTTGGCCAATACAGAGTACATGAAACATAGCTCATCAGTTAAGTTCTGGATGTTAATGCAGGCTTTTCTTGCTTCAACAGAGGGAGGTAGGGGTATGTAGCTACTTCCTCGCAACGGGTTGTACTTGTTAATACGAAGGCGTACCCCTTCCACAGTAAGCAAGGCCCAGCTGCTACCCTTAAGCTGAGACTCATCCATTTCAGTAACCAATTTCTTGAATTTCACTTCCAGCATAGAGTCCAGATCCGTTTCTAGGAAAACGGCTTGATTTCTGGTTTTAAATGTCTTGTCACAGGTTTCACCAATACTATTAACAAATCGACACTCAGCCAGCAGATTAATTTTAACACTCTTATGAATGCTAAGCTCTTTATGCACAGCCTGGATTATCCGTTGTTTTGCCTCTCGCAGATACATATTCAGGTCCTTAGTCGATTCACATCGTATAAAATACGATTTCAAGCGTCCATGGAATGAAGTTTCGTATTCTTTCATATCACAGTCCTCCATCGTAGATAACAACTGATGTTTAGTTGGCTCCAATCTTCTTTTCTTCTGAGGGCTGCTTATTTCACATATATCTTCGTCTCGCTGTCCCTTATAACAATCTTTGAAGGTTACATTACAATGTTTACATTTGAAGAGCTTCTTGCAGCTCATCTCGTGTCTTCTCTTGTCATAACCTCGGAGGAACTTCTTCCCACATTTTCCGCATGCATATCCAGTAGCGCTTGGAATAATATCCTTATACGCTGAGTTATTCATCTTTATTCTTGATGTAATAACGTATTAATCACTGATCAATGAAATGTACGCCTTGACACCACTTTAGAAAGCTGATTATTCTTGGAGAGAACACGATGTTAACACCTCAGAGATGATCAACAGAATGAATTTCAATACTCAAGTTCGCTCTATTTATAGAGAAAGCACGAACCTTTTTTAATCAATTATATCCTGATTATTAATACTAAAACGGTGATGAAGCGTGTAAGCTCTTATATATTTCAATTCGTGTTACACTGATGTTCGAGCGTCTCCGTATAGCTTCGTATGTTTAGAGAGAAAGTGTAAAGTATTGTGAAGATGTTATGTATTGTTCGGCTATAATCGTACAGATTCGGAGAGCTTGACTGGTGAAGGTGATGAACGATCCGTCAACCGAGCAGGAGGCAAGCAGCCCAAGTCTAGAGACAGGATGTTTATGACGTCACACCCGGAGACAGGATGTCTGGCAGCATCAAACACGTTTAAAAACGACTCATAACTACCTGCTTATGCTGTCACACCAGCAAGAGAAGTATTCCCACACGCTCATTCAGACATATATTTCAAATTCAAGCCTACCACCACCATCACCACCTATTGTACCAAGGTTAATTCAAGCTGTATTATCACAATACTTAAAAGTAAAAGCTTAAAAGGAAACCTAGAAGATTTCCCCCCTTATTTACTTAATTATTTCATGTTTTTATTCCCTTTTCAATTCTTCCTTTCCATCTTCTCGCAGAAAGACCATTACATTTCACTACAATCATGAGAAAAGCAATTTTTCCAGAGTTACAGAGATTCTAAGCTTCTAGAATCGAACTCGGTAATACTTTTAATAAATAGGTTTTAGTAATTTAGCTTCCCCGCATCAGCATCTACCATTTAATCTTTACTCGAACCTGATAGGATTCATAGGCTTGAAGATATATGAAATCACCCCTTCGGGATTCGATCTGAGTACTTTAAAGTAGTTATCGTCATGAAAACGATATTTATGGACTAGATACTCTGTTTACGTTTACCTTGACATGTCTATCTAAATTAAATTACGAGTTATTAAATGTTTACAAGTAAATTTCATTGAATCGGTATTCGAACCCTGAACACCAGGAACAAAATAATTTATAATATTAGCCTGACATGTTAAACAAAGCTGTATGCAGTTACATCATCGATCTAAGCGATATATTCTAGTGTACAGAGGAAAATTAAGGAAGTCATTAAAAAATCGGGATTCGAACTAGAGACAACTGATACAGTAAAAACAGACCTCATTAGTACTCATCATGCTTAAGCATGTTAACTTTCACCATATGACGTCACAGTCGGGGACAGTTTGACTATCGCAGCCATGTCAGGAAATGCATATTTTAGTCATCTCATATTTTAGAGTCATATACAGAAACCAGGCAAAACCATGAAAAATATGTCAGAGTGAACAACCATCGACAATCGAACGAGGGAAACCATCAGATTACTCTAGGAGCATAAAGTGCAACTGAAAGAAAATCGTGATAGCTGAGAAACCACTCCAGCATTCGCCTGCAGACCAGGGGAAACTATGAAAAAATCAAAGGGCCGAGCGAGTGGCTGATAGAGTGTGCGACCAACAGGAAATCAAGCAAAAGGTCTCTAGAGACAAAAAAGATGCAATTGAAATGGAATCATGATAGCAAATGCCGCTACACCATTAGGTAGCAGACCGGCGAAAATCATGAGAAACGTAAGGTCAGAGTAAACAATTGATTGAAATCTAACCCCTGAACCCTAGAAATTCACGACAACTGAAAAACGAAACCTAGATGTAGAGGAAATTTTGTACACCCTTGACGAAAAAACCCCGCCCGCTGGGGAAGTAACCTTTAAGTATACAATTGACGTCTGTCATACCGATAAGGGACGGTTTGAAAGGCTTCCTAATTGCTCTACGCAAGTCACCTGAGCAAACACAGGAAATTCCTAAACCTGACAATTACAAGCCTGCTAAAACATTTTTTCCTACAATAAGTAATTTAAATTCTACATGAAGATTATTCCAAAAAGTTTCATATCTCTTATTTCCTTCAATAAAATATCGAATATGACTCTAGCACCAGGGAAAAAAAATTAAACGGAGGGAAGCGATATTTTCTTTTTACGCTGAAATTATAATTAAATGCATAGCGTTCTTGCATGAAAACCCCGCCCATATAGATTATAGGAATGGATTCTGTTTAAAACATGTATTTTCACGCGGGGTGTATAGATTGTATCAGTAAGCATTCGTGACTATTACAATTATTTCCAAGTATTATTTTAAAAAAGGTTGTCTTATTCTCTTAGTAAACATAGGACGAGAACGTTTTTTTACTTGGTATTTAGGGGCGTTCTTGCAGGAAAACACTGCCCATATAGATTATAGGAATGGACTCTGTTTAAAACATGTATTTTTCACGCGTGGTGTATAGATTGTCTCAGTAAGCATTCGGGACTATTACAATTATCGCCAAGTATTATTTTACAAAAAGATTGGCTTATTCTCTTAGTAAACATAGGTTGAAATCGTTTTTTAAACAACTCTCCATTCGAGAGATATTTTTTGATTATTCCAGCAGAGAGAGAGAGAGAGAGAGGGAGAGAGAGAGAGATCGAGTCATATTTGTTTAAAAAAGCTTTTTTTTTCATTCACAGGAAATCTTCGAGAAAATTCGAGGAATTATTCAGTTGTACACCCTTGCTAAAATAGTTTGTATACCCTTTGAAGAATGTTTACCTGGCTGAGGGTGTCTTGGAAATACCTCGGTCGACAGGTTGTCGCCCGCATGGCATCTTGGCCATTTATACATTAGGAAGGCTATTGTGCTTTAAAATGGGATAGCTATGTTTTAAGCTTTCCACAACAAATTTTTTTCCCGATAATTAATATAATTCTACATGAAGAATATTAATGATTAAGTTTACAATTAAACGTATACTGTATTGATTCTGTACTTAAACATTCGATTGTATCTTTGTCATTATTTAAATACTCGCGTACAAGAATTGCAAACATGATATCAAAAATTGTAGAAGTTTTTCCACCCTTATTTAATTAAAATTCATGTATATACTCTATTATTTAGCGATTTTTTCAATAATCATGTACATCATTCGTCAAAAATCAGCGTACAATACGCATTTTTATACGTTTTAATGTTCGTTTATTTTTAAACCGCTGCATTTGCCTCTAATTACGAACAATAATTTTTTTCAGATTTACTCAGATGTGTAGCTTGTAGAATCGAATTAGAAAATGTTTTAATAAATGTATTGTATTTTTTAGGTTAAAGCATCTTCATTTTTAAAGTTAGCATACCCGTTATTTGTATTCAGCGTAAAGATATTCATATATCATTTTTAAATCCCTCTTCTTAAATATAATGTATCGCAATCCATTTTAAAAATCAAATCATAAATGCGTTTAATTTATATAATGGATGTCTTCATATACCCAATATGGCTGCCTTCACGTGTCGGGAACCTAACATGGCGGCAGTCATCGTTTAGAAGCGTAACTTTCATGTCGGCATCAGCCTGGAGCGAGCGGCTGGCGGGGAGGAGAAGGGTTGCGAAAGGCGGCTGAGGGATGGCAGCTGGAGGGAGTAAGGTAGGATGAAAGGCCGGCTTCATAAGACGTTGAGAGCTAGCCAAGCCTCCAGTACGGCCTAGCGCGCCGTAAGGTTCAGACCTATACGTAGTAGCATGCACACCAACGCAGCTCGCGCCAGCGTCTTACGTAATTTAGTTTTTACGCTCACTATACCATTTAAATATACATTCATCTAAGAGATATAATATTCGTCAGGATGTCAGATGTCCAAATATACATAACAAAGAAATTAGTTACTGATATAAATGTAATATCGTACGTTCACCATTTTAATTTTAATTACTTTTTTTATTTTATTTGGGGATGAATTTGTATTCATGTCATGGGATTCAATCCTAGTCCTCCAGCCCGACTTGGAACAACAATCAATAACGAGCTACAATCCAAGGATATAATCGGTAATAATAATTTTTTTTGGATAAAGACCATCAAATAAAAAGACCTTTAAACGTATGTATTTCCCCTCACTTCCCCTCTTCCCCTCTTCCCTCTGTCCGGGAGGGGGCGGGGCTAGTGGCACGCGCTACCAGGCGGCATCTTAGCCCTCAAAGGGAGGGGGCGGGGCTAGCGGCATAGATCAAAGAAGCTTATCAGTTTTTCGGCATCTCTCTGTGCGCCAGAGTCGCTATGTTATATCTACTGTGTGGTGTGAAAGTTACGCTTCTAAACGATGACTGCCGCCATGTTAGGTTCCCGACACGTGAAGGCAGCCATATTGGGTATATGAAGACATCCATTATATGCATTAAACGCATTTATGATTTGATTTTAAAAATGGATTGCGATACATTATATTTAAGAAGAGGGATTTAAAAATGATATATGAATATCTTTACGCTGAATACAAATAACGGGTATGCTAACTTTAAAAATGAAGATGCTTTAACCTAAAAAATACAATACATTTATTAAAACATTTTCTAATTCGATTCTACAAGCTACACATCTGAGTAAATCTGAAAAAAATTATTGTTCGTAATTAGAGGCAAATGCAGCGGTTTAAAAATAAACGAACATTAAAACGTATAAAAATGCGTATTGTACGCTGATTTTTGACGAATGATGTACATGATTATTGAAAAAATCGCTAAATAATAGAGTATATACATGAATTTTAATTAAATAAGGGTGGAAAAACTTCTACAATTTTTGATATCATGTTTGCAATTCTTGTACGCGAGTATTTAAATAATGACAAAGATACAATCGAATGTTTAAGTACAGAATCAATACAGTATACGTTTAATTGTAAACTTAATCATTAATATTCTTCATGTAGAATTATATTAATTATCGGGAAAAAAATTTGTTGTGGAAAGCTTAAAACATAGCTATCCCATTGTAAAGCACAATAGCCTTCCTAATGTATAAATGGCCAAGATGCCATGCGGGCGACAACCTGTCGACCGAGGTATTTCCAAGACACCCTCAGCCAGGTAAACATTCTTCAAAGGGTATACAAACTATTTTAGCAAGGGTGTACAACTGAATAATTCCTCGAATTTTCTCGAAGATTTCCTGTGAATGAAAAAAAAAAGCTTTTTTAAACAAATATGACTCGATCTCTCTCTCTCTCCCTCTCTCTCTCTCTCTGCTGGAATAATCAAAAAATATCTCTCGAATGGAGAGTTGTTTAAAAAACGATTTCAACCTATGTTTACTAAGAGAATAAGCAATCTTTTTGTAAAATAATACTTGGCGATAATTGTAATAGTCCCGAATGCTTACTGAGACAATCTATACACCACGCGTGAAAAATACATGTTTTAAACAGAGTCCATTCCGATAATCTATATGGGCAGTGTTTTCCTGCAAGAACGCCCCTAAATACCAAGTAAAAAAACGTTCTCGTCCTATGTTTACTAAGAGAATAAGACAACCTTTTTTAAAATAATACTTGGAAATAATTGTAATAGTCACGAATGCTTACTGATACAATCTATACACCCCGCGTGAAAATACATGTTTTAAACAGAATCCATTCCTATAATCTATATGGGCGGGGTTTTCATGCAAGAACGCTATGCATTTAATTATAATTTCAGCGTAAAAAGAAAATATCGCTTCCCTCCGTTTAATTTTTTTTCCCTGGTGCTAGAGTCATATTCGATATTTTATTGAAGGAAATAAGAGATATGAAACTTTTTGGAATAATCTTCATGTAGAATTTAAATTACTTATTGTAGGAAAAAATGTTTTAGCAGGCTTGTAATTGTCAGGTTTAGGAATTTCCTGTGTTTGCTCAGGTGACTTGCGTAGAGCAATTAGGAAGCCTTTCAAACCGTCCCTTATCGGTATGACAGACGTCAATTGTATACTTAAAGGTTACTTCCCCAGCGGGCGGGGTTTTTTCGTCAAGGGTGTACAAAATTTCCTCTACATCTGGGTTTCGTTCTTCAGTTGTCGTGAATTTCTAGGGTTCAGGGGTTAGATTTCAATCAATTGTTTACTCTGACCTTACGTTTCTCATGATTTTCGCCGGTCTGCTACCTAATGGTGTAGCGGCATTTGCTATCATGATTCCATTTCAATTGCATCTTTTTTGTCTCTAGAGACCTTTTGCTTGATTTCCTGTTGGTCGCACACTCTATCAGCCACTCGCTCGGCCCTTTGATTTTTTCATAGTTTCCCCTGGTCTGCAGGCGAATGCTGGAGTGGTTTCTCAGCTATCACGATTTTCTTTCAGTTGCACTTTATGCTCCTAGAGTAATCTGATGGTTTCCCTCGTTCGATTGTCGATGGTTGTTCACTCTGACATATTTTTCATGGTTTTGCCTGGTTTCTGTATATGACTCTAAAATATGAGATGACTAAAATATGCATTTCCTGACATGGCTGCGATAGTCAAACTGTCCCCGACTGTGACGTCATATGGTGAAAGTTAACATGCTTAAGCATGATGAGTACTAATGAGGTCTGTTTTTACTGTATCAGTTGTCTCTAGTTCGAATCCCGATTTTTTAATGACTTCCTTAATTTTCCTCTGTACACTAGAATATATCGCTTAGATCGATGATGTAACTGCATACAGCTTTGTTTAACATGTCAGGCTAATATTATAAATTATTTTGTTCCTGGTGTTCAGGGTTCGAATACGATTCAATGAATTTTACTTGTAAACATTTAATAACTCGTAATTTAATTTAGATAGACATGTCAAGGTAAACGTAAACAGAGTATCTAGTCCATAAATATCGTTTTCATGACGATAACTACTTTAAAGTACTCAGATCGAATCCCGAAGGGGTGATTTCATATATCTTCAAGCCTATGAATCCTATCAGGTTCGAGTAAAGATTAAATGGTAGATGCTGATGCGGGGAAGCTAAATTACTAAAACCCATTTATTAAAAGTATTACCGAGTTCGATTCTAGAAGCTTAGAATCTCTGTAACTCTGGAAAAATTGCTTTTCTCATGATTGTAGTGAAATGTAATGGTCTTTCTGCGAGAAGATGGAAAGGAAGAATTGAAAAGGGAATAAAAACATGAAATAATTAAGTAAATAAGGGGGGAAATCTTCTAGGTTTCCTTTTAAGCTTTTACTTTTAAGTATTGTGATAATACAGCTTGAATTAACCTTGGTACAATAGGTGGTGATGGTGGTGGTAGGCTTGAATTTGAAATATATGTCTGAATGAGCGTGTGGGAATACTTCTCTTGCTGGTGTGACAGCATAAGCAGGTAGTTATGAGTCGTTTTTAAACGTGTTTGATGCTGCCAGACATCCTGTCTCCGGGTGTGACGTCATAAACATCCTGTCTCTAGACTTGGGCTGCTTGCCTCCTGCTCGGTTGACGGATCGTTCATCACCTTCACCAGTCAAGCTCTCCGAATCTGTACGATTATAGCCGAACAATACATAACATCTTCACAATACTTTACACTTTCTCTCTAAACATACGAAGCTATACGGAGACGCTCGAACATCAGTGTAACACGAATTGAAATATATAAGAGCTTACACGCTCATCACCGTTTTAGTATTAATAATCAGGATATAATTGATTAAAAAAGGTTCGTGCTTTCTCTATAAATAGAGCGAACTTGAGTATTGAAATTCATTCTGTTGATCATCTCTGAGGTGTTAACATCGTGTTCTCTCCAAGAATAATCAGCTTTCTAAAGTGGTGTCAAGGCGTACATTTCATTGATCAGTGATTAATACGTTATTACATCAAGAATAAAGATGAATAACTCAGCGTATAAGGATATTATTCCAAGCGCTACTGGATATGCATGCGGAAAATGTGGGAAGAAGTTCCTCCGAGGTTATGACAAGAGAAGACACGAGATGAGTTGCAAGAAGCTCTTCAAATGTAAACATTGTAATGTAACCTTCAAAGATTCTTATAAGGGACAGCGAGACGAAGATATATGTGAAATAAGCAGCCCTCAGAAGAAAAGAAGATTGGAGCCAACTAAACATCAGTTGTTATCTACGATGGAGGACTGTGATATGAAAGAATACGAAACTTCATTCCATGGACGCTTGAAATCGTATTTTATACGATGTGAATCGACTAAGGACCTGAATATGTATCTGCGAGAGGCAAAACAACGGATAATCCAGGCTGTGCATAAAGAGCTTAGCATTCATAAGAGTGTTAAAATTAATCTGCTGGCTGAGTGTCGATTTGTTAACAGTATTGGTGAAACCTGTGACAAGACATTTAAAACCAGAAATCAAGCCGTTTTCCTAGAAACGGATCTGGACTCTATGCTGGAAGTGAAATTCAAGAAATTGGTTACTGAAATGGATGAGTCTCAGCTTAAGGGTAGCAGCTGGGCCTTGCTTACTGTGGAAGGGGTACGCCTTCGTATTAACAAGTACAACCCGTTGCGAGGAAGTAGCTACATACCCCTACCTCCCTCTGTTGAAGCAAGAAAAGCCTGCATTAACATCCAGAACTTAACTGATGAGCTATGTTTCATGTACTCTGTATTGGCCAAATTCGTGAGCACCAAGCCTCAACGCGT
Organism: Deroplatys truncata; assembly: GCA_030765065.1. Classification (NCBI taxonomy): domain Eukaryota; kingdom Metazoa; phylum Arthropoda; class Insecta; order Mantodea; family Mantidae; genus Deroplatys; species Deroplatys truncata. The sequence continues at coordinate 166,720,177 of CM060988.1, read as the reverse complement.
CAGCAAATATAAGAAACTTCAAGATAAGTACGACTTCAGCTGTGTTTCTTACCCTACTCCACTTTCTCAAATACCTAAATTTGAGAAGCTTAACAAGATGACTATTAACGTTTTCGGGTTGGATGAGAAGCATGAAGTGTACCCGATAAAGGTTGTTGATATTGAACTACCTGAACATCGCGACCTGCTACTATTGAATGACAGTAGTGGAAAACATCACTATGTATATATCAAGAATTTTGAGAAGCTCGTTCGACGACAGAAAACTAAGCATGTTGGAGTGATATATACCTGTAAGCGGTGCTTTACACATTTTGACAATCGATACGGACGAAGTGGACTGGAAAAACTGCAAGAACATACATCAATCTGTAACCAACATGGTGTTGCGAGGGTAGTTATGCCTACAAAGGACAAATCAATCGTACAGTTTAAAAATTTTGAAAGGATGTTGAAACTACCTTACGTCATCTACGCAGACTTTGAAAGTATTCTCACTCCATGCCATACGTGTATACCCAATCCTGAAACTTCCTATACAACCCCTTATCAAGAGCACACAGCAATGAGCTTCTGTGTTTACGTTAAACCATCAACCAACGTTGGACATCTGGAAACTGGTCTTCCTAAGCAACCCTATGTGTATCGTGGTGCTGATGCTGCTCAGAAGTTTATGCTGTACCTGACATCTCTTGCAAAAATGATTGATGACATATACAAATCTGCTAAGCCTCTGAAACTTACGGATCAACAGCAAAAGGATTTTGAGTCTTCTTCAGCATGCTACTTGTGTGGAAAAGGCTTTACAGAAGAGAACTATAAAGTACGCGACCATGATCACATCAGCGGTGAATATCGTGGAAGTCTTCATAATGAATGTAATTTAGCCTGTAAAACACCTAAATATATACCAGTCTTCATGCATAACCTTAGCGGATATGACTCTCATTTCATTGTTAAGGAGCTGGGTTGTACAAGTGAACGTGTGGAGGTAATTCCTAACTCTGAAGAAAGCTATATCTCATTCACCAAGTATGTAGGAGATATAAAGCTTCGATTTGTGGACAGCTTCCGTTTCCTCAGTACAAGCTTGGATAAGTTGGTAAAAAATCTAACCTCATATCCTGAAACGCTAAAGTACTTTGGAGAAGACAAATTGAAGTTGATGACCCGTAAGGGTGTATTTCCATATGATTTTGTTACATCATGGGATGCCCTGAACGAAACCTGCTTACCTCCTAAGGACTCCTTCTACAATAGATTAAATGAAGAAGAAATTAGTGATGCTGACTACGATCATGCTAAAAATGTATGGGAGCTGTTTAATGTGAGAAACCTGGGAGAGTACAGCGATCTCTACTTAACTTCGGATGTACTTCTCCTAGCTGATGTCTTTGAGACGTTCAGAGAGCAAACCCTCAAAACACACAAAGTTGATCCTGCACATTATTTTACCTCTCCAGGTCTTACATGGGACACCATGTTACTGTATACTGGAATTAAGCTGGAACTGTTACAGGATTATGATCAATTACTCATGGTGGAATCTGGTATAAGAGGAGGTTTATGTCAAGTTTCCCATCGGTATGCAGAGGCTAATAACACATATATGGAGAAGTTTGATCCGTCGAGACCAACCCAATTTATTACATATGACGACGCTAATAACCAATATGGGTGGGCAATGTGTCACGCTCTCCCTTATGGTGGATTTGAGTGGGTATCGCCTGAAAAAATTGACTTAGAAAGACTACAAGAAGATGATCCTTACGGCTACATATTAGAAGTCGACATCGAGTATCCTGCAGAACTTCACGATCTACACAACGATCTACCTTTCCTGCCAGAGTGTATGAAACCATTGGAAGCATCTACAAAGAAACTGATACCTCATCTAGGACCTCGAAAGAAGTATGTAGTGCATTACAAGGCTTTGAAGCAAGCTCTTGATCATGGACTACGGTTAACAAAAATCCATCGTGTGCTACAATTCCAACAGTCTCGATGGTTAAAACCGTATGTGGAATTTAACAACAGACTACGACAACAAGCTGGAAATGATTTTGAGAAGGATCTCTACAAATTGTTCAACAATGCTATGTTCGGAAAAACTATGGAGAACCTGCGTAACCGTATGGATATACGACTGGTGACCAATGAAAAAACTCTAGAGAAGCTGATCGCCAAGCCTACGTTTATCGACAGGACGATATATGCTGATAATCTAGCTGCAGTACATATGGCCTCCCGACAGATTGTATTCAACAAGCCTATATACATTGGTATGAGTGTGTTGGACATCTCCAAGACATTAATGTATAACTATCATTACGACGTTTTGTTACCTTATTATGGAGCTGAAAACCTGAAGCTTATGTATATGGACACTGATTCGTTCATTCATCGTGTTACAACTGAAGATGTGTACCAGGACAAGTTACGTTTTCTTGAGCATCTCGATACAGCTGATTACCCTGTCAACCATATATGTTACTCTACTCAGAACAAGAAGGTATTGGGAAAATTTAAAGATGAGGCTAATGGTAAAATCATTCAACGCTTTGTAGGGCTACGACCTAAAATGTATGCCCTAGATATCGACGGTTCAATGATAAAAAAGATTAAAGGTATAAAACGTAGTGCTATTAAGCAGTACGTCACGTTCGAGAGCTATACAGACTGCCTTAAAACCGGAGAAATTACCAGAACGCCCATGAATCTGATCCTATCACGAAAGCATGCTCTTGCCACAGTACAAGTGAATAAAATTACATTGACACCATACGACGATAAAAGAATTATTGCTGAGGACGGAATAACGACATACGCCTATGGACATTATAGCATTACAAGTAGTGTATAAGAGAATTTAAGTTGAATATGAAGATTTTCTCGCGAGTCTACAATCTTAAAAAAGAAGGTTATCTGTGTGCTGTATATGCAGCTAGCTGACGCCTGATGAAGAAAGAAGAAGATGGAAGGGAAGGTGGTAACCCTGCCATTAGGAGTAATCCTAGTGCTAGTCTCAAGCCTAGATAAAAGGGGAGAGACATCTACAAGGAACTAAAATAAAGGTATGTTGGCGTAAACTTTTCAATTAAAACTCTCGAATAATAAAACCTGAATAAAACATTGCAATTTCACTAAAAGAAAGTTGAGGTTATCTTTGGTTAGCCAGATTAGGTTAGTCGATGAGCGAGTAGAATAGATGCTGAGAGGAACGTTTAGGATTGGTCGGGTTAATCTGGGCTAGGCTCTCGTACTTATTGTCTAAGTTATGAAGGATGAATTAGTTTAGATTGACTTAGCAATAGATTGGTTACGTGTTGTTCTTACGTTTTGTTACTTGGTTACATGCTTGGTACGTGTTGTTACATAGCGTGATGAGACTGTTACATAGCGTGATGAGCTTCTTACATAGCATGTTCCTTTGTTACATAGCGCGATTCCTTTGTTACATAGCATGATTCCTTTGTTACATAGCGTGATTCCTTTGTTACATAGCGCGATTCCTTTGTTACATATCGTGTGAGCTTGTTACATAGAGTGATTCCTTTGTTACATAGCGTGATTCCTTTGTTACATAGCGTGATTCCTTTGTTACATAGCGTGATTCCTTTGTTACATAGCATGATTCCTTTGTTACATAGCGTGATTCCTTTGTTACATAGCGTGATCATGTTGTTACATAGCGTGATTCCTTTGTTACATAGCGTGATTCCTTTGTTACATAGCGTGATTCCTTTGTTACATAGCGTGATTCCTTTGTTACATTGCGTGATTCCTTTGTTACATTGCGTGATTCCTTTGTTACATAGCGTGATTCCTTTGTTACATAGCGTGATTCCTTTGTTACATAACGTGATTCCTTTGTTACATAGCGTGAATCCTTTGTTACATTGCGTGATCATGTTGTTACATAGCGTGATTCCTTTGTTACGTGGTGTTACGTCTCGACACGTGGTTACCTCTCCTCGGTTCGCTATCTCGCTCATATAAAACGCCATATTCTAGCCTTCAAGTCCTGTTTAGTATAACATCTTTCCTTGTATTCCCTATCTCTCTCGTATAAAGCATATCCCTCCCTCCTTTAGCATCTGACTAGCCCAGCATCAGCCCTGGTATTCCCTATCTCTCCCCTATAAACGTATTTTCCTCCTTGAACTGTCGCATCTACCCTCGTTTTCCCTATCCCTCCCCATATAAACGCAAAAGTAGTCCCGCTTCTGTCTATCATACCGCCTGCCTCCGTTCTCCATATATTCCTCATATAATCGTATACCGTACTCCTTAACCTCTGACTGCACTAGCACCTCCCCTCGCATGCCCTATCTCTGTCGTATAAAGCATATCTCTCCCTCCTTCAGTCCCTGCTCTACCTCAGAACTCTCCTCGTTTTCCCTATCTCTCCCATATAAACGCATTTTTTCCTCCTTGAAGGTTCTCACACTCTAGCATATACCCTCGTTTTCCTCGTCTCTCCATATAAAAAGCCATACTCTACCCTTCAAACCCTGAATAGTCTAGTACCTCTCCACGCATCCCCTATCTCTCCTGTATATATGTTCATATTCTCCCTGCTTCAGCATCTGTCTATCCTAGCATCTGTTCACGTTCTCCCTATCTTTCCCATATAAATGCATATTCCATATCTCAAATCCTATCTAGTCTAACACTTCTCTTCGTATTGCACGTATCTCTCATATAAAGCACATCCTCATTCCTTCAACCTCTATCTAGCCTAGCATCGATCCTCGTAGTCCCTATCTTCGCCATATAAACGCATTTTCCTCCGTGAACCGCCGCATATACCCTCGTTTTCCCTATCCTTTCCCATATAAACGCAAAAAGTGGCCCAGGTCTGTCCTATATACCCTACTGACAGCGATAGGCTTGCGCTTAACGTTTGTACCGGGAGAATTTCCAGGACGAAGGTGCCCGAACAGGAAAACGTTTGAAGCCATTGATCGTCATCTTAGAGAACATGGGCCTTATACTCGCGACCGGGGCAGCCCTAGAAGGACGTGGACACCGCAACGGGAGGCGGCAATTCTTTAGGCAGTTGACGACGACCCTAGTGTCAGTACAAGAAAGTACTGCAACAATGAATGTTGACCACATGACTGTCTGGTGAGTGTTACACGAGGTCCAGCTGTATCCATACCATTTATAGCGTGTGCAGGCACTGTCAGCAGCTGATTTTTTCTGCACGGGTACGCTTCTGCGAATGGTTTATGCAACAAAATGTCAACCCTAATCTTAATGCAACGGTGCTGCTCACCGATGAGGCGTCGTCTCAACGACATCAGATTGTAAATTATCACAATCGCATGCATGGGCTGACGTTAATCCTCACGCAACTGTTGAAGAAAGTCATCAACAAAGATTTTGTAACAATGTTTGGGCCGGCATTGTTGGTGACTGTTGTAGGACCTCACGTTCTTCCACCTAGGCTCAACTGACAAAGTTACCATAATTTCATACAGAATGTTCTACCTGATCTGTTAACAGATGTACCTTTAGCTGTACGACAAAACGTGTACTTCATGCACGATCGAGCGCCTCCTCATTTTAGCGTAAATGTCTGTCGGCTTCTAAATAACAGATTCGGTGACAAATGGATAGGTAGAGGTGGACCAATTGCCTGGCCTCCATGCTCTCCAAACCAAAACACACTGAACTTTTATTTGTGGAGGCATTTTATCGAACGCCAGTACCATATGTACAGAGTCTCCGTGCCCGTATTATGGAAGGCTGTGAAACCATACGCAATACTCCAGGGATACATCAGCATACCCGGGATTCACTACGACGGCGGGGAAAGAGTTGCATGTGGTATGCTGGTACGTTCTATTCTTGTGTGTTTCCCATGATTAATGAGTTGGAGAAAATGAGTTGTAGCATGGAAACAAAGCGTTTCCAGACCCATGTTCATATAACATAATTTCTTCGTCTACGTGTGAGGAATGTGTCCTGCAATTTGTGCCGTACATTTTTGTTACACCCTGTATGGGACACTTTCTCTGTTCTCCTAGTGTAACTAAAGCATACATTTGATTCTAAAGGTGTTTAAGAGGGCCGGCCGTTCTATTTCCATGCGAAAGAGAAGCTGTGGGGTTCCATCGCCCACTGAGAGACACCATCTGCTCCCGACACAATACAGTCGAGGGTCATAACGGAGTCATGAATAACTGAGGACACGATGTGTAGTGAATCGATACAATGAGAGTGCGTCATTTTGCCAGGACGAGCGAGGAGGGTGTTAATGGAAATGACTGACTGACTGACTATCTGTCTAAAACACATGACTGCCATTCAGCTCGGCTCTTTTCATAAATCTATACGAGGCGCGCTCTCATGTTAGCCTTTAACATGACGTACGCTTACAAATATTTATATGTATACGTACCAGTGATAGTAATTACATTCTGCCCGCATACATGCCGTTTAATTTCGCTAATGTGCTTAATGGTGCTCATAAATCGAAAAAGCACCGTGCGTTTAAAATTTAATAGTTAACATTAAAACAAAATCTGCCGCTAGATTGGAAGGGTACACATATCAAATATTACATGGAATACAGGCTAATCCAGTGTCGCATCAGCGACCAAACGTACGTTTAGTCAAATATTTTAAGAGCTGGTTGCTATGTGGAGTATTCCATTCCCTTTGCATTACCAGGACAAAAAAAAAATGAATAACGAATTCCCTTTGAGAAAAAGTATAAGTATTGGAAAATTTAAGGGAATAACAAGCAATATCTCGAAAACGGTTCACTCAACAACAAAAAATGTATGACATAAATTGTGTATTTTAAAGTGATCTACATTTTTTGTGTAGTAAAATTTTGTCTATCCCTTATGGTTTACCAGCTATGCAAAACTCGTTCACAATGAAGAATACTTTTGGAGACATTTCCAGAAAATTCGAGATATACATTTCATTTGTCATAAAAATATCTTAAACATATGATATTTTAATCAAAATCGTTAGAGCCATTTTTGAGAAAATTAAAATTTTCGAAAAATGTTCCATTTAAAGGGTAATCTGGGGTGGGGGGATTTTCTTGAAAACCTTCGTGTCGCATCCTTGGAAGATACTAAACCTAAATATCAAGTTTGGTATTTATCCTACTGTTCGTTTCTGAGTTATGCTGTTCACAGACACACACACACACATGGACATGTTTCCCAAAATGTTTTTTTTTTTTTGGATTCAGAGGGTTTCAAAACATATATTTCCGGTGAAATCTCGGTATCTAATTTTTGGGTAGAATACAATAATTCCCCTACTTACTATACGTAGTACAGAAAGTAAAAAATCTTATGTTTACAGTCACACGACTTTCTCCACCCTCTATCACTTATTGGTGGGGTATATAAATTATTCTTTTGGCAGTTTATTTTTCTATCAACTTCATTTTAAACCAAAATGTAGATACCCATATTTCACTGAAGATATGTTTTGAGATCCCTTATGTGTGTGTCTGTGAACAGCATAACTCAAAAACGGATACACGCCAAACTTGGTATTTGGGTTCACTCCCTACCAAAGATGTTATACGAAGATTTTCAAGAAAATCCCCCTATTCCTACTTTACATGGAACATTTTTCGAAATGTTATTTTCTAAAACATGCCTATAACGATTTTGATTAAAACATCATATATTAAAGATGTTCCCATGACAAAATGCATGTCTTGAATTTTCTGGGAATAGCTATGAAGTTTCGGAAGGAATTTTGTATAATCTTGATAACTAGTAAACATTAAGCGATAGACGAAATCACACTACACAAAAAATGAGTCTCTTTAAAACACACAATTTAATTAAAATAACGTTTTTGTGGCATCAGCCATTTCAGAGATATCCGTTAGTAATGGTTCGAATTACTCAACACTAAGCCATTCTTTTAATTTCTGTCGATTTTCAGCTGTTTCTCGTGATGACACGTATGGAATTTTAAGGCCAGCATATAGCGTCCAGTCTTAAGAATTTGACTGTCACTGTTCCCTTTGTATCTATAACGAAATGTGTAATGAGCTATTTCCGGAATAATTTAGCTCGATTAAAATGAACTAGATAGGAAAATAAACTTTCGAAAGAATAATTCGTATTTACACTGATAAACTATAGAGGGTCGAGAAAGTCAGGTGAGTTTTCACTAATAATCCAAGTCGGTACACCTGAGAAGCCTAGTTTGATAAACTCATTAGCTTCCTTGTATGTGTGTGTGCAATGTTTCATTTCATTAAGCTCTAAGCACCAGGACCGGAACAGCTGCACCAACTTAACCAGATCATTAAATCCCACACACAACTGGGTGTTAACGGTAGAAATTATACCTCCGTAAGCCCAACACGTGTTCCTAATTCCTGGCTTTAAGGTATGCTGATGCAACACAAGGTAAGTGTGATTTACCGTCCGTAGCTACCTTGATAGTAATGCTAATACAGTATACACGGAGGGGCACACCACGCACACTGCGAAATATAGCGGCTACCAGTCCCCCAGGAGGAAAGGATGAAGTGAATGAGCCACAGGAGGCTACAGGCCACAGAGAAGTCCCTAATAGTTCTTGGCTCGAAGATCCGTTCCACTATTTGGGCTGCCCAGACATGAGAAAGAATAAGTTCAAATCGATTAATATTCTTCTCATCTTTAATAAATAGATCTATTGAATGAATACATAATTTTCCACTCACAGAACAAACCTATAATGAATTAACTTTAATTACTAATTAATTAAGGTCCAGCAGTGTCCACGGGGAAAACTCTTTCCATATTATTATTATTATTATTATTATTATTATTATTAAATGGTGCTTCATTTACCTGAGCAGCATATTCTCCGCAAGTGCCACAACCCTTTCTAAATATCAGTTGAGATGATTCATTTCGTAAACACTCATCTGTCAATCCCCGTAAGCACTAGACCGCAGACGGCAAATCTGTCGCTTGCTCGAATTCTGGACTTTGAAGCCATAATTGTTAATTGCTTCCGAGAAACAGCCAGTAAAATAAAGGGGATTCATTTCTTCCCTTCATTTCACCCCAGACCGATAATAGCCCACAAGATAAACACGCCACAAATAGCTCTACTTGGAGTGCATTCTGAAAGCTCCCGGCGCCACCTCACAACCAGTTACGATGTGAAAGACCAACCTTGATTGTGACAGACTGTTGGTCGGTTAAACAATAAAGGGGTAGGTTATACAACGGAGCGGGTTACCTCGCACACTTATGGCCGTATGCACCATTCTCGATCAAGATTTTACGTGGTAAAATATAGACTTTACCGTGGTGAACGGTCATTTGTGGTAAATCGACGCCGGTAAAAGTTTATCGAGGATTTTACCGCGGTTAAATCCGACCGGCCATGAACGGCCGGGTTTTGTCGATCATTTCCAACTTTACTTGTGCTGAAATACTAAAATGGCGGAACGTTATAGGTTAGAATTCCCAACTAATAGATAAACTCCATTTTTGCCAATGAACACAACCTGATAAAGCTACCTTAATGTACTTTGTAATTTTTAATGCTTTAAAACTTTTTTTTGTGCTACAGGTGTCTTAAATACCCTAAACAAGACGTAACGAAGATCCACAGAATCACAGAGTTATATATAATAAATATATCAGTTGAAGTATAGTTCTAAGAAGGCAGAAGCAAGGGAGAAATGAATGGATTTAGCACAATTAGTACATTTTCAGGAATATTGGGTACATTAATTGCAGATATAAGAATCCGGTAACCTCAAGATGTCAGTGCCGAAGGCTAAATTCCGAATTCGTCATCGTGGTGCCGGGTTAGTGTGTGCGCCACCTATCCAAGAGGTTCCGGGTTCTAGTTTTGTTTGGGAATAATATCTTTTGCTTTCTTTTTATTTTCTCTATTACTTATAGTGTGTGTGTGTGTGTGTGTGTGTGTGTGTGTGTCTGTGAACAGTATAACTCAGAAACGAACAGTCGGATAAGCATCAAACTTGGTATTTAGGTTCAGTATCTTCCAGAGATGCGACACGAAGGTTTTCAAGAAAATCCCCCCACCCCAGATTACCCTTTACATGGAACATTTTTCGACAATTTTAATTTTCTCAAAAATGGCTCTAACGATTTTGATTAAAATATATATTTAAGATATTTTCATGACAAATAAAATGTATATCTTGAATTTTCTGGGAATGTCTCCAAAAGTATTCTTCATTGTGAACGACTTTTGCATAACTGGTAAACCATAAGAGATAGACAAAATTTGCTACACAAAAATTGTAGATCGCGTTAAAATACACAATTTATGTCATATACATTTTTTTTTTGAGTGAACCATTTTCGAGATATTGCTTGTTATTCCCTTAAATTTTCCAATACTTATTCTTTTTCTCAAATGGAAATTCGTTATTCATTTTTTTTCCTGGTAATGCAAAGAGAATGGAACCTTCCACATAGCAACCAGCTCTTAAAATATTTGACTATCGCTTAAAGCCTAGCAATTCCCCTTGCATCTACAAGAAGATTAGCAATAAGATTAACATGAAGCATATGGAGAATAGGCGTTTGTAAAAATAGTTTATACAAGAGTAGAGAAAGTCATGTGAGTGTAACACATCAGATTTTTTCTGCTTGTGTTTCAGTAAGTGAATATTCGACTAAGTTAACTGGAATTTAGTCAGTGTGGAAAGAAAAAAAGTTCTTAATGGTGCAGAATATTTTTCTAATCAGTTGTAAGGCCAGCTTTTCCCTCGTGTCCATCTTAAAGTTATTGCTTTTATCTCCGTACTTTCTATCTTTTCTTAACAATCGCATATTAAATTTAATAACATAATAGAGAAACTTGGGTCTGGCTTTGCTTTCTCCATTCCACGCTGAACTACATGCATACGCTTCAGCAAAGAGGTACAACAAGTGAAAAACAGACGACACGATGTACATCCGGGTGTGATCAGTAGAGTTTACCCGCAATGAACGGTAAGCTCAACCAAGGTTAGCGCCTGCCAGGTAACCACGGTCACCTAAACTGCGGTGAACATTGGTGCATGGCTGTGTGATGATTACCGCGGTCAAATTCTTACCGTGTTAACCTGAAGATCCGGGAAGGGTTTGTTTAACGAGAATGGTGCACACGGCCATTAAAGCTACATAGATCCATTATGGCTATCACCCCCCAAAAGGAAGGGAAGAACCACATGAGGCTACATGCCGCAGGCAGACTGGCCACAGAGACGCTCAGAAGTCGCTAACAGTTTCTAGACCGCTTCATTACTGGAGCTGCTGAGAGATCCGTTCAACCAGGCAGTCCTCAACTGTCCAGGGGGAATACTACCCTCGACCGCGGCCTCACTTTCGCACCACATGTCAGGGCAAAGGTCGGCCTCGGCCACTCTGCGCTCAGACAGCTGTACCCTGTATTCCGCTCCACAATGCCCACACGCCTCAAACTACGCCTATATCAGGCGATTATCCCGCCCCTGATTCTGTATGGCTGCGAGGTTTGGGGATCGGCGGCAGCGTCGACCATCCGCAGGCTACAAACCGTACAGAACAGGGCGCTTCGGATGATCTATGATACCGGGCGTAGATTCCCGTCACACATCCTACACACCCATTCCGCTCTCCCAAACATCGTGGACGTGGTGCGGGAGAGAACCCGTACCATGTACACGAAACTCACTTACCACACCAACCAGCTGGTGAACTCTTTGGGCCGCTACGACCACAAGGCGCCAAGGCGGAGAAAGAGTTACCGGTTGCCGAAGGACGGCTTGGGCCCCCGAGGCTGAGGTCTGCCAATCCCTCACTCCATAAACTCTCCCAAGTTAAGCAGCATTGGGCTCGGTCGCTGGCTGGGTGAGTGACCATCTAGCAGCGACCCGCCCTGCTGCCAACTTGATACCCCATTCCATTACCTAGTTTTCCCATCTTGCTTTGCTGCCATGCCGGCTTGCTTGACTTGACGACCACACAAGCGGTCGCCCAAGTTAAGCAGCATTGGGCTTGGTCACCACATGGTCGCTAGTCCGCCCATGTGGGAACACCGCGACCCAGCCAATGGTAGCGCAGAAAGCTCAACTCCGTCCAAGACAAATAATCAAAAGCTTGTGTATAATCTTTAAACGTCCTTTATCGCACAGGTAAAGCCGCACACGCGACTAGGTACTGTGGCGATTACATTCCGCCCAGGTGAACCTGGGCGACCTGTTCTCGATTGCTGGATTGCTGGGGAATACTGTACATTTGGAGCAAGCCGATAATACAAATTCCGTATACGGGTAGGGGCCGCATTCGCTATACACATGCCACACACCATTATGGGAGTGTAATTTGTGTTGTGCTTCCACTGCCAACATTGAGGGCCCTAAACCGCGAAGCGTAACTGAGGGATGTTTTTTATAAGCAGAGGAATGGAGCAGTTGCCATGAAGCGACGACATAGAATAACCATGGGGCCTGTGAGACTAAGCTCCAATGATCCATTTATGCAATAATCGTTTAGCAACAGTTTGTCTTATTCGCTTGTTAACTCCTCATCACAAACTGTTGCCAGTAACCGCTATATATGAACGACCGCTAAAAGGAGTCGGTGGGTGGGCCAAATAACTTCGTTCCGGCAACAACTCCTCACGAAAGTTACTCCCACCCCCATACTAAATAATATCTGCATCATCTGTTCGGCACCGGCACAGACCAAAAAACCTAGAGGCACACCTGAAAGATGATAAGGAAACAGAATGAAAGGGAAACGAGGGAAAGAAACCGTGGTAAATGAGAAAATACCCCAGCATTCCCTAACGATCAGGGAAAACGATGAAAAATCGAAGATCAGAGTGAGCGGTCGGTGGGAATCGAATGCGAGCCTCACATGTTAGTGCTAATAAATCTGTAACTTAGATCATTGTGGATATCCGTGACCTCAAAGGGTTGGCAATGGCTATACTAACATATTTTATGTTTCATTTCTACTTTTTGTTAATCGAGATAAACTTTAATTTCACATAATTTCGTTGCAGGTATAGCTAAAGCGATAGTCAGATTTTTAAAAAGTGGCAATCCTAAATTCTTGTTAATGGGCGAATTGGTTATTGAATAACAGTAACATCCCCCACACACACACACTCACACATAGGTACTCTTATATTCAAACACCAGACCCTGGGCATACGGTGAAACTTTTTTGTTTAAAGAAAACTTTATGGACCCCAGCCGGGAATCGAACCGGAACACCTCATATAGCAGGCACTTTCTCTACCGAATAAGCTCTGGGAGCAGTAATAAACAGTTAAAGCGTGTGTTTTCAAGATTGGTCTTTCATTTAGCGGTCTCCTCTCTGTCGGTATGAAGTCCCCTTTGCAGTTCTGCTTAGGCAAACCTTTTGGTATCCATGCTATCCGGTATAAACAACTTCGACTAAGGACGGCTTGTGTGGGCCACCTGGTGAAAATACATGTAACATTCGCTTAGGTGTGTTGCTATGGGGACAGAATATTAGTAAATAAGTGCTATCGTTAGTGTTACCATATTATATTGTAGTTTTATAGTTATGTTGACAATTTTATTCAGTTTTACTTCATTATGGAAAAAGTAATAAATCTGACGAATTAAGACCGAAGAAATCAAAACAGAGGTATTAGTTGGCACATGTACTTCATTCTGCAAATGGTTAAAAGAAAAGGGTGTAAATACTCAAAAACGAAATGCCAGATAAATGACAAACCTGATATTTAAGTTTAGTATCTCCGAAAGGTGGGACACGAAGATTTTGAAGAAAATTCCCCCACCCCTAACTACACTTTACATCAGGGCCGTATTTAGAGGGGCGTTAAGGTTCAAACCCTCCCCGAAATGTCTGACAGTTTTATTTATTTAAATTCATTGCAAACTAATATGGAAAAATGTTGTTAGATAACAGTGGGTCTATTGCTAGTAGCACATTTACAAGAAAAATGGAAACTTAATATCGTCGCCTTACATAGGTAAGGTACATGGAGTAGGTACATGGTAACTGTGTGGGGTACCGTTAAGTTTAGATCTACTTGTGGAAAACATTCCCCGAAATTTTTTTCTGAGTGTGGGCATGCTTTACATTGAAGATTTTTCAAAATCCTTTTTTTTCTGAAAAATGACTAACGATTTTGATTAAAGTGCCATACATTATGGATGCCTACATGACAAACAAACTGTACATCTTGAATTTTCTGGGAATAGCCAGTGAAGTCTTCCTCATTCGGAAGGAATTTTGTATAATCTTGTAAAATTGGTAAACATTAAGTGACAGACGAAAACGTACTACACAAAAAATGTAGATTTCTTTGAAGCACACACGTATTTCAAATAAACATTTTTGTGACATTAGCCATTTCTGAGATATCCCTTATTAATGGTTCGAATTCTTCAATATTTAGCCATTCTTTTATAGTCCTCGATTTTCAACTGTTTCTCGCAATTGCATGGAAACAATATGGAATTTTAAGGCCAACATATAGCGTCCAGTTCTTAAACATTTGACTGTCGCTGTTCTCTTTGTATCTATAACGAAATGGTGTAATGCAGGTATTTCTAGAAAAGTTTATGGCGATTAAAATGAAGTAGACAAGAAAATAAACTTTCGTAAGAATAAGTTGTATACCGAGTAATAAGCTTTTCTATCTTTTCACTGATGGGTATGCATAAGGAAAATAAATTTCACAATGGGACCCCGTAACTGTGATTGGAAAATCCTAGAATCATTTGTTTCAGAGTGCTTGAGGATATTGTTGACCTCCAAAAGACGCCACATAAGGAAGAGGAACCGCAGGAGAGGTTTTGTTTTGCCGCAGAAACTGGCGCCAAAGTAGAGCGTCTGTCTGAAGAAAGGAGGCGCCATAATTTTGGCTCAAATGCCACATTTTATTTTTAGAACGCCAGACAAACCGAACATTGGTCTTGTCAAGACACGAGAGCCAAAAATAAAAGAAGCGCGTTAGCGAAGTCTGTGCAACACAAGAGTCGCTGGCTTTCTCAAGAACTGGATTTGACATTTGTAAGAGAGAGGCCAAAACTTCGAATGATGAATTTTAAGTAGTCTACAACAGTCAGGAAGCGCATCTCTAAAGCGTCTGGCTGTCACTTTCGGAATTAATGGCAAGATCCAACAATAAAGCATTTTTGGCAACGTTTATGGATTACTTCGGCGTATTTACAACTTGGCTACTTGCCTCCTGAGACATGTTTCACAACCCTACCACCAGGAGAAAGACTTATAAACATCTCACAAACATCTAATGCATTCATTCACATTTTATTAGTGAGTGTACAAACTATTCTTACTAAAGCTTACTTTTATATCAACTTGAGGCAGTATTTTTAACACTTAAATGATTTCAGTCTAATTATATAATACATAAATCAATAACAGCCCGCCTTAAAGCAATATGTGTATGTAACAATATATAAAAAGTGTATATTACAGTCATTGTATGTTTATATCATTGTATACATGTGTAATAATGTTATCTGAATGTATTACATAATTTAATAATGTAGAAGCTGTGAGAATAATAGGTTAAAAGTTGCTAACAATGAGGTAACCTTGAGGCAATAATGAGTAAGAAAGTTTAATAATGCTACTAGTCATTATTGGAGCAACAATAATGTAAATTTTGAGACAGTTTATAAATAGCCAATGAACAACCAGAAAAAGCTTTAGTTAAATGAAGGTATTCTATTAGAGTAGGATTAGCCAATCAGAAACTGAAATACAGCAAAATTTACAAATTCAGTTGCCAGTTGGTTGTAGACAGTGTTCCTAACCGGACGCGAGATGCGTCCTCGAGAAATTTAATGCGTATTCAGTGTGAAACGAAAAATAGTTTACGTGTTAAAAAGTGCAAGTAATTAATAAAAATATCTCACAGCTCTCTATATCAGTGAAGTGTTATTTAAATCGTGTCAAGCATTAATAAAAGGAGTGAAGTAAAATTATAATCTGTGTAAGCCTACATTCTTCAGTCGTACCACTCCCTGCTAAGACATTCATGTCTCTAAAAAATATAAATACTGGCGCAGCCGAGGCAAACATAAATATATAATATTTAAAGAACCAGTAAAAATTACAAAGTTGATATTTTTTAAACATTATTGGGGCAAAGGTCGCCTGAAAATACATTTTTGGGGCGAAGGCTACCGGAAACTTTTTACCATACGTGCGGTTGCAACTACTTCAAGTTCGGCTCCCCAACAGTCGAAATAACAATACAACTCCTCCTAAAATAAGAACTACTTCAAATTGCCGCCCAAAGCGTGTTGCAAATAACGTAAAGGCAATACCTACTTCAAACTTCATTTCAGTTCAAATAAATCTTTGCAGAAATAGCTGCATTACACATTTCGTTATAGGTACAAAGAGAACAGCGACAGTCAAATGTTTTAAGAATTGGACGCTATATGCTGCCCTTAAAATTCCATGTAATCACGAGAAACAAGTGAATGTTGAAAGGACTTAAAAGAATGAACAAGAAATGAACAATTCGAAACATTAAGATCGAATATCTCAGAAATGGTTTATGCCACAAAAAAGCTTCTTTGAAATAAATTGTGTATTTTAAAGAGATCTACTTTGTTTATGTAGTACAATTTCATCTATCGTTTAACGTTTGCCAGTTATACAAGGTTATAAAAATCCCTTCCGAATGAAGAGGACCTCAAAGGCTATTCAGAGAAAATTCAAGATATAAATTTTATTTGTCTTATAAATATCTTTAATATGTGGTATTTTAATAAAAAAACGCTAGAACCATTTTTTAGAATATCAACATTTTCTAAAAATGATCCATGTAAAGGGTGGGAGGTGTAAGGATTTCTTGAAAATCTTTGTGTCGCATCCTTGGAAGATACTGAACTTAAATACCAATTTGGTACTTATCCGGGTTTTTTTTTTTGAATCATGCTGTTTACAGGCACACACAGGACCTTTTTCTAAACATCTGATGTGTTACACTCACATGACTTTCTCCACTCTTGTACAAACTATTGTTACAAACGCTTATTCTCCATGTACTTCATGTTAATCGAGATATCGAGATGTTAATCTTATTGCTAATTTTCTTGTAGATGCAAGGGGAATTGGTAGGCTTTAAGCGATAGTCAAATATTTTAAGAGCTGGTTGCTATGTGGAGTATTCCATTTTCTTTGCATTACCAGGACAAAAAAATGAATAACGAATTTGAGAAAAATTATAAGTATTTGGAAAATTTAAGGGAATAACAAGCAATATATTGAAATGGTTCACTCAACAACAAAAATGTATATGACATAAATTGTGTATTTTAACGCGATCTACATTTTTTGTGTATTAAAATTTTGTCTATCTCTTATGGTTTACCAGTTATGCAAAAGTCGTTCACAATGAAGAATACTTTCGGAGACATTCCCTGAAAATTCAAGATATACATTTTATTTGTCATAAAAGTATCCTAAATATATCATATTTTAATCAAAATCGTTAGTGGTATTTTTGAGAAAATTAAAATTTTCGTAAAATGTTCAATGTAAAGGGTATTCTGCTGTGGGGGGGATTTTCTTGAAAACCTTCGTGTCGCATCTCTGGAAGATACTGAACCTAAATACCAAGTTTGGTGTTTATCCGACTGTTTGTTTCTGAGCTATGTAGAAGTTAAATGTGTGGTATTTTAATCAAAATCGTTAGAGCCATTTTTTTGGAAAATAAAAAAATTAACAAAAAATGTTCCACGTAAAGAGCCCGCACATACCAAGCTACCCTTTATTCACGCTAAGATATACACGTGTATATTATACATATATATGCTTGCGAATGTATGTATAGTATTTTTCAAAACACGACGACCTCGCCTCCCAACTTGTCCAATCGGCAGAGCTTTGAAGGTTGGTTTTACTAGGTTTGCGGTTTAAAGTAAACCTCACAGTTGTGAAGTTTTTACTTTCTCTACTACGTATAGTAAGTAGGGGAAGTATTGCATTCCACCCAAAAATTCGATACCGAGATTTCACCGGAAATATATGTTTTGAGACCCCCTAAATCCAAAAAAGGCATTTTTGGAAACATGTCCGTGTGTGTGTCTGTGTGTGTGTGTGTGTGTCTGTCTGTGAACAGCATAACTCAGAAACGAACAGTCGGATAAACACCAAACTTGATATTTAGGTTCAGTATCTTCCAAGGAAGCGACACGAAGGTTTTCAAGAATATCCCCCCACCCCAGAGTAGCCTTTACATGGAAGATTTTTCGAAAATTTTAATTTTCTCAAAAGTGGCTCTAACGATTTTGATTAAAATATCATATATTTAAGATATTTTTATGACAAATAAAATGTATATCTCGAATTTCCTGGGAATGTCTCCAAAAGTATTCTTTATTGTGAACGACGTTTGCATAACTGGTAAACCATAAGAGATAGACAAAATTTTACAACACAAAAAATGTAGATCGCATTAAATTACACAATTTATGTCATATACATTTTTTTTGTTGAGTGAACCATTTTCGAGATATTGCTTGTTATTCCCTTAAATTTTTCAATACTTATTTTCTCAAATGGGAATTCGTTATTCATTTTTTTGTCTTGGATATGCAAAGAGTATTAATCTGTGTCAAAGGGAATGGTGCTGCACCTAGCAACCAGCTATTAAGAGATATGTATGTGCTTAAAGGCTACTGTATTTCTATATTGCCCTTGTAAATATATTTTCTCCTTACATCTACAAGAAAATTAGCAATAAGATAGGGTCTGCAAATGTTTATCTCGATTAACATGAAGTAGATGGAGAATAAGCGTTTGTAAAAATAGTTTGTACAAGAGTAGAGAAAGTCATGTGAGTGTAACACATCAGATTTTTAGTGGTTCTTAAATTGTGGAACACGATTCTCGGGCGGCACACAGGAAAATGTTTGTTTATGTAACCTAGCACTACTTCCAATGACGGAGCTATTTTTATTTTTAACTGGAGTTTTTGGTGAAGAAGTTGCTGGTGGTGATTCACATCATCAGATTCAAGTTCAGGTGATATCCAGGGTCGGAAAAGGAACGACATGCTGTACACTAACTCACAGGTTTGCAAATGCATCGTATATCAAACACAAAACTAGACTGACTGCTGACGACACTGAAGGAAATACACAAAACATACAACATTTGGTTAAGTTGCTTCTCACACCCTTTGAGGTTCGCCTTTTGCTTACTAATGGTTATTTCCCAGTAGCAGGGGGAAGGCTCTGGTCAAGGATATGGGGCGAGGCCGTCATGTTTTGAACAGAAGAAATTCTGATGTGTTACGCTCACATGACTTTCTCTACTCTTAAACTCTTATTATCCATCTATTTCATATTAATCGAGATAAACATTTGCAGAAACGATCTTTTGACATGCAAACAAATTACATTTTTCACATAGCGACCAGTACTAAAAATATTTGACTATCGCTTAAGGCCTACTATGTTCCCCTTGTTTTGTATTTGCAAGGGCAATATAGAAATACAGTAGCCTTTAAGCATCGACATATTCTTAGTAGCTGGTTGCTAGATGCAGCACCGTTCTCTTTGCCACAGATTAATACTCTTTGCATATCCAAGACAAAAAAATGAATAACGAATTCCCATTTGAGAAAATAAGTATTGAAAAATTTAAGGAAATAACAAGCAATATCTCGAAAATGGTTCACTCAACAAAAAAAATGTATATGACATAAATTGTGTATTTTAACGCGATCTACATTTTTGTGTAGTAAAATTTTGTCTATCTTATGGTTTAGCAGTTATGCAAAAGTCGTTCACAATGAATACTTTTGGAGACATTCCCAGAATATTCAAGATATACATTTCATTTGTCATGAAAGTATCTTAAACATATGATATTTTAATCAAAATCGTTAGAGCCACTTTTGAGAAAATTAAAATTTTCGAAAAATGTTCCATGTAAAGGGTAATCTGGGGTGGGGGGATTTTCTTAAAAACCTTCGTGTCGCATCTCTGAAAGATACTGAACCTAAATACCAAGTTTGGTGTTTATCCGAATATTCATTTCTGAGTTATGCTGTTCACAGACGCACACACACACACGGACATGTTTCCAAAAATGCTTTTTTTTTTATTCAGGGGGTCTCAAAACATGTATTTCCGGTGAAATCTCGGTATCGAATTTTTGGGTGGAATACAATACTTCCCCTACTTACTATACGTAGTAGAAAAAGTAAAAAGTGTATACATATATGTACAGTGAATGAATGAAATAGCTGGAATTATGCTCAGATGAGCCCTGTCTATACAGCCTAGAGTTACCAAATATTTATCTTCTGAATATATGGGAAAACCCCGGAAAAGTAACCAGGTAACTCACCCCGACCCAAATATGAACCCAGAACCTCTTGAATGTGAAGCAAAGATGGAGGTGGGTGGACCAAGGGTTTATAGAAATGCTATAGGCATATAATCACTTGCCTATACATTTTCAAAGTTTCTCAACCCCCAGGTTCTCCCTCAAAGATGTTCTCATGCATGATATTCGTGGGGGGAGATCAACCCTCACTACTCAGTAATACTATCGCGTCTGACGTCATACTTGGCGAAGAGGCTGAAATATTCAAGCCCACCGACACTCTAAAGAAAGAGGGGGAATAGCACTTTCAATTTGCAGGCGCCGGCCGCAAACAAAAATCAATGGCATCTTCACCCCTCTGAACACCTAGCGTTCCATGGAAGACGGAAGAATGACGTCATTATGCTTCAACTTCGGTAGCTGTTCCTTTGGTTATCTTAGCTCGTGCTTTATCAACGTAAAGGTACATACACAGTTCACTCTTTAGATACTGATTCCTAAGTTAAACACGTGCGCAAGGTTTGAACAAGATAAGGCTTCGATCCGTTCCTTAGGCAGGAATACGCGGCGAATTGATAAGTCAGTGACTTTTTAAAGAAAATAACATTTTTTTCCAAACAATAAATTTTATTTCTCAACATAGTCGCCTTTCAATTCAATACACGTTGCCCAACGTTTCTCCAATTTTTTAAACCCTTCCAAAAATATGATTTTTCGAAGTCTGCACAAAATATGAGGCTGTTTCTGCCATGGTCTGTTCATTGGATGTAACTATCTTCCCAGCGAGCCAATTTTTCACGTTTGCAAAGAGGAAGAAGTCGCTGGGAGCCAAATCTGGAGAATATGGTGGGTGAGGTAGCAGTTCGTAGCCCAATTCCACAAATTTTGCGATGGCAATGGCCTACTTGTGTGATGTTGCATTATCCTGGTGAAAGAGAAACGTTTTCTTCACCCAATGGGGTCGTTTCTTTAACAATTCCTTGTGAAACTAATCCAGCTTTGGGATAATGTAAGCTTGTGATCGTTTTACCCTTTTCCAGGCAGTGGATCTCTATCACCCCTTGTGAATCACAAAAGACAACTGCCAGGATTTTTCCTGTCAACGGAATGGTTTCGCTTTCTTTGGAGCAGTTTCGCCGAAGGAAATCCATTGCTTTGATTGTTGTTTGGTTTCAGGTTGATAGTAATGGAACCAAGTTTCATCAACCGTGATATAACGCCGCAAAAACTCATTTGGGTTGCGCTGAAACATGTTTAAACATCCCTGTAAAATGGACACGATTCCGATTGTTCTCAACTGTGAGCAGTCGCGGCACACATCTTGCTGACAGCTTTCTCATACGCAAAAATTCGTACAGAATGTTATACATCCGTTCACTCGAGATGTTTACGGTTTTGGTTATCTCGCGGAACGGCCACAGCGAAATTCTGTGAACCACTTGTGAACCATGGCATGTGATGGAGCAGGGTCCTCTAATACTTGTTCACCTTTTCTTCCGTTTCCTTCACCGTCTTACCACGTAAAACAGAACACGAAATTCACTTTTCTCCGTTTTTCACGAAGCACCACACATCTGCTTATTTCACACGCTCTCAATAATGTTCTAAGAAACAAATGGCGACGAATTCCTGTGATTATACCCAAACTTGGGTGCAAACAAGAAACCTGTGATTACAACGCTATCTCTCGTCAAAGCCATGGACTTATCAATCCACCCTCGCATGCTGGAGGAGGCACACAATAAAAAGCAAAACAATTACATTCTCATTACTTTCTCTAGCCAGTATCGTTTATTTATATACACCATCTCAACCCTATTCTTGAATACCTTATTACTTTCTCTACTTCCCACCTATAGTAAGTAGATGAAGTACTGTATTGTACTAAAAAATTCGATATTGTGTGTTCACTGGAAATGCACGTTTTGAGGTCCCCAAGAAAAAGTTCCGTGTGAGTGTATATGTGTATCTATGAACAGCATAAACCAAACACGAAATGCCTGATAAATTCACAGCTTGTTATTGAAGTTCAGCATCTTTCAAAGATGTGGTGCGAAGGTTGGCAACAAAATTTCCCTACCCCAAACTACTCTTTACGTGGAACATTTGTTGAAATTTTAGATTTGCTTAAAAGCAAGCGGGATGGCTCTGGCGGTAACGTCTGTGGCCCGCATTCGGGCAGTCCCGGATTCAAACCCCTGGGACAGACCAATCTGACGGAGGGTTTTTACGCGGTTTTCCTCGGTGGCTAGGCGAATGCTGGGTTGGATAACTTGATTCGCGAATTTTTCTATCATCCCTTTCATCACTATATTTCCTCTTCACCGTCATACCAGGCACTGGGCTGATCACTCATCCTGGATATATTATGATCCAGAGTTTACTTGCTTCTCGACAGGCTACTGACCCAAGACATTGGCTTGTACGTGCCACAAAGAGGAGGGTAATCTGTTAAAGTGGAAGAAAATTTGCTCAAAAAGGAGTCTAACGATTTAATTAAAATACCATGTTTCAGATATTCACACAACAAAATGCATATGTTGAATTTTCTGGGAATAACCTGCGAATTCCTCTTCATTCGGAAGGAATTTTATATATTGTGACGTTTCCAGTTGTTAACTGTCACTTCACTAATGTGATCTAGTTCAATTTACCTGCCACTTCACTTTTCTTCGTGACGTAGCCGCGAATAAAACACCGTGAAACAGTCTCTACTTCGGAGGGTTCACCTGCTGGAGAATCGAACACAGCCTCTCGCGGAAACAGCACTCCTTGTACGTCACAAACCCATTTATAGAACCGTACTTGAAGTTGCATCATAAGCTCACTAACTCACTAACTCACTCGCGAACACGCGGGCTTATATAACCGCTGGAAATTTCCACAGAACATTCTACAGCGTTCTGGAAGCAGAGAGAAGAAAACTTACAGAAGATTCTGGTTATCTGTCGATAGCAGCTCCGGTTGTTTACGCTGGCCAGAGCGCTACCGCGTATACTTTCTCGGTTTATCTCTTACCAGCCAGCTGGTCGGGCCAGCCAATCGGCCATAGCTGCGTCACAATATTGTTAACTGCGATTTCGCAAGACCTGGTTCAAAAACAATTTTCTTTTCAGATTCTTCAAACAAGAACGTGGAAGCAGGTGGTCCAAAACTTTTTTAATAATTTTTGCATACATACAAATATTTAATTAAGTTAACCATTGTACCAATATACAAACTTTCAAAAAAAACCTAATTTATTAAAAAAAAAAAGTATGTTTTTTTTTAAACGTTTTCCTCCCTAGAAGTAGGAATTAAATGCCCAATTCAATTCGATTTCCAAACAAGCTGTGCTTTGCAATATTATGTTTCCCGCATACATAGGTGCAAAAGAAGTTGCCGCATCACTGCTGTTCAAAGGGATAGTGCAGGCACAAAGTGAAAGGTTACTGAGGTAGTGCTGCTCTCTGCAGGTGTTTATGTGGTGTACTGATGAGTGTCGTGTGGTCGCCTGCCTGCAGTTCGAGCCGGGCATCAGACCGAAAGTTAACGTTCACCAATAACGAACACACATATGCAGAGACGCACCAAAATGCATCTGAAGCTCGAAGCCTGTGTTCTGAACATTTTAGACGCGGTATCTGTCTTCTGCGCACTTTTTTGTGACGTGCAGAAATAATATTAACAAACGATGAATCATTCCAAGTAGAGCGTGGGCCTGGGAGGCCCTTACATCGATTCGTCCATCAAGGTAGGCATGTTTTTGTATAATGTACTAATACAAAATAATTTAATTCTAACGCACTTTTAAGGGTACATAAATACAAAAAATAGAATTTTGTTTAATCTTTGCGGCACCAAATGACTTGCGTCAAGCGCCAATGTTGTTAATGAGCGATTGGTTATTAAATAACCGATAACACTACACCCACACACAGGTACTTTCACATTCAAACACCAACTCTGGACATACCGTGAAATATTTTTGTTTAAAGACAACTTTCTGGAGCCCAGCCGGGAATCGAACCCGGAACACTTAATATAGCAGGCAGTTTCTCTACCGAGTGAGCTCTGGGACAAGTAATAGCAGTTCGTTTTCAAACATTGCTCTTTCGTTTAGCGGTCTCTTCTCTGTCGTATGGAGTCCCCTTTGCAGTTCTGCTTAGGCAAACTTTTTAGCATCGGCGCTATCCGGTATAAACTAACTTCAACTAAGGACGGCTTGTATGGGCCACCTGGTACACATATAAATTTCTAAATTATCTCATCATTATTCTTATATATATATATATATGATTTTCCAAGTTCTATAGTAGTTATATCCAAGTATAAATTAATTTATAGTTTTGTATACTAATTTTAACAAATTAAATAAGTTTTAGTTTTAGGCCCGTTTTTGTAATTATTATTGTTATTATTATATATTTTTAAAAACCTTTAGAGTAATTTTGGACCATTTTTTCAAACATTCCGGGCCTCTCTGGTGGCAGCGGCGGCGGCGAAGGCGGTGGTGGTGGTGGTGGTGTCCACTATAACTGTTTTATACGACGTTTAAGTCTATCTTTGCGACAGCAATTTTTGTGTTGGAGTTTAAGAACCCAAACCCCTGAATAATGTATGTGCCTTCAACATATTAGGTACTATTGCCCCGTCTTATTTAGTGGCTAACGATGCTTACTTATTGTTTTGAATGTTGCGTCAAACGCTCGAGATTCCCGGCCAAATTGAATTGGCACGCTCGAGACTTCTCTGACATGAAAACATTCTCCTCATTTCATGCATGTTTCAGAAACCTCTACAGCGTAATGACCAATCCAACGGTTATTTCATGGAAAATTGGAGTCTTTTATTAACGCAGCAATAGAAATTCAACATGCAGTTCTGTGACACAATATACATGCAAATAAAATGGAAAACAAAGAAAACTACAAGTAATGATATAATTTTTCGTGACTTAACCAAAATTTGTGGTCTTGATGTCCATTAAAATGCAAAATAAGAAAGATAAATAAACAATTTTCCTGATAAACGTCTGTGATGTATCTCCACATCTGTGTGTGTAAAAAATAACTTCATACAAATACAACGTTTATTAATTCATTTAGGCAGGATTTCCAGTAATTCCATTCACAGAAAAAATGTTATACGTACATGAAAAACTTTTGCTGTTTCTTTATTTTCTAAAAGTTAATATCACAGTTCAAATATTAGCGTGACAAAGTTTTGACTTTCAGATTTCCATTAAATATATTAAGTCCTGTTCATTCTTTCTAAAAAATTACGTATTTTAGAAACCATAAGAGGATAAGTGAATATTTGCTTTAGTAGAATCCTGACCTCATCAAAAATGTTAAGGTATTCGGGAAGTGTAAAATAGAGACATTCAAATTCTACTTTCTAATGTTGAAAGTTTTAATCTTATCGTTCAAAACTGAAGGCAAATAAGTTGTCCTGAAATGTTTATTAATTTAGTGCTTATAGATTCTACAGGGTTATTCAAAAAGAAGGAACAGACTTTAAATATTTATTTCTAATGAACGACAATAGATGGCGAAACATGCGCTACATCACTGAATAGAGAAAAGTTCAACATTTTATTTTATGTGTTCAAAATGAGCAGCATGTGTTATGCGAGAACGATCAGTGCTTTTCCGTTTGCATACGCAACCATCTTCTACGAATTTATTGCATCAACTGTAAATGTTTTATGACAAAGCGGCTCGTTGTTGAACTTTAACGAAATGCACGCTGCAATGAAACAATGGATTCACTCTTTCCATAATGCAGCACACAAAACGACTTTTCCCGTGGCGTCGCCATTTTCTCGTAAACAAACACAGCGCCGCTGTAGGCACTGAATGGAACTAATAGGTGGGGCTTAAAACTTTGAACGTTCCTCTATTCATTAATGTGTCGCATGTGTCGCTATCTATTGTCGTTCATTAAAATGAATATTTAAACTATCTTCCTTCTTTTTGAACAACCTTGTATTTAAAATTACGAAGTGGAAAAAAAGAGAGAAACAGTGCTGAAACATGCACATATAAATGTTCCTTTGTCTCAACAAGCAATAGAGCAAATGTTTATGTTTTTAAAAAAATATGTTAACATTTTTAGTAAAATCTTTCAATGTATTTAATATAGTCATATAAGAAATATTGAAGGAATTTAAATTATCCTAGTTCCTAGTACTATCAATCAATTCTGCTCTTTGCATGCAAAATTTGAAGCCGATTGATCACACCAAGGCTGAGAGGAAGAAATATCTCTATGATAAAAGTTAAGAGAGAAATGCGAAGTCCAGCAGTTGGACTAATCTTAATACATTCCAGGACAATAATCATCCTGCCCATCACTATAATGTCTTAAATATTAACTTTAAACAATAAATCGTATGTCAAATCACTCACTAAGAGCTGTACACTCGGTCAAACTAAAAGGCGCCGGTCTCTTGAGCAGTTACAATTTTTCAAAGTCCCTTCGAGTAAGCGCGCAGTGCACAACCGTCAATTCCTGTGCGCAGCTTTGGCTAACTCTGTAATACAAGATAAGAGGCACTGATTTCGACTACCTCCATACCGAGCTTGGTGTGAAGCCAAGTGTGTGCGCGCACATGCACACACACACACACACACACACACACACACACAATAATTGGCAGGCTGAGGGCAGCCCGAAGGAATATATGAAGATGTACCTTTCCTTACTAGGGCTTAATCAGTAGTGGCAGGATGAGGTATTGCAGGATGGCGGTTGTAAATAAGGTCGTTGGAATGAAAAGAGGTAACAAGATTTGCTCCTCGACGGCTGCAGGTCAGGGTGCAATGGTTCTTATGCGGCGCTGATGTGTGGTAGAATCCTGATTTTTTTTTATTAAAGGGATATTTGTAAATTTTGGTTAGTCTAAGCAAGTCTTGTAGGACTATAAGGAGCTCAGATTTAACTGTCGGCTGGAATTGCTCTGCGTTACCGGGGTGCCCGTATGCAATGCAGGTAACCCGGTGACGCCTGAAGTGGCGTTGTCTGAGGTTACAGTCCCCCATGAGATCGGACGAGAGCGCTCCGATTGCGTGGCAAAGAGTCGTAAAATTTTGCGACACGGCGCCTAATTTCATCCTCCAGGTATGGAAGATATGAGGCTTTGTGAAGTATCTAACGGGGAAGGCGCGGCATACATAATAGATAGCCTGAAGGCCCCTATTCTGCACCCCTGCGGCCACGCCCCAGATCTTGGAGGCACTTCAGGAGGAACAAGCATCGCGAACCATAGCATGGGGAAGAAGCAAGCTAAGGACCGCATGGTCCGATGCAACAGTGTCTTCCAAAGTTAAGCCACATACAACTTGACACTCAAGTAAGAAATGACATTGGTCCACTCAAACCTACGTCTGAGATAGTGGATGTGCGAAATTTAACGGGAAAGCGGCGCTTCGTTAGAGGATTGGCGTGGCTTTTCTCCGGGTTGATGGACAATGCCCAGAGCCAGCACCATACTTGGATGAGGCGGAGGTGTCATTATATGGGGTTGAACGCCCTGCGTGGGTTTCTGTCTTTACATTATATCAGCATAGTGGGCAATATCGACGTGATGTTCTGTAGATAGGTCGGCCGCGTGGACGCTGAAAAGCGTGGGGGACAGTACAGAGCCTTCCAGGAGCGTGGAGCAGTGGTTAAGCTACTTAGGTTCTACAAAAGCAGCTAGAGCCTGATTCTCCGTAGTGGGTTATCTTTTATTTTTACACTCATTTTACTCTAATATAGTTAAATAATGTTGCTTGTGTTACTTCAGTTTGCTTACAAATATAATTACAATAATGGTGAAATTTGTGGATATAAAATTAAATTGACTGAATATTAATTATAATGATAAATTAAATTCACAGTTTGTCGTCCTCCGTGGTGTAGTTCCCGAGGTCGAGGGTTCAAACCCGGCGGAGGGCGATGGATTTTTGCGGGCATAAAAATCCTTAGCATGGCTTCCTTTGTAAGGGAAGTAAAGCCGGTGGTCCCGTATCGCAGAATTACGGCCTCGAGAGGTCTGATGAGGCCTCTGAGCAAAATTACCAGTCTTTCACGCCCAATATAGAATGGGACGCTAAGGATTAAAGTAGTTGAAGGGCGTCCATAAGTAAAATTCAATTTCATTTTCAATCTCACGGTTACCTGGTTTTTCAGATCCCCTTCATCAGGTCCGCGCGCGCGATTGTGTGTGTGCAGCACAATTCTTAAGGCTGGTTCACAACAGCCACAGAACGGTAACCAGAACGGTAACGAGAACGGGAATACGGGAATGTATATCGATTATCATATCGATCACAAATGGAAAGTCGATTTTGCGCATTGGGATTTCACTTTTTATTTTTTTTACTGAGCAATGATATTTTTACTTCCTCTACTACGTATAGTAAGTTGGGAAAGTATTGCATTCCACCCAAAAATTCGATACCGAGATTTCACTGGAAATCATGTTTTGAAACCCCCTGAATCCAAAAAAAAGCATTTTTGGAAACATCTCCGTGTGTGTGTCTGTGTGTGTCTGTGAACAGCATAACTCAGAAACGAACAGCCGGATAAACACCAAACTTGGTATTTAGGTTCAGTATCTTCCAGAGATGCGACACGAAGGTTTTCAAGAAAATCCCCGCACCCCAGATTATCCTTTACATGGAACATTTTTCGAAAATTTTAATTTTCTCAAAAATGGTTCTAACGATTTTGATTAAACTATCATATGTTTAAGATATTTTCATGACAAATAAAATGTATATCTCGAATTTCCTGGGAATGTCTCCAAAAGCATTCTTCATTGTGAACGACTTTTGCATAACTGGTAAACCATAAGAGATAGACAAAATTTTACTACACAAAAAATGTAGATCGCGTTAAAATACACAATTTTGTCATATACATTTTTTTTGTTGGGTGAACCATTTTCGAGATATTGCTTGTTATTCCCTTAAATTTTCCAATACTTATACTTATTCTCAAATTCGTTATTCATTTTTTTTTGTCCTGGTAATGCAAAGAGAATGGAATACTCCACATAGCAACCAGCTCTTAAAATATTTGACTATCGCTTAAAGCCTAGCAATTCCCCTTGCATCTACAAGAAAATTAGCAATAAGATTGACATCTCGATTAACATGAAGCATATGGAGAATAAGCGTTTGTAAAAATAGTTTGTACAAGAGTAGAGAAAGTCATGTGAGTGTAACACATCAGATTCTTTCACCTGCTTCCAATTCAGCCAACATAATGCCGGTTAACCAACGCCAAAAATTGATAGACTAAAGTTTATCTAAATGTAGATCCATTACATTTCTGATTCCTCTAGTCGTGCAAAGCTTTCATTCCTTTGTGTAATGGCATAGTTTAAAGTTATTTGTTGTTATTTGTTGATTTCTACCGGTCTTTGCTGTTCTTTGTAGTTTTTGCTACTGTTTTTTTATGCAATAGCCAGTTTTGAGCTGCATATAAACAAACTACAGAGGATCCTTTCACTAGATTGATCTGTGGGTATCAGGATCTGAGGTTAGGAAGCACATATGCTAGAATTTCTTCCAGTTTCATGTTTCCAGCTTGCGACTGTCATGCTCACCTAAAATAACCTGCACAGTGAAGAGTCTAATATCACAGTATGGATCTAATATGCCGTACCCGGGACCCGAGAAACCTTCCCCAAATGTGAACGCTCCCATTAAAATACATTATTTCAACTTTATCGTTCCGGTTACCGTTCTCGGTTGCTGTGAACGAGCCTTTAAATATCGAACTTGGTATTTAAGTTCAGTAGCTTCCAGGGATGCGACACGAAGGTTTTCAAGAAAATCCCCCCACCCCAGACTACACTTTACATGGAACATTTTTCGAAAATTTTAATTTTCTCAAAAATGGCTCTAACGATTTTGATTAAAATATCATATGTTTAAGATAATGTCATGAGAAATGAAATGTATATCTCGAATTTTCTGGGAATGTCTCCAAAAGTATTCTTCATTGTGAACGACTTTTGCATAACTGGTAAACCATAAGAGATAGACAAAATTTTACTACACAAAAAATGTAGATCTCGTTAAAATACACAACTTATGTCATATACATTTCTTTTGTTGAGTGAACCGTTTTCGAGATATTGCTTGTTATTCCCTTAAATTTTCCAATACTTATACTTTTTCTCAAATTCGTTATTCATTTTTTTATGTCCTGGACTTGCAAAGAGAATGGAATGCGCCGCATAGCAACCAGCGATAAAATATTTGACCATCGCTTAAAGTCTACCATATTCCCCTTGCATCTACAAGAAAATTAGCAATAAGATTGACATCTCGATATCTCGATTAACATAAAGCATATGGAGAATAGGCGTTTGTAAAAATAGATTGTACAAGAGTAGAGAAAGTCATGTGAGTGTAACACATCAGATTTTTTATGTTCTAAACGAGGGCTCTAACAATTTTAATTAAAATACCATGTATTTAGGATATTTCCATTACAAATGAAATGTACATCTTAAATTTACTGGGAATAGCCTGTGAAGTCCCCTTCATTCTAAATGAAGAATGTAGATATATTGATAAACCATAAGAGTTAGACAAAATCTTACTGCACAAAAATCGAGCGGGATGGCTCAGGCGGTTACGTCTATAGCCCGCATTAGGGGGGTCCCGGGATTGATCCTCGGCGACTGCCCACTCTGGTCTATGGGTTTTCGTGGTTTCGCCCGAGTGCTCTGGTGATTCATCTTCTACCACGACTCCCCCTCTTCTCATTTCCTGTACCCATCTTCTTCCTTGTCATCTGTTTCAGGGTTGTAGAATCAGGCGACGGTGTTTGGCGGGTTGCGGCTGGGCGGTGGCTTGCGCCCCGTAAAGGTTTCTTCCCTGGCGTCGCTGCAGTACCACTCAGGTCTCTCCTCAGCGTGCGGCTCCGCTCCGGAGGACCCTGGAGGTTGGTGGCTTATGGACAGGGACCATGCTGCATCGGATGCGTTCTATCTGGAAACGTTAGGGACCTGTACCATGCCGGCATGCGGATCTGGTCGCCCATCGGGTCTCTCCCCTCATCTCTCGCTCCCAGGGGTCACGTTGGATGCATAAAGGGGTGATTGGCCAGCGTGCGGTTCCGGGGGCCCCTACGTGATACGTGCCTTTACCTTTACTGCAACTGCACAAAAAATGTATTCATTATCTGTTTACCCTCCTCTTATGTAGGACTTACAGGGGGTGCCTGGGGTCAGAGGCCCGTCGAGGAGCAGACACTCATGGATCAGACAGAACATCCAGGATGGGGATCAGCCCGATGCCTGGTATGGGCAGGAAGGAAGTAGATGAAACGAAATGTGGGTGAAATGGATGAAAGGAAAGGTGATGATGGAGCAGTTGGTGGAATGAATGGCGGGGGAAACCGAAGAACCCGGAGAAAACCCGCCCAGACGCCGCTTCGTCTACCACAAATCCCACATGCAGGTCCCTGGGATTAAACCCGGGTCGCCTCGGTGGGAGGCGAGGGCTCTAACCACTCGGCCACGGCGCCGCCAGCACAAAAAATGTAGATCTCGTTAAAGAACAAAACTTATGTTAAAAAAATTTTAAGCTAACAATTTTCAAACGTATTATTAGTTTTAATTTTCAAATAGGTACTTATTGTTTTTCAAGTGGGAAGTTTTCTGGTGACCATATAAAGAGCAAGTCATCACATAGTGACCCGCTTTTTAAAAATCTGACTCACTTTAGCTTTCTTATACCTACAACGATATCTGTAAATGTGTAATGAAATAAATTCTTGCAAGAATAGTTTGTAGAAGAGTGAGTAGAGAAAGTTATGTGAATTCAACACGTCAGACTTGAGGCAGTATTTTTAACACTTAAATGATTTCAGTCAATTTATATAATATATAAATTCAATAACAGCCCGCCTTGAAGCAATATGTGTATGTAATAATTTGTAAAATGTATATAACAGTCATTGCATATGCTTATATTATTGTATCCATGTGTAATAATGTTATGTGAATATATTACGTAATTTAATAATGTAGGAGCTGTGAGAAATAGGTTTAAAGTTGCTAACAATGAGGTAACAATGAGGTAACCTTGAGGCAATAATGAGTAAGGAAGTTTAAATACTATTAGTCATTATTAGAGCTGCAATAATGTA
The DNA here is from genome assembly GCA_030765065.1 of Deroplatys truncata. Classification (NCBI taxonomy): domain Eukaryota; kingdom Metazoa; phylum Arthropoda; class Insecta; order Mantodea; family Mantidae; genus Deroplatys; species Deroplatys truncata. The sequence continues at coordinate 166,687,718 of CM060988.1, read as the reverse complement.
AATTTTTAGACAGTTTAAAAATAGCCAATCAACAACCAGAAAAAGCTTCAGTTAAATGAAGGTATTCTATTGGACTAGGATTAACCAATCAGAGACTTGAAATACAGAAATTTACAAGTTTAGACGGTTGAAATCAATTCAGTTGCCTCCAAACAGTGCTCATAACTAGACGTGTTGCCTCCAGACAGTGCTCATACCAGACGCGAGATGGGTCCTCGAGAAATTAATTACGTATTCGTGTGAGACGATAATAGTATACGTGTTTAAAAGTGCAAGTATTAAATAAAAGACTCTCACAGCTCAAGATATCAGTGAAGTGTTATTTAATTTGTGTCAAGGATTAATAAAAAGGAGTGAATTAAAACTTAAAATCTGCGTAAGCCTACATTCTTCAGTCGCACCACAACCCTGCCAAGACTTCCATGTCTCTAACAATAATACTGACGCAGCCGAGGCAAACATAAATATATAATATCTAAAGAAACCGTCAAATTATAAAGCTAATATTTTTAAACTTGGGGCGAAAGCTACCGGAAACCGGGTACTATACGTGCGATTGCAAAAAACTTCAAGTTCAGCTCCCCAACAGTTGAAATATAATAAAACTCCTTCAATACAAACTACTTCAAATTGACGCCCAAAGCGTGGTGCTAGTAAATAACATAACAAAACATCTTCTCAAATTGTCATCCAAACGTGAAGCTAAAATGAAGCATTCTTCAGACTTTTGACAGTGTTATTAAAGGCATGGTTCTAGCCTCTAAGAGATGAAAGCAGCAGGCTTTTAGCATAAGGGAATTTGAAATAAACTCTAAAAACGTTCACTGCGTCCAAAATTAAAATGAAATCGTTCATCAAAAGCTTATTGCTTCAAAATGAGAGCAGTATAAAGAAATAAGCCGCTTGTGTAGCAGAATGACAAGGTAGTTTCCAATTTAACAGCACACAGGGGATAATCCACGAAGCGAAAATCTCTGACGGCGGATTAAAATTCAAAGCGAGCTCAATTCAACTACCGCCGGTGTAGTTATCATTTTTGATAAAAAGTCATTTTGCATCACAAATACAGAGGCAGGAAACAAGGAACAGCGCACGTTGAAGATCAAAATCAAATGATCAGAGAGCGCAACAGTTTCCGTTTAGGTTCATCCTCCATGTGCTTTGTAGCCCGTGGCACTCGGCGGCGGATACTGTCGGCCGTGCATAACCACCCCTTCACTGGCAGGGTACTCATCAAATGTCGTCATTCATAAAGAGAGACATTTTGTATATGTCTATGTGGCTGTGTTCTCTACTACGCATAGTAACTGAGGAAATATTGCATTCCACCCAAAAATTCCATATCCGGATTTAACCAGAGATATATGTTTTGAGGTGCTCGAATCCAAATAAAGCATTTTTGAAAACATGTCCTGTGTGTGTCTTTGAACAGCATAACTAAAAAATCTTATGTGTTACACTCACATGACTTTCTCTACTCTTGTACAAACTATTTTTACAAACGCTTATTCTCCATATGCTTCATGTTAATCGAGATATTAATCTTATTGCTAATTTTCTTGTAGATGCAAGGGGAATTGGTAGGCTTTAAGCGATAGTCAAATGTTTTAAGAGCTGGTTGCTATGTGGCGCATTCCAATCTCTTTGCATGTCCAGGACATAAAAAAAATGAATAACGAATTTGAGAAAAAGTATAAGTATTGGAAAATATAAGGGAATAACAAGCGATATCTCGAAAATGGTTCACTCAGCAACAAAAGATGTATATGATATAAATTGTGTATTTAATCGCGATCTACATTCTTTGTGTAGTAAAATGTTGTCTATCTCTTATGGTTTACCAGTTATGCAAAAGTCGTTCACAATTAGGAATATTTTTAAAGACATTCCCAGAAAATTCGAGATATACATATCATTTGTCATGAAAATATCTTAAACATATGATATTTTAATCAAAATCGTTAGAGCCATTTTTGAGAAAATTAAAATTTTCGAAAAATGTTCCATGTAACGGGTAATCTGGGGAGTGGGGATTTTCTTGAAAACCTTCGTGTCTGGAAGATACTGAACCTAAATACCAAGTTTGGTGTTTATTCGACTGATCGTTTCTGAGTTATGCTGTTCACAGACACACACAGACACACAGACACACACGGATATGTTTCCAAAAATGCTTCTTTTTGATTCAGGGGGTCTCAAAACATATATTTCCGGTGAAATCTCGGTATCGAATTTTTGGGTGGAATACAATACTTCCCCTACTTACTATACGTAGTAGAGAAAGTAAAAATGAATAACGAACTTGAGAAAAAGTATAAGTATTGGAAAATTTAAGGGAATAGTAAGCAATATCTCGAAAATGGTTCACTCAAACAAACAAATGTATATGACATAAATTGTGTATTTTAACGCGATCTACACTTTTTGTGTAGTAAACGTTTGTCTATCTCTTATGGTTTACCAGTTATGCAAAAGTTGTTCACAATGAAGAATACTTTTGGAGACATTCCCAGAAAATTCGAGATATACATTTCATTTGTCATGAAAATATCTTAAATATATGATATTTTAATCAAAATCATTAGAGCCAGTTTTGAGAAAATTAAAATTTTCGAAAAATGTTCCATGTAAAGGGTAATCTGGGGTGGGGGGATTTTCTTGAAAACCTTCGTGTCGCATCTCTGGAAGATACTGAACGTAAATATCAAGTTTGGTGTTTATCCGACTGTTCGTTTCTGAGTTTTGCTGTTCACAGACACACAGACACACACACACGGACATGTTTCCAAAAATGTTTTTTTTTTTGGATTCAGGAGGTCTCAAAGCATGTATTTACGGTGAAATCTCGGTATCGAATTTTTGGGTGGAATACAATACTTCCTCTACTTACTATACGTAGTAGAGAAAGTAAAAACGAAGTTTAGTATCTTCCGATGTGACTCCAAGATTTTCAAAAAAATTCCCCCTAAAATTACCTTTTATATGGAATATTTTTCGAAAATTTTTATTTTCTCAAAAATGGCTCTAACGATTTTGATTGAAATATCATATGTTTAAGATATCTTCACGTCGAATGAAATGTATATCATGAATTTTCTTGGAATGTCCCCTAAAGTCCTCATTCTGAATGACTTTCGCATAACTGCTAAACCGTAAGAGATAGACAAAATTTTACTACATAAAAAATGTAGATCTCGTTAAAACATACAATTTATGTCATATCCATTTTTTGTCGAATGACCCATTTCCGAGATATTTCTTGTTCTTTGTTTGAATTTTCCAATACTTATACTTTTTCTCAAATAGGAATTCGTTATTTTTTTTATGTCCTGGACATGCAAAGAGAATGGAATTCTCCACATAGCAACCAGCTCTTAAAAGATTTGACTATCGCTTAAAGCCTACAAGAAAATTAGCAATAAGATAGTTTCTGTAAATGTTTACCTCGATTATTATGTAGTAGATAGATAATAAGCGTTTATAAAAATAGTTTGTATAAGAGTAAAGTCATGTGAGTGCAACACATACTATACTACAGGGGAAGTATTGCATTTCACCCAAGAATTCGATACCGAGATCTCACTGGAAATACATGTTTTGAGGCGCCCTGAATCCAATAAAGCATTTTTGGAAACATCCGTGTGTGTCCGTCTGTCTGTGAACAGCGTAATACAAAAACGAAATTCGGACAAATGCCAAACTTGGTATTTGACAGGCGGCATCATTCTTTGATGAATGATGCCGCCTGTGATGGAAGCTTCTTGTTTGACATCGTCTTCGTTGAAATGTTTTTCACCAAGGAATTTCTTGAGATGAAGCATAAAATCACTTGATACCAAATCCAGACCATAGGGAGTGTGGTGTAATTGTTTCCAAACAAATGATGCGACCAGATCTTGAGTTTGGCGGTGTGAGGACGTGCATTGTCACTCATTATTGTTTCCCCATAAACCTCACACAATTGGCGATGGATATTTGCTGGCGTAACATTTCTGCATTCAAACAAATGAATCACTGATCTGACCTCACAATCGGTGAGTCGTTCGATTGTTTTGAACATCTCGAAACGCTCCAGCAACAGGGAAATACAAAGTGACAATCGCTCACAGCTGCGTCTGGCTTCCTAATGAGTGGAGGAAGTGATCGTGCATGCTCAAAATCGCGACTGCAGCGCTGTAGTAGCAAAATATTAAAACAGTACTTACTGTAAGAACACGCCTTTTAGTTACCAAGATTGATATTTATCGGGCATTTCGTTTTAGAATTATGTTGTTCATAGACACAAAAACTTCTTCTAAAAATGCTTTTTTTGGGTTAGAGGTTTCCAAAGTATGTGTTTACAGTGAAATCTCGACATCGAATTTTTACGTGGAATACATTACTTCCTTTGCTTAATGTAAGCACGTAAATAGAGAAAGTAACTTAAATCAAAAACTAAATGCGATTCCGGGTTGGAGGATGGGAATTTTTCTTCAGCTATTCCCCATGCTCCTTACAGTCTAAAAGTAAGAGTGAGAGTGTAAATATCTGTGTGAATTTAAAGTTTATAAACAAAACCCAACTTAAATGAACCCAAATATATACAACAGTAAAGGAGCGAACATCATTGTCCATGAGCAATAACACTAGTCTGCATGATATTGGATGACTGAAATCTAACACGAGATTCTGACTCACTTTTTTATGCTGATTTCAGAACTGCTTTTAGTTTTTTTCTAACACGGACAGTTCTTCCACAATTTCACTTCAAAAATATAGCTTCCGCTACTACACATAAAATTGGGCTTGATGAAGCAATTTGTAAGGGCTCTACTACAGGATGGACCCTGCTTCTAGTACCTTTCCAAGAAATTTCCCTTCATTACACAAGACAAAGTAAAGGCTGGAATTTTTGTTGGTCCTCAAATAAAGAAATTGATGAAGGATGAAGATTTTGAGAAGATAATGAATGAGGGAGAAATAGAAGCATGGACCGCCTTCCGATCAGTACTGAAAACTTCTTAGGCAATAACAAAGATCCTAATTACAAGGCCATTGTCGAAACAATGTTGGAAAATTTCAAGAAGATGGGTTGTAACATGAGTCTAAAGGTGAATTTTCTGCATTCACATATCGACTACTTTCCAGAAAATCTGGGACATGATAGTGAAGAGCAGGGTGAACGTTTTCACCAATATATTAAGGAAATGGAGAGGAGGTACCAGGGGAGATGGAATGAAACTATGATGGCCGACTACTGTTGGATGTTGAGGAGGGACAGTCATCTTCAACGATCTGCAAGGCAGGCAAAGAAGAGAAAGTTTGAAAAAAATTAAATGAAACATTTTGGCTTCTTGTTTTATTAAAATGTAGTCATGAAGTAAATTAGCGGAGTTCTTGAGAGTATTCTTAAAGTGTTTCTTGAATAAAAACTTACCTTGTGTGAAATGGTATTTGAATACTTTTCTACGCTCATTAGTAAAATTGTCAAAACATTACTTATTTTGTGTACAAACTTGACGTGATGGAAAAAAACGGAAGTTATTTCTGGAATCAGCATAAACACTTGATTCATGAACACCTACTTTTAAGAAATCATCTGACAACTTTTGGATCAACTTTTTTTGTAACAACTGGATTTCATGGATGTTAGAGGTAAAATGCGGCATATAGCTACACTGGGGGGGGGGCAAGTGCATTGGGTTTACAATTATTGGAGATGTATGTATGTTACTTGCAGACTCCATTATATTTTATGAGGAAGAAAGCAGCTATACAGCGACCTAGTTTTGCAACTGGAGTATTCCTGTTGTATAGTGCAGCCAGAATGGTAACCCTGTTACAATTACGCTGGTAGAGAAGCTAATAAAGCTGCATTGTGCATGTAAAGCACCAGGTAAAATGGCACATGCACAATTTCACAGCGTGAATAAAGCAAAGATAGAGGGAGAAAAATGAGATAGCCGTCCATCGAAGTGCGACTTTAACCATAAAACTGTCCGAAGTATAACTATTAAAATGTCCTTATGTGTTACATTAATATGACTTTCTCTACCCATTCTTCAACATTCTATTATTCATCTACTTCGTATTAATCGAGATACATGTCTGCAGAAATGGTTGTATTACATACTTTTTTTTTATTATACATCGCTTAAACTACATGGTCATATCGCAACGGATGTGCTAGTGGATAAATCTTAGATAGAGGTGTGGCGGACAGTTAGTCTTCTAGGTCTCATCCGTGTAACCACCTGCTTCGCCAGTGTCCACAGAGACCCTAGTGCATAGCAACCGGATCTTCTGCTTCGTGCCGTGCAGATGGCATTAGGGTGCCGTCCAGTCTACCTGCTTTCACATAGAAAGACGGACACTTAACCTTCTAGGTCTCATACCTGTAACCACCCGCTTCATCGTGTCCACAAAGACCCTAGTGTATAGCAGCTGGATCTTCTGTTTCGTGCCCTGCAGATGGCATTAGGGTGCCGTCCAGTCTAACTGCTGCTTTCATATAGATAGGCGGACAGTTAATCTTCTAGGTCTCATCTCTGCAACTACCCGCTTCGTCTTGTTCACAGAGACCCTAGTGCATAGTAGCTGGATCTTCTGCTTCGTGCCCTGCAGATGGCATTAGGGTGCCGTCCAGCCTAACTGCTGCTTTCATATAGAAAGGCGGACAGTTAATCTTCTAGGTTTCATCTCTGCAACTACCCGCTTCGTCTTGTTCACAGAGACCCTAGTGCATAGTAGCTGGATCTTCTGCTTCGTGCCCTGCAGATGGCATTAGGGTGCCGTCCAGTCTACCTACTTTCATATAGAAAGGCAGACAGTTAGCTTTCTAGGTCTAATCCCTGTAATCACTCGCTTCGTCGTGTCCACAGAGACCCTAGTGCATAGCAACTGGATCTACTGCTTCGTGCCGTACAGATGGCATTAGGATGCCGTCCAGTCTACCTACTTTCATATAGAAAGGCAGACAGTTATCTTTCTAGGTCTAATCCCTGTAATCACTCGCTTCGTCGTGTCCACAGAGACCCTAGTGCATAGCAACTGGATCTACTGCTTCGTGCCGTGCCGATGACATTAGGATGCCGTCCAGTCCACCTGCTGCTTTCATTGGCGAACAGTTAGCCTTCTAGGTCTAATCCCTGTAATCACTCGCTTCGTCGTGTCCACAGAGACCCTAGTGCATAGCAACTGGATCTACTGCTTCGTGCCGTACAGATGGCATTAGGATGCCGTCCAGTCCACCTGCTGCTTTCATTGGCGAACAGTTAGCCTCCTAGGTCTAATCCCTGTAATCACCCAGTCCGTCGTGTCCACAGAGACCCTAGTGCATAGCAACTGGATCTACTGCTTCGTGCCGTACAGATGGCATTAGGATGCCGTCCAGTCTACCTACTTTCATATAGAAAGGCAGACAGTTATCTTTCTAGGTCTAATCCCTGTAATCACTCGCTTCGTCGTGTCCACAGAGACCCTAGTGCATAGCAACTGGATCTACTGCTTCGTGCCGTGCCGATGACATTAGGATGCCGTCCAGTCCACCTGCTGCTTTCATTGGCGAACAGTTAGCCTTCTAGGTCTAATCCCTGTAATCACTCGCTTCGTCGTGTCCACAGAGACCCTAGTGCATAGCAACTGGATCTACTGCTTCGTGCCGTGCCGATGACATTAGGATGCCGTCCAGTCCACCTGCTGCTTTCATTGGCGAACAGTTAGCCTCCTAGGTCTAATCCCTGTAATCACCCAGTCCGTCGTGTCCACAGAGACCCTAGTGCATAGCAACTGGATCTACTGCTTCGTGCCGTACAGATGGCATTAGGATGCCGGCCAGTCCACCTGCTGCTTTCATTGGCGAACAGTTAGCCTTCTAGGTCTAATCCCTGTAATCACCCGGTTCGTCGTGTCCACAGAGACCCTAGTGCATAGCAACTGGATCTACTGCTTCGTGCCGTACAGATGGCATTAGGATGCCGGCCAGTCCACCTGCTGCTTTCATTGGCGAACAGTTAGCCTTCTAGGTCTAATCCCTGTAATCACCCAGTTCGTCGTGTCCACAGAGACCCTAGTGCATAGCAACTGGATCTACTGCTTCGTGCCGTGCCGATGACATTAGGATGCCGTCCAGTCCACCTGCTGCTTTCATTGGCGAACAGTTAGCCTCCTAGGTCTAATCCCTGTAATCACCCAGTCCGTCGTGTCCACAGAGACCCTAGTGCATAGCAACTGGATCTACTGCTTCGTGCCGTACAGATGGCATTAGGATGCCGGCCAGTCCACCTGCTGCTTTCATTGGCGAACAGTTAGCCTTCTAGGTCTAATCCCTGTAATCACCCGGTTCGTCGTGTCCACAGAGACCCTAGCGATAAAAGCCGGATCTTCTGCTTTGTGCTGTAAGATGGCATTAGGGTGCCGTCCAGTCTACATGCTTTCATTGTCTGGGGCTAGATGGCACAGCATTCCCTATTAGCACCTGTTTTTCATGTTTACTATTGTTTTAGACATAATGTGGAACTTTAGCTTGTGGTATTGAATATCCAATGCGGTATTTACCTTAGAGGCTGAGGGAAACCACGGAAAAACCTGTTAGTTTGGTCGGCCCACGATTTTTTGTTGTTACACGGGGATTAGGGGAAAACAGCAGTCTTAAGGGCACTGGGATGTCACTGGTAATCCAACACATGACAATCCTTTAAATTCTGATTGCTGAATAACTGCTGAATGAATGATAAAACCAAATTTGGGTTGGCTATACTGTGTTTCTGCAAATAATTATTATAAAAATAATAAGCTATTCCTTGCTTAAATTGTTGCAAAAGTGATATAAGTAACACTCTACTTCATAGTTTAAAATCTTGCAACTCTTATTTCAGGTGCACTTTCCTCCTACAGCTTTGTTTCTCTGAACACTAGTTCTTCCCGAAATTAGTTAAAAGTAATTTGATACTGTGAACAAAATATTTTTCCAACATCTTTAACCTGTCGAAAATAAACAATCATTCAGTTTGTGTAATATCGAAAGGAATTTTATTTTTCATATATAGGTACTTTTTACCTCCCCTACTACTTATAGTAAATAGGGGAAGTATTGAATTCCACCCAAAAATTTGATACCGACATTTCGCCGGAAATACATGTTTTGAGGTGTCTGGAATCCAAATAAAGCATTTTGGAAACATGTCCGTGTGTGTATGTGTGTGTGTGTGTGTGTGTGTGTGTGTGTGCGCGCGCGCCTGTGAACAGCATAACTCAAAAACAAAAAATCGGATAAATACCAAACTTCGAATTTGAGTTTAGTATCTTCCAAGAATACAACATGAGTGTTTTCAAGAAAATCCCCCCACCTCAGACTACCCTTTACATGGAACATTTTTTCGATATTTTGATTTTCTGATAAATGGCACTAATGATTTTGTTTAAAATGCCATATATTTAAGATATTTTCATAGCAAATGAAATGTATATCTTGAATTTTCTGGGAATGTCTCCAAAAGTCCTTTTCATTCTGAATCACTTTTGCATAACTGGTAAACCGTAGGACAAAAACGAAATTTTTTACATACAAAAATTAAGATCTCGTTAAAGCACACAATTTATGTCATACTGTTTTTTAATCGAGTGACCTATTTCCGAGATATCCCTTGCTTCTCAAATAGGAATTCGTTATTCTTTTTTTTTATGTCCTGGACATGCAAAGAGAATGGAATGTGCCACATAGCAACCAGCTCTTAAAATATTTGACTATCGCTTAAAGTCTACTATATTCCCCTTGCATCTACAAGAAAATTAACACGTTAGTTTCTGCAAACGTTTATCTCAATTAACATGAAGTAGATGGAGAATAAGCGTTTGTAAAAATAGTTTGTACATGAGAAGAGAAAGTCATATGAGTGCAACAAATACGATTTTTTTATTCTCACATTCATTTAAAATGCTGAAAAAAACTAGTGTAGCCTACAGGTATATTTCCCGGAAATATCCAGTAAACATTTTGTTTACACATAAATATCTTTTAATAAAAATGCACCTGCAGTATGGAAAAATTCCAGTTATGGGAAACTGAGAAGAAAGAAACAATACAATGGGCAGAGCGACCCATTTAAGAACGGATCGCTATGTGATGGCTTTGAAATTTCATGCCCTTTGCATGACCAAGAGAAAAAAGAAAGAAGGAAAGAAAGTAAGAAAGAAAGAAAAAAGAAAGAAAGAAAGGAAAATGATTTTCTATTTGAGAGAAGTATAAGTATTTAAAAATTCAAACCAATAACAAAGAATATCTCGGAAATGTATTTAATATAAATAGTTTGCTTTGACGAGATCTACATTTTTTGTGTAGTTAGATTTTGTCCGTTCTCTTACTGGTTACCAACCGAGCGGGATAGCTCGGGCGGCAACATCTGTGGCCCGCACTGTGACCATGGGGTTTTTCGTGATTTTCGCCTAGGTGAATGCCGGGGTGTTGTATCCCACCACGATTTCTCCTTATCTCTATTTCCTCTCATTTCATCTGCCCCTTTCACATTTCAGGTGTGTCTTCAGGTCCTGCGGTTCTGGTGGAGTCGGGCAGATGGCGTAGTTGCTTGCGCATTGGTAGGATTTTTCCCCGTGAACGCCAAGGTGCCTTGTCTCGCCGTTAGGGTCGCTTCGTCACCCTCTCTCGAGATTCTTCACCTCTACTGGTGCGCGGGGGTTCAAACTGGAAATATTAGAGACTTCGGCGTGTCTCTGTGGGCCCGTCTGCCTGCGGACCTGCAACCTCCTACGGCTCTTTCTCCTCATCCCTGCCTCCCGGGGGCAAAACCATAATACACCAAGCTGTGTCCCCCTCAGATAAACACACCCTACATCCTACGTGTTACCATTTGTACAAAATTCATTCAGAATGAAGAGTACTTCACAGGCTATGCCCAGAAAATTCAAGATATGCAGTTCATTTTTGACATTTAAATATCTTAAACACATGGTATTTTATTCCAAATCCTTGGAGCCATTTTTGAGAAAATAAAAAATAACTATAAATTTTCTATATAAAGGGTAGTTTGAGGTAGAGGATTTTCTTAAAAATCTTCGTATGGTATTCTTGGAAGATGCTTAACTTAAATACCAAATTTGGTGCTTAACAGACATTTTCGTTTCTGAGTCCTGCTGTTAACACATGCGCGCACCGGGGACTCTTTTTTCCCATTTGTATTCCGAGTGGCTGAAAACATATTTCCGAGTGAAATGCAAATACTTCCTGTTACCTACTGTAGGTGGATGGTTGAGAAAGTAATAAGCGAGAAAGTGAAAGACCATTGGATCAAGCTCTGGACTGACAGCCAGCCCCAGTAAACTTCACGCTGTCATAAACAAGCAGTAGTTCCCAAAACTACTTGACACTCTTGCTGGAAAGAAGAGACGAGATGAAATTAACAAGACTAAGATTTGGACATGCAAAGTTAACACTTAATTACTTTCAAAAGAGAAACTGTATGAGTGTGACAGTTGCAGGTGCCTTCTAGCAGTAAAACATATCACAGTATACACCAGAGAGGAACAATTATAAAATACCACGTGACATATCCATAGCACTAAACAACAAACAATATGTTTCTGCAGTTGGGAACTACCGAATAAGCATTTATTTTATTGTATGACCTATACTAATTTTAACCTCTCTAGTTTCTAATTATTGTTACTTAACACCATGTTATAGATATAGGGTACACACAGGCCCTAACATCCAGACTCGAAGATCCGTCTCACAGCTAGAGCTGCCTAGAAAGAGCGATGAACGACCCGTCGACCAAGCAGCCCTCTAGTGTCCACGGAGAGTACTCTTTCTTTTGAGCAAGCACACGTGTCTTCTGTCCGGCACCGCCAGCACATCTGAAAGATGAGAAGGAAATGCAATGGAAGGGGAATTATGGGAAGGAAATCGTGGTAGATGAGAAACCACCCCAAAATTCGCCTATTGACCAGGGAAAACCACGAAAAACCCAAAGTCAGTGTGGACAGTCAACGGGAATCGTAACCGGGACGTTCCGAATGCAAGCCTCACACGTTACCGTGGAGCATCTCCATTGTTATGCAGTGAACAAACTTGATGTTTATTTTCTCTGTCTACATATAATAGATAAGAGAAAGTATTGTACTCCACCCAAAGATTCTTTCGAACTTTTATCGGAAATACATGTTTTGAGACTGCCCGAGTAAAAAAAAAACATTTTTAGGAAACGAACCGTATATTTGTGTGTCTGTGAACAGCGTGACTCAAAAGAAAGGCTGAATAAATACCAAACTTGGTATTTGAGTTCAGATCTTCCATAGATGCAACAGAAAGATTTAAACAAAATAAATAGGTCCCACACCAAATTAATCCTTACATGGAAAATATTTCGAAATTGTTGATATTCTTAAAAATCTGATGAGATACGTTCACGTGACTTTCTCTACACTCCATCATTTGTTATTCTTACTCAAGCTTATTTTTCTTCTCCTACATTTTAATCCAAATAAACGTTTGCAGAAACAGCTACATTACACATTTCGTTATAGATACAAAGAGAACAGCGATAGTCAAATGTTTAAGAACTAGACGCTATATGCTGGTCTTAAAATTCCATACTGTTTCCATGCAATCGCGACAAACAACTGAATGTTGAAAGAACTAAGAGAATGGCCAAGAAATGAACAATTCGAACCTTTAATAACGGATATCTCAGGAACGGCTTATGCCACGAAAAGGCTTATTTTAAACAAATTACGTGTTTTAAGGAGATCTACAATTTTTGTGTAGTACGTTTTGTCTATCGCTTAACGGTTACCAGTTATACGAGATTATACAAAATTCCTTCAGACTTCCTAGGCTATTCCCATAACATTCAAGATATACATTTTATTTGTATGTAAATATCTTTCATATACGGTATTTCAAGCCAAATCGTTAGAGCCATTATTTTAGAGAATCGAAAATTTAAAAAAATGCTCCATGTAAAGGGTAGTTTGTGGTGGAGGGATTTTGTTGAAAACCTTCGTGTCGCATCTTTGGAAGATGTTGAAACTAAATACCTACCAAGTTTGTATTTATCCGACTTATCGTTACAGACACATATTTATTTGGATTTACGGGGCCTCAAAACTTGTATTATCGGTGAAATCTCGGTATCGAATTTTTGGATGGAATGCAACACTTTCTCTGCTTACTATACGTAGTAGAGAAAGTAGAAATGACTCTAGAAGATTTTGATTAAAATACCACATATTTAATACATTTTCATAAATAATCGAATTTAGATATATCTTGAATTTTCTGGAAATATCTGTGAAGTCTTCTTCATTATGGATATGTTTAGTACATTAATATCAAAGTACTTTATATTTTTTTTCAATTATTTTTTTTTCGTGGTCGTGCAAAGAGAAAAGGATTTCAAAGCCATACATAGAGACTATCTTTTAAAAGATTTGACTATCGCTTTAGCTTAATGTATTTGCCTCGTACCGACAGCGAAATATGTAATAAAACAATTTCTGCAAATGTTTATCTCGATTAACATGAAGCAGACAGAAGAATAATCCTTTGTATAGGAACAGCTTGTAGACGACTGGGTTGAGAAAGAGATGTGAATGTAACACATCAGATTTTTTGTTTTACATTTGTGTTGGTGGAATGTCTTGTGAAATCAACTCATCTGAATCTTTCGGTATGAAAAATATATCTGGCCTGTTCTTACTGCTTTTAGTATAATTTCCAGAACTACGAATGTCTCCTTCTTGCACCATATTATTATTAATGTACACTTTAACATAACAACATGTATTTTACACCAAGCTGGATGCCTCAAGCGGTGTCGTCTATGTCCCGGATCAAATCCCATAGTCCGACCAACATGACTGGGTTTTTTCCTGGTTTCCCTAAGTCGGCAAGGAAAATACGGATTCCATATTAAAACCACGACCCAAAGTTCCAAATTAAGTCTCAAACAATGGTAAACATGAAAATAGATGGTAATAAAGAACGCTCTGCCATCTATCCGTAGTAATGAAAGAAGATAGACTGGGCGGCACCCTAATGCCAGATGGTCGGCGCGTGTAGAAGCAAAGGTACAGTTGGCTAGCACTAAGCCTTCTGTGGACACGTATCGAAGCGTCCATCTGCCCGTCACAGAAGCAGAGGTATAGTTGCCTAGCACTAAGGTCTAAGTGGACACGTGTCGAAGTGGCCATCTGCCCGTCACAGAAGCAGAGGTACAGTTGCCTAGCACAAAGGATTCTGTGCACACGTGTCGAAACTGCCATTTGTACATCACGTATAGAGGCAGAGATACAGTTACCAAGCACTAAGGTCTCTGTGGACACGTGTCGAAGCTGCCATTTTACTGTCACAGAAGTAGACAGTTGCCTAGCACTAAGGTCTCTGTGGACACGTGTCGAAACTGCCATTTTACTGTCACAGAAGTAGACAGTTGCCTAGCACTAAGGTCTCTGTGGACACGTGTCGAAGCTGCCATTTTACTGTCACAGAAGTAGACAGTTGCCTAGCACTAAGGTCTCTGTGGACACGTGTCGAAGCGGCCATCTGCCCGTCACAGAAGCAGAGGTACAGTTGCCTAGCACAAAGGATTCTGTGGACATGTGTCGAAGCTGCCATTTTACTGTCACAGAAGTAGACAGTTGACTAGCACTAAGGTCTAAGTGGACACGTGTCGAAGCTGCCATCTGCACGTCACAGAAGCAGAGGTACAGTTGCCTAGCACAAAGGATTCTGTGGACACGTGTCGAAACTGCCATTTGTACATCACGTATAGAGGCAGAGATACAGTTACCTAGCACTAAGGTCTCTGTGGACACGTGTCGAAGCTGCCATTTTCCTGTCACAGAACTAGACAGTTGCCTAGCACTAAGGTCTCTGTGGACACGTGTCGAAGCTGCCATTTTCCTGTCACAGAAGTAGACGGTTGCCTAGCACTAAGGTCTCTGTGGACACGTGTCGAAGCTGCCATTCGCCTGTCACAGAAGTAGACAGTTGTCTAGCACTAAGGTCTCCGTGGACACGTGTCAAAGCTGCCATCTATCCGTTTCGTACAGAGCAGAAATACAGTTGTCTAGCACTAAGGTCTCTGTCTCTATGACACGTGTCTAAGCTCTATCTGTTCGTCACAGAAGTAGAAAGTTGTCCAGCACTAAGGTCTCTGTGGACACATATCGAAGCTGCCATTTGCCTGTCACAGAAGTAGACAGTTGTCTAGCACTAAGGTCTCCGTGGACGCGTGTCAAAGCTGCCATCTGTCCATTTCGTACAGAGCAGAGATACAGTTGCCTAGTACTAAGGTCTCTGTCTCTATGACACGTGTCTAAGCTCTATCTGTCCGTCACAGAAGTAGAAAGTTGCCCAGAACTAAGGTCTTTATGACACGTGTCGAAGCAGCCATTTGCACGTTACAGACAGAAGCAGAGGTACAGTTGCCTCTGTAGACAGTGATGAAGCAAGTGGTATGTTACATAGATGAGATCTAGAAGTTAAATTTGCGCCGCACACATGAGCCACGAGGTATCTCCTAACAGAACCGTCGCGGCATGACCACGTAGTTAAAGCGACGTAAAATAAACAGAGAAAAAATTAACACAGTTTTTGGGTAAAACTGTTCCGCTAGGAGCGTTGTTATCACGCCAGATGCAAAAACCACCTAATACTTTGTAAGTATCTTATAGTAGACTGTGGTAACGTGAGCTTCTGTAACAGATGTTATATAATTATCATAAAATGAACATAGCCATGGCGCCAAAACTGCTATTGTTGGCGTGGGTTGACTTTAATGCATTTAATTACTTGGATCCGGAGAGAGGCGGCGACTATTCATAGTGCTGACTGAGATTCATCACACGTGACAAAACGCCCTTATTCGTTGGAATTTGTGAACCACAATCGTCCTTCCTAATCGAGTCACTGGGCACGCGAGTGTTTTCCCAAGATAGAAACGACACCACACCACACCTGTCTTGCGAAGTTGGGAGATGATAGATGACATTTCTATGAATAAAGAGCCTCTACATGGCGGATGTTATGTCAAAACTTCAAAAAAATCTGATGTGTTACTCTGACATGACTTTCTCCACACTTGTACACAATATTTTTACAAACGCTTATTCTCCATATGCTTCATGTTAATCGAGATGTTAATCTTATTGCTAATTGTATTGTAGATGCAAGGGGAATTATGGTTTACCAGTTATACAAAAGTTGTTCACAATGAAGAACACTTTTGCAGACATTCCCAGAAAATTCAACATACATTTTATTTGTCATGAAAATATCTTAAAGATATGATATTTTAATCAAAACCGTTAAGGGTCGTTTTTGAGAAAATTAAAATTTTCGAAAAATCTTCCATGTAAAGGGTATCCTGGGGTGGGGGGATTTTCTTGAAAACCTTCGTGTCGCATCCCTGGAAGATACTGAATCTAAATGCCAAGTTTGGTGTTTATCCGACTGTTCGTTTCTGAGTTATGCTGTTCACAGACAGACACACACACACACACACACACACACACACACGGACATGTTTCCAAAAATGCTTTTTTTGTATTCAGGGGGTCTCAAAACATGTATTTCCGGAGAAATCTCGGTATCGAATTTTTGGTGGAATACAATACTTCCCCTACTTACTATACGTAGTAGAGAAAGTAAAAAATCTGAGGTGTCACATTCTCACGACATGCATTGAAGCTCAATCGCGCATGGCTGCCAGTGGCATGTGACTGCATACACAGCAATCAGGAGTAGAGCTCGGCGTTTGGCCATTACTTCGTTCTTTGTTTAGAATCGTAGGCTTTGTATATAATTATAAATACGTTTCATGCTTCCTGCAGTAAAACACTAATTTTATAGTGGTTTTTTTACCCTATTTATTTTACGTCGCTTTAGCTACAGCATCATATCGCGACGGATCTGTAGGTGGATGACTCTTAGATCGATGTGTGGCGGACAGTTAGCCTTCTAGGTCTCATCCCTGTAACCATCCGCTTCGTCATGTCCACAAAGACTCTGGCGCACAGGAACAGGATCTTCTGCCTCGTGCCGTGCAGATGGCATTAGGGTGTCGTCCAGTCCAACCGCCGCCCTCACACAGAAATGCGGACAGTTATCCTCTAGGTCTAATCCCTGTAACCATGCCATCTTACTTCGTCACGCGTCCTCAGCAACCCCAGCAGCCGGATCTTCTGCTTCGTGCCGTACAGATGGCATTAGAGTGCCGTCTGCGGATAGATGGCACGCATTCGCTATTACCACCTATTTTTCATTTTTACTATTGTTTTACACTTAAGGGGAAACTTTGGGTCGCGGTATTAAATATGCAATCCGGTATTTACCTTAACGGCTGAGGAAAACCACGAAAATACCTCAGTCAGATTGGTCTACCCACGGGATTTGAACCCGGGGCCTCCCGAATGGGGCCGCAGACGTTACCGCCTTAGCCATTCCGCTCGGTCCAATAATGTTGTAAACACCAAGTTGGGTTTTTTGTTAATATGTAACAAACTTTTGAATGCTAACTAGGAGGATAAAATATTACTCTTTAGTTTGTAAACATTATACCTTGTCATTTCTGGAAGTCTACCTTGGATAGGAAGTTTTGATAAAGTTTTATTGTTTCACGTATGGAAAAGTCGATTTGAAGTAAGAGTTGTATTGTATTTTATTTAAACTGTTGGGGAGCCGAACTTGTAGTAGTTGCAACCGTACGTATAGTAAACAGTTTCCGGTAGCCTTCGCCCCAAATGTACTTTCAGGTGGCCTTTGCCCCAAGTTTAAAAAAAATATTAACTTTGTAATTTAACTGTTTCTTTAAATATTATATATTTATGTTTGCCTCGGCTGCGTCAGTATTATTGTTAGAGACATGTTTCTCTTTGCAGGGTTGTGGTGTGACTAAGAATGTAGGCTTACACAGGTTATAATTCACTTCACTCCTTTTATTAATGCTTGATACGATTTAAATAACACTTCACTGATATAGAGAGAGCTGTGAGATTATTTTATTAATTATTTGCACTTTTTAACACGTAAACTATTTTTCGTCTCACACGAATACGTATTAAATCTCTTGAGGACACTTTTTTGCGTCTGGTTAGTAACGCTGTCTGCAACCAACTGAACTGATTTCAACCGTCTAAACTTGTAAATTTCTGTATTTCAAGTCTCTGCTTGGCTATTCCTAATCCAATAGAATATCTTCATTTAACTAAAGCTTTTTCTGGTTGTTGATTGGCTATTTTTAAACTGTCTCAAAATTTACATTATTTTTGCTCCAATAATGACTTGTAGCATTTAAACTTTCAAATTCATTGTTGCCTCAAGGTTACCTCACTGTTAGCAACTTTTAACCTATTATTCTCACAGCTCCTACATTATTAAATTAAGTAATATAGTCGCATAACATTATTACACATGGATACAATAATACAAACATATACAATGACTGTTATATACACTTTTTATATATTGTTACATACACATATTGCTTTAAGGCAGGCTGTTATTGAATTTATATATTATATAATTAGACTGAAATCATTTTAGTGTTAAAAATAGTGCCTCAGTTTTTAAGGTATTATATCAGAAAAAAAGGTTTCTAAATTCAATATTAATTCAGAGCTTTTAGAGATAAGGTGAAGAAAAAAAAATAACTTGGGTCAGCATATAAAGACATCAATGCACATAAAAAAAACAAACAGAGAGAGGAGGAGAGAGAAATAATACCGTTAGCACTCAGCCATTCGTTCACGTGGACGACACTAGCAAACAATTTTGCATGTGAGGCGGTTATAGCAGCAAATATTTCTTTTAATAAGCTCGGGAATGCTACTAGAGTTGGCGGGGTTTGCCATAAAAAATACAAAGCAAGTGAAGACTGTAAATTTAAACAATAATATTTATAGTTAAGAGAACAGTAGAATTTAGTAAATTTAATATATGGAATATGGTTATTTGATGTCTCTGTGCTGTTCTATAGTATCAAAATTTGCTTTTTAAGTGGTAAATAAATAAATGGTTAGAAAGGTAGAATCAGATGACTGAAAAATTCAATGCCATAGCCGGGATTTAAACTACGGATCTCCCGGTCTCCGTCCGGTTGCTCTAACCACTGCGCTACCATGTCAACATGACGGTACGGCATTAAATTCCCCAACTGATTTGCATTTATCCCGGTAAACCACAAGGAGATCTCAAACTGTATTGAGATGACATACCCAATGGCGACTTACAATGCTGTAAGTACTTTAAGTCCCGGGCTTCATATTTTCGAATACTATTAGGTCAGTTAATGGAATTAATTGTTCTTCATTGAATTTTTCAGTCGTCTGATTCTAGCTTTCCAACCTTGCCCAACACACGGCTTGTATGGAAGAACAATTAATTCCAAATAAATGCTTCAGTGCGTATCATTACCGGTAGTGTCTATATTAGTGCCTATGTTGAACTTGTTGACGGGTCTATTTGCCTGCCTTTTTAAGCTTTTTAGTGCCTATTCCGCCGAGCTCTAATCATGAGCCATTTCTCAACTTGACCTAAGCTAAACATTGCGAAGTGTTTGCCGCCTTGTTCCAGTCGTTGTGAAGCTGCCTAGGGACTTGTCCTTTGAAGATGGCAATCAAAGAGTTGATCGAAACGTCAAGTGTGAACCACGGTTTTCCAGCCCGAAAGCTTTCAATAATTTATGAATTAATTCCGGCCGTGAAAGCCTGCGGATGTGGATTTAATCATGTACATAATTTGTGAAAAGAAGTTGGTAAGAAGTCTTGCAGATTTAATTAGACAACATCCATGAAAACTGAAGACAGCTTGAGGAAAAACCGCGGCCAGAGAGAGCAGTCATGCGAAGAATCGAGACGGGGACTCGCCGTTCATGACCTTAAATGCTATCGTGGCATCATTTGGCTCCCCTTTGTTCCGTTGTCAGTCTTCGCTCGTACTCTGCAGAGCATTTCTTGGAATATCAATACGGACGCATGGCTGAGCACTTACATCCCAATCGGGTTTTCTGAACAAGTTGCACTCAAGGTTGTTTTACATTCGTGTTAGGAGGCCTTCCGTCAGATAACGCAATTATACAGGATGATTTATGAAGAACTGACACATTTATTTCTTTAACTGTTTCAAAACGACTTATGGTAGCGACAACTTATTATACCTGAAATGCAGAGGAATTTTGGGAGATTTTGCACAATGAACGCCTGAAACCAATGACAATAATTCAGTCGTCTATCCTTATCTGGTTCCTGTAACTGATGGACAACCGTAATCCTATACGGCTTTAGGTCTGCACTTTTCACGGCTCTCTGACACATTGAGTAGCTGTACCCTGTCTCCTGCGACAAACGTCTTAATGATTTTTTGGATCACTGATCCAGTCGTGCTCTTACTCAACAACAACCGTGGGAAGCCTAGATGAACGAGTTTTGCCTTTTTCACCCGCCAGAGATCCAGTTGTTTCCAATTTGTTTACCAGTCCCAGTGTTGTGTTTCTTTGGGGAGGATTCCGAACACCAAATTCTCTTTGGTACGCCCTTTGAATAGCTGTAATTGAATTCGTAATCCAGTATTGCTTTACAAGGAAGAGTCGTTCATTTAATGTGTACTCCATTTTCACGTTGACTAGAAAAAAAAATCTCAAAAACAGTTGCCGACAATAAAACTAACCATTACAAATAAAACATGAACATCTGTGCATCTAGTGACAGGCAATCGAAACTCCAGAACATTGCGCTTAATTTGGTGCTAAATTTGGGGCATTGGCTGAATTTTGAACAGAATAATTAAAGAAAGAAATGTGTTCTTCATAAATCACCCTTTGACAAAACGTAACTATACAACTTGGGATATTTCAAAAACAGCTAACGCTAAGGGGGAAAAATCTCTGGTGTGTTACATTCACATGACTTCCTCTGCCTCCACTCACTCTTCTACAAACTATTCTATTTCTGTTAATAGATATAAGCTTTCATTACAATTTATACATTTCGTTGTAGATATAAGAATACAGTAGGCTAAACTGAAAGCCAGATTTTTACTTTCACTACCACGTACCTAGATGGTAGAGAAGGTATTATACTCCATACAGAAATTCGGTATCTAGATTTCACCGAAAATACATGTTTTCAGGCCACCTCAATAATAAATAAGGCATTCTTAGAAACACGTCCACGCGCGCGTTCGCGTGTGTGTGTAAACAGCATAACTCAAAAACGAAAAGTCGGACCAACATAAAATTTGGCATTTAAGTTCAGACCTTTCAAAGCAGCGACAGGAAAATTTTCAACCAAATTTTTCACCCCAAACTACCCTTTACAAGGAATATTTTTCGAAATTTTTTATTTTCTAAAAATGGCCCTAAGGATTTTTATTAAAATACGACATATTAAACATATTTACATGACGAATAAAATGTATATCTTGAGTTTTCTGGAAACAGTCTGTAAAGTCCTCTTCATTCGGAAGGAATTTTGTATAATCTTGTATACAAGTACTAAACCAAAAATGTAGATCTCTTTAAAACGCACAATTTATTTAAAATACTTTCTGAAATATCCATTGTGAATGTTCAAATTGTTCATTAGTAAGTCATTCTCTGAAGTCCTGTCAGCATTCAGTTGTTTCTCGTGACTGCATGGAAACAGTACGGAATTTAAGGCCAGCATATAGCGTCCAGTTCTTAAACATTTGACTATCGCTGTTCTCTTTGGATCTATAACGAAATGTATAATGTAGCTATTTCTGCAAAGGTTTATTTGAATTAAAATGTATTAGATAGAAAAATAAGCTTTGGTAAGATTAGTTTGTACACCTACTATTAAAGATAAAGGGTAGAGAAATTCATGTGAATGTATCGCATCAGATTTTTTAAAACGCGTGTCGCTATGTAATGGCTTAGAAGTTCTATGTTCTTTGCATAACCACGAGAAAAAAAGATTAGCGACTTACCACTTGTAAAAAGTATAAATGTTGCAAAATTCAAACCAATTATCTCGGAAATGGTTAAAGCCACAAAATGCTAGTTAATATAGTGTGCTTTAACAAACTCTATATATGTGTGTAGTAAGATTTTGTCTATCTCTTACGCGATTTACCAATTGCGTCGTACCCCTCTCGTCGGTTATGACTCAATTCTTATTAATTATGCAGCATTAGTGGTGGAGGATAAACAGACGACAGATTTGCTGGACTCGAAGTAATACGTGTGAACCATTACTGTGCTGCGTCGGCTCGAAGTGAGGTAATAGTAAATTACTGGTTGAGCCGGCTGGTTACGAGGGCGTGTCTCCATATTTTAGTTGCTGCATTTGAAGTTCTCGGGGCCTTGGCTGCTGTCGGGTGATGATGATTATTGTTGAGCATGAGATTGGATGTACATGCCTCAAGGGCGTGCCTCTTAGAAAGACTTGCTAAAAATGAAGACACCGGTTAAGCTTGAATTTGTAGTGTTTACTTTGGCTAAGTTTCAAGTGTAAATCTTGAGATTAATAACAACACTTTACAAAGATTATTGTAGCGATGATTGACGCATTTCCACTGCACTTCACTTTCGGAGATTGCTTCGCGCACACAATACTGCGTCGACTTAATTGTTCACTGAAGGTTGTTCACTTGCACTTAAAACTTTACTGGAAGTTTTCCTACTTCGCGCACACGACATTTTATTGTTTCTTACTACGCACTTAATACTTAGCGCGGAATTGTTTCTCTGACGGCCGCAGTTTCTGGCGGCAGGCGAGTTCTCACGAATATTTTAAACTTGCTACCGTCGCGCACACGATATTTCCTTGTGTTACATTTTATACTGAAAATTGGCGTGGAATGCTTTTGCCGGAGCGTCGCAGGTTATGCCCGCAAGTGAGTACAACAGAAGACTGAATTTGTTTCTCGGATCTTAGCTTATATAATCTTAGGTTCTGGCGGTCCGAAATTTGCTTTCAATTTTCTTATTAGTTGCCAAGCAGCGCGATTTCTCTAATTCGAGAAATCTGAAGGGGTTTTACTTCCTTCCTACTGGCTCCTCCAGTCACATAATTTAGGACAATGGTGAAATCCCCAGCTTGTGAATTTTTCGAGTGTTCCCTCAGCGTTATTCACTTGTGCCTTTCTAGCATGTACAATTTACAAAAGCTCTTTTAAAATAACATTGTTGGTACATAAAACTGCCTTACAATTATACAAAATCTTCATAATGAAGAGGACCTGACAGGCTATTCTCAAAAAAAATCAGGATACACGTTTTATTTGTTATCCAAATACTTTAAACATATGGTATTTTAACAAAATCGTCAGATAAAATAAAAAATTACGAAATCTTTTCATGTATAGGATAGTTTGGGGTGGGAGAATTTTCTTGAAAATTTTCGTGTCGGATCCTTGGAAGATGCTGAATTTAAATATCAAATTTAGTAACCAACGCTTCCTTTTTGAGTTATAATATTCACACACACGCACACACAGACCCACACACC
The DNA here is from genome assembly GCA_030765065.1 of Deroplatys truncata. Lineage (NCBI taxonomy): Eukaryota > Metazoa > Arthropoda > Insecta > Mantodea > Mantidae > Deroplatys > Deroplatys truncata. The sequence goes on along the minus strand of CM060988.1, from coordinate 166,664,252 downwards.
ACACACACACACACAGACCCACACACACGGACATGTTTCCAAAAATGCTTTATATGCATCCAGTGCACCTCAAAACATGTATTTCCTATGAAATCTCGGTATCGAATTTTTGGGTGGAATGCAACACTTCCCCTACTTACTATACGTAGTAGAGAAAGTAATTATATAGCATAAATTGTATACTTTAATGAACCCTACAGTAAATTTCTGCCTAGGTGTTAATAGTTTCGTAGTTATACAAAATTTAATTCGAGTGAAGAGGACTTCACAGGTCATTCACAAAAGATTCAAAATATACGTTTTATTCAAGGGAATGTGTGAAATATATGAAAGTCATTTTTCAGAAACTAAAACTTATGAAAATTTCTCCATGTAAATCTTCGAATGGCATACTCCAATAGTGTTCGACTCATATATATATATATATAAAAGCTGATAGTTATATAATTTTTCATATTTACTTGGTCTGTTCACACACGCTCGCACATACAGACTTTTGACATACTTGCCTTCCCTTATTATTTTACGGTTCGGCCAGTAGTGAGTGGGAGCTTTGTGGCTATCTAATTTATGGATTTCCACCTGAAGGGCCACAATGTTTGAGCAAACAATACCGGGAGATAGAAATGACTAAAGAACGAGTATGAGGCGAACGGAGGCCGTCAGGCCTTAGCGAGACGCAGTTGCACATAGGGTCAATTGTGTGTATGTGCGCGCACAGCATAACAAAAAAGAAAAGTCGGTTATATACCAAACTTGGTATTTAAGTTCTTGCATCTTCAAGATAGTCCTCCCACCCTAAACTAGCCTTTATATGGAAACAGGTTTTTTTTCTTAAAAATTTGATTAAAATACCACATGCTTAAGATATTTGCATGACAAATGAAATGTACACGTAGTATATGTATATCTTGAATTCTGTGGGAATAGTTTGTGAAGTCCTCTTCATTAGGAAGGAGTTTTGTATAATCTTATATAACTATAAACGCTAAGCGATAGAAGAATATGTACTACACAAAGAATATAGATCTCTTTAAAATACACAATGTACTTCTGACTTCTCAACCCACGAGATCCCGGAATAGATCTCCAACTGGAGCGGGGAATTCTTCTTTAAGCAGAACCATTCCCTATCCCCCACAGAGTTTAAAAATATGAATGTGGGAGTGAGTGTGAATATGCTTAATGTTTAAGAAACCGATAAAACACGTTAAGAAGCCCTACCCCCTTGTTTCTCAACTCAAATCTCCGATATGACCAAAGAAGTTAAAGAGGGCTACACAAATTAAACAAAAAAAATTAAAATAACGGTTTTTGTGGCATCAGCCATTACTGAGATATCTGTTCAACACTTAGCCATTCTTAAGTCCTGTCGATGTTCGGTTGTTTCTCCGATTGCATGGAAAGAGTATGGTATTTTAAAGCCAGCATATATCGTCCAGTTGTGTAATGCAACTATTTCCGGAAATGTTTATCTCGACTAAACAGGAAAATAAACCTTCGTAAGAATAATTTGTATACCCAGTAATAAGCGACAGAGGGTAGAGAAAGTCATGTGAATGTAACACGTCAGACTTTTCTGAAGTACCCACAGGCTATTAGAGGAAAATGAAATACAGGAAACAAATGGTAGAACTGCAAGACCTGGTACAGAGCCAAAAGAACGAGGTTAAAGCTAGAATCACACGCCGTGAATTAATCACCGCTTCGTCATCATTATGTAACTGCGACTCTGAATTTAGGTATCACAGAGATAAACACTTTTCAGCAAACAAAAAGATAATGGGTGGTATAAATAAAAGCAAGCATTAGCTCATTTCTCACTAATTCCAAGCATTTGCTAGGTTTCGTATAAATAAAACTTTTCTGCTCAACCTCCTCGCGAGCAAAAGCTTGCTGACCTTGATCGCTGAGCTATTGCTCGCGAAATGGTACAAATAAAAACAAGTCCTGCTCGCCTTTAGCAAGCTTTTGCTTGCTATTTCTTGAGGTACCTCCGTAGGTACCTCAGCTTGCTCAACTGCATTTTAATACATTAGTGGAGTTCATGATCATGGTTCCAGAGAGGAAAATAAAAATCACATTTCTTTCTCTATCACTCTTTTTACAAACAATTCTTACAAAACCTTATTCTTGGTAGCTACTTTTTGCTAATCGAGATAAACTATCATTGTAGGAATAGAAGAATGCAGTAAACTAAAGGGATAGTCAAATATTTTAAATGTGGGTCGCTATTTGATGATCGCGGAAAAAAGAAAAAATCCTGATATTCTACATTCACATGGCTTTCTCTAATCATTCTTCTACAAACTACACTTACAAGAGCTTATTATTCCAGCTTCTTCTTGTTAATCCAATTAAACGTTCAATTTACACTTACAATTTTGTTATACGATACAGTAGGCAAAGTGAGTCAGCTTTTTAAAGAGCGCCTGACTATATGAGGGCTTTGAAATTCGAGGCTCTTTGCATGCTGACCACGAGAAAATATCGAACACCGACTTCCCATTTGAGAGAATTATAAGTAGTTATTTGAAAGTTTAAACCAATAACAAGGAATATCTCAGGAATGATTAAGTTAAAAAAAGAAAGTAAAAAAATCTGATGTGTTACACTCACATGACTTACTCTACTCTTGTACAAACTATTTTTACAAACTCTTATTCTCCATCTATTTCATATTAATCGAGATAAACATTTGCAGAAACGATCGTTTGACATGCAAAGAGAATTACATTTTATACATAGCGACCAGTTCTAAAAATATTTGACTGTCGCTTAAGGCGTACAATGTTCCCCTTGTTTTGTATTTGCAAGGGCAATGTAGAAATACAGTAGCCTTTAAGCACATACATATCTCTTAATAGCTGGTTGCTAGGTGCAGCACCATTCTCTTTGCCACAGCTTAATACTCTTTGCATATTCAAGACAAAAAATGAATAATGAATTCCCATTTGAGAAAATAAGTATTGAAAGATTTAAGAATAACAAGCAATATCTCGAAAATGGTTCACTCAACAAAAAAAAATGTATATGACATAAATTGTGTATTTTAACGGGATCCACATTTTTTGTGTAGTAAAATTTTGTCTATCTCTTATGGTTTAGCAGTTTACCAAAAGTCGTTCACAGTGAAGAATACTTTTGGAGACATTTCCAGAAAATTCAAGATATACATTTTATTTGTCATGAAAATATCTTAAACATATGATATTTTAATCAAAATCGTTAGAGCCATTTTTGAGAAAATTAAAATTTTCGAAAAATTTTCCATGTAAAGGGTAATCTGGGGTGGGGGAATTTTCTTGAAAACCTTCGTGTCGCATCTCTGGAAGACACTGAAAGCAAATACCAAGTTTGGTGTTTATCCGTCTGTTCGTTTCTGAGTTATGCTGTTCACAGACACACACACACACACACACACACACACACACACACACGGACATGTTTCCAAAAATGCTTTTATTTTTGGATTCAGGGGGTCTCAAAACATATTTCCGGTGAAATCTCGGTATCGAACTTTTGGGTGGAATACAATACTTCGCCTACTTACTACACGTAGTAGAGAAAGTAAACAGAAATGCTTTGATATAAATTGTGTGCTTAACGAGAACAATTTTCTTTTTGTAGTAAGATTTTTTGTACATAGATTTGTCTATCTTATGGTTTACTAACTGTGCAAAAGTTACTGAGAAATGAGAGGACTTAGGAGGATATTCCCAGGAAATGGAATATATGCATTTGACATGAAAACATTTTAAACATGTCGTGTTTAATCAAAATCGTTAAGAGTCATTTTTGAGAAAATAAAGCTTTTGGAAAAATTTTCCATGCTAGGGGCAGTTTGGGGGTTGGAACTTTCTTGAAAACCTTCCTGACGCATGTTTGGAAGGTGCTGAACTTAAAATACCAAACTTGTTGTTTAACGACTTTGCCTTTCTGAGTTTGCTGTTCAGACACAGCTGCGTAGTAAGATTCTTGTAGTAGAATCTCTTACGGTTAAGCGTTACATAAAAGCCATTCAGAATGAAGAGCACTTCACTGGCTATTCCCTGAAAATTCGAGATATACCTAATTATATTTGCCATGCAAATATCTTAATAGCGGATTTTAATCAAAATTGTTGGAGCCATTTTTGAGTAAAGGGATAGTTTTGGGGTAGAGGAATTTTCTTGAATACCTTATCACATTTTGGAGGATACTAAGTTTGAACTAGTTTTTTTTATTTATACTGTTCACACACACATTTGCTAAAGATGTTTCTTTTTAATTCAGGCACTCTCAAAACGTGTATCTCTGATGAAATCTCAGTATCGAATTTTTGCGTAGAGTGCAATACTTCCTCTACTTGCTATACGTAAGTGATAGTGAAATTAAATTTTTTTTCAAGACGCAAGGACTCGGATGTGTGCTGATATAAACAGTTATTTAAAAGACAAAATGTAAAAGGTTGCGCAACATTTTCTTCCAGAGGCAAATGAAAAACACGAGGTGGACCTTCTAACAATGCTGAAAAGATCCTGACGTGCTTTCATCTGGGTACTGTAACGCTAAACAGAATGTGAGTGAGGTCATAGCAAGCCGCTCTTATTACCGGAAGACTGGTAATATAATCAAAGCGATATACAGACGTTAAGATAATCAAAGCGATATACAAATAAACACTTACATAGAGCAGAATGTTCGCACAAATCAAAACCGGATTATAACTAAAGAATTTCAATTAAAACCAAACTTAAATTTAACTTTCAAATGAAACTCTTTAATCCAGTTTAACTTTAATACATGATAACACCTTATAAATTCTTGGAATTACGTAGTGATGTTTTATATAGATGCAGAGGATATAAATACAAAGGTGCAAAAACAGAAGTACAAATAATCTACTTTCAATATATCAGTTGGTGACACGTTTGTAATACTATCAAATGAGGAAATGAGGGATTGAATTTAGAAAGGGGATGAGCGTTATCTGTTAAAAGTTGGGTGAATCTCAATGTCTGTTTCATTTGCGAAATCTTCAATTATAATTGTGGTATTTAAAATTTGCATGTCTATTAGATTTCATAAATGAGAGTATGATTAACATGAATGAGTATATGTATATTTAGGTGCAGTAAAGATTTAAATCGCCTGCTGACAGAAGAATGGGCGTGTTTGTTTACTCAGATGATGTGTCGTGGTGAAGGTCACTGAGCAAAAGCTTCGTAGCTGATAGCAATAGCTCAACGAAGAGGGGAAATTTTTATTTATACCAAACCACGACCTGTTGCTCGTTTCTCAACTTGCTTGGAGCTACAGCTCACAAGCTTTTGCGTTTTTTTATTTATATCACCCATTATTCCAGCTTCTGCAACGGTATTTTCATGTTTACGTAATATGTTTTTACGTAAATTATTAGAACTTGAAGATCTTATGTTGTGTTGCTTTTGTTTTGTTTGGTTACATAATTTTAACTGCCCCACGTATGGGAGCCAATTTGTAACGGTATTACTTATAATGTTGATGCTTGTGATGTTTGTGTATGTGTGTTTACTTCATGTGTTGAAGCCATCTTGTGACGTGATTCTTTGTTAGGTTCGTAACTCCATCTGGTGTTAGCAATTTGCGGCAGTATTAGTCTTTTGTTTGAAAGAATTTTTAATTTTTATTTAAATGTCCTCCGGCTAGCTATTTGGTCGAACATATCTCTTAAACAGGATGTGTAAACGGAAGGAATCTTTTATTCAAAGAGAACACTGATGAAGAAATTTGTTTTATACTTTTATTGTCGAAAACTTTTACTCTCACATTTACACATTGATCTCGACACTCGCCAAATTGAAACTGTTATAATAACTTCTTACTTATCACTTTTAATTCGCGTACTTCAACTTTGTGTATTATTAACTTTACAATACTTTAGATTTTTCGTAACTTGTGAATCTATAGCCGACGTGTCTCATACAAATATTTTCGACGAACTGACGGACTGAAGACGACGTGTAGTGTACAAAGAATTTTGATGAACTGGCCACTGAAGGCGACGTGTAATGTATTGAGATTTTCGATGAACTGCCCGCGATCTACCTCTGACTTGGCTTTTTATACACCTTCATCCAGATACGCCTAAAGATTATAACTGAACTGCAATTGGCTAATAAAACGCGCCAACATTAGCGTCTATTTTAATATCCAATGAAAATTATGAATACATATGCTCTAGGGAAATATTCCAGAAGGTTCTCAACGGAAAAACGCGCCAACATTACGTAACTTCCTCGTTTCCAATAATGATAAACAGCTCACCCCCATCTTTGCATTATTGCGCTATTATTGACAGTTTCAGTAAGGCCGTATAAACTTATTTCCCAATAATAATTACAATTAATAAACATCTGAAATCAATGTCACATAAAAATGCATATTCATATTACAATCATTATTTACATTTAAGTAATTTGTGATACAAATTACTGCATCACTTCTTGTTAATCCAGATAAACGTTCAATTTACATTTACAATTTTGTTATACGATACAGTAGGTAAAGTGAGTTAGCTTTTTAAAGAGCGCCTGATATATGAAGGCTTTGAAATTCGATGCTCTTTGCATGATGACCACGAGAAATTATCGAATACCGACTTCCCATTTGAGAGAATAATAAGTAGTTATTTGAAAGTTTAAACCAATAACAAGGAATATCTCACTTATGATTAAGTTAAAAAAATAAGTAAAAAAGAAATGATTTGACATAAATTGTGTGCTTAACCAGAACAATTTTCTTTTTGTAGTAAGATTTTTTGTAGATAGAGTTGCCTATTTTATGCTTTACCAATTGTTACTGAGAAATAAGAGGACATCGGAGGATATTCCCAGGAAATGCAATATTTGCATTTGACATGAAAACATTTTAAACATGTCGTGTTTAATCAAAATCGTTGAGTCATTTTTGAAAAAATAAAGCTTTTGGAAAAAGTATCCATGTTAAGGGCAGTTTGGGGGGGGGGACTTTCTTGAAAATCTTCCTGACGCATGTTTGGAAGATGCTGAACTTAAATACCAAACTTGTTATTTAACGACTTTGCCTTTCTGAGTTTGCTGTTCAGAGACAGATGCGTAGTAGGACTCTTGTAGTAGAATTTCTTACAGTTTAGTGTTACATAAAAGTCATTGAGAATGAAGAGCACATCACTGGCTATTCCCAGAAAATTCGAAATATACCTAATTATATTTGTCATGCAAATATCTTAAACAATAGCGGATTTTAATCAAAATTGTTGGAGCCATTTTAAATAGATTATAATACCGTCAAATTCTTTAAGTTTTGAGATCATAACTATTAATACTTTAGTTCACAAATTTACCATAAAAATAATAGGGTATCTAATCCTAACATTGATAAAATTCCCTTTCATCCCTATTTCACATTAAAAGATATTTTAGGATTCATCATATTGAGAAAAGGGATAGTTTTGGAGTGGACGAATTTTCTTGAAAATCTTATCACTTTTATTTATGCTGTTCACACACACATTTGCTAAAGATGTTTCTTTTTAATTCCGGCACTCTCAAAACCTGTATCTCTGATGAAATCTCGGTATCGAATTTTTGCGTAGAGTGCAATACTTCCTCTACTTGCTATACGTAAGTGATAGTGAAATTAAACTTCAAGACGCAAGAACTCGGATGTGTGCTGATATAAAGAGTTATTTAAAAGAGAAAATGCAAAAGGTTGCGCAACATTTTCTTCCAGAGGCAAATGAAACACGAGGTGGACCTTCTAACAATGCTGAAAAGATCCTGACGTGTTTTCATCTGGGTAAATAATGATAAACAGAATGTGAGTGAGGTCATAGCGAGCCGCTCTTATTACCGAAAGACTGGTAATATAATTAAAGCGATATACAAATAAAACACTTACATTGAGTAGAATGTTCGCACAAATCAAAACCGGATTATAACTAAAGAATTTCAATTAAAACTCAAAACCGGATTATTACTAAACAATTTCAATTAAAACCAAACTTAAATTTAACTTTCAAATGAAACTCTTTAATCCAGTTTAACTTTAATTCATGATAACATCTTATAAATTCTTGGAATTACGTAGTGATATTTTATATAGATGCAGAGGATATCAATATAAAGGTGCAGAAACATAAGTACAAATAATCTACTTTCAATATATCAGTTGGTGATATGTTTGTAATACTATCAAATAAGGAAATGAGGGATTGGATTTAGAAAGGGGATGATCGTTATCTGTTAAAAGTTGGGTGAATCTCAATGTCTATTTCATTTGCGAAATCTTTAATTATAATTGTGTTATTTAAAATGTGCATGTCTATTACATTTCATAAATGAGAGTAAGATTAACATGAATGAGTATATGTATATTAAGGTGCAGTAAAGATTTAAATCGCCTCCTGACAAATAATGGGTGTGTTTGTTTACTCGATGACGTGTCAGGGTGAAGGTCACTGAGCAAAAAGCTTTGTATGTGATAGCAATAGCTCATCGAAGAGGGGAAATTTTTATTTATACCAAACCACGACCTGATGCTCGTTTCTCAACTTGCTTGGAGCTACAGCTCACAAGCTTTTGCTTTTTTTTATTTATATCACCCAATGAAGCTAGGAGTCATAGCAAAAGTAAAATCATTGCCTCCATTGTCGAGTGGTCGGCGTTCTGTCGGGAAGGTTCATTTTCCACCCTCCACACAGACTGGAAGTAGAAATGCGGAAGTGTGCTTCATTATTAAAATGCTTTAACGCCAAAAAAAACACACTTCAAAGAGTTACTAACACCACCAGTTGTAGGGGACTCGGTACCGATCCAGTGAATGCAGATATTGTACCTAAGCCCCACGAGTGGCGCCCCCGGGAGAGTCGCATGAGGTGAGAGGAGACACCAGGCGGCCTGAACCAGGAGTAACGGCACAGCAATGACAAGGTACCTACAGTTTCAGATATAGACGCCCCGACAGCAAACCGTTGGATCCACCACACATAGAATCCAATGCCCCCCGTGGGGGCAGTCCTTATACCCCGACAACCAGCCTAAGGCATCCTTTTCCCCTGCCACGCTGCACCATCGCCGACACTTCCAACCCTGAGATAGTCCAAATTGGGTGAAGGATGAATAAAATACTTAATGGAATGAAATGGAGGGACAGGAAATTCGGGGATCAAATAAACAACTCCAGCATTCGCCTGAGAATCGGGAAAACCCCAGAAAATATCCATGGGTAAGAGTGAGCGATTTTCTGGAATCGAACCCGGAATCTCCCACAGATGTTACCACCTGAGACATCCCGCTCGATAAAGCTCCCTATAGCAACACAAAACAAAAAGAGAGGGCAGCCATGTGAAATAAAATGTGACGTATTCGCATAACTTTCTCTACCCACCATCGTTTCTGTTTATATCATTTCCATAAAGAATTCTTACGAAAGCTTATTTTTCTATCTACTTCTTGTTAATCGAGATAAAGTGTTTACAGAAATAGTTGCATTGCAGATTTCGATGTATGTAGACCGCAAGAGGAAAAGGAGACTGTTTCAAAAGCGGGTTGCTATTTATGCTGGCTTTGAACTTCCACATCTATGCACAATAACCGAGCGAGATGGCTCCACGGTAACGTGTGAGGCTCGCATTCGGGAGGTCCCGGGTTCGATTCCCGGGAACCGCCAACTCTGACCAAGGGGTTTTCGTGGTTTTCCCTTGGTCGCCTAGGTGAATCCCGAGGTAGTGTATTCTACCACGATTTATTCTTTCCCCCATGTCCTCTTATTTCATCTCTCCCTTTCACGTTTCAGGTGTGTCTTCGGATCCTACGGTGCTGCAGGCGGCGTAGTTGCTTAGGCATTGGAAAATTTTGCCCCCGTGAACGGCAGGGTGTGTTATCCCGTCCGTTAGGGTCGCTTCGTCGCCCTCTCTCGGGCCTCCTCGCCTCTACTCGTGAGCCGGTGTTCAAACTGGAAATATTAGGGACATCTGCGTGTCTCTGTCTACGGATACAGCCTCCTCCGGCTTCTTCGCCTCATCCCTCTCTCCCCGGGGGCGGGGGGTTATAGCGACAATAGATAAAGCTGGTCACAGTGGCAGGGTCCCCCTCCAACAAGCACATCCTACCACATTTGAATCGGAATATACTATTCCTACATTTGTGAAAACTTTTGAAATTTATAACACATGAAAACATAAAACGAAAACATTTTAAAGTAATAGTACAGCACACATACATGTTTTTAAGTAATCGCTTAAGATCTAAGGGAAAATTGCCAGTTTGAAAGCATTTTTAGTAACCTGTGTTACTCAGAGGAAAAAGAATATAAAATTTCAAGAGAGAGATTCTGGTGACAATTGACACCTTGCCTATGAAACATGACTTCTGAAGTTTACTCTAATGTTGCCTTTGCTCTTTGTGCCCACTAAAATACCCTGTATTACTCAGTACATGACTCATCAACATTGTGAAGGCAGAAGTTGGCAGAATTTCCCAGAGTATTCATTACACATCCAAACGACTGTTCAGTCTTCGTCAACATGGAAAGATAAAGTCCATATGCAACATTTGAATAAGAAATTACCATTGGCCCAAACGCTTCTCTTGTTGCATCTCAATGGAACCTCCCTCTTTCAAGTTTCGAGCACTTCCAGTATTTCACCAGAAATACATGTTTTGAGGTACCTTGAATCCAAAAAAGCACTCTTAGAAAAAGGTCCGTGTGTGTGAATGTGTCTGTGATAGCATAACTCAAAAACGAAAAATCGGATAAATACCAAACTTAGTATTTAGGTTCAGTATCTTTAAAAGACACAACACAAAGATTTTCAAGAAAGTTCACCACCCAAGGCTGGAACATTTTTCGAAAAGTTTATTTTCTCAAAAATGGCTCCAACGATTTTGATTAAAATATCATATAGTTAATATATTTTCATGACAAATAAAATGTATATATTGAATTTTCTGGGTATGTCCCCAAAAGTCCCCTTCTTTCTGAATGGCTTTTGCATAACTGGTAAACCGTAAGAGAGAGAGAAAATTTTTCTACACAAACAATGTAGAGCTCATTAAAGCACAGAAAAAATGAAACTTTTTTTTTGGCGAGTGAACCATTTCCGAGATATTACTTGTTATTGTTTGAATTTTCCAATACTTATACTTTTTCTCTCAAATAGGAATTCATTATTCGTTTTTTTATGTCCTGGACATGCAAAGAGAATGGAATGCTCTACATAGCAACCAGCTCTTAAAAGATTTGACTATCACTTAAAGCCTACCATATTCCCCCTGCAGCTACAAGAAAATTAGCAACAAGATAGTTTCTGAAAATGTTTATCTCTATTAACATGAAGTAGATGCAGAATAAGCGTTTGTAAAATTAGTTTGTACAAGAGTAGAGAAAATCATGTGAGTGTAACACTTCAGATTATTTTTTGTACAATCGTGTGTCTTCTTACGTCTTCCCGATGACATTTACATAGAAGGAAATTAGACTTGCAGCACATGAATTCGTTTCCAAGGAAACCCATGTCTACCAAAATAAATATATTGTAATAACGTACAATATATACTAGGGCTGGAAGCAAAATGCAATCTAATTTTTCATACCTCTTCAATATCTCCTTCTTCATAATCCACATCTCCGACTTAAATTCTTATTGAAATACTCAATCTCTATTATCGTCCGTATTATTTTCAAATAGACCACTTTGAGTCACGGCATGAACCAGAGGCGGTTCCTCCTTGAAGCGTTTGAATCGCCGAGTCACCTATTATTTTAACAGCCTACGTGCTTATAGGCATTTTATTTTCTAGCGTTTATTCTTATTTATAAAAATTCTCTAAATTGTATTCATGTTTTTCGCTCCATGAAGTCTCCATCTTCAGATAATCAACCTTTGACTCCACCCATTCGGTATCGGTTCTCTATGTGACTAGCCTGAAAAACAATTCACACACAAAAACGAACCAACGAAGGAATAAACGATGTGAAATGAAGAGTGCTTCAGAGAGTTTCACTACAATTATCATTTACACACAAGGGAAGGCTAAAATAATACAAAATAATTCGGCCTTCTAGAGGAAGGAGTGAAGAATTGTTTGCATGTGTCGTTAAACTGAACGACAGCTACATTTGTAGGAGAGCTTTAATCAGCGACATGGAGACGAAGGTTAAAGTCACTGTCGCCAATGAATGGCAGCAAGAAGGCCGACATTAAGGTCGTGTAGTAAAAAAAACACAAGCTTTAGGTACATTGAAACAACCAAAAACAAGAGGTTCTTAACTTTCGTCCTTACTTCTACGTTTTTTTATATCTATTATATTTTATTTTTCGCCAAAATTCAACGCAGCATTTCCTCAACGTAGAGGTAGAGGTAAATCAAAGGAAGGGGAAACCTCGCCACTGCGACCAACTAGATCTATTGTGACTACAACCCGTGGAGGCAGGGTTGAAGTGAAAGAGCCGCAGGAGGTCGCAGGTCCACAGAAATGCACTGAAATCCCTATAATTTCCAGTTTGAAACATCCGTCTTCACCAGCAGAGGCGAAGAATCTCGCGAGGGAGGGACGGAGCGACCTTAGTAGGCAGTTCAACACATCCTGTACAGAGCGCAACAACCGTGCCATCTGACCGACAGCTGTCGCACCACGGAACCCGGAGACATGAAAGGACAGGAAATGAGGAAAAGGAGAAATCGTGGTAGAATACACCAACCCAGCATTTGCATAGCAACCAGAAGAAAACACGATAAACCCCATGGCCAGTGGAGGGCCACCTGGAATCCAACCCGGGCTTCCCGAATGCGGGCTACAGATGTTGCCGCCTGAGCCATCACGCTCGGTTCCGTTAACCGTACTCCGCTTTTTGGAATATGGATAACTATATTATAACAACTTAGTAAACTCCCTAGGTGTGCGGACTACGCGAGTATTCAGGAAAGGACTTTTGCCTTTACCTACTGACTTATCCAATGAGGTGTCTTAAGCGGAAGTGGGCTGGTACGCAGGAAACAAGTGTCACGTCACTGTTATGAACAGTAATTTTATAGTGTCGGAATATTAATAGGATCTGGTTTACATCGTGATAACTCAAAAACTAAAATCCTTATTCCAGTTCTATAAGACTTCTGTAAAAGAGCACAGTTTCTAGATGATGATGTATGATTGGTCTTCCTGTAAAAAAAAAACCTTGAAGCCTCTATTTTTTTTTTAATTACTTCAGTTGAAATGATTTGTATTATCAGCAAGGAACTTTTTTCCTTGAAGAGATAAATGGGGGAGTGGAGTGAAGGCTATGAAATATCCTAAAAAGTGGGAATTAAGTTTTGGAAGACAGCCTATGATAATTTAGCATGTAGGTGAAATGCTATCGCTAGTTATATGTAAACATTTGTTTTCACATCCGTTACCATGCTCTTTGCGTGGCCTGTCATAGCAACCTTCAAATACAGCATTTTTGTTGCTTGTGCATTTAGTCTTGCCTCTACAGTTGGAAGTTATGAAATAAAGCACGGACGAGACAGAGTAGGAGAGGCATGCCCGCCCAAGCTAGATAGAGAGGGGGAATACATGACCAGGTGAGTTACCCCTCTCAAGGGTTTTTTTCTAAGTTGTTGAACTTTAGCTTGTAAGGAGGATGAGGTAAGTACCATGTCAATCCGGTGGTCAGAATTACGTTCGAGGAACAGAGGAGGTCACGCTGCCAGAGGGTGGGGCACAGCTGCATTATGGGTCACATTTTATGCACGCCAATGTACACTTCCGATGAAACGGGGATTATGAACAATGCAGTACTTGCTCATAAGTTAGGTAAGCAGCTGAGAAGGTATAAGTAGCTGAGACTTCTAGACCGCCGAGGTTGACAGCACCAGAAAAGACTCATTAAGTGAACTTCTGGCAAGTAAAGGTAAGGCTTCACTTGTGCACTGGTTTGACAATCGCAGACGCAGTAAGAAGATTGCGGTGAATTCATTTGAAACTCAAAGAAGGGATTTAATAGTAAGCCTTCTGCTTCCCGCTTTTGTTTTCCTTCCTTTGCAAGTGAGATTTAGAGAGTGACAGTGAAGAAAGTTCTGTTACAACTCCAAGTTTGGGCGTTTGTATGCTTTGCCTTTGCCAGCAAAGCTTACAGGAAATAGCGGCGTTGGAAGTAAAGTATCCTCCATTGTTAACTGGAAATATGGAGAACTTTAAGGTTCGCGTTATCATTCATACGTGGTCTTTAAGGTGGAAGGAAATATATAACGTAATATTGTATGCATGAGAAAGGAAATCGGAAATGATACGAGAGCAGTCCCAGAAGCACCTGTATATATAGCGGTTATTCTTTCAAACAAATGACTATGGTTGAAAGTACCACCCTTATACAGCTTAAGTTTGAACGTAGTTTAGTATTCGTTCAGCAGCCATCAACAGTGAACATGGATAAAACTGGCCATCGTTATGTGATACAATACTCATTTGAAAGGTCCTAATCCAACTAATATTAAAGCTGAGCGAGATTCTACTCTGGAGGAGGCTGCTCCTTCGTTTACAACGATAAAGTGTTGAGTGGCAGAGTTTAAGGGAGGCCGTACGAGCTGCCAAGCCGAGCATCGCAGTGGTCGACCAAATGAGGTGACCACGCCAGAAATTGTGAAGAAAATCCACAAAATGGTATTGGATGACCGTCGACTGAAAGTGTGCGAGCTAGCAGACATAGTAGGCATTTCAAAAAGTGCTGTGTATCACACACTAACTGAAAATTTAGACATGAGAAAGCTGTGCGCAAAATGGATGCCGCGTTTACTCACAATGGAAGAAAAGCAGCGTCGTGAGGATGTCGAGTGTTTGGCGATGTTTCGCTGCAATAAAGCCGAGTGTTTGCGTCGATTCATAACCATAGATGAAACATGGGTCCATCACTACACCTGAGACGAAGGAACAGTGAAAACAGTGGATTGAAAGGGAAGAATCGGCTCCAAAGAAGCCGAAGACAGTTCCATCTGCAGGCAAGGTCATGGCGTCAGTTTTTGGGATGTGCGTGAGATAATTTTCATTGATTATCTTCCAAAGGAAAAACAATCCCTTTTCGCCATGGCCAAAATCAATGCGTTAAAGTTTTAATTGCTTCCTCATGCACCCTATTCGCCAGACTTAGCCCCCTCTGATTATTTTATGTTTCCAAAGTTGAAGAAATGGCTTGGTGGTAAAAGAGTTGCCAACAATCAAGAGCTGGAGTCTGCAGTTGATGGCTATTTTGCAGAAATCAACTCTTCTCAGTATAAACAGGGTATCGAAGCTATTGAACATCGCTGGGAAAAGTGTATCGAACTGAAAGGAGACTATGTAGAGAAATAAATAGTTTTTTTTCTCAAACTTTGTGTGTTTTCTTGGTTAGGTCGGGTACTTCTGGGACAGCTCTCGTAACGTTGGTCGTACCGTTATTCATTATTTGATGGTAATGCTTCTTTTTAATGCTCTAGCTTATTCAAGCCTCATCTGTATCGTATACGACCAGGCTTACCACACGTTGAAAGGCTAGTTCTTTAAACTCGAATGATGAATCATTTAATTTAATTTACCCTGTTCTTTATTAAATTATTGTATAATGATCTAGAGGAATTTTATGGTTAATTCTCCCCATTTAACCCCCGTAACTGCAATTTAGAAAACTCCGCTGGTATTCACACTAAAGGATGTGCCCCATCGGCGAAACATCTGATTTCCTTAATCTCACCTCGACAGTCTTCCAAAATCTGGTAATGCTGCATAGCGTATGAGTACCCTTTGGCAGTGGAACAATCATCTGTCGGAATGGTTGAGTCATTTTTTAGGTAATTGCAGTGCGTGACATTGTAAACCTTCGTATCTTCTCTTAGATAAACTCAATAACATAAAACATACATGGTTTTGACACAATACAGAAACCTGTAACATAACAAATGTTATAACAAATTTGTTTATATCAAATATAACTAAATATAGGTAAAGCTGGTAAATATGAAGATTCCAAACTTCCAGGCCGCCTAGTTTGGAAAATACACATGGTCTACGACCATCAAGAAAAATAATCTTCTCGGTTGCTGATTATAAAATACTGTGGCGTATCAGTAAGTTCATTGTCATTACCAGACGCACTGTTGTGTTGCATTGTCGCTACCAGACATAGCATTATTGGGTTTGTTTGATTTTTCGACTTTAGCGATCACTCCTTTTGTAGTGAACCACGCCAAAGGGAGGGCTCTGTTTGAAATCGTCTGGTATGACGCCAACCACGTCTGGCTTGGCTAGATACGGTTGGAGGGGGGATACAGACAGCGTCACTGGAGTGAAAGCGGTCGTTGTAGCAAGACTTGCGTGTGGACAGTCCACGGCTTCGAGGCATCTCCCTCCATCCTCTCTTCCTACATCATAATGTAGATTCGCCAAACTTTGTTAATAAATTCCAGGTAATGTGTCATGTAATGTTTTTGTGTAATGTAAAACCCATGCCTTCCTCTAAATATACACACCAAGGTCCTGGTCTTCTTGCTGTTAGCGAATTGCGGCCCCCCCTCCATTTGCGTGTTGGGATGACCTAAATTTAATCATTTTCTGGAAACCTTTTGGCCCTCACGCCGGTATGTAACAATAACGGTTCATCGATTGCTAAAGCTAGAAATTATCTGCCAATGAACTTTATTACAACATAAACAATAAATCTGATGTGATACATTCACATGACTTTCTGTATATTCTATCGTTTATTAGTGGGTATACAAACTATTCTTGCTAAAGCTTATTTTCTATCTACTACGTTTTTATCCAAATACACCTTAGCAGAAATAGCTACATTACACATTTCGTTATAGATACTTGTACAAACGGAACAGTGATAATCAAATCTTTAAGAACTGGACGCTATATGAATAATTCGAACCATTAATAATATCTCAGAAATGGCTTATGCCATTAAAAAAAGTATTTGAAATAAATTGTGTGTTTTAAAGAGATCTACATTTTTTATGAAGTATGTTTTCGTTCATTGCTTAACGTTTACCAGTTATACAAGATTATACACAATTCCTTCCGAATGAAGAGGACTTCAAAGGCTATTTCATAGAAAATTAAAGATATACATTTATGTGTCATATAAACATCGTTAATATATTATGGTAATTTAATCAAAATCGTTAGAGCCATTTTTTCATAAAATCAAAATTTTCGAAAAATGTTCCATGTAAAGGTTAGTTGGAATGGGGGATTTACTTGAAAATCTTCATGACGCATCTTTGTTAGGTACTGAATCCAAATACCAAATTCGGTATTTATCAGACTTTTTCGTTTTTGAGTTATGCTGTTCACAGAGACACAGACAGGCAGACACGGACCTTGATTTAAAAATGCTTTTATTGGTTTGAGGAGCCTCAAAATAAGTTTCGGCGAAATCTCGACATCGAATTTTTGGATGGAATACAATACTTCCCCTACTTACTTTACGTAGTACAGAAAGCAAAAAGGAAATAAAGCAAAACTTTCTTGCGTGAGGGTTATTGGAAGCGTTTGGCATCCAGAAACTTCAGTACATTCATCTACAGAATTAAATAAGGTTAAGAGGTTTTGGCGCCGTTTCATTACACACACATCTGCAGTATTTCATAAATAACAATTAAAGAAACAAATGCAACATAAGAATCATAGCATTATATTGCTTGGAATAAAATGCAACCGACTTTTGTTTTCACACACAATCTCTGTGGAGTATGGCAAGTATATTTTACTCTATGGCTTTCTCAACGAAGTCTTTGCAGGTCGCTTTTAGCATTTTAGTAATTTATGAATTGAAATTATAAGGGCTTTTATAGCCCGTATCTATGAAACAGTAAGGTTTTTCAATTATCAACATGCTTGAATGTTTTTTTGAGATTACCCCACGTACATACTACACAAAACATTTATCTTTTTATAACATTAGTATGGATACTAATAAAACGTCAGTCGTTTGCTAACTTTGGGTATACTGTCACCTCCTTCTATAAATAGATGAGAGGGTTATAGCCCCATATACACAATGAAAAATGACATGCTGGCGAAGAGGTTAACAGGCGCAATCAAAAGACATCACTTAAGGCTTCAAAGGCACTGCTCATGTGTGCTCTGTGAAATAAAATGAAATTGAGTTTTATTTATGGACGCTCTTTAACTGCTGTGGTTCTTAGCATCCCATTCTATATTGGGCGTGAAAGACCGGTAAGTTTGCTCAGAGGCCTCTCTATCAGGCTTGAGGTTCTTTTACGTGCCGTAAATCTACGACACGAGAACACCGGCATTACTTCCCTTCCGAAGGAAACCATGCTAAGGATTTTTACGCCCCGAAAAAATCCATCGCCCTCCGCCGGGTTTGAACCCGCGACCTTGGGAACCAGAGGCTAGCACGGTACCATTAGTCCACAGAGGATGACTATGTGCTCTGTGAAGAAAGTGTTCTGGGATTATTCCCAAAAGTGCCTACAAATTACAGAACACCTCAAACACAAGACTCAGGAAGTTGCTGAGAGACAAAAGAGAACAAGTGTGGGAAATTTGTGATTAGACTCTTTCTTTATTAAAAGTAGATATTGCATTTATACGCCGCGTATTTCATATTGACCGATAACGTTAAGCAATGGCTGGGATATCGATGGTTGCAAGGGTCACCTCGTAAATGAACCAAATTTGAGGCAGTATTTTTAACACTTAAATAATTTCAGTCTAATTATATAATATATAAATTCAATAACAGCCCCCCTTAAAGCAATATGTGTATGTAACAATATATAAAACATGCATGTAACAGTCATTGTATATGTTTGTATTATTGTATCCATGTGTAATAATGTTATGTGAATATATTAACGTAATTTAATAATGTAGGAGCTGTGAGAATAATAGGTTAAAAGTTGCTAACAATGAGGTAACAATAAGGTAACCTTGAGGCAATAATGAATTAGAAAATTTAAATGTTACTTGTGATTCTTGGAAGCATTAATGTAATTTTAGTGACAGTTTATAAAAATAGTCAATCAACAACCAGAAAAAGCTTTAGTTAAATGAAGGTATTCTATTGGATTAGGAATAGCCAATCAGAGACTTGAAATACAGAAATTTACAAGTTTAGGCGGTTGAAATCAATTCAGTTGGTTGCAGACAGCGTTACTAACCAGACGCAAAAAGTGTCCTCGAGAGATTTAATACGTATTCGTGTGAGACAAAAATAGTTTACGTGTTAAAAAGTGCAAATAATTAATAAAAGAATCTCACAGCTCTCTATCAGTGAAGTGTTATATAAATCGTATCAAGCATTAATAAAATGAGTGAAGTAAAATATAATCTGTGTAAGCCTACATTCTTAGTCGCACCACAACCCTGCTAAGAGAAACGTGTCTCTAACAATAATACTGACGCAGCCGAGGCAAACATAAATATATATTTAAATAAACAGTTAAATTACAAAGTTAATATTTTTTTTAAACTTGGGGCAAAGGCCACCTGAAAGTATATTTGGGGCGAAGGCTTTAGAAACTGTTTACTATACGTAAGGTTGCAACTACTACAAGTTCGACTCCCCAACAGTTGAAATACAATACAACTCCTACTTCAAATCGGCTTTTCCATATGTGAAACAATAACCTTTTCAAATTGGCATCCATATGTGGGGCAAATATCAATAACGTAACAAACCATCTTTCTCAAATTGACGCCCAAAGCGTGGTGCTGAAAAAATTCGTAAAAATAATTTACTTCTTCAAACTGGCGCCCTACGTGGGGCTAATAAAATACTTTCTCAAATTATGAAGTGGTTAACAGCCTACTTCATTCAGTTGTGTTTTTAATCAATGCACATTCAAATCGTGTAAATTTTCAAATAAATCATGTTCTTAAGGGATATGTCTATTGTGTTCTGGTTTAGCTTATCTGAATTTTGAGGATATAGGTATAACATCAGGAACACTATGCCTCCATGCGATTCTGGTGGGAGAAGGGCGTCATCCGAGTGACTCTTCCGAGAGTTTTTCTAATAGACCGGCACCTGAAAATGTCCGGTCCTCCATTACAGGGTGGAAGTGGATGCGCCACTTACGCGCGTCAACCCCCCAAAAGTAGGAGACTACCGAAACTTCGGTGTGGACGACAGCAACCTAGAATACAGTCTACTGGCTCTCCAGGACGGTGGCGAAGGACCTTGAGGCGTCTCACAACCCCGTCTGGACGGAAAACCGCACAAACGTACCCAACCACTGCCTGCCGAGTCCAACCCAATCCCATACCCTTATGGATGGGGCTCGGACGTTTGGCTGAGCATAATTCTAGTAACGTCAGAAGTACCACGAGTGCTCAGGGTCCGCAGCCCCAGCACCACGGAAGCTGAAGGGATCGGAACCCCCCCCCCCTTACGGCGGTATAGATATAGAACGAAAGTGGTCATCCCGCGCACTGCAACCTACGGAAGCTCCAGTGAAGGAACCACAGAAAGCTACAGGCTGTAGGCAGACAAACCCCAGAGTCGCGGGAACTCCCTAACAGTTTCAGGCTCGAAGACCCGTCTCACTGCTGGAGCTACCTAGAGAGGACGATGAACGACGCGTCAACCAAGCAGCCCTCTAGTGTCCACCTTTGAGCAAGCATCCATGCTATCTGTTCGGCACCACCATACGCCATGAAACCTAGAAGCAGAATGGAAGGGAAGTAATGGAAAGGAAATCGTGGTAGATGAGAAACCACTCCAGCTTTCGTCTTACGACCGCAGAAAACCACGACAAACCCAAGGTCAGAGTGGACGGTCGACGTGAATCGAACCCGGGACCTCCCGAACGCGAGCCTCATACGTTACCGCTGAACCATCTCGCTCAGTTAATTTTGAGCTTAACTATTTTCTCATTGCCGCTGTTGGTAGCATTGATTAGGGAACACATTCGATTGTTCATTAGTTTAGTATGTCATGAGCTGACAGTTGATACAATGGTGATTTGGTTTTAAACAACACAAGTAAGAAACTAATTATTAGTGCTAACTTGAATAATATATTATAATGTGTAGCATTATATTCATGGAATAATCCCAATAAATACCGTTGAAGATTAGGAATTTTATCAGGTGAATTCGTAAAAATTATATTTTGTATTTGGGCTGATTAAGGCATTCATTATAGTTAATTTCCAAAGATGCGATACGAAGACCTTCAAGAAAATCCCCCACCTCAAACTACTTTTGCATGGAAAACGTTTCATTATTTTGTTATCTTTTCAAACATGGCTCTAACAATTTTATTAAAATAAACAAAAGTTTAAGATACTTGCATGACAAGTAAAATGTATATATTGAATTTTCTGCTAATGCCCTTCTTATTCTGAATGACTTTGAAATTAATTGGTAACAAATAGACAAATCTAACTACATAAAAATGTAGACCCCGTTAAATTAAACAATTTATGTCAAATAACTTTTTTCTTTCTTTTGTGATATTAACTATTGCCTTGACATTATTTGTTACAAGTTTAGATTTTCAGAAACTTGCACTTTTTTAAAGTGGGAAGTCGCTATTCGTTTTTTCTCCTGGTCATAAAGAGAGCATAGAATCTCAAAATCATCACATAGTCACCCGCTTTTTAAAATCGTTTTTGCTTACTGTACTCTTCTTATAGTTACAACGAAATGTGTAATTCTGCAATGAAAATTTATCTCTATTAACAAGAGTGAGTGGAGAAGGTCACGTGAATGCAACACGTAAGCTGTTATATTTTTTAATGTTTTATAAACATGTTTTATGAAAACATCACTGTAAAACCCTTCGAACTGCCCTTAACTGCGGAGAGGGGCCGGTAGAAGAATTCTGATGTAAATCATTCACATGACTTTCTCTATCCTCTATCGTATATTAGTGGGTATACAAACTATTCTTACTAAAGTTTATTTTTACAACTACTTCATTTCAATACAAATAGATTTTTGTACAAATAGTTACATTACACATTTCGTTAAAGATGCAAAGAGAACAGTGATAGTCATATGTTTAAGAACTGAACGCTATATGCTGGCCTTAAAATTCCATACTGTTTCCAAGACATCGCGAGAAATGCTGACAGGACTTGAGACTATCACCAAGATATGAACAACTGGAACATTTAATAACGGATATCTCAGAAACGGCTTATGCCAAAAAGAAAGTTATTTGAAATAAATCGCGTGTTTTAAAGAAATCTATATTTTTTGTGCAATACGTTTTCGTGTATCGCTTAACGTTTGCCATTTATACAAATCATTCAAAATTTCTTACAAATAAAGTGAACTTCATAGGCTACTCCCAGAAAACTCAAGATGTGGATCTTATTTATAACATAAATATCTTTAATATATGGTATTTTAATCAAAATCGTTTGTGCCATTTTTAGAAAATAAAAAAATTTGAAAAATCTTCATGTTGCATCTTTGGAAGGTGTTGAATGTAAATACCAAGTTTTATGTTTATCCGAATTTTCGTTTTTGAGTTATTCACAGACACACACACACACGGACCTTTTTCTAGAAATGATTTTTTTATTCAGAGGGCCTCAAAACATGTATTTCCGGTGAAATATCGATATCGAATTTTTGGGTGGAATACAATACTTCCCTTACTTACTATACGAAGTAGAGAAAATAAAACGTAAGTATGAAAGAATGAACGAAAGAATGCTATATGCTCAAATTCTGGTAATTTTTCTGTTGGTGCTGGTCAGTGTGGTTATTTGTGTTGAAGATGTCAGCGAAAAGAAACTCGAAGGCTTATGGCCGTGTGCACCATTCTCGATCAAGATTTTAACGTGGTAAAATATGGACTTTCCCGCGGTTAACGGTCGTTTGTGGTGCATCGACGCCGGTAAAAGTTTATGGAGAATTTTACCGCGGTTAAATCTGACCGGCCATGAACGGCCGGTTTTCGCCGATTATTTCCAACTTTACTTGTGCTGAAATGTTAAAATGGCGGAACGTATAGGTACACCAATAGATAAACTCCATTTTTGCCAATGAATACATGCTGATAAAGTTATTTTAATGTAATTTGTAACTTTTAATATTTAAGGCCTTTTATTTCATTTCATTTTTTTTTCTTTTTGCGACAGGTGCCTTAAATATCCTGACCCAAGACGTAACGAAAATCCCCCAATCATAGCGTTACATATCATAATGAGTTGAAGCATAGTTCTAAGTACAACGCAGAAATAAGGGAGTAATGAATGGATTTAGTGCAATTAGTACATTTATAAGAATATTGTGTACTTTAATTGTACAGATATAGGAATCCGGTAACCTGAAGAGGTCAGTGTCGAAGTCTAAAATTTGAAGTCGTCACCGAGGTGTCGGGGTAGCGTGTACGCCTCCTACTCCAATGGTTCCGGTTTCAAGTCTTCTTTGGGAATAATATTTTTTTACTTTCTCTACTACGTATAGCGGAAGTATTGTATTCCACCCAAAAATTCGATACCCAGATTTCACCGGAAATACATGTTTTGAGACCCCCTGAATCCAAAAAAAGCATTTTTGGAAACATGTCCTGTGTGTGTGTGTGAGTGTGTGTGTGTGTGTGTGCGCGCGCGCGCCTGTGTGTCTGTGAACAGCATAACTCAAAAACGAACAATCGAATAAACACCAAACTTGGTATTTAGGTCAGTATCTTCCAGAGATGCGACACGAAGGTTTTCAAGAAAATCCCCCACCCCAGAATACCCTTTACATGGAACATTTTTCGAAAATTTTAATTTTCTCAAAAATGGTTCTAACGATTTGGATTAAAATATCATATGTTTAAGATATTTTCATGACAATTGAAATGTATATCTCGAATTTTCTAGGAAAGTCTCCAAAAGTATTCTTCATTGTGAACGACTTTTGCATGACTGGTAAACCATAAGAGATAGACAAAATTTTACTACACACAAAATGTAGATCGCGTTAAAATACACAATTTATGTTATATACATTTTTTGTTATGTGAACCATTTTCGAGATATTGCTTGTTATTCCCTTAAATTTTACAATACTTATACTTTTTCTCAAATGGGAATTCGTTATTCATTTTTTTTTGTCTTAGTAATGCAAAGTGAATGTAATACTCCACATAGCAACCAGCTCCTAAAATATTTGACTATCGCTTAAAGCCTACCAATTCCCCTTGCATCTACAAGAAAATTAGCAATAAGATTAACATCAAGCATATGGAGAATAAGCGTTTGTAAAAATAGTTTGTACAAGAGTAGAGAAAGTCATGTGAGTGTAGCACAGCAGATTTTTTTTCTATCTTCTGCCTGCCTTTCAGTAAGTGAAGATCGACTAAGGTAACTGGAATTTAGTCAGTGTAGAAAGAAAGAAAAAAAAAGTCTGTAAAGTTCAGCACATTTTTCTAATGAGTTGTAAAGCCAACTTTTCCCACATGTCGATCTTAAAGTTATTGCTTCTATCTCTCTGCTTTCTATCTTTTCTTAAGAACTGCATATTAAATTTAATAACATAATAGAGTAACTTGGGTCTGCCTTTGCTTTCTCCATTGCACGCTGAACTACATGCATGCGCTTGAACAAAGAGGTACAACAAGTGAAAAACAAACGACACGATGTAAATCCGGGTGCGATCAGTAGAGTTTACCTGCAATGAACGGTACGCTCAACCAAGGTGAGCGCCTGCTAGGTAACCACAGTCACCTAAA
This sequence comes from Deroplatys truncata, assembly GCA_030765065.1. Taxonomy (NCBI): domain Eukaryota; kingdom Metazoa; phylum Arthropoda; class Insecta; order Mantodea; family Mantidae; genus Deroplatys; species Deroplatys truncata. Next base: position 166,639,582 of record CM060988.1, on the reverse strand, counting down.
TTGCGGTGAACATTGGTGCACCGCTGTGTGACGATTACCCCGGTAAGCTGAAGGTCCCTGAAGGGTTGGTTTAACGAGGCTAGTGCACAAGACCATTAGCGACAGAGTGACAGCGGACGAGCATTAGAGGTAAGAAGGACTACAAATTCGTATGCAAATCTTATGTGAAGTATTAAATTACATACTGTAAAAAACAGAAAACCTTTTGTTTTAAGGTCGTCTAGCGTTTTGTAACAAAGCATCAATAGCTTAGCTTGATAAGCTAATGTTTCTCAAACAGTGGCGTGATAAACCTGCTCGCAAGCGCTGTGAGAGGAAATTTCAGAAAAAAAATTACTGATTTTATGAAGTAGTCTTTGTAAATGCTGTAATGCATACTTTAATACTGTACACAGTAGTAGTTCTTATTTAACACTACTACATGCATTAGGAATACAATTATTTTCTTCCTTTCGCTGCTTAAAATCGTTAACATCAATTATCCGAAGAAAAAAAAGTGTTGTCCGGAAACGTTCCGTTCCATTGAAGAAGTTATTTTGTTGTATTATAGTTCAACTGTTGGGGAGCCGAACACTTGAAGTAGTTGCAACCGCACGTATAGTAAACAGTTTCCGGTAGCCTTCGCCCCAAATTTAAAAATATTAACTTTGTAATTTGACTGTTTCTTTAAGTATTAAATATTTATGTTTGCCTCGGCTGCGTCAGTATTATTTTTAAGAGACACCTTTCTCTTGGCAGGTTTGTGGTGCAACTAAGTATGTAGGCTTACACAGATTATAATTTTACTTCACTCCTTTTATTAATGCTTGATACGATTTAAATAGCACTTCAATGATATAGAGAGAGAGAGAGCTGTGAGATGTTTTTATTAAATACTTACACTTTTTAATACGTAAACTATTTTCGTCTCACACGAATACGTATTATACTTCTCGAGGACACTTTTTGCGTCCGTTTAGGAACACTGTTTGCAGGCAACTGAACTCTAAATTTGTAACATTTTCTCCTTTTCAGTTTCTGATTGGCTAATCCTACTCCAATAGAATACCTTCATTTAACTAAAGCTTTTTCTGGTTGTTGATTGGCTATTTTATAAACTGTCACTAAAATTACATTATTGTTGCTCCAAGAATGACTAGTAGCATTTAAACTTACTAATTCATTATTGCCTCAAGGTTACCTCATTGTTAACTCATTGTTAGCAACTTTTAACACATTATTCTCACAGCTCCTACATTATTAAATTACGTAATACATTCATATAACATTATTGAACATGTATACAATAATTTAAGCAAGTGCAATGACTGTTACATACATTTTACAAATATTACATACACATATTGCTTTAAGGCGGGCTGTTATTGAATTATATTGAAATCATTTAAGTGTTAAAAATACTGCCTCACCATTTAGTTCGGTTAAGCGGAATTCAACGGGTTTATTCGTGTAATATTAAAAACTACTATTGAGCTGAAGTTTCTCAAATATAAATGCTGGAACTCTTGTTATATTACCGCAGACTGGCAAGGATAGAACTCTGAGTGTCTGTGAAACACAAATGGACCGAGTTCCGTTATGTGCACTACAAGGTCAACAACTTCGAGTTTTCCTTGCTTACCTCTCTAGAGCAATAAAAACTGCGACCAGTGCATATCAACAGCAGGTTTCAACACCACTTTAACATCCTGTGATCCTGTCTTACCAGTACACAGCAATATGGTTCAAGATGTTCCAGAACTAATGATGCGGTTAATCAAACAAAGAAAAAGTAATGCCTCATTGAGGAAAATGACGGTGTCGGATGCGGAAATGTGCGCTGCGGGTATCCGACTCACGTGACGTATAAGTAGGTTAAAATACAGCATTAATTATTTGCACAACAGCATAGGAAAGTCGAGTTTTTTTCAGGACGAGCAAAATGTTTATGCCCGAAGCTACGCTTCGCTTCGGCCGGAATTTCAAAACACTTTCCTGCAGTTACGTACACTATTTTGTTTCATACTAAGTCAAAATGTTGTATATATTAGTTAAATATTGTACTACATATTATATTGGATATGGACGCAGTCATATGTTTCCGTTAACTTGTTGAATTAAACAGTTGAAGGAATACCAAAAGGTTGGTATTGTGCGGAAAAGTTCAATTTCCCGTACTGGTTTGGAGACGGAAAAAACAAAGTCCGGATAGGATGAAAAAACAAAACAAGCTTAAAATTACTTAGAATTTATAACGATACCCTCATGAAGAGGTTAAAAGGTTAGTTTAGACAAGGATATAATAATAATTTCGTCATAAAAGAAGCATACACTTTGTTTATATATATTAAAGGAATTAAATTATTTGTGATTAAATTAAAGGAATTTCTTGTTTACCTTCTCTATGATTTACCTATGAAACGTAGAGGAAGTATTATATTTCACCCAAAAATTTAGTATTAAAATTTCACAGGAAGTACTATTTTGAGGTACCCACTCTGAACCACGAAAAACAATGTTTTCAAAAATGTGTAATTTAATAAAATTATATTTCTTTAATTTCTCCGTCATTTTCAGTTTATCTCAATAAGATCAGTGGAGTTGGAGAAACATAATTTCAGCAAATTTTAAATATATAGTGTTATTCAAAAAGAAGGAACAAACTTTAAATATTTATTTCTAATGAATAACAATAGATTGCGACACATGCGATACATCACTGAATAGAGAAAAGTTCAAAATTTTATTTTATGTCTGCAAATGAGCACTAATTGTTACGCTAGGACGGCCAGTGCTTTTCCGTTTGCATACGCAACCATCTTCTACGAGTTTATTGTATCAATTGTAAATTTGTTATGACGAGGCGGCTTATTGTTGAACTTACAACGAAATGCACGCTGCAATGAAACAATGAATTCACTCTTTGCATAATGCAGCACACAAAACTTTTCCTGTGGCGACGCCATTTTCTCGTAAACAAACACGGCGCCACTGTAGGCACTGAATGGATATAATAGATGGAACTTAAAACTTTGAACTTTCCTCTATTCAATGATGTGTCGTATGTGTCGCTATCTATTGTCGTTCATTAAAAATCAATATTTAAAATCTGTTCTTTCTTTTTGAATAGCCCTGTATATGCATATAACATCATTAGTTGCCATTAACTATTATAATATTATATAAAAATTGTGTGACTGTGTAGGGTAATCTCAAAAACTACTCAATTAATTTTATAATTCTTTCACTATTAAAAACCACTACTCCTTCTGATGGCTATAAAACACCTAATTTCAATTAATAAATTACTGAAAAATTATAAGGATTTACAAAGCCTATGCAATAGAATACGAACACATTGGACTTATGAAGGAACCTACCTACGAAGAAGGCCTTGACTTTTATTTGAGATTGCCATGGAGTAGAAAGTAGTTCTTACTCCACAGAAAATGCATGTAAAATAAGACAAATACCACCAAGATTTCGTTCCAAGCAATATACGTATAAGTATATAGATGGTCACTGTTTAGCAACTATGAAAACAGAAGGCGCAACAAAACAAATAGGAATTGAATCCTTTTATAACGCTACAATACGCATGCGACACAATACCATAATATTTTCAGGCAACTGGCACTAAAAGTAGACTTTTAACATGAGGCAGTTTTTATATCATAACAATGATATATTAATACATTATTATGAAACATGTGTCCTCCTCGTGGTGGTGTAGTGGTTACCATACTAGCCTCTAGTTCCCGAGGTCGCGGGTTCAAACCCGGCGGAGATTTTTTCGGGCGTAAAAATCCTTAGCATGGCTTCCTTCGAAAGGGAAGTAAAGCCGGTGGTCCCGTGTCGTACATTTACGGCACGTAAAAGAACCTCAAGCCTCATAAAGAGGCCTCTGAGCAAAATTACCGATCTTTCACGCCCAATATAGAATTGGACGCTAAAGACCACAGCAGTTAAAGAGTGTCCATAAATAAAACTCTATTTATATATTTATTTATTATGAAACATGTAAATAATCTGTATATATTTCTTATGATCACAATATTTATCAAACTTTTACATCTGTATGTTACTACATGTTATATGTAATCTTAGTTTAGGACGCAAATATTCCACAGGACCATAAATTGTCCACTGGTGAAGGCCTGTGACACAATAGCGAGGGGAACTTACGAAAACAACAAAGACTTTGTTAGCAATGCGTGCGAAGAAGGCATAAGTGACCCAAGTAGAAGGAATACCCAATAAATCAGAATCAGGGGATATTCTTATTGTTTCGTGCCACGTGACTGTTCAGAAACGAATCGAAAAGAACCATCTTCCCACAAGATTCTTTAAATTTAAGAAATCGCGCTAAGCGATAGCCAATTAGAATATTCCAAGCAAATGTTGAACTGGTAGACTTTTAGAGTATACGGGGTGGACCATTTAAGTTGAGACTGTACAATATCTTCAAAACCAAGCGTTGTAGAAGAAAATGTCTTGTATAAGCGTTGCTTGATATTATGGGAAACAGTAAATGCCATTAGTCGTGTTTTATTTGGAGGACATTGTGATAGTCATTTATTTTTTTTAAATGGGAACCTACCTATCTTATGTTGTTTTATCACTCCTCATAAAAAACTAAACAGCATTTGTATAAAACACTTTGCAATTGTTCTTGCACCAACGTAAATAACAACGAAAATTCTGAATGGCTGTGTACGAAGAGCACAATGCATGGTTGGACCATCCATGGATGGTCATTTGAGGGTCAAGTTACGTTTCGTAATTGGGAACCAACATTTTTTATTTTGTTTCCTTATTCCTCATCACAAAACAAAGAGCTTTTTATAAACCATTTTCTAAAGAGAAAAAACATAATAAACGTAGGTTCCCATTTAAAAAAATTAAATTGGCCCTAAAACAACCATTATAACGTTCTCCAAACAAAACACGACTAATGGCATTTACTTTTCCCCATAATATCAAGCAACTTTTATTAAATACATTTCTTTGTACAACACTTAGTTTTGGAGATATTGTACAGTCTCAACTTAAATGGTCCACTCTGTATAAAAAAAAATGTAGATCTCGTTAAAGCACACAATTTATGTCAAATAAATTTTTGTGGCCTTAAGCATTCCCCAGATATTTCTTGTTATTTGTTTGAATTTTTAAATATTTATATTTTTCTGGGAAGCGTTCCCGTTGTACCTATAAGGAAATATCCAATAATACAATTTCAGCAAATGTTTATCTCGATTAAAATTAACAGGTAGAAGAATAGTTTATACAAGAGTGAGTAGAGAAAGTCATGTAAGTGCAGAACATCAATTTTAAAATTATTGTTTAAAATATGAACATTGCGCCTTCAATAATTCAATACATATCCAATTAAATAGGAAATTTCAATTTATAAATCTGCATAAAAACTAAAAATATAACTTTTTGGCAGTTTTCACCATTTAGTTACGCTTCAGGAAAACACTTCTAAACGGTTATTAAAAGTATATGCTTTATTGCACGAGGAATGTGATTTATGATCATTTAACAATTTCTAGGACTTCCCCTTCTGAATCTTGGATTAGTGAGAGGCAGCCCACGTCGGAGAGCCCATAAAACTAAAGTGCTCATCACCAAGTCTGGCTAAATGCCACTGTCATCGCCAGCAACACCAGTAATTATTTCATTAATTCTACAACTGCCCTAATTGATGTCTTCTCTGGAAGACCGTTACAAATAGCGGAATGTGATTTGAGAATGGTAAATTGAACCCCTCAAAAACAGCAAACTGTTGGTTATTGGCTCCAATCACCGGTCTCTGCTAGGTTTATAGCTACGTGAAACGTACTTATAAGTAATGATTCCCCATTCGTTGGCTATATACTAGACTGGATATTCATACCACGACCGAAAGTTCATTTACGGTAAAAAAGAAACAAAAAATATGTGTTACATTCGCATGACTTCCTCTAACCATTTCTTCAAGAACTATTCTTCCAAAAGCTTATTCTTCTATCTGGTCACTATGTAATGGCTTTGAAATTCCGTTCTCTTTGCATGACCAGGAGAAAAAAAATCGAATATGACTTGCAAATTCCGAAAGTCAAACCAATAACAAGAAGATCTGGGAAATAGTTAACTCCACAAAAAAAATGTTTGTCATAAATTATGTGCTTTAACGAGATCTACATTTCTTATGCAGTAAGATTCTGTTTATCTCTTTTCTCCCCCCCCCACGGGTATGGGAGAGGACTCGGCACTGTTCCAGTGAGGATATTGTACTACAGCCCACAAAGGGTCACCCGGGAGGTAGGAGGAAGTGAGAGGAGATACCGGGCGGCCGGAACCAGAAGTGACGGCACAGCAATGACAAGGACCCTGCAGTTGTTTAGTTCTTATGGTTTACGAATTACACAAAGGTCATTCAGAATGAAGAGGACTTCACATGCTACTCCCGGAAAATTCAAGATATACGTTTCATTTGTCATGAAAATATCCTAAACATCTGGTATTTTAATCAAAATCGTTAGCGACATTTTTGAGAAAATTAAAATGTTCGAAAAATGTTCCCTGTAAAGGGTAGTTTTGGTTGGGGGGATTCTCTTGAAAATCTTCGTGTTCATTCCTTGGAACACATACACACAGACATTTTTCTAAAAATACTTTTTTGGGCGTTCAGGAAGCTCAAAACAGTATTTCTGGTGAAATCCCAGTATCAAAATTTTGGGTAGAATACGATGCCTCCTCTGCTTCCTGTAAATACGTAATGGAGAAATTAAAAATCTGTTGTGTTGCATTCACATGATTTTCTCCACCAACTGCTCTAAACTGTTCTTTCAAAGACTTATTCTTCTACCTGCTAAATGTTGATCGAGATAAACATATACAAAAATGGTTTTATTACATATTTCGTTGTAGCTGTGTGCTGACGCCATAAGAATGCCCCTAATGGAACACATCTGTTTATGTTAAAGGTTTGGCGCGAACCGAGAGGCATTTTATTTTTATTTCAATATTAATGCACTACAAAATACATATCTTATCTCATTGCTTCTGGTTCCCGAGGTACCTGGTTCAAACCCGGCGGAGAGTAATGGATTTTTTCGGGCGTAAAAATTCTTAGCATCGCTTCCTTCGGAAGAGAGGTAAACCTAGTAGTCCCGTGCCGTAGATTTACGGCATATAAAAGAACCTCAAGCCTGATAAAGAGGCCTCTGAGCAAAATTTCCGGTCTTTTACGCCAAATATAGAATTGGACGCTGAGAACTATAGTCGTTAAAGAGCGTCCATAAATAAAACGCAATTTAATTTTAATGTTCTTACCTCATCCTTCGTCACCGGATTCTCCTTCAGTCAAAATCATGAAGTTGGCCACCAATGGAGTTCATTTATAGCTCATAATTATTAAATTTCACTGTCAAACAACAAGCAAGTTCACACCGCTCATTGGCTGGCTCAGCTACTCAGGAAAGCAATGACAACCGTTGTCTGGCGTTAGTGTAATTTTGTGTGTGTGTATGTAGACGTTTGGGAGTTACAATTTAGAGGACTGCACGGGCTCGAGCTTGAAAATAAAGGCGAAAAAAAATAATTTATCACTTTCGACTTTAAAATGTATTTGTCAGGTAAATATCCCCATTTTGGGGAAAATTAAAACTAACGAATACTTTTACACATAAAGGGAAAATAATGACAACAGAAATTTAATTGAGCACATTTTTGTGTCCGCGAGGTTAAGATGCAGGGAATAGCACAATTATCGCAACATGGAAACATACCTTGCAGTAGTAATAATAAATAAATTCTCGCTTCGGCGAATTGTGGATAGCTGTACAACAACATGGCAGCTGCAAACTCCACTCCCTCCGTCCACCCACACCCAGGACATCCTAGGCAGACTGCAGTCGTAGTGGCTACATGTGGTCAATAAGGCAGTATGGCGTCAACACGCCGCTTACTACTGCGGATTCCGGGACCTCAGCCGTCATTATTTCTGTTACGTGACTCCTCAAGGGCCTGGTCATGCACTGAGGCCTCCCAACAGGGGAAATAATCGCCATGCCGGCATGGAAAATCGAACCCGGGTCCCGTCATGCTGCACGCAGTAGCGCTTCAAGGACTAATAATAATAATAATAATAGTAATAATAATAATAATAGCAATAATAGCGCAAAATAATGTTATTTAAAACAAATCCAGTCCGGACCGAGTGGCAGAAACCTCTTCTCGGGCTCGGACTCGATTTAGACCGAACCGGGCCGAACCTAAGAATTTCGGCCCGTGCAAACCTCTATTACATCTTGCATGTTCTGGCCTGTCTTTAACGCTTATGTCCGCTAACTGCCCTAAACATAATCAAGGCCCCCAAGTGATTTAGAAACGGCCCCACTTGATATACTGCTCGTAGAGAAGATGTAACCATCGACACGACATTTGCACCAATGTCAGCTAATACATATCACTTAGCTGCTGTGTGATTGACAACATTAAATGTTCCAATTAGTTGGAAACTACTGAAACAGAAGTCTGGAAAAGCTATATTGACATTTCAGGGCGTTGCAGCTGAGCTTGATGATCAAAGGAACCACTTAATTGCTGAGATGAAATCATATCACAACCAATATAGCTCCAGGGAACCGAATGCTGCAAGTATCACAAAAGCGAAAAGTAGGGTTGGATTTTCAAAAGACAAAAACGTTGTTACGTTTTACATAATGCATCATATAATACTCAAACTAGAGATCAGCACCATCCCATAGCTTATATTTCTATACGGAAACTGCATTTGGTCGCGTGGCCGTATTATGGGAAATTGCTTACCCTGCACTGCGCTGTTTCAAATCGGTTCTCTTCCCTCACCGTGTTCCGGCTAATCAGTTGATCTGAAATCTGTGCTGTACAGAGATTGATGCGTTGTGAGACCATGTGTTTTAGTGTTATAGAGTGTTAGTGCTGTTATAATACCAAAACACCAGTATGCTTTTGCACACAGAATCTTCATATGACAACAAACTCTTGTAGAGAAGTGAGAAGACGATTTATAGGCAGATTCCCTGATGTTCTTGCGCCTTACAGAGAAACGGTTCGTAATCTTGTGAGTATATTTAGGAAACCGAAAGTAAATCGCCGTGTTCTTACACAGGAAAAACTCGATGACATCGGAGAAAAGTTAGAACAAGGCACAAAGAAATCTGTGAGAAAGCTTGCAAAGGGCTCAGGAATTTCAGAAACCTCGGTTTGAAATGCCACTAAACTTTTAAAATTAAAACTCTGTAAGAGTACTGTAGTCCAGGATGACATGAATAGAGTTGATTTATGCCTTTGGATAACGTTAACGATTGCTTTACTGATCCGGGTTTAGCTTTTTTCTTTCGAGGTATGGTTTTATTTACATGGTCATGAAGACTTAATTAATTCTCAAAAGGCATGAGAATTTCATTTCCATCTTCTATGACGGTGATTACTGTAATTCTAATTTGGATGAGAAATCTATGCACTTGGATTAGAGGAGCTATGAACATCTGACTCTATCGACAAAGAGCGCCTTCCAGTTAGACCAATCACGCTCCAAACGAAAGCTCCGTACATAACGTGTTGGTGAGTTGTTTTACGACAGCTATATCCCAAGGGGGCGGCGCCGTGGCCGAGTGGTTAGACCGCTCGCCTCCCACCGAGGCGGCCCGGGTTCAATCCCAAGGACCTGCATGTGGGATTTGTGGTGGGCGGATTTTCTCCGGGTTCTCCGGTTTCCCCCGCCATTCATTCCACCAACTGCTCCATCATCACCTTTCCTTTCATCCATTTCACCAACATTTCGTTTCATCTACTTCCTTCATCCCATACCAGGCATCGGGCTGATCACCCATCCTGGTTGCTCTGTCTGATCCATGAGTCTCTGCTCCTCGACGGGCCTGTGACCCCAGGCACCCGCCTGTAAGTCCTGGGGGGTGTAAGTCCTACATAAGAGGAGGGTAAACATATACTGAATGAATTTACTGAATATATCCCAAGAGACTCGTTTGTATGAGACTATTCTCATTGCTTGCATATGACACACCATGCGGCAATGGAATCATGAGCTGTTGTCTCTTGTCATCTGCTTGTTGAGATCTTGTCAGTGCACTCAACCCATACACAACAGCTCGGGGTATCTTGATTCAAACGTAACCACTTATTCTGGAAAAATTTTAAGCCAAACACTCTTGATAGCAGCGTCTATTTCATATTAATCGAGATAAACATTTGAGAAACGATCTTTTGACATGTAAAGAGAATAACATTTTACACATAGCGACCAGTTCTAAAAATATTTGACTATCGCTTAAGGCGTACTATGTTCCCCTTGTTTTGTATTTGCAAGGGCAATATAGAAATACAGTAGCCTTTAAGCATAGACATATCTCTTAATAGCTGGTTGCTAGGTGCAGCACCATTCCCTTTGCCACAGATTAATACTCTTTGCATATCCAAGACAACAAAATGAATAACGAATTCCCATTTTAGAAAATAAGTATTGAAAATTTTAAGGGAATAACAAGCAATATCTTGAAAATGGTTCACTCAACAACAAAAATGTATATGACATAAATTGTGTATTTTAACGCGGTCTACATTTTTGTGTAGTAAACTTTTGTCTATCTCTTACCATCTCTTGTCTTATGGCTTACCAGTTATGCAAAAGTCGTTCACAATGAAGAATACTTTTGGAGACATTCCCAGAAAATTCAAGATATACATTTTATTTGTCATGAAAATATCTTAAACATATGAAATTTTAATCAAAACCGTTGGAACCATTTTTGAGAAAATTAAAATGTTCAAAAAATGTTCCATGTAAAGGGTAATCTAGGGTGGGGGGATTTTCCTGAAAACCTTCGTGTCGCATCTCTGGCAGATACTGAACCTAAATACCATGTTTGGTGTTTATCTGACTGTTCGTTTCTGAGTTATGCTGTTCACAGACATACACACACAGAAACACGCACGGATATGTTTCCAAAAATGCTTTTTTGGACTCAGGGGTCTCAAAACATATATTTCCGGTGTAATCTCGGTATCGAATTTTTGGGTGGAATACAATACTTCTCCTACTTACTATACGTAGTAGAGAAAGTAAAAACAAAATGCTAGGCGAATCTGTGGCAATACTGTTACAATCCTTCCTTACAATATACGCATGACAACAGTGGAGTATTAGAAATTGTAAATTGTTATTCCTGCTACAGCGTCACTCAAGGACTACAATAATAATTGTACCTTTTCCGCACCAGGCGTTTAGTGTTTCGCCGCAAGAGGCGGTTGTGTTTTCTCCCATCTCTTTTTGAAGGCGTTCATCCTACTGTGAATAATTGCTTCATATGAAGAAGCGAGCTCATCAGTGCTTCGTGGAATTACTCCGTGGTTTTTCTAATTAAGCTACAAATATTTTCACCCTCACGCCTGCACAGCAGAAAGCTGCTAACTAACTAAAACCTTATTTAGTTCCAATGTAGCTTAAAAAATAAGATTTGGGTTTCCAAAAATATTATGTGTTCCACTCATATGTCTTCTCTACTCACTCTTGTGCAAACTATTCTTACAAACATATATTCTTCTATCTGTTTCATGTTAATCGAGATAAACATTTGCAGATATTGTCTTATAGCGTATTTCCTTGTAGGTGCAAGGGGCTTAAGAGAATACATAGGTTTTAAGCGATAGCCAAATCTTTTAAGAGCGGGTCGCCATGTGATGATGACTTTGAAATTACGTTCTCTTTGCATGACCAAGAAAGAAAGAAATGAATAACTCCCACTTGAGGAAAGTAAACGTAATTTAAAATGCAAACCAATAACCAGGAACACCTCGGAAATGGTTAACGCACAGAAAAAAATGCCTTTTGAAATAAATTGTGTGTTTTAAAGAGATCTTCCTTGTGTATAGTACGTTTTCGTCTATTGCTTAACATTTACCAGTTATACAAAATTATACAAAATTTCTTCCGAATGAAGAGGCTATTTCCAGAAAATTCGAGATATACATTTTATTTGTGGTGTAAATATCTTTAATATGAGGTATTTTAATCATAATATTTCGAGCGATTTTTAGAAAATAAAAAAAAAAGTTCCATGTAAAGAATAGGTTGTGGTGGGGGAGGATTTTCTTGAAAATTTTTGTGTCACATCTTTGGAAGGTACTGAACTTAAATACTAAATCTGACATTTCAGTTTGAGTTATACTGTTCACACACACACACACACACACACACGTCGTGCTCCTCTAGTTCCCGAGGTCGCGGGTTCAAACCCAGCGGAGGGCGATGGATACTTTTGCGGGCGTAAACATCTTTAGCATGGCTCCTTTCCGAAGGGAAGTAAAGCCGGTGGTCGCATGTCGTAGACTTACGTCACGTAAAAGAACCTCCAGCCTGATAAAGAGGCCTCTGAGCAAAATTCCCGCCCAATATAGAATGGGACGCTAAGAACCATAGCAGTTAAAGAGCGTCCATAAATAAAACTGAGTTTAATTTTCACACACAGACACACACATAGGCATTTATCTAACAATGTTTTTTCTGGATTCAAGGGACCTAAAAACATGTATTTCCGCTGAAATCTCAATTCCGAATTTTTGGGTGGGATACAATACTTTCTCTATCTACTATGTAAGTGATAGAAAAATTAAAAAATATTGTGTTGTATTCACATGACTTTCTCTATCAGTTTAGTTTATTTTTATATAGCTTCTACGAACTGTTGTTATTTATAGAGATAAACGTTTATAGAAATAGTTTCATTGCACATTTCGTTATAGGACAAAGGATATAGCAGTACTAACATTTTTAAAAGCGAGTTGCTATATGCTGGCCTTTGAATTCCATACTCTTTCTATGACATCACGATAAAAAATTGAATGGTGACAGAATTTTAAAAATGAGGTATTGAAAAACTCAAACCAATAATAACGGATATCTCGGAAATGGCTGATGCCACAAAAAGCTATATGAAATAAATTGTGTTATTTAATGAGATCTTCATTTTCTGTGGTGTAAGTTACTGCCCATGTTTTATGGTTTAGCCGTTTACAAAATTAAAGAAAATTCCTTCCGAATGAAGAGGACTTCACAAGTTATTTCTAGAAACTTCAAGATATAAATTTTATTCGTCATGTAAATATTTTAAATATAAGGTATTTTAGTATTTTAATCAAAATCATTAAAGCTATTTTAAATAAATAAAAAAAAATCTAACAATTTTTCCTTTAAAGTGTAGTTTGGGGTAGGGGTTATTCGTGAAAATCTTTGTTTCCACATCTTTGGAACCTGCTGAATATAAACCGAGGAGAATGGCTCAGGCGGTAACGTCTGAGATTCGAGGGATCGTGAGTTCGATTCTCGCGGCCGACCTTCCTGACCCATGGGTTTTTTTCGGGGGTTCCCTGGGTTGCTAGGCAAATGCTGGTAAGGTTCATTACATCCCCCGAATATCCTGTCCCTCCATTTCACCTCCATTCTCATTTAACTTCATCCTTCAACTAGTCTCTTTCAGGGTGGAAAGTATCGGCGGGAGTCTCGGCGTTGCATGGCAGAACACTTCGTCCCCAGGAATAGGGACGGTCTCCGAGTCCCGGGCCCCCCAATGGGATGTGCAAGCCTGCAGGAGGAGGGAAACCGGTTGCATCAGCAATCTATAAAATGTAGGGACCCTGATCTCTGCTCTGTCGTGTCTTCTGGCCTCTGTCTCCTGTCACCTCACCCCTCCCTTCCGGGGGCTTAAACACAAAATATCTTGTAAGTCGAGATGCTAAGTACCCTTCCGTACCCAGTCCTGCTCCCACTCCTACTGAAAATAAATACCAAGTTTGTATTTAATTTATGCGTTAACGAAAATAAACCCGGTTGACTCCTGCACACGCGGATTCTTTTTCTTTTTCCTTAACTTTGGCTGTCAAGCAATATTTTTAACTTCTAAACGTATGTATCTCCCTTTAGAGAAATCAGAATATTATATATTTTAATATCTAACTTGTGTTTACATGCTCCTTGATCTATATAAAGCAACACATTCTTACATCACAAACAAGAATTTTCACAGGTTTATTGTGTGTATAGATAAATTGCTCAGGCATTCCAGACAATGGTTACTAGGTCTATAAACTAGCAAAGTTTTCATTACAGAAAAATTTCTAAAACATTCAGGGTCTCTTGTTTAAACTCCAGGCTTTTCCAGGTTTTCCAAACCAGAAAACAAATTTCAAAACGGTTTCATGTCTTCGGAGTTTTCCAGTGTAATAAACACTTCGCTCTTTATTTTGTATTAACCTACACACAAAAGTGAAACCCATATTTTTATAACTTTTCAAATACTAAATTTCTGTTGTAATTTTAACTTCTAATCACAGCTTCGAGCAATGTCACTCACTGTTATACTTCGCAGGTAGAATTACCTCCCTTTGTTCTTTTGTTTTACTTTTATTTTTAGGGCAGATTTATTCTCAGATGTTTCAAGCTGATAAGTCCAAGGTCTCTTTTTCTCTTGCCAATATGCAGCCATGCGAAACTGTTGGAAACACTGTAGGGATGAACTATTGTAGGTCCAAGCCTTCTGACCTTTGAGGCGTGCACACTAATACACCAGCGAGCATCAGTGCTGTGGCATTGCCTCATACGGACAGTATAGCCAAGCGCCTGCCGCTTGTAAGCTCCAAACGAAATATCATTTCATATTATACAAAAGCAACAAGTAGCTAGGGTAAAAAGTAACCTTCTTTTAAACAAGTGCAAAACTCTGATGTGTTGCACTCACCTGACTTTCTCTACTCTTGTACAAACTATTTTCACAAACGCTTATTCTCCATCTACTTCATGTTAATCGAGATATCGAGATGTTAATCTTATTGCTAATTTTCTTGTAGGTGCAAGGGGAATATGGTAGTATTTAAGCGATAGTCAAATATTTTAAGAGGTGGTTGCTATGTGGGGTACTCCATTCTCTTTGCTTTACCAGGACAAAAAAAATGAATAATGAATTTGAGAAAAAGTATAAGTATCGGAAAATTTAAGGGAATAACAAGCAATATCTCGAAAATGGTTCACTCAACAAAAAAATGTATATGACATAAATTGTGTATTTTATCGCGATCTATATTTTTTGTGTAGTAAAATTTTGTCTATCTGTTATGGTTTACCAGTTATGTAAAAGTCGTTCACAATGAAGAATACTTTTGGAGACATTCCCAGAAAATTCAAAATATACATTTTATTTGTCATAAAAGTATCTTAAATATATGATATTTTAATCAAAATCGTTAGTCATTTTTGAGAAAATTAAAATTTTCGAAAACTTTTCCATGTAAAGGGTAATCTGGGGTGGGGGATTTTCTTGAAAACCTTTGTGTCGCATCTCTGGAAGATACTGAACCTAAATACCAAGTTTGGTGTTTATCTGACTGTTCGTTTCTGAGTTATGCTGTTCACAGACAGACAGACACACGGACATGTTTCCAAAAATGCTTTATATGCATTCAGTGCACCTCAAAACATGTATTTCCTGTGAAATCTCGGTATCGTATTGTTGGATAGAATGCAATACTTTTCCCACTTACTATAAGTAGTAGAGAAAGTAAAAATGAATAATATTTTTACACCTAGTGGTTCGAATGTTCTGTTATTAATTTATAGTTATCTTTCGTGGTTTAATCGGAGACTGTTATAGTTATGCTTATGCAGCACTTTTCCTTCAGACTGCGGCCACCGCACGGCAGTTCGCGCGCCGGCCGCTGCAACTCGGACTGCCGCCTCACGTTATCATAGTTACAGTTACAATGATAAGTACATACTTATCTTAAGAGATGTTGGAAATGTTATCTTTCTCTATTCAGAAAATATGCATTCACACTCGAGAGTTGAATATCTAAAACTGAGTGAATTCCTCGTCTGATGTTTCCTTTTAGTTCTTCAAATGTATGGGGTTTGTTGCATAAACTTTATTTGTCACGAGATCATCAGAATCAGGGAAGCATGTTTCATTTACATGGTTACCTATGTGCCGTCGTAAAATAACACATACTGAACCACAAAGAAACCCGATTTTTAGCATGGTGCGAAAATTCATGTATGGTATGCAGCAAATGCATACAGAACAATAGGAGTCTGTATTTTCTGAACAAATAATAATTGCTGAGAGGTATAGGAATGACTTATACCATTTTTTTTGAAAAGCTGACCGAGGTTAAATGTCAGTCTGGACATTTCCAACAAGGTTTTGTTATAGCGCATACAATTGATGAGTTATTAACTTTAATTCAGGACATT
This sequence comes from Deroplatys truncata, assembly GCA_030765065.1. Classification (NCBI taxonomy): domain Eukaryota; kingdom Metazoa; phylum Arthropoda; class Insecta; order Mantodea; family Mantidae; genus Deroplatys; species Deroplatys truncata. The sequence goes on along the minus strand of CM060988.1, from coordinate 166,623,315 downwards.
TTTTTAAGATAGAATAATTATTACGCGATTATGGATTCGCCGAGAGTCCGAGCTGCGGCGGTCGGCGCGGCAGCGGTCGTGCGGTGTGAAGGAAAAATCACTGTAATAGTAATAAATACGTCACTGGCATAAATTAAGTTACCTGCTTTTTTAATGTTATCGACTGGCCTTTATGTTTTCACAGTTTGACGAAGCAAAATGTACAGATTTACACAAAATAACGCTGCTCCGAGACTTGTTGCAAATTGCTAAAATAATTAGAAGCTCCCGTTCCAGCAAACATTCCTTCATACGATGCATGTTTTCTTCATGCATTGTTTGAAGCAATCCTTTAATAGGTAAAAGAGGATATAGAACGTCAGATAGATAGAACTCTATGACCGTAACTTCTTCCAAGTTGAAGCAATTAAAGTTTGGCGGACAATAACAACCAAAATGAGTAGTGAAAGCTTGTATACGCCTCACTTGGGAGTTTAACAACTGTTCACTTGTTTCAGTGACAGGCTCTGTTCTAGTGTTTATAAAGCTGCGATTGCATTTATCACAAAAGTGGGACATTCTGCGGCAGCGGAATGAGGTTTGGCAAAGACGCGGTTGCATCGCATTGGTTCTCGCGAAACGTTCGGGAGGTTTGGATTGCACTATAGTCAGATCCAACGTCCTAACAACGATCCAACGTCTCATTAGAAAATGCTTTATAAAGGGATGTTTATTTTGTGAAGAATATGGAAACAAAATAAAAGTGTTGGTTCCCAATTAAGAAACATAACCTGACCTTCAAATGACCATCCATGGATGGTCCAACCATTCATTGCGCTCTTCATACACAGCCATTCAGAATTTTTGTTGTTATTTACGTTGGTGTAAGATCAATTGCAAAGTGCTCTATACAAATGTAGTTTAGTTTTTTATGAGGAGTGAGAAAATAACATAAAAAAGGTAGGTTCCCATTTAAAAGAATTAAATTGACTCTAAAATGACCATCACAACGTCCTTCAAACAAAACACGACTAATGGTATTTACTTCCCCAATAATATCAAGCAACTTTTATTAAAGACATTTCTTTCTACAACGCTTAGTTTTGGAGATACTGTACAGTCTCGACTTAAATGGTCCACCCTGTATACATAATTTCTTGTTGGTAATTATTGTATTTTCACACAAGCCGTGTGTAGGACAACGTTGGAAAGGTAGAATCAGAATGAAAAATTCAATGTCATAGCCGGTATTTGAACCAGGGTCTTCCGGTTTCCATCCGGTTGCTCTAACCAGCAGAGCATGGCAGCATGCCAGTAAGACATTAAATTCCCCAACTGACTCAAATTTTTCCCAGTAAACCACAAGGAGATCTCAAATTGTATTGAGATGACACACCCCAATGGCGACTTACACTGCTGTAAGTACTTTAAGACTCTGGCTTCTATTAGGTCAGTTAATAATAATTAATTGTTATTCCACACAAGCCATGTGTAGGACAATGTTGGAAAAGTAGAATCGAACTGAAAAATTCAATTTCATAGTTTAACCGTACAGCAAAAATAATTAAAATTAAACCCACTAACACCAATACAAATAACTCTTTCCCTAATATTTACTATCTATAATTGCTCATCATATTCAGAGATTCTAAATCTGTTACACTTGCTTCTGCCAAAACAGTTCAATTAATAGTTCTTGTTCATTATAATTTTGGCTCAGCCCCCACAAGGCATTCTGACTTTGATATCCTTTCCTAGCACCAAATAATAGAAAAATTCTGATGTGATACATTCACATGACTTTCTCTACCCTCTATCACTATAAGTGAGTATATAAACTATTCCTACTAAAGCTTATTTTTATATCTACTACATTTTAATCCAAATAAACCTTGCAGAAATAGTTACATTACAGATTTCGTTATAGATACAAAGGGAACAGCGATAGTCAAATGTTTAAGAACTGGGCGCTATATCCGGCTTAAAATTCCATACAGTTTCCATCAATCGCGAGAAACAACTGAATGTTGACAGGACTTCAAGATAATGAGAATTCGAACCGTTACTAAGAATATCTCGAAATGACTTGGGCTGCAAAAAAAATTATTTGAAATAAGCTCTGTGTTTTAAAGATATCTACATTTTTTGTGTAGTATATTTTGGTCCATCGCTTAACGTTTACCAGTTATATAAGATTATATAAAATTCCTTTCGAATGAAGAGGACTTTACAGGCGATTTCAAGAAAATTCAAGATATACATTTTATTTGTCATGTAAAATATCTTTAATATGGTATTTTAATAAAAATGTTAGAGCCATTTTTTTAAAAAATTCCAAAAATTCGAAATATCTTCCATGTAAGGGTACCTTGAGGTAGGGAGATTTTCTTGAAAATCATCGTGTCACATCTTGGAAGGTACTGAACCAAAATCCAAGTACGGTATTTATCCGACTTTTCGTGTTTGAGTTATGCTGTTCACAGACACAACACAGGCATTCACACGGACCTTTTTCTAAAAATGTTTTTTTGTATTCAGGATGCCTCGAAACATGTATTTTCGGTGAAATTTCGGTATCGAATTTTTGGGTGGAATGCAATACCTTCTCTACTTACTATGTACGTGGTATGGTAGAGAAAATAAAAAAAACCAGCAGAAGGCATGCAAAGGACTGTAAAATCTACGACGAATAATACACTACAGAAGTAACAATATAAACGCACTGGAAAACAAAGCGCTACAACAAAAGATAAGGCAGAAGACCTTGACGACAGCTGCTAAGAAAGTTGTTCGAAATTCCCACGTCAAGCGTGGCCTTGCTATCTATTGCTTATTACCTGTGTAATTTTAAAGATAAACATTCGTGAGCGATAAAGCCCGAGATAAAAGTTTTACAGCTAAGTTCATAACTGCTGCCACGTAATATCGAGCCAAAAGATCAATTTAGACTCCCAGAAAAATGCCGCGTTCGAAGACAGTGCCGTGATGGAGAATATTGCAAGGATGTGTCATAGTATTGTGTGTAGAGATAGAGATGAGATACAATAATAGTTACTTTGATCCATAGCGCAGAAAAGTCAGTACTGAATGTAATGAATTGGTGTGCGCGATAAGCACTTGTAACTTAGAACTTTAGCTTTAGACATTCGAAAACATGTGGTTTGGTGACGTTCCATACGCGACCTAGTGGGTCAAGAACATGCCATAATATTCAGCTGTACTGTAAGCCATAGCTGGTTTGTCAAACAAGTTTTAAGAGCATCGTCACGGGTACTAAATGACTATCTATTTCGATTTTACACAAGATAATCACGCATAAAGCATACGCCGGTTTACAAAATGTGCTGCGTGACCCATCGGTTGCGCGCGGTTGAACTTCAATCCTTGCAAATCCGTGTGCGCGTTGCTTGGAGTGAAGAAGTAATTTGAATGTGTAGCAGCCACAGTCTTAGCCTAAACCCTTGATTACACAAGGTTATTCACGGATAGTAAAGGAGTCTACATTCACATGACTTTCTCTACTCTCTATCGCTTATTAGTGGGTATACAAATTATTCTTACCAAAGTTTATTTTCCCATCTACTTCATTTTATTTGAGATAAACCTTTCCAGAGATAGCTGCGTTACACATTCCGTTATAGATACAAAGAGAATAGCGATAGTCAAATTTTTAGAACTGAACGCTATATTCCATACACTTTCCATGACATCGTAAGAAACAACTGAACGTCGAAAGGACTTTAAAAGAGTGGCTAAGTATGTTGAACTCGAAGCATTAATAACGGATATTTCAGAAATTGCTGATGCAATTTAAAATAAATTGTGGATTTTAAAGAGATCTATATTTTTTGTGTTGTACGTTTTAGTTCATTTCTTAACATTTTCAAGGTGTACAAAATTATACAAAATTCCTTCCAAAAGAAGAGGACTTCACAGTCTATTCCCAGAAAATTCAAGGTATACATTTTGTTTCTCATGTAAAGAATTTTAATATTAGATGGTATTTTAATCGTTAGCCATTTTTTAGGAAATTAAAAAAATTGAAAAATGTTCCACATGAAGTGTTGTTTGGAGTAAGGGGTTGTCTTGAAAACCTTCGTGTCGCAGCTTTGGAAGATACTGAGCATAAATAACAAGGTTGGTGTTTATCAGTCTTTCCGTTTTTGAGTTATGCTGCTCATACACATACACACACATGGGCCTTTTTCTAAAGATCTTTTTTGGATTCAAGAACTTCAAAGCATATATTTCCGGTGAAATCTCGGTAGAAAATTTTTTGGATGGAATGCAGTATCTTCGCTAACTACTATGCACGTGGTAGAGAAAGGCAAAGATTTACAATGTGTAGATTCATATGACTTTCTCTACGTATTATCATTTCCCTTTATATATTTTGTTTAAACTATTCTTACATTCTATTTCATTGTAGGTGCAAGGGAAGGCAGAAAGCGGAAGCGATAGTTCAAATCTTTAAAAGACGGGTCAGTATACGCCACGACCAAGTGAAGTTGGTGAATAATTTTTCACCTCAAATTTCCCGCTTACACCATTTCTTAATTTGCTGTAAATGCAGCATTTAATGCAATAATTAAATTTGGCAATAGCTGTGAAAGATTTAGTCCAGACAGTGCAGAAGTTGAAGTCGCCAACTTTCTCTTCTTTTGTATTATTTGGGCAGGTTGCCATGGTAACGTGACGTCACTGTTCCTGTCTAGCTATGGAAGTTAAGAACTTTTGTCTAAATACTGAAGCATTTCTTTTGCACCCTCAGGAGTAGGTTATAACGTAAGAGCTTTAAACGAGTAGTCAGTCATGTGAACACCGAATGTCTTGGTTCCTCCTTTCTTGTTTGTTTATCTTTTCAACAAAATAAAATACGATGTCATGTGTGCTTACGAGTAGTCAGTAAATAGTATGAGGTGTGAATACTGAATACAAGTCAATTTATGCCTCTTTTGCTTCATTTATGCCGTTGAAGCTTCGTTTTGTTTGAAACTCCATTTAAAGGTGGTTCACAACCGTTCGAGAACAATATCAATATCAATTTTATTGTCATTAAGCAGTTATATAACTGCAATAGACATTGCCAGTACATACAATAAAATACAAAACAATAATATAATATAAACTACGCCTTGTACAACTTTACAGCAAAAAAAGTAAAAATTAAATACCAATATTGAAACATTAAGATCAATAAATTCATTAATAGAATAAAATGGATTATCCACAAGCCAAGAATGCAATCGCTTACAAAACATTTTATAAGCCAGAACATTTACAACTTGAGATATCTTATTAAAGTTTAATGCCAATATAGGAGTAACTTTGAGAAGTTTCCTTAAGTCTGAGTTGAGGAATATCAATCATTTGACCATTTCGGGTATTATAATTATGAATATTGTATCTCGTGTCATACATATATTGATTCTGCTTCATAAAATCCAAAACAGTATAAATATACAAATTTATAACAATCAAAATATTATGTCTTTTAAAATAGGGTTTACAATGTGTTCTAGTAGTTATCTTAGCCATAATTCTTATAGCTTTCTTTTGCACAAGTAATACATCTTGGATATATGAGCTATTACAACCAAAATAAAATACCATAATTAATAATACTATGAAAGTATGCAAAATATGAGTCACGCATATACTCAAAGGGCACACAATTAACTAAATTCCTCAACAAGAATACAACCCTTGACAACTTTCTGCATAAAAATGTAATATGTGGATCCCAAGTTAAAAATCTATCAATAAAAATGCCTAAAAGTTTTACATCAGTACAAAGCTTCGGGATACCAACATTATTTAAAGTAAAAATTATATGTTTAGTTTTAGAATCGTTAAGTAAAAAATTATTTACTTGAAAACATTGTGATGTATACTTTATATTATTTTGAGCCTCAGTTTCAAGATACTCTATATTTGCGGTAACCAGAACGGAAACGAGAATGGAAAGCAATACAGCATACAAGATTTTGGTTCACAACAGCCCGGTTACGAGAACGGGAATGCATATCGATCACAAAGTGGAAGTCGATTTTGCGCTTTAGGATTTCATTTGTTTTTATTTGACCAATATTTTTACACCTGCTTCCAATTTAGCCAACATAATCCGGGTTAACCAACGTCAAAATTCTATTTAGTAAACATTATCTAAATGCATATCCGATACATTTCCGATCCCTCTACTTCCAAGCTTTCATTCCTTTATTTAATGGCTTATATTAAACTTGTTGATTGTTCCTTGTTAATTTCTACCGGTTTTTGTTGTCCTTTCTAGCCTTTGCCATTGTTTTGGGGGCTATAGCCAGTTTTGAGTTACATATAAACACCTTCTTCCAGTTTCAAGTTTCCAGCTTGCGACTATAGAGAACACTAGCACTGTTTCATGTCACGGCCGCCTAGAAACCTCTACAGTGAAGAGTTTAATATGCACAACTTGGATCCAATATGCCGTGCCCGAGAACGAGAAAGTTAAAACTTGTGCAAGTCTTCTTTTCCGTTCCCGGGGCCCGGGAAGGCTTCCCGTCGATTGTGAACGCTCCCATTTAAATACATGCATTTCAACTTTCTCGTTCTCATTCTGGTTACCGTTCTCGTTGGTTGTGAACCAGCCTTAATTGGTGGAATGATGACGACAAGAAACACTTTTAATACTCTGCGGCCAATTAATTCATTGCAAATTTCCACAAAGAAACAAATTAAAATTTTATTTTCTTGGTTATGCACTAGTGTATACCTCCATATAATAGATAATTTTGCTTCCCTAAAGAACAGGAGAATTTACTTAGTACACAAAAAGTAGGAATGAGCATATCAATAGTTGTTCCATCTTTAGCGTGCATTTTTTCCCCCATACAGCATTTTTCACCTGTGTTCTACATACCTCACGAGCCGCCACTGGTGTATGCTGGCTTTAAATTCCATACTATCTGCAGCACTTTAAGGGAAACGAAAGAATGGTGAATTTTTATGACCTACCATTATAATGATAAGTGCCAGTAACATAAAATCTCAAAGTAATTAACACTTATAGCATAGGAGAAAGAGGTATACTTCTGTTTGTATGTATTAGTCTAGCCTCTCGTATTTCCCATAAAACCATGCTCATAACCTCTTTGGACAGTCTCTAACGCTTTAAAAATTCCTCCTTTTGCAGATTTTTAAAGTTAATATGCCCACGACTGCTCTACTGTTAGGAATGGTATTCAAAATTGCCAAATGCAGCAAACTCGCTCAACAGCTTGGTTTGCGGTAGCCATTTTCCAACTTCTAACATTGGTTAAATGCTTTAACACAGGAGTATGGCAGTGTTAACTTAACACCGAGTTTAACATATTGTTAAAGCTAACATGGTTCGATGAAATAGAATTGCGTGAACTTCAGTGTCAAACCAGTTCAATATAGTGTTAAACTTTAGTATCGATTGGTGAAAATGGCCCTAAAAGTACAAAAATAGCATCCTTCTCGCATTGTATTTATCTTATCGAAATCCATCTTGCTTGTCGTTTTTATTTTCTCTAGTACGTATAGAAGTAGGAAAACTATTGTATTCCACCCAAAAATTCGATATATTTCACTGGAAATACATGTTTTGAGGCTCCTTAAATTAAAAAAAAAACATTTTTAGAAAAAGATCCGTGTATGTGTATGTTAACAGCATGACTCAAACATGAAAAGACGGATAAATACCAAAGTTGGTATTTGGGTTCAATATCTTTCAAAGATGCGACACGAAGTTTCAAGGAACTCCCCCACCTCAGACTACCCTTTACATGGAACATTTCTCGAATTTTAATTTTCTCAAAAATGGCTCTAACGATTGTGATTAAAATATTATATGTTCAAGGTATTTTCATGATAAATGAAACGTATATCTTAAATTTTTTGGGAATGTCCCCTAAAGTCCTCTTCACTCTGAATGACTTTTGCATAACTGTAAACCGTAAGGGATAGACAAAAATTTGCTACACAAAAATGTAGATCTCGTTAAAACACACAATTATGTCACATACATTTTTGTGGAGTGAGTCATTTACCGAGATATTCCTTGTTTTTGTTTGAATTTTCCAATACTTATACATTTTCTCAAAGGGGAATTCGTTATTCTTTTTTTCTTCTGATGTTCTGGAAATGCAAAGAGAATGGAATGCTCCACATAGCAACCAGCTCTTAAAATATTTGACTGTCGCTTAAAGCCTACCAATTCCCCTTGCATCTACAAGAAAATTAGCAATAAGATAGTTTCTACAAATGTTTACCTCGAATTAACATGAAGTAGGTGGAGAATATGCGTTTGTAAAAATAGTTTGTATGAGAGTAGAGAAAGTCATGTGAGTGCAACACGAGATTTTTTTCTTAAGATAATTTAATTGGGCATTCAAGCTTATGCCTGTTCCTCAATTAAATTACCAAAAAGCTATCAGCATTCGTGGCATTACTGAGGATAAGTGTGGGTAGTCTTACCTCGTGGTTAGCATTGCATTCCGTGCACGTTGGCAATGGTGTGGCTACATTATCCACTCTTCCTGCCGCGGGGAAACTTAACGGCACTTGTTTCCCTCTCGTTGCTATCCTCAAGCACTGTAAAGAGTCTACGTGCTCTTTCCCCAGTAAGAAGGCTTTTGCGTGCTTCTCCATGGTCAACCCTTGTTCACCGCCCCCAGCAGCTTGGGGAAAACATCCCCCCCCCACTTAATAAATGACACGGTACAGACTTCTCTCTCGAAAAACAAGTAAGAAATCTGACGTATTTCATTCACATGGCTTTCTCTATTCACTCTCCTACAACCTATTCTTAAAAGCTTATACTATTTTACCTTTTTACTTTCTCTACTACGTACAGTAAGTAGGCGAAGTATTGTATTCCACCCAAAAATTCGATACCGAGATTTCACCGGAAATACATGTTTTGAGACCCCCTGAATCCAAAAAAAGCATTTTTGGAAACATGTCCGTGTGTGTGTCTGTGAACAGATAACTCAGGAACGAAAAGTCGGATAAACACCAAACTTGGTATTTTGGTTCAGTATCTTCCAGAGATGCGACACGAAGGTTTTCAAGAAAATCCCTCCACCCCAGATTACCCTTTACATGGAACATTTTTCGAAAATTTTAATTTTCTCAAAAATGGCTCTAACGATTCTGATTAAAATATCATATGTTTAAGATATTTTCATGATAAATAAAATGTATATCTTGAATTTTCTGGGAATGTCTCCAAAAGTATTCTTCATTGTGAACGACTTTTGCATAACTGGTAAACCATAAGAGATAGAAAAATTTTACTACACAAAAAATGTAGATCGCGTTAAAATACACAATTTATGTCATATACATCTTTTTTTTGTTGAGTGAACCATTTTCGAGATATTGCTTGTTATTCCCTTAAATTCTTCAATAATTTTCTCAAATGGGAATTCGTTATTCATTTTTTTGTCTTGGATATGCAAACAGTATTAATCTGTGGCAAAGAGAATGGTGCTGTATCTAGCAACCAGCTATTAAGATATATGTCGATGCTTAAAGGCTACTGTATTTCTATATTGCCCTTGCAAATACAAAACAAGGGGAACATAGTAGGCCTTAAGCGATAGTCAAATATTTTTAGAACTGGTCGCTATGTGTAAAATGTAAATTCTCTTTGCATGTCAAAAGATCGTTTCTGCAAATGTTTATCTCGATTAATATGAAATAGATGGAGAATAAGAGTTTGTAAAAATAGTTTGCACAAGAGTAGAGAAAGTCATGTGAGTGAAACACATCAGATTTTTTTAATCGCGATAAACTTTCAATGCGCATTTCATTGTAGGTATAAGATGGATACGGTACGCTAAAACGATAGTGAGAGTTTTACTTACTTGTATTTTACCCAAAAATCCGATGTAATTTCACCGGAAATATGTTTTAGGGCACCCAAAAAAAAAAAAAGTACTTTTATAAAAATGTCCGCGTGTGTCTGTATGCGTACTTGTATGAATGTGTTTATGAACAACACAACTCAAAAACGAGAAAACTTGCATAAATAACAAACTTGGTACTTAAGTTCAGTATTCTCGAATGATGCAAAACTATTTTCAAGAAAATTACCACTCTCCAATACATGCAACATTTTTCGATATTTGCGTTTTTCCGAAAAAATGGCTCTAAATACCTATTTTAATTAAAATACCATATATTAAATATATTTACATGACAAATAAAATGTATATCTTGAATTTTCTGGGAATAGCCTGTGAAGTCCTCTACATTCGGAAGGATATTTCTATAATCTTATGTAACTGATAAACATTAAGGGATAGACCAAAACGTACTACACAAAAAATGCAGACCTCTTTAAAACACAATTTTTTTAAAATACGTTTTTTGTGGCATAAGGCATTTCTGAGATATCCGTTATTAATGTTCAATAATTCACTATTTGTTTATTCTTTTGAAGTCCTTTTCCACATTCAGTTGTTTCTCGCGATTGCATGGACACAGTATGGAATTTTAAGGCCAGCATATAGCGTCCAGTTCTTAAACATTTGACTATCGCTGTTCTATAACGAGGTGTGTCATGTAGCTGTTCTGTAAAGGTTTATTTGGAGTAAAATAAAAATAAGCTTAATAAAAATACCGCTAATAAATGATAGAGGATAGAGAAAGTCATGTGAATGTATCACATCAGAAACGTTTTTGCAATGGGCGTTATAGATTTTCTTTTAACTCTGTTTCTTCCTGCACAACCCCTTTTTGGTTTTTAGTGTATATTTATAATCCCATATTTGTCTAGTTTATTAAGATTTGGAATGCTAATAAGTTTTTCATAAGTTATTAAAGCTTGTACTTCAAGTTCTAGGTTTATTAGCTTATTACATGTTGTAAACGATAATATAAAGAAGGAGTGAAGCAATATTGTGTAGATGTGCTTCTCCATAGCCCTGTATGAAACGGAAACGCTTTTGCCATGCGAATTTCGTTTGTTTGCCGAAACGCAGCGCCATCTGCATCTAACAACAGTGAGCACACAAGTCAGAGGAGTTAGTACAAACAGACGTAACAAACTGTTAAGCTGTCAGCAACGATGTTCGTTTACGAGAAATGACAGTGAGACTGTGTGATGTGGTTTGCTTCAGATCCCCCAACCCTCCCATTACCCTGACTTGACAGCAGCGCATCGCTCAAAGCGCCTCTCTCAACCCTGCTGATCTTTTGGCTTAGCGTTGAGCATTCTCATATCCCTTCCAAAATGTACTGGAGTCATACAGAAAGTCGTTTAATTAATAATAGCCGAGCTGAAAACTGTAGAGCAGTGGTGTTGAAACCGTAGGGCGCGACTACCAACGTCACAACATAGTGAAGCAATATTGTAATACGAGGGAGTCCAATAATTAAGTTTCCCTATTTTATAAAAAACATAACACACAATTGATCATGTTGAATTAATTTTATTTATATTGTACAATCCTTATGTTACTCTTCTACATAATCAACATTTTTTCCAAGCATTTTTGGGGACGTGACACAAGTTTTTCCAAGCCAGTGTTGTACGAGGTTGGGTCCTGTGCTCGCAACCAGCTGTTCACTGATTTGACTTCATCATCGGTGTTAAAAGTGCTTACCTTTGAGTTGGAGGAACATGTGAAAATCACTTGGGGCAAGCTCCGATGAATACGGAGAACACGAGAAAACTTCCAAGTTGAATCTTGACCCAGGCGGAGCTCAGAAGATTCAACTGGGAAGTTTTCTCGCGTCCTCCATATTCACCAGATCTTTTACCAATTGATTTTTACATGTTCCCTTGACTCAAAGGTCATCATGGAGGTAAGCACTTTAACACCGTGACGAAGATCAATCAGAAGTGAACAGCTGGTTACGAGCACAGGACCCGACTTTTGGCTCAACACTGGCTTGGAAAAACTGTGTCCCGTGCCCAAAAATGCTTGGAAAAACATGTTGACTATGTAGAAAATTAACATAAGGATTGTACAACATAAATAAAATTAATTCAACATGATCAATTGTGTGTAATGTTCTTTTATAAAATAGGCAAACTTACTTGTTGGACGGTCCTCGTAACAATACCAATAAACTAATTATTAATTACCCACTATAACATAAAAAATAAGTAATAAACGCAGACCCAGTTTGTGGATGTTTAAAGGAAACGTCATGCAAAATACAAGTGAATTATCTAATCAGCCGTAACATACAAAAGCATATATTTAAAGCATGTTAGTTTTAAGATTCATTATGAGATATATATGCCAAAGCTGAAACTGTTCTCTGCAAGGAAAAGCTGTCGCCAGGAAATTGAACAATGCAGAAAGAAGGATAAAGCGATGATATAAGAAAAGGGCCTGAGCCAAAAAAAAGGGACGCGTTAGGTGCCAGATTTTTACTTTCTCTATTACGTATAGTAAGTAGGGGAAGTATTGCAGTCCATCCAAAAATTCGATACCGAGATTTCAGCGGAAATACGTGTTTTGAGGCCCCTTGAATCCAAATAAAGCATTTTTGGAAATATGTCCGTGTGTTTGTGTCTATAGTTTAATCAAAAATATTAGACATTTTTGAGAACTCAAAATTTTTGAAAAATTTTGAATGTAAAGTACAGTTGGAGTGGAGGAGGGAATTTGAAAATCTTCGTATCGCATCTTTGGAAGATGCTGAATATAAATACCAAATTTGTTTTAACCGACTTTTAGTTTTTGAGTTATGCTGTTCACACACACACACACACACACACACACACACACACACACACAACCACGGACCCTTTTCTAAAAATACCTCTTTTTTCAGGTGCCTCAAAACTCTATTTCCGGTGAAATCTCGACGTAGAATTTCTGGATGGAGTACATTATTTAACGGGTTCTGCACACGACTGTAGTTTTTCGGGATTGTAGGTAAGCCCCGAGCCTAAGCTCGAGAACAAGACAGCTCAGCAAATAAGAATGCACAAGTTAAAGATGAGAAGTAGTTTATTAGTAAAACTTCAAAGATGTAAGCCCTCGTTGAATACTGACGAAAGGTCCGTCAGCGTTACACAGTGATAATCTAAAGTAACCGCCATTGCTCTTGACCAGGAGCAAGAAGAGGTCGCCCGAGTTTACTCGGCCGGAAGGTTGATCGCCACGGTACCTATCCGTTTATTTACGGATTTACCCGTGCGATAATATAGATTTAAGTCTAGTAGCAAGCGTATTTGTTGTGGTTACCTTGATGATGGCGGTTATTGACTCCTCGTGTTACTATTGGCGCGGGTCGGTGATACCGCCTGGGCGGACAAGCGTCCAGGCGATGACCGAGCTCGATGCTACTTAACTTGGCCACCGCTTGCTCCTGCCTCCTGACCGTCGAGTAAAGTAGTACCATCTACCGGGAGAGCCGGAAGGAGTGGGTACTGAGGTGAATAAGTGCCAAGGAAAGCAGTTGGGGGGTGCAGCTGAGTGTTCACTCAACCAGCCGTGACCCGGCCCAATGCTGCTTAACTGGGGGGATATGTGGTAAAATGGATAAAGCGACAGTTTCTACCAGCCAAGGGCATCTTTGGGAAGGCGGTAGCTTTTGCGACGTCTCGGTTGGCGATGGTCGTATTGGCCAAGTACATTAACCAGTCGGTTAGGATGGGGCGCAAGCTTAGTGTAAATTGTACGAGCTCTCTCTCGTACAACATCCACTATGTATGGGAGACCCGATTGGGTGTGGAGTGTGTGTGATGGGAACCTGCGGTCTGTGCCGTAGATTATCCGAAGTGCCCGGTTCTGCACGACCTGCAGTCTGCAGATAGTAGACGGAGCCACCGAGCCCCAGACCTCGCAGTCGTACAGAATCCGCGGCGGAATGATCGCCCGATACAGGCGCAGTTTAAGGTAGGTAGGCATGGTGGAGCGGAACACGGGATACTACTGCCGAAGGGCAGCGTGACCCAGGCTGACCTTAGCCTTGACATGGGGAGTGAATGTGAGGCCGCGGTCGAGCAGAACCCCGAGGTACTTGGGATACTCCTCCGCCTCAACCTTAGGGGGCCTTTCCGGCCGCCAGCGACGAACCTTAGCGAGCAGCAGAGCTGAGCTCTTCTGCGGGTTAATGGCCATTCTCCACTTTTCACTCCATCTGCCAATTGCCTGGAGCTGTCTCTGTAGTGGAGGGAAGCAGTAACGGACATTCTTGTTTTGTGCCATTATGAGGACATCGTGACATATTGGCACGTAATAGTACTGGGTTCCTTGGGGAAGTCAGACATGTAGGCGGCGAAGAGTAACGGCGACAGTACACTGCCTTCCGGTACCCCGGCCGCTATGGGTCTAACTGAGGACAGCCGCCCCTCCACCCGCACCCTGAATGTGCGATCCCGTAGGAAGCTGCCAATCAGGGGAGGCAGGGGGAGGGAGGTTTGTTTCCTTGAGCTTGTACAATAGGCCCTGGTGCCACGTTGCGGAGAAGGCCTTTTCCACGTCCAACAGTACCGCCATGGTTTTGAAGTTTTCCTGGAAGCTCAGGACAGCCTTCTCGGCCAATCGCAGTAGCTGCAGGGTCGTGGAGTGTCCACGACGGAAACCGAACTGATGATCTGGAAGGAGATGCCTTTCCTCAAAAAGAGGTGTAAGGCGGGGGAGGAGCAATTGTTCAGACTTTTGAGACGATCGGGAGCAAGCTGATGGAACGTAGCTGGGGTGTTTATAACATTTACAACGGTATGGGAGGGAGCAGGGTATTAACTTCCCGGGGTTAGATCTCTGGCACATACACAAGAAATGGAAGGAAGCAATGTCAAACACCTGTCACATACATTTTAGCTAAAGTATACTATGTTGAGTCATCCAACAATTGTTTAAGGTTCTTATACTTATCTCTATTTCCTAGTTAACACTAAGTACAAAAGCAGCTGTCGAAAATGTTACTAAAGTACCTTCTGGCTAGAAATATCTTTGGTAAATACAGCTGTGGGGGTTGCATCCGCTAGTTGGAGATGCTTTACTTTGTCATGTCATCCTAGGTTGTATCTTTATACGACATACAGTAGTTCCCTTCTTACGATACGTAGGAGAGAAAGTAAAAATATAAAACAGCACTAAGGCATTATCTCTTCATACAATTCGTAAACATCGCGAAAACGAAAGTATTAAGCTCCTTTTTGTAGCGATATTTCCGCTTGATTACACATACACTAAAAGGAACTCTGTAATAATTATAATTTAGGAATTATTGATAATTAATTAACTTGAAATCTGATAATTTTCCATAATTTTAAAGCAATATGATTCAAAACTATATCAATCAAAAGCCCTTCTGAAGCTGTAAATTTGTTTTAAGTTTCAATACTGTTGTCAAATAAACAAAGGCGTAATTGCCTAAGAAAAACTGCAAGATTTAGGCAAAATAGGAGTAGCTTCGTTTTAGACTGTCCATTATATTTTCCGAGCGTGGGGCCATAAAATTCGAAAGCTTCTTTTGTACTTCGTGGGAATGAGGCACGTTTTAGGAGTAAACAGACGCTATGAGGCTACGGACATTTCTTACAGTTGGGCTTTGAATTTTCAACTAGGGAACCAATAAACTAGAGGATAAGTATTAGAGCCAATGAAAAGATAGGAAGACGCAGTGACATGTACAAAATTTGGAGGCGAGCAGTGACTGATATGTGTGAATACGTGCGTGGATTTCAGATAGTTAGCCATGCTTCTTTAAGGTAACACGTAGCACTCCGGGTCAGAAAAGGACGCTAAGTTCCGGAATTTGCTAAGTGCCGAGCAATTATGCAAATATAAAGTGATGTAGGTGAAATATTTATATAATGTGCTAACGGTATTCTTCGATATAATTATATCCAAGCTCATAAACGACTTAATGTTAGTGAAGTGACTACTTCAAGTTCGCGCGAATCTAAAGAACGGTGATAGAGCACCGTGATATTAAATAACTAGCCGCAGCAAACTTTAGTGTTCCAAGAGACAATAGCGGGAAGACAGTGCAAAACAATCACACGTGTTAGGGAATACCAATGAATCTTGTAGGAGTTCTAGCATAAAGAGCGAGAAAAGTGAAAACAGTGTTTCTTTCAAGATAATATCCTGGTGATACCACTCCAGCAATCCTACCCTGACAATAACAGTAGGGAATTTGAGGCCGATTCGCCGACAGTTGACCCTGAGATATGACAAGTCCTGAAGACTTCACCCACAGAGATGAGAACCACGCAGGTAAGACTACCATAACGAAGTAGCTGGCAAAACGCAACATTGTGCACAATCAAATTTTTGTCACATTCACTACTTCAGAACACTTTTCAAGAGTTGTCACAACTTTACAACTTTTGTTGTCAAATTGCTTCCAATGCTTTTAAAGCCTTTGAAAGCAAATAAGGACATGCTCTAAACCGTCAAAGATTTGACAACGATTTGATGGCTTTGGTCAATGAAATGCGAGTATTTACACTGAGTCACGAAATCTGCAACATGGCTGAAAGCGAACAGTAAACAAAAATGGTTACACGACCAAGGTATGTCGTGTGAGAACTGATTAGACTATAAATAAGTTGACCATGTCTGTACGTCGAGGGCTCCATGGATTACCACAGGATGAAGCAGATGAAGGCGGTTATGAAGATAATTGTCAGGCAGATTTCCGAACTAAGTATACATTAATACAATGATTATATAGTGCGGCCAGTGTTGCCAACACTTCCTCGCAAATAATGGCTAGATGGTATCTTTAAAAAAGCATTATTTAACAAAAAAATTTAATGTGTTACACTCACATGACTTTCTCTACTCTTGTACAAACTATTTTTACAAACGCTTATTTTCCATATGCTTCATGTTAATCGAGATGTTAATCTTATTGCTAATTCTCTTGTAGATGCAAGGGGAATTGGTAGGTTTTAAGCGATAGTCAAATATTTTAAGAGGTGGTTGCTATGTGGAGTATTCCATTCTCTTTTCATTACCAGGACAAAAAAAATGAATAACGACAAGTATTGAAAAATTTAAGGGAATAACAAGCAATATCTCGAAAATGGTTCACTCAACAAAAACAATGTATATGACATAAATTGTGTATTTTAACGCTATCTATATTTTTTGTGCAGTAAAATTTTGTCTATCTCTAATGGTTTATCAGTTATGCAAAAGTCGTTTACAATGAAGAATACTTTTGGAGACATTCCCAGAAAATTCGAGATATACATTTCATTTGTCATGAAAATATCTTAAACATATGATATTTTAATCAAAATCGTTAGAGCCATTTTTGAGAAAATTAAAATTTTCGAAAAATGTTCCATGTAAAGGGTAATCTGAGGTGGGGGGATTTTCTTGAAAACCTTCGTGTCGCATCTCTGAAAGATATAAACCTAAATACCAAGTTTGGTGTTTATCCGACTATTCGTTTCTGAGTTATGCTGTTCAAAGATACACGGACATGTTTCCAAAAATGCTCTTTTTTGGATTCAGGGGGTCTCAAAACATGTATTTCCGGTGAAATCTCGGTATCGAATTTTTGGGTGGAATACAATACTTCCCCTACTTACTATACGTAGCAGAGAAAGTAAAAAGGCTAATATAATTGGCGTCTAAAACTACCCATATTTTGTTTGTAGGAGTTAAACCCCACTAACACATTCTAAATATCATAACAGATTAGATAATTCTATAATATTTAAATATTGTAAAAGAATAATTTATTTAATATAAAATTGTAATGGAATAACGTATATTTTTGCTAAGCACCAACACCGTACGTTAAATATATCTGATATTGAAATATGAATTTTACTGAAATTCTTTAGGTAAAATATGTAATAGCTGACCAATTATGTGTGTCAAGAATCATACATTTTGAGCGCATACTCCAGAAAGTCAACTTTGAGTAGTACAAATTTTTATTACATACCACGACTCATGATAGGAACATAATACAACTGCACAAGTAGTGGGGATTCACCCTAATCATTTATTCCTTTTGCATAGCTAAAGCGCAGATGAAATTATGCTATTTAGGCTAGATTTTAGCTAAGGGTTTTGTTAAATACGCTAGATTTCAGGCTATACGCATTTTACGATTTTATATGGCTAAACGCTACTTTAAAAATGCTAAATTAAGCCATAAAATAGCTAAGTTGGCAACACTGAGTGTGGTTAACCTATCAGTTGGTTTTATTTCCGTTGTATTGCATACTCGTAATGCGATTTCATTGGATATAATATGTGAAAGTGCTACGTAATATCAGTAAAGAGGGATATTTCATTGCAAATTGTTATACCGTGATGCAAATAGTAAACTGCTTTGCGCGTGATAAATTATCAATGTGTTCTGAAGGGTTTCAGTTTGGCAAACAGACAACTTGTAAATACACATTTATGACATCAAATCTTGCAGTTTTTCTCAGGTCTTTTTGAATCTTGTCACATACTGAAAAATATTTGACAATATTTCTTGTAAACTCTTGAATTGAAAAAAAAGGCTTGATCATGTAAGGGGCTTTAGAGCCTCGCAGTAGCCATAAGACTTTTTGGGAATATCGGAGGTTGTTGAGCATCCTCCGTCAACTTCAAACTCGTTGTTCTGAGAGTAAAATGTGTTTGGGTAAAGAGATAATTATCCATAACTCAGCACCGCAAGGATAACGTCTTGATAAAGCTTCGTCCGGAAGAGGTTGAATACTTCCTACTAATTTCCGGGGGAACATCCATTTTTTGTTTCTGGGAACTTTGTAGGAAATGAAGCCTTTTTACTTTCTCTACTACGTATAGTAAGTAGGGGAAGTATTGTATTCCACCCAAAAATTCGATACCGAGATTTCACCGGAAATACATGTTTTGAGACCCCCTGAATTCAAAAAAAGCTTTTTTGGAAACATGTCCGTGTATGTGTCTGTGTGTCTGTCTGTAAATAGCATAACTCAGAAACGAACAGTCGGATAAACACCAAACTTGGTATTTAGGTTCAGTATTTTCCAGAGATGCGACACGAAGGTTTTCAAGAAAATCCCCCCACCCCAAATTACCCTTTAAATGGAACATTTTTTGAAAATTTTAATTTTCTCAAAAATGGCTCTAACGATTTTGATTAAAATATCATATGTTTATAAGCTATTTTTATGACAAACAAAATGTATATCTTGAATTTTTGTGGGAATGTCTCCAAAAGTATTCTTCATTGTTAACGACTTTTGCATAACTGGTAAACCATAAGAGATAGACAGAATTTTACTACACAAAAAATGTAGATCACGTTAAAATACACAATTTATGTCATATACATTTTTTTTTTTTTTTGTGGAGTGAACCATTTTCGAGATATTGCTTGTTATTCCCTTAAATTTTTCAATACTTATTTTCTGAAATGGGAATTCGTTATTCATTTTTTTGTCTCGGATATGCAAAAAGAGTATTGATCTGTGGCAAACAGAATGGTGCTGCACATAGCAACCAGCTATTAAGATCTATGTCGATGCTTAAAGGCTACTGTATTTCTAAATTGCCCTTGCAAATACAAAACAAGGGGAACATAGTACGCCTTAAGCGATAGTCAAATATTTTTAGAACTGGTCGCTATGTGTAAAATGTAATTCTCTTTGCATGTCAAAGGATCGTGTCTGCAAATGTTTATCTCGATTAATATGAAATTGGAGAATAAGAGTTTGTAAAAATAGTTTGTACAAGAGTAGAGAAAGTCATGTGAGTGTAACACATCAGATTTTTTTTTCCTTTCCTTTAAAAAGTCTGATGTATTACATCCAAATGACTTTCTCTACCAACAATCCTTTTTACTTTCTCTGCTACTATAGTAAGCAGGGGAAGTATTGCATCCGCCCAAAACTTCTATACCCAGATTTCACCGGAAATACATGTTTTGAGTCCCCCTGAATCCAAAAAAGTATTTTATAAAAACGTCCGTGTGTGTGTTTGTGAACAGCATAACTCAAAAACGAAAAGTCGACTTGGTATTTAGGTTCAGTACTTTTCAAAGATGCGACACGAAGATTTTCAAGAAGATCCCTCCATCCTAAACTACCTTGGAACTTTTTTTGAATTTTTTATTTTCGAAAAATGCTGTAACGATTTTCATTAAAACACTCTATATTAAAGATATTTACATGACATATCAAACTAATGTCTTGAATTTTCTGGGAATAGCCAGTGAAGTCCTCTTCATTTAGAAGATACTTTATATAATCTGGTATAACTACTAAACGTTAAGGGATAGACGAAGCGTACTAAACAAAAAATGTAGATAGCTTAAAAACACACAATTTATTTCAAATACATTTTTGTGTGGCATCAGCCATTTCCGAGATATCCGTTATTAATGGTTCAAATTGTTCAATACTTATTCTTTTAAAGTACTGTCGATTTTCAGTTGTTTCTCGCGATGTCATGGAAAGAATGTGGAATTCTAAGGCCAGTGTCCAGTTCTTAAACATTTGACTGTCGCTGTTCTCTTTGTATCTATAACGAAATGTGTAATGTAGCTATTTCTGTAACGGTTTATTTGGATTAAAATGTATTAGATAAGAAAATAAGCTTTCGTAAGAATAATCTGCATACCCAATAATAAGCGATAGAAGGTAGAGAAAGTCATGTGAATGTAACACATCAGAAATTGTTTTTCTTTCTACTTCATATTAATCGAGATAAACATTTGCAGAAATAGTTGCATTACACATTTCGAGGTAGTGGGAACCGAATCGATAGTCAGATGTTTAAAAGATAGTCGCTAAATGCTCTTCCCATGACATTGCAGAAACAACTAAATAGCAACAGCACTTTTAAAAATGACAACAAAAAAAATTGAAAATTTAAACTAATAATAACGTGTATTTCGGAAATGGTGATGCCAGAAAAAAAGTTATTTGAAATAAATTCTGTGCTTTAAAGAGATGTATGTTTGGTGTTGTACGTTTTTGACTTTACGGCTTACACGTTATTCCAAATTGTGCAAAATTCTTTCCAAACAAAGAAGATCTCACAGTTCTATCCCAGAAAATCCAAAGAATAGGTTTTATTTGTCATGGAAATATATTTAATATATGGTATTTTAATGAAAATCGTCAGAGCAATTTTTGAGAAAATAAAAAGAAGATAATAAAACATTTCCCATGTAAGGGTAAGGTTGACTGGATTTACCTGAAAATCTTTATGTCACATCCTTAGAAAATGCTGAAAATAAATACCAAGTTTGGTATTTAACCGACCTCCTTTTTGTTTTTGAGAGTTATGTGTTGTTCTTGCTCTCTCTCTCTCCCTCTCTTTCACACACACACACACAAAAGCCGTTTTCTAAAATACCTGATATGTACATTCATACGATTTTCTTTACCCTCCATCGCCTATTAGTAGGTATACAAATATTTCTTAAGAAGCTTTATTTTCCTATCTTCTTCATTTTAATAGAGAAAAATCTTTCCGGAAATAGCTGCATTACACATTTCGTTAGAGTACAAATGGAATAGCGACAGTCAAATGTTTTAGGACTGAAAGCAAAATACTGGCCTTAAATTTCCATACGCTTTCCATGACATCGCGACGCGAGAAACAACTAAAAATCCACAAGGCTTTAAAAGAATAAATATTGAATAATTCTAACTATTAATAACGGATATCTCGGAAATGGTTGAGGTCACAAAAGTTATTTGAAATAAATTCTGAGATCTACATTGCATGTGCAGTACATTTTCCTCTATCCCTTAACGTTTACGAGTCACGCAAGATTATATAAAGTATCTCTCGAATGAAGACTTTTCAGGCTATTCCCAGAAAATGCAATATACCTACACATTTTATTTGTCATGTAAATATCTTTTATATATACTATAATAATAAAAATCGTTATAGCCAGTTTTCATAAAATCAAAACTTTCGAAAAATGTTCCATGTAAATGGTAGTTTGGGGTGGAGGATTTTCTTGAAAATCTTGGTGTCATATCTTTGGAAGGTACTGAACCTAAATACACCAACTTTGGTGTTTATCCGATATTTCGTTTTTTGAATTATGCTGTTCACACACATACACACGGAATTGTTTTGTATTCAGGGTCCTCAAAACGTGTATTTACGAGGAAATCTCGGCAACAAATTTTTGGGTGGAATAGAATAAATTCTCTATCTACTACATACGTCATAGAGATAGTAAAAGGCTTTTCTTTGGATTCGGGACTCTCAAAACGTGCATTTTCCGTGAAATCTTCGTATTCAGTTTCTGGCTGGAAAACAATGCCTTCTCTACCTAGTTTGTACGTGGTAGAGAAAGTAAAACGCATTTCTTTGGGTTCAGGGACCCTCAAAACTTGCATTTCGCGTGAAATCTCCGTATCGAGTTTTTGGTGAAAAACAATGCCTTCTCTACCTAGTTTGTACGTGGTAGAGAAAGTAAACAGCTTTTCTTTGGATTCAGGGACTCTCAAAACGTGCATTTTCCGTGAAATATCCGTATTCAGCTTCTGGGTGGAAAACAATGCCTTCTCTACCTAATTTGTACGTGGTAGAGAAAGTAAAACGCTTTTCTTTGGATTCAGGGACTCTCAAAACGTGCATTTTCCGTGAAATATCCGTATTCAGCTTCTGGGTGGAAAACAATGCCTTCTCTACCTAGTTTGTACGTGGTAGAGAAAGTAAAACGCTTTTCTTTGGGTTCAGGGACTCTCAAAACGTGCATTTTCCGTGAAATCTCCGTATTCAGCTTCAGGGTGGAAAACAATGCCTTCTCTACCTAGTTTGTACGTGGTAGAGAAAGTAAAACGATTTTCTTTGGAATCAGGGTCTCTCAAACATACATTTCCCGTGAAATCTCCGTCTATAGAATTTTTGGATGGAATGCAATATTTCCTCTGTTTACTGTAGGTAAGCAATTGAGAAAATAAAAATGCAATCCTGTTCATATTTTATCATTCCTTGTGAGCACAGGAAGGCGCTGGTGGAATAATAAACTGACAAAAATGACCGCATGCATCAGTAACCCCATTTCCCATGAGCACACTGCAGAAATAAAGAAGTAGACGAGAGGGATTTGCGTGTCTAGCCGTGTGTATCGAACAGGAACCCTGGAAAAAAAAACCACTCATGAGGACGTTAGCTTGGAAGGACTGCGCCATCTGTTCCAGTAAATCAAACAAGACGACGCAGCTGGCGAAACAACGCAAACCGCTACGTGGGAGTCCAACTGTTGAATGAGATGAGAACGTTCAACAAAATTAAACGGTAACAGAGAGGAAGTTAAACTGTTACTTTATGAAACAGTTTCAAAATAACAGGTCAGCAGTGGCGTAGCTAGATACTGTGTTTTTATTGTTATTATTAGTAGTAGTAGTCATTAGCAACACTATTAATTGCCAAAATTGACTGAACATGCATTTTAAGCTAAACTATATTATACAAAAATAGCGTTAGTTGTAACTTTACAAAATGCCTACAAACCACTGTATGATTGTAAATCATGAAAACAAAGTGGGTTCTCATTTAGATTCTCTTGTATATAAGCTTCAGTTCGGCGGTTTTTACTTTTTCTACTACGTATAGTAAGTAGGGGAAGTATTGTATTCCACCCAAAAATTCGATACGGAGATTTCACCGTAAATACATGTTTTGAGACCCCCTGAATCCAAAAAAAGCATTTTTGGAAACATGTCCGTGTGTGTGTCTCTGTGTGTCTGTGTGTCTGTCTGTCTGTCTGTCTGTGTGTCTGTCTGTGAACAGCATAACTCAGAAACGAACAGTCGGATAAACACCAAACTTGGTATTTAGGTTCAGTATCTTCCAGAGATGCGACACGAAGGTTTTCAAGAAAATCCCCCACCCCAGATTACCCTTTACATGGAAGATTTTTCGAAAATTTTAATTTTCTCAAAAATGCCTCTAACGATTTTTATTAAAATATCATATGTTTAAGATATTTGCATGACAAATAAAATGTATATCTTGAATTTCCTAGGAATGTCTCCAAAAGTATTCTTCATTGTGAACGACTTTTGCATAACTGGTAAACCATAAGAGATAGACAAAATTTTACTACACAAAAGATGTAGATCGCGTTAAAATACACAATTTATGTCATACATTTTTTTGTTGAGTGAACCATTTTCGAAATATTGCTTATTCCCTTAAATTTTTCAATACATTTTCTCAAATGGGAATTCGTTATTTTTTTTGTCTTGGATATGCAAAGAGTATTAATCTGTGAGAAAGGGAAAGGTGCTGCACCTAGCAACCAGTTATTAAGAGATATGTATGTGCTTAAAGGCTACTGTATTTCCAAATTGCCCTTGTAAATATATATTCCCCTTACATCTACAAGAAAATTAGCAATAAGATAGTCTGCAAATATTTATCTCGATTAACATGAAGTAGATGGAGAATAAGCGTTTGTATAAATAGTTTGTACAAGAGTAGAGAAAGTTATGTGAGTGTAACACATCAGATTTTTATTGTAAGCTTTTCTTTCAATGTTTTTACTACTTGATATTTCTTCAACACCCCATTCCTTTTCCCCGCCAAAAAGCAAACATCTGAAGCAATACACTTTGTTATGAATGTAACTGCCAGTTAATCAATTAAATTTACTGTACCAGGATGTTTGAAAAGTCCGTTTTTGGTTCTATTCCTGGAAGGCAATGCCAAGCTTAGGAATTAGTCTTTTGCGTTTAAGTCCACACTTTTTCTCATAAGATAGAGTCGAAAACTAAGTTTTTAATAAGGAAGACACTAAATCGATGGAATTGTCCATATTTTTAAAATCGTAAATAAAACAGGCACAATGAAAACAAATCACAGATTTACGTAAAATTAACACTTTACTGCACTGCACGGCTGCACGCACATAATGCTGGTTCACCAGTAACTGAGGAATGAAAAGTTTGTTACACTGCCTTGCAATACCCTTGTCTCCAACCCCTATTGTGCTGTTTCTGGACCTTTGAGAGAGCAGGTACACAGAGACTAAACACCTCATTAAACGTGTTAAGTCTCTGTTGCTGCCTTTGTGCCCTTAATGCACAACAAAATATAGGCATGTCTTCCTACAACGAGAAGTCGAAATGTAGTGGGAAAAGCCATAGAAGTCCATTCTTGATGAGACTTGCCCTCGCTCAGCCATCCCAGTCTCTACTTTGCTGCCGCATCATGAGATTTCGAAGCTGCCTAAGTACGCAGCACTACAGTCTGACACTTAGCAGTAGGAGTTGGGACGTTAGGGTAAGTAGTGTTGAAGGTGATTGTATTAATTAATTTTTAATCATTTGTTTGAAGCTGTCTTTATTTATATGTTTAAAAATGTACTTAGTTTCTTGGCAATTTATTTAGATAAACTCAGTCTCACAGTCTACCCTTACCTACGCACAGCAGTATTGCTATCGAATTACTTTCTCTACCACTATAGTAGAAAGTGAAGCTATTGCATTCCATCCAAGATTCGATACCGAGATTTAAAAAATACATGTTTTGAGGCACCGTGAATCCAAAAATAATTTCATTCATTCATTATCTGTTTACCCTCCTCTTATGTAGGACTTACATCTCCAGGACTTACAGGCGGGTGCCTGGGGTCAGAGGCCCGTCGAGGAGCAGACACTCATGGATCAGACAGAGCATCCAGGATGGGTGATCAGCCCGATGCCTGGTATGGGATGAAGGAAGTAGATGAAACGAAATGTTGGTGAAATGGATGAAAGGAAAGGTGATGATGGAGCAGTTGGTGGACTGAATGCCGGGGGGAACAGGAGAACCCGGAGAAAACCCGCCCAGACGCCGCTTCGTCCACCACAAATCCCACATGCAGGTCCCTGGGATTGAACTCGGGCCGCCTCGGTGGGAGGAGAGCGGTCTAACCACTCGGCCACGGCGCCGCCAATCCAAACATAATCATTTTAGAAAATGCTCCCTGTGTGCATGTGTGTGTGTGTATCCGTGAACAACATAACTCAAAAACGAAAAGTCAGATAAATACCAAACTTGGTGTTTAGATTCAGTACCTTCTAAAGATGTGAGACGAACATTTTCAAGAAAATACACCTTTATAAGAAAATTGTTTCGTTATTTCTGATTTTCTCAAAAATGGCTTTAACGATTTTTATTAAAATAATGTTTGCGTGGCAAATAAATACATATCTTCAATTTTCTGGAAATAGGCTGTGAAGCCTTCTTCATTTTGAATGACTTTTGCATAACTGGTAAACGCTAAGAGATAGATAAAAACATACTACACAAAAAGTGTCTCCCCTTAAAGCACATAATCTACATCAAATTATTTTTATAGCATTAAGTGTTTCCGAGATATCCGTTATTATAGGCTTAAATTATTCAATACTTTGTAATTTTGTTAAAGTTCTGTCGCCATTCAGTTGTTTAAGGCCGGCATATAGCCACTAGCTTTTAAACATCTAACTGCTGATTCAGTTTCCTCTATCCTACAAGGAAATTATTAATGAAACTATTTCTGTAAAGGCTTATCTCAATTAACATGAAGTAGACAGAAAAAAATATTGTTACATTCATATGACCTCTACCCTCTATCGTTTATTGGTGGGTATACTAATCATTCTTACTAAAGCCTGTTTTTCTATTCTACTACATTTTAATCCAAATAAACCTTTGTAGAAATAGCTACACTACACATTTCGTTATACATACAAAGGGAATAGCGATAGTCAAATGTTTAAGAACTGGACGCTATATGCTGGCCTTAAAATTCCATACTGTTTCCATGCAATCGCAAGAAACAACTGAATGTTGACAGGACTTTAAAGAATGATTAAGTAGTGAACAATTCAAACATTAATAACGAATATCCCGAAATAGCTGATGCCACAAAAAAAGTTATTTGAAATAAAGTGTGTGTTTTTGAGAGATCTACATTTCTTGTGTAGTGCGTTTCTGTCTATCGCTTAACGTTTATCAGTTATACAGGATTATACAAAATTCCTTCCGAAAGAAGAGGACTTAAAGGCTATTCCCAGAAAATTGAAGATATACATTTTATTGTTCATGTAAGTATCATTGATACATGGTATTTTAATCAAAATCGATACAGTGATTTTTTAGAAACATCTTCCATGTAAATAGTAGTATGGGGTGGGAAGATTTTCTTGAAAATCTTCGTGTTGTATCTTTGGATGGTACTGAACTTAAATACCAGGTTTGGTGTTGATCTGACTTTTCGTTTTGAGTTTTGTTGTTCAGACATCATACACGAACCTTTTTCTGAAAATGCTTTTTATTGAGGGGCCTCAAAACATGTATTTCCGGTGGAATCTCCGTATCGAATTTTTGGGTGGAGTGCAATACGTTCTCTACCTACTATGTACGTGGTAGAGAATAGTTTGTAGAAGTTATTTAAAAATAAACGATAGTGGGTAGAGAAAGTGATATGAATGTAACATCAGATAGTTTGTTTAGGGTAGAGACGAATACTTCCTGGAGTCACTGTATGATAATAAACACATTCGAGTAGCTTGCTTACCTTTGACAAAATATAAGGATCTTCCACATGTGTGTTAATGAGGAAATGATCACCTTACCTCACTCAGATAGCTGGTATCACTGATTTAGAAACCGCGAACTGCATATCTCGTGAGAGACGCAGTGCACAAGACCACACAGAAGGACATTAATGATGTTTCCGGTGAAAGAAGCCGATGTTTATGCAGAGCAGTCAGATTGACGAGGGAGATGCACGATGTCTTCGGTAGAGTGGGGTTAAGGAGCAAGTACTTGCGAGTTTAACATCACTGACGTGAACACACCCAAGCAGGCTTCGATCGAACGTGGGAGTAACATGCGACGCTTAATGTTTGTTTAAAATGTCTCTGGATGAAAGGCAAACTAGACGACAGGAGTGAGAATATCACTGAGAGCGAATACCTGTAACTCTTTGTGTCGCTGAAATTTAAAAGCTAGTTGGCTTACCCGAGTTGCAATGTAGTTCTTTAAACTCGAACAAAGAATTAATTAATTTAATTTATCTACTACTATAATAATAATGAGTGAAACTTTAGTTCGTAGGCAACTAAACCTATACTTTATATTCTAACAAAACACAAAACACACTTTAATGATGATCATCTATATCTTATTAACCTTGATAATAATATGCATTAAACCCCAAACTTTCTCGTCTAATTAATAGTTATTGTAATACTACATCCATTACAATTGTAATACTTATTGGAGGCACATATTCTCCATTATCAGAAGCATTGTTTTTTATAACACACCAGTCCTTGAATTTCGTATAACTACATAAATAAACTTTCCCTGACTTTTCTGGAAGTATATTAATAAACTAGCATCCAAAATAGCAGAATATAACAACAAAGATAATTGACATGGCTATAGAATTGGAACATGAGTTGAAAGCAATTACTCTAGCACAAAAACTGCAAGTCAATGGAAACAAATACGAGGGGCACTATTTATATTTTGAGCTTAATAATTAAAACAAAGTAATTTCTGATTGAAAACTTCTTTATTGTTTTTCAAAATATTCTCCTTTATGATCAATACACTTTTGCATCCGTCTGAACCATTTGTCAAAGCATTTATTCCAGTCTTCTTGAGACACCTCCAAAACATGGTTTTTGAAGGCATCAACGGCTTCTTCTGCCAACGAAAATCGTTGTCCACGCAATTTATTCTTATTGTTCGGGAACAAAAAGAAGTCACTGGATGCCAAATCAGGACTGTATGGCGGATGACCCATCAATTCGATTTTTTGAGCCTTTAAATACTCTGTTGTTAGAAGACTTCCGGCAAACAAATGGTTGTGTACCATTCGACATTGGCCGTTTTACGTTCCTCTAAAGACACTGTTGCCACATGGGCAGTTTTGCTGAAAAATCAGGCGACCATTTGCTTCGAAGTGCTTCGAGTGCGAACAACTTTTGTTGGATTTACTTCATCTTGAAACACCCATACAGTCGACTGCTATTTACGTTCCGGCTCATACGCATAGATCCATGATTCGTCACCTGTTACAATCTTATATACGTCTTTTGAAGCACCGCCATTGTATTTTTTGAGCACTTTGGTACACCAATCGACACGAGAATCTTTTTGAGATTGCGTCAAATTATGTGGGATCCAACGAGAGCAAACCTTTTTCACGGCTAAATAATCATGCAATGTTTTATATATGCTGTTGGTACTAATGCGTAGGTTTGCCTCAATCTCTCAATATGTCTCATGACGATCTTTCAGTATTAGTGTTTGCACAGCATCAGTGTTTTCTGTCACAACTGATTTTGGATGACCTTCACGAACTTCATCGTTGAGCGATTGGCGGCCACGATTACATTCGTCATACCAGCGTTTCACAGTGGCAAAGCATGGAGCTTCGTCGCCAAATGTGGAAGTTAGTTGATCGATGCACTCTTGTCTTGATAATCCACGTCGAAATTCTTAATAAATCAATGCACGAGCATTTTCACGAGTTAATTCCCTGTTTTGTTGACACACAATTTTCAAGTTAGTGTAAACAAAACAAAGGACGCTCAATTGACAAAATGTTTGAAGTAGATTATAGTCAAAAATGTCAAACTTTCCATTGGAAACGTCAGATGGCACCTACAACATTCAGGGTTGCCAAGGCTCAAAATATAAATAGTGTCCTTCGTACAAATTGGTACCAATATACCAGATGAAATGAGAGCCATAGCAATAGCTACGGAAAATGAAAGATACCCAGAAAAAGAATGACTCCGAATATATACAGATAGATCGCTCATCCAAAAAAAAAACACCGATGCAGGAGTATACTGTAAACGCTTTACACAGTATCTAACATTAGATGAAACGTCAAACTACTATGATGGAGAATTAACAGCTATAAAACCAGCATTACAGAACATTATACAGACCATACGTAAGACAAAAAAGTCATCTTATAAGACTCAACATCAGCCATAGATGGGATAGTAAATTACAATAATAAAACAACAAGAAACATTAAAGAAGTAAGAAGCCTAATTAAAGCAGTTGAAACTAGAAATCATGTCACTCTACAATGGATCCCAGCTCATGTTGGACTTTTGGGCAATGAACATGCGGATCAATTAGCAAAGAAAGGTGCAATACAACAAATAAAACCTGCAGGACAAATAGAAATAAATAAACAATTAAATAACATTAAACAACATTTCAAAAACAGCAGAAACCTGATGAAGAAGATAAATTAAAGGATAAAGATTATAAGAATGTTGAAGATAGAGTTGATATACACAAAATGCCAGGGAAGACTGCAGTGGCCTTATTTAGGATGGCAACTGGCCACGATTGCCTCGCAGAACACCTCTACAAGATACGATGCCTACCTACACCCAAGTGCACTCTCTGAGAAGAAGATGTCATCCTGAACAAACAGCATCTCAACGAATGCAAAGGCCTTAAAAGTAATAACTTACAGACTTTATATTGGGAAGCCAGAGGGAAAATGATGCAGATCAATTAATCCCCAGTGGCATTGGTGAACAACAAGTTGATTTATCGTTTTTTTTTCCAAAACCCACATTACTCTTTCTCTAAACTTATCGTTTCTGCAATAAATAAATTTCATTAAATATACTAAATATATAACATATACTAAAATACTCTGAACGTAGATAAAATATTGTAGACAACACTACAAATTAGGTTTAGTATATAGTCCTGTAAATAACTATTATCTCCCACCGTTCTTTTTTAAATTATTGTACAAAGATCTAGAGGATTTTTATGGTTAATCCTCCTTTTTAAGCATTATAACTTGTATAGACCCGACTATTGTTAATAAAGGATGAACAATGTTATTGTAGCCAGTCATAGGTGAAGCTCGAACCAATATAGCTCGATATTGTAGCGCACGGGGTCGCGCTATCAGCTTATTGAAACGTATTTAACAGCCTCGAAATTAGGTCATAGGGCGCACTCTCAACTGACTTCTGCGACACGTACAAAATACCTCCCCAATAAAGAGGACTTCAATTACTATCCGCAGAAAATTTTAAAATGTACATTTTATAGGCATGTAAATATCTTAAGTATATGGTATTTTAATAAAAAGTGTTAGAGAAAATTAAAAATATCGAACGTTTTCTATGTAATGGACAGTTTTGGATGGGGGACTTTCTCGAAAATCTTTGTGTTGCATCTGTGGAAGATATTGAATTTAAGTTTGGTATATATCGGACATTTCATTTTTACTTTCTCTACTACGTATAGTAAGTAGGGGAAGTATTGGATTCCACCCAAAAATTCGATACCGAGATTTCACCGGAAATACATGTTTTGAGACCCCCTGAATCCAAAAAAAAGCATTTTTGGAAACATGTCCGTGTTTGTGTCTGTGTGTCTGCGTATGTGTGTCTGTCTGTGTGTGTGTGTGTGTGTGTGTCTGTCTG
The DNA here is from genome assembly GCA_030765065.1 of Deroplatys truncata. Lineage (NCBI taxonomy): Eukaryota > Metazoa > Arthropoda > Insecta > Mantodea > Mantidae > Deroplatys > Deroplatys truncata. Next base: position 166,591,976 of record CM060988.1, on the reverse strand, counting down.
TGAACAGCATAACTCAGAAACGAACAGTCGGATAAACACCAAACTTGGTATTTAGGTTCAGTATCTTCCAGAGATGCGATACGAAGATTTTCAAGAAAATCCCTCACCCCAGATTACCCTTTACATGGAAATTTTTCGAAAATTTTAATTTTCTCAAAAATGGCTCTAACGATTTTGATTTAAATATCATATGTTTAAGATATCTTCATGACAAATAAAATGTATATCTTGAATTTTCTGGGAATGTCTCCAAAAGTATTCTTCATTATGAACGACTTTCGGAACTGGTAAACCATAAGAGATAGACAAAATTTTACTACACAAACAATGTAGATCGCGTTAAAATACACAATTTATGTCATATACATTTTTTTTTTTTTTTTTGTTAAGTGAACCATTTTCGAGATATTGCTTGTTATTCCCTTAAATTTTTCAATACTTATTTTCTCAAATGGGAATTCGTTATTCATTTTTTTTTCTTGGATATGCAAAGAGTATTAATCTGTGGCAAAGAGAATGGTGCTGCACCTAGCAACCAGCTATTAAGAGATATGTATGTGCTTAAAGGCTACAGTATTTCTATATTGCCCTTGTAAATATATATTCCCCTTACATCTACAAGAAAATTAGCAATAAGATAGTCTGCAAATGTTTACCTCGATTAACATGAAGTAGATGGAGAATAAGCGTTTGTAAAATTAATTTGTACAAGAGTAGAGAAAGTCATGTGAGTGTAACACATCAGAGTTTTGAGTTATGCTGCTTACAGATACATACACACGCAGGCGTGTTTAGTTGCGAACCTTATTCTAAAAATGCTTTTTTATTACAGAGACCTCAAAATATGTATTTCCGGTGAAATCTCGTTATGCAATACTTTCCTTTTAGGTAGATGGCAGAGAAGATGTATGAGGTATGATCAGAGATATCTAGAGCCAACGCGATCTTTTGGATGAGGTGAAGGAACTTGTGCCAAATTGACCCTCTCCGGAGAAATCTACTTTAGGCGACTGGGCTGTACTAAAGGAAGGTTGACATGTACGGGAACAGAAGTGAAACGACTATGGTAGTGGTTCTCAAGCAGACGACAACAAGAAGAAAGGGCGCAGTTATTTTGAGTCACGCAATACGTCAGGCGATTGTAGTCGTCGACTGCGCAGGCGCCGGATCAGTTCCAGCTTTCTTCAATGTGCTGTCCACAAGGCTGATCAGTCTTTCTTCGACGGCGAGTTAAGTTACGAGGAAAACAACAGAACAACGTTTAGATAGAAGTCATTCTGGACGGTATTTTCTAAATTCATTTTTGGCTTAATCTATGCAAAGTTCTCTTTAGTAATTCTTCATCGGGAAAAGATTGTTCATCTGAACTATAGACTTATTGCGGTTAGTGTGAGACCAGGAAGCAATTCTGTAATTATTGTAATTTAATTTAAAGCATTGGAGCCTTAAAGAATGTAAAGAATGGTGAACCAATAAGGGTTTGTTAATTGTAATCATCTATGTTATTGAAGTGTCAGTTTATTAATTGGAAGAAATTCTGCTTGTTAATTAATTTATGGAATATATTTTCAAGTAGCAATCTGCCATTATTCCTAATTTATTCCACTTCCTCTTGGGTCAAAAGAGCACGTTTCAAACTACAGGAGGCTATACGCTGCACTTGGCTGACAGAGACGCGCAGAGTTCCCTAACGATTCGAAGTTGGATGTCCCGTCACACCGGCGGGCTACTCAGAAAAGCCTTCCCTCTGACGGAACCACGTGGCTCAGATAAGGCTGTCACCTGGCAGGGCCGAGGAGAACTTTCCAACAAGCAAGCATCTGCACCATGTGCCCCTAAGATCTAAAACATGAAAGGGGAAGCGAAATGATAGGAAATGAGGGAAAGAAAATTCGTGATAGCAGGGAAACTATCGCAGTGCCTTGCTATCCAGGGAAAACCACGAAAAAGCTATAGTCAGAATGCCCGATCCCAAGAATCGAACCCAGACCTCCCGGGGCCATCCAGCTCGATTTGCCAGAGAAAGAAGGATACATGAAAGATGAGCAAAGGCACAGTTACTTCAATCACTTGATGCTGAAAACGAAGACCCCGTTGCCTCTTTATCGCAGAAGTCGATGCGGTTTTCCTTGTCAGAGGAAGTGGGAGAACAAGGATCTAGATACCGAGCAAGTTTTTGACCTTGCCGTAATTTTACGACATCTGTCTAGAGCACAGAGAGAGAGGGAAGTAGGGGGGTTCGGGATCACGGCCTTAGACCCATGACTCATCTTCAGCTATGTCTGTTTTGAGGAAATCTCTACCGCGTGAGAGGTTTATAGTAATCGTCACATGATTTTCTTTATTCAGTCTTCTAAAAACTATTCTTACAAAAACTTTTTTTTAATGTTATATTCATTTGCCCCTTTAATATCTAAGGTCATATCAGCGGCCTATTAGTTCCGAACAATTGTTCACCAGCAATTGTGTTCACTCACAGTGGCGTTAAATATTTAGGGTGGTATTACTTTTGGTTATTACATTAAATTCACACAAACATTCACACCATTATTCATATTTCCAGACTCTAGGGAGGATGGGAAATAATCCTGGTTAAAGAAAAATGTCCACCCTCCAGCCGGGAATCAACTCCGGTTTGGAGATTAACATGCTAATCACCAGGGTTAGGATTTTTAGGTGCGCACCTTTTTTCTTAGGGTAAGTTAAAGCTGTGCAGAAAAATATCACAGTGTGAAATTTTGTTTCTAGTTGCGAAAAGAGGCATTTTTTCTCGCACCTTTTTCCTTTTTTTAGGACCTTTACCCCTTTTTGGCATAGTTTCCCCCAACCATGCCCATAATCCCCCTTTCCCCCTTTTTTCTTTTATGTTTCATTCCAATTTATTCTTTAACTTTCAATTAACGTGTCCTCAGCTAGCTGTGTAGTGCGAATAGTAAGCCTACCTTTTCTCAGTAAACGCCGCGCGGGAATTGAAAGCACATCAGCAACAATGCAAAATAATTGTGTGTTCGACGAAAATCTCTTTCTCTCGTTTTACCGCTATAAAGTAGCCTGCAATAATACAATTGACAATGAGTGATTCTATTCCACCAGAATCAGTAGCCTGTTGTTCGTGAATGTGAGTTTGTTACTGTGAGAGATGCCATCTGTTTGCGTGGAGGCGAAGGCTGGGCACGCAGAGACGGCAGTAACCTCACCCGCGTATTCCGAGAATTATTAAGACTGGGTTCTGCTCGAAACTACTAGAAATCGCTGAGACTGAACTTACAGCATGAATGAGAACATTCTGGTAATTGTCGCGGTGTTATAAGAGAATGTGGACAGCGAATGGGCGTAAGAGTGAGTTGTGTGATAGTCGCCTTGTGTTAGCAATGAACTAGTGTTAACTCTCCAAACGAGTGTACTAGTACTAAATTTTACCATGCCAAAGGTGTTCCAGTGCTCGATTTATTGTTCTGGCTGAGGAATTCAAACAAAATTTCATAGACACTGATGGAACTGTTATGCGATGTACTATTTGTGATTCAGGAATTTTGTTAGATGAAAAACACCAGCGAGATCGCATCAAACAACACATTTCTAGCTCTAAGCATAAAATGAACAAGACTCTTCAAGCAAACAAATCACGACAACCTGTATTACGAAATGTGTTTCAACAGAGTTATTTGAAGGAATTAAACATTGATTTGTGTGCAGCTCTTACACAAGCAGGAATTCCACTCAATAAGGAGAACCATGCAGCCTTCAAGGGATTTCTTGAAAAATACACAAAGATGCCAATGCCCTATGAGAGTACTTTAACAAAAAACTACATGGAGCCTGTTTACCAAGAAACCATGGAAAGAATCAAGGAGAAAGTGTCTGATTGCGATGTGGGAATCATTGTGGATGAAACCATAGACTCAATGGAACGATATGTTTTGAACATTTTAGTTTTTCCCTTAGCAGGGGAGAAAGTTAAGCCCATGTTATTAAAAATATACGAGCTGCAGAAAGCCAATGACAGTACAGTAATGCAATCCATTATGGACTTCAGCCAAAAACTCTGGCCTACTGGTATCGAGTTTGAAAAACTTCTTCTTGCGGTTACGGATCAGGCTTCATACATGGCTTCAGCTGTTAGCCAAATTGAAACCTTTATTTCCTAACTTGAAGCATGCGACATGCTTGGCTCATGCCCTTCACAGGGCTTGCGAATCCATAAGGAACGAATACGACATCGCAAATCAATTCATCTCTGCCCTGAAGAAGATTCTACTGAAAGCTCCGAGCCGTGTTGTTTACTACAGGGAAATCACTGGCCTACCCCTTCAAAATTTCCAGGTCATTACTCGCTGGGGATCTTGGATTGAGTGTGCTGCTATGTTGTGTGAGAATTTTGACAAAATTAGAGTTTGTATTTTAAGTTATGATTTATTTATGGTTATGTTTTATTAGATTTTTATAATATTATTTTCTTTATTGATATTTATACTTGGAATTTATTTTATTACAAATGATTTAGTTACTTTTGTTGCTTTCTTTAGAATCATCCGACGCAGGTGCAATTTCCAAGGCACAGCAACTTCTGTTACCGGAGAAAATACATAATTTGCAGACCGAACACATTGTGTCCATAGTTACAAGTACCTGCCTGCAGCTATTAAACGATTGGAAGGACAAGGTCTGGAAAAGGAAAAAAATGGGATATTTTTACTTCCGTGAGGGAGCTTTGCCAAAGACAAACTTGAATCTAGTCTTCAGAAGAATCCAGACATTGAGGAATTCGCCACGTTTGTAGAGTTGCCATTCCGAGAGAATACAAGGTTTGCCCCACTGTCTGTGGATGTTGAAAGAAGCTTTAGCATCTACAAAGACTTTCTATCTCCTAATAGAAACAGACTTACTTTTAAAAATGTGGAGATGCTTAATGTCTTGAAGAACAACAGCTTCATGTTTTTTCCTTCTTCTGATGAGTGATAATTTGATGTAATTGTTTGTAGTTCAATAAATTAGAATAGAGGAAAGAGGAATCGTTGAATTAGTTAAAGGAATGCACAACTGAAATTAACCCACGAACGCTTCAGGATCGTTAGGAGACTTTTTAAATACCCTTGCGCATTTGGTTGCTAGTTGTTTATATTTTTAAAACTGGATTTTAAGGCGTTTCTTATTTTCAGCATTTCTGCATATTCAAAATGTTCCACACGATGTAGTTTTCATCCATTCATATTGACATTTTTATGTTTATTTCAAAAACCCAAATAAATCAAACTGTCGTAATTTTTCTGTTTAATGAATAGTTTTTGCACTACTAATTTTTGAAGATGTCAATGTATGCAAAAAAAAAAAATGCAAAACGGCAAAACTTTTTTTTCTCTTAAACTAAGAATGGTAGAAAAAAATTGTATGAAAGATTTGTAGTTCTTGACGTAGAAGCAACATAAGATTTTTTTTTTTGAAAAATGCATCATGTGTTACATTTTGCCTATACCCATAATTTTATATTTTGAAAATTAATAACTTGAAAACTTATTATGATTTTGGATTGAAATTCACAAAACAATTATATCTAAAGAAGACTGATATATGGTTAAAATTTCAGCCTAATTGAATGGATAGTTTAGAAAGTAGCAATTTCAGTTGCGCACTCCCTTAAATAAACCAGCACCTTATTGTCCCTTTTTACACCTATTTGAGCACCTTTTCCCTTCCTTTTTTCATCTGAAATTTGCACCTAAAAATTCTAACCCTGCTAATCACCATACCACAGAGACAGTCCCAACTTATTCTTGTATCCACTTATTGTTATTGACCAAACCGAGCGGGATGGCTCAGGCGGTAACGTCTGTGGCCCGCATTCGGTAGGTCGTGGGTTCGTATCCCGTGACCGACCTTCCTGACCCATGGGTTTTTTCGAGGTTTTCCCGCGTCGCCAGGCGAATACTGGAAGGATCATTACATAACCCGAATTTGCTCCATTTCATCTCCATTCTCATTTCGCTTAACCTTTCATCCGCTTGATTTCTGTCAGGGTTGCAAGTGTCGGCGGGAGGTCTCGGCGTGTGCATGGCAGGAGAAAAGGATGCCTTGAGTAAACATTCGTCCCCGGACTGCGGGCCCCCAAGGGATGTGTAAGCCCACAGGGTGGAGGGGAGCTGCCTGCACCAGCCACTACCCGAGGAGTTCAAATCTCTAAATGGTAGGGACCCTGCCTCTGCCTGTTGTGCCTCCTTGTTCGGCCGCCCTCTGTCTCCTCTCACCTCATCCCGGGGGCCTCCCGCTAGGGACCTATGTACAAAAGATCTGCATAGATCTAGATACTAAGTCCCCCCTCCGCTTCCAGTCCTATCCTACTGTTAATCAAGATAAGCTTTCATTATATACAGGAGGTTAATGCGATAGTCACATTTTTAAAAGATCTGATGTGTTGCACTCACATGACTTTCTCTACTCTTGTACAAACTATTTTTACAAACGCTTATTCTCCATATGCTTCATGTTAATCGAGATGTCAATCTTATTGCTAATTTTCTTGTAGGTGCAAGGGGAATTGCTAGGCTTTAAGCGATAGTCAAATATTTTAAGAGCTGGTTGCTATGTGGAGTATTCCATTCTCTTTGCATACCCAGGACAAACAAAATGAATAACGAATTCCCATTTGAGAAAATAAGTATTGAAAAATTTAAGGGAATAACAAGCAATATCTCGAAAATTGTTCACTCAACAAAAAAAATGTATATGACATAAATTGTGTATTTTAACGCGATCTACATTTTTTGTGTAGTAAACGTTTGTCTATCTCTTATGGTTTACCAGTTATGCAAAAGTCGTTCACAATGAAGAATACTTTTGCAGACATTCCCAGAAAATTCAAGATATAAGAAAATGTCTTAAAGCCATTTTTATTTTCTCAGAAACGTAGAATTAGTAAATACTTGAATATTTTAATAACCCAAACATCAAATTAAACTGATTTTACCATGTTTTCATAAAATGCAAAAAAAAAACCTTTTTTTTCATTTTTCAGTTAACGACACCGCTTAAAAAAGGATTTTTGTACACCATCTGTGTCATAACGCGATTTTACAATTATTTGCACACACAACATTGGAATTAGAATAAAACATTAAATATTTTATACAACTGTATACATCGCAAGAACTGAACTAACTTAAAACAATTAGGAGAGGAGTTAAGCGCTGGGTATTTGGTAGTGTTGTCGCCAACGGTTGTGAAGTTGGCACTAGGTGATAACATCATTTTATGTGACACGTTTCACTTCATTATTCGGTCAGTAGCTATTTATATGAGCTACTGTATGAGAAGGGATCGGTTATACGTTCGTCCTGTTCTAGTTTTCATATCAGCACACACGGCTCAGCCCTTTATATTGACGTCTATACCGGAAATCTGGAACCTTGGTTGGACAGACACGATATTACGGTTAACTGCTCCCCAGTTTTCAGTCGCGGTTTTTATTTCTCTATTTCTCTAACAAATACAAAGGACCCTTTAATGTTCAAATAACACATTACTTGATTATAACCTTGAAGCGAGTTTAAATAGTTGAAAATGCCGATATTGGTAGGGGAAACACACTGTCATTCGCTCAACGATTCTTTTTTTTTTAATGTCATTAATCACCATTACATAGCAATAACTCAAATCGGTTTATTGCGTACATGCTTCTTTACACTCCCCTTCCCCCTCTTTCTCTTCATGCAGCCTGTCATAAATATTTTACTACGCTCAGAATTCCCGATACGTTTTAATTTTGTAGAGTGCAAAGAATATGAGTGCTTGTAAAAACCTTTATCCCTAAATGACCTTTATATTACTTTCTCTACCTAGTACATAGTAGGCAGAGAAGGTTTTACATTCCATTCAAAAATTCTGTATCGACTTTTCACCGGAAAGACATGTTTTGAGGCCCCTGAATCCAAAAATAAATTTGAAAAATGTACGTATGTGTATTTTGTGTGTCTGTGAACAGCATAACTCGGATAATTAAGTTCACTGCCTTCCAAAGATGCAACACGAGGATTTTCAAGAAAACTACCCAACCGCAGATTACCCTTTATATGGAACATTTTTCAAGATTTTTTATTTTCTCAAAAATGCTTCTGAAGATTTTGATTAAATTACCATATACTAAAGATATTTGCATGACAAATAAAATGTATATCTTGAATTTTCTGGGAATAGCCTGTAAATTCCTCTTCATTCGGAAAGAATCTAGTATAACTGATAAACGTTAAGCGAAGAACTAAAACGTACTACACTAAAAAATTACATTTCTCTAAAACACACAATTTATTTAAAATGAGTTTTTTATGCATAAGCTATCCCTGATATATCCGTTATTAATCGTTCTAATTGTTCATCACTTGGTCATTCTTTTAAACTACTGTCAACGTTTCAGTTGTTTCTCGCGATGTCATGGAAACAGTATGGAATTTTAAGGCCAGCATATAGCATCCAGTTCTTGAACATTTGAGTATCGCTGTTCTCTTTGTATCTATAACACTGTGTAATGTAGCTATTTCTGCAAAAGGTTTATTTGAATTAAAATTTAGTACATAGATAAATATGCAGTAGTAAAAATAGTTTGCATACCCACTAATAAACGATAGAGGGTAAAGAAAGTAATGTGAATGTATCTCACCAGAGTTTTATGTTAGAGAACACATCCTCCTCAGGTTGAGAATAAAATTCATTTCGAAAGAATGTAAATTAAGGGGACCGGTCTGTGAATTTCCAAAAACACAAAGTGAAATTCAAAACAGTAGTGACTGTTTTGAATGTTTTACATCTTATGTCTATAAAGAAGCGCGGTTGCAAACTTCGGTGCATTTATGTTAAGATTAGATTAGAGTACACAGAGATGAACAGGAGATACATACCTGTACCTGCTCGAATCGAAACCGTAAGTTTAATGTACGGTTTCCTCCCCATTTCTTCTAATCTTCACCTCCCTAGACTCTAATAAGTTTCAGGAGTCCACAGATTAGGTTTCTTCTAGATACAATCTCATTTGGATAAACAGTTCCAAATTGCTTGTATCTATTCATTTCTAGTGCTTCACACTGGAATATTAACTCATGCCGTTCCTTCTCTACACACACACATTCTGCATATTGGGTCTTCTGAGTGCCCCATTGTCTGCAGGTGTTTTTTTAAAATCCCCATGACCAGTCATCAGACCTGCATGAGCCTCATCTGCTTCCTACTTAATTTAAGGATTGCAGTACCTGTAAGACTGGTGTTGCATCATTAGCTTTCCATGTCTTTATTTCTGAATAAGTTTCCAGCTGTCTTTGAATCCAATCTAATAGATTTGTCCTAATTTCCTAATACCCAAGAAGGTTCCGGTCCTATAAATGGGGCCTGCACTCCCATTTTAGTCAGCCTGTCTGGATTTTCATTTTCAATCACCCCAATGTGGCCAGGGACCCATCTATGTTAACCCGTTCCCGGATTGTTCATTTTAAAACAGTTTTTCACAAAAAGCTCTCCTTACGATGCTATTTTCATAACTTTTAAACAACATTTCAAATTTATGTTCCTTATTGATTTAAAAATAAATTTAATAAGAAATACATTTCTCAATTAATTGGTTCTAAGAAAAATAATTTTTGTTCTATTGTGTTTCGACTTTTATAAAAAATATATACTTGTCAAACTTTGGTGAGCTTAGTGACGTAAAATATTTGTCTTATATTAATAACTGCTTAGCAAATTTTAGTTAGCATATATTTGGAAAAATATTTCCGAAATTTTATTATGATATTTAGAAATTACAGGTAAGGAACATTTTAAATGTTACAGCTGAGAAAAGTACGCCGAAAAGTTTACTAATGAAAACTGACCTGAAAATCTGGTTATATACGTTTATTAAATACTCCATCTACATTTTACTTAAAGTACATAATTTATAAACCTATTAACATATGTGCAGGAAATTTTGCAAAAAAAAAAAAAATTCAAATGCGCGACCACGCCCTCCGCTTGGAGTTAATTAAATCTTAACGTAACTCTAAATTTCACTCCGATAGCAAACATATTTACACGAAAGCATTCCTAGAGATTTGGATCTAGTAACAAATTAAAAACCCTAAATCATCATTTGTTTATAATTTTTGCCCAGTTTTCACTCATCGGAGGGACTAAATGGTGAGAATTCCCAAAACTTTACATGTTTATCTTTTGTAGTGTCGTTTAAATTGTTATTTTCCCTTTAATATATATTTTATCATCGTAGGAAAAATACTTTTTGAGACAGCATGGTCTAAAGATAGAAATTCTAACAAAGTGCACACCAGCTAAAAGCTTTAGATTACCGCACTAGTTATATTTTACATGTTTAATAACTTCACTTGGTTTGATTAGGTTTTTCTTTTCATTATGGTTTTTTACATGATTAATTTCTCATGGCGCTTGCATTATCTGTTCACAATACAAATCGTCATGCTTCAGTTTATCGCAGTTCGTTGTAGAGTTAACCTATAGCTTATATTGGCAGCCTTCTGCTTTCTTTGATCTAAAACGCTATTCTTTTATATACTATAACCTACATAAAGCTTAATGACGGCAATTATGAATTCAGAAGAAACTGAAATGGAAGAGCTAGGGAAATTACAGAAGCAACAAAAGAATAGCACTAGAAGTACTTACCCCAAAAATTCCAGAAAGTAATATGATATAGCATTTAATCGCTTCATTGCCTGGTGTACGGCAAAACATGTTGAAAATAATTTCACGGAAAATGGCCTAGCCAATCAACAAAACATCTGACATCTCGCCTTTTTAACGTCGTTTCTCTTGTTTCAGAACTGGTTCTAAACATGATCTCTGTTAGTTTCGGGAATTAATATGTATAATATTATTGATATTTTATAAATTCGAACGCTGTCTAAAGAATAATATACGCTACACGTGTTAAAAGTGGTTTTACTACTTGTAACATAATCTACTAATATTTTAAGTACATTTTCAAAAATGTTACTGCACCTGTCATTTTTACTGTGAATTATGCATCGCTACACAGAAAAAAAATATAAGTTTTACACAATTTGGAGTAGAGAGGTAAACTTCAGAGCCATATTTTAGAGGAAGTTTAATTCTACAAGTTGGTACTACTGTTAAATATGGCAACTTCTATGGCTCAAGCCATGTTATTTCCTTCTTTGCGGATATATGTGAGTTTGTTTACTTTGAACAAATTTTTCTGTGAATAACATTTTCTGGCACAAGTGGTCCGTTTTCTCAGAAACTATTAAAGATATCTAAACTAAATTTTAGGACGATAAAAACAACCAATAAGTGCTGTTGTGGATCTACTTTGATATTATTATGCTTGGGTATTTTAAAAATGCTGAATTGTAATCAAAATATTGTTACATGTTGGGGTGAAGGTCGAAAAGGTTACCAGAAAGTGATTAATTTAGGTCACCCCAACACGCACATGGGGGCACAACTCGCTGGCAGCAAAAAGGCCGGGACCTTGGTGTGTAGAATTAGGAGGGAGGCATGGGTTTTTATATTACATTGAAAGATTACATAACACACATTACCTGGGATTTATTTACAAAACCGTTTGGCTTCTCTACATAGTTAACAAAGGAAACAGATTGGAGGGAGATGCCACAGACCGTAGGCCGGCCACACACGACTGGTTCCAACGACCACTTACTCTCGGTTGACGCTATCTTGCCCCCACCAAACGTGTCTAGCCAAAGCCAGACAGGGCTGACGTCATACCAGACAATTTCAAACAGATCCCTCCCTTTGGCGTGATCAGCACCAAAAGGAGAGACCGTTAAGCTGAAATACAACTAAGGAGACCCAATAATGCTACGTCTGGTAGCGACAATACAGTACAACAGTGCGTCTGGCAATGACAAAATTAATAATACGCCACATCATGATGTAATTAAGAAAATAATCCTATCTTCCTTAATAAACAAACACTGAATCAAAGTAGATCAGTGAACTTAAATGGCATGCACTACACCTGTAAAACTTCCAGTCTGATATCTTAAATAGTTTTTGACATAATGAGCCATGAATTTAGCAGATTTAAGGTTGGATTGGGCTTTTAATCTCCCATTAAATTATAAAAAATAATATCCATATAAAAATGAAATACAGCTAGCCTCAATTTAGTTTTAGACTGTTTAACGTATTCGTTTAAGCTACAATAAAGTCTATTATTTATGTAAACATTTTTCATATGGCAATATTCCTTAGAATAAGACTCACAAGCATGTTTAAGTCTGGTGTACAATTGCACAAGAACGGGAACGAGAACCAGAACGAACGGAACCGGAATCACGAATTCTAATCTCAACTTGATTATTGGAATATGTCGGTTTCCAAGGTTATTTTAAAATAAATCAGAATTGGAAACCAGAAAAATATACATCACTTTCTCTATCCATTATCGTTTATTTTGTATAACTGCAAACTATTTTTATTACTTTCTCGCCACATATCTATAGCAGATAAGAAGTATTATAATCTTCAAAATGAATTAATTCTGTATAAGATGTAAAGCGTAAGAGAGAGCAAACCCGCACTACACAACAAATTTAGATCTCCATAGAACAAACGATTTATGTCATAAACTTTTGTGGCATTAACCATTTTCGAGATATTCTTTGTTATTGGTTTGACTTTCCAATACTTATACCTTTTTCAAGTGGTGAGTTGCTATTCGTTTTTTCTCGTGGTCATGCAAAGAATGTCGAATTTCAAAGCCATCACACACTGACACGCTCTTTAAAAATCTGACTATCGCCTTACCTACAGCATCCTTCCTATACACACTAGGAAACGTAAAATGAAGATTTATCTCTATTAATATGAAGTATACAGAAGAATATCGTTTTGTAGGAAGAGTTTATAGAAGAGTGAAAACAGAAATTAATGTGAATGCAACACATCAGATTTTTGTGTAGTTAACGAGAATTTCGGTAGGATATGAGTTTTATTAAGTTGGTACTGGAATCAGTTCTACGAACTCTGTGACGTTTACCATTCCAATGCTCAATGTCATCAGCCATGGCGGACACTGGCCCCAGAGGTTAGCATGGTTACCTTTGTTTAGCAATGTGTCATTTGGAGGTAGCGACCGGGTCCACTTTCACCTCTCCCAGTTAATTACTCTGTAGTTATGCGTGTCTGCCCAAAAGACAGATAGCCAACATTACCAGAACCCGGGCTATAAATAGGATCAAGTTTGAGTTTAAATTGCCAAGGCAACACAAATGGATACGACTGAAAAACACTAAATTAGTCTTAAAATACAATAACACAAATTTAATGACACGGCTCACCGCCAAGACAACACTAAACGTTACAATATAGCATAATTAGTACCAACCACTACCAATGACGAGGCTTACAGCCAAATAATAGTAAGTATACTAAATCCTAAGCAATACATTGTTTTAGGATGACGCCAGACCTCGAGGCCCTAAGGCCTACGGTAGAATGACGATCCCCCCCAAGGGGGGCAGCTTCGCATGTGTTTCAACACTGCCTGAGGTCCAAGCAGCAAACCAACTCAACTTATATAATAATACTAATGACTATGTCCATTTATGTTTCAGGACTGCAAAATAAAGCTTATAAATTACGACCAGTATGACGAGGTCTCCATCCGGAGACGTATACCCTAATTGCTTTAATTTCTCACTCCGAATTCCCAAGGGTGTAAGTAGGGCCTAGACCATACTTGCGTCCTGGCTCTCATTTCACCAGGCTTAGGTTCCTTGAACCGGTCATTATATCCGCTCCCTGAATGCGCAGATGCAATACCGGTACTGCTGCATTTGCTCGCCCGAATTACTTCTTGTTTATTCTTCATTTTCCTTCCGGTGCAGGAGTTTTTTAGTGGGGGGGGGCTGAGGTTAGCACGTAACCTGTGTTTTTTCTCCTCCACTCAAAAAAATAAATAAATAAATTGCAACAGAACGTCGAGATCAGACCGAAGGTAATGTTCCTGCTCATAAAACAGTTACTAAAACACAAAAAGTTACTCCTATGAACACTACTTTTAATTCATGTGTCTTATACGACCATTTCTTAACAATATCCGTAAAAGACAGTGCAAAAAAATGTTTATAACTAGCTGAATAGTTTCACATAATACAGAAACCTTTAGCATATACAACGAATCAGAGATGGAGTTTGAGAATATGAAGATGCCGCACTTCTAGGCCACCAAGTTAACCTTTTTAGAAAAAACCGGTAGCCTGCGACCACCGGGAAATATAACGTTCTCGGATGTTAATTATAAAATATCCGAATGTTAGCATTTTCTCTCTTTATAACATTATTTCGCATGCCCTGCCAACGAACTTGATAACAACGTAAGTACAAAGGAAATGAAGCAAAACTGTCTTAAATGAGGGCTATTACAACATTTTGACATTGGTATCGCATACGTATCTTAGTGTTAACCCAGCGAGATGGCTCAGCGGTAACCTCGCATTCGGAAGGTTCCGGATTCGAGTCCCGTCTAAAAAATTAAATTGAGTTTTATTTATGGAAACTATTTAACTGCTGAGGTCCTTAGCGTCCCATTCTATATTGGGCGTGAAAGACCGGTAATTTTGCTCAGAGGTCTCTTTATCAGACTTGAGGCTCTTTTGCGTGCCGTAAATCTACGACACGGGACCACCGGCTTTACTTTCCTTCCGAAGAATGCCATGCTAAGGATTTTTACGCCTAAAAAAAAAAAGAAACACCGCCCTCCGCCGGGTTTGAACACGCGACCTCAGGAACTAGAGGTTAGCATGGTAACCACTACATCACGAAGGACGACTCGATTCCCGTCGACCACCCACTCTGACCTTGGGGTTTTCGTGCATTTACGTAGTCAGTAGCCGAATGCTGAGGTGGTTTCTCATTTACCACGATTTCCTTTCCATCATTTCCCTTTCATTCCATTTCCTTTCGTATTTCAGGTGTGTTTCTAGGTTCTGTGGCGTATGACAGTGTCGGACAGATGGCGCGGATGTTTGCTCAAAGGAAAGAATACTCCCCGTGGATGCTAGAGGACTGCTTGATAGACGGATCGTATCGCCTTGTATAGGCAACTCCAGCAGTGGGACGGGTCTTCGAACCTGGAACTGTTAGGGACTCCGCGCGTCTCTGCAGCGTGTCTGCGATCTGTAGCTTCCTGTGGTTACTTCACTTCATCCCTTCCTCCTGGGGAGTGGTAGCCACAATAAATCTATCTACGCTGCAGTGTGCAAGGCGTCCCCCTCCATTGCATAATCTATACGTATCGTAGCGTTTTAAACAGATTTGATTCTCTTTCATTTTGCTGCGTCTTTTTGTGTTCACTTGTGAGCCAACTTTACTTTACACATCGACACACTACAAAGGAAGTACGGATATACAGTACGTGAAGTTTAAGTTGAAACATGATCATTTGTACGCTACCTGACCGGTCAAGGAGGAGGCTTGCACTAATGACGGTACGAGTGCTGAGAAGCCCTGTAACGGCCACCCTTCACTGCCCAGTCTCTCAGTGCAGTCGTACTTGTTGCCACTTGTACTTTTGGAGGAAATATGGAAAATATCCTGGTATCTTCAACTGGCTTTCGTATTGTTACAAGCGGGTGTTGGTTGTTCTCTACTAAATTTTATGTTTCAAGCTAACCAAGATTTTAAATAATAAGCTTCAATACTAAAGATTTTGAGATTAGGCAGTTTTACCAATTGTCGTGTGGAGTATAGTCCTATATCTTTCTAATTTCCATTTTTCAAATAAATTAGCAATAAGATAGTTTATGCAAATGTTTATCTGGATTAATATGAAGTAGATGGAGAATGAGCGTTTGTAAAAATAGTTTGTACAAGAGTAGAGAAAGGCATGTGAGTGCAACGCAACAGAGTTATAGATTATGTAAATCAGTATAATCATTGTCTGTTCGAATTGAGAAACAGCAGTAAAATATAGCGGAAAGAAGGTGAAGCCACTAAATTCTTATAAAAGGCTAAAAAAAATCTGATGTGTTACACTCACATGACTTTCTCTACTCTTGTACAAACTATTTTTCCAAACTCTTATTCTCCATCTATTTCATATTAATCGAGATAAACATTTGCAGAAACGATCTTTTGACATGCAAAGAGAATTACAGTTTACACATAGCGACCAGTTCTAAAAATATTAGACCATCGCTTAAGGCCTACTATGTTCCCCTTGTTTTGTATTTGCAAGGGCAATATAGAAGTAGCCTTTAAGCACAGACATATCTCTTAATAGCTGGTTGTTAGCTGCAACACCATTCTCTTTGCCACAGATTAATACTCTTTGCATATCCAAGACAAAAAAAATGGACAACGAATTCCCATTTGAGAAAATAAGTATTAAAAAATTAAAGGGAATAACAAGCAATATCTCGAAAATGCTTCACTCAACAACAAAAAATGTATATGACATAAATTGTGTATTTTAACGCGATCTACATTTTTTGTGTTTTATGGTTTACCAGTTATGCATGGTGAGCATGTTTTAAACTTGTGATATGCAAATCTAGTATTAAAGTTATTACTTACTATTATAAACATTGTTATTAAATGATTCATTTACCTGAGCAGCATATTCTCCGCAAGTGTGCCAACCCTTTCTAACTGGGATTCGTTAAATATCAGTAAAGGTGATTCGCTCCGTAAACACTCATCTGTCTGCCTCTGTAGGCATCCATCACGAGATTAGACCATAGACGGCAAATCTGTCGCATGCTCGAATTCTGGACTTAGAAGCCATAATTGTTAATTGCTCCTTGAGAAACTGCCAGTAAAGGGACTCATTTATTCATTTCAGACCGATAATAGCCCACAAGATAAACACGCAACAAATGGCTCTAAATAGAATGCATTCTGAAACCTTCCGACAGCCACCTCACAACCAATTACGATGTGACAGTGGTTAAACTCTTAATTGGTTAAACAATAAAGGGGCAGGTTTTACAACGGCGGGAGACACCTCGCACACTTAGACCTACTTACATCTATTGTGGCTACCACAACCAGAAGGAAGGGATGAAGTGAAGGAACCACAGCAGGCCGCAGAGACACGCCGAAGTCCGCATCTGTTCGGCACCGCCAAACGCCACGGAATCTGGAAACACATATGAAAGATGAGGAGACGGAATGAAAGGAAATCGTGGTAGATGGGAAACCACCCCAGCATTAGCCTACCGACCAGGGAAGACCACAAAAAGCGTAAGGTTAGAGTGGGCGGTAGACTTGAATAGAGCCGTAGATGTTACCATGGAGCCATCTCGCCCGGTTAAACAATAAAGCTGTCATATAATTAACAAATCGTATATGAGTCATATTCTGGTAAGAACTGTTTAATTAAGAAGCACAATTCTAACACAGTTAAACACTCCAGCATTACGCCACAGAAATACTTGTGTGTTTTAAAATTGGCTACATTTCTGTACGGTACGTTTTTGTCTGCTTAACGTTTACCAGTTATAAAAGATTATACAAAATCCCTTCCAAATGAAGAGAACTTCACAGGCTATTCCCAGAAAATTCAAGATATTGATATACTTATCATGTAAATATCTTTAATGTATATTTTAATCAAATTCGTTTGAACCATTTTTGAAAAATTCAAATTTTAGAAAAATGTTCCAAGTAAAGGGTAGTTGCGTTTGGAGGATTTTCTTGAAAATCTTTGTGTTGCATCTTTTGAGGGTACGAAACCTAAATACCAAGTGTGGTATTTATCCGACTTTTCGTTTTTGAGTTATGCTGTTCACAGACACACACACACACACACACACACACACACAAACGGGCCTTTTTCTAAAAATCTGATGTGTTACACTCATACGACTTCCCCTACTCTTGTAAAAACTATTTTTACAAACGCTTATTCTCCATCTACTTCATGTTAATCGAGATAAACATTTGCAGAAAATAATATTACTCATCTTCTTGCAGGTGCAAGGGGAATATGGTAGGCTTTAAGCGATAGTCAAATCTTTTAAGAGCTGGTTGCTATGTGGCGCATTCCATTCTCTTTGCATTACCAGGACATTAAAAAAATCTCATTTGAGAAAAAGTATAAATATTATAAAATTCAAACAAATAAGAAGGAAAAAAAAAAGTATATTACATAAATTGTGTGTTTTAACGAGAGCTACCTTTTAGTGTCGTAAATTTTTGTCTATCTCAGAATGAAGAGGACTTTTGGGGACATTCCCAGAATATTCATGATATAAATTTCGTTTGTCATGAAAGTATCTTAAACATATGATATTTTAATCAAAATATTAGGGCCATTTTTGAGAAAACCAAAATTCTCGAAAAATGTCCCACGTAAAGGATAACCTGGAGTGAGGGACTTTTCTTGAAAATCTTCGTGTTGCATCTTTGGAAGCTACTAAACCTAAATACCAAGTATACTAATTATTATGGTGTTCACAGACGCATACAAAAACTTTTTATAAAAATACTTTTTTGGATTCAAGTGGCTACAAAACACGCGTTTCTGGTGAAGTCTCAGATATTCAATTTTGGGGTGAAATGCAATACCTTCTCTACCTACTATGTACGTGGTAGGGAAAGTAAAAATGAATACCCTATTCAACTAAAATGACTCTAAGCGAAATTTAAATAAGTGACGTCATTCAGAGTTGTGACTTCCCAATTAAGTGTTATTTTCACCTGTCAGTTCAACAACAAACCAGTTTATACCAGCGTGTTTTCTTCAGTGATGCAAACAACTCCAAACATATTTCTGCAGAAATCAAGTACTTGCAAAATAACACATCATACGGTTAACGCGATTTTGTAATGCATATGCATTTCTTGTCTTTTGACAAAAAAAAGAATTTCCGTTTTCTGTGTATGTTCTGAAAACATCAAATTGCTACATTCACATGACTTATTTTACTCACCATCGTTTACTATTATACAGGGTTATTCAAAAAGAAGGAACACGTTTTAAATATTTATTTCTAATGAACTACAATAGATGGCGATACATGTGATACATCACTGGATAGAGGAAAGTTCAAAATTTTATTTTACGCATTCAAAATGAGCACCATTTGTTATGCGAGGACGACCAGTGTTTTTCCGTTTCATACACAACCATCAACAATTTTATTGTATCGATTGTAAATTTTTTTATGACGAGGTGGCTCTTTGTTGAACTTAAAACGAAATGCACGCTGCAATGAAACAATGGATTCAATATTTGCATACTGCAGCACACAAAACGACTTATCCTGTGGCGTCGCCATTTTCTCGTAAACAAACCCAGAGCCAGTATAAGCAATGAATGGAACTAATAGGCGGGCGATTAAAACTTTGAACTTTCCTCTATTCAATGACGTGTCGTATGTTTCGTTATCTATTGTCGTTCATTAGAAAAGAATATTTAAAATCTGTCTCTTCTTTTTGAATAACCTTATATAGCGTCTACAAACCATTCTTGTAAAATCTTTTTCCTCTATCTGCTTCAAATTAATTGAGATAAGCGTTTGTAGAGGTACTTCTATTACGCACTTTGTTATAGATATTAAGGAAATTGCGATAGTCAGATCTTTAAAACCCACTTACTACACAATGACCATGAAATTCCATACACCTTCCATTACATCGCGAGAAACAACTGAAATTGCGACAGAACTTTTAAAACAATCTGATGTGTTACATTCGCATGACTTTCTCTACCCATCATCGTTAATTTTTATATGGCTTCTACAAACTATTCTTAAAAACGCTTAGTTTCCCAAGTACTTTATGTAAATCTTTACAGAAATAGCGTTATTATACATTTCGTTATAGGTACAAGGGGGGAATAGAGGAAACGAATCAATAGTCGGATGTTTAAAAGCGTGTCTCCATATACTGCCCTTGAAATTCCATACTCCTTGCGAGAAATAACTAAATAGCTACAATCCTTTCAAAAACTGATTTTTCAAACAAATTCTGTTTCAAAGAAACCTAACTTTTTTGTGTAATACATTTTTGTGTATTTCTTATGGTTTACCCGTTATACAAAATTAAACATTTCCTTTCAAATGAAGAGGACTTCATGTGCTTATCCAGAAAATTCAAGATACACGTTTTATTTGTCACTTAAGAATCTATAAATATACATCACTTTAATCGAAATCGTTAGCGTCATTTTTGAGAAAACCAAAGAGATCGAAAAGCTTTTCATGTAAAGGATAGTTTATGGTGGTAAGATTTTCTTGAAAATTTTCGTGTCGCATCCTTGGAAGATGCTGAACCAAGCTTGGTACACATCCATCTTTTCGTTTTTGAATTAAGCTGTTCATAGACAACAGACACACACAAACACACACACACACACACACACACACACACGTTCACAGCCACAAGGCCCTTTTTGTAATTTTACTTTCTCTACTACGTATAGTAAGTAGGAGAAGTATTGCATTCCACCCAGGAATTCGATACCGAGATTTCACCGGAAATACATGTTTTGAGGCCCCCTGAATCAAAATAAAGCATTTTTGGAAGCATGTCCGTATCTGTGTCTGTGAACACCATAACTCAAAAACGAAAAGTCGGATAAATACCAATTTTGGTAATACTGTTGTAATGATTTTCATTAAAATACCTTATATTAAAGATATCTACATTACAAATAAAATGAATATCTTGAATTTTCTGGGAACAGCCTATGAAGTTCTCTTCATTCGTAAGGAATGTTGTATAATCTTGCATAAATGGTAAACGTTAAGGGATATACCAAAACGTATTACACAACAAATGAGACCTCTTTAAAACATGCAATTTACTTCAAATAATTTTATGTGGCATAAGCCATTTCTGAGATTTACGTTAATAACGATTTCAGTTATTCATTACTTATTACTAAGCCCCGGATTTTTAGGTTCTAAAAAGTTAAAATTAGGTTCTATGTATGAGTGTATTAGGATTTTATAGGATCTTTTATGTTGAATTTAGGAATTTATAGGATCTTTGGCATTATACATATATTCATGCAAGTCACTGGGCACTTTGTTTAAAACACTAACTTTAAATGGTAAAATGTTAAATTAACTGTAACTTTAGTATGTATTTGAAAGTATTAAATTCAAAAATATCGTGTTAGAAACTCCCTATAACGGAAGAAGCAATAATGCATACTACTCAACAGCGCTATTAAAATGTTTGCCTCTAGTTTTCACCTATTGTTGTGGCATGTAAACATCACACGTTTCAGAAATACCGCGTGCCACTGATCACCTCTTTCGACAATAGCTAGAAAATGATAACTGAAAGCGGCGAACGTTTTAATTACTTTATTATTGTTGCGGACAGTTTAATTAAAGTTTATTATTATAAGGTTTTGCGCAAGATTTCATAATCTAATTATTTAATAGTTTCCTTATTTGAACGGCCTCCCTTCGTTTTAAAAATACTTCTATATTCATATTTCTACTCTTATTTGCTTAAATAACCGAATTAGGCACTTTTAGGTTCTATCACGAAAAATAGGTTTTATTAGGTCCTAACGTACAATTAGGTCAATTTAGGCTCTATAAAATTGAAGTATATTACTTGTCGGTAACTAAAACATTAAAATAAACCGAAATTTGGAGTGTAGGAGGTCAGGAATAAAATAGGTCAGAACCTAAGAATCCGGAGCCTACTTATTACTAAGTAAAGCCGGTGGTCCCGTATCCTAGATTTACGGCACGTAAAAGAACCTCAAACCTGATGCCTCTGAGCAAAATGTCCTATCTTTCACGACCAATGTAGAAAGGGGCACTTAGGACCATGATACTTAAAAGGCGTGCATAAATAAAACTCAATTTAACTTACTACTAGGTCATTCTTTAAAGTCTTTTTAACATTCACTTGTTTCTCGCGATTGCATAGAAACAGTACGGAATTTTAAGGCCAGCATATAGCAGTTCTTAAAAACTTGACTGTCGCTGTTCCCTTTGTATCTTTAGCGAAATGCGCAATGTAGCTATTTACACAAAGGTTTATTTGGATTAAAATATAGTAGAAGGAAAAATAAGCTTTAGAATCAATAGTTTGTATACAGATTAATAAAGATAGAGGGTAGAGAAAGTCATGTGAATGTATAGCATCAGATTTTTATTCAGAAGAATTCAGTAGATGCATTTTCAGTGAAATTTCGGTATCGAATACAATACTTCGTCTACAGTTAGGTGAACAAAAATGGAACAATGGTGACTGATATGGTGCGCTTTAGATAAGATTAGACTGTCAATGACGTTTTTGAAACATTCCGATCTAAGCAGTAAACGGGACTGTCATAACAATCTTTTAAATGACTTTTACGTCATTACGAACCGTTATGCAAGGCTAGAAATGAATTACCTAATTTCACTAACATACTATACCAAGACTAGCAGCCGGATTCTTCAAGAACTACGGAAAACGGAAAATGGAGTCATACGCGGAAAAAGAAAGATAAGAAGAAATGTTTGCAGAGGTTGCTAAAGCGCACCAACTTCCTGGCAAACAATATCAATATTAATTGTTCATTACCAATACAGAAACCAAAAAAACTGATATGTTACATTCACATGAGTTTCTCTACCCTCTAGCGTTTATTAATGGGTATACAAATTATTCTTATGAAAGTTTTTTACCTTCTATTTCAAGTACATAGTAGACAGAGAACGTATTGCATTTCACCCAAAAATTCAATAGAGATTTCACCGAAAATACACATTTTGAGGCCCCCTTAATCAAAAAAATATTTTTAGAAAAAGCTCCGTGTGTGTGTCTGCGAACAGCATAACTGAAAAACGAAAAGTCGGATAAATGCCAAACTTGGTATACAAGTCCAGTGTCATCCAAGGATGCAACACTACCCTTTATATGGAAATTGTTTCGACACTTTTTATTTTCTAAAAAAATGGCTGCAACGATTTTGATTAAAATAGCATACATTAAAGATGTTTACATGAGAAATAAAATGTATATCTTGAATTTTCTGGGAATAGCCTATGAAGTCCTCTTCATTCGGAAGGAATTTTATATAATCTTGTATAACTGGTAAATGTTAAGCGATAGATGAAAACGTACTATACAAGAAATGTAGATCTCTTTAAAACACACAATTTATTTCAAATAACGTTTTTGTGGCATCAGCCATTTCCGAGATATCCTTTATTAATGGTTCGAATTGTTCAATACTTAGCTATTCTTTAAAAGCCATGTTCAACATTCAGTTGTTTCTCCCGATTGTATGGAAACAGTATGGAATTTTAAGGCCAGCGTATAGCGTCCAGTTCTTAAACCTGGACTATCCCCGTTTCCCTTTGTATTTGTAACGAAATGTATAATGCAGTTACTTCTGCAAAAGTTTATTTGGATTAAAATGAAGAAGGTGTAAAAATAAGCTCCACTAAGACTAGTTCGTACACCCATTAATAAACGATAGAGCGTATAGAAAGTCATGTGAATGTATTACATCAGATTTTTTTTCTATCTACTTCATTTTAATTGAGATAAAACTTCCCGGGAATAGCTACATTACTCCACAAAGGGAATAGCAATAGTTAAATGTTTTAAAACAATCAACTCACTCTTCTACAAACCTTTCGTACTAAATCTTATTCTTCCATCTAAACTTTCATAACACATTTCGTTATAGGTAAAAGAAGAATACATTAAGCTAAAGCGATAATCAAACAAACAAGTATAGCGTACAGAGAAATGATTAACGCAACAAAAACGCATATTTTATATAAATTGTGTAATTTAACGAGATCTGCATTTCTTGTGAAGTAAGACTCTTTTTTTATAAATCTTATGATTTACTAATTAAAAAATCTGATGTGTTACGCTCACATGACTTTCTCTACTCTTGTAAAAACTATTTCTACAAACATTTATTCTCCATATGCTTCATGTTAATCGAGATATCGAGATGTTAATCTTATTGCTAATTTTCTTGTAGATGCAAGGGGAATTGCTAGGCTTTAAGCGATAGTCAAATATTTTAAGATGTGGTTGCTATGTGGAGTATTCCATTCTCTTTGCATTACCAGGACAAAAAAAAAAATGAATAACGAATTCCCATTTGAGAAAAAGTATAAGTATTGGAAAATTTAACGGAATAACAAGCAATATCTCGAAAATGGTTCACTCAACAAAAAAATGTATATGGCATAAATTGTGTACTTTGGCGCGATCTACATATTTTGTGTGGTAAAATTTTGTCTATCTCTTATGGTTTACCAGTTATGCAAACATCGTTGATAATGAAGAATATTTTTGGTGAAATTCCCAGAAAATTCAAGATGTACATTTTATTTTGTCATGGAATATCTTAAATATATGATATTTTAATCAAAATCGTTAGAACCATTTATGAGAAAATTAAAATTTTCGAAAAATGTTCCATGTAAAGGGTAATCTGGGGTGGGGGTATTTTCTTGAAAACCTTCATGTCGCATCTCTGGAAGATACTGAACCTAAACACCAAGTTTGGTGCTTATTCGACTGTTAGTTTCTGAGTTATGCTGTTCACAGACACACACACGGACATGTTTCCAAAAATGCTTTTTTTGGATTCAGGGGGTCTCAAAACATGTATTTCCGGTGAAATCTCGGTATCGAATTTTTGGGTGGAATGCAATACTTCCCCTACTTACTATACGTAATAGAGAAAGTAAAAAGTAATTCAAAATAAGAGCACTTCAGAGGATATTCCCATAAAATTCAAGATATGCATTACATTTGTCATGAAATATCTTGAATTTAGGTATTTTAAGCAAAATCGTTAGAGCCATTTCTGAGAAAGTTAACGAACATTTTGCCACTGAAAGGATAGTTTGAGGTGTTTTAAGGAGATCTACTGTTTTGTACAGAAAGGTTCTATCTCTTACGGTTTATCAGTTATACAATATTCACTCAGAATAAGGAATACTTCAGATGCTATTTCCAGAAAATTCAAGACATATTGCTTGTTCAGAGTCTTTTGGGACAGCAAAGAGGGGAAGGTGGAAACAGGTTGCTCGTGCTCAGGTCGGCTACCATTGGGGCTCTTTGTGATAGCTGCCGCATCGGCCTCGCGACGGTCTTATCTCCCCTTCCACTGTCTCAAAAGACTCTGAACAAAGTATGAATTTTATTTGTCATACAAATCTCTTAAATATATGGCATTTTAATCAAAATCGTTATAGCGAGTTTTGATAAAATCAAAAATAATGAAAAATGTTCCATGCAAAGGGTAATTTGGGGTGGGGGATTTGATTGAAAATCTTCGTATCGCATCCCTGGAAGACCTTGAACTTACATACCATATTTGGTGTTTGACCGACTTTTTGGTTTTGGATTATGCTGTTCACACTCACACACACAAAATTATAATTTTTTTTATTCAGGGAACACAGAACGTGAATATTGATATCTTATTTTTGGTGGAATTATGCACAGTTCCTCTATTTACTGTAAGTAAACAGAAGAAAAAGCAATCAACTTGGCTTTAGTTGGCACACTGGATGGTGAAGGTTCTCCATCATTTCTCCTGATTTCATGTGTAGCCTGTTTGGGGAACTAGTGCTGATCTTGACATCTTGGGCTCGATCTCCACTGCTTCTAAGGGAAACGCATCTTGATGGTCAATAATGATAAGAGAATGATAAGAGAGGCAGCGTGAATCGGTCCATTGTTTGCATTGACCATTTGACCTCTCCCAGGTAAACACCTCCAGCTCGGCAGGCTTGGCCTGGTCTCCCAGGGGTTGTGAACTTTACGCTGCATTTCACTATTTCTATAGGCCTCAAGGAGACCAATCTGTGAAATTTTCCAAATAGTACTCAACTGGGCTTTTTTTTTAACTTTTTTACCACAAGTGAGACTGCAAAATTTCGTACATATACGTCGTCATTCCTGGGTTATGCATTTTAAAACACAAATTTAAGCTATTTTATTTGAAAAATCGGATGTGTTACATTCATATGACTTTCTCTACCCTCTATCGTTTATTAATGGGTATATAAATTATACAAAAGCTTATTTTTCTATCTATTTCATTTTAATTCAAATAAACCTTTGCAGAAATAGCTATAATACACATTTCGTTATAGATACAAAGGGAGCAGCGATAGTCAAATGTTGAGGAACTGGACGCTATACGCTGACCTTAAAATTCCATACTGTTAAATGCACTTCATTTGAAAGAAATTTTATATAAACATGTATAACTGGTAAACGTTAAGTGATATTTGGATTAAAATGTAGTGGACAGAAAAATAAGCTTGAGTAAGAATAGTTTGTATACCCATAGTAAACGATAGGGGTAGAGAAAGTCTTTGGAATGTATCACATCAGAGTTTTAGATCAGATTGTGTGTGTGTGTGTGTGTGTGTGTGTATGTGTGAGAGAGAGAGAGAGAGAGAGAGAGAGAGAACAGTATAACTGAAAAACGAAAAGACGGGCAAATACCAAACTTGGTATTTGGGTTTAGTACCTTCTAAAGATGCGACACTAAGATTTTCAAGAAAATATCCCCACCCTAAACTGCCCTTCACATGGAAACTTTTAGAGATTTTTTTATTTCCTAAAAAACGGCTCTAAAGATTTTGATTAAAATACTTTATATTAAAGACATTTACACGACAAATAAAATGTATATCTTGAATTTTCTGGGAATACCTGTCCTCTTCATTCGGAAGGAATTTGATATAATCTTGCATAACTGGTAAACGCTAAGTGATAGGCGAAAACGTACTGTATATAAAAAATCTGATGTGTTCCACTCACATGACTTTCTCTACTATTGTACAAATTATTTTTACCAGCTCTTATTCTCCATCTATTGCATAGTAATCGAGATAAACATTTGCAGAAACGATCTTTTGACATGCAAAGAGAATTACATTTTACACATAGCGACCAGTTCTAAAAATATTTGACTATCGCTTAAGGCGTACTTTGTTCCCCTTGTTTTCTATTTGCAAGGGCAATATAGAAATACAGTAGCCTTTAAGCATACACATATCTCTTAATAGCTGGTTGCTAGGTGCAGCACCATTCTCTTTGCCTCAGATTAATACTCTTTGCATATCCAAGACAAAAAAATGAATAACGAATTCCCATTTGAGAAAATAAGTATTGAACAATTTAAGGGAATAACAAGCAATATCTCGAAAATGGTTCACCCACCCAAACAAATGTATATGACATAAATTGTGTATTTTAACGCGATGTGCATTTTTTGTGTAGTAAAATTTTGTCTATCTCTTATGGTTTACCGGTTATGCAAAAGTCGTTCACAATGAAGAACACTTTTGGAGACATTCCCAGGAAATTCAAGATATACATTTTATTTGTCAAGAAAATATCTTAAATATATGACATTTTAATCAAAATCGTTAGAGCCATGTTTGAGAAAATTAAAATGATCGAAAAATATTCCATCTAAAGGGTAATCTGGGGTGGGGGGGATTTTCTTGAAAATCTTCGTGTCACATCTCTGGAAGATACTGAACCTAAATACCAAGTTTGGTGTTTATCCGACTGTTCGTTTCTGAGTTATGCTGTTCACAGACACACGGACATGTTTCCAAAAATGCTTTTTTTGGATTCAGGGGGTCTCAAAACATGTATTTCCGGTGAAATCTCGGCATCGAATTTTAGGGTGGAATACAATACTTCCCCTACTTACTATACGTAGTAGAGAAAGTAAAAATTTAGACTTCTTTAAAACAAATTTATTTCACATAACTTTATATGACAGCCATTTCCGAATATCTGTTATTAATGGTTCAAATTGTTCAATACTTAGCCATTCTTTTGAGGTCCTGTCGATTTTCAATTGTTTTTCGCTATGTCATGGAAGGAGTATGGTATGTTAAAGCTAGCTTATAGCGTCAAGTTCTTAAACATCTGACTATCGCTAACCCTTTTGTATCTATAACAAAACGTGCATTGCAACTATTTCTGGAAATGTTTATCGATTAAAATGAAGTAGATAGGAAAATAAAATTTCGGAAGAATAATTTGTGTATCCACTTAAGGGTAGAAAAGTCATGTGAATGTAACATATCAGAAATTTATTTAAACTGCATAAATTAAAGGTTAATTAAACGCTAACCCAAAGTATTCCAAATACTCTTAATTCATACCATTATGTCTAACACCGGAGTAGAGTGAACTTTCGATGGGGCAGTTAACATCTTGAGGGCTGGGGGCAATTTTAACTTGCACTTCTCATTTAGCGGATTATATCTTGGGGATGGGAAAGGAGGGAGAAGCTGGGGCACTAGGAGAAAGCTTCCAAATGCCGTTTGTTCCACCACAAACTCCATTCACGTTGCTGACACAGAAACCCAGACGAGATATCTAACCTCTGGGACATTTACTCGCCTCATTTGTAAAATATACTCCGAAGCAATGGCTGTGTGCATACAGCAGAACAGAACTGCCTGCCTAACAGTACACCTGTTTGTGTTACATAATCGCTTTTAGATATTGTCAAAACCTCTATACCGTGTCAACTTTCAGAAGTACCTTGAGTTGTTACTTTCAGTGCCACAATTCTTTGCTTCACCGTGAAGTTCTATTGACCTGCATCCCATGTGATTAAATACCAAAAATCGTATGTGTTACATTCACATGACTTTCTCTACTCTTGTACAAACTATTTTTACAAACGCTTATTCTCGATATGCTTCATGTTAATCGAGATATCGAGATGTTAATCTTATTGCTAATTTTCTTGTAGATGCAAGGGGAATTGGTGGGCTTTAAGCGATAGTCAAATATCTTAAGAGCTGATTGCTATGTGGAGTATTCCATTTTCTTTGTATTACCAGGACAAAAAAAAATGAAAAACGAATTTGAGAAAAAGTATAAGTATTGGAAAATTTAAGGGTATAACAAGCAATATCTCGAAAATGGTTCATTCATCAACAAAAATGTATATGACATAAATTGTGTATTTTAACGCGATCTACATTTTTTGTGTAGTAAAATTTTGTCTATCTCTTATGGTTTACCAGTTATGCAAAAGTCGTTCACAATGAAGAATACTTTTGGAGACATTCACAGAAAATGCGAGATATACATTTTATTTGTCATGAAAATATCTTAAATATATGATATTTTAATAAAAATGGTTAGAGCCATTTTTGAGAAAATTAAAATTTTCGAAAAATGTTCCATGCAAAGGGTAATATGGGGTGGGGATTTTCTTGAAAACCTTCGTGTCGCATCTCTGGAAGATACTGAACCTAAATACCAAGTTTGGTGTTTATCCGACTGTTCGTTTCCGAGTTATGCTGTTCACAGACAGACACACACACACAGACATGTTTCCAAAAATACTTTTTACTTTCTCTACTACGTATAGTAATATGTAATAGTAGGGGAAGTATTGTATTCCACCCAAAAATTCGATACCGAGATTTCACCGGAAATACATGTTTTGAGATCTCCTGAATCCAAAAAAAGCATTTTTGCAAACATGTCCGTGTGTGTGTCTGTGTGTCTGTGAACAGCATAACTCAGAAACGAACAGTCTGATAAACACCAAACTTGGTATTTAGGTTCAGTATCTTCCAGAGATGCGACACGAAGGTTTTCAAGAAAATCCCCCCACCCCAGAGTACCCTTTACATGGAAGATTTTTAGAAAATTTTAATTTTCTCAAAAATGGCTCTAACGATTTTGATTAAAATATCATATGTTTAAGTTATTTTTATGACAAATAAAATGTATATCTTGAATTTTCTGCGAATGTCTCCAAAAGTATTCATTGTTAACGACTTTTGGTAAACTGGTAAACTATAAGAGATAGACAAAATTTTACTACACAAAAGATGTAGATGGCATTAAAATACACAATTAATGTCATATACATTTTTGTTGTTGAGTGAACCATTTTCGAGATATTGCTTGTTATTCCCTTAAATTTTTCAATAATTTTCTCAAGTGGGAATTCGTTATTCATTTTTTTTTGTCTTGGATATGCAAAGAGTATTAATCTGTGCGAAAGGGAATGGTGCTGCACCTAGCAACCAGCTATTAAGAGATATGTATGTGCTTAAAGGCTACTGTATTTCTATATTGCCCTTGTAAATATATTTTCCCCTTACATCTAGAAGAAAATTAGCAATAAGATAGAGTCTGCAAATGTTTATCTAGATTAGCATGAAGTAGATGGAGAATAAGCGTTTGTAAAAATAGTTTGTACAAGAGTAGAGAAAGTCATGTGAGTGTAACACATCAGATTTTTTTGGATTCAGGGGGCCTCAAAACATATATTTCCGATGAAATCTGGGTATGGAATTTTTGGGTGGAATACAATACTTCCCCTACTTACTATACGTAGTAGAGAAAGTAAAAATGACGTGTTTTAGTGAGTTTCGTAAACTATTGTGAACGATACGAAGTTCCTCTCTTCTGTTCCAGGTTCTGGGAAATACGACTGATATAATCGTAGATTATGATACAAGAGGTAAAAGTAGCGTTTTGTTTTGCGAGTACGAAGGCTATAGGCCGAGTTTTGCAATCCTAGGAGAAAAATAAAACACTTTTAATACGTGTGGCATATACTATTTTTAGACACTCGAATTTGTAAAGTATCGATAATATTATATAGATTTCTAAAACTAACAGAAATCACGTTTAGAACGCGTTCTTGAAACGAGAAATAACGTTAAAAAAATCGAGATGTCAGATGTTTTGTCCAATGAAGCGATTAAATGCTATATCATATTGCTTTCTGGGTTTTTTTTGGGTAAGTACTTGTAGTGTTATTCTATCTGCTGCTTCTGTAATTTCACTTGCATTTCAGTTTCTTCTGAATTCATAATTTCCGCGATTTAATCTTTATGTAGGTTACATAAAAATGCGAGTGCCATGAGAAATTAAGCATAAAAATACATAATGAAAAGTAAAACCTATTCAAACCAAGTCGAATTATTAAACATGTGCAAATACAAAGGGTAATTGCCATGTGATTGGACTTGAAACCAAAGTTAGTCACACTGAAGATTATCGCAATAGTGCGATAATCTAAAGCTTTTAGCTTGCGTGCTCTGTGTCAGAAGTTCTACTTTCAGGCCGCGCTTTTTAAAAAAATACCTTAAATGTTGATACTGAATACATCAAGTTGTAATGATACATTTAATACATTTTTACTTTCTCTACTACGTACAGTAAGTAGGGGAAGTATTGTATTTCACCCAAAAATTCGATACCGATATTTCACCGAAAATACATGCTTTGAGACACCCTGAATCCAAAAAAAGCATTTTTGGAAACATGTCCGTGTGCGCGCGCGTATGTGTGTGTGTGTGTGTGTGTGTCTGTGAACAGCATAACTCACAAACGAACAGTCGGATAAACACAAAACTTGATATTTAGGTTCAGTATCTTCCAAGGATGCGACACGAAGATTTTCAAGAAAATCCCCCCACCCCAGATTACCCTTTAGATGGAACATTTTTCGAAAATTTTAATTTTCTCAAAAATGGCTCAAACGATTTTGATTAAAATATCATATGTTTAAGATATTTTTATGACAAATAAAATGTATATCTTGAATTTTCTGGGAATGTCTCCAAAAGTATTCTTCATTGTGAACGACTTTTGCCTAACTGGTAAACCATAAGAGATAGACAAACTTTTACTACACAAAAAATGTAGATCGCGTTAAAATACACAATTTATGTCATATGCATTTTTGTTGTTGAGTGAACCATTTTCGAGATATTGCTTGTTATTCCCTTTAAATTTTCAATATTTTATGAAATGGGAATTCGTTATTCATTTTTTTTGTCTTGGATATGCAAAGAGTATTAATCTGTGGGAAAGGGAATGGTGCTGCACCTAGCAACCAGCTATTAAGAGATATGTATGTGCTTAAAGGCTACTGTATTTCCAAATTGCCCTTGTAAATATATATTCCCCTTACATCTACAAGAAAATTAGCAATAAGATAGACTCTGCAAATGTTTATCTCGTTAACATGAAGTAGATGGAGAATAAGCGTTTGTAAAAATAGTTTGTACAAGAGTAGAGAAAGTCGTGTGAGTGTAACACATCAGATTTTTTATAATATGTGCTTATTTAAGGTAAAATACAATAAAGCAACCCTTCCAAAACTCTTGTTTATTAATTAAATGCAATTTCTTCTACATTAGGGTTCCTTATTCCTCAAAATTTCATTTCATTAAATCGATTAAACTAACGGTAAAAAATATTCTGGTTTTGGATTATCAGATTATGGCAACCCTACACTAATATAAATTTCGTTGTAGATACAAGGTGGTTACAGTAAGGTGAAGCGATTGTCAGACTTTAAAGGCGGGTCCTATGCGATGTGTATAAAATTCCATACTCTTTGCATGAAAACTAGAAAGAAACAAATAGCGACTTAGGAGTCGAAAAAACTAGAAAGTATTTGAACATTTAAACCAATAACAAAAATTCCTCGAAAATAATTAATGTCCCAAAAATGTGTTTGACACAAATTGTGTATTTTAAACAGTGTGTACTAAGTCTCTGTCTCTTACGATTTACCAGTTATACAAAATTATTTAAAATTTATTTCTAAGGAAGAGGTCTTCACATGCTATTCATAGAAAATTCAAGATATACAATTTATTTGTCATGTTAAATATGGTGTTTTAATAATAGTAATTTGGGTCATTTTTGAGAATATAAAAAAATAAAGAAAGCTTTTTCATATAAAGAGTAGTTTTTGGTAGGGAAAGTTTCTTAAAA
The DNA here is from genome assembly GCA_030765065.1 of Deroplatys truncata. Taxonomy (NCBI): domain Eukaryota; kingdom Metazoa; phylum Arthropoda; class Insecta; order Mantodea; family Mantidae; genus Deroplatys; species Deroplatys truncata. The sequence goes on along the minus strand of CM060988.1, from coordinate 166,559,252 downwards.
ATCTTCATGTGGCATCCTGGGAGGAATCTGATCTTAAATACCAAGTTTAGTATTTATCTGACATTTCGTTTTCTTTATTTTTTAGTAGAGTAGGTAAAAATATCAGAAAAGCTTACAGTTTTTCTATATAGATTTTGAAATTAAGCTAGATTTATTAAAAATAATTTATTTTCTATTATACCTGCTATGGGTTACAATCATAATTCATCAAATACCATAGCTCAAGTTCAGTGTCACCAAAACCGAAGAATATCTTGTAGCAAATAGTTTTAAGTATACGATTACTTACTCCAAGAGTTAAATTCTTCATTCGCAGTGAAACTCAGGCTTTGTACTGTGCGTTGCCTGACTCACCGGTTAGTAGAAACTATGAGATACACGTCAAGCTGATCAGTTATTGACGTTGTGATGCACGCCTGTAGACCAATTGTGTTAGCAGTAACGTCATACCTAAGATAACATATTCAGGGTATTTCTGGGTACAAACAGGTGAAATTTCTAAGTCTTACAGTTTTTATCGAAATGTTTATTTTGGGAGGCAAGAGGTAATGTTAGCAAAGAAAGGAACATTATCAGAATAAGAAGTCTTTGATTAAAACGGACTAAGGACCTGAGGCCCCCAGCAGAGGAAATTACTATGCCGCTACGGAAATCGAACCAGAGTCCCTTCGCAATGCAGGCAGCAGCGATTCATGAGTTAATAATAATAATAATAATAATAATAATAATAATAATAATCGTCAATATTGCAGCAAAATTTAATTTAAAACAGAATTAGAAACCGGGCCCGGGCCGGGTGTCACACTGTAACGTATTCTGGCGCTCTGCTCGGTCCTGACCGGGCCGGACCGTGCCTAAGAATTTCGGCCCTGCAGATCCCTACTATGAGGACTGAAAAAAGCCCATCCTGGCGGTGTTTGAACCGCAAACCTCCTGTTCACTAGTCAGTGCCTTAACGATCTCGACTACCCGTATCGGTTGTCTGACAATGTGAATACGTGTGTGATACAGTGTTTAAAATAAACGCTAACATAATAACACAAGCTGTAGATATCATTGTGATGAGCAAATCTTCGTGCTCTAAAAATAAGGGAAAATCCCGGAATAGAGACCTTATCTAGACAACTTGCGCGAATTGAACTCACGACCTCTTGAATATGAGGGAGACATTCAGTGTTACCTCTACACCACGGGAGGACTGAAGTCGTTAAAGCACAGACTCATGAACGCGGTTCCAATCCCGCCAGGACTGTCCTCCTTGACTGAGATATTTTCCGGGTTTTTCTCAGTCCTCGCAACTGGCAAATGTCATTGAGGTATCCTAAACTTAAGCCTGGAAGGTTTCCTTTACAAATTTCCTTTCGCAATTATCATTTCATTTTATGTGTCATCAATATCTACCACCTGTGGTGCCATATGCGATAAAAACGGGCGTTAAGTCCGAAGTTGAACCAAGAATTATAAAACAGTACAAGTATTGTTTACTCTTACTCGTAATTAATTTTCGTTTTATTGAGACACTCTGTATAATATTCCGCATTTATTATTGCATGCATTAGGTGTTCCAAAAATAAGGAATACGCTGAATTAAGAAGTGGTAAACTTTTCCAAAAATAAATAAAGAACCTCTAAAACACATGAAATGCTTTTATCTTAATCAGCTTGAATTTCGGGTGGGGATTATCTGAAATGTAGGGTCTTTGCTGCAAGTCCAGCAACATGGACGAGGAAAAACTATAGGCTATTTATAATTTTCATCGATTACAACATAACTCATACAACTAATGCAAAAAATAAAGTTGTGTTTGCAAAATTTATAAATCTTGAAAGGTACACTGCTTATGAACGCGGTGTGTAATTAGGTAAAACAGAAATGGTATATGAATATTCTAGAATTAAATAAAGAAAAATCTGATGTGATGCATTCGCATAACTTTCTCTACCCTCTGTCGTTTGTTAGTAGATATATAAACTATTCTTACTAAAGCTTATTTTGCTATCTACTACATTTTAATCCAAATAAACCATTGCAGAAATAGCTGCATTACACATTTCGTTATAGATACAAAGAGAACAGCGGCAGTCAAATGTTTTAAGAACTGGACGCTATATGCTGGCCTCACTCTTTCCATGCATTCGCGAGAAACAAATGAATGTTGACAGGACTTGGCCAAGTATGAACAATTCGGACCATTAATAACGGATATCTCAAAAATTGCTTATCTCCAAAAAGCTTATCTGAAATAAACTGTGTGTTTTAAAGAGATCTGCTTTTTTGTGCAATACGTTTTCGTCTATTGTTTAACGTTCGCCACTTATACAAGATTATGCAGAATTCCTTCCGAATGAAGATGACCTCAAAGGTTATTCCCACAAAATTCAAGATATGCGTTTTATTTATCATGTAAATATCTTTAATATGTGGTATTTCAGTCAAAATGGTTTGAGCCGTTTTTTTTCAATAAAAAATTTGAAAAAATTATCCACATAAAGAGTAGTTCGGTGTGGAGAATTTTCTTGAAAATCTTCGTGCCGCATCTTTAGAAGGTACTGAACCTGAATACCAAATGTGGTATTTATCCGACTTTTGTTTTTTAGTTATGCTGTTCACAGAAACACACCCACAAACTGACAGACACAGACAAACGCACCTTTTTTTCTAAAAAGGCTTTTTTTTTAGTTCAGAGGGCTTCAAAGCATATATTTACAGTTAAATCTCGGTCGTAAGGCCTAACTCGCTGTTGAATATTATGGATATTTTATTGTAATTACACTACCGTAGCTGGAAAGTGCACCAGGCAGATACCGAATGAAAAACTGTTTGATATATAGATATTGCTTAAACAATTAACTCATGATGCAGGGGATGAAGGGAAAATAGGTATAGCTTAAAAATCGTATGTGTTAAATTCACATTACCTTCTCCACTCACTCTTCACCAAACTTCTCTTCCAAAAGTTGATTCTTCTATCTGTAGTTCTTATTATTAGAGATAAAATCTTTCATTGTAGATTTACGCATTTCGTTGTAAGTATAAGAAAGATAACAGAAGACTAAAGGGATTGTCAGATTTTTAAACAGCACGTTGCTATGTGATGGCTTTGAAATCCATGCTCTTTGCATCCCCACGAGAAAAAATCTGATGTGTTACACTCACACGACTTTCCCTACTCTTGCACAAACTATTTTTACAAACTCTTATTCTCCATCTACCTCACGTTAATCGAGAAAAACATTTGCAGAAACTATCTTATTGCTGATTTTCTTGTAGGTACAAGGGGATATGGGAGGCTTTAAGTGATAGTCAAGTTTTTTAAGAGCTGGTTGCTATGTGGAGCACTCTATTCTCTCTTTACATGTCCAGGACATAAATAAACAAATAACGAATTCCCATTTCAGAAAAAGTATAAGTATTGGAAAATTCAAATGAATAACAAGGAATATCTCGGAAATGGTTCACTCCACAAAAAAAAATGTGACATAAATTTTGTGTTTTAACGAGCTCTACATTTTTTTTTCTTTCTTCTTTTTGTGTAGAAAATTTTTTTCTATATCCTACAGTTTACCACTTATGCAAAACCATTCAGAAAGAAGAGGAGTTTTGTAGACATTCCCAGAAAATTCAACATAAATTTTGTCATGAAAATATCTTAAATATATGATATTTTAATCAAAATCGTTAGAGCCATTTTTGGGAAAATCAAAATTTTCGAAAAATGTTCTATGTAAAGGGTAGTCTGGGGTGGCAAGATTTTCTTGAAAATCTTCGTGTCGCATCCTTGAAAGATACTGAACCTAAATACCAAGTTTGATATTTATCCAACTTTTCGTTTTTGAGTTATACTGTTCACAGACACACACCGACCTTTTTCTAAAAGTGCTATTGTTTAATTCAGGGATCTCAAAACATTTATTTCCGGTGAAATCTCGGTATCGAATTTTTGGATGGAATACAATACTTACCCTACTTACTATACGTAGTAGAGAATTAAAAACAGATAGTTATTTACAACTGGGGAAAAAATACATAAGTATTTGAAAATTCAAACCAATAACACAGAATATCTCGGGAATGATTATGCCACACACATTTTATTTGACATAAATTGTGTGCTTTAACGAGATCTATATATTTTTTGTGTAGTAAGATGTTTTCTATCTCTTGCGGTTTAACAGAAGTATGTAGTAGAGAAAGTAAAAAATTAAAACACAAGATTACCTCACCTTTTCTTCCCTTGAAAAGTTTTTAGAAAGAGCCAATGAAGGCGCAGTCCTAAGAGATTGGCATTCCTAGCTTTGATATACAGGTTATAAAGCTGGAGTACTCAAATTTTCATTGATATTCTTTCTTCCCTGTAGCCTTCAAGTCTCACACTGACTGCCCCAGGTTTTGATGAAGCTAAGAATCAGTTTTGTTCTGAAAGCAAGCATTTTTTAAAGTTCATTGTTGCTTCCAGAAGATGTTACGACAGCCCGTTAAGGTCAAATTTTCTAAGAGTTTACCAGACCCGTAAAACAGCACTCGCGTAGGTAAATCCGAGGATTAACTGATTTGAACCGAAGAATAGATACAATAGTCCCTACATCCACGCGGTCTACCTGCGGTTCTTGACATTGGGCGTGGTCGCTGCTCACTTCCACAGCCCCTAACCAAACATTCTTTATCGGTACACACATCACCCTAATTAAACCCAAAAGTCACTGCGTATTCACCTGATTTCGAACCCGGCGTTTCAAGTTAGTGATCTACCGGTACTTATTTCACTAGTGTTTACTCTGTAAACTTAACTCAGTGATGCAAACGATTGGAATGAATAAGTTAAGGATATTTACGTACCTACTTCAAAATCCGACACAGCCTGATAAACGTTTCTAAAATATTAATTAAATCAAATTTTGTAATGCTTTTCGGGATATTTTTGCAGCAGCTACTATAGATGTTGTACTTTTATTGCAATAATGTGGTTTAAAAATAATTACTAAGTTGTTGTTTTACAGTTTAAGAGTCGAGCCCGAACGAAACTTTACGTAAGTGACAGAAACTGGAGCGGTAAGTTTTCTAAAAGCAATAAAAGACTTTTAAGAGTTGGTTTACCTTGGAAAGCAAGTAGATCTAGGCTGGGAGTTGTTTTTCTCCGACAGAGAAGCTGTAGTCCTCCTCTCGAAGCCTTACATGAGTCTCACGTTGCTCGCGTCTCGCGACTGGCCGGTCGAAAACGAGCAAACCTTGTGCCTCTCGATGGTTCCGTCGTTTCACTGGTCCAGGTCGTGATGATGCTGGGATTTTACTCTCTCTGTCTCCCTCGCTTCCCCAGATTATTGATTACAATGTGAGGAGAGTACGCGACAGAGCACGGCGGCGTCGGGGCCCAGTAGTGATGACGTCGCGGTCGTCTGGACCACCCCACACTTCTTCTTAATACTAGACACATTCCTCAGACGCATGCATGCATCTGGCCCAGAAAGATGGTCGCACACGACAGTCAGATGTTACCACACACACATACACACACGTTACCTGCTGGTTCGCTCGTCAGCCGCGTACTACTATACTGACTTCCCCTCCTACCTTACTTCGAGAGTGACTCTCCGGTCTGCATGCAAGAGGGAAAGGAGAAACGGGAAACGCCATTGCCACTTCTTTTTTTTTCGGCTGGCCCCTCTTCTTGTTCTTTCTCGTTACTTTCCGCCTATGTTCGGCGTTGCCATGTTGACACCTCATTCTTTGTATACCGGAGAAATAATAAGATATTGCTTTCGGAAATTTAACACTAGGTTTGGAAATGTTTCACTATAGCCCAGTGGTGGTACAGCCCTTGATTTTAATTCATATAGCGAGCTTGGCATTTCATTTTATCACAACAGATAATCACAGCTCAATAACGAATCGAAGCCACATTATAGCAATAAAAAATCTGATGTGATAAATTCACATAACTTTCTCTGCCCTCTATCTTTTGTTAGTGGGTATACAAATTATTCTTGCTCAAGATTATTACTTTCTCTACTACGTATAGTAAGTAGGGAAAGTTGTATTCCACCCAAAAATTCGATACCGAGATTTCACCAGAAATATATGTTTTGAGGCTCCCTGAATCCAAAAAACATGTCCGTGTGTGTGTCTGTGAACAGCATAACTCAGAAACGAACAGTCGCATAAACACCAAACTTGGTATTTAGGTTCAGCATCTTCCAGAGATGCGACAAGAAGGTTTTCAAGAAAATCCCTCCACACCAGATTACCCTTTACATGGAACATTTTTCGAAAATTTCAATTTTCTCAAAAATGGCTGTAACGATTTTAATTAAAATATCACATGTTTAAGATATTTTTACCACAAAAAAATGTAGATCGCGTTAAAATACACAAATTATGTCACATACATTTTTTGTTGTTGAGTGAACTATTTTCGAGATATTGCTTGTTATTCCCTTAAATTTTCCAATACTTATACTTTTTCTCAAATGGGAATTCGTTATTCTTTTTTTTTTTTGTCCTGGTAATGCAAAGAGAATGGAATACTCCACATAGCAACCAGCTCTTAAAATATTTGACTATGGCTTAGAGCCTACCAATTCCCCTTGCATCTACAAGAAAATTAGCAATAAGATCAACATCTCGATTAACATGAAGCATATGGAAAATAAGCGTTTGTAAAAATAGCTTGTACAAGAGTAGAGAAAGTCATGTGAGTGTAATACATCAGATTTATTTTCTATTATACTACATTTTAATCCAAATAAACCTTTGCAGAAATAGCTACATTATACATTTCGTTATAGGTACAAAGGGAACAGCGACAGTCAAATGTTTAAGAACAGGACGCTACATACTGGCCTTAAAATTCCATACCATTTCCATGTAATCGCGAGAAACAATTAAATGTTGAAAGGACTTTAAGAGAATGACCAAGTATTGGACAATTCGAACCATTAATAACAGATATCTCAGAATTGGCTTATACCAAAAAAGTTATTTTAAATAAATTGCGGGTTTGAAAGAGATCTGCAGTTTTTGGATAGTATGTTTTCGTCTATCGTTTAACGTTTACCAGTTGTACAAGGTTATACAAAATTCCTTCCAAATGAAGAAGGCTTCACAGGATATTCTTAGGAAATTCAATATATACATTTTATTTATGATGTAAAATATCTTCATTATGTAGCATGTTAATCAAAATCGTTAGAGCCATTTTTAGAAAATAAAAATTTTCGAAAAACGTTCCATGTAAAGGGTAGTTGGAGTGGACAGATTTTCTTGAAAATCTTGGTGTCACCTCTTTGGTAGATACTGAATTAAATACTAAGTTGAGACTGTAACTATGGTTATATATGCCATATATATAATAATGTGAATTATAATGTGAAATTGTATTAATAAGAAAAATACTTGTTGTATAAATAGGAGTTAAGGCATAAGTTTTATGTATGTGCAGGTGTAGCTGGAGCTGTGGAATTCTTGTTAAAAGCCGACAAACATATCTTTGTGTTAAAATTAGGGCCCAGGCAAAAAGGACTTTACGGGAAGGTCATAAAAGCCATATCTTGAGCCTTTGTGAAACAGAAAAAGGCGACAAGCGAAAATAACATATGTTTGTAGAGAGGCCACATGCTTGCAAACGTAGAACAATAGCCGGGTAAGTCTTCTGGAAGGTTCCAAGCTGAACGAAGACAGACAATGAAATTTTAAGGAAGAGTATGTTTAAAATCTTCAAGGGAAGAAAGGTTAGTTCTAGCGTCTCCATCAGCCAGGGCGGTTGGGTATAAAGTGCTGCGATGTGAATATGATACATGTAAGCTCTCAGAAGCAGGCGATATTATTTACTTCTTATAATGTAGTAGGAACGGTGAAACGTTATCGATTTAAAGGTCTATAGGAACGTGTGATAAATGTTACAATTATTTCTAGAGCACGTATAAAATACTTGATTGCTCAGCGACCGCAAGTTTGGCATACGAACAGGGTAGGGCTCGACCGTTCTACAGCTCCAACTAACTTAAGAACTGTGTAGATTATTACTAAGACATTCAATGCGTGTGCCATTAAAGCATAGGGTTCTTCAATAACTTAATCTATTGTTACAGTTGTTACTTTTTACCTTCCTTCCCGTATCCCACCCTGCTAAGTTATACAAGCTTTACCAGAAATCCAAATAACAGCAGCCGTGGCAAGAAATAAAGATAAACTTTAAGAGTAACGACTAAAACACAAGATAATTATCAGTATCACCAGAGTTCATATATTAAATCATATATTAATATATCGGACATTCTGCGAGTTATGCTCGCCCTCCACGAGTATACCCCAAGTTTGGCGCCGGAACGTGGGGCTAAAGTAGCAAGTTTGACGCCGAATGTTGAAGGCTAAAGTAGCAAGTTTGGAGTCCGAATGTTGGGGCTAATGTAGCAAGTTTGGAGGCCAACATCGTATGACTTGTAAAAAAAATAAAAGCTACGCGAACGCAGGGAAGGAACAACGACGATACATCGAGGAACCCAGCAGAGAAACACATCGAAGAGCCCAGCAGAGAAATCCAGCGAAGAGCCCAGCAGAGAAACTCATCGCAGAGCCCAGCAGAGAAACACATCGCAGAGCCCAGCAGAGAAACCCAAAGAAGAGCCCAGCAGAGAAACCATCAAGGTGCAAAGTAAAAAAAAGAAGAACCTACGGGTACAAGAAAATCTTAGGCTGCCAACAGGACATGAAACAACGCAGAACGTCAAGAAACAACCAACACATCCACAGCATCTAAGGTCTACAAGAACTTTATTCATGAGAGAGGGGCACGAACTGCGAACAGCAAGACTACACCTCAGCTCTACGTTTGGTCACCGTAAGATCACAGTAAAAAGGTCAGACAAAAACTTTATACACTAATGCTGATAAAGTTTCTTTGTAAATGTGTATTGTGCACGTTATAATTTAATGCAATTGCAAATGATACTTAGAAGTGGTAGGATTAATAGGAGAAAGTCAAGTAGTAATATCCAAATAAATATACACGCTAAAGAAATGGAAAGGGAAAATTCAAATGAAAGCATTTTAATTTCGTTGGATAGAGATATATCCGATGTAACTAATTTTAATGATAACATTCCAAATAGAGTAACAGAAACAGATAATATGCAAGTTCAACAGTGTGTAAGGGCAGAAATACCGTTAAGTACAGAACAGGGTCACGCAACAGAAACGAGAATGAACAACAAACATACAGGCTTACATGATAATGCAGTCACTCAGAAAGACAATACAACTCAAAGGGAAATACCCGAGTTAGGTAGTAACGATCAGCTTAATCTGATGACAATTCTTAGGGCTATATCAGACCTTAAAACTGATATGAACAATAAATTAGATCAAAATAACAAGGAAATTGAGAGAGAATTTGAGATACTGGGGCAAAGTAATATGGCACTAGAGAAAAAGTTAGATCAGCAAAGCCAAGAAATAGGTAGACAGATTGCAAATAACTTAAAGGAAAACAGGTCTGAAATTAAGAGAATAGAAAGGAAATTAAACGATACTAGTAGAGCAATGCATGCTGAAATGGAAGAACAGATTAATAACCAGTGTAAAAGGCTTGAAGGTAAAATTGCTAGTCAGATTAGCATAAATAGTCAAGAAATGAGTACTAAGTTAGATAGTCAGACAACTGAACTAAGGGAAATTATAGACCATACAAATGCAGACTTAGTGCAAATTCAAATAGATATAAAGGGGGAAATTACAGAAATTCAAAAGGAAGGTAAAATAATGCAGGAAAAGTTTGAATCTGTAGTACAGGACAGCAATAAGAAATTTGAGAAACTAGAATATAGATTGAATTCAATCATGAATAATAGAACTAGGGTAGACAATAGTGCAATTACTGATGCTGTGAACCATGTAAATATGCATGAAAATAATGTAACTGAAAGGGGTACAATATCCTCTGGTTTCACTAGTTCACGAGGTGCTTCACCTTCTCCTATAGCAGCTGCACTATCTCGTAGCCAACATGCAAATTTAGAATCCAATACTAATGTATCTAATAACTTAGCAGGATATCACATGGTACTTAACGAATTACCTTTACCTAAATTCAGTGCTACCACCAGTCCGGTCCAATTCACTAATGAAATAACTGAATACTTTCAATTGAAAAGCGTTCCGGAATCACTTAAGACGATCGTGGTCAGAAAATGCCTTGACAACAAAACTTTGCAATGGCTAAATATGATGGCTGTCGGTGAGTTAAATTTCGAAACTTTCAGAGTACTACGCGAGAAAACTAGAACAAGAAAAAGAAAATATGATAATAAGAAAAGAAGGCTTATAATAAGAATATTGGGAAATAAAGTTAAAAAAAAAAGGTACGGATCATAAGAGTGGATAGCCTTGTAAATAATTGTAAATGTAAGGAGTAAGAGTATGAAATAAGTATGTTTGAGACCTGTAAAATAGGTAAACTATATATGTGTATGTATATAAAATCATATAGTTGATTAGCCTCAAGCTACTTGAATTATATATAAGTGTAATAATCAACAGAAAACTCAAATGATAATATCTCATAAAGCTTTAGTTACTGTAACCTGTGTGTAAACATGCTAATGTAAATAGATAGAAGTAAGAATTAACTCATAAAGTAATTAGTACATAGTTCAAACACTGGAACGACCTAAATGCATAGCAAGCAAATGTCAATTGTTTTTCAGTTTTGTGTATGTATAATCATTTTTTATGTGTTTTATATTACAACCTGATATACATACATTAATGTGTCTGGATTATATATTATTCAACATGCTTTGTTCAATTAAGCTAATACGTGTCAATGTCCATTGCAATTGTTTAGACTAAAAGAATAGTGAAAGAACGTGTTTTGCACGCAGCAGCGGAGTTTGAAAGCATAACCCTAGCAAAGCAACTGTAATGACTTAACCGCAAACACAATACAAAGTGCAGTGAAGTGTGTGTTGTTATTGTATAGTATGGTCAGGTAGGCGACCCATAATAAATGTCTGTAACAGAGTGAGCAAATTCTCACAGAGGTATATGGGGTGTGCCAAGAACACTAGACACCTATGGCATGACCAATATATTCATGAGACATTAAACAATATTAAAAATTTACACGTACACATAAATTTTAAATATCTTTAAAGGGGGCATACTTGAGACAGTAACTATGGTTATATATGCCATATATATAATAATGTGAATTATAATGTGAAATTGTATTAATAAGAAAAATACTTGTTGTATAAATAGGAGTTAAAGCATAAGTTTTATGTATGTGCAGGTGTAGCTGGAGCTGTGGAATTCTTGTTAAAGGCCGACAAACATATCTTTGTGTTAAAATTAGGGCCCAGGCAAAAAGGACTTTACGGGAAGGTCATAAAAGCCATATCTTGAGCCTTTGTGAAACAGAAAAAGGCGACAAGCGAAAATAACATATGTTTGTAGAGAGGCCACATGCTTGCAAACGTAGAACAATAGCCGGGTAAGTCTTCTGGAAGGTTCCAAGCTGAACGAAGACAGACAATGAAATTTTAAGGAAGAGTATGTTTAAAATCTTCAAGGGAAGAAAGGTTAGTTCTAGCGTCTCCATCAGCCAGGGCGGTTGGGTATAAAGTGCTGCGATGTGAATATGATACATGTAAACTCTCAGAAGCAGGCGATATTATTTACTTCTTATAATGTAGTAGGAACGGTGAAACGTTATCGATTTAAAGGTCTATAGGAACGTGTGATAAATGTTACAATTATTTCTAGAGCACGTATAAAATACTTGATTGCTCAGCGACCGCAAGTTTGGCATACGAACAGGGTAGGGCTCGACCGTTCTACAGCTCCAACTAACTTAAGAACTGTGTAGATTATTACTAAGACATTCAATGCGTGTGCCATTAAAGCATAGGGTTCTTCAATAACTTAATCTATTGTTACAGTTGTTACTTTTTACCTTCCTTCCCGTATCCCACCCTGCTAAGTTATACAAGCTTTACCAGAAACCCAAATAACAGCAGCCGTGGCAAGAAATAAAGATAAACTTTAAGAGTAACGACTAAAACACAAGATAATTATCACCAGAGTTCATATATTAAATCATATATTAATATATCGGACATACTGCGAGTTATGCTCGCCCTCCACGAGTATACCCCAAAGTTTAGTGTTTATCCAACTTTTCGTTTTTGAGTTAAGGACATTTTTCTGACACCGCTCCCTCTCTGGCTGGCTGGCTATGCATTTGTTTCTCACACGAACAGAAATACCCAGCGTTGTCGGGGTCATAACGATTTACATAAAACATCAATTTTACAAAAATTCGCATATTTGTACTTACATGAATTAAAGCAATTATAATATTAAATTCTTTTAATTTGAGCACTCACATTCATTTTGCCAAATTTCCCATTCATACTCAGAATCCTCCAAATTGCCTCCCAAACAATATTTTTCAACACCATCCACCATTAAGGGTGGTTTTTTGCATTAGCAATCCTAAAGGAAGGAAGAGAGCAACAGTTCTCCTTTTATTATTGAGAAAACAGGCCCATCCATGCTGAAAAAAAACTCAAAATTGCTTTCCTTTTAACACTTTCCGCTAGGGTGGTTGTCCTGTGATAGCACCTCCACGGTAGTTTTACTTTCTCCCAAAAAATATGTGTCAACTTTCCCATTCGTACTGAGAACCATCCAAATTGCTTGTCAAACAATATTTTTCAACACCATCCACCAGTAAGGGTGTTTTTCATATTACCAACACTAAAGGATTTAAGAAAGCAATATTTGTAGTTTTATTCTTGATAAAACAGGTCCATTTGTTCTAAATATCCTGAAAACTTCCCCATGGGGTGGTTTTTTTATAAAAATAAATTTTTGAGCCCGCGCGAGCCTTGTCCTACCATCACGGCTGCCGGCTGCAGATGTGGGCGATCTTCCAACCGATACGCGGAGGTGATGTGATCAGCATCACGCATCCCTTAACCGGAAAGTTGGCTGATGAGTCAGGACCGCTGCCTATCGCAGTTCCTCACCTTCCTCATGATGCTCAGTCGGCACCAGTTCTATATCCACGGGTGGGATCGAACCCGGGCGCATTCCAAAGTCGGGAACCAGAGCTCCAGTTTTAGCGTACAATGCCATGGTGCAGGAGGTAGTTGTACCACCCCTAAAGAACGAAGAGAATCTCATTTATATTTTTATTTCACAAAAATATTGAGAAAAAAAACAGACCCGTTTCGGGCTGAAAAACCTCAAAGTTGCCTTCCACTGAGCATTTTACGCCCAACTCTTCCGTTAGGGAGGGGTTGTTTGTGATAGCACCCCCACAGTATTTTTACTCTTACCTAAAGAATATGTGCATCAAATCTGGTTGAAGTCGGTGTAAGGATGTAGAAGTCCATAGATAATGGCGAGTGGTGTAACACGTGTTGCATATTTAGTAACTCGGGGAATGAAGAGTATTCGCCACCTGTGCTCTTGTGCAGGGTTTACCAAACTATGGTCTGCGAGCTGCATTGTTTGGTCTACCTAACAACTCCAGAACACATAAATAAAAAGAATCGGTGCACCTGTATTGGATTAGTTTATTCACGAATTCCGAACGGCTAAGTAAAACTAAGCGCTTAGGTTTTTAATTGATACGAGGGGCACTATTTATATTTTGAGCCTAATAATTACAAAAACGTAATTTCTGATTGAAAACTGCTTTATTGTTTTCAAAATATTCTCCTTCATGATCAATACACTTTTGCATCCGCTTGAACCATTTGTCAAAGCATTTATTCCAGTCGTCTTGAGACACCTCCAAAACATAGTTTTTTAAGGCATCAACAGCTTCTTCTGCCAACCAAAATCGTTGTCCACGCAATTTATTCTTGATGTTCGGGAACAAAAAGAAGTCATTGGGTGCCAAATCAGGACTGTATGGCGGATGACCCATCAATTCTATTTTTTTAGCCTTCAAATACTCTGTTGTTAGACGAGATATGTGTGCGCTCGCATTGTCTTGATGAAGAACGATCCTACGGTTCTTGTTGGTTTTACTTACTTTACCGAAGACTTCCGGCAAACAAATGGTTGTGTACCATTCGGCATTGACCGTTTTACGTTCCTCTAAAGGCACTGTTGCCACATGGCCAGTTTTGCTGAAAAAACAGGCGACCATTTGCTTCGAAGTGCGAACAACTTTTGTTGGATTTGCTGCATCTTGAAACACCATACAGTCGACTACTGTTTACGTTCCGGCTCAGACGCATAGATCCATGAGTCGTCACCTGTTACAATTTTATATACGTCTTTTGAGGCACCGCCATTGTATTTCTTGAGAATTTTTGTACACCAATCGACACGAGCATCTTTTTGAGAGTGTCAAATTATGTGGGATCCAACGAGAGCAAACCTTTTTCACGGCTAAATAATCATGCAATATTTTATGTATGCTGGTGGAACTAATGCCTAGGGTTGCCTCAATCTCACAATATATCGCATGACGATCTTTCATTATTAGTTTTTGCACAGCATCAATGTTTTCTGTCACAACTGATTTTGGACCACCTTCACGAACTTTGAGCGAACGGCGGCCACGATTAAATTCGTTATACCAGCGTTTCACAGTGGCAAAGGATGGAGCTTCGTTGCCAAATGTGGAAGTGAGTTGATCGTTGCACTCTTGTCTTGATAATTCACGACGAAGGTCGTAATAAATCATTGCACGAACATTTTCATGAGTTAATTCCATGTTTTTGTTGACACATAACTTTTAAGTTAGTGTAAACAAAACAAATGATGCTCTATTGACAAAATGTTTGAAGTAGATTATGGTCAAAAATGTCAAACGTGCCATTGGAAACGTCAGATGGCACCTACAACATTCAGGGTTCGCAAAATATAAATAGTGCCCCTCGTATACAGTTTAATGAGCTACGGAAGGACAAATACAAGGAAGTCAATTTGGTTCATTCTTATAACTGTCTGCCGAATGACACATTTCCTAGTTTGAAAGACTGCTCGAGGACAGTGTTCGCATCAACGTATACCTGTGAAAGAGACGTTTTCAAAATTGGAATATGTCAAATCAAATTAGGTTTGCTATGACTGATGAACATTTAGGTTCCGTTCTGGTGATACTCAGCACAAAATTATAACCACAAATATTTGCAATTATAGCATAGAAAATTCAGTTTCACTCTTCTCATTGAATATGAACTGTTATTAATGCAAACATACTTCATGTCACAGGTGTGTTTATGTGTGTATATGGGGTGGAAGGGAACTTATTACACTCCTTCTAATGTGTACTTCATAGAGGTATTACAAACAAAAAAGCATAATAGCATTTTGTTCTGTGATCAGCTGTTCTCGAAAGAAAGAAAAAAATAGTTGTTTTTCCAAATTAGATGGTTTATTCCACGAGAATATATAACTACAATAGTTTGTTACTTGTAAGATGGATAGGATAACTTATTTCTTACCTAATTCTGGTAGTAACTATGTGGAATCATATAAGGTTTTGAAATAATTAATCATCTTCCGAACACCGTTTTGCAGACGTAATGTGGTTTGAAACATAGGCAACGTTGCTAGATCAAGGTGTGAGAAGTGTGAGAACCGGCTCCCAGACGTAACCAAAACAGCATACCTGAACTGGAAGGTGGGGGTACTAGCGGTTTTGTTTTCCACACAACTCTTAATCCAAACAAACACCACGAGAGGGTGGTGTAAAGTTTTAACGAAATGACAAGTACAACTTAGTAGCTATTGGCCTACACAACGCCTTCTCGTTCAATAAGGTTTCGCCGTCGCTGGACTGGAAAGTACACTATGTTTATGTCAGCTTCACTAGAAGTTGAGTCATTATGTTATTAGAGTAACAGTGTGCTACACATTAAAACTCACACGTTTAATGATAAAAGAACTCGGGGTGTGTTTAGTGGATAATCACCACGCACCATACAGCGAAAATGATTACGTGCTGACCTACTTCTGGTTTTGGAAGTGAGAGTGCTACCCCCGCTAACAGCTACTGGTCGGCGTTACCACGTTGCCAGCGTGTACATTTTATGTTCTCGAAGAACCTAAAATATATCCGCAGAAAATCGTCATAGAAAAAGTTGAAATATACAAAATATGTTCCAAATAATGAGATCTGAACTGTTTTAAATTAAGGGACACTGAGAATGAATTTTCAAATTTCCATATTATTATATGGATATTTCTGAAATTTTTACTATGAGTCTGTTGTTAGATTAATGTGAATACCAAATTTCATTCAAGTTAGATAAATACTTTGGGAGTTATTAATTATTTTATAAATTTTATTATGTAAATGTATCGCATAATCAAAATCAACTACGCACATCAAAAGTTCAGAAAATTGGTTGACATTTTTGGAATTGAAACCTTGAATCAGTTACAAAAAAGTATGATTTGAAAGTTCAATAGATTTTTATGAGTGAATTATGATAACTTTTTAATACTTTAAAAATTTGAATCTCTAAAATTCTCCATTTTTTTCATAAAAAGTATATATTTAAAAATATATATATTTAAAAAATATTAGTGTTAGGCATATTTTTGTCATATAGAATGCTACAATGGATACTTCTGAAGATTCTGAGAAATTTTAGCTGTATTTAAACAAAACCTCATGCGCGCAGTTCATTTTTAATGTATGAAAATGAAGTTTTGACAAAAACACTGATTTACAAAATATTATGCTGGGAAACAGCGAATTGTATGCTTTGCATATCAGAACTCTCCTGATTTATAATCCTGTGTGTTTTTAGTTCCCTATGTGTCCTTTTCCTGTACTTTTGTGCCCTTTTTGCCACCTGCAGATCCTTTCCTGTCTGTAGCAGCAAACATCCTCTCGTAGAGTCGAGTTGTAACAAGGTGTGACTGATCTTTAAGGAACACTGAGACTGAATTTTGTAACTTGTTTGACAACTATTTATTGAAACATTGGTACATTTAATTAATGGGTAAATAGACAAATGACTATGCAAAAGTTCAAAGCTCTAGCTCAAATGGTTTCTCAGATAATACAATTGAATATTACTTTCTCTACTACGATAGTAAGTAGGGGAAGTATTGTATTCCACCCAAAATTTCGATACAGAGATTTCACCGGAAATACATGTTTTGAGACCCCCTGAATCCAAAAAAAGCATTTTTGGAAACATGTCCGTGTGTGTATCTGTGTGTGTCTGTGAACAGCATAACTTAGAAACGAACAGTTGGATAAACACCAAACTTGGTATTTAGGTTCAATATCTTCGAGAGAGGCGACACGAAGGTTTTCAAGAAAATCCTTCCACCCCAGATTACCCTTTACATGGAACATTTTTCGAAAATTTTAATTTTCTCAAAAATGGCTCTAACGATTTTGATTAAAATATCATATGTTTAAGATGTTTTCATGACAAATTAAATGCATATCTTGAATTTTCTGGGAATGTCTCCAAAAGTATTCTTCATTGTGAACGACTTTTGCATAACTGGTAAAGAGATGCGACACGAAGGTTTTCAAGAAAATCCCCCAACCCCAGATTACCCTTTACATGGAAGATTTTTCGAAAATTTTAATTTTCTCAAAAATGGCTCTAACGATTTTGATTAAAATATCATATGTTTAAGATGTTTTCATGACAAATTAAATGCATATCTTGAATTTTCTGGGAAAGTCTCCAAAAGTATTCATCATTGTGACTGACTTTTGCATAACTGGTAAACCATAAGAGATAAACAAAATTTTACTACACAAAAAATGTAGATCGCCTAAAATACACAATTCATGTCATATACATTTTTTTTGTTGAGTGAACCATTTTCGAGATATTGCTTGTTGTTCCCTTAAATTTTTCAATACTTATTTTCTCAAATAGGAATTCCTTATTCATTTTTTTTGTCTTGGATATGCAAAGAGTATTAATCTGTGGTAAAGGGAATGGTGCTGTACCTAGCAACCAGCCATTAAGAGATATGTATGTGCTTAAAGGCTACTGTATTTCTATATTGCCCTTGTAAATACATATTCCCCTTACATCTACAAGAAAATTAGCAATAAGATAGAGTCTGCAAATGTTTATCTCGATTAACTTGAAGTAGATGGAGAATAAGCGTTTGTAAAAATAGTTTGTACAAGAGTAGAGGAAGTCATGTGAGTGTAACACATCAGATTTTTTTCATTAGCAAACAAAGACTTTTCTAACTACCATGCAGATTCACATTTGTCAAAGAAGTATGATAGTGACATTTTACTATAGTTTAGCACAATGAAAAGAAATCTAAGCATTGATTGAAGTTCATGTTATTATTAGTATAGAAATAAAATATTCTTTTTTTTTAAGTTGATGTCAACATTTTCCTTGATTTTTAGTATAAATTAATTTTTTGTGAGCCAATGAGTAAAGCAATCATAAAAAATGCATCCTTAAATCTTTATATATTACATTTGAGAAGATGTGTGCAAATTTACATACAAATCAGAGCAAAACTGAAATGCAAGGAATCAATTTCTTGTGCAAAAATGAAAAACTGAGAAAACATACATATTTCTAAAGCATGCACATTCTTTTTAAATTTACAGGTTATCAGGTACTTATAACTGCCCTGAAGCATATGTTTTCTCATCCTTTTTCTATTTGGCTTCCTCCTTTTTCATTTTTGGGTAATTTACTCTTCCTGTGAGCTGTTTTCTTCTTCTCGGTTGAAGATGGAGCACACTCATATTTTCTTCTGTTGTCGCATCTCTTCATAATCCCATCTGATACACTGCAAATTGTAGAATTCTTTATAGTAGATTTCATTTCTTCTGTAGCTGAGTACGCCATATTAAATTCTGACCAGCATTTGTTACAGCAATTGTGATGCTCTTCTTTGATACAAATAGTTCTTTTGGACATTCCTCCATAACCTGGCACACAGCGATTACACATTTATGCAGCAGCACATCGCAGGCTAGTCTTTGGTAGACAGGCATTATCTTAGAAACAGTTGATTCAGAAAACTGTATGGACATTTTATCACTGGTGTCAGGTTGTGTACCATTAGCTATACTTTTGTTGTAAAAGCACCAGGAGTCAGTGCCAGTGGGACATTTGCCATGCTGAGGTTTGTTGTCTGTTGACATGCAGTGACTGACGATGACATAAATAGCCTTTTTCGTACCACATTTATCAGGAATATTTTTTACTGTAGTATTTCTATTGGTAAAAAAGTTAATATGGCATTACACGTTTTTTGTTTATTTCAAATGGAAACCTCTGGGTTTTATTATCTTTAATGGCACGAGGACTGGAATATTTCTGGGTAGGGCTAAAACCACAATTGTCTCACTTTCACACATAATTTTTTAGCAAAGCCAAGTCTTTCTCTAATTTGTAGTCACATTTGAACACCCACATTCACTACAGTTGGCTTTTCAAACAACTCACTCAAACTTTGTTTTCAATACTGCATATGGTATATAAACAACAAAGTGTATCAAAAGATCTGTAAGATAAATATATAAACAAAGCCTTAAACAACCAATACCGTATTAAAATAACTGCAAAATGCTGTAAAATAAGATTATATAGGTAAATGAAGAAAATTTTAATGAAATAAACTCTTACAGTATAAAAATATAATTTTTCTTTTCAAAACCTAAACTTATGTTCATTACGTAGTAAACAGTTATGCATTTAGGTGCTAGATGGAACCACAAAGCAGACAATTACATGTGATCCCAAAATGCGGTCTAATAAATCGAAAAATATGCAGAAATTAGCAAATTATGATGCTTTACATATAGACCTAGGAAGTGGGTGGGTCCAGTGGAGTTTTAAGGGAGCGCAAGGGTGATTTAAACATGTCGCTGGGCTTTTAAAAATGGCAGATTGTGCAAAATGTTTGGCTAAAATGATTCGCAAGTGTCTAGATTATTTATATGATATAATTCCAAAATCGAAAATTTTGTCATTTTCACCTAAAAATTCACTCCCAGTGTCCCTTAATGAAATGTTCCCTTCCACTTGGTATATTGTCTATGAGTCACACTGTCATCAGATTATGTATGAAAGACTGATCATTTGTTAAGTATTTAATTTCATAAGTTATTAATGTGTAGATAAACTGTATAATTGTAGATTTAAATTCAAGGAAATACTGTGTTTAAAAAATGTGATCAACGATTATTTACAGCATGTCACTACTTATTAGCAACTTGGCGACAGCGCGAGAGTAGAAAAAGACGAAGCTAATGGTAACTTGTATGCGCTAGTTAGACACAGAGATATTCCATTTACCTCCATACCGTTTTTTAAGCTTGAGACAAACTTTAGGTGTTTAAGTATCAGTAGTAACATTAACAATACGCCTCTGCTTATCAGTCAGCTGTTAACACGTCTACCATCTGCTCGCCAGACCATACTCACGTGCGCCGCGGAGTGATACATTATCTCCATAGTAACAGTAAAACCGGTGAAGTGGAGCATCTGCACTAAAACCTGGAGATTGTCAACTAGTGTGCATTGAAGACAGTTTTATCATTTCATTTCAATAAAATACTGTGTTTAAAAAATACTGTGAATCTTGTGCCTGTAAGTTTATAGTTCCTGTCTTAAATCTACGTGTTTCGCCCGCGATTCATTCCTCCTAAGTTAATGTGGCCCCTATCATGAAACGTTTGGTAATCCCTGCTCTACTCTATATTCTATAGTGTGGAGAATATAGTACATTACGAGGGGCACTATTTATATTTTGAGACTAATAATTAAAACAAAGTAATTTCTGATTGAAAACTGCTTTATTGTTTTTCAAAATATTCTCCTTTATGATCAATACACTTTTGCATCCGTTTGAACCATTTGTCAAAGCATTTATTCCAGTCTTCTTGAGACACCTCCAAAACATGGTTTTTGAAGGCATTAACGGCTTCTTCTGCCAACGAAAATCGTTGTCCACGCAATTTATTCTTGATGTTCGGGAACAAAAAGAAGTCATTGGTTGCCAAATCAGGACTGTATGGCGGATGACTCATCAATTCGATTTTTTGAGCCTTCAAGTACTCTGTTGTTAGACGAGATGTATGTGCGCTCGCATTGTCTTGGTGAAGAACGATTCTACGGTTCTTTTTGGTTTTCCTTACTTCACCGAAGACTTCCGGCAAACAAATGGTTGTGTACCATTCGGCATTGACCGTTTTACGTTCCTCTAAAGGCGCTGTTGCCACATGGCTAGTTTTGCTGAAAAAACAGGCGACCATTTGCTTCGAGTGCGAACAACTTTTGTTGGATTTGCTTCATCTTGAAACACTGCTGTTTACGTTCCCGCTCATTCGCATAGATCCATGATTCGTCACCTGTTACAATCTTATATACGTCTTTTGAGGCACCGCCATTGTATTTCTTGAGCACTTTTGTACACCAATCGACACCAGCATCTTTTTGAGACTGCGTCAAATTATGTGGCATCTAACGAGAGAAAACCTTTTTCACGGCTAAATAATCATGCAATATCTTATATATCTGTTTGAACTAATGCCTAGGGTTGCCTCAATCTCCCAATATGTCGCATGACGATCTTTCAGTATTAGTGTTTGCACAGCACCAATGTTTTCTGGCACAACAACTGATTTTGGACGACTTTCACAAACTTCATCATTGAGCGAATGGCGCCCACGATTAAATTCGTTATACCAGCGTTTCACAGCGGCAAAGGATGGAGCTTCGTCGCCAAATGTGGAAGTTAGTTGATCGATGCACTCTTGTTTTGATAATCCACGTCGAAAGTCGTAATAAAACATAGCACGAACATTTTTACGAGTTAATTCCATGTTTTTGTTGACACACAGCTTTCAAGTTAGTGTAAACAAACCAAATGACGCTCTATTGACAAAATGTTTGAAGTAGATTATGGTCAAAAATGTCAAACCTTATATTGGAAACGTCAGATGGCACCTACAACATTCAGGGTTGCCAAGGCTCAAAATATAAATAGTGCCCCTCGTATACTTGTTTTATCTTCAGGTTGAAGTGACCAAAAACAAGCCTAACAACGCCCATCAGCCGTCAGGTTTGCTCATGTACAAATGTTTGTGTGCGTGTACGCAATTCGTAGCAATTAGATATATGTTATACAGATGAAATATTAACACAATATTATAACATGAATAAACAATACGAATTGGGGATTGAAGAAAAATGACATTAACAGAAAAATAATTACAATTAGGAGTCCCCTGCGCCAGCCGTCTGTTTTGCTGCAGTATGGTCAACGTTACACTCAAATCAGTCTGTTGCTTGTGAGCGTTAATATGTGTAACAAAGAGCAAGGTGCGTCTTATGCAATTAGCAAAACATAGAAAAGGCAAACCTTTAAACCGTGGGAGAAAAAAATCATTCTAAATGTTTTAATAAGTTCTACGAGAAGTATCCAACCTCCTCCATAGATGACATTGTGATCTCAGAATTCGCTGACGAGTAGCCTAGTGTGCTTTAGTTACCCCCATCCTTTTTTGTATTCTTTTTTATGGGTCCTTAGAGGTCCATTATTCGTTCATTTTTATCCTATACACTACTGTTTCTAAACACCTGGTAGCCTTAGCTGTTTTTTACTGCCTTGCGAACACTCATTTTACTTGAATAATCTCATGCATTATTACCGTTATTAGTTTACCAACATTTCGTCTCTTTCTAGGTTCTCCCTCCATAACCATAAATATTTACACTATAAACTATATAATACACTTCCATAGAACTGATATTAGTCGTCACTGACTTCTACGGCGCGCCTGACAGACTGAATAGATGGATGACTTTTGTTTTTCATACATAATGAATGCAATAAGTTACAAGATTTCTTGTTTTAAAAACTGTCTCCAACCTCCTCAACATTTTCTCTCAGTTGGTCCCCGTTGTAAACCCAACAGCAAAAATGTTTCTCGCTGGCTGACTTTTCTACTGTATGGATATAGAATTTTCCGAAAATATTTAATTTAAATTTCTATAACGGTCATTTTATTAAAGGTAGAGACTTCAAACTGGGCACACTGGTGTACTCTAAGAAAAATTTGCATTTTAACCCTTAGTTTATTAGTTACTGCGTGATAAGTAAAGTAACAGCAAATATCGGACTTTTACTGGAAAAACTCGTTTTCTTTAGAAATTTGTGACCACAAAAATCTATCAGGGCTCTAAAAATGATATAATCAGTTAGAGAAAAATATCCTGCATAGGATAGTGTGATTAAAACTGATATGTATAAAACTGAATATTTACAGCATGTTACTACTCATGGGCAACTTGGCAACAGCGCGAGAGTAGAAAAGGACGAAACTACTGGCAACTTGTATGCGTAGGATAGAGACAGAGATATCCCATTTATCTCCATACATCTTTTAAGATTGAGACAAACTTTAGATGTTTAATTATCAGTAGTAACATTACCAATAGGCCTCTGCTTATCAGTCAGCTCTTGACACGTCTACCATACTCACGTGCGCCGCGGAGTGATACATTATCTCCATAGTAACAGTAAAACATAGTGGGAGTATTTGCACTAAAACCTAGAAATTGTCGAATAGGTGTATAGAAATTAGTTTTATCGTTCACAACTCATTGTAAACTTTGTTATAGGTCAGCTGTTGTATCTGCAGTAAGCATCGATAAAACATGGACACTGCAATGAATTCTGGGACAAACACGCATCCTTGAAACCTTAATCTCTACTAAATCATACATAATGCCTTCCTGATAGTACACCAGATGGTCCACCAGTCCCTTATTAATCGGTTTTATGTAATCCACAGCATATTGTGACGCAGCAGCTATAGTCGAAGGTTATGGGGAGGTCGGCGCAGGGCAGTCGGAAATAAACAAAGATAAGTAGCACTCTCGCAAGCGTAAGCACCGGAAGCGCTATTGTTAGATAATCAGAATCTTCTGGATGTTTTTCTTTCTAGAACGTTCTGGAATTCTGTAAATTTCCAACGGTTATATAAGCGAGTTAGTCAGTGTTGCCAACTGCAGCGGAATTCCGCTAGGTTTAGCAAAATTTGAGCCTTCGGGAGACATTGCGTAAAAACGAAAATTTGGAAAATTATAGCGACTTTTCTCAATTTTAATTTTAAAAAATAAATGTATGATTATTACTAAAATAAACATTAAAAACTTCAATTATATTCTACAAAATTAATTTAGTTATTTTGGGTATAATCAGTTATATAATAATGAATTATATATGGTACTCCATCCCTAAGAAAAAGGGTATACCGTAGATAATTGTCGGAAGATGGGAAGAAAGTGAAAAACCAATGTTTTTCGAATAAGTGGTTGAAAGAAGGTATTTTTTTTCGAAATGGTTACAACCAATTAAAGAAGACTGCAAAAGCAAAGTACAGGGATGTAATGTTATTTTGGGGGCAAAAAGAAGTGATCTTTTGAAACGCTGTGAAAGTCAGAAATACACGATGAAGCTAAAAGCTACTGACAGCAGAAATATTTCTCAAATAATTAGTAAATTAATTTATTTATATTTTACTAAGAATTGATTTTTACTTAATTATTTTCCTAATCAAAAGATAAATTACCGCCACTTATGCAGGCCTACCGCCTAAAACAGAGAGAATATAATATGTTTTTCTATGACCTACAGTAATAATATAATATAGTATTTTTGTAGCGAAATTTTGTTCATATGTAGAGAGATTCAATGTTTTTTGGTTGGAGAAACTGCAGTTAGTGAGTGAGCGAGATAGCGAGTGAGTTTCTGGTGCGACGAAAAGTGCTGTTCTCTTTGGCTTAGGACATTTAGCGTTTGGGATCCCATTGTTCTTAATTTATTAACAAGACGCCTGGCAGTCACTCTATTTGGAACTGGAACGGTAGGGAATTTGTGTTGAAGTTGCCTACACACCACTCTGCATGACTCGGTTTTTACGTAATGTCATACATGAAAACTCTTTGCTCAAGCGTGAATTTCTCGATTGCCATATTAATGGATTTTAAAATAAACCCATGACAGTCTTATGCATTGCACTGCGTTTTATACACTGTAGAGATAAACGAAAACTGAATGCGTCTTCTTCACTGGACAGACAAGCGTAAACTGACTGTTCTACGGAAACCACCACGGCGAGGCAGCACGTATGTAGGCTATATTACTGCTGCTCCGCGCTTGCATGCGATCGCCCGGACGCAGGGGGAAGCGAACGTACTGTATAAAGCTAGGGTGTAAGTACATTTCTACACGGTTCTTATAGGAGAGGTGGAGCCAAGATTGCTCTGACGCAGAGCTTATGTTCCATCCGCTAGAGCGCAGTAAAGCACAGAACCTAGCGACAGTGGTAGAATACATAGACCTCCTTTAACGCAGTGTTACCATCTTGCTAAGGCTAATGCGTTTAGAAACCCAAATTAATACTCAATGAAATCGTATGCAGAAATACTACACAAAATATCCTTATAAATAAACATACGAGGGCAGTCCCAGAAGTACCCGACCTGAAGTTTATATCAAACAAATGACTATGGTAGAAAGTACCACCCTTATGAAGCTTAAGTTTGAAGTTTGACGATGCTACGTTGTTTAGTAATTGTTTGCCAGCCATTAATAGTGAACTCTATCAGCGAATTTGTAAACATGGATAAAACTGGCCATCGTTATGTGATACCACACTTTCATTTGAAAGGTCTTAGTCCAACTAATATTAAACCTGACTAGATTCTACTCTGGGGGAGTCTGCTCCTTCGTTTACTACAGTAAAATATTGGGTGACAGAGTTTAAGCTATGCCGTATGAGCTGCCAAGATGAACATCGCAGTGGTCGACCAAATGAAGTGGCCACGCCAGAAATTGTGAAGAAAATCCACAAAATGGTATTGGATGATCGTCGACTGAAAGTGTGCGAGCTAGCAGACATCCTAGACATTTCAAAAAGCGCTGCACATCGCACACTAACTGAAAATTTAGACACGAGAAAGCGTGCGCAAGATGGGTACCGCGTTTACTCACAATGGAACAAAAGCAGCGTCGTGAGGATGTTTCAGTCGAGTGTTTGACGATGTTTCGCTGCAATAAAGCCGAGTTTTTGTGTCGATTCATAAGTATGGATGAAGCATAGGTCCATCACTTCACACCTGAGACGAAGGAACAGTCAAAACAGTGGATTGAAAGGAGAGAATCGGCTCCAAAGAAGGCGGAGACAGTTCCATCTGCAGGCAAGGTCATGGCGTCAGTATTTTGGGATGATAATTTTCGTTGATTATCTTCAAAAAGGAAAAAGCAATCAATGGCGAGTATTATGCAAACTTATTGAAGCTTTTGAATGATGAAATCAAGCAAAAACGGCCGCATTTAGTGTAAAAGAAAGTTCTGTTTCATCATCCATTATCGCCATGGCCAAAATCAATGAGTTAACGTCCGAATTGCTTCCTCATGCACCTTAATGGCTTGGTGGTAAAAGATTTACCAACAACGAAGAGGTGGAGTTTGCAGTTGATGGCTATTTTGCAGAACTCGACGGTTCTCACTATAAACAATAGTTTATATAGGGTATCGAAGCTATTGAACATTGCTGGGAAACGTGTATCGAGCTGAAAGGAGACTATACAGAGAAATAAATATGTTTTTTTCTCAAAAGTTTGTGTTTTCTTTGTTAGGTCGGTTACTTTTGGGACAGCCCTCGTATATATGGTTTTGAATATGATTATGTCGTTAGGTTTTGAAACTAAGAGGTATTATTTTAATATTTGTATATTTCACAAAAGCAGGGGGTTGTTAATGATTGAGAGATTTTCGGATTTGCTGTTACGTTTTATTTCTCATGCATATTCCGGCACAAGATGACTAAAGTGACGACTTTTCTCTCCTTTTTGTGAAGTCATACACAAGCGCTTCCTATCACGTTCTCCAGGAATTACTGTATCAAACTCTTTACATGTGTGTATAAGAAGAGCGGCGTTGTAATAGATGTTTATTTCCGTTCCCCTATACATTATATTATGAAATATGTGAATTGCTGACAAGATTACCTAATAGTTCCATGCTACTGCACGTAAACCTATTATATTTGAGGGATTTGTTTTCACTTGTTTTTGGGAAGGGTGACACGTCAGTAGGATGCTCTGATAAATACCATATTCAAGTGTGAGATAATCGAATCGAGGTCCGGGTTCAATTCCCGGCGACCGTCACTCTCACCATGGATTTTTTCAGGACGTCAAGCGAATTCTGGAGGTGTTTCTTTCAGCCCCCGAGATTCCTGTCGCTCCATTTCGTTTCATTCATCGTTTCATTCATCCTTCACCCCGTCAGGTCTGTTTCAGGGTTGGAAGAGTCGGCGATGGTGTTTCGGTGTGGCATGGCAGGGAAAAGGGGTTCTCTCTGTCGAACTTTCTACGTCCCTTGACTTTCGACTGGTTGCCGGGACCGTCCCTTCGGACCGAGGAAGGGACCCTCTTTGTAAGCGGGTGTCCCCGGACTGCCTGTCTGACTGTGGGGCGTCTGGAAACTGTAGGGACCCTGTCATTGCTGTGCCGTCACTCCTGGTTCCGGCCGTCGATGTCTCCTCTCACTTCCTCCACCCTCTTGGGGAGCGCCCCTTTGTGGGGACATAGGTACAATAACTTCACTGGAGCAGTGTCAAATTGTTAGGTAAGAACAAACAGTATGAGACATTTTGACATCAAAAATAAAATGCATCTCTATCTGGAACTTTCTGGGAATAACCTGTAAAACAATTTAAAAAAAAATGAGTTTTATTTATGGACGACCTTTAACCGCTATGGTCCTTAGCGCCCCATTCTATATTGGTAATTTTGCTCAGAGGCCTCTTTATCAGGCTTGAGGTTCTTTTACGTGCCGTAAATCTACGACACGGGACCACCGGCTTTACTTCCCTTCCGAAGAAACCACGCCCGAAAAAAAAAATCCATCGCCTCCCATCGGGTTTGAACCCGCGACTTTTGGAACCAGAGACTCGCATGGTAACCACTATACCACAGAGGACGATGGAACAACGTGTAAAGCCCTCTTTTCATTCTGAGTGTATTTTGCATAACTGCTAAACCAGATAGACAAAATTTTACTAAAAAACAAAGGTAAAGCTTAAGCCCTGTCCACACCGATTAACAGTTAACAAAACTTGTCAAGTGCAACATGTTAACAGTTTGCATGTTGGCCAAATTTCGATCACAGAATTGACTTAACATGTTAACCGAAACAGTTGTGCTTGACACTTTTAACATGTTGGATGTTTTCCGCTTTTAATGGAAAACTTGTTAAGTCAATTCGCTCTCTGTGTATGTGATTCGGTGAACTTTGGAAGTTTCCAGACTATAAACATGGCAGCTATTGTGATTCCTTCATGCTATTGTGTTCGGTAGTTCCATGTTGACTTGTTCTGTGCTTATATCTTTGATTTGGTTTGCTTCATGTGAAGTTATGGAATGGACGAAAGAAAAGACACTTTCATTAATAAAATCTTTGTTGAGGCTATCATTATGGAACATTGTAATATATGTAATAAAACGGATGGACAATTATACCAAACTATGTGCAATTTATTATTGTTCCAGAGGTAATATAAGAAGAAAAATAACCTCACTTTGCTAGAGAATTGCAAAAAGGCTCCAGTCTGGCAGCTGGAATGGCTGCTCTCAAATGTGTGTCCTTTTAGTGAATTATAGGTTAGAAACCTTGCTCAAAACAAAGTTGAAGTCACTTTGACTTGTTCTCCAGATATTGAAGCCAAACCTGCTCCGAATTTTAAACTCATTCAAAATATTTGCCGATTAACAAGATAGAGCCTCATCACCTTCCACTTTTCTTTTTATTACATATCAAACACAGATACAAACAGCAATAGTCAAATCTTAATCACTGGAGTCCATTTTGCTTTTAGTTAGATTTTGTTGTCCCAACAAGTCAACCACAGTTACAACATGTTGAATGTTATTTAACATGTTGAATAAGACATTTTGTTAATTGTTGAATGTTAACTGTTATGTTGAACAGTGTGGACTCACCTTTACAGAAATGTATGTAAATAACATGTTGCGTAACATTAGCACTATTACGTCTTTAAGTTTACCCAGGATGAATAATTGCCTTGCATCATCTACAAAACATCTTTCGCAGTTCTTCTTTTACTCTAATGGGTTTATTAGTAAGAAAAACTGACATATGCCGAAGGCTGTGTTTTGTGTATCAACCAAGGGCATATTGCTTAATGTGAGATTATTTCTGGTAAAAAATGTATATAATGAATAGATAATATGTGATAGAGGAATTACCCATTTTATATGTATACTATAATGTAAAAGGAATTATGTGATTGGTGCGTAAAAAAAGTATTTGTGTGTGGGGGGGGGGTTGTGACATCAAATTCATTTTTCTTCTTGCTTTACATATCTTTATAGACAGCGTGGTCTAAAAGTAGAACTTTTAACGCAGTGCACACGAGCTAAAAGCTTTATATTGTCGTAGCCTCTCTACTAAATACTACTCAGAAACAGACGGGGAGGCACTCGCTTGCAAAAGGCACCGGTAAATTAAACAAGATCTGCACATGGCGAGGCTACGACGGGGAACGCAGCTAAGTTAACTACCAAAATAATTGCTATTCCAAAATAATACCTGGCTTAAGGGAAAGGAAGGATTCTACTCTACCATAATTAAAACTCTAACGGAAAGGATGGCTTATTATTTAATATATAAAGAGTGATCACAGTACTTACATTCTCAGCCCAATGTCTGTCGGCGAGGACATCGTGCCTTAGCACGAAGAAAGCAGTTGCACGTCTTTCCTACTCGGGGCTTACTTACTGACTCCTTCTCAAACCCACGCTAACTCTCAAGCGTCACTGACGCTATCCCTTCCCCTAAGACCCCTGACTTACCCCTACTCCCAGACCAACTGCTGTCTCGGATCTCGGTGCCCAGAGAGTCGTGTATCCTATTATCTGTGCATACGTCACAATATCATTAGTGCGATAAAAATTTTATGCCACTCCATTGTGACCAACTTTGGTTTCAAGTCCATTCGCATGGCAATTACCCTTTGCATTTGCACATGTATAATAATTCGACTTGGTTTCATTAGGTTTTACTTTTCATTGTGTATTTTTACACGCTTAATTTCCCATAGCGCTCGCATTATCTGTTCACAATACAAATCGCCATACTTCAATGTTTCGCAATTCCTTGTAGAGTTAACCTATACGTTATATTGGCAGCTTTGTGCTTTCTTTGATCTAAAACGTTATTCTTTTATCTAGTATAACCTACATAAAGAAAAGAAGGCGCAACTGAAGAAGAAACTGAAATGGAAGAGCCGGGTGAAATTACAGAAGCAGCAGAAAGAATAACACTAGAACTACTTGCCCAAAAAAATCTAGAAAGCAATATGATATAGCATTTAATCACTTCATTGCCTGCTGTAAGACAAGTATGCTGAAAATAATTTCACGGAAAATAAGTGCCAGTGAATCAACAAAACATCTGACATCTCGCTGCATACGAGGGTTGATCTCGTTTTAAACCTCATTTCCCTTGTTTGAAGAATCTCGCTATACATGTGAGACGATCTCGTTCTAAACGTGATTTCTCCTAGTTTCAGAAATCAATATAATATTATTTTATTGGTATTTTACAAATTCGAGTGCTGTATAAAAAATCTGATGTATTACACTCACATGACTTTCTTACTCTTGTACAAACTATTTATACAAACGCTTATTCTCCATCTACTTCATGTTAATCGAGATATACATTTGCAGACTCTATCTTATTGCTAATTTTCTTGTAGATGTAAGGGGAATATATATTTACAAGGGCAATTTGGAAATACAATAGCCTTTAAGCACATACATATCTCTTAATAGCTGGTTGCCAGGTGCAGCACCATTCCCTTTGCCACAGATTAATACTCTTTGCATATCCAAGACAAAAAAATGAATAACGAATTCCCATTTGAGAAAATAAGTATTGAAAAATTTAAGGGAATAACAAGCAATATCTGGAAAATGGTTCACTCAACAAAAAAATGTATATGACATAAATTGTGTATTTTAACGTGATCTACATTTTGTGTATAGTAAAATTTTGTCTATCTCTTATGGTTTACCAGTTATGCAAAAGTCGTTCACAATGAAGAATACTTTTGGAGACATTCCCAGAAAATTCAAGATATACATTTTATTTGTCATTAACATATCTTAAACATATGATATTTTAATCAAAATCGTTAGAGATATTTTTGAGCAAATTAAAATTTTCGAAAAGTGTTCCATGTAAAGGGTAATCTGGGGTCGGGAGATTTTTTCTCAAATTTGTTATTCATTTTTACTTTCTCTACTACGTATAGTAAGTAGGGGAAGTATTGCATTCCACCCAAAAATTCGATACCGAGATTTCACCGGAAATACACGTTTTGAGACCTCCTGAATCCAAAAAAAGCATTTTTGGAAACATGTCCGTGTGTGTGTCTGTGTGTGTGTGTGTCTGTGAACAGCATAACTCAGAAACGAACAGTCTGATAAACACCAAACTTGGTATTTAGGTTCAGTATCTTCCAGAGATGCGACACGAACGTTTTCAAGAAAATCCCCCCACCCCAGACTACCCTTTACATGGAACATTTTTCGAAAATTTTAATTTTCTCAAAAATGGTTCTAACGATTTTGATGAAAATATCATATGTTTAGGGTAATGTCATGACAAATGAAATGTATATCTCGAATTTTCTGGGAATGTCTCCAAAAGTATTCTTCATTGTGAACGACTTTTGCATAACTGGTAAACCATAAGAGATAGACAAAATTTTACTACACAAAAAATGTAGATTGCGTTAAAATACACAACTTATGTCATATACATTTCTTTTGTTGAGTGAACCGTTTTCGAGATATTGCTTGTTATTTCCTTAAATTTTCCAATACTTATACTTTTTCTCAAATTCGTTATTCATTTTTACTTTCTCTACTACGTATAGTAGGGGAAGTATTGCATTCCACCCAAAAATTCGATACCGAGATTTCACCGGAAATACATGTTTTGAGACCTCCTGAATCCAAAAAAAGCATTTTTGGAAACATGTCCGTGTGTGTGTCTGTGTGTGTGTCTGTGTGTCTGTGTGTGTGTCTGTGTGTGTGTCTGTGAACAGCATAACTCAAAAACTAACAGTCGGATAAACACCAAACTTGGTATTTACGTTCAGTATCTTCCAGAGATGCGACACGAAGATTTTCAAGAAAATCCCCCCACCCCAGACTACCCTTTACATGGAACATTTTTCGAAAATTTTAATTTTCTCAAAAATGGCTCTAACGATTTTGATGAAAATATCATATGTTTAAGATAATGTCATGAGAAATGAAATGTATATCTCGAAATTTCTGGGAATGTCTCCAAAAGTATTCTTCATTATGAACGACTTTTGCATAACTGGTAAACCATAAGAGATAGACAAAATTTTACTACACAAAAAATGTAGATCGCGTTAAAATACACAACTTATATCATATACATTTTTTTGTTGAGTGAACCGTTTTCGAGATATTGCTTGTTATTTCCTTAAATTTTCCAATACTTATACTTTTTCTCAAATTCGTTATTCATTTTTTTTTGTCCTGGACATGCAAAGAGAATGGAATGCGCCACATAGCAACCAGCGATAAAATATTTGACTATCGCTTAAAAGCTACCATATTCCCCTTGCATCTACAAGAAAATTACAAATAAGATTGACATCTCGATTAATATGAAGCATATGGAGAATAGGCGTTTGTAAAAATAGATTGTACAAGAGTAGAGAAAGTCATGTGAGTGTAACACATCAGATTTTTTTACTTTCTCTACTACGTATAGTAAGTAGGGGAAGTATTGCATTCCACCCAAAAATTCGATACCGAGCTTTCACCGGAAATACACGTTTTGAGACCTCCTGAATCCAAAAAAAGCATTTTTAGAAACATGTCCGTGTGTGTGTCTGTGTGTGTGTGTGTCTGTGTGTGTGTCAGTGTGTGTGTGTGTGTGTCTGTGTGTGTGTCTGTGAACAGCATAACTCAAAAACGAACAATCGGATAAGCACCAAACTTGGTATTTAGGTTCAGTATCTTCCAGAGATGCGACACGAAGGTTTTCAAGAAAATCCCCCCACCCCAGACTACCCTTTACATGGAACATTTTTCGAAAATTTTAATTTTCTCAAAAACGGCTCTAACGATTTTGATTAAAATATCATATGTTTAAGATATTGTCATGACAAATAAAATGTATATCTCGAATTTTCTGGGAATGTCTCCAAAAGTATTCTTCATTATGAACAACTTTTTCATAACTGGTAAACCATAAGAGATAGACAAAATTTTACTACACGAAAAATGTAGATCGCGTTAAAATACACAATTTATGTCATATACATTTCTTTTGTTGAGTGAACCGTTTGCGAGATATTGCTTGTTATTCCCTTAAATTTTCCAATACTTATACTTTTTCTCAAATTCGTTATTCATTTTTTTATGTTCTGGACATGCAAAGAGAATGGAATGCGCCACATAGCAACCAGCGTTAAAATATTTGACTATCGCTTAAAAGCTACCATATTCCCCTTGCATCTACAAGAAAATTACCAATAAGATTAACATCTCGATATCTCGATTAACATGAAGCATATGGAGAATAGGCGTTTGTAAAATTAGGTTGTACAAGAGTAGAGAAAGTCATGTGAGTGTAACACATCAGATTTTTTATGTCCTGGACATGCAAAGAGAATGGAATGCACCGCATAGCAACCAGCATTAAAATATCTGACTATCGCTTAAAACCTATCATATTCCCCTTGCATCTACAAGAAAATTATCAATAAGATTGACATCTCGATATCTCGATTAACATGAAGCAAAAATAGATTGTACAAGAGTAGAGAAAGTCATGTGAGTGTAACACATCAGATTTTTTTATGTCCTGGACATGCAAAGAGAATGGAATGCGCCACATAGCAACCAGCGTTAAAATATTTGTCTATCGCTTATAAGCTACCATATTCCCCTTGCATCTACAAGAAAATTACCAATAAGATTGACATCTCGATATCTCGATTAACATGAAGCATATGGAGAATAGGCGTTTGTAAAAATAGATTGTACAAGAGTAGAGAAAGTCATGTGAGTGTAACACATCAGATTTTTTTGGATTCAGGGGGTCTTAAAACATATATTTCCGGTGAAATCTCGGTATAGAATTTTTGTTTGGAATACAATACTTCCCCTACTTACTATATGTAGTAGAGAAAGTAAAAAGAGTGTATGCCACACGTGTTAAAAGTGATTTTATTTTTCTCGTAGGATTGCCATTCCTTCTCGCAAAATAAAGCCCTACTTTTAACACTTGTATCATAATCTACTGCTTCATACACTGACAACGAGTACAACATAAGGCAAAAAGTAGTCTAATGTATAAAACATATACACAGGTAGATTGCAGGTTAGGTGCGGAGGAGGATTTTGGCACGGAAGCAATAGGACCTCCGTGAGCTGACCCGATGGACACATAGGGGGACTAGATCCGGGGCGGTAGGCTCGGACGCAGACGGGATGCCTAATGTCTCCAGTTGTGAGATCCTGATGTCGGCGGGGTCACCCATACAAGCCTCCCTCCCCAAGGAGAGGACTCGTCACACGTCGGAGGCCAGGACAGACAGCTACTCAAAGTAAACAAACTAACGCCACACCCTCGCCAAGCCGTTCACTCGCCTTATCTTCCGACTCTGAAACATGACAAGAAAATGAAATGAGAGACAAGAAAATTCAGTAACCACCCTAGAATTTGCCTACCGACCTGAGAAAACCGCGAAAATAACCAAGATCGGAGCGTGTGGTTCAACGGAATTGAACCCTCTTCTTCCTGGGACCATCAGGTTGCGAGTGGACAAGGCTAGCCGGTGTCTGTACTTACGTAATGTGAAGTAATACTATAAATTTTTTTGACAAAAAGTTCAAATGGTAATACAGTTTACATATTTCAGACAAATTTCCAAATCGTTCATTTTATCTGTTCTATAAATTTTTGAAAAGTATGCCAAAATTGCAACTTTTTGTACCTGGTCTTTACAAACTTATTTTTCATGAATTAAATGGAGCTTTTTTTTATGTGGCCAGAAAATGCGGAATTAAGGCAAAAACGTTGAAAACTCCCATCTTTGACATTTTATTACTCCGACAAATAAGAACTTATTTTCACCACAAAAAAAAATGCTGTACTTAATGCATGAAAGATAATTTTGTAAATACCACCAACAAAAAAGTTGCAATTTTGGCATATTTTTCAAAAATTTATAAAACTGATAAAATGAACTATTTAAAAAATCTCAAAAACACTGTAAACTGTAGTATTACTTGCACTCTCGGTCGCAAAAAAAATATACAATTTTCTCTCCATTAATTTAGCTGCTAGATTTTTTGAAGAGGTATGTGAATACTTGTGCCCAGGATTGTGTGCCAAAGCTGAAATGTTTTCTGCAAGGAAAAGCTGTCGCCAAGGACATTAAATACTACAGGAAAAGGGATAAAGCTATGACATAAAGAAAGAGCCTTGAGCCTAAAGAGAGACGCGTTGGTGTTACTTGTCAGATTTTTAGAAAGCAGAAAGTGATGGTGTACGTTCATAACCTAAGAAAGATGTTACATTTATGTTGATTGGCCACTGAAATAGGACGCTATGTATTGCGCCAAAGATTAGCGAATCAGAATCTAGTTTTAATGCTTAGGTAACTCCAGAAAAAAATGTGTATAATCTCAGAGCTTACAAAGCGATCCCCAGTTCTTCAGATTACACAATGTGTATACGTCGTATTAGCTAACGTACAATGTAAGGACGCGAGTGATGTGTTTCAAAATATTCAGTTACGGACATACTATGTAAAATAATAATAATAATAATAATAATAATAATAATAATAATAATAATAATAATTATTGTACTAAGCCATGTACAAGTAAAATACAAGTAATATGACTGGCATTCAGCCCTGGCTCTTTAGCAGTCATATTCATATTACAATACTTCCTTTTATCTACTTACTTTACTTCCCATTTCCTTAATCCTATTTAACCGCATTTGCTGATCTGTTCACTGACCAAATCCATTGCTCAAGTATTGCCCTATACTCTTGCTATCTTTTTGAATCATTTCAATTATAGCAGTATTTCTATCTACCTTAAACCACTTCTTTTTAATAAACTCTTTTCTTCAAATTTCTGTACCTTTGCACTTAAATATTAAATGTTCCACATCTTCATTCCCACCACATATGGGACATTGGTTTTGAGGTATACCCTTCCTTAAACCTCTTAGCCTCCATACTTCTGTTCTCACCCATGCAATGCTTTCTCGCTCGTCCTTATTTGCATTATCTACATATTTTTCTCTCCCCCAGGTGTTTTTTATTGCTATATAAAAACTAAGGATTTCTTTTCGGCTATCATGCTAAATATGTTTTGTATTTCTATATCATCTAATCTCTTTCTTACCACTTTCCAAAAATCATTCACATTATTTTCCCTACTTCTCCGTATCTCTCCTAACCCGTTGCTCTCCAAATTGTACCTCACACTATTTATCCATTCGCTATTCCGTAAATGTATTTTCTTGGTATTCTAAGCATTGTCTTAACACATTTGCTTTATCCAAATTTAAGATCCTAAACCAACATTTCAGTGCTGCTTCCATTATCTTTCCCTTGCTTGCCACCCTGCCCATTTCTATTTGAGCTATCTGTCCTGCAACCGCGTACAATAATAATAATAATAATAATAATAATAATAATAATAATAATAATAATAATAATAATAGGCAGTGAAGCTGTTCTTGTTGCGACAATTTAGATGCCGCTCCCTGCTTCAAATTTGTATAACATTTAATGTTACCTGCTCTGTTGATGATGTCATCTCGTAGCTTGTTCTGCGTTGTCTCGTACGCCAGCTACTCTAATGGTATAGCTATGAGTTCTCTATCTCGGGGTATGCGTGAGTGTATTTTGAAAGGATAACACCAGCTTAGTTAGCCGATAAATTTTAATGCTGACTAAAATCGTTAGTTTGAGAAGAATCGCCGACTGTTGGATTTAGAATTAATTACTTCTATAACAATAATTAAGGGAAGCTTCAGTTGCCATAAGTCGCAGAAACGTTACTCGGAAAGATCCCTCTCACTAGGCGCTAAATCTTCCTAACGCCGGCGCGTTCATGTGCGCTACACAAATTAGACATTAAACACGAGAGCCAAGAATCTCTTTAGAGTCACGAATACTCGCGGATGCGTACTCGAATGTATCTCTGATTTAGAATGCATGAACGTTTCTTAACTTAGGCTCCGCCCACATATCAATATCCCTACCAATGTTCTTTCTCACGCGGTCCTTCGTAAGCATCTCTTACCTTGTTGCTAAGCCGTACCTTTCACTTTTCGATTCACAGAATTGCTGCCTACGTGACTCTGAAAACATACCGACTAAACGCTAACTGTATTCCAAGAATCTTTAAACTAATGTGTTCTAAACTTGTGTTGTTAATGTCTTCTTTGCGTGATTTGCTAATTAGCTTTTTCTTTCTGGACAAATCTCCCAACTCATTACACATTGATTTAATACATGGAAATTATGTATTGCAATTATTTCTTTATATTACGATCATTTATTTAATTATTTATATCTTCGCTTCAATAATTACGGTATCAGCAGATACTTTCAACGAGGTAAAGCTGAGAATATACGAGGGTAAATCAAAACGTCTTTGCCCCTTTTTTTCGGCCAAATTATGAATGTAAAACAAAAACCAACATATACATTCGAAGTAGTGGACTTTTCATGGGCCGGTCCTCATAGAGTTTCTAGCTGCTGCCGGCGGCAGCGCTGCTGTCAGTGCATTCAAAATGGCAGGTGTGCTTAACACGTCCACGGCTTACGAGCAACGAAGTGTGATCCATTTTCTATGGAGTAAGGGACGAACGCCCATCGAGATCCACAGGGAAATGCAGCCATCATATGGGGAAATGTGTCTTGCTTTGAGAAGTGTGAGATGGTGGTGTTCTGAGTTTGAAAATGGCTTTGCAAATCTGCATGACAATGAGCGTGCGGGGAGACCGCGTGTATCGGTGACTGATGACAATATTGCCCGCGTGGATGCGATGGTGAAAGCAGAGTGGCGCGAGCGCATCAAAGACATTGCTCAGGAGCTCCACATTTCTTTTGGGAGTGCTGTCGACACCATTCACAAGTGCTTAGGATACAGGAACGTTTCATCTCGATGGGTTCCTAAGCAGTTGGATGACGTGATGAAAGGCAAGCGAATGATGATTGCTTCTTTGAATCATCTGCAACGATATGCCGAGGAGGGTGACAATTTCCTGGATCGCATTGTTACTGGTGATGAAACTGGGTACTGCATCACACGCCGGAATCAAAACAGCAGAGTATGGTGTGGAAACATTCGCAGTCTCCTGTGAAAAAGAAATTCCGTACTGCGCCATCTGTTCACAAAGTGATAATAACGGCATTCTGAGATTGCCGTGGACTGCTCGTGCTGGATTTCATGCCGCGAGGTGCCACCATCAATGCCGACAGATATTGTTCCAGACTATCACTTCTGCGGGCTGCGATCAGAAAGAAGTGCCGAGGGATTCTCGATGATGACAACGTGATCATCCTCCACGACAATGCGAGACCACATGTGGCAAACAAGACCGTCGGCAAGCTAAGAAACTTTCACTGGGAGTTTCTAGAGCATCCACCATACAGCCCGGATCTTGCCCCTAGTGATTTGCATCTTTTCAGTCCGCTGAAGAAGTTCCTGGCAGGACAGCGATTCACTTGCGACGATGAAGTCAAGACAACAGTGCGACAGTGGTTCCGTAGTCAGACGGCCGACTTCTAGCGCAGCGGCATCGCAAAATTACTGCTGCGATGGGACAAATGCCTGAACTGGCACGGGGACTATGTGGAAAAATAGTGAAAGGTACAAGGAATAATATCTACATGTTTAGTTGGCTGTATGTACCTTATGTTACCAGAAAAAAAATAGGGGCAAAGACTTTTTTATTTGCCCTCGTACTTTATTGGCGATTGCGTTAAGTTAGGAACTAAATTCGTAAAGCCGAACAGTAGAAATATAATGGCGTTTCTGGCGCAAAGGATTTGCCGCCATCTGATAAGCTTCTTTGATCTATGCCGGCAAGCCACGCCCCCTCTTTGTGCGCTACTATTTACCGCCCTGGTCGCGTGCCGCTAGCTCCGCCCCCTTCCCTTTGTGCGCTTACCTAATGCCGACAGTGTCTGTGCCGGCAGGTCCTCCCCCCTCCCCCTGTGGTCACGTGGCGGTGACCCGCCCCCCTCCATCCCCCATACGCGTGTCCTCCCTCCCCTTTGTGTTCTGGTTGGTTCCCTGTGGATAGGTGGGAGAGTGTGTATTGTTCCTATACGGTGACTACATTCCCGCCCCCCTCATTGTGACTTGTCTAAATCCCTGCCGTGTGATTGGCTTGGGGTAGGGGATGTGCCGCTCGGGGTGAGGGGTTATATGTGAGGGTTCTCGGTGCGTGACGTTGGCGGTGTGGGAATGCGATTCTCGATGCCTGCCGCACATCGGCAAATCGTTTGAGTACATAATTGTGTCAATCAATTAGATGATGTGTGTTATTGAAAAAAGAATGCCCATCATATTACTACTAATGCAATTAAACGCTGTTCGTCGAGCAATTAAGTATTTTTGATTGAATCGCGCACACCTTGTCCTAAACCCCCCTTATATTACTACTATTGCAATGAAACGCGGCTAGTCGGTTGATGAATACATTTAAGTATTTTTTGAATGATTAATGTAATTGACTCGCGCGCAACTGTTCGTTATCGTATATGTGTGGTAGCATGTGTATAATTATTACGAGTAATAACATTTATTTAATTCTACTTTTGAGGGAAAATATATTTTGGATTTATAAGAATATTACAACACATAGATGAAAGGACAGACTTGACGTAACACTCGTTATCGCGTGATAATTGCGGTGGAACACCGACCGCAACCTTCCACTGCGAGACGTTTCGCCGGAATGACTGGCTCCGATACTTCCACGGGCGAGTCAACTAGCGCATCCCCTCCACTTGCGTTTCAGTTCGCCAGCTACACTAGCGCACCAAGTGGTAATATGAGTGAAACTCCAGCGAGTGTTTGCTCACAGCGCCCCTGGCGGTCATATCCGAAAGTTGTGAATTCACCATATTTAAACTCATTATGGGTGCAAGACGACCATCTTAACTCTATATAATTCTGCGAAATATGATTCTGGAAAAAAAATAAAGGTGAATTAACATTTTATTTAAATAATACTCGTTTAACATGCGAAGTGCGTTCATGTTGGCTCCGGGGGAATTGATTATGAAATAAATGAAAAATAAATAAGGCTCTCACTGATCGATGAATACAATTAAATATTTTTAATAATTAATGTAATTGACTCGCGCACCTAGAGATATCTCACCCAATTATTCATCTACCATGAATATCTCACTTCTAATGAAACGACGCACTATATCGATTAAAAACAATTAAGTTTTTTTGATTGATTAATGTAATTGAATCGCGCGCAACTGTTCGTTATCGTATATGCGCGATTATTACGCGTATATAACTATTACGGCTAATAACGTGTGTTTAATTCTTCTTTTGAATTGCGGGTTTATAAAAAATATTACATTGCTTAGATGAATTAAAAAGCAACTTAAAGCGAAATTGCAAATAGCTTGTATGAGACGTTAACACGAGAACCCTTTACGAAAAAACAAGACGCGATGTGACAGCAATGCCCCGTCCATCATGAGAAGCGGTTAAAGCAGGACGCGTGGGTTTTCCCCACAGTACCTGCTCTTAATGGCTAGGGGTATCCAGCACATCGGAGTACGCTTCAACAAAGCCCACTATGTCTCTTCTCACACGAGAGAAGTAATAATTACAATTCAAAACAGGCGTACCTGTAAGTAACACGCACGAAGACTACAAATATAAATTTTATATTCGTTTTAAATGTTCTTTCTAAAGACGTAGCGAACTTTGAGAAATTCAACGAATTATTCACTGGCGTACCCTACTTGAAAGAAATATGGTGTACACCCCTGAAGAATGCATATGTAGACCCATTAGCAGACAAGGGCAAAACTCTTCCACACCATTAATTTTCGTCAGAAGAATGTAAAAACAAGGTCTTGTATAGAGCTCTTAGTGAACAATGACACCCGTTTTCCAGTTGATTAAACAGCCTAAGTGCTCTGAAAAACAAATATCCTCACAAGAAGGTTCTGTATAGATGCATTAGTGAACAATAACACCCGTTTCCACTTCATTAAGCAGCGGAAAAACCTGTCTAGACATGTTTTAAGCTTACCACAAAAAATGTTTTCCGATAATTAATATAATTCTACATGAAGAATATTAATGATTTAAGTTTTCAATTAAACGTATACTGTATAGATTCTGTACTTAAACATTCGATTGTATCTTTGTCATTATTTAAATACTCGCGTACAAGAAATGCAAACATGATATCAAAAAATTAAACTGATTTTTTTTCGGAATGTTAAACAAAGAAATATGATTTGGCGAGAGTAATATGAAGAATAAAAAGTATTCAGAATGATATTACGTACGTTATTAAAATAAGGCTCTCGCTGATCGATGAAAACAATTAAATATTTTTTTATTAATTAATTGTATATGAATTGACTTGCGCATCTGATTGGTAACGCATGGGCATGATTATTACACATGTATAACTATTACGACTAATAGCATTTGTTTAATTCTAAATAATGAAATATGGAGCCTAGCCTAAACAATCCTCGTTACTCTTAATTTATTCCATTTTTAAAAAGATTGGGCTTAGTAAACATAGGACGAGTACGATTTTAAATACCCCGTCCATCCGAGAGATATTTTTCGAATATTCCAATATGTTAATATAAACTTAATACACACACACGCACAAAAATTCATTTCAAGTAATCTAACGATATTGAATAAAATATTAAATGTTTAAGATATTGTAATGAGAAATGAAATGTATATTTCGAATTTTCAGGGAATGACACCCAAAGTATTCTTCATTCTGAACGACTTTTGCAAAACTGATAAACCATAAGAGATAGACAAAATTTTACTACACAAAAAAAAATGGAGATCGCGTTAAAATACATAATTTATAACATATACATTCTTGTTGTTGAGTGAATCGTTTTCGAGATATTGCTTGTTATTCCCTTAAAATTTCCAATACTTATACTTTTTCTCAAATTCATTATTCTTGTTTTTATGTTCTGGACATGCAAAGAGAATGGGAGGCGTCACATAGCAAGCAGCGTTAAAATAATTTGACTATCGCTTAAAACCTATCATATTCACCTTGTATCGACATGAAAATTACCAATAACATTGACATCTCGATACCTCGATTAACATGAAGCATATAGGGAATAAGTGTTTGTAAAAAATAGTTTGTACAAGAGTAGAGAAAGTCATGTGAGTGTAACACACCAGATTTTTTTTGATATTGGTTTAAATTTTCAAATACTTTTAACCTTTCTCAAATGGTAACTTGCTATTCGTTTTTCCCGAGGTAATGCATAGAGAATAGAATTCTAAAGCCATCACATAGCATCAGACGTTTTTTAAACATCTGTAACGTATCTATTCACAATCGAAAGGTCGCTGGTTCGAGGACAATTGTATCTACAGAAATAATACATTATTTTCACTCTGTGATTATTTTTTGGTAATGTAACAATAATTAACAATGAATTTTAATGGTACATGTAAAAAATAAAATATATTTTTATTTCTAGCGTCATACGCAGAAACATTCCCCTTAAGGAACGCTGGCGTGATCGAAGGATTTCCCCCTTAACAGGTTTAGACGTGCTCACGAAATGCCCCTGTGCGAGGCTAGCATTTCCCTCTCCTTCTCGAATTTTCGGAGTAGCCAATCAAAATTGCTGTATTATATATCTTAAACTTTCACTCATACATTTTTTATATTGCAAAAGAACACTATAAAAAGGCTGCTTCATCGGGAATTCTCACAGTTTCTCCGCTGAAATCAACGAGTTAAGGTCTCTGCAAACTTTTCTCATTCAAAGTGAAAGTTCAACGAACATCATGTCTGGTAAGTTGTAACAAAACACTTCATTTACTTTTAAAAGTTAAATTATTTCTCTCTACATTTAACTTATATTCGCGTTCTTGTTTTTAATGCATGGCATTTATATGCGAATAGCTGAGCATTCTAAAAAGTTAATAGCTAGACAAGTGAATTTTCTGAAATGTGAACAGTTAAGTATTCATTTTAGGCAAGCTTATTCTGCATTTAATAGCTAACTGCGCGAATTCCCAAAAAATGTGAACAGTTTAGTTAAGTATTCACATTGTTGAGTAATTATTATTCCGGATATTTAAATACGTGTTTTCACAGGGTGAATTATATTCCTTTCTAGAGAAATACAATTACTTGAAAACCCTGCGAATCGAATAAAAAATGATCTGTATAAAAATTTCTTCCGGGGTAACCGACGGTAATCGATCCGAAGACTTCATGCTTGCATGCACTGGTCGAACATTCACTGTGAATGTTTCATTCCTCTCTCGCATTTATTTAGTAAAAACTTTCAGCCTGTTTCCATCATGTTAAAGAGATATTTTCCATGATTGTGTCGAGAAATACACGTGATTTATATCTGTAATAGAAATTTCTCAGGTGTTTAAAATACATCGACATTTTCCCTGTATAAGGTATTCGCAGTAAAGTAAATTAACTTAATAATATATCGTTTCTTTAATAAATAAAAATCTAACGCGTAAATTAATTGCATTTTCAGCAATCAGTTCTGCTAACATGTCTGAAGCATACATCCAGCTCCAGCAGGATACCCAACGCCGGCTGCAGGATCGCTCATCAAATGCCGTAATGATTCAGGCATCCGAACAGTCGAATGGTAAGCATTCTTCAGTGTTTTAAAAAGTAATGTAACAATTCATATTAACTTCTTTTACACATTCTATATTATTATTTCAGGAAATGGACTTTATTTTGGTATCGACCATCCATCGACCGCTGCACAGGCACCGCCAGGCTTCCAAACCTTCCTGGTTCCAAATCATTATGGAGGTGGCTCTGGCCCGTACATACAGCAACAATCGTACGGTAAGAATTTACAGACTGGTATTCGAGCATTTGTAACTAAAAAAAAATTACATGATAGTAGACATACAATGTCGATTCTGGCACACAAAGGCATGCCTCCGACAGCATAGAGTTCTGGATTGTATAAGGAGAAAAGGATATATTTAAGGGGAGTTTCTCACCCATATGCAGTCACATAACTCTTTCGATCTCCCAGAATGCTATGTATTTTTCACACGGGTGTTTAAAACATGTATTTTTTTTTCACGTATAGAGTGTAGATTCTTTAGAACTCTGTACTTAAACATGCTATACTATTATTATTATTTATTTTTTTCCAGGAAATGGACTTTATTTCGGAGGCGGTATCGCTCAACAGGCGACCGCTGCACCGGTACCTCCAGGCTTCGCGACCGTTGCACCAGTAGGCTTCGCGACCGCTGCACCGCCGCCT
This sequence comes from Deroplatys truncata, assembly GCA_030765065.1. Classification (NCBI taxonomy): domain Eukaryota; kingdom Metazoa; phylum Arthropoda; class Insecta; order Mantodea; family Mantidae; genus Deroplatys; species Deroplatys truncata. The sequence goes on along the minus strand of CM060988.1, from coordinate 166,514,604 downwards.
CCAGGCTTCCAGACCTTCCTGGCTCCAAATCAGCATGGTTGGGTCCCTGCCCCATACATGCAGCAACCACCGACCGGTAAGAATTTATCAGCATTTTACGAACTTCTTTTACACATTCTATATTATTATTAATATTGTTACTATTATTTACAGGAAGCGGACTTTATTTCGGAGGCTGCATCGGTCAACATGCGAGCGCTGCACCGGTACCTCCAGGCTTCGCGACCGTTGCACCAGTAGGCTTCGCGACCGCTGCACCGCCACCTCCAGGCTTCCAGACCTACCTGGCACCAAATCAGCATGGTTGGGTCCCTGCCCCATACATGCAGCAACCGCCGGCCGGTAAGAATTTATCATCATTTTACGAAGTTCTTTTACACGTTCTATATTATTATTATTAATATTGTTACTATTATTTACAGGAAGTGGGCTTTATTTCGGAGGCGGTATTGTTCATTGCGCGCCATCTGCACCACACACATCCCCAGCATCAAATCAGCAGTGGAGGGACCCTGCCCTATACATGCAGCAGCCACTGAACGGTAAGATTTTTTTCCACATTTTATGAACTTCTTGTTTTATACATTCTATATTATTATTATTATTAATATTATTATTATTCCAGGAAATGATCTGGGTGACCTTGGAAGCCAGCCCATGGATCTGGCAACACAGGAGTCAACATCACCAGAGATTGGTGAAGAATCGTCCGCTGCACCATCCGCCTCCTCATCATTCGACATTCTGGAGGAAGTTGTACCAGCTGCACCATCAACCGCCTCAGTCGCAGGCTGTGAAACCGCCGCACCCTCGACCTCCTCAGGTGCAAACAATGAAGCCGCTGCACCGTCAACATCCTCCTCATCATCATCCAGTAATGCGACAACTTTGAATGGAAAGAGAGGGCCGGCATCGGACGGGAGCGAGCAGCTTACAATTAAAAAGGCCAAGGTTAGTGCTAGTAATTGCCAGGGGCTGGAATGCAATACCATCCAATCGGCATTCAAGGGACGTATTTTTAATAGTAGAATAGAAAATACATTAGAAATACTCGAGCCCAGAGTCTTTTTAGATGAGTGCAAAGAGCTTATTATTAAAGAAGTGGAAAGCGTCTTGCAGAGAAGCATTTGCGGATTAAAGATGCATTGTTCCCTGGAACTTGAATATTTAATCCGCAAACCTGATGAAGAGAAGAGTCTTTCCACTGGCTTTAATTCTAAGCCTGTACTGATTCTTCCGTCAAGCGATCTCAATCAGATCTTCTCTTCAATTGCGGGGGATATTTTGGAAAACATTTCTAAATTTGAGGGGGGAGCATCATCGAAGTCCTTGGTAAAGATACTCAGCCTGGTGATGGGCTTTACACACTATGACCCTTTACAGGCGGGTTCATACATTGAACTACCACAGAAAATTGCGAAAAAAACATGCAGTCATAAACATCCAGAACAAAGACAACTTCTGCTTCGCATGGTGTATGCTAGCCACTAAATACCCTGTTAAACGCGACGGCCAGAGAACTACAAAATACCCCAAGGAACTGCTTTTCGAGGCATTCAATTATGACGGTATCGAATTTCCGGTACCCCTCCATCAAATTGAATGCTTTGAAAAGCAGAACAATGGAGTATCCGTTTCAGTGTTTGGTATAGAGGAGGAGAATGAGAACATTATTCCCCTATACCAAACAGCTGAAAAGAAGCAGCACCATACCAATCTGTTATATATTGAGCAGGGGGAAAAGTCCCACTACTGTCTCATTAAAGACTTGTCCAGACTTGTAAGGAGTCAAGTAACGAAGCACAGTCATAGAATATGGGCATGTGAGGCCTGTCTAAAGAGATGCGCCAATGAAAAGGCCTTGGAAACGCACCGATTAAGATGTGGAAAATGCCAATTGCTTAAAATGCCTCAACAGGATGAATACCTTGAATTTAAAGCATTCTCCAAGAGCGTTCCTGTACCATTTGTTATATACGCAGACATTGAATCTGTTCTGGCGAAGGTTCACTCATGCGAGCCCTCAAGCAGCTCGAGCTGGACCCGAGCCGTTCAAGAGCATGAAGCAATGTCTATTGCCTTGAAGGTGATATGTAGGCATGACGAGTCAATGTCAAAATTCTTTCTCTTTAGAGGTCCGAATGCCGTCGATGACTTTATCAAACAGTTGAAATCAATTGCTAATGACGTCATCGACGTGTATTCCAATCCTAAACCTATGGATTTAACCCTTGAAGAGCAACAGAATTTTGACAATGCCTCTGAGTGTCATATATACCTTGCTGCTTTCACTGTGGACGATTTGCGCGTGAGGGATCACGATCATGTGACAGGCGAATATCTAGGTGCTGCTCATAATAGATGCAATTTGAATAGAAAGGTCCCTGATTTCATACCGATCTTTTTTCATTGTCTATCTAATTATGACAGCCACTTCTTGATAAGACGCCTGGCATATGATAATAAGCCCGTATCATGCATCGCTCAAAGTGGTGAAAGGTATATAGCGTTTAGCAAACGTTACAGGAACATCAGCTTCAGGTTTCTGGACAGCTTTAAGTTTCTTGACGACAAGCTGTCCAGCCTGGCTGACATGCTGGAGGAGAGTGATTTTAAAATAACAAGGGCAGAATATCCTGTTGAGGAGCATTTTAAGCTGGCAAAGAGCAAGGGAATATTTCCATATGATTATGTTTCAAGCCTTGCCGTACTAGAAGAAACTTCTCTACCACCGAAGGAGGCCTTCTACAGTACTCTCACTGACAGCCACATTACCGAAGAGGAATACAGGCATGCTGTAAAAGTCTGGGAGGTCTTTAATATCCGGAATCTCGGAGAATACAGCGATCTATACCTGAAAACAGATATACTGCTCTTGGCGGATATTTTCGAAAAGTTTCGAGATCTCATCCTGGGAAAGTATAAACTTGACCCAGCATGGTTTTATACATTACCAGGACTCGCCTTTGACGCTATGTTGAAGATAACAAAGGCGAAACTTTCCTTAATATCCGACAAGAGCATGCTGGAATTTTTCGAGTCGGGAATTAGAGGCGGACTATGCACAGTGGTGAAGGGCTACACCAAAGCTAACCACAGATACATGTCCAACTTTGACCAGCATGCTCCTGTTAAACACCTGTCCTATTGGGACATAAACAACTTATATGGAGCTTCTATGGTGTCTGCCCTACCATACAAAAATCTGAAATGGCTCACGAGAGAAGAAATTGAAGGCATAAACTTCGCAGAAGTCAAAGAAGATTCAGAGACTGGATATGTGCTAGAGGTTGATATCGAATACCCCGACCATATCCACGACGCCCATAATGAACTTCCTTTCTGCCCACAGAGCGCAATACCACCGAACGGCCAATACAAGAAACTGCTTGCAACATTAGAACAGAAAAGCAAATATGTCTTGCACTACAGGGTGATGCAGCAGTGTATCGAGCAAGGTCTAACTGTGAGACATATTCACAGAGTGGTGTCCTACGACCAATCTAACTGGTTG